>JANBXA010000398.1:43787500-48587500 GCA_030556225.1 Cricetiscus sungorus
AGTAAATAATACTCTTTAGGTTTGAAGATGTGACTCAATAGTAGAATGCTGGCCAAACATTCCTGAGGACCAGGGTTTGAACTTCAGTACCATTAAAACAAAAACAAAAACATATATGTATGTATATGCAGGAATGTAATGACAATGAATGAAAATGACTCCATAAATTAGACAGTGATCAAGGAGGGGGGGTGTTTGGGGAGGTTTGTAGGAAGGAAGGGGATGTGGAAAATGATATACTGATAATATAATCTCAAAAAATATAAGAAATAATTTTTTAAAAAGGCAAAACCCCTCATGCCAAAATGTCCCTAAAATCACACAAAAACAAAGCACAAAGTTAGTTTTAGGATGCTGTGTTTAAAAAGAAGAAACATAAACAATACTGTTGTTTAACTTTTCTCAAAATGTGTAGTTGTGATGTAAATATCATTTGCACAATACCTGGTATTCTTTCATCTTAGTGTGCTCAGTTTGTCTCAGATCTTGTATCTGAATCTGTCAATCTGCACACTTTATGAACAACACATTTCCTGATTTTTTTTCATATTGATTTGGGGTTAATATTATCCATCTCCCTGAGATGCTGATGTTGGGGCTTAGGAACTCTGCCCAGGAATTAACAGTCCTCTAGACTGTGTAAGAATTTTTTTGGGAACAAAGATCTGAATTTTCAGATCTTTTTACTTTATTAACTAGAACACTTTTGAAACATATTGAATCTATTATTATCCCAACAGTGTCATTTTAAAAATATAAGTTCAAAAAATGGATTCCTAGCACATAGATCAAAATAGGATAGATTTTTTTTCTCAACTTTGTCTCCATAGACTGTTGGTTTGCTGATGATTTGAATTGTGTGGATCTAAGTAATCTAAGTTAACTGCTTTACTGAATAAATTACACATTTACAGGAAACAGAAGCAGCATAAAGACATGACTCAGGTATTTCAAAATGCATACAATGAAGAGGTGTATTTTGAAATCATCTGAATCTAACAGGGCTTAAGAAGCTCAATGTATCTAGAACAACAAAGATCCATAAGAAAATAAAGATGTACTGGTAGCCAAATTTGGTGCCAAGATTCTGAGTTTTAGGAGTAAAGTGCCAAGCTAGATATAATAAAACCTTAAAAATTATGTTATCCATAGACTAAAGTAAAAATAAATGAATGCATAAATAACTTAAATTCTTATGGCAATATTTAGTAGATTACTTCTCTTCCAACAGACCAAATTAACAAACTCAACAAATAACAGTTAATCATATATAAGCATATAACTAATGTTATTGGAGCAACCCCATTTGCAGCTATTGGTATTTGATAATTGGACCATTAGTGTTGAAGTAATTAGACTTAAAATGATCTTTTTTCTTCTATATTTGAGATTATGACATAATTACATCATTCCTCTTTCTGCTCTTTCCAAGTCCTTTTATGTACCCTTCTTTTTGTTCTCTCGAATCCATGGCCTCCTTTTTCATTGATTTCTATTACTTGCATACACATATAGTATATTTACATGCATAAATATTCATAGATATAGCCTTTCAATAACATTAGAAAATTTTTGCTTTATTAACTGGACAACTTTGAAACATATTGAATCTTTTATTATCCCAACAGTGTGCCATTTTAAAAATATAAGTTCAAAAAATGGATTCCTAGCACATAGATCAAAATAGGATAGATGTTTTTTTCTCAACTTGTCTCCATAGACTGTTGGTTTGCTGATGATTTGACTTGTGTAGATAAGTTTTGGCATTTTACCACTGATATGCATTGTTCACCATCCTGAAAATGTATGATAAAGCTGAATGGAAATCACTTCAGTTTTTCATCATAATCTTAATTGATGCCTTTGCATTTGCCAACCCAACTGTAGTTTTTAAAAATTTGAGTAACTTATCTGGATTTTCAGGAAGAAAGAAAAGAGACAGTGCAGAATGTGTAAACACAACAGTATAGTTATTTTATTCTGTAAATTCAAGTGGATTTCTATTTATATCCATGTATCTACCTATAATGTATCTAGAAGCCATCAAGCTCTATCATATATCCATTTATCTGTCTGTTTATCTGTCTATCTATCATCTATCTATCTATCCATCTATTCATCTACTTCTAAATACACACTATTCCATGCAAATATAAAAGTGACATTTTTTACACAATTGAAGCCTAATGTTATAAAGTGCTGTACACCATGACTTCATGAAGCTTTTAAAGGCTCCCATCTGAACTCATCCCCTGGGCCACTGGCATCTCTACCCTCATGCATTCTTCTGTTCCAGTCACATTCTCAGTGATCATTGCTGTCCAGGCTCTGTCTTTTGGATGGTTTTCTTACTGATGTTCTCTATTTTCTCTACCCCATTTGTGTATTTTATATCTCCCATAGGCTGGAAGTCTTGGCTTAATAGAATTGTCTCTAAATATTAGTTTAAGTAGACTCTGAGGAAACTCCTGGGGAGTGATTTCATGACTATAGTATAGGGAATTGTGCTGGGGGAATTGTTGAAACAAACTGCTTTATTTCTTCCATTTACTCCTTGTTTATGTTCTAGGGGAGAAGGAGTTTGATAATCCAGTTGATTAAAGCGCAGGACATTTGTTGAGCTTCAGTTTTAAGAGAGCGTTACTATGTTCCAAGGTCAAGACCCATCCATTTCTACATTGGACCTCTAGATCTTTTGAGCCCTTCGTGTTTAATAAATAAAATAGGTCTGCTTTCAGAAAGTCCTTGTTAATAGCTGTCTACTCCTACAGTCTCTTCTGTGCTGTCTTTTCTGCATTCATGAACAGGTAGGTCAATTATGTTAGGTGTATTCTAATGTCCACAAATCTTATCTTTATGAGATAAAAATAGTAGACATCCTTATAGGAATATCATGTCCAAAGCTTGTCTCTTAAATTTTAATTAATTAATCAATTAATTAATTAATTAATAATTACTTTTACAGTCAAACCACAGTTTCCCCTCCCTTCTTTCTTTCCATTCCCTCTCCCTCCTCTCCAACCATCCTCAACAATCCACTCCTCTGTTTTTTTTTCTGAAAGGGCATGTCTTCCATGAGAATCAATAAAACATGATATATCTAGTTGTGGTAAGATTAAGCATTTCCCCTTGTATTAAAACTGGGCAAGGAAATTTAGTTCCCATTGTTAGAAGTCCTACTAGTAGATCAACCTACACAACTATCACATATATGTAGAGGGCTTAATTCAGTCCCTCTACATATATATTGTTGGTTCAGAGTCTGTGAGTTCCTATGAACTAGGTTAGTTGTTTCTGTGGGCTTTCTTATAATGTTCTTGACACTTGCCCCCCAGGCTCCCAAAATCCTTCCTCCTTCACTTCAGCAGGATTCTTCTAGTTCTGTCTAATATTTGACTGTGGGTCTAGGCCTCTATTTTCATACGTTACTAGATGAATACTCTCTGATGACAAATTTGATTATAGGAGATGGCAAGTTCAGGCTACGTATTCACTATTACTAGGAGTCTTAATTGGGGTCACCCTTGTAGATTAATGGGAATTTCTCTTGCATTGGGTTTCTACCTAAACCAGAAATGCCCTATCTTTCTAGTCATCTTTATCAGTACTGTTTACTTAACAGCTAATGTCCACTTATGAGTGAATACATACTATGTTTTTCTTTTCAGGTCTGGGTTACCACATTCGGTATGACTTTTATTTTTCATCCATTTCCTGATGTCATGGTACCAAACTTTGCTTTTAATTAATGAATTTATACAAGAGGTACCTCAGTTAC
Organism: Cricetiscus sungorus; assembly: GCA_030556225.1. Lineage (NCBI taxonomy): Eukaryota > Metazoa > Chordata > Mammalia > Rodentia > Cricetidae > Cricetiscus > Cricetiscus sungorus. Next base: position 43,791,279 of record JANBXA010000398.1, read on the forward strand.
TAAGGACCACATTTTTCCCAAATTAAGAAAATATTCATTTCCCAGGATATGTCCCATACATGGATAACCAGTTTCTTAGCTAAAACTAAATAAAATAATATTAAATAAAACCCCACAAATCCAAAAGAACAACCAAACATTAACAATAAATGAGCCATATGGGGAAAAGTTTGCAGAGCCCCCTTTCTCCTCTCTGACACTCTAGGTATTTGCTTTGTTCATATATTTTTATGAGTTATTTTCAGGTTCCTCAGAAACTTCTTTTTTAAAAATATTCTAGAATATTAAAGCTCCTCTGTAGTTCAATTCTGGATATCTGTAGGCTTCTTCTAATTATTCTAAAAAATCACATGATCATTTAATAAGTAAAAATTTGAGCTTTATTTAATATGGAAAATCTTGTGGATGGAATGAATGTTAAGTACAATAACCTATATTACCTGTTCAAGTAAAATTTTTAGTTATAGAATCAGTTGCAGGTTTTCCAGGAAGGCTTATACCAAATAATTTTCAATGAAATTTCAGTCAAATAACTATTAGTTCTTATGCTTACTATAAAGAGGAAAAATACCTGAGGTCAAAACTAAAGCCCAATTCAGACCATGTCTATTAAGCTCCATTTTAAGAGGTTCATAATTTTTTCATTAAAGGAAAAATCTATTTTTTCCATTCCATTCTAAAAAATATTCTTCTTGTTATGGATACTTTGGTCTAATTTATGTAGTTGGAGCCAAGTTGAACTGGCATTTTTAAGCCTAATTTGTGATTGAGTGAATTGGACCATTATTACTGGAAAGAGCAAAGAGCACTTTGCGAAAGCGTTTGAGGTGTTGAAGACATAATGTCTAGAGGCAGGGGGAAAAGCAAAATCTTTTTAATGTGTAATTTATGACACTTATCTTGGAAACTGTTTTGATCACAAGCCAAAGGAACAAACACATGTGTGATTAGAGGCCTTCTGTGAAGGTAGTACTTTATACTCTGTTAGTGCTGAGAAGATACTTTACAGAACCAGGTAGGTAGGGAATGACTTGAATGATTAAAACTGTGGATCTCTTTACACAGCCTAACATGTTGTCCTGAGAAACTGAGGGTCCTTTTCTGAATTACTGAGCTATTACTTTTGAATTTCAAGTAGCCAGATACCCCAGCCTTTCCATTTAGTATTTACTAAAGCACTTAGAGGATTTCCTTCAGGAGATAGCTGAACTCAGCTCTGGAAGAGACCAGATAAAGTTCTAACTGGGAATGAACATAGGCAATAAAATCTCATTGTAATCCTGGAATCCAGAGAGGATAGATAAACAAGCTTCATTAAATATGTATGTCTACTGTATTGGTTTCTCTAGGAGGGTTCTCTATCCCCGGCATCACTGAGACATTTAGGGGCCTAATACCAGCTACCGGAAGAGTTATGCTATTCTAAATTAGACATTAAAAATACTGAGCTAATATTATGTAAGTTTGATTTATTTCAATCCTGAAAATGTCTACAGATTCCTTGTGGACAACTAGGCTGTATTATTTCATTAGATAAAGTAGAAGGCAAACACGTGGATATTTGAAGTTATCTATTGGGTGGCTAGTGCAAACAAATGTTTAGAAAATTCAAGGGTAAAGGCCTCACTCCTGCCAAGGCATTTACCTTGTTTCACTCTCACAGACACAAGTATTTACAATAGAGGTATTCAGAACTAATGTGCTACATAAGAGGTGTCTGTTATATATTTAGTTGTGTATTCATGCATGTGTGTGTTGTTGTTGGTAATGAACACAAGGCCTCATGCTAGGCAAGCACTATAAGATTATATTGCATCCCCAGCCTTCAAATTAATTTTGAATATGTGGAATAGAATGGCTGAATTTCAGATTTGCAAAGATTTTTAAAGTTTTTTTTTACAAAAGATCTTTCTATGTTGAAAAGCAAGCAAGCAAACAAACAAACAAACAGAACAGCTGAACAAACAGCATTTCAAAGCTTGGTGTAGTAGTGTTGGTGAATCCCTGGGGCATGCTGACCAGCCTGCTTCTCCTGATACTCATTGATCTTCAAGCCACTGTGAGACCCTGCATCAAAGACCTAGATGCATAAAGCCTGAGAAATACCAGAAATTATCTTCTGGCCTGTACACACATGCACACTCATGTGCACACACATGCACATGCACACCTAGGAACATGCAAATACATGTGCAAAAAACAAGAAATAAAATAGCACTTGAAACATGTACAAGCCTCGTAACATTTTTATAATGTTTTCCCGAGCAGTGTACATTTCATCAGTCTCCAACAAGCACACCAAATTGTACAGATCATTCAGCTTTGTAATAGTTTGCTGTCCTAACAACTTCCTAAATTTAGGCTGGGGTTTGGGAGGATATCTCGCACATGTGCTTGAGATGAGTGAACTTTATCTGGCGTTTAATCTATCAGTTTTTAGGACAGTAGTTTCTCTTCTATCATATGATAAAACTTTACAGAAAATATAGTTTCTTTTTCCGAGATAATATTTTTAAAATTGGAAGACTGCTGCTTTGTGGCACTACTGGGGAGTTCCATGCCCCCACAGCCAGTTTGTGTGCTGTGTTCATATGCACATCACTTAGGACTTTCTGTACTCCAGTTGTCTTTCCTGAGGTCTTGGAAGCAAGAAGATGCTGCTCATAATCACAGATACTACCACTCTACCAATTCTTGATGACTGTTTGCTCAGTACTGCTTGGCTGTGACAGAGGCAATGTGTGACTCATTGGGGGCTGTTCATGAGTCAGGTAGTGATAAGACAACTGCTCATATCTCGGAACAATTTTTTCAGTCTGACCTCAACACTCACTAGCTCAAGAGTATAAAAATGAACACCAGTGGATGATTGTAGGAAGGGGTTTTACCCTGTCTGCAATCAGGAGGTATTCAAACCCCATGTTACACAAAGGTGACTTCTAAATCCTACTGACTTTACTCACACTGAGAACCAGCAGTATCCCATGACAATGATGTTCAGAGGCCTTCATGCATGGCCAACCACCAGAGACTAAAGTTCCTGGAAAGGGGGCAGAGATTAGTGAAAACAGGGTTGGAGACAGACAGCCCTGGCCTTGAATCTCTGCCTCTCCACTTATTGTCTGGTGGGAGAGTAGAAAGGGAAAATTAAGAGGAAATAGAGCTGCTGTGCTGAGGACTAAGTGGGAGGCAGGCTCCATGCCAGGAAAAGCATTCGGCATACAAATTTCCATGAAGGAGTATGTATGTGGGTAGCAGAGACAGTCATTGGAAAGGTGAGATGAGGCACTGCTACTAAATGTTCTAACATTTTCATTCTCATCATCATTGTAATAATCTGAAAAGAAGGATAGACAAATCTCTAACATTCCAATGTAGCTATTAGATCTTATTTTTTCTGTATACATGAGTGTATCTGTGAATATAGATACATACATGTGTGTACTTGATACACAGTACGTTCATAGATTTTTATCTATCATTTATCAATCTTCTTACTTTCCTATCTAGTCAGTTTACCAGATAATATGTTAGTCATTGGAAATACAAAGATAAATAAGCCGTATTTTCAGGATCTGAAGTTTGTAGATACTTTTTGTAATGTTCAATGGTATTTTTGCACAGATTATCTTATTTTCTATCCTTAGAATCTCTAGAGATTTTTTCTCTTCAATCTTTTCTAGGGCCACCAGAGTCTTCAGGGAGATGCTATAAAAAATGCTTTCCTGTATTTTTCTTGGTCTCTTTTCTCCATAGTTTTTCAGAGCAACCAGAACTACTATAGAGTAATTTTGTAAGGTACTGGCTGCTATACATGAAACAACTTGGTGGAAGTGAAAAAAGTACCTTCCTCTATTACTTCCTTGAAAGGTCCTAATCTCTTGAAAAGCATTCCACACCCTTGAGAATGGGTTAGTATATGTGTGAGTCCTTGGACAGACTCACTTGACTCCGTGTGACCCCAGTTGGGGGACATACAGAAAACTTTGGAAACTATGCATGGGCTTGTCTCTTTCCAGGTGGTAAGATCAGAGTCTATTAGAGCACTTCTGTGAACTAATCATAAGATAGAACTTACAGGATGAACTGGCATGTTCAATCTTAAAATAAGCTATGCAGACAGACACTCAGGAAGGCATTTTTCCAAATGAAGGAGAAATGGAGGCACAAAGTTTGAAAAATATGTCATCAGAGATATTATCCATTATCATTAAATATAGATACATACTATAGAAGGCAATTAATGTTATTTTTGATTCCTGGCAGAAGCTGAGATGGTGGTTTGTCTGATTGCTACAACATCAGTGATCAGGACTGGGCCTCATTAGGGAGATAAAGAGAAGAACAAAAACTGCCAACACAACAAATGGGGCCCCTTGGTGCAGACAGTTAATGCGCCTTCTCCCTACAGCAGGGCTGTATATCTGCCTCTATGGTCATGATGAGGATGGAAGTGAAACATGGTGCACAAGGATGCATAAGTATTTGTAGGTTGTTTGCAAGCTGTGTAAGGCATGGCCTTTGGCAAGCAGCCATGAAGGTTCAAATCACCTTAGCACACACATGTTCAAGCAATAAAGGCAGGTGAAACCTATATCAGGAAAAATTCCAGGGCAAAGCAGTTTAACTTAGCAATATTTATTGTGTTTAATTCAACAATTAAGAGAAGTTACATCACACACACACACACACGCCTCATGAATATGGAGTGTGAATCATTTCCTTAGCCCCATCAGAGCTCCTCAGTATTATTGAGGAAAAAAATCTCATTTACTCTGGCCACATTGCTAGGTTTTGGGCATCCGGGTCTTCAACCCCTTTAATGTGGAAAATCTCTTCCTGCCTTAGTGAATTGTCTTCCCCAATCTTTTTCCTATGCAACATTACAAAGATTTTCAAAATTCAACCTTCAATGTTACCTCCTCAGCGCTTCCTTGAATGAGCCTGGCTCCATTCCTGCTTCTTCCACTCTTCTTGCGTCTGCCCTGCAAGCTTCCTCCAGTTCTTTTAATAATAGTTCTTATGTGCTAATTTCATTGTCTTTCTTTTCTTTCTTCTTCCTTTCTCCTCCTTTCCTGTTCCTCCATCTTCTCTACCCCAACTCCATCGTTTTTGTATGCCGGATCATAATATCCATGGGAGAAGCCTGTTTTCCTCATCAGGGTTCAGTAGAGCAACTGCTAAAAGTAGAAAAGACCTTTTGATCATGAACAAGGACAAAAGCAATGTGAGTTATTCACACTTCAGTGTGTGGCACATAGTATTCCATAGGATTGTGGGTCTGACATTAATTTTCTTTATATTCCCAACTACCCTAAAGTTTGAGGAAGCAGATGAGTAGAGAAAGTTCTGCTGGCAGAGTGCATGCTTCCTTATCCAATAATCCATAAGGCTCCACCCTCTAAAACTGAGGCAGTGTGAGCTGATTTTTGAGTATCTATGCTGCTCTAGAGCCTCTGTTCTAACTGTATAAGGAAATGTGTTTTCCAGTTTCTGGTGTCTTATCGCTTTAGCCTAAGTTACTTTTTCAAAAATTTCATTTTACATTCCAATCACAGTTCTCCCTTCCACCTCTTTTCTAGACCGCTCTTGCCCTCCTCCCCAGCCTACCCCAATCTACTCCTCCCAATGAGTAAGAGCTCCCATGAGTAGTTAACAAAGTGCCATGAGTTCTTTTTTCTATTTTTATTTAATTTATTTCAATCATATTTTATATACCAAACCGTTTCCTCTCCCTCCCATCCTCCCATGTACCCACCACAGCACTCTTCCACTCCCTAGGAAGGGTGAGATCTCCTAAGGGGGGGTCATAAAAGTCTGTCACATCGTTTGGGGCAGGCCTAGGCTCCCCTTCCCCATGTCCCCATGTATCTAGGCAGAGAGAGTAGCCCTCCATGGGGAATGGGATACTAAAGACCATGCACTAGGGATAAATGCTGATTCCACTGCCAGAGTTCCTATAGACTGCCCTGGCCTCCCAACTGACACAAACGTTCAAGGGACTTGGTCCTTTCCTATGCTGTTTTCCCAGCTGTTAGACTGGGATCTGTTAATTTCCACTTGCTCAGGTCATTTGTTTCTGTGAGTTTCCCCAGCATGGTCTTGAACCCTTTGCTCATCATTCCTCCCTCTCTACAACTGGATTCCAGGAGTCTGGCTCAATGCTTAGCTGTGCATCTCTGTTTCTATTTCCATCAGCTACTGGGTGAAGACACTAGGATAGCATTTAAGCTAGTCATCAATATCATTAGATAGGAAAGACATTTAAGGTAGCCTCACCACTATTGTTTAGATTCTTAGTTGGGATCATCCTTGTGGATCCCTGCACATTTCCCTAGAGCTAGATTTCTCTTTAAACCTACAGTGGTTGGCTTCCTCTATTAAGGTATCTCTTTTATTGCTTTCTTTCTCTATTCTTTCCTGGACTATCCTGATCTATCATGTTCTCCTTTCCCCTCCCCTTTCTTGTAAGTCTTTCTTAGGATCCTTCTTGCTTCCTAGTTTCTCTGGGGCTGTAAATTGATTATCCTTTGCTCTATGTCTAATATCCACTTATGAGTTAGTACATAACATGTTTGTCTTTTCTTTGTCTGGGTTACCTCATTCAAGATGTTTTCTTCTAGTTCCATCCATTTGCCTACAAATTTCAAGATTCCATCCCCCCCCCCCGAGTAGTACTCCATTGTGTAAATGTCTCACATTTTCTCCATCCATTCCTCAGTTGAGGGGCATCTAGGTTGCTTCCAGGTCCTGGCTATTACAAATAATGCTGCTATGAACATAGTTGAACAAATGTTCTACAAGATTCATAAATGTTTTATGTATTTATTTGTGCTGGCTTTTGTTCTCAGTAATTTTGGTTTCAAAATGTTCTGATACTTTTGTTTTTATCCCATGAGAAATACTTCAAGTGTCTGAAAATGGTTCATGAGACAGGAATGTACTTCCTTAGGGCTTCTGCAGAACTAAGAAAATCATCAAATTATCATTGGCTTGTAGCCCTCTCCCCTTATACATGATTAAAATTAAAAAGAAGATTGTGTGCATAAATACAAAATGGATTAACCTGGTTGTATTTACATATTTAGGTGTGTGTGTATGTGTGTGTGTATGTGTAACAATAATAACTAAAGAAAATAGGCCATGATTTTCAGAGTGAGCATGCAGAAGGTACATGGCAGGGAAGGAAGAAAGAAAAGGGGGATAAGATAGATTTATATTCTATTTAAAAACAAAATACAAAATATTAATGCAAAATGCAAAAGAAGGAAAATAGAACTGATTACCAAAGCTTCCTCCATGATAGATTTTACACCAAAAACATAAAAGGGGAATTTTGTAACATATTTTAACAGAATTTAAACTTTAAAAAATAAAAATATAAAAGATAAAAAAGAAAAAAATCACTTGAGGCCCAACAAGATGACTCAAGGAAGAAAACACTTGCTACAAATATTTCACAGCCTGAGTTCCATGTCTGGACTACACTTAAAGGGTAAAAGAGAAAATTGATTTCATAAAATCAGCTTCTGACAACACATACACACACACACACACACACACACACTAACTAAGTGAGTAAGTAATAAATAGCCACTTGAAAGTTAGAATGGCAGTATGCTAGTAAACAGTAAAACAGCAGAACAAAATCTCCCAAAGCAAAACCGAGGAAAAAGCCTGAACACAGTCCAGAGATGTGTCAGCATTGCCTCAGAGACAGAACATAAAGAAGAACTGGGTGAGTAATAAGAGTAGTAGGCCAGACAACTCTAATGATTTAATAATAGAAATTACAATAGTGCTTTAACTACATTATGCTGTGTAGCTAACAGGCCATCAGCAATTATTTAACTGCAACGTCTTTAATCATTATTAAAGTATTCAAATCATAGTAGAAGTTTACAAGATAATGTAGAAGATTTAAATTTAAGCAAATGGAAGATTTCCTACTTGTGCAGTGAAAGGACAGCACAGGTCAGGTTTAGAAACAGGGTTAGAAGAGGGAAGGTTGGGTCTTTGCAAGGACATTAGTGTTATGGGAAAAGAGCCTTCAAAAAGGTGACAACGACAGTAAAGTATCAAATTAGGAACAAATTTTGGAAGTGTTTATTTATTTATTTTTTTAGTTATAAAGCTGTTGGCCATTGGTTATGGTTTCTTATTGGCTAAGTCTGACTTAATTATTAACCCATTTACATCTTTGTATTGCCACGAGGCAGTGACTTACCCAGTTATGCCCAGCATGGTGTTATTTCTCTGGCAGCCTACATGGTGACTGCTCAACATCTCTGCAGAAAAGAAAAAGAGAGCAATTTTCTGTTTGTCCCTGTTTATATTCTGATTCTGCCCAGCTACCTCACTTCCTGCCCGTCTGTACAGACCTCCCGACCTCTATAGTTAGCTACTGGCAGTTTCTGCCCAGTTACATCACTTTCTGGGATCACATGATGATTCCTCTCTGCCTTCTTAGGAGTGTTTATTATAAAAAAATTTCTTGGTTAAAAGTTTAATAAAGTATTTGAGACTTGATAAAATGAAATAAAGACTTCTTTGCCCATCTTTTGGATAGTAACATTTTATATAATTTTAGTACAGTGATCGAATTTAGAAAATGAACTGATAGTTTACTACTAACTAACCTATAGATCTTACTCAGATTTCTCCCATTTTTCTGCTTCTGTTCTTTATTTGGGTGTGTAGCTGACCTGGTGTCTCTGCATTCTATTTGTCATGAGAGTTTCTTGTGCTGGGGGCATTTCCTCAGTGTTTATTTCCCCCCCTTTCACCTTGAAACCCTTCATGCATATTGTGGAATAAAATAGCCATAAGTTTAAGTTTCTTTGGTGATCACTCATGTTCTAATTCCAATTACACATTTTTATTGTTTGGTAAAAGCAATGAAGATTAGTTTTCTATCCATCTCAGTGGCTTACTGTGTGATAAGAATTAGTTTGTTGTTGAACTTACACACCCATTTCAAGCTCATATGCTCTTTACATCTACTTAGTGATGCAAATATATCTAATTAGTGCTGAAATATGTACATGAGTGTAGGAATATTGGCTGTAGTATGGGCTACCTACCCAGGCTCACCATATCTTTAAAAAGTAGGCATTCCCTCCTCCAGCAAATTTCAACTGTCAGCACCTCAGTTAGTGTTGGAACCTTATGAGTTCCTCAATGACCCATCTGAGGTTTATACTGTGCAGCTTTTTTGCATACAGTTATTATATAGTTACAACTATTATGAGTTCACAAGTGTCACATCCAGGAGATGCAACTCTGTGGTAGTCCTCTACCACCTCTCACTGTAGTCCTCCACCTCTCACAGCAGTCCTCCACCTCTCACAGCAGTCCTCCACCACCTCTCACAGCAGTCCTCCACCACCTCTCACAACAGTCCTCCACCACCTCTCACAGCAGTCCTCCACCACCTCTCACAGCAGTCCTCCACCACCGCCTCTCACATCAGTCCTCCACCTCTCACAGCAGTCCTCCACCACCTCTCACAGCAGTCCTCCACCTCCTCTCACAGCAGTCCTCCACCTCCTCTCACAGTAGTCCTCCACCTCCTCTCACAGCAGTCCTCCACCACCTCTCACAGCAGTCCTCCACCACCTCTCACAGCAGTCCTCCACCTCCTCTCACAGCAGTCCTCCACCACCTCTCACAGCAGTCCTCCACCACCTCTCACAGCAGTCCTCCACCACCGCCTCTCACATCAGTCCTCCACCTCTCACAGCAGTCCTCCACCACCTCTCACAGCAGTCCTCCACCTCCTCTCACAGCAGTCCTCCACCTTCTCTCACAGCAGTCCTCCACCACCTCTCCAAGCAGTCCTCCACCTCTTTCAGCAGTCCTCCACCACCTCTCACAGCAGTCCTCCACCACTTCTCACAGCAGTCCTCTACCTCCTCTCACAGCAGTCCTCCACCACCTCTCAAAGCAGTCCTCTACCTCCTCTCACAGCAGTCCTCCACCACCTCTCACAGCAGTCCTCCACCACCTCTCACAGCAGTCCTCCACCTCCTCTCACAGCAGTCCTCCACCACCTCTCACAACAGTCCTCCACCTCCTCTCACAGCAGTCCTCCACCTCCTCTCACAGCAGTCCTCCACCTCCTCTCACAGCAGTCCTCCACCTCCTCTCACAGCAGTCCTCCACCACCTCACACAGCAGTCCTCCACCACCTCTCACAGCAGTCCTCCACCTCCTCTCACAGCAGTCCTCCACCACCTCTCACAGCAGTCCTCCACCACCTCTCACAGCAGTCCTCCACCACCGCCTCTCACATCAGTCCTCCACCTCTCACAGCAGTCCTCCACCACCTCTCACAGCAGTCCTCCACCTCCTCTCACAGCAGTCCTCCACCTTCTCTCACAGCAATCCTCCACCACCTCTCAAAGCAGTCCTCCACCTCTTTCAGCAGTCCTCCACCACCTCTCACAGCAGTCCTCCACCACTTCTCACAGCAGTCCTCCACCTCCTCTCACAGCAGTCCTCCACCACCTCTCAAAGCAGTCCTCTACCTCCTCTCACAGCAGTCCTCCACCACCTCTCACAGCAGTCCTCCACCACCTCTCACAGCAGTCCTCCACCTCCTCTCACAGCAGTCCTCCACCACCTCTCACAACAGTCCTCCATCTCCTCTCACAGCAGTCCTCCACCTCCTCTCACAGCAGTCCTCCACCTCCTCTCACAGTAGTCCTCCACCACCTCTCACAGCAGTCCTCCACCTCCTCTCACAGCAGTCCTCCACCACCTCTCACTCTTTAAATCTTTCCTCCTCCTTTTCTTTGTTGTTCCCTGGGATTACCTTTCAAGAAGCAGTTTACTTCTTTTATTTCATTTTACCACCATGATATTGATTGGGTTTGTTAGTAAGCTTCTGCCTTAAAAGTGGACCTTAAAACTACTCTGTACTTTGTCTGAGGTTCTTATTTCATGGATATTGCCACTTCATACAGAAGAGTGCAAGTCTTTTATCTCAAGCCCATGTCCAATCAACATCATTGAATAAACATTAATGAGCTGTACTTATAGTGCATATTGGGAAAATGGAGATGGATAGGGATGCTCTCTACTCTCAGAAAGCTGCAAACTTTTGCAAATTGAGTTCAACAGCGGCTTTAGAAATAAATTGAGCCATGAGCCAAAGTGTGCAAACAAAAAAACCATGGAAAAGGCAAGAGGATTGCCATTAGAGCCATAAGAACAAATGATTTGCTGTTCATTCATTCCTTCTTCCCTTACTCCTTCCTTCCATCCTTCCCACCTGTCCTGCCTTCCTTCTTTTCTTCCTTCCTTCCTTTTCCTTTCTTTTTTTAAAGGAAAGCAGGAAGGAGTCTGAGGAAAATAAAATATGGTAAATATATATTGTATAAAAAAGACAAAAACATAAACTACACAAAGACAGCATCAATAATCAAGCTGTGGATGGAGGAAAGCTCAAGGCCTCAAAACCTACACAAAATCTATAGCAATTAAGGAATGCTGAGTGGGAGAAAAAAAGTCTTTCCCAAGGAAGAACACACCAAGTAGTTATCCTATACCAAATGGTCAGCTCTGAAAATATATACACACAAGTAACATTATGTAGACTGGACAGAGTATAGTTATGAACACACACACACATATATATGTATATGTACATATATATGTACACACACATACATACATATACATACTATACATATGTATATATATATATGAACAATTAATGAAAAAATATGTGAATTTGAAAGAGTGCAAGGAGCTATATGCGAGGTTTTGGAGTGAGGAAACTGAAAGGGCAAAAGCTGTAATTATATTAATCACAAAATAAATTCTTAAAATATAAAATAATTAGGGGCTGGAGAGATGGTTCAGTGGTTAAGGGCTCTGACTGCTCTTCCAGAAAACCAGGGTTCAATTCCCAGCACCCACATGGCAGCAAACAACTGTCTGTAACTACAAGTCTGACACCCTCACACTGACACACATGCCTGGATAAACACCAATGAGAATAGAATAAAGATAAATAAATTATTAAAAACACTTTTATCTTAGGTAAAATAAATAAAATAATTAAAATGAAGAAGGAACGCAGTACTGCCAGCCCTTGGATTATCCCATGTTAGACCTGTCAACAGTAATGCATTTGGGCATTTTAGTTCACTGCATTACTGGTAATTTTGTTACAGCAGCAAAAGAAAGGATAATGCAAATGCTAATGTAGACAGAAGTACCAATATACAATAATTACAAAAATATTTTAATAATATCTTTTTGCTAATGAACCATCTGTGTTGTTAGTATGAAAATCTAGGAGGAACCATTAACCTATGTAAAATCAAATAGGGATGAAGACACGTATCCTAAAAGTTATGGGCAGCCTGTGAGTTTTCACAGATTTTCAGATTTCTGTGAATTTGAACATCTAGTCATCAAAGAGTCAGTGACACCAACTATGAAAGAATATTTATTGTCATAGTTTTTTTTAATCCTAATTTTTTTTTACGTGGTTCTTGGATGGCTGACTGTGCGTTGGGCACAAGCCTGTTCTCAATTTCAGTTATCACTATTATGAAGGATAAGCTGTTAAAACTTAGTGTGAGGAAACTTCAAGCTCATGGGTAGAACGTTTAGAAATACAGTGCAGAAATAAAAGAAATTAAAGTGGAATGAAGGAAAGAAAGAGGGAAAGAAGGAATGAAGGAGGGAGGCAGGATGGAGGAAGGAAAGGGAGGGAGGAGAAAGGGAGGCCGGAAAGGGAAGAAGGCCAAAAATAATCAAAAAACAATTTGCTCTTTAAAGCTACCGGCTCATGAATTGATCAAATCCATGAACTTTTGGGTTTCTTTGAGGAAGTGTATGTAAATCTTTCCTTTTTTATCACTAATTGTGTAAGATTTTATTTTAGCCTCTTAAAACTTAATTTTGAAATATCTTGGTAAGTAAAATACAATTTGAGGATACTATAACTCCCAGTTCCTTATGTGTTCTTATATGTGTGTTCTGATACACAGTCACAGACTTTTACATTTAGTTTTCTTTTCAAAACCAAAAATGTATATATTTCTGTCTTATAAAGCTTAAAAGACTCGCAAAACTGACCTGGAGTTGAGAATGGACACTCGTGATAGATGTGGAGAAGAGGTTTTGTTATGTGTGTATGATACTCTACATGTGTACCCGTATGCATTCATATTCACAGGTGTGTGTATTTCAAAGGCCATTCAAGGTGTTTAGTTTACACTTTTGCAATAGAGAAGATGTGTTCATGCCATGCGAATGAGGTGGGGGCAGGAAGAACCTGTCTTCTGCCTTTTTCATTGCAATCAAACCAATCAATGAAGGCTTGAATAGCTTGACTACGTCGTGGGTACTCTGTGTGCCCTGGCTTAAGTGAGTCCTCAATTAATTAGTCTTTTTGGATAATTTACCTGCAGCTACTATACTTATCACTGGCTATTCACATATACCATGTGAAGACATAGCTAACGGGACAGTGCTTATGAAGTCTGGTTGATTGAGTTTGTATAAGTAATTCATAAAGCATGTGAACTACACAAACTTTCGGTAATTAAGCTACTTCCAGTTAGCACTATGAAGGGATGCCTCTCTCTTCCACTTTCATCTAAAACTGCCCTTAAAACTGTCTGTGCTTTACTGTATCCAACTTGTGGTCACAAATGGAAATGTTATTTAGCTTCTCCTGTAACTTTCTGTAGAAGACTTGGTCTAAATGGAGGATCTGGTTAGATTTCTTCTGTAGGTGGCAGCCCTTCTATTTATTAAAAAGGGGCAAAATGCAAAAAGTCTTTGAGCGGTCATCACTTTTTTTTGGTTTGTGGTCTGTATAAGCCCTTTGACAATTTTAAGCTGCCTCCTAAAGTCCTTTTAGCATCAAAGTTTGCTCTCAACTTCTATTTTATAGTGATTATTGTAACTGCAAAATAAAATGGTAACTCCAATCTTTTAAAAGCATCCAGTGGAGTTGGAGCACAACACTGACATGAAAGCCACCAGAACCCATTAAAAGAAAGAACATTTCTTAATGGCTGAGAAATGTTCTGTCTGGTTTCATACTGTCTTTGCATTCCTTTACAGGGTTTAACTAATTAGAGGTATAATAATTGGAATTTTTATTTGTATACTTAATTTTGATTTATTGGAATAAAATACAGTAATTTGTAATATGCTAATATGCATTTCCTACAACTATATAACTAAAATATCAACCATTATGAATTGCTACTCCCATTATTATTATTGTATACAAGTGCTTAAATACACAAATCTCAACTTCTGAAAAACTGTTAAACATATAAAGGTGTTCCTAAAGTTTAATTTAAAAAGATATATTCATAGTTACAAAATTTCATGTATATTATCTGTTACCTAAATGTACTAAGGTTTGAAATGTTATAGTATAGCCCATGTGATCCTGCCTTTAACTTCACAGCTAGCCCTGGATGGAAACAACTGAAACAGGGGCAGACACAAGTCTGTCCCTTTGCCCTGAGTTGTCTTCCTACACAGCAGTGTTTCAGACTTTTCCTTGGATTGGCTGCATGATAATTAATGCTTTAGGAGTGTGCATCGGAGTGAGATTTTGGATGAACAAAGGCAAAAGAGTCTTCTTTAAAATGTGAGGGAAAGTGACTGAGGACTCATGGGGAAAGACTGTGTTTGACTTCTGAATTGGCTCCACTAAAATAATGTTTATTTCCTGTTTTAAGAGTTTTTTAGAAATTATTTATTTTTATATACAAGTATTTGTCTGCATTATGTATGTGCCCCACATGAGTGCAGTGCCTATGGAAGCCAGAAGGGGATCACTAGATTCCCTGGAACTAGAGTTACAGATGGTGGTAGGCCACTATGTGGGCGCTGGGAATTGAATCCAAGTCCTTTCTATGAGTAGAAAGTTCTCTTAACCACTATGCCATCTCTCCAGGACCTATTTTTTATTTTGAATTAGGAAATATACCTCATGGTAACCTGTGTGAACAACTGAACTTAACATTTAAGCATGGCAGAAGAAAACAAAACTTTGCTTTCCTTATTATAAATTTTCATTTAAATTAGAAATAACATTAGTTTTCATTAGTTAACATTAGTTCCCTCTCCTTTCTATCCTCCCATGTCCCCCACTGTCCAACCCCCATCTCACCCCATCCACTCTCCAGGGAAGGTGAGGCCTACCATGGAGGATCATCAAAGTCTGTTACATCATTTTGAGCAGGGCCTAGGCTCTCCCCCATGTATCTAAGCTGAGAGAGTATCTCTCCATGGGGTACGGGCTCCCAAAGTTCATTCGTGCACTAGGAATAAATATTGATGCTATTTTATTAATGGACACAATTAATGAGCATACATTTACTTGAATTTTCTCTTGTCCATTCTTCCAACTTACATGGATGTCAAGAAACTGTACATTTCAACAGATATTAGAGCTAGAAGAGTGGTTCACAAAGTTAAAATTAGCCTATGAGACCCTACTCTCCCCAGAGGGACTATTGTCTGTTACTTTATTGTTGGAGAAATATAACTTATTTTGGAGGTTTAGCAACTGATACGTTGTCTTTGCTCCAGTAAATAGCCTTCCACCCTCATGTGCGGCAAGAAATCCCAATATGTTCAGAGGATCACATGTAAAAAGAAGACAAGAAAATGGGTAGGAGACTTGCTGGGTAGATGATTTCAGCTGAAGCATCAGGTAGTTAGGAGTAGGTACTAAAATGACTGAAATTCATTACATAAATGTGTTAAGGGTCAAACAAATAAAAATTACACTTGTCTTTTTGAAAATGTTGTCTGCTTCCTAACTAGAGAGTAAGTATGAGAATTTGAGGAACTTAGAGTCTGTTCAGAACTTATATAAAGAATGAGAAATGGACAAGATTATACATACTCAATGATTAGAGTAATGTAGGCTATGAAATAATAGACCAACACACACATACATACACACACACATAGACACAGGCACACACACGGACAAACAATACAGGCAAACACACACAGATACATGCATACAAACAGACATACACACATATACACACATAGGCACACACAGACAGAATGACACATGTATACACACACAGACATACACACAGAGAGATACACATACATATAATGTTTTGTTTTTATATAGTTTATTAGATTGGTTTATAAATTTTAATTTTTACTTTCAATACTTACTCCATAGTTAACTAGGGGTAGAGGGAGAAGAAGACAGAGGGAGGTCTTACAAATTCAAATTCATAATTTTATTTTTTAAAAATGTGGATTTATTAAACTAAAACCTACTTTTCTGTGAAAATTAAGAAAATAAGATAAAGATAAAGATAAAGATATAGTTACCACTCTTAAGAAGCAATTGCATAATATTTCATTGTAGTATTTTGATATGTAATATTATCATGTAATTGAAATCACAATGCTTTTACAACAGATACATTCCACTTCTATATACCTTATCATAATAAAAGTTAATTTGGTGAATGTATAAGTGCATCATATACCATAATTTTTCTGTGATCTATATTTGTTTTCTACATTTTTGTTTTTGTAGATTTGAAGATCTTTTATTTTTGTATTGTTTAGAGAGAGGATGCTTAAACTGACATCATGACAATAGGCAAACTATCATTTGTACCTCATGGCAAGAGACCATTTGTTCCCTCCTTAGCATAATTTGCCAATTCTGTGGCTTATAGGTTAAAACACGTTTCATACTTAATAAATATGACTAAAAACTCATTTTCCAATTTCCTTCTCTTCTTTGTGTGTATGTGTGTTTTGTTTAGATCATTTCAATTAAAGCAATTTATACACAAATGACATAAAAGACTAGTAAAGTTTTAGAAGTATTATTAAATATTATCTATAAAATATGGAGATTGAACAGACATCTTACACATTTGCTTGTTTGTACAGATATAATATATATTTATACATTCTTTTGAAATATTAGTTTTAATACCATTTTATAAGGAATTTTATCTTTGATCTTCAGTGAAACCAAGAGTTTAATCTAAATATATTTTCAATGATATGCTTATAAAAACAAATAATAAGTACAATGTCCTTCTTTCATGTGTCCATGTCACCATTTCTGTGGCATGTAAATGTGCTACTTTACAGGCCACAAAGGGCATCAATGTGACTAATATGTGCTTTATGATAGAGAGATGATGGGAGATGTCATTCTGTAAATACATTTACATAATAATGGCCCTAGAGTTTATCCTTTTGTGGTCTTTGATGGAGTTGAAGACAGACAGTTAAGGTTATAGTTTTCCTTAGTTAAGATTAAAGATAAGTTACATATAAGACTTTAGACTCACAAAGATAGGATAGATGATAGAATATTTTCTTTAAATCTTACTAAATGTTAATGGACTAAATATTGTTAACTATGATTCTTATTTGCTGTTGTGTGATATATTTTGCTATGCTAAGGTTAAAACCCTTCTTTTTATTTTAGACAGGAAAAAGGAGATGATGGGAGATGTCATTCTGTAAATATGTTTCTCGTATTGGTTCATGAATAAAGCACTGTTGGCCAATAGGAAAGCAAGATAGGTGGGACTAAGAGACTCAAAGGAGAGAGGAAGTAGTAGGGAGGAGATTCAAGATGGAAAATGGAGAGGGAGGAATGCCAGGTTCTCTTTCTGGTAATATGAGACCATGTGGAATTAATAGAAATTAAATTAATTAAATTAAATTAATAGAAATGGGTTAATATTTATGACAGAACTAGCCAATAAGAAACTAGTAAATGACCAACAACTTTATATCAAATACAGCATCTCTGTGTTATTTGGGGCTGGCGTGGTGGTGGGACCAGACCAGCAGGAAAAACTACTCTTAACAGAGACAAGAGAGAGAGAGAGAGAGAGAGAGAGAGAGAGAGAGAGAGAGAGAGAGAGAGAGTCTTGAATGTCTTGGATAAGCCTAACAAAAATTAAGGTCCTTTAGAATGGAAGAGCAAGAGAGACATGGAAGTCAGGATGAGAAGCACTCAGCCTGCCTTTGCTGGCTTGAGAGTTCAAAGGTGCCAAGGCCAGACCCTAGAGCTGGAAAAGACAAGGGAGTGGCTGTTTCTTGGAACTCCAGGAAGAAAAACAGCTTGCCAACACCATGATTGTATCAGCATCTGTGTCAGACTTCTGGCTTCATAAATAAGGTAACACATATGTGTAGTTTCAACCTCTAAGCTTGTAGTAAGGATTATATCAGCAATGTCAAACTGTTACATGTGTTTGTACTGTAGTGCATGCCTGTCATCTCAGCACTTGGGTAGGAAAGCAGGGAGATCAAGAGCTTAAGACTATCCTCTGCTACACAGGAAGTTGGAGCCAGCCTACTCTACAAAGGCATGTCTGTAGAAAAACAGTAAGTAAAAGCAACAACAAAACCAAAGTAAAACAAAAATAGTCTTAGATGTGCACCAACACTTTTTCTATGGTTCTGGAAGAATTGAAACCATCAAAATTCACCCTGATTCATAGACTCTGTCCATTTTCAAATACTTTTTGCAAAAGCATGAACTGATGTATTTACTTCATTTAGACTCTTTTCTGGTTTTATCTTAATACTATGAAGCAGAGATTGGCTTAGGACTTTTCCCTGTGTACCCTGACCGGAATTCTCCAGTCACCATTTGTATGACTGGCTCACAGATCCATTTCCCCTTACATGGTTTTACTAGACAGCTTAAAGACCAACATTCAAACCTGTAAGATTATTCTCATTCACTCAGGTTGGTTTTCATGTGGAAATTTCTGTTTTAATATGCAAGATATATGGACCCCTTTGGGGTTCAGTTTTCTATGAAAGTTTGTATTAGATTTATTTATCCAGTAAATTTGTGTTGAGAACTATGTGTGTGTTTATGTATGAGAGTCAGAGACATGCATATAGAGATAGATTTATATATGTATATGGATCTCATGTTGTCCATGCTGACTTGAACTTGATATGTACCCAAGGCTATTCTTAAATTTCAGATTCTACTGCCTAATAATACCTCCCAAGTGCTGGGAAAACAGGAATGTGCTACCCACTACCACATGCAGCTCAGTGTGCTGTTGTTTTGTAAAATGTGGATAGCTACTCTAAAAGGCTGCTGCCCTCTCTTTCAAGGGGGCCATGGTTTATTAAGAAAAATGTACAAGAGCAGGAAATTAATGAACTTTCAAAAACCTTTCCAAAGAGATAACTAGGGACTCTATTATCTGTTCTCTAAGACATTGTGGGTTTTATTAACTGATCTGTTAACCTCTCCACTCTCACCTTTAGATAGAATCAGGGTAAGTCATTTAAACAGATTCTCTTCATAATGTAGCCAACCCCTAGTAAATGCTAGAGTCCATCTAGGCCCTATAAGAAGAGTGACTCGGCCCACTACAACCCAGACTAAGTCTAAGTCCATTCCCTTCAGGCTTTGGGGCTTACTTTCCCTTATTTTGTACCTCTCTCAATATTTACCAGTTTTGTGTCTCGATGTTCTCTCTTAAGATTGCTGCTTTTATGTCCTCTTGCTCAGCCTCAATTGCCAGGTCATCCTGAACACCTGAACAGTTCAATTTTTCTGCCAAACTCTGTATTCTACCTCAATTTACTTGTTTTACTCATTCCCCCTCACTTCCCATGAACATCAAATAGCCTCTGGGAGGGATTTTTAGCTAATATGTACATGGTTGTACTTCCAGAATATAGAATGAAGTTGGTACATGGTTGGTGTGGTTTGAAAGAAAATTGCCCGCAAAGAGAGTGACACCATTAGGAGGTGTGGCTCTGTTGCAGTAGGTGTGACCTTGTAGGAAGAAGTGTGTCACTTTTGGGGTAAGTCTTGTGTTCTCCTTTGCCCAAAGTATGCTCAGTGCAGTAGACAGTTCACTTTCTATAGCAGACCCAGATATAGAATGCTTAGCATATCTGCCTGCATGCCTCCATGTCCCAGTGAGATGATAATGGACTAAACCTCTGAACTCTAAGCCATCCCAGTTAAATGTTTTCCTTTATAAGAGTTGCCATGGTCATGGTGTCTCTTCACAGCCATAGAATCCCTAACTAATACAGTTGCTGTTAAAAAATACTTGTTGAATTAATGATTGAATGAAGGGAGTTTGTTTTAACAAATTACTGTGGAGGTGATGTATAAAATTGTTTTTGAAAGAGACTAAGAATGACTCTGAGAAATGGGGAAAGAGTATTTCAAGCAAAGGAAACAGCAAGTTATAAAGGTAAGCTAAAATCCAACTCTGAGGAACCTTCACTAATTTCCAGTCCCTGGATGTCTGGTGTGGAGGGTCAGAGACATGAGACTGAAGTACACAGGATATACTCCCTCTGGCAACCAGTGTATTTGTGTAGGTGGTTACATTTTACACTACAAGGACATATCTGAACAATCTTGAAGAGTATATGACAGTTTAAAATTGTCACTCTGGTGGTCAAGTCAATGAATCCTAGGTAGTGGGAGAAAGGGAGCATGGTGGGAAGGTCAAAATCATGAGCTCTTGTCTCTCTGAGGCCACACCCTCTGTTCTCATAACCTGCTCTCAGCCTACATGTCTTCCACACTGCTGGAATCCAAATGGGTTGAGAGCTATTCCTAGGGTACTTGGTTGAACTTGCAAGAGAACCTGTCCGTTGTCTTGTGGGTAGCTCTTATTTTTCCAAATCAGATCACTATATTCTTTCTGTTCTTAGCTGAAACAGGATGGACATTGCAGGAATGCAGTTTCTCACCTTTCCAAGTCAATGGCAGTGCAATATTGCATATGATGAATGATAGCATAAAACATACCCATGTATGTGCTCCTACTAGATGGATTTGATATGCAAGTATGTCAGAAGGATGGGAATGCTGATTTTGGAAAGAAATTACTTAGACAGAAACACTTTTATTATTTTTAATGATTTTTTCTAATTATAACGTGGATCATCACTCCTTTTCAGCACTTGAAGCCATAAGTCCTGTCACCTGGATGACACACCACTACTTGTCTTTTGCACTTTTTACAGCTAAAATATTAAGTGGATTCTTTAAATGTCACATAATAGAATCAGATTTTCTTCTTGGTGAAGTTATGAGACTTTTAAACCATGGGCCCTTCTGTGTAAGCTCCATGGTAAACATGATATAGATGAGTATCTCCATCAAGCCAGACCCCCTCCTGCTTACCCACCACTGCCAGTACCTCAGTGACTTAGGGTTACTATTGCCCTGATGAAACACAATGAATAAAACTACCAGATCCAGGTTTTTTCAGCTTATGCTTCTTTCACATTGAAGTTCATCACCAAAGGAAGTCAGAGCAGGCAGAAACCTGGAGTCAAGAGCTTCGCAGGGGTGTGGAGGAGTGCTGTTTACAGGCTTCCTTATCATGGCTTATTCAACCTGCCTTTTTACAGAACTCAGGACTACCAATCCTAGGACAGACCCACCTACAATAAGTTGGGCCTATCCTGCTCTATCTGAAAATGTCCTACAGGCTTGCCTATAGTTTGATCTTATGGATGCGTTTTTCTTATTTAAGGTTCCTTCCTCTCAGATGACTTTAGCTTGTGTCATGTTGACATAAAACTGTCCAGCACAATCAGGGTTCTTCTTAAGGAGCACTGTGTAGACAAAAAGACATTTATTTATATTTTGTTTCCCACATTTTTGTTTTCAAATTTTTAAGGTATAATTTAATGACATTTAATGGCATATCTACTTTGGGCTAAGTTTTATCATAAACTTCATATAATGATAATTGTATAAAATATAATTGGAATATGTCAAGAACACATTATATATGTGTGGATATCTTTGAAATGCAAGCCTAAGCATGCTGTTTGTAGTGATATACAGAATCACACAGTATGGATTCATTGTCTTAAAGATAATACCAATTTAGTAACCAGAGTAGTATTAACATAATGACTACTAACAAGCCAGTATTTCTTAAGGGCATGCTATAGGGATTATCTTATTTACAGCAAGTTTATGAGATACTTGTAATAACTATTTTTTTTCAGATGAGGAAATTGGACTGTTATGAGTTGTTTTCCCTTGCCAGTCAGGTCCCACAGCCACACCAGGCCCACATAACACATTGAGACACTGTATTAGATATAAAACTGTTGGCCAGTTACTAGTTTCTTATCTGCTGGTTCTGTCTTAAATATTAACCCATGTCTATTTATCTAAATACTTATCTTACAGGAGAGAGAGCGAGCCCTGGCTTACTACCCTGTAGGTCCTCTATCTTGAATCTCCTCCTTACCTCTTCTTCTCTCCTTCTAGTCTCCTAGTCCCACCTATCTTGCTTTCCTATTGGCCAACAGTGCTTTATTTATTAACCAATAAGAGAAACATATTTACAGAATGACATCTCCCATCACTGGACTTGGAAGACTAAGCAGCTAACCCAAATACACAAAAACCAGTAAGCAGCTAGAACAGAAATTCCCCAGCCTATGACTCTCTTATTGTATCTGCTTTTACCTGGAAACACAAACTTATATGTTCAGGGAAAGAAAAAGAATAAATAAATGAGTGAATATAGCTTTCCATACAAATTGAGTATTTGTTTATATTATTGGAGCATTATAAACATGATTAGTATTTTTAATTATGTCCTTGGCTAGACTCAGGTACTGGAATACAGTAGCCACCATCATTTTTTCTGTGATTCAACTATACTTTCAAAGGTTCACTTTAACGGTTTATCAGAAGCTGTGTCACACTCATTTCTACTGCCCCACTCTTGTCCCCACCCCCACTGCTTATGACCATGAGAAGTTATAAACTTTTCAATTTATTCTTTTAATTTATGCTGCTATTTGTAATTAAAACATACACTGTGGGCTGGAGATGTAACTCATTTGGTACAGTACCTGCCTAGCATGCAAATGAAACTCTCTGGGTTTAACCTCCAGGACTGCATAAAACTAAATGTTAAGGCACATATCCAATCTCAGCACTTGGGAAACAGAGGAAGAAAGTGCCAAGATAGAGGGAGCCATTATAGATTTAAGGAGAAATCTGGCACTAGGGAAATGGCCAGAGATCTACAAGAATGACCCAACTAACAATCTAAGCAATAGTGGAGAGGCTAAGTTTAATGCCCTTCCACAATAATTGGATTGATGACTACTTTATATGTCATCCTAGGGCCTTCTTCTAATAGTTGAAGGAAGTAGAAGTAGACACCCACAGCTAAACACTAGTAGAACTCCTGTAATCCAGTTACAATGAGGGAGGAGTGATGAGCAAAAGGAGTTCAGACCTGGCTGGAGAAACCCACAGAATCAGCTGACCTGAACAAGGGGGAGCTCATGGACCCCAGTCTGACAGCTGGGAAACCAGCATAGACCGACCTAGACCCCCTGAAAGTTGGTGTTAGTTAGGAGGACTGGGCAGTCTATGGATCCTCTAGTAATGGATCAGTATTTATCCCTAGTATAAGAATAGACTTTGGGAGCCCATTCCAAATAGAGGGATACTTTCTCAGCCTAGACACACAGGGAAGGGCCTAGGCCCTGCCCCAAATGATGTGACAGATTTTGAAGACTCCCCATGGAAGGCCTCACTCTCCCTGGGGAGCAGAAAGGGTGTGGGCTGGGATTTTGGTGGGGGTTTCAAGGGAGGATGCTAGGGTGAGGGAACTGGGATTGACATGTAAAACAACCTTGTTTCAAATGCAAATAGAAAAAAGGAAAGACAAGGAAGAAAGGGGAAATTCAAGGTTATCTTTGGCTACATAGTGAGTTCCAAGAAAGAGGCTTATTCCTTTTCAAAGACAGCAATAGTCTCCCCATCCTGGGAAACCAAACATACAACTTGTATAAATACTATGACCTGACACCTGTCTTTTAAAGTAAGCAACTTTGTAAAACTTCAGCACTCAGGTAAGTGCATTAGTTATCTCAAGCCCTGACTTACTGTTCTTCTAAGTACTCAATAGTATAGTAAATAGTGCTGTATGTGGAAACAACAGAGAGCATGCCAACTTCTGTAGCTGCATACCAACCCAATATATCAGAAGAAGTCAAAGCCAGGGACCTCTGGGGGATCTACCAGGGACCTTACAAACTATCTTCAATGCCTTCAAAAGCCTCGAGTTTCTGAAATTCCCTAAAAGCAAATAAAAGGTCAAAGATTTGATGTTGGTATTGGAACACCATTTCTAATTTGAAGAACAATTTCCAAATCAGCTGAATTTCATTATCTTTACAAATATAAATCTTGAGAGTTTGATCTCTGAGCAGTTTGCTTCTAGAAACAGTTAAAATCCAGTAGCTCTTAAAACAAAACAAAACAAAACACTCTGAAAATAGCCAGCATTGCCTCCCAATCTGTAAAACATCTAGTGAAAGGCACGAGCAACAAGGCTTGGACACTGTTTACATTTTAATGTTCCTTCTGCTCCATTTTTTCCTTTAATCCCCTGTCAAGTATCAGCTTGTGTCAACAGCAAGTGGTTTGCCTGGAGGGACAATCTCCTTATGCGTTGACTTGGCTCACTTAAAATCAAATAATGTTGAATTTACATATCTATAATTCAAAGGTGTCTAGTATTTTAAGTCTGTTTTTCCAAACTAGACAGAGCTGAAATATATTGTACAGATGGAAAACAAACTATAGGATTTTGTTACTTTTTAAATTATTTAATTTTTGGTTTTTGTTTGTGGGTAGAGAGCCCACACAAATAGTATAGAAGAGGATGCACTATAGTGGTTATTTCTCTTCCTCTACCATGTGGATCCTGGGTACCAAAGTCAGCTTGCTTAAGGCACCTTCACCTGCTGAGTCATCTCTCCTGACTACTACAATCTTTTATAAATACAAATTATTCTCTTTCTTTAAATCAGGATTATGTCTTATCACTTACTCTTGATAGTAAGGAACCTTAATATTTTTAACTTTTCTTTACTTTTCTCTCTTAATAAATTAGTGACAATATCTCATTCTTCTTTTGCCAAAGTCTTATCTCCTATTTTTGTACAGCTATTGCTACAGACCTATTTGAGTCCTTACTGGCTACATTTGGAAACATGATGAAGGTACTGCTGTAACTCCACCTCCATTCTCCCATACTTTCCACCTAGAACGTATACTAACTGAATATCCTGTCCAAGAACCTATTTTAATTCTCACAAAAAACAAACAAACAAAAAAAAAAAACAAACAAAAAGAGAGACGTATTTGAGGCTGAAGAGATGGACCAATGATTAAGAGCACTTGTTTCTCCTGTAGAGGACCCAGGTTGGGTTCTCAATATCTATAAATTGGCTCACACCCATCTATTTCTCTAGTTCCTGGGGATCTGATATCCTTTCTTGGCCTCCACAGGTACCAGGCACATACATGGTTCACATATATGCAGGAGAACACTTATACACATGGAATAAAAATAAATAATTCTAAAAATGGAGTGCTTCTTGAGTCATTACTATTGAGAGTCAGGGAACTTTCTAAGCTAATCCCAGTGTTGCCCTTGAATAATAGTTTCTAGTATTTCAAGTGTAGCCTGTATGCCCTAGGAAAGCTAAATACTGTTTTTAGTATGTGAATGGAGTTTCTTCTCTCAGCACCCATGTTCATAATACCTGGAGAATGGTCCTCAATAATTTAGTCTATAGAAATTGTTAAGTTAGATCCTGGGAATCTGAGCCCAAGGGCAGAAAACTTGCTTAAAAGCATACATTATGATGCATTTGTTTTTATTTAATGCTCAAATGCATCAATTTCTCCTGATAAAGAACAATACAATATTATCCTTCAACCACTTTGTGTTAAATGTGTTTAAGAATGAATAAAATATTTGTACCTTCCTGATAAAGTTTTGTGAAGTAGTATATAGAGTAAATAAAAACATGTATTTTGGTTTAAGAACACCAAACTTTAAACCCCAACTCCATTCTTCAGCTGTTTAAGCTTGAGTATGTTATTGAATCTCTTTGTAATTTAGTTTCCTTAAGTATAGATCATATGTATTTAACAAACATGATGAGGATTAGATGACAATATGCAAAATACATTTAGAATAATGCCTGAGACTGAGAAATAATAGAAAAAAGTAATTTATTAAAGACTGTGCTGAGCTTGGGTAGTAGATAAAGTATTACGACATTATGCAAGACCTGAGTTTTTATCCTAACATCAATGGAAAAGCACAGCATAGAGGGGTGTTCTAAGCCTAGTCTTGGGAGAAGAGGGGAGAAAGAATCCAGGGGCTTCCTTGTTGGGTAAACCAGCTGGAAAAATGAGCTCTAGGTTGAGTTAGAAACTGTGTCTCAAAAACAAGGTAGAGAATGCCCAAGGAGGTAATTGCTATCAACCTCTGTCTCCCACAAGCACACACACAATCACACATATAAAAATGCCACCATAAATATAAAATATATACACAAATATTATGATAAAATATGTCAAAATTTAAAATATTTTTGTGCCTTCTTTTGTGTCTAACTTTATTTGCATCTAAAGTTCTTCATTGGACACATTATCTACAGTAAATTTAGATGTTATTATTGAAGCTGAAAAGAATTGTCCCCATGTTCTCTGTCATCGAAGTATTTGGTCCACAATTGGGTTGCCTATTTGTATAGACTCAGTAGATTTGTTCATGTTAGAGGAAGTATGTCACTGCAGGTAGACTTAGAGAGCTTAAAGACTTGCCATTGTGACTTTTCCTTTTTTGCTTCCTGTTCAGGGTTTATGATGAGAGCATTCAGCTGTTCTTGCCTTAATGCCTAGTGCTGCAATGCTTCCATGTAATAGAATTTGCCACCCAGTTCCACAGCTGCCTTGCCACAAATGAACACTCAGAGACTTATATTACTTATAATACTGTTGGCCGATAACTAGGGCTTTTTATTGGCTAGCTCTGTCTTAATTATTAACCCAATTCTATTAATATATGCATTTCCACATAGTCTTATCTTACTGGAGAATGCCTTACTCATGTCCTCTCTTCCCTGAGTTCACATGATGAGTCCTCTCTGCCTATACTTCCCAGAATCTTCCACATCTCCTAGTCCTGCCTGGCTAATCAGTGTCACAGAGATACATCTGCTGCCTTCCAAGTACTAGGATTAAAGGCGTGTGCCACCATGCCCAGAAAATTGTTTATTTATTTATTTATTTATTTATTTATTTATTTATTTATTTATTTATTCATTTATTTTTATTATTATTAATTATATTGAACTGAGTCCCATTCAACTCTCATTTTAACTCATTGGTCTTTTTAAAGAACTTAGTCAAATACAGTCATATTTTGAGGTAGTAAAGGATTTTAACATGTAGATTTTGAGGGAATACTATTTAGCCTATAATAGTATTCTATTCTGAAAATCTAGAATTCCCTTCCAGGAATGTATGACATTAAAGAAAATGAAAGGATCCAAGCTGGGGTGGGGTGCCTTTAATCCCAATACTCAGGAGGCAGAAGCAGGCAGATCTTTGTGGTGATATATTATTTATGATTTAATAAAGCTTCTCTGGAAATCAGAATGCCAAGCTAGCCACAGCCATAGAGGTCAGGCAGTGGTGGAGCATACCTTTAATCCCAGGAGCCACACTAGTTAGCCATAGAATCTGGGTGGTTGTGGTGCACACTTTTAATCCCAGGACTCAGAAGACAAAGGCAGATGGATCTCTGTGAGTTCAAGGCAGCCCTGGCCTACACTAGAGTGAATCAGTTTAAAAGAGAAACAGCTCAAACAAAGGTAATTTCAGCACTTGGGATCCCAAGCTGTTAATTCCAACACTAGAGAGGTATATAAGACAGGAGCACAGGGTCCCAGCCTGTATTCAGCTGGCAATTTATCTCCAACCATATTAAGGACAGGATTTCCCAGCCTCGGTAGAGGTTAGCACTCTCTGGTGACTTTTATGCTTTGCTTTTCTTATCTTCCAGCTTGAACACCAGTGTCTGTCTCTGGGCTTTTATTATTCATGCTACAGATCTCTTTGAGTTTGAGGTCACCCTGGCTACACAAAATTGAGTATGGCTTGGCCTTGTCTTGTCCATTCACTTTTACCCTTGTATGTTGCCCTGATAAACAATTTATTCCTTTGTACAATGATGCAATTTGTAGGAACTAACTTTAACAAGGAACTACTACTATTGAATGATCCTCATGATTGCTAGATGGTAGAATATAGGGATTATAGAAATGAATACCTTTAAGTTGCAAAATAATATTATTGTCAAGCAGTTCATATCCATATATAAAAGTTTGTTCTCAAGCTCCTGGGTTGCATGCAGGTGCTAAACATAAATGGAACCCTGGTAGGATGTGAGAAAAATAGTCCCATGTTCCAAACATAAGTAGAAAGCCAAATACTGCACAAATTCTGGCTCAGGGAATAGTACATACTGTTATGTTCTGGCACATCAGATTTTCCAGGGATGTGCCTGGTGCCTTGGAGTAAAGCCAATGTAATCATTCTGCCATAGAAGTCTTGTTTCTTTATAGGTCTCTTTGCCATATTCATTATGTAAATCATAGCTTCCTGTCCCTGGATTGTGAGACTTTACTCCTTCCTGTACAATGAAAAGGCCCTGCCATTTCCCAGAGTCTTGCAGATATGACTTCTTTTGTTCTTTTCTAGCTACAAGGTTGACATTATTCAAGTGAATGAGTGAAAAGTGAATGAGGCAAGTAGATCATTTGAGCCCGTACTAATTATTAATTACTATTAGCTTATGTGTTAAAATCAAATACCACTTTCTGTGTTGATTATTTTTCCAGAGGGAAAAAGGGAGATATTTACCTTTTATGATGCTGTTTTGCTTATAAATACAAACTTGTATCAAGGCCTTTAAAATGTTGTGATGTAATGTTTAATTTTAAATATTTATTGGTTTCTAATACCAGATTAGCATTTAGTATAATTGGAGAGATATTGTAAATGTTACATAAATTTATAAAAATCAATAATTACAGCCACAGTCACTTATAGACACTAAAACTCACATATAAGTCTTAGAAACATGTAATTAGAATAACTGATCAATATTGATTTATTTTCCATAGAAAGTGACAACCAGTTTCCCTGTGTGAAATATTCATGTAGCGAGGTCTAAACTAAGTACTCAGAGAATGTATAACATTTTAAGTAAAGTTAAACAGCAAATATAGGTTATATAAGTTATATATATATATATTTGAAATAAACATATATAGAAATATATCAGTTTTGCCTAGGTAGCAAAATTACTCTCAGATTTAGAGGGGAGAACATTTTTTTTTTAATTGTAAAGATGATGATAAGGTGCAAATTCTTAGCAGTTTTGTTTGGTACTAGAAACCCATCCCAGGATTTTATATATACTAGGAAAATGCTATATTACTGAGCTAAATTCTCATCCATAATTTAAAAATTCTATCTTTAATGATGTTTTTGGTAAGATGTATATGTCTTGAAACTGCCAAATTCTCTTCTATGTAAATGTACATTACTTTATTTCTAGTTTCAGTTGAAACAAATCTGAAGAAAAGATTTTCCTGCAGTTTTTTTTTCCAGAATCCATCTAATCTAGGTTTAAAAAGTTTTACTAACACAAAATATAGTCCAGGGCAGTGAAGGGAAGCTGTCAATCTCAGAGGCTTCAGTCAACAAAGAAGGTCCAAGATAGCTGGGTCAGATTCTCTGTCTTGATTAGGAATTCCATGGCAGAGTAGTGCAAATATGGCTATAAAACATGCATTGGGTTTTGTTTTGAGAGTCCAATAAATCCCCCCTTGAGTATTTAAAATAAAGGAAATAAGGGCCATGCTATATATTTTCATGTTTTCTTAGTATGTGTCACAGTTAGGGTTATGATTGCTGTGATGAAACATTGTGACCAAAACCAAGTTCGGGAGAAAGGGTGTTTTTAACATGCTAGAGCATCACTGAAGGAAGTCATGATAAGAACTGAAATAGAGCTGGACCTGGATGCAGGAGCTGATGCAGAGACCATGAAGGAGATCTTCTTACTGGCTTGATCCTCATAGCTTTCTCAGCTTGCTTTCTTATAGAACCCAGGAGCACCAGTCCAGGGATGGAGTCACCTGCAATGGCCTAGGCCCTTCCCTATAAATCATTAATTAAGAAGACACTTTACAGCCAGATCTTAAGATGCATTTTCTTGATTGAGGCTCCATTTTTTCAGATGACTCTAGCTTCTGTCAACTGCGAACACAATTCATCCTTAGTCAACTTGGCACCAAAACTCATCCCTGTTTAAACCATAACCTTCCTTTTCTTGTTCATCTGCATGATCATACATTAAAATGTCAACATTAAAATATAAACATTTCAAACTTTCAAAAGTGCTTCAAAATATCCGGTCTTTTAAAAATTTCCAGTCTCTTAAAGTCCAAAATTTCTTATATCTGGGCTCCAAAAAAAAAAAAAAGTTAAATACTTTCTTAATACTTTCTTAATTCAACAGAGAAGAATCAATGGACAGTTAGTAACTGAATGAAACAAAAACCAGTATTCAAAAATCTGGATCCACGCACAATCTTCTGAATCTTCTGGGCTCTTCCAAAGGTCTTAGGAGACTTCCCTGGCTTTGCCTTCTATGGCATACACAGCTTTTGCTTCTAGGCTCTAAGTGGCTCCACTGCATTGCTGCTGCTTTTCTCCATTATCACCCCATAGTTACAGTTTTCCAAAAATTCCTGGCTTTTTTCAGCAACTGTAATCCTGTCAAGCCTCAACTTCTCTCCATGACCCCTTTATGTCTTCAAACGCTGTGCCAACTGGGTCACTCTTACACTACCAAGTTTGGTTGGCAGCACAAGGTACAATCTTGGCCACTTCTAAAATACATTTTGTGTATTGAACTTGATGAAACGCTACTCAGAAGGCTTTACCCCAATGATGTTGTCTCTTAGTCAGAGGTGATTCTTTAGCCCCAGCTGGCTCTGTTATCTTGTCAAAAGTTTTGAAACAATGACCATACAATGCATTAATGCAAATTTAGGGAACCATATGAAGGTAGGAGAGAGCTGACTACAACCTAAACACACACACACACACACACACACACACATGCACACAACAACAACAACAACAACAACAACACACACACACACACACACACACACACACACACACACACTGAATAAAATAAGACTTTAACAGTTTCTAAGATTAACACTCCCTTTGTAGAGCTAAAAGGCCAGTTGATCATATAGTCTATTATGAGACATACACTTGTCTATTATTGTGACAAAACACCATGACCTAGGCAATTTATAGAAGAAAGAGTTTATTTGGGCTTACAGTTTCAGAGATATTGTGTGTGTGACAGTTGTGATGGTGAACATGGTAACAGGCAGGAAGGCATGACACTAGAGCAGTAGCTGAGTGTTTGATCCATAAGCAGGCTACACAGAGAGCAGCAGACTTGGATTGCTTTGTTGCTGGAGGTTTCTGTCCTACCAGGCCTCACAGTGCTTGCCCCAAATTAACACAGACATTATATTAATTACTAAACTGTTGACTGATGACTACAGCTTCTTACTCGCTAGCTCTCTCTTAATTATCAACCCATAACTACCCATCTATGTATTTCTACATGGTCTTATCCTTGCCTCTCTGCCTACCTTTCTCCTTGTCTCCTAGTCCCACTTGTCTTCCTGCCTCTATTGATCAAACTGTTTTATTCATCAAACAATAATAGAAACATATATACAGAAGGACATCCCACATCAATGGTGTGAATTTTTTGAAATTTCAAATCTCACCCCCAGTGGCATATCTCCTCTAACAAGGCCACAATTCTTAATCCTTTCCAAACAGTTCCAGTAACTTGGGACCATGTATTCAAATATACAAGTCTCTGTGGGACATTCTTACTCAAACCACCAAACAACTAATATTTCTTGCTTATAACTCATACTTCTATTAATTAGCTCTAAAATGAAAATGATAGAAGTCATTCATTTCTCAATTTCATGCATACTTTAACATTTGATTCTCCAATAAAAAATGACTTCTTAAATCAAGTCTTAATGACAGTGAAACAAAATTTAGAGAGAGAAACACATGTGTATACATCTAAATAGTCTTTATGTGTGCTGTGTAAGTAGTAAACTAAAGATATATTAAATCTTGAGAAGATACTAAAGAACATGAATGGTTTGACTGAGTCCGGGGAAATGTGTGAGTTCCTGGCAAAGAGCAAAATAGCTGCATGTAAGGAAAGTGCTGTGTTTCACTTTACTGGGTTCTATGTGATAGGTATGAAATCATTGCAATAATAACATTCTCTCAAATGTTTAAAAACATAGAGGCTGTGGATTTTAATCCCAACATTTGGAGGCAGAGATAAGTGAAGCTCTGCGAGTTCAAGATCATCCTGATCTACAGGCAACCTTGTCTCATATATTCAAAGTAATAATAAAAATGTAGGCAAGTTGTTAATTTAGTTTGTGGTAAGAAAATTAAGATGGGCATCCAGCACATCATGTATTTCCTAAGGACTCCATGTTCAAAAGCCAAATTAATTGTTGCCCCATGACTCCTATCACTTTTCTTTCTTTTTAGAATTGCTTTTCTTACCAAACTTGACAATTCTGAATTTAGAAATGACAACTTGATTGGCAATTTGACATGGCTAGATAAACAAATTCATCTTCAGAATGAATTCAATGTCCAATGGCTCAGAAACCTATATATTGAGTATATCAAAAGTTTATTCTTAATTCCAATAAATGTTTTTATTTGACTCAGCATAATAGCTAAAAGAGCAAGAGTTCATGTAATAAATTCTTTGATAAGGATTCTTTAAATTTATTTTGCTGTTTCTTAATTCTTAATTTGTTCTAAGTCACAGCTCAGTGGAAACTTCTTGTTCATAAGTGTGTTCTCTGAGGTAATTTTTCTCTGCATGACATCTCATTTTGCTTTGTAAAGAATTCAGATTTTGAAAGTATGAATGGATGATGATCAGGCTTTTGGATATTTAGATATTGTATGCACCTGGCCTTGCCAGCAAGGAAGATGCGACTCTAGGAAGATCTTCTTCATGCAGTTTTAATCAGGATCCTTGAACATGCTTCTTCTGACCCGCGAGGACCCGGGGAAATGCCTGCACAGACTTAAATCCCCTTGCACTAACCAACCCCAGTGAGCTACCTGGACCCTGCAGATAGGCTACTCTAAGGCAGAAGCAGACAGGCTGAACAGACTTAACCAATTAAGGGCTTATTTATGCCAGAGAGCGCTCACCTGTGGGGAGGTGGAAGGTGGAAGCCAGCACCACTATAAGGCACAGCACTTCGCAGCTCTCTACAGTTCCCCCATTTTGTTTTAATAACGCAACAGGCAAGGGTAGTGGTCTGGTCTCCAGTAAAGCAATGGACATTGTAATGACCCTGAATCCTGGTAGTCAGCCAAGTCAGTTCCACACCCATCTGATTTCTTTTTCCTGGAGGTGGAGCCTCGGACACCAACCCACATGCAACCAGACTTGCCCTTCTTGGAGTTGCTCACTTTCAGAGCTAACTCGGAATGCAGTGCTAAGCCCTACAACTTGAGCTTGAAGGATCAATTCTTGTTCATGACTGCAAGCCATGCTTGGGGAGACTGTCCTGCCTCAATGGCCGTAAATGCCTGGACAACCATAGCTGCATACCGCTTCTGAGCAAACCTCATCTTGCAAAGGCACCACAGGCTCACGAAGGAGATAAGCAACAAGAGGACAGCCATGGCTCCCATTCTGCCCACTCTTTCAAATGATCCATGGCAACTGGAACCACGATGACAATCTGGCAGCCAGTCCCACATCCACACTTGTTGAATTTACTGCAACAATGGCCATTCCCAGCTGTGCCATCAGATCATCAAAATCAGCAGACCAATTTCCTAAGAGATGGCTAGACAATTGTGACAAATTAGCAGTACATGTAATGTTCTCATACTGAACACTGGTAACACACAAACCTGGATAATTCATTTCATATCCCAATTGGGCCAGTTGCCACAAGGTATCTATTTGCTCTTGCACCAGATCAATTCTTTGGTTTACAATCATAAGACCTCCTTTTAGTTGAGCACCAATTATGGATTGAGCATCCAAGGCGGTAGCCACATTCTTGACAACTCATTTACCTTAGAGGCTGTCGTCTGCACCTATGTACTCATAGCCATGGCAGTCGTGACTGAACCCACAACTGCAAAAGAGATAGCTACAACTATGGCTGCTGTAATGTCAAAATCTCTCCCTGCAGCCTCTACCGAACAGGCCACATAATCTGCAGTATTATGTGGGCCTTGCAGTATCTTAGTGAGATTACCACTCACTTCTCCCTTATTAGGTAATTACTTCCATGCTTTTATGGCAATCTGATTTACTTGTTCAAAAACTTGTATTGGATATCCTGTCTGTTGGTTGGCAAAGTGTCCCTGTCCAAGCAACATGTCCCTGTCCCATGCTGCATTTCCGGCTGCCAGGTTAGCTGCAGCCTGCTCATTGGCATATTCAATTAAAAAGGCTTTCCAATCCAGATACTGCCCGGGGCTTAGGCATGCTCGAGCCAGCACACCCCAATCACTAGGAGTCATGCTATGTCTATTTAGGGCTTCAACTTGAGCTACAGTAAAAGAAGCTGAAATTCCATATGTTCTCACAGACTCAGCCAAAGCCTTGATGACCTTAAAGTCTAAAGGCTCCTCATATCTATTGCCTTGGGCATCCTGGAAAACTGGATAGGTCAGACTTAAGTCATTTCATACAGCTTTCCAGACCTCAGGGCAAAAGGAACGCCCTGTACCTGGGCCCCACCCTTCTTCACTCTGATAAGGAGAAGGCACTGATGGCGTTGTCCCGGGAGGGTTTTCCTCCTCTTGCATAGCCGTTTCTCCTTTCCTTCCCTTCTCCGTTCTTTAAGGGACTGTTTCTGAACCTTTTCTACGAGGGCTTGTAATTCTTCCTCAGAATCTGTTTCATTCGTACCTGACTCTCCTGTGCTCTCAACCTCTTCTGATCTTTCTTCTTGTAACATTTCTAGTACAGGTTTCCCTTTTTCCATCACCTCTTTACAGTATCTGGTCTTCAATACAGCTACATACTAACTTCCAAACAGGTCAGACTCCGGACTTTAGTGTCCCTTGTTCCCAAGCAAAATCAAGATCCCTGCCTAACTTGTCCCAGCATGCTACCATGAGGTCTCCCAAAACTGCGAACCAAGGTGCAATGGCATCACACTCACTCAGGAATCTTTCTAGTGTGCTTTTCTTTAAGTTTCTTTGACAAAAGTAGCTCCTGAAGAGCCAGAAAAATTGGATGAGACTGAGAAGTCCCCATTTTAAATATTTTACTTTTGGTTTGTTACAACCTCTCGCTCAATGCCTGAGACTTTATTGCCACTCATTTCCACAGTCTTTAGCTTGGTCCCAACTTACCTTGGACTTTATTGCTCCTTACTGGAGACCTTATCACCTCTTTACCAAGGGCCTTAGCTTGGTCCAAACCCGGAACTTTATTGCTCCTTACAGGAGACCTTATCGCCTCTTTACCGAGGGCCTTAACTTGGTCCCAACTTACCTTGGGAATTTACCAGCGCTGCCCTGACTGCAAGAAGTTCTGATATGAAGATTCCCTGTATGGGCCGCCATTTGTATGCCCCTGCCCTCGCCAGCAAGGAAGACGCCATTCCGGGAAGATCTTCATGCAATTTTAATCAGGATCCTTAAACATGCTTATTCTGACCTACTGGGACCTGGGGAAATGCCTGCACAGGCTTAAATCCCCTTGCGCTAACCAACTCCAGTGAGCTACGTGGACCCTACAGATAGGCTACTCTAATGTGGAAGCAGACAGGCTGAACAGACATAACCACATAAGGGCTTGTTTATTCCAGAAAGTGCTCACCTTTGGAGAGGTGGAAGGCAGAAGCCAGCGCCATCTTTTAAGGTGTGGCACTTTGCAGCTCTCTACAAGATATGACATGCAAATTAATTTATATTCCAATGAGGTTATAACTTCCCATTGGATAAATACCTATGTAAATGGATTACATCCGTTTCAAGACTCTCCACAGTAAAGTATAACTCAAGTGTATGATATAAGATTTTACTAAGACACTATAATCATAAAAATTCCAACAGCTGTCTTCTGATATTCACAAATACAGGAAATTATCAGAACAAGATGTTTCAATTAAACTCAGATGTAGTTACAGAAGTCTCAGTGAGAAAGAATATTATATCCTTTGAAGAAATGTTTAAGTCAATGTTCCAGCATTACACATTATTTTTTTTTCCATAGGAAAGACATATAGCAGTAGTTGTTGAAAATGAAAGCAATGAAGTTCCTAAGCTTATTTTCATTTTTCTAACTTTATGAACAAAAACGGATGGGTACAACACCAGAAACTTAATCTGGTTTTGAATGGTTGATACAATTTAGATGTATGGAGAGCATAAAGTGGGTGGCTTTAGCCATAGCTACAAAAGAATAAAGGGTTGGAGTAAGCAAGAGAAGACTGTGAGAATGTCTGCACAGTACTGACTTGGACTTGGATGGGATGGGTCTATGCAGTGTTCAGTAAAGAACTGTGTCTTTCATACTCTCAATTTCCCAAGAAAACTAGGGTAATGATATATACACAACATTTAGTCTACTTTGCTTTTCAATGTTCTTAACCCTATGTCTTTAGATACTTAATGATGACTTTTCTCAGCAGGATTCATTGGAGTAAGATCTGAATGGCTGCTTGAAGGAATTGAGAATATCTGTTTATGATGTTGGCATCAAATTTTTGGGAATGAAAAGATATGACAAAACACCTTTGGATGGTCTCTTTGCCAGCACCTCCTGGCAGCATGCCAGGCAAATCAGTCTTTGTTGCCAGTACTTGACACAGGTGTTTGCAATATCTCTGCAGTAATCTGCTTTTATGTCCCTGTAACATTTGTGAATTGATAACCATGCACTATTGCTTCATTCCCAAGTATTCACAAATAAAATGACCAGACCTCTACTAACTAGTTGTTTCATGAGTATTGTGAGGGCAGGGTCTAGAAGCACATTGTAAAGCAGAAAGAGGGCTTCAGATTCATCATGTCTTTCCTTTTATATTTCTTCAACAATACAAGACTTGTAGATCTAGAAAGACATACTGGACAAAAATAATAAAGTATACCAACTTAGAATCCATTAAGCTAGAGTAGGTGGAATTAGGAGAAAGAGGTGGTAAATTTAACTGTACATTGTGGTCCTATGTCTTCCCCATGCTTGCTGATTTATGCAAACTTGTTTTATAGCCCAAGAATCTCTCAACAACCTGCCTGGATCTGACCTTTGAATGTTATCTAATGGTGGGATTTAGGGAAAGTTACACAGCCTATTTATTGCTTTAAGAAATGACTATAAATACAATATATTTATATTATGTGTTTTCCTTAACCTATCTCCTTCCAGACCCTCCTTCCCTTCCTGCCTACTACTGTCATCCCGTCACTCTACTCTCTTTATCTCGCATAAAAATATACCCACATACCCCAAAACAAAAACTGAAAATCAAAACAAACAACAATCCTAATAAGATAAAAAAATTCCAAAACAAAATGATTGTCTCCCACTGTTCCCCCCCTAGTATTATTGGGTTTATGAAGCCTGCCCTGGAGTGGTTGATATACCCAGTGAAACTTTTTATTTCTAAAATGATAAAAATCTTGCTGTATTTCATAGAGTTGTGTGGATAAAGAGCCTTGAAGTAGGCACTCTAGGGTTTGGAAGGTATTTAAATATTATCTAGCTTTCAATAGGTTCTCAGTAAACTAATGGAATTATTATCAAATGGAGACAAGTGATTTACAATATAGCTTGGCAGGCTTTGTAATTGTAAAGAATTGTCAGGATTGGAGTCATTGCCTCTCCTGACACTTTAAATTGTTCTGTATCAGAGGCATCTGAACTATGCTTGCATGCATAAATAATTTGCAATTTCCTATGTAATATAGCTCCTGGTTAGCAACCATCATGGTTAACACAGATTCCTACAGAAGAGAGAATAGACAGATGTATCAAATAAGAATAAGAAAAGAATGTTGCAATTGCTTTTGTATATATTAC
The DNA here is from genome assembly GCA_030556225.1 of Cricetiscus sungorus. Lineage (NCBI taxonomy): Eukaryota > Metazoa > Chordata > Mammalia > Rodentia > Cricetidae > Cricetiscus > Cricetiscus sungorus. The sequence continues at coordinate 43,829,357 of JANBXA010000398.1, forward strand.
CATGTGAATTCTTAAATGAATATACAATACAAATGCGTTTAGTAGAAAATGCTAAGGGTTAATCAAATTAATACTCATAAATTAATATTATTTAAAATAAAGTTTAGGGTAGAGGCCCACAAATATTATATTTCATGACAATCATTTAGCTACTCACTAATCATCATTATGTTCTTTGAGAATGAAAGAGAATGCTTGCTATAACAATTAGGTTTTAACACAGAAAGATGTTTGAAACATTATTTTTTGTTTAATAAAAATACATTTGTGTGTGTGTGTGTGTGTGTGTGTGTGTGTGTGTGTGTGTGTGTGTGTATGTGAGTGTGTGGATGTTCATTTCAATGAAGTCAGGCCACTTAGCTTGGTAATACTTCCTCAAGGAACCACAGGTGATCTAATCAAACCTCAGACCCACACATAAGAAATACCGCTTTAAATTGTTGACCAGAGAAGTTGAAAAAACTCCTCAAACTCTGTAGCGGCTGTCATTGTCCTTGGTTGACTCCATGAACTTTAAGGTCAGACCCATGCTGAAGACACCCTTCAGCACAATGGAACACAGGACCTGAAGGGATTGAACTAGAAATGATCTGAAAGTCTCTTTCCTCATGAATAAGTCTCATAGTATCTGAGGGTGATACGCAAGTTAACAGGGAAAAATGCAAGCAATAGTCCTGTTAGACTATTGTTGCAGCAGGCTTTTCCTTCCCGCCAGCTCCATCCCGCCTGGCGCCAGTCTAGCCGCACCAGCCCCAAGTAACACTCAGAGACTCTGTATTTGATATAATCCTGTTGGCCAATTACCATTATTGTTTATGGGCCAGCTCTGTCTTAATTATTAACCCATTTCTACTTATCTAAGTATTTCCACGAGATCGTCTTATGGGGGAGCCACAGCGGGTATCTCCCTTCCTCCCTGGGCTACATCTCGACTCCTCCTACTTACTCTTTCCTCCTTGTCTTCTAGCCCCGCCTATCTTGCTATCTCATTGGCCACAGTGCTTTATTAACCAGTATGAGAAACATATATACAGAATAACATCTCCCATCATCTCCTCATTTCTGTCTAAAGTAAAAGAAGAGTTTAACCTTAACATAGCAAAATATATCATATGACAGTTATCAAATAAGAATCACAGTAAACAATATTTAGTCCATTAACATTTTGTAAGACTTAAAGAAAATATCATCTATCCTATTTTTGTGAGTCTAAAGTCCTGTATGTACCTTATCTTTAATCCTAACTAAGGAAAACTATAAGCATAACTATCTGTCTTCAACTCCTTCAAAGACCACAGAAGATAATAAATAAACTCTAGAAATGACAGAGACAACTCATTGCCTGGTCAGTCACCTGAAGTTCTTCTGTAATGTTCCATCTTCAGCCCATAGGCCATAGTGTGTGTCCAGACTCCTCAACAAGGCAGGAAACTTTAAACTGTCCACCTGTAATGGCAGTTTGTCAGTCACTTTTCTCTGTGTCCTGTAGACTGTCTGGCTGTCTGGCAGCCTCTTCCATGAAGCAGGAATCCTGTAGCAATGTCCATCTTGCATCAGCAGTCACCTTTTTGTGGGTCCTGCATGTCCAGTTTCTACAACATAAAGTCAAACAGTCTAGACAAGAGAAGTACCTTGCCCAAATGGCTAGTCTTGCCATATTAGAAGCAAACTCCATAACATGTTTCTTTGATATCCATCTTCCTTTCTGATGCAGGTGATGTTACCAGGAGCAGTTGTGCCTCACTGTCAAGAAAATCCCTAAACCATTTTAAATGCCATATTCTGTAGGTCTTTGAAAGGTTTGAAGAATGCCTATTCATCTCAAATACATCTCTGTATATCTAGAAATCCTAACTAACTTAACTCCAAGTTTTGACTATCATAGGTAAATCTCTAATCTGTACTAAATTTTTCAATGAGCTATATGAACACAATACCTAAACAAGAGGAGAAATATACATATCACAAAATTAACCTTAAATTGTATCAATAAAAGAAAATCCATTTCAAAGCAAAGTATTCATATCTATACCATAATTCCCTTTTTACCTTTAAAAAGATTGCTTGTGGCTATAGCCATTTATAAGCAAATCCATTTAAATGAAAACAAACATTTATAAACAATATTTGGGAATTTGGGTGTCGTTCTTTCCAAACTACTTCCTGCTGGTAGAGGGTGCTGTCATGGGGGTACAAAGAAGATGCAGAAATCTTGGCTGTAGTTTACAAGGCTTTGTCTCAACTTCTTTGAATGTTGGATCATCCGGGGCATTGTTTCAGGGGGTCTGGCTTGATCAAACCACATAAGTCTGGAAAGAATCCACATCTTTTCATTTTCTGTGGAAACAAAAATAGAAAACTTTTTCCCCAGTAACTTGTCCTTAGGCTTAAATTTTGGAGTCAAAGCATTTTTTAAATATGTAAATTGAATTAATCCAAGAGCATTTCTTGTATCAGTAGTTGTTATTTTCTCAGCAATCAAATAATTTAAAGACTACAGAAGCGCCTATAATATCCAAAATCTTCCTGTGCTTTCCATGTTTATGTGGCTTTTTTTATTACTCTATTTCTTCTACTTCTATTTTTACATATTTTGAGACAGGGTTTCTGTGTGTAACTTTTATTTATCCTGGAATTCACTGCATACCAGGTTTACTTTGAAATCACAGAGATCTACTTACCTCTGTCTGCTGAGTACTGGGATTAATGGTGTGCGCCACCATACCCATTCATTCTACTACCATTTTTTTTTTTTTTTTTACCTTTGTATCCCATTTCTTTTTCTCTCCAAGCCAGCGTATTTTTTAAAACATAGTGTAAACCTTCATTGCAGCTCTCCTACACACCAATGAATTGTTAGCAGAGCTCTTTAAAAGCAAAGCAGTTTTTTTGCCGCTTATGCCAATTTTGGAAATCTCCCTTAAAGGAGCTGCGCAACTCTCTGTCTACAGCAAAACAAATCCAACCGAGAAAATGCTGCAACCAAGAAGTCTTGCTAGTCTCTGTTCCTTTGTTTCTAAAAACTATTTTTTAAGCTTATGTTAAGTTTTAAGTGTAAGTTCTCAATCCCATTTCTGACACCATTTTGTCTCCGTATGGAGGCGTGGGTTCGGATCCCACTTCTGACACCATTATGTTACAGCAGGCTTTTCCTTCCTGCCGGCTCCATCCAGCCTGCCGTCAGTCTGGGCCCACAGCCACACCAGCCCCAAATAACACTCAGAGATTCTGTATTTGATATAATCCTGTTGGCCAATTACCATTATTGTTTATGGGACAGCTCTGTCTTAATTATTAACCCATTTCTACTTATCTAAGTATTTCCACGTGGTTGTCTTATCGGGGAGCCGCGGCGGGCATCTTCCTTCCTCCCCAGGCTACATCTCGACTCCTCCTACTTCCTCTTTCCTCCTTGTCTCCTAGCCCTGCCTATCTTGCTATCACATTGGCCACAGTGCTTTATTAACCAGTATGAGAAACATATATACAGAATAACATCTCCCATCAGACTATAAAGCCTATGAACCATAACAACAGCTAGCATGTGAATATATCCCTAAGAATTTGATAGTGGCATATGTATCTTGAGGGTTAAGCAAAAACTATCTAATTGAACTTTAGGCCCATTCAATAAGTTGAGATTATGTCTGCTTCTGAAATTTAGCCAACTACTAATGTTGGTGAGTTCATGGAACCTATTACTTGTTTAAAACTATAATTTTTAACCTAATTCTAAATACTTAACATTGTAAGCATAGATAATGAAGTTTTCACCCATCATCAAAAATGTTTTTCTGTATAGCAGTCTGAGACCATTACAGAAATCTATACACCATTAAAATACAGAGAACAACTGAACGTAAGATGTCCAACCCCAATTGACACATCCACAACACAAGGCCTATATTTAAAGCTCAGGGAACACTGAAGAAGAGAGGACTCAAAGCTTGTAAGTAAAGAGCCAGGGAACTGAGACATCTGCTGTGAGAAAGTCCCTTTTATGTATGACAGCAAAGTTGCACCTATGAAATATCAAAAGTATTGTCACCTAATAAGACCCACATAATGGCATCAGTTGACATATCAATGTGAATGTCAGAAATCTTACAAGGATCAACACCTAGGTGAGGAGGTATGGCAGCTAATGGCTGCAGAGAAAGAGAGAGACAGAGACAGACAGACACACAGAGAAAGAGGGAGGGAGAGAGAGAGAATCTTCTTATTTTTATCAAGGACAAGGTTCCCTGACAGAACATCCAATTCCAAGTGGTCATCCTTAAACACATTTACATATGAGGAACACTATGTAGACAAAGAAGTTATATGGACACACATGTACCCATGTACCAACATATTAATTTTAAAGACAAACAACAAGAGGTAATGATTTGAGAGACTAGGTGGTCAAGAAAGGATTTACAGCCTATTCTCCATGATTACTTTTTACAGCAGGGTCTATCTCCTAAGGTTACAAGGTCCTTTTAAAGGGTCTCACTGCCACCTAGAACAATAGTTTAACATGAATCTAAAGATATATTTCACATTTAAGCAACCACAATTATCATTAACACTTTCATGAACATTATATGAACACATGTTTTCAACTATTTAGGGAAATAATATACATAGGGCCACAGCTGGTGTGTGAAATTCAAAGTATTTCCCACAGTAACTATAACATTTCCTACCAACAATGAATAATAATACAAATTTTTCCATATCTTAACCTGTCTCTTGTTACAGGCAGGTTTTACTCTTTGTTCCTCCCTGCTGGCCTCCCTGTCCTGCCGCCATGGTCCCGCCGCCATGTGAACCCCAAATAACACTCAGAGACTCTGTATTTGATACAATCCTGTTGGCCAGTTACCATTATTGTTTATGGGCTTGCTCTGTCTTAATTATTAACCCATTTCTACTTATCTAATTATTTCCACATGGCTCATCTTACCCTGGAGCTGCAGTCGGCGTCTTCTTTCCTCCCTGGTCTACATCTTGACTCCTCTACTACTTCCTCTTTCCTCCTCCTGGTCTCCTAGCCCCACCTATCTTGTTTCCTATTGGCCACAGTGCTTTATTAATTAACCAGTATGGGAAACATATATACAGAATAACATCTCCCATCATCTCCTCTTTTCTGTCTAAAATAAAAGAAGGGGTTTTACCTTAATATAGCAAAATGTAACATACAATAGTTATCAAATAAGAATCACAGTTAACGATATTTATCCCATTAACATTTTGTAAGACTTAAAGAAAATATCATCTATCCTATCTTTGTGAGTCTAAAGTTCTATATGTAACCTATCTCTAATCCTAACTAAGGAAAACTATAAGCATAACTATCTGTCTTCAACTCCTTCAAAGACCATAGAAGGATAATATATAAACTCTAGAAATGACAGAGACAACTCATTGCCTGGTCAGTCACCTGAAGTTCTTCTGTAATGTCCCATCTTCAGCCCATAGGCCATAGTGTGTCTCTAGACTCCTCAACAAAGCAGGAAACTTTAAACTGTCCACCTGTATTAGCAGTTTTTCAGTCATTTTTCTCTGTGTCCTGCAGAATGTCTGCTTCTTCCATGAAGCAGAAATCCTATAGCAATGTCCATCTTGCATCAGCAGTCACCTTTTTGTGGGTCCTGCATGTCCAGTTTCTACAACATAAAGTCAAACAGTCCAGAAGAGCAGTACCTTGCCCAAATGGCTAGTCTTGCCATATTAGAAGCAAACTCCATAATGTTTTTCTTCAATGTCCATCTTCCTTTCTTCTGTAGGTGGTGTTATCAGGAGCAGTTGTGCCTCACTGTCAAGAAAAACCCTAAACCATTTTAAATGCCATATTCTGTAGGTTTTTGAAAGGTTTGAAGAATGCCTATTCATCTCAAATACATCTCTGTATATCTAGAAATCCTAACTAACTTAACTCCAAGTTTTGACTATCATAGGTAAATCTCTAATCTGTACTAAATTTTTCAATGAGCTATATGAACACAATACCTAAACAAGAGGAGAAATATACATATCACAAAATTAACCTTAAATTGTATCAATAAAAGAAAATCCATTTCAAAGCAAAGTATTCATATCTATACCATAATTCCCTTTTTACCTTTAAAAAGATTGCTTGTGGTTATAGCCATTTATAAGCAAATCCATTTAAATGAAAACAAACATTTATAAACAATATTTGGGAATTTGGGTGTCGTTCTTTCCAAACTACTTCCTGCTGGTAGAGGGTGCTGTCATGGGGGTACAAAGAAGATGCAGAAATCTTGACTGTAGTTTGCAAGGCTTTGTCTCAACTGCTTTGAATGTTGGAACACCTGGGACATTGTTTCAGGGGGTCTGGCTTGATCAAACCATAATAATTTGGAAGAAATCCATAGCTTTTCATTTTCTGTGGAAACAAAAAGAAAACTTTTTCCCCAGTAACTTGTCCTTAGGCTTAAATTTTGGAGTCAAAGCATTTTTTAAATATATAAATTGAATTAATCCAGCAGCATTTCTTTCATCAGTAGTTGTTATTTTCTCAGCAATCAAATAATTTAAAGACAACAGAATCGCATATAGTATCCAAAATTTCTCTGTGATTTCCATCTTTATGTGGCTTTCTTTATTAATCTATTTCTTCTACTTCTATTTTTACATATTTTGAGATAGGGTTTCTGTGTGTAACTTTTATTTATCCTGGAATTCACTGCATACCAGGTTTACTTTGAAATCACAGAGATCTGTTTGTCTCTGCCTCCCGAGTGCTGGGATTAATGGTGTGTGGCACTACACCCATCCATTCTATTTCCTTTTTTCTTTTTTAAACTATTGGATCCTGTTTCTTTTTCTCTCCCACACAAGCATATTTTTTTTTAAAACACAGTGTAAACCTTCATTGCAGCTCTGTACAAATCAATGAATTATTAACAGAGGTCTTTAAAAGCAAGGCATTTTTTTTTTTGCCGCTTATGCTAATTTTGGCTGTATATGTAGAGTTTTCTTAAAAAGAGGTATGGTGATTTAAATGAGAATTTTCTCTCACTTGGTCCCCACCTAGTGACTCCATGCTTTTTCCACCTATTGCCATGTCTTTCACACTATTAGACTCATTCCTCTGGAACCATGATTAAAATCTTTTCTTACTTGGCTGATTCGGTCATGGTGTTTTATCACAGTGACAAGAAAGTGACTAATACTGTGGATGATTGTTTGCTTGTTAGCAAATGTCATTGTTAATAGTTAGGATGATGCTGGAATGATTAAAAAAACTGACATTCCTTCATGGAAGGCATCACACTCCCTGTGGTGTGGGGGGGGGGGCATGGAAGGAAGGGAAAGGTGGAGATAGTAAGGGAGAGAGGGAGGAAGGGAGAGGGAACTAGGATTGATATGTAAAATAAGAAAAAAAAAACTGAAATGATCCTCTTAACACAACCTGATAACAGAATTTGAAGTCAGATGAAAACTTGTTTTAAATACTCATTTGAGTAAACAGGGATTTTTCTCTCAGTTAATCAGAGGCCAAGGATAGTCAAATTGAATGGAATCTTAAGTGGTAGATCCTTATTTATTCTACATGTGTATAGAAAGGAAAATAGGGAAAGGTCAAGATTTTCCATTCAACTTTCTGTGCATCTTACAACAATGCATATAGTGGTTGAATTCAGTCCTGGGTTAGGCAGGTACTTGCAGCCATAGTGATGTTTTTCTGCTGTTGTGCAAGGTTGTTCATGCAACAGTGTATCATATTATACTTCAGATTATAAAAGAAGACAGACTAACCATTAAGGATGTATCCTCTTTCAACTTTGGAGAGATCCAAAATAGAATACACCTGCAAATCTAACTGAATTCCATTAAGCAATCACCTGCCAATATTTGAATTTTGAGACGATGATATTAAATGTCTTGTTAATTTAACTGTGCTTCTAATGCCAAGTTTTGAAATTCTATTGAAATAATTTTGAAATAAATATGAAATAACTGAAACCGGCATCAGAGACACTTTAAACTTAAATGAAAAACAGCACACAAATCAATGTAGCCTGTTTATGGCGCCTGAGAGATGTGTATAAAGAACAACAAACATAACCTTTTTAGCTGTTCCTCAAAAGGGAAAAAGGAACGAAACATTTGATTATAATTGTTTTAATGAGCTGTGATTCAGAATGATGAAGTTGTAATGGTTTGGGTAAAAAAATATTCTGTTAATGAGCTTTTATTTCTTTCAAAACCTACAAGATATAAATTCTCCAAGGGTAAAGTTTTAGTGCAAAGCAGTGTTTACCTTCTGAAAATTAAACTCCCTAATATTTATCTGGTTTATTTTCAACAAACAGGCTTATAAATTATTGGCATCACAATAAAAAGATGTGTTAAAAGAGAAACAAATTTATGCAGTAGCAATAGAATGTCTTCATGCTACTGATTTTTTATATTAAATTTTCTTGCAAGTTAAACTTCTTTGCATGATTTTTTGGGTATATCTTGGATTTTACTATCACTTATATTTCTTATTTCACTTACAATTAATAGATTGTTCAAAAGAGTCTTATGTAAAACTGTATATACATTAAATTATTTCAATAACTAAGTAGGATATTATAAACTGATACCATTCTTGGTATCCTTCATCATCTTCTTACAAGTGCATGATTACAAGTTGAGTAATTTAAAGAAAAGCTAACGATTTGCTGGATAGGATTCATATCTAGTCTTATTTGCACAATTGTATCTAACCCATTTAATATATCTGCTTGATCTGGGTAATTGTCAACAAGACACAGAAACTAAAGACAAAATTGTGAAGTTTAATATGAGTTTGGCAGGGCTGCCATTGAGGGCCATTGATTTTCTAAGAATACACTGTGGCCTGTCACCCCAAACCAAAGTTCATTCTCATCAAGACAGAAATATAGCTTTGAATCTTGAGCTTCTACATAATCGATTCTATCTAACTTCTAAGTGTAAGATGGCTAAAGGCAATATCTGTTTGGAATATTGTACATAGTAAACATTATACACATTTAAAAAGTCCAGCTTTATAGCATTGAACAAACCCAACCATTAAAAAGAACAGGAAGTCAAAGCCTTAAGAATCTGTTGTAAGCATGTCTCCTCTTCCTTTTCATGTTCTAGTTTCACATATTCAGGACTGTAAGTGGCTGTGGGACTGGGCGGGACAACAGAAAAGTCTCCAGTTACACTCTGTAGGTAGAGATACCATGGTTTACAAACAAAATATTGGGAAAGATCCAGTAGGAATAATGGTAGTAATAACAGCAGTAGCATTAGTTAACAAAAATCACTGGCTGATTACATGTCACAGTGTTCTCTGCTTAACTCAGCACCCAAAGACATCACTTTTGTACTTGTTGTATTTATAGCTTATGACCATCTCATAATACAAAATGCATTTCCTCTAACCCACAAATTCCTGGCTCTTTGACAGTTCCAATACTGTTAAAACTTTGGGATGTTTCTGAGATTCATACCAATCTTTTAACTTTGAGTCTCTATAAAAATCACAAAATTAGCTTAATTTTCAACATATGACAACACGGAGTAAATTTTCTCATTTCAAAATGAAGGGATGGGATCATAATAAGGAAATATGGGAGCAAAGCAAGATTAAAACTCAGCAGATAAACATCAAATCCTGCAGTTCCATGTTTGGAATCTGTCACTCATGTTCCTGTCATTGTGGGCTACAGTAGGCCCTGACCCTGTTGCTCAGGTACCTATGGCACACATAGCATCCCTCTTGGAGTGACTCAACTACCTTTGAGCCCCTCTGTCTACTTCCTGGTCCAGGATCTCTGGTACTAAGGAGTCCCTATTAGTCCTCAGCTACAGTTGTCTCTGAGAGACCCTGACCATGCTATACATTGCCTGGCCTCTGTGACTCTCTTGGTCAAGACGAAAAGACTCTTTGCCCTCCTTAGTTTGCATTTTCCATAGATGACCATAGATCCAGTGTTACATGGATGTTGCTTCCAAACTTCTAGTTAAAGATGGAAGCTGGTCTTCTCTGATCACTGTTGCAGGAGAATTCCTATGCTGATCCTGGGGAAGGGCTTACTGGTGCAATCTCTTAATGATGCTCTCTGATTAGAATCTCCTTTCAAATGAATTTGGAATTTCAGAAGTGGGAGATTTTGATGGGTAGGGCCTAGTCCTCAGATTCCCCCTTCTTCATGTCCCAGTTGTTAGAAACCTGCAGTCTCACCCTGTTGGGCCATGCCCAACCCCCACCTTTTTAATAGTAATAAGAGGTGGGAATGTTGAGGCTAGGCAGTCTGTGGGCCCTGCCTCTGATGGGCTGGATAAGTAATCACTATGTCAGGCCTTACCTGGCTGGGCGGAGACTGGGTTAAGCATGCGCATGCGAAAGCCCTGCTGCCCAAGCTACCTGGCCGCAGAGACTGGGTTAGGCATGTGTAAGCTCCCCTTTTAAAGCAAGCGCGCCAAGCGCATCTCTCTCTCTTGCTTCTCTCTTGCCTCTCTCTTGCTTCTCTCTTGCTTCTCTCTCTTGCTCTCTCCCCGCTTTCGGTTAGCCACCAGCTACCCCCCTCTTTCCTCTCCCCTCTCTCAATAAACTCCACATGGGCGCTCAATCTCATGTTTGTATTTCTTAGGCCATAGCAGCTGCATCACAGCAGCTGTATCAAAAGAACAACACCAGTAAAGAACATGTGAGCTCCCCTCCTGCATTTTTAACAATCACATTCTATTTTTTTAAAGCTATTTTTCTTCCATCATTCTTTTTTACTGGGGGGGAGGGTAAACTTCAAACTTACTCAGTCTTCCTTTCTTGCTGAACTGCACATATTATGCCTTTTTGTTCCATTTGTTAATTTTAGTTGTTATAAACCTAGAAAGAACTGCAAGCAATAATCAAGCCATACTCCCAAAGAATCCTTTCAAGCTGAAAATCCCGATTAACCATCACAAGTACTTAACTGTATTTCTAAATTTTACAAAATAATACTTATTAATTTCACAACTATTTATTGAACTATTTAATTGCCTCTTAGGAACTGTTTTAAGCAGTAAAAATTTGGTATTTAATAAAACAATTTTGTGCCCTAGTTGAGTTGAAATTCTGGAACTTCTGTATTGTGCATATCATCTAGCAACCAGATTCTCTTAAAATATAAGCATAAAAAGTTTTTTTTTAATTTTAATTTGGTTCCACATTTCATAAAGATTGGGAGGATTTTCTTTCTTTTTTTTATTTTTTTTAATCAAAATGAGTGCACTTATGCACCTGTCTGTTTGTATATATATATATATATATATATATATATATATATATATATATGCAGAAGTCAGACTAAGCTAATTGTGGTTCCATTAGAAGTAGATTCTAAACATCAATGTTCTGCTCTTACTAAAGACATTCTACATTCCAGTATTTTGGAAAACTACTTTCAAAAGTGATCATTTCAAGTTTATTGCTGTCAAATGGATAAGAGAGTTTTGTTGTAAACTCACAAAACCTTAGAGGTATAGGGTGTACACAGTTGAAATGGAATGCTGTATATAAAATGGTCTCTCATGGTTTTAATTTGCACTTCCCTGTCTACTCATAAGGTAGAGTATTACAGTTTCTGAAGTCAAAGCATCTCTGTGCATTGTTCACTTTTAGGGAGTATCTCAGGGTTTCTTAGAATGAGTGGCCACTAACAACCTGTGGTGGTACCAAGCAGCCTGGATGGGTGGGTTTATGTTTTCTTTTTTTTCACCCCTCTGGCCCAGAGCTTTGTTTGAGTCATATAGACACTGTTTTTTCTCTTATCAAAGATTTGCAATTCTGTATTTAAATTGTGTCTGAACTTACTCTTGGTGGTACATTTCAGCGACAAAAAAAAAAAACAAAAAACAAAAAACAACAACAACAAAAAAAAAACAAACCAACCAACCAACAAACAAACAAAAAAAATAAGACTCAAAATTAGTATTCAATTGAGGAAAAAAAAATCAGTTTACATAAGTAGCTATTTTTCTATCTTTTCAAAGGAAATATTATATCAAATTGGAAACAATTCCAGGGTAAGATTAAACTATCTTATTTTTATACTTCTGATACTGACTTTAGGTTGTCATCTTTTCTTACTCAACTTCAACATTTCAAGATTCATGAAAAGTTCTTTACCTCTTGGGGAACTAATTGAACATCTTCAGATTTTAATGATGGCTCACAAAAAATGAAAACAAAAACAAAAAAGTATAATATAAACTTAACTGAGAAGATTTTTTTGAGTCCAGATAAAATGTAAAATTTGGGAGAATACTAGAATAGCATTTAATGTTAGCTGCTTTTACTAATTTTAATCTGTAGTAGTGATAGGATTAATCTAAAGATTTTATTTTTTTGAGAATTTCACATATGAGTATTATATTTACAATATTTGCATGCCTCCATATCCCCACTGTCCCCAACATGCCCTCCTAAATGTATGACCTCTTCTTTAATTATTATGCTTATATGTACATATATAATCACATACAAACACATAGCTTACCAAATTTATTTACTGCTGTGTTTAGTACAGAGTACTTGAGAAACAGGATAAATAACTATGGCATTACTATTTTAATGATTTTGTCATTCTACTAAAAGTTCAGATACATATTCTCCTGGCATCTGTTTCAGATTTTCAAATGCAATAGAACCTCCTTCCAACATTTCTATGGTCATCTCAAGTCACTCATTTGGCACATCTTTCAAATCCTTTTAAAACGTATTTTATATGCCTAAAGTTTCATATTACAATGTTATGTAAAGGTTCAAACAAAATTCTTAGGAGCTCCATAACATTCTGACAAATTTGTCACATTCTAATATAATTACAAATCCTTAATGTATGTTTGTTATAATTTACTATACGTTACTATACATTGCTCTCATTTCTAAATAATTTTGTTCTGATATTTGAAGTAGGGTGGTATGAGTAATGTGGAACTCAGTATGTGCTTCAGTCTGGCTCAAATGCTTTGCCATCTACCCAATCCTCCACAGTCAGGAATACAATGTGCACCACAGAATCTGTCTTCAGGTGATTTATTTATGAGAATCTACTAGAAATGGAACCATTTCATCAAACATGTGAACATTTTTAACTGTGAAAAGCATTATTTCTATTACAATCAAATAGTTTGTAATATATTGTTTATGATTTAATAGAGCCAATGAAGATCAGAATGCAAAGCCAGCCACACTAGCTGACTGGGCAGTGGTGGCACACAGCTTTAATCATAGGACTTAGGGTAGAGGTAGATGGATCTCTGTGAGTTCAAGGCTACCCAGGGTTACACAAGAGTAAAACAGCCTAAAAGAGTAACAGAGCTTACACCTCTAATCCCACCACTAGAGAGGTGTAAGAAAGAAGCAAATGGTCTCATGGAGAGATTCAGTTTCAAGTCACAGGGAAGACAGGATCTCCATTTCAACCTTGGTAGAGGTAAGAGTTACTGGTTTGGCTGGTTTGCTTTTCTGATCTTCAGCTTGAACCCCAATATCTGTCTCTGGGTTTTTATTATTCGTGATACAGTTTTCTAAGGCATGGTTACAGGTGATATGAATCCTAGAAAGTTACTGAATTTTGCCATTTTTCAGATTTTTCTGTGCAATACAGAGTCATGATACCTGCCTCTCAACGTTGCTCTACTGATCATTTTTCAATGTTCATATAAGTTTTGAGACACTGTACAGCACAAATTCCTTAGCCAACAAACAATTGTTGTTGTGATTATAATTTCCTATTTATCATATAAATAATCATAATGTATTCTCTTGATATTATTTTAACATTAAAAACTTATCAATACAATAATATTATCACATCCAGACAATCTTATGTTAAATCTTAACCATGGGTATACAGTCTAGTGTAGATTCCTAATATCCTCATAGTCTCATGTCTAATCAACAACACTTTCTTGCCACTTTATTCTTTTCTCTTTTACTACTCAACAATGGTCAGATTTTCCTCACTGCTTCTCTTACAGACAAATATGGACCAAATCACAGGACTCTTCCAGTAAGATACAGTGGTCATCTAAGGGAGTCAAAGGCTCACAATGCTTTAGAAAGACCTTTAAAGGATAATAATGGTATGAATTTAAAATTCTTAGGACACTAGGGGATTCTTTAAGGAAGCAAGCATCAGTTTCACAGTAAGCCAGGCAGTGCTCCTCAGCATGCACCTCTGCGGTTTGCACAATAATTTCCCACAATAGCTGTTCAATATACATTCATTGGCTTCATGGGAGTTAGAGAATTATCTCTTTGGTTTCAACATTGTACACAGATAAAAGTGTTAGTCACAATTCACAAGATATCTACGTAGCAGCAAGGTAGAAATACAAATCCGATAGCATGTTAACTATCAAGGACAAAAACCCATCCTTGATTTCTTAGACACCTGTTAAAGCCCCTTGATGTAGAGACTTCAAAGAGAATATAGCACCTGTTACAGAACTTAATTCATTCCCACTAGCCTTACAACCTGAGCTATTCACTCATCAGTGTTTCTTTGTATACTCATATTTTTTAAATTATAGTAGTGGAAATGGATTTTATTTCTAGAATTAAAACTAACCACAGTTTTTAAATTAGAACTATCAGCATTTTAATGGTGAAATGAAATAACTCTCTTTAATAAGGTATCAGCTTTCCAAACTCTTACCAATTTGGGAAAAAAAAAAGAATCTGTAAATCATTCCCAGTCAGTTTAAGTGACCCCCCCCTTCTTTGATGCATTATAAAATCCACAGAGATCAGTTTCTATTGAGGTTTAATTGCCAAACTGACAACAATAAGTCTTTGTCACATAATTGCAAATATCGGCTTCTTTAACATTGAAGAAGGGTGCATCAGAATGTGGTGTATTCTTTTTTACCATTGTATAATTCAGGATGCTTTGTTGAAAATTCGGTGTCTGTAGGTGTGTGTATTAACTATTGTGTCTTCAATGTGAACCCATTGATCAACCCATCTCTTTTTATGCCAATATCATTCAAATTTTATTACTATATGTCTGTAATAATGTTTGAAATTAGGGTTGGTGATACATCTGGAAGTTATTTTATTGTGCAGTATTGTTTTAGCTGTCTTGGGGATTTTTGATTTTTGTTTTTACATATGAAGTTAAAAATTATTCTTTCAAGGTCTGTAAAAATTGTATTGGGATTTTAAAGGGCATGTGATTGAATCTGTAGATTAATTTTAGTAAGATGGCAATTTTTACTATGTTTATCCTACCAATCCATGATCATGGGAGATCTTTCCATATTCTGATATCTTCCTCAATTTCTTTCTTCAAAGACTTAAAGTTCTTATCATACAGGTCTCTCATTTGCTTGGTTAGAGTCACAATGATGCATTTTACATTATTTGTTGCTATTGTGAAGGGTGTTATTTTCCTGATTTCTTTTTGGCCTGTTTATTGTTTGCATATATAAGGGTTACTGATTTCTTTTTGAGTTAATCTTGTATCCAGCCACATGACTAAAGGTAGGAGTTCTCTTGATGTCCTTTAGTTGTCTTATTGCTCTAGCTAGAACTTCAAGTACTATATCAAATAGGTATGGAGAGAGTGGACAACCTTGTTTTGTTCCTGATTTTAGTGGAATTGCTTGAGTTTTTCTCCATTTAATTTGATGTTGGCAATAGATTTGCTGTATATTGTTTTTATTTATTAAATTTAGATATATCTCTTGTATTCTTAATGTCTCCAATACTTTTATCATGTAGGGGTGTTGGATTTTGTCAAAGGCTTTTTCAACATTTAATGAGAGGATTCATGGGAGGCCTGGATCTCCCTGGGAAGGGGAAATAAAGAGATGTGAGAGGACTGAGTGAAGGTGGGGATGGGAACAGGAGTTATCAGGTTAAGGGGGGAGGGGAACAGGGTTGAAAGAGATTACTGGAAATGTGGCATTTCCCAGTCAGGTAAACACTTGACAAAATACAATCTTCCAGGAATCAACAAGAATGACGCTAGCTAGACTCGCAATAGCAGATACCTAGCCTGAACTGGCCATTTTCTGTGACCAGATTGGTGCCTAGCCTACCTGTTGTAAGAGGGGCTTCATTTAGCAACTGATGGAATCAGATGCAGACCAACAGACAAGCAATAGGAGGAGTTGGGGGAATCTTGCAGAAGAGGGGAATAAGAATTGTAGGAGCCAGAAGGATCAAGGATACTACAAGAAAAGTCACAGAATCAACTAACCTGGGCTCATAGGGACTGAACTGACAACAAGAGAGCTGCAGGAGACTGACCTAGGCACTGAACATATATGTTACAGTTGTGTTATGTGAAGCCTGGTGTTCTTGTGGGACTCCAACAGTGGGAACAATGGCTGCTGTCTCTGACTCCTTTATTGGCTTTTGGAACACGACTCCTCATGAGCAAGGTCACCTTGCTCAGCCTTAATATACTGGAAGTGCTTAGTCTTATTGCAACTTGATATGCCATGTTTTGTTGATACTCATGGTATACTTGCTCTTTTCTGAACAGAAATGGGCAGGGAGCGGATTTGGGGGTGAGAACAGAGAAAACTGGAGAGAAGGGACTTGGAGGAGAGGAGGGAGGGGAAACTGCAGCTGGGATGTAAAATAAATAAATATATATATTTCTTTTTTTTAAAAAAAGAATGTGTTCTTTTTTCTCTGCTAAAGATAGTTCCTTAGGGCACTTAGATTTCCACAAGCCATTGTTAGTAACTGTGGCATTAATAGGTGTCCTTCATAGAATCCATTCCTGTTCCTTTCTAGAAAGAATGTTAGATCTGTGGATATATTTGCATCTTTCATGTTATGTGAACCTCCTCTTCACCTGAACACCTTGTTGAGAACCAGTTGAGTGGCTGGCTTCCTACTTGCTTTACAGTAAAGAACAAAATGTTCCCAGCATGATAATTCTACTTAGGAATGGAGATTCTCACAGCCTTAAATTCTGAAAGGTACATGAGATGGCCTGCACTAAATGACAGGTTGCTATGGTTACATTCCTCTGTGGCTCAGATAGGGATAGGGGCCAATTATCAAGTTTTGTTTGGTTGACTTTAAGTAGTTTGTTACCTGGATACTCAACAAATAAGAAAGCTAGGTGGGGGGGGGGGCTTGTTTTCTTCTTCTCTAGAAAGGAAACAGTCATCGTGGATAAAGAATAAAACACCCCTCAAGTTCTAAGCAACATAGTAAATAGGTTAGTTTAGATAAAGAGTTTGCCAACTGTTGAATTTGTTTAGAAACTAACAGGACCCTGGCAACCAGGATAGATTTTATGCTGCATTTTTTTTTCTGTTGGTTCAATAATACCTGCTTTAAGCAATTCCTGCCCCCCTTTCCAAGATAGACTGGTAAATTCCGTGTTTGTATGTATGTGTACGCCTCGTGTGTGTGTGTGTGTGTGTGTGTGTGTGTGTGTGTGTGTGTGTGTGTTTCAATGGTTATTCCTTTTGTCAGTTTTGCTTGGCCTAGCCCCTCCTTTCCATGATGGAAGTGGAATTGTTAATTAATGATATTCCAGAGGCAATTTCTGGAGTTACTATTGGAGAACCCTTCTTAATTAACGAAATGATAGATCCCACTGCAGCAGTACAGCAACGAAGTTCATCTGTGTCATTCAAAAGCTGTGATTTTTACACACCCCCAACACATTTTCATGAACATGTTGGACACTTAAACTCTAGGTCTTTTATCAATCGTCTCACAGCAATCTGGACAGGAGCACTGATGGGGGATGGAGAAAGAAGAACCGGACAAGATTAAAATGCTCTTCTGTCACTGTAACAGTTCACATCGGCTCTGACAGCAGAGCATTTTAACTCTGTCAAGTGTGTCTACTACTCATTTATTCCATCTCCTGCTTGTTATCCAAGTTTCAGATTAAATGTAAAGATATGAATGTGTTGCCATAATAAATTTATAAGTGGATATTTAAAGAGCAAAGATTTGAATGACACAAATGAACCTCAGTGCAGGAAAGTGGGGAGGATCTGCAGAAAGATGCCAGGGGAGTCAGAAATGACTGCTGGAAATTGCCTTAATTAAAAAAAAAAAAGGCAGAGCTGCACAAATATCCACAGAAGGTATCTAATATGAAATTAGGCTTACTTTTCATTATTTATGCTTCTTTAAATAATGTCATAAAAGCTTTAGAAAATATGATTAGACTGTGTTATTCAAATATAGGACATTGGAAAGTTAAGGTGTGAAATTTGGGTAGAGAGATAAGATTATTATTTAAATTAATCTAGATTAACCAAATTTAACCTAGGTAATCAAAATTAAAGTAGAATGTTTTAGAAAATGCATTTTTCTTTATATTTTCTATTGCATTTTTAGTCTATTTTACATACAAACCACAATTTCCCCTCCCTCCTCTCTTCCTATTCCCTCCTCACAATCTCCCATCTACCCCCTACACATTCACTCTTCCTCCTTTCAGAAAGGGCAGGCCTCTCACAGGAGTCAAAAAAGTATAAGTGAGCAATCATTTCAAAGTAACAAACTGAAGTGTTGGTGCATTCTAAGAATGCTTTCTTTGGCTTTTTACAAAGGGAATAGTATTTGTTTAGATGCTAAAGAAAACCACAGCATAGGAGCTGTTCCTCAGGATTCACATTACCCATGTTCAGGATAATAATGTAGGCAATGACAGGAGGCTCCCACTCTTATGCCGTGATGTGTAGAAAGGATCCCGTGCAGTCTGAGAAGCTGTTGGAGTTGAAATGAGAACAGTGGAGAAACTGTTTGACAGAATACACAGCTGGCCTGACTTTGGTAATGACATCCAAAGAGCAGATAACCCTGGAGGCAAGCAGAAAAGGGGAATCAAATGGTCATGGTAGCATGCATACAATGAGTTGAGTAAGCATTTCTGAGTTGCCCGAATCACATTTGAAAAGTGTGTCCTGTGAGTGTGGCTTCCACTTACTTCTTCTCATGCCTGATACTGTCACGCTAATGTAAGATTTCACATGCGTATCTGCTTTATACTCCAGAATGGCCTTGCAAAGACTACAGGAAGAGGGGAAGCATTGGAGGGGGTCTTGTTTAGGCTAATTTCTGAGTTTATACAAAAAATTGCCTATTATAGAAATAGTATCTGCCTTCAACATAAATGGCAGGGAGAAAATGTAAGTCTGAGACTTAGTAGTTTGAATTTGGGGGTATATAAACAGTGTCAAGAGTCCTCCAGTTGTCATAGTTTAAAATTACTTATAAGACGATTAAGCTTATGACTTTAGTAAAACTAGTTAAGTCATTCTGGGGATGGTGTGAGAACACAGGGCATTTTTCTAAATAACCCAAATGAATATGCTTCTGTCTGGTGGCAGGCATATGACTTGACTACAATGTAGTATATTTGAGCAATGGAGTTTGAACCTATTATGAAGTCAAGCTGAAAGTAAACAATATTCAATCTTTAAAATTTATCCTGTTGGTTACATAACTGATTATACAAGGTTTGGAGACTCATTGTAATACATGACCCAGACATCCTATAGACATGTGAAATTGGATTTCCAAGTTGCGGGCTGTAGTGCAGGTACATTTATAGGTTGACATTGCAGTGTTCAATCCAGCATTTCTCCAAATCTTTATACACCACCTTAGTAACATGTAAGAAGAGAGGGATAGATGACAGCCTGTCTGTGGCTTCCTAGCCCCTTCATATGTTTTTAAACCCCAGCTTTTTGGTTTTTCAATTCCACCCAAAAGCTTCTGGAATTATCGGTGGCAATGATGTAATATCATTAATTTCATTCTGTCTCTATGGGTGATATTAAGGCAACAATAACAGAAGCCCAGAGTCTCTTCCATTTTTATGTAAA
Organism: Cricetiscus sungorus; assembly: GCA_030556225.1. NCBI lineage: Eukaryota > Metazoa > Chordata > Mammalia > Rodentia > Cricetidae > Cricetiscus > Cricetiscus sungorus. The sequence continues at coordinate 43,849,202 of JANBXA010000398.1, forward strand.
TACATGAAAGGTTCCCTGAAGCCTCTCTACCACATCCCAGATCTCTACTATTTCTCCAGGTTTATTAAATATATCCAGGAATGCTGGATAATGCCTAAGTATCCCCATGGAGGTCATGGGTACCACTGACTCAGTCTTGCGTCTCTAATTACCTGCCTGCACAATCTGCCCCTCTGTCCATCTTTCCCTTCTAGATGGTGTCCACAAACCCAGGCATATGTATGACATTCAGAGAAGAACATACAGAACTTCCTTTATTTCCATGATATGGATTTGAACTTAGGTTGTCAGGCTTGGCAGCAAGTATCTTCACTCCTGAACCATCTTTCTGGGCTTTACCATCAGCAGAAGTATGTATTTTGCACACATTTCTCTTCTTGTGTGTTGATTTTATATGTTCTGGATACTTTATTCTTGTTGGCTATATAGAATCTAATTAACTATCTCAAGTATATGTCTTGAGGCTAAATGTGTCTTTTTAAAATAGGTTTGTGGAATCTATTGTTATACCATAGGTTTATATTTCAGTAAATTGAATCGGCTCTAGTCCTCAAAGGTGATGAAATGAATGATTTTCCAAATTTTCATCTAAAAGTTCTGAAGTTTCAACCCTTCTATACTCCCAGTTGTTTTGAGCTGATTTTGGAACCTAATTGCCTTTTTCTACTTGACTTTCAACAGTGAGATGTGACATCATCCTCAGTACAGACAACAAAGTGATTACATTTCATTAAACAATTTCTTCTTACCAAACTGAAAATATTTGTCTGTATGCAAAAAAATACCATTTATATGGAAGCTTATTTCTCTTTTTTATATTGCATTATGTGTTGAATGCCTCTCCCAACTCTTTCTTCTTTTCTTTTTTTTTTCCCTCCAAAATTGGTAGATATATTCTTGGCTCTTTCTACTCCCATACACGTTCCAGAATCTTTCCTTCCTGAGTTTCCTGAGAAGTATTGTCTGTCTTGGCACTGTCCTTATGCTAACTTTAGGGATGAAGTTGGGTTGCTTTTCCATTTTTCAAGCTCCGTGAAGAGATTTTATAATGCTGCCTAATTAAAGGCTTGTAGAGTACTTCTAAAATTGTCTCAGTTTATATCTTTTTCATGGAAACTTATCTTGAATTAATTATTTTTAGAAATAAGCATAACTGTCAAATTTTATAATTATAGTCAATATTGGTAAAATATGTTTTAGACGAGTACTTTTTTATAATGTGAAGATATTGTTTATAGAATTTACTCTTAATTGCTATTAATTCAACACTTACTTTTCTTTGTTTCTCAGTGTTCTGTTTTTGCCAGCTTTCTAATGTACCAACTTTTCTTAATAATTTCTTTAATTTTCCCTCTCATTACATTTCATTTACTACTCCTTGCTTTCTTCTTTCTTTCATTTTACTTTGTACTTTTGCTGTTTGTCTGGTCCCATGCTTAATTGCTTTGAAATGTTCTATTTTTTAAAAAATATTCTTCTCTCATATATTCTTCTTCTTTCCACTCTTCTTAGCTCCTCTAAATACATCCCGAGATCCACTCCTCCTCTATTTTCCTTCTGCAAAGAGCAGACCTCCCAGGCATATCAAATTGTGGTAAGACTATGTACCTCCTCATATATTAAAGCTACATAAGGCAACCCAGTTGGAGGAAAAGTGTTCCTAGAGCAAATTAAAAAATTAAAGAGTCATAGATGCCACCCACCCCAACTGTTAGAAATCTTACAAGAAGACAAAGCTACACAACCATAGCATATATGCAGAGAACCTAGTTCAGAACCATACAAGCTCTGACTGTTCTTTCAATTTCTGTGATATCCTATGAGCTCTGCCTAGTTAATTCTGTGGGCCTTGTTCTTTTAGTGTATCAACCAGTCTGGCTCCTATAATCCTTCTCCCCCATCCCGTCTGAAGGAGTCTTGGAGCTCCTAATGTTTAGTTGTGGGTCTCTGCATCTGCTCCCATCAGTTTCTGGATGAAGTCTCTCTGATAAAAATTGGGCTAAGCACTGATCTATGAGTATAGCAGAATATTATGAGGAATGATTTCATTGAATTTTTCCGGGGGTCAGTTGTATTGGGTTCTATCCTAGGTCTCTAGGCTATTTTTTTTTTAACAAATCTTTTTCTTGTTTGTTTTAGTATGTCATTATATATTATATAATTATATTATTTTATATAAATTTTACTTATCTGAGTGTTCCATCACTATTTTTGCATAAACATGTCCTAAACAAGAGAGACACTAATAGACTTGCTATCATGGACAGGGGAAAACTCATGAGGCTTCAACCCAAATCAAAGAACTATAGACAACCAAGACCTGGCAAGAATGGGGGACATAGTCTTCCATGAGAAAGATAATGCCAAATGGTTGTCTATTACCAAATGGTTAACTCTGAAATTAGAGACTTATAAGTAACTTTATACAGACTAAGCAGGTTGCATTTATGTATTTAGAAGTACATATACACATATGTATCAACAAAGTGTCATGAATTTGAAAGACAACAATAGTGGTGGGTACATGAGAAGGTTTGGATGGAGGAGATAGAAGAAGCAAATGATATACTTATATCATAACCTCAAAAAATACCAGATTTTTATTTTTACCAGTAAACTCATTTTTTAAAATAGTTGTACAGTTTTCTATTTTACTATAACTTAAGTATATCACCAATCTTAGTTATTTGCTTTATCAATTATTTTTAATTGTAATTTATCATTTCTACATTTCACTTTTCTCCTTCCAACTATTCCCAAGCAATCCCTTTACTTTCTCTCAAATTCATGGTCATGTATTTATTAATTGTTTTTAAACACACACACACACGCACACACACACACACACACACACACACACACACACACACACACACACACACACACAATCTCAGACTTGACCAGTTGGTATTGACTAACCAATTGGGATGCTCTTCATGGAAGGCCATTTCTTCTACTCTCCTTTTTGAACATATATGATAATGTTGGTGGCATAAATTCTAAAAAATTATTTTTTTGTTGTTCTTTTTTCAGATTCTGTTCTGGAATTAGCTCTTTAGACCAAGCTGGCCTCAAACTCACAGACATCTGCCTGCTTCTGTCTCCTGAATGCTGGGACTAAAGGTGTGTGTCACCAATACCTAACTATTTTTAGATTTCTTAATTTCAGAGAAAGTAGAAGCAATTTTTTTGTCATAATTTCCTGGCATGTATGGTTTTATATTGCACTGGTATATTTATAGGACATGGTGCTGCTGTGTGTGTGTGTGTGTGTGTGTGTGTGTGTGTGTGTGTGTGTGTGTATGTGTGTGTATGTTTATGTGGGTATATGACATTTTATTGCTTTGGAATATCCATAATAACCTCACGACTGATTCAAGAGAGGTGTTAACGTAAGCGTTTCTTGGAGATATGATATTTCAGAATATTTATTCAGATATTTCAGAATAAACTTCTGAAACTTTTAGGGGAATAGCTTGGTTAAGGAAATTATCAAAGGCAATATGAGACTCTGAAAGTTCCTCTGAGACATTTCCCAGGTGATAGACATTTTTGTACTTTAAACACAGGCCTATTATTTATTTAAGTTATTTACTTAACTCGCAAAAAAAAAAATAAAACCTAAAGAAAGTGATGAATCCACTTTGCTTTGCCATGAGTTAATTTCAAGCTATAGAACTAATTACAAAATTCCTAATAACTAAATGGTTATTCTCCGTCTATTTACTTATTATACAATAACATGATGACTATTTTTATGTAGTTTGATTCTATTTATCTTGTCACAGATGTTTGGCCCAAAGTTAGCTGTCTTACTCAAGCTGAAACTTTTGTCTTTACCTGGGAACATGAACTTACATTCAGTATATTTGTTCCCCACTATGATTGTTCTTTCCTATTGGAATCTAAAGAAGCTTTATAAATGATTCAAGATACAGGTACTGTTGGTGTGAAATGGGATTTTAATACCAATAAGCAGAGGGATCATAGGAGACATGGTTTTGAGAGATCAGAGGTAAAACCTTCCTGACTTACAGATGACTGGCAACCTTGGCTTTAGCGATTTTGTTGATGCTGCCATTGTTTTTAATCTGAAGTCCATCTGTTCTTAGGTTCCATTCTGTTAATTTCCCCCTTCTCATTAAACTAGTTTAAAATGTTTTTAGTGTTGATTTCTACTCTCTTCCCAATGTTTTGTTTAGAATACAAAGCTGTGTCGGTTTTAAAATGTTCCTTGATCTTTTAACCCCAGAACCCAATTCAAGATGGGTTCCAAGTGAGATGTGTAACAAGTGAGAAATTCCTTTTTGTTGTGTGATGTACAATCTTGTCCTACTTTATCTCATGAAGTTCAAGCAATCACTTTCACTAATATCTAATTTCCATGTAAATTCTCTCTCTCTCAGTCTTTCTGTGTGTGTCTCTCTGTCTTTTTACACACACACACACACACACACACACACACACACACACACACACACACACACACTTTCTACTAGGACAGACTCAAACTTATATGAATTTTAATGTTCATTACAAAACAAAGGCTTTGTTCTGTTTAAGGAGGCACATTCTTACTTTTTAAAATTTCCCAATAGAATTTAACAGAATAAAAAATGATTCTTTCACAAAAGGGAAAACGGTCTGTTCCCTTCATTTTATCTTTAAGGCACTATAAATGCCTGGGTAGTTCCTATGGAAGTGCAAACTTGGTTTAGACTTTTACAAGTGTACTTACATATGTGTATAAAAATATCATATAAAAAAAACAGGCTAATTTCTGAAGAATAGAAATCACTTGTATGGTAAAAAAATCCCTTGTTCCCATGTACTATTTCAGAAAGCATTGATGGTATGCTCCCTAAAACATGATGTATTGAATTATTCATACAATTTTCTGAAATTTTCAAGCTTTTTCTTCTATCCATTTAGACAGAGGGGCACTATGTTGTCCTCTGAAATCATTCTCCTCAGTGTTGGGGTTACAGGTGTGTGCCGTATTTTCACTCAAAATCACTCTTAGTTTTACAGACAGGCTGTTGATATCTTTTTGATTTTGTTCAGAAGTGGAGAGCAGACTCAGAGCTCTTGTCAGGTCCAAAGACAAGTCACATGATTATGAAAAGCACTCTGCCTATGATAACAGAGCATAACTGGTACCACTGGATCTCATCTAGCAGTTTGGTTTTGGTCCTATGGCACATATATTATTATAATTTACATGAGTTAATTTGACAAAAGTGTTTGATCCTGAAGCCCTGCCAGAACAAAGGTAATTGTTCATTTTTACTGAGTTAATTTTGGGAGACTTTTTAAGTTTCTACATGTATGGGTGCTTTGCTTATATGTATATCTGTGCACTACTTGCACAGCTGTTGCCTTGAGAGGCCAGAGGAGAGCATCTAATCCCCTGGAACTAGAATCATAGAAAGTGTGAAGAGCAATGTGCCTACTGACATTGAATCTTGGTCCTCTATAAGGATAGCCAATGCTCTTAACTGTTAAGTCATCTCTCTAGCCCCCAGTGGGATTGTTCCTGGTGACTTTATTTTATTTAGAAGAAAGATCGAAAATACTCTGTGGTTATATATTGTTTATGATTTATTAAGCTGCTAGAGATCAAAATACAAAGCTAACCACAGCCATAGAGTCAGGCAGTGGTAATACACACCTTTAATTCCAGCAGCCATATTAGTTAGCCATAGAATCCTGGCAGTAGTGGCATACAACTTTAATACAAGGATTTGGGAATCACACACGTTTAATCCCAGTGCTAGAGAGACATTAAAAAAAAAAAATGAAATCAGGGCTGTATTCTGGCAATTACTCTCCAGCCATGGTGAAGACAGGACTGCCATTTCAACCTTGGTAGATGTAAGAGTTCTCTGTCCCTGGCTGCTTTGCCTTTCTGAACTTGAGCTTGAACCTTGATATCTATCTCTGGGTTTTTATAATTCATACCACAATACTCTGCCCTTGAAAAATTTAACGACCCAAAAGATAGCTATAGTACAACTTCTCTATCCCAAACTGTAATATTTTATGTAATTACAGAAACTCATGACAGCAAAACAAAGAATACAAACAATTTTCCTAAGTGTATACCCAATGCCATTCTTAATTAATGGTAATGAATTTTGACTTTCTTACCTCAAATTGTAGGGGATTTAAAAAGAGGAAAAGCAATTCCTTTTACATATAGCTAAATATAACATTTTTATATTTATTTATAATTATTTACTTATATTATATTTTCTAAGGAAAATATAATATTTTCCTTAGAGTAAGATATCCTTATTGTCTGTATAATTATCAGTTATATGTAATTTTATTATAAATTATAATCTAACCATCAATAAATGTACTCATCAACATGTTTAAAATAAAGTAGACATTGATTTTCAATGCTATGAGATGAAGAAATCCCAGCCTCTTGCTTTTTATTACCATCTCTGGAAATTTATGCTGTAAACACTACTGCATCCTGTCCTCACCAAAAGTAATGATAGATAAAACTGATTAGACAAGGTTTGGAAGAAAGTGTGTTCCCCAGAGGAAAATAATTTTTAGATGCTATTCAGCAAATGATGCAGAAACCATGAGCTTGTGGGTCCCAGTGCCTCTCCAGAGACACAAAATCAAGCTGCTCTGTGTAATATTGGAAGGAACAGGAGTCAGGCTTGTAGGCAAAAGTATAGGCTCAAATAGAACCTCCCTTCATTCATCTGACCCTATTACAGAAGGAAAAGAAAGGCAGTTGGCTCAAGTTCTATTTAACCTTTCAGATCTGTGGTGGTTTGAATAAAAATGGATTCCATAGGCTGTAGAGAATGGCCTATTGAGAGGCATGGTCTTTTGGGGGTAGGCATGGAATTATTGCAGGAAGCATGTTACTGGGGATGGTGCGGTGGTTTTAGATGCTCAAGCCAGGTCCAATGTCATACTTTTCTAATGCCTGCTGATCTAGCTGGACAACTATCAGCTCCTTCTCTGAAAGTAGGAGTGCCTGTGTGTCACCATGCTTCCCACCATGATAACAATGGATTAAAACTGTTAAAGGATAGATCAGCCTCAATTAAATGTGTTGTGGGATATTTGTACACTGTGGAAGATGTATTGCTGTGACTAGTGTAAGAAAAAGTGAAATGCCCAATATCTAGGCAGGAGGTATAGGTGGGACTTCTGGGCAGAGAGAGAAATTTGAGAAGAACAGTGGAGTCACCAGCCAAATACAGAACAAGTTGGAGATACTGAATGCAAAAGAAGTAACCAAAGCATGTGGCAGGACACAGATTAATAGAAATGGGTTAATTTAAATTATAAGAACTAGTTAGGGACAAGCCTAAGCTATAGGTTGAGATTTCATAATTAATTAGAAGCCCCTGTGTCATTATTTGGGAGCTCCCCGGCAGGACAGAGAATGACTTGCTACATAAATGCTTCATTTTATAAGAGTTGCAATAGTCATGGTGTCTCTTCACAGCAATAGAAACTCTACCTAAGTCAAGATCCATCAGACTTTACTTAATTCTGAGCTTTTTGTATGCCTATCCTAACTTGGAAGAATTATTTTTTCACCTTTGCTGTCATACTAAAGCCTGCACAAATAAACAGCGTGGCACCTACATGATTGCCTCTACGGATAGAAAGGTTTAGCAGCTTAGGCAGAGTGTAAGAACTCCTCTGTGGTATAACTTATCATAGCTTCTAACATTGAGGAGGCAATTAACTTGCATGTACTAAAGAAAATAAAAAAAAAGGGAGAACCCTTGGGAGAACCCAAAGCATAGAATTCTTCTTTAGAAGCAGCATCATTCTTCCAGATAATAATTCACCATAGTTACTTGAATACTGCTGTTCTTTGTGCTCCTGTGTTGTTGAGATATTATATCTTAGAGGCTAAGTCATGAGTATGAAATGCCATCAGATCCATTAACTACATGCATCCTGCTGTAAGGAGAAATGTTTCAGCATGGCTAGTCTATGACTGGCTTATTGTTTGCAATGAAAAGAAATGAAAAGTGTTACAAAACATGTCACGTGACGGTTACCACTGAAACAATCTGAGTTGCATTCTGAGAGTACTGTCACTGTTCTAATCTTGCTAGATATTAAACAAATTTCTGTGCTAAGAATACATTGAGCTGAAACAACGGATTAAGAAAGACATTCTACATTCCATCTTCTAATTTTCATTTAATGGACCTAAATTCCTTGACATCTCAGACGTTAAAATTGACTTTCAGAAATCTCAAGTTATGGTTTTGAATCCCTTTGAGGAGGTGCTTATGAATATTACCTGTACTTCTGGATGCACTGTGTTGATGTGAGACTCATTGGAGCATAGAATTAGTGAGAAGTGCATGACGAATAATGGGCTCAGTGTGGAGAGTATAAATATTCCAAAGAACAGACTCTGTATGGTATTGTAAAATGTCTTGTAGTTTCATTTTTGATTTTGAAATGTTACAGTGCTTGCTTATTGTCCCAGCATGATCTTCAGCACAGTTGGGTAGTGCTTTTTTAAAGTAATACAAATGCATGAGTGTCAGAAATACCTTCGAATATCGGGGACTGCGTCTTTAAGGAGTGCATTTGGCATTAAACAGCCTTTTCCAGCTAATGAATTTCTCAAGTTACAAGAATAATGGCCTTTTTAATCTTAGCAAGAGTAATTAAACAGACATTTGTTATTAATGATGTTGTTAATGGTGGAAGATATTGAATTTTCACTTTGGATGTTACATTGCCAGAGAGTGATTGTTTCAAATATCAGACATGTGAATAGAAGATGCCTTTAAAAGCACAATATCTCCTTAAGAGAATTGTAAAATACTAATTATTTAAAACAGAGAAAACTACCTTAACTTTCATTAATACCGAGAAAACAAAATACTTTCAACTTGAATCACAACTGTTATGGATAGAGGATTTGTGTGATGAATTCTGCTCATCAGTTGAAGTGTTTATTCTTCTGAAATAGATGTGTATATCAGAAAGAGAACATTAAAGAAACAAACCCAACAGGATAATATAGATATTTAAGAGGATTAGTGTGGAAATTTGCTTGAATGATTTTGGCTCCTGAGAATCCCAAATATGCTTTTACAAGGTGAGAACCTTTGCTGGGAATCAGTCTGAATTTGACTGATAATTGGAGTAGTTGCTATTAAGTTCTGTATTGAGCTCCAAGGGCCATTACCTGTGAGAGGGTAATTTGTTTTCCATCTGTCTTTTTGTTCAATGTGGCCTCTCATCTAATTTAATGCTATTCATTTTGTTAGAGTAATTTTTATTAGTGTATATTAATAATATGTAATAATAGGTTTTATTCTGTAATTTTCATACAAGTGTTTTGAATATACTCAGTCCATCACTCTGTCTAATCCTCCTTACATTCTGCTGACTCTCTTCCTGGAACCTGAAAGTAAGAGGGAACTTTACCTAAAGACTTTAATTAGGATTACTTACAGAAGCATGAGTAACTTGCTAGTAGTTACACCACTGAAGAAAATGTCTCTTCAGGACCTGGCAACCATTAACTACTTACAAATCCTCAGGGAAAAGGGGATCCTTTTGATCTCATTATCCGTGACAGGATGTTGAGAGGCCCAATCTTTTACAGATCTTGTATAGATCTGGTATAGTATGTTTTATAGATCATCACAAATACTTTGCATTTTGGAGTACAAGGATGATGTTATGCCCAGAGAATGCATTCTGATCTTACATCCCTCCACCAATCTTTTCTCAATATATGAATTACAATGCAAATGACTTTTCAAAATACCCTCAAAGAAATATCAATAAATGTTATTCTATTAGTTTTTCACAGAGCTGCCTGTTTTCCCAGTCAGGTTGACAAAATTAACAACTGCAATGTGGCAGCCAATGGTCTTGGAGAATTATTTAATGAACCGAAATTAAGATCGTGTTAGTCCATTTCCTCAGTGATCTTCAAAATTCATCCTACCTTTAGGTTTCAAAGGTTACATTAATTGATCTTATTTAAATATTTATTGCATACCAATGATAGGCAGTTCTGCTTATGAGGCTAGATGTGTGGAAATTACATTTAAAAACATGAAATATAAATAATAAGCTAATGCAAGTATGCAGAAAGGCATACTTTTTATCTTGTTTAAATGTTATTAATAGATAGGTAAAAAATGGAACTATTGAAGTTGAAGCCTCTAAACCCTTTTTTAGTCCTACCTAGTATCTTTAAATAGTTCAAAGTTTGGTTGCTCTGCCTTTGGTTGTTTTCTGACAGGACTGCATCTGCATTACCCAAAGGTGACAATCATTTAGGAAGGTGAGGCTGGGTAACACATGAACAGGTTTTACAGTTTATTGTGCTGGAGAAGATGGCTTGAACCACACATTGACCAGGTCTGCTTAAGTATCCATTCTTCTAGCTGAGTAAGCAGTCCTATTTCTTAAGTCAGAGATTTAAGAGGGTCATCTCTCTCACTATTTTCCCTCTAATTTTAACCTTAATTCATCTCTTTCATTAGTATATCTCTATCAGTTTTAGAATAGCTTGTTGAGGCTACTGGAGCTCTGACTTTTATATTAGAGGCTTGAATAACTTAATTCTCATGGTACTATGTGAATGTTGAGCAGAAGCTCCATATCTTCTCAATCAGATAAGGAAAAGAGAAGAAATTTTCTCTCTCTCAGATTGGACATAGATAATGTAACAGATGGAGCCATTTGTTTCTGGAAGCCATTTTGTGATAGTGAAGGAGGCAGGCTTAAGATGATTATAGTCCTAAGGACATAATGGTGATGTCAGATGCCTACTCTAAAATGTCTCAACACACACACACACACACACACACACACACACACGTAATTTTAGAATTAGCTATTTCATCAGTAGTCAATGGGGATTCCTATTATTATAAAGATATGAATGGTGACTGTATTTTAACAGAGGTGACTAATACTCTAGGAATGTGAGAATCAAGATACTTGTATATTTATAGTACTTACTTTGAGGAAATTGCATGATCTAGCTAGCATGTATTGTCAGAAACCATGAAATCAGTTTTTAATGAGCTTGAATGAGGGAAGTAGAATATGAGGTGGTTAAGAAAGAGTTCATTAACTCATAGACGTTTTGTCTCCCCATGTTATCTAACAGTTTACAAAATGTCCAGAGAAAAGGAAAACCTATTACTAGCATTGCTCTTTGAATTTTGAGCAATGATTGCTAACAACAAGGAAATGAAATGCTGAACTGCTTCTGTAGACGATGAAGGAAGGAGTTAAAAGGCTCTATCAGGTGGCCATGCTAGGGTTCTAGGATTCATGTATTATAGAAAGTTAGAACCATAAGAAGATCAATCTGCAGAGAAGACCCAGATGACTCAGCTATCATCAAAAGCACCAGGGCCTTGCTGAGAAGTGAAATCAGAATCACTGAGAAGTTTGGTGGTGGATTTTTTTTTTTACCACAGGAGACACTTGTTGATGATAGGAGTAGCAGTCATAGAGCAGAAGTCTTCAGGAGCTGATGGGACTCTGAAGCAGTGGTGCTGGTATAGCAGTGATAACTACCAAATATAAAAGGATATGAATTATGCTGGGTTTGGTACAGTCAGGGAAAACTAAGAAGACTGTATCTAGTATGGTGTTTACAGAGAACAACAATCTTAAATCAAAACATGAGCTTGATTTTTATATTTAGCATATTATAAAAACAAGTATTAATAAGTAGGGGGAGTCCCAACTTCAGGGTCTCATTTTCTAGCTACAAAATACAGTGACTGACTGGGGTACCTGGATCCTTCAGAGACCCTTGATGAAACAGTGACAGCTATGTACTATAATAATTCACATTGTTTCCTCTAAAGGGACTAGATAGATATTCACCTGCATGCTCATGTCATGAGACATGGTAATCCCAAACATTTCTAGGACTGATGTGGACAGGGTCTGAACTTATTTTGTAGCTTGAAGTCTGAAGAATAGATTGTTCCTGTTAGAGTGGGAGGGCTACTCATATATAGAGATCTGTGGGGTCCTGACCAAAGCTTATGTTAGTGAAGGTCCAACATATTCTTGAGCCCACCTTATGTTTATTTATACACTCACCAACTGTACAACTTAGAATTAGATACTCCAAAGCTCAGAATAACTGAAATTGAAATCTTGGCTATGGATTGAGAGCCATTATTAGAATGGAAAAGGAAAAGCAAAAGAATTTTGAACTGCCTCTTAATCAACTGAAATAGGGAATTGAAAATAGTTATTACTGTTAAGAGGAAACCACTGATGGGAATTGTCTTTAAGGACTTTAAAGATACAGAAGTGGTAGTCTCTATCATATTTGTACAAGTCACTTATCTAGTCCCAAGGGTCTAAGGCAAATACATGGCATTTGCAATGAGGAATTGCATTCCCACTGAGAAAATCTGACAGGTTACTAAGCTCTGGAAAGAGACACATGAGGTGGGTTCATTTGTATCTCTCAAGGAGTTAAGTTGACCATAGGTAGCAGTTCACAAGAAATGACAAATGTACAAAAAATTTAAATGAAAAAGAAAGCATGAGGAAAGTATAAGCCAATAGAATATTCTGGCCCCTCTTCCAGGTCAACCTTAAAGTTTCGCCTGAATCTTACTCATTTCATGACTATGTTCTTATGAGAGATAAGGATGCCATTCATAAAGGCTGGAGGAAGAGAAAAAGCCAAAGGTTGGTCCCGGGAGGATTCATTCAGCATGTGGGTTAAACCAAGAATGGATGTGGCTGAATTGTAAGCTACATTCAGACAATGCTTCCTTATGTTAGAGTTTTAAGAGATATCGTAGGTCATAGTTCTGTAGAAGCATTAGCTTGAGGTTGTATATGAAATCATGACCATTTGAGAAGGTATGACTAGTATATAGCATCAGGAGTGGGGCCTAGAAGTAAGGGAATATACACTTCCAATGCACCTAGCAAGATCTCACTGTAATTTAATATCTTGATGATAAGTGTACCAGCTTCTCTGTGCTCAAGAGTCAATGGGTTACAAGAATGTTCACTGCCTTGCAGAAGTGAGTATAATTTCAGGCAGGGTTACTATATTATAGTAGGTAGGAATAAACTTGATCAAGATCTATTTGGCACTTCCTGCCCCACTCCTTTGCCTAATGTCCCTGTGCTTCCATAAACAGAATAACTCTAGTCTGAAAAGGAAATGATCACTAGGGTTCAAATTCCTTATGAATTAGTGTTTGGGTGATAACACTGGGAAGATTGCCGAGGCTAGGAGAAAAGAGAGATGACAACAAAGGAGATGACAACAAAAGAGTATAAAGGAAGGAGACTGAGTGTCACTTAGGGTCCTCAAATTATGAAGAAGATATACATATCTTCTTCATATGCGCTCTCACTATTAACCTCCTCTGAACCCTGGAATGGCTATACTTAGAGAATGAAAAACTGGCTTCATGCAACTCAAGGATGGACAATTGCAACACTGTCCTCCTTCCAGTAACAAACTGCCAACCTGCTGCACCAAGTAAGAGTGTGGCTCTTTGATATCTACTTTTTTATTTGGTCCATAGAGGACACCAGCAAATGGACAGAGATAAATCAGTGCTCCAGGGCTTAGATATTCTACCTACTGCAAAATTACCTACTAGTCATCACTGTGGCTGAAAATTTATCGAGACTTCGCTTTATTGAAGGTCCTGCATGACTAATTCTCCTTGTATCTGGACCTCTTCTCCTACTTGTCAGAGCTGCAGCATTGCTTGAGAGTTTAGGGCTCTCCATGGTGCCTCCTTTTCCTCTACCCTAAATTGTTTATTGGTATTCCTCAAAAAGAAATTCTCTCACTCCAGGATGTTACTTAAAACATTATATTTGCATCTACTTTCTGGTAGATTTAATATCACAGGTGTGAGCAGTAACTCCTTTCCCAAACATTAGAAGAAAGAAGCTAGCTATTCATATTTTTCTTTATTTTCTGGGAGTGTATATTTTATAGATGTGATACCTTCAAGCTGTTTGTCCAAATATTCATTGTTAGCAGTAGAAAGGCCTTCTTCATGAATACCCACATGACATTCCAAGGTTCAAGTCAGTGGTAAAGAATAGATATGATATCTTCATTTTCTACTCCATGTTGTGTCTCTAGATTATTTCTGTCATGTACAAAGTGGAAAGACAAGATAGCAGAAACCCAGAGTTCAGCTTATGTAAAGAAGTTACTTGGTGCCTTGATCAGAGGCTGCAGCTTACATAGTTGAACGTAGAATAGTACAGTGTTGATTGATTAAATTATAAAAAGTAATTGCACTTAGGAGGGAATAGCTTTTAACATTTCAACATATTCCACTGAATTGTTGTCTAGTCACTCTTACTAACATGAATTAAGTCTTGGGCTGATTTTGGCTTTCTCACTGAGTAATTTCTGTTGAACCAGAGGTTCAATGGGAAGTTATTTTTCAGTCGGAAGGAAATCCTTTTTTGGTCATTCTTGAGGCTAGTTCCCATAGTGACATCATGATGAGCATGCTTTCTTTTAGCTTTTTAATCTTTATTTATTCCAAGGAAAAACAAATACTTAAGCACAGCTTTAAAAGAACCCACCAAGCTCTAGAGAATCAAGTTTTCAGAGGGTGGAACCTTGTGCTTCTTTGAACATAGGATTCTGAGTCCGGCTTCCAGCAGACCCCTTCCCAAGGCAGTGATCCCTTTAGTTTTTTCTCATCAGGAATATCAGCCATCTTGGGTTCAGGGTCATTTGAATCACACGGCTAACCTGATTCTTTTTCATTTTCCAAAATATCATAAATAGTTTCCCCCCAGTTTTTTTAGAAGGGGAAAAAAATCTGGCTTCAGTTGTTAATTTCCTCTGTTCTGTCAAGATTAGGGTAGTAGTTCTGAGTAATTCTGGCTCATTTTCTCAAGGGACTAGGCCTGAAATAATCCAATGTTTATTTTTATACAATTTCTCACAGTACTACAACATTGCAGTGACTTCCTGGGATGTTTCTAGTTTTTCACAGGGCAAGAGGTCATTCTCAGAGGTAGCTCCTTCATGTAAACCTAAAAATGGCACTTTCCCACATTATAGTTTATCAGGAAGTTTAAAGTTCAGTGGCCCTCCTCTCTTTTCTTTCTTGTCACAGGGAGAGGAAAAAATAAGGGACAGTTCCAGCTTCCAGCCGGTCATTCCATTGCAGGACTTTGGAACCTGGGAAAGACGAGGGAGGCTGGAGTGTATCTTGGCTGGGAGATGTCTGGACTGGGAAACAGGACTCTCTGTCATTCCCTGTGTCACTCTCTGAGTGACCCTGACCTCTTCCCAGCATTCCTGACCCCACCTCCAAGTTGGGGGAAATGTTGATCATCATGTAACTCTGTGAGCAGTCCCTCAGTCATGAGACTGAACAAAAAAAATTAGATTTGTGTTTGGAAAGCTAACTTTATCTCCATAATTGGGCCTGAACCTGTCTTCTGGATTCATCCTGCAGGACTCATAGTTCAGTATCCCTGACTTAAGTATGATGGACTCATAGTCCCTTCAACATGACAGCCCTTCCTTCTCTATGTCCTTCTGCATGTGCTGCTGCTTCTGTTGGAGGGTCAGCTCAGTCTGCTCTCCCTCTATTCTGCTGAAACCATCTGATGCTTATTTGATATTTCACTAGGATATATAATCTTGCTAGTATGTTTGTAGGGGTAGCATAACTTCTTTTCTATGTTTTTAATTTTATTTCTTCTAACAGAAAAACTGCATGCAAACACTAAAAAAATCTTGATGTATCTCTTTATCAAGTACTTAGCCGTTCAAGTTTGAGTTTAGTTTCATCATGAACCTTCATGGACATTCACACATCTTGAAATTCTTTGTGAAAATGTGATTGTGCTGTGTGTACTTGGGTGCACAAAGTGGGCAATAAAAATCTATTTGAAACAGTCTAGAGTGTTAAACTTGATCCTAGAAAAGTGGCTTAATTGTGTTAGGTACAGAGCTATTTTTAAGTTTACTGTTTCATAACAAGTCTGGTCTATTTCAGTGTATTGTTTTCTATACAAGGTCTCCCTGTAACCGTACATTAGAATAGATTGCCAGGTTCTCAAAGTTTCAGAGATGGATTCCTGATTACTTGTTTCCTGCCCCAGGGATTCTTGCTGTTAGGATTGTCATTAAACAAAGCAACCTCCCTGGCATTGTGTTCTGATAAACAATTTGCACCTTACTAAACTGATTAATGGAATAGGTTTGTTTTGATAATTGATCCTTGACTTGTTTTTTTAAAGGACAGGAAAACCTTAAAGGATTTCTATATTTGTTATGGTTGTTGTCTTGGAATTTTAGAAGAATTTAGAAATTCTATTTTAAAAAGAACATCGAACGGTACAAACTTTCAGTTATGAGATGGAAGAATTCTGATGGCCTGTTTACAGCACAGTATCCGTAGTTAATAATAACATATTAACATAGGAACTCAGTCAGAATAATGTTTTTAAAAGGTTCCATCCCTAAAAAGCTACATATATATTAACTTTAGCTTGATAGTAGCAATCACATAACAACGTATATATGTTTCAAAACACGTAGTCTACCTTAAATGTGTATATTTTTGGTGTTGAGAACAGAAGGAAAAGGTCATTAAGAAATAAATTGGAACTGGAAAGCACTATTTCAATCATAGTACATTGAAATTAATATACAGACTTACCAGAGTTGTACACTACCAGAACTTTAGTAACCAGTCTAGTTTTTGACTATTTAGACTCAAGGTGAGAGATGGAATCCTTACCACAGAGGTAATGTCTTTGGTAGAAAAACCATGTGGTCTGAAGTACTAACACCATGTACTACTGAGTATGAAGACTAACAAATGAGTCTGTTGATTGACTGGGTTAAAAAATGCTTCTTAGTTATGACCGTTCTTCATCTCATGCACTGAGTCAATACTTCTATCAGTCACGCAGCCTTTGGCAAAAAAGGGAGAGGTTTATTCAATAAATCTATTGTAATTATGTGATGATTTGACAGCCATTCCCTTGTTTTTTTTTTTTTTTTGTTTGTTTGTTTGATTTTAGGGTTTTTTTTTTTTTTGGTATTTAATTACATTTCAAGTTAGGAGTTTTATTTGTTTTGTTTTTCCTAACAAAGATTCATACAAATACACCAACAGATGTCAATTGTATGTGGAAAACAACTTAAAACCCAGGGGTCTGATGAGATGTAGTAAATAACATGGGTATCTCAGACTTTGAGGTGACTGGTCATTTGAAAGACATAGTGAATTCGTGTGTATAGTTTAAAATATGTATTGGTAGAACACCACCATTAGAAGGCAAGGAGATTTTTCAAAACTACTGAGGTGAAACATGAAAGTAGAACTTTCTTTTATAAAGACAGCTTTTCCCACTTGTGTCTGTAGGCAAACTAGTTTGTGCACCTAATGGTAAGAGGGTAACCGAGAACACACGATAGGAGTAATATGTAGTGTATGACATGTACATCGTCAAGATTTATGAGCAGTTTCCATCTGTACTGTAAGACAGTTTTATTAAGGGGTGGAAAATATATGATTGTGACATCTTGACCTCTCAGAATTCTCTTAGGAAATGGCCAGAGATGGATTTTGATAGAGACAGATTCTCATTTTAAATTCTTTATGTTTTTCTTCTATGGTTTGGAAGGAAACCCTTTAGGCATTTCTGGAGAAAACTGAGTGGAAGAGTACATCTTCTTAACTAGTTAATGAGAAACTGAGATAAACAAAGAAGTTGCTTAAATATAGATATTTCTCCTTATAAGACAAATTTGTCTCATTAAAATGCTCTTTATATTCTGTATTCTTATTTTGCTTGAAAGAAATATTGTTCTGCAAAATCCCAATAAGACATGTTAAAAATAATATTTGTGACAAAATTGTCTACTTATCTTAATAATTAAAATTAATATAGTGGTGTTTCATGTTTTAAGTAATAGTAACAAAGCAGTACTAGTACTAGTAGAAGTAGTAATGATGATAATAAAAATCACTACTACTTTTCTTTTAAAGGAAACCAAAGCTCAAAGAACATTAATTCTTGTCCTCCATGACAAAGATGACAACTAAGGAGGTTGAGTGGACCCAGGTTAACCTTTCCTTCTTCTCTAGCTTCCCCTCTACCATGCTGAACCAACATAGCTGATTTAAAAATCCATAATCATTCCATTGCAAAGGGGAAGCCTTGTTGAACTTCTGAACATAGAAAAGACAGAATAATAATTTCAAAAGATAGTATCTGACATACAAGTGCCTGAGAGGTAAAAGCTCTGACTTAGTGTGGGCCAAGAGAGATTTCTTTTGAATACATTTTCTTTCTCTGTAAATACAGTATCATGGAAGGTCTGGAAATTGATGATTAGTAATTTATTTATGGGGAGTGGCATTTAAAGATTTTCAAAACATGACTCATTTTGCATTAAATTATGAAATAACATTTCTTTTAAAAGCTCCAATTTTTCCACTCAGTGTCTTTTCTCTCACCATCTATTAACTGTCTCCCATTTGAGATCTACTACCCTATTATTTTCATTTGATTATGTCACTTTGAAACCTGTGTAATATCAATCATTTTAAATTTATTGTGAATTTGAATGAGTAAGCTGCTTCTTTTTTGAATATTTGTATTTTGACATTTTCATTATAGAATAAAAGGCCATATATCCAATTATAATAATGAATTCAGACATCAACTATGAGGTATAAAAATTTTCATTTATGTGAGGGAATATATTCTGTTCTTTGAAAAATCACACAAACTACCTAATTGTCTAGTGTACTTGCTTCATTTGTTTAGACTTTTTGGGGGGTAGTTATTTTCCGGGCATTTGCTTTCTAGAACAGTAACCATTAACCCTCTGTTTTGTGTTAGAATTTTGGAAAAGTGTAAGTGGTCATTAGGCCCAGTAAGATTCATAAACATTTCTCAATTTCTACCTCATGATTAGGATGTGCAACATCATGGGGAAAAACGAGTGGGTTCTAAGATATTCTAAGTGGGTAGTAGTATTCTACCACATTTTCTTTGTCATAGTATACAAGTCTTATTGCTCTGAAACATGGTTTCTTAGTTTTAGTTATTTCCTACCAGTATTTGCCAATCACTAACAGTTGACTTAATATTTTTTTTTTCTGTTAGAAACTCACTTGTTATTTTTATGGACACTATAAGACCGTGGTTTCCAAAGTTATTTAAGACTAACATAACCTTTTATGAGTAATACCAATATATACTACATTCAAATACCTATAAATAACATTCATTAATATCACAGAAAATTCAGTGGAAGTATTGGTAAAACTTTATAATATGCCTTGATAAATAATACAGATTCTTCAAATTTCTCTTTTTGTCTTGAAAGATTAAATTTAATCCTGGAAACAAAGTGCCAACTGTGTATTTTGAGCAAGTGACAGGGTTAATTCTGTCATTTTCAAGAAAATAGACGCCAAATGAACAAACCTGAACATAGTGTCTGCTTTTTCAAGAAACATGTTTTTTGAAAGAAAGTTCCATGATAGAAATTTAGGCCACCATACTATGCTTTGCCTCAAGTCTGGCATCAACCTCCCATAAGCAGGAATACATCTTGTATTTCCTACTTGGTCTCCCAAAAAGGATATTAAAATGTGTATATTCAAAGGTCAAAGTGCAATGAATAGGTTTTTTAAGTCATAATCTTTTGTGATGACAATGTAGCATCGAAAACTGCACTAAGTACTTGCATAGTTTGGTGCCAAAGTTTTATTCACAGTCTCCAAACTTTAAGCTACCATTTTTTTTGTATCAGTAGTGAATAGTGATAGACTGAATTATCAAGATATCTTATAATGGTTAGAAAACTGATTTTGACCTTATGAATTGAATAAAATGATCTTAAACATCCCCAGGGTTATTTTGTTTACTTGTAATAGTTATTATGAAACTGAAGATTTCATTATGGTAGAATTCATATTTTTCTTACACTTCCTAGTTTTTTTAAATTATGTACAAAACTCTCTTTCCTGAAGGAACAATGAAATATCCAATTCTTAAGTAAATACCACTTATGGAGCAACATGCTAAAGTACTAATCAATTTATGATCACTTTCTTATTTGACTTTCTAAAGCAATCAAATAATGTTTAATTGTACAGTTTTTCTGAAGCCATTGGAATTGGACTGTTAAAAATGAGTAACTTGAAAGCATGAAATACAACTGTAGAACCCTAATGTGGACTAAACTGATTAGCAATATTCATGTCATACATATAAATATAAGTATGCGACACTACAACCATAAATGTGTTTCATCTAAGCAAAGTAAGAGGATCATCCCCATGTATGAACTGGAATGTAGTTCAAAGATGGAATTCAAGATACTGTTCACATAGAGATTCATAAGAACAAATTTGGAGGTAATTAAAACCACTGAAGTATGCTTCACTTCCAGTGTGTGTGGTTGTGTTTATTGTAGGGCAGGATCTTTTTCCAAGTCCCTGAGGAAACTGACATCTGTATTTGATTTAATGAACTTCTGTTTGTTTGAAACCCGTGAAAGAAAAGACTCCAATGAATCTATGACATACTCGGCTTTTCACGTTTAGTTCCCAGTCCTCAGAACAACCTCTCTGGGAAAGGACACATAAGTTTGCCTGTGTTTTGATAGACTTGGCAACTTAAAACTTTATCCTCTTTCAATCTACACTTCTCTTTAGACAGATGAAAATAAAATTTTCTTTCATTTTGTTAGAATTATTATACAAAGCTTGGAATCTTAGCCTGATCTCACATTAAATTAGATGGTTTATACCTACATATTGTGCCTGCTTTCTTTCTGAGATAAGTGTGTAAAATGAACAGAGTAACTGCAGTGGTATGTCTGGGAGTGATTAAGGTGTGATTAGATCAAAATCAAACTCAAGCAAACAGCTGCTAATGGATTCTCCTCTTCTCTCTGTAAGGGCTGCCTAATACTTGGTTCAAAGCTCTGTAGTAGGAACATTTCAAATGTAGTTTGTGCTGATGCTAAACTTTAATAACTAAGTCTTCTTCCCATGTTTTTTAAAAGGCTGACAATAATGGCTCAGTAATTACTGAACTAATGTTATCAATTCCAACAGATATCACATTTATTAAACAGAAAATGCTATGTTGCTGTTCATCAGTTAGAAATGTGTGTAATTGAAATATGAAAATGAAGTCTATTGGAGTATGTGATTCATCATGAATTCTGCAAGCCCTACACTAACTCTCCTTTTCCTAATTAAACTGTCAAATTGAAATCTTATAATTAATGCAACCACATCCCTTACACTAGGTTTTCCACATGCATGGAAAGCTCAGTTCAGCAGAAACTTTGCAAGAGCCTTCTCTAAGAAGAATGCAGTTCTTTGCTGTTCTGATCTCTTGAGCAGAAATCCTGTCCCTGCCACAGAATGCAGGTAGCACCAGATTTCTGTTTTCTGCAAGATTAGGAATGAGTGGGCTGACAGGTTTGTCAGGGGAGCTGGTAATCCCTGCTTTAAATTTTTCTGAGTGAACCATTAAAGAGGATGCTGTGAGCTGCAATAAGGTCTTCTGTATTCCTGCAAACACGGAACAATTCTGCACTATTACTTGGTTATTTATTTTGTTGCTAAAATTTAAAAACTTAGGTGCATTTCTTTTTAGTTAAAGCTTTGACTATATAGATTTTCACTTCAGTTCTATAACTTTGTAGTAGAAATTGATTGACAGGAATTTATTTTACATTAAGAGTGCAACATATGAATGTGTAACCACACTCTGAACAGAATGTGCCAACTGAATTCTGCTCTAGTGACTTGATACCTTAGAAAGAGTTTGTTTCTGATTTCTCCCATCAAATTGCCTGGTAGTAAGGTTTCCCATTTTGTTTTACCTTCGATATACTATTAGTTGCTGCCTGAAGTCCTCAATATTGGGGAGGACTGTGAGATTCTGAGTTTATCTGTAATGAAAACAGTGACAATAATCTTAAGGTTTGATATAGTGAGCAATGACAACTGTCTACAAAGTACAACTGCATCTGATCCTGAGATTTGTGCCTTTTGTCAGATGTCTTCATTATCTAGGAGTTTCTATCATATTTTATGAAACAAGCTGCCTCCAAGTTTATTAGCAAACTTGGAGCATGTTTTCTCTGTAGTCTCTGAATTTAATACTTTGTGGCTTAGAACAGGTGGATAGCTTTCTCACATTTTTTTCAAAACAATATGTTATTTTCCTCAGTTTCTGAAAAGGGCCGTTTTCCTAATGTTGTGGTCCAGTTGGATCCATGAAGCCTAAATACATCAAAATTTTAATTCCTGATATGCTTGATCAGAATGAGCAATCATATGTTCTCTGTCTCCTTAAACACAGGAATCTAGTCTGCCAGGTGTTATGTGAGTGCCCTCCATGCTGGCTGAGGCTGCTTCCCAAGAGCCACAGGGCATCACAGCCACTGTGCAGCTCAGTTGCTGCATCCGACCTTGAGGGTCCCAGTCTTCAGTGCACAGGCTTTGACTAGTGGGAATTCATGCAAAGAGGACCTCTCTCTCTCTCTCTCTCTCTCTCTCTCTCTCTCTCTCTCTCTCTCTCTCTCTCTCTCTCTCTCTCTCTCTCTCTCTCTCTCCCTCTCTCCTTTACACCAGGAATGTTTTTAATAATGAACAATACATCACAACGTTGACAAACACATGTAACCTGCAAGCCAGCCTCCCATGAAATCATTGCATGATTTGTGGTAAGAACATTCCATCTTCAGGATTTCTGACAATTACTGATTCCAATTTTGAACTCATAGAACTTTTAAAACATGAGAATACAGAGTTCTTACCACCAAAGTAGCACAGACTATTGAAAGCATACTTACTGATCATGGTTCCTGTGAGGCCGTCGACTGTTCCAGAAAGTTACTTAGTTCTATCCTTTCCTCCTCTGGTGTAAAAATGATGCGTTCTTGACAAAACTGTTCTGGTTTTAGTATGAAGAACAAGTTAGCTTATTCACCTTTATGTA
The DNA here is from genome assembly GCA_030556225.1 of Cricetiscus sungorus. Lineage (NCBI taxonomy): Eukaryota > Metazoa > Chordata > Mammalia > Rodentia > Cricetidae > Cricetiscus > Cricetiscus sungorus. The sequence goes on from JANBXA010000398.1 coordinate 43,872,221, forward strand.
ACATTGACAACTGCATTTGTCTTTGCAGTGGAGAGATACAGTGCCCTGTGTGGTGCAGTCCTCTGCCAGATAATGTTGAGTACCTCAGCTACCAGCTGCTTCTTCCCTCCTTCACACAGTGCACACATTTGGTTTGGGGTTTTGTACTTCTGTTTATTGATTACATATCTACATACCTATAAAACACAGGAAATGCATATAAGCTTGGAGTGTGTGTGTATGTGTGTGTGTGTGTGTGTGTGTGTGCACGCGTGTGTGAGAGTGCACATGCACATGTGTGTATGTAGATTGTGTTTTTCTTAACTAGTCCCATGCTGATCAACATGTAGATTGACCACTAGCAATGTTATATAAATATTACATAATTATTGTGTGATTTTTTAAATTATTCCCTCTCACAGCACTGTTAAACTTTTTTTTGAAAATTTTATTTTCATGTGTGTGCACAGTTGTGTGTATGTGTATGTGTGTGTGCATGCATTCTTGCATGTATGCCCCAGTGCATGCATGAAGGTCATAGGACACTTTATAAGGCTGAAATTTTTCCCTCCACTCCCTGGTTCTCAAGAATTGAATTCTAGTCATTAAGTTTGCCAAAAGAACCTTTACCTATTGAATTACCTCATTTACCCTGAAGATATATATATTGATAGACAGTGTTATTTTGAATGTTAACTTAGAATCCAGGGTCTGGAGAGATAGCTCAGAGGTTAAGATCATTTACTCTACTGATGGTCATGTGTTTAGTTTTCAGCACCCACTTTAGATAGCTTATAACAGCCTGTATCTCAAGCTCCAGGGTATCTGATAATGTCTACTGGGCATGAATACAGAGAAACATATAAGCACAGATATAAATAGAAATACTTTATTTTTAAAGTTTTGAAATTAAATACATTCATGTCATCTTTTCATCTTTTTAGTCTCTCCTATGTACACTTCCTTTCTTTCAAATTCATGGTATCTTTTTCTTTATTTGTTGTTTTAGTGTGTATGTATGTATGTGTGTTTTCCTAAGTTTATAAATATAACCTGCTCAGTTCACATAGTGTTATTTGTATGTTTGTACATGATTTGAGGACTAAGATTTGAACAATGATGACAACAATAAACACTAATGTGTAAGAGAAAAGTTTCATGGGGCCCTTACCACTTCACTGTGGTTAAATTTCTTCAAGTGTAAGCAAATTTTGTTAATTAATTAATAGAGAAACAGGTCCTCTTATTATTAAATTTCCATTTGTTTGGTTGCTAGTGAGGGCAAGTATCCTTATTCATGAATACTAATGACAATTACCAATCAACAAAAGTGTAAAAATTTACCTTTTTTTCTATGTGTGTTCATGTGTGTATTAATGCCCATGTATATACTTGTGCATGAGGGTGGTATGTGTGTGTATCCTTATATGCTCATTTAAGTGCAGAGACTTGAAGTTCACATTTGGTTCCTTCCTTGATCAATTGCTATCCATTTTCTACATAGCTGTATAACAGTGTAGATTCTTTTCCTGTCTCTGTGACAAAACATCCTTGCAAAAGGAATGTAAGAAAGAAAAGGTTTATTTTGGTTTCCAGCCTATGGTTATTGTAAACCATAGCAGCCGGTGATGGAGGCAAATGGTCCCTTAGTACCCATGGTCAAGATGTAGGAAGCAACAAATGCTTTGGCTCAGCTCACTACCTCCTTTCCATGCCATCTAGAATTGCAGACCAGGGAGTGAGTCCACCCACAGTGGGAGAATCTTTCCACCCATTAACCTATTCAGGATGTTTCATCCTCTTAGACACATCCAGAAACAAGTCTCTTACATGGTTCTAGACCTTACCAAATTGACAGTTGACAGATGACCATTAAACAGAGTATCTTGATAAACTCAGAGCTCACCAATCCATGCGTGAGTCCTGATAGCCAGCTTGCTTTGAAGATCCTGGTCTCTGCCTCCCGGATGCTGGTATTGCATACTAGTTTACCTTTTAGATACTTGTGCCGTCAGTACTTAATCCACTGAGCTGCTTTCTTAAGCCTCATCCTCATCCACTCAAATATATACGTTTATTGCTGTTTTTCTGATTTTTAAAAGGTTTATCAATTGGTTTTCATTCATATGCATCCTAAATATAAATGAAATTTACTTTATAAATGATGTGAGGCAGGGGTCCAGTCTTCCACTGATTTTCACAAGAGGAAAGTTATTAAAACAGGTTGTTAAATAGCCTCAAAGTGACAGCTGTTTTGAATGTTATCTTTCCAACATAAATTTATACATAAATAATTAATTAGTTAATTTTTACATCTTTTAAAATATTTTATGCTGTTTATGGTTGATTTTTATAATTATTATCTTATTATCATAATATATACATATATATGAGATTTTTCCAAGTTTTATGCTTGCTAATACTAATTTTCATGCTACTTTGCAAAAATAGATTTATAATATGCATACGATTTATTTACTGACTTTTCATTAAATATAACATGAATGCATTTTCAAAACTCATTTATATTTTTTATATGTTCAATATATTTTGATCATACTCTTTTCTCTCCCAAACTTTTTCAAGGTTCTTGCTAGACTCTCTATATACCCAAATTTATGATCTTTCTCTATCCTCAAAAACTGTCTAACTCAAACTAAAACAAAATAAAAAGAACACACATGCAAAACATGGATACATATTGTGTTGACAAATTACTCCTAAACATGAAGCCTGTCATGGAGTGTGGTTGATATTTCCATTTTATTCCTTTAAAACAACTGACTCTTCTTCTCCTAGTAGCCATCAATTGCAAATAGCTTCTAGATTAAGGATGAGGCTTTGTCTTGGATGAGGCTTTGTCTTTACTCCCTCTTCTTTGTGCTGGGTTTTTGTCTGAGTTGAATTTGTGAAGATGTTGTATATGCTGTCACAGTCTCTGTGAGTTCCATATGTGTGTTCCATATATGACTTCCTTGGTGTCATCCCACCTCTGGCTTTTAGAGTCTTTTTCCTTCCTCTTCTGCATAGATTCCTGAGCCTTGAGAGAAGGGTTGTAAATGACAACATCTCAGTTAGGATGGAGTGCTCCTCAGTGTCTCATTCTCTGTCCATTATCATGAATCCCTGTGTTAATTACTTCTCTGGTGAGGTTTCAGCAATGCATTGATCTATGGACATAAAAATATGTCATGAGAAATCATTTTGTTGCTATGTTCATTTAGCAGAATTATATAATGTTTTTCTTTAGATCCTTATTAACAGTGTCAAGTACAGCTTCTGTCTCATGGAGTGGAATTTAAGTCCAATTTTTTAAAAAAGCAGTTGGTTACTCCCATGCCATTTGCACTAATATTGCTCAGGTGGGCTTATCAGATAGAGGCTGAATATCTACAACATAAAAAGAACTAAAAAAATAAAAATAAAATAAACCAAAAAACTAAACATCAGCAGGAAAGAAAAAAAAAAACAACGAAATCTTTGAATCTTGAAATGTGAAGGCAAATGGATGGAACTAGAAGAAACCATCCTAAGTGAAGTAACATAGTAACACAGTTACAGAAAGACAAACATGGTATATACTCACTCATATACAGATATTAGGCATAGAGTAAAGTTTTACCAGACTACAATCCATACCTCCAGAGAAGCTAGGAAACAAGGAGGACCATAAAAGAGACATAAACATTCCTTCTCTGAAGGGGAAAGGGACAATAGCCCCTGAACAATTTGAGAGCATGGTGGGAGGAGGAAGGGGTGAGGGAGGTAGGAGAAAAGAACAGGGGAGAAGAGGAGGAGGAGAAGAACATGAGGGATCAGGAAGACTGAGTGGGGAGATGGAATAGATGAGAGCAAGAAAAGAGACACATCAATACAGGGAGCCATTTGTTAGGAACACTTTCCCACCAGCCTGATACCACAGATGTGTCTGCCTAATAACACAAAGAAACACTATCAATTATGAACCTGTTTGTGGATTACTAGCATATCTTATTGGCTAGCTCTGTCTAAATCATTAACCCATAATTATTAATATATGTATTTCTACATGGTCTTATCTTACCGAGAATGCCAGATTCATGTGTCCTCTTTTCCCAAGCTCACATTGTGACTCCCTCCTATGTTTTGCAGAATTCTTCTTTCCTAATCCCTCCTATCTTGCTTCCCTATTGGCCAACAGTGCTTCATTCATTAACCAATAAGAGAAACATATTTATAGAATGACATCTCCCATCATCTCCTCTTTTCTGCCTAAATAAAAAGAAGGATTTTAACTTCAACATAGTAAAATATATAACAAAACAGTTGTTAAGCAAGAACTATAATTTCAATATTTAGCCTAATAACATTTAGCAAGATTTAAAGAAAATATTCCATCATCTATTCTATCTATAACCATGACTATCTGTTTTCAACTCCATCAAAGATCACAGAAGTTTAATATATAAACTCTAGAATTGACAGGGACAACTTGCTGCGTGGTCACCCAAAGTGCTTATGTACTGTTCCATCTTTGTTGGCCCATATGCCATAGTGTGTCTGGCAGACTCCTCAGCAAAGCAGGAAACTTTAAATTGTCAACCTGTATTGGCAAATTGCCAGTCACTTTTCTCTGTGTCCTGCAGAATGTCTGGCAGACGCTTCCATGAAGCAGGAACCCCGCAGCAATGTCCATCTTGTTGTAGCAGCCACTTTCCTGTGAGTCCTGTATGACTATTTTATACAGTATAAAGCCAAACAGTCCAGACAAGATCAGTTTCTTGCATAAGTGTCTAGTCTTACCATGTTGGAAGTATCTCCATAATGAATTTCTTCAATTTGTCTGTCTTCCTTTCTGAGGCAGGAGGTGTTGCCAGGAGCAGTGTCTCACTGTCAAGAAAATCCCTAAACCATTTTAAATGCCATATTCTGTGGGTCTTTGAATGATTTGAAGAATACCTACCCAATTGAAGCATATCTCTATATATCTAGAAAACCTAATAATAAGTTTTGACTATTATAGGTAACTATTTATAATTTGTACTTAATTATATATTAAATTTTTAGATAAGCTATACAAACACAATACCTGAACAAAACAGGACATATACATATCACAAAATTCACCTTAAATTTGTATTAATAAATGAAAACTCATTCCAATACTAAGCATTCATTTCTATATCATATTCCCCTTTTACGTTTAAAAAGAGATTGGTTGTGATCATTGTCCATTTATAACATAGCTCATTTAAATGAAGACAAACATTTATAGACAATATTTGGGAATGTGGGCTTCGTTTTCTCTAAACTGCTTCCTGCTGGGAGGGGATGCTGTAATACCATGGGAATCCTAAGAAGATGCAGAAATCCTGGCTGTAGTCTGTAAGGCTGCCTTGTCCCAGCTGTTTTGAATGTTGGATCATCTGGGACACTGCTTTAGGGGTCTTGCTTCATCAAATCATATTAGTCTGGAAGGAATCCACAGCTTTTAATTTTCTGTGGAAACATAAATAAAATCTCTTTTCCAAAGTAACATATCCTTATACTTAAATTTTGAAGTGAAGTCAGTTTTAAAATATATAAATTGGATTAATCCAGCAACATTTCTTTTAGCAGTTGTTCCTATTTCCTCAGCAGTCAAACAATTCAAAGACAACACAATAGCATACAGGGTTTGTCTGTGTAATTTTGGCTGCCCTTGAACTCACTCACTCTGTAAAGTCTTGAAATCACAGAGATCTGCTTGCCTCTGCCTCTCGCGTGTTGGGATTAAAGGTGTGTGCCACCACACCCAGCTTCTCTCTCTGTCTCTGTCCCTCTCTCTTCCTTCCTTCCATTTTTAAAGCCACTTTATCCTGTTTCTTTTTCTCTCCCAAGCCAATGTATATTTTTAAACACACTGCAAACCTTTAGAGGTTTTTCTTCATCTGAATCTGTCATTATTGTATATGTTTATCTTTTTCTGGCCAAGAGTCTTTTTATCTGCTAAATAACATTGCTAAAATAAATGCAGTGACTGTTTTAGCCACCAGCTTTCCAATATGGCAGGGGTACGTTTACTGCTCGCACTGAGAGCTATGTTCACTATCTTGGTCTATGCTGCTATCCAGTCGCATGCTGCCAGCTTGGAGATGTGGTCACTGCCATTGCCAGCTGCTAGTACACCGTTCAGTTGTTAGCAGGGCCTCTTAAAAGAGCCCTGTGGTTTTTGGTCCTTATGCCACGTCAGGAAATCTCCCTTAAAGGAGCCATGCAAGTTTCTGTTTGTCTCTAGCAAAACAGAGCCCACCAGCCAAAAATACTGCTACCAAGAAGCCTTCCTTGTCTCTGTTCTTTTGTTTCTAAAATCTTGTATCCAGCTACTTCACTAATGGCATTTATCAGCTGTTGGAGAGTGGCCAACCAAAGACTTGTCCAGCCTCAAACCCATGCCATGAGAATGAGAATGAGCCCACTCCTAATACTGCCAGGTCCCAGAGGCTGGATGGCCCAGAGACCTATGATAGATCAAACATGATTGGAGAATTCTGTTGAGGAGATGGAAGATAGGTTGTAGGAGTCAGGAGGGTCAAGGACATAATAATAATAATAATAATAATAATAATAATAATAATAGTAATAAAACAAACTAAAGGGCCTAAGAAGCTCAACCAGGGAATCTGCATGGGAGCTAGGCCCTCTACATATATCATATATGTGACAGTTCTGTGGCTTGAGCTACTTGTTGGATTCCTAACAGTTGGAGGAGGGACTGTCCTGGCTTTGGAGAAGCTATTCCTCATAATGTGTTTCCTTGCCCTGCTTTAATACAAGTGGATGAGCTTAATCCTACCCTAACTTGACATGCAGTGCTTTGCTGGTACCCATGGGAGGCCTGTCCATTTCTGAACAGAAATAGAGGAATGGATTGGGTGGAGGCATAGAGGAAGTGGTGGGAGGAAATGAGAGAAGAGGGAAGGGAGACTGTGGCAGGGATGTAAACTAAATAAATAAATTTAGTTATAAAGTGCTCCTAACTGATAAGCCATCTCTGTAATCTAATCACATATCAATGCTTTTGTACTGACACGAGGAGAGGATTAATTTAACTAATGTGAGGAGTTGTTGTTTGGGCTCACTTATTTTTAAAATTGTAAACAACACTGCAAGAACATTTTAACTGAACTTGCTACTCAAGCTACAATCACATCCTTTGCATATTCATTAGAAAAAGTTGTTAGGCAAACCTTATACATATTTTCCTGAGAAAGCCCAACTAGAGTAGTACCTCATGTCTTTGCACAGAAATGCTATTGCCTTTTAGTCTCTGTGAACTTGTGGAAATGGACTTTGTTCGACTCTACCCTGACCCTGACAGGGTGTTACATTTGGATCCTAGGCAGAGATGCTGGAGACAGACCCGGATGCTGTGTCTATCCCTTCACTCCCATTCTGAGTTATTCTGTGCCTGCACATGCTAGTTCATTGAATATTAGAGGATGGTTTGACTTAAAAATCATTAATGACTGCTGGCCAGTGGTTGGATAATATTGCATGGAAAGTGGTGCTCTAGGGAGTGACTTTGGGAGGAGACAGATAATCATTTTCTCATGGGATTAGAGAACATTGTTTTCTGTCATAAACTACTTCTGTGATGATTGTTTTCTGTTTCTAGTCAGTTCCAGCTTATTCTAAGAGGGAGTAGCTGGAAATGAGCAGTATAGTCTGAGGGAAGGGCTTCTTGGTTTGGTTTTGTTGTTTTCTCTCCATAGCCACTTAAATATTGTTTGGTTTGGTTTTGCATCAGTTTTCTCAACAAACAATGTGAGGTATGTTATTCATGTATGTCCTCCAGAATAAGGACTGTCAGATAACTGATGTCTAATAGATAATGTTATTGGTTAATATGTTAGAAATTCATGATGACACTTAAGCACCAGCTCCAGAAGGCAGAAGCAGAAGAATCCTGAGTTCAAGGCCTGCCTGGGCTACATAGTGAAAGCCTGTCTTAAGTAAAAAGAAAACAAAACAGTATTTTTACTATCAAAGGATAACTAAAGAAAATGCTTATACTACTTTCAGCTACAAGTATGATTGGACATTTATTTATCGTTTTACTACTTTTCTTCAGGTGCTCATAAAAGAAATAAGAGAGGAAAGAGAAGAAATGCATTATGTGCTTGCTTTCTAGTTTGATGTTGCTTATTATTTGAAAACTTAGCCAATATTGACTGGATTGATTGCAGTAGAAAAGAACAAAGAATGTGTTGGCATATTTGCATTTGTATACATACATATCCATTTATGTTTACCTTATATTTGTAAAAGCATTTCTTAGAAAAATAAGGTTACCTGTGATCCCCTACTATCTTCACCTTTCATACCACTTATATTTTACATATTCAATATAGATATTTTAAACATCCTGTCAGAATTTTGACCACATATCCCTCAGAATCTTCTCAGGAGCCTACTCTTCGGAGTTGACCACATCTTGGGTTCACTCTAATTATAATTAGTAGGAATTTAGATTTGTTTCTTTTCTTTCCCATTCATGGACAGATAAAAGCTTGACATTTCCATAATAAAATGTCTTCAAAATGTGAAGGTAATAATTAACTAATCTCCTATGTCCCCATTTGGTAGGTGAAAAAAAACTTAATCCCTTTAACCTTTCTTTCCAGTTAATTTTTTTAAAGAATAAGCTTAAAGTGCTTTCAGACTTTGTGTTTTCCTCTTAACTTGAACTTTCACCTCTTAAACTTGGCATTTCTATTGAAAAAGGGTGAAGAATTCTTTCTCTAGGCTACAAGATGATTTATCATAATTTAACAGTAGTAAGCTGATGACATTCAGGGATGTCTCATCGTCAGTACTCCATAACTGTAACATGCTTTATGCATGCACCTTGTTTCCAACAGACATTAGACTAGATGATATAGGAGTAATGTTCAGGAATAGTTTTTACTCTCATGAGGTTTACATTGTCATGGAAGATAAGCAGCAACAAATGGAAATATGGAAAAAATTGTGATTTCAGAACAGTGATAAAATGTCTTAAATATAAAGAATAAAGGGGAAAAGGCCAGGACACTTTATAGTGTGTGGTCAGATAAGAAATGGCGTTCTGTGGATGGCAGAATTATATTAAGGAGCTGTCTCTATATATCCTGGGGGAGTACTTCATGTGGAAGAAAAAAAGAGCTGTCATTTAGGTACTTAGACATGCAAGGGCTCAGCATGACTCAGGTCTACAGGATTGAAGAGAAAAGGAAGAGAAGGCAGACAGAGAAGTGACTAGGGCTAGGTCATAATGGAGCATGATGGACAGTTATACTCTAAGTAAAATATGAAGACAGTGAATAAGGCAGAGATGGACAGCTGTATTTGGTTTACAGAGTTCCTGTGGCTGCTTTGGAAATGGCCTATTGGAGGAAGTTACATAAGCGGGGAAATGATGGATAGTTTCTTGCTTGCTTCACAAATATCAAGTAAACTTAGTATATGCCTTTTCCCACATCTTCTGGTAATCTTTGAATGGTCAAACCGGGATTCTTCTCACACTGAAAGTTGTGTTGTAGCTCTTGGAAAGTGTAACTTGGTATCTCAAGATAAAACAACAACAACAACAAAAACACAAACAAAAACACAAACAAAAACAAAAACAAAAAAACCACTGTCATTGGCCAGCTGTAAGATTCAGGGTGAGGTCCTTTAAAGTCATGATATAACAGTTATTCCATTGAGAGACAATTTCACTTACCTTGTGTCAAATGAGGATTGAAAATCTATAATAAGCACTGAGATCAAATGCAAACAAGGGGAAATCGCCATGCAGCCACTTTAGAGAACTGGAAGATAAGTGTGAATTAAACACACACTGATGATGCTATTTTTAATTTTTCAAAATGTAACTGGTCTGAGTGTTCAAATGCCACCCTTACATTTTGGATTAGTTTTAGAAACTGGCAATACCATCTTAGTATATACTAAACCTTACAATTTGAAATGCTTATTATTTTTAGACTTCTACTTTGAAACACCAATGACATCCATTGTCATGCATAATTAGTATTTTAAGCATAGAGTAACTGTAATTTCATTACAAACATAGATGCATAGGCATTCCACACATAGGCATTAATATGAAGGTACCATTAGCTAACCTAGAAATACAATCTCTACTTAAAATAGTTTACCCCTTTTGTTAGAATACATTCTGAGTTCAATTAGTAGTTTTAAAATGTGTTTATTATTTTTATGTATTTGCAAAGGTCTACCTTTTACTGAATCTTGTGAATTTCCTATAAAAATCTTGAGGTAAAGTCAAATAATTCTACTGGGTGTATTGCAATGAATGAAACAAATTGTACATATTTCTGGGAAGAAATGGATATTTCTTTTGCTTTCACCTGAAGATTTATTTTTATTTATGTGATATTCATCCAGGAGCCTGGGATAGCCAGAAGAGGGTGTCATAGGCAATGAGGCTAGAGTTCTGGTTCTCGTAAAAACAGCAAGAGTTTCTCACAGCTGAGCATCTGAGACATCTCCCAGGCTTTTTCCACTTCTACTTAAATATGGATCATTTGCAGTTTGATATTTTCTGTGACTTGAGGAATTTTATTATATTTTAACCTCTTGAACTAGTTTGCTCTTTGTACAATTACAGCTTAAAACAACCAGTAAAGCTGTTTTGAGAGAACAGAAGTGATTCACCTCTCCTTTTGCTGGAGTAGAGGAGGTGAAGGAAGTGGGAGAATGAGAATATGCTTCCCTCACTGAAAATGGGAACCGTTGAAACTGCTTCTTAGTCCTGAGATTTTTCATGCTACTTTCTGTCTCCCTTAAATAATCACCCTAGTTAGCATGTGTCAAGGAGCCCTTCCTCAGCAGTTTCACAGGGTGATGTACTTAGCTTGTTATTCTGAAGCAAAGGAAGCTCTCACTGTATGTTCCTTAGTTGTAGGCATTGGCGAGCATTGGAATTCTATTCTCCCTCAGTTCTGCAGTGTCCAAATTCGACAGACTTTTTGCCTCCCTGGACAGAATGGTGATTTTGCTGACTAAGTCCCATTGGACTAAGTGGCACTGTGAGCACATGATAAGTTTACTTGCTGAGGAGGAACTGCAGCCTGCAGTGATCTGGGATTCCGGAAGGGCTAACACAACAGAGGATGCATTTGAACATTGGAAGCTCAGAGCAAGGCATTTTATTCATCAATTCTTCTGATAGGTTCTCCTCCCCCCCAAATAAGAGCTCTTTGAGATGTAGTCTTCGTCGAATTCTGCAATCCGTGTTGGAGGTTGTTTTAAGTTACTGTTTCATTTTGCAGTGAATGATAAGAGGAGGCCAGCTCCTCTTTCACAGAGTTTTAGAGAAACACACATCTCACTGGATCCTTCACATTGTACAAGGTCAGCATTCAGATGTATCAATTCATAAAAGGAAAGGGTGACACATCACTAACACCGTGTTAGTGACTACTGAAAGATTCCAGTCACAATAGTGCTACAGGTAGTGTTATTACTTCCAAACTCAGCAGGGCCCATATATTTTTTCCCCCTCATCCTAGCAGAGTGGGCTATAGATATGAATCTTGGGCAGAAGCCTCTTTAGTGGCAGCTGCTCACATCAGAGTATGCACCAAAACCTCAAGAGGTAGGTATGCTATCACACAAATACTGACACTCTAACTAAATGACTTTCTCTTTATCTCAGCCTATCTCAAAAGACTGTCTAGAATAATCACCTGGGGAGGAGCCTTCTTAGTTTTCATAGATGAGCTGTCAAATCCATGAGATATGATGAAGTAGCTCCAGGAAAAGTCAGGGGTTAAGTTTTAAAAGGGAATTTGTGGTAATAGTTAACCACAAGCAAATATTTTCACTACGTGGTTTTACAACTCTTTCCTCCTCATCTTCCACCTAGGATCAACAAACATCTCATTTCTGTACTATTAACATTGATATATAAATAAAATTAACTGCAATAATTCAGGTTGTAATTATCTGAATGTATTGTTATCAAAAATAAAAATCAAGTGCTCTAAAGGAAAACTCTTCTGTATTATGAATTATATTAATTGTGGTCCTATAAAAACTTAAAAGAAACGTGATTAGACAAATGTGTTTGATAGATATATTTTGATGAATCTTGTCCAAATATCTGTTTTATTAGGAAAAAAATTTGAAGGAAAAGCAATTGTTGATGCTTTTCTTCAAAAGTTTTACTGTGTTAATAAAAGAATTTTTACTTTCTTTGAAAATCCATGCTTTTACACAATTAGCAGTTTTCAGAATTAATCTTTGTTTTTCATTTTCTCTAAGTCAAAACACCATACGAGGTGTGCTTTTACAAGAGAAGAAAATGAAAGGAAAGAAGCAAAAAGACAATAATTTCATCGCTCAGCACATTCTCATTTTACTAAAACATTTGTGGAAGTGGAATGTGTCTGTGTTTGGAGCATCAAACTCCAGTCTTGATGGCTTTGTGCTGTAAGAACTCGCTCCAAAACCTGCTCCCTGTGTAGCAGCTCAGATGGGAAGATCAAAAGTGTGTACTGTCTTGGCTCCACAACAGGACTGAAGCCCTTAACAACCCACAATATAGCAGCCTCGTGCCGAATTACACCACCGATATCGGAGATCACCAAGGTCCCACGGCACTATTGCTGTGATTCTCTGCTGCATTGAAACAGTGTTTGGATCATATTATCACATCTTCTGCTACACCCGTTTTACACCCAGCATCCTCTTACCCTCCCCCAACACCAGAGATGATCTCCTCTTTTATGAAATGCTCTGCTTTGAAAGAGCATAAGAATTGTTCAAATCACATTCTGGCATTGTGTGAAGAATGACTTTGACTTGTCCTGAAAGTCAAACAATCCTAGAAAAGTTTGGCCAATGTCCCCATCCGGCTGCCAGGATTTGCAAAACCCCATGTATCTGGAATCATGAGTTACATTGACAACACTGCCGTGACTGCCATACTCCTTTACTGAAACTTCTTCTTTTTTTTTTTTTTTTTTTTTTTTTTGTATTTTGCAGTCATTAGGATATTTATTAGAGAAAAGCAATGAAAAGACCAAGTTAAAAGTTTCAACATAAGTTCAACTCCCTATATCCGATTATTTGTTGTTTTGTTAACATGAGGCTAAGGAGGTTTAGATAGAGCAAGGTCAGGCATAAATTATGGAGGCACATCATTTCATGACTTGTGCATGTGATCAAATAGAGGGACTCACTGGAAGTCTCCTGATATTGGGTTGTTCCATCCTACTTATCTATTCTGGGTGCTCTCTGTAGAACTGCCTTCCACATAAAAACCAAATAATACATCTTGTGTTTAGTATCTTTGTTTGACCACTTTCTTCATGGCCGACACTTTACTTTGTTTCTGGATTTCATAAGCTGGGCCCATGTAAATGACAAAATGATTTCATAGTGCATTTAAGAAACTGAAACCAGCTGGTATCTCCTGTCCCTGACACAGGTATTGATTTACCCAATAACCTTCTGAAATGGATTCATTATCAGATACATTCAACACTGTAACAGGATTTAAGGGAGGAAGGACATGTAGCCAGGACGTCAGATTAAGCCAGCGTATTTTGATCTGATCAATAGAAATTTTGGGGGTGTCAGCGTTATGGAGGCATTAAGGCATTCAGACCTAATCATCTCCTCATGTGTGTCTAGTGGTCTCTATAAGGAGCAGTTTCTAAGGAAAACTCCAATTTCTTCTTCCTTAAACTTCTCTTAAAAAAATAATTTGCTTTTCTTCCCTGTCTCAGAAACATCATTTTTCATTTTTAAGTTTTGTCCTTTCTTCAACACTAGTAACACAGCAGCGGGTTTTTTTTCACATTCCATGTATAGAATACTTCAATATGAACACCAGTTTCCATCTCTGTTACCACATCCTAGAATAATGCTTCTGTCATTTCTCTCCTGGACTTTCCTAAGAAGTAACCATAATAACCATGCTTTTTGTCCCCTCTGAAGTTTAAACTTGTTTAAAGACAAGACTTCCTCTTACATATTGCTTTTCTATAACCCCAGAGATAAAACCAACTCCTCTCCATTATCTTTTACTTCCTGTGTGTTGTAGTGATCTTTCTTGTCCTTTTTTTTTTTCTTCATCACACAACAGTCATATCCATTCTGATAGCACCACCTCATACTTTGGGAATACATCTTTCCAGTTCTGTCCTAACTCCTTACATGATGTCACTTGCAATGCTACGCTGTAGCTGCTCACCCCTTTAAACCTCTGTCCACCTAAAGTCCCATAAAGGACTTTGTCCTATGTTTTCCTCATTGTCAGTCTCTTATTTCCCTTATAAACCATTATGAAGCAGTTATTGTCCATCTTCTATAATATAAACTTCAAGGATGGAAGACTTTGTATTTTTGTAATTGAGTGTCCAATGCCAATAACACATCTAGAGCTAACAGGAACTTAATTTACCTTTATTAACTTTATTCAGTTTTAATTAACAATGTTTCACATTTTAAAAAATAGCAATGAACCTCATGAAGAAATGGGTTTTCTTATGGCTTTGGAAATTTACAATACTGATAAATATTGTAATACAATACTTCTTAAAATACAATACTTCTTAAAACCACAAGATAATAATTTGTCTGATGAGTAAACACCATTAAGCAAAGTAAAATAAAATGAAATATAAAAATTTAAACTTAATAAATTAATCATTCATTTAGTTATGATATTTAAGAATAAAATAAACTAAAGTGCTCCCTTTTGAGTTTAGAGTGGCTAAATTAGCACACAAGCTAAGTAAGCTTAAAATGCTCTTTTAAAATTAACAATAAATTAAAACAAAATCTCCAACAAAGACCAAACTGGAGACTTGTGACACTAGAATCCACTGAGCATATAAATAAGAGCTAAAGTTCTTCATCTCATGGCTGTAGTTTGAATTTCACAATAGTGATATGATGTAGAAATTATTTCCATTTTAGAGATGGAACATTTTCCCATTGTTTTCATCAATCTGGTAAGACCTTAAAAAGACTGTAATTTAAACGTTTCCTCAAAGTTTGAATGTTTAATTTGTTCTTTATATTCCCACCGCATTACTCTGATGTGAGAAACTTTTCAGTAAAAAGAAGCTTCACATGGTTTTGTTAAAACAGGAGTAAAGACTCAGGGAAATAACATAAGCAGCCACTTCTACCTCATGCTTGAGCTGTGGCTTGTTCATTCAATATTAGAAGCTGATATATATAATCAAGCTGTGTAATAAGAAAACCATACATCTTTCAATAGTTGTTCAAAGTAACAAACATTGAGAGCTGGCCTAGGGCACTGTGAGAGAAGCGCCACAACCCTCATGCAGAGTCAACACTGAGGCAGCTGAGGCCAAAGCATCACAGCTGCCATTTCACTGTGGGAATGAGTTCAGAGGTCCCTTCCACTGTGCATTCCCATGAACTTGAGGTTCTCAGAGGGGCACTCTGGGAGCCGGCGCTCCATTTTCTGCGGTAATGTGACCCAGAGCTTGATAGATTGCTAGTAGTTAATCAACAGGTTATGATAAAAGGCCAAAACTGATTTATTTCTTTTGCCTAATATTGGCTGTATTTTCACACACAGACAGAGCAGACTAGATCTCACGGGGGCTAGCCCAAATTATCAAAATGGCATTTTCAACTCACAGCTTACACTGGAGAAATTTGTAGAAATTATGGAAGTTAATTAAAGATTTTGAGTTTCAAAATAAAAGTAACCTCTATGTACAAACATAACTTTTACTTATTTATAGGATCTAAAGTCTATGAAAAAATACAACTTCTGAGAAATCTGTTTGGAACCAATGTAAGAGGTTTGAGAAACAACAAACCCAGCAAAATTTCATACTCTCCAGGATGAGGTTTGAACTATTTTCACTGTTTTTCCCATCACCATCCTTTTCCTGTGAAGCATTAGGGAATCAGTGTTTTTTTAAAATACTTTCCACATAGAAGAACACCTGAAGACATATAGGAGAGCAAGGTTTCTAGCAGATAGTTTGAAAGGGTGACATGCTGTTGGGTGAAAACAATTATTTTGGTCTTTAAATTAGGACAATAGTGGGAGATGTGAATCGTTCATGACCCTTATTAGGGCAGGAAACAGTCAGCTGTAATTTGGAGGGCAGATGTCAAAGTTTAAATACTGTCACTGGGTTTTCTTACATGCTGTCTAATTAGTGATAACGAACCATGTTTTTTCCCCTTAGTACATTTTGAACATATTTCAGATACACAGAAGTAATTCTTGGTTGGTATGTTTATCTGTGCTAACTTGTCATCGGAAATAGTTCCTCTTCTATCAGTAAATCCCTGGAAAGAAATAACACGTCCCTTTAAGACAATAACAATCAATTTGTAGGATTGTTCTGGTCAGTATTATTTAATTCTTCCATCATATAAAAATTTGTAATTCTCATCTACCAGCCATCAATAAAATCAATAAAGCCCAAGTTAACTCCCAGCTTCATGAAACAAAAAATTTAAAATGAAGAAGTTCCTGTACTTCATGTATGACAGAGAGCTTTTTTTTTTTTTTTTTTTTTTTGAGGTTAAATAAATGTTGACTACATTTACTCCAACCATACTGGGTGAACATAAGTTCTGTCTGCCCCCAACATAAAAGTTGCTTTCTCTGTGTGCAGTTTATTTATACTTTAATATTTATCTTTCCTTCTCACTAAACAGTTCTTAGACCAGCAAATAGTCAATTGGTATTCTGGGAAGTACTCATTGAAAATGCCATGTGGCTGTTTTTGCTGTGTTTCTGTACACACATTGTATGTAAGTATGGGAATATATGTGGCTGTACTATTTCAAAAACTACTTATAGGCTTTGAGTGTTTCGGTCTGCTGGGGTGTCTAAGTGAATTGATAAGAACTCAGAAGTCACTAATTGTGTAGTTCTTTGGTGGCAGGCCTGTACACATGTTTACAGTAGGTATGGCATGTTATATTTACTAAGATGCATAGAACTTTCATTTTCCAGAACTTATACAGCAAAACCGTAATGATACTGCAGAAAGGGACAGCGCATGTTCACACCCAGCTCTCATATCATTGCCTAAAGATACCCTTGGCTTTGTAAGCTTATTTTAAAAAATGGTATGATTGATCATACCATATGATTGATCAGAAGATTGCCAATCTTCTGAAAAATGTTAAAGAGTTTATCTGAAATAGACAAACCCAAAGTTAGTTGACAAAATACCGCTACAATCTTCCAGAACTGTTTTGGTAAAAAAATAATACATAAATAAAACCAAGGCTATATTTGGTTCTGATACTGACGTCTTCACACAGACAAGGTAACTAACATTTGAGTACTTGGAGGTAGATATATAATTAAGGATAAGAAAAAAAAAAAGGATCATGGAAATGTCACCAAAGTTAGAAACCAGATGAAAGCAGTTCAGACAAGAATTGTCATTTTCCCACCTTTCAATTTGTAGAAACTTTAAATAGGTCAAAGGTGCCAAGGCCCTCAGTCCCTTAGCCATTGGGCTTCTAAGGCTGAGCAGTTAACTCTTTCATTGCCATTATCTGCATTCACTTTACCTCTTGGCTATGAAGTGGTTTTTATATTGTATATGTACATTGTATATGTGTATGTTTGCATGTATGTATATATTCTATTAGCTTCATATTTGATGTAGACAATAAAATAGAGAAAAGCAAAGTTATATTTTTGGCAAATGTCACAAACCGAATGGAGTGCAATGCATGTATAAGATGGAGATAATTGCACAATTCAGAATTTACAGAATAAAATCAGGGATGCTGCAAAATTAAACACTGACTAATAAAGCTGCAAAATGATAAACATTGATAATTAAAAAACAGCATATGGTTCTTGCAGGTCAAGAAATCTGGAATAAATAGTATCAACCTACAAGAGATTGTGTAATCTGACTGCCTTTACAAATTTTGTAGGTGGACATAATGCTCCTTTGCCTAGAAATAATGTATCTAAGCACAAGAACTTAGTAGCTATCATTATATTAATTATAACTCAGCCTGATCCATTTGTTTAAAAGTGAAATTTATTAAGGAACTTGAGAAGATATTTGTTAAGATGAGAAGTGTGCATTCAGAGTTTCATTCACTGCATACGATAATCATGAGTTTCCAGGGAAGGATTACATGTTCATTAAAAAGCACTGTTGGCAATTCAGTAGAGAATGTGCATGTTAATTATCCAAAGATGCAAAAGTGTAGATGGAAAGTTGTCTGGTAAGTGTAAGTAAATGCAATGTCATCTTCTGATAATGCTATTATCCTTATTTATCTGTATCTTCTACATCATATAAAATTGATTTGCTGTATATAGTATAAAGAATGTTTTCTTTTTTTCTTATTTATTTTTTCTTATTTTCCATATTGATCCCAGTTCCTCCCTCCCGCTCCCTCCCATGTCCCAACCACCCTCCCATCCCATTCCATCCCCTCTACTCCACAGGGAGGATGATGCCTTCCAGGAGGGGTCAACAAAATCTGTCAAGTCATTTGGAGTAGATACTAGACCCTCCCTCCTGCCTCTAGGTTAAGGGAGTATCCCTCCCTCCATGATATAAATATTTTTACTGGTTGAAAGTGGAAAAATGGGAAAATACTAAGAAAATAATTTAAATCATATTATTTCACAAATGTAAAAATTTTAATGTTTTGCTCCTATCTACACACAATAGCATTTTTATATGCAAGCTTTCCCCTTTATCTGTCCCTTGTCTTTTCTCCCCCTCTCTCATTATCTCCCTTTCTCTTTCTCACCACTTTCCTCTTTCCCTTTTGTCTTTTTTATTGCTGTCAAAATCTTGACCTAAAGTAATTCTCCACCTCAACCTCTCAGATACCTGAGACTACAAGCACACCCCTACCCCACATTGACTCTGTTCTTGTACAATGAGAAACATGCCATCAGAGCTGTAGAACATATGCTTACATTAATCAATAAAGCATAGTAAAAACCACAAAGATAAATGTCTTATTACAATTTAGTAGCATTCTTGCCCTCTATACAAGTCTAGATGTCTATGTATAAGTATACACCCAGAACCTAACTATATGAATACAGACCAAAGAAAGCTAAAAAGGGGCTATTTTCCCCATTGAGTCCCAAAATTATTACTTTGAATTTCTTTGTCCTTATGGGAAATGATTCGCTCAATATCCCTTCCTTCTCCCTGTAGTGTGGTGGTGATTTTTATCTTTGATCATGGGGAACTGTGGATAATAAGTGTGAGCTGTGGTAAAAACTAAGGTGAAACAAGCATAAAATATATCGAGTGCTATCTCGATAACACTTAAAATTACAAAAATGAATATGTCAGTCATCCTGTTCTAATCCTATTTTTGTTGTAACTTTTAAAAAGGCTATAGCCAGGTGATTTCCACATACTGCCCTTCTGTGTATATAGTCATTTGACAAAAATTTCTCTAAAAAGTTAGGAATGCCTATCAGTGGGACAAGACTACCCTTAGATGGTAAGTAAGTCTTAATGTGATGTTGTCAAATCTGAGGCTAATCAAAAAGGTGCATGTTTCTCATTCCTATAGAGCTATGTGCATGTCAAACAGCACCTTCCTTCTAGCCTGTCACTGCAACAAAGGCTGTTTGCCTGGTGTGTTGATTAGCATGACTTGTGGCTTCAATCCTGTCACTAAGAAAGGAGAGACACAGGTAATGCATGCATCTGTACTCGGTTGCTGACTCGGTGAGTGACATATGTGATCTCAATTGTGAGTTCTTGTGTCATAAGGTTTAATGTACCTGTGTGTGTGTGTGTGTGTGAGAGAGAGAGAGAGAGAGAGAGAGAGAGAGAGAGAGAGAGAGAGAGAGAGAGAGAGAGAGAGAGGGAGGGAGGGAGGGAGGGAGGAGGGAGGGAGGGAGGGAGGGAGGGAGAGAGAGAGAGAGAACGTGCATGCATGTGTGCTTAGTTCAGTGTATCAGTCAGGATTAAAAAAGAGAAGCAGGATAAATAGCAACATCTTTATTGAAAGGAATGAGATGAACTCCACAGTGGTGCCACAATAACAAGGATATTTGGAGGATCCTGAAACTGACTATCACAGCACAAATCTGTTGCCCACAGGAGGACTTCTTTTCTCTTTTTATCAAATCTTGAATTTTAAAAAGCAATGGGTTACATTAGTGACATTTATTTTTCAAGTAGATCTTGTACTATGCCATTCGCACCCCAGTTTCCTTCATCTTCCACATTCATGTATGTCCCACATATGAAGACAAACAAGTGAAAATCTTTTTCTGGGTCTACCTTCTTTTCTTTCATGTGAGGACACCTAGTTTCACCCATTTCCCTGAAAATGGAGAAATGGAGTACTTTCATTCTTCTTTATGATTGACTAAAACTCTAATACACACACATACACACATACACACACACACACACACACACACACACACACACACACACACACACACACACACACACGCATGCCACATTTCCTTATTCTCTTCATTTGTTGGGAAAAACTTCTAAACTCATTCTGTAAGTTGGCTGTTTTGAATAGTACATCAGTAATCATGTATGTTCAGGTATTTGTGGTGGTTAACTAAGTTTCCTTTGGATATAATTGTATAATCCCAGGATTGATGAACCTGCTGTATATAAGGGACTTGCCTAGACTACAACAACCTCTTCAGAAATTGTTCTGCTTTTTCATCCAATAATTTCTCAGTCTGTATAAAAAACAACTCGCAATGAATTACAAACATTAGTACAGGATCTGAAGCTCTGTAAACAGCAGCAGTAAGAAAACAGAGAAAACTTTAATACATGAGCATTTTCAAAAACTTTCTGAAGTAGAATTCCAATAGTGTAGAAAGCAATTTCAATAAATGACAAGTAAGATTACATTAAATTTAAAGTTTTCTCACAAGAAATAAAACAACAGAAAGAAAAAATAATCTATAGAAAGAAGGAAAATCCTTGACAATTACACAGATAGTGGGGATAACTTCTAGAGTACTTCAAGAACTTAAGATGAAACAATAATAAACATTGATTGATAGACAGCCAATCATTTTTCAAAACACAAAATAAAAATAGCCAATAGCTATGAAGGGGACCCTGCTTTCTTTCTCATGCAGGTATAGGGTCTGCTCTTGAAGGGTTTCTAGCCATAGATGAGCACTTGTCCAGGATGATTTTTGAGCCAGAAGTCAACTGGTTATGGAGTCATTATTGCTTTTGTAAATCTCCTTCATGCGACACCTTGGTTAGTTTTGTTTGAATACTAACTGAAAATTGCAACATAGCATATCATAAAATATTTACAAGTGAGCATCTGGAGAAAGAGGTCACTGTAGCATTTCATGTAAGAATATGAGGTTATTATACTGGGTTTCATGAGGCAGTATTTGTTGAAGACTACTACAATAGCAAAACAGCATCAAGTAAAGAAAAAAATCAATGATAACCTAGGTTATTATATGAGAAGAAGAGAATGGTTCTTCAATATATACACTGTAGATATTATATAGCATATTATATTGTCTTTCATCATATAGGATGGATTAATATGTAAATGTATTTAACACAGCAAAAAAAAAGGTGAATCTTAGAAACTTGTCAAGAACTCACAAATGTGTCATACTAAGTTATCCTAGAAGTTGCTATGACAGTTCCTTTAATTGTTATGTTAACTAAGGTTTCACTCACATTGATCTTATTTTCTATTTCTTTTACTCTACTATGATATAGTTTTTTTTTCTTAGCATCTTATGCATACTTGTCAAATTCATGTTAATGGTTAATTCAAATTGGCCCATATCCTTTTACTTACTGCTAAAAATTTGGATTACATTGAAGTTTAAATTCTACCTCTTAATTATCTCCCTTCTTTTATCTTACACCTCTTGGCACTGCCTTTCTTTTTTGCTTCTCATTAGCAACCTGCTGAGATGTACCACCTTCCTACTTTGGCAACAAGCAAGGTAGTTTTAGTTAAGTATCTTCACTTTCGTCACTATCAGCCAGTTGGTCTTCTCCATTGTCCAAGTCACAGCTGCCATCACTGTTGTTGGTGTCACATGGTGATGTCGAATGTGTTTCATGTGCCTTTCTGTGTTTAAAATAATCCCTGCAAAGATATGGTAAGACATTAAATATATGGAACCAAGCATATCTTCCAACTGCTTCTGGTATTTGTTTTCTGGATGTATTCTGTGCATACTACCTAAGCAAGAGGGAGGGAGGAATACAGAAAGAGAGAAAGACAGAGAGACAGAGATAGACAGAGACAGACAGAGATCAATAGACATATGTTATACAAGGTAGGAGCCAAACACAAGCCCTTTCTGGGCCAGGTTATGCTAAACATTCTCTGCTGGAAGTTTGTCTGCCAATCAGGCAATAAGTCAGAACTAAAAGCTACAGGAGACTAAGTGATGCAGAATTAATGAACTTCTTTGTGCCAAAGTACAAAAATAATATTTGAACAGTAAACATTTTAGTTTTGGAGTAGTAAGTGATTTATCATTCATAGACAAAGCTGTCTCAGATGTTCCCAAAGTAATCATGTTCTCTAAGCTGAAATATACACCTTTCTTTTGTTGTCTAATGAGCCAAGACGTCACCATATTCTAACATACCTGGATATGAGTTTCATTTGCAAAATATAATTATTACATGGTCTATTGGATAAGCAATATGCATTTTTGAAATTGTATAAACACCTTTTTACATGCCAACCTTGGTGATAATTACCAAATGTTTATTTCTAGCATAACAGGCAATTCAGAAATATGAATTTGTGCTATTATTTATGATACACATGTGCTACTATCCTCTGAATATAGATATTTGGTAATTATCACTGGAACTGTTCATTATAATTCCAAAGTAGATACCAATGAAATAGAAATATAAGTTATTTGGTAAAATTGTAAATGCTAAGATATTCTCATTATCTTTTAGCAGAGTACAGTTCTTAGTTTGCTATTCATATTTCATGTAATAATTTTGGATTAGCCATCTGGTTTGTTGAGGGTTGAAAATCTGTTTAACACCAACGCAGAATTTTTGTTAAAAACTAAAACAAGCCATACAAAATCACAAATGTTTTTCAGGTATTCCATAATGCTAATAATAAATAACTTTTAAAACATGGAATGTTATCAATACTTTTATCCTTAATGTTATTCCTCTATTTGGGTAGACTTGCCTATTGTGAGCTTTTTGAAACCAATTCTTAGGATGTGTCACTGTGAATGATTGGTACATGGTAAATCTTATCAAAAGCCAGTGCTGGCCTGTCTACATTTTTTTCAATACCAGTCTTTCCCTTGTAAGAATGTTAGCTCTAGAAATTTAATAGGTCATTTTCTCAATGATGCCATATCTATTCCTGAAGTTGAATGCTTCATGGCTGCAAATTGACTGAATTCTTCTATTATTATGTCTATCCTGGATGGAAACAATTAACCTACAATGGGTGACTAAGAAGTAGAGGACAAAGTTTATCATTAGAGAATATTCCTCCATTCATACAAAGTCCTTGAAATTTGTACTTCAGGTGACTTCCATACATAGCATCAGGGCTTACTATAAAATTATAGTAGTCAAAACAGTAGGGTATATGCAAAAAATAATTAGATCAGTGGAATGTACTAGACACTTTAGGAAAGGTTCACAAGAATTAGTTAACTTATTCTTGATAAAAGAGTAAGGACAAAAATAATAGATGAAAGACTGGTGAATGGTACTTTGCCAACTGAATATCTATAGACTTAATAAATATATATAGACATAAGCATTATATCCTTAAGATGATTTAAGATGAATCACTTATTAAAATCTAAAAGCATAAGACACATCAAATGTAATTTTGGAGGAAATATAGATGGTGTTTCATTTTCTAATAAAATTTTAGATGTAGTCAATACAAGAAGCATGATTATGTAAGAAGAAATATTAAGGTGAACTTTATTAAACTTACACTCAGGGTTTGTATTAGATGCTATCAATATAACATAAAATTAAGCCACATACTATGAATAATATTTGTAAAAGACTTATATGATGATTTTTTTCTAAAACATGCAACAAAACACTATAATTCAACAATATGGAAACATGATGCTAACTACAAATGGGCTGAACATTTTAATAGGTGCCTCACTTAGGATGATATGTGACTGGCAAAGGGCATCCTCATAACTTTCTTTTACGAAAGTGCTAGTTAAGATGTGGTGCCACCACATAACTACCAGGCAAAAATCTACAAAAGTGACAATATTAAACAATGGTAGATGCAGAGCAATGGACTTGCAGTCCTTGCTTGTTAGAAGACAAACTACTGCCACTTTGGAAGATGCCTGGAAAAACACAAGATGAAGAAATTGGATTCTTTTCATTTGGTTTCAAAACAATATCATATTTCACTTTTACCATTTTTAATTTATATGCAAAGTATTGGGTTTCATTATGGCATTTTCAAACACTTTGACAGTTGCTAACAAAACTAAACATACTCTTTATATATGATCCACTAATTATGTGCCTTGTGTTAACTCAGAGGAATGGAAAATTATATTTACACAAAACCTGTAAATGGATGTTTCTAATAGTCTTAATCATAGTTGCCAAAATTTGGAAACTAACTAGTTGCCTCCCAGTAGACAAACAGTTAAACAACCTATTATATAACTAGTTCATGAAATATTTTTATCACTAAAAACTAGTTTTAAAACCTTGAGAAGATGCAGAGAAAATTTAAATTTAATACTACTGAATCAGAGACCAGCCAGAGAGGAATATGCATTGTCTGATTGCAACTATGTTGTACTCTGTAAAAGTCAAAATGTTAAGATCTTAGCATCATAATTCATGCTTATATTTCCATCACTAGGTGTTAGAGGCAGAAGAATCAAAATTTCAATGTTCTCTGCTATTTGATAAGATCAAGGTCAGTTGGGTTACAGGATATACTGTCTCAAGAAATAACAGCTAACCAAACAACCAGACAAGAATACCCTAAAGAGATATTGCAAAGATCAGTGTTTCAGGAGTTGTTGGAAGAGAGATGAACATGCAGAAACAATGGGTTTCAGGTCACTGAAAATACTCAGCATTATAGTGTAATGGTGGGTCAATGTATTTATGCTCTCATCCATACTCAGCAAATAAAAACACTAAACTGAACTCTAATGTACACTATGTGATAATGACATGTAAGCATAGGCCCCTCAGTTGTAACAAGTGCTCCACTTTGCTATGGAGATGAGGATAGAGAAGGCGATGTTGTGTATATGTGGGCATATAACATATGAGATACCTTTGTACCTTTCTCTCAATATTGCTATAAAGGTAAAATTGTTCTAAAAAGTGAATTGATAACGTGTGTGTGTGTGTGTGTGTGTGTGTGTGTGTGTGTGTGTGAGTGTGTATTTAGTAGGAAATTCTCTTTCTCTGTGACTCCGTCTTATCTCTGTCTCTCTGTATGTGTATGTATTGGGAAATTCTGTATCTCGGTGTCTCTCTTTCTGTGCCTCTGTCTCTGTCTCTCACTCTCACTCTCTCTTTCTCTCTCTATGTATGTGTGTGTGTGTGTGTGTGTGTGTGTGTGTGTGTGTATGTGTGTATGTGCTTGTTCATGGATTCCCTTCTATCCATGGCAGGAAATGATAGCCACATGTTCATATCCATTGATGTTACATATATCACAGTGGCGTTTAAAAAAGACTGTGATTGGACAGCTGTTCTTGGGGCATTAGATATATGCTGAGCAAGACATCATTTCAGTCATGTTTCAGATATATTGGAAAATATCAAGAAAGAAAACAGGTCTTTTTCAAATTAAATCTCACTTCACTTTTACTCTTTTTAATTAGCATACATGGCATTAGTTATTTTTTTTGATTAAAAATAGATTCTTCTGTCATACGATACATGCTAACCACAGTTTCAACTCCTTCCCCTCTTACCAGTTCCCCCCCACCACCACTTCTCCTGTCCCTTGATCCACTTGGGCTCTTTCCCATCAGAAAAGAGCAGGCCTTCAAGAGACAACAACTCAACAGGACAAAAGATGCAATAAGAAAAGACAAACACCCTCATAACAAGGCTGGACAAGGCAACCCAATAGGAGGAAAAGAGTCCCCAAAACACACAAAAGAGTCAGAAATATACCCACTCCCACAGGTGGGAGTCCCATGAGGACATCAAGCTAACAGCCTTGACACATATGCAGAAGACCTGGTACAGACCCTTGCAGGCCCTGTACTTGCTTCTTCAGTCTCTGTGAGCCCATATGAGCCTGCTTAGTTGATTTGGAGGACCATGTTCTATTGATTTCCTCCGTTCCCTCTTATTCTTACAATCTTTCCTCTCTGTCTTCCTTGTGGGTCCTCTGATTTCCGAGAAGAGGGACCTAATGGAAGTTTCCAGTTTCTACTGTCTCTCTCTGTTGTGGATCTCTTCATCTGCTGCCATCTGCTGCTAGAGGAGTCTTCTCTGATGCTGAGTAGATAAGGCAATATCTATGTGTATAGGAGAAAATAATAGGAATCATTTCATAGATTTTTTTTGATCAGCTATGATTGGTTCTATCCTAGACAGGTTAGGGATATGAAGAAGCATGCAGACCGAAAACTATAATTAGAGCTCAGAATATCTCATGTGATTTTAAACACACTTGATAATGGATATGAATATGTTCTAAACTTTTTAGTTTTAAAATTTTTTCAGAAAATATTATGTACACATTGTAAATTTTGTGTACCTTTCTAGAAAACTATCTCATTCTTTCACTTAAATGAGGAAGTACATGGCTAGGTAGGAAGCAGGCACCCTCAGGATAGCCATAGTTTGAAGCAGTTTAATATATTATTTATGGGTCTAATATTGTCTTTATATTAAATTGAAAGCTTGTTGGTTACAGATCTGGCCTTAAAGAAGATGACTTGGCATTTTTGTTTTCTGGAGGGCCTCTTGTCTCTTATGTCATGTTTGTACACTATTTGTTATATTTCAAATGAAAGTTTAATGTTTTGCAGACAGAATGAACTGTGTATATTGTTTTATACTAAAGCAAAAGGCATCTTAATATAGTTAGACGCCTTTTCCAGATTGGTAGTCCCAGGCTACTCTGTTAGCAATTTTTGGATTCTTTATTCAGCATAACTCTTTCATTGTGATTTTTTAGGATCACTTTTTGAGACCTCTAACTTCTACACTGAGCTGTTTCAACAGATGCAGAAGTCTCCAATTTCTGACCTTGGGCAAAGACTTTTCTCTAGGCTTTGTTAGGGTTAGTTCAAACAGTCAGCCTAAAGAGCCCACCATGGTAAACCTCTTACAGATTTCTGTAGGTCAAAATATAATCTCTACAATCTCTAACCCTCTGCTTCAAGACTGTTAGATGCTACCTTTTTGAAGACTGTTTTTTAAAATTAAATTTTATTTAAATTAAAAACAACCTTATTTTACATACAAATCCAAGTTCTCTCTCCCTCCTGTTTTTCCATGCCCCCCAACCCTCATTCCCCCCTCTCCATTCACTCTACATGAAGGGTGAAGTCTCCCAAGAGGGATCATCAAAGTCTGACACATCATTTAGGGTAGGACCTAGGCCTTCTCCCATGTATCTAAGCTGGGAGAGTATCCCTCCATAGGAAATGGACTCCCAAAGCTCATTCATGCACTAGGAATAAGTACCAATTCCACTGCCAATGCCAATGGCCCCATAGACAGCCCAGGCCTCCCAACTGACACAAACCTTCAAGGGGCTTGGTTCTATCTTATGCTGGTTCCCCAGCTGTCATCCTGGGATCTGTGAACTTCCACTTGCTCAGGTCAGCTGTTTCTGTGGGTTTCCCCAGCATAGCCTTGACCCCTTTGCTCATCACTCCTCCCTCTCTACAACTGGATTCCCGGAGTTCTGCTCAATGCTGGACTGTGAATCCCTGCTTCTGCTTCCATCAGCTACTGGATGAATATGTATACAGGGTTTTGCCTGAAGTTCAGAAGAGGGCACCTGATCTCATAACAAATGGTTGTGAGCCACCATGTGATTACTGGGAATCAAACTCAGGAAGACCCACCAGTGCTCTTAACCACTGAGCCATCTATCCAGTCTTAAATACTCTCTTTATATGTAGATGTTTGAATCAAAGTCTCAAGGTAAGACAGAAGCCATATTTTCATACCAGATAGAGGGATTGGTTTTACTAGAGTGCCTATTGTAAGGCTGGCCAGCAACTTCAGCCTATGGATGAAGAAAATGAGACAGTACTATTGTCTAGATTCATACAGACTGGTGCTAAATACTAGTCTCGGAAGAATAAAAATCACAAGTCTCTACTCACAAGAAATGCAAGGCTCTTCAAAGTGATCTCTTTGCAGCATCCCTATGAAGCATCTCAGAAAATAACCTGATCTGCATTTTCTAATGGAACACTGCTGTTCACTGAATCAAAATGTGAAAGTAGCTCCCAGAAGTCAGAACTCTTGACTCCAGGATGAACATTCACTCCACTTAGAGTAACTCAAGGGAAATGAGATAAAAGTCATAATTTTATTACCCCTTCCAGTATTATAACTGTCTTTCCTACTGACAGATTCCTTTTTACAAAGAATTTCTAAATTTGAGTGGTAAAGCTAAAAGAAAAACCCAAAATGGTATCCTTGAAGCCACACAAAGTCCAGGACTCTAGAACCAAGTGGATTTAACATTGTCCTTAGGTAAGTTTGTTCTTAAACTTTGTCTGACTTTCCTCCATTTTAGAAATACAATTTTTAGGGTTGAAATGGTCAGTTATTTGGGATGGTTAGGTCAAGCTAAAGACAAGAAAAGGGAGGCTGAAGAGTGTCATACTTACACATTATCGGAATGTTCTTTCTCCTCTATTACATCTTCAAATCGAGTGTCATTAATGCCTAGAATTAGTAACCTCAAGAGGCAGCCTGCACTAGATAGGGTTCTGCTCCCAAGGTACTGCGTGATTATGTTGTGAGATATTTGCAGAGGGGTTTATTTTGGGCTGGGTGAAATTAGCATCTTTGTTTACAAGAATACCATCTCACTGATCAAGTTAAAGTACATGCCTAATAACCAGCATTTCTTAGGCTTTTATGTTGCCCTTAATTAGACTCTTCAAAGTTAATTAGGGGAACGAAGGGTACTTTTTGTTCTTTTAAGTCCCCTTTAACAGATTCTTGCACATAAAGTGTTCTCACACTTGTGGGTAGTTCAGCTTCTGTTTTAAACCTACTGGCTAACTGTTCGTTGGTTAACTCATCCTTTGTTTTTATAGTATAATCTGGTTTATTATCCTAAGCGCCTTTGATGCTTAACCCCTTAATCTTCAACCACTGTGCAATTTATTTTTAGATATAAAATTTTACATTAATCTTTAACATTTTGTTCAAGGACTAGACAATGCCAAAACTGAATTTTTGGAACACCAGTGTACAGACACAGGGATAGCATTGACCACAGATATTTTGAAGAAAAAAATTAGTTTCCAGACACTCATGCCTCAGCAAAGGTTAAGGGTTGGTGGTGTAGGATATAATACAATTTTTATTTGAATCAAGACAAAAATCAGTGGCCTCATTTTGATACCTATTTTGCTTTCAAGTAGTTTAATAATTTGTATCTTAAAGAACTTAGTGCATACAGAAAATAGGAATGCAAAGGAGCTAATCCTAAGAAAGAGAGTTTTGTAGCCATGAAGCCTGTCTGCTTTGTGCCACTAATAGTAATAAGAGACCATTAGAAGGGAACGGAGTAGATGGGAAATAGTCTTTGCATTAGAGCCTGAGTCTGTCACTCTTCTGGCAACCCTGCCGAGAGCTACACATCAAAGCCACCACACTGTGCTAATAGTGTCACTTATCCCACAGCCTTTACAGTGTCCCATATGCAGTTACTTTGCAGGGGGTGTGCATATGAGGGTGAGAGGGGAGTTGACAATGTGCTAGAAGAAACCGTAGGAGATAAACCCACTGTGATTTATCACCTCTAATCCTTGCAATGGAAAACATTTAGGAAGAGCAAATAATTGAGGTTTTTCAGAAACAAGCTTTTGAAAAAGCCGCCTGATTTAATTAGAGATCTAAAAATGGAATAATAAAAATAATTTTAAAAACTCATGAGAAAAGCCTTACTATGTTTATATAATTAGAAGAAAGAAATCATGCCTTAAAACAATTTCCTTAAAATGATTTTGTTCTGATTATATGCCTGAAAGAAAGAATATGTTTGTGTGTGTGTGTGTGTGTGTGTGTGTGTGTGTGTGTGTGAGAGAGAGAGAGAGAGAGCGAGAGAGAGAGAGAGAGAGAGAGAGAGAGAGAGAGAGAGAGAGAGGCACACACACAGAGAGAGGGAGAGAGACTTTTATTATTTTTAGATGGCAATTGCAATCATAAATATCCACATTACAATCATAAATATCCACATTACAATCATAAATATCCACATAACAAGTTGGTGAAACAAAACTTTCTATTAAACTGAAAGCACTCAGTGGTAATGTACCTATATTCTACTTATTATCTTCCTTTGCTGGCTAACAATCCTGTTATTGTATTTGTTTGCTATTGGTGTTTTATATCTAGTAAGCACTGACTGATACTTCCTTACAGGTGGGACAGCACAGCCAGGCACATGAAGCAAAATGTCCTCTTTCTCACACTGCTCAGTGGGGTTCTGTGTGACTCGACTATCTGTCTCTCCCAGTCCTTAGATAGAAATAGTCGCCTTATGTCTAGGCCAATCTTCTCAGTGTCTTAGGGGCAGAGATGGCTGCGAATACTCCTGGAGATGTTTTTGGAGAAATCAGATAAAGAACCATTAATGGCTGAGTTGACCCTGGACATTGTAAACATGAATGGTTAGTATAAACAACACATCAGAAAATAAAATGCAATCATTTCAAAGGAAATATTATTTTATAAAACCTCTGTCTATTCCTGTAAGTCATAGCAAGACCCATTTAATTGTGTTTTAGCATGTCCTGTTCTACATAGAGGCTGAAATTGGAAACCAGTTCATAGTGATAGAACATTTAAGTGGTTAGGGAAGAAATCACAGCAGAGACTACACAAAGACTGCCTATCTGAAAGGTGGAGAGTCCCTGCCTCCATCTTCCATTTTGTGTTTAATCTCAGTTCTATGGCAGACCATGTCCGGCTTTGACTACATGGAGCAGTGACATGTGACACTTTCTTAACAGGTCAGGACTAGGAAGCCATGAAAAGCAGAGAAGGGCTGAGGAGGAGACAGACGGGTAGGAAAATGTCTAACACCAGAAGCATGAGGGCATGAGTGCAGATCCCCAGAACACACATATAATGCCAACTATAGCTGTGTGGACATGTGACCCCCCTAGTACTGGAGGGGTAAAACAAGGAGATCCCTAAAACTCATTGGCCAGCCAGTCTAACTGAACAGAGAGCTTTGAGTTATGTTAGAGAAATTGTCTGAAAATATACAGGTGATACGGCACTGAGTAAAGACATCTAATGTCAATTGTTTAAGGGGTTGAGAGATGCCTCAGCTATTGAGAGTGCTGGCTGCTCTTTTGTAGGACCTGAGTTTGTTTTCCAGCACTCATACCAGTCAGCTCCTAACTCCATTTCAAAGGGATCTTACACCGTTGCTTGGCCTCTGCGAACACATGCACATATATACATGAATACAAAACTAAATCTTGAGCACTACCTGGTCTTCACTCTGACCTTCACACAAATGTCCATCCTCATGCACGTATATACATACCCATACTAACTTAACGTATACAATAACACATACATACAACTCTGGAGAAAAAAGGGCGTGGGGGCAAACAGCTTCATCATTTTTGTGTAGTTATAATGCTTCCATGTAGAAATGTATTATGCAAATGCAGTGAATCTTATCAACTCCAGAAACGCATTTTTTTTATCTTGCCCTCTTGTCCTCAGTTAACAGACCCGAAGTCAAGCAATGCTGGAGCTTTACTGAGATGTTGCTTTGTGCTTCCTCTCTCTTCCTAATCACTTTCTAGTTCAGCCACTAAGTCCTACTCATCTTGACTGCTGCTGTTTGTATATCTACAAAGTTCTACATATTCTTCCTTCTTCATCATCCTCAGAAAGTTCCACAGGTTAGAGAATGTTCATGTGTAACCTCTCCCTGCACGGCGATCAGGACCATCTGCTTGATTATTTTCTGCAAACTGGATATTTCTTGCATGGGAAATAAGATTCTGGGACACATTATAGGTTGATCGATGTTTATTCAGGGAGAAATTACTTTCACCAGAAGCAGATGACCACTGCAGGTCATCCTGCTCCAAGGATGCCCCCCCCATGCTCTCTCTCAGAGCGAGCTGAGATCCAGAACCCAGACCTAGACCCGACAGGTCATGTCCACACCTTTCCCCATGCCCCAAAGGGCATGGTCAGGGCAACATGTGCAAGTAGGATGGATATCTCACTATAGATATGGGTTGGTTTTACATTCTAGTTTGTCCAATCTTCCAGGGACATCCCTGAAAACATAAGGTGGTGTTAGGCCATGCCCTTGTTTATCATCTCCAAAGCTTCTCAGATGCGGTGCTTATACTCTACTAAGGATCTCCAGCCTTTTCCTCTAAAACTTTCTATCTTCCTGTTTTCTCCTCTCCCACATGCCCCCTACGCTCCAGCCATAAGACATGTCTCACTGCGTTCTGAATATGCCAGTCTTTGAAACTCTTTCTTGTCCCAGATGCTGTTTCTTTTCCTGGAGTGCCCTTCCTTCCTTTCTATGCACAGCAAACTCCCACTCATGCAGTAGGACCTAGCTCAAATGCCATCTCTTCACTGAAACCTCCTCCAGTCTTGCAAAAGCCACATTCTCCCATTCATGGGCTCACTGTCCATTTGTGATGTCTGAGGGAGGAGGACCCTCCTTAGTAATCCCTGGGCTGTGAGTTCTGGGAAGGTTTTGAACCAGTTGAAATTTTTATTTTGATCAATCTAGAGTTCAGTATCTCATCTGGAGAAATGATAATTTCTGGCCTCTTCCTGTATATCTTCCTATATTCTGACTTCATCTGCTCCCTTTTTCTCTGAGCCTCAGTGTTCTCTATTTAAGAAGAACATGTAAAACATGGTGGGCATGGGGTAAAATCATGGGGAACTTTTGTAGAGCTTTTGTCTCTGCAAGGGAACCCCTTTATGCCAGCAAGGTATATGACTAACACTATCACTGTATTTTTTTTTTACTGTATTTTAGAGTATTGCTCAGAGAGAATTTAGAGACATTATTTTAAATTGAAAGCATTCTAATATTAAGCATATGTGAAAAAGTTTGTATCTTGCTTGGACATAGAACAATTCCTCGAATATATATTCCTGGATATATATATATATATATATATATATATATATATATATATAGTTATATATATAGTTATATATAGTATATTCATTAGTTGGCTAAAGTTCAGCCTTGAAGACATACATACAAGTACTATTATATTGATTAAGTTGTATTTATGTATTTAGAAATATATGTTTATATACCTATACATGTATATGTGTAATGAAAATGAGTCAAAAAAATTGGCATGATTTTTAAAGAGAGCAAAGGCAAGCATATTTGAGGATTTGGAGAAAAGAAATGGAAGTGCAAAATGATATAATTATATTATAATCTCAAAATGTAAAAGAAATAAAAATAAAAGAGTTGTATTTATAACACCAGATGTAAAAGGAGGATGATGTATAACCCATTAGAAAGGGGAAGTTGTCCTGAAACAGCACTTGGGATGAATTGCTACTCTTCAGACAATAAAGGACCAATCAGCATGTGCTTTGTGGGTGTAATGGTGAAAGATGCAGCCAATGAGATCTTGAGCAGAGCCTTTCTCACAAATGCTACTACAATTTACATGGCAGCAATAGACTATTCTATATACAAGCCATGGTGTCATTTCATGATTTTTCAGCCACCTCTGTATATGAAAGGGGAAAACATAAAAGAGGTTAACAATAAACACCTGCAGCAGATAGACTTCATCACCTGCTTTCTTATCAGTAGTGTAGTCCCCAGGGTACCACAGTGAAGTGTAGCATCATTAACCGTTTTTCAGAGAGGAGGAAATTATGATATAGCAAGTGTCAGTAACCTTTCCCCAAGACCTAAATATTTGTAATTGAGTGAGCCAAAAGTTAGTCTCAGGTCAGAGGCTCATTTATTTTGGCTAGACTTGGTTGCCATAAAATTACTAATATGAATTTGCTGTGAGTGATGTCACTTCTCTGGTCCTTATGGTTTTGGCTCTGGTGAGACAAATTCTAAGGACATATTGATAGAAATGACCCAGCCTTCCAGGAATTTGTATGAATTCTACTTCTCACTACTATGCCAAACCCTGTGAAGAGCTATAGAAGAAATGAATCCATCAACCTATACGTGTGCATGAATATGTAAGTTTGGGAATGACAGGAATGATGTCTCCAACATTCATGTAACACCTCTCCTTTGGCCCAAGATTAAGCATTTATAGCTTTGAATGTCAAATGTTCTGAATGTATTCACCCACCCTTTGAATTAGATTTTTGTTTACCTTCATCATTCTTATTCACATACTCCACAAAGAAAGTCATTGGAATTTCTACTCCAAAGGTGTAATTACTTTAGATTGGAAGCTATTTACAGGCAAATAAAACTAGGAACTCAATTCGATGAACAAGCAAATGCATGGAAGAACAAAAGTTCTATTAATATGAGTTTCAGATTTTATTTACTGAAAAAGTTCTTTCGATCTTCAACATGGTTCAGGAGATTAATAAGGAAAAACATAATCTCAGAGGATACATGTTTATTCAAAACATAGCTTGAGGGTTATTTAGGACATTTGACCAGTTACTCAAAATATCAGTACTTGACCTAGGTGATTTATTCTGTTTCCTGCATGGCTATCAACTGAACATTAATTCTGAAACCATATACACTTGAAGCTAAAGAAACAATGGTCTTTTGGAAAGAGAAAGATTCAGTCTACAACCTCTTTTATAAAGATAATATTTTTATTAATTCTTTAAGCTTGTCATATGCTATATTTTAATCCTATTCACACCACTTCTTTTCTAACTTCCAGATGAACTGCCCCATATTCCAAATGCCTTCCAACTCTCTTAAATAACATACTGAGTTCAATTTGTGCTGCCTGTGAACTCTTAAATGTGGGCTCATCCATGAAGCATGATCAACATATGAGGGGCCATTTATTTTTTTTAAAAAATCTCTCTCTTCAGAAGCTACCAACTGTGAATATCCCTCCCCCATGCTAAAATGTTGATTGGTTTGAGTCTGTCCAGATCTGTGCTTGGAAACACAGTGTTATGAGTTCAGGAGTACTGGGCACTGCCTTGTCTGCAAGACACTATTTTGCTCTGGTCCTCCCTCATAGCTAGCTCTTTAGTTCTAGTTCTTTTTTCTATTTCTATTTCATTTTTATAAGCATTTATTGTTTTGTATAAAATAATGGGTTTTGTTATCACATTTCATAACTACATATAAGCATGTAAATACAACCTGCTGAATCACTTTAGTACTGGTGGAATGAATGTGTTTTTAAGGCTCACCACTTGGTGATCTCACCACATTTTAGATAAACAATTAAGAGACTCATTGCAGAAGACTGATCTTTCCTCTTTCAGAAGTTGAAATTGGCAATCAGTCTTCATCTAGTGTGGGGCATTGTGAAATTTCCCTCATTTTCATTTACATATCAGCTGGTGTTATTATGAAAGTCTCCTTTAAGTTGCCATATTTTTTTGATTTATTTATTTAGAAACAATCTTAGTTTACACATCAATCCCCGTTCCTTCTCCCTCCCATTCTCCCATGCCTCCCACTGAACCCCCTATCCCAACCCCCATCCACTCAAAGTCTGTCACATCATTTGGGAGAGGGACCAGGCCCTCCTCTGTGTATCTGGAGTGAGAGAGTAGCCCTCCATGGGGAATGGGCTTCCAAAGTCCATTTGTGCACTAGGGATAAATACTGGTTCCATCGCCAAAGGTCCCATAGATTGACTGCATAGGCCTCCTAACTGGCACCCACATTCAGAGGGCTTGGTTTGATATAATGCTAGTTCCCCAGTTTTAAGACTAGGGTCCATGTGATTTTATTTGGTCAGCTCAGCTGTCTCTATGGGTTTCTCCAGCATGGTCTTGCTTCCTTTGCTAATCTTCCTCCCTCTCTCCAACTGGATTCCAGGATTACAGCTCAGTGCTTATCTGTGGGTATCTGCTTCTGTTTCCATCAGCTACTAGATGAAGGATCTAGGATGGCATTTAAGGTAGTTATCAATCTCATTATAGGGAAAGGGCATTTAAAGTAGCCTCTCACTATTGCTTAGATTTTTAGTTGGAGTCATCCTTGAGGATCTCTGGACATTTCCCTAGCCATATTTCTTTTTAAACCTATAATGGCTACTTCTATTACAGTGTATCTCTTTTCTTGTCTTCTCTAAATTTTATGGGTGCAGCCTTCTTTTGGAGTGTGTGTGCAGCTTTCTTATTGTACAGAGAAGACACAGTCACTCAGCAGACACAGTGGCCATCTGTCTGTTTCAGTCTTTCCACTGTCTTCCACATGTTCCTGGACCTTTAGGTGTAGTGGTTGTGTTACATATTAGTCAACAGGGGCTGGACACCTCAAGTTAGTTGTTTTTTGTAACTTGATCTACTGTGATGTTCTGGGATGGTGTCTATCTGCTGCAAACAGCAGCCTCTATGACAAATAGGAGAATTAAAGTTCTTTACTAGTATAAAGATAAATATTTAGAATATTGTTAGAGTCACCTTGGTTTTAGGAAATAGCAGTATTAGAATATTCTCAGGTCCCATGGCTTCAACATTTGTCTGGGTTTACAGGATTACACACGAATTCCCTCCACTTAAGCTGGCTTTAGTCCAATTAGATAGCTATTGGTTACAGCCACTGCTCAAAACTCTAATGCTAGGCCTGCACATTTGAACATATGGACATATCTTGCTGTCCTTCCTTCCTCTTTCTTCTTCCTCCCCCCCCCTCTCTCTCAACTCTCTCTGAAATGTTTTGGAAGTGGTTTTGTAGTGAATGACCTGGAATCTAGTGGCTCATTAAATAATGTAAAAATGAATGTACATTAACTTGGCATACTGAGACAGAATGCCATAGATGGGGTAACAATTCTGCATACTGTCTAGGATGGGTAAATTTGATTCTTGATTAGACCTATCTTTCTGGGTTTCAGAAAGCTGCATTTTGCTATATTCTAAAACAGTAAAGCAGTGGCATCTTGGCATCTGATTGCTCTTCTCCCTTTTATAAGAATACTAAGCTATGTGTGCTCTGGACTCATGAACTCATCTAAGCCTAATTATCTCCCAAAAGGATCATCTCTAAACACCATCGGATTGGGGACATGCTTTTCAGTGTTTGATATTGGAAAGGCAATCATTCTGTGAGGAACAAAGGTCCTGTCCACCCTATCAGCCAGAGAACGAGTCTCCTGCTACATTTAAATGATCATGTTAACTTTCTTCTCACTGGATGAGAGTACCTCATATAAACAACTCAAGTTGGGAGGACCTACTGGGACTTTTAGTGTCAGAAAGTTCAGTTTGTGATGATTACATGGTTCAGTTACGATTGTGTGGTTCCATTATTTGTTTTCTTTCAATTTGCTCTCTTCTCTAAATTATTAATATAAATTGTATTTTTGAATGTATATAATAGCCAACAGTCTCATCAATATAGTGCCACTGAAGGAGAATTATTGATATAGGTTTGTTTTTCAACTGTCTGTTGGAAATCTTTGATTCTACTTAACAGTTTAATAGCTGAACTAAAACATTCACATAGTCCTTAAAACTGTGAATTTAATATAGTCTTATTGTCAATATGAGGATGTTGAGATCCAGAAGGTTAAACAGCTTTCTATTTGTCAGTTTTTCATATAAGAGAAATATAATTAAGTTCTCTTGGTTTCAGAAATTTGTATTTTGCCCAGCCATTATTTCCATATTTTGTTTTCCTTCAAACTTTTCTCCTTTCCAAATTAGACTTTTACTTCTATCAGGAATTATGGAATTAATTGTGACTTTCCAGTGTACTTTCCCAGATACATCAGATTGGACCACATTTGTGATGAAATTAGCACTTGTGTGTGCTTTCGAATTAAAATGAGCATAATCAAATGAATTAAAACACACTTGAATATTCTTTTCTATTTTCTCTTTCATTTGGAGAAAACCTCTATATTTGATGAGTTAGAAGTATATCTAAAATAGCTTTACATTCTCTGAAGCAGCATCTTAAATGTAAAAACACAATGTAGATGATTAAGTGCATTTGGCCATATTTTTCATGGTCTTAAAATGAGGTACACTTTATACACACACAAACACAGTTGCACTTCTATTTTAGTACATGTGTTCCTATGTGTGTGTGCTAAAATGTGTGTGTGTGTGTGT
Organism: Cricetiscus sungorus; assembly: GCA_030556225.1. Taxonomy (NCBI): domain Eukaryota; kingdom Metazoa; phylum Chordata; class Mammalia; order Rodentia; family Cricetidae; genus Cricetiscus; species Cricetiscus sungorus. The sequence goes on from JANBXA010000398.1 coordinate 43,910,668, forward strand.
GTGTGTGTGTGTGTGTGTGTGTATACTTTAGATATCAAGATATCATGGACTATGTATGTACCAACTTAACTCCAACTATATAGAATACAATAGAAATAAAAGGTGAAAGAATTGCTCATTCATGTAACTAAATAATTTGGGTAGGATGATTATTGGTACAGAGGGATGAACTATTTTGATTAAGATACATTTTCTATCTTCCTTTATATCTTATTTCCAAATTTAGTACTTCATGATTGAATCAAAATAATTTTGAAACAATAGAGAGTAGTTACTCTGGAGAAAAGATTTAAAAATGCATCAAGTTTTAGAATTAATTGTTTATAAAATTTCAATATAGTGAGTGTTCTGCGCCTGAAGGATTTGGTGACTATTGTATCATACTCTGTACTGGTAGGAGATGAATGCAACGGTATTCAATTAACTGTTTTACTTTTTCATTTTTGTTGGCCTCTTTCTCATGGTTGTCTTCTGTATTGTATTCTACCTTTGGCCTTCTTTATGCAGTACATGCTGTCCCCTGTCTAAAGGTTCTTCCTGAAGAAAGTGTGCAGTATTTAAATCCTAGCATTCTTCTGGGGTGCATTCATGATGCAGATCCTAGAAAAGACTTTTGTCTGTGCTCTTAAGTAATACATCATCTTCAATCTCATATCTCTTTGCTTTTTCATTGCATCCACATTTTAAAAATATATTGGCTTGTTTTGCTCACTTGTTTTTAATCTGTTTCTTCAGTCTAAAATCCATGATAATGGAGACCTTGTTTGTGTTTCTGTTTATTTCTGAGGCACAGGCATGTGACTGTACTAAGTGTTCCACCAATGGCTTCTAAAAAAGTGGCCGATTTCCTGAGGAGAGCAGTGCTTTTGCCCTCTGAGGACAGCTGTCACAAGTGTGGGACACGTGACTTTGATGTCCTTCTGGATCTCAGCTGGGGTAGCTATTCTTTTTCTAAAACTTCTTTTTCTTCAAAGAAGTTGAATTTGAAGAATTCTGTAACTTTGGATTCAGTTTTTTACTATCAAATTAAAGCTAAAAATGCTGCCAGGAAGGAGGGTAGCCAGATTGGAGGGGGAGGAGGCGAGAGGTAGAAGAAGGGGAAGCAGAGAGTAGGGGGAGGAGATGGCGGAAAGATCCAGGAAACCTGAGGAGAAGCAACAAAAACCAATTAAAGTTAATGAACTACAGCTAAGCTTTTTATTTTAGTTTTTTTTTTTCCCCTCACAGTATACCAGCCTCAACTTGGAATTATTTTTCTTGGAGAGACACTGTAACTAGATTATTTCCTTATTACCCCCATGATCAAAAAAAAAAAAAGGTATCTTTTTAGTCAACAAAAAGCATGAGGGTATGTTTTGTGCATGTTTCTAGTGGATTTGTCACTTGGCCTTCAGCCTTGGTCCCACCACCCACTGAAATCTGGCAGGCTCCCAGGATGTCACAAATTCTGTTCTCCTGTATCTTCACATAAGCTGAGAGTCGGCCCTACTGAATAGTTATCTGAAGGCAGGAGGCGGAGGTCCAATTGTAGTATCTAATATTAGAAATAGAGACGCCTCCAATGGTTTTTGGCAGACTGAGCCTAGAAAGAGAGGCTCTGGCTCTCCCACTCAAACGTCTTAAATAGTTTATATATCTGCTTGATTAATTTGGCTAGAGACATGGTTGCAGTTAATGTATTAGGTATAAAAGTTCAGAAAAAAGATCTTATATCAATTAGGCCCATTCTGTAGAACAACTCATTCTGTCAAGCCAGCTCTGACAAACGTTAATAACAAAACATTACCTTCTAGTCATTTAATTTCTGGTGCCTATAGCACCTCCACCAAGCTGAACATGAAGAAGATGCACCTGCTTAGTGCGTTCTCCTCATTCAGTATTTTGGCGAAGCATCACATTTAAACACATAATTGCATTCTAAAATGCAAAGAATGATATAAAATGATTTAACTTAATCCAAAAGATATTAAATCTGAGTATCTGACAGTCAGGTTTACCATTTAAAATATTTCTTCAAATATTATGTGTACATAACAACTCCTTACTAAACTTCCCCATCATCTCAGGCTCAAAATCACAAACTCTGAGTACTTCTCACATCCTTATTTTGTTTCACCCATCCCTTCTTTATCTTTTTCATTAGTACATGACAAGCTCGTTTTCTCTCAGAGAAACTAAAGATTGTGGAGATAAGAGTGTTCTTACTGAAGAGGCTGGAGAATGCTAACTTGTCAGTCTGTTAAGTTTCTTCTCCATTTTGAGTTAACAGAGTCTGTTGGATATTGGATATTGCTTGCTTATTATCTCTTGTGGAAATTTCTCCTTTGTTCAGAAAATGTTAATGTTAGAAGATCACAGTAAGCAGATACTGTGACTTTGATCTTGACTCACTTGGTGATTCCTCCATTCTCTTGTTCTTCAGCCACTTAATACACTCAATAATCACTTGTTGAGATTTTCATGTTCATAGAGTATACACACACTGAAAGGTGAGAACAATGCAAAGTTAGTAGAAATTAATTCTGGAATATTAAAAGTAGATAGAGAAAATACTGCATTTTCAAGGTAAATAGCCCTACTTCTTTCTTCAAGATGATCTAATTTTAAACTCTATTCCAATTCTCACTTTCCTCTATAAAGGGCTTTTATGTTCATATCCCTCTTAAAATGTACATCCAAATATGAGTGGGCCTTTTCACATTTAAAGAATAGTAAGTGTTTCCTCCCACATTTAACACATGTCTTTTCTTAATATAAAAATCCTTAAAATAAAAGTGGGCTTTTTCCCTAGTGTATTTCAGTGTTGCCCTTCTTTACCTTATGCTACTTGAACCATTTGAAGTCAAGATATAATACAATCAGGTCAGATAATCTCCCACTTGTGTTTATATAAATGCATTAGTTTTAAGGTTGCTTTTCATATTTCCCCATTATTATATAATATGTTGCCTTGTCAAAAGAATATTATTTTTACTCATATAAAGAGTGCTTAAAAGTCTCTCATACTAATAAAGTATATGAATAAATCAGAAAAATGAATGAAAATATCTAATAAACACAAATTCTTTTCTCAATTATAATATAAATGTAAACTGAAAGATCAGTAAAGCATTTTAGTTAAACAGTGGGTTATTTTGCCTCAATATTAGCTAAGTATATCAAGTGTATGAACCCAGTGTATAAAATAAGAGCCAGTGGGAAAATACAGAGTATGAGGGATCACTAATACACTTTCTCAGATCATGTTTTTAGGGATTAAGCAAGAGATGGCATTAATTATAAATGTGCAACAACTTTTAGCAGTGTTTGTTATAATAAAGCTTGGAAGTAGTTAATATCACACAAGAGGAAAATAGTTAATTGAGTGATTTATAAAATTCAAAAAATATTAAATCTACACTACCATTTACAAATATTTAATAACATGAAGGAAATCTGATGAAAATAAAATAAAGCTTTAAATTGTGGATCAACTGTATTTTATGAGTTCAGGAGCATCTATTTGTTTATGTTTATTGATGTCTGTTTTTGGTGCTTAGAATATTCCAGACACTGCCTGGCAAGCTATATATGCATGCTAATCAAGGTAATGAATACACAGCATGTTACAGCTACAAACACTCATGTACACAATAGGAAAGCATACACTGTCAGTTCACCAGAGCGTTTCCACTCACATGTTGATCAGGGAAACTTAATTTTATATCATCAGTAAGTTCCTATTTTATATACTTTATGTCTACGCTATGAAAAGTTTATAGAATCAATAGCTTTGCTCTCCTGACAACCTCAAATTGAAGGCTGGAGAGATGGTTCAGTGGTTAAGGTCCCATACTGCTCTTACCAAGGACCTGAGTTCAATTCCAAGCACCTATGCTGAGGGTCTCACAATCACCTATTCTCTGGCTCCAGAGAGATCCAGTTCCTTTTTCTTTCTTTTTGGCTTATGTAGGAATATATTAAAGTGTATACACACACACACGCGCACACACACACACACACACACACACACACACACACACACACACACACACACACAAAGAAATTAAAAAAAAACAGCAAACTAGATTTTTAAAATAATTTCAACCCGAGGAAATGTTTACACTTGCCCTCATGTGTGTAGTTTATTTCTGAAGTTGTTTTGGTGAATTTCTTTGTCAATCAGTTTCTAAATAGAATAAACTCTTTGCCAGTGCTAGACCATTTTCTTCAAATTGGTCACACTTTTTAAAAATAAATTGACTTAAGACTTCCTTCAACTCTATTAGAGGGTGGGAATCAATCTGTATTCTCTTTAATATGTGATGATTTGCCATGAACTATAAACAACTGTGCTGGGAAGCAAAAGTAATGTGTGTCAATTTCATTTTAACTTAAGAGAAAACTTGTGTCTGGCAAATTCAGTGAAAATAAAGTCATTTCCATTAAACTTTTAGTAATCACCCAATCTCTACATTTTCATGACCCAGTACTTGCACGTTGAACTGTTTCCAGGATCTTGTTTGTATAATGTTAAATGCAACATTGTCTTCTTTCCAGAATCTACTTTTTTTTCCAGATGAATAAATTATCCATTTTTCTTTTGAATATTACTAGTGTCTCTCCCCAGTGTCTTGGTCTGTCAGAATTCACCAAGGTTGGGCATGCTTTCACACCTGCCTTGTTGACTTAATTGCCTTCTCTAGATAACCTCAGAGACATCTTTCAGTTTGCTGAGGTGCCGTTCATTAATTTAAATAGTTCAAGTGCATTCATGGGACAAGATGTTGTCTGACTATGCCTTTGCAATTTCCCCTCTAAATTCAATGTTTATTTTGCTTTTTTTTTTCACATTACAGTGGTAATCCACAGAGATGATAAGCTTCTTGTTCTTGCTGCTCTAAGAAGAGAGAGTATTGTGGGGGCCCAGCTGAGTCTTCTGTACTACATATCAAAAGAATATGATCTTTTTTAAAATAATTTTTTATTTAAATTTGAAACAAGCTTGTTTTACTAGCCAATCCCAGTTCCCACATCCACCCAACACTGCCTTTCTGCACCCCGGGGAGGGTATGGCCTTCCATGGGGAGATTTCAATGTCTGTCATATCATTGGAACAGGGCCTAGGCCCTCCCCCATGTTTCTATGTGGAATGGTCTCTCAAAGTCCATTTGTATACTAGGGCTAAATACTGATTCACTACCAGAGGCTCCATAGAATGCCCAGTCCTCCCAACTAACACCACATTCAAGGAATCTGTGTCGGTCCTATGCAGGAATCTGGATGGGTCTGTTTGGAGTCCAAGAGCTCCTCCTTGTTCAGGTCAGCAGTTTCTGTGGGTTTCTCCAGCCTGGTCTTAACCCCTTTGCTCATCACTCCTCTCTGTCTGCAACTGGATTCCAAGAGTTTGGCTTAGTGTTTAGCTGTGTGAGTCTGCTTCTGCTTCCATCAGCTACTAGACAAGGCTCTAGGATGGCATATGAGGTAGTCATCAATCTCATTATCAGGGAAGGGCATTAGGGAGCAGGAGGATTGAGTCAGAGAAAGAATAGAGAGCAAGAAAAGAGATACCATAATAGAGGGAGCCATTATAGGTTTTAAGAGAAATCTGGCACTATGGAAATGTCTAGAGATCTACAATGTTGACCCCAAGTAACAATCTAAGAAATAGTGGACAGAGGAATATGACTTAATTTTCTATTCTGAAATGACTCAAAAGTGACAGAAAGTTTGAGAAAATGGAGAGTAACTAGCATTTCTCTAGATTCCTACATTAATAACCACCCTCTTCCCTAACTCCTTTTCTTAATTATCAGAAGGGCAAACACATTGTTTATTTGCATCCAAATGCTTCTGTATCTCCTCAGAATGTCCCTACGTAAGACCAGAGTTTAATCAGAAAATTGGTATTAGTAGAGCAATTTATTATTGCTTAAAGAAAAAGCAAAACAGTAAATAATAGTAAAACAGCACATTTTAAATTTTCCAACAATGTTCTTAGATGCAAAATATTATTTTCTGGTCTATAATTGCTGTTACATCTGGTTGTTATGTGATTTTTGTCTCGTTTCTCCTGGAATAGTTGTCATTCTTTGTTTTTCATGACCTTTCCATTTTAAAAGATACAGGCTAAATATTTTGGTAGCACGACCCTAAATTCTTGGTTCATTTAATATTTCCTCAGAATTGTGCTATACATTTTTATCAGAATTACCACACACATAATGCTGTGTGGCCTTCAGAGGCACATGATGCCCATTTATGCCATTCCTGGTGAAGTAACTTTGCTCAGTTGGTTAAGGTGGCGTCTGTCAGCTTTCACCCATAATGTTAGTATTTCCCCTTCATAATTAATGAGACTCTTATGATAAGATACTTTTAGATTTTAAGAATATACTGTTTCATAAAATAGTTATACTCTTGTTTTAGTATCCAGTGATGAGTTGTACCACAACCATGTATTGCAATAGTTATTGAGTATAGTAAATTTTTAATTCTGTGTTTTTCTCTATTCTTTAGTTAACACTTATATAATGGTAATTTTTCCTCTTAAAATATCTAACTACCTATTTGTTTTATAATGACCTCGTTAATTCTTACAGTAATTATCTTTAGTGAGTTATAAGGCATCATCATTATTTATTTTGATATATAATTTCTCCCTGACCTAAACAATTAGATAAACATTTAGTTCAGTAAGTGTGTGTGTGTGTGTGTGTGTGTGTGTGTGTGTGTGTGTGTGTGTGTTTCATGCCCTCATTTGGGGGAATACACGTGTGATTTATTTGTATTTTCCCACAGTCAGAGGTGTCCAACCTCATATTTTATAGAGACTTGAGTGTGGAAGAGGTTACTGCTACTAGAACATCTTCATTTCTAGTTTACACATCCAAATATATGCACAGAACTTTATCTATCTCTTCTGTCTGTCTAGTTATCTATCATCTAGCAGTCATTTACCTACCTTATAGTATCCTGCTAATCATCCATCCATCCATCCATCCATCCATCCATCCATCCATCCATCCATCATTTATCCATGACATAAAGTAGGAACCTGTAACGAGTATGTTTTCCCCGCCTCCGGTCTGGTCCCACTGCTGCTCCAGCCCCAAATAACACACTGAGACTCTGTATTTGATATAAGCCTGTTGGTCAGTTACTAGTTTCTTATTGGCTAGCTCTGTCTTAATGATTAAGCCATTTCTAGGAATCTAAGTATTTCCACGTAGTCATCTTACTGGCCAGCTGGCCAGCGTGCTGTTCTCTTTAGGCTCTCCATGCTGACTCCTCCTTACTCCTTCCTCTCTTCTCCTAGTCTCCTAGCCCAGCCTACCTTGCTTTCCATTGGCCAACAGTGCTTTATTCATTAACCAATATGAGAAACATATTTATAGAATAAAATCTCCCATCAGGAACCTTCAATTAAAATTCAACATCAGAATTCCTTTCAGATTTTGTTCCTTTCCATAGTTGTAACTTGCTCTCTGACGCTGGTTAATCCAGCTGGTTTGACCAAGATTTATGCCCTAGATGTAATTTATTGAGAAAAGAGCAAAGCTTAGACTTTGGAGACAATTACTAAGAGTGTGAATTTCCTGCATATTTTCTCACTTTGTTTTCATGTACTTTGTCTTCTCCTTTTGTTAATGGGAGTTAAAAATCGCCACAAACTTGGATTATCATCACTCTTTTATTAGTCTTTGGTATTTTGTTTGTGTGTTTGCTTGTTTGCTTTTGTTTTTTCCTTTTTTGTTTTATGGGTGGTCCCACCACCCAGTTCCCAAATAAATCCCACAGGAGACTTATTCTTTCTTATGAATGCCCAGCCTTAGCTTGGCTTGTTTCTACATAGCTTTTCTTAACTCAAATTAACCTGTTCACCTCTAGCCTCTGGGCTTTTTCCTTTTCTTACTTCTGTGTATCTTACTTTTGCCCTTACTGTGTCTGACTGTATGGATGTATGTCTGTCCCGTAATGTCCTCCTCTCCTTGCTCTCCCCCTTCGTTGTTCTTGTTCTTCTAGATTTCTCCTTCTATTTATACTTTCTTCATACCCCACCTATCTTTTCTGCTGACTCATTATTGGTTGTTCAGTGCTTTATTTAACCATTAGCTGTTTTAGACAGGCAAAGAATCTCCACAGAGTTAAAAAAATGCAATATAAACAAAAGAAACACATCTTTACATCATTCAACAAATTCTCCACAGCATAAACAAATGTAACACACCTTAAAATAATATTTCACGACAACATTTTTTAAATTTTGTTTTATTATATGCATATGACCCATTCGTTTGCAGATATGTACATTGCAGACATGTACATGTTTGCAGATATGTATATTGAATGCATAACTGGTGCTTTTGAAGGTCAGAAGAGGGCATTAGATCTGCTGGAATAAGAATCATTTAAGATATGGCCACTTTGTGGGAGGCGAGAACTGAACCAGTATCCTCAGAAAGAGCTATAAGTGCTCTTTCCTCCTGAGCAATTTCTCTAGCCCCTGAATAGTGTATTTTGAAGATTATCTTCAAATGGAGCTATTATCTTCCCACTGAGGATTTTTCCTATAGAATACTAAGTATAGACATCTAAATGGATTGATCACAAATCCCATGAATTCTGCATCAATGCCTCAAGGATGGGACAGAGGGAATAGTATAGTCTGGCCCAAGCAGTAGGCATCCACATCTGTATGAAATTTTAAGACAATAATAAAACAGAAAAAAAAATCAATCTGATTTGTACTACAATCTTGCTTCATTAATTTCAAACACATTTTAGTGATGTAATATAATATGTTGGGTTGGAGTGCTCCTATTTTGTCAACTGGCACATCATTCAAAGGTGACACAATATAAAAATGTAGCTAGACTTTGTAACTGTCACTCTGTCTTTTCACATATGTTTAAATTGCTGCCAATAATTTTTTTCACCTAGATATGATGAATACACCCTAAGAAAAGATATTCAATTTTAAAAGGTTTATTTTACTCTAAGTTTATGTCTGTCTGTCTAGGTGACCAGCAAAGTCAGAAGCTTTCCATACCCCTGGAGCTGGAGTCAACCTGGCATGAGTCTTAGAACTGAACCCTTGTCTTCTGCATGAGCAGTGCAAAGTCTTAACTCCCAAGACATATTTCAAATTCTTGTGTACTTCACCTTAGTGTATCTCCTGGAATGCTATTTTTAAGGGAACATAATTTAAGAAAAATATTTATTCTTTAAAAGTAGTTTAAAGAATAATTGTCTGAAAGTTTCCCAGTCCTACACAGCTGGCAATGTGGGTTTTATTGTTCACAAATGAAATGACAGACATGTGGAACAGATCTTTCTTTGTAAGTGAGCATTTTCATTTCTTCATCTATAGTGAGATATCCACCCATCCACACCTGTTGCACTAACCATGCCCATTGGGGGTGGAGACAGGGGCAGACATGATGTGAAGTCGAGGAACTAGGTCTGGGGTCTGAAACCCTGGAGCTCGCTATTGTTTCCTGGAGAGAGACAGAGAGCATCCGGATGCATCCTTGGGACTTAAACCTGCTGGCATTCATTTGTCTCTGTTGTAAGTTACTTCTCCCTGAATTAACATCTATTTAGTCTATCTGTTTTACCCGATCCTTAGTTTTCCACATTACTCATCTGAGAGATCCTTGGTAGAACTTTAAATTGTCCTTCAATGTCATTCAGGGAAACATCTCACACTTTTTTTTCTAGAAATGATATTGGGTTAGAGAACATCTGCAAAAGTCTAAAATATGTTTCCCCATATTTTTCTTTAATATTTCTATAGATATCAGAAATTCTCACAGTTTCTGTGAAGTGGTTTTCTGAACAAACATCATTTATGCCTATGTCTTGAGTAGTGTCAATCTGAATTGAAAACGTGTTAGCTTTTAACATCCAAATTCTACTTTTTAAATTATGAAGAATCTCTTAAAAGAGGTTGAGTCGTGATAAAATTTGATGCAGAACAAAGTGATTACCCTCTTCATTAGGTTGGCTGTATCTCTTTGATGGATTACATCAAGACTATACTTGTTGACCACTGACATTTTTTCATAGTAGGTGGTGAGAGGGATAGACCTTAGAATCTCAGCTGAGGCCCCAGCTATGCCTCTCAGCCATTTGTAGGCTAGCAGGCCTAATTGCACATAACACTCTCTAAACTGTTAATTAGATAATTGCATTTCAAATGATTTATCCTCACAAATTCAATCTTTTTTCTTGAGTTTATCAAAACTGAATTCTATGAATCTATTTATGTCCTCAAATTGCTTTTTGCAATAGAAGCAAAAATGAATGTTTGCTATATTTGTCTGTGAAACCTTACTAACTGAGCTTTTGCTGATAGTAGAATTGGTTTACTAATTTGAGTAAAGGTAAAGCTCAAATTCAATATGTTTTTATTTATAGGTATAAAGTGTAAATCACTCAAAGACATTATTTTTAGCAAATTGAGTAATAATTTAACATTTTAAAAGAAATTACAACATTGTTTTGATTTCAATGGGTTGTTTCATTATAAATAAGTAAATAAATGCATTTTATGGAAAGTAATCAGTTCTGACTCACTATTAACCCCGAATGACTCGGCCTTTACTTATTTACAGCCTTCATATTTTACTAGCTGAAGATAGGATTCAAACCGAGCTCTCCCATTAAGAGGGATTATGAAGTTGATGAATTCACTTATCTCTGCCAAACTCATTCTTAAAATTGAAAATTCCTGTCCATTCCACAGTGATATTGAAAGGTCAGATTAGCTCAATGCAGTTGAAAGATTTTTGAGATGTACAAATTTGTGTAATATTAAGTAATGTTTTTATTGCTTATTGAAATGCAAAATAGACTACTGGCCTATATACCTTGCAACTCTTTACTTCCTAAAAACGATGACATGGTATGCTGTTTTTCAAACCCAAGAAGAACTAGAGTTACCAGGAGGGTGCCTTCTTGAGGACAATTTGAAGCTATTGTGATTCTCTGAACCTCTTTGCAGGCTTGAGAATTTGTACTGTCAATGGTCTCCCAGAGAATGCTGTAGGCACTGGTCCAGGAAACATACATCATGAACCATTGACTTTCAGGGATCAAAGAGATGACTAATCAGGCAAAACCACTTGTTCCTTTTGCATCAGACCAGGGTTTGGTTCCCAGGACCCACAGTGTGGCTCACAACTTCATGAAACTCCAGCTCAAGGGGATCCAATACCTTCCTTTGTTCTCTGTGAGCACCAGACATACATATGCATGGTAACAATATACCAATACACAGAAAATACAAAGGAATTACTGACATATAATTCGGGACTGTGTTTCCGTCAGACAAATATGCCTAGGAAATAATAATATTGAACATAACAGAAATAAACTGTATTTACCTGAATACATGATCTCATTATGCTTTTCTTCTAAACTATTTTTTCCATGCCCAATAGATTGACAGACCTGTGGAATCAAAAGCATTGATAGTTTTGATAATCCCTATCATATTTTCTACTACTGATTTTTATTTCTGTCTGAGACTCCATTATTGGTTGAGAGCACGAATGTTGCCACCACTTGAACACAATAAACATATCAAAACATACTTTATTTTATGCCTTTGTGATTTTTTAATTAAAAAGGAAAATTCAGGGGTGCAGAGATGACATAGCCACTAAAATTACTTCCGTACAAACATAAGTATCCCAGCATCCATGCAGCAAGCCACAAATCCCACAGACACCAGAAACTGTATTTCTAAAAGATCCCTCACCTTCTTTGTGCCTATGTACACACAGTGGAACATGCAATAGTGGATATAGACACAGAGACATGAAAATAAGCAATGAAAATTGAAAATAGAAATTCAAAAATTCAGTATTTTTAAAAATCAAGCACTCTCCAACAAGGGTAATTTAAGTCAATGAAGAGGTATGTGACACGATTTTATGACATTAGTTAGTGTTTTACTCAGAGATAGAATTTGTCTGTTTCTTCCAGAGTATGTTGCCATCTCCTGTGGACATTATGTAGAACAACTAGAACACACCCACACATGCACACACACACTTGTGCAATACACATATACATGCACATGCTTGTATACAGCATATTTTATTTCAGGAATTTTTTTTCTTAGATAAAAAGTTACTATTGTTTGCCAGTACTGAAACCCAGTTTTGCTTTTGAGACTTTATATAATGGAAAGAATATTGTAATTCATATGTGTTACGTTGTTTTTGAAGTCACATATCCCACCTAAACCTATGAAGTGTTGCCATGTGTGTCATGGAACACAGTTTAAACTGTAAAATAATATAGTACACCCTCAAAGAAGTTCATACATAGTGTTTATGAAACATGTACAATTACTATCAATCCAAATCAATAATATGCCTAGATTTCTCTTGCTAATGAGACCATTCTTGATGCAAGGGGTTCAGTGAGGAGAAGGTAGCGTAGATCCCAAGAGAACAAGCCATATTTAAAATGCCAAACAGAATTGCAAAAAGACACCAATCAAAGAGCTCCTGTGGAGTTGCAGAGGAGGAGAATCTGGCCTGTGACTCAGGTTAGCAAGGAAAATACAAGACAGAAAAACAAATAACGTCTGTTGTGAGATAATGGATAAAGGAGTTCTATAACTGCAGTAGAAGTCAGTTTTCATTATTCTCACTGTGCGCAAGTCCAAGAGGCTCAACCTGTTCCTGAGCACATTTTAAATTATCAGATGCTTTTAACGTGTGACCTTATCTTTGTACAATGGCAGTGTCTAATACATATCAGTCTTTATTGGATTCTTGTTTGAATAGAAAATCCAAGTCAAAGTATAATTTATATTCTATCATTCAATTTCATTGCAAAGCTTTTTAGAACCTTTGTAGTGTGTCTAAAAACTTACCTGACACCTAAATATAACTGTCCCCTGTGAAGGGATGACTCTTTTTGTCTGATCAGGCATATACTTTATAAAGTAATGTTTGAAATCGAACTGTTTGAGCATGTGTGAGTTTTTCTTCTTGGAATTTCTATGTGCCAAGGGATTTCTTTCTTCGTTTAGATTAAATGTACATTTGCCTGGTTGACAAACCAAATGACTCAGGAAGGCATCTTCCTTGATTACTACATAAAGATGGATAAAGACAAATGACTCACACACTCATGACTTTCTTAGATGATAAATGTCAGAGACCCATTTTTGCTTCTCTCTCTGTGCTGTGATAATAATGACCACTGATTTTCACTACCCAGAGTTAACTTAGTACATAGTTCCTTAGGGGAAATCACAGTTAAGAATTTCATACTCAGAAAAGAATAAATGTATTTGTCTAAGGCCTAAAGTAAAATTACATGGCTGGTAAAATTTTTTGATTGTTTTTTCATGTATTTATATTTATAATTTAGTGGTTATTTGTACAAAGCAAAGGAAACTCAAAGGTGATATTTAATCTCATTTTCAGTAACTCTGATTTTATTATGTATATCATTAATATTCTAAATCTATTACATCAAATGTAAATGGGCTTCATTATGTCTATTCTGAATTGGCTATAATTTCCACTTCTCTCTGTATTTTCTGTCTGCAGAAAATTAGATGGGTATATACACCTATGTACTCTCTTACCTTTATGTTAAATCCCCTAAAATTTAAATTACACCTGTCTAATTTTTTTAAAAACAATTTTAAGTGTTAAGATTCATAGGAAGACACTGGTCTAATGTGCCTGTTGGTAATCACTCAATCAATCAATGAACGCCTCTCTTTGCTTTATTATGTCAGTTTAATATGGTATATTTTACTTCTCCTATTTGTGGCAATTTTACAGCCTTTACAGGGTGCTCAGCAATGACCTGTGCTTTGTTCACTTTCATTTTTGGCCTTTGAGAGGGCTACAAAATAGCAATTAGCTTGCAATCCCTCAATTGTGCTGAGAATGGATTAGGTATTAGCCTTTCACTGTTATCCCAGCACTAATTTTTAGAGGGTGGGGTTCATCTTGTGAGGTTTTCTCAGATCCTGCCAATCATTGTCAGGAGCTTTTAAATAGAAACACTTTTCAACACTTCAGAAGCTCTTGAAAAAAAGACTTGCACATTTTCTTTTGTTGTCTCCTTAGGATTCTCACTGCTAATGACTACTGCCAAGATGTATAAATGGAATGGTTCAGCTAGGAGAAGAATCTGAAGTTTAAAATGCCTCTCGCTCTATGACAACTTTTCTTTAATTTAGTGATTGAGTTGGGACAAAAACTACAAGTGGGAAAACAGATCTCTCAACCAGTGCAGGTGATCAGAAAGCAGCTGGCTTCTTTGAATCCTCTATCTCAAAATCCAGAAACTTCAATTATTGGGGAAAAGAATTAAAACTGATGAAACTGAATATGAAGCTCTGGAGTTCTTAAAGTGAGAAGTTTGGTCTTTGTAATGTGTGGACATGCAAATGAAATGCATATATAGTTTTGGAATTTTCAAAGAACTGAAGTCATTGATGTCAACAGGGATAGCAATCCCTGTTCATATGGCAGATGTTTGTCTTGGGAAACCCTTTAAACCAGAGAAGAAAGGACAGTTAGTTTCATGAGAAATGGATGTGATAACAAGACAATTCCCAGTTTCTTTATTTCATGTGACTTCTATAGGATTTCACAGCATGTATATTTTCATTGCATGCAATATTTTATTTTAGAAATCCTTAATAGATAACTCATTGAGGAGAAGAAATACTGTATATTTCAATCCTAGACTATAACATATACTTTCATGGGTGCAACTGCCATTCATTTCCATAGGAGCATTCGGAATGTAGGTCAAGGCATAATTAAACTGAAAGTCACTGACACACTTGAGCAGTCAGTGTTCCATGAACTGATTCTAGATAATAAAAGGAGGTGTTACTTTGTTTAAAGAAACTGGCATAATCAATGAGTCACCTTAAGGACTTGTTTTATATATTTATCATTATAAATAGTATGTGACTGTCTTCACAAAAGTTGTCCTATTTGCAGAAACCAAGATGGACATTGGAGTCTTTCTGGAATCTTGTTTGAATCAATTGAATAAAATATTCATGAAGATACATTTTGTGTGATGCTCCTTCTTGGGCTGACTTGAGTTGATGCAGTGCAGTCTTGTAATGGCAGAGGAACTGAGCAATCAATAGCGGGAAGAATTGGTGAACCATCATCCAGACCCTAATTAGCCAGGACTCCCAGGTATAACTGGCTTAAGATTAGTTATTGTATGATGTATAGCATAGATCATCAGGTGTATTATGTCTACAAAGTCATATGCATATGGTGCTTCTAAAAAGAAAAAGACACTTAATGGTAAAGGTAAGGAGAATGAAATAGAATAGACAGAAGCAAGAAAGCCCAGTGGTACATTATATAGTGGACTGATTAGGCCTTTCCTGTACAACAATTCATTTCAATGATCTGATTTTTTTTTTATTTTAGCCTTTCCTACCCAATAACTTATAAATTAGTAGTAATGTTGATAATCAACAGTAAAAAAGCTGATTTTTAATTAGTGCATATCAAAAATAATTCCAACTCATGAGATCATAAAATGTTTTGATGAACAATTGATCACTGGGATGGACTTTGAAAGGTGAATAACACTGTGACATGTTGACAATATTTATCCAAAGGTATTAGCAAAAGTGCTGGTTTCAAAGAGCCAGGAATTGATGAGTCACTGAATCTCCTAATGACTATAATAACGGTAGGAAAGAAAGAAGATTTAAAATAGAAAGGCAGGATGACTGCACATTGATGATCTTAAGAAACAAAATGAAAACCTAGGGCTATAAGAAATGGGAGAAAGTGAACATATTTTAAATGAAACAGCATATTGATTTAAAAATAATATTTAAAAGAATGCATCGGGTAATAAAATGGTATGTGAACGGAGGTCATTTTAGAAGACCTATAA
Source organism: Cricetiscus sungorus (assembly GCA_030556225.1). Taxonomy (NCBI): domain Eukaryota; kingdom Metazoa; phylum Chordata; class Mammalia; order Rodentia; family Cricetidae; genus Cricetiscus; species Cricetiscus sungorus. The sequence continues at coordinate 43,926,574 of JANBXA010000398.1, forward strand.
ACATCTAACTAGTTGAATACTGGTTTTAATAAAGGAGGCAACAGAAATGCAGACAATTTCTTAGAGTTGAGATGCTGATGGCCTTGACTCCACTGTATATTTTATGTCACAGCTCATAGAACAGAGTGATGAGAACTGAAAGAAAACTCTTAGATTTGTACATGAATGAGCGGGAAATGAGAACAGTACATACCAATAGAAAGATTAGGAGGAAGAACACATTGCTAGATTGATGTGGGTGTTCAGTATGTTGACTTAGAAAGTACAATGCAGGTATCCAGAGGGAGATACCCTGAAAGAAGCTGGAAATCTAGTATGAGAAAAATCATTTTAGAAACTGATCAAAAATTTAAAAAGCTTATGAAGAAAGTATATAAATCTAAAAAACTAGACACAGCTGAATGATACTTAACTATTTTTGAAATGTTTTTGTCTATTTTTTGGATACTTTTGTGTTTTTTGGTAATAACAATAAAATCATTGAATGTTTCTTGTTGTTGATTGTCAATATTAGGACAGGGCCTTGAAACTTTGGAAAGTGTAAATTTAATTCAGCAAAAAATGTTATTGCCAGCATATCCTAGATTGTGGAGGTCCTCTTTCCCTCTGGGCCTGTTGACTACAAGGCAGAGAGGAGAAAGATGCAGGCTTTGGTGGCCCATGCATATGAACAGGAGACAGATTTCAATGAATCAGCTCAATTTTATTTCAGAGTACAAGGAATATAAATAATTGAGGACCTTGGGGACAAACCCTAGTTTTCATTAAACAGTACACTCCTATCACAAGGCTTAGTATTCAGCAGAGCGTCTAATACAAATCTTCTCAGCTGGGATCTAAAGATCAAGTTAAAGATGAATCAGATATCTGGTTTAGAGACAGCTTTCAGAAAAGGTCAGTTCTCCAGGCCCAAGGACATTCTCCAGATAAGAACAAGTAGAGAGAAGGAAGTCTTGGTAAATGTAGGGAGCTCCATGTCGCTGAGGCATTTAGATCAGGTGCTAGGCCATGGGGACTTCTGACCAGATAGCAATGTCTTCCAATATTAGGTAGGTTTACTATTGCTATGATGAAACAGCATGACCAAAATCAATTTGGAAAGAAAGTGGACTTATTCAGCTTATACATTCATATCACTGTTCATAATTGAAGGAAGTCAGGGTAGGACTCGAGCAGGGGAAGATGATGGGAGATGTCATTCTGTAATAGTTTATCTTATTGGTTAATGAATAAAACATTGTTGGCCAATAGGAAAGCAAGATAGGCAGGACTAGGAGACTAGGAGGAGAGAAGAAGAAGTAGGGAGGAGTTTCAAGATGGAGGACAGAAGGAGTAGAACACTGGGCCCTCTCTCCAGTAAGATAAGACCATGTGGAAATACTTAGATTGATAGAAATGGATTAATATTTAAGACAGAGCTAGCCAACAAGAAACTAGTAAACTGGCCTACAGCTTAATATCTAATACAGCATCTTTGTGTGTTATTTGGGGCTGGCACAGCAGTGGGACCAGACCGGAAGGGAAAAACTACTCATAATAAAATGGCACCTGAACAGGGACCTGAACCCTGAACCCTCAGAAAAACATACTCATAATAGGAGGACCCTGGAGATAGGAGCTGATGCAGAGGCCATAGAAGAGTCCTTTTTACTGGCCTTCTCTCTGTGGCTTGCTTGGCCTGCTTCCTTACAGAACCCAGGAACACTAGCCTGATGGGGGCCCCACACACACAATTGCTGGGCCCTTCCACACCAATCACAAATTAAGGATATGCCCTGTAGGCTTATCTACAGCCAGATCTTATGGAGACATTATTTTATTTGAAGCTCCCTCTTCTCTAACAAGTCTAGCTTGTGTTGAATTGACATAAACTAGGCAGCATATCACCTAAGAGCCAAAATCCCAAAGTGCCTAGCAGAGACATGTAGGTCACAGTGCAAAGGCTGGGACTAGAGAAACTGTTTTTCAAGGAAAGGATAGTCCTTACTGTTTCCAAGAAACATACTTTCTTGGCTGAAAGTAGGAGGTTCTTGTGGTTTTGAAATACTGTGCAGAAAACTGCACCTTCCAGTTGAAAAAAGATGTAATACCAAGGATAACACTGTCAGTAGCACATATCTCAGAAAAAACACATAGGTGTAGTTTCATGATTATTCCAGAGTTATGTTCTTCATGTCTTTGTAAGATACACACTAATGATTTCTATATAAAACCCTTAATATACCTCCTACATACCAGCAAAAATCTGATTATAGCTAAGCCCCAAAATAGTGACAAATCTGTCTCGATAGCTGATAGTGATGGTAGTGGAAATCATAGATAACTGAATTAGGATAGGTTATTCCATGCTATTGTAGCAAATATACCTTGTTACCCTAGTATTATTTTAATGGAGAGATCCTGGATTATTGTCTTCTGTGTCTTGATTTCCAAGTAAACAACAACAACAACAACAAAAAAAAGGAAATCAGCTTTTTTCTAAGGTGTCTCTACGTTAAACCATCTTAGTTTAGAAATGATTCATGTTCCCCTTCTCATTGGCTTGAAAAGCAAGAACTTGTCACAAAGTCCTAATCTAACTGTAATGCAGGCTGGGATGTATGTTTCCATGTAGATATCTGAAAATGAACTGTTTGTATGACACTCTCACTATCTATTGACAAAACTACCTTGACTTCTTTTCAGTTACCCGTAGAAACAAACTGGATCTTTACCTAGGGAGGTAAATGTTGTTCAGCTACTGAATTGTTCAACCCATCCAATCCAGGGATGTAAGTATATATGAAAATCCTGGGCTCAAGAAAGCATCTCAAGCAAGTCCAAGTATATCTCCAAATATTCCAGCATCCTATGAACTTGAAAGACAAAGTTTATCTGCCCTTCACCCCAAACAAACAAAGGAACACTCTAATTAGAAAGGGAAAACACTAGAAATAGCACACAGTCCTTGGTTAATTGCAAATTTGAGGGATAAAGGGTGGGCAGGGACAGGGTGGGAGCTTCCTTAATTAGGTCATGATTCTGCTTTACTCCTCCATCTATTGTTCTCAATGATCCTATGTGAAATGAATGTGAAGGAATGTGTCTCAAATTCACTTCCTGCTCTTGCAAGGCTGGTAGCCAGAGAGTTGTTTTAAGTATTGAGCAGATGTGTTTTTCAATCAGTAGTTCTTTTTTTGGCAATGCAATAACTTTATAAACTTAATAGGCCTCCAATATATACACTTCCTGTAAATTTCACAGCCCACCCCAAATTAAATTCTTTTTCAGTTACTGCCCATGAAAGGTCTGAGTGTCTTTGTTCTCCATCTCGTTTTCTCTCACAATTTCACATATTTCTCTCTTAGTTGTTATCTTGAGGCTGTTACACTCAATAGGTAAGAGCATATCATAATTTCATCTCTGCAAGAGAAAGCTCTATCAACTTATAATATATATCAGAGGCTGGCCATGTGGGATATGGATTTTGGAAGAGGTAGTAAGAGCTATCTACATGTTTTGATTTTAATGCCCTGTGGATGATAACTGGTGTTTGGATACATTTTTTTTCCCCACTTTTAGAAACCAGGAAAAAGGGGTAGGTATGGTTAGTACTAACACTACCGGCATCTGTTAAGTAGAGATAGGGATGCTACTTCACAGATCACTGCATTACAGAACCCCATTCAACAAAATATTGTGCTGCTCTAAATGAAAAACAGGCAAAGATTGAGAACTTTATATCTCAATATACAGGCTGTCTCCTGAAGCTTTTATCACCACAGAATTAGGCATTTTTAGAAAGACCAAAATAAGCCTTTACCAACCTAAGTTTTACTTAGAACAGCCAGGATTTAAACTTTTAGGAATAAATCCATTATCCAGTAGCAGCTAAACATCTACCAGGAAACAGATATTCTACATATTTACATACATTCATATATTTCAGTTGTTTAGTGTGAATCTATGATATATACCTTTGAAACACTTCCAACTCATGACAGATATCTAATGAGATTTAAGATTAAACTTCCCCTAATGTTTTGGTCCATAAATGTTATTTCATCAGTATGTTAATATAAATTTAACTTTCAGAGTAAGTGTAAGGAGTCAAAGAGCTTGGCCAGATAGCTCACTCAAGGATGAGAAGATGGGTGTTGAAATGCTGGAAATATAACTTACTTCACACATGCAGCCATGATCAAAGACATAAAGAAATAAACCAATAAAGATGACATCACTTCCAGGAAAAGAGATATTAAAGCAGCATGCATGGTTTAAGAGCAGGTGAACATGTTTTGTTCTCTTATTCTTGAAGTGGTTTATAGAATCCTATAACTACTCAGCAGTTTTCTTTCAGAATATTCTTGTGGAAACTTAACATAATAGTTTAGATAACTACTTATTGGAAAAGACCAGAGAAAAAGTTTAGAAGATGAACTGTTTTATCCAACTAAGTTCTATTAAAAATTGGCAAGTTTCATTTGTGAGTAGAATTATTTGTTCGCTTGCTTCTCAGCCATTGTCAACATTTTCTTTATTTTGTCTACCTGTTTCCTTCAAATTCTAATCTTGTCTGAAAATGGAAAGGGCAGTTAAAGGGTACCTTTTGTGATTTCTATGTCCCTAAGTACAAGTCTTCCCAACAACAATCACATTTAAGGGTAATGAATCGAAGTGTATTTGTTTTTTGGATACTATGCCTTGTTTCCCATTCACCTCTCTTTCCAGTTTTAGATTTGAGACATACAACACTATCACTGCTTATAACTGCATTCACACGAAAGGCAAAATTGCAGATTTTTTTTTCTTATACCTGTTTGTCACACGAAGAATACTAATAAGTTTTTCCTTCATCCTTTGTGCTAACAGTCCTTTTTTTGTAATTATGAGTAATACCCCAAATATTTTACAGCACAGTGTTGAGTCATAAGGCAGAGGAACTATAAATACTTTTGTTCTCGAGAAACAATGAAGCCATCTACCCTTTCACATTTATCTTCTCCATATGCTGCTTCATTTAAGGATAAGCTTTTTTAAAAATTTATTTTAAATTTATTCTTAAAAAGTTGTTCCCTTATTTTGTTCAATCTTCAGTACAGTTATTTCCTAGTAAGTACTTTTATTTTTTTCTGATATTTCATAAATGCATCTAAATCTAGCTCATCACGCACCACTGGCTACACTTAATCACACACACACACACACACACACACACACACACACACACACACACACACACACACACAGGTTTGAATTACTCCATTCCTATTTAAAGCAAAAGAACAAAAAGTAAGAATGGCAGATGTGTTCATAATTAATATCCTACTGGGTTAATCAGCAGATGCTTGAGATTGCTGTGAAACTTTTGATGTATTCAGGCAATCACTGGCTTGATCTTCAGACCTCTTTAAGCACACACATACAAGAACTACAGCTTTTAGGATCTGGAACCCTCATAAATAAGGTGCTCAATGATATTAAATCGCAGACACATTCCTTTGAAACCTACTGCTTGGCTGACAACACTTCAGTGAAGTGCTTGCAGCCATATTCCTAGTCAGCATTCTGCTAATATTCCCAGATTTCCTCTAGGCAACTATAGCACCTGACCTAAGAACTCTAGTCCTTTGTACCTTCATCATGATATTCAGAGTTAACTTTCTGTCTTTAACTTTGAGTGTTATGCTGTATCTGTGCTTGGGATGTTGAAAATGTTGAATTTAAAACTGTTTTTCACAGATATGGAGATGTTATGGTCAAAAAACTGGATTGTACAAACCATGAGGTTGTAGTTTAGCGTGGTTTGAATTTTAATTTTGGAGTTAATACATTCAGGTATGTGCCTGGCACACTGGGGGTATTCAATAAATTGTAAATGAAATAATTCTGGCTCTAAAAGTAATATTTATCTAGGAAGAGAGTAAAAAAGGAAAAATGAATGAACAGGAGAGGGGTTCATCAGAATTTTTAAGTATTTTTATGTCTAGGAAATTATAATGTTACTTCTGAGTCAGCAGTAGGTCAGATCACGTTAAGTAGGTTTCTTACAACCGAATAAAAATTAAAATGTGCTGATTTTGAGAAGTATCATTATGATCAGTACAGCTTTTCCAATGGTACTATTAACAGTGGTCTTAGGCAATGGTGTCTCCCTCTTCTGAGTCTTTTGGAGGAGCATGGCGAAGGGACAGTGTGGGATTAGACACTTTCACTAGGTTGTGTCTTGGAATGGGATGCTGCAGGGACTCTCAACAAGTGCTACTGGATTAGGAAGGCAATCTTAAATAGCAAATGGAAAACACTTCCTCAGCAACCTGGAGTGAGAGGGAAGAAAATGTTACTTCTTTTTCCATATATATATATGTGTGTGTGTGTGTGTGTGTGTGTGTGTATGTATGTATATATTCCATATATACTATGAAATATGTTGCCATGAGGAATACTTTCAAGTCCAAATGAAGAAAACCACACTGAAAGCATGTATTGTTACCAAAAGTCACTAAAACATCAATCTATTTTTGCTTGATTTTGTCTTGCCTATAGGTTTGCGTTATAATTGCGTACAATGAGAATATAAAACTTCAGTTTCTTTAATTTTCCCTTAGATGATACGCAGCTGAAAACATGTTATAACATAGCCTACACTTGTCTACAGTGTGACTATAGATTGTTTTGGTTTTTTTTATTTTATTATTGAGATTATAATGTAACTATATCATTTTCTCCTTTCTTTCCTCCCTCCAAACCTTCTCATATATACCACTTATCTCTCTTTAAATCCATAGCCTCACTTTTATTAATGGCTGTTATATGCCTGTGTATGTTTGTGTACATACATAATCCTAAATATAATATGCTCAGTCTGAGTCTATGTTTTTATTTGGTATTGGATAACCAATTTATGTGTTCTTCTCTGGGTAAGAATATTTCTTTCTGTATAGCATTTGTTGGTTGACTATACTTTTCAGTGTGTGTGGTTATAGTCAATGGGTCCCACATTTCCATTTCTCACTGTGTCTTACTCATTTTGTAACTGGAGTCATAGATGTACCTGACTCCTTAGGCCCTCGGTGAATCTTCCTGACCTGTGTATAATTTATAATTTTCTTTGGGAATAAATCTGACAATACTTGTCACATCTGTTCTGTTTATTGAACAATTTTCTTTGTAGTTCTGAGCTTAGTAAGTGTACACTGTGATCATGTTTTCCTAATGCACAGTTCTTCCTCTTTAACCTTCATTCTTTTTATCATTTCTGCAGGCAATCTTCTGTAGCCCCTCTAACTGGAGGATACCATTCTTGTTCCATAATATTTGGTTTCTACCGATCTTCCAGTGTTGGTCTCACATAAGTTTGTTGCCACGTATTTAACCTTTACTTCCTATTTGTGTCCTTTAATTTAATATAGCCACACTACTAGATGGAATGTTTCTGTGCATGGTTAGGGTACATGAAATACATGATAAATAAATTCATGCTCTTTGTCTATCCTAAAATGTTATGTAACTTCTACTCTGGAAAATGTTTTAGTATTAAGAAGAACATTGTCATGTCTGTTCTAGAAAAATTTATTTTAGTTGGAAAGAAAAAAGGAACAAATATAAGAGTAGAAATCATATATAACTTACAAACTATCATAATATTTTTTACTGGTCACTTAATGGAAGGATGTATTAAAGTTTAGGGTGCTAAAAGATTACCATTGCTCATCTGACAATGGTACAAGGGTGTAGAGTGGACCCTGGAAGGATGGCCAGGGAGTAAGGGTAAATAGACAAAATTTGTGTAGTTGAAAAACTATATTCAACACCTGTTTTCTTTTTATACTTTTTATAATTTATATTTTAAACAATCTTGTTTTACATGTCAATCCCAGTTCCCTTACACTCTGCTCCTCTCCTGCCCCCCCACCAAACCCCTACCTCATCCTCTTTCTGCTCCCCAGGGAGTGTGAGGGCTTCCATGGTGGATCTTCAAAGTCTATCACATCATTTGGAACAGAGCCTAGGCCCTTCCCTATGTGTCTAGACTGAGAGAGTATTCCTCTAAGTGGAATGGGCTCTGAAAGTCCATTTGTACATTAGGGATAAATATTGACCTACTACTAGAAGCCCCATAGACTGCCCAATCCTCCTAACTGACACCCACATACAGGGGTCTGGGTTGGTCCTATGCTGGTTTCCCAGCAACACCCATTTTTTAGCTTTAGTTGAATACTTGAAAGCATAGTAAATTATTTGGGGGGGGTGTACTTCAATATCTAGAATCTTACAGCCACACAAATAAACTGCGTTATGAGTGTTGTTTCTAGAAAATAAATCAAGACAAATAATATCATATACCCTCTTGCTGGATTTATGAGTGTGGGGGGGCAGCATATGTGCATGTGTGTATAAGTGCATTTAGAGACCAGAGAAGGCTGTCCTGTTTCCTACTGTATCACTTTCTAGGTGTTCCCTTGAGATCAGGTCTCTTACAGAACCTGGAGCTGGGCTGTCAGCCAGTAAAACCCACCCACTGCCTTGTCTATATCTGCTCCACCATAACTTGGGTTACAGGTTCACATTACCACTTTTTTCATGAGGGTTTGAACTCAGGCTACCTTACTTGCAAGGCAAGCACTTTAATTCACTAAGCCATCTACTCTGTCTTTAGGCATTTAGTTGTTCTAGGTTCTTGAGTAGTGGGGCTTTCTTAACTAAAACAACACCTAACACAAGAAAAGACAGAGTTCTGGTTTGAATGTTTGTCTCTTCCAAACCTTTGCTGATATCAAGATGACCATACTGAAGCATGGTGTCTTTAAGAGGCAACAGAAGTAGGAGACTGCTCTTCTCAATGGCTGAATCAATGTCTAATGAAAGAGTGAGTGTAGTTCTTGTTTGCTTCTCTCCCATGATGGAAATAGCACTGTTAGAGCATTGATTTCGGAACTCTTTGTGCTAAGAACTATAAGAAAGTAGATCAATATTTGCTATAAATTTCCCAGCCTGTTGTTCTCTTCCATTGTCACATCACAAAGTGGACCTAGATATTTTGTGTTCAAGTGAATTCTATATGAGAGTTGGAAGGGATAACAAAAGAGAAAAACTAATCAAGGTTGATGGTTTCAATTGTGCAGACTCACCAGGGTCTCACAGATTGCATCATAAAGTTGGTCACACCTTGAGGATGTGGGGCTTTTATATCTTTCATTGAGTATCCATTAGCTCTGAATTAACCAGATAGAAGAGTGTTTCTCTTAAGCACCTACTGAGGTGATTAAAATATCCTATCAGTTATGAGTTTGTGGAGCTTAAAGCTAAGAGATGAGCATTAGCACCCATAGCAGGAGACAAAAGGGAAACCTGAAACCTAGGAGGGATCCAGTTGTATCCATAATAGGCATCTGACAGAGGTTCAAATAGGAGAAGTCAGAATGAGCAGTCTACATGTTCTGTAGTAAACCCATTTTTAAGACTATTAAAGAACTCTCCAACTAATCATTGGAGCAACCATGGAAAGGCTATCATAAATGCCCTTCCCTGATAGTGAGATCAACAACTAACTTATCCACCATCATGGAGCCCTCATGTAGCAACTGTTTGAAACAGAAGCAAACACCCATAACTAAACACTGAGTCGAACTAGAATCCAGATGCAGAGAGAGAGAGAGAGAGAGAGAGAGAGAGAGAGAGAGAGAGAGACAGCGAGAGAGAGAGACAGCGAGAGAGAGAGAGACAGAGAGAGAGAGAGGACAAGACCAGGTTGCAGAAACACATAAAGACAGCTGACCTGAACAAGGAGGAGCTAATGCCCCCCCAGACTGATAGCTGGGAATCCAGCATGGGACTGACTCAGACCCCCTGAATATGGGTCTCAGCTAGAAGGACTGAGCAGTCTAAGGGACCTCAGACAGTGGAACCAGGATGTATTCCTGGTGCACAAAAGACCTTGCAGACACATCCCCCATAAAGGGATAATCCCTTAACCTAGAGACAGGACAGTAGTCCTAGTCTCTTTTTAAAATGATTTGACAGATTTACATGACTCCACCTGGAGAGCATAGACCTATATGTACAATGGGGGTGGGGGTATGGGAAGGGAGGATGGTCAGGGTACATGTGAGGAGGGAGAGAGTGTAAGAGGGAGGGAGGGAGGGAGAGGAAACTGGGATCGACATGTAAAATAAAAAAAATATAAAAAATTTAAAAAATAAAAAACAAACTCATTTCAGTAAATGATGGCTATAAGTGAGCTGTGTTATAAAATATATACTGTTTAAAAAGATACTATTTATAGATGAGAGTCAATACATTCCTTTGTATTGCTTAGTGAAATGAACTATTTAAGTGAAATTGTACTGGGACTTCTTAGACAAGAAAGTTAAATCAGAGGACAGGTTTGAAGGATGAGCCAGCAGAACTGAAGTCTGTGGATTATTTGATAGCACTCGTCCCCAGTATCTGCAACACTGAACATACTGAAGGTATCACACTTTTAAAACAAGATGTATTTTAAAATCAGATACACACACAGATTAAATTTATAGCTTAACTGTGTGTGTGTGCGTGTGTGTGTGTGTGTGTGTGTGTATGTGTGTGTGCAAGAAAGAAAGACAGAGAAAGAGACAGAAAATTAAATATTATACCTGCATGTACATGTGTGTGACATCTAGAATAAACTAAACTCTTGAGTACATTTTCTCCTCTAGTCAATTGCTCACAAGTTTTTTTTTTTTTTTTTTTTTTTTTTTGGTGAGAATAAGCAACATGTTATGCAGACACATGATATGTAGTTAGACACATAGAACTTGTTTGAACTCCTTTTCCTGTTCCACAAAAGGAGCTTAGTCTGTTTTTCCATTCAGTATGTGCAATCTTTGCTTTTCCTTGATTGTCCAAACTCTTTTGGAGGCAGAAATTTTCTTTGTTTTTTCTTTACTTCCTGGCTATCCATCCAGTGGAGGATGAGGAAGCCTATCTATTGAGTAGCCTAGATGGTAAGAGGGTTCATAATCAAATAAGAGAGCAGGTGGACAGATACACAAAGTGAAAGTGCTTACCCAATGTCCACTGATTCACAAAAAATGCTTAAGCATATAAGGACTCTAAATAGAAAAGTAAAGAATATAGACTTATATGCTACCTAATTTTCTGTTTTTCTTGAAAGCTTAAATATATGATCTCTAATTATACGTTGCCATTTATACATAATCTTCAACAGTTTTTCCAACATTTAATGCAAAGTCCTTAATCTTATTTTTTCTGTTACAATTGAACCACAGTTGACTCACTTTAAATCTACTAGGACCATAGTTGGGGTTAAAGATATGTCAAAATAGGAACATTGAGTGATTTCCTTTGTTTCGCTATATGGCGCTTATGAGACCTGTGATTTTTTTCCACTATTATTACTATTTCCAATGTTCATTTTCTACTCAGTTTGGCAAAATAATAAGGGCAAAGAGCAAAAAATTAAAATAATTATATGTAGTCTGCTCTTCCAGACAAAGATGGCATGACTGCCCAAACAGAACTCTTGGCTGTCAGGCAGTGCCACCACACATTAGTGCAAAATGCTAGTTGATCTGCTGATGTATGAAAGTCTGCATTTGGCATACAAAAGGCACTATGGAGTGTCGATGTATAATGCATGAAAGTGTTGGCTGCTCCGGAGCTGAGAATCTGAAAGTCAGGGACAGCCTGTATGTATATGCACAAGGAAAAGAGAAAGATATAGTGTGTCCTGGTTCACTGTGTCCTGTATATGTTGAAGAACAGTTTAGACTGCAATGGTGGTGAGTCCTTGAGGGTGAGGAGATTGGGCATGGGGATTGACCCACAATCACAATGCATTCTGGTTATGGACCTGGCAAAAACGTGATATATTCAAGGAATATGGATGCAGAGTACTGACTATGGGGAAAGATGGAAGGTGTCAATTTCTGAACTTAGTATGGAAATCCTGTGCCATTTGCCAAGGAGTTTATTTTGTAAATCATCAAGTATTTTGTGTTTCTCAAAATGGAATATATTAGTTCCTTTTTATTGTTGGAACAAAATACCTGAAAAGCAACTACTCAAGTCTTCATTCTTGCTAATTGTAGGTTAAGGGATACCTTGCATTATGGCAGGGCAGACATGGTGGCAGAAGCAGGCAGCCAGCTGCTCTCTTTGCTTCTTGGTGAGGAGGCAGAATATAGTGATCCTTGGGGTTTTGCTTGCTGTATAACTTTTATTCAGTACATGACTCTAGACCATGGAGTGGCCTTCTCACCTCAATTTACTGACATGTCCAGATATTGGTTTCTGTGGTGATACTGTCTAGCTGATAACGGAGATTAACCATCACATGGAGAAAATGTCATCACTTGAAAATTCAGGTGTTTTTCAGTTAAAAAATCCAGATGTTTATTTCCACACAAAAGGAGCAGTACTATGTCTTTGTTTATTGCAATGGTGTTGGTTGTACCAGATTAGCTTCTACACTTTTCTCTCAGGGAATTGCCTCCTAGCTTTTCTTTTGTCTTCTTGGTGAACTGCAATCATGGAATTACCTTCTAGGCCCTGATAACACCAGGGTCTTGCAATAAAATGAACTATCAGAGAAGTAAAGTTAAACATTCATCATAAATTTGGCACTATGTTTGCTTCTGGTTGGAAGAATGTGGTTGGGAAGCGACAGGGAAAACAACTAGATTTCATGTTCTTGGGGGAGGAAGAGAATCTGAAGGAGAGAGGGTAGTACCAGACATATTATCTTTCATATAATAGGGGCTCATCAAATACTTAGAGAATTAATGTAAATATTTAGCAGTTCTGTACATTTTTGTGCACATTTTAGACTGTAACTCACCATCTAATGAATATAATTCAGTGGAAACCATGGAAGGGAGGGTGCATCTGAGATTCTACTCAAACTATTTTGTGTTTATCACATACATAGGTTAAAACTATTACTCTAAATTTTTTACTTATCTGCTGATTTTGCACATTACCTTCAGAGTCAGTTGTATGGACTAAATGAAGATTAGTGAATCCATGTAGAGTTTTAAATATTTACTGTTTGAGAATCTCATAAAGTGATTTTGATCACCTTTGTCCACTAGTTCTCTCCCCGCTTAACTTCTCTAAGATACACCCTGAGTTTTCTACACCTTCTCCCAACTTTGTGTCCTTTTAAAAAAAAACATTATTTTTAATTTGTGTTTCTTATATATCCCTTATTGTGTTGTCTTCCACTGAAACAGAGTTAACCCATCAGGGGTCTAATCCTTAGCAAAAACTATCCCTGCCCTAGACACCATCAACTGAAGATATTGTAAGAAATACTTTAAAAGTATAGGTCATGTGTAAATAAACATTTTCAGGGTTTGCTCATATACATGCCATACAACTGAAAATTTGAATATTTTCAATCCCTGGACTCTCCCATGTAAATCAATTTTCTCTTATTCTCATAAAAAAACTTCTTTAAATTTGTCATTTCTTTATTTTTTTTTTACCTGATTAACATTATGTTTATAATAACAAGCCATACATTTGGCTGGAGAAATAGCACAGTGGTTACAAATGCTTGTTTTGTAATAATGAGGACTGGAGTTTAGGACCCAGTGCTCATAGAGACAGAAGGTTTTTAGGGGCTTGGTGGCTTTCACTGAGCCAAGAAAACATGAGCCTTGGGTTCAAGAAAAGACCTGTTTTAAAGGGATAGGTGAAGAGTGACAGAGGCAGACATTCATTACCTCTTCTAACCTTGCACGTTGCTCAGGCTCATGTAACCACATATATGTACACATACCCTCATACAAGTACACAGATACTTCTATAAATGCATATATTGCTTGCTTAGCTTTGTATAAGTAGAATGATATTACATGTATTATTTTACACTGGTGGCAAATATAATTAACTGATGCTCCATTGCTCTCCAGAATTCCACTGTGTACAACAACCATGAATTTATTTTATTTATTAAAGGTTTTCCTTACCCCCTTACATATGGTTGGTTATAGTTATATCTCTTGCTGTGTAAAGATGAGTCATCTCTTTTACTCAACTTGCAATTTTTCAATACTTCAAAATATGAGACACTCTGCATATCTGCCATAAGAATGAATGAACATAAAATACTGTGTTGTTCCAAACACTGGACTAGTACACAACAATAAGCAATATCAAATGATAAATGCATTAAAATATAAATTATTTTATATTAAATAACAGAAGCCAACACAAACACTCTTTATGGCTCCACTCGTGTGGTCTGAATATAAGCAAAAACAATCTATATGGGTAAAGATCAGAAAACCAGGGGAGCATGAGGGTCAGGATTATGGAAATGTTCAACATCTTATTTGCATTTTAAATCGCATGAATGGATATTAAAGTTCATGAACTTATACTCAAATCTATAAGTTATGTGTTTTATGACATGGAGCTCAAAAATTGACTTTATGGTTCATAAAAATAAAATATTTAACACCATTTTCTAAAGCAGTTTACCTTTGTAAATATTCCAATAACGAATGCATGTATCAGCATTCTGATAGTGTCATATGTCTGTCAGAACATGATTGGTCAGACTTGTGTTTTAAACTCACTGAGAAAAAAATGTAATGCTATTTTATTATAGTTTCAGTTTATATTTCCACGGAAATTACTGTAATTTATTCTTTTGTAATTTTATTACATTTTATTATTTGTACTTATTCCCTGAATCATCTGTTCAATTATATTGCATTTTGTCTATTCTTTCTTTTATTGTCTTAATATATATTTTTTACTTCCAAATGCTATTAATGGGTGACATGTAATTCTTTCATACTCACTGACATAGTGAAATGTTCAAATTAAGTCAAATATATTGATAATCTCAGACATCATTTTGAATATCAAGTCATTTAAATTCTCTCATTCAGCTTGGTTTGTAGTAGATTTCTAGAATATACTGTTCTAACAGTAACTATGAGTTCATTGACCAACATTTCCTTAGCTCTCAGGCTCTGCTTGTCTTTTTGTTATGAATTTCTTTCTTGTTTCTCTTATTATTCAGTTATATTTCTGTATTTACTAGTAGGTTTGAAAGTCTGCCACTTAAAAATTTTAGATAAGTTAAATAAATTCCTCCTTTAGATTGTGTCTTATACCTTTAGAAGTGATGAACAGACATAATTCTATCTTCAATCTTGACTTATTCTCTATTAGTTAAAAAATAAAATCCTTTAGTTTATTTATTCATAAATAAAATTGTTTTGGCTCTGAGTTCTGACATAAGAGGTAGGGGACACATTTGGCTGTAGAATCTTGTTAAATCTCCTAAGAAGTACAAACAGACAATTAATTCCATGACACAAGATAGTGAAAAAGTACTGTCTTTGTTCCTTCTGACTGGTCTCTCTGTCTTTTCAATGTTTGTTTGTTTGTTTGAGATAGGGCCAGAACAGATTTACAGGGTAAAATCTATCACAAGGGAATAAAAACCCGACATGAATCCTGGTGATGGGAGATGTTATTCTGTATATATGTTTCTCATACTGGTTAATAAAGCCCTGTGGCCAATAGGAAACAAGATAGGCGGGGCTAGGCGCCCAGAAGGAGGAAAGAGGAAGTAGTAGGGTGGAGTCGAGATGTAGCCAGGGAAGAAGCAGGACGCCTGCCGCGCAGCTCCCCGATAAGACGACCACGTGGAAATACTTAGATAAGTAGAAATGGGTTAATAATTAAGGCAGAGCTAGTCCATTAACAATAATGGTAACTGGCCAACAGGATTGTATTAAATACAGAGTCTCTGAGTGTTATTTGGGGCTGGCGCGGCAGAGGGCCCACATGGCGGCAGGACTGGGAGGCCGGCGGGGAGACCTGCCTTAACATCCTGGCTAGGGTTAGTGGATAAAACATAGTTAAATTTGGCGTTCCCATGAAGAATAAACTTTATAATATGTGTTTGATATTTTCTTACATCTAGTCATCTCTTCTATTAACCATCCAAGGTATTAGTAGGTATGGTGGAACATATTGTTTATGAGCACTATTGTGAGTATGGGATTCTGAGAAATACTGCTTCACCTTCCTGGAGGAATTGTTAAATGGAAAACTCTGACTCTATCAGTGTGAGGCAGAGAGTGAGATCCCTCCATTTCTAACATGGGTATTATCTGCTCTTCCAACAGAGAAACTACCCCAACCCCAGTAACAATCCATTGGCAACAGATAATGATATCTGGCTCATCTTTCTAAAATCTTCAAGACAAGTATTGTTCTAACTTTTGAAATGTGTTGTGAATTATGCATGGAGATGCCACTGATTCAATGTCACTAAGCATTTAGTAGGCTAGTCCATGTAGCTACCTTGTTCTAAAACATTTGGAAAATGCCAGCTTACCACGTAGGATGCTAAGTTATTGGATACTACCACTGTTCTTTTGAGCACTTTACATAAGTATCTCTAGTTACTCACAGATAGTCAGAATTGATACCTTTCACCTATGGTATACCCAGGAGAAACACAAAGTGGAGGAGTTATTTGTATCAAACACATTTCTGTCAGTTCAGAGTTTATGTCTCTATGTCCTCATATATTTGAGGTAAAACCTGAGCAAGTATTTGTAGGTATGATAGCATTTGCTGTGTGTTGTACTGAAGAGAGTTTTATACCTTCTGAGCTTTCCTGTAAACATCATGTGATTCAAAATAAGTAAATTTTGTTGCAGAAATAGAAAGGTAAAGACATTAAAATAATGTTCATGTATGTTCATCTACCTGTCTCTCTGATCAATTCCAGGATATATTTGTAAACATGAATTGGGGTTTCTGAAATAAGTGATTAAATGTCATTTCATTTATTTTTGTTAGAATTGCATCAGAATGCATGATATATTTTTAAAGTGGTGATTAAAAATACTTCACTTAATTCATCAAATGGCATTTCTTTCACATGTGAATGGCTATATCTCATTAATGGGTTCTGTGGTGTAACTATAATTAATATTTATGTATTAGCTACAATATGTATTCTTATGAAAAAAGAATTGTATATTATAAATTTGAATGTTTTAAAGAATTCAAGTAAACCAAAAATATTTCCTCAAAAATGTGTTGAAAGGATGTAACAATCCAGCATGTGATTTTAATTAATGTCCAAGTAACTAAAAATGTATTTAGTTCATAAAGAAAACATATTGACATCTAATTATGGATCATAGAATTTGGTGCAGCAAAACTGTAGTGCATCTGTTCAGTGAAAACATAATCATGGGGAATACAAAATGGCACAATATATAATGAAAATTAAATAGTGCACAAATATGACCATTAAAAAGCAGAGTGTGAAACCAAAGAGAGTCTGCAGCATGGTGAAGGCAGCAGAACACAGTTTTAATATCAGGGCAACACAATGATGTATTCTTTTTTCTTTCAGTGGAATTCAACCATGGAAAGAAGAAAGTGGACACTGATGCCATTAGTCCATTTCATATATTCACACTAATAATAACATAGGTTATAAGCTCTGAGGTAGGTTTGTTTTAATTAATAATGACCTTGATTACAAATTCCAAAAACCAACTGCTTTCCGTCACTAGTGTGAACTACTTTCCTCTGTCCACACTGAAATAGCTTAGCCCTGGCTCTATCACATTGCACACATGATAGCATCTTACTCTTGCTTTCCTATATTGTTCATTAAATTTCCAAAGGATCTCAGACCTGTTTTCTAGTTTCTCTCCAATCATTTTCTACTTTGTAGCAGTAGAGAAAGCTTGAGCTTACATTGGGATCTCTTGGACAATTTATAAAGCTTAGAGTACTGGACCCCCAAAGGGTTCTAGCTCAGCTTATCTGACAAGAGTAATTTAACAGAAATTGAATATTATATTTAGGAGTATGTAACACATGTCCATATTCATATATGCATGTAACAACAATTTGTGTAAAAGAGGCCATGGATTTGAAAGAGGACAAAGAGCAGTATATGTCAGGGTGTGCAGAGAGGAAAGAGAAGGAAGAGTTGATTTAGTTATATTATAATGCTAAAAATTAAAATCTACTTGAAAAGCCCTTTTATTTATGCTTCCCTCTGTCAGAAGTGGTTCTCTCATCAGCATAGGATAGAGGTAATCTCATTTCCCTGAGCTTTTTGCATTTTGTTTCTCTTATATTAATTTTTGCTTTGTGTACCTTTTATTATTTTTACTTTATAACACAACAAAAACTGTATTAGTTTGTAAAGCGTTTCAGAGAAGGTGTAAAGTTTTATAACATTTTCTAAAATGTTATTTTAGAATTTTTTTCAAAAACATACTAATTCTTATGCAAGGAGTTTTGTACCTTAGCCGGTCATAAAATGGTAATTACAAAATGGTGATAAGCAATTAAATGTAATCAATCTGCTATTGTGTAGCTTCTTATTACTTTAGCTGCACACCTTGTTACATTGAGCCTCATCCCTGTCCTTGTGGGATATTTCCATTCCCATTTTATAGATGAAGAAACCTGAGGGCAAAAGAAGTTAAGCAGATTGTCTCTTATGGAAGGGAGTGGCTCAGCAATGACTTCAGACAAAACATTTTTGGAGCTGAGACATTAGTTTCCTGATTTCTTGGATATCAAAGTTCTATACAACAGAAACATTTGACATATATACAAATAACAATGAAGGTTATATGTGCAATGACCGACATTACAAATGTAGAGACTAAAGGCAAAGCACTGTAAGCTTGTGTGGGAGCAGACTAATCCCGATTTCCTCATTTGTAACTCTCAATCCATTTCATTTCTATGATGTTTTCTGTATATGACAAATCACAAGGAACCCAATATACCCAGTGTCAATGACAGAAGGCTGAGACAAGTGTCTTTAAGTATGGACTCTCCTCATCAGCACCTGTTCAATTGTCTGAGAATTAAGCAAACAACTAAATATGTTTCTCAAGCAGCAGGTAAAGTTACACCATAGCTTTCTCTGTCACCTCAGACTTGTGTTTTATAAGCAGCATTGGTTTAGTAGAGTGGAACAGAAGAAAGCACCACAGGTGGCCAGCCTGAGTTAGTATTTTTTCAATAGAATCTTCTGGTTAATTATTTTATGTTACCAGCACATTTTTTTTTTCCCACCACCAGTCTGATCCCACCACCACGCCAGCCCCCAATAACATGCAGATACTCTGTATTTGATACAATGCTGTTGGCCAGTTACTATCATTGTTTATTGGCTAGCTTTGTCTTAATGATTAACCCATGTCTACTTTTCTAAGTATTTCCACGTGGCTCATCTCACCGGCCAGAGCAGCTGGCGTTTTACCTCTCTGGGTTCTCCATGTTGACTTCTGCTTCCTCCTTCCTCTTTCCTCCTTGTCTCCTAGCCCCGACTATCTTGCTTTCCCATTGTCCCACAGTGTTTTATTCATTAACCAGTATGAGAAACATATTTACAGAATAACATCTCCCTTCAATTTTAGAATTTCATACACACATACAATATATTTTGATGACATCAAAATTTCTACTCCACTTCCTTTGTCACTCCCAGATCAACTCTTAGTGCAACCCCTATCAGTCACCTCCCAAATGTTCTCTTTTTCTGTTTTAAAATAAGCCACAGAGTCCAATTTGTGCTGGCCCTATACTCATGGATGTGTGGCCATCCACTGGAGAGCAATTGATCTACCAGATGGTACATCTTTAAAGAAAACTGACCCTTTCTTTGAAGAATCAATCCACCATTACTAGCTCCTCAGTTAGGGTGGAAGCTTGTGAGACACTTGCCCTTCCTTCCAAGCTAGGATATTGGTTGCAATGATCATGTGCAGGTCTCCTGCTGGTAATCACAGATGTTATGAGTTCATGGATGCAGTGCTCCTGTCATCTTCAGAGGATGCATTTTGTTCCAAGCTAAGCCTTGGTGGAAATTCTGTGATTGAGCTGCTCTACATGTGGTTGAGCTCTATGGACACTTATACTTGTGCTTTGATGAAAATGTTGTGTGTGTGTGTGTGTGTGTGTGTGTGTGTGTGTGTGTGTGTGTGTGTGTATTCTTCTATGAGAACTGCACAAAGAAATTTGTTAAATGAGGTTTGACGCCTTCACAAATCCATGAGTCTAGAGATACTAGTTTAGACAGTAGTTTGATACTGTCTATTTAGCAAAATAATAGTGGTAACTTTGGTAACTTTCTTGCTGGAGCTCTCAAATGGGTCCTTTGTGGTACCAGGTGTGCATTTCCTCTATGACATCAGGCCTATAATGAATTGGAGAATGGCTGGGTACTACCTGTGCTGATTTGGATGAGATGCCCCCAGTAAGTTTCAGGGACTTGAATTCTTGCTCCCTAGTAAGTGGCTGTTTAGGAAGGATTAGGAGATGTGCCCTTGCTGGAAAAAGTATGGTGTTGGCTTTGAAATTTCAAAAGCCTTTTGCCATCACCATTCCCAGTTTGCTTTCTTCCGTAATTTGGATCAAGATTTGAGCTTTGGGCTGCTGATCCAGCCACTCTTTGAAGCACTGGTTTGGACTATAGTGAGCTGTTCCTAGAAAACTTGGTGTAAGAGAAGAAGAATTTGGATCATAGACACTTCAGAAGGTTGCAGCTTTACTACACACACACACACACACACACACACACACACACACACACACACACACACACACACAAAACCTGTTTCATGTTTCATGAAGGGTTCACTCTTCTATGGGAAGATTTGAGTAAAGAACAAAGTTGGCCCTGCACCCTGTTACTTTGTGCTCTCTGTTACTTCCCTTGCAGATGAATAGACATTCTTCAATCAGACGCTCAGGGACATGCATTGGACTATTTCTGTGTTAAAGAGGTAAAACAGTATAGAGGCTCAAGTTGACTTAACTTCTGTCTCTGGTCTCTGCTATTGCATGTACAATTACTCCAGTTTATGACACAAGTCCCAATGCTTAAGTTCTTTAAAATGTTATTTAATACATCAAATTAATGTCTCATTCAAAAAAATGAAATAACAACTTCATTTCCTTGAATTTATAACAGAAATCCTGCTTTAAAATTTGGGAAAATTCTGAATTCTAAAAAGTTCCACATTAAAAATTTCAAAGCTTGTCTTGCTGTGTAACAATTCACTTTTCTGTGTAGGCATCCTTCCTTAGATCTAATCTAAACCCACTGTACTACATTTTATTCTTTTCCTTTTGTTCTGTCTCTAGCAATGTGAAGAACAGATGGCCATCTTCTGTCAGTACTTGACTTTTCTCTAAGAAACAGTAAGTTTCTTTCATGCCTTACTAGTTAATGTAAAAATCCTTCCCAGGACAGAAGCTGGGGTACTCAGAAGTCATTTAACATCTTAGTTCTGTTCTTCTCTTCCAAACCTACAAAACACGATTCAAACGAATAACTTCATTTGCTTTGAAATTAACTGAATACTAAAGGACAAAATATGGACCATTGGGTAGATGTCTTAATTTTTACTCAGCCACTTAGTCCCCTTCCCATCTTTCATACATTTGATGCACAGCCACATACCTAAAAATTATATGAGTAATCTGGAGAATCACTATGAACATGTGTAACATCAACCCCATGTAGGCGATCAATCCAAATGTCCCAAATACAGTGGTTCTTTTTAGTTGTGATTCAATTAAGCATTTTTTTTTTCCTGTGAGAATTTAGAATTTGTAGTTTGGTGAGTGAAGTAATGGATTAAATAATATGCTCAAGAAATTATGTTCTTTCAAGGTTTTTTTTTTTTAACAGAACACATAATCATTTAGGAACAAGAAATACCATGTATCAGAGATAATGCAGAGAATTAGAATGCAGTGGGGTGACAAGGGAGTGATTAGATGCTTACTTTAATTTTGAGAATCATAAAAGATTCTCTTGGGGGAAATTGGTGCCCAAACTGAGGTGTTAACAATAAAGTAGAGTTAGTCCAAGGCAATGTTGGATATTAAGCTGGTAGGAGGAATAACCATAGGATTGTTAGGATTCTCTTTGGCTCAGCATAGGATGGCTCTTTCTGAAAGGGGAGAAATTGTTAGTAAGGGTCATAAGGAAGAACCATGCCCATGCCAAATAGGACATTTACGTTCCCAGTGCCCAGTGTAGGAACTTAAAAATATTATTCTGCATAAAATGGAAAACCAGGTGTGTGTGTGTGTGTGTGTGTGTGTGTGTGTGTGTGTGTGTGTACATGCAGGCGTGCTTGATAGTGTCTGGGTGTATGTATGTGTAAATGCAGGTGTGCTTGACTCTGTGTGTGTGTGTATGTGTGTGTGTGTGCAGGTATGCTTGACTGTGTTTGTGTGTAGGTCCACACAGAGGTTGACATCTCTAGGCTTTGGGCTTGACTACCTTACTTGGGATGATTTATTTTTAATTACCACATGTGTGAAATCATTGTTAGGGACACAAGATTTGAGGGTTAGACATAACTATGTTGAAACCTTGGTGTAAACAATTTCTAATAGTATCATCTTGAGTATCAGTGTAGCTACGCAATTTTGAAAAGTTTGAAAATTGAGAAAAAATTACTAGAAAATCAATATCAACTTTGAAAGGAGAATTTGAAGTTTTCCTATTACTGTTTTCTAGTTTGATACCCTTGGCTAATAGTTTACATTATAACCCCAGGTATCAGCCCATATTTTAGATTTCAAAATGAAGAAACATATACATTGCTGACAGATTACTTAATAAATATTCAAATGATTTTATTTCAACCAGATTAGTATGTTGTTTGCTAATGATAAGATACATATGAAGATCTGGAAACATGTATGTTATTATGTACTACAAATACTAGCTATTTCAAAATCTTTCTTATCCTAGATTATTTTTTTAAGAATCAGAAATTGTCTACGTTTTTCAAATACAGTGACTTCATAGCTTTTATTTATTATATCTAAAATTTTATCTATTAAAGTTACTTTTTGCAATTTTGTTAATGGAAATTCTGCTGAGAAAACAATCATAAAGGAAAGATGACCTTGTACAGCTCTGTCTCTCAACAATTGTACTCTTTTTTTTTTTGCAACTTTTGTAAGAGTCTATTTAGTTTTATTGTATTTTTTGTGTTTTTTAAATTAGATTTAATGAAAGGGTAAACTACACACACACACACACACACATATATATATATATATATATATATATAGTTATTAACATAGTGTGGTCAACATATCTGTTATCATATAGAAAGCAAATTGCCAAAATATACTAAAATATTATTGTTTATAATGCTCATGCTATGTATTCTGTCTAAAAATACTCATCATATATAAATACTCCTTTATGTCCACTTACCAAATCCTTTTATTCTACTTCCCTCAATTTGTAGCCACTGTTTTGTTCTGATTCTACATAGCTGAAGTTATTGGTTCACATGTCAGTGGAAGTATATTTTATTTTTACAATCTGGCCCGTGTTACTGCTTAACCTTTAGATTTACCCAAATTGTTGTAAATAACATTCTCTTTTTGTTCTGTAAATGAATAATTTTCCACTGTCTATATCATGTTTGCTTTACCCTTTGATTCACTGAGTTCTTTGTGTCTTGGAAGCTAGTCTGTTTTGCAAGAATACATTTATTTATTTATTTTTGGGTTATGTTTCTTCTTTTTTAGATATAATTCTGTTGGCCTGTTACTAGTTTCTTATTGGCTAGCTCTGTCTTAAATATTAACCCATTTGTATTAATTAAGTATTTTCGCATGGTCTCATCTTAATGTTGAGAGGGGGCAGTGTTCTGCTCTCTTCAGTCTCTCCATGCTGACCCCTCCCTACTCCTTCCTCTTTCCTCCTAGTCTCCTAGTCCCACCTATCTTGCTTTCCTATTGGAAAGCTTTATTCATTAACCAATAAGAGAAACATATTTATAGAATGACATCTCCCATCATCTCCTCTTTCTGTCTAAAATAAAATGACGGGTTTTAACCTTAACATAATAATATATATAACAAAACAGTTATCAAATAAGATTAACAGTTAACAATATTTAGTCCGTTAACATTTAGCAAAATTTAAAGAAAATATTCTATCATCTATCCTATATTTGTGAGTCTAAAGTCCTATATGTAACTAATCTTTAAGTCTAACTAGGGAAAACTATAACCATAACTATCTGTCTTCAACTCCATCAAAAACCACAGAAGGGTAATATATAAACTCTGGAAATGACAGAGACAACTCATTGCCTTGTCAGTCATCCAAAGTTCTGTAATGTTCCATCTTCAGCCTATAGGCCTAGTGTGTCTGGCAGACTTCTCAGCAGAGCAGGAAACTTTAAACTGTCTGCCTGTATTGGCAGTTTGTCAGTCACTTTTCTCTGTGTCCTGCAGACTGTCTGGCAGACTCTTCCATGAAGCAGGAACCCTATATCAATGTCCAT
Source organism: Cricetiscus sungorus (assembly GCA_030556225.1). Taxonomy (NCBI): domain Eukaryota; kingdom Metazoa; phylum Chordata; class Mammalia; order Rodentia; family Cricetidae; genus Cricetiscus; species Cricetiscus sungorus. Next base: position 43,950,909 of record JANBXA010000398.1, read on the forward strand.
CATGTATCAGCAGTCACTTTCCTGTGGGTCCTGCATGTTTAGTTTATAGAGCATAAAGTCAAATAGTCCAGACAATTATATTCTTAATCATAGTCCATAGCCCATTTTGAACCAACTACTTGTGTTGATGATATAATTTGTGTAGCCTTTACATTCTCCATATTTTAGTCATTCACATTCAACTAATGTAATACAATCAACTTATGAATATGAATGAGATCATCAGAAAGACAACTATAGAAATATGCATACTTTAATGCCTAATGCATATTCCTTTCAGTTTAAGTAGAAAGTGATTTTGATGGACGAACTAAGAATTTCTAAATGAAGGTAGAAAGTGAAAATTTTCCAAATAAGCACAAAATAATTGTGGTTAAAAGCATAGATGTCCAAAATTCTAAGGAGAGAAATAATTTTACATTTGCTTCAGAGAGGCACTATTTATCTCTGTTTGCCAACACACATTCAAATAACTATTTGATTTTAATGGATATATATCTTGCCATTCTGCCATGAGTAATTTGAACAGCTTGACATACTGTATGACAACTTGCATTGCTTTCTGTTTGTAGCAGACATAATCTCTGGATTGTTTTTCATTGATTTAAACAAACTGACTTGATGAAGTATGAGCCTGCATGTAGGCATAACTCTTATCTCCTCTTCCTCAGCAAAGCTGAGGTTTTAAAGCAGGAGTCATGTATCAAATCCAAGTGCTTAATAAATGCAAACAGGAATGTATTTTTCTAGGTCCTCATATTTATCCCATTTCAATTTGCCTCATAAGGTATCTTTAATGATTTTCTTGTATCTTAGGAAAGAGCAGGCTAACATTTCTACTTGGCTAGCAAAGCTCTACATACAAGGATCCCAACTTGTTTAGACCTCAATTAACTTTAGTAGTTGCCAGCCTATATGCTATAGGGTCCTTGAAGAGTGACAGAGCTATTACGTAGGGAACATCTACACATAGTATACCAAGTATTTCTATTTTATACTCCACATAACTACATCTAATATTAAAAAGTAGAGTTTCATTTCTAACTGCAATAAATGCTTCTGGAATCAATGAGATACACATACATAGAAAGTGATTCTGACATGCTGACTGGCTTTTGGTTAACTTATACCACATTTTAAAAAAATAGGGATAGAGCAATTGTATTATATTTGTTGTAATGTAATTAACAGGAAGTTTTTGTGTGTTTTATCGTTTTATTTTGAGACAAGTTTTCACTACATCTCTGGCTGGCCTGGTCTGCAAGCTGTGTTATAGATCATGCTGGCCTTGAATTCACAAAGATTGGTCTGTTTCTGACTTCTCAGTGTACCACTATGCTTAGCCTGCCAAATATACTTTTAAGATTTATTAAATTTTTATTATAAAGAACTTCAAGTAAAAAATTCATACATTAAGACCAAATCCAAACTCTATATATTTCAACAAATTTGTATACATTTAGAGTTCTGAAACAAGGGAGCTTTACAATAGATTTCACATTTACACAATTAAATATGTTTTATGCACTTATTCACCATCAAAAATTTAAAAAAGCCATGGCAGAGTTAAAACTAGATGAACAATTAGTTTTATATACTCTTTTATGACTCAAGAGTCTGTTACCCACATTCAGTGCTTCTTTATCATGTTATTTGCCTTTCATATTCTCTTTTTTATATAACACACACACACACACACACACACACACACAGAACATGATTTTGTGATTTTACTTTTCTTTAGAGTTGAATAGTATTCACACAAATACCAATTTTCATCTACTCATCTTTTGACAGAAGACTACACTAATTGCATTGACTTGCTACAGTGATAAAGTCATCAATGGATATTGGGATACAAATATTTCTATGATTTTTCTGCTTATATTCCCATGAGTAAAATAGCTGGGTTTATTGTAGCTCTGAATTGATATTTTGAGGAAACACCAAGTTAATTCCTGAAATTTGTGCAAAAATTGGTTCAAAATGTGTCAAAAACTTTTATTTAAATCCAGAAACACTGAAACTTCTAAAAGATAGAATGAAGACCACTCTTCATGACGTTAGGGTGGGCAAGAACTTTCTAGATAACACAATATTAGCAGATAGGACTACATGAAAAAGAGTTTCCGCACAGCAACAAAACAAAACAAGCAAACATAAGCAGAACAAACAGAGAGATCCCAAAAGAGAAGACCATCTTTGTCAGCTATACTTCTTAAAAAGAAGCTGATGATCCTAACTAAAAAAGGATTACAGAAATTAAGCACCAAGGAAACAAAGCTGCCAATCAACAAATGGGCAAATTAATTAGACAGTTTTCAAAATAGGAAACAAAAATGGTCAATAATTATTTTTAAAAGTGTTCAGTATCACTAGCCATGAAGGAAATGTGAATTAAAACTACTCCTAGATACTACTATTATACCCCAGTCATTATGTCTACTATCAAGAAATCTCACAAGTATTGAAGATGTGGAAAGAAAAGAACCCTAAATCCTTATGCAATTATCAAGTCAAATATTATTTTATCACAGCACTATTGTGAATTGGTTATCAGTAATTTAATATTCACTTTGATAGTATACTAATACATTAATGATATGACTAATAATAGCTTTTGTATTGGATATTGGAAGTTATTAGCTCTCATAATATAAGGGAACTGTCATCAGTTTCTATTATTATCATTTCCATTGGTCTAAGAGGCAGCTAGGACTCATGGAATTCAAGAGCATTGCCTTGGGACCCACAGACAGCTGGAAACAAGGTTTCTTGGTCTTTTGTTGACCAATTGGATACTTTCTTGCTCTGTTTACACTGCTTGAACACCAGCATGCAACATATGCATATTGCTGTTTAACTTGATTCCTGAAGGCATGGTTCATATACAGGTTCTGGATAAAACTTTTAAAATCTATATTGAATATAACCAACTATGGTTCTTCAAGATAGTCTAGAAGGCCTATTTGAAAAATCCATGAAAACATGAATACCTTCCATACCAGGCAATGCACAGCTTTGGATGCTAAAACTGAGCACCCACTCACTGAACTTGTCTAGTTTTGATGTATTGATTCCTATGAAAGGCTAAGAAAGGGGCAGATATGGAATTAAGAGACTAGGAAACAAAAGAAAAAAAAAGTACTATAGCAATTTTGTCAACTTAAAACACTATCTGCTGTATTCTAGAGTAGCTGGGAGTTTGTGGCTGATTTCCAACACCATCCCATTCTTAAGAATTAGTAAACTAGTGGCTAGCTTTTGTCCCTCCATATCTTCTCACTATTCTCCCTTCCACTGTGGAAAATCCTACTGTTTGTTTACAATCCATAGTTTTAAAGAGACTGAACTAAAATTGGCTGCTTGTGGGACATTCCTGCCAATGGATAGAATCCAAATTGGCTCTGCCATGAGAGGCAGCTATGCCCACATAAGGATATCTTGGCTTTATGCTTATGTCGTCTTGTTTCCATGCAGACTATCATCCAGGAGTAGGAAAATTCAGCCAGGGCAATTGTTTACATCAAGAGTGGTCAGCTGGTTGAAACACTAGTCTGAAGGGAAGGCTATCAGAACATCATGTTTAGCTCCTCATGAGAAGCACTTAGCAACACTGGAAAAATAATTTTAACCTCTTAACTCCTATTTCATGAATAATGAGTGTAGTCCATATACATTGTCTCTACCCAAGGACTTACGTATTTGTATTTGGCTTATTTTTTCATTCTTGTGTGTACTGGAGAACTTCCTGATACAGAATAGAAAATTAACTGCAGCTTCTTGAATGGTATAATTCTGGGGAAAGTATAATCTCTTGGTCTCTAGGGAAACATTGTCCTTCAGGTATCTGTTAGGAGCTCATGTATTACCTGAAGAAGGAAGACAGGGTGTATGTACAAAAATCACATGTCAACACATATATGTTAAACTGAGATACATATAGTATTTATGCAGAGATATCTTCGTCTCAACATTGTAGCATAGCTTCTAGCTGAGCCACAACTATTATAGTAGGAAAGCAAATCAGATTCTTCAACATTGGCTGTTGAAGTGGGGGAGCCACACAGATGCGAAAGAAGCACAGACAAATTGCTTTGGCTCTGCTTTCCTTTATAACAACATAAATATTTTTAGTTTTTTTTTTCTTTTCATGTGTTGTGCATGTTTCTACCTCATATAGAAAGTCATTGCACATTGTTTCTCCTCAGCTTTGCCACCCTTTGTTATTGGGCCCATTTTAGCATTGCTCTTACCTTTAAGACTCCTGAGATCTAAAAGGGAAGTTGCAGAGTCCATTTCTTAGATCTAGAAAATATTTAGCATTGAGGAAGCATTTTCTCACAGAAAAGAAATTTTATGATTTGGATCAAAAAGTGGAATGAGGTTGCTTGTTAAAAGTAACTATCTAAACTCAACCGACTTTTACAAATCTCAGTTCCATTAGTAAGAATAAATATTTTCTATGACAGAGAATACATCAATAGAATGAACTTAACTTGTGCATCATTCTTGTGAGCCTCCCATAAGTTGACTATTTTGTTCTTACTGTCTGGAATTTCCATAAAATTACCAGAGTTGCTGTTTGCCTTTCGAAGGTCTGGTTAATTTAGTTACAATGTCAGGGTGGAACAAAATAAATAACATACTAATTTTATCAAGTATGTTAGCTGTCTTTCTAGCTACAATTATTTGGTAGGGTTGACCCTTGGACAAGGAATTAACACTATACAATCTAAACTGTGGAGAATTTAAAAATGATTCATTATAGGCAATATATGATTGTCTAAATGCATTTATCACTAGGTATTTTATTAAAATTTGTGGCTGTATGAGTGTGTATTTGTTAATTCTAGTAGCATCATTATTCTGAGTAGAGTATAGGTGAAACAATGCCAATGTGTATCAGTTAGTGTATGAATATAGAGAGTGGACTATCTACACCCAATGAAACAAAGCTCAGCAGCAAAGAGTGGCAAAAGACACACAGGGAAAAGAACATAATAGCCACAAAAAATGCTAAATAAAAGAAAAAAACTCAAAGCACAACTATATTATGATATTTACATGTTAAGAAAAAAATATCTACTCTTAATCTCAAAAAATAGTTGCAATTTAGAGCTCAATTGCAAAGAACATACGGCACCTTGCTAGATTCATGAAAAACAAATGGATAAGTGTAACCTAGGCTGACTGTGTAACTGGGTATTACCTTAAACTCCTGACATGTCATCTTCCTCTTTATTCTGAGTGCTAGAAAAATAGGTTGCAGCACTATACTCTGCTTTGTAGGAAATATTTAAATTAAATGTTGGTGAGATTTGCACAAAATGTACATGCTACAAATAGAGTTACACATACACACACACATTCACTCAAGCATGTTACTGTTTGTAAACTAGTTGATTGTCATGCTTATTTTATATTCTACATCAGTCATATTTTTCTTGTTATTCATGAAAATTGGAACATGCATGTGTGAGAGTTTTATCCTCCCTAAGTTGTTAGAATTTTGATGTATTTTTTAAATTGTTGTTCCTTGCATTAGCCACAATTTTATGCTCCTACTATAACCTCTCTGAAATGTTCTTTCCCACATAATTCTGAAGGTAGCTTCTTTCAGGTGAATCTAATCTGACCTCCTCAGAGAGATCTTTGCTGGATTTTCAAAGAAAATTCTTAGCTCCAATAGTTTTAAGTCCCTGTGGTGATCTAAATAAAAATGGCCCCTTTAAGGTTCATATATTTGAATACTTTGTACTCTTCAATACTGGAATTGTTAGGGAAGGATTAGGAGTTATGGCCTCGTCAGAGATGTGTTTGGAAGGTTGAGGGAGGGGGCTGGCTTAGAGATTTCAGAAGTCTACATCATTTCCAGCTAGCTCTCTGCTTCATGCTTGTGGATCAAGACATAAACTCTCAGCTACTTTCCCACAGCCATGCTTGTCTTCCTGCTGTCAGAATTCCAACAATGATAGTCATAGACTCATCCTCAGAAACTAAAAGACCCAAACAGATTCATTTTATTGATAAGTCATCTTGGTCATGATGTCTTATCACAATAGAAATGTAACTTAGTCATCTTCTTATAAAATCCTTTCATTTCATTTAATCTGAGTGAAATTTATTTATGTACATGTGCATTGAGATCTATAGGTATATATTAGTATATTCCTTGATAAAATATAGATATCTTATATACCTCTAAACATACAAACACAAATAAATGAATGGGTAGCCACATAACACCCACATATCTGTGTGTGTTTATACATATATTATATACATATACATACACACACAAACACATATATATCACCATTCCTACTACTATGTGGGTATTTAATATTTTATGATTAATTAATATGTGACTCTATATGACCTTTCCCATAATAAGCCATGGGGAATTAGGAAAATTCTGGCTATTTTAAGTGATCCAATATCCTAGTTGTTCCTATAATTTCTAGATCATGAATTGGTTTGCTTAATATGGCATATACAAGTACTCCTGGCCATGGTGTGACATTCTAGGAATCTTGAGCATAGAAAAGTTTCAGAATCTATCAGGGTTACCCGAAGCTTACAAACTTTACCACCTGAAATCTTGCGTGTTTATGCTACAAATAGAGACTCTAGATTTATTTACTGACCTTAAATTTCCAGTTGCTAAATATTGTTTTTGGACACCTCATCAAACACTTTTAAAATCCTATTTTTACAATTGAATCAGACCTCCCAATGTGCAAAGAATCATACAGAACTAATGTACAGTAAACTATGGCCTAAATAATGAGGTTTTCTTCAAACCTAATCTTCCTCCTGCTCAGGAAGTAGTTTAAGCTCTGGAAAAAATCTCACTCATTACATAATCTGACAAAATAGTATAATATAGTTTTAATAGCACCAGTTAATACATTAAACATATGGTTTCTTCAATAATTACTAATTTTTACATTTCTCACTACTAATTATGGTATTAAATTGTTCTCTCCTTAATTTGTTCTGTCATAAGTTTTTATTTATTCCATCCTGAATGGTTACAGAGTTGAGATTTCTGCACTTCTCACATTAGCTCAGCATCATTGATATAAAGCTGCAATGTGTTGCAATGGTTTATTATCATATTATTTTTGGTGGTTTAATTTTCCTGTGAAGATTGCTTCAATTTAGCCATTCCAGATGTGAAATAGCTTCAATGGATATTTAAAAATCTTATCAAGACTGCTTTTATATTGTTTCAACATCATTTTGATAAGTGCCACTGGTAAATGTAAACCTTTGCAGAACAAAGGATAATTTCATCAATCTGGTAAAATTTTCACTATGGTAGTAGGGAAGCTGCCATGGGATGGGTCTCAAGGCACCAAAGAAATATTTGTATTGAAATAAGTAACTGTTGGTTATTTTTAATTTTTAATATATATTTATAATAAATAAATATTTACACATTAAAAATAATACATATATATATGTAAAATACTTCTGTCTCTATACTTAGCAATTCAGGATGGAATATAGTAGTATCTGCTTTCTTGTGGCTGTAAAGTTTCACATATTCAATACCTTCAACTTGGTGAATGATGAAAGTATCCACATGCAATCAAACTCATTAGTCTATTTGTCACTTTACACAATTATTTATGGTGGGATAGAGTTATGATTTACCCTGCTATAGAATTTTAACTATTCTAAGGTATTAATATTATCCTTACTTTGCTATGTACCAAAGCTGTAAAATATTTTTTTGTTCCCTATAACAGATACCCCTTATACCCTGAACAACCTCTCCTGTGTCATACTTGTCATGGCTCTTGGTAATAAATTTCTAACTTTTGCTTCCAAATTTAGCTGTTTTAGCTTTTTTATATTAAATAAGGTTATAAATTACTTGTCTTTTTTTAAAATCTGAATTATTATACTTGGTAAGTACAATATATTTCAGATTTACTGATATGCCAAGTGACAAGATACCCTTCCTTTTAATAAACAAATACCAGTCACATATCTAGATGCGTATATTGTCTGGTCCATCAGACTTATTCGGTCTGTGCTTGAGAGGAGGAGTGTAAGTTGAGTAAGAAATAGACAAGAGATAGAAATGGGAGGGTGCCCAGTAAATACTGTGATCAGTTCTAAGTTTATTGCTCAAAGTTCTTATATACCTCAACCAAAAAGGAGTAAAGGCAAAAGGACTTCCTTTCCAATAGTACAATTCCATTCCATTGGTCTACCTGTTTATTTTTGTGCCAATATCAAGCTGTTTGCAGGACTATAGCCCCAAAATAGAGTTTGAAGTCAGGGATAGTGATACCCACAGAATTTCCTTTATTGTACAGGGTTGTTTTTGACTATCGTAGATCTTTTGTTTTTCCATGTAAATTTGAGAATTGTTGTTTTAAGGTCTGTGAAGAATTGTGCTGGGGTTTTCATGGGGATTGCGTTTAATCTGTAGATTGCTTCTGACAAGAATGCCAAGAGCATGGAAGATCTTTCCATTTTCTGGTATCTTCTCTAATTTCTTTTTTTAAAGACTGAAAGTTCTTATTATATAGGTCTTTCACTTGTTTGGTAACCAGTATTTTATTGAGTATTTTTGTATCAATGTTCATGAGGAATATTGGTCTGTAGTTCTCTTTCGTAGTTGTGGCTTTGTGTGGCTTGGATACCAGGATAACTGTAGCCCTATAAAAAGAGTTTGGCCCTTCTTCTTCTATTGTACAGAACACTTTGAGGAGTATTGGTGTTAGCTGTTCTTTAAATTTCTGGTATAAATCTGCACTGAATCTATATGGCCATGGGTTTTTTTTTTTTTTGGTTGGGAGACTTCTGATGACTGCTTCAATTTCATTAGGGGTTATAGGTCTATTTAAGTTGCTTATTTGTTCTTGATTTAATTTTGGTATCTGACATCTATCTGGAAAATTCTCCATTTCCATTGATTTTTTGAAATTTGTGCTGTACAGGTTTTCAAAGTATTATCTGGAGATTCTCTGTATTTCTTCTGTGTCCATTGTCATATCTCCCTTTTCATTTCTGATTTTGTTGATTTGCGTAATCTCTGTCTTTTGCTTAATTTGGATAAAGGCATGTCCATTTTGTTGATTTTCTCAAAGAACAAACTCTTTGTAACATTGATTCTTTGTGTTATTTTTATAGTTTCTAACTTACTGATTACTACCCTCAAATTGATTATTTCCTGGTGTCTACTCCTCTGGGGTGAGTTTGCTTTTTTTTGTTCTAGAGCTTTCAATTGTTCTGTTAATTCTCTAGTATGGCTATTCTCCAGTTTCTTCATGTGAGCACTAGGGCTATGAACTTTCCTCTTAGTACTGCTTCCAAAGGGTTCCATAATAGTGGGTATTTTGTTTCATCATTTTCATTGAATTCTAGGAAGTCTTTAATTCCTTTCTTTATTACTTCCTTGACCCAGGAGTGGTGCAATTTCCATGAATTTATAGGTTTTCTGAAATTTGTATTGTTATTGAATTCTAACTTTAAAGCAAGGTGGTCTGATAATATACAGAGGGGTATCCAATTGTTTTGTACCTATTGAGGTTTACTATATTGCCAAGAGAAGGTTTTATGTGGTGCTGAGAAGAAGGAATATTCTTTTGTGTTTGGGTAGAATGTTCTATAAATGTCTGTTAAACACAAATGAGTCATTTGTTAGTTTTGTTTCTTTGTTAAGCTTCTGTTTGGTGGACCTGTCTAGTGTTGAGAGTGGGGTATTGCAATCTTCCACTATAAGTGTGTAAGTTTTTATGTAAGATTTGAGTTTTAGTAATGTTTCTTCTACTTATGTGTTGCCTTTTTATTTGGGGTATAGATGTTCAGAACTGAGACTTCATCTTTGTGGATTTCTCCTGTGATGAATAAGAAAGATCCTTCTTTGTCTCTTTTGACTGATTTTAGTTTAAAGTCTAATTTGTTATATATACATATTTCTACACCTGCCTGTTTTTGGGGTCCATTTGATTATAAAGTCTTTTCCCAACCCTTAACTCAGATGTGATGTCTGTCTTTGAAGTTGAGGTGTGCTTTTTATATGCAGCCAAAGGATGGATTCTTTCTTCATATCCATTCTTTTAGCCTGTGTCATTTTTAAAGGCAAGTTAATACCATTAATATTGAGGGATATTAATGAACATTGATTATTAATTCTTGCTTGGTTTGCATTTCTTGTTGGTGGTGGTATTGTGTGTAGATTTCCCCCCATTTTACTTTTGGGTTTTGGTAAAGTGAGATTATCTATTACCTATGTTTTTTTGGGTGTCAATAATTTCCTTGGGTTGGAGTTTTCCTTCCAGAAATTTTTGTAGGACAGTTTTGTTGATATGTTTTGTTTAAAATCTGGTTTTGTTATGGAATATCTTATTTTTTCCCATCAATAGTGATTGAAAGCTTTGCTGGGTGTAATAGTCTGGGCTAGTATCTGTGATTTCTTAGTGTTGGCAGAATATCTATCCAGGAACTTCTTGCCTTCAAAGTTTCCATGGAGTAGTCAGGTAAAATTCTGATGTTTGTTTTTATAAGTTACTTGGCCTTTTTCCTTTGTTTCTCTCAATATTCTTTCTTTATTCTGTGAACGCACCTGCCCTCACCAGCAAGGAAGATGTGACTCCAGGTAGATCTTCTTCATGCAGTTTTAATCAGGATCCTTTAAACATGTTGCTTCTGGCCTGTAGGGAGAGAGAGAGAGAGAGAATGAGGGGACCCCTGCACAGGCTTAAATACCCTTGAGCTAACCAACCCCAGTGAGCCACGTGGACCCTGCAGATAGGCTACTCTAATGCGGAAGCAGACAGGCTGAACAGACTTAACCAATTAAGGGCTTGTTTACCCAGAGAGTCTTCACCAGAGGGAAGGTGTAAGGCAGAAGCCAGTGCCACTTTAAGGCTTGGCACTACGTGGCTCTCTACAATTCTGCATGTTTGGTGTTTTGATTATTATGTGACAAGGGGGCTGTCTTTTGTGGTCCACTCTATTTGGTGTTCTGTAAGCTTCTTGTAATTTCATTGGCATGTCTTTTCTTAGGTTGGGAAAGTTTTCTATGATTTTGTCAAATATAATTTTTGCACTTTGAGTTGGATTTCCTCACCTTCTTCTATACCTATTATTTTTAGGTTTTCCCTTTCACAGAGTCTCATATTTCCTGGATATTTTATGTCAGTTATTTGTTAGACTTAAGATTTTCTTTGGTCAATGAATCTATTTCTCCTAGTATATCTCCAATGCCCTACATTCTTTTTTCCATCTTTTGTGTTTGGTTGGTACCTGTATCTGTAGTACTTGATCATTTTTTTAACTTTCCTATTTCCAACATTTCCTCAGACTGTGTGTGTGTGTGTGTGTGTGTGTGTGTGTGTGTGTGTGTGTGTTTGTCTCTATTTCGGCTTTTAGACCTTGAACTGTTTGAATTGTTTCTTGTAATTTTTGTTTTGTCTTTTCCTTCATTTCTTGAGTTTTTTCTTCCATTATTTTGAGGGATTTAGTCATTACCTCTTCAAGGGTTTCTATCATCATAAAATTGTTTTATAGGTTGTTCTCTTCTTCTGTGTTAGGGTGTTCAGGTCTTGCTGGTGTGTAGTTCCTAGACTCTGGTAGCATCATATTGATTTTCCTATTGTTGACTGTGTTCTTATACTGTAGTCTACCCATCTCTTCTTCGAGTGTGTACTACTGGTAGGGTCTCTCCCTCTTCTGGTGGGTACAGGACCAAGTTACTCTTCTCTTCGGTCAAAGCAGTTCCAATACTCCGATGGCTCTCCTACTCCAGTGGGGGTTGTCGGGACTCCTCCCGTTGTTGGAGGCTGAACCAGGATGCTGGCAGACCTCTGATGAGCCAGTCCACTAGGGCAGGCTTCCCTGCACTTGGTTCTCGGTCCTCGGTCCTCGGTTCTCAGTCCTTCTCAGTCCTCCTCAGTCCTTAGTCCTCCTCCATCTTCAGTCTGCCTCAATCCTCAGTCCTCAGTCCACTGTCTTCAGGACACTCTGAGCAGGGCACCAGAATACAGGCTGGAAATCGGCCCAAACTTACCCCATCCCGTGGTTGGAGGTGGAACCTAGAAACTGGCAGCCTCCTGGTGGGCTTGTGGTCTGCTAGGGTGGGCTCCCCTGCATGCAGTCCTCAATCCTCAGGATGCTCCTAGCAGCTCAGAACAGAGTTTTCTAAAGTATGCCCCTCCAATTTTCTGTATCTCATTAGTATCTATTATAAATATCTTTTTTTTTTTAATTTTTAGTTTTATGAATTTTGGTATTTTTCCTTTTTGTTTTGGTTATAATTACTTAGGGATTGTCAAGATTGGTGATCTTTTCAAAGAACCAACTTTTTAAGATTTTTGTTTCATTTATTCTTTGTAGTTTTGTTTCCTACTTAATATCTGCCCTGATTTTCATTATTTCTTTTTATCTGCTGCTTTAAGGTTTGGTTTGTTCTGGCTTTTCCAAACACTTAAGGTCAGTCATTGATTGATCATGTTTAGATCTCAAATTTTTACACACTGACATTTAGACTTAAAAACTTTGCTCTTAGGACTGTCTTTATCTTGTCCTAAAAATTTTCAACTTTGTTTGATTATATATATATATGTATATATATATATATATATACATATATATATGTATGTATATATACAGTGACTTAATTTTAATTTAATAGTATATTACTTACTTTCCATGAATTGTATGCTTTCTGTTATTTCTACAGTTTTTTTTTTTATATCTAGCAATGTTCTATTGTGGTCAGGTAGAGTATGGGAAATCATTTAAATTTCCCTATATCTTTTGAGAGTTATTTTTTTTTCAGAGCATGAAGTTTCTTTTATTTTAGCTGTACTGTCTTACTTGTCTTTGCCTGCCTTTTCTACCTCCTTTTTTCTTCTTTCCTCCACATTGCAGATACTAAGCAAGTACATATGCATGCAGGCCATGAAAACGACTGGAACTGCCCCTCCTGACAGCTCCAGTATGTTCCTTCTCTCCCCACGTTATCTTGTATCTCTGTGCAATCTGTCAGCGAGGGTCCTGTACTTCTGTATTACTTCATTAATCCTAGAGTTGTTGCTGCCCCAACAGTTCAGCTCTCCTTGCTACTTCCTGGATGCTTCCATAGAGGTGTCTGCAATCTCTATAACTGCTCTTAATATCTGGCGCCCACTACAACAGCTCATAGCTTAGCTTCACCCTCTTGAATATCATCACATACACTGCAGTTCCTTTTAGTGCACTGATCTTACCCTGCAAGGAAGGACAGACATATATATCCATTCTTGTAAGTCCAATCAGTACTTTGGGGCCTGCACAGCGGTTCCAGTATTCTTCAGCTCTATAATATACACAATCAAAGGAGGGGAAGTTTACACCCTTCAGCTTCTCCAACAGCCCCATAGCTGCCTTGACCATGAGGTCATCACCCACATCTGCGAAGTAGCTGTCACTAGAGCTGCCACAAGCTGCAGTGGCTGCACCTTTCTCTGGCATGTTTTGCATTCTGAATAATAATCAGTTCACATCCACACACTTAGAAGCAGTAGCTACATTGCTTGCAGAACAACTTTGCTTTATTTTTTAATATGCGGTTAGTTTTTGAGAAGTCTCATGGGCTGCTAAGAAGGCTGCACTTTCTTTATAGAGTTCTGTCTTTTTATCTTATTTTTGTAAGAACTCTTTTGAATATGTTAGCCTTGCAGGATATTTTAAATCTAGGCAATGTGTTGTAACACTATTTCTTCTGTTTCAACTTTGACTATCAGAAGTATCTGTGGAGCCTTAAAAATTTAGAATTTCTGTGTCTATTTTCATTGCTTTGTTTTTCAAGATAGGGTTTCTCTGTGTAACAGCTATGCTGGAACTCACTATGTACACTACGGATGGTCTTAAACTCACAGAGATCTGCCTGCTTCTGCCTCGTGAGTGCTGAGATTAAAGGCATGCACCACCATGGTCAACTGCTTTGTCTATTTTTGTTACAAATGTGTCATTATGTTTCCTGCTACATTAAGCTAACATGATTTTAATATGTTTTATTCTGTTTATTCTTTCTTGTAGCACAGTGATTAATAAAAAGAAAATAAGCAATTGAATACTAGGAAAACAATATACTAGGGAAATAAAAAAATCTATAGCAATCTAGAATCCAATTTAAAATGCAAATAGAAAACTTGTAGCTGAAAATTCGATGACTGAAAGAACAAAAAAACAAAACAAAAAACAAAAACCAAACAAACAAAAAACTTAACAGAAGTCACCCAGGAAAGTAGGAGAAGTAATCTAGGGATGTTGTGGTAGATCATTTTGAAATGATCCAGTCAGACCAACAAAAATAGAAAAAGAATGAAAATCAATGAAGAAATGCTGCACAATTGCTGAGTTACCAATAAGAAAAACTCTATGCATTGTGAGCATCCCAAAAGAAACATAGGGAAGGATACGGGCAGAAAGCTTAGTAATGTGTAGACATTAAGTAACATGCCATTGAGCTGCCCATATATCAAGAAGCAAATACAAATTATCTTGAACCAAAAATGGAAACCTAAAACAGCAAGACCCAGGGGTAGAGCCACAATCAGTCCTAAGAGGGGAGCTTATAGAGATATCTATTTTAATTAACTGATGAAGAAGATACTGCTATATAATGATCTAGCTTTATAACCCAAATATCCTGAAAAGAAAATTAACAAAATATTGAGCCCAAAGTTTGAAACAGACCATAATGGTCATGAGAGAAACAAATGAAATAAAGATTATAAAATCAAAGATAAATAAGCCTATAATTTGTATTTAATAAATAAACAAGGGCTGGCTAAATGAGATGGCTCAGTGGGCAAAAGCACCCACCACCAAGCCCGCTGATCCCTTGAACTCACATTGTAGAAGGAAAGAACTGATCCCTATTTCTGAAGATTGTCTTTTGACCTCCACACATGTGCCATGACAGGTGCAGATACACACACACACACACACACACACACACACACACACACACACACACACAAAGTGTTGGGAAGATACACAAACATAGTGTCAAATAAAATTAAAACAATAAAAACAGATGGGCAGATCTTCAGCTGGCTTAACTAAGAGAAAAAACACAGTCCAAATCTGAAAAGAAAAAGGAGACCCAATGGTACTGCAAATTATATTAACTCTGATTCTCTCACTGTGGTGGGTAATTTATTTGACAACTTCTGCAAAAGCTAGTCTCAGAAAGGAGTTGTCAACATTGGGTTGGTCTGTGGACTTGTCTGTGGCAGATTATCTCCATTGGGTTACTGATGTGGGAAGACCCAATTCATTGTGGATGGTATTCCCTAGGTAGAGATTCCTTTACTGTGTCTGAAAGGTAAACTGAGCCCAGCACAAGCAAACAAACAAGTGGGCTTGCCCGCATCCATTTCTATTTGTTTTTGCCTTGACTTCTTCACAATGATGGACGGTAACCTGAAAGAAACTTCCCCTCCTATAAGTTTCTTTTCATCTGGGTATCACATCACTGGATTGGAAATGAAACTAGAACATTCATTTTTCCCAGCTGTGCTGATTCTTTCAGTGATTTGCTGGCTAGATTTTTTGTTTGTTTCTTTCTTTCTTTTGTTACCTTGACACTAGTTAGGGTCATTTGGGAAGAGAAGAAACCTAGATTGGTAAAGTGCCTCCATCAGACTGTATTGTAAGCAAGTCTGAGGGGCATTATTTTTTTCATTAATTGTTGATATGAAAGGTCCAGACACCTGCTGGTTGTCCACCCCTAGGCAGGTGGTTATAGGTAGAATATAAAGGCACGTTGAGCAATCAAGTAAGCAACCTTCCTCCAGCGTCTCTGCCTGGTATGCTTGCACTCCAGGTTTTAGTTGCTAGCTTGGATTCCTTCAATGGTTCACTGGACTGGGAAATATAGACTTAATACACCCTTTCCTCCCTAAATTGCTTTTGATCATGGCCTTTTTCACAGCAATAGAAAGCCAACAAAGTGGGTGGAGGCAGACATTTTTTTTTTGTTAGCATTCTTTAGCTTATGTCTCATTGTTAGTCTTATCATAAATACTGCTAATCATATATCCTAGTGACTTCAATATTGACACTGATGACACTGGGGTGCTTAGCTCTTTGATTTCTGTGGTGACATTGCTTATAATCTAATAAAGCCACTGGAGATCAAAATTCAAAGCTACCCACAGGCATAGAGCCATGCAGTGGTGATAGACACCTTAATCCCAGGACTTGGGAGGCAGAGGCCTACAGATCTCTGTTAGTTAAAGGTCATGCTGAGCTACAGGCAATTGATCCCAACTAAAAGAGAAGCAGCTCTCACAAAGGAGATCTCAGCACTTGGGATCACATGCCTTTAATCCCAGCACCAGGGAGGTAGAGACAGGAGTGATGTGACTGGCCAGCGAGAGGAATATAAGGTGGGAGGAGACAGGAAGTGAAAAGAGGTTTTGTAGAGAGCATTGTCTCTGAGGATTCCTGAAGACAGGATCCCCATTTCAGTCTGAGGTAGATGTAGAAGATACTGGGTGGCTGCTTTGCTTCTCTGATCTTTCAGCTTGAACCCTAATATCTGTCTTGGATTTTATTATTCGTGTTACAGATTTCTTTTTCCTTAACTTCATCTTCCATCATACTACCAAGTTTCAGATCAATTATGAAGAACTACTTCCATGATCTCAGTTTACGTATTCTACTTTCTGATCATCTTCTGTGCTTAGTGATGACGTCATGACTTTATAAGGATACACTTTGGTCAAGCCCAACACACCTTAAGTTTATGTGCCTTAAATTTATGTATTCTGTTTGGTGCTCTTATTTCCCTTCATATCAAGCTTGGATTCCCTGTAGAAATTATAAGCATCATTTTATGCACACCTTTATTTGTCTCACCTGTCTCGCTTTTACTAACATAGGAGTTAGGATTTAAACTCAATCAGACTAATTCCAGTGTTTGAGCTTTTAATCACTACAGCATACATATATTATCTCATTTGAGTCTTAAAACACACCTGTAAAAGTAAATTTAAAAAATATGAGCTTGTAGATATTAAGTAAATATTTCAGGATCAGAAAGTGGCAGAGTAATGTTTAAACTATTTCTACTGTGTGCCTGAGCATAAGCAGCTGCACTTATACTGAGGAAATATAATGATAGTTCATTTAAATCCATAATCATTTTAACAAGATATTTAGTGCTATCAGGTAGACATAAACTTAGTCTAGCTTATTTTTACCAATACTGTTCTTTCCGGATCCTTTCAAGCCTCAACTGTTTGTTATTTTCTTAATTTCTTCTAATAGTCTTCATTTACAGTGCTCTGAGATCATACGAGTAACCCGTACCGGTTTTCTTCAGTGTCCTGTCACCATGCCAGCCACATCTGCCCCAATAGCCACATGTTTAAGCTTCTGTTGCCCTGATGGGAATCTGCTGACTATGCTTCATGCGCATCTGCACATCCAAGTACTGCAGTGTCCACCTCATTAAGTAGATTTCCCCATGCCCACATGGCATCACTAAGACTTACTTTACACCAATTTATTTCCAGTCCTGTCATTTCTCTCATTCAAAGCAGAATTAAAGCACTCAGGTATTAATGTCTCCACAAGGTACTGTAATTTTCTGCTCATTATTTACAACACAGCCCTTCAGAAGAGTTATTGCTATTCACTGCTTCTCTATTTTCTCTCCCTATTTTCTCCTGTTCTCATAGTAAGTGGAATTCACCACTACGACTCTACTGAAAGCAATTCCTTCCTTAAACACAACTCCTTCTATCAGCTTCAAGGATAGAACCTGTCTTGGAATTTATTTCTATATCTTTGGTCACTCCTAAATGTCATAATACTTGAAATCCCCTATATCATATATCATTATGTGTTCTCCATCCTCAATCCATTCATTACATGATGTATTCTCAGGACTTCAAAACTCCCACACTTCTTACAGTCCATTCAAGAAGTGTGTAATCGTTGATTGCTTTCTTTTTTATTTTTCTTATTTTGCACCTGGAGACAACAGTCTTGTGGAGACCCTATTGGCTCTATTTTAAACACATGGTGCAAATCTAGCATTTTATCCCCTTCTCTGTGCTTCACTGTTCTCACTCTATTAAAGGCCGGCATAATCTCTTGCCTGACATATTTCTATAGCTGTCAGTGGCTTGACTGTGTTGTCTTTGTCCTTTAACTACCTATTTCTATTTTCAAAAAGACATTTTCTGAGTATTAATTATAGATGATAAAAACTAAATGAAACTTTTTCCCCTGTCTTTCAGGAGAATTTTTGGTTTGAGAGAAATATAACAATTCAAGTAATAGTTATTAAATAAACTTTTATAATATTTTGTATGCACACAACACTGTGGAGAAGGGCAATACTTTTTCAAATGTAGTTGCAGAGTACCTCAAATAAAATAAAATGATACTGACTCATGGAAGGTCAAGATGATTTGTTGAATTATTTTCTCATTTTTATATATAATATGGGATATTGGCAAAGACACTCTACTGGTACTTATATACAACCAGAACTACATCTTATTTCTCTGTTAGCAGCCTCAGGTCTCTTCCTGCTTCAGATACTTATTAATCCTACTGATGACTGAATGATATAAATTTTCATTGTTAATATTTTATATTAACTCAAAAATTCTTACAAAAGACACATAAAAATCTTGCTTTCCCATAAGATGCACTCACTTTGTGGAGTCAAGGTGTGTGTGCAAATCTTGAAATTGATAGCTGCTTATTGTCCTAAAATTTTATGTTCATCACCTAAACTTTATTGGAATGCTAGTGGCTAAGTTCATGGGACACTGAAATATACTCTAAATCATAGAAAAAGTTAGCCATTGTTGAACTCTAACACTTGATTTTCACTGCATTATCTGGAAAGTACTTCTGTACCAGTTGAGACAGTTGATTAGACAGTGAGACACCGGAGTTTTAAAAATTACTTTTTACTTTTCTCCTAGAAGATGTGAGGATATTTTATGATTTCTAAATTTGAATTGATTTTTTTTCAGAATAACACAGTATATTGATAGGAACATAATGTTTTAACTCAAAGGATGTAGGTCTGGTTCTTTGTTCCAACATGCATTTTTTATGTAAGTCTTACACTACTTACTTAAACTGTTTGGCTCAGTCACACTGTGAGTGTGCAATATTTTGGAGGTTTTGTTATTGGGACAGCAGTGCTGAGTGTGGGAGGGATGGGGAGACAGAGGTAAGAGAGGGTAGGGATAAAAGTTACCAGACTTCACAGAAAGCATCATGCACATGTATGACATTTTCAAACACTAAGTTTAATTAATACCATAAAATCATAATACATATGTAGCAATGGTTGTGTAATAATAGATTGTTAATTTGGTTCCTACCACATGTGAGGAACATAGTAGAGAGTGCACAGATAATCTTGCTTTGGTACATCTCACACTGTAGAGCAAGTCTATCAATAAATCTCCCTGTGGGTTCCCTGAAGATTTGCCTCCTCTTCCTGAACTCCCAGGGGTATACTAACATAAACATGCTATTTTAATTTCTACTAATGAAAGGTGCCATATTGAAGATCATTCAGGAAGATAGTATTGTGGGATCTTAAGTCTAGTACAAAATCAGTGTCAAAAGAATAAGCTGTGTTCTTTAGGTACATGTTTCTCCCTTCTTAACAGCTAATGTGATTTATGTCCCACTTCCTACAGGAAAAGAAGGGTAAAACATGTTATATTTCCTACAGTCATAACAGAGTAAAGCATGGTATACTTCTTGCAGTAAGGGCAAGAATGTGAATGGAGGTTTTTCATCCTATCCACCAGTTCCTAAATAGCTACTCTAAGGCTTAATATTAATTATAATTGTCTGGCCAGTGGCTCAGACATATTACTGACTAGTTCTCACAATTAAATTGACCCATTTCTATTAGTTTATAGTTTACCACGAAGCTCTTAGCTTGTTACCCCACATTATGCTTCTCCGGCAGCTACATAACATCTGACTCTGCCTTCTTTCTCTCCACATAATTTTGGATTCTCTTCCTGGCTGTATTCTGCTTGACCATTTCAAGCCAAATCAACTTTGTTTATCAACCAATAAAATAAACACACATTTGAAACATAAAGAAGGACATCCCACATCGCATGTCCCACTTCCTAAAGAAATGACAAGGCTGTTAATTGTTTATACCTGTTAAAATGTTAATACAATGAAGAGTAGTGGAGTCTTCTAAATGTCTTTGTATATCCCTTTTCTTTAGTAATGTAACATAACAATTGTAGCTTTGGGTTACATAGATGACCCTATCAAAACAACATTTTCCATTTTGTCCTGTAGTTCAGGAGAATAAGAGCAAAGGCTTTGACAAATGTAAGAGATGTGAACAGCATCTAAATAGAGATAACCTTGATGTTTTATTTTTATCTTGTGTTTGTCCTGTTTTTAATTTTTGAGACAGGTTAGTAGCTGTAGTTGGCATATGACTCACTGTATGCATGAGGCGGACTAAATAAACCTTGTGGTAATCCTCCTGGCTCAAGATCTTAGACCTAACTCTCAGCAATGTCTTCAAAGAGAGGACGTGTTTTGTCCTGTAGCCCTTCAACATTCCACAATGGAATCCAGTGGGTATCCTAAAGTTAGTATCTTTTTTTAGTAATGACCTTCATGGCTTTGGAGTTTAGTAGCCTAGCATTTGGGCTGAAAACCATGTAGATAGATAATCCAGATAACAAAAGAAAACACATCTTACTAACTTTATTTCAGAAATATTCTGTGTTAGAGCGTGTATATGTGTGTGAAAGAATGTGCATATAGGAATGGCTACTAAAGTTAGAGATTTCTGAGGGGTGGATTAGACAAAGCAGGGCTCCTTATATAGTCCAGACTGCAATTGAATTCTAAGTCCTCTTGCCTGTGCCTCCCCAGGGTTTCCATTATAAGCACGTGTAGCTAAAAAAAAAAAAAAAAAATCATCCTTTTTCATTGAAATACATGTTTTAAAAAGTGATAAAAAAGGAAACTTCTTGTTGAATATGAATTGTTCATGATTTTTTAGTTGTTATTCTGAGAATGATAATAAGTTTGTTATGATCTATGATGACTGCAAGTCAAAGTAAAAGGTAGAAAGCTTGAATGTTGCATAAAATAAGACTCCTACAGTTGCTGATAGTCCAACATTGAGTTCCCTTATATTAGGCATTAGTTTCTTCAGCTCCAATAATGCATCCGTGATTTCATGTTGTTAGCAAGTTTGTTTATTAGAACGTTTGTGAACAAACAGGAAAAATTAATCCTCTCAATATTAACTAAATAATAACTCTATTAAGGTTTTAAACAATTTGGCTAGCATTTTTCTTTCTTTTTCTTTTTTCTTTCTCTCTTGTTTTTCTGCTTAGAAGTGATGTTGCTGTGAAATGTGAGGATAACACTTCAAGTGTTACTATTTGTTGTGAAGTGATTTAATAAATGTTTAAACAAGTCATTACCACGCTGACAGCATTTCTTATCATGGAATTGTGATTTTGATCTTGATTGTCTTGTTAGGCTTCCCACTTTCTTCCTTTGCCCAGAAAAGGCATGGACACATGTCTGACCCTCAGAGGATGCTAACAGACTAAATTAGCTGTTGAAGGCTGTTCTTTACTTCTCTCATACAAAGCAAAGATGGAAAGACAACCAGCCTCATTTTCACACTGCTGTGGTCCTCACAGGTGACAGGAGTGCGTCATGGTTAGTATATGCCCTTCTATGGGGAGTGGCTAGCTGCCGTGTTTGAAGGACAACCTACTGCTAATAGAAAGATAACCTCAAAGAAGCAGTAGCCAGAGAAATACTTTTAGACTTTGTCTATTCAGGTATTGTCTTAGTTAAGGATTCTGTAAAAAGATACCTGGCAACTCTTATAAAGGAACACATTTAATTAGGTGGCTTACATTTCCAGAGGTTTAGTCCATATTCATAATGGTAAGATATGGTGGTGTTCAGGAAGACATGGTGCTGGAAAAGGAGATGATAGTCCTACATCTTCATTCTCAGGCAACAGGAAGTGAGCTAAGGCACTGGGCATGGCTTAAGCATATATGAGACCTCAAAGCCTACTCCCACAGTGACAAACTTCCTCCAACAAGGCCATACCTCCCCAAACAAAGACACTCATCTGAATATTGTCACTTCCTAGGAGCTAATAGAGGCTAGTTACATTCAAACTACCACAGATATCAACTTATAACTAAGGAATAATTGTTTAACATTTTGCATTCTCTTTTGAAAGTTCTCAATTTTGCAGTTATGAACAAATACAATCTTACTCTGGGCTAATGCATGTGGTCTCTTGACATTCATATATTCAAATCTTTACCTCCAAGAAGGTGGTCTTAGAAAGTGAGAATACTGAGAGGTAATTAAGTCATAAATATGGAACCTTCAGAATTGACTTATGCCCTGTGAAAAAGGTTCTTACCAGAAAGAGAAGTAAACGTCTATGAACTAGGAAACAGGCTCTCACTATACATTGCCTCTCTTGATATTTTGAGTTTGAAATTTATTAGAATTAAGAACTTTGAGAAATAAATTTATGTGTTTTATTAGCCAATAAGATGATTATAGCATCCTGGGGTAGGGGCCTAAAAGAATATTTGACACTCATTCATTTACTAATAATTATGGGGAATTGCTGCAGGGTATGAATGAGCCAAACAAGCACTCTTTCTTGATGCTCTGTTTCCTGTATCCCCTCCCTCTGTGTTGATTGACATCACTCAAGGATCCTCAGACTGTACTGCCACTCACTCACTGCCACCCAGTTTCATCATTGAGGAAAAAAAAAATTATCTGTTATCCTTCCCATTAAGGATTTTGCAATTATGTTTGGAGTTTGTGTCTCCCCTTCAAGTTTATTTATATACACACACACACACACACACACACACACACACACACACACACACACACGAACAAAGTTTCCCTTCAAAGGATTATTACTCAACTGTTCTCTGCTTTCTGTTGCTGTAATGAACACCATGACCAGAAGCAACTTGGGAGGAAAGGGTCCATTTTACACAACTGCTCACAGTCCATCCAAAGGAAGTTAGGACATAATCTCAAAGAACAAACTTGGAAACACCAGATGATGTATAAACCAAGGAAGAATGCTACTGTTGGATTGTTCCTTATGTCTTGCTCAGCTTTCTTTTTATCTAATCCAAGATGGAGAGTAGATGGATGCTATGGAGGGAGAATCATCCTTTTTCTGAAGGTGTGGCCACAAGGAGGTTTTCCATGTTCTACTGGATGCCCCCATGCTTTTGAATATTTGAACTGCGCTAACTAAATTCAATGGGATATATATATATATATATATATATGTATATATATATATATATATATATATACACATATATATATATATATATATATATATATCACTGTATCATTGTGCTGGTTACTTTTTATGCTTACTTGACACAAGCTAGAGTCTTTTAAGAGGAAGAATTATTAGTTGAGAATAACTTTATAAAATTTCTTGCCTAATTATTAGTGAGAGAGGACCCACACCATTATGAGTGATGACACATTTGTACTGCTGATGCTGGATGCCAGAAGAAATCAGGCTAAGCCAGTCATGAGGAGCAAGCCATTAAGCAGCATCCTTCTATAGCTTCTGCATCAGCTCCTGCCTCTAGATTCAGCCATGTTTGAATTCTGTCCTTGACTTTCATGATGAACTGTTGTGGTAAAGTGTACGAGAAATAAGACCCTTTTCCTCATGTTGTCTGTGGTCATGGTGTTTTGTCACAGCAATATGAACCGTAGCTAAGAGTTGGGAAGAGGTATGTTGGGAGATTATGAGGGCAGTTGGAAGGAGCAACCACGGGGATAGATCTAGTCATATTTTCTTGTATACATTCATTAAATTCTTGAAAACTTTGGAAAAAATTTGAAAAAATGTTTACAATAATTTTAAGGATACTGTTAGGTATCATCTTTTAGACAAACTTGGCTATATCCAGAGGGAACCTGGTTACTAAAGTATCTTTTGTGGGAAGCTGTATTTAGGGGGCTGTAGAGAGCCTTGAAGTGCCACGCCTTAAAGATGGCTCTGGCTTCCACCTTCCACCTCCCCAAGGGTGAGCGCTCTCTGGCATAAACAAGCCCTTATTTGGTTAAGTCTGTTCAGCCTGTCTGCTTCCACATTAGAGTAGCCTATCTGCAGGGTCCATGTAGCTCACTGGGGTTGGTTAGCGCAGGGGTATTTAAGCCTGTACAGGGGTTCCCCGGCTCCCGTGGGTCAGAGGAAACATGTTCAAGGATCCCAGTTAAAACTGCATGAAGAAGATCTTCCCGGAGTTGCATCTTCCTTGCTGGTGAGGTCAGGTAGGGCACAGGGGGCTGCAGTTGGAGCCAGCTGACTTGCCCAAGGTTTACACCTGAGACTGGGAGTGTGAGTTAAGAAAGTCTAGCTAAAGCCATTAAAGAAAAGAAAAGAAAAGAAAACAAAAACAAATAAAAGAGAAAACAAAAAAACCCATAGACACAGGATATTGTCAGGTGGGCATTTCAGTCCATACTGAATGCACTGAGTTTATTCTCCAACCTTCTTAAGTACCTTACCCGAAGTTAGAACAATGGCAGAAGACTTCTATTAGCATGTAAAAGGGGCAAACAGACTTACTTCCCTCAACCCTCCAGGTATTTGGTAGCCACACCTTCCATCTAGCCTTCAGGGTCAAGAAAAAACTCACATGAGCTCAAATTTGTTGTTATTTAGATAAAGACATCTCCTACCAAGGCTGAAACATCCTGTAGCAGCCAAGCCATTGCTTTACAGGTCTAGTATAGTTTTGAACTCTTTGATCTTGAGGCAAGATGAAATGGACCTCCTTTATGACTCTGACAATCTTTGATATGCTTGCTTTCTTCACTGGCTTAGTTATCACTAAAAGTGCTATATCCTTCTACAGGTACTGCAAATGATAATGTGCCTTTGTCTTTGATTTACCATAAAAATATGCACATATGAATTAAAATAATTGTGGTTTAATGTAAAAATTGTGAAACCACACAAGATCAGAGAGGGGGTAGTAGATATTTTGGGAGGACTTGTTAGTTTTCTTTATAGAGGATATAGAAAGAATAAAGGAGATTATATGAACTGGTTCTTGAAGGATACTTCTGTTTGGAATATGGTTAGGAGAAGGAACAGTTGAAAATACAGAACAGAGAGAACACAGCACTTAGCTCTAGGCAGGGTCATGAAAGTCAGAACAGAAAAATGTGGCTAAGAAAGTTCTTTTTCTCCTTACCTTAATGTTAATGCCAAGGAATAAATCATTGTTTATTTTTAGGAAAATATGCATACCTTGGAATATTATAGCACTGTTTTATTTCTTAAGCCAAACTTCCTTCCAATTTTTATATTGTACATTGAGCAAACCAGATTTTTTTTTATAGCAGTCTGTGTTTGTCTGACACTGTCACACTGTCCTGAGTTTCCAGGAGTGTTTTTACAGCTTTTTCCTCAGCTGAGGTTCTTTATAATCAGTGGGGGAAACTTTCTTTCCCATCTTTGAATCTGAAAGTTCACCTTGAATAAGCACAATTTCTTAGCTTCAGGGGTCACAGTAACCTGAAAATGCATAATTTAGAGGAAGGCTCAGTGATTCACTCCATAGTTGAGTGTGAAGAACATTCCAAACTGAGTCAATAAAATCTGACATAGAATGACTCTCAAAACGATATAAAGATGTGTCTGCTCAATGTAGGGCCAGCATCCAAGTTCCCATGGTTGGTGGGAGACAGCACATTCCCCTGAGTGCTTGATTTAATACCTAGGTCCTGGCTGCTTTCTATACTGGATATATTGAGTTAAATAGGGAAGGAAAGAGAAGGAAATGACATTTTCTTCTAGAAGATGGCAGAGGCAAATCATTTAGGCTGTGATAAACACATTCTGGTGATTGTGACCCAGAGTCCAGGTAATGAATAAAATCCCAGGAATGTCATTGCTCCAGTGGTGGTATGTGAGGTCTGAGACAATACACCAAATCAACAGAAAGACATGGAGAGCAAAGAAATATAAATGATAAAAGTTAAAATGTTTGCTGTTGCATTACTGAGAGACAATTACTATAGTTTTAAAAGTAAATAGCAATTCTGCTGTAACAAAAGAGACCTGTAAATATAGTTGTTACACACTTTATTAGATTTTGGTATATGCATGTAAATAATTACTGAATGTCCTACTTTCAGATTCTGAGCAGAGCAATCTTGAGACATACATGCCACTTATTTCTGTTTTGTTTGAGCTAAAAATATTCAGAATTTTCCCATAGGAATTCTATCTATATTTGCTTTATAATGAATAGAGCATTAATGGTATAGTGATTTGAATGCTTTCTTTTCTTTACAATTTTTTCCATTTTATCTTATTTTTATTCTGTATATATGTTTCATCTGTGTCTAGCTTATTTTATGGAATGTAAATATTTTCCTATTTGCTTATATATTGAATATATGCTTATTTTTGTTATCTTATGTAATTGTTTTCATTATATTACATTTATTTCTAAATAACACATAATATAAAAATTATATATAAATGAAGTACAGTACAGTTTTTCAATATGTTCCTAAATTCTAAATTATATAATGGTTAGGCTGAAGGCAAATTATTCATCAGCTGATAAATGAATAAAGAAAATATAGTAAAGAATAAATATATATTTATTCAAGCACTAAAAGCTTTCAAAATGTTTCATTCAAAGTCTTGAAATATACAACACATTGTCTTTATATATGGCCTGTCCATGTGAGCTGAACCAGCCCTAAAGGACAGCCTCCACATAATATTTTCCCCACAGTTCTTCCTGTTCTGCTGACCCTACCCCCACAGTTCTTCCTATTGTGTTATCTCCACCCCCACAGTTCTTCCTGTTGTGTTAACCCCACCCCCACAGTTCTTCCTGTTCTTTCTTAAAAATCCAGACTGACTTCCTCAGATTCCACATGTGGAAAAGACTCTTGGTGCTGGTTTTCTGTTCCTGGCTGGCTTTGTTTATTTGATGCAATAATTTCACATTTCATCCATGTTGCTGAAAATGACATCACACCTTCTGTTATGATTGAACAGATCATGCATTGTTTTTATTACTACATTTTCTTTATTCATTCATCAGCTGATGAATAATTTGTCTTCATTTAAACTTTTTGTCAGTAATGTAGTAGTAAACGTATGATAGACTATTTTAAATATTGATCTTATTGTTTTGATATATACTCAGTACTGAAATTACTGAATTATGTGATCTGTTTTTAATTTTTCAAGGAGCTTCCATCCTATTTTCCATAATAGCTGCACTAATTCAGTCACAGACTGGTGTGCAGTGTCTCATTTCTATATGTCCTTGCCACCACTTATCCATTTATCATCTCTCCTTGACAATAGCCATGCTTACTGGAGCAACATGAAATACTGTTGATTTGGGATCTACTTCATTCCATTGTTAGTTTGTTTATTCCTCAGTTATTCTGTTCATGTAAACGTCATACTGTTTGGGGGATTACTGTTTTGTATTAGTTTTAGAATCAAGTAGAAAGTAAGCTGAGCTGTATGCTTTGCCTTTTAGCCACAATGTAGTTATAATTGTTATTTGATGATCCCATATAAATATTATGTTGATTTTAGTTATTAGGAGTCAGCCATGTCTCTAAGTCTGTCAATCACAAAGTGGAGCTATGCATGTGTAGTTCTGCCATATACATGTGAGTTCTTCATGAATCCTTTTGAGAATGAGTATGACTTTCCATGGTCTTGATTCAAAGGAATACATTCACAGCAGTTTAGGATGGTATGATTGCTATCATAGCTTTGCTTTTCTTTAGCATTGTTGCTTTCCTTTGGAAAACTGGAATGCTGATGCTATTTCATACTCTAGATTTGAGATTGTATGAAGGACTTCCAAGAAGAACTTAACCTAGAGAGTTACCAGTTGGTATCACCCCACTTTCCTTCCATTGTCCATAAAATAAAATTTGTTAAAAGCAGTTTTGACTTACTTTACCTAGGGTACACTGAGAGTAGAAATTACTTGGCAAAAGATCTGCAAGACTCACATGGTGTTCCATGCTTGTCTCTGTAGATATTTCTTCTTATTGGATGAAACATATCCCTGTGCTATGTGACTATGTTAGCAAATGAAATAAGAAGGGGAGGGATATGGTATTTATGATTTCTACTTTTTGAACCAGTGCTGTTTATTTCGTTGTTTTGTTTTTTCTGTCCAGCCATGTAATGCTGAATACTGAAGGCCTTCATATCAAGACTATCTCATTAGCCTGTTTCCCAGAACAAAGAGTACTCTTAAAATATGAAGGAGAAATAATGCTCATATTCATTAAACATAAGTAATGAATGACATAAATATTAGTCATCGGCAACACAGAGGCTATGGTCCCTTCAGATTGTGTAACTAAGTTCCACATGGCTTTTTTGAGACATAAACCTTTTTGATAGAATCTACCTGTCAGTGTTCATTAATCTCCCTCACACTCTCACCATGGAGGTAAAACACCATGCTCCTTTGGCTTCTTAAGCCTTCTCTAAACTCCATACCAGCTGACCAAACCAGGTCTAAGATACTGTAATTTACTTAAGGAAATGTAAAGAAGTTCATGATATTTTCAGAGATAAGACGTATCCAACAGCTCTTTGATTAGGTTTTGTAGCTGTCATTTTCATCAGAATGAAAGCTAAGTTTTGGTGG
The DNA here is from genome assembly GCA_030556225.1 of Cricetiscus sungorus. Taxonomy (NCBI): domain Eukaryota; kingdom Metazoa; phylum Chordata; class Mammalia; order Rodentia; family Cricetidae; genus Cricetiscus; species Cricetiscus sungorus. Next base: position 43,979,663 of record JANBXA010000398.1, read on the forward strand.
GCTTTAGTAACAGGAAAAAGAAGTCATTCATAAGAGTTTAGTTGCACACTGTGGAGAAGGGAAGAGATGTTCCCAGAGTCCTGCTTGAGTGTGATTGTGTCAGGAATTCTAGGTCCATTTGCTACTTTAAGGAATACCACTTCCTCATCTTTTCAGAGGGTTTTTGAGTTGCTTTTTCAGAGATGTGGAACATTTTCCCTGAACCATTGGACTATCCTAGGGAAGGAAAAGTGTGCAAGAAAAATTTGAGCCCATTCTTATAGCCAAGGTGCTATAAATATTTTAACAAGTAACATTAGTTTAATGCAGAGTCATTAGAAAACATTCATTTGCACATTTGAGCTTCTTTTGTTGTTTCTTGTCTAAACCACTTACCATTCAGCAGAAAGATTTGGAGCATTCTTTCTATCACCTTCCTTCTAAAGTAAAGGTTTTCCATAAGCATTAAATAGTGTTAACTTTTCACTCCATCATGAAGTGTGGAGGAACTTAAGAATACTCAGTGTTATGCTAGAATTATGCGGTACCTACTTGGGTGTTTTGTTACAGGAAGTGTGTATTTATTTGATAAATTTATATTGAGCAGTTTGTATTTTTTAATTGTATCCAAGTTCTTAATAGTTTATGTGTTTTACAAATGTTCTTAGTTTTTAACCTACTTGCTGGCTACACTTTTCATTTTTCTTTAAGCTGTGTGTGTGTGTGTGTGTGTGTGTGTGTGTGTGTGTGTGTGTGTGTGTTGGTTAGTTGGTTGTCTCTTTCCAGCTTGTGGAGTCAGAGTTGAACTATTGTTTAGCTTCTGTTTGCCTCCATGCTAGCTATTCTATGAATAGATTTCCTGTCTAAGCTCCCCCATCTTAGCCATATTACACTAGAATATCCACGATTGAATATGCTGAGGGTGCATCTCACTTTTTTTTCAACAAGAACATTTTTTATTTATGGTTGGAAGTCAAAAACTACACAGAAGTTTGGAAGCAGTTCATGCTAACTCTAGTGCATGACTGAGGAACTCAAGACTTTGGTGGAGAAAGTTATAGCATGTACAGTGGAAACAGCATGGGAAAGAGAAGGGAAGCCTGAGTGCCTTAGTGAATTGCTGTAAATGCATGTAAAGAATTTAATGGTTGAGGAGCTGTTGCGATTTTTGTTGTTGTTGTTGCTTAGTCTTATTACATCTTTGTTATGCTATATTCAGTTGTTATCCCTGGAAGACCTGATTTTTTCTGAAGGGAAACAGAGGAGGAGTGGTGAATCTGGAAAAAAGGGGAGGTGGTGGGAGGGACGAGAAGGAGAAGAAGTAAGGGAGGCTGGATGGGATGTAATATATACAGAAGAATAAATAAAAATTATATTATAAAAAGCAACTCCACAACCATTATATTTTAAGCATACATCTGAGGTTTTACCTGAGTTCTAGGGATTAAACTGAGGTCATCAGGGTTGTTCAACAATAACTTTTACCTGTTGACCTATCTTTTATTTTTTTAATGGTGTGTTTGTAATCAAAAGAAACACCCAGTTAGAGTGAATAGAATGTTATCCAGCTGTACACAAACCTCATATTGTTAAGGATTTCAAGAACTTTTTAAAAGAGATCTTCATTTCTTAGTAATACAAAAATTATTTTATGTTACCATCTAGACATCTTTTATCTTTTTCATTTCCATTCAGTTTTTTTTTTCATTTGTTTGCAAACTGCAATAGAGAATGAGCTACTTTCTTCCTGTATAAACATCTGACTAGATGAATTTTACTTTCCAAGACTGCTGTTCTTTCCTTACTCTCCTGGAATTCAATGTTCTGAGATTACAGTTGTGAGTTTGTTCACAGGCTTTTCACTGTGTTCCTGTGATATTGTACTCTGTGCTTCAACCAGCACTCCTAATTCAGAATTATTGCATTCAGCATCCTGTCATCTGCTAATGTAAGTCACACTAATATCCCAGATTATCACATAATTTCAGGATATCTGGAGCAATTTTCATTCTGACATAAATGTCCTACCTACATAACAATGCATTTCTAAGCCTTAATCTGTTCCATAAGAATATTTGTGAGAAATGCTCATTTTTATAGATATCACCTAAGCATGTCTACTAATAATGGTAATATAATAATTAGGCAGAGCCGTAGGAGCATTTCAAAAGAAAATGACTCCAGGGAATTTGGAGGTATCCACGTTGATAGTTTATTTCTCATTCAAATGCACTAAAGGTAGTGAGAAGTTACAAGTCCATCTGAGTTGTGAAGTCCCTGCTGGATGCCCATGTACTGACTGTATTGAGAACTCATGGTGAGTGTGCAGGATTTATTGCCAGTTAGTAGGTATATTATGTCAGCATAAAAGGTACATTATAACAGTGCTTCAAGTTTGTAACTGAACTCTTAACTATCTATTGCTGTTCAATTAAACTGTTGTAGAGTAAAAGAATGCACATTATGTTCCCATGAGCTCTTTATGAAGTTCAACTTTCCCCATGCACAGTTTCCATGCATAATGCTTGGTTGGAACATAGTGCTTTCACTGTCACCTCTAAATATCATTACACCTTGGTGAATCTGCAGAGTTATATAACACTGTGATTAAACAGAATCACACCACTTCCATAGCAAAGGTCTGGGTTTTGCTGATGTAGAAAACACAGAATATTAAGGTTTGCAACAGCTGTCTTACCCAAAGTTTATAGGACTAAGAAATATGCACCAGCCTCTAAACTGGAATTTCAGGGCCGCTCAGTGGTACAAACCAGAGAAAATGGACAAAAGTAAGCCAGACTTCCCCATTCCCACTTATAGTCCATCTTAATAGATCATGTTTTCTTTGTGTCTTGGCTTACTGCCATGAAGGAGTTCAGAACTAGTGTAAAATTCATTTACTAAGAAATAGAGACTTAGTTTGATAACTTGCAATGCAATTAGTGAAGAACAAAAAAATTTCTAGTCTATGAGATTTTCCTGAAGACTGAACAGGACCAGAATTGTAGATCATATGGTGCCACATGGGGAGAAAACACAGAAATTATTCTTTGTTTCAGGGATAAAAATGTTATGTTTTTCGTAGTTGACATTTCTGTCACACGAGTTACTCAAGCAAATGTCCCTTTCTTCATTACTGGGAACACAGTTCTCATCAAACCTCAGCTATTTAAGCAGCGTGGCAGAAATCACTTATACAGGTCAATTACAATTTCTAACAATGAAAAACAAGAAAGGAAAATGTTCATAGTTTCACATGACACTGTCTAATTTGGTGATTTTCACACATTTTGAAACTGTGACAAGAGGCTGAGTGCAAACAGCACAGGCCTGGCTGACACATCCAGAGTTCCTGCGAATGTGTGTGGAGGAGTCAGATCACCTTCATCGTGGAGCTAACACCTGCTTCCAGAGAGCAAGCTTGCCTCTCTCTTCCCCCTCACAGAAAGCCTGCTGGGCCACTGCTTCTTGTTTTCCCATGTCTGCCCTTATTTCACACGGTGAAATAAAAGAGCACTTGATAAGTATTGGGCTACTAGTTTCCCATTCCATTTTCAAGTTTCTATTTTCTCTTTTAAACTGAGCTTTTTATTATGTGACTTGAATAATTATGCAGGTCACCAGGTGCCTTCAAAGGCAGCCAATGACAGATTGCTGTTAGTTTAGGCGAACTCTTCAAAAATGATGCCACAAGAACAGGTAACTGCAAAAACTTAGTGTTTAGTCTTACGTGTAGGAGCTTATGAGGAAATATCAACTAATGTTTCTATTTAGAGCAGATCTTTATTATTTTTTCCACTTCAATTGACTGCTGTGTGTACATGTATTTGTGTGTTTCTATTTTATTGTTCTTGTAGTGATCCATTATTTTCTCTTCAACATGATGGTGATTGGGAATGGGTAGAGATGGCTCCATGATGCCAGTTTTACTCTGACATTGGACTCAATCAAAATTACTAGGAACCCACTGTGTATCCTGCTTAGTTTATTCAATTTCAAGAGTGTTCTTGTCAAATAACCATAAGCACTTAACATTATTACTATTTGGGAGCTAGAGATTTAACTTCTGTACTGTTTTCTTTAATGATGTCCTAGTTATATTTGATTGATATTATTGCTTCAGAAGTATAACTATGCACTTTATGAAAGAGAGTCAGCTCTATAGCCCCCAGAGCATTTCTACTCTAATACATCCACTTTGCTGGACTGAGGAATGTGAAGACATTTGGCTAAGCATGTTTGGAGTATTCTATGCTCTGTTTCTGAAATATATTAACATTTTATCTGCAAGAATGAGTTAAAAAGTCATCTGCCCTGAAGTAGATGGGCATCCATTTAACCACTGTGACAATACAAGGACAAGAATTAAGAAAGATGCCTCTCCTCTTGAGTAGAGACCATTGTTATGTTACCCTGAAATACAGTCACACCTACCTATCAGTACCTGGCTTTAGACTGAAGCTGCGTCCCTGGCTATCTAGTTCAACAACTTGTAGACTCCAGCATGTAAGATGTCTCAGCTTAGATACACAAGTACATTAAACCCACATGGAAAAATACAAGAGTAATCTTCACTATACATATTAAATAAAAGAAGTATTTGAGAGACTTATACAAAACAACTTGTAAAACACAATGTCAGAATCAAACTCAGTTCTATGTGAAGCTATGGCCCAGGCTTGTCCCTCCTGTTCTAAAAGATCTTTTGATGTTCACTAGGAATTTAGAAATTCTCAGGATTAACTTCCCAACACTGATTAATTGGTTAGGCTGATGCGTCTCAACTATGAGCTAAATGAGAAAATGTTGGAATATAACCTTCAAGCCAGATATCATTTCAATTTGAATCTCTGAGCAGAAGTGCTGAGTAACAGCATGTAGAGTAGTAGAGGAATACTTTTCTGTTACCATTTAATTCCTATTTTGCTTTCTTAATTTCCCCCATAAACTAATGGGTCTGTCTGAAAATTCTTTTCTGTCTAGTTCTTTGTCATTAACAATGGAGCCATGGGCTGAAACTCTGTGTTCAATGAAGAACACAGGTGCATTTATAGGTAACTACAATGTATGAGAATGAAGGACCTTCCTGGTCTAAGCAAAGGAATGTTTTTGTTGAAACATTTTTTTTGTATGAAAAGTGGCAGAGAAAGTTTCACTATTAGGTTCACTCAGTAACAATGTTCCTTCTTCTTGACATAAAACCCTGTCCCTAAACTGGTGGACTTGACCTGAGTTCTGTAGCCTTCTCTGCAGCACCTTTTATAGATTGTCGGTTTATATGGATGCTCTAGATAGTCCTATGCTTGTCTCTGCAACTTGAGTGTGGTGATTTGAAAGAAAATGTCCCCTTAAGGGAACAGCACTATTAAGAGGTGTGTCCTTGTTAGAGTAGGTGTGGCCTTATTGGAGGAAGTGTGTCACTATGGAGGCAGGCTTTGAGGCTGTATATGTGCTCAAGTTATGCCCAGTAAGATAGACCACTTCGTGTTGCCTTTGCAATATGTAGAACCCTCAGTTACCTCTCCAGAACCATGTCTTCCTGAATGCTGCCATGTTCCACTGTGATGATAATGAACTGAACCTCTGAACTGTAAGCTAGTCCATTTAAATGTTTTTCTTTTATAAGATTTCTTTTATAAGAGTTCCCACCATGATAGTGTCTTTTTTAACTAAGACCGAAGTTTGTGCCAGAAATGTGATAGGACTGACCATGGGTTTTTTAGAGGAATATGGACTTTGATATATTGGGGTAGGATAGCAGTGGAATGCTTGAAGCTGCTTTTAATGGACCATACTAGTAGGGGGATGGAAGACAATGTTCTGAGAGTGATTTGAAATGCAGGGAGCTGGCTCAAGAGGTTTCAGGATGAGAAGAATTTTAGTATATTGCTTAAAGATCATTCTTGCGATATCTTGGTGAAAAAAGTAGCTGCTTTTTGCCCTTGTCTAAGAGTCTCCCTCAGGCAAAAGTGAAGAGATTTGGATTAATTCCATTGGCAGAGGAAATCTCAAAACAGCTTAGTATAGCTGTTGTGTGGTAAGCAGTATTCATGCTTACAAAAATTTATACTGAAAAGGAGCAAGCTGAGGAGAAAAAGAGGACTGGGAGGTATTCAAAGAAATAGTTTTAAGAAATGAACTGGTGGGAGTGGTGATCTCATGCTAAGATCCAACCCAGTTAAGTTTCCAACTAGTGAAAAGGAATTAAAGTAAAGCTTAGAGCCAGTTTTGGTGGTGCACACCTTTAATTCCAGCACTGGAAAGGTAGAGACTGGTATATCTGTAGTTTCAGGTTAGCCTAGTCTACAGAGCAAGTTCAAGGACAGGTATGCTTAGACAGTGAAGGCCACAATTGAAAGCCAAAAGCTGGTAAAGTTGTAGTTTAACAAGATGGGCAATTTTATATTATTTATGTTATATTATTTATGTTATATTAATTATGTTATATTAATAAAGCTTGCTTGAGGGTTCAGGATGCAAAGCCAGCCACAAGATAGAGTTCAGGCGATGGTAATACAAACCTTTAATCCCAGAACTCAGGAGACAAAGGTAGTTGACTCTCCCTGTGAGTCAATGGCCACCTAGATCTACATGAGAGTGAATCAGTCTAAAAGATTAAGAGAGATCAGGCCTTTAATCCCAGCCCTAGGGATGTGTATAAAATGCAGGAGGCCAGTGTCTCAGATTGTATTCTGATATTTAGTCTCTAGCCATGATGAGGAGAGTCAGCTTTATGAGCCTTTTTTGAGAGCTTGTGGAGACCTGATCACCCTTTCAACCTGAGGTAGAGCTAGTGGCTTGCTGCTTTGATTGTCTGATCTTCACCTTGAAACTTGAACCCAAATATCAATCTCTGGTTCCTTTATTTATTTTTTTTTTATTTTTTGTCATATGGTTATGTTCCAGCCACAGCCACAGCACATAGCAGAAATTAGTAAATTTGGCTATGTGGTTTTGACTTTAGAGTTGAGACTAAAGGCAAGGGTTTATGGAATATTCCTCTGTGACTAATCAAAAACTCTGAGGCCAGGTATATATTGGGGTATCTCTGAATGGAGGTCTAGAGAGTCTATTGTGTGAAGCTATAAAATTGAAGCCTGGATTGTCGTGCAGACCCCAAGATGTTGGAGATGACAGAGCCATGTGATACCTGATGAGGAAAGCTGGTAACAGGGAATGGAACAGCCAAAGAGAGAAAAGTGTGTTGCAGTCAACAAAGCTAAAAGAAGTTTGAGATCTGGAGAACATTTTGACATAAAGGCATTTAGAGTTTGCAGATGCAGAGTTTGGAGTTTGCCCAGCTGGTTTTATGTATTGCTTTGGTCTAGCATTTCCTCACTTATGGTTCCTTCCCTATGTTTTGGAAAGTTAATGTATATCCTGTATCATTATATGTTGGAAATATGTGATCTGATTTTTGTATTTTGATTTTGTAGGGGATTATAGTTAAGAGACTGTATTAAGCTCAGAAAAGACTTTGAACTTTAGTCTTTTAAATAAGTTAGTTTGAGATTCTTATATGAGAATATGGGTACTTTTAAAGTTGGACAGAATGCATTTTGCATTATAACATTGCTATAAACCCTTGGTGGGGCCAGGAAATGAAATGCAGTAGTTTGAAAGAATATGGCCCCCAAATGGAATGGCAGTATTAGGTGTGGCATTGTTGGAGGAAATGTGTCGCCATGGAGGCAGGCTTTGAAGTCTCATATGTACTCAAACTACATCCAGTGAAACTAGACCACTTACTGTTGCCTGTTCAAGATATAGAACTCCCAGCTACCTCTCCAGAACCATGTCTGCCTGCATTCCACCATGTTTTACCATGACAACGGGCTGAACCTCTGAATTGTAAGCCACCCAATTAAATGTTTTCCTTTATAAGAGTCACCATGGCCATTATGTCTTTTTACAGAAATAGAAATCCTAAGACACTGACAGTAGACTCAGTTTGGAAACTTGTGTATAGAATATATGGGTGACTCTTCCAAAACCAAACATACATACTCTCACAAAAATAGAAAATACTTCCTTCAAAATTGTGTCTAATATATACATATATCTCCTTAAGGATGTTTAAAAATATACCCAGCTACCTTTGGAACACTTACTAGTCTTCCATGTATCCACTTAGCTTTGGGTCATGATGGGAGACGTTATTCTGTAAATATGTTTCTCATACTGGTTAATGAATAAAGCACTGTTGCCAATAGGAAAGCAAGATAGGAGGGGCTAGGAGACAAGGAGGAGAAAAGAGGAAGTAGTTAGTAGGAGTCAGCATGGAGAGCATGGCAAAAGCAAGATGCCAGCCTTCAGCTCTCTGATAAGATGACCACGTGGAAATACTTAGATAAGTAGAAATGGGTTAATCATTAAGACAGACGTAGCTCATAAACAATGATAGTAACTGGCCAACAGGATTGTATCAAATACAAAGTCTCTGAGTGTTATTGGGGGCTGGCGTGACAGTGGGACCAGACTGGAGGTGGGAAAAACGTGCAGGTAACAGTGTCACATGTTCCCACCTCTATGTCCTTTACTCATATCTTTTGAGAAGTGGCTCTTTACAATGAATCCCCCTGTTCAGTTCATTGCTCAGCTGTGACTATTATTTTTTCTCATAAAAACCCCCAAAAAACAAAACAAAAACAAACTAAGGAATATTACACTTCTTATCTATTCTATTGTGCATAAAATTTTAACAGAGTCAATGAACTCAGTCACTGAGGCCCATCACTGGGCTTAAAAATTAGGGATTAACTCTGTGGACCTCAAATTCTCTTGTGAAAAATTAGTGAAATGAAGTTAGATAATTTTACAGTCTTGAAATTACTTATAAAGTTCTATCAAATTTTACTTTAGCATGATTTTCTTAGTCAATTTTTTTTTATTATAGTAAACATAAAACTAATAAAATTTAAGTATCAAAAGTGGTGGCTGCACAGCTTTGTTTTCCTAGGGATATTCAGATGTTCACTTTTTGATCTCATGAAGTTATTAATCATGCTTGATTTTATTACTATAAAATTCTTGGTTTGGATGATAAATGTTCAGTGTAGGAATCATGGCATTTGAGAAGACAGAAATCCCCACTGCTAGTAATATTTATTGAATATCTGCAATGTGCAAGGTCATATTGTCACATCTTTAAATGTTTTAATTAATTAATCCAGTTCTCATATGTACTCTTCAACTACCCTCACCAGCCCATTTTATAGATGAAAACTAGCCTAAGAGAAGTTTGAACTTGAAAATAGCATCCAGACACTCTTACATTTATGTAGTCTTAATACTTGCATTAATTTATTAATTGAAATCAATATAAAAGCATCAGTAAAAGCAATGGATGATGACAAAAGTTTAGATCTCAAATATTAACTATAATTGAGAATTATAATCCAGCATTTAAGTTAGAACCTCTAAAAACCAAGAATAAGGAAAATCCTGCAAGAAAGTGCATCACATTTTACATGTAATGTGTTTTCTGAGAAAACCATTTCTATTATATAAGGTGTATAGTTTCACCCTAGTCATTTATATTAAATATTAAGTTACCTAATTTTTTCAGGTTTTTCTATGATTAAATAAGAAAATATACATTTGTTTTATTAAACTTATTAGAAAACAAATTGGAGCATCTTTGTGTGTTTTAAAAACACAAATTGCTTTGTTATTGATGTGATTCAGTCAAACTGTAAATTTTGTCACTTTTGCCACAAAGTCACAAGTCTGTCACATTTCTCTATGATTGACAGAGAGCCCTTGATCCAGGCCAGCTGTTGGAATGCCATACACTCACTGTCAACGTTTACTGGAGGCCTTGGCTATCACGTTTTCATCTAATGTGAATTCCTTTCTGTACGTGTACATATTGTACAGAGAACAGAAGAGCTCACAGCAGCCCCTCAGAGGCATCTGTTCTTTATAGTGAGTTGAAGAAGCTGCAGAAGGTTTGTGGAAACTTGCTGAAGCTTGTTGTCACTTAGCAGGAAGTGTTTAGAAGTTTGCAAAGAACAGAATTACAATTTGTCAAATGCTGCAAACTCCACAGTGAGCACACAAGGTTCCATTTCACCGTCGCTCTAAATAGTGCTGCTTTTCATGTACTTTCAAGATGACCAACTTTCTTTTTTGGTAAAACACTAAAAATTCCAGCACAGGAATTCACAGTCACTCAGGTGAGACTGGCTGATTTTACTTATCTCTTTTTTCTTTCCTTCTGTGGAGGGGCCAGAGGGAACTTGAGGACAATAGTATAAAATCACAAACACTGTAGTCAGGTATCAGACCTGCTGATCAGGGTGGCATGCTTTTAGATAATATTTTATTATTACTTTGTATGCACTAGTGTTTTTTGCCTGCATGTATGTCTGTGTGAGCGTGTCAAATCTCCTGAACTAGAGTTTCAGATAATTGCAAGCTGCCATGCAGATGCTGGGAATTGAACCTGGGTCTTCTGGAAGAACAGTCAGGAAGAGCTGTGTCATCTCTTCAGCATAGAGTGGCATCTTTTATTTAATTATAATCTGATATTTCAGCTTACATGAAGTTCTTTAAAGAAAGCAAGGAAATACTAGAGCCAAGGCTTGCTCTATGAGTCTGTGCCTCAAGGGGCCCTTTGTTTAAAACTTGCAATCTTTTCAGAATTCAGCCTGCAAACAAACCTTCCCTCTGTTGGAGTGGGTGGGATCAGTAAGAATCAACCGAAATCCAGAAAGCATTAGTGGCAATGGCATTCAGCTTTGTATGCACTAGGCAGTGCTTTCCTATTGGATTATACCCTCATCCCATAAACTTTTACCATTTTAAAAATGGCAGAACGAACGTCCTTAACATTTGTCTCCATTCCTGTGTAGGATTTATAACACCTTAATATGTCTTTTCTTCCATCCAAGTACAAGACTGACCACAACTAACAATTTGAGCAACAGTGAAAGGCTATCATAAATGCCCTTCCCTGATGAGATCGATGACTCTTATCTACCATCACCTAGTAGCTGATGGAAACAGAAGCAGACATCCACAACTAAACACTGAGAGGAACTGGAATCTAGATGCAGAGAGGGAGGACAAGACCAGGGTACAGAAACACATAGAGACAGCTGACCTGAACAAGGAGGAGCAAGTTGGTCATCTTGAAAGTACATGGAAAGCAGCTCCTCAGACTGATAGGTGAGAATCCAGCATTGGACTGACTCAGACCCCTGAGACTCCCTGAACATGGGTCTCAGTTAGAAGGACTGAGCAGAATAAGGGACCTCTAACAGAGGAACCTAGATGTATCCTGGTGCACGAAACGACTTTGGGAGCACTTTTTCCATGGAGGGATATTCCCTTAGCCTAGAGGCAGGAAGGAGGGGCTAGTCTCTACTCCAAATGTCTTGAAAGATTTTTTTGATCCCTCCTGCAAGGCATCACCTTCTCTGTGGAGTGGGGAGGGACATGAGGGGAGGGGGGTGGGGGGCATGGTAGGGAGGGAGAGGGAACTGAGTTCAATATGTAAAATAAGATAATAATAATAATAATAAAAGAAAGCATAGAAAAGAAATAATTACTAGTAACTGGAATCTCATATATTTGCTAGAAAATTAAGTTTAGCAGTTTTAAACAACATTTTTGAAAATTTCATATATGCATGAAAAATATCTAGGTGATAGCTTTTCCCTACTCTCTTCCTTCTGAACTTCATATACTCTTTTTTGAAAAGCAATATTAATATTATTGTTTGAGATTATAATTGTTATTGCTTCCTTGCCTACAGTTTCTCCTCTGCCCTCCATCATGCTCCTATCTCACTTCATGGACTCAGTGTTTTAAGTTCACTGAGTACACTTAGTGTTGCCTGTATATATATGATTTAGGATTATATACTAGATCATGGGTAAGTCTGCCATTTGCTACATCTATGAAGAAAACTGTTTTCACACAACACATTTTATCACATTTTTCCCTCTTGCAACTTTTCGCAGATTCTCTCTACCTTCCTACACACACACAACTTCGTTCACTCTCTCACTCAGTTTTAAAAGAGAAAAAAAAATTTAAAACAAACACAAAACCAATAAGAAAAATGCCAAAATGAAACAACAGGATGAAACACAAAAGAAATGGAGTTTGTTTTATTTGGCCAGAAAGAGTTGGCCAATAAAGCATGAAAAAAGTTAAATAATTCTAGGTAGCCCTTCCTATATGGGCATGCATTTGTCATTCAAGTGGGCAAGAGTAACCTACAAATAGATGTCCTTATGGGAGAGGTCATTCTCTAAATATGTTTCTTGTTTTGGTTAATGAATAAAGTACTGTTTGCCAATATGAAAGGAAGATAAGAGGAACTATGAGACAAAGAGGAAAGACGAAGTAGTAAGGAGGAGTCAGCATGTAGAGACAGGAGAGAATAGAAGTTCAGGCCCACTCTCCGGTAAGATGAGACCACATGGAAATAGTTTAATAGAAATGGGTTAATAATTAAGATAGAGCTAGCCAATAAGAAACTAGTAACTGGCCAACAGCATTATATCAAATACAGAGTCTCTGCGTGTTATTGGGGGCGGGTGTGGTGGTAGGACTGACTGGCAAGGACAAACCTTACTAGTTACAATGTGCCCTCTCACATTAGTAATATCCCCTTTCTCAGAAGCCACTGACCTCAATTCGGTTCCCAGTTAGGTGTGGGCATAGGAGCCCTTACCTTCCCCATGCTGGAGGTTTTAACTCTTTTTCTTGTGAAGGTCATGTATAGGTTGTCACAGCTGCTGGGAATTCCTGTATGTACCCATCATGTCATATCCCGATACTAGATTTCACAGCATTCTTTGCCATCCTCTCCTTTTAATTCTCTCTTTTAGGATCTTCCCTGAGCTTTGTGAATTCAGATGATATGCATATTTCCAACAGATAGATGAAAATAGTAATGTAATTGTTGGGAAAAACATATTAAATTGCATGAGATAATTTATGCCTTAGTTGTTTGTCTCATTGTTATGACATAATATTTTAATCAAAGCAAATTAGAGAAGTAAAGTTTTATTTTTGTTCCCAGTTTGAGGGCACTTTCCATCAGGACAGGAAAGTCATGAGATAGAAGCTGGAACAAACTGGTCTCTATCCATGACAGAAAGCATAGGGAAATAAACTCTCATTCTCAACAAAATTTTCCTTCTTATATAGTCCAACACTCAAGCCTAAGAAATGCTGCTGGCCACTGTCAGTGAGGGTCTTTCCACTTCAGTTAATGTAATGATGGTAACCTTTTGTAAACAACCCCAGAAGTCTGGGTGATTCTAGACCCTGTCAAGCTCATCAATCAATGTTATACATCATGCACTTCACCACACTGAGAACATTTATTATTAAAATCCAATTGGCATATTTAGGAATATGTATGTATTTGCATATGTGTATGAAACAGTGACTAATAGGAAAAGAGGGCAAGAACTTGAAGATTGGAAGGGCAGGTATATGGGTAGCTTTGAAATAAGAAAAGACAAGGGTGAAATGATGTAAATTATATTACAATATCAACAAATAAAAAAAAACAATTTTTAAGAAATCACAGAACATAACAGGTGCTAGAAATGATGGAGATGAATAATATTTAGCTGTTTCTGGCAGAAATGTAAATTAATGCACTCAGTATGGGCATCAGTATAAATCTGTCTAAAAACAAGAAAAAAAAAAAACAGAAAAGCAGAAATACCATGTGGTCCAGCAATCTCACTGCTAGATATATAGAGAAAGGTACTGACATTAACATACTGAAGAGATACTTGCACTCCCATGCTTATTGCAATACTGTTTACATAGGAGTTGGTAGGGGACACAATGTGAATGTTTGTTGGGAATAATAATTTCTAGTGTAATTTCTAGTGTACTATGGCATAAATCAAATCTAAAATAATCAAAAATATCACATTAACCATATCAAAAAGAGAAGAATTTGAAAATATCTACCATAAAGAAATGGTAACATTTTAAGTTCATATGTGCTTATTACATGAGTTGACAATTATTAAATATATATGTTAGTTAAAACATTGCATTGTGTCTCAAGAATATACACAAGTATTATAGTTTAGTAAAATGATAAATGCAAACAAACATATTTTCTAATTATTATTAACCATTAGTCATTTTTTATTGCTGTGACAACACTTCACAAGAGCAACTTAAAGGAGAGTTTATTTTCTCCTACAGATTGAGAGAACACAGTCCATCCTGGTAGGTTATCATGTCATCAGAAGACTGGTCACATTACATCACATTACATCACATTACAACAGTCACACATCAGAGAGAACAGGAAGTCAGCAATTCTAAGCAATGAAATTTTAAGCCCCTCCCAGTGACTTGACTCATTTCCTCTAGTAAGATTCAACTTTTAAAAGTTTCATAACCTTCCAAAGCAAGGCTGCTAGCTGGAAATCTAGTGTTCAAATGCATGGGCCTATAATAGACACTTTACATTCAAATCATGACATTACAACTTTGAAGAATTATGTGTATTTTAATATAAATATTAGCAAACCCTGAAATACTAGGTACATTAAGGAATTTTCCTTTTCCATAGGAGTAAGTCTAGGAAAATTTATAAAGGAAGGTTTATTAAGCTATTGTCATTCAATTTTTATTTCTAGATCAGATTTTTCTTTTGAGCATTTATTAGATTCCAGGAGAAGATGGCATCAGGATCAGGTGTAAAGAAGCACAAACCTGCACACAGATTGAATATGGAAGGAGAAATTGCAAGTCGTGCATCCCATGACAGGCTTCTGATAGTCTCTAATGAGGATCTTCCAAAAAATGCATTCCTAAAGCAGTGGTTCCCAACTTTCCTAATGATGTGACCCTTTAATACAGTTCTTCATGTTGTAGTGACTTTCAACCACAAAATCATTTTCATTGCTACTTCATAACAGCAATTTTGCTACTGTTATGTTAATCATAATGTAAATACCTGTTTTTTCATAGGCAACCCTGTGAAAGTTTCATTCAACCTCCAAAAACGGTTGTGACCCGTAAGCACCTCCCTATGGTTAAGCATATGAACTTTTCAAGGACATTTATGTCAATAGTATTTAATATATATGTAATTGATCCTTGCTAATTGGTTACTTTATGAATATCCAAATAAGGACAAAGAAATAGTGATTAACAACTTGATGACTAACCTAAGCAAGGATTTAAATAGAGAAACCTTTTTATATTTATTAAATTAGCCTGTTCAAATATTCTTACTGATGAAAGAAGGTAGACAGGGATCTTCCCAGTTAAGCAGGACATATCATTTTTTTACTGCCATTTATTGTCAGTATTATTTACTTTCTTCCTTACAGGGAACAAATAATTGACAATAATAATTTCAGCCCATGGTTTTAGGGGAATATAGTTCAACATGGCCTAAAAAACCATGGATACAAGAGTTTGTTAACAAAGCTGAATGATCAGGCCATAGCTGAGGCCAGTAAAATTTAAACCCCCCCATCTCAGTAAACCATTTCCTCCAGCCCTTCTTCCTGAAGGGACTACAACTGTCCAGGCTATCACCATCAGATGGGGACCAAATGTTTAAGCACATGAGCCTGTGGGGTTATTCAACGTGCAAAACATACTTCACCCTCTTTAGGCTTATGGCCATTTTATAATGTAAAATGCATTTAGAATAACTTCAAAAGTCCTTGCACCCTCACAATTCAAATGATGTTCACACATCCAAAGTTTGAACTCTCTTCTAAGACTAAAGCCAATGCATTAATTTTAGGCTTTTAAAAAGAGAGAGGGAAAAGCAATTCAATCCCTATATACAATGACATAAACATTCTAATCCTTTAAGGGAAGAATAGGCACAGCAAATAAGCCTCAGGACAGACTAAGACAAAAGCGAGAAGAACAAACACTAAAACCAGATTCTCCATCTCTACCTTCAGTGATTTTGCCCAGCCTGCAGAATATGTGTTCTTTTATTTGGGCTATCTCCACTCTGGAACTTTCCTCTGTGAATCAAACTTCTAGCATCTTGTATATCTTGTATTCTCTTTTGGTCTTACTATCTTGAGTTGCTATGTCAGAAACAGACAAACACATTTGACTTTCCACATATTATTAGCTAATAATAAATTGAAAGTTGTATCTGTTTCATTCACAGTAATGTAAATATAATCCCAGTTTCTCTTAGTCTTTTATTATAATATTATTAGTATTAACTCATAGATCACACATTACTCATTACATAAAATTTAATATTTAAATCTACTATCTACTTGTCTTCTAAATGGCTGCAGAAGAATTAAAGACCCTGATGGAGAATTAAAGAATTCAAGGAGGGCTTATATAGGGAGAGGAAGTGGGCTAAAACAGATATAAAGAGATTATTGCAGGGAAGCTGCTGGAATGACCTGCAGAGTCAGGCAATGGAGTGATAATATTGAGTTAAAATTCATAAGTGAGATGTAGGACCATAAAGGAGATACAGATGAAGCATAGAATATCAGGACCTTGGAGGAAAGTTATAGATCTAGGTCCAGGCAGACAGATAAATGAACAGAAGAGTTTGAATAGACCTTGTCAACAATGGAGACCAAGCTGAGCTAAAGTTCTTAGGGCAGACAGGAATGTTTTTCCTATTGGTCTCCTAAACACACTGAGTGGTCAGAAAATATGTCAGTGGTGGCTACTACAATTGTAGACTTAGGTTTCCTCTTCTTTATGTAGTTCAGGTAGGGATGTTGAACTCTTACTTGTTGTGTGGTAAGTTCTCCAGCCAGGTTTCATTGACATGATTTTAATATGACAATATTCTCATGAGATTCCATTCTAATTTGAAAATTTGTATAGTGATTCCTTTTACATTTAGAAATACATTTGTTTTTTATTGATCTATGTCTCATATGAGGTACTGGATAAGTGGTGATGTCTGCATGCAAATGGAGGTGCATATCATTTGCCTTGGTATTTTCACTAAAAATGGAGCTAAATCATGCTTGTAAATTAGAGACACACAATGTAAGAGGCCACTGGCAGTGGATTTAAGACCTAACACTAATGTACAAACTGACTTAGTGGATACCATTCTATGTGGAAAGATACCTTGCCCAGCCTTGACACAGGAGTGTGGGGGTGGAGAGATGCCTTGGTACTACCTCAACTAGATGATGGGACAGACTTAGTAGACTTCCTCTGGCAGGCCTTACATTCTCTGTGGAGCAGACAGGAGGAGGGGGGAGTAGAGTGAGTGAAATCAAAGGAGGGAGGAGGATCTGGGATTAGAATGTAAAAAATAAATTATAAAATAGAGATATGCACCCCCCATTGATCTCAATGATCTCAGCATTCACCTTCATAATTTCTTGTACAACCCACTCAACAGCTCCATTCAGGGGAAACAAATCTCATGCACATGGTCTGGCCTTAGTGGCTTTCTAGAACTCTGTTATGTGCCTTCATGAGTTCAAAAATCTGACACACTGGTTGCCTACAAAAGAAGTATCAACAAAACAACATGAAGTTCTGTTGGCAACTAGAGCTATAGCCTGACCACCTTGGACCACAGCAAACAGCACGCAATAGTCCAGGGTAGCCTGCCTGGCTCAAGTTGAGTAAATACTTCCCTAGGTTTTCTCCATTGAAGCAGGATGTTGAAAGCACTATTTATTTATGCATTTTCTGTTCAAATGTAAGCTTTTCTATTGTTTTTGAATTGTCACACCCCTTAGTCACTTTTTCAATAATCTCAAAACAAAGTATTATATTTAGATTTAATAGCAGAAGTCTCTTTGACAATTATAGCCACATTTTCCTTATGTGCCTTATTTGCAGCTTTGACTGAGATCAAGGTCCTTTCATCTTTCTGTTTCACTTTCTACTTTGAATTCTCAGCATTAAATCTTACTAACTGTAGGAGCAATAACCATCCATTGCTTGAATGTTGTGATCTTGAAATTTCAATCACAAAACAAATTTGTTCATAACTTTAACTTCAACTTCACTACAGGTTTTAAGATATAGACAGAATTCAAAAGGATTTTGTGACAGACTATATAGCATAGTATTGTTCTGCTAAGTTTTTTTCACTTTGACTAGAACCATTTAGGAGATGGGAATCTCATTTGAGGAATTGCTTAAATCAGATTGTCCTGTAGGCATTACAATGGACCATTTTCTTTATTAATGATTAATTAATAATTAAACCACCCGGATTGCTGTGGGTTTTGGCCACACTAAATAGTTGGTCTTGCATTGTATCTGAAAGCAAGCTTAGCTAGCCATGGAAAGCAAGCCAGTAAGCAGTGTTCCTCCATAGGGTTTCCTTCAGTTCATGCCTTAAGGTTACTGCCTTGAGTGATTACTGACTTCTTTCAGTTATGGATTATGAAAATGAAACAAACCCCTTTCTTCCTTAAGTTGTTTTTGGTCAATGTGTTATCACAGCTAAGAGAAGCTGACTAGGACTGATAGTTACTTGTTTGATGCTTAATAGAGGCCTGTGTTCCTCTGTGTTCTTATGGGTCAAGCATCTCTTGAATGACTTTATTTGGCATCCCTGTCTAGAGAACTCCTACCAGAATAATTCTCAAAACTCTGCTTATACCAATATAAGGATTTTTATTGACCAGCTTCAAGCTCTTCCATATTTCTTCAACAAATCAAGTTTGAAGGCCTTGTTCTATGGCTAGATTTATTACCATAGCAATCTGAGAATAATTTATGTAACTCTTCAATAATAATTTATGTCTTCATTACACTTTTTTATCACTGTGAGCAAATATCTGGGAAAATTAGTTTAAAGGAAGAATTTGTTTTGGCTCACAGTTAATCAAAACATCATTGTGGCAGGAGAGTATTCACACTCAACAGATTAGAAACCAAAGATACCAAGCAAGAACTGGGTCTAGGCTGTAACTCATAATGCCTACACTTTAGGGGCCCACTTTTCTCATAGGCTATACTTTGTCATGTCCCCAACTTCCAGTATAGCATCTCTAAAAGAGATTTAAATATTCAAACACTGTAGCCTGTGGGAACGTAGTCACACTGGGATGTATTCAACTGTAGAAACAGCTAAAATTTTTCATATTTAAGTATATTTTTTTCTGATCGGTATTCATACCAGCTATGGATATTTTAATGTATATCTTCGGCAACCATATTTATGTACATGTAACTAGTGGTAGAATTCTTAGGCCATAGAAGATTGCTGGCTCTTTTGTATAAACCTGTTCATTTATGGAAATATTTATCAATGAGTAGTTGTGCAACCTTGAATTATGTTAGCAAATAATGAGAATGATCTTGCTGTTTTTATTTATTTATTATTAATACTACATATACTACTATTAACACATTTTTGCTCCAATTTCATTTTGAGATTTTGGAAGAAACAACATGTCTTTGTCTTTTCCAGTGTATGCTATAATGTCAGGCATTTAATACTGAATCCAAAGTTGCAAATAAATTGAAATATTTGATATCACTTATATACAGCTTGAAAAATGTGTATGCCCAAAGGAACACTTGATTTCCATGAAGAAAGCCTTAAAAATCTTAGAATTTCACATTTGTGAACATAAAGACATTACATAGAATTTTATGGCTTTTTCTCAAAGTATTATCTAAAATTCTACACCTTTCTGTTTCAATTTTCTTACTTTAACTGGACAGCAAGAGCACTTTTTATAAGAAACAATCACTGTGTCTTACTGTAACGCTTTGTATATTGATACAATTGTTTTAATTTCTTAGGCCATGAACTTGATATCAAATGGCTACCTGTGAGCCTGCAGCTGTATAATTCACTGACATAATGATTGCAGATAGTTCCAAGTTATTGCCAAAAATGCTGGTCTTCTTGGTAGATCTATGCTATGTTTTGAACAGCACACCTTTGTTTTTGCAAAAAAGAAGAAATTGGTCCTGGATTTAAAAATGTTTGTATAAACATTTTTAAAGTTATATTTCAATGCAGGCAATCTTGTTTGAAGCAGTACAAACCTTTACAAGTCAGATAAAAATTTTTTGAGCCATAAAAAAAAGCTAACATATTTATATGTGAAAAACAAACGTTTCAAGGGGCAGTTAAGGACCATTTTTGGACAGGTGTACATGCCAGAAAGCCCCAATGATGGTGGATTGCTTCCTCTCAAGAATGTGTATTGTAAACTTGTGAAACCTTACTCATAGTTTTTGATGTAAGAGTCACAAGATGCAGAGTAAATGTTAAAATTTGTACAGGTATAAGACTTTACACTGTGTTTCAAAAGAATTTCTTGTTAGCTGATACACTTTTTTTTCTTCACAGTTGAAGTAGAACTGAAGGTCTGAATCAGGAGTGTGAATGCTTTTCAGTGTAACAGAAAATTGAGAAACAGTAAGGAAATGCAGATTATTCTCTTAGGACTCCACTAGCACATCCCACTCCAGCTACCATTACGCAGTAGTTCCTGGGTAGTTTATTTAGGATCTGATATCTGCTAGTTTAGAGAAAACTGGAAGAGAAAATACATCTCAAAATGTGTAAGAAGGCCTTATATTCACTGAACTATTTCAAAGAATATACAGATACAGCAGACCATTGAGTAGAGTCAGCCCATGCCTCCTCACACTGCAATTCCTGCAGCAGACTCCAAGTACATTTATTTTGTCAGTATCTTATTCAGTGAGCAAATATTGAGTACTCACAATAATGAGTCAATGCAAAAAATAGTAGCATTTTCACTGGACTCCTTCCAATCAATAGTGATTGAGTCTTCAGGTTAGTGTCAAGGTTAAATGATTTTGGGCCCTCCCGGAGCATCAGTTCATGAGTCTTACCCCTGTCACACTTACTTTCACTATAAATTCCTTGATTCCTTAGATTGGAACATGTAAGCTATCTTCTGTGTCATCAGAAATTGACTACTCTGCTAGTTGTGATCATGTTGAAGAGAAGCTTTCGTCACCTGGTCAGGACTCAGTGCTCACAGCATGGAGGGCAGATGGAATAGCTTACACATAAAGGACACAGAGTAGAGCCAGGAGAGTTGAGAATGTGGCTTCCTCCTTCCTGCCTTTTATTCCATCCAGACCCCCTTTCCTGGTTTGGCTGCATCCATTTTGAGTGGTAGTCTTGACCCTCCCATCAGATAATTTTCCTTGGGTGTAGTTTCTGAATCTCCTAAATTCTTCTTAATTCCATTACTTTGATTGACAAGATTCAGCTTCAAAATACCTAGTAGTTTGCATTAACCACTGGTGAGTACTGTCTTATTAAAAATTAGAACTTTCATACTTACTCTCCTGGGTCCAACAAAGTGATATGTCATTCTGATTTTCAAGGGTGCAGAGTATGTTCAACAGATACAGTAAAAGAAGCTATGAGATGCCCTCACTCATTTTTTGCTTAAAAACTATTTACTGAGTGTACATAGTCTATCTGAGTGTATGTGTGGGTTGGGACATAACAAAGCCTGTGTGGGGGGCATCAGAGAACAATGTGTGAGAGTAACCTTTTCATCCTACCATATGAGTCCTGATTATTAAATTCACATCATCAGACTTCATAGCAGGCAGTTTTACCCATTGAGCTATGTCACTAGCTCCCAAAACTCTTTACACCGATTATTATTACTCCCCAATTGGATTAAGCACAATTATCTTTATCCCTTTGTGTTCCTTTTATGTTTCAATTCATGATTCTGAAGAAAAGAGAGATCCATAAGTATGTTCATATTTGCAATATGTAGTAACTTTGTTAAGACAGAATAGACACAGTTACCTTTAGGCAATTTTAACTAAGTTTAGGACATATGGGTCTTATTGACAAGATTGTTTTGAACCCACAAATGGAAGACTCTTTCAACTTCTGATTGGAATTTACTAAACCAGAAAACATCGATTTTTAAAGCACTACAGATAGATGGAAGGAAACAAAAAATGTCAGTGACTGTTTCATGGCCCCTTGAATTATCTGAAATGTCTTCTCATCCACTTCCCAGAACTAATCCTGAGACCAAAATTAGTGTACATGAACATACAAAGGGACAGCTGCCAAGAAATAAATTCACTGAGGAGTTCTCTCTCTTTCTTTCTCTCTTTCTCTTTCTCTCTCTTGTGTGTGTGTGTGTGTGTGTGTGTGTGTGTGTGTGTGTGTGTGCATGTGTGTGCACGTGTGCACATATGCACGTGCACCCTGCTGGCAATGTGGACAAGACACAGAAAGTTAATTAGACATTAGTTGAATCCTACAGAGGAGCTCCATAAAGTAAATTGCACCTGGGTATTGGCTCTATCTACAAGGTGCCAACGAGCAGTCATTGTAACTGTTCCTGCATGTTTGGAGTTGAGGAAATTGAGGACTGAAGAAGGAAAACAAAAACTTCCAGGAATTTTCTTCTCTTTGTTTTTCTTCTCAGAGTCTCTCTGACAGTCTGAGCTCAGTTCTCCAGAGGGAAATGTGGGGTTTGTGTAGCCCATCAATGCTGTTCACTACACATATTCTTTCTCTTACTAACTTTCTTTTTGGCACAAAGGAGAACTGCTCCTGAAATTCTAGAAGTGTTGCTATACTACACTATAAATTAGTTATTCAGAGGCTATTTGTGTAATCAAAATAAGCTGTGTAGCCAAAAAGTTTTGCCAGAAAATATGTGTAGGAAGCTTTATGGCCTATGCCTATCAGCACCCCAGAAAACATTTTATAAAACAGTTCTCTTGAAATTCTTGCTGGCTTTACTTCTGCTAACCATTAGGCCAGGGATGTGGGAATTTGTTTCTGCCCCTCTCTAGTGCATCACAAAGCACAGATGACATAGGCTTTAGTACTTATAGTTTTTGTTTTGTTTCTCTTTTTTCGAGGTATCTACTCAAGCATCGCTTGCTTTTCTACTCCTTTTTGTCACCCGCAAAGGGAAAGCAGCATTGGAAAGTCCTGTTAGACACAGTGCTGGGGGTCAGCATCTCAGGATGTTAGATGGTGCTGGAACATCAGCATTGCATGATGTTTGACAGCTCTGGAGGTCAGTATTGCAGGGTGTTAGACAGCAAGGTCAGCATCTCATGGGGTTAGACAGTGCTGGAGGTCAGCATAGCATGATGTTAGCACTGGAGGTCAGCATCACAGGATCTTAGACAGCTCTGGGACATCAGCATAACTCAATATGATATTAGTTTTGTTTATTGCTGGATCAAACACCCACCAAAAAAGCCACTAAAGGAACAGTTTCACTTTGTTACCGTTCAAGGAGATAGTTCTGGCAGTGATGATGTGGTGGCCTAGGGTAAGAAGCAGCTGTCTCATTGCATCCTAATTAGGAAGGAAAGAACAATACTATTCAGTTTCATTTTTCCTTTTCATTCAGTCTGACACCCAAGATCATGGATGGCGCTCCCCTAGTTCTCAGTGGGTCTTTCCCACACAGAGAAATCTTTCAGGAAACATTCAGCCACTCATAGGTGTGAGGCCATGGTGCTTCTCAACCCATTCTGTTGACAATGAAGATTATCCATCATGACTAAGTTAATAAATCTTAATAAAACATTGCTCAAGATTTTATATTGACCCACCCAATTCATTCAGATATCTAGTACAGTGAACTTTTAACTTTAGTGTAAATGATTCCCAAGACAATAGGAAATGTTCTTGAACACAAATAATGAGCTTCATTTACAGGCAGTGTGCTAATCCAAATCATATACTAAGTCCAAAGGAAGATGTTAATAGGACAATGACGCCAGGGAAGAACTTGTACATGTGTATTTTGCCTGAGTTTTGAGGACGAACCATACATACTGACAAAAGAATAAGGGCCCGAATATGGCACTTACTATACACAAAGTCAGGAAATTTTTGTTGATTTTAACTAAGTGTATAACTTTGCAACAAACGTTACAAAAATAAAACATAGTTACACACTTATTTAAACACTCAGAGCACATGGAAGTATAAATTTCAGGGATGAAATTGAACCCAATTTCAAAGCAAGTTCTGTATTCTATTATTAGTCTCAGTTTATTGATGTGAACTTCTTCAGTAAGGGCTGGTGGCTTTTATGAAAGACCATGTGTCATGCAGTCTGTAGGGCTCTTCAAAGAAATGGGTGGGGAGGCAGCAGTGGCCTGAGGAGACAGGAACAGGCCAGGCCAGCACTTGCAAGGCAGTGCTGGCCTGATGCTGGTGATGGGGAGCAGCTTGTCATTTGTCTGTGCTGGCATACCACCTTTCCCTCTGCAGGTCTCACCCACTGTGTTATCCAATGCAGGCTACCCCATTCTTCATAGCCAAATTGCTCTGTAACTGAAGATCTATGTCTTCAACCCTAAGACAACCGAAAAAAAAAAAAAAAAACTGTTCTTCAGTCACAATTGTCACAGTGTTCTGTCCTATGTCTCTCGGACTCAAATGACAGTTCCATGTTCGTCCTCCTGCTGATGCTTTTGGCTACACTTGTCTGTGCTACAAACTGGCTTTCGAGTTTATCACACTTTTCTCTCCCTCTAATCCATATCTGTAGCTTGTTAAGGTCTTAAATCTCTCTATTTTGCATTTGAATTTTGTCTGTCTTTTTGTTTACTAGTCTCATACCAATTCTTGAGTATTATAACAATACTGTTTTACTGATTTCCAAACCCACTGTCTTTCCCCTCTAATGTAAGTTTTTTTTTTGTTTTTGTTTGTTTGTTTGTTTTTCAGTCCTTGAAATGTTCTCTTTCAAGTGCAGGTGGGTTAGACATTGTAAAACCTTTGTTGAAAATAAATAATCATGACTACATAAATGCCTTTGATTGCTTCTCTGTGCTTATATATGTAACTAAACACCCTTGGTATTTGCTCAGCCAGCTTTCCAGATTTCTTACCCATGTTAACTCTCTGAGGATATATTATAGAGAATTTGATTTTTCCATACTTTCCATGAATTTTCCAGCTTCACACTATTGCCATTGTCCTAAACAATCTTCTACATTTAATATTTCCTCCGGAAGAAACCATGATAACTTAAGACATTCTGTATATGTGAAAACTATACTGACTGTTTCAAAACATTTTCCTTGTTCTATTAAATGATCTTTGATTTATATTAAAACTGTTTCCACACTTGTGTGATCCTACTATTTAAAATTAGAGCATAGTAGGTCCTCAAGAAATTTTCCTAAGACTAAATTATTTAATTTAAATCAAGAAATGGTGTTTTATAGGCTGAGAAGATGTTAAAGCTAGTAATAATAATAATATCTGAATGAATGAAAAGCCATGTGGTTCTGTCCAAATTTCTAATGAAAATCAGGTAAAAAACTAGTTTTACCTCAGTCACTCCCTTCAGTAGAAGTTCGCTATCATGACTGTACTATATGTAAAGTAGAAATGCAATTTGAAACTTTTGTTTTCTAAGTACAATTATTAAAGTTCCTGATAGAGACTGGATTTCTGCAGGAGTTGAGTTAAAAAAGAGTTTCTGGTAGATTAGTCAAAACAGTTCTCATTTAAAACACATGGCACGTAAAGGCACAAATTTGCTTGTAATTTAAGACATATAAGCAACTACCCAAGCAAATATAAATACAGTGACAAATGTGGCTACTGAGAAATGCCTCCCCAACACAGTGTTTAGTTTTGAGTTACACAAATA
This sequence comes from Cricetiscus sungorus, assembly GCA_030556225.1. NCBI lineage: Eukaryota > Metazoa > Chordata > Mammalia > Rodentia > Cricetidae > Cricetiscus > Cricetiscus sungorus. Next base: position 44,005,234 of record JANBXA010000398.1, read on the forward strand.
TAAATGGATGGGTTCAGAGGCTTCCTAAGTACCTTAGGTGCAGTCCCATGCTTCTACACTAAGAATGACTTAGTTGGGGGTACTGGATCTTTTAAAGAAATAGTAGGGTCAAGTTTTTTGCCATGTTGAAAAGATTGGCACTATTCTCTTCAGCATGTCTCAACCACAACGTAAAATCTCTTTACAGTATGACAATTGACATTCTTTCACACAGAAACAGCCATTACCATCTGTCATGTGACTGCTCTGAGGATAATGAGAATGCCTTGGATGTGTGGGTTGCAAAGAAATGACTATATTCTGAGGAAAATAAATCTAAATAATACAAACGCAGTGGGAGTGTTGCTAAATATTTCTGGAGACTCTTGAGGCACTTTGGAAGAAAACGAGCCATTGAGTCATAATTTTTGTTTCTCTTTCTCATAACTCTGGCAATTTAAAAATATCATACAGGCAGACCCTGTATTTTAAACTCTAACTTGTGTTTCCTGGAGGGCATCTACAGGGATCTGCCTGCAGGGAGGTCACCAGAAGCCAATGCAAATCAAGTCAGTAGCCCCAGGTTTCCTGGAGGACCCTCTTGGCAGGGGAGGTTTTAGAACATCAACTGTGTAAAAACTGAAACACAACCAACATGTTGAAACAAAACAAATGATTGTTTATCATGTTTAGCAGGAGCACAAGCTTTTTCTCTCAGCAGTTAAACCATTGCTTCTGTCCAAGAAGCATTATGGCTAAGTGAGCAGGCTGTCTTCCAGGGCTGGCCAGGGAGCTGTATGTAAGTGGCTGAGGTAAAGGGGGAAAACAAAGTCTTAACTCTGGATTTCTGCCGTCTGTCAGACCTTTTAATGTACTCTTAACATCCATTCTTTTTTAATCATCTTTTGTCCAATAGATATAAATAAAGCATAAATATATGTCTGACTGCAATGAATTAGCTTCTTAACAGGTGGAGTAAGCCTTGCCAAGATTCTGCAGTGAACTGGTCAATGAAGTTAATGTTCTGCATTAGATCAAAGACTGGCAGTCCACTGTTCTCTGAACAGATATAGATTTAGCATTTATGGGAGGCTTTGAATAGGATAGAGCAATAAGTAGCAGCTGGCTCTCTCTGAGTTTGATTTCACTTCACCTTACATCACGTCAATGAATCTCCTGTTAGAACTAACAAAATGTGGGCTCAGATAGCAAAATAATATGACCTTCCTTGCAAATAGGTTTTTGTCTGAAATATTATTAATTCTACAAACAAATAACTTATAAAAACAGCAAGAGTTCTATTTTCATCCTGTATATTGATTTAATTGTTCCCCAGGAAAAAGTTAAATCAACCCAGGTTGCTGAAAACATATTGCCATTGAGATTGGTATTCTGATCTCATATGATTGCTACCTTCCTATTTAGCTTTCAAAAAGTCATTTAACCTCTGTAGTCTATTATTACAGGGCCTATTATCATCAAGTTTTCTTGTGATTTTAAGATTTAATGAACAATAGAAAAGAACCATCCACCATTTTGATAATGATACTGTTTTTGCTAGCATACCTATTTAACTTTAGTTTACATTTATGAGTGATTATTTTATAGCATTTGATTCTAATTGAGCATCTTTGTTGAATTTCTTTTTAAAGATAAAATTTAGGTTAAAACTATAAGTACATCATTTCCTTTATTTACCTCCCTTCAATCGGTACCATGACTGCTCCCTTTTTTTTCAAATTGGTACTTCCTTTAATTTTATTATTTATTTTATTATTATTGTTGCACATACACACACAGAGGCATATACTATCATACACGTGTTACTACTTTGTATTATATAACCAGATAGGAGGCTCATCTCTGGGAGAATATAAGACAATTCTTCTCTAAAGAGCCCTAGTTGACCCTAGTTATTTGTCTTTGATTAAGACTCAGTGAGATTTCCCCCTCCATGCTAGCATGCTTTTTGGTATTATCTAGGAGACACAGGCTCACAGAAGATTTCCTGGTTCTATAATCTTTTCTCTCTTTCTTCCAGGATATTCTTCAGGCCTTGGGTACAAGAGATGTGTTGTAAATATTTCCTTTTGTAGATATCAAAGGAGCACAATCTGGGATAGTTTTAATGTAAAGAGGATTTTCAAAGAACCTAGTTCAAAGATTCAATGGCAGTATGTGGTGCTGGCTTTCTTCCTGGTATAGATTTGAGGTAATGTCGAACATCACTTGAACAAATACAGAGAGGCTGCACATGAATCCTGGTTCCTCTTCTTAGAAGGCCAACAAAATTCAATATTGGGGACTCTGCAATGATGCTAATCTTAGCCACCTATCCCAAGACCTACCTGTAAAGACTAGTTAGATTCCTTCTTCTTTATTAGTACCTGACAATAGGCAGTGCACTACAAGCTGTGTGATGGTGGTATAAACCAAAGTACAGGAGGTGAGCACAATTCTCAGAGCTTGCAGTAAACATACTCCTGCCATATTGGAAAGCATAACTGGTTCCAGCCAGCAGTTTTAATCATAGCCATGCTGTTTAGCAGATTAAAGACTAATGGTTAGAAAAAGAACGAGATATACAGTAAAGACTGATTCAGATGAAGAAAAATCTCTAAAGGATTTATGGTTTAAATTATGTGTAGGCTTGAGAGACAAAAGAAAAAGAATAGGGAAAGTCTTTTAAAAAGGATTAGGGTAGCTGGGTGTGGAGGCACATGCCATTAATCCCTGCACTCCAGAGGAAGAGGCAGGCAGATCTCTGTGATTTCAAGTCCAACCTAGCCTACAGAGTGAGTTCCAGAACAGCCAAAAATAACTAAAGAAACATTGTTTTAAAAAAGAAAAAAAAATAAGATATAAAGTAATAAAAAGTCAATGTAAATATGGGAAAAAATAGAAAGCATGTTATTGTTTTGTCTTTAAATTGTTTGATTGCTGAGGAAGGAGCAACAGCTGCTAAAAGATATTTGGCCATAAATGCTGCTGAATTCATCCAGTTTATATATTTTGAAAAAGCCTTGACTTCAAAATTTAAGTCTAAGGACATGTTACTTTGGAAAAGAGGTTCTGCCTCTGTTTCCACAGAAGATGAAAAGCTATTTATTCCTTCCAGACTAATATGGTTTGATCAAGAAAGATCCCCTGAAGCAGTGTCTCAGGTGTCCAACATCCAAAACAGCTGAAACAATGCAACCTCACAGAATACTACAGCTAGGATTTGACTATGGTTCCAGGTTTCCTCAGTATCTCCATGGGATTGACAATGCTCCAAAAAGCAGGAAGCAGTTTAGATAGAACTGCTTCCACATTTCCAAACATTGTTTATAAATGTTTGTTTTCATTTTAACTGTTAATGGTTAATGATCACAGTCAATCTCTTTCTAAACAGCAACAAAAAGAAATATGATATAGAAATGAATACTTTGCTTGCTCTATTCATTCCCTGACTCAATCTTCCTGCTCTATCATGTCCGCCTCTGCCCTCCTCTTCTCCACAACTCCCTCTCTTCCCCTGACCCCCATGCTCCCAACTTGCTTGGGGGATCTTGTCCCTTTCCCATTCTCCAGAGGACATTGTATATGTCTCTCTGAGGGTCCTCCTTGTATCTTAGCTTTTCTGGTGGTGTGGATTGTAGGCTGGTAATACTTTTCTCTATGTCTAAAAGCCATATATGAGTGAGTACATTATAGGTTTTAAGAGAAATCTGGCACTAGAGAAATGTCCTGAGATCTACAAGGATAACCCCAACTAGCAATATAAGCAACAGTGGAGAGGCTACCTTAAATGCCCTTTCCTGATAATGAAATTGATGACTACCTTATATGACATCATAGAGCCTTCATCCAGCCACTGATGGAAGCAGAAGCAGACACCTACAGATAAACACTGAGCCAAACTCTTGGAATCCAATTGCAGAAAGAGAGGACTGATGAGCAAAGGGGTCAAGACCAGGCTGGAGAAACCCATAGAAACTGCTGACCTGAACAAATGGAAGCTCATGGACTCCAGTCTGATAGCTAGTAAGCCAGCACAGAACTGACCCAGATTTCCTGAATATGGTGTTAGTTGGGAGGACTGGGCAGAATATGGGGCCTCTGTCAGTGGATTAGTGTTCATCCCTAGTATTGGAATGGACTTTGGGAGTCTATTCTACATAGAGGAATACCCCTCAACATAGACACATGGGGGAGGGCCTGGGCCCTGCTCCAAATATCTCAGACTTTGAAGATTCCCCATGGAAGGCCTCAACCTCCTTGGGGAGCAAAAAAGGGGATGGGATAGCAATCTGTTGGGGGAACGGGGGAGCAGCAGGGTGCATGAACTGGGATTGACATGTAAAACAACTTTGTTTCTAATTTAAATAAAAAGGTATATATAATAAAGAAATGAATGCTTTGTATTGATATGGATTTTGTCATTAATTTTGTCATTAATGGCCAGTTTTGTTGTATGTGTAATTTTGCTCTTGTTTAGGTATTGTGTTTTTACTGTTCTTTAAAAAAATGTAATTTATATATGAATTATCGATAGTCACCTATAACAGACAAACATAGTTACATTAGTTAGGTATTCTAGTTGTACAGAGAAATATTTCAAATGGTTAGATATTCTTCAAAACCTTTTAAAGACTAAGAGAATATGGCATTTAAAATGGTTTACAAGGGTTTTTCATGACCATGAGTAATGTCTGCTCCTGGTAGCACCAATCTGCTTTAGAGAAGATGATGGGACTACACCACTGTTGGACTGGGAGGGAAATAAGTGTGCCTCTACAGAAATAAATTTTTCTGGCTAAAGTCACTTTAGAAATGTTTCATATTTCTACAGAGATAGGTTTTAGAAATATTTTGTAAATAAAATATTGATTATGATATTTTTGAAAACTAGATTTGGAAGAAAACTCGTACATTTTGTTTGTATGACAGTTTTGGCTTCTTATTTGTCATCCTCTCTTACACAGGTTTTCAGTGAAAATACTATAGTACATGCATTAGTATTCTGTAAAACTTTTCTAGTGTCTACTCTCTGCAATGTGAGTGTGTTTCTCGACTTTAGAGAGCTTAAGTTATAGAGGTTGAAAATTGGTAAGAGAATACACAAATAAATGAATAGGACAATTTTAAGGTTTCCAGTGCTATAAAGATAGAGGATAGACTGATACTATAAGAACTGAAGGAATCCATGTCAGTTAGGAAGTTTGGAAAGATTAGGAAATTTAGGCTGTTAGTGATGATCTGTCTTGGGAGGTGATCTGCTCACTAAGAAACTGGCTGTACCAAGTCTTGGGTAGAGGTCTCTAATTCAAAAGCCAGGCAAGTGCAGCATACTAAAGCTGTTGGAAGAGATCTGATAGCAAATGTTCCAAGGTCAGACCAGAGCTATAGTGAATGAAGTAGAGAGGCGTTCAGATAGCCAGAATGTCAGTTTAGGTTACATGAACAAACTGAGTCTATTTAAAATATAGTGGATCCAGCTGTGTTTATTTATGCCTTTGACCCTTGCCACCTAAGATGGTAATACAGGAGAACTATATGTTTGCATTAATCTCAGACAACATCGGAAGATTCTGAGAAAAAAAAATAGGGGAGGAGAAATGTCTCAATGGTTAAAGCAGATACTTATGCAACTATCTATAGTGCAGGAATGGTTTCAAATGTGACCTATTGGGGTCAGAGACAGGAGGATCACTAGTGCTTGGGGCTTGAGTCTTGGGTTTCTTCTTGGCTGATAGCTTAGGAGATAGATAGATAGATAGATAGATAGATAGATAGACAGACAGAAACACACACACAGAGACAGACAGAAAGAGAGAGAGAGAAGGAGAGAGAGATATCTAGGCTCAGGGAGAGACTTTGGTTCAAAAGAATGTGGTAGAAATTGATAGAGAAGAATACACTCCTCTGACCCCTACATGTGCACCTTCACACACATGTGCACCCATATACTACAAGGGTAATACATACAAACACACATGAACTAGTGATGAAAAGAAACAGTGGAAAGCTATCATAGGGTCTTAATGTTTAGAATAGTAAAACCCAAGGACAAGACTCTTGGAAATGCTGAATGTGAACACTAAATCATGTGAAGGGTTTCTTGAGATGTCAAAAATTAAGATCAAGCAGAAAAGTGATATAATTTACATTTTGATCAAACTCTAACAGTGACATTTCAATAATTCAAGTAAGCATAGATATATAATGTAGGTCCCACTACCCTCAACCCTCTTCATAAGAGAATTGTTTAATATTTCCTCTACCATATACAGACCCATGTCAGACAGAGCTGTAAGTTGTGCAGTGCACAGAGCTTGACAGACAATGTGTTTAATTCACCAACATTTTGCTTTTATTTTTCTCCAGTTCTGATATTAATATTACATTTTCTTTCATTTTATTACATGTCTATCTGAACAAGTATTAAACATCTTAAAGAAAGTTGAGATAAATTCTTAGAGGTTTTCTTAATTTGAAGATGTATTATTTATATTCAATCCTAAAGGCTATTTTCCTTGGCATAAATCTTATAATGGCTGGTTATTTTTTGTTTGTTTGTGTGCTCTTTTCTATGTGTGAGTGGAGTTCTTTATTTTATTTGCCTTTTGTTTTTCATTTACCAATTAAAGATATTATGTCTTCTTTTCTGGTTTCTGTAGTTATGTTTACATATTTTGTCATTCAAGTCCTTGCATATCTATTGAAATGTGTAATTTTTTTTAACTGCCTTCAAGCTTTCTTTTTAAAAATTTACTGAAGATTGCTATGATATAAATTTGGGGCTTATATCTTGTCTTTGTTTTGTTTAGTTTTGTAAATACATAAATATATGTCTTTCACTAACTGCTTTAGGAAGTATGTCTTAGTCATACATTCTTGTCCTCTGTTTTTCAAACTCAAGTTGGACATGCTGGAACTCTGTTATGTCACATTAGTTTTCTGGTTTTTATACCTACTTTTTTTTTTTTTTTTTGCAAATTATATTTCCAACAGTTTCTAGGCTTATCATCAAGTTTACTGCTAATCTTCTCTCTCATATTAAGTAAAGCCGTAAGTTAAAATTTTGTGACTATTGTCTACTTCTAATTCTAAGATATATAGATTTCTTCATATTATTATCTTCTATTTCTTTGTTGAGATTTTCTGTTTTGTTTGTTTTAGTATGATATTAGTGACTGTTCTATTGTTGTGAAGAAACACCATGATTATGGCACCTTATACAATGATGCATTTCATTGGAATTTTGCTTACATTATCAGAGGATGAATCTATGATAATCATGCTGGGAAGTGCGGAGGCAGGCAGCCAGCCATTGTACTGGAGCAGTAGGTGAGAGCTTACATCTGATCCACAAGAGGGAGTAGCATGGGATTTTTGAAACTCCAGAGCCCTTCCCCAGTGATACAATTCCAACAAGACCCCACCTCCTATTCCTTTCTAAACACTTCCACTACCTGGGGATCAAACATTCAATCATGGCAGACTATAGAACCATTCTCATTCAAACCAACACAGTATGTTTGTGATTATTCCCTGAAGCATTTCAAAGATAGTTGCTTTAAAAACTTCATGGATAATCCAGCCTGTATTCACTTGGCATTGCTATTGGCGAATTGTCTTTTCTCATTCAGATTGAGATCTCCTCAGGTTTAGGTATAATAAATGATTTCTCACTGCATCTCATGACAATTAGAGAACTATAAGATTGCTAATGCCATGTATATCATTTAATTCCAAGACATCACCTTATTGAGGCTTAACTTGAAGATCCAAATAGAAGTAATATTTCACACCATCCTTCCAAATTTATTTCACAGTATTGACAAAGTGAAAGCTTTGTTGCTGCAATATGTCTGACAATAGCAATGTGGAAGGAAGGGCCTATTTCAACCCACAGGTGGAAGCTATAGTCTATCATGGCAAGGAAGTCATGGTGCTAGGATCTAGAGGCAGCTGGCCACATTGTATTCTGAATAAGGATACAGACAGACATTATATTCAGTCAAGTTTCAAGATTTTTATGCAGCCCAGGAACCAAATCTGGGAAATGATGCCAACCACAGTTAGGGTATAGTTTTTCTTGCCTTGATGAATGCAATCTTGATAATTCCTTAAACCATGTGTGGAATATTGTTTTCCTGTTGAGTCTAAATGTTGTAAAATTGATAATTAGTCATCACTGTTCTCATGATACTTTTTTATTAGGTAGAAAAACAAATACATATTCTATTTCTTCTGTACATAGTGTTCATTTGAATGAAAATTCTTCCAATTCATCCTATGACTATAAGAAGGGGATTACAAATACAGACTGGAGAATTTTAACCTCAGATAGCAAGAGAACAGAGCTATTTATTTGAACTGAGTCATTCACTTTTAACCAACCATTACATACTACCTCACATATTTTTCTTGTATCTTGTAAAATGGATGTATGTGTGGGTGCATGCATTTCTCTCTGTCTCTGTCTCTCCTCTCTCTCTCTCTCTCTCTCTCTCTCTCTCTTTGTGTGTGTGTGTATGTGAAAGTCAGCTGATACAGGAATTCCTGTCAGCTAGAAACAAGCTAACTAAAATGTTTCCATATACATGAAGATCTTAGGAACTAATGACAGTATATAATTAAAATGAAGTTGCTGTTTTCCTCTCCTCCCCTTCTATTTCTCCTAGTTCTCTCTCCATTCACTGTGTCCCCCCATTTCCCATGTGTTCTGGGGGACTTGTCCCTTCCCCCTTTTGTGAGGGACCATATATGAATCTCTCAGAATATACCTTGTATCCCAGTTCGTCTGGTGGAAGAGAGGGGGGCATAAAAGAGGGAGCCATTATTGGTTGGAAGAGAAAACTGAACCTAAAGAAAGGTCTAGAGAACTACAATACTGACTCCAACTAATAATTTGAGCAACCATGGAAAGGCTACCATAAATACCCTTCCCTGATAATGAGATCATCAACTAAATTATCCACCATCATGGAGTCCTCACCTAGTACCTGTTGGAAACAGAAGCAAGCACTCATAACCAAACACTGATTTGAACTAGAATCCAGATGCAGAGAGAGGGGACAAGACCAGGTTGCAGAAAATCACAACGACAGCTAACCTGAACAAGGAGGAGCTAATGCCCCCCCCCCAGACTGATAGCTGGGAACCCAGCAATGGACTGACTCAGACCCCCTGATTATGGGTCTCATCTAGAAGGACTGAGCAGTCTGGGGGACCTCAGACAGTAGAAACAGGATCTATTTCTGGTGCACAAAAGGACCTTGTGGACATATCCCCCATGGAGGGATACCCCCTTAACCTAGAGACAGGAGAGAAATGCTAGTCCCTACTTCAAATGACTTGACAGATTTACATGACCCAACCTGGATAGCATAGCCCTACAAGTGGAATGCGGGTAGGGGGTGGGAGGGGAGGGTGGCCAGGGTGTATGTCACAGAGGAAAGAGGGTAGAGGGAGGGAGGGAAGAAGAGAGGGAGGAAAGAATGATTGGAGGGAGGAAGGGAAGGAGAAAGGGAGGAAGGAATGGTTGGAGGGAGGAAGAGAGAGGAAACTGGGATCCACATGTAAAATTTTTAAATTATTAATAAAAAAGAAGGAAAAATGTTGTTGGATTAATTCAATATATATATATATAATAAATATATATATAAATATATAAATATATAAATATATATATATATATATATATATTTAAAAAGCTTTGACTTCAAAATTTAAGCTTAAGGACAAGTTACTGCAGAAAAGGATTTCTAATTATGTTTCCACAGAAAATGAAAAGCTGTGGATTCCTTCCAGACAAATGTGGTTTGATCGAGCAAGAACCCCTAAAGCAATGTCAATGGGACAATGCAGCCTTGCAGACCACTACAGCCAGGATTTCTGCATCTTCTTGGGATTTCCCTATGACAGCGCCCCCTACCAGCAGGAAGCAGTTTGGAAAGAACGACTCCCAAATTTCCAAATATTGTTTATAAATGTTTGTTTTCATTAAAAAGGCATGTATAATTATGTCCAGCATAAAATAAATAAATGTTTAAAAAAATGAAGTTGCTGTTCCACAATGTGCTCCAGAAGAAATGTAATTTTATATCAATTCTCTATTACTCATTTGTATTTCAATTTTCCTTCTCTGATAGTTCATACCAATGTCTTCGTATATTCTCCATGCCATCTAAAATATAATTTATCATAATAATAATATAGTGGTTTAGGACTTAACTTAACTTCTCTCTCTGGGTTTTAACCTTGAAAATCTGTACCTTTCTCACCTGGATAATTATTTCTCTTGTACTAATAGGAACTGAGAAGTGTTTGTTGCATTTGTTAATTGTAAACAGTATACAGAATTATACAACTTCCAGAGCCGGTGAGGTCACTGAAGAGCTATGTATTCTCTTTCAAAGTTGAGGGGAGTGGAAAGGGAATAACAGAAGAATTTGAAAAATATCTCAAAAGGCTTGTTAAGACCCAAAAAGAAAACCCAGGCATTGGTGGAACATAACTTTAATCCCAGCACTTTGGAGGAAGAGGCAGCTGGATCTCTGTGAGCTTGAATCCAGCCTGGTCTACAAAGCTAGTTCTAGGACAGGCTCCAAAACAATGCAGAAAAACCCTGTCTTGAAAAACCAAACAAAAATTCAAAAAGAATATAATTCTACAGAGTATGTTTTAGGTAGAGATAAAGAAACACCATAGATTTTTAAAGTGTTACAGAATTTTATGAATGTCATTGTAGATAGATATTAAACTGGAAAACTCATTTGGAGTTGAATTGAAGAGGAAATAAAGTACAAACACAAAGAATTTGGCATTGTATTCAAGAACAATAAACAAATGAAAAAGAAGTAATAAGTGATGTGAAAATTTAAAATTAGAATTAGTAATCTAAGATTCATGTTTCTTTTACAATATGAATATAAGGGACTCTACAAATTTCTTTTGGAATGGGTGTGTTCACATGTAGACTCCAAATGCCTTGATCTGGACATTTTTTGAAAATATAATATTCCTGGCAAATATGGAAAGTCAGAGGATTCAAGTTACAAAATTAAAATAACTATATTCCCTGACTGCCTTTTGTGTATGAGTAGATATTCTCCACAATATACCTAGACTTTCTTGAACCCAAGACTTCCCACTTAAGTGGGTAGCATAAGGTGGTGATATTTCCCTATTCATTATTAGCAAACGCATATTTTCCATCAGATACCTGAGGCTCTTAACAAAGATCAAATGCTAATGAATGAATGTATTTCTTTTAGACAGCCAAAAAGATCAGTGATATTGCAGAAAATATGGTTAGGGTGCATTTTCAAAATTTCTACTGTTTAGTGATTGTAATTTGCAAAAATCCTAGAGCTGTTTAGAAATTATGTCAAATGTGAACTCTTGCATAGTGTAGGTCTTATGTAGTTGAGTGATGTTAAACCATGCTCAGTGGTTGGTAGGCTCAGCAATGTTATCTGGTTTCAAGCCCAAGAATACCTAGGCATAGTCCCAAGAGAAGTTTGTAATCAAATGCAGCTTGCAGAGAGAGTTTCAAATCTTACATGATTTTCATAATGAATGTTTTGGATTATCACAGTATGTTTTCCTATGCTCATTTTCATCTAGACGGAGGGGGATTTCAATAACCCATGCCTTATAACTTTTATTGCAATTACTTAAGGTATCCAGAATTTTTTTTTTTTGCCAGAAAGATTCATGCAAAAATCAGGATTCATCTTGAAATTCAACTAAAGACAGTATCCCTAAGTTGTTACAAGAAATTGAGAGCTGAACATATTGTAATTCTCAGAGCTGTCCCAAGACAGACAATATTGCAGAAGTTTTTGCCCATGTGTCTTTGTTTTGCAAATGAATATGCAACATTAAACTAGAGTAACAAAAAAAATAATCTTGGAATCGAAAAGTCTAACAAATGTTGAGTTAAAAACAAGTTAGTTAACCTCAGAGAAAGAAAAATGAATAATCTACTAAATTTATTAGTGTCTCATGTTATATAGTGACTTTTTCCACTGATGGTCAAAGGATAGTAGGAAAAGGAAATTGTATATAGGATTAAATGATGTTTTAAGTGAATATTTAGGGTTGTTCCTGTAAATAAGATAAAATTAAGCTAAATTATTCAAATATTACTGAGAAATGTATTCTTATAAAAAACGCACAGCCAACCTCATTTCAAAGTAACAAGCCAATAGAAAACTAAGATGCACCAATGTAGTAACTTGGTTCGGAGCACCTATGTTACTATATCAGTTACAATTTTTGCATAATAATTGGAAGAATTACTTTAGTCTCATGTAGGTATCACAATGGAAGTGAAAATATCTCATGTAAAATGCAGATTAATCTACATAATAGTTTGCTTGCATCTTTTAGTGAAACTTTTTGCTTACTGAGTTTTATTTCCATTAAATTTTAATCAACTTCCTAATCATTTAAAACATATTATCTTGTTATTAATTGACAAAAAGTCATGGTATTGAATTTTGTCCATGTTTAGACCATGAGGTGTGCTAATGAGCTAATGATACTTCTTCAGTTAATTACATTTGTGTTGCATCCCATTCAAAATTTCCAAATTATTTAATCACATCTCAGTTTGGTTGCTTTTTATAAAATATCACAAATATGTTCAGTGAAATGTTTGTTTCAGTGTAATGAAACATTAGATTGTAAATAATTTTAAGACTATTTTTCATTTCATCAATTTTGTTGATCATTCTATAAATAAATGCAAGTTTAATGTGAAAATACATTCAAAATACTAAGTTCTATCACAAATAACCTAATATTGTAATTAGCTTGCTAATATAAAGAAGTTGTTTCAGTATTGACTAAGATGTATTTGTTAATATTTTCATACTTATATTTGCAACTTAGAGAAGTTACCTAAGGAGCAAAGTCCATCATGTAGTAGATCTGTTATATGTTAGTGTTTGTGGGCAAAAAATATTTTAACCTATTTGTTCTGTATAATTCACTGTCTTTCTCACTTCATAATATGTTTTTTCATAATTTCAACTTTTAAAGATATATGTTGTCATAGTTTTATATATATAAGAATGATTTTAAAACTGTCTCATGTAGTTATCACAATAAAACTGCCTTATGAAGTGTTTAATTTTAATGCATATATACATACATACATACATACATATATATATATCTTACTGTGGAAATTTTATTAGGATGAATACTAAGAAGTAAATTTACTTCTCATTTAAACTGGTACTATATCTGAAAGTCATTTTAAACTGATGATTTTAGTACTTGTATGACAATTCCTACTTGTTATTTACATTTTCTATTTGATGAACATATGGTAAATGGATTTTATGAAGACATTTTTGGATTTATCTACCTATTAGTTTTTATGTCTAACTACTTACCTGATTTCTCAGCACCTACCAACCTCTCCATTATTCATTCATCTACTTGCTGAAGAACATACATGCTAGCTCTTAATCCATTCTGTACAATATTCATCAGCCATTAATAGGGAATGCATGTCTTTAATTTAAATCTAAATTTCAACACATTTGGAGAAAAGTACAAATCTCATTTGGTCTGCAAATAAATACTCCACGAGCCAAATTTTTCTACTTTCTTTCTCTGGTAAACTATTTTGAGGCTAGACAACAGATTTCTCATGAAGTTTTTCTTTCATTTTAATATATATGATTGCCAAGCTTTATTTCCTGTAGAATGTACCTAGTCAAATTAGCACAACGCACTGACTGGTGATGGCCCCTTTGTATGGACTGGTAAAGACTTAGTCTCATTCTTATTTTTCAGATCTTCATTCAGAATTAAAATGACTTTTGCTCCAAATAGCATTTCCTAAATGGGTTATGAGAAATAGATGGTGCTATGGAAAGAGTTCCCACTTAACTGGGAGAGTAAAAGTTTAATCAAGTATTTGCAACAAAACATAATTGCCATTCAATTATGAAACTTTATAGGTTTTAAATTTCAAGAACATAAAGATTACTTGTGATATACACAGCTATTTGGGATATGTTCTAGTTTCGTTTTCCTTTCCACTTTCTATAGAAGTCATTTAAGTTATCAAGAACCTTACCCATCCCATTTTAATTTCAGTTAAAAGCTAAGAAAATGAAAGTATTTAAATACCTAGAAGGTATTGCAGATAACATGAACGTATCAGATTAACCTCTGATATGAAATTCAAGAACATAATATATACCAAAGTGATTAGGAAAAGTGACAAAATATTTAGAAAGGAATAAACATACTCATTGGGAAACAAGAATTTTTTTAAAGCACTAGTTGTACAGATAATAAAAACTGTTGAAGTTTATGATATGAGAGAAAAATAGACTATGAAGGCAAGAATTAGAAAAACTTCCAAAATACACATCAAAATGTCAATAGGATTGAAAACATAATTTAAAAAATCAGAAATTTAAAGGTTTATTCTAGTAGACCTAATATCTAAAATGTAGTAAATCCCACAAGTAATATGAAAGTAAAACCAGAAGAAAACTATAGTATTCTTTTGTAAAAGCTCAAGAGCACATTTTTTTTTTTTTTGTTGCAGTGAATTCTATGCAAGGAGGTGAAAAATATATTTACACCAAAGGGATCTTTAACAAAATCTTACAACCCTGTGTTCAAAGAAGATATTTGTAAACAATTACAGGAAAAGTAAAAACTAAAGAGACTTGTCTTCTCAAAATAACCATTAAAACTGTGGCAATTTTGAAAATAGCACTAAGGTGGAATTAATGAAGGCAAGATTTGGGAACAGGTGATTGATCATGGGAGAGTAGCAACAAAGACCTCAGGTTAGGTTCTGTGCAGCTTTTGTTTGGGAAAATCATTGCAGAATGAAGGAGTTAGAGTATCAGGAAATCCTCTTTAGGCAAACACAATTGGCTACTTAACACATTGAAACTCTAAGGAGATTTTAACTGAAGCAAGCAATTTGAGTTGAGTGAGAATACCATGCAAACACAGATATGTGAATGAACAAAACAAGAAATAGGCAAAGCAGAGGAAAACCACATGAAAGTGAGACTGTTGGGTAATCTACTGCATGACTCAGTCTAGAAGGCAGTATGGCATTTCCATATTAAAATATACAAGTAGGTGCTATTTCCTTTTCTATTGGCATCATGACTGAAGCAGGAAAATTGTTGATCATATTTCATCTAAACAGAAGAACAGAGAGCAAGAAGTGGATTGAGATTATAAACCCTCAACATTTACCACTAGTGACATACCTCCTCCAGAAAGGCTTTATCTCCTAAATGTTCCATAGTCTCCCCAAATAGGAGCACTACCTGGGAACCAAGTATTCGAATACATGAGCTTATGGGGAGGGATTTCTCTTTGAAACCACCAAAGAGTATAATGAAACTATTTTGTGGTCATATGAAGTGTGGAAGAATAGGTGGGTTTCGAAATTGGGGCTTAAGAAGTAAGACTTCAAAGATTAAAATTCAATGAGTAATTGACACTATTAGAAATAAAATGGACTTTGCTAAGGTCATTATCTAAAAACTACAAATAAAAGTAAATTATTAAACACACAGTGATATGCACCAACACACAGAAAAAAAATGTTTCTGTGGGGAGAAGACACCTGAGCATATGCGTAGGGAATTAATTTTAATAAATTTATAGAAATATTTGGCTCTTTAAAACTTTTAAATCTATAAAATTAATTAAAATTAAAAACAAATAAAAATAGAAGCACTGAACCTAATAAAAATAACAATGAATATCCAAAACTTAACCACAAATTTGGAAGTTATTTGTAAAGCTCATGGTTTATGCCAAGAAGGATGCATTAGGTAGACATGAAAACCCAGTCAGCTGACAGATTGAACAGATTTTTTTTTTCTCTCTCTCTTCAAAGAATTTTATTTTGATATCTTCTTGGGGACTTGTGGGATGGATTAGATGGATTAGAGTTTAAGAGCACTGCTCTTCTGGCTAACCTGAGTTCCATCCTAGCATCCACAAAGTGAATTACAACTCTCTGCAATGCCAGTTCCGGGGGGGGGGTGATACCATTTTCTGGCCCCCAATGGCACTGCTCTTGGTATGCACATGGTTAACAGACCTACATTCAGGCACAACAACCATACATATACAAATTTAAATAAAATATTAAAATATTTGGTTGTGACCCTAGCCCTTAACAGCTGAGAGAAAGAGAAAGGCAGAGAGAGAGAGAGAGAGAGAGAGAGAGAGAGAGAGAGAGAGAGAGAGAGAGAGAGAGAGAGAGATGCCATAATAGAGGAAGAGAGATACCATAATAGAGGGAGTTATTAGCCATTATAGGTTTGAAGATAAAACTGACTCTAGAGAAATGTTCAGAGACCTACAAGGGTGTCCCCAATTAACAATCTGAGAAGCAGTGGAAAGGCTACCTTATATACCCTTTCCTGATAATGAGACTGATAACTAACTTATATGCCATCATAGAGCCCTCATCTAGTATCTGATGGAAACAAAAGCAGACACTCACAGCTAAACACTGAGCTGAACTCCTGGAAACCAGTTGCAGAGAGGGAGGAGTGATAACAAAAAGGGTCAAGACCAGGCTACAGAAACACAGAGACAGCTGACCTAAACAAGGAGGAGCTCAGGGATCCCCAGACTGATAGCCGGAAAACCAACATTGGACTGACTCTGACCCCCTGAATGTAGGTTTCAGTTAGAAGGCCTGGACAGACTAAGGGACCTCTGACAGTAGAACCAGGATGTATCCCTGGTGCATGTAAGGGCTTTGGGAGCATATTCCCCACGAAGGGCTACTCCCTTAACCTAGAGGCAGAAGATTTGAAAGATTTTGATGATCCCTCCTGGAAGGCATCACCCTTCCCATGCAATGTTGGGAGGCAGGATGGGAGGGATGGTCGGGGGGCACAAAGGGAGGGAGAGGTGAAGGGAAGGAGGGAGGGAGAGGGAACTGGGATTTATATGTAAAATAAGATAAAAATAAAATTAAAAAACCCAAAAAATATACAAGTGAAATAAAAAATAAGTCAATGAATAAATAAATAAATAAATAAAACATTTGATATTTTCCGGATTATATTTGAAATTAGATATTACATGATATTCTTTTGCAATGCTTTTTTATTACTTCCAATATTCACAGCAAGATAAATGTGTTCTAAATAACCTTGGCTTTCTCAGGGGCACAAAGCAGAATAAATGAATAATACCTTTGAATTCAGGATTCAAAAGTAACATAAAACAAAGTTTATCAATTACAAGCATTTAGAAAAAAATAGAAAAATAATGAAAATAAACAATGATATCTTATTAAAAAGATTTAAATACTTTTATGAGCATTATATAATCACCTCTGTGACGTCAGTTTATGTCAGAAACATGCTATGTCATTGGTTATGAAGACTAACACAAGCTGTGAGATTGGTTATGATGTCAGAAACATACTGTGCCATTGACTATGATAACAGACACATGTTGTGACTTTGTTTATGATGCCAGACATAAGCTGTGACTTTGTTTATGATGTAAGACATACTGTGATGTTGGTTATGATGTCGACACATGCTGTGCTGTGGTGATGGTTATGTCAGACACTAGCTGTGGTATTGTTTATGTCAGACACATGCTGTGATGGTAGTTATAATGTCAGACATAAGGTGTGGTATTGGCATGATGTCAGAATATGCTGTAACTCTGGTGTGATGTTACATGTAAGACACATGCTTTAGCATGCTTTTCTGATGAAGTAAATTGACTTTCTATATGAAGCATTTATCCCACATACAAACTGTACTATAAATTTCGAAATTAAAGTAAAATGAAAAGTTGGTGCAATTTATAAAGAAAACAACATTTTGGGAAGAAACTATTTTGAAATGGAGCTAGAGGGTATATAGCCACTGAAACAGGCTAATCCTTGTAAACATTTCTTTTACTTTAGTTTGTATGCTTGTTTAATTGACATAGAAGTAGCCAGATTTTCCCCTTGATATGTATTTGCTGATCAATTACATCTTTGCTCTATGTTGGTAAATCTCCATGCATTTGTCTCTTTAATGATATTTATAGAAATTAATGCAATAAAGTGCTTCATATATGTTTTGTTGGGTAAATTCTTCATGTTTTTGTTTTTGTTTTAAATGTTAAAACTCATTTCCTTTTAATACGATAGACCTCGAGTTTAATTGAGGAGAGAGAGAATTGATCCTATTATATACTGCAATTTAAGTAGTGGCAGACATGAGAACAAAACTGTTCTTAAGATTTGAAATACTTCTATTACATCAATAAGCCTAAATATGGCTTGTATCATTCTATCTAGCATTGATGAAGGCAGAATGAAGGCAGAGATTGTAGGAAGAAAGGTGACAGGAGGAAAAGGCATCTATCTACCCAGAATATGGAGACTTTATCAACTGAAAGGAGAAGCAGCATTGTTTGAATATTTGATTTGAATGTATACCACTTTAACTTATAGCATTGTGTTTCTGTTTATCCTGACAGTTTGTTTAAATATTGGTCAATATAGCCCCAGACTATTTTTGCACTTCTAGCTAAATGAAATAATTACAGTTTCTTGTTTCCTGGACAATAACAAATCAAGCATACCTGAAAGACTTATGTTTTCTCATTTAGTTCCTTTTTGTATTTATGGAAAGTATGAAACCAACTGCTGCTTTCCTCCTCTGGTAGCAAATATATATAACTTCATTAAAGGATTTGCTGATATTTGACTTGCTTTTCATTCCACATTTTACTTTCACTAAGAAATATTGCAGAAGATCATCATTATCTGAGTATAACTGCTGCATGTGGTGATTTTTTAAATAATACTATTTAGAATTTATAATTCTCCTAGAAACAATACTAGAAATAAATAATAATAATACTAGAAATTTTAATACTATTTATTGGGGTTGGTCATAGTATGGAACTCATGCCCTTTCAAGAAATTACTTCCTATTTTAAAAGTTTCAACCACCTTCCCTCTGACATGTCTCTAGTATCTACCATGAGCAAAGAGACTCAAGAAGACCTATGATCATACTTGGATAACTGTAATTTTACAAAGTGACAACCATCAATTCAGAGGGATCAGAGTAGGAATATAAACCTGATGGTTAGTCTTTTCAGCCTTCCCACTGAGAATGACCAGATCAGTTATCTGCTGAACTTACCTTTGACATCATATGAGTTCCTATAAGTGAGTATGTTCCATAACAAAGAATTCTGAGACATTAGAGTTTTGCATGTATTATTTTACTCAATAATTTCTATCTCATGACTATTTGTTGACCAATCATAATATTTCCTGTGATAAATAGTAAGGGATAAGACAAGTCCCTTCTTTGGTGAGGAAGTGTGGGTGCTAAGTCATTGAGATATTTGCTCTAAGATCTTATTGGTGTGATGGTTTGATTGAAAAGACAATTAGCTATATATGCATAGTGACAAAAACATTAGGAATAAATCTTCAAATGTTAATATAGTTTATTTTGGAACAATGGCATTATGGATAATTATGGATTAATTAATTAATTAAACAATTATGGATAATTCCTTCCCCCTTTTTGTTTTCTGAGTTGGAACCATGGCCCTTTGGACTACCATGAAGTGAATTTGAACTCACATTTATCTATCAGAGGTCAAACTGGGAAGGGCATGGTCTGCAGCATAATCTTGCTATGGCTCATGGGTTATCATCAAATTAGAAAGGGTAGTGAAAGTGTGTTAGGAGTCACAACTTTGTTAGGGTTTCAAGTCCTCTCTGAGTATTCCAGATTCCAAAGTCCTTGATTAGAAAGTAGGAAATCCAACAGCATGACAAACATCAAGTACTTTCTCTAAATTACTTGACAGTAGAATCACTCTAAATCAAATTACTTATGGCAGAACTTGACCTTAGCTCATATAAAATAATGTATAAGGGGTAGACATCCTACTTAGCACAAATATAATTGTTTTTAATATTCAGGAAATGTTTTATACCAGGGTTGTTAAAAATATGCTTTTGTGCTCTTTGTGCTTTCTAAAACCCTAGCACATGTGACTTCCAAAACATACGTGGCCCATGAGTTTGGAAGAAGTTGGGAACAGAAGCATGTACCTGTTTATTTGCCTATTTATGTATGAAAGTTGCTTCTAATGTAAGTTTTTTGAAACTGACCAACCATTCCCTTCAAACCTAATATTATTTCAGATTGTTTATTCTCCCTGATATCAAAACATAAGGCATAATGTCTTGGTGAAATACTTCACCTTGTATGCTTAAAATTATTTATTATTATTAAGCATCCAATAGGGCACAGTTTACACATGCTTCTGTTGCTTCAAACTCTCTGACAGAAAATTGTAGTATGAATAATGAAAACCCAGAGACAGATATTGGGGTGCAAACTGAAGATCACAGAAGCAAAGCAGCCAGCCACTAGAGAGTTCTCACCTCTCCCAATGCTCAGACTGAAGCGGAGATTATGTCTTCTGATTGCATCTCCAAACTGCACTCCTCTTGCCTTATATATAGTCATCTCTCTGCCCAGCCATATTATCCTAAGTGCTGAGTTCACCTTTGTCTGAGCTGTTTCTTTTCTAGACTGCATCAATTTAGCGTAGCTCAGTGTGGCATTGAACTAACAGAGTTCCATCTGCCTTGTATCTCTAGTCCTGGGATTAAAAGTGTACATCATCACCTCCTAGCCTCTATGGCTAGCTAGCATGGCTGCTTGGATAAAAGGTGTATACTAGCACTGCCTGGCTCCATGGCTGTGGCTAACTTTGCATTTTCATCTCCGGTTGCTTTATTGGATCATAAAATATGTATGACCAAAGAAAATTTGTGGCAAAAGAGAGTTACCAAACTTCAAGTAGCATTTAGTAGCATGTAGCTCTCTATTTACCACAATGTCTCACTACTGAAACAAGGGTCTTACTTTTTGCTTCTAATTTCAGATCTTTTTCCTTGTCTTTGTTGGGAAGTTTACTTTATTCTGGTGACCTTAGGTTGTAGGTTGCACTCCTTCCTTAAACATATCAAGATGTACATATTTTAATGATTGCTTTAGATTTTCTAAGTGGAAACAGCTCCTTCTGCATGAAGCTTTCTATAGTCAACTAGAAACTGTCTACACTTTTTGAACTCATGCTCAGTATAGGTTTTATAGTTCACATGACAATATTATGAACTTTATACTGCTCATGCTCAAATATTGAATTGATTCATCAAAAAGTAAGCTGTTAGCCTTCAATAATGTTGAATTTTTCTAGCCAATGAATAAATATGGTTAATTTTTTATATCTTTATATTATGTATAGTGCCCATGAAAAGATCTTGGCAAATCTTTGTCAAAAGAGTTGTATGAAATTACTATTTGGTATGAATTTAATTCTTTTAAACATGTACTTTTAAACATGTATTTAAATTCAAGATTTTAAATAATAAAATACATCTATTTATGCATTATCCTCCATACTTATAAAACATAAACACCATCTTTTGCTTGGAAATTTATTCTGGTGAAGTAGTCTGGAAACTTCATGAATTTCAATTGTGTTTTCTGACAGTTTTTTGAAAGTCTTGAAAAAGTTATTTGATTGAAATTTCCCAAACTAATTAATGTACAAAGATGGTTTGTGGAAAGATTAATTCTGAGTTTAAGGATAAGTTGATCCTTTTTTTTTTAAAGTAAGTTATTTCCCATTGCATTGAAAAACCAAATAAGGTCAAAATTTTTAATTCCATGGTGGCTGTATGTTAAAAAAATATGTGGTGATTCTTGCTATTATCTAAAGACTTAAATAATCCTATGATAGACAGACACCTAAAAATTTGAATGAACTTCTGGGAGATACATAAAGAACACCAATGGTAAGGGAAAAACAATGAATATGGCAAATGTTTATTCTTTTTAATATTTGCATTTCATTGTTGACTGTATCAAGTATTTTGGTTCAGCAGGTAGTCATTGCAGAGGGAAAGTATTTTCTAGAAGTTGATCTGTTATTATCAATTATCAATTTGAAATTTTCCATGCTTTCTTATGTCACAATTTCTCTAGAGAAGCAATCTGGATTGCAAATCCTTACAATTGTTGCATTAGGCCATTTATTTCAGATTCTCCACTCTTAGACTGTAATGTCTGTGCTCAAGCCCTATTTAGGATGAGTGAAACCTATGCTATCCAGTGCTATTTAAGAAGATCCATCAGGAGATATTCATGGGGTTGGTACTGTAAAAATTCCTACCTTTCAAATCTCCATTTCCAACTCCTGTGCGTCTGTTGACAAAAATCCTTTATAGAACACACTAGAATTCAGCAGTTTTGACATATTTTATTACTTTTTACACTTTGATACTCTCTTGGGTTTCTAATAATCTTTGTTGTATGCCTTCAAATTTACGATGTTCTACCTCCTATGTACTCCCTTTCTTTCTCATCTTGATGAGGCATATTTAATGGACTCCTCTCCTTTAGTAAAGAGGATTAATTCTCACAGTCCGTGAATGAGTATCTTTATCTTGGATGTAGTTATTTCTCCATGCAGTCACATCAGTGGTAAATGCTAAACTGAAATTTAAAGCCAGACCTATAGACACCTAATCCAAAACTTTTCTTTGTCCCAAAGCATTTTCCCCTGGGCTAAACTTATAACTTATCATTATTGTTATCGACAGTCACACTAAAAGAATACCATTTATTGTTCCTATATACTGGACTTACTTTAGATATTTTCTAGATGTGCTAATCTTCAAATGTATCTTTTAATGTTAATTTTATAGAATAATTTGTATGCTATGGAACATGCCATTATAATTAAGAGATGTCATGATAGAATGAGTTCTAGAGGATATGTCATGTTTTCTTTAAAGATCTTTAAAGAAACAATCACTGAAATGCCTGTATTATAAGAAGAGGTAGCATTATGAGTAAACCAGGCCTTGTGATTTTTAACAACCATAGTTATAATGAAATTGAGAGCCTGTACCTCCCATGAGGCTACTGAAGATTCATTTGTAATTCATTTGTAGTGAAGTGTGCAGTCCAACCATGCGAAGCCTCTGAAGCTACCCTCTCTCCTCTTAAATACAAGTCATTAGGTAGAATAAATAGGATAAGAAGCATGCATAGTTCCTTTAGGAGTATGGATTCAAAATAGTTCTATTCATATTTAGATCCATAACGGTGGCTAGATTAATGCATGGCAATCAGTTCTCCAGATTGTTCTCTTTGGTTCAACTCTTTCTCCTTGGCAGCAATGATAGCAAGGAGTTTAGGCTTTGTAAAGGGAGAGCAGTCAATGTCTTTATCATATGACTGCATAGTTGAGTGTACAGTACTTTTCTCTCTTGCCATGACTGACCCAACACTTACTTCTGGGGAATGTAGCATAATGCCTGCTACCACATGGACCTCAGAAAAGTTGAAAGATTCCTCCCACTGTCTTTCTCCCTGGAGGAAACTATGGGCAACGCTTTTGCAGCTTGGCATTCTTTCTTGGCAGATGGGACCTCATTGTTTCAAAGTTTCCACTTGGAAAATTCAAACACTAAGGGTTAATCTACATTTTAAAAGAGGCATCTTTGATGGAAATTATGCCATAACTGAGAAACCTGTGTAGAGTACTGGGTTCTCTATGTTAGCTTTGGCAGGGCAGGAGCCTGTTTTGATGATAAAGCCAGCATTGGAAACCTGTATTTTATATCACAGGAAAACTAAGCACATTTAAAATACTCCACATTTGCCTTTTGACACTCCATAACCAATAGATGAACTTTAATTTCTGGGCAGCCTCCCAGTGATTAATGCCTTTACATTTATGACGTGAGAAGAATGAGCCGTATGTTGCAGTTGGTCTTCTGTCCGTTTCCGAAGAGAGCCTGTGCCAGGATTTTGATGTGCACTCCCTCTGGCACAGGCTTCACACTTCTCACCCAGCACAGAGCCAGCTCACAGATCCTGTTCTGCACAGCAACTCCAGACATACAGCTTGATTTGAAGGCGGCCTCCTAAAATGTGGCAGTCGCTGTCTTCCTTCTTCAATGCGGAGCCTCTTTGTGGGGCTAGACACTCTCTCAGCTACCTGCAAAGCAGCCTTGTGAAATAGTACTTGTCCATTATTCTCTGAAGCAATCTCTGCCAAGGTGGAGCTTCAAACTACAGTACTAGTTCACAAATGTACTTAATTATTTTTATTCTTATTGGAAAAAGGGAGTTATTAGCTTTGTTTACGACATTTGCAATTAGCAATTCCATGTTCTGTGCGAGTGGAAAAGACAATGTTAGCAATAAATACCTTTGAGACCATGATCTCTTTGGTATTTGCAACTTCTATGGAGAAAAGTGACATGTACTAAGCCACGTGTCCTTGCTGTCAATGATGTCTACCAAAGATTTGTGGTGATTTTTCTTTGTAAGACACTTGGGAGAATTACACTTCTTCCTTGTGTATTCATATAAGTTGATCTGAAACTTATGTTGTGTTGGAGGGGCTGGAAATTTAGAACTTTCCTCTTGTTGCTACAGTGTTGAAAAGAGTATGGCTTGTAATGACGCCTCTGAATGACTCAGAGGACTGAAAAACTTTTTATAATTGAGGACTAGGCAAGAACTATTTGTTTGTGCATTGACTACTAAGTTGAGAATTGTTCAATACTATATCAAAACTACAGGAATACAATTGGGGGATGAGCATTGTCATATACCTATCTTCCTGTGCAGCATATAATTTTTGTTGCTTCTTAAGAACATGAATATGACAAAAGCCTTTTGATGGGAGAGTTCAAGGATAAGCATTGACTTCTAACTCATGCCACCTTGTCTTTGTACATTCTTCACTTTAACCTCCCCCCCAAATATAAATTGTACTTAAGTGAAATATTACAACCATGGCTGAAATACATTATATGGCAAAAGTTAAATGATTTTGGTAATGCAATTTAGGTCACTAATCAGTTGATTTTGAATTTTTAAAGAGATTACTATTAATAAGCATAGTTTTATCAGGCAAGATTTTAAAGACAGTTTCTTAGAGATTGCCACAAATTTCCTGTGGGCCTTCAGGGAGTAAAAAGCCATGCTGTGAAAAGCCTGAAGAGAATCCCTATGGCAAGGCCTCACATTTCCTTGTCAAACAGAGCTCTTAGATAATAAGTAACAAAAGGATAGGAACTATACTAGTCTTATGATAACCTGGAGAAAGTAGGAAGTGAATCATTCTCTAGTTGATTTCTGGATGAGAAAGGCAGAATTGAACTTAATTCAGCTGTTTTAGTTCATGAGAAAGTGACACAGCAATAATTTGCCACAGTCCTGCCTAGTGGAAACTTGCTGAATAATGTATTTACTGCTGTTTAAACTGCTGTATTTTCAATTTATCAATGAAAGAATATTTGTATTGTAGCCATAGAATACTTAAGAAATACAATATCAGTGGTTCCAGTCACTTCTGGATTCACAATGTGCATCACAACCAAGAGTGTTATTGTATTTAAACAATCAGGATCATTCATCACTACTGCTAAAAGGCAGGAAGTACCCCAAGGTATTTGGATATACCAGGAAACTGTCAGGATTTCTGACAAAAAAAATTGTGTCTTTTTTTAAGCATATTCTGGAATGGGAATCATGATCCATGTATGTCAATACAATTGATTGGTTCAAAAACACAGGTTTAAAGTCAGATTTAAGAGGTATAATGAGGCACAGCCAGATGGTAATGAGTACGGTTGATAAGAGGAACACTGTTTGCTTGTTTATCTCATTCATCTTACCACACCCTTTTAAAGTTGACTGCAAAGAGGGGAACAAATTTGGTAAAACACTATTGGAGGTCAGAATTTTTCTTTATATATTTCAGTGGCTGGGTTTATTGTGTTTTAAATCAAACAAGTTTAAACACGTTAACATAAGCAAGTGCATTATAATTGGTAGACTGTCCTGTCATATAAAAAGACAGAAAAGCATCAAGAATGTCAGGCATCTGACAGTTCTTCAATAGAAACTGGGTTCCATCTGCAGACTGAGATGAAATATTTTCATAGAGAGACGTGGGAAATTGCAGAATGGCGTTTTGGTCTTGGAATCACGAACCAAAAGATAGAGAACTATGATGGCCTAAAGTGTCTAGTCAGAGCAGTACAGAGCTGCATTCCAGATGAGTTCACCAGTATGATCCAATTCTATGACAACAAAATTATGGACCTATCATTTGGAGCAAGTAAGATCAACATGTTTAAATCTTGCTCTCCCTTGAGAGAATTTATTGTATCTCTTGTTGAAAAACAGTGACAGCAGAAAAAGAACAAACATGATTTGAATGCAAAATGTTTGGAGTCTATAGCCAACCATTTTGGGGAATGTTGAATCACAGTCTCTTCTTATTAATTGATCATATAAATATAAATGATTATCTGAATGTTATGCACAATAATCCCCTATCACCAGAGATTATCAGTTTTCAGAGGTTAATCCCAGTGTGGGTAGAAAACTTCCAAATACTTGATGTTTCCATGCTCTGCCACTGTACAATTCTTCAACGATGTGTAAGTCCCCACTCTTGTAAACTCTTTATCTTCATTAGGAAGAGAAGCTTTCCTCATTTTGGGTAAGGAAAGGTTGATGTTCTGGAAACAGTGATCATTAAGGTATTCTAACACAGTAATTGACAGTGCTAGCCAATTAAAAAACAACAAAACAAACAAATAAACAAACAAAATCAAACACAGTGAATGGGCCTTTTCTCTTGGGAAGATTTTCTCCTGCTCTCACCCTTCCTTAGTTGTATATAGTTCTTTGATTAGGATTGGAACTCCATAAAATTTCCCTCTTCTATGTCCATGCTAGTATGTTTATTGGTATCATCCTTGTTAACACACACACATTTCAGGAAAAAGAGGCCAGGCATATTAAAGAGCAAGTGATGGGTTCTTGGGAATAGTTGGAGGTAGAAAAGGGAAGAGAGAAATTATATAATTGCATTTTAATTTTAAAAACATTTTAAAATTTAAGAAAAAATAATGTTGTAGATTATACTATTCATTCCCTGTAAATATAGCATTAAAATTATACAATGATTCTTTTAGGGTGTTTTCAATAGAACTTTATGGTGTGAGGACAGCAAAGGTGCAAAGATGGTCATTTTCTTGTTTTGAAGAACAAGATGAGGTCTTCCTCATCTTCTGATGGCCATTTTTCCAATGCCCAGGAACATTACTTAATCATATGCTATTTAACACTTTTAACTTTCTTTATTATTTTATATAATTTTTATTTAAATTTGAAACAAGGTTGTTTTACATGTCAATCCCAATTTCTTCACCCTCCTGTCCTTCCGTGTTCCCCCACCAACTCCCATCCCATCCCCTTTTTGCTCCCTGGGCAGGGTGAGGCTTTCCATGGGGAATCTTCAAAGTCTGTCATATCATTTGGAGCAGAGCCCAGGCCCTCCTTAATGTTTCTAGGCTGAGAGAGTATCCCTCTATGAGGAATGGTCTCCCAAAATCCCTTCCACCCATTTCCCCCACTAACTTTCCATTTCACGCCCCCATCTACTCCTCAATAAGGATGATGCTTCCCATGGAGAATGATCAAAGTCTGTCACATCATTTTCGCCCAGACCTAGGCTTTCTCCCATGTTCTAGGCTAAGAGAGTATCTATCCACAGGGAATGGTCTCCCAAAGAGACCCCTCATGGTGGCCCCTCATGCACTAGGGATAAATACTGTTGGCACTGCCTGAGGCCCTTTAGACTGCCTAACACCTCCCCCCCCCCAGCTGACACCCATGTTCAGGGAACCTGATTCGGTCTTATCCTGGTTCCCCAGATGTCAGTTTAAAAATTCCCATTTGAGCAACAAGGCAGACAATTTTCAACATGATGGTTTCTCTTCTAGTCCTATTTTCTAGTCTCTCATTAATTTTCATATGAAGAACAAGGGTCAGTAACTGGGTGTTTCTGTAAAATGCCAGTTTTGTGAAGTAGTTAAAAAATTCATTCTCCTAAACATGTAATAACCATTTGAGAATTTTTGCTTGAATTTGAAAACAAATGAAGCATACACATAAAGAGGCAAGTGGAAATAAAATATTATTTTTGATACTAATAACAATCTCTGAAATAAGCATTTAATAGTCCATCTGGGCTATACGATAAGAAGCTGCTCAGGAGCCCAATGTTGCTCCCAAACAATAAGCTCTTGTGAGTGAAGATTGACCAAACCATGTGCAGAATAAGGCTGAATCCTAATAGAGGAGGGAAGGTTGAAGGTATAGCTACTTATTATTCTCTACACCCAACTTTTCACCTAGAAACATACTGGCTACAAAGTCTCATATGGCCCAGTCAAAGACAGTTTGTCTAGGCAGCTTTGAGAGATCCAATAGTCCATACTTTATTTTGTTTGCAGTTCTCAGTGATACCTATAGAATGTGCAAAGAATGCTATATCCCAAGAGAAGAGAGAACCAACAATACTGTGAAATAGTATGTCTATTTACAGGGAATTATTCAGTTCTTTCTTCTGGTGGCCCCAAATGTAGGTAGGCTAATTTAAATCTCTTTCCTGAGGCATTGTTGGACCAAATGACAATGATCCTGAGTATCTTTTGTTTCTTACTGCCAATCTACAATTTATAAAGTTACTTTATGTAACTTAAATGTATGGGTGCTTTGCCTAATACTAAACAAATTAATAATCAACATGAAAGCACTGTAAGCCAGAAAAAATTACACAGTTCAATTTTCTTATTCAAAAATATTAATAAATACAGAAAATTTGATTAAATATGGACTCTTCAAAGTGGAGTTGAACCTGTCCATGTAGTACAGGCTAAATTTATATATAGTTCAGGTTTTACATCTATGAAGCTAGTATTGTCCTGAAGACTCTGTCTGATGACAAAGAGAATCTAAAAAATTCAAGAAAAATGTTCCATTAACAGATAACATGCAAATTAAATATATGGAAATAAGTGACCTTTCCCAGCATCTTGTTATTTATTCTTTAGTTTATTCACTAAGACAATGGTACATTGTTTGGGGGTAGTCCTAATATATATGTATATTATATAAGTACGTTTTGTGGAAAGCAATGTTGTAATCTTACTGTATATTTTGATTTACAAAATCATACATACTGTCAACTGTGGAACAAAAGGAGACTTCTATGCAATCTACAGAGTTTTGTTGGTGACCATTGGTAATATAAGCATGTGGCCAGCAAAGACGGGAGGTCTTCCTTCTTCAAGGCATTTTGTCTGATTTGTAACATCAGCAGAAGGATCCATTAAGTGGATGTCTGTTCATAGTAAGAAGCCTATTCCTTTTAAAATTCATCACCGGGAGTCCTTTAAGAGAATTGTATTTTTCTACTAGAAAAAATGTAAAATCAATCACTTTAAATATTAAATAATGTATTTATTAGTTACAATGTATTTCTGGGACCTAGTAATGAAAGCCTTTCTCATCATTTGCCTTTTTCATCTTCCTGTTGTTTCTGTCTGTTACTGCATTTCCCGCTGTGTTTCTGGCATTTCTACCTATGTCTCCCCATGTGCATTTTTTGTTCTGGGAATAAGGGCAGAGGTTGCTTTGTGTAAATTTTATTGCTGTCTTGCATGCTTTGTTGCAGGGCTGAGGTCTCTAAAGGGGTGTTATGGCTGCCGTGACTCCTCATGTTCAATGTTCTGTGCTAGAGGCAGGAGAAATAAGTTCAGCTGTGAAACTGAGTGAGTTAGCCTTGGTGAACTCAGAGGCTTCTGTCCTTGACCCTTTTTTCCCTCTTTTCTCTAAAAACACTGAAATGGCTCACTGGGCTGGTGGTCAAAACATATCTTCTTGGCCCCAGGAAGATGTTTGTGAATAAAGATAAAATGTTCTAATAATGACTTGTTCTCAAATATATATTACTTAAGAGAGAGAAAAAAAAAATCAATGTGAGGGAAATGCTGCCACCATGACTTGGTTTGAGGGAAATACTGTCCCCATGACTTGGTTTGATCTTTGTATTCTATAATCTACATAGACTTCTAGGTTCATAGAGTGTAAAATACCAGTGATTACTTCAACTGGTCTAACCTATGCCACTTGGTTTTAAGTCAATTCTACCAGTGATTATAAAACCAATGTGGTTGCTTTCACTTAAGGAATTCATTTCCAGTTTATAGAATAAGCCATGATTTTTATTATGTAAAATAGTTTCAAATGTATTTAATTTACTGATATTATACTTGTGTCTTCAACACTTCTACAATGGTTTTCCATTCTTAAATAAGGAAGATCCTGTCACAGATACACCAAGCACGATTGGAGACACCATTGATCTTTGATCCTGATGGCATGCTTCTTTGACTTAGGTACTATCAAAATCACTTTGGATTTTACAGCAGCATCCTCTCCAAATTTACCTGAGTACATGCAGATTTGAGTGCTTTCCTGACCTTGATAAAAAAAGTAAACAATTTTATTACTTGGGATTGGAGACCATCTAGCTCTGTTAGTGACTGAACTGTAGGGATGCCTATGACAGTTTTGCAAACACGGAATCATTCTGAGTGCTGCTTTTGAAGGCTTGGACAAGTCAAGGTTTTCTAAAGCCAATAGCAGAAATCTTGCCTATTACCCAACTGCTCAATCCCCCTCCCCCACTTCCTCACTGGTTCCTTTACAACCAGTGCTCACTGGTTGTAAAAAGTTGCAGATATTGTCCAATCAAAACCAATGAACTTCACATAACTAATTTTATATTTTATTTCCTTACAAAAGTGTCTGTGGCTTTCATTCTTTGTTGCTGTCCTTTATTAGCCTCTGCCTTACATTTCCTCACATTGGTCAAAGTAGCCAGTCTCCAGAGCTACCCTATTCTTCCCATTTCCCTCCAGCTTCAGGTTATTCCTCCATTTCATCAAATGTGCCCTGCTATTGTATTAGTTTTCTCTCAAAAGTGTCAGGCCAGGACAACATGTAGTGTAGACTAAGGATCTATTTCTCATGTTCAATTAATATATGTCTATTGCAAAAACATACATGAGCTATATCCTGCACAAACTGAAGATCTTAATCTTAATTCAGTACACATTGATGTCCTTCACAAGCCTCAATTTACAAATCTGTAGTCATTGGACATTAATCTCCCTCAACATACTGACTTTGTTATACTAGTCAACTGTATTCTTATTACCAGTGCTCAAATATTTAAAATTATCTACTACATTATCTTTCTGCTGTGTATGTTTTCTATTTATTTATTCTGTACTTCCTATTCATTAATACTCCAACTAGTCCCCTTATTTTGTTTTGTTTTCTTTGTTTTTGTACATGACATATTGTTCATCTTTAATGCCTTTCAAACCATTTGTATAGAACATGGTTATGAATTGAAGGATTGCATTTTTATAAATTTTTAACCTAGTTTTGTCAGCTGTCACTCACTTTTCCTAAATTTTGCCTATACACTTTGTTGTGTTGATTTCTCCTACTGAGTCCTTTTCTACTTTTTTTTTGTTACAGACTAGCAGAAAACTAAAATAATATCTATCACTTTAAAATGGTATTTACATTTTTTTTCTAACCATTAGTCTTCATACTTTATCTATGAATTTTAAGGAGTAGAATGTGGTCCATGATATGACAGCAGAAAATACCAAGGATAAATTCAGTGTAAAATCTGAGTTGAGCTGGCCCTAATATATGTTGTGTTCATACTACATATATTCTTGTGTTCTCCTCCCAAGGTAGCATTGATAACTGAGGCATAATTTCACCAAAGTTCTCTATGTGTAACCGAAGAGTTTATTGGTATTTCTTCCACAGTGTAGGTGAAGGGTTACTTAATGGGCATGTGAGTGTTTTTCCCCCAGATGGCTGTACCTGGAAAGTCTATACCCAACTGAGATGAATGCTGCATAGATGAAGGTCCCTTCCTCTAGTCTTACCCAGCATATATACTCTAGGCCATGAGAAATTAAGGCAGAGTTTCATATAACAAATGTTATACAGCTCTGGATACTCAGATGAGGGATTTATGACCATTCCAATCCTTCTGCAAGAGGGCAGAACCAGTCAACAAGCATAACTGGGATAATACTTTTACATTGGAATGCAGCTGAATACTGCAAGAGGACAGTTGTTTGGCTTAACAAAAAGTTATGTGCAATAATAACCCTGAAAACTTAGATGTAAATTAACCTTGCATATTTATTTATTGTTTGTGAAAACGATGTATATTTGGTATGAAAAGTATTCTGTCATGATTGTACTACTTAAAACCTGTTTATGGGAAGTTATCCTATTAGGACAAGTTTGGTTAACTCTTTGAATTAATTAAGTTTTTCATAGCTAACAAGAAATTTTATCTTTAAAAATGAATGATAATTTCCAAAATAGACAAAGTACAACCTAAATGGGAAATGATGGTGAGCAAATTTGTGAAGAACTCTGAATTTTCACTTAAAACAATTCTATAGCAGACAGTTAAAGTATAGCTACGTGCTATAATTTAGCATCAGCCTCAAAGTGATCATGAATCACTGAAATTATTTTTATATTGATGGGGGATGTCCTTCTCTATGCTATGAATATATGTTTATCTTATATATTGATGAATAAAGCTGTTTTAGCCTATGGGCAGGCAGGATCTAGGCAGGTAGAAAGTATAGGAGGGGTGATGAGACTAGGAGTACTGGAAAGAGGGAACACAGAGAGGAGTGTCATGAGGGAGATGCCATGTAACTACTGAAGGAGTAACGTGCTGGAGCATTACTGGTAAGTCATAGCCTTGCGGCATCACATGGTTTAATGGAAATGGGTTGGAGATCGGGAGAGAGCTAGCCAGTAAAAGCCTGAAAATAGACCAACCAATTTGTGTTAAGAAATGGGCCTCAGTGTATTTATTTGGGATTAAATGGCTGCAGAACAGAAACCTTTGTCTACAGTATATAGCAAGTTAGTTTTAGAATTTTACTAATCTTTTTCTATGTTAGAGAATATTGTCTCAGTAAAATCTTTATATGAAAGTCAATTTACATAATCAAAATATAAAGAATGTGAGTTGGATAATTTTACTTTCTCTATAAAAGGACTAATAGATGCAATTTTATTGCTCCTCTCAGAAAAAGTTAAGAAACTAACCATTTTTAAAAGTATATTTAGGCAACCCTTTACGTGGCAGAACTAAAATGGCCATTCATAATTTCTTTTACTTTGAGATATTTTGCTAACCTGAGTGAGTATTTGCACTTTTGGCTGACCCAAATCCTACTAAGAGTAGAGACTTTGGCTCACAATTAAAACTAGATATAAAACAGCTGTAATACCTTGTAAGTTTGATCCAGAAGTGAATCAGGTTTTACAGGTACTTGTAGCCACATTCTTATAATTTAAGGCCAAGAAAATCCCAAGAGTCTTGACTAATTCCCAGAAACTATAACATGTGTCTCTGAAGGGAGTTACCGTTACTTTAGGTATTAAAACTACCTGTCAAATAATTAAGTACATGGAACTCCTTTTGGGGACAAGTTGATAATAATTTGGCAGGCAAATAAAAATAATTTTATGAAAAATTTAAAGAGAAAGCAAGGGACCTCTGACAATGGAACCAGGATGTATCCCTGTTGCATGAAGGGACTTTGGGAGCACATTCCCCATGGAGGGATACTCCCTTAGTCTAGAGGCAGGAGGGTGGGCCTAGAACCTACTACAAATGACTTGACAGATTTTGATGATCCCTCCTGGAGGGCATCACCCTCTATGTGGAGTGGGGGAGGTGGCATAGGAAAAGAGGGAAAGGGAACTGGAATCAATATGTAAAATTAATATATATATATATATATATATACATATATATACATATACATATATATATATATATATACATATATGAAAAGAGAAAGAAAATAAAAATTACCTAAATGATGCAGCTATAAGATAATGTAGGACTGATTTCATTTCTTAAAGAAGACTACATGTAGCTGAAGAGGTATTGTTGAACTGAAAATTAAGCAGAATAAACTATTTAGAACAAGACACACAAAAATAAAAGATATACATTGAAATAATTCACCTTCAGAGATAACAAAGGACAAGTTAATATCCATTTTATTTGCATTTCAGAAACAAGGTAAGGTAAGAACACATGAGGTAATATGTGATATAAAGTGTTTTAAGTACACCTATCCATATTTTAAATGGAAGTTGCCATTCTTCAGAATTCACAAGTTCAATGAGTTATAAATTGAGTAATACCATTTTCTTTTATGTAAATCATGAGGACATTTCCATAAATCCACAGATAATTTTCAAAGTATGGAACACATTACCTCTAAAGAGATAGTACTTCATCAATAATATGTGTATTAAAACATATCTGTGTTTTTATGAACTCACCTAGATGTATATGTGTAGAGACCAGAGGTAAACTTAAGTATCTCTATGTTATTATCAATCTTTATAAGAACTTTCCAAGTGACTATGGAGTTTACCATTTAATTTAATTATCTTGTTATTACTTCAATTATTACTTTTTGAAGTGAGATCTCTCCAGAAGCACAAGGAATTTACTTTTCAGTGAGACTCAAGTAACTGGACATCAAATTCTGGAAACTGGTTTCTCTAAGCACACACCCCAACACAACACCCACCACTCAATTCTCACAGGGCATATGTAGATTAAATTTTCAGCTATTACCAAGCATTAGTTAATCATTAACATGTTCATAATTTGATTCTCTTCCTTCTACATTCCTAATTCTATTGACTTCAATGTTCTTGTGATTTCTTCCATGCATGCAAATTTATAACACTTAAATCTTTATCATAGGGTGTAATTTTAGGGAAATGACTAAGAGTATTGCATCAGTTTTATATCTAAAAGTTCATCTTTAGGAGGAGGTACCAGGAGCATCTGTACCCATCAAAGTCAATGTTATGATGGTAAGCTGTAAGTAGGTGTTGGGGTTTGGATTAGAAGTGACCTCATAGGTTCATATATCACCAGCTGGTGTTACTATTGGGGACAGTCGTAGGAAAGGGCAGCCCTACTGGAGAAGTACTTCATAGGGATGGAGTAGTTCTTCTAGTTTTCCCTCAGTTTTGTGATTGTGGTTAAAGATGTGGTCTCTAGGTTTCAGCTCCAACTATCTGCTGCTTTCATATTAATTGTTACTGTGAAATCCCTTCCTCCTTGTTAGCCAAAACAAGGCCTTCTTTCCATAAGTCACTTTTGGTCATGGTGTTCAATTAGAACTATAAAACAGCAACAGATACAGAAGCAGGTATCAGGGAGTGTGCTGTTGCTGTGAATTATCTTTTCATTTTGGTTGGGGAGAAATGTGGAAGAACTTGGAATTTTGGTATAAAAAGAGAGTAGAATGTTGTAAGCAGAGCTCAGGTGGCCGTTCCTGTAGCCACCTGGAAAATAGTAGTTTTGAGAGCAAGGCAGATTGTGGGAACTGTCTCAGGTTCTTCAGGGGGAGCATATTAGCAAGTGTCCTTAAGACCATTCTCTTGATATTTTGGCAAATAATCTGCTTACATTCTGACTATGAGCTAAGGATTTACCTGAAAGGAAGTTTAAAAGTAATCAACTCATTTCCTGGGTAGTAGAAATTTCAAAGTAGTGTGATGTCAAGTATGTGGAATGGTTACTACTCTCTTTCTTTTCCTCCTTCCTTTGCATCCCTCTCTCTAGTCTCTCTTCTCTCCTCTCTCATTCATCTTCGTGTGTGTGTGTGTGTGTGTGTGTGTGTGTGTGCATGTGTGTGTGTTCAAGAGTTACTACTCTTGAACAGACATAGAGCAAAAGAATGAATGGGATAAAAGGAAATGCAAAATGTGTACTAATGTATAATTTGTAGAGAAAAAAGATGTTCTAGGAAGCTTAATGTTGCCATTGAGGCACATACAGAAAGGGAGCCTACAATTGTGAAGAAGATTAGTGCCATTAAGGAGGTTCTCTGCACTGGGATGACAAAGAGGCTTTGTCAGGACAAACACTAGTTTGTGGATCTTGCAGTATATGAAAGGAGAGAGCCTAATGAGTTACATCTCCCTACAGGTCAATTGCTTCAACATATGAAAGCTGTTGCTCATTTTGTCAAAGGGGCCAGGATCCTTCCTGCCATAGCAGCTAAACTTCGCAGCATTGTCCATGGGTGTGGAGGCATGAATACTGAAAGAGTCAGAAAGTCATACATTATTCTTTGTTATTCAAGAGAGCTGTTGAAGTTAGAAATGTGTGGCAAGGGAATATTGGAAAGGAACTTGCTGTTTCTGTATAATACTGTGAAAGAGAACCCGGGGTTGCAGCTGGGCCTCCACAATGCTGGAAGCTGTGAGATATCTCTTGAAGATGGTTGCCAAAAAGAATAGAACCCCCACACACACACACAGAGACAGAGTGAAAGAGGAAAGAGGGATGCAAAGGAAGAATGGAGAGAGAGAGAGAGAGAGAGAGAGAGAGAGAGAGAGAGAGAGAGAGAGAGAGAGAGAGAGAATGTATGTTGCAGGCACCAGAGCTGAGAAGTAGAGTCTTCTAACCCCTTTGAAATTATGGTGCTAGATCATAGACACAGAGGAACAGGATTTGGTATTTATCCTGCTGGACTGTGCTCTATCTTTTGTCCAGTATTTCCTCACTGTGATCTTATCATTCTCTTTTGGTACAGAAGCTTATATTCTATGACATTATATGTTGGAATTGTCACCTTTCGATTTTTGTTTGGTTTTTGGTTTTTCGAGACCTGGCGGTTTGTCTGTATTGTTTTGGAGCCTATCCTGGAACTTGTTCTGTAGAACAGCCTGGCCTTGAACTTACAAAGATCCACCTGCCTCTGCCTCTTGAGTGCTGGGATTAAGGTCATGTGCCACCAATGCCAGGTTCTGCCTTTTGGTTTTATAAGGACCATTAGTTAAGAGGTTAAATTGAGTTTGAGACTATTAAAAACTATGGGGAGTTTGATTAAATGTATTTTCATCTATGATTTAGTCATGAGCCTGTGGAACCAATGGAGTGTATTGCAGTGGTTTGAATGAGAAATGCTCTTAATGGCTTTCGGCAATCAAACACATGATCCCTAATTGCTGGCACTGTTTAGAGAAATTGTGGGAATATGGACACTTACTGGCGGAAACATGTCACTAGAGGTGGGCTTCTGAGAATTGTAGCCATGTCCCATTTTCAGTTTGCTTTCTATTTTGTGTTTGTGATTGAAGATATGATCTCTGGGTTTTCTTGCTTAAGCTGTCTGCTGTCATTCCCTGCTGGAAACCATAAGCTGACCAATCCCGTAGGTGATTTTTATCATGATATTTTATTCTTACAACCCGAACTGACCAAGACATTAAATAGATTTACGAATCAGAAGTGGATAGCCTCATACACCATTTTGTGTTTTTTTTCTTCAGAGTGCTACCGTATGACGTAGAATGAGGAATAAATACAAGAAAGAGATGGCCCTTGCAGTGCTCTAACACCTAGGCAATAATATTCATGGCAATGAAAAGCAATCTAGAAGCAATTAAAAGCCTTTAAGTAGGCTGTTAGGTTCATGGCAGCTAAGAAATCCAGAAAGATTTATGAAAGTTCTTCGAAATCAACTTTCTTGTTTTCATTACAAGATGTAGTTTTGTACTACATCTTACAACCCAGAGATAACAAGGCTGTTACTGTTCTAGTAAGCACTAACACTCATGTTTAATCTGAAACACTGACTAATATGAAAGCCCAAATCCTCAAATTGTCCTAAGGATTCAAAGAGCTAAAATGAGGCTGAATATACTGTCTGAGGATCTTAGGGATAAGTTTAAATCCCTAAATTCTAGGTATGCCAAATCACACAGGCCGGCAGAAAGTCTCTCCTCAATCAAAGGAGAATTGCTTGTATCGCTCTTAGCTAGAAAGCTAGAAATATTTTGATGACCAATACACCTAGGAAGACTTTGATCCACTGAGATCAATGATCAAAAAATGTCCTTCATATCGACTCCAAACAATAATAATTAGGCAAGTTGAAGGTTAGTGTCAGCCTTCACAGAGAAAGCTTCTTGGTCAATCTCTCAAAAGAGCATCTAAATTTGCTTTGCCTCTCCCACTCTCAGCCAATTCTTTTATCTTTGTTTTTATTTTGTCATTTCAATAGCCATGTCTCTATTTACTTTCCTCATTTATTAATTTTTAAACCACATAAATTTCAATACAAGGTATATTTTAAAAGAGCACCTGAGCAAGTGTATTGACATATTCAAACATTTAGAGTACTGAGTGGCAGGGAGCAAGGACAAAGCTGGTTCTGGTGAGTGAAGCAGCCAGCTTCCCACGTTGTTGTGGAGACACTCTGAGTAGTGTCATAGTACAACATACTACTCAGTATCAGGAAATGACATGAGGAAAATTCAGTAAACCTCAAGACCCTAGCAAGATGTCTGTATTCCTTCATAGGACACTTAAACAAAGAGAACCAGAATCCAAATACAAGATGTTTCCATTCTTTCATAGGAACCTTCACCAAAGAGTATCAGAATCCAAATACATTTCACAAATAACCAACAACTTCTGTGAAATTGGCTCATCCTTTTCTTGAGGTCTTAAAACTTGTCCTTTAGAGAAATCCAGAGTCATTTAAAAATTATTCTCTTGAATATTGTTAATTGTGCTATGTCATGCAATTATACCATGCAGAAATTGATGTCATGTATTTAAAACATTAATGAGGAAGCCCAAAAGAATGTAATTGAAAACCCTGATATTAACCCACACAACCTATGAACACCTGATTTTTAACAAAGAAGCTAAATTTATAAAATGGAAAAGAGAAAGTATCTTCAACAAATGGTGCTGGTGTAACTAGATACTGATAAGAAGACTATAGACAGATCCATATCTATTGTCATGCACAACACTTAAGTCAAAATGGATCAAAGACCTCAACATAAACCCAACCACACTGAACTGCAGAAAAAAAAAAAAGGGAGGTAACCTTGAATGAGCTTATAAGGTATACTTCCTGAATATAACACCAGTATTGCACACTGAGATTGACAATTAGTAAATGGTACTTCCTGAAAAATAGAAGCTTCTATAAGGTGGATGACACAGTCATCAAGACAAAAGGCAGCCCCAAAATGGGAAGCCGACAAAAGGCAGCCCACATCTAACAGAGGGGTGATTTCCAAAATACATAAAGAACTCAAGAAGCTAGTTACCAAAACACCAAATAATCCAATTAAAAAGTGAGATACAGAACTAAATTGAGAATTCTCAATTCTCAATGGAGGAATCTAAGATGGTTGAAAGACCCTTAAGAAAGAGCTTAAC
Source organism: Cricetiscus sungorus (assembly GCA_030556225.1). Lineage (NCBI taxonomy): Eukaryota > Metazoa > Chordata > Mammalia > Rodentia > Cricetidae > Cricetiscus > Cricetiscus sungorus. The sequence continues at coordinate 44,044,519 of JANBXA010000398.1, forward strand.
ATCCTTAGCTATTAGGGAAATGCAAATCAAAATAACTCTGAGATACCATCTCACTCCTGTCAGAATGGCTAAAATCAAAAACACCAAAGACAGTTTGTGCTGGAAAGGATGTGGAAAAAGTGATACACTTCTCCACTGCTGGTGGTAGTGCATGCTCAGAAATCAGTATGGAGGTTCCTCAGGAAAATGGAAACTAGTCTACCTCAAGATCCAGCAATTCTACTTTTAGGCATATAGCCAAAATTTGCACATTCATACAACAAGAACATCTATTCAATCATGTTCATAGCAGCATTATTTAGAAAAACCAGATCCTAGAAGCAACCTGAATGCCCCTCAACTGAAGAATGGATGGAGAAAATACAGTACATTTACACAATGGAGTATTACTCAGCAGAAAATAAAAAAAACAAAACAAAACAAAAAAAAAACAAACAACAAAAAAAGCAATGGAAACTTGAAATTAGCAGGCAAATAGATGCAGCTACAAGAAACCATCCTGACTAAGGTAACCCAGTCACAAAAAGTCAAACACAGTATATGATGATAGATGTTATTCTGTAAATATGTTTCTCATACTGGTTAATTAATAAAGCACTGTGGCCAATGAGAAAGCAAGATAGGCGGGGCTAGGAGACAAGGAGGAAAGAGGAAGTACTTAGGAGGAGTCAGCATGTAGAGCCCAGAGGATGAAGATGCTGGCCTGCTGCGCTCAGAGAAGATGACCATGTGGAAATATTTAGATAAGTAGCAATGGGTTAAACATTAAGACAGTGCTAGCCAGTAGTACTTGGCCAACAGAATTATATCAAATACAGAATCTCAGAGTATTATTGGGGCTCACATGGCAGCTGGACTGGGTGGCTGGCACGGAGGAACAAAGAGTGGAATCAGACCAGCTGTGGGGAAAAACCTGCATGTAGCAAGTATGTATTCATATACAGACTTTAGACATACCAGCCTACAAGTTACATCAACAGAAAATCTAGGAAACAAGGAAACCCTAAGAGAGACATGGTGCCCTGGAGAAATGGAAAGGGATAAGAACTCCCTAGGAAATTGGGAGCACGCAGGGAGGGGAGAGCAAGTTAGGAGAAAGAGAATGGGAAAAGAGGAGGGCAGAGGTGTGCATGAGGGAACAGAAATATTGAGACAGGAAAAGAAGAGAGAACAAGAAAAACTATATGATAATAGAGGGAGTCAGTATAGATTTAAGGAGAAATCTGTCACCAGAGAAGTAGACAGAGGTCTACAAGGAGGAATCCAAGTAACAATCTAATCAATAGTGGATGGGGCTATCTTTATTGCCTTTCCATGATAATGAGATTAACAACTACTTTATATGCCATCCTAGAGCCTTCTTCCAGCAGCCAATGGAAGCAGAAGCAGACACCCACAGCTGAACACTAGCCAAACTCTTGGAATCCCATTACTGAGAGGAAGGAGTGTTGCACAAAGAGGTTTTGACCAGGCTAGTTAAACTCACAGAATCAGCTGACCTGAACAAGGGGGAGCTCATGCACCCTAGTCTGATAGCTGGAACACCAGCATAGGATTTATCGAGACCCCCTGCATGTGGGTGTTAGGCAGACTGAGCAGTCTATGCAGCCTCTATTAGTGTAATAGTATTTGTCCCTAATATATGAATGGACTTTGGGAGCCCATCCCACATAGAGGAATACTTTTTCAGCCTAGACACAGGGTCTAGGCCCTGCCCCAAATGATATGACTTCAAAGACTCCCCATGGAAGGCCTCATCTTCCCTGGGGAGCAGATGGAGTATGGGATGGGGTTTGGTGGGGGTGGTAGAGGATGGAAGGGTGAGGGAACTGGGATTGGCATGTAAAACAACCTTGTTTCAAATTTAAATTCAAAATGGAAAAAAAATAAAACATTAATGAATTATTTTATAAATAAGTAGTTCTCGATGGATTTGCGGTTGGTAAGGAGTTAATACATGGTATAGCATGCCTAATGTTCTGAGACAGAGAGAGAGAGAGAGAGAGAGAGAGAGAGAGAGAGAGAGAGAAGCACTGAAAAGGACATAGTAATGATACCATTAACCGTCATAGTCTACCTGTGCAATATTGTTCACTATTGGTTCAAGTAGTTCATTTTTCCTTCATTGCAACTCACTAGAATTTTTACTGGCATTAATCAAAGATAAAATACTCAGAGCAGGAAAGTTGTCACGGAAACAAGCTGCTGTGTGTGGAAAAAAATAAATAAAGGGTTTTCATAATTATATATTAACTCAAGAGTAATATTCTTTTCAAGTCACCCAGGTTGCAGGCCCTCTTTTATTTTAGGGCTCTAATTTTGGGGTAGACCTGTTAATCTTTTTCAATTTCTTTGCCTTTCTTATTTAGTAATTGAACTGTTCTGATGTTATTGATTAATGTAGTTTTCTTAAATGACAGGTTAACGTGGCAGTCAAAGCTATATCCTTTATACTGTGCTTTCTTCTGAAATCCTCATGGATATCCTGGAATGTAGAGAAGAACTAAAGATGTCAAGATTTCCTGTCAAAACAGGTAGAGTTAGATACATAAATGGAAAGTAAACAATATTTTTGGGGGGGCACATATTAAAGGCCACTGGAACAGACTTCAAATTGCACTGAGCATAAGAACTAGCATAATATAAAAGTGTCACATTTGGATGAAGATGAACCTTACAAGTTTTAATAATAGAAATCCTAAGGCTTTTAACCAAAGTGACTGAAAAAAAACAGTCTTCCTTATGAGAAGGTTTTGAGTCTTGTCTAGCTGCACCAGGAAATGAGTGAAACTCCTCATTGTTTTAATAGTCTCCCATCATAGAGAAAACAAACAACAAACCACAGTTCTGGTAGTTTGGGTAAAGAGAAAATCAGTCAAAAGTGGGTATTTAGGAGAACACATCCTGTAGGGTTTTATCATAGTCCAAAACTGCCAATATCATTTATTTTGTGGAATAAACATCTGTGCTTTGTAGTATAATTGGGAGATGCAAGTGCAATGTAAGTTCTGTTTAGTTTGCAACTCTGGTTGTTTCTTCCCTCACACTGTTTGTGTTAATTGCCCCTTGTGGCTGGCCTGCATGTCTCTTCTCCTCATAGTGTGGAAGTGAATTTGTGCTGTGCTTCTCTCAAACACACCTGCAAGAAATTTTAATAGCTTTAAAAACAGAAGATGTCTCCCTAACTCCCTATTGCATAAGTCATGACTACCTGAGGTATCATCACAAAAGATAATTTAATAACTGTGATGATGTAGGCACCTGAAATTCCATCTGCCAGTATGTAGTGTAGGAATACACTCCCCTTTTTTCTCTCCTCTCCCCTCTCTCCACTCCTCTTTTTCCTCTCTCTTCTTTTTGCTCACTCACTCTTTTTTTTCTCACTTTTATAGACTCAGTTAATGTTTTGATGCTGTCATATGGATAGTGCATGTTGTGGCCTGGACACTCAAAAATTCTGGCAATAGTTATAACATTGAATTTCTACTGAATTATAAGTTGATAAATGCTTTGACAAATTATAACCTGTTCCATACTAACTCCTGAATTTTTGTTGTAACATTCAAATTTAGGTTAGAATAAAATTATACAAATATAGAAAGGAAAATTAATTTGCATCAGTAGCTTAGTCTAGCTGAAGATATGGCTCGAAAATAAAGCAAAACTAAATTCTAGTTTTATAAAAATATATAGCAGAATTTAAAGATGCTCAAAGATTTCAAAGTATTTATTGTAAAGTAGATGACAGCTTTTAAGAAGATCTGTAATTTTAAAGAAGGGTAGATTACTTTTGTAGAGTGATCAGTAACTTTATTGAATGAATAAATGAATAATTGCATAGGTAAGTAATAAATGGACTAAATTAATGTACAAAGTCATTTATGAACCTATGACTAAGTCATTCAGACTAAATTTTATTTTTTATATATGCATATACATATATACGTATTCATCTATATAGTTTTATTTAATATATGTTAAACATTTTAAGTAGACATTTGAAAAGAATAATCATCTTTTAAAATTCAGGCTATTGGTTTTTGTTCTCATTATATTACTTTACTTCCTAGTCACCAGTCACCATTAACCACTTTTTGAAATTGAAACATGGAAAAGTTAAACTCCCTGTCTGCTCTTTGGTTATTGCTCTCTCATTGCTTACTTCTGACATGCTTTCCTGTCATTGAAAGATCACTACAACTTTGCACTACATTGTATTTTGGGGGTTGCTGTGTTTGCACAGAAGGGTGAAAACCAGCATAGTTATGTCTGCCCAAGAAAGTACATCAGTGGGAGAACCAGAAAGTGGTCTAGTTTTTTGCTTGGTTTCTATGCTGGATTCTTGAAGCTTGTTGCTGGTTAGTTTCTTTAATTTAGTACATATTACCTTGGGGGTTATGTGGCAATGGGTTGGGGGGTCAGTGGGAGCATGGGAGAATGGGAGGGAGAGGGAAGGGGGGACTGATATGTAAAATAAGATTGTTTTAAATAAAAAAAATGTGAATATTCTCACATACAATGTTGTTTAATGTAACATGTCATGTTATTTTTAGAAAACAAAAAAGAAAATTATTTTCATCTTGGATGACTTTGATGCTGTGAAAATCCTATCTTATTACTAGTATGATCTGTATTTTTTCTTCATAATCTACATATAACTAAGAATTTGCACTGAACTATTTGATTCAGTTAAGTGAGACACAATAAATTTATATTATCAATGTGTTTTTATAATAAATTGTCACAATGAGTCTAAAAATCTTGAAGGTTATGCTAGTTTCTTAAAACATAATACCTCCAGGAAAAAAAATCTAGGGATTTTGGTATTTGGGAAATTTTGAAAATGCTTTTATTATCATTCGGTTATAAAAACAGGCATCTTAATTACTTTTTATTTTCGTTTTTTTTTTTTTCTAAACTGAGAGTTTTCTTATGGTACCAAAACCAGAAGTTAAAAAGAAAATTACAAAAATAGGACACTATGCATCTTGTCTTTCTCATACATATCATATTTTAGTAAATAAAATAATCTTGGAGATAGAACAGGTTCTGTTTTGTTAATGTATAAAAGAAAAGCTATACATTCTCCGAAGAACAAAAACCACAATATGTCATCAGTAGCTAACAGAAACTAACACTGATCATGGGTAAAATTCTAATGACATTAATAACTTTGATGTAAGGGAAGGTGTGACAGTGAGAGTGTGAACCTTATGCATTATTTCCACTATTCATAAATGACTTCTGCTTCTTTACTCTTACTGTTTCCTTTTCAAATTAAGACCTCTGTATGTAGTCATGGCTGTCCTGACACTTCCTATACATATAAGGAAGGCCTCAAACTCATAGAGACCCTCCTGCCTCTACCTCCCAAATGCTGAAATTAAAGATTTGCCACTATGCTTTCATAACATCTGTTTCTTCTATTTGTTCTACCACACTTGCTAATGCCCTTTGAAACTCAAATAGCAATACTAAGACACAATAAGAAAACCAGTAGCAATTGCTATGTCTTTAATTCTGCACACTTTTCTTTTTGTTTGTAGCATCCAGTATGTAAGCTTTCCCCAGATATATTCTGTATTATTTATTTTTCTGTTCCTCTAATAAAACATCACAGCCAAGGCACTTTATAGAAGAATATGTATATTTTGGCTTATGGGTACAGAAGGGTAGAGTCCCATTTTTACAGGAAAAAATAGTATAAAGTGGTAGATATGGCAGCACAAACAGAAAGTTGAGAGCATACTTTGATGTCTATCACAAAGCAGACAGAATGAACTGGAAGTAGGGTAAAGCTATGAAAACTAAATTTCCACCTCCAGTACATATCTCATTCAGAAAGGCTGCACTTTCCAAAACATCCAGAACAGTACCACCAACTGATGATGAACTTTTCAAATGCCTGAGCTCTTGGAGGACATTTCTAATTCAAAACACTAACATACTTCAAGCAACTTCTAATTTCTTCTCATTGATGCAGTACCCAGCTGCATGTAGCTGCAAGAGATCCTAGAATTCTAAGCTGTTAGCTTTTGTGAGATAATACGAAGGAAATGTATAATATTTACAGTCTCTAGAGCAGAAGACAGAAAAACAGTAAATGGTGAAGAATAAACAAGCAGTATTCTCTAGGGCGTGTTTCTCTAGAGCGTGTTTCCAAACTTTGTCTGATATCCAGTTGAATTCTAACAATTGAAAAGAAAATTACAAGACTCAAAGAAACTGATACATATTTTCAGAGTTTATTTCACAAAAACTTCTAGATAAATCTTATTTGGGAAGACAGGTTGCTATAAGTATATCAATTTGAACATGCCAGTAGCTCTTTCAGAGACAAGGAAAGCAGTAACTGATTCTCTTAAAAACAAGTAAGATGAAAAATAGAATTTCTCTTTAAAAAGGCATTTAATACAACCCCTTTTATGAATAGTGTGTCAGAAAACGAGTGTTCTGATTAGACGTTGATTTTTGGGTGAAGATTTAGTTAAGTGAGCACTAGTATCACTACTCAAATGAGTATTCATAACCACTACTTGTTTTATACTAGAGCAGCAACAAAATGGCAGAGACGACAGCTGCCACATCATATACACACACACTCCTTCCTACACAAACTATGCTTTGTACATCAGATGCAGCATAAATACCATGGCATGTGGCAGTTGCTATGGCAATGAGCTTTTTTTTTAATGAAGAGCAGATGGAATCGGCATATAAAACTTGCATAAGTTGTTAGTAATCTGTGAGTTACTGCAGACTAGTTGCTGAAGGAAACTTTAAAATTCTAGCTTTTCTAATTCTTCATATAATGAGTTCAGCTCCCTCATTTTGTCTAGTTGAGCTCATCTTGGTATTCAAATGGCAGTAGAAATTGTTAATTGTTTTCCTGTACCAAAAGCTTATGTATAATTCTAAATTGTATAATTGTATATTCTCATCTTTGCTATTCCAAATAAACCATCTTCCACTGAATAAATATGTACTTTCAATGGACATACATTAAATTTATTTTTGTAAAAAACTCAACTTATACATTATATAGTTAGTACATGATGATATGAAATACATTTCTAATTCATAGAGTGGACATAATAATTTTGAGAAAAGTATAAATTTCCATAAGATATAAGTCTTTTGGGTTAGTTTTTGTGTTAGCTGTTTATCCAACCTAAGTAGACTTCATGTTATCTTAGCTAACTATCCAATCTAGGTAGGCCCTTTTTAAGGTCACAATCATTTATAGGTCAGTATGTATATTACAAAGGAAAGGGTAAAATTCACCTTTGTTTGTTGCATAACTTCCTGGACAATCATTATAATATCATAGCTGATTTTCTATATCTGTGAAGCCAAAATAACAAAGGAGTTTTAAACAAAAATCCACCAGCTACTTTGTCTACTGACAAGTAAGTCTTCACAGAATGTCACCTTGTGGCCTAGGCAAAAGGACTGAATTCAGGGACAAGAGAATCATGAAGAAATAAAACAAATTTAAGCAATTGTCAAATAGGGAATAGAGCCTCAGGGCCATCAGAAAGAAGGAAGCTGCTTAGGATCTAGGCAGGAATAGACATATTTGGCAATGGCTCTCTTTGATTATCATTTGGCACTATTGTTTAGTGCAAATCTTAGAGTTTCTCTCTCTGCAACTGTGGTCCTGCTATTTTCTTGCCTCCTAATATTCTCCAGCAAACTCTCTGTGACAGATTGGAAATATGTATGTAGAAACTGAGTCACATTGATAGAAAATAAAACTAAACTAAACCTGTTTTTTATTTATTTCATGGACTTACTCTTGAAATATAACTTCAAATTGAGTCAGGCTTTCAGCTTGGATTTGTACCACTGATTTGTACAACAACAAAAGTAAACAGAGAGGTTCATGACTGGTAGATCTCTGATAGTCTCTGCATGTGGGAATATTGCACCCTTGGTTATTGCATTTAGTCTTATGATGGCCTATGCCACTACTTTAACCAGAAATAGCCATCATGGTGTGATGCTGCAGAATGTTTCAACTACCTCTGATGTGTGTTTAATGAATGATATACATCTCTCCTGTTGCTTAGTTGCTTTCAGACATTTTTCCTAGTGAATGCTGAAGGACTAGAATTCAGAAGACACATTATAGCCTCTTTGCTTTTTCTATAGACCGATGGCCCACTGCAGGATCTCACTTCATAAGCCTCTATACTCATTCAGTTAGTCTATCCTTTTCAATATTTATTTGTTACAGCATACTATGTGGCAACATGAACTTGGACAGTGTAACATGGTCAGCCTCTGATGCCTTTCTTCTCCAGGGACTATTAGAATATAAACATGGATATACATTTATTTTAAGTGAAAAAATAGATATGTAGAGAATTGATTAATGCAACAGAAAAAAAAGATGACAATAATTTTTAGAGTAGTTAAAGGCAAATTTTCTGGAAAAGATCATTAGAAGTGAAAGCACAGAGGCCATTAAATATAACCTAAAGTTACAATGGCACCCCTTTCTATTTAGTGTTTATAATTTTCTGCATTCGGCAGCATTTTCTCTTAAACTAGTGTACAAAACCCAACAGATTTTAAAACTTGGTTTTGTTTTCTTACGAAGATAGGACCAATTTCATTATCAGTTTGGAACTGATTAACAACTTCCAGAGTTTAAACACATGACATAATCATAACATGCTTAAAAAATTATTTTATTTTATAATTAGAAAGCTATAGTGACTGTGAAATAATTAAATGACAAAGGAGGGAATAATAATTTAAAGAACTTATTTACTTAGAGATAAAATTTGGAGTGCAATTTGTACCTAGTTATAAAAATAAGAGCATCTAATTTAAAAACCCCATCAGACTCTTAGGCATATACCCAAAAGATGCACATTCATACAACAAGGACATCTGTTCAGCTATGTTCATAGTAGCATTATTTCTAATAGCCAGATGTAGAAGCAACCTAAATGCCCCTCAACTGAAGAATGGATGGAGAAAATGTGGTAAATTTACACAATGAAGTACTACTCAGCAGGAAAAACAAAACAAAACAAAAAACAATAGAACTTGAAATTCACAGGCGAATGGATGGAACTAGAAGAAACGATCCTGAGTGAGGTAATGCAGGGAGAAAAAGCCAAGCACAGTATGTATTCACTCATATATGGTTTGTAGACATAGAGCAAAGGATTACCACAGTCCATGCCACCAGCAAAAGTAGAAAACAAGGAAAACCCTAAGAGAGACATACATGGTCCCTTGGAGAATGGCAAAGGGACAAAATTTCCCAAGAAAAGTGATAACATGGGGGAGGGGAGAGGGAGAAAGGAGGAAGAGGAGAAGAAAGGTGGGCATGAGGGGGCAGGAGGATTGAGTCATGGAAAGAATAGAGGAGAGGAAGAAAAGAGACACCATAATAGAATGAGTCATTATAGGCTTTAAAAGAAATCTGACACTATGGAAATGTTCAGAGATCTACAAGGATTACCCCAATCCACAATCTAAGCAATAGTGGAGAGGCTACCTTAAATGCCCTTCCCTGATAATGGAATTAATGACATAGAGCCTTCATCCTGCAGATGATGGAGGCATAAGCAGACACTCATAAGTAAACACTGAGCTGAACTCCTAAAATCCAGTTGCAGAGAGGGAGGAGTGATGAGCAAAGGGGTCAAGACCAGGCTGGAGAATTCCACATAAACTGTAGATCTGAACTAGTGGGAGCTCATGCACTCCAGTCTGATAGCTGGAAAGCCAGCATAGGACTGACCCAGATTCCCTGAATGTGGGTGTTGTTTAGGAAAATGGGGCAGTCTATGGCGCCTCTGGTAATGGATCAGTATTTATCCCTAGTATAAGAATGGAGTTTGGGATCCCATTCCACATAGAGGGATACTCTGTCAGCCTAGACACATGGGGTTAGGGCCTAGGCCCTCCTCCAAATGATATGACAGACGTTGAAGACTTCCCATGGAAAGCCTCACCCTCCCTGGGATCAGAAAGGGGATGGGATGGAGGTTGGTAGGGGAAACAGGGGAGGACAGAATAGTGCAGGAACTGGGATTGACATGTAAAACAACCTTGTTTCAAATTTAAACAAAACATTATCAAAAAAATGTCTATCATGGTAGCTTAGTACCTAAGAGACCAATGTACACTTTCTCAAGTCTTAAGAAAATTATGGAGTGCCAATTCCTGTGACTCTCTTGTCCAGAAATATTTCACACAAATTACACAACCACATTATATACCTTAAATTAACCTTTTACTCAATAGGAAGCTATGGAGAATGAACCATGCTTTGACTTCCAGAGAGTTACATGTATTGTTATATTTCTAATTCATTATAAAATTGTGTATTCTAGTTTTGTTTAGTGTACTGCTTATAATTGAAAAATAGCTTTTAAACAATTGCTTCAAATGCTTAGTCTTGTGAGATGTTAATGACTATTCAACCTTTTGCAAGACACTTAATGTGTAAGGACGTGAGAAATTTATAATTAAAACAATCTTCTCAATGAATTGTTTGCTCAGAAAACAAAGAACTCGCCTTTACCTTGGCACTGGTAATTGACAATTAATTGACAGCATGGTTGACACTGCATTTGGCTAAGCCCCAGCACTTACTAGAGACAGGATTTAAATACATGATATTATCACAGGCTTTGTAATAGTATTAACCATAGCTCACTAGCAAAATTCAACATATGATTGAATACTCTATTCATCTTCGCATCATTAGAGTGTTAATCAGTGCAATGGAGAGGCTTGTATTGTTTCGTATTATGATTATTCTCTTTATGTTTCCATAAATGTTGCTAGATGAACAAACATAGAAATAGATCTCACATTTTTTTAAAAAAAGAAATTTAATGGTTAAGTCCAAGAATATCACTGTGGATGCTTTCCCAAGACAATTCTTACCAAATGAAAGTGGACTAATCATCATGATATCATGAGTAAAAGTGGTTTATTTGTGCTCTTATTTACATGCTGATCCGATGAATCCTAAGGCATTTCTCCAAGTTATGATTTCTTTTCTCCTATGACTATATTTTTTTTCTAACATTTAATTTTATTTGGGAGATAGCGATCACTGGAGGTAATCCTTTAAAAATTAAAATGCAGGTTGATTAGATTTTTGTGGTCCTTATTAGTAAGATAAAGTCTTACCTGAATTTCCTGTTAGTCTTGTTCCACACACATCAGGGTAATAAGCTCAGTGTCCTTCCACTCAGTATCATAGTGGGTTGCAAGCTAGGTGATCTCTAAGCCTGTTTCATTGGTTACAAAATGATTAAAGTCATAATATCTACTCTGACACTCTGATTATCACTAGGAGTCCCCCAAATTCACAATGGGGCATCATTATAAGTGGTGGTATATATTTGTTGTTGTGGAAACTTTTGAAACTTGTTTTATGAATCAGGGAGATTGCTCATTAGGTAAACACTTGTGGCATAAGCTTGATAATGACCAGAGCTGTGCCTCCAGAAAAAATTAGAAAAAATTACTGACTTTAGAAAGTATTATTTTTCTAGTCTTCACATGTAGGATGTGGCACATGTGAACCTGATTATGAAACACACACACACACACACACACACACACACACACACACACACACACACACGCATACTGCATATACATTTGTTATAAATACAAGACAGTTCTAACTTGTCTCCATAGGTTTGAAAACAGAATCTGCTAAACCAGGGCATAACCTCGGCTTTAAGGTTAAAATAATTTTCCAATTTTAAAATTAAAACATTCTAAGCACAGGATATCAATCAACTTAGAAATTATTATTGTTAACCATTATTTACATAAAAGGACCAGATGCAATGATGCTCATTTCATGTGAACATTCCATGGTACATTTATTTCTAGATAGACCTATAGCATTCCAATACAATAACTTCAGCATAATCTCAATTGGGAATGTCTGCCCTGTGGAGTCTTGACTTTGTTACTGAATATGTACATTAATTTTATTTATAATTTTATTTGTAATTAATCATAATTGAAGCAGGTTTGGACTTTACAGGGTTAGATTGATATCAATACTGTGCTTTATTCATTAACCAATAAGAGAAACATATTTACAGAATGACATCTATCATCATCACCTCTTTTCTATCTAAATAAAAAGAAGGGTTTTAACATTAGCATAGCAAAATATGTAACACAACAGTTATCAAATAAGAATCACAGTTAACAATATTTAGTCCATTAACATTTAGCAAGATTTAAAGAAAATATTCTAACATCTATCCTATCTTTGTGAGTCTATATTCTTATATGTAACTTATCATTAATCCTAACTAAGGAAAGCTATTACCATAACTATCTGTCTTCAACTCTATCAAATACCACAGAAGGATAATCTATAAACTCGAGAAATGACAGAGACAACTCACTGCCTGGACAGTCACCTGAAGTTCTTCTGTAATGTTCCATCTTCAGCCCATAGGCAATAGTGTGTCTGGCAGACTCTTCAGCAAAGCAGAAAACTTTAAAGTGTCTGCCTGTGTTGGCAGTTTGTCAGTAACTTTTCTCTGTGTCCTGTAGACTGTCTGGCAGACTCTTTCATGAAGCAGGAACTCTGTAGAAATCAGCAGTCACTTTCCTGTGAGTCCTGCATGTCCAGTTTATACCACATGAAGTCAAACAGTCCAGACAAGTGTAGTATCTTGTCCAAATGGCTAGTCTTGCCATATTAGAAGCAAACTCCATAACACATTTCTTCAAGGTCCATCTTTTTTTCTGACGCAGGTGGTGTTGCCAGGAGCAGTTGTGACCCACTATTAAGAAAAACCCTAAACCATTTTAAATGCCATATTCTGTAGGTCTTTGAAAGATTTTAAGAATGCCTATTCATCTCAAATACATCTCTATATATCTAGAAAACCTAATTCACCAAACTAAAGTTTTGACTATTATAAGTAACTATTTACAATCTGTATTAAATTATACATTACATTTCTAAATGAGCTATATAAACACAATATATAAACAAGAGGAGAAATATACACATCACAAAATTGACCTTAAATTTTATCAATAAGTGAAAATCCATTTCAAAACAAATTATTCATATCTATACCATATTCCCATTTTTACCTTTAAAAAGAGATTGGTGGTGATCATTAACCATTTATAACCAAGCCTATATAAATGAAAACAAACATTTTGGAATTTGGGTGTCATTCTTTCCAAACTGCTTCCTGTTGGTAGGAGCACTGTTATAGGGATCCTAAGAAGAAAAAGAAATCTTGGCTGTAGTCTACAAGGGTGCTTTGTCCCAACAGTTTTGAATGTTGGATCACCTGGGATGCTGTTTCAGGGGGTCTGGCTTGATGAAACCACATTAGTCTGGAAGAAATCTATAGCTTTTTATTTTCTGTGGAAACAAAAATAGAAATCCTTTTCCCCAGTAACCTGTCCTTAAAGTTTGGACTTAAATTATGGAGTCAAATAATTTTTAAAATATAAAAATTGAATTAATCATGCAGCATTTCTTTTATCAGTTGTTGTTATTTCCTCAGCAGTCAAACAATTTAAAGACAACAGAATAGTGTATAGTATCCAAAGTTTCTCTGTGCTTTCCATCTTTATGTGGCTTTTTTTATTACTCTATTTCTTTTACTTTTATTTATTTATTTTATTTTTTGAGACAGGGTTTCTCTGTGTAACTTTTATCTGTCTTTGAATTAATTTTGTATACCTGGTTTACTTTGAAATCATAGTGATCTGCTTGCCTCTGTCTCCCAAGTGTTGGAATTAATTAAAGGCCTGTGCCACCACACCCAGCTACTACCTGTCTTTTTTTTTTTTTGTCTTTCCCAAGCCTACATATATTTTAAACACACCATAAACCTTTAGAAGTTTTTCTTAATATGAATCTGTCTTTACTGTAAATCTTTATCTTTTTCTGGCCATGAGTCTTTTATCTGGTAATCAACAAAATTGCTAAAATGATAGCCATAGCTTTTTTAGTCGGGGTCTATCCAAGATGGCGGCGGGTACTTTCATTGCCAGCACTGAGAGCTGTGCTCACTATCTTGATCTACGCTGCCATCCAGCTGCATGCTGCTGGCTTGGAGATGTAGTCACTGCCATTGCCAGCTCTGATACACACGAATAATTGTTAGAAGCACTTCTTAAAAGCCTTGTGATTTTTTTGCTTTATGCTGAGTCAGGAAACTATAAGGATGGATGGAAAAATTTAGTCTAACTTTCCACTGACCCCAGGAAACTGGGAATTTAAATCCCAGACCCTGGTCTCCTAGCATTGAGCAGGCTAAAGGTCACATTCTTGACTGTTTATGACAGGGCTGTTTAGGACAGCACCTGTGAGTGAACACAGGAAATGAGCCTTATCACCCCACCCAGAAGCCCATGCAAAACAGACTTCCTAGGCTAAGGGCCGGCTTGGATAGTTTAAATTAATTGGTCCACACTAGATGCTATGATTGGTTTAAGGTGTGTGGGGTTTATTGAAACCCTATAAAAGCTGTCTTATGTCTGTACCCTAGGTCCTCAGCCCTCTACCCCTGCATGGCGTACAGCTGTTGACCCCAGTGCACTTGGGAATAAAAAGGACCTCATGATTTTGCATCAAGACCACTTCTCATGAGTGATTTTGGGGGGGGCACCTTTCCTGAGTGGGAGCATGAGGTGCATGCTCTGCTGCAGGTCTTTCAAAACCTCCCTTAAAGGAGCCGCACAAGTCTCTATTTTTCTCTAGCAAAACAGAGTCCAGCACAGAAAAATGCTGCTACCAAGAAGCCTTTCTTGCCTCTGTTCTTTTGTTTCTAAAAAACTTTTTTTAAAGCTTTTGTTAAGTTTTAAGTAGTTCTTCAGTCCGTGTTGGGCACCATATGTTAGCAGTAAGGTTTTTTCCCCTGCTGGTCTGGTCCCACTGCCATACCAGCCCCAAATACCACACAGAGACATTGTATTAGATATAATTCTGTTGGCCAGTTACTAGTTTCTTATCGGCTACCTCTGTCTTAATTATTAACCCATTTCTATTAATCTAAGTACTTCCACATGGTCTCGTCTTACCAGAGAGAGTGGCTGGCATTCTTCGCTCTCAGTACTCCATCTTGGATCTCCTCCCTACTCCTTCCTCTCTTCCCCCTAGTCCCCTAGTCCTGCCTATCTTGCTTTCCTATTGGCCAATAGTGCTTTATTCATTAACTAATAAGAAAAACATTTACAGAATGGCATCTCCCATCACATTTGTATTGTTAGTAATAAGTATTACATTCCAAGGAAGCACTCACTTGTGTTTTATACTTTCATAATGAAGCAAATTCTGAGAATATTTTAAAATAATAACTCATAGGATCTGAAAAAGTATTCAGTCTTTACTGAGTCATAAGTCTGTTTCACATACATAGGCTATAATACTATCTTTAACTTACGGTATTTTTTATGTGAAAGATACCAATGCTGCTTTAAATTTGTAGTTATCATTAACAGAAATTGAGTCTGTTGAGCAGTGTGGAAGTGTGAAATGTAAATAGTTATATTTCAAGAAAAGGCTTGGCCTTCATGACTTACACATACACTACACTGCCCCCCCCTTCATTACAGTTTCTATTCCTTAAAAGGCAAGCACTACTTGCATTCAAAAAGTGATTAACAATGGGCTCCAACTGAGAGACTTTATGAGTTTACTTTCCATCAGTCAACCACTGGTATCTCCTTGTGTCCTTGGTTAAGGGATAAAAGCTGATTGGTAAATGCAGAGATCTACCTGATTTTGTCTCAGATACTTGGGAATGTAAAAAAATACCCAGCCATAATTATTCATTTCTATGTTGACTACGCTCTATATTTAAAATGGGCAGTTCCCTCTTTACATCTGAAAGGAAACATATTTAATTGAATTTTAAGTTATATTGATGGTTACTATTGACTTTGTTAGTAACATTTATCCTATTTTTCCTGTTTTATGCACATAGTTTATTTTTGAAAAAAATAGCAGAAAACTTTCAAATTCTAGAATTTTATTTCAAGAGACAATAATCATTAATTCCTGAGTTCAAAGTCATATTGGATTATGCTACTTATACATCAGGATTATACTAAAAGGGCAACGTTTTTGTTAAGCAAAAAAAATTAACTCTCATAACAGACTGGCAAACCACATTTCTTCAGTTGTTACTTCATAATAACTATTGTATTTATTTATTCTTAATTTATTCAATGCAACTTTTTATGTTTTTGTATTGGGGGAGAGATGCACATGTACCACAGTGTACTTGTAAAGGGCATAGGAAAACTCGTGAGAGTCAGTTCTATCCTTTGACTATTGAATACCAGGAAACAAACACAGATCGACAGTCTTGACAGCCAGTGCCTTTAGTGATTGAAACATTTCAAATGCTGTACCATTAAATTTTAATAACGACTTTATTATCATATTCCTAAAATACATTTGAAAGCCGAAAAGATAGTCAATATTTATGCATATCAATATTTAGCTCCCAAATAAATACAATGAAACAGATGTAGTCAAGACTAAAAATAAATGAAAAGGCATGCATGACTTTACTCCATAGGATGAGATTTATTTTAAGGAATAGTGTCCACAATCCTGGGGTCTGGTATATCTCAAAATTACAGATCATAGTCCAGAGATTCAGCAATGAATTGATGCTGTTTTTAGGTACAATTTCTATTGTGAAACATCCTGCTGCATCATCTTAAGCCTTTTCTCTGATTTGATGTGGACAAATTACATTACTGAGGTTCATCTCTACCTAAAGTCAACTGATTTCAGACTAACTTCATTCATAAAACATCTACTCAGTAATGCCTAAATTAATATTCACTTGAGTAACTGGGCACAATATTCTAGACCTTCACACATAAAAATTAGAGACAAAATCATAAAATCTCATCATAATCTGTCATTCATGTTGGCCTTGACTGCCAACAGAGGCATTATTTATCAAACCTACAAAGTATATGCAAAGTTCAACAGCATTTTCTTTATGTACACTCCATTATTAAGGGATGGATATTTGTATTTTATTTAAAATATTTATTTTATTATTTTAATTTTAGGAAAGCTTACCTATAGAATTTTTTGAATGTAAAAGAGTCTGTTGAGCTCCTTAAAATTTGTCACTCAGCATTTACCTATATCGTTATGGGTTCATGAACATTTAACTCATACTTCCAATTGATATCCAATATTGTTTTATTTATTTTACCTACTTAAGTTTTTATGTTTGTTTGTTTCTAGAGTTTTCCATTTAATATTTCCAGTACAGAGTTGAGCTCTGGCAATTGAAATCACAGAAAATGAAACTGTAGCAATGGGGAATATTGTACTCCAGTCCTGCTCCACTCTATAAAAGTCCATGGGTCTCATCAGCCAAGTCACATGTGAGTGACTCTTAGAAGTCAACAGGAACACTTGTGGGCCTATCCAACTTGAGTTATTAATTACATGCTGATTGCAAAACGTTTAAAAAGGACTGC
Organism: Cricetiscus sungorus; assembly: GCA_030556225.1. NCBI lineage: Eukaryota > Metazoa > Chordata > Mammalia > Rodentia > Cricetidae > Cricetiscus > Cricetiscus sungorus. The sequence goes on from JANBXA010000398.1 coordinate 44,062,015, forward strand.
AAATTAGAAAAAGAAATCCCTGGACATAGTTAATGTAAATAAGTCCTTGAGATGGTACATTTTACAAAAATCCTTCTGTTAGGGGGAAGGCAATAAGAGATTTTAGGAAATGATGGCAATTACTTTTATTTTCAATCACAGTGATAATGAGGAGGAATCCAGTCCCTCCTATCTACATTGTGCAAAATCCATCCAGCATAAAGAACTGGCAGGCAAGAGATGGCTCTGCCTCAAGTGCACAGAAGGAGGTGACACTCATTGCCTTGGGTGTGCAAAGCATCTCCCAGCTTTGATGTGGCTCAGCCTAGGTGTGCAAAGTTTTTGACAGCCACACACTGCTTCAGCACTGGTTAGGTCATCTAACTGCCCAGACTACTTTCTGATGATCCTCCTTCTCTCAAAAAGTAAGCTGGTATGGTTGATACAGCTCGAGGATATATGTTACAGTGAGGAAAAACTCCCATCAACAGGTGGTCAGTGTGAACAATGTGTACACAGGAAGGCATACCAAAATTAAGCAGATGTAGATAGATCTTCCATCTTTGAAGGATCTGTGCTGCTGTAGGGAGCAGCCCTGGTGTGGTGCTGAGGATTCTGGAAGGGAGCCAATTCCTCTCTTGTTAAGCTGTGGCAGTGCAAGTCGTAGTTAGGACCTTAGGGTGGGACAATGCTCCCCTCCCTCCTTAGTTGTTTTAATATGGCCCCTGGAACTCTTTCAATTTAACATGTTGTCTATTAGAACTTCTTTATACAATGGGATTGAATTATGCTTCAGGTTCATCATCCCTACAACATACTCTAGTAGTAGAATCATGTATCTCTCTCTTGCTACAAGCCTATTCATATATTTATGTATGGGTTAATTTAACTTTCATGCTTTGCATATATATACATTTTTACAATAATGAAAAACTTTTCTCCCATCATCTACTAATTATTAGTGTGACCCCTTATTTCTAGTACACATATATAACAACATCAGAATTATTAATTGATCCCATTGTTTGAAAAACCTATAAAGTACAGTGATTTTGCAAATCTCTTCTAGCTTTAATATTGTACATTTTGTTTTTAAATTTACTCCCAAGCCTTTCAGTGAGATGAGTTTACATTTGTAATACAGCTCAATTTTCTTGTAACTGTCTGCTTTCCCTCTGGGATATTCTGTTCCTAAAGCGTTTTTGTTCTTTTCACATGTACTGTAAATCTTATGGGTTTTTGACAAATGCATAGTGCCATGTGTCCACATTAACACATTAAACAGAACCATTTCACTGTTGTAACAAATTACCCTACATTCTACTTGATCTCTACCTTCCGACAGTAACATTTTCCAGAGTACATTTTGAGTTATTTTTGTTTACTCTTTTAAAGAGTTTACATGATAACAATGCATCTTGGTAATATACACAACCTCCCATTACATACACTTTCTCCTATTTATGCAACTGGAGTTTGAGGTAGACTATTTTACTATGTAAAGATTTCATACATTTGTTTCTGCTGTTTTTGTGAATGATGCAATGATGCATTTGTTTAATTATGTAAAGATGTGCTGAATTTGTTTCAACTTGCCCATCTATGGCCCCTGATTTATCTAATAAAGAGCTGAATCACCAGTAATTGTGCAGAGATAGGATAGGCAGGGCTGGTGGGCAGAGAGAATAAATAGGAGGAGAAATCTAGGCTCAAGAGACAAGAAGAGAAAAAGCAGAAGAGAAAAGGGAGAAAGAGAGGAAAATGCCTGTATGAAAAATTCATGCAGACACCAGCCAGTCATACAGGAGAAGCGGTGAAAGTAATACATAAAAAGGGAAAGAAAATTGAAAAGGCCCAAAGCAAAAAGTAGAAAAAGAGAAACAGGTTGTTTTAAGTTAAAAGAGCTAGTCATAAAAGAGCTTAAGCTAGGACGAGCATTCAAAATCAAATAAGAAATCTCCCTGTCATGATTTGGGAGCTAGTTTATGGCCTAAAAGGAAAAGCGTAGTACAGAAGTTATGTAGCAGGAATCTACTTTAGATTAGATTATGTAGTGGGCATGATTCAGCAGTTTTCAAATATACATTTTCCTACTGATCATCTATGAAATTTTGATGACACCTAACAAATAGTTTCATACAGTCACTTTGACTTGGCACAGAAATTTGTTCATAGCTCTTTATTGTCTTGACTTTGGTTAAATATATCCATGGTGTGCATATATGTATTGCAAATAAATGTCATGCCAAATTCAAAAATTATGTAATAATCCAACCATTAAATACACACATAGTGTATATAAGAAAATGTAAAGATTACAGAAGAAAGGTGTGGTGGTTTGAATAGGCATGTCCCCCAAAGACTCATGTATTTGAATGCTTGGCCCATAGGAACTGGCACTATGAGGAGGTGTGGCCTTGTTGGAGGAAGTGTGTCATTTGGGGGCAGGCTTTGAGGATTTTTATGCTCAAGCTATTCCTAGTGTGAAACATTCCCTCCCTGCTGCCTGTGACTCAAGATGTAGCACTCTCAACTCTTTCTCAAGTACTACATCTGCCTACATGTATGTCATCATAATGATAATGAACTAAACCTCTGAAATGGTATGCCAGCCCCAATTAAATGTTTTCCTTTATAGGAGTTGCTATGGTCAAGGAATCTCTTCTCATCAGTAGAAACCCCAACTAAGCCAAGGGACATAAATTTGTCATTAATGCAGACCTACTTCTTGTTAAAAGGATGATTATAATTGTTTAATTATTGAAACAGCATGTATCAAATACAAGAGTCTTAAAGTATAGAAACAAACTTTATTACGTACTATATAGAAATATCAGAATAAACATACCATATCAAACTCAATGGGAAGAAATCAAGAGAGTGAGAATTGCTAACAATCTTGGTATACAGAAATCAACTCCAAACAAAATAGGAGGCTGATGTGATAATAATAGGAGTCAGGATTGTCACTGAAGTATTAAATCACCATTTAATGGTGGTCTCTGACTAGCATACTAATAAGAGATAATACAACTATCCTTGAAATTCATATTTAATACTACACAATTGTACACTGTATTGTGGTACTTTGCATGGTCTAGGACTCAATACCTTCTTAAACTACTCTGTTTTCCAACAAGATTGATGTCACTAATTTGTAGATGATGCCAACTAGAAAAATGTAGACTGTCAAGGCTCATAAAATAAAAATTGTAAGTATACAAAAAGATTATTCCAACATTGACTAGGCTAAGAGATACCCAGGTAACTAGTAAAATATTAATTCTGTGTATGTCTATGAAATGTTATGGAAGAGACTGACATTTGAATCAGTAGGATGTTTAAAGATTAAACACTTTCCCCAGTGTGAGTTGGCATCATAATGTCCACTGAGGGCTCAAATAGAACCAAAGGAGAAGGAAATATGCATCCTCACTCTCGTGATTGTTAAGTACATTTGACTCTGAATATTTTTTATTATTTTATTATTATTTATTTTTATTATTTCTTTTAACGTATTCCTTTGGAGGGAGAAGACTTCAAAGATGAAGGGCAGGTATGGTGGGCCTGAAAAATTAATGGCACTGGGGTGTATGATGTGGAATTCCCAAAGAACTGATAAAAAGTATATGAAAAAAATGAACTTTAGAAGGTAAACTTTATTTCTACAAAAGTTAAAATTATGTTAATATTTCTTGTAATACCAGAAGATATTTGTAAAAAAACAAATTTAAAAAATCCACAAATTTAAACATATTCATTCTTATCCATAAAAAAAACCCAAAAACTAACCCCCCCAAAAAACTTCTGTTATTCAGTTCTAGTAACCTGAATTGTGATGCATACTTGATTTGGTAATAAATTGATTTACACACAAAAGTGACTAAACACAATAAGACTAAACACAAACAACTAAAAGTATAAATACTTTAGAGAAATTTCTGAGTGACATGAGGACTATACTTATTTTCCACACACACACACACACACACACACACACACACACACACACACACAGGTAATTGATGACGAAGACATGAATCTAAGAGGAAATCTCATTGTAGCCTAGACAACAGATAGATGGATGATAAGTGGTAGATGATTGGTGACAGATGATGAGCTTCATTTTGGCCATTGGTCAATGTGATTATGAAGGACTGAGAACTTATACAATGTGCTCCTTGAAAAGCAGAGAGTGGAGAGAGCCAATCCTATGATTCAAGTGTGAAGACCTATATGAAGATGTGCCGCTATTATACCTCACCTGCCTAAGGCACGTTCTGAATGTTTTAATAAAGATGTAAGCTAGGCAAGATAAGATAGGTGGAACTTTTGGGGAGAGAAGGAAACTCTGGGAAAGAATCTGAGGCACAGGAGGTTTGCCAGCCAGATGCAGAGGAAGTCAGATCTATGGTACAGAGAACAACATGGCAGAATATAGATCAATATGAATGGGTTAATTTAATTTTTAAGAGCTAGTTGGGAACAAGCCTAAGTTAAAGTCATGTTTTCATAATTACTAAAAAGTCTCTATGTCATTATTCAGGGGCTGATGGTCCAAATAAAGACCCACTGCAAGTCAAGTCATGTGTGGTGAGTAGAGAAATTGGTAAAGTCTGCATCAATGTTAGTGGTACCACAAACAGAGGAGAAATTTTGGGTCAAACTCAGCATATTTTCATCTCCAATGCATACTTTGACCTTGTAATTACATTACTAAAATTATATCTCCAATATGTGTATTCATATATTCACTTAAAGCTGTTCTCTTTTTTTCCTCTCTAGCAATAAAACTGTAGACATACACATGGCTTCCTGATGACTTTCCATGTTAGCATTTTCCTTATGTGACTTTTTTCTCAACAGTTGTCAGAAGCACTGCATTCAGTTTCTAGATAAAGCCTTAAAAATTGTCCTATAGTTAAGAGGCCTTCACTGTCACCTATTTGGTTGTAGGATTAAAGGAATTAAGAGTTGTCCGGAGCAACAATAAAGATATGAAATGGTTCTGGTAGATAAAGTATCTGAATAGATAATGTGAGCTCTTAAATTAGTGTTAGATTTAGAATATAACACTTGCTATACTGTATATCAGGGGTATTCCTGTGATAGATACAAGCATAAAAATGCAATTGTTAGTGAATGTATAAAATCTAAAGTGAAGTTCCATGACTTCAGAAGTATCATGAATTGAGGTCCATGACATCTATTTCCTAGTACAGATATGATAAAATTAATCACTAGGGCAGAGGAATAGAAAAATGAGAAAAAGATGAATTTTAATACATCTGAAAGAATTAGCAACAAATCACAGAAAACTTTATGGAAAAGTTCTTCCTGTTAATAGAGAGGACTCTCAGTATAGCACTAACAAGCAAATACAAGTTCTGTTTCTATTAGGTGTGTTTGACCAGTACTGTTGTCTGCTAATTCTGATGGTGAGTCCTTGGTAACTGTATAACCAAGGGGCCAAAAGTTTTGCATGAAAAGTAGGTTATTCTTTGCTTAGTCAGGCCTCACCTTTCTCCCAACCCCCTGAATCATGTGGGTAACATCCATGAGGATTATGATATGTGTCAAGTCATGGAGCAACTTTTATTTTCAATGTGTATCGTACTTTAAAAATAGAAATAGAGTTTAGTTGAAAATGTAATTAATTCTGTTGTTGCAATTTTTAATATGTAGTTTTAAAATATGCTTTGCTAAGTGTGTTCTAGTTTTAGATTAGGAAGAGAAGCATTATGTGGTGTTACAACTTTTTAAACACAAATCCTAAGGTCTCAAAATCCTTATTGCAGATGAAAAAATTGAAGGTTTTACACTTCTTCAAGGCCACAAGCTGACTAAGTAGAAAATGTTAACAATACAGTCTGTCTCATTCCACAACTTGTTTGCTTTCTAACATGTTATGTTGCAACTAACCTAAAATAAACAATCCTGCAACACATTCTAAAAGGTACTTTTAGTTAAAATATATGAACAAAAGAAAAGAAATGAAGGATTGCCTTTGAATTACAAAAGTGTCATATTTTCATAATTTCTTCACTTTATTCTTTGTCTAATCCACTTTCTTATACACACCTGAATTTTTACAAGACATCTAAAAGTATAAATGGAAGGAGGAAATCGCCTTCAACAAATGGTGCTGGCACAACTACATGATGGTGTGTAGAAGACTGCAGATAAACCCATGTCTATCGCCATGCACAACACTCAAGCCCATATTGATCAAAGACCTCAAAATAAATCCAGACACACTGAACCTCTTAGAAAAGAAAGTGGGAGGTACCTTTGAAAAAATTGGTACAGGAGACCACTTCCTGAACATAACTCCAGTAGCACAGACACTGAGATCAACAATTAATAAATGGGACCTCAAACTTAGAAGCTTCTGTAAGGCAAAGGAAACAGTTGATAAGAGTAAACAACAGCCCACAGACTGGGAAAAGATCTTCACCAATCCTACATCTGACAGAGTGCTGATCTCCAAAATATACAAAGAACTAAAAAAACTAGTTACCAAAACACCAAATAACCCTATTAAAAATGGGGTACAGAATTGAAGAGAAAATTCTCAATAGAGGAAATCAAAAAAGCTGAACGACACTTTATAAAGTGTTCAACATCCTTAGCTATCAGGGAAATGAAAGTCAAAACAACTCTGAGATACCATCTTACTCCTGCCACAATGGCTAAAATTAGGAACACCATTGACAACTTATTCTGGTGAGGAAGTGGAGAAAGGGGAACATTCCTCCAGTGCTGGTGGAAGTGCAAACTTGTACACCCATTTTGAAGATCATTATGGAAGTTACTAAGGAAAATGGCAATCAGTCTGCCACAGGACCTGACAATTCAGCTTTTAGGCATAAACCCAAATGATCCACCTCCATGCAACAACAACATCTGTTCAACTATGCTTGTAGTAACATTTGTAATAGCAAGAACCTGGAAGCATCTTAGATGCCCCTCAACTGAAGAATGGGTATAGAAGATGTGGCACATTTACACAATGGAATGCTACTCTGGGGAAAAAAATAACAATAGAATCTTGAAATTTGCTGGCAAATGGATGAAACTTGAAGAAACCATCCTGAGTGAGGTAACTCAGTAGCAAAAAAGGACCATGGTATGTACTTTCTTACATATGGATTTTAGACATAGAGCAAAGGATCACCAGCCTATAATTCATACCGCCAGAGAAACTAGGATACAAGAAGGATTCTAAGAGTTTCATACAAGGTCCCTCACAGAAGGGGAAAGTCACACGATCTCCTGAGCATATTGGGAGTGGGGGAACAAGAGAGAGGAAAGCAGTAGGACTAGAAATATTAGGTCAGGGGAGGAATAGATGAGGGAAAAGAGAGAGAGTGAGAGAGATACCATAAAAGAGGGAGCCATTATAGGTTTCTAGAGAAAACTGATCCTACAGAAATATCCAGAGACCTGCAAGACTGACCCCAACTAACAATTTGAGCAACAGTGGAAATGCTAACATAAATGCCTTCTCTGATAATGAGATCGATGACTAATTTATCCACCATCATAGAGCCCTCATCTAGTAGCTATTGGAAACATAAGCAGACACCCACAGCTAAACACTTATCTGAACTGGAATCCAGATACAGACTGAGGACAAGACCAGGCTACAGAAAACCACAGAGACAGCTGACCTGGACAAGGAGGGGCTAATGGACTCCCAGACTGATAGCTGGGAATCCAGCATGGGACAGGCTCAGATCTCCTGAACATGGGTCTCAGTTAGAAGGCCTGGACAGTCTAAGAGACTTCTGAGTGGAACCAGGATGTATTTCTGGTGCACAAAAGGACTTTAGGAGCACATTCCCTATGGAGGGATACTTCCTTAACTTACAGGCAGGAGGGAGAGCCTAGTACCTACTCCAAATAACTACAGATTTTGTTGACCCCTCCTGGAAGGCATCACTCTCCCTGTGGAATGGGAGTAGGGGGATAGGAAGGAAGGGTGGTTGGGGGACATGGGAGGGAGGGAGAGGGATCTATATGTAAAATAAGAAAATAAACAAACAAAAAAGCTGTTCCAGGATCCAAGGAGATGATTCTTTTTCTTTCTGTTTGTTTATATGGTGGTTTACATAGTCAGATTTTCTTATGATAAAATATCCCTGCTTCTCTAGGATAAAGCCCACTTGATCATAGTGAATGTTCTTTTTAATATGATCTTTTATTTTTTTTGTAAGTATTTTATTGAGTATTTTTTTCCTAAGGAAATACGGTCTGTATTTCCTCTTCTTTGTTGAATCATTGTGCTGTTTGTATATTAGGGTGACTGTGGCTCTTTGAAAAAAAAAATTGGTAATGTTCTTTCTGCTTCCAGTTTGTGGAACAATTTGAAGAACATTGGTGTTATATTATTCTTTTAACTAACACCTGGTAGAGTTCTGCACTACACCAGTCTGTCCCTTTACTCTTTTTGATCGGGAGAATTTTAATTCTTGCTTCTATTTTCTTAGGTATTAGAAGCCTATTAAATTGTATCTGATCTTGATTTCAACTTTGATAAGTGGTGTCTATCAAGAAAATTGTCCATTTTTTTTTAGTTTTTTCTAATTTTCTGAAATAATAGGTTTTAAAATGTTACCTAAATGATTCTCTGCATTTCCTTGGTGTCTATTGTTTTGTTCTCAATTTTGTTAGTTTGAATATTCTCTTTTGGTCTTTTAGTTAGTTAGGATAAGGGATTGAAAATCTTGTTGATTTTGTCAAAGAAGCAACTATTTGTTTTATTTATTCTTTGTATTATTGATTTTCTTTCTATTTTGTTGTATTCTTCCTCAGTTTATTTTTTTTCTGCCACTCTTCCTCTTGCTCATGCTTGCTTCTTTTTTGTTCTAGATTTTCCAGGTGTACTGTTCAGGGCTAGTATGAAATAATGCCAATTTTTTATGAACTTCCCTCTTAGCACTACTTTCATGGTGTCCCATTAATTTGAGTATGCTGTACATTCATTTTCATTGAATTTTAGAAAATTTAATATTGTTCTTTAGTTTGGCTTCGATCCAGTAATTATTTTGTGAAGAGTTGTTTAGTTTCCATGAGTTTGTAAACTTTTTATCTTTCTGTTGTTGAAATCCAACTTTAATCTGTGGTGGTCTGTTTGATAAGATGCAGGGTGTTATTTCAATTTTCTTATATCTCTTGAGACTTGCTTTTTGATTCAGTAGTCATCAATTTTTGGAGAATTTTCCATGAGGTGAAGTATAATTTTGTGTATTTCAGTGAATGTTTGCAATATCTCTTAGCCCCATATTTCCTGTATTGGTGAGAGCTGGGAATTGAAATCTCCCATTATCAGCGTATGGTTTAAGTTTTAGTAATGTTTCTCTTATAAACATGAGTGTCCTTGTGTTTGGGGCACATATGTGAAGAATTAAAACGTGACCCTGGTGGGGGTTTCCTTTGATAAATATGAAGTGTCTTTCCCTAATGCTCTTGATTAATTTTGGTTTGATTTACACTGTCTTGATTCTTTTTTTCTTGAATATTTTTTTATTATTATTATTTTTAGTTTACATGTCGATCTTAGTTTTCTCTCCCTCCCTCCCTCTTACCCTCTCACCCCCTTCACATGCACCCTGACCATCCTCCCCTCCCACCCCCCCACCCTCATTCCACATGTAGGGCTATGCTATCCAGGTGGGGTCATGTAAATTTGTCAAGTCATTTGAAGTAGGGACTAGGACTTCTCTCCTATTCCTATGTTAAGGGAGTATACCTCCATGCGGGATGTGTCCCCAAGGTCCTTTTGTTCACAGGAATGCATCCTGGTTCCACTGTCTGGGTTCCCTTAGACTGCTCATTCCTTCTAGCTGAGTCCCAGATTCCGGGGGGAGGGGGGTCTGAGTCAGTCCCATGCTGGATTCCCCTCTATCAGTCTGGAGGGGTCATTATCTCCTCCTTGTTCAGGTAAGCTGTCTTTATGTGTTTCTGCAATCTGGATACTATTCGCCTCAGTGCTCAATTATGGGTGTTTGCTTCTGTTTCCAACAGGTATTAGATGAGGGCTCCATGATGGTGGATAATTTAGTTGATGATCTCATCAGGGAAGGGCATTTATGGTAGCCTTTCCACGGTTGCTCAAATTGTTAGGTGGAGTCAGTCTTGTATGTCTCTAGACATTTCTTTAGGTTCAGTTTTCTCTTAAAACCAAAAATGGCTCCATCTTTTATGTTCTCTCTCTCCCTCCCTCCTTCTGTCCCCCCTCTCTCTTTCTCTCTGTCTCTGTCTCTCTCTGTATCTCTGTCTCTGTCTCTCTCTCTCTCTTTCTCTCTCTCTCTTCTGTCTTATATTCCTACCATGACTCAATATACCTAGTCGCATTTGCTTTCCTCTCCTCCCTTTCTCTTTCTCCTAGTTCTCTCTCCATTCACTGCTCCCCCTCCCCCGCTTCCCATGTGCTCTTGGGGACTTGTCCCTTCCTCCTCTTGTGAGGGACCATATATGAATCTCTTAGAATATGCTGTGTATCCTAGTTCCTCTGGTGGTGTGAATTATAGGCTGTTGATCCTTTGCTCTAGGTCTAAAATCCATATATGAGCAAGTACACACCGTGTTCCTCTTTTTGTGACTGGGTTACCTTATTTGGGATGGTTTCTTTAAGTTCCATCCACTTGCCTGCAAATTTAAAGTTCCTATTTTGTTTTGTTTTGTTTTGTTTGTTTGTTTTCCCGCAGAGTAGTATTCTATTGTGTAAATGTGCCACATCTTCTTTATCTCCTATAATCTTGTTGGAGACTTCTTTACATTAGAAAAATTTTCTTTTGTGATTTTGTTGAAAATATTTTCAGGGACTTTCAGCTGGAATTATTCTTCTTTTATTCCAATTATTCTTGGGTTTAGCTGTTTTACATTGTTCTAGATTTATTGGGTTTTTTTCTACCAGGAATTTCTTAGATTTAACATTTTCTTTGAGCAATGTATCTGTTTATTCTACTGTCAACTTCTGAGATTCTCTCTCCCATCTCTGGTATTTTATTAAGCATGCTGATTTTTGAAGTTTTGTTCACATAGCTAAATATTTAATTTTCAGAATCCCCTCTGTGTTTCTTTATTACTTTTATTTCATTTTAAGTTCTTGAACAGTTTTATTTCTTTCTTTCAAGTGTTTTTATTTTCTTTTTTTGGCCTGTATTTTTATCCCTCAATTTCTTTAAGAGATTTATTTGCTTCCTCTTTGTAGAATTCAATTAAATCTACAAAGTTGGTTTTATGTTTTTCTTTTCCTGTGTTTCTGCTGTGTTGGGATATTTAAGGATTTTTCTAGTACAATATCTGGGTTCTGGTGGTGACATACTGCCTTGGTTATAGTTGATTGTGTTTTTATGGTAGCATCTAGGCATCTGGGTTTGGGGTAGCTATTGGTCTAGGTGTCAATTTCTGAGTTTGTCTTTGTTGGATGGTTTCACTTTGTTCCTTAGTTTCTCTTTTTGCTCTGTTTGGTGTGGACTGTGGTTGAGCGGGCATCTCCCCTGGAGTTGCAGGCTAGACTTCTTGCTCAGCCATGCTATTTCCTTTTGCCTGGGAATAGAATGGGCAGGCACTGAGAGAGTGAGAGAGGGAGTGATTAGGCAGTTAGTTGGCATACCTGGACTTCTGATATCATAACTTTTCTCTGGTAGAGCACAAATCTCTGCTCCACTTTGAGGATGAGGCAAGGTAACATGGAGAGAATGGGGATTACGGATAGGGTTAGGTGGCTGGTTGGCCTACATGTACTTCTAGTTGTCCGCATGGTTTCTGGTAGAGTGTGGAGTCTATGTGCCAGATGGGGGCTGAGGTAACGTGACTAAGGAGGGTGCAGGATGGGGAATAAGATGGGTAGACACTGGGAGAGTGAGAGATAGGGAAGTTTGGCAGGCAGACAACATACATAGACTTCTGGAAGCTTGTGTTGTCTCTCTACAGTTTAAAAGTACAGTGCAGTGTTAAGAACCGAGAGAAAAAAAGTTGAAAAGAACAATCATTTAGTAAAACAGAGAGTCTCAATGGTTCTGTTTAATTCCTTCTCTAGTGACCTATAGGTTCTAACTTAAGAAAGTCTGCCTGTCAAAATGTTAAATTTAGTAAAATTCTATTGGGAAGGAGAGGAAGAGGTGCAGGTTGGAAGGTTTTATATTACCAAAAGCATGATGATTTATTATCATGTCAAAAGGTGAGTCTAAGAAATATGATCATCATTTTTCCCTTATAGTGCATCATATGTTATCCTAACTTTGATATCTGTGAAATTCATCTAAGAGGGATTAGCACTGAATTTACCCACTAGATTATTCCATTTAAGTCACTGTCTGCATTTAAACTTCATATTGAAAATATTAAACAAATTTCTGCAATTAGTAAGATAAAACACATACCACACCACACACACACACACACACACACACACACACACACACACACACACACAAAGAGAGAGAGAGAGACAGACAGACAGACAGACAGGCATATAGTTTCAAAGTATTTGTTTAATTTAATTTTGTGTTTTTTCTATTCATTTTTTATACACCAATCCCAGTTCCCCTTCCCTCCTTTTTTCCTGTTCTGCCCATTTTCCCCACTATCCATCTGCTCCTCCAAGAGGGTAAGGCCTACACTAGGAAGTCCACTAAGTCTGTCACATCATCTCATTGAAGCAGGACCAAGGCCCCTCTCCAACCCCCCACACACACAACCTCTGTGTCTAGGCTGGGCAAGGTATCTCTTCATATTGAATACGCTCTACTAAGTTCGTGCAGTAGAGTTAGATCTTGGACCCACTTCCTGTGGCCTCATATATTGTCCCAGTCACACCATTGTTACTTGCGTTCAAAGAGTCTAGTTTGGTCTTATATTGGTTCCCCATTTGGCAGACCTGAATCAGTAATCACTCACTAGCTTACGTCAGCTGTTTCCATGGGTTTCCCCACCACTGTCTTGACTTTGCTCATATTATCATTCTGTTCTCACTTTGATTATACTCCAGGAGCTTTGCCCAAAGGTTAGTTATGGATTTCTACATCTGCTTTCAACTATTTCTGGAGAGTGTTCTAGCTTCTCTGGGATTGTGGGTGGTAGGATAGGTATCTTATGAATAAGTACATACTATATTTGTCTTTCTGGTTTTGGGTTACCTCAATCAGGATTTTTTTTCTAGTTCTCTCTATTTGCCTGAAAATTTTAGAATATCATTATTTCTTATTGAGGAGTAGTACTCTATTATGCAAATATACTACATTTTCTTTATCCATTCTTTAGTTGAGGGGCATCTAGGTTGTTTCTAAGATCTGGCTATGCTATTACAAATAATGTTGCAATGAACATAGTTGAGCAAATGTCCTTGTGGTGTGAATGTGCCTCCTTTGGATATATGCCCAACAGTTGAATTACAGGGTCTTGAGATAGGTTGATTCCTAATTTTCTGAGAAATTGTCATACTGCTATCCACAGCTGTATGAGTTCTTCACTCTCACCAGCAATGGCCGAGTGTACTCCATACTTGACATTCTCTCCAGCATAAGCTGTAATGGCGTTTTTGATTTTAGCCATGTCAATTGGTTTAAGATGGACTCTCAGAGTGGTTTTGATTTGCATTTCCCTGATTACTAAGGATGTTGAGCATTTCCTTAAGTGTCTTTCTACCATTTGAGATTGTTCTGCTGAGAATTCTCTATTTAGATCTGGACCCCATTTTTAATTTGATTATTTGGTAGTTTAATTTCTACTTTCTCGAGTTCTTTGTACATTTGTCAGATGTGGTATTATTAAAGATGTTTTCCCACTCTGTAAGGTTAAGATTTTGTCTTGATGACCATGTTCTTTGCTTTGTACAAGTTTCTTAGTTTTATGAGGTCCCATTTATTAATTGTTGCTCTCAGTGACTGTACTACTGGTGTTCTATTTAGGAAGTGGTCTTGTGTGCCTATGCATTGAAGGGTATTTTACACTTTCTCTTCTATGAGGTTCACTGTTGATGGATGTTTATTGAAGTCTTTGATCCATTAGAACTTAAGTTTTGTACATGGTGATATGGATCTAGTTGCATTCTTTTACATGTTGATGGCCTGTTATACCAGCACCATTTGTTGGACACTTTTTTCTTTTTTCCATATTACATTTTTAGCTTCATGTCAAAATTTAGGTATAGATATGTGTGTGGGTTGATAGTGGGGTCTTCAATTCAATTCTATTGGTCAACCTGTTTGGTTTTATGCCAATGCCAAGCTGTTTTCATTACTATAGCTCTATAGTAGAACTTGAAGTTCAAGACGGCAATGCCACCAGATGATCTTTTATGTATAAGATTGTTTTGGGTATCCTAGGGTTTTTGTTTTGTTTTTTCCTTATGTAGTTGAGTATTCTTTCAAGTTCTGTGAAGAATTGTGCTGGGATTTTGATGGGGACTGTATTAAAGGTGCAGATTCCTTTTGGAAGGATTGTGCTGTACTTCACAAAATTGGAAAACTTTAAGAAAATGGACAATTTTCTAGCTAAGTGCCACTTACCAAAATTAAATCAAGATCCATATGATTTCCATTAGAGGACTATACATTACAACGTTCAGTGTGTGTGTGTGTGTGTGTGTGTGTGTGTGTGTGTGTGTGTGTGAGACATGTGAATAAGATCATGATTTGTTATACAGAAATTCATACCATACACACAAATTAAATACATGATTGCAATTCTCTGTATAGAATACAACACAGTGCATGTATTTTTGTACAACAAAATGATCATCTTGCTTAATTGAAATAACTGTGAAAAGAGATTCAATACTTCATCAATGACAAAAAATGTTTCTTGTATCTTACTAAAATGCAAAATAAGTTTTCTAGTATTTGATTTTGAAGACAAAGGAAAATGATGTATCTCTTAGGGCAAGAATTTTACAAAGAGTTTACCAAAAGTTTCAAGGTATGTGAGTTGTGAAGTGTGAGAGGCTTCTTTCTTGTAGTATATCTGATCTGTGCTGGGGTTACTTACTGAGTAAAAGAGAGAAGCCACAAGCAAGAAGCACTTATTGCTTACATTATTAAGATGATGCAACTGCTACTAAGTAGTTTCAGTGTGACACAAACAATATTGTTAACAAGCATACTTCAGGTAGGGATCAGATACCTTTTAAGGTAATAATTTCCCTTCCACCAGTCACTCCTATTTCATTTTATATTTTTGTTATTTATATTTATTTTTACCAAAATATTAGACTAATCTTCAGTAATGGTTCATAGATTACTGTGGAGTAATTCTGAAAGTAATCCATCACACTGTTGCAACACACTCTGACTGCTGTATGCTTCAACAACCATTACCAACTTCTTTGCAGAAGCACTGCGTAAGTATTCATAGTATTTTCAGATAATTATTTGACCATAATAATTAATAGCATTCACCAGTATACCACCTTGAATTAATTTACTCTCAATTGAGTTGGAATTAATTAACTGTTATTTTAATACAGAATTTCTGGCAAAAGTTTTTATAATGGAATTGGGTTTTGTTTAAGAAAAGATTTTTTGATGAAAGATTTGATAAGTCTATAAAGTCTTCTATAATCCACTTAAATATATTTAAATCAGCATCGTATGAAATCATTTTCATAGAAAGTTTTCAAATACTATGATATTATTTCAATGAATTTTTAGATTTGTATTCATGCATACATTTTTTTGGTACTAGAATTGAATACTCTATTTTTTGGAAGAGTTTTACTATAAGTTACATATTAAACACAAATTCATGCTATCATATAGGAATTTAACTGTCATGGTTAAGATGGAAGACTTTATAAAGTAATTAAATTACAAAATTGAAATGAATGTATATCTTTTTAAAAATATGTTTTCTTATTTTACATATTGATCCCAGTTCCCTCTCCCTGCCATCTTCCTATGTTCTCCACAGAACTCCCCATTCCATTTCCCTACCACTCCACAGCCTTCCATGAGGGATCATCAAAGTCTGTCAAGTCAATTGGGGTAGGGCTTAGGCCCTCCCTCATGTCTCTAGGCTAAGGGAGTATCCCTTCATGGGAAATGGGCTCCCAAAGTCCATTCCTGCACTAGGGATACATCCTTGTTCCATTGTCAGAGATACCATAGACTTCTCACACCTCTTAACTGAGACCCATATTCAAGGGATCTGGGTCAGTGTTATGCTGGTTTCTCAGCTATAAGACTGGGGTCTATGAGCTCCCCCTTATTCAGGACAGCAGTTTCTGTGGGTTTCTCTAGCCTGGTCTTCACCCCTTTCCTCATCACACCTCCCTCTCTGCAAATGAATTTCAGGAGTTCTGCTTAGTGTTTAGCTGTAGGTGTCTGCTTCTGCTTCCATCAGTTGCTGGATGAGGGCTCTAGGATGGCATAGAAGGTAGTCACCAATCTCATTATAGTGGAAGGGCTTTTAAGTTAGCCTCTCCAATATTGCTTAGATTGTTAGTTAGGGTCATCCTTTTAGGTATCTGGACATTTCTCTAGTGAGAGATTTTTCTTTAAACCTATAATGGTTCCCTCTATTGTGGTATCTCTTTTTCTTGTTCGTCTCTATTTTTCCCCAGACTCAATCATTCTGCTCCCACATGCTTTCCTCTCCATCCCTCTTTCATGTATCTCTCTCTCCCCCTCCCCCCACTCCAAATTTGCTCAGGAGATCTTGTTCCTTTCCCCTTCTTTGGGGGAACATGTATGTCTCTCTTAGGGTCCTCCTTGTTTCCTAGCTTCTCTGGCAGTATGGATTGTTGGCTAATGATCCTTTGCTCTATGTCTAAAATTCATATATGAGTGAGTACATACCATGTTCGTCTTTTTTTGTGACTGGGTTACCTCACTCAGGATGGTTTCTTATACTTCCATCCATTTGCCTGCAAATTTCAAGATTCCATTGATTTTTTTTTTTCTGCTGAGTAGTACTCTATTGTGTAAATATACCACATTTTCTTTATCTATTCTTCATTTGAGGGGCATCTAGGTTGCTTCCAGGTTCTGGCTATTACAAATAATACTGCTAAGAACATAGTTGAATAGATGTCTTTGTTGCATGGATGTGCATCTTTTAGGTATATGCCAAAGAATGGAATTGCTGGATCTTGTGGTATACTGATTCTCATTTTCCTGAGGAAATGTCATACTGATCTCCAAAATGGCTGTAAAAACTTGCACTCCCACCAGCAGTACAGGAGTATTCTCCTTTCTCCACATCCTCTTTAGCATAAACTGTTTGGTATATTTGATTTTAGCCATTCTGACAGGAGTAAGATGGTATCTCCAAGTTGTTTTGATTTGAATTTCCTTGATGTCTAAGGATATTGAACACCTTCTTAATTGCCTTTCAGCCATTTTAGATTCCTATATTAAGAATTCTCAATTTATTCTGTATCCTACTTTTATTTTTTTTGGATTATTTGGTGTTTTATTGACTACCTTCTTGACTTCTTTGTGTATTTTGGAGATCAGCCCTCTATCAGATGTGGGGTTGGTGAATATCTTTTCCCTTTAAATCAAACTTCATGTTTAAAAAGGAATAAAATAATCACATACTTGCAATACTATTGAAAGAAATAATATTGTACTTGGCTGTATATTAACTTTTATCTATACTGCATACTTTCATAGTACATGTATGCTAAATAATATATTAGGGCCTGTATTAATTAAGACTACTATGGCTGTGATCAAATAGTGAAAGAACCAGGGAGTGTGATCCTTCACCCTCCCACTCAGGAAAGAGGACCCCTCCCCCCAAATCTCTCACTAGAAGCAATCTTGATGCAAAAGCATGAGGTCCTTTTTATTCCCGAGTGCACTGGGGTCCACAGCCATATTCCACGTGGGGGTAGAGGACTGGGAACCTTGGTACAGGCTTGAGACAGCTTTTATAGGGTTACAACAAAGCCCATGCATTGTGAACCAATCACCTCGTAGCATCCAGTGCCGACCAATTAATTTAAACTATCCAAGGCCATGCTTAGCCCAGGAAGTCTGCTTTCACACAGGCTTCTGGGTGGGGTGACAAAGCTCATTTCCTGTGTTCACTGACTCACAGGTGCTGTCATAAACATTCAAGAAGGTGATCTTCAGCCTGGGATTTAAGACTCCCAGCTTCCTGGGGTCAGTGGAGAGTTAGACTAGATTTTTCCATCCTAACAATAGCATGACCAGAATCAACTTGTGGAATAAAGGTTTTATTCATTTTCATTTCTTGGTAAATAATATCACTGATAGAAGAAAGGGAAACAACTCAAGCAGAACAGAAACCGGAATGTAGGAACTGATACAGAAGCTATGGCAGAATGTTGTTTACTGGATTCTTAAGGATGTCTTACTAATCCTGATTTCTTCAAGTGTGGCAGAACTCACAATAGATTATATGCTGCCTTGTCACCAATTAGGAAAATGCCCACAAGTTTGCCCACAAGCATGTCTGGTTTGTTTGTTTGTTTTTTCCCTGCTATCTCTCCTAACATTACTCCAGCTTTAGTCAAGTTGACATAAAACTAGGTATCACAGGACTCTAAATATATTAACATATTCCTTTCCTCCATCATTTGAGATGTTAATTATTATTATCCCTTTAAATTTTTACATGAAAAATAAAGCACTTGGTGGTCAAATGGCATAGCCTAGTGTAACAAATTGAATAAGTAATAGAGCCACAGTGAAATACAGATATCTGGCTTTATAACTTCATGCTATAGCTATCATGGGGAAAAAAAACTTTCCTCAGTTTCCTCTTAGTCACTGCATTTTTCCTTTCCAAGCTAAAAACAAATAACATAAACCCAAGGATTAGCTGTTTTTGGTCTTATTCAGTGTAATATAAATTGAAGATTACTATCTATTCTAATGTATATGTGGAATATCTCCCAAAGGCACAAGTGCTAGAGAATTGGTCCTTACCTGTGAACTGGATCATGAAGGTGCTAACTGTATTCAGGGTCTTAATCCATTTTTCCATCCATTGTTAATTGTGTTGTTTGATGATAAGACCTAGTTAGAGGGATTCACTAGAAATGTGCCTTAGAGAGGTGTAACTGGATCTCTAGATGCTCTCATTCATTTCTCTCATCTTTTTTGTTCCTGTCAAGCCTGAGCAACAGATTTCCTCTGTCATGCACAATTGGCTATATTTTTGTGTGTGTATGTGCTTCTTAAAGAAAAGCAATGGGGCCAGTTGACTGAGTATAGGAACTTCTGAAAGTTTAAGCCTCAATAAATAAATTTAATTGACTTTCATAGGTATTTTTTTCCAGTGACAGAACCATATGAAACAAGTAAAATTGTTATTAAAAAGTGGGTGCTTTGTTTTAATTTACATTTCATCATGTGTGTTAAGTATCCTTTGAATCTAATTTTCAGGAAGAATTTGGAAAAAATGGATAATTTCAAAAAAAAAAATAGAAAAAAATCTAAAAAGGCTTGGCATGTTGGAAACACGGTATAATAGAACAGAGATGACTAGTGTGGTAGTTTGAATATACTTGGCACACATAATCTCATAGGGTGTGGCATTATCAGGAAACATGGGGTGGGTATAGCCTTGTTAGAGGAAGTGTGTTGCTATTGGGGGTGGGATTTGAAGTTTCCTATGCTCAGAATCCAGTGTCTCAGTGGACTTCCTGTTGCCTGCAAAATGTAGGACTCATTTACTTCTCCAACACTATGCCTGCATGCATGCCACCATGCTCCCCACCATGAAAGGGATGCAATCTCTGAAACTGTAAGTGAGCCACCCCAATCAAATGTTTTCAGTTATAAGACTTGCTGTGATCACGGTGTCTTTTCATGGCAATGAATACCCTAAGATAGCCATAATGCTGATAGGGATATAAGTAGTAAATAATGCCTTTATAAGGTTTCATAAAGAAGTGAAGACTCCTAGAAGTCTGAATAAAGGACCTTTGTGTCCCTGTGCCAGAGCACTTGCACATAATTTGTTCATAGCCATGAGGCCCTGGGATGCTAAGTTTAGATAAAATGGGCTAAATCACCTGGAGAAAGGGATTCCAAAGCTTGATGATATTCAGCCTATAGTGTAAGAATTATTATTTGCTTTATGTCAAACTTGTTATGAAAATTATGAGTGAAAATTAGTGTGCTATGCCTATGCTGTGAAAAACTTGAAAGTTGGCCAATGGAAGAGAACATTTAAGGCTGAGGTCAAGAAAGGTATAATTTCTTGTAATAAGCTAAGGCATACCAGGCCAAGAGATGCGCTAACCTGGAGTCTGGCCTGCATTGTCCGAGGTCCTGATTTGCCTAGGCACTGAGGAACAGCCATATAATACTGCCTGAGGCCTAGCAATAAGTGCAGTTAGAGGTCTTAATCATGCCTAGCCAATGAGGGTTGGCCATGAAATGTCAACAGACCAGAGCACCTGTGAGCTGGGAGGGTATATAAGGTTTCCTCCATTGCTAAATAAAGAAGTTTGTTTTTCCTCTCGCCTGACTCCTGGTGACTATGCCATTGATGCCATGTTTCTCACCCCTTTCACCAAGGAGGCATTTAGGATCCAGAAACAGTTTCTGAATACTGTTGTACTACTGAAGAGAAGCTAAGTACTTTGCACTGAGAAAATGTTGAAGATGCTTTGAAACTGTTTAACACCCATATATCATGGCCTCAAGCGAGTGAAGATATGAATTAATCTGAAAGACTTCACTTAGAAAAAATAGATACAACTAACATATCACCAATCACTTGTCCCTTGTTCATTACCATTACCTCAAAACTGTCATGAAACAACCATGTACTGGCACCCTAGATGCTCTCTCTTTCCCTTTCCCATCTTCCTATTTCTCCTGCTCTTCATTTCACCAAATCCTTATTTCCCTGGGTTAAATAGTGCGGTCCACTACCCAAGTAGAAAAACAAGTAGCCGTAAGAGTTTTAAAGAGTTTAAGTTATTGCAATAAAAAAAAATAAAAAATGTGATAGTATCTACTTGAAAAAAGTGTTGTTCAAAATATTTTAGAAATAGTAACTCAAGTATCATAAACTTAACATGTAAATCTCTTTAGTATATAAAATTTAATTTGTAGTATATTTTATTTATTCTGCTAGAGTTTGCTACTTAATTTACTAATATTAGTGTTTAGGTTTTCAATTTTATTCTAAAACTTTACTAGTCATACTCACCACCTGTAGTAGGTAAGAAAGCTGGCCCTGAGGTCATGAGAACCAATGACATCTGCAGCATTTGGGATATCAGGCCCTCTGCCATGCATGGGCACTACAGTAAAGCTGGCCCTGCCTGAAGGTCCTGAGAGTAGAATATCTGGCCCTGAATCTTTCATCTGCCATGTGGTGGTGATGGCAAGGGAAAGATGTCCTCCTGCCCTCACCCCTTGCTTTGTGAGGTAGATAAGACAATGGGTGTGACAGACATTCCTTATATTTTTTTAAAGAAAAAAGAATTTCTAAGAATAATTGACTATTAACTTAGAAGGCAGGTGCCTAAAAGTACAAAGTACAAATACAATATATGAGAATATGTTTATGCATACATGTAAATATGTAAATAAATATTATTTCAAAATTACAGTTTGAAATTATGACTCCTGTGGTGACAAAGCTCCTCTAAAGTGAAATAGATTAACAAAAACCCAGTGCCACCATGGGACCACTCTCATGAATCTATACGTAGGAGAGTTGAAGAGACTTCTCTAACAATCAAGACTATTATCTTTGCCCTTGATTGCCTCCTAAATCTTGCAGAAGTAAAGGTAAACAATAGTTCTACCCAGCTGTAAAGAGAATAAACTAAAGCAATGATTAACATGGCAGGATATTCCCTAAAGTGCAATAGTGGCATTTATGTCTCAGATGGTAACAAATAGCTCTCTAATTGGACTTCAGATTTCTCAATACGAGGCAATTCATCTCTGTTGCTGGAAAACTATGTAACTATTCATGGCCAGTGAAGTTATAGACACTAGAGGAGAATCTACTATGGCTACTTTCCTAACCTAGTGTAATTCCTACCTGATTTCTAAAACATTATCCTTATACTCACAGACAAATCTCTCATTCCCCTTCAAAGAGGATTTCTTCTGTAGAAGATGGAGATTGTTAGGTATACCCCCAATTAGTCAAAGTTTAGAGAGCAGACAAGGAGACCAAGAATTTTTCTTTGAGATAAGAATCTTCTATATATAAAGTGTGATAGATTACCCATTCCCAAGTGATCAACTTTAATGTATATTCATACGAGCAACAATAAGTAGACTCCATATGACCTGTGTGTGTGTGTGTGTGTGTGTGTGTGTGTGTGTGAGTGCGTGCGCATGCAGGCATGCGTGCACGCATTCATGAGTTTGCAAAGCTAGGGAATGAAGGGTGAAATATTGTGAACATAGTTCCCATGTACGATATTATATATTGAAAATATGTTTTGTGGAGTTTTTGAAGAATTAAAAAAAACCGTAAAACATTAAACATTGTAAATTAAAATGGAATAATGATGACACAGGGAGCTAAGAGTCATTTGAAGGCATCACTTAGTCCCCTTTGCTATAATTTGTAGGCTATGTTGAGTCACCAGATATCCTTCACTTCCATGTGTGCTGAGGCAGAGGAGAACCTACATCGTGATTTTGTTGTTGCTTTTCTCAATGCTTTCTCTTGTCATTCCAGAATTCTTTCCAACTATCAAAACTTTACTTTCATAATCTCTTCTTTCCTTTCCCCTGGTCATTACTAGCTTATATTCTGGTGCCCTTATGTTTGATGCTATGTATTAAGACATTGGATTGGGGAAATGTACTGCTTTCTTCAGAAAATTAGCTCTCCTCTCTGCTTGACCTTGATAAACACGGTTTCCCCTCACAATTAAAAGGATTTAGATGTAATTTTCAACGATTCTGTAACCAGCACGACACACCTGACTTTAATTGCCCTCTTAGCTAAAATTGTAGCTCTTTCCCTTCAGTTTAACTCAGAAAAAAAAAGATTCCCAGTGAATTTTGTGTTGACTTCCATTCTAGTGTTTTATTTTGTCTTTTTATGCCCATCTGTTTATTCATAAAACATGGGATAAAATGTATCTGCACTGCCTCTTAAAAATATATACGAGCCCAAGACACCCAATTCTCTTAGAGAGACTTGTAATCTTCCTTTGCAGAATTCTCTTTTGGAGGGTGAAACCCTTTTTGGTGTGTAACTTTCTCTTTGGAAAGGGAAATTAGCAGCTGTAGAGTATTATTCAGAATCAGTGTGATTGTATATCTAGAAAATGAAGCCCTACCTTAACTGTTTAATTAAGGACTGGAAGAAAATATTTAAGCAGGTGTTAATCAAGTCTTTAAAAACTATTGCATACCTACCTTTCCAGGTGCACTCCAAGGTTTCTTCTCCCACAAAAGAAAGTAGGCATTAGAAAGAGAAACAAAGTCTAGTTAGAGTCTTGGAATTACATTTCTTAAGACTGAAGAATTTCATGCTAATTACATATCACATAGTGATGGAGTTTTTGGAAAAATATTGTAGTTTACTATCTATATAATGAGAACCATATTATTGACAAGTATGTGATTAGACATTTTTTAAAAACAAACTTAACTTTTTAATGGAAAAGGGTAGAGGACCTGGAGAGGGAATAGACAAAAGATATTAAATTTCTCAGTAAGTCTGTTTCTAAATGTAGTTATCATTCACTGCCTGTAGAGAATTAATTTGAGGACATTATGAAGAATTGCTTTGAGGGTCTCCTTACTACATCAAAACTGGAACACAGAGACATATTTTAAAAAAAGGAAACCAATGAAAAAGATGGCATCTTATATGGTAAATGTATAAAACTATATAATTACCCCTATGTAAAAGTATTATGATAGTTTCATCAAGTCCCCTCATTTTCTTATTTCATTTTCAATTTATGGAGTCAACCCCAGACAGTCACCAATATACTCCTTATCTTTATTGAATTGACTTCCAGGCCATTTCTTATACAAGAAAGCAGTGACATTTACCTCTAATCCTGTGTAAACAGGAAGGTCATAACTTTAATGTTGGCTTGGGCTTCATGAAGAGACTATCTCGAAACAGCAATATGGAAATAAAGGAGGTTCATTGAAACATGAAAATTACACTTTTATAACACTGCTGAATAAATGGACTAAAGCTAGCATACACATACACCATAAACATATCACAAACATATTTCATGTCAACAGCTTCATAATATTTCTCACTCCATAAAAGCCAAACCTGAGAATTTCAATTAGAAACTAAGTGAAATTTTAAGTAACATTTTAAAAACAGAAATTTTCAAAAGAAATACAGTCAGTGAGATGGGACTAAATGTTATTTCCACCATGTCATGATCACCCAGGTTAAATGCTCTTAGAGGTGTTGGCAGCATTACTCAAGTTGGAAAACTATTGTTTATCATCCCTTCTTCCCCCTTCTTTTCTCAAACATCTTCTACTCTTTATTTACATTTTTCTTTGTTACCACTATTCTCTCTCTGAACTTATTTTGTCTCCTTCTTCTCCTATTCTTTTCTCTTCCTCTACATTTATAGTAATGTCCAATGCTTGTAGTTGTGAAATTTGTCAGAATTTATCACACACACACACACACACACACACACACACACACACACACACACACACACAGATACTCACATGAAAGCATTTTTCATACTTTTATGTATTTTTTGTAAATCCCCAAATATTTCTGTACTATATAGTCGTTACATCTGCTTAAGATAATTACTGTTGCATTTCTACCATTTGAAAACTTCAGTATTATGTTAAGCTTTCTGCTTCAAATATTTAATTATTTATATAAAATGGGAGAAAAACATTACAAACATTATTTATTATATAAATAATATTCATACATTAATCAAATTATAGAAGATAAAATGAAATATTTATTTCTACCATTTGAAAACTTCAGTATTATGTTAAGCTTTCTGCTTCAAATATTTAATTATTCATATAAAATGGGAGAAAAACATTACAAACATTATTTATTATATAAATAATATTCATACATTAATCAAATTATAGAAGATAAAATGAAATATTTATTTTTGATTGGAAAAATGTAGCAAATCAAAGACACAAGGAAACATTGAATGTATAAATCTAATCTTTGGAGCCTGGCATAGATGAGTCAGTAAAGTGCAGTTAGGGTATCCTGAGGTCCTTAGCTCCAAGTACACTGAGAAACAAGAAGAGTACCAGCTTTCTGTACAGACAGCCAAGCTGAAGCAGTGAGCTTCAAGTTCAGCAGCAGAGACCTTGTATTGAAAGAGGTGAATAGCAATAAAGGAATAGACATCAAAATCTGGCTTTCATAGACATGCATACATTTACATGTGTACCACCCTCCAAAACATGCACACAGCAAATTTAATGGGTTTACATTTTCACAGAAAATAAATACAGTTTCCAGCACAGATGGCTAATTGTTTTTAAAATTTAAAAAAAAGGATTGTGTAAATAATTTTTGGATATATAAGACTAAAATATATTATTTGAAAAGTATTTTGTCTTAATTTTTTACGGATTTATTTAATGTGTGTTGATGTATGTGTGTGTATCTGTGCACATACCTGTGAAAGTCAGAGGAAAGTTCCAGGAGGTGGATTTGGCTTTCTTCCTTGTTTCCTAGGCAGCTTTTCTCCTGATGTTTCTGCCCTTGTGCTGCATATGCAAACTTCCAGTAAAGTCTTTTCTCCATTTCCTACCTATCAAATAAGAGGTGAGGTGAGAGATGCTTGTCACCATATCTTGCTTTTGATATGGGTTCTCAGTTCAACTCATGCCATTCTAGAAAGATAAGTGTTCTTACAAGCTGACCCTTGTCTCGATTTTTAATACCAAGTGTAACTCAGTAAAAGATAGGCCATATATTAATCATTTGTATATAATTAAGTAATCAAATCTTAACTTTTAGAGCTCACCTCATATTAACAAGACTTGAAGTTTTAAAGATTTGTTACTACATACATATAAATACAAAGATTTATAGAATATTTACCATATTATCTAACAAAAATGGATTTAGAACCTATTTGTACAAATATTTGCCATTTCATAAAATAAAAAAACATGTTCCTTTATCTGGATAAATTTAGAATGTAATGATTCTAGAACATAGACAGAAATAGCTACCACATTCTCAGGGCCTACTACAGTAGGTTTGCAAAGCACTAGTGGAGACATTCTGCCCTGGTAGTTACTGATTATATTTTGACATTTGGTCCTATCTATCTGGGTTTAGGATAATTGTAATTCTAGAATTGCAGAACATATTCCTGATATCTGGTCTTATCTTTGTTGTGGGTATTTTGTTCCTTGCTTTCTGTTGCCTTTCTGGTTCAAAGGAGGGTGTGTGTCTATGTGTTGCCTTGTAGGAACTTCTGGGATCCTGGAGGCATAGCAACTTTTTGGTGCTGGATAAAATGTTTCCAGGTTTTGGGAGCTGACAATTAGGAATGGGGAGGAGCTAGAATGGAAGACTAGTGCATTCACAGGAGGGAGGAAAGAGGGGTCTTCCACCAGGATCTGCTTAGACTCTAGAAGGGGAATAGAGAGTGAGGAGAGGCCACAACAGGTAGTCTGCTACAGAGCTGCAGATGAGTCCTGAATGTGGAGGATAGGAGGAAGAGTGAAAATCTGAAGCTTGCCTACATCCTTCGCTGGTCTACTTGCTTCTCAGACAGGCTTAGTAGGCCGATTCCCTGGAAACACCTGCTAAGGTTCAGAGAAGATTTAATATGATAAAGTGGAAGGAAGGTTGAAGGAGATATGCATGATACAGGGGTCAAGAACAGGAGAAGGCTGCAGTATGTAGTCTGATACAGAATTGGGGGTGGCACTGCAGAACTGTATTTAAAAGTACAAGATTTTAAAATAGCCTTTATGAATATGATAGATGCCCTTAAAGAGAAAATTAATAAATCCCATAGAGAAGTCTATTATATGAATAAAATAGTTGAATGCATGAAAACAGAAGTACATTTAATAAAGAAAAGCCAAACTGGGAAATGTGGAAATTAAAAATTAAGAAACTCAAACAGGAACCTCAGAGGCAAGCCTCACCAACGAAGTACAAGAGATTGAAGAGGGAACTTTGGACACCGAAGACTCAGTAGAGATGGATGCATCCTTCAAAGACAATATTAAATCTAACATACTCCTGGTACAAAACATCCAGGAAGTCTGAGATGCTCTGAAAAGACCAAATTGGGATAATAGAATTAGACCTTGGTAGTGGCAAGACACATTCAATGCCAGCACTCAAGAGGCAGAGGCAGGCTGATCTCTGAGTTTGAGGACTGCCTGGTCTACAGAGTGAGTTTCAAAACAGCAAAACCAAACCAAATCAATGAACCAACCAAACTAACTAACAAGCAAACAAAAGGGATCAGAAAGAAATAAATCAGGTTAAGGCACAGAATTTTCACAAAATCATAGAAAAAATTCCTTAACAAAAAGTCGGATATGCCAATAAAAGTACAAGAAACACAGAGAAACCAAATAAATGGAACCATAAAAATTAGCCCCCTTGGTACAGGATATTAAAATACCAGACTTGCAGAAAAAGAAAATGTTAAAAGCCACAAGCCAAAAAGACCAAGTAAAATGGAAAGGCAGTCCTATTTGTATTATACCTGACTTCTCAGTGGAGGCTCTAAAACCTAGAAGGGCATGGATAGACATTTTACATACTCTAAAAGGCCACAGATGGACAATCATATTACTATACCAAGAAAAACTTTGAATCACAATAAATAAGATATTCCATGATAAAACCAAATTTAGAAATTTCCGTCTTCTAGAAGGAAACTCAAACTTAGAGGTTAACCACACCTCAGAAAACATCACAAGTAATTATTTTCTGGTAAATCATAAGAGAGGAAACACACACACACACACACACACACACACACACACACACCTAAACAGTAAAATAGCAGCGATCAACAAATACTGCTCATTATAACTCTCAATATCAAACATTTTACACGATGGATGTGAAAAGACAAGCCATCCTTCTTTTGGATCTAAGAAACACGTCTTAGCATCAAGGCTAGAAATCACTTCAGGCAGGGTAAAAATCTGGAAGAAAGATGAGCAAATGAATCTAAGAAGCAAACTGGCATTATAATGGCTATTTCCGTATCTCCCAACATAGACATCAAACCACCGATAATCAGAAAAGATGGGAAGGACACTTAACATTCATCAAAGTAAAAACTAATCAAGAGGACATTGAGATTCTTATCATTCTGTACCAAACACAAGGAAACACTACTACAAATTAAATCATGTATTAACTCTTGGACAGTATGTCCAGAAGTGAGACACTTTGGAATACTCACCCTTAAGGAGGTTGTTTCCATCAAATACCACCAATTAGGGTTCAAGACAAGGTAAAAAGAGTGTAAGAGACAGAAGGGATAGAGGACAGTAAAGACACAAAGGTCTTTACATCAATAGGACCCATGATCACATGAACTCATGGAGACTGAAGCAGTACGCACAGACCATGCAAGTATCTGCATCAGATAAAGTCCTAAACTTACAAGGAGAAGTGGACACATGCCCCAATCCCCAACACAGACTCTATCTCTAATTGATAACAACTTGCAAAAAATTCAGGGTTTTTTTTTCCATTTTCCATTTTCTAAGGTAGTCTTACTGGGAAACAAAACTACTTGTAGGGTAAGCTGCATGCTTAGTAATAGATAGCCATCAGGAAACAAACCAAATAGCATCTTCGAATGATTTCATGTCAGGGCCTTTTTAAAAATTACTTTATTGTGTGTATGTGTGTGTTTGTGTGTGTGTGTGTGTGTGTGTGTGTGTGTGTGTGTGTGTGTGTGTTCCCTTTCTTTTTAATTCCACAGGTTCTTTGCATATATATTGGGGCATTCAGTTTAGTATTTTTGTGGGATTCCTTAGTGTGTGAAGAAACGGGCCTTTGTGTCTGTATCTGTTTCTTGTTCTTTTACTTTTACTCTATTTCTTCTGCTTGTTTGTTGTGTTAGGTTTTGTTTTATTTTATTTTATAATTATATCTTAGAATCCCATTTATTTTCTAATGAAAATCCAAAAGGAAGGGGGTTTGGGAGAACCTTGGACAGTTAGCGTGATGTAGAAATACAATGAGGATATATTATATGAGGAAAACAATCTATTTTCAATAAAAGGAAACAAAATATTTATTATGTTCCTACTTTAAAAAACTGCTCACAGTTATATTTACATGTAAAATATTTCAAATTATTATTAGATACTTTTCCATTTTGCACATAGCACGTAAGGAACTGAACTGGCTCTAATTATCTAACAAATGTTAAAACAAATCTTTAGAGTTTTTCATCTAAATTCCTTTAATTTTAAGTTCTTCGCATTTGTTTTAATGCTCTAGCTTATTTTGTCTCTCCCTCACTTTTCCCCTTCCTTCCCTTGTCCCCTCCTTCCCTATTTTCCCTTCTCACTCACCTTCTTCTCTCCCAATTCCTCTTTCCTTCCCATATCTCTCCCCATCTCTGTTTATCTCTCTTCTCCTGTCTTCTATAGTGTGATGATGAATCAAAGGAATTGAATGCCTTCCCTTTGTCACCAGGTAAGCTGAACACAAGGGAAGGTGGTTATGTTTCTAACACTTCCACGAGCAACAGCTACAAACACATTATGTGCTGTATGAGTGTGAAAACATGTGTATCACATGGGAAAATATTTGTCACAACATTTTCAATCAACATACACCTCCACATCTGGAGGAGCTGAAGATTATTCAGCCAGTTTCATGCCTGTGTAAATGAAGAGTTATAACTCATCAATGGTATACTTACAGTTCTCTGTGAAGCTACATTTATTTTGGAAATTGCGGCTATTTTAATTATGTTTCTTATCAGGCAGAAACTTGCCATTACATTGAAATGTCATTGTCAAAGTGTATTAAAATATTTCATTGGTAAATATAATTAATATCATACAGCAATATTAAGCATTAATAATAACATCACTTCAATAATTATATATTTTAGTGTTCTAGACATACCCATAACTGTAGAAAGAGCGTGAAGTCTTTTAATGTGTCTTACTATGATGATGAATATCTGCTTTCCTGTAACCAAGTACCAAAATGTCAGCCTTCAGGGAAGGTTTCTTCCCTACAGCTCCTTTGCCTACATTTCTCTGAGCATTAGTTGCTTATTAAAGCTCACGAATCAAACATTTTGTCCGTTTTTTCTCATGTTCTTGTGTTCTAATAGCCACCTTGTGTTCTTTCACATTCTGAAGAATTGTCTCTAAATATTTAGAGATGCGATCCAGTAATCATTAGCTCATTTTTTTGTTCCTTCAACACAAGTTAAATATAATCATCCTCTTGTGCAAGCCATAGCAATTTAAACATCAGTTTCACCACAAAAGTTAAATATCTAATTTAAAACATCATTTGGGGATTAAATAAGATAAGTGTCCAGTTCAATATCAGGTATATTAAGAATTCAACAAATGGTGCAAAGGATTTCTCAGGTTGTACACTTTATGTCATTTATCCTTACACACACCTAACACAGAGCTGTTATCAGTGGTGCACCAGAAATGAAGGCTTTTACAGAGATAAAAGAGGACTCTCAGTCACCTTTCTTCTTATTAGTCTCTGTTAATTTTATGAAAGTTCATTTTACAGTGATTAATAGATAAAATTTTCCACCATACTAATATGTCCTTTTCCAAAATCTCATGCTAAATTTCACTTCATGTAAAATTTATTAATCATTAGTTTCCAGGAAAGTGTTATATGATCTGTACTCTTTATTTTTTTGCAATAATTTCAGTGACTTTATTCTGTCCTTTTTAAATTACTTGTTAATATAAACAGATGGACACAAGATAGAACCTGAAGCTTGTTTATTTGTTATCCTTAGATAGGGATCTGAGAATGATTTCAAATGGGTGACTTGACAGGAGAAGGAACCTGTTAAGCATTAAATGGCTTTAAAAGACTGTATCAGAGAACAGAGACATTCACTTATATATAAAGCTCACATTATTTTACTTATGATAGTCATGAAACCAAGATGTGTTGGGCTAGCATATCTAATCATCCCACTTAGGAATGAACTGGAGAGGAACTTAGTGAGCCGTATAAAAAGAGTTCAATGGGCATGGAGATAAGAGACTAAGATAATATCATGTAATAAAGAGCATAGATGCTGAGTCTGAAGGTATCAAAAGAATCTCAAGAGACTACCAAAGATATTCTTGTGTGTAAAATTATTCTGAATTTCAAAACGGTAGACATATATAAAATATAAGTAAATGAAATGTACTCTTTACAAAAATAGTTTCCTGATGTATGTGTATTTGTAGGTATATTCTTCTATTGTAACATATAGACTAAACATTTAAAATAATGCTTTAAAGAAAATATACATTATAAATTTTCAGAAATAGTACAAAGTTGGTGATACTGCTTATCTACTATTAATTAATGCAAAATTTCCAAAATTATAAAATAAAAGTATGTTTGTCTTCAACTAATTAACACTGAATGACTTTGTACTTATTGGACTTGCTGGTACTGGTATAATGTTTTAATTTCACACAAATGTATTAAATATAATTATAATTAATTTCTAATCATTTTAAAGATTTAGTATTTTCTACATGGACTACTGTGTCTCTTTTTCCATTGGCTACTCCAATGGAAATCAGCTAAGGTAAAACACTACAATAGGTTGGGATTGAGGGGTCGATAAGGCAAAAAAGAAAGAATATGAAACTGTTGAAATTCTCTCCAAAAAATAAGAAATACATAAAAATAGAACCCTATCAGAGAGTTTAAGATTCACTTTATATTTCTGTGTTTTGAATTTAAGCATCTTAAATATAACTGGGGAGGGAAATATTTTTTTAGCATAAAACCAGGGATAATCATTGGTAAATGTGTGAACTTCCTTTTGTGCCCTGCTCTATTGCCTAATGACCAGTCTACATTGATGAGTTCAGTTTCTCATCATACTCAAAGATGACCTGTTATCAGTGTAACTAAAGGTCTACGTCAAGGTAATCTGAGGAATCTTTGTACAAAGGCAAAATGGGCTAAAATAATTGGCAAGGGACTTGGTGCTCCTTGTTCATTAGCAAGAAGCTCTTAAATGGAAAGTGTTTGCTGGCTGCTTGCAGTTGGTACTGGTGGAATTACATTACAGCCACCTTATTTCTTCTCATTGGACTGGGTTTTACTGTCTTAAGTTAAAGTTTGGGGTCAGAAGCATTTCCTTGGCCCTAAGGATGGAAGACACTTTCATCATTTCAATCTTTTAAAGTTTCTAAATTTATTCCAGTATATGAAGATAAAAGCAACTATACAAAATACTCCAGGTAAACAGGAAAATCTACTCTCGTCAAGAGCTCTGAAACCCCTTGACATCATTGTCACCATAATGTATTTTCTCATTTTCCTTCCTGCAATTTCCCCCTGGTGAGGACAACATGCCCTGTAAACAGAGGAGACTCTTTTCTTTCTTAGTGTCTAGTGACTGTGACAGCAGATGCTGATATATCTCTGTGTCTAGGGATGAAATCAGACTATAACTGTCCATTTGTTTCTGTACTTGGTCTTAAATCATTCTTTAGTTCTAAAAGAACACGTTTTCCCAAGAACTGTTTAAGAAAAATCATTAACAACATTCTAACATTCCTTCCTACTTGGGAGTACTCTGCTGTCATCCAATGAACGCATCTGGACTTTCCTGGAATCAATTGCACGTGTGTGTGTGTGTGTGGGGGTTGAATTTCTGATAACTGATTCTCTTCTCCTGTTTCTGGCAATCTTGTTGTTATTGTTGACAAATATTTTTAAAATTATTTTAAGCATTTTGGTTACCATTTTCCCGGTGGGTTCTGACTTATTTTGATCAGTTTTCTCTTTGGGAGTTGGACTACTATTTATATTGAAGCTGTCACTTCTCTGGTAGTTAGATATGGAAATAAGTGTGATAGCAGAAAAAGGGAACACTGAAATCACACAAGACATAAGCACCTTGACTTATTAATCTTAACAGAATGTTTCAATTCTGATTTCATTAACTGTATAAGATTAAGAGGCATTCAAACATGGATTGCAAAGAATAGTGTCCTGATAATAAGTAGAACTAATTTTGGTTAAACAAATCCCTTTTGGAAAGAATTGATTCACCTTTAACAGAAAGAAAACTCTATGCCAATTTTGAGTCATATTTGGAAGAAGAGTGACAAAATTCCATGTGTTCCATCACGTCACCATTTATTAACCTAAATTAGAACTTAGAGAGCTTTTCTCTACAGTGATGTGACTAAAACAGCAAGTTGATAGACCCCGAGTTCACAGCCACAGGAGAAAAGACCAACACAGTCTTGGGTTAGAATGAATCTTCGAAACAAGTTAAAGATGCAGAGATTCAGGTTAAGAAATTGCTATCCACTTGTATGAGGACTGAAACTCTAATACCAGACATGGTGGAAGTCCAGAGGCAATAAATTTTTGAGGGAACAAATAATTATTCTGGATATGTTATTCTGGATATGTAGCAAGGAAAACAAACTTGAATTTGTTAAGTTCCATTGCATTACTTTTGCCTGGTAGCTATATGTGTTAAAATATGTATTTTATGTGTTAAATTGAGTCATTTACAGGGCTACTTAAAAATCTATTTCTAAGTTGTATTGCCATGAGTAGTTTTTTTGTTTTTGCAAACAAACTTTTCACAATTTAAATGCCATTTGCCTTGTCCACATGACACATATTATAAACAGAGGCTTTGGGGTTGGATAAACATCAGTCAATTTTAATTTTCAGCTTGAAATTATTTGATATTTTTCTTCATAATCTCGTTGAAAGGTACAAAATCTTTTATTTTTATAAATAAATTATCTATTTTTAATTTATTTTTAAACTAGAACCCTACTGTATTCATAAAATTAATTGTCCCTACACCAAAACATTTTATCTTCACTTTCTAAGTATCAGTATTCCAGAATAAATTTGGGTAAATAGTTTTGTTTTGAAGCAGAAGAGAATTGTATTAAAGGGAAAAATTATCCTTGGGTTAAAATAAGAATTTTGTTTTATGAACTCAAAATATCTCTGTAATTTGAAACATAACACCCCTAAAACACAAATAACCCAACTCTGGCAGATGTCTCCAACCTTGTAACAAGAAGTTCCTTTGCTCAGTCTTTAAAATTACAGCATCCAAGCTCCTATTTTCTCAACTACACCTCATATAATTAATTTTGCTGCTAAATTAAGCACTTTCAAAATAAAATTCAGAAGTCTACCTTGGCTCTTCATCATTAAATAACTGACATTTATGTCAGTGAATGAAACAGATACAATGCTTTTACTATGACGAAACATGATAAACAGGAACCCGAAACAAAACAAACAGTATTGGGGGGAAAAACTTGCTTAGCTATATCTATCTTTGAGAGAAAATTTTTTTCAAAATGCTAAAAGCTTCATACCTGTTCTCAACTAGCAAGGAAGAAGGCATTATAAAATTTGCACACATACTGCTTGTCTCTTAAAATAGCAATAGATGTATGTTAAGCCTCCAAACCGAAGTTTCCTCCCACCCCTACATCCCAATCCAGGACATTACAACCACAAGTGCCTTGGGATATTGGCTGGATCACTCTGTTTCTAAAGCTGTCCATCTGGCTTTGAGAATGTCTGTGATCTGAAGATACAAGTTGACTTACTGGCTGAGCTTGCTGCCAGCTTAGATGCACTTTGTAGGTGGAAAATTGTTGGTCTTTGTCCCTTCCAGCTTGCAAGTAAAATGAAGCTGCCAAGAGATAAACACATTCTAAGTTTATCATGCTATTCTTGGCCTCAAACTACAAGCCATAAGGCAACTATTGCTCAAGGTACCGTGTTTACAAGTGTTCAGTCCTCCGCTCTTTCAGAGACCCAACAAGATGGGATTTCTTCCTGCCAGCCTGTATTTCCTTTCTCCAGAGCTTTCAAATTTCTCAAATGGTTTTAAAATAATGGCAGAGAAGGACCACCTCTGAAAGCATCTTGTACTTTGAGGTATCATTAAATTTTGATTATATTTTGAGGTTTCTCCTAAAGGTACAATACACTGCCTGGTAGTCCACATTCATCCTTCAATCAGTATCACTGTTAATATATTTATTATTGTTTGACTTCAGAGTGGGCATAGTAATGCTCCTTTATGTAGGTCTTCAAATTATTTTCTGCTTGCTTTCTTTGTCACAGGTTACTCTTCCTTGTTTCCAGTATTGCATTTAGTACATTCATTATTATAAAAGTCTGGTATCCCTTTTAATTAATGAGATTCTGCCCCTTAGGTGTGTATATTAACAATAACCTAATCAAAGTTTAAAAATATTCTCAGAAACTAAGGAAAATAGTTAACTTAGAGAGGGAGTACTGAGCTAACTTTCTTCACAAATATCTTCCTGGCTGCCTTGGGTAACAGGATGTATTGAGTTCATACATCTTAAATATAAAAGAGTAGTATAGCTATAGCACATCCTATATTGGCACAGTGCATTGACATGTATTATGTATGATGTTACACTGTTTAAATTATTAGAAATCACATTAAAAGAAATTATAATAAGATAGGGCTTTTTACCAAATCTAGGATATTTGGCAAAGATATAATAATCAAATTCAACTCTTGATTTACAAATAAGACTTTGAGTTCTTAGAGTTTTATAACTATATTCTATATCATAATTTCTTTGCATTTCATTAAAAGTAACAATCTCTTTAGAGTGAAGTATAGCACATATAAAATTACTTACAAAATTGAGGTTTTATTGTTTCCTTGGACTTGAGCAATTAACTCATTATGGATAATTTTAAACCCCTCTTAGTAATATACTTCTTTAATATTTAATGCTGCCACACATTATATTTACTGAATAAATGGTGAATAAAGAAAATATAGTAAAGAATATCCTTGTTCTCATTTTAGCTCTAAATGTATAGAAGAAAGACTTGTTTATAACTAGTTTCATTTTTAGAAGAATAATCTTTTAAAGTAACTCAAAATAAATATCATTATTTCCCTACTCAATGAACCAAGAAAGACTGTAATTTTTAATGGTTACAATTAACTAGGTGCCCTCTGATGTATGAGACAATAAAGGGAAATATATGAGCATAAAGTTTGAGTCCCACATGTCTGTGATTATTAGGACATATTGTCAGTATTCAATTAAAAATCAATTATTTTTAAATGTATGTCTTATAAATTACTGATAATTTCTTCCTCTGGAGATGGAAAATCTCAGATCAAAGTACCAAAAGAATCAGTTTCTGGTGAGACTCCACCTTCTTGCTGTATCTTAACTTGCTGAAGGGATGAACAAATGTCTATTTCCTCTTTGACAATGGAACTATCTCATTCATGAGGTTCTGTCGTCTTGATCTAGTCATATCCTAATGTCATATCATCTACGATCATCATTTTGGCATTAAGCCTCAGAGTATAGATTCTGAAGTATGTAAGTGCTACATCTATTGTACTAGCAAAGAGGAGATAATCACATCCACAAACAGGCATGTAACATATTTTATGTGTCCTTCATATGAATCAAAGGGTATTGTTTAATTCTTAAATATTCAGAAGACAATGTAATCAGAAGAATTTATTATTTTCACCATAAATTTCCTACTCTTAATTTACTACTTTAATCTCCTTTAATTTTATGTTTAAAGATCTAATCTAACCTGAATGACTAATTTTCTTACAAAATTGGCTATAATGTTTGAAACCTGTATTTAGTTTTAAAATATGCACCATTATTAGTTTCAGAGTCTAAAGAGAAGTCTAGATTCTTAAGAAATAAGGGAGTAGTAGGCTAGGGTCTTGGAACACTGACATACAACTTTCTTTGGTTAGCTGAATGTGGACGCTCACATACTGTGGAAAAGTCCTCCAGGGTATAATTATGCTGGCAATATACAACAAAGTAGAATAGTAAATGAGAATTTAACTTGCTAATAATCAAAGTAGAGAAGTCCCTGAATGGTACTTTATAATCTTTCTGTTTGTTTACACATTTATTGAATTACTAATTTGTTTCAAAGTCTGATTCTTGATTCAAATTAAATTTAATAATATCTAAGTGTCAGAGTCAGGAAGTATTCCAGTATTCACTATTTAAAAACTTAAATGTCTAAGAAAGAAACAGAAGCTCATAAATAATGAAAAAGGGGAAGAAACACACAGCCTATTTTTGAAAATTCAAGAATAACATTTAAGGGTTGAGGAGACAGCTCAGTGGTTAAGAGCACTTGCTGTGTAAGCATGAGAACCAAGTTCAAATCTCCAGTCCAAGGAGCACAACCAAAAAGGTTGGCTTGGCCATCAATTCATGTAACACCAGTACTTAGCACTGGTGATAAGTCAATGTCAGAAGCATTCTAGCCAACCAGTCTACCTCAAACTGGAAGCTTCCTGTCAGTGTGAAAGATCCTACCTTAAGGAAATTATGTTAAGAGAGAGAGAGAGCAGGACACAATATATCTTTCCTATCTCCTGGGTGTGCACTTGTGTTTATACACCATACATACACAGATACATGGGAGAGGGAAGAGGAAGAGAAGGGAAAGTAGAAAGAGATAAATGATAGATAGGTAGGTAGATAGATAGATAGATAGATAGATAGAGTTTAATAAGCATTTCAGATTAACTGGTAATATTGCTTACCATAGCTGACTGGCATACGTTTCAATTGCCACATATATTTTTGTGATCAAGACACTGAAGTGGAGAATGGTTTCATGGTAACCAAGAGTCTTGTCCAGGGGAAGGATGCATCAATTTCTTTCATACTTCTTTAGCCTAAAGCAAGGCAGATAATATCACCTAACTGAAAGAATATTGGAGAAATACATTTTTATGCCTGGATTATGAGGGAGAATTTGAAAATTCCTGGGTAAACCTTTTCTTTCAAGCAATATGAAATATAATGTTAATAACTATTGATAATAGTCACTTTTCAAATAAATCCACCCAAAACTGATGGCATATGATCAAGTTTTATTTTCAACACCAGCAATATCTTGGTACTTGAGTATTATTCAGCAAATTGAGTATCAGTTTGCCTTACTTCCACTTAAAGTTTATTTTATTCTTAATGTCACAATTATTACTTTACTTCATAATTGCCCTTAGAGGATATTATAGTGTTTTCCTTTCTATATCAGAATGTCAACAGGAGAGCATTATTTTGTCTATATTTTCTAGCAAAGAAACTTGAGCAGAATAAGCTGGCTGGACCATAAGTTTTATTTCTGCAAAAGGACAATTTCAGAGGTTAAAATATCTCTAAAGTAAGAATAATTTCTTTCTTAAACTCCGAGAGATAAAACATTCACTGTTGGTAAAAATAATATACAATTTTAGTAT
Source organism: Cricetiscus sungorus (assembly GCA_030556225.1). Classification (NCBI taxonomy): domain Eukaryota; kingdom Metazoa; phylum Chordata; class Mammalia; order Rodentia; family Cricetidae; genus Cricetiscus; species Cricetiscus sungorus. The sequence goes on from JANBXA010000398.1 coordinate 44,100,416, forward strand.
TTTTAAATGAATTTAATAGAGAAAAGAGGTCCATGTATTTGTAACACACACTGTACTAAAAAATTATGTTCTATAATCAAAATCATTGTTCTAGAAAAATTAAGTCTCACGAGTAATTTCATTTTCAAGAATCAATACATTTTATACATAAATTAAAATTTTTAAACCAACTGTTATAAAACATCCCATTAAAGAATTTAATAACATCACAATGAATACTATCTGATTTCATTGAAATGGTGATAAGATGAATGTTCTGAACTTTGCATTTTACTTCTCTTTTAAACACTATAGATACAAGACAGTGAAGAAATAACCCAAATAATCTCTCAGAGAGTAATGGAGACTTATATGAACAGTCATTTTTACATACTTTGGCTTATATTCTCATAGTATGTTTTTTGTATGTTTAGTGTAATGACATGAGAAAAAAATCTGAGACAGTGTTCATAAAAGCATGTTAGAATAAAATAAATAACACAGTAGTAGAGACATTGAGTAATAGAAGAAATTAGGAGAGTAGGAATAGGACATGAGAAGGAGGTAGAAAATGACAATGGACAATTAGAGATTCCTCGGTTTTATTGGCACTATCATTTTTAACTCCACTTTTCTCTAAGTGATCTGATGGATGATTCATTTAACTCACCAGCAAAAGACTTGTCTTCAATAATGTAAGGCTAAAAATTTTAGCCAATAGTAGTTGCTGTAAGAACAACACTTGTAACACAATTTTCTGGGCATGTTCAGTTCACATTTAGGTGAGTACAGAAGTACTTTGTGCCTGAGTTTTTGGCAACTAGCTCTATCCTTATAGAATGTGTCTTTTAAATTTTATCTAAAAGACTGTTGAGCTATGTCAGAAAGAGTGTAGAATTTGTGTTTCCATTACTGTGAAACCCATCAATGCTTTGTTATTATACTTATCATTTATCTTCAATGTGTCTGGAGGTTAAAAGATCTCAGAAAATATTCCACAATGAAAATTAAAAAATAAGCTATCAAATTATTACCACAGGCTACCCTTAAAAAGTATATACTTTATGACATTTAGATAGTTAATAGAATTCATTCTTTTAAAAATTCATATAATATGAAGCAAGTGTACCATTGTGAATAAATTAATCCCTTCCAAATAGCATGTAGTGTATGGATGTAATTTATTGTTTATATGTGTAAGAACAAGTTAGCCCTTGTAATACCAAATAAGAATCATATTGCTATTGTGTGACTGTTGCCATTAACAACAAAACTATCATCACCTGAAAAGATTATGTAGTTCTTTTTTTCTAACATACTTCAAATATTTAATTTATTAAATATGCATGAATGTGCATGGTGTTTTGCCTGCATATATGCCTGCACCACATGTGAGCCAGTGGCAGTAGAAGCCAGTAAAAGGTCATGAGAACTGGAGTTACACATAGCTGTCCTGCAATGTGGGTGCTGGGAATGAGTCTGAGACTTCAGGAAGAGTTACCAGTTCTTTTAAACTTAAGTAACCAGAACAACTAAAGGAGTAGTATTATGTGGAAATAAGAACAAGAATGGGTAATAGGAGGTCAGATCAGACTAATAGTATTTTAAGCAGTTGAATTCTACTATGAACTTTTTTCTTTTATTTCGGGAAGTTAGTTGACAATTGGTCCTATGACCTGCCTATATTTCAAAAACACTCTGTGGCCTACTATTTGACACTGTTAGGCTTCAACTTCTGATTTAGCAGACCTACTTAAACATATAAATTATCATTAAAAATGTAAGCAAGTGGAAAGAGCTCAAGCTAGGAAGTGAGAAAACTATGAAACAGTTTTCTTTATGTTGTGTGGGTCTCTACTGAGATTTGCTGATAGCCTGTAGATTGTTATTCCATACTCAATGTGTAAAAGAAATCAAAATTCTGTCTTCTGACTAATGGGATTGTTGTGACATTTAAATCAAATAATATACATGAAAACATTGTAAATTATACTGAGTAATTATAATTATCATGCTGAAGCATTGTATTTAAAGTTTCTAATTGAAAAATCTTTATTAACAAACAGATTAAATCAACTAATCTATAATCAGAATACATGACTGTCAATGAAGTCTTTGCTTAGGATCATGAGATCTAGAAGTAGAATAGCAATATGATGAATCTTAATGCCTCTTATCTTTCTATGAAAATTAATAACTTCTTCCTTACTTTCTTCCTCATAAGATAGCACAAGTCAAATTTGTAAACATACACAGCATTTTACCTTTAAAGACACTTACCTTTAGATAGAAGATAAAAGATAGATAGTGATAGATAATAGATATAAGAGATGATAGAGAGGCAGCTAGATTAACAGTTTGTTATCTAACTAGATACATACGTAAATATAGATGGATAGATAGATAGTGATGGATAGATTCAGATGCTGATGATGTTGTAGAATAAAATCCTTCCCTCTCTTTAAATAACAACAAATGTGTACATATGTAAAGCAGTGAGCATTAGAAAGCAGCCAGTACAGAACAGCACTTTGAATGACAAAGACAGAAAGACTCTGGCAATATGAGCAACATTCTTTGGAACTTTGCATGTGAGTATGTGTAAATATGCATGAGAAATATGCTCAAGGCCAGGGAAAGAATCGCAAGGTTGGGAGAGTGATCAAAAAGTGATAAGAAGGGTTTGCATTAACATAGTCTACACTGGGGAAACCTTCCTTAGACATTATGGCATTCTGTAGTATGCTCCAAATGAATATTGCATAAGTACAAGGCAAAATTACCTCCAGACTCAATGTGTCTAGAACTGACAAAAATTCATTGCAAACTTTAAAAGGACAAAATTATTACAAAGTAACTTGTGTCATAAGCCAAAGTTTAAGAACATGAGAAAAAGAGCCAAAAGAAAACAAAAATATCTGTCTTCAAAAACATTATTCTGCTCACAAAGAATAAACACCATGATGAGAAAATAGATTAGTTCAAGACTGGTAGGTTCCTTTAATATCCAAAACTGAAGTATTAATTCCAACTGATATCAAAATCTTATATAAATCTCCAGGTCTGAAGAGAATGTAATGCTGGGTAAAGAAACCATGAGACATGCTATGCATTACAGAAATACGTTTTCATACATATAGTTGAGTTAACCATCTATCTTTAACAATAGATGGTTAGAAGAATAGAATAGATATATTGTAAGGCACTAGGAAAGCTTTATTAGATCTAAACAATATCACCAATATTTCCTACTGTTTGTCTAATACCAAAAAGAAGGCTATAATTAATATAAGAAAAACCATGTACAATAAGCACGATAACTATATATAATATATACAGGCAATAAGTACATCAACAATGTCAGATCCATTTGCATTTGACAAATTCAGAGAAAATATTTCATTATCTATCTTATCTTGGTGAGTCCAAAAGGTTGTACCTAAATCATTTTCTATCTTATTTTGCATTATCAAATTTCACACTAATTACTAACTTAATTTCTTTATTTTCTTTTATAGTTGGTAACAAAAACCTTTAAGGACTAGAAATTTGAATTAGATTGTTAAATGAGTTACATAGGTACAAAACTTGATTAAGACACACATATAAAGTATGTTTTAACCAAATTTCTCAAATTTTTATCAATGTACAAAATTTGTATACAATGTACAAAAGTCCAAGCCAATTTAAGTACCTAAAACTAGTACTTGTTTTTTAAAAGTAAATTCATTAATCTACCTTTTTATCTTATCATATCTATATTTTCCCTTTTTCCTTTTCAGAGTAGATTCAATATTCTACCCTGATGGGATTGTCCTTCTATATATATGTTTCTCTTATTGGTTGATGAATAAAACACTATGTGGCTAGTGGCCAGGTAGGAAGGATAGGCAGGGCTACCAGAGGAGGATTCTGGGAAGTGTAGGCAGAGAGGAGACATGGAAGAGAAGACACATCAAGTGTTCTCTGATAAGTCAAGACCATGTGAAAATAAATAAAACTTGGTTAATAATTAAGAAGAGCTAGCCAATAGGAAGTACAAGCCACCAGCCAACAGTTTTCTAACTAATATAGTGTGTGTGTGTTTATTTGGGACTGAGCATGGTGGCAGGACCAGGCTGGTAAGAAAGAACTTCTGCAACACTGCCCTGATGGGAGATGTCATTCTGTAAGTATGTTTCTCGTTAATGAATAAAACACTGTTGGCCAATAGGAGAGCAAGATAGGAGGGACTAGGAGACTAGGAGGAAAGAGGAAGTGGTAAGGAGAAGTAAGCATGTAGAGACCGAAGAGAACAGAGGTCTGGGCCGGCTCTCAGGTAAGATGAGACCACGTGGAAATGCTTAGAGTAATAGAAATGGTTTAATCATGAAGAGAGAGCTAGCCGATAGGAAACTAGTAACTGGCCAACAGCATTATATCAAATACAGTGTCTCTGTGTGTTATTGGGGGCTGGCTTGACAGTGGGACCGACTGGCAGGAATTGGGTCCATGTGGGCAGGCAGAAGACAACTTGTAACACTGCCCTTTTTCCCTATCATATCTATGCCCCCCTTTTGTCTTTTCAAAACAAGAATTTTGAATCTAATTGCCTTTATTCAACTTTTTTCCTGACCTTAACCGATAACAATTTGTAGTCAATCCCCCTAAACAATAACACATTTCTGTAACCCAATGAAAGACCAAATAAACCACCCACTCTACCTCTTGGGAACATGAGCTTCATGTCCTTAAAGTTACTTTCTGCTGACTTAGATCAATGGCATCTTTAGGGGATCTTTAAAAGAAAAAATTGGGTTAATTGTCAAATCCTGGGAGAGGTAGATATATCATTTCTTACCCAATGTCTTTATAAGGAAAATGAAGGGCTTCTCCCAAGTTCTATAGAGAGCAGTCTGTGAGGCTGAATGATCTCAGCCAGCCACCTTGAAATTGTCCTGAGCAGTCTGTAGTCCAAAACCAATCAGTTGTTGTTTTTCGTATTAGTTGTGCTATCATAGTCCTGGTAGAATCCTTATTGTTGGGTTCCATCTTCTTTTTGGAGACTTCAGAAATAGCATTATCTCAGATTATTTATTTTATTGGCAATGATTTCTGGCTAGTTCTCTTTTATTCTTTATATGCTTACTTGTCCAAAGATCTTTAAATTCCTCAAGATGGTAGTTTTTATTTTCCTGAAAAGCTAAAAACAAAACTTTCCACAACTCTAACTTCGGGGAGTTTCCTAATCTAGACTTTATTAGTTTTGATTCATGGTTCCTCCTCAATTCTTTTGTTCTATCTTCTCGACCTCTTCTATTATCTAGAGCAGTATGTTTTCTTAAATAGGCATTAGGATTTTTAATTGCTCTGGGAAGAAGTTTCCTTCATGTTAACAGGAAATGAATGAACAAAATTTGACATGGGGGATTGTGAGAGCCCCTCAAAGAGTTTTCCAATGGCAAAGTGTTACCTTGAGTATCTCTTGTTGGCCAGCATTCAGTTGGGAACTGTTCTTGTATCTCTGGCCTGGAGTGGTGCCATAGACAAATGGCTTTCTCTTGAATTTTACCTTTACATTGGGTTCCAATATGTAACCTAAATAATATAAACCCAGGGACAGATAATGGGGTTCAAGATGAAGATCAGAGAAACAAAATAGCCAAGCTACCAAAGAGGTCTTACCTCTACTGGGGCTTGGGTTATCCTATTCTCAGTGTGTCTGGACACTAAATGTCTGATCTGAGAGCCTGCTCCTCTTTGTTATGCCCAGCTTCTATGGCTAACTAGTATGGGTGCTGGAACAAAATTCCTGGCCTCTATGGCTATGGCTAGCTTTCCATTCTGATCTTCAGGCAAGATTTATTAGATCAAAAATAATGTATCACCACAACAAACAAAGACAAAAATGCCATTGGGTTTGTTTTGTAATGGTCATCTCCTGCTGAGCATTGGGCCTATACTTAAGAGTAGCATGTATATCTAAGAAGATGCCATTGGCAAACAAATTTTTCTTTTGCAAGATGTCAGTTTTAGATAGCTTCTTTGTTAAGGTTGGGAGCTCATGTTCATTTTCCTGTGTCAGTGCTGGGACCCCATCTAGCCTGAACTTGTGCAGGCCCTCTTCATGCTTCCACAGTCTCTGTCATTTAATATGTGTGTCAGCCCTTTGTGTCTGGAAGACACTGTTTCCTTGGTGTCCTTTATTCCTTATGGCTCTTATCATCTTTCTGTCCTCTTGTCTGCATAGTTTCCTGAGCTCTCAGGTGAGAAGTTTGATGGAGACCTCTCAATTAGGACTGTATTCCATAGTATTTCACTCTCTGCACTCTGTCTAGTTGTGAGTCTTTATATTAGTTCCTTTCTACTCCAAGAGGAAGTTAACTGATAGCTGGGCAAGACATTGGTCTATGGCTGTAGAAAAAAAAATGTCTTTAACAGTCATTTCATTGATCTCTTTCTGTAATAGAATGATAATATTTGGATTTTACCTAGGCCAATGACCAATCTAGTCTCAGATTCTTGGTCATGAAAGGGATGTCCATTTCATGAAATGAGCCTTAAGTCCAATCAGATAGTGCTTGGTTACTATCAGAAAAGTTCATGCCACTATTGCACCAGTGTATCATAAAGGCAGGTCACCTTTGTAGATGGCAGAGTTTGTAGCTGGTAGTGTACAGCATACCTCTCAGTACCATTAATATTAATTATTAGGGGTGTAGACAATGGAAAGCACCAGCTTGACTTTGCCATGTTCAGTGAGTTATGTAGATATCATCTTCAGGAATAGAATCTTACTGCTAGTTTATGGAAAGAATTAAATAGTGTTGGCAATAGTCTGTATTTTATGTGAATTTGCACATTGGCCCCTTTGGCCAATAAATTATTGCAATTTAATAAGGATCAGGATAAACAATTAGGCCCAAGAAATGTTTATTTAGGGAGAAATAACTCACAACATAGGCAGATGAACGCTGGCAGGTTCCACAGGATCCTCTCCTCTCGGTGTCCCACCAGCAAGACAGAGTCTCTGACGCCCTCCTCAGCCTTTGCCCCTGTCTCCATCCCGAATGGGCGTGGTCTATCCACAGGTACAGACAACGTTAATATCTCACTACAATTCCCCTTTTAGTATAAAGAAAAGATTTGGGCATGATAAAAAAAAAAGTATATACAAAACAGTGAATAACAAGTGTGCTCTAAGAAAAGGAAAATCGAGAACAAAACAACCTACATATCTAGTCCTAGGGTGAAGGCATAACAGAGTTTACAATAGAGTTGTCCTAAGCTGGAAAGCTTAAGTCTAGTACCTAATATATCTAACTAGGAAGAGAAAATAATAGTTGTGATAGTTTAATCTACAACCTCATCAAGACCTGAGAAGAAAAATAACGATTCTAGGGTAGACAGGAAGTGCGGATGGGCAACTTCCAAAAGATGTAGCAAGGGCAGAAACAGCAAGTTACCTGGACAGTCACCCAAGGTCTCACAGCAATGTTGGTACAGCCAGTTTTGGCTAAGGCCAAAAGTACTTGACAGACCACAACAAAAGCACAGAGGTAGAAAGGCTGTCTTACCCTCACTTGGCAAGGTTTAACAGTCTTCTATGTTTGTCTCCTGAAAGCACATAGGACCACATGTCAAAATCAGTGATCAAGGCAATTCCTTGCCCAAGAGGCCATTAGCCAAAGAGAGGAACTGCCCCCACCTTGAGCACTGGTCAGCATGTAGAGACTGGAGAGAACAGAGGTCTGGGCCCTCTGGCCACCAAGATGAGCCACGTGAAAATACTTAGAATAGTAGAAATGGTTTAATCGTTAAGACAGAGCTAGCAAGTAAAAAACTAGTACCTGGCCAACATCATTGTATCAAATACAGTGTCCCTGTGTGTTATTTGGGGCTGGCGCAGCAGTGGGACCAGACCAGCAGGCCGGCTGGCAAACATACTCACTACAATAAATGAATTAGATCTATCACATTGCTGATACTCTATGTTTCACTTGGTAGTGAAAAAATTTCTAATTGGGGGCATCATATATCTTGTTTTTTGGTGATTCCATTTAGCTTTATTTCATATGTGTATATAATTTAAGAATATTCTGATTTATATAAATAGTTTTCTATATGACCCCTTAAATGCATCCCTCCCACCATCCACTTTTTATCCCCTCTTTTGTTTCTCTTCTTTAATCTTTTTGTTTCAATCTCTCCCTACCCTTTACTTCTATAACTATATATTTCCCCTTCCATGGGTGATTTTTACTTTCCTCCTAGTTGCTTACTCTTCTAACCTTGGCAGTTGAATGGTCATATAGAAATGGTTAAAAGCTAACCTCCACATATTAGAGACTACATATCAAATTTGTCTTTTTGAGTCTGGGTTACCTCGCTCAAGTGTTCTTTAGATATAACTGACTATTAATATGGCTAAGATTAAGGTAACTTTGTGAACCTATTAACAAAGTCTGTAATTCTTATATGTACTGCTAATGGGAATTAGAATTTTTAGCCACTTTGGAAAACATCTTGACTACTAAAAAAGTATAACATGGTGCTCCATTCCACTTATAGTCAAAGACATGATCTCCTATACCCACATATTTGTACAAAATTTGGTAGCAAATTTATTTATAGAGAATAGAGAATAAGTCCTATAATCATTAACTAGTGACTCAAAACCAAGTGGGAGTATATTATATTTCTATTAAATAATTAAAAAATGTTATTAAATGGGCATATCAAAAAAGGTTAAATTAACTGAAAGAATTATCTAGAAATTCTTCATAATTCTATTTACAACTTCATAGAACATGCAAACTAATCTGTAATGGAAGAAAATAAAGTGATTTTCAGAGACTGTCAGGGAAAAGGTGGAAAATGAAAGACCAGATGTTATTGAGACACAAGAAAATTTGAGGGGTAATGTGTTGTGTGGTCAATATTATTAGTGAGACTCATCATATTTTATGCCAGTGTAGGCAGCTTTCCATGCACTCGTTTATCTCAGTAGTACTGAAAATTCAAGAGGAACATATCAGTACTAAACAACAAAGACTAGAATTTTTTAATTTACATGATATTTTTACAAAGTTACAAAGCAATCATTTACATCTTAAACATATCCTCAAAGTGTCTAGGCCTTTGCCACAAGAGCCAGTAATATATCTGCCACTGAAATGTGACACTAATTTGGACCAAAGACTTATAACTTGGAAATGGTGCAGGAGTACCTTACTGTTCACATGAACTCGGTGATCAATCTTGCTTTTATTTATGACAATTGAAATGAACAAATCCATGATGTCCCTGTGCTAGCCTTCCATGACCTATTGTGATCTGAAGAAAATGTCATTATTCACAGTGATAACTTTATTGCCACCTCTCTTCTTATCTTCTGTTCTCTAGAATACCTTTGTGGTTTCACTTAAAGAAAGTGAAGTCTTTTGTTTCTGCATGAGGTTGTCATACCAACAACAATTATTTAGCTATAATTGGTCTCTAGGAGGTCAAAATCAGCAGACTAAAAATGCACTTTAAAGATTTCAGATTTCAGCTTCATGGTTGAATTATAGCAATCCTGTACTTCATATCAATATTCTGAAAATATCTATTTTGGATTTCTTGATTTTTTCCCAACTCTCTTTGCTCCCCAGAGAAAATTCCAGCCCATTAATAAAGGATAAACTTAGGGTGCTTGTGGCTGTAAATGAGACTGTTTTGACTCTTCTTGAATTCACCCCGCTTCAGTGCTATGGGCACTGGTGTCAAGCATGCTTCTGCATGCCTTCCAGATTTTAGCCCACTTGATTGTGCCTGGAAGACTGAAAACACTGCAGAAAATTAGGCCAGTCTGTGTCAGATCCTGTTATAGCATCACATGCTTTCTCTTCTCCCTTTCATCAGACATGTTTCTTTGTGCTCTACCACATTATACTTGCCATAGTTAAAGACTTTTGACCTGTATTTTTTAGCTCATTTGGACTTATAATCTTTAGTCTTTAATGGTGGTATGGCTTTTGAAATTATAATGCAATTTTAAAAATATAGTACTTTATGGATTTAATTGTGCATATGTGTGTGTGTTTGAAGCCATCCATATTTATCTATTATTTTCAATACTGTATACTTCTTTATTTGTTTATTTATGTACATCCAAGCATGCACATGTGTATAAGTGTGTGTGTGTGTGTGTGTGTGTGTGTGTGTGTATTCACAAGATGAAGCACACACTTTACAGCATGTGTGTGACAGAAGACAACTTGCAGAAGTAAGTTCTTTTCCTAACATGTAGGTCCTGGGGATTAAACATAACTGTAAAGTTTGATAACAAGTTCCTTAATATGTTGAGTGATCTGAGTGGCTGGCTTCATTTACTTTCTTTAATTTTGATTCCAACCATTTAATATGACAATGCACCAAGCTGGTAAATCACTGTCCCTTAGTATAACTTTATACTAACAATTGTTTTTCAAAAGCATTAAGTTCTTGTTCCAATTGTTTAGCTAACCTTAATCCTGAAGACTAGCTCTAATTTATCCCAAAGCTTTGGAAAAGTATTATTGGACAGTAAGGTAAACAAAATATCAAAGCCTTTTGAAAACCTGGTTCAGAATTCATGATCGCTTCTGTTTTTCTAGAGGAACCAGGACAGGTTCCTAGCATCTACATGGTAGCTGAGACCATCAATAAGTAACTGCAGCACCATGGACACCAAAACTATCTTCTGGCCTCTGTGCATATCAGACACACATGTACATGTACATATTGACAGCAGATAAAAATGCACTCTCATATTATAATATTAAATACGTTTTTATAAGAAAGAGAAGAGCGTTTCAAATCAGTGTGTGGCTTTTTACTTGACTCCTTGCTCAGGTCAAAAATGTTTATTTTCAATTTTATTTAGAAGTTCTAAAGAAGACATTTTTTTCATATATTTTATTTAAAAGTTTTCTTCATGAATTATATCTTCATCATGATTTACCTTCAACTCTTCCGTAATCCTTCTCATTCACCTGTCCTCTTAACTTTATATTTTTGTCAAAAACATAAAGAAACCAAAAATAAAATTAATAGCTAAACTCTCTTAAAAAAGTTAAGATAGTAAAGAGATTTGCTATAATATAGTTTATCAGTTCTACCAACTGTGAATATAGTTCATTAATTTGGAATTTTAACCCTGAGTTTGTTACATCTTTAGTATGTTACTTTGGAATTTAATTAGCATTTTTAAATTTAAGATTTTTGTCTCTTTAAAACAGCAGTAGTAATTTCTACTTCTTAGTCTTATTTTCTCTCTCTCTTTCTCTTTCCTCTCTCTCTCTTTGTTTGTTTTTCCAGACAGGGTTTTTCTGTATTGCTCTGGAGCCTGTCGTGGAACTAGCTTTGTAGACCAGGCTGGCCTCAAACTCACAGTGCCTCCCTGCCTCTGTCTCCCGAGTGCTGGGAATAAATGCGTGTGTCACCAATGCCAGCTTAGTTCTTAGTCTTAATGTGAACACTGGATGGGTTTGTGTGCCACAAGTACTAACACCAAGAGAATAGCCAATAAATAAACTTTAACAAGTAAACTTTAAGACAATTTAGTGATTGACACAGTTTAAAAGGTTGAATAATATAAATATGAGAGTAACTGGACAAAAAGTAATAATTGAAATGCAAGTTTGAAACTGAATTTATAGAAGTTATTGTGACAATTCATTATATATACATATATTTATATATATTTCAAATATGATGTCAGACAGTTTTAGAATAATTTAAGTCAGTGACTATTTAAATAAATTATTATCAGTCATTAAAGTTATTGTAAATGTTTATAAAATGTCAAAATTAATTACAGTTTAAAGTATATATACAAATGCACTTTATTTTCTCATAAATGAGAGTATTTATGAGAGAAAACTTCCGAAGTACTCCCAGAGGGCATGGATTAGTACATGCAAGTCCAAATATCTACTTCGAGTGCATTCATGTGCTGAAGTTGGTTCACACTCATAAAAGCACTTAGCTAGTTTAAGCACTGGATAATGTGAGAAAGTACAGTCAAAACTGTTTTTGCCCCCCTTTTTATTCCCAAAATTAAAAGAAGACGAGATTGCTGTCCCGATGTCTCAGTGGTAGCCTATATCTTTCTTGGGGATCTTAAGCAGAACATTAAAGTCTGCTGTTGTATTTACTGATACGCGTGTTTGTGAAAAACTATTAATGTGAATTGATTAACCTTAAAATCATTTAAGATGTGAAATGTTGAGTTGGTGGTTGGAGCTCACACACTGGAAGATGGGAGCAAGTCAAAACACTGGCACTCACACTCTGCTCTTGTTAGGAAAATGCCAAGGGACCTTTTCACAAGAGTCGCTCACAGATTGTGGCACAGTTACCTTAGCTGGCTCCTGATGTGCAGTATCACACCACATTTAAATATCCATCTGTGGTGTCTGCAACTATTGTTCTTACTGTGAACTTTTTCATTTTCTCTAATGTAATCTGAATTGAACAGGCCACCTCCTTAAATACATTGCTCAAGTTGATTTAATGAAGTTATAGAGGATAAGTGAGTTGCAATAACTTTCCATATCCACCATAGAAAATCACTCTCAAAATAAGTATGTTTATATTAAAACAATACCATAAAGTTTATGGTTTTATCTGTCTGGAATCAGTGACTTTTTTGGAGATATGTTCAGCATGTCATACTTCTGTTGTGTTTCTTTGAAAGCCTTATTTTCTTTATTGCTTGTGAGACAAAGTAACCAATGTCTTTACTGGAAGTTCTAAGAAGATCATGGTCATATGCATGCATTTACTAGTAAGCATAAAATTTAATTTTATTTTAATACTATTTAACTTGTCTAGGAAGTTGTATTTTCTTGTCTATTATTTGAGACATGATGCTGAAATTTCACACATATACCCTATAATCATATTTTAGTTTTAAAAACATAAACCATCTTTTATAGACATACACATACAAATTTTCTTGAATATATTCCTCACAGATGTACAATATATCAATCCACTCTGCTTTGCAAAAGATGATATGAACAAGGCTTTCTAAAAATTATCTAAAGTAGTGCTGGAGAGATGGCACAGCAAGGGAAGAACTGTTGTACACGCATGAAAACTGAAGTTGGGTTCCCCAGAATTCATATGACAGCTTAATGGGCATGATAGACAGCCCATAGTTCTAGTTCCAGATGGATGGAGAGAGAAAATATCAGAAGAAGATTCCTAAAAATAATAGTCAAGATTAGAGGAACTCTATATTGATTTAATTTGGATAGTGGCAGAGGCATATGCTAACATCAAACTTAGGTCTCCACAAGCATTCATACACACATAGATTTGCACTTACACACATCCATGGAAACATGCATACTCATATCCATACATGCACAAACGAAGCAGGAGGAGGGGAAGAAAGAAGGAGGAGGAAAGAGGAAGAACTAAACTGAAATAGACCTTAATAAATGTTAAGCAACATGCTACTAGGATGACATTCCATTAAATATTTGAACAACAATATTGTTGGAACCTAAGGCAGAATTCATAAGAAGTTGCTTGTTTTAGAGGTTGTTTCATCTGCAAAGACCTACATTAAAGCAAATTCTACCTCTTTTCTCTGCAGTCCTGTTGCCAAGCAACAAACTGTGTATTATCTTTTGGGTCAGTATTGGGGTAATGAGTTGATGTTGCATGTCAGAGAACAGAATCAGTGGCTCACTGTGAACTATGAGCTTTTTGACTTTATGTTGTTTTTTTCCCCATTTAGTGAGCTACTTGCTAATTCTGAGTACTTAGTTCTGTTACTTCAGGGTTGTTTCTTTTAGATAATAAAGTTAACAATTAGCTATAATGGCCTTTAGCAAAAGGCTTACACCCTAAAATAAGCATAATCTAAACAATACGACAAAATATCTGGACCTCAAGCCAAACACCTTGAGCTTTCTTAATGAAAACAACATGGAAATTTCCTCATTGCCACATAGCATGAGGCCACTTCCCCCATTTTTCCCAATTTCTTTAAGAAATAAACTCGAGAAGTAATCCATGATATTGTATATATTTTCTGAGCCATCACTTGTGACATGATATAGTTCCTCAAATGAAAATGTCTGTAAGGATGCTAAGTTTTTCTGTAGGAGTAGCAGGGGTGATTTCATGTCATTCCATTCTGATGAACTTGAATCCAGTTTCTAATCAACAAGATTGCCCTATACAATGAACTCCTGATTGTGACTGCTGGCGTTAACAGTAATAGGACAAGATGTGTGGCACAGTCTTCTACTTTCAGCTATTCATTATCCTACTGCTTTGAAGGAGTCTTTATATACTTGTGATCCTTCTCAAAGTTAGCCTGATAAATTGTGCTGAATGTGCCCTGACACAGACAACTTTTGTTGATTGCTAAGTAAATGTCAGTTTGGCCCCAGTCCCTTGTTTCTGTCAGAGTTCTCAAAATATGAAATATGCTTCAGGGAGTATTTACACTTTTTAATATAATGCTTTCTACTCAGAGCCCACTTAGTCTTATGCACACTACTAAATATGAGACAGATATACAAAAGCTGATTCCTCAGGCCCTGTTATCTCTGTCTGTTTAGTCTCTTTGAACTCTGCAAATTCATTTTTTTTTTCTGCCAGTGCTAACTAGAGACCATATGATGTGTTGTGTTTAGTTGGAACAAAAACCTTTATAAAACAGTAATAGGAAAGAAAACATCAACAAAGCATCTACTTTTTCAGCCTTCTTAGACTCTAGCTATGACATTTGGACTTGAAACTTAGAAGAGAATCTATTAAGCTACAGCGAGAATTGTTTATCAACTCCAAAAGGCTTTCATTTGGAGAAATCCAAGTTCCCATTTTCATAGCAAGTTTTGAATTCAGCATAAATGTCAAGGCTTACAGAACATTGAAACACAGCATGGATATTTATTTGAAAAAAAAATCACTTGAAAAATTTCAGAATGTGCTGGTTTGTTTATTTTTAAGGAACTTGTCAAACCATATTGTTGGATTAACTAAATAATACAGTTTTCCTGTCGTAGATTGCTATGTTCACTGCAGTTGTAATGTGCCTTACTTACCATTTCCATAGTGTGTATGTGGTGGTGGATATTACAGGTCTACACATGCTAATTCTAAGTGTTGAGCTGTTGCAAATAAAGAAAGGGAGGATGTCTTTATAGTACAGCCATGTTTTCCTACTATACTTATTACCTATCATACATTCTTTTTCAGTTTTAATAGCATATGTTAATTGCTCAAAATAACAGGCCTATTTATGATATTTACACATTTATAATATTCTTGAATCATTTTTACCAAGATGGGCCTCTTGCCCTTGCATTTATCATTCTTGACAGGTATTATGCTCACTGATGTGATGGTCCAAATACATTGTCTTCCACAACCTAAACTAGATTGCTAGGCAGATGTTTCTCATGTGGATGATGATGTGAATTGAGGAGATATGACTAAAGGTTGTCAATCATTTTATAGAAAGTTTGAAAGTAAATTTCTTTGAAACAGTCTGTGGAGTGGGTTTTTGTGGAAGTTTTTATTATTTTTTTACATTAATAGTTAAAGTACTAGTAAAACATAAAGTGGATTGAAGTCTGGATCTCTGTAAATGCTGTTATAAAATTTGTAACTGTCTACAATATTTAATTCTGAAAGTGACCTTACAAAGAAGTTGAGGTAATACTTTCACACCCGTATTTCTAGTTAAGATATAAAAGGCAGACATAAGTGATGCATGTTGGGTCATGCGCATAGTAACAGCAGAGCTGGGATTCCAATCCTGGCAACCCCCCATTATGCTTTTCTTTTTTATGCTGGCAGCCTCATTGTGCATTTTTTATTTACTTAGTGTTATGCCACTCAATGTTAGGGTGACAGGGTGCATCATTGTTAGATTGAGTTGTGTATTTAAAGGTTTTTGAAAATAACATGAATCTATATTTTACATCAAGTCATGAGTCCGGATATAAAGCCTTGTCAATAATAGTCTATTACAGTTTAGAGGGTTTGTGTGTCAATTCTTTGGAACTCTACTACATATTATTTGGATAATGATTGTGAGGTCTGTGAAAAGCAGGTTATTTTTTTCAATTCAGGTACTTAATTGGAGTATCAAAATAATTCTGTAACATAATTGTGTCATTTTCTTATTTAAAAAAGGAGACATGAAGGGAGGTAATAGAGTATGAATGTGATCAGAATACATTGACAACATATATAAGCTATCAAAGTAAAACAAAAATATTAAAACAGATACTTCTAGAGCAATAAACTACTTTACTTGTTTTTTAATTGATTATTTGTGGATTTAAAAGAAAAACCAAAACCTACACACACACACACACAAAATAAGAATTTTATCATGAATGTTGTAGTGGGACCTGTTGAGACACACAGTTTGCCCTTTAATACATTCATGTTCACTTGCCAGTGTTCAATGCCACTAGTTGGCTTGAGGCCTCTGTTTTCTAGCTATCAATGTCAGCATTTTAGCTTTACCTCGTCAACATTGCCTAGGTGAGCTCTCTAGCACTGCCTCGACTAGCTCACTCAATGATGCCAATAGCAAAGAGCTTGCAAGGTCCTGCACTCCAGCCCTCAGATTCCAGTCCCCCTCACTCCTATCACCAGGGCCAGCCCCAGTCAAAGTGAAGGACTGTCTCTCCCAATTGTTGTAGTGTGCATAAGGGGCATGGTTAGGTATCTTGCTCTCATGAAGAAATATTTCTTATCTGATCCACTTGTCCAATACACATAAAAACTTGGGTAGAAGGTCTACATATGTATGTATATGGCTATTAAATAACGTTCCAAGTATTTCAAAAACATTACTTGAGTCAATTATATCACAGTTGTGGAAATGTAAGAATATATTAACTTGTAGCTAAAACATAAACAATTTGCTGATAGCTGAAAGATTACCCCGATGAGCAATGTTGTTTCTTAGGTGCTCGATTTCTATGGGAACATACTGAAAGGATCTCAATGTGCTATTGTGAGGATATCTGGGAAGAAGATATATTCTATCTGGGAAGTTGCATGAGTTTATCAAATTCCATGTCCTGTGAATAGAATTATTACAAAAGTGCTCCAAATTTCCACATGCAACAGTTTAGATCAGATGTGAGTAAGGGAATTAAAGTTTCTTTATTAATTGAAAAATAAAGAAAAGGATATGCATTTTATCCAACATTGAATTATGTACATGAAAAGAGAAATGTCAATATGCCTTTCACAAAATTTTCAGTGCTTGACTTTGACTCTAATAGACTCAGGATGCACAGCAAAAAAAAAAAAAAAAAAAAAAAAAGAATCTCATCATATGTCTAGCAAGTATGCGTTTTATTTGTTATGTAGAAAATAAAGTCCATTAGAATTTGTGCTTTACTTGGAAGTTATTCTGAGGATTCTTCAGAAAGAATTTAATGCTTTTGTTAGCACAGTTTTAGTAATTTTCTAAGTATTGGTGGTGGGAGATGACCTTTGGTATGCTGTGAATACGTGTTTCTCTTATTGATTAATTAATAAAGCTGTTTCCACCACAGGCAGGATGTAGCTAGGAAGGAAGTACAGACAGGGATACTAGACTAAGAGAATTCTGGGAACAGGAATGACGAGGCTAAATCTCAAGGGAGACACCATGTAGCTGCCAAGGAAGAAAGAGGCCTGGGTTTCATTGGTAAGCCAAGACAATGTGGAGATACATAGATTAATGATAATAGGTTAATAATTAAGATAAAGCCAGTCAATAAGAAACCTGAGCCATTGGCTAAACAGTTAGTGATTAATACAAGGCTCTGTGTATTTGGGAATAAATGCTTATGGGACCAGGATAGACAGAAACTTCCATCTATAAGTTGAATGTCACTGAGTCCCCAAATTTATTCTATGTTTCCAAAGAAAAAATTTCTTAAATTTTGTCATACAATTATTGGTATGCTTTTATGAAAGTATATTTTGAACTTTATGTTGTTGTCAATCTAGTTGTATAGCTCAAGAATATCTTACACTAGATATAATTTATTGTAAAATTATTGTATATGCCATGTTTCAAGCCAGTTGTATATTCTTTCATCTAAACAACAGTTAGTATAATTTGAGC
Source organism: Cricetiscus sungorus (assembly GCA_030556225.1). Classification (NCBI taxonomy): domain Eukaryota; kingdom Metazoa; phylum Chordata; class Mammalia; order Rodentia; family Cricetidae; genus Cricetiscus; species Cricetiscus sungorus. Next base: position 44,118,504 of record JANBXA010000398.1, read on the forward strand.
TGAACAACTATGACCATGTGATAGAGCTGTATATCATTTCTCTATTTGTACTTTGCTTATGCTGTCTTAGGAAATACACAGATATACTGTCATTCACTAGTCCCAATAATATAAAGAAATGCACCCTAGAGGTGGATGTTTTTTTGTAGAGACTTGACTTTACTGTATTAAATATGAAAAATAATGGGAAATATTTTATGAAAAATATTCATCATATTTAACATTGTCTAATCCTCAGCAATATGTCCCATTAACAAAGTTGATAAACCCAGGGAATGGAAATAGAATAAATCACTTGGAGACCTTGATTTTGTACTTATTCAGCATAGTCTTTTAGGTGTTTTTCTGTGCTCTTCACGTGGAGTTTTACTTGAAAAGCAAAACTGATGCTTTGCTAAGAATATATTTGACTATTTCTAATCACAGGAAATTGGAGAGCAATTAAAGAAAACTCACCTGATCAGTTTATTTCACCCTGAGCACATTGTACCCTCTCCTACCAAAATCTTGAGAGAACAAGTCCATCACGAAAGGGAGAAATGTTCTTCTGGAAGGTCTTGGTTTTGTCTCTGTGCCTTGTGTTTTCTTCATGTTTACTGTTTGTTTTCATTGTTTTTTTTTTTTTAGTTGGCACAACACTCCAATATCTTATGTAGGATGATCAAAATATTGGTATTCTGTTACGAGTATGTTTTTTCACTGCCAGTCAGCTGGTCTGGTCCCACCGCCATGCCAGCCCCCAAAAATAATACACAGAGGCACTATATTTGATATAAATCTGTTGGCCAGTTACTTGTTTCTTATCAGCTAGCTCTGTCTTAAGGATTAACTCATTTTACTATTCTAAGTATTTCCATGTGGCTCATCTTACCTGGTGGCTAGGCATGCTGAAAGATCAGCTCTCCATGTTGACTCCTCCTAACTACTTCCTCTTTCCTCCTAGTCCCCTAGCCCTGCCTATCTTGCTTTCCTATTGGCCAACAGTGTTTTATTCATTAACCAGTATGAGAAACATATTTACAGAATGACATCTCCCATCAGTATTCCCTCCCCCTTCCATTTTTATGTCAGTGTTAGGTTATGAGACTTTGCTTTATCTTATTCTGTTTCTGGCAGTGGTTTTCATTTACTTGTTTTTCTCAGTTTACATCTGATTTAGGTAATGTTTTGCTTCCATGATAACTTCTACCATAGCTTCTGAAAACACATGTTCCAAATTTTTATTGACCTTTACATAAGCATATGATAAATTTATACAGTTGTAAAATAATCTTAAATTCATTCCTTTCCATTTTTTTCTCCAAACTTCATTATCTGCCCAGTGGAAATTTTCTTATAATTCAAGTGAGTCTATAATTGATACATCACATTTTAAAATTTAAATTCTGTACTATTTTTTTTAACCAATATCTGATTAGGAAAAACTGCTGGAATCAAGATCTCCTTGAATACGTCTAAAAAGAAAAACATCACATAGTTGTATTAAAGTTGAAACTACTAAAGTTAAGCCCTAAACAATAAAGCCAACATCTCTATCGAAGCTAGGTGTACTTTATTCAAACGTTCTTCCTTTTTCTGTCTGCTGTTTCCATGCTCTTTCCTCAGTGATGCAATAACATTGCAATAATACTCAAATGCTGACACAACAGAAAATCTTGCCAGTTTGGCTCTCAACCTTGGCAAGCTTTTTGTTATAGTTGCAACTCAGCTTACTTCTAGAGTTGCACAAAACTTCCATAGCTCCTCCACAGTGTATCTAATGCAGGAGACTAAAGAGGAAAAAGTAAGAGAGATGCTAACTTTAGACAGAGGATAGTAAATAGGACAACAAATAAAGGCCATTTTGGCACATTAGAACGTTCTCTTTTTCCCTTTTAAATGTGTGATTCCTTTCCCCAAATGTTGCACTAGATTTATTTTTAAAGGTGTCATCTATTTCCATTCCAGTGCTATGTCTTCTATAACTTAAATTTATGAGATAAATCTTGAGGTTCACCAGTGAAGCAGCTGGAGAGCTCTAGCCACTTTGCCATTGAAAATGCAGATTTGCTGAAGACTTTTGTGTCTGACAAGCCCCACTGAAAGCACCCCAGCCTCTTTCCTGACAAGCATCCATCAACATGTAATATTTATTCCTCTGTTTTAGTTTCACTACAAGTAATTGGCGGTCCCTGAGCAAGAAGACAGATTCATGCTGAGGCAGCACCACCTGTACCACTTCATGGTTCTGAGAACAAATACTCTGAAAGTGATCTCTCAGAATGATGGAAACAATGGATGTGGAAAAAAAATAAGGAATAACTGAATTTTCTTCTTGACTTGTGTCATTATTGAAAGTTCTTCAGTCCTTCTCCCATCACCATTGGGATATAAATGATATGTTGACAATTTCACTAATAGTGACAAGAAAAATGTTCTCATTGACCCCTCCCCTCCCTTTTTCCTTTCTACTTTACAATCACAATATTTCCCAGACTTCCTCTGTAATTTAGGAGTTGGAGTCAAGTCAAGATGTACACTAACATTATATAATGCTTCTTTTTATTATTTGTCTTTACTGAGATCTATTTTTAATACTCTGCAAACAAGGAAGTTTTATATTCAAACATAGCTACTTTAACAGCCAACTTGACCTCTGTTATACAGCTGAAATGGATTCCAATGTCTGTGTATACTCTATGGTTGGACTTCTCATTAGGAAAGAAGATATTCTCAAAAGATTACTTCTATAGATATGCAGACACATGCATATGTGTGCATGTGGTTTCAAAATTAAAACATGAACATTAGTAATGTGGGAAAATATAAAATTAGACATGATGTAGACAGAACAAATCTTAAAATCATTTAGGATCTGCGTTCCTTACTGTGGTGTTTCCAACATTATGCAATGAAATTGGCATTCTATTTTGTATCTATTGTTAACTTCAGCAGTAGCCTTTTTTTATAATAGTTTCAGGAATATAATTAAGCTAATATCTATAGTACTAATTTTTAATGTATGTTTTTGAGATTTGACACATAGTATTACTCATGCATAATGAGAAATATAAATGAATAAATTACAGTGTTACAGTAAAAACACATCATTGTCTGCCATCAGTGCTGGTCTTTGACATGACTAGTTCTGGTTGTTACTTTATATTATGGTTAATTTCATCTAAATTTGACACTAGTAACAAAAATGACATTTCAAACACTGCACACAGTGATAGGTGATGGATTACTGTAGATGAAATGAAACTAATTAAGATATTTTGGAGTTTCATAAAGACTGCAATGGTTTTCTGAGAGTCATTCTGTGAGAGGAAGCCTAAAGCTTGTTGTCAAAAGTACTTCTTCAATATTTAAGGAATGGCAAGCTATAAAAAATAATGATTAAATGTATCAAGTTTAGGGAAAGCCCTAGTGATTATCTGTTTTGGTTATCTTTTCACTGGCGAATTCTCCTATCTCCCTTCTGCCAGCTATTATGATGTGATTGATACCTGTCGATTGTTTTGATTACTACAGGGCAACTAACTGTAAAGCTGAGATTAGAGTCCTAAGTAGTATGGATTATTAAGTATATAGTAAACATTATAAGAGTTCAAATGTTGCACTAAATGTTAAAAATAACAGATATATTCTCATAGCAGCTTTATTGGTAACAGCTAGAACCTGGAAACAACCTAGATGCCCCACAACTGATGAAAGGATAAAGAAAATGTGATACATTTATACAATGGAATACTATTCAGCAGAAAAAAAAAATGGAATCTTGAAGTTTGCAGGCAATGGATGGAGCTACAAGAAAACATGCTGAGTGAGGTAACCCAGTCACAAAAATACAAGCACAGCATGTACTCATTTACATAGAGATTTTAGACATAGATCAAGGGAATACCAACCTACAATCCACACCACCAGAAAAGACATACATGGTTTCCTGGCAAAGGAGAAAGGGACAAGATCTCCCAAGCAAATTGGGAGAATAGGGGTAGGGGAGAGGGAGTTATGGGGAAGACAAGGGGAGTGGTGGCCATGACAGAGCAGGAAGATTAAGTCAGGGAAAAAATAGAGGAGAGCAAGAAAAGAGATACCATAATAGAAGGAGCCATTATAGATTTTAAGAGAAATCTGTAACTAGGGAAATACCGAGAGATCAACAAGAATGACCACAACTAACAATCTGAGCAACAGTGGAAAGGATACCTTAAATGCCCTTACCCAATAATGAGATTGATGACTACCTTATATACCTATACCATCCTACAGCCTTCATCTCATAGCTGATGGAAGCAGAAGCAGATACCCACAGCTAAACACTGAGCCAAACTCTTGGAATCCAGTTTCAGATAGGAAGGACTAATGAGCAAAGGGGTCAAGACCAGGCTACAGAAACCCACAGAGACAGCTGACCTGAACAAGGGGGAGCTCACGGCCCCAGACTGATAGCTGGGAAACTGGCATAGGACCGATCCAGACCCTATGAAAGTAGGTCTCAGTTAGAAGTCCTGGGCAGTCTATGGGACCTCTGACAGTGGAACCAGTGCATATCCCTGGTGCATAAAAAGACTTTGGGAGCACATTGCCCATGGGCGGATACTCCCTTACCCTAGAGACAGGAAGGAGGGAGTGGCTAGACCCTACCCCCAAATGACTTGACAGACTTTGATGATTCCTCCTGGAAGGCCTCACCATCCCTGTGGAGTGGGTGGCGGATGGTAGGAGGTCTGGGGACATGAGAGGATGGGAGGGAGAGGGAACTGGATCTATGTGTAAAATAAGAAAAAATTTTTAAAAAAGATAAAAATAATACCAGGTATAGGAGTCTCCTTCAGTCAATAGCATATGACCTGAAAATTGTTTGCTGCCCAATTTTTCACATCTGCTTCATGAATGGAAAGAGGTCTCGTGGATCATGTCAGCCTTCAGCCCAGTTTTATCAGTGACTTCATGCCACTGATGAATCTTTCCTGTGGGTAGACTTAGAAGCAGGATCCCTCAGGTTTTTAGTAGTTTATACACTACTTTAGTGTTCATATAAAATTTTCTGATCTATTTCAACTTTAATTTCCTCCTGCATCAGACAAGTAAATATTACCTACCTGAAAGTAGTTTATGAAAATTTGGTAGTTAACTCATTGATTAGCAAACCTTTTCAACATGCAAAATTTCTTTGTGAGTATATATTTGTTGTAGGCATAGTAGAAAAACATCTTACTGAGTATTAGAATATGATAATCAAACATATTATATTTATTTGAATGTTTTATATAACAGATATAGTTGTCATTGTAATGTATATATGTGAATTTAACTATCATGTGTATAGCCTATAAAAGATAAAAATGAAAATACAGCAGCTTAAGAAATTTAATTCCATGTGTCATTTATTGACCTAAATGAGATGTGCAGAAGATGAAGCTTCTAATTTGTGCTTGCAAGAGTAGTATGAACTCTGAAACTCAGAATTGACTTCATGGTAATGTTGACTATAATCTTAACCTTAGTATAAAAATATAAAAAAAAGAAAAAAACTAGTCAAGAGGAAGGTAAAGGATACAGTGCCATTCAAGGCAAGGAGAACACAGTTATTAGGGAATGTAAGCTCTCTCTACCAAAAAAAAACCCCGATGATTTCAGATGTGACATATATTCAAAAGACTTTGAATCCATGTACCCATAGTCAGTAAGCAAGCCTCTAGTTTGGACTATATCCTCTTAAATCACCAGCATTTAATCCTCTTATTCTCAGAGTCATTTATTTTGATGTCCTTTGAAAGAAAATGTAGTTTAAGGTAGAAAAGAAACAAAATGTCAGAGGTAAATGATGATTATGTCCCAAGAGTAAAGTATATGGTAATAAAAATTAAAATATTTAAAATAGTCATGAAAATTGATTTCATGACTTTGAAACTGAAGAAAATGGTGTAATCTTGGGTCTTTTGAGTCCATACTACAGATGAGCAAAGTAAGCCTAAAAATTGTGGTTTGCCTCCAAATCACACTGATAAGAGACAGGGTGAGGGTTTAAATATTGTTTGCTTATAACAGGTCAAATACCAAGAGACATTCCAATATATCTTCCCCCATTGGATTCTCATGAAGAGTCCAAGTTGATTTAGTTATTTATAAAGGGTTTTATTTTTCTTTTATCTTTCCAAATTCAGTTAACGTCTCTTCCTATCATGACACTGTTCAGTAATACCAAGCTTCAGATCTATAAAGTAAACATCGTTGCATGTCAACACAAAAGCTTCATAATCTAAACAATTTTTTGTTGCTCTTAATTAACTCAACACCTTTTCAGTGTCAGGAGGATATTTACCTCTTTGACCAAGACCATATTTCAGACTTAAACAATCTGCAAAGAAGAGTTCTCAGCATGACAAATGACAATGAAATCCTTAAATCTCCCTGAGCTCCTTACTTTGTACACTAATTTAAAGAATATCATCCCAAAATATGTAGGCAAATTTCTTTCTTCATATGGAAGCATAATCAAAGGCCTTATAACTACATCTCTGCTTCTGACCAATCATGGCCCCTTGGGCTTTAGAAATATGACTCAACTGTCCTGTTGCCAATTTTAGAATTCTGTAGCAGAAACTTTCTGAATGAAATGTCTGAGGAATGATATCTTGCTTCCAATCTACTTGGTTCCTCAAACAGCAGGGTGTCTAGAAATACTAGTCTCTGCTACTGGAGCAGAAATCTTAAAGAGCCATGTAAATTGGATCCACCCGGTCTTTAACATGGGCCAATTCTTCCACGGTATGTGCCGACACTTTCTTAGTTGACTTGACTGCATAATACACATAATTATAAGCACTCACTTATCTCACAGGGGTCTACTGAAGATTAATTAGTTAATGTTGGCAGACCAAAGGTGCAATATATGTGCTAAGTATTATTATTATTACTGTGCCACTTATCTTTAAAGAATGTTGTTTCAAAAGTCATAGTGCCTATGTGCCATCTGCTCACAGCAGCCTTTACCATCTCCCTACTCAGAGACTGAATCCGGTATCTGAATAAATAGATGTGCTCAAAAAAAAATCTATCACACCTCCATCTGTGCTTGTGGAATATGAATTCAGACACAGGCAGAGATGCAAATCGATCACAAGTGGAGAGGCTTCTCCAGTCTGAGTTACATTTAGAGATGTTGCTCTAATATCCCTGTTTCCCACTTCTGAATTCGCTCACTCACGATGCGATGCTTCCCTGAACTTCTTCTGCCTCTGAAATAGTGTCACAGTAGAGCCCTATGCTGCCTTCTCTTTTGTTCTCAGGAAGCTAAGAGAGAAAAACCTCCCCAGAACACTTTCACAGCTGATCTTCTGCTGAAATTAACTCTGTATTTTAAAGCTTTTGATATTAATATAATTATCAGAAGCTAATGAGATTTTATAGGTTTCTATAAGAAATCATGATTTTGAAACTTCCATTCTGCCAGAATTATAACTAGGCTACAGACAACATGGCATGATCTATGACCCATTTTGCCTAATGACTAAAGTGTTAAGATATAGCTCATGAATTCTTACCTAACATGATAGGGCATTACTTTCATGGAAGCTTTGACAATAAGACTTTCAGATTTTAGTTCAAAAACCTTAAAGTAAAATTACTCAAATGTCCCACAGACATTACTATTGTAAAATAAATAACCATTCATTGTTCTATAAGTAGTTACAGCTACCATAATGATAACAAATATTTAATATGCTTCCACAATTGACAGTTCAGCCAAATTATTTCTTTTCTTCCAGCATACTTCTATATTGCCCTTCAGTAAGTTCAGAAAGAAAGTTTATCTTGTATCAGGAGCTTAGCTCATTTCTTCCATATATTCCTGAGAATCTCAGTATTTTTGTTTGGTTTTCTTTGTATCTAATTTACACATAAATTTTCTATCTAACCCAAAGTGAGCTATAATAATGTGTCTATGCAGTGATTCATTTAATCTCTGGTATGTCTTACATGCATAATTTGATCTCAGGGAAGATGCAAGCCATATTTGAGCTCAATTCATCTCATCTAAATTATGTATCCACCTTATGAATTGCTTAGGTTTTAGGATTATAAGGATAAATCAAATATCATACCTAGCTTCATCTCAAGAAGATAAATCTATAGCTAAATATATTAAAGTGATAAGTTCCTTATTAGGCAATTTGAGCAAGTCTTGAGAGAGCTCAAAGGGGAGAATGAGTCATTTGGAGAGTCAGAAAGTTTCTAAGAGAATGATGATATTTGAGTAAATTGAAAGCTGCTTTACAGGAGTAAGGGAACAGAGGGATTATTCTGTTACCCTGATTCTATGTTTTGAAGCGCATGGACACTTACTTGAGGTATTTGTCCTCATATATAAACAATAAGCCTAGATATCCCTTATACCTTAAAAATAATAATAAAAACTTCTTAAAATGGTTATTTAACTACACTCTACACACCCAGGTACCTGGAGCTTGTTTCTATTCCTGTGGATGTACATTTCTTATCATGAAGCCCCTTTTAGCTGTAGTTATATTTTGCCCCATTTGTCATGGCTCCAGCTTCAACAGGAATCTTTCTGATGTTTGAAAAGGTTACAATGGCCATGTAGAGGAATTGCATTCCTCAAGTGAGGAATGCTAGAGGGAAAAGATGAAACTAGATATCAGGGTATGCATGAATAAACCACTGCTTTCTCAGGTTGAGCTAAAACTCTCAGCTCACTCATACACTGGACATAGTTGCTAGAATGATGTAACCAGCCTCATATAGTAGTGATACTATGAAATAGAATGATAATCTTACCATACCAGAGTTTAGCCAACCCCTCAAAGAACAGTAATTATAGAGGGATATGCACACATATAGTCTGACCCCTCAAATAATCATGGCATCCTTTCCTCTTAGAGAAGATGACCTAATCTGTTATATCCAGGACTATACTATACACATTTCATGGGATTGCCCCTAAAACATGGTTTATAAATTTCCAGATTACTAGTTCTTATAATAGAGTTGACATAATTTTATGTGGCTTAAATCTTGGTGATTACATAACCTGATTTTCTTTAACAAATTAAATGATTCTGCCAGTGATATGAGTATGTACAATGTGATGGAAAGTCGAGGTTTCAGCTCCACTTGCTGATCTTTAATGGGAGTAATATTAATGGATAGCCTACATGTCTGAAACCTTTGTGCCCATTAGGAAAAATGGATTTGATGGAGTGGAGTTGGCTCAGAAGGCTTGCAACATGACAACTTATGCAATGACTCCTCTCTAGACTAAAAAAGGAGTCTGGACTCAGGGATGTAAATTTGGCACTGTCCACAAGTTCTAAATTGACTTTAAAATGAATGAGGTAATGGAATACTCAGACAGAAGGCTCATACATTATAGAAATATACCTCAGATTGGTCATTCTTGGGGTAAAGACTATGGAGCAGTACTAGGTAAAACTTGGAGAAGCTTTTTGCTTACAAGGTCTAGCTGACGTTTAAATTAACTGTCACAGTGATATAGTGTTCCTAGAAACCAAATTTTAAAAGCCAATGTAAAGAAGTGTCATGGCTTCAGATTTTTCAAAATTAACTGTTTGATCTAGTTAGCAACTCTCATTCTGTTGGTATAGTCCACTTAAAACAACTTTCTATAAGGGGATAAACAGGGAAATTGAAGCAAATTACACATATGGTAAGACTTTCTATTTATGTAATGGAATAAGAGGCAGACAACAAGGAGAAAAGAAAATTGCAAGAAAAGAGATAGTACTAAGTAACTAATATAATGATCTTTTAGTGGACTCTAGAAAACCTCAGCTGGGTCATTAGCAACAGTCACAGAAGAAGGAGTATTTAAAAGACATTCACTGTACATCCAGTGTACTAGAACCCACACACTTCTCTGAGCTTACCATGTTGGCCAGGAGCTGTTTAGTGAGTTGAGACTCTGTTAAGTTCCATGTGGTTTCTCTGTTGTTTTTATAGCTTTTTGGAATTTACTTTGGATCTTGCCCAAAGATGCTGTTGCAGACAATACCAAAAAGATAATCTCTTTGGGGCAATACCACCAAAACTCTAATTGTCTTGGAACCTGTATTCAATATTATTATGTCAGAGTGAATCATTTACAACTATACTGGAAAGTTGTTGCTTATAGCTGTACATTGTCACCATGAAATTGAACCTGGCACAGCCAGTTGTAAACCAGATGATCTTCTTTCTGAGTTACATGCACACTCAAGGTTTTTTCACTTCTTGAAATTATAATATAATTACATCCATTTGTTCCTTCTGTTCCTTCCCATTTCTCCCTCCATAACTTCCTATACCCATTCCTGCTCTCTTACAAATTCTTGACCTTTTCATTAATTGATATCTTTATCTTTATCTATATCTATATAATCTTCCTAAATATAACATGCTTTGTATGAATATGTTACTTGTTGGTTTTTAATACAGATAATTTGGTACTGGAGCACACATTCATATGATTTTGCTTGGGGGAAATTATTGCCTGCTCCCTGCTTTCCCCAGTTTCCTGAAGTTGTCTGTGTATGGATGAGGCTTCCCAGGCCTTGCCTATCTGATTTGATATATCCATTGATGGTGTTCTTACATCTTCATTAAAGTGCATGAATATTTTTAGATATATCATTAGGTGTTCAAAACAATGCAGTTTTGTAGTATATCTTTTTACCTTTTTCTGGTCCTTAATATTAGTTTTATCTTGAGAGGATTAACATGAAGATGAGGAGGTATGATAAAAAATATTAATATTTTAAAAGAATTTTGATGGTTATTGTATGGTTGTTCACACAATATTTATAACAAGGCTGGGGGCATGCATATTTTATTAGATTTAACTGTTGTTCTTTTTTTGTCTAAGAACTATATGTGTAAAAATGTATCACAGCTATAGAAAACTGAATCTTCTTCATATCTTTGGCTTCCAAATTCATTTGTAAGTTAAGTCTTTAGTGTGTATCCTGAAATAGTTCAAATAACTATAATAATATATGATTTTCTTTCCCCCTTTCTGAACCTGTATTTTAGGGATGCATTTATTAACCGTGGTGTTCCTCAGTTTCCAAAGCTGTAGGGTTTTGTATTACAGGTGCCATGAAATTGCTTTAACTTAGTTATCATCATGTAACATGTAGAGATTTTAGTGGCTTTTGTTATTTAAAGGAATGTTACAGTGAATGCCCTCACTCCAATTTCTTTGTTTGTGAAAAAGTATGTAAATGCTAACCAGGATCAGTAAATGGCATTCTGAGTCAAAGCGCATTCGAAGTTCACAATTAAACATGTAAAGCTGTTTGCCTTCTATACATAACAACATTCAAAATCATATTACTTTACATTTAATATGTGGTTTCATTACATGGAATTTAAATAATGCTGCTAGGTAGGCAGACCATTGGTGTGTTGCTTCTGGATGGATGAGAAACAGACTATAGGAATCTGCGGTCATCATCCATTTTTTACAGTTTTGAATGACTCTTTTTATTTAGAAAGAGTATCATGACAACAAAATAATTTTTAAGTATTTATAACATTTTAGTGGTTTTAAAGATTTATATTTATATTTTAAGTATTTGAAGCATCTACAGTTTTGGGAGGCAAATTCTTTTGGCAATTATAGACATTGTCATCAATATATTTTAAGTTGTGATCTTTATGATAAAATAAATAATCATATGGGTTTTCATCTATTTTAGTTTTCTCATTCCATTGACTATCCTATCATACTGCTATACCATACAATTGCAGTAGTAGTAACATATCTTTCTTATCAATATAGTCCCAGTTACTACTTTTAATTTCTTCAGAACATAACTGCCAAATTTTTCATATTTATTTTTACATAAGAAATTTAGAATCAGCTTGTTCAAGTTCCAAAAATAAGTCTGTTAGTATTTTATTTGGAGCACAAAAAAATCTGTAGATTTAGTTTGAACTTACATTCTTACAATACTATATCTCTGTGAGTAATACTTTAGAAATTATTAAAATATGTAGGTAGATGTTTAGCTTTTTACATTTTATTAATGTGATTTTATGAAATGGTTATTAATATCATATTTATGTATTTATTCTTTTAATTTTAACTTGGGGTTTTCTTCCTCAGTATTATAAAAATGAATTTGATTGTGTCCTGTAAAATTATTAATTTTCATGGACTCATTTTGGTTTTGAACATTTAGTGATACCTATTCTTTTACTTATTTATAGTTTTCATGTTGTATGATCACATAAAATGCTGTTATGTACTTTCTGATTTCTTTTTCTTTTCATTTAAAAATTTTATTAAGTATGTTTTAATGCTATTTGTAAAATAATGTTAAAACACTTTATTTAATCAATGATAAGTGATAATAGCATAACTTCATATTTACTTAATTTGATGATGAACTTCTTGTTTTATCATTATTATAGGTTTTGTTTCCAAGAAATGTGAACCAGCCATAAATTGTCATTTTAATCATATTTGAAAAACAAGTTTATTATAATAATGTCAAAAATAATGTTTTGTTTTATTTTTAGATTATATACTTTTGTTGTATATTTTAACATAAATATCTACATCTCTTTCTCTCTCTCTCTATATATATATATGTATGTGTAGGTATCAATTATCTATTTATCTTTGTGTGTATATATATATATATATATATATATATATATATATATATATATCTGTCATCTATCTACCCATGGGCCTTACTTCATTTTCTGTGATGAAATTTACATAGCTACATTCTAAAATTTCTTTACTATTCTTAGGCTTAATCCGTTTCTTCTGTTTTAAATATGAAAATGGAATCTAGCTGAAATTTTCCCATTCTGTTAAGAACAATTCCCTGATTTCTAATGTTAATTTTATATTTGCTCTATATATAATGAATATTTTAGATGCATGCTTCCATTCTTTCTGTTGTTTTTCACCTAAAACTAGAATCATGTGTTCCTGAGGCACTGGTCAGGATTCACTACTGAACCCTTTTGCTTCGGATAGTATTTGTCTCATTGGGAATGGGTACCAAAAATTTTCTTAACATTTTGCCCATGAATACTTAAAATTTTAAGTCTAATTCACTTAACTTCTGTTCTCTGTGACTGATTTTTCCTCCCTTCATAATAAGAAAGCATTTTATTTAGACTTTCAAATTTATTTCAAAGTGTAAGACTTTTCTCATTTTCGCTGCTTTCTTGCGTACTAACAGGTTCTATTTTTTCCTTTTATGTTCCTTACATGTGCTTCCTTCTTTTTTCTATTCAAGATAAGTTTATACATAATTTTACACAAATACATATACAAATTTAGCTTTATATATATATATATAGTTACAAATAATGTAAATGCATATGTACTATAATTTCCTAATCTATATTTTGTATAGTTAATTTTTTAATATTTCATCCAATATATGTTTTATCACTATGTCTATTTTATGTTTCATATCTCTAAGACTTAGTGAATGTATTGGTTATTAGTATTTAGCAAATTAGATTATTAGCATCACTTTTTGATCGTATCTATAAGCTTTAGTGATTTCTCTGTTTGGATTTTTCTTATTTTTCCATTTTTTTTTTATAACTGCTAGCAATTCTGTCCTTTGGTTTCCCTCACTTGACTGCATGATTACTTTGCTGATTTTCCTGGTGGAATGCTCAGTTAGTCACTTCATTCTGTCTTTTAAAAAGGAAACAACACTCAAATGATGATAGATTCTCCTTTAGCAAAGCCCTTGTTTCCTCATGTTCTGAATGCTGTGACCTTTGATGGTATCTAGATACTCTGAACATATAGTCTGCCTTGTTATTTACTTTTTAAAGTTCAGGAATTTATGAATGTAGAATGTATAAGTTTTAAATAGTAGGGATTTTGAGGTTTTCTTTCACAGTATTCAACCCATTAAAACAAAATTTCTCTATATTAACCTATTTTAAAAATATACATTTAATGTCCCATAACTTAATAATCATGAAGATTTGCATGTGGAGTTTGGCATATTTTTGTTATATTCATTAACAGTTTTTGGTCTCTTTGACCCACTAAACTAAGACATAAATTAAGGATTCTAATATCTTTTATCTTTTAATCTTTTTCTCTTTGGCTAGCTATCTTATTATTTCATTCTTACAACTGCTCTTATTATCAGTGGATACAATTTGAGTTTATCCTATCTTGCTATGTGTTAGAATTTGCATTATAAGAAAAATTAAAGTGAAGATTTTAGCTCTTTTAATACTAAATTTCTCCTTGAATTCAATACCACTCTGTTTCTTAGCTTTTTGTTTCATTTTTCAAATTAAGTATTTCTGATGCATTCCTATTCATCTATGTGTGTGTGTGTGTGTGCATGCATGTAGAGTGCTTATGTGTGGGCTTGTGTGTATATTCAGTTTGTTTGAAAATTTTGTATGCATAGAGTTTGAATATATTAAATCTAAATTTTAAAATTGAACATCATTATATCAACCATAAGCCTAATTAGTTACTGGGTGCTTTTTATTTCAATTTCTCAATATATATGTTGTAGTATTTGTGTTAGTTCATGGTATGTTTCCTTATAGTTTTTTTCTGTAAAACTGATTTGAAGGAATTAGACACTATCTGATGAGTTTGTAATGTTAATCTCAAAGGTGGTAGAAGAAAAACCACTGACCCAAATTAGCATGGCCAAATTAACAGAAGCAAGCAATTAGTTAAAGCAAGGTTTGTTGTTGCTGTTGATTCATTAAGTTTGTGTACACAGGCTGCCTCCCTCTAAGGCAGGGTTTGAGAGGTCAGCATTCGACGTGAGGAAGACAAAATTTTAAAGCTCAGAATAAGGGCTTTCCAAATGGGGCATTTGGTGAATAAAATAAGTAGGGCTACAGGAACAGAATCATAAACATAGAAAATTAGTCCTAATGACCTCCTGAAACAAAGATATGGTTGAAGGTGGACTCAATGAGGTAGTCAGCACAGCAGGTGGTCACAGGTGGTCAAATAACCTTTTGAAACAAAGGTAGTGTTGTAAAATCATAATAAACAATATTTATAAATGAAGACATGATGGCAGTACAGAACAATTTGTAGTTAAGATTTCAGTAGGGGGTCATAGTCCAAACCTTGAGAACCAGAGGTTTAATCATACACAGGAATGAACATAGCATGCTTTACTATTAGAAGGCTTTTAAGCCTAAGATGGAGACAGGCTGGTTCTTTATTACCAAGAATATGATTATAAATTCATTTGATCAAACCTTTTTTTTTTTTTTACTTTCCATCTCTGTTTTATGCAACTATACACCAGACAAGTAATAATAAATCCTAATTTATTTATGATTAAGTAGTGAAGTACATTGAGATTCTCCTTAATGCCACTATATTTTACCCTACTTTTAATTCTCAGTTTTATTTCAATTCATCTCTTATCTGTTTGGACATTATAATTAGCACTCCAAAGTAAAGAAGTTTGAAATTTAGGAAATGTTTACTTGCTGGCTAAGTTTATAAATAAGCTTATAAAAGATAATTTATTAAAGAGAATACAATTTGGGTTAGGTGTCATATCATATATATATATATATTTTCTTTAATGGGTTATGTTTCTTGTTTTCCTTCTTTTGTGTTTTAGATTTTTTTGAAGGAAAATGAATATTTATTTAGAATGAAAAGAATTTTTAATGATTATAAATTGTGTTTCACTTACAGATGTGTGCTGTCACATTTTGCTTCCCTCAAATTCTTAAAGTAATGAAAGCATGTTTCTTTTTTCTTTATAATATATAATTATATATATATATATATATATATATATATATATATATATAATTTTTTCTTATTTTACATATCGATCCCAGTTCCCTCTCCCTCCCATGCCCCCCAACCTGTTCCCATACCACCCCCTCACTACACAGAGAGTGTGATGCCTTCCAGGAGGGATCAACAATATGTTAAGTCATTTGGAGTCGGGTCTTGCCCTCCCTCCTGCCTCTAAGGTTAAGGGAGTATCCCTCCATGTGGAATGTGCTCCCATAGTCCTTTCATGCACCTGGGATGAATCCTGGTTCCACTGACAGAGGTCCCTTAGCCTTCTCAGGCCTTCTAACAGAGAACCATATTCACAGGGTCTGAATCAGTCCAATGCTGGATTCCCAGCTATTAGTCTGGGAGTTCATGAGCTCCCCCATGTTCAGGTCAGCTGTCTCTGTGTTTCTGCAGTCTTGATCGCTTTTGTTATCACTCCTCCCTCCCTGCAACTGGATTCCATGAGTTCGTCTCAGTGTTTAGCTGTGAGTGTCTGCTTCTATTTCCATCAGCTACTAGATGAGGGCTCTATGATGGCATATAAGATAGTTATCAGTTAGTCTTGAGCCCTTTGCTTA
This sequence comes from Cricetiscus sungorus, assembly GCA_030556225.1. Taxonomy (NCBI): domain Eukaryota; kingdom Metazoa; phylum Chordata; class Mammalia; order Rodentia; family Cricetidae; genus Cricetiscus; species Cricetiscus sungorus. The sequence goes on from JANBXA010000398.1 coordinate 44,134,872, forward strand.
TCACTCCTCCCTGTCGGCAAGTGGATTACAGTGGTTCGGCTCAGTGTTTAGCTGTGAGTGTCTGCTTCTATTTCCATCAGCTACTGCATGAGGACTCTTGGATGGTATATAAGGTAGTCATTAATCTCATTATCAGGGAAGGGGATTTAAGGTAGCCTTTCAACTGTTGCTCAGATTGTTATTTGGGGTCATCCTTGTAGGTCTCTGAACATTTCTCTAGAGTCAGTTTTCTCTTTAAACCAATAATGGCTCCCTCTATTATGGTACCTCTTTTTTAAAGAAGTTATGAAGCTGGACTTGTTCAGTTCTCTGCCTCCCACCCATTTGTATGAGATCATTTTGAGATTTAAGCTGTACTGACCTGCAAGTTTTCTGTTCAGTGGCATTATTCCTTTCAGAGTTGTGACTGTGAATTATGTATAAACAGGAAGAACATTTAGTAAAGAAGGGCAATGTGACTTCAATTTGAATAATTTTCTCATGTTTTGTTGATGCTTGAGTTCTGTTTAAATAAACTTATAGAAAACCCAGAATTTTTCTTTTCTATATATAAATTTTTAATTTAAATTAAAAACAAGTTGTTTTACATATCAATCCCAGTTCCTGCAACCTCCCTTTCTTTCCATTCCCTCCCCCAATCTTTATCCCATCCCCTTTATGCTCCCCAGGCAGGGTGAGGCCTTCTATAGTGATCTTCAAAGTCTGTCATATCGTTGGAGCAGGGCCCAGGCCCTACCCCATGAATCTAGGCTGAGGGAGTACCTCTCTTTGTGGAATGGGCTTCCATAGTCCATTCCTATACTAGGGAAAAATACTGATCTACTATCAGAGGCCCCAAAGACTGCTTAGTTCTACCAACTAACACCATATTCAGGGATGCTGGGTCGGTCCTATGCTGGTTTCCCAGCTATCAGTCTAGAGTCCATGAGGTCCCCCTTGTTCAGGTCAGCAGTTTCTGTGGGATTTTACAGCCTGGTTTTGACCCCTCTGCTCATCACTCCTGCCTGACTGCAACTGGATTCCAAGAGTTCTGCTCAATGTTTAGCTGTGGCTGTCTTCTCGTGCTTCCATCATCTACTAGATGAAAGATATAGGATGGCATATAGTTATCAGTCTCATTATTGGGGAAGGACATTTAAGCTATCCTCTACAATATTTCTCAGATTCTTAGTTAGGGTCATCCTTGTAGATCTCTTCTCTGGACATTTCCCTAGTGCCAGATTTCTCTTAAAACCTATCATGACTCCCACTGTTATGGTGTCTCTTTTCTTGCTCACCTCTGTTCTTTCCCTGACTGCACTATCATGCCCACTTCGCCCCTCCTCTTCTCCCTAACTCCATCTCCCCTCCCCCTATGTTCCCAATTTGCTTGGGAGATCTTGTCCCTTTCCTCTTCTCCAGGGTACCAATATGTCTCTCTTAGGGTTTGACTTGTTTCTTAGCTTTTCTCACAGTATGGGTTGCAGTCTTGTAATCCTTTGCTCTATGTCTAAAAGCCATATATGAGTGAGTACATACAGTATTTGTCTTCTTGTGACTGAAACCCAGTCTTTTTCTTGTCTATTTTGCATGAATTGTGAACATCTATCCAACTGATAAGAGACAGAATATTTATATAACTATGTGCCTATTGTATTTAAGAGTGAAAGTGGGTTCTGTATCTGCAGTGTGGTGTGGTGATAACATGCCCAGGTATTAACGCAATCTTTTTTATTTTCTATGTTAAATCTAATCTTTGCTAGGAAACACTTGTTAAAGAAATGACACTTTCTTTCTGAAGTTTCTACCTTTTAGTAAACAATACCTAGATATTTACTACACTCTGTCCATGACTTCTCTAAGAAAAGAGTTAGTTATTGGGTAGCTATTTCCTATGATTTGAAACATTTGCTCTCGAAGGGAGGCTCAGAAAAAATCATTTAAGACAAAAAGATCAAGCAGTAAACAATTCTTTGGTAGCACTCCTGTAAAGTTGTTCAGGAAATCTAGCAATTAACATTTATGACTTGTCACCCATGTTGGGAAAGACTTTTTGATCATGGGATTACCTGAGATAAGCATGTACTTGTATGTTGCTCCTTACTTGTGTTTCTCTGAGTAACCTTAAGAAAATTCATTGGCTTACTTGGGTAGAATCTGGTTTTTGTGCTGTCATTGGCACCTGTTTGCGATGAAAACAATTTTATTCACATCAACCCAGAAAGCTCTACTTGTGATGAAGATACTAGAACCTGGCTGTGCTGTGTTCCTTGTGATCTGTAGCTCAGTGAAAACTGTAAAAATTGCCTAACTTATCTGGCCATCAATTAATTCTAGTACAGAGAGGAATCCAGTCATATCTGTGTCATGATTTTTCAGAGGGAATTGAGCACAGTATCTAGCATATAGTAAACACTTAACAGCTACATCAGAATACTTAAACTGACATATATCAAAATATTGTTTAATTTTGATCACTCTCAACTACTACATTGCAGCTGTACATATATATCTTAAGGTGTTTGTGACAAATTTATTTAGCCTAGTATTCAGTGCAAAGATAATAAAATAACTGCTTATAGAAAGTATGAAATCATAGCCAGAAAGAACTAACTTTACAAAGATTAAACCCTTTTCCCAGAAATATTTAGAACTTACTTTGTAAAAACAAATATATAAATAAAATGTATAGATGAATTTATAGATATCTCATATTATGCCTTTAGTCAAAAAATACATATTAACCCCCTTCTAAATGCTGGTGTGCAGAGGGAAGCTTGGGACACAGAGATCATTAAGACACTGTCAGTTCAATTTTTAAAACTATTTTATTTTTGAGATTATGATAAAATATATTATTTTCTCCTTCCCTTTCCTTCTTCCACACCCTCTCATATACCTCATCCACTTTTTCAAATTTCTGACCTCCCTACATATATATTCATCCCTAAATACTTAAGTACAAACAGCTCAGACTATTCAATGTTACTTGCTTTAATGAGCTGTACTTTCACGAGACATGGTTATTTGGCTAATAAAAACTGATGTTTATTTAAAAGCAATTATAAATACATCCATTTTTCCATAAATATTTCACATGCCAATTTGCATAATTTTGAGAATATTCTACTGGCACACATTGATATCATTCTAATTTTGCATATGAAGAAATGAAGACATAGCTAGATAAAATAAATTTCTGGTGATTGACTGCTATAGCAAATTGTATATATAATCGTAATGAAATCAGTGCATATAACAGTTAATAAAATATAGTTGAAGGAGCAACATTTTAAACAAAACCTCAAAGGAACAAGAAGATAATTTTGATATGATGAGAAGTTCAACATTGAATGGACAGAAGAAAACCATGGGTATGAAGAGTGAAAGACCTCAGTTGACTCTAGCATGGGAGGCCTGAGACAAGATCTACAGGCAGACAAGGACAATGTATTCATGTGCTTTTACTAGCTGCTTATGGAGATACCTGGACACACATTCAGTTACTACTTAGATGCTCATTTGGAACATGTAAAAGCTCTGACTCTGACAGATTTTTTAGAATCATTTTTCAGAGTTAGGGTACTCTTTTCAGCTCAGTAAGAAGAATGCAGTCTGAAGCTGTTTCCCTTTTTGCCAGCATTCCTCAACCGTTTCTTATCCTTACACTGAATGTCAATTACTTTTCTTTCAAAACCTCTTAACAAACTCATCATTAATTATAAAAGTATGCACACCGTGGATATTAGCAAATGTTGCACATCCCATTTTTATGTCTCTCAAAACCACTTACATACAACTACCACCATCATGGTAGATGCCACATGAAGGGAAGAAATTTTTGAATGTAAGATTCAATTAGTACATCTTGGACTTTGCATGAACGATCCTTTCTGCTGTAGAAGGTGGAACAATATAAGGCATCTTTATCTTCAGCAGTCCTTGGAATTCGTTTAAAAAAGGGAAATGATCTAGCTTAGTGTTTTCTTTCCCAAAAATGGAAGACATCATGGAGATTGTGATGTACGGATTTTAAAAATGTATAATCTAAAGGAGGATTAAATATTGACTTATGTCCCTGTTGAAGAGGGATTTAAAAGTTTAAAGCTATGAAAAGTATTATTGATCTAACAACCTTTCAAATTGAGATAATCTATAACTTGAGTATGAATTGAGTATTGTTGAGTTGTTTCTTTTTTATATATACTAATTAATTAATTATTTTACATATCAATCCCATTTCCCTCTCCCTCCCTCTCTCTATCCCTTCCTCCCATGCCCCCTGAACACCCTCCCATCCCATTCCCTCTCACTCCACAGGAAGGGTGGTGCATTCCAGGAGGGGTCAACAAAATCTATCAAGTCATTTGGAGTAGGGACTAGGCCCTCCCTCCTGCTTCTAGGTTAAAAGAGTATCCCTTCATGGGGAATGTGCTCCCAAAGGCCTTTTGTGTATCACAGATACTTCTGGGTTCCACTGTCATAAGTCCCTTAGATTGCCCAGGCCTCTAACTGAGAGCCATGTTCAGGGATTCTGACTAAGTCCAATGCTGGTTTCTGAGCTATCAGTCTGGGGGCCCATTAGCTCCTCCATTTTCAGGTCAGCTGTCTCTGTGTTTCTGTAGCCTGCTCTTGTCCTCCCATTGTGCATCTGGATTCCAGTTCAGCTCAGTGTTTAGTTGTGGGTGTCTGCTTCTATTTACATCAGCTACTAGATGAGGGCTGTATAATGGTAGATGAGTTAGTCATAAATCTCATTATCAGGGAAGGGCATTTATGATAGCCTTTCCAATGTTGCTCAAATTGTGAGTTGGGGGTCAGTCTTGTATTTCTCTGGATATTACTTTAGATTCAGTTTTCTCTTCAAACCTATAATGGCTTCCTCTTTTATGATATCTCTCTCTCTCTCTTTTTTCTCTCGTCTGTTCCTCCCCTGACTCAGTCTTCCTAGTCCCAAGTGCTTTCCTCTCCTCACCTTCTCTTTCTCCTAGTTCCCTGTCCACTCACTGCCATCCATATTGAGTTGTTGCTACTTTCTTAAAATATTGTTTCTTTATTTTTACTATAGTCCTTATGCTTTCTGACTCATTTAACTTAATTCTATTTTTAACTATATTAGATTGAAAACTATCAGAAGAAAAGAAGCTTTTATCTAAGGAATGTAATAAAACTAGATCAAACATTAGAGCAAAAGAAACAGAAAAAAATATTCCCAGATCTTTTAACACAATATCTGTAAAAGACTTGAAAAGTTCAACTACAGAGGAATAAAGCCACATAAACAGATGGGAGAAAAATAAAAGAAGGATTAACCCATAAAATATTCCAGTTACTAAACTGAAGAAACCATTAGTGGTACTTCTTCTTTCATTTAAACAGCATGAATAAGACTCACTCAATGATAAATCTCATCCTGCAAGCTGTTTATGAAGTCAAGTAACCTACCTCATGCAGGTGTTCTGTATGTGAAATGCCAAAACAGATAATAGAAACCCCAAACACACCATATTCTGGTTGGAGAGAACCTTAAGCCCAAAGACACAGAAAAGAGATAAAGAGGTGATTGTATATAGAAATGTGTTTATGCTTTAGTGCTACTTAATGTGATTCAGTTTGTTTTAATAAGATACACTTTTTGTGCCATAGATTCCATATGTATACTAATTACACGAAGGAAATTTACATTTAGTATTTCAAGGAGAGGACTTGTGAGCTCTAGGAGAAGATATAGCTCTTGCTAAAAGAATCCAACTCAACCTGAGGTCATTACAAATGAAATTTACTGAAGAAATTATTTTCAAAATAGCTTGAGGGCTCGATTTGGCATGCTCATGTACACTGAGCTCCTGCAGAAGTTATGGGAACTTACAGCTCTACAAACGCCAGCTGTTTTCAGAGGCAGGCTTCTCATGATCTAAGCTAAGGATGAAGAAAATGCAGATATAAAAAGGAAAAGATGTTCAGAAGTAAAGAAAGTATCAGTGTGCACATTTGGTTTGCATAATGGACTACAGGCAAAGGAAGCTTGCTATTTCACAGAAGGCAGGGAAAAGGGACACAACGATAGAAGTGTCACCACTGCCTCCTGCTACATAGGCTCTAAGGCTCAAGAGATTAAACATAGTGTGTTCATACAGCCAACATTAGTCATTGATATTTGGAAAGTAAGGATTATATTATATGATGTATAAGGTATATCAACAATATATAACATCTTATAAAGTGGGATATACATAATCCAAATATGTTAATCATATACACAAATTTATACACATAATTGTCTTCTATGAGATGGAACATAAATTATAAAACACATGAAAACAACTTTCTCAGATTTGTAGATGAATTGAGTGTGCAAGTGGTGATGTACAAGAGAATACTGCAGCACATTGCATTAATCTCCCACTTGTTATTTTACTCACACCAATTTGAGTACTTCTTTATAGTCACTAAAAGGTTTCTATTTGGATTTGCAACCCCAAGTATATCTTATAACTTTCTTTACAACTATAAATATTATAATGTTCAATGGTTCTCTATCATTTAATATTTCTCTCCATATTTTGAATTTTTTAATTCTTAATATTAACTGTACTACTTTTCCTGATTTTCTTTACCACTTGGGCCTTCTTTTTCTTCTTTATAATGCCCATAATGTTTCTGTCCTTTGATAGACTGCTAATAGTGGTGGTTCTGACCAAACAAACTCAACCATACTTTTGAATGCTTTTTGTCTCATAATGCTTTGTTTTGTATGGGCACATATATTATGCTTTCTAATTGTGTGTTTTAATGCTTTGGGAAAAATGTCTATGCCTTCCTGTGAACTGATTGTAACAAGATTTCACCTCTACTTGGTTTTTCTATAGCATCCATACCAATGCATTGAAATAGACTTTTATCCTAAACTTAAGTATCATGCATGATGGCCTAATAATAAATACTAACTATTTCTAATATCACTTCAAAATCACCCTGAGCAAATGATTTCTCTCTTTCTTAAACCTTCAATAAAAGTCTTCCTCTTAACTTCTGTTACTTAATGTTCCCATTCTTTCATAAATTGTATTTAATTCTACCTTCTACCCTAACTGCACCAAAATAAATTTCCAATAGATAATTTGAACTGCATTTCCTATGTAACTTCCAGGGAGATGTTTCCTTGATTTGGACTTGTTGTTTTTTGTCATCTGGTTTTGCAGAAATTTTTATGTAACAAGTCTTTTCAAAATTCTATGTAATTCAGCAATGGTAGAGTCTGAAATTGAATAGCATTCTGTCTTTTCTTTTAAAATTATTCAATATCTTTTAAAGCTCAAATTCCTGAACATTGTGTTAAAAAACAATTCATTATTATGTATTCCTGCCTATCTATTCCACGCTACAGACACTACAGTTCTACTTACATTTAACTTTAACAAATATACTTTACTTGTATTTGTTTGTGTGTGTGTGTGTGTGTGTGTCTGTCTGTCTGTGTGTGTTTGTGTATTACTGCATATACATATGTGTGTAAGTGCCAGAGACTACATGGGACATTATAGAACTGGAGTTATAGGTATAGGTGGCTATGAAATGCCAAATAGGGTACTGGGTACTAAACTACAAATCTCTGCAAGAACAGTGACGGTTCTTAAAACATGAGCCAGAGCTCTATATTAAACATTTTTCCAACTATCTCTAGATGCATTGAAGTCTTAGCACAGGAGTCACTCTATATGAGCTCTTTACAAAAATAGCCTTTGAAGATGTTCTCATACAGCATTCATGGACTGCCACTACCACAATGCTAAGTCCATTGAACTGAACCACAAATACAGCATAAATTGCTCACACACACACACACACACACACACACACACACACACACACACATGCCCCTTGAAGAAGAAATATTTGTTAATGGCCAAATTTAAAACTAAGTAAAAATGGTTCTGTTAGGAATTATACTTTGATAAGGGAAATGAAATTCTTTTTTTTCCCATCCTAGGAAAGCCCAGTGGATTATACTAATGAGTATTTCATTTCTCTTCATGTAAATGAAGTGCATAGATATTCATCAAGTATTGCTGTAACAGTTTCATAAGAACAGACAAAGTCTTCAGTCTGTTTTTATTATTAGAACATGATTTTCTTTCTTAAATCATTCTGTGATGTGTATGACTACATTAGTGTCTATGTTTCAAATAAAAAAGAAAGAGAAAATGAAAACAGTCAAATAGAGGACCTGGGTCAAGTTTTCCTAATGAAATACATGAAACTTACTGTATACTACCATCTGTGTGGCGTGTTCAAAAAAAGAATTCTATCCAAGCTTGGTTATACTCTATTTTGAAATAAAATCAGCGTTTGTTAATGTGGATGGAAAACTCATATTTAATAGGCAGATATTAATACTAAAAGGGCAGCAATTCACCACCAATTCTATGCAAATTCTAAAACTAATATGGTATTTGGGGTCATTTTGGAATGATAGATGTGGCAATAAATGAACTTTGAAGGACTGTTAAGATTTGAGTATGCTTGAGCAAAAATACAAACAAATAAGAGGAAAATGTGATGAGTAAAATAAACACTTGTGTTAAAAAACAGTGTTGTTTGTTGTTAGACACTAATGTACCAATTTATGAACTTTTGAGAAAATAAACTATATCTTGATTATTTTATTTCAACAGAATATAATATAGCTTCAAACACTTTGGAAGTATTCAATGAAATATGGTGAAGAATGATGTGATTAGACTGAAGAACATTCTTTAAGATGTATTTTAAATAAAAAAGTGATAGCTTCTTGTAAGTATTAGTATTAGTATTAAGTATTAGTAAAGATATGAAGAATGCAATATAATTGATATTCTGGAGAGTTATTCATGAAAAGGAAACAAAGATCCTCATGAGAGATACAAACATATCTCTGTATGCATTTGCGTGTGTGTTTGTGTGTGTGTGTGTGTGTGTGTATGTGTGTGCACTTGCATGCATTTATAGGTATATTTAAGTATGTATGTATAAATCATATTTTATTGAAGAAAATACTTTCATATTGAAAATTTATTTCACTTTATTAAATGCCTGAGTTAAAAGTTACTAAATTAAAAATATGTTTGGTGATAACAAAATTACATATATTGAGTGCCTCATCTCTGGATGGAAAATGCAAAGCAATACCATAAATAAGAGACAGTCAGATGAAGTGAGCTGAGCAGGTGACCCTTAGCCAACTTTGCAAATGGTGATGGGTTCATAACATGAAGGCAATACATCTTTTGTATAACTCACACAGACAGTTGAGAAAATAATGTGTGAGAAATGACTGTTTGAGAACCACCTGATTAACCAGCTAAGGTGCTTAGACTTTAGCAGTAGACAAAGCTAAAAAAGAGGAGACCGAAGAATTTGAATACTCAGAACAGCTACCAAGTCTTAGAGGCAAAGTCTGATGAACTGTTGTGGTACAGGATTTTTAGTGGTTTCACGTTCAAGTTAATCATTAAAAGAAACAAAAGTGAAGATTGGGTAATTAATAATTACCAAAATTATTTTTCAGAAGCAAATGTTTCAATATTCTGAAAGTCTAGTTTCATAAAGTTTAAAAACAATATGTTCTTGTGGAATGGTGAACTCAATTAATTATGGTCTCATGAAAGTAGAATGTAAAAATTTGCTACAACTTTTCCAGTATGATAAACTTAAGGTGAGTATTAAGAATATAGAAATGTGCTACAACTATTCTCAGTAAGATGAACTTAAGGTAAGTATTAAGCTAACAGTTGCTGTTCTAATAATATCATGTGTCCTGTCATAAATTGATGTGTGTGTGTGTGTGTGTGTGTGTGTGTGTGTGTGTGTGTGTGTGTGTGAGAGATATTTATTTTTGGAATAATAACTTCAGTGTCTCAAAAAATTGTCTGAAGGTTTCTTTAGGTAGGCTTCAGAAATATTAATTCTGAGAAAAGATTTTGTAATGCAAATGCATCCATTTTTATAATTTTTAGAATCAGATTTCTATTCATATTAATTACTGAATTGTGGTTTTGGAAATTAGAGATTTTCAAATTTCTTTCTATACATCTACCTATTTTTTTCTAAAGTTAATATGTTTTACTATTTCTGTTTACTATAACTTCATGGTTTACATCTGTCAGCCTCACAGGGTCCAGATACTTGGGAGGCAAAAAGTAGAAATGCATTTGCTCTTACGCCTGCTGATATTTAACCCCATACTTATGTACAGAAATTATTTGCGAAGCTCTTTTTCCCTTTCTTGCTTGTGAAGCAGTGTGGTGGTGTGCTCATCTTGCATATATTTAGCACCCTAATCTCTGCAACCAGTTTAGCTGCTTGTTATACTTTTCTTGACATTTGCCTGTATGCTTTTTGACATCTGCTTGCAAACTCCTGCAGCCTTTTCAATCCTGATATGCACTTGTTTTATCTGATGTTATTATCATTCTCTTTAGATATGCAGATATTTTGCTTCTCTGACTCCTTTCCCTACACTCTTCAAGAAAGTCTTTTCCAAAGACATAATCACATTGCTTGCTTATTTATTTGTTTCTTTTATTGAATTCACACACACACACACACACACACACACACACACACACACACACACACACACACGCCTTAAAACTTAGCATTTGCAAATGACATCACACTCCTCCTGAGTTACACTGAATGCCTTCAGTTAACTGTTTTAGGTTCAATGTGCTTTGAAATAAACACAGCAACAAACCACATAATGTCTTCATAATTTCAAAGAAGGCAGTGTTTAAAACTACCTTTCTCTATAATCCTTGCAAAACTATATTTCACTAGAGTTCAAAATGTATCATGTAAATGATTTTACAACCTGAGTACTTAGCAATGGTATTCTTTCTGTCTCATCTTATTGTATAATCTTTGTGTCAAACATAATTGTTCCTGATTGGCAAGATTACATTAATTGTTTATTTTCCACTAATATACATTATATGTGTGAAGTCCTGACACAGTGTCATACTTTCTTCAGCTATCTGAATTTTTTAAAAGGCAGAATCTTTTGTCTTCTGGAAATATGACACAGCACACAATGCAGTTTGTTTCTTCAGAAAAGATTTCCGCTGATATGTAAGCATCATAGAACCCATGATTTTTAGGTAACCCAAACAGGTTTGTAAACCCTAAAATAAATTCACTATAGTTAGTGCTTCAAGGTTCATGAAACTTTAAAAATTGACAGCGTGTTTCTAATTCCTGAGACAAAAGCTCTCTTGTTTCCATGTTCTGATTTCATAAGACATTTGGGTAGTGGTTAATTGGTAACAATCTGTCAGTGTGAAGAAAGCAGCGCAGCCTCAGTTTTCATCAGTGCCGAAGTGAGCGGTGCTGTGCCTCTCACATAATGTTTAAGTCAGTAGCTTAACCTCCCCAGTATATTTAAAGCAAGAGAAATTACCATCACCGTAGCTGAAGTATTTATAATACCCTGTATTTGGGTTGATGAGCAGCAACACATTTCTTCCAGTAATATTAATGTGAAATTAACACTGAATGTATACTGCCCAGCTCTTATCACTAATAATATCTAACACATAAATTAGATTTTTCTTTTTAAATCAGGCATTGGATTTTAGAAACCTTGTGAATTTTTAAGAGACTCACAAATGGTAATTGCTCCAGCTTTTAAGAACACTGTCTTATCATCATGATAATAAAATTGTTTTTAAAAAATTAAATAACATTTCTCTTAATGTTGTTTTGAACATTTTTTAAATTATTATTGTCCCAGAGAACAAATATAAAGCAAAAGAAAAATAATCGCTTTCTAGAAATATTGAGTCTTCCCTGTCTCTTTAAATGTTCAGCTAAGTATATGAGCTTTTGAGGTGAAATAATTTGCTTTCAGCAGTTGTTAATATATCATTAATAATCATACATGCAATAAATAACAACATATGAGTTATTTCCTAAGAGATATATGACTGCAAATTGCTGTAACAAATCACAGCGTGTGTAAAGAATGCTCATTACTCTCATGTGTACAGGGGCTGTTTTAACAACTGTATTCTTTATGGCGAGCTCACCCTAATTAGCCTTGCAGATTCCTTTGGGAATGTGTGCAGAATGTTTGACATTGTGATGCTCAAGCTACAGTGGGGGAGGAGGATATCATCTCCACACCAAGAAGGCTCCAGGCCACAAGCCTGACTTCCTATTCAGTCACTTGTTTTAATGTATGCATTGTGGTGAAAGTAAATAGCCTTTTCAAACAAGTAGATAATAAGGGTGTTTGGAATTAAATGACTAATTAAATCAATATTAAACATGTAAGCTAGTCGGCAATGTGAACTAAATTTTTCCCAAGTGTTTCCAATGCAGAAGATGTATGTGTCGATTGCATTTTCGTTTATGCTTGAATATTGAGTTTTGTATCTTCAAATATAAGAACAATACAATTCTTAAATTCTACTGTGTTTGAAAGCAAAATGAACTTTATACTATTTTTTGATGAAACACAAGGTTGAAGCACACAAAAAGCATTTTTCTCTCTTTTTTCTTCATGTCAATGAAACATTATATGTGGACTCTGCTGCTCTGTTAGCTTATAGCTTGTTACTAAATCAGACCTTTCCTGCAGTGAAAAAAATTGCATCTTTTCCTTGTAATCCTTGACAGCTTAAAGTTTAATGGAAGTAAGAGATTTTTTTAAAGGTATGTAATGGGTTGACACCATGGAAGGCTGCTGAGAGCTCACAGACTCAGAAATAGCATGCACCGAGAAAAAGCCCTTGTTGCTTTTTAAAAATAATAATCTCCCAGCGTTGATAGACAAAGCAAGCAAAGGAAACAAGCTTTTGTTTTCATGAAGTAATCTGCTTGTCTCATCCCAACTGAGCAGTTCTCCCCTGTCTTCAAAAAGGCTCAAGCTGGGAATCTGTTCAAAAGCTAAGGGTAAGGTGAGGTGGGCCTTAGTAGAAGCAAAATTCGGGACTACAAAAAGTAAAAGTATTGTGATCTTGAAATGTCAATATATGAACTCAGTGAATGGAGCACATCTCTCCTCTCAGTGAGAGAAGTAGGAGGCCAAAGTAAAGCCACCACTGGCTGCTTGACTTCCAGAGGACATGTCAGGCTACAACTCAATTTATAGACTGCAAAAAACATCTCCATATAATATGAGTTCAGAGAGGCCTGAGGTGACTTCAGAGATTATCCTTTTAGTCAGTTTTAAAGTAATACTGGCAACTTCCAACACTTAGCTTATAAAGAGACACTATGTTGTTTTATCTTGGTTTGGCTTTATAGGTTTATGATTATTCTCTGATAAATACTAAAAATGACAGTGTTTTGGCAATATAAGTCTATCCTTAAAGCATTATCATGAAGTTCTAAACAAAAGACCCAAACTAAACAAAAACCCAAGAAGTTAAACGTGTCTGAATTTTAGTAATTATTGAATAAAAGAGGAGAGTAGAACCATGGAGGAGATAGAAAAGACTTAAAAATTAGAACGTGTCATGTTTTTCCTCCTCTTATAGGATTCACCTCTCTCCAAATCAACCATTGGGAAGTAAAAAAGGAATGGAAATATTAGAATAAAATAACTCTCTTGGCTTAGTCACATAGAAGTGAGAGTCAGAATATTCATTAAAAAAACTTCTGCCTAAACCAATTTTGACAATTTATACTTATAGATTCTAGAAAATAATGGCTAAGTATCTTTTGATATACTACAAAGCTTACATTTCTGTACCACATACAAGAAACTTCTCCGTATACAGAAAATACAATTTTGAAAAATATTTTGTGGCAAAGGAAAATGAAATGTAAATGTTTATTGAATGAAAAGGCATGGATCAGAGAGACTGCAAACCTTCTTAGGGCATGGAAGAAAGCAGCATAGAGCTCTGAACTAGGGGAACTGCTGCCAGGATTCTGTCTAGAAGGGAAGCCAGGAACTTAGAAAGTGATTAAGGGTTTGGCTAGTGATGAAAGCAATGACCCCGCAAAGACATCTTCAACCCCCTATGTTATTATGACTGCATCTTCTGCTTGTCTCCAGAGTGGGCACAAAATACTCATACACCAGATTTTCTAATATCATGTTGTGTTATCACTATCTATGCAAGAACTAAAGAGAGAATTGCTTTAAAGAATAAAACAGGTGTATAATGTGAATTTATGTTCAGTGAAGGATGTGTAGTGGGTTATATCTTTGTAATTGTGTATTTAGTGAATTTGGATATATTTATGAAGGGTATATAATTAAACTATAAGTTTTGGGTTTTGAAAAACAGAAACCAAATATCTTTTAACTTTAGAAAGAAAGATACAAAAAGTAAGACCAAACCTTTCATTATATACTGCTTGGCCCTTTTAACCCATGGACTGCACATCTATAGATTCAACCCAACACATATGGAAATGTTTGAAAAAGTTTACAGCTATACTGAACATATAAAACAATTTCTACATACTATTCACATTGTATATTAGAGGTTATTAATAATCTAGTGGTAATGTTTAAATATACAGAAAAGGCATACAAAATAGATAAATAATGCACTATTTTAAATATAGATTATAATATTTCAGATTTTTGTATTCATTATAGTCATAACTATTTCTGCAAACATATACACTCAGGGGCAATTGTGCATATTCTCAGACAGAAAACCTCATGGTATATAGATATGTATATATATTAGAGAGATGAACCAGTGAATGATAAATATGTGCTAGGTTTAGAAAATAATTAGGTCCAAAAAATAATGCCACATTAAATTGTTTCATGAGTCTGCAAATATATATTCTTTTTAGAAAAAGCAATTATTCTTTGAGAGTCTTTTTCTTTTGTTATACTTTCTGAACTTTTCTTCAGATTCCATTAAAGTACAATTTGAAATCCTATTGGCTGACAAAATTTATAACCATACAGATCTAATAATATTAATTAGATTTTAGTGTTAGTTTGGGAGAAAGATTTTAATGTCAGTGCATGGGTTTAGTCATGCTTTCTATGGGACACTTCAGATAGTTCATAATAAGAAAATGTAAAATATAATTAGTTATACAATTAAAAATCGGCTAGAAAAATCAAATTAGAAACAGAAGATTTGTAATGAAAGGTAATGTTCAAATTATGACTGTTCTGTATGTATGTACTTTGAATATTTTCAAACCATTAGCCAACTTAATACATTTTACTGAGAACTTACTATGAACAAACCAGTAGTAAATATTAGTTACAGAATCTCATGAATTTGATTTTGATTATTACATATAATTGTCAATATTAAACCATATTTTTACTATTTTATTGTAATTAAAAATAGAAAAGAATGTGTAATGAAGTTTCAGTGTTTTTATTTTGACACTAGATTTTAAAGTGTAAACATATATGTTAATGTATGTTTATGTTCATAATTGCTTATTTTCATTTTATTTCATGCTAAACTCACATATTTAAAATAATTCAATATATCTTAAAATAACCATAACAATAAAATACTTGTTTAGATTATCACTGGATTTCTTTAATTTACACTGTGAAAAAACAAGTTGATCAGACAAATATTACCTAGCACCAGCAATACTTGAAGTACTCAGCATTTAGTGTGGTGGAGTGTTGAAAAGACATTTATTTCTAAGATAAATAATTCATAGTGCAATAAGGATTAATCACATATTTAAGCTGATATATTTTGTTGGCAGGAGACAAGTGGTACTTAAAGAGCTTATAGCACTAGTATAAAAATTATTTTGAGTTCTTATAAAGGTTTCTTAGATCTGTGTTAAACACTAACAGATATATTTTGGTTATATACAAAGCAACAGAAGTTACTTTAATGGTTTTTAATGATAGGCAAAACAGCATGAAGAGACGAAGCAAGTAGACACAGGGACATCTATGAGGTAAAGCAATTACGTCAAGTTTATCATGGTGACCATTGATGAGAAACAATGGACCAGAACTTGAGGAAGATTGACTAAGGGATAAATACTCAAGTGATGAACTGGAATCACATATTCTGGAAGTTGTATGGTCTCCCCAAATTCATGAGGAGACCAAACAACTCAAATTTCACTTTAGAAAGAATAATTTAAAGAGGTCTAACAGAAATTGAGATGAGGTTGGTTTACTTAAATATAAAGACTATTGTCTGAGTTATATACTTCATGTAACATGAATGTTTTTGTTTTATTTTCCCAAGGCTGAATTCCAAAGCTTTGTATGGTAAACAGAGCAAGGCCAGATAGAAGCTGTAACAGCTATCACAAAGTCATATATTGATAGAATGTTCATTTTATTAGGACCTCTAATGTAATAATTCAGAAAATTAATATAAATGAGAAGTGCAGAAAACGGTAAGACTCATGAATGACTTAACTTTATAATTAAGATTAAATACCAGAGTCCTGTACAAAGAAGAGAACCTGAACCATAACTGAAACAAAAGTGCTGAAGTCATTAATTGGTAAGGAAAGTGAATAGTTCTTATAAAATGTAGGCTCCTTGAAAAAATTAGAAATATGGATCCAGAAATTAGTAAACTTCCAGAACCTGGAGTTTTAAGGAAGACTTTGGGAGAGTCATTGCTTTGGTATAACGTTGGATGACTTCCTTATGTTTAAAAGCATAGTGGGAACACTGTTTATTGATTGGATGGCTTTCAGAGAAATGGTTAAAGGGTCACACTGTTCACTAGATTGAAGTAGGATTAAAATTAGTTCTTATCAGTACTTGTGTTATATTCTTGAATCACTTTAAGTGACTGGAATAAAGCTTTCATAAATATTTATTATTGAATACTTTCCACTAATATATTATTAGGTTTGACTGAGTTTTACTTTAATAATATAATAATGAAGTATCTTTTTATTTTTACGATAATGTTGTATTTAAATTTGAAACTAATTTGTTTTACATGTCAAACCTCAGTTACCTCACACATGCAAAAATAAATTAAAATTAAAAATAAAAAGAAGCATGGAGATTACTGATAAAGATACAAATACAATTGCATTTTTATTCTCTTGAGTTTATGTGTAGCAGGATAATTGAATTCAGATGAGTTTTTTTATTGAGTTACAAGGATTAAAAATAATGAAAAATAAAAGTTATAAAAATTACATATAACTTTGTGGCAACCCCCCCAATCCATTTTTACAAATAAAATCTACCTTGGAAGTTCCAAGTTCCAAGGAATTTTGACATTCAGGGGCAAAAGAGATATGAACTAGTACTAGTTTAAATGAAATGAAAATTCATTATACAAATTATTGTTGAATTTGAGGCAGGTGTCCCCTTCCTACTTAGGAAGGTAAGAAGTAGGAAAGTAGACAAATGCCACATGGTTGTAACTGATTTAAAGTCAGGAAAGTTCATCTTCAATGTTATATTTCAAAGTTTTTTCTAAAAATGTATTTTATAGAGAGAATCTACAAGACTTCCAAAGGAGAATAAATTAATTAATATTTATAATATTTCAGCCATTAAAATGTTTGACTAAGTAATTAATGAATGAGGTGCTACTCATCTAAAAGAAAAGTAGTCCTTAGCTTATGCCCTAGAGAAATAGGGTAAATTATCTCTCCTGCTTTGGAAATTCTCAGGTCCATCCCCAGTTGCAGTAGAGATGGAAAAGGCAGGAGGAGAACAGAAAGAAAAACGTAACATATGAAATTTTTGTTAGAAATCTGAGAAATCTGTTTTCATAAAACTCAATTGCTGTCGCCTACTGAATTGCCATGAGTTCTGAAGAAAAGCAGGCAATCCTCTTTTACACAGACATTTTTCAGACAAGACTCAAGGATTCTTAAAAATCTTACACTGGCCATTTAGATTAGAAATGTACATCCTTACAGAAAAGTCACTAGATTAATAGAACATATCTTTTCCCCAACTGTAATGTTCTACCTGTGTAGCGGGATATTGTGTGGTTTCTCCCATGGACTCATGAAGACCTGATGAAGAGTTGTGTACAGAGAAGCATCACATGGATGTTGCTCTTGGCTACAATCCATGTCTGCCCACAACATAACCTTGGGCCAAAGACTCTAGTTTTTAAATCAAATCAATTATAAATTTTCTACTCAAAGTTTCTCATTCTAACAACTTCTTGTGTCTTTCCTACAGAAAGCCCCCACACTTAACCTTTATTTTTCAAAACAAATGAAATGGAAGTAGAAAAAAATTATTATTAATTTGGTACTGTTTTTTATTGAAAATCATAAGATTAAGATAGACATGATGCCTCTAAGCTCTGGCAACCTACGCTAGAAGAATACCATACATCTATATTATAGGTAAAAGGAGTGGAATTTAAGAAGAGACAGTTGTGAATCTGCCATAATTAATACCTGTGTGTAGAATATAGGAGAGCTTCATTATTTCCAGAACTCAAATTGTAAAGCTGTGTGATTTCAATATCCAGATATGGCTAGCTTCATTATTCAGCATATAACTCACCATTTAGTGTGCATGACAGTTGAGGGACCCTACCTAGACAAGTAGTTGTTAAGTCAAAGAATAAGTCAAAGTCCCCAGTTAGCCTCCAGTATGTGTCCCCCTAATCATCATCTCTCTTCTTGTGTCACTAATATACTTTCAAATATTATATTGAAATTGCGCCACAGTTAGCCCTCTGCACTTAAACAGAATACGCATCTCTACACCATCCATTCTCTTTTACCATGTGTTGTCTTCTCATTCATTCTGTCATTCTCATCTTAGATTAACACATCACCTTGCTGCATGTACTGTTTCTGTGTCTAATAATTAGAATGTTCTCCAGTAGATTATAACTTCCTGGAAATTTGCCTTTTATAAATTTATTCCTCTGTTAATAATTTCCATATGACACAGCTGTTTCTCCCTTAAGTCTCTAATCATCTAAGGAACTGTGACAATAATTTACTTGTTTACCATTAAGTCTAAGGCTTGTTCCTGCTCCTGGAACATAATAATGGGTCTAAATTTGTTGATTGAATAAAGTCACATGCGTGAAACACCTGTAAGCTTTACAAATAGATTAACCCCTGGGAACAATTGCCTAACATACCATCTTTGAAATTTTCTTGAATTTGAGCAAAAAAAAAATGTAGAAAACTGAAAATGATAATGCTTCACAGGATCCACAGACTGTCTTAAGAATAAATAGTTCCAGTGAAGAGGTACCTCCATTTGAGGTGTTTGCAAGGAGGGTCCCCTTGATTAACTCCTAGAACTTGAAATCAAGGCATCATTGCTGAATACACTACATACTTCAGCCATAGGACTCCTTCACTAGCCTCCTTCCTGAGGGCCATTCTCATAGTATCATAACTTTGGCAAGCTGCCAAGAAAGAATAATTACTGACAAGGCTATCTGCCTACTTGGAAAGTCTTGAATCCCATAATGAGCAGGCTGGTAAGATATCCCAAATTGTGGTACTACCATCATTTGGATAACCAACTGCTTTTTAATTCAACTTAAGACCACTTCAGTAGAAGAAAACTTATTAGAGGTACTATAAACCAAGAAATCTACCTATGGCTCGAGAAATCATAAAATCTAGAGAAGAACATACTATTGCCACTTTACTAAATTAGTGCAGCTTCCAACTGTATTCAAAAATAATAATATCTGTAATTAAACACACTTATCACTCTTCATCACAGAAAGTTTTTGAAGAATATAGAAGCTATAAGAGGAGTCCACAGTTGGTCAAAATGCAGGGTATTAGGAACCAGTACCAATTGTATCTATAACATAACTCAGGCAACACCATGGGAAGAAAGAACAGATAAATTATAAGAAACTCATGACAAGGGTAACTGCTGTAAGATAGCATCATCTAGACATGGCAGGGACACTACACACAGAAAATCTCAACAATGTGGTTTCCCACACAGGACCTGAATGGGGCCAGAAGTCAACATGCCATAAGGATGGGAAAAATATCATGAATCTCTATCTTTAGATAAAGAACTAAAGTAGTGAATACCAGTTAATAACTGGTGTGGTAGGTCAAATCAGTTTTCTTCAGAGAAAAACCCCTTCTGGCTTCCAAATCTTGTGTATACTTAATAATTATTATTATTGATGAAGTTGTTATGAATTTGAGAGGGACATGAAAGGAGTTATCATGGTAGAGGACTGTAATAGGTGTAAATATGGTATACATATGTGTGAAATACTAAAAAAAAATTGAAGTATAGATTTACAAAGACTAAAAAAGAAGACATTTCATTTTCTTTCCTAAGAATCAAATAGAAGAATTTCAGAATAACAGAAAGTAGCCACTCAATTTGGATAGTATCTGTTTGTGTATTATTCCATATACTATTGAAAATTCATTGCAATTTTTATGATTATAGCTATGTGGTATATCTGCATCTCTGGTCAAAATATACTTACTGAAAATGAAGACCAGATATAATCTGAATATTCAAAAATCTATGTTAAATATTAGACTTGTTATTGAGTTATGAGTAATATGAGAACTAAACCTTTTTGACATTATTCTTTTATATGTATGAATAATAACAATAATATAAAATACTTTTTATAGAAATTATAAAATTATAATTACAAATTATAAAATTATAATTTCAAAACTATAAAATTATCTCATTGGCAGAGAGCTTACATGTCATAAGCAAGACCCTGGGTTCTACCCTCATCATCAGTTAAGGGGACTGTGGAGATGTAGGAGGTAACAAGTTTGTATTGTAACGCTGCATGGTCAATTAAATATTCATATTCATTGTATAAATCTTAAATCATTTTAGTAATGTATTTGGACAAAATTTCGAAACTAGAGATTTTAACAAAGCATATGCTTTATTTTGATTTGCAGAAATATGACCTTGTACTTAATTCATAATTTTCAAAAGAAAAAATATGGAAATACTTTTTTGAGGATATTCTGGAAAGAATAATAATTTTTTTAAAATCATGTAGTTTTTTTAAGTAGATGATAATGAATGTAAATCATTCTACAATACAATATGAGCTTATTTTCACATTTGTTTGGGATTAAACTGCATCAATAAACTGCTTCCACATGTATGCTAATTAACTGCAACAGGATTAACTATACTACTTGGAGGATTAAAGACAAAAGGTCATGAAATCCTACCTTTATAGTTCAAAATTTATTGGTCTATTTCTGGTCACTAAGTCTCACCTAAGAGTAATACTATTATGAGCTGTCTTTTGACTTAAGGACTTAATAATAGATTCTTTCCCTTGCATTTAAAGAGGTTGAATTATTACTGGATAGGTGTAGCACTGAGTATAAAACGAATTAGTGATTGTCTAAAATTTCTTACATCATTACAAAATGTCACTATTGCCAGGTGACCCAGAAGGACATAAGTTAAATTTTCATTTAGCAACATGAACAGCACTTCAAGATATTAGTAAAATTATCTCAGTAGCTTCCTGAGGTTACAGTGGGATTTGCTTTGCTTGTGTTTGATGCTTATTAATTAGAATTTGCAAAGTAAAATGAAAATGGATAAAAGTATTATAAGCATATTTGGTGATTATGAATGATAGTGCAAGTGAGACAGAGAAACAGAGATAAGTGGGGCAGAGGAGATAATGGGAACTCAGTAAAAATGGAAACAAAATTTAGTATTTGTTATAAGAATATTTTTTCTGAAAATAATTGAGTCAGTAAAACTCTCATTGTTACTGCTTTATTTCATTTATTTTCTAATAGTTGTGCAAATACAAATATTAAGAATCTTATAATTATCTAGTTCATTTTGAGTGAAATAAATCAAATATCTCAAGAAAAGTTTCTTTCATCGTTCCTATTATCTTCATCTGACTTTTATAATTGCTTAGGTAATAATGACAGACAATCACAATAGCAGCACCAATTTATCCTTTCAAAATTTCTCAGACCAACACAAGAATCATATAATTCTCATTATTGCTTCATAAGTTCACTTATTCCTTCATTGAAAAAGAAAAGTATCTGTATAGTGACTCTGCACCGGATACCATTTGGTATACACAGCCAGCACAAATTAAGAGATTGTGTCTTCCATTACTATGAATATATACACAATTTAAAATTAGAGAAAAAAAATCTTATGGTAAGATTAAATGTGACCATTAGAATGAAGAAGAATTTAATTAGTTATATGAGGGACTGGGTAATATCCATTTGAACATTTATGCTACTGAAGTTGGTTACTTCACTCTGTTAATGGCATTTGCTTGGTTTAATGAATACCAAACCAATAGAAAGGTATATTTTGTTTGAAAATTCTTCAACTCAATACAGTTTTCATGCTGCCATTTGAAATATTTCATTTTTACTTACATGTCTATGTTGGAGGTTTTATGTATATGTGCATATAGACACTGATGAATCTAGAGTACAATGTTAGATTACTTGGAATTTTAAGTTCAGACTATTGTGAGCCAATGAATGTAGATGTTGGGGAACAAACTAGAGTTCTTCTCAACCACTTTAAATCATTTTCTTCTGACTATAACAAAGAGAATATTTAAATGTTGGAGAAGGGATCCATAGTAACTAATGTTTTATGTTGCCTTCTATCACACACTTTTCCAGTCCTTAGGCATTTATGTATCAATACAATGTGACTTGTTTCCTTATGCACACTAAACAGTTGGGGTTACAGTGATATAATTCTATACCTCACACACTTAGATTGGGGAATATTTTCAGTTAATTTAATTTAGAAACAATCTTATTTTACATATCAATCCCAGTTCCCTCCTCCTCCCATCCTCCCATGCCCCACCCCACTGATCTCCCCATCCTACTTCCCATTCCCTCCAGCATTGGACCAAACCAAGCCCTCTGAATGTGGGTACCTGTTAGGAAACCTGGGTAGTCTATGGAACCTCTGACAGTGGAACCATAATTTAACCCTAGTGCATAAATGGACTTTGGTAGCCCATTTTCCATGGAGGAATACTCTCTCAGCCCAGATACATGAAGGAGGGCCTAGGCCCTGCCCAAAATGATGTGACAGACTTTGATGAATTTCCCATGGAAGGTCTCACCCTCCCTGGGGAATAACTTTTAAAAAGAAATTTATGCTTAAATGCATACTTCAGTTCAGTGTTTAGCTGTGGGTATCTGATTCTTCTTCCATCAGTTACTACATGAAGGCACTTGGATTGCATATAAGGAAGTCATCAATCTCATTATTGGGGAAGGGCATTTAAGTTAGCAGAGCTCTCCACTATTGCTTTGTTTGTTAGTTTTATTTTGTTTTAGTAAAGTCAATATTAATGGATTAGATTCCTATTGGCCCATTTAATATATTTCAATGAATAATTTCTGCTTCTATTCTTAATCTCAAGAATTACTACTCTCATATTAAAATACCAATGTCAGATATTAATTTTGTTAATAACACTTTTGAATGGTTGAGTAGTTATAGGTGATAATAACCTATTTTTTTATTTCAAATAATTCTACAACATTACCAATTGTTAGTCTGAAGAAAATCTTCTAAGTCACATCATGATCAGTTCACAACTTAACCTTGGTTGTACTGATGGAAAAATAAATAAACTATCATATTACTATGTGAAGTGGGTATTTTCGATTGGGATGAAAGGAGACCTGCTACCGAATATATTGTCAATATGCACTATAAATGCATATGATAAAGGCAATAAAAAAGGGGGAAATACCAAATTGCTATCGACATGCTAGAAAAAAAGATATTTATCAGGCCAAAAGGATTCAATGAAGTAGATCTTAATGGGTCTGAAGCTGTTGACAAAGCCACAACACTGGGCCCAATTAACAATACTCATTTCTAATTAACAGTTGCTGACTCTTTGCCATTGAAATATTCACACTCTAGGTGTGAAGTGGCAACCCCCATTTGTCATATCTGTCAAAATTAATTTTAAAATCCCACAGTCTTTCTTCTAAAAGATATAAGTGAATACACAAAGCATACTTTTTACCTTCCAAGGTTCAGTTTCAGGACAAAGACTAGGAAATAGGACACAGAAAGCTGTTGAAGTTAGATTTAATTTTTAAACGTATGTTGACTAATTTTCATGCTTTTTCTAATTCCAAATAGTATGCCAAAGTTAATTTTATATTTTTAAAGAAAGCATTAAAAAATTGGGAGTTCTTATCCTGAATTTTTTTTTTAAATTTTTCACTTGAAAATTATATTACTCAACTACTATATGTTTAACACCATATTACACACAGCTTCACAAATTATATTGAATTAATGTACCATAAATATGACCAGATAATGTATATTGGATAATATAACAGTGTGATAAAGAAAGCATAAAATGTTAATTATTATTATAGTTGAGTATTAAAAGTGAGCCTGTGGTTATATTTTGAAGATGAAAAATTATAGTATATCAATAGAATTGGAGAAAGTTGTACCACAAAGAGAGAGAAAGAGAGAGAGAGCATACAAGTGGCCAAGAACTTTACAATCAGAATCCTTACACATGAAGGGTTGTGTGTCTGTAGTAACATTTATATCAGGTTCCTTGTTTTAGATTCAATTTTCATCTAAGCAGTGGTCTTTTTGCCAATAATACAAATGCTCTGTTTTCCTCCATCATACAATATGGTTGTAGAGAACATAATATTATTTTAATTATACAAATGAAAAACATAGTTGTGGAGCCCCAAAGGACTATCTTCCAAAGTTAGTGGGTGGTTTAACCAGAGTTGTAACGATGCACTTGTATATTTATTGTGTATTCATGATTGATTGATTATTCCACATTCGTCAAACTGGGATTTAAAAACAAATGGCCTACCTCCCAAGGATTGTGTTACAGAAGAAATGCAACTAATTACCTAAGAATTTACTATACAGGTAAAAAATGCTATAACACATTGTACAATGTAGCATGTATAAATGAAAGAATGAGGGTTAAATTCATCCTTTTAAATTTGAGAATAATTCCAGATGAAAATCATACTTTCTGATTATCACCTAAATGTCTTACTTTTATGTCCATCTTTGTAAAACATAGGGAATCATTGGTAAAGAAATTGAGGTATAAAACATTTCATTGCTCAGAGTCCAGTATTGTCATGGTAGGACTTGATGGTGTGCAGGCAGGTGCACCAGAAGAGCTGAGAAGAGCTGAGAGCTATGCATCTTGATCCATAGGCAACAGAACATGGCTTGATCATATATAAGACTTCAAAGTCTACCTCCACATGACATACTTCCTCCAACAACACTACACCTACTCCAACAAGGCCACACTCTTAATAGTATCATTCAAGCACATGAGTCAATGAGGGGCATACTTGTTCAAACAACAGTACCCCATGAAAGTTAATTGAGACTAGACTGGCTCTTTCTTATCTAAATTCTGACAGAAACAGAATTACATACATACAACTTATGTGAATTTGAAATTTTCCAAAAGATAGCATATGTTAATAATTAAACATCTTCTCTCATTTTTCCCTCAATTGATCAAAGTTTAGAATACATATAGTAGGTACATGGCATAGATAAAACAAATTTTAGTATGTTATATACTATTATGTAAAACTTCCAATTTTCACTGTTATAAATTATGAAAATTATCATAGGTAAGTCATATGCTTATTGATGTTTTACTTCTGATAAACTTCCAAACATCTATTAAAAATAGTATAAAGTACCTACTTTTTGGGAAATGTTGAATAAACTTTGATTCAATATATGGAATAACCTAGAAGGGTAGCAACTGAATACTATGTAGATAGTAAATAAATACACAATTTTAATATTTTAGTGTTTACCAATCTTCTTTTCAAAACATATAATTCACAGAAAAAAATACACCTGAATTTTCTTTTTAAAAGAAAACATGAATGATGGCTACAGGTACTACACGTGAAATGAAAATTTAATATTAAGAACTATATATTCAATTATAAAAATGGTTATTCTAGATGTATAAACACATATATTTTACCTGACAACATCACTACTTTCAGGGAAGTTAATCAAATTACATGGTCACTGAATAACATAAAATAACAGATAGAAAGTATTTGAACCAGTACATAGTTGTGAGAAAATGTTCAATAACCCAAAATAGAAGTACTGGCTAAGATTATTAGTGCACAGTAAACTATATTTTAGGTCATGTTTTTATTGGTTCTTTGAGACAGGATTTTTCTGTCTTGCTTTAGAGCCTGTCTTGGAACTAGCTCTGTAGACCAGGCTGCTGGGACTAAAGGCGTGCACCACCAACACACATCGATATCAGTTCATTCTTGGGAGCTATACAAATATTAGTACAAGTGCTCACAGAGACATTAAGCCTGACATAAAGGGTAAGAGCTAATGCCTTGGCTGCTTTCCTTTCTGATCTTCAGCTTGAAGCTTGAGCCCCAATATCAGTCTCTGGGTCTTTTATTTTTCATAAATCATATTGGTACCCAAAGTACAAATTCATTGAAAAGCCTCTTTAATGCCACCAGTCCAGGCCCAACATTGAGCTACAGGTGGGACTCCTGCCTGAGTCACTACCTGACCAATTATGTTTTCTTTGTTTTTTCTCCTCAAATCTTTGAGCAAGTGTGGGATATATTTGGTTATAGCTTTTCTAAAACGTCTTCAGCCGCCACCCAAATATGGGTGGCTTTCAGGTTTTCTGCTGCAGGCCCTCTCCTTGAGTTGATACTCAGCTCACAGCCACAGGCTAGTTCTTGGATCAGATATGCTATGCCTTGCAGTTCACTGACACTGTTGGAAGATATAGTAAATAAATTAGGAACTATTAATAAAGAAAAGAAGTAGTTTTAAAAAAAGAGAGTTAAAAATCTTTGTTGTTAGTTTGATAATTCTTGGTTTAACTATGAAAAAGTTGCTTGATTTGAGTGTTAAGATGCAGGCCTTAGAAACACCTATTAAAGTAGATTATAGAGCTATTCAAACACAGACTGGTAATTACACAGAGAAACAAATTCAGCATTGCATTTTCAGGTTAACAAAGAGCTCTCTAAGGTCTTAACAGAACCAACTTTAATATATCTACTAACCTTATAGGAAGTGCCAAATGAAAGAGGTTCTATAAGAGATACCTAGAAGGCTGTGACAATGTTAGATATAGGGAAATTAAAATAAGCTGTGAACTCATATGGCATACATTCACCATTTGTGAAGGAGATGGTTATCTTGTAGTCAGTTTATAATAGAGTTATCTCTATAGACTGGATAAATTTGATTAAGGCTGTCCTAGAGCCTGGTCCATAATTACTATTGGCTTCCGGGTGAAGAGAAGAGTCTAAGATAATTGCCCAAAAGGCTAAAGCAAGAAGTTTGAGTAACTCCCAAGATCAAATTCTTAGAGAAGAAGATTATGCTACTTTATAAATGCAATGTTTATATGATGATCACATCTTGGGTTTATGACATGTAGCAGCTTTGGATGCTTGGAAAGAATTGGAGAAGCAGAAAGGAAAATCAGCTAATTTACAAAATGTATAAAGGGTCCAAAGGAAGTACTCACAGATTTCTTACGAAGACATTCATTAGCAATAAATACAATGATAACAGATTGAAACTATGATATTTTAAAATGCTAATGCCCAATACTGAAGAACACTTAACACCTTTTAAAGCAAGGTCAGCACCTTTGGAGGACTGGATCTGAGATACAATTAATACTGAAGCTCCTGTTCATGATTATGGTACAGGGATAAGAGAGCTGATTTCAACAGTCTTAAAGAAAAATTAAAATGTCAAATGTTTAGTTATGGCAAACAAGGTAATTTTAAACATGATTATAAAAAGGGCATTTATAGTAACAATTATTTTTTATATTATAATCCAAACAGAACATCCTTCCCTTCTGGATTATGCAGAAGGTATGGCAAAGGCAGGCATTGGGCTAAGGAATGTAAGTCAACAAGACATTTTCAAGGCACCACTTTGCCATGAGGAAATTCCTTAAGGAGCCACCTCTCCCAGGCCCCTATGCAAAACCCCTTGTCAAATTCAGTTCAGGGCTTTCCTGTCACCATGGAAACCACTTCCCAAAGCAATTAAAGAGCCTAATACCTATTGTAAGTAATCATCTTGTTCTGGATAAAAGAAGATCAACAAAAGAAAGAAAAAAGCCAGGAAAAATAAAAATGTAAGTATATTGGCAAACTACTATAAATGATCAAAGACTAAATTTAAAAGTACTAATAAATAATGTTATCATTGAAGGTCTAGTAGACACAGTGTGGACATAACAA
The DNA here is from genome assembly GCA_030556225.1 of Cricetiscus sungorus. Classification (NCBI taxonomy): domain Eukaryota; kingdom Metazoa; phylum Chordata; class Mammalia; order Rodentia; family Cricetidae; genus Cricetiscus; species Cricetiscus sungorus. The sequence goes on from JANBXA010000398.1 coordinate 44,163,060, forward strand.
TTATATCATAAGAAACTTGGCATCAAAATTGGTCTCTTCAGGAGGTAAATGTTCAACTTTGAAGGACTGGAACTTTATCTCAGGTAAAACAGAATTCAAGATGTGTATGGGGCCAAAGGATTATGGGGAGTATTAAAGTCAGAATATGTGGCTAAAAGCAATCAATTTGTGTGGATGTTATACATTACAGCAATGGAATACACAGATTTACATTCCTCCAATTTAAGAAACAATATATATATTATAACAATATATAAATTAATACATGGTTCTGGAAAATTTATAAGAAGATATAAAGAACAGTTCCTGGCCATTCAGGTTGGACAACAACAGGCCACAGCAGCTGATGACCTTTCAAAGGCACCAACAGCTCTACCTTTAAAATGGTTAACAGACAAACCTGTATGGCTTTCACAATGCCCTTTAACAGGGAAACTGTAGGCCTTAGAACATCTGGTACAGGAGCAGCTAAATGCTCAGCATATTGAAGAATCATGTTGTCCTTGGAATTCTTGTATATTTACTATTAAAAAGAAATCTGCAAAATTGAGAATATAACAGATATTAGAGCTGTTAGTATGATGATTGAGCCAATCTTCTCTCTACCTATTGGAATTCCTTTGCCTTCTTTATAGCCTATTGGATGGCTTCTCATAGTTATTGATTTAAAAGATTATTTCTTTAGTATACCATTAGAAAAAAAAACAGAGAAAAAATTTACATTCACAATGCCTACTTATAGTATTTCTCAGCTTGTTGAGATATCAATGGGAGGTATTTTCATGGAGAATGATAAAAAGGCCCACCCTTTGCCAATATTTTGTATGGCAGTCATTGAAAATAATACATAAGCAATTTCCTAAATCTAAAGTTTACCATTATATGGACAATATTTACTAGCTGACTCAAATGTAGGTACTTCATAAAGAATGTTTAAAGAAGTAAAGAAATATTTTCTTGTTGGGGAATACAAATTGCTCCTGAGAAATACAAAGAGAAGATTCTATTAATGATGTGGATTATAAAATATGTCTAAAAAAATTAACCTCAAAAGGTACAAATTTGGAGAGACAGGTTGTAGAATCTTAATGACTTTCACAGATTCCTCAGAGATATTTCTAGTCTAAAGACCACTGTTTGGCTACATAGTAATGAACTGAGTAAAACTGTTCAAAATCTTAAACTATGAAAAGAACTTAAATAGTCCAAAGGAATTATCAACTGAAGCTGAGTGTTATTGTCTGTAGTGGAAAAGAAATCACAGTATGTACATATGGAGCATTTGGATCTAAAGCTTGAATACATTTTGGTTATTTTACTCTCTAAGCATTTTTCCTACAGGAATATTAATACAGAGGAAAGACTTTCTCTGAGAATGGAAATTTTTCCACATAGATGTAATTAATATTCTATTGATAGGGAGTGTGATACATGCCTCAGAATTTCACCAAAACACCTTGTCAATAATAAAGTTTTGAAACAATATTTTTCCATCACTTGACAAACAGCCAAAGAAATTATGAGGAAATGTCCTACTTGTTTTTATATAACCAAACTCCAGTACCTACAGGAAGTCACCCAAAGGTATTCAAAGGAATGAATCTGGCAGGGTATGTATTACATTTTGTAGAATTTGGAAAATTAAAATATGTACACTACACCAATGATACCTATTTAGGTGTTCAATGGACAGCTGCTTTTGTTTGGAAAATGATTATTCAGTCATTACTCATAGAAGTCATGTCCATCATGGGACACACCTACAAGTTAAGACTGAAAATGCTAACAATACACATCTCTAATAAAATAGGATTTTGTTTGTTTTGCTTTTTATAATATAACACATATTAGAGGTATACCACGCAATCCTACAGGGCAATCAGTTATGGATAGATCAAATGGAACTCTAAAGGATATGCTAAATAATCAGAAAATGTAATAAAGACCCCCAGAAATAGATTGAATAATTCTTTGTTAACTTTGAATTTTCTAAGTGCTAATGAGAAAGGAATGACTGCTTCAGAGAGACACTGTATAACAGAAAAAAAATCTATGGAATTAATTCAGCTTCTATACTTTAAAGAAGGGTAATCTCAGAATGGACACCAGGATATGTGTTAAGTTGGGGAAGGGGTTTTGCTTTTATTCCACAGGAAAATAAAAGCTATGACAAAGTTTCAGTTTCAGTCAGAGAGACCTCTTCATTAGAAGAGATGATAGTTCATCAGATGGCATGGCCATTCAATCTAAACTACCTCTAAACTTAACAAATGCTTTTTATTTGGTCTTCAGTAACATGTCATAAAGGAATCTCCCCTAAAATAGGGTTGGGGAAGGATTTTGCTTTGTCTTCTCAGGAGAATTAAAGGCATCAAGCTAAAGAATCTGAAGAACACTGACAAATAAGACAAGTGAAGAACAAGGAAAAATCCCAAGGAAAAGAGTGATTTGGCCTTTTATTATATCACATCTCCAACAGGAAAAAAATTCATAAATCTTCCCAAATGCCTGTTTCTGCCTTTTTGTAGTCCCAGTTCAGTTCAAAATTAAAAGCTGGATTTGGAATTGGAAGGCAAGAAAGGCAAGGCAAGGCAAGACCCGCAAGGCATGACATAGAATGTGCATGGAGAGGCAAGATGAGGAGTGGCAAGGTGAGGCAAACATTGAGCAAACCCAAGCATGCTTTTTAGAGTAAAATCTAAAATATAGCTCTCACATTGGAATAGCTGCCTAATATGGGGCAGAAGTAAAACCAAAATTAAGAAACCAATTCTCTGCCATAATCTCATGATCCTTTGGTTTTATTTTTACTCTTTAACAGCTTTTCTTATGGTATAAATATTATCTCAAAATTTATAAGATTATGTATGTATATATATATATATGTGTGTGTGTGTGTGTGTGTGTGTGTGTATGTACTGTGTGTATGTGTATTAATGGGTATATCTTAACTAATTCTAGAAAAAACTCTTTATTTACTTTCGTGTACATGATTTTGTGATTGAATTTCTATTGGGTAACCAGGAATAAAGATTTGTACTCTGGATGTATGTAACAAAGTATGTTTCTTTAACCTATTTGGGTATTTGTTGCATATGGCATTTAAATTGTTTAAATTTTTGGCAGTGAACCATGACCACACTTAACAGTGACTTTTGAATTCTCTAAAAGCATGATGAGGCTCCACAACAATGGGTCCACCAGGACTATGATAACACCACTAAGCTGAAAATATCACTTGAAGATTGGCTTTGGACTACAAACTTCTTAGAACAATACTGAAGTGGCTAGCTAAGATGATCCAGCCTCACAGGCTACTCTTGCCAGGATTTGAGATAAGCCATGCACTTTCTCATTGAAGAGACTAGACATCAAATGATACAGCTATCTTTCCAAGAACTTGACACTTAACCCAAAATTTATAAGAAAGTTTTGGTAATACAAGTTAAAATAGAAAATGAATTAGGTACAACCTTTTGGACTCACCAAGATAGGGCAGATATGGAGTACTTTCTCTGAGTTTGTCAATTGCTTATGGATTAGACATTGTTGATGCATTTTTGCATGTATATATTGTATATAGTAACTATACTTATTTTATATAGCTTTTATAGTAATTATACTTATTGTTCATAGGCACAGCATAGAAAATATAGATCTTTGTGCCATACCAGCCCTGATGCGAGCCTTTCCCCTATTCAGCATGATATCTGACCTAGATCAGTGGTCATGAAGTTAATAGATACTCCTATTGAGAGGATCTCTAAAACTAAGAGGATTCCCTTTCTTCTTTTCTATACTTTCTCTTATATTATTTATAATCTTCTATTTTATTTTATACAAAAAAGGAAAAATGTCTTGATACCTTGTTTGTTCTCTAACAAATAAAGCTGACCTGAATATCAGACAGAAAAGCTAGTTACTAGTTAAACATAGAGGTCTGTAGGTCTGTACAACAGACAGGAAGTGAGAAGGCTGGGGAGAGAGAAAATATAGGGTAGGAGCAGACATGAGATGTGTCCTCTCTTTGACTTAGGAGTTAGTAAGGTAAGAGGTGGCTTTTGAATTTGTCTCTCTAATCTTTCAGCATGTATCCCAATATCTGTGTCTGGGATTTTATTATTAAGTCCAATTGGAACTCATGATGCAAAAATGCTAAAAAAGTAACATGAGAAAATAATGAAATATAAATTAAATAAAAACTAATACCAAGTATCAATGAAACACATGTGTGTTCTTTGAAAATATAAGATTAACAAACTCTCAGCCAAATTAATCAAAATAAATATATAAAGGCCCCAATTTTTAAAATTAATGATACAAAGAAAAACAGTAGGGCAGATATCAGAAAATCTAGAGATTTTCTTATAATCTTATAATAAATTTATAATAAATCTTATAATAAACCCATCTTATAATCCTATATTGCTCTACAATAATGAAAAATTACAATGAGCTTCTAGGTGAGTATGATCTCTGGAAATTAAACCAAAATGCAGTAAATAATTTAAACAGATTTATAGCCAGCAATGATATTAAAGCAATTATAAAATGTTTCCTAAGCAAAACATTCTAAAGACCATTTGTATTAACTACAAAACTCTGTCATTATCTTCACAGAATACCTGCCACGACCACTACTCAAATTATAGCATAAACAATAACAAGAAATGGAGTAGGAAGACTGAGGCAAGAGATGAGCAAGGGAGTTGTTAAAATAAAGTGGGTATTAAAAAAGCATATGTGATGGGAGATGTTATTCTGTAAATATGTTTCTCATACTGGTTAATGAATAAAGCACTGTGGTCAATGGGAAAGCAAGATAGGCAGGGCTAGGAGACAAGGAGGAAAGAGGAAGTAGTAAATAGGAGTCAGCATGCAGAGCATGGAGGAAGCAAGATGCTGGCCCGCCATGCTCGGATAAGATGACCATGTGGAAATACTTAGATAAGTAGAAATGGGTTAATTATTAAGACAGAGCTAGCCCATAAACAATAATAGCAACTGGCCAACAGGCTTGTATCAAATACAGAGTCTCTGCATGTTATTTGGGGCCGGCGTAGTGATGGGACATTGTGGGCTGGCAGAAAACATACATGCTACACATATGGTTTACAGGGATTTTCAGAGAGTTCTCAAAAGATATTTTACAAATGGCTGAGAAACTTAAAAAATACATTCAACATATTTAACCATCAGGGAAATGCTGATTAAAAGTACTTTGAGATTTCATCTTACCTCAATCAAAATGGCTAAGAAAAACAAAGCAAATCAAAATGACAGTTGACATGAATTTGAGGAAGGGAGAGAGCTCTTACTCACTGCTGCTGGGATTTTAAACTGGAGTAGCTGCTGTGGAATCAGGGTGAAGACTGTGCAAAGAACTACAAAGAGATCTACCACTTATTCAAAGTACACTAATCTTCAGCCTACACTGTCAGGACTGCAGGTCCACTATGGAGATACCATCTCCTCCAGTCGGGGAAACAAACTAGTAAACACTAGCAAAATATTTAGCAATTAAAAGGCACAGGTAAATCTATCCATAATCCAGGTAAATAATAAAAACCAGAGATTGAATGAAGTGCTTTGCATGAGCAGATAACTATCCTATCTTTGTGAGTCTAAAGTTTTATGTGTAACTTATTTTTTATCATAACTAAGGAAAATCATAAGAATAAATATCTGTTTTTAACTCCATGAAAAATCCCAGAAGGATGATATAAACTCTTGAATTGACAGAGACATCTTGCTGCCTGGAAAGTCAGCCAGTTCCTCTGTAATGTTGGAGCATCCCTCTTGAGCCTATAGGCCTAGAGTTTCTAGCAGACTCCTCAGTGAAGCAGAAAATTTGAAACTGTCCCAATTGCATTTACAATTTGTCAGTCGTTTTTCTCTGTGTCCTGCAGAATGACTGGCAGACTCTTCCATGAAGCAGGAGCCCTAAAGGATTGTCCCATCTTGTTTTGGCAAATTAAGCAGTCACTTTACTCTAGGTCCATTTTATACAGCATATAGCCAAACAGTGCAGGGAAGGGAAGTTTCTTGCCCAAATGGCTATTCCTGCCATGTTGAAAGCAAACTTCAAAGCAAGTTTCTTCAATGTTCATCTTCTACTCTGATGTAATTTGTGTTTTCCAGGAGCAGCTGTTTCTCACTATTATAATAAACCATTTTAAATTTTATGTTCTGTGTGTATTTGAAAGGTTTTGAAGAATGCCTATCCATTTGAAATATTTCTCTGTATATCTAGAAAACCTAAGTAACATAAATTTAAGTTTTGATTATGATAGGTGATTATCTATAATCTGTATTTAATTATACATCACATTTTTAAAAGAGTTGTAAGCCAGGTGTTGGTAGCACACACCTTTATTCCCAGTACTGGGGAGGCAGATGCAGGCAACTCTCTGTGATTTTGAGGCCAGTCTGGTCTACAGAGCTAGTTCCAGGACAAGGTCGAAAATGATACAAAGAAACCCTGTCAAAAAAATAAATAAATAAAAAGGAAAAAAGAAAGAGTTGTATAAACACAATATCTAAACAAGTGTAGTAATATACATATAACAAAACTGACCTAAATTTATATCAATAAACAAAATGCATGCCAATGCAAATTCTTTTTTTCTATATCATGTCCTACCTTGTTTTTCTTTAGAAAGAAATTGACTGTGATGATTAACCATTTATAACCCACCCTGTTTAAATGAAAAACAAACATTACAAACAATCTTTGGGAATTTGGTCGTTGTTTTCTCCAACCTGCTCTCTGCTATTTGGGGACACTGTCAACACCATGATGATCCTAAGAAAACTCAGAAATGTAACCAAATCCTGGCTGTAGTAGTCTGAGCCTCCCTGGCCTCAGCTGCTTTGGATGTTGAATCACCAAGGCCACTGCTTCAGGTGGGGGGGTCTTGTTTGATCAAAGCATAATTGTCTGGAAGGAATCCTCAGCTTTTCACCTTCTGTGAAAACAAAACAGAACCTTTTTTCCAAAGTAACCTACCCTTAGACTTAAATTTTGAAGTCAAAGTATTTTTAAAATCAATCTAGCAGCATTTCTGATCAAATGTCTCTTAGCAGCTGTGGCTCCTTTCTCAGCAAACAAACAATTTAAAGACAACATAATAACATACAGTATCCAGTTTCTCTGTGTACTTTGCAACTTTAGGTGGCTTTTTAAATTTATTTATTTTTATCTTTTGGCTTTTGATATGGGGTTTCTCTGTGTATCTTTAGATGTTCTGGAACTCACTCTGTAAACCTGGCTGGCCTTGAAATCACAGGGATCTGTCTGCCTGTACCTCCTGAGTGTTGGGATTAAAGGGGTGTGTCACTGTATCCATTTACTCTATTTCGTTTTTAGGGATTTTATGCTTTGTCTCTTTTTTTTTTTCCATAAAGACTGCATATAATTTTACCACACTGTAAAACGTTTAGTGGTTTTTCTTCATCTCAGTCTGTCTTTACTGTATATCTATCTTTTTTGACCACATGAGTCTTTACTCTGTTCAACAAAATTGTAGGTGAGTCCTCCCTATTCCTTGGTGTTTTGAAATTTTAGCTTCATGGCAGAATACTGATGAAAGACATGCTTATTGCCACCAACTCTGTAAAGTTTCTAGGTCCTTATCACCACCAAGAAGCATGTCCTTAGCTGCTCATGAACACCATTTAATTGTTTGGTACCAGAGCCTATTGAAACAGCTGTGCAGTTTTTGCCAATAATGCTGAGTCAGGAACCCTCTCTTAAAGAACTATGCCTCTGCTTGCTCTAGCTAACAAAGCCTACCAGAGAAAATCCAGTTACTAAGAAATATGTTCTTTCATTTTAAAGATACATTTTTAAGCTTTTGCCAGGTTTAATGGAGAAATTCTTGCCATTGTTAGACAGAGTTTTTGTCCCTCTTGGTACCACAGGGTTTTACATACAAATAAACACAGAGATACTTATATTAATTATAAACTGTTTGGCCATTGTTTCAGTTTTGCTATTGGCTAGCTCTCTCTTAAATGTTAAACAATTTCTATTGAACTGTGTATCTCCATGTGGCTTTGGCTTACCAGAGAATGTTCCAGCATGTTATTCTTCAGCTTCTACATGGCTTCTATCTGGCTGTTCACTCTATGCCTCCTTATAATATTAAATCTAGTCTTCAAATGCAACTACTAATTTTAAATATTTTACATTGGATTGGACTCCTGTATATTGTATACAAATGTTGAATATTGATACACATTTGAGATTAATGTTGTTAAAACATTCTGTACATACATTTCCAATAGTCAAAGTATTATATATATATATATATGTATATGTATGCACATATACATATACATATATATAGCTAATTTAAAAATATAATACAAATTTCTAGTCCTTAAAAGTTATTATTATCAACTATATAGGACAATAAGTAAATGTAGTTTAGTAAATAGCCAATTATAGCAATTGAACTTGTAGTCACTTTAGGTTTACAAGGTTAAATTGATATAGTAGAAAGATAGGTCATCTTGAAGCACTTCAGAGAGCTACATAATATGGCATTTAACATATTTAATAACATAGGTTCTTGTTTAAGTACAATGAGACACATCTGCTCCTGGAAGCACCAATCTTTGTCAGAGAAGATGATGGGCATCAAAGAAACTCCACATGGAATTTACATTCTTTGTTGTAAAGATAAGGCACTGGGCAAGAAAGTGCCTTTTCATCAACTACTGACTGTAAGCTGTCCAAATTGGACAAACAGGGCACCATAAAAACGTGAGTATAAACCATTCCAAGACATGGTGGTTGAGTCCTTCAGATTATCCTGGTTCACAGAAATGTCTGTCAGATATGTTAGGCCTTTAGGCTGAAGATGGATGTCCCAATGTTGCAGAGCAACCTTGGGTGACTGTCCAGGCAGCCACCTATTTCTGTCATGTCTCACATTTTTTTTTTTAGAAGTTGCTTTCACAAACTTCTTGTTTACTCTGTTAATATTATTTCCTTCTTGGGTCTATGAGGGATGAAAGACTAAATAGTATAGTCATAGTTTTTCCTGTTTACCAGAATCAGTAAAGAAACTCACTAAAAATGTAGTAAGTGTAATATGTTTAAAAGACATTAAAAGATAATTTGATAATACAAATTAGAATAGAAAATAAACTAGGTACAAGACTTTGAACTCATCAAGAAAGAATAAATTATGGAATGTTTCTCAGAATTTGACATATGCTTATGAACTAGACATTGGTAATATACTTATTTTCATTTATTGTATCTAGTATGTAGTTATTGTACTCATTTATATTGTTTTTGTTATATTAGTAATAACCTTTATTTTTAAATTTTAGACAAAATGGGGAGATATGTGGTGATATCTTGTTTGTACAAAAAAAGCCAGTTTAGGGGTCAGAAAATGGAACTTACCACTAGATCACTATAGAGGTCTGGAGCTCTGTGCAGACAGAAAGGAAGTGAGGTAGCTGGGCAAAAACAATATCAACAGGGAGAAACAGGAAATCTCTTTCTTGTCTACTGAAAGGCTAAGGAGGTAAGGAGTGTTGTGGCTTGCCCCTTCTCCCTAATGTCTCAGCTTTCCCTCTATATCTGATTCAGTACTTTTATTATTTAGACTAATTAAGAACTCAATTTACACCCTTTATTACATGTATTTTTATAGGTTGCCATTCTTTAATACAAAATTATGCATGATAAATTATACATTTTGTTAGTTGGTTAACAGTAAGATAAATATAAACGGCTTTCAACTGATCATGTCAGATGCAATGTTTGTGTAAATAAGGTGTGCTATTTAATATTGCTTGTGTGACCCATAATGATTATAGAATCTTTTAAATTCAAGAAACAGTTTGTGTTGAGGTTTATATTTTTTTCCATCTATAATACACATTGGCTTTTTGTTTGAAGCAATACTTAAAGAGTATTTTTCAATTCTTTCATTATCTAAACAATTGCATACTTGTCAATTCTAATATATATTTATATACATACATACATACACACACATACATATATACATATATACATACACACCTTTGGATTTGTTTTGGCCAACACTTTTTTCGATTCAATTTTCATTCTTGGCTCATAAATAACTTTCTTGAATATAAGACCCTTAAAGCAGTAATGTCGTTCACTTCCTGTGCATCTCTCTTCTATTAATGTCATTTATTGCATTTCTACATATTGTATGAAACATATGCTACATTCATTATTCATCTTTTAACAGTCAGTAGTAGTTTAAAACATGATTTTTGTGGAATATTTATCTTCTGGTTGCCTATCATTCTTTCTTGAGGATTTCTGCTTCCACCTTTAATAATTTCCTTTCATCAAAATTTTTCTTCAGAATTTCTCTTGGCATTTATTGCATTTTGAGTTTGCTGACAACAAATTCTCTCAGCTTTTGTTTGAGAATGTCTCTCTTTTGTCTATACTTCTGAATGATACTTTCACTAGGTATAGAAATCTAGCTGACAGCTATTCTTTTTTCTGCACTCATCACTATGATTATGGCATTTCATTATCTCTGGGCTGTATTGTTTCTGATCAGATGTCAACCATCTTTGTGTTGTTGTTGTTCTCCTGTATGTAAAATGTCTTTTATGTCTGTCTTAAAAATGAATTTTCCTCTAAACTTTATTCAGTATTCTACTACTGTGATTTGTCTAAGTATAGTTTTCTTATCTTTTAGTTCTCTAAACATTTAAAATAACTGTATCATCTACTTTTAAAATTCATTTCCCTCATTCTTTGAGACTCTTTGTTTACAAATGTATCTTCCTTTCTGTCTCTTGCAAGTTGTTCTTACATTTTTGTTCAGTTTTTAAAGAGTATATTTCAATTTTTATAGTTTATATTGGTATATTTGAACAGTCAGTATTATTTGGACTCCTGGGTTCACTTTTTCACTAATCTCAATGTACAAACAGTCTTAGATTCAATAGAAAACTTTAACAAGTCCATTTGAATTACAAAATGCATTCATTTAATATTTTGATCATCTTTTCTTACTTTATATATTGATCATTGTAGCATGTCTGTTTTGCACCACCCCACCCGCTGCCAGTCTGGTCCCATAGCCGCGCCAGCCCACAATAACATGCTGAGACTCTGTATTTGATACAATCCTGTGAGCCAGTGACTATCATTGTTTATGGGCTAGCTCTGTCTTAATGATTACCCATTTTTATTATTTAAAGTCTTTTTATGTGGCTTATCTTACCAGAGAGCAGCAGGCCACATCTTGCTTCATCTAGGCTCTACATGCTGACTCCTCCTTATTACTTCCTCTTTCCTCCTTGTCTCCTAGCCCCGCCTAACTTGCTTTCTCCTTGGACACAGTGCTTTATTAATTAACCAGTATGAGAAATATATTTACAGAATAACATCTCCCATCAGTTGATACTTTACTTTTAAAAGACTTTTCTACTTATTTTTATTTATGTGAACATATATGTGTGCCTGGATCAGTTTAAATGCGTATTGTATGTACAAGTGCCTGCAAAGACCAAGGAGCTACAGATCTGCTGGAACTGAAGATACAGGTGGTTGTGAGCCACCTGATGTGGGTGCTAGGAGCTGAACCTTGGTACCCTACAAGAACATTAATTACTCATCCACTGACCCATCTCTCCCACAACCCCCACAAAAGTATATATAGTAGCCCCAAATTCAAATTCATTATTAGGGTTTCTTTTTCATATTTGTTTCTATCTTCCTTTCAGTTCTCAACATTTTGTCAGGATGGAGTATTGCATATGCAAAGTAGCAAGAAATCTGGAATTAAATTTTATTTACAGAAAGAAAACTCCTGCCTTTGTCTGTTAGGAATTATGGTAATGAAATAAACGTAAGTACCCATGAGAGAATTCCAAGGCCTCTCATTTTCTGCACATGGCTCATGTGTGGGTGTGTGGATCTACTCCCATCTACACCAAACATAAGCTTTGCTGATGAGAGCTGACTAAGAAACTGATTTATGAGTGTAGCAGAATTCATTAGGCCTCATTCCATTACTGCATTCCTTAAGCAGTTCCTTGCTATATTATTTCCACTGTGTTCCTGACTATCTATTCTCATTTCTTGGCCACTGAAACACTGTCAAGGATAGATTTCTCCTCATAACATGGGCCTTATAAACAATCAAGTATGGTCTGTATAATCCCATAAACTTGGTGACACTTTGTGCCTGCGTCTCTTGCAAGCAGCTCACCATCAAGATGGAAGGGTTTGTTGCTGGGTTTTTGTTTTCTTTTTCTTTGGTAATGCACAGAATACCTTCAAGTATCATGAACACTAGGTGGTATTTTGGAAGAAAATCACCTACATAGGCTCACAGGGAGTGGCTCAATTAGGAGGTGTAATCTTGTTAGAGCAGGTGTTATATTGTTGGAAGAAATGTGTCACTGGGGGCATGCTTCGAGATCTCACATGTTCAAATCAGTCTGATGAGCCTGATGTAGAATTCTCACCTACCTCTTCAACAGCATGTTTGTCTGCATTCTGCCATGCTTTTCACCATTATGACGGTAGACTAAACCTCTAAAATGTCAGCCAGACTCCACTAAATGCTTTCCTTTATAAAAGTCTCCATAGTCATGACATCTCTTCACCCCAGTAGAAACACTCACTAAGACAAGGGGTAAAGGCGCTACAAAGGCAACAGCTTGACTTCTCCTTGTTCAAAGAAATGTTTAGATGTTGTCTTCAGCAATATGGCCTTACCATCAGTTATTGGAAAGAAACCAACAGCCTTAACAATAGCTTCTCTTTTTTGGGTTCCAATGGAGCCCCTCTGGTGGACAGCTAGTTTATATTAATCATTCCAGAAGGCAAGGCTTTATTTAGCAATAATAGCTTTCCAGTTAGGGCTATATTATTAGGGCTGTATTATTTGGCAAGTTCAGTTAGATCTACCGTATATGTAAAAAACTTCTACTGTATTGGATTTTCTAATGATGTTTTGTTAGTTTGGAATTCAAGAACACATAAAGGAAGTGTGTATATAGCATTGTGTATAATATATTTATACAAATAACTTTCATGTATAAATCCATAGATCATGGGGAGTAAGAATTAGAACTTAGGCATTTCTTTCCTTTCCATATTTAATGATTATTGATAATTTATTATTATTTACTTTAGGTTTGTTGATATTTCCAATCCTGTTTGTAAAATTTATTTGTAATACTAATTTTTAAATCTTTGGGGTGGTCTTTGGCTTATCTTGTTCTGGAACCTAAAATTTAATAATTTAACCATGAATCAATATCATATATTTTGAAAGATCATTTTAGCTAAAGTTATAATATAAAGAAATGTGGTTATCAAAACCACAAAATTATTCATTTTAATATTTATCTGTTTAATTACCAGTAAAAATAACTTGTGTCATACATATCTCAGATTAAATTCCTATTCAATTTTAACTAATACCTTTACTTGCCTGATACTTCAAGTGGAATGATTAAATTATGTCCCTGTAGAACTATCCCAGAAAGCAATGGCAGCTTTTATGAATCCATTATGTACATGGTGATTTTAAAAGAGCAGTTTATTTTGAAAAATCAAGACATTCATTTCAATTATTTTTTATCTTGTATATCTTGTATCTTTTCATTCACCTACATGTTATGAAAATTTATTTTCTGAACTTTGATTCCTGTAGAATTTATCTTATAGAATTGTTCACTGTTCAACATGTTTAGTGAATATATTTTATGAAAGATGTAGGACCATAAAGCCATCCATTTACCTTGATTAAGTGGAAGAACTTAGGGAACATTTTCCTGGGAAATGCATGTGACATTTATAAAAGATGCAACCTCTCAACAGACTTCCTGACTTCTCTTTCCACCTCCTCTTGTGTGATGTTTCCTGGGATAACACAAAGTGGACAGACCTAAAACCATTATATGTATGTATGTATATATATATATATATATATATATATATATATATATGCATATGTATATATATATTGTGTAAAATCTTATATATATATCTTATACATATATATGTGTGTTATATATTATAAATAACATATTATATATACATATATACGTGTGTGTGTGTGTGTGTGTACCTGTGTGCGTGCATGCATGCGTGCATGTGCAGGTTTGCATGTATTGGGAAATTATACATATTATAATGAACATATAATTTATATCAATAGTTATGGAAACAGAAGCCATGAATTTGAGAGTGGTCAAGGGAAATTGGATGGAAGATGGAGGTAGGAAAGGTAAAAGGGGAGAATGAAATACTAATATTTTAATATAAAACAAATATAAACTGGGTTTTGATAGTTATTTACACACAGATTAAGGCAGAGCATTTTCTGAAGCCCTCATTCTTGGTTATTGAGTGTGCCTTTGTTGATTTGTATCAGTTATGTGTATTTTGTTCAACTTGTTATTTTCATTCTGGTCTGTTTTGAGATGGTGCATCACTATTCTACCTAAGTTTTACTTGAATTCATGGTTTTTCTTCCAAACCTCCAGATTACCTGCCACTAAAAAATGTACAAGCAAGCCCTTCAGCTCAATTGGCTTTTAAGTTTAAAGCTGTCAAGTAGAATCTCTCATTCAACTTCAGTCATTCTAAGTATTCTTTTTGTGTGTGTGTGGGGGGGTGCTCAGAATATTATATTGAAACTGTTTATAGTGCAGATACTATGAGAGAAAGGAGTGTCTGTCCCCTTATTGAAACTTGTACTTCAGTGAGTTCAGCAAGTAGTACATATGCCATTATTTGCATTTATTTATTTTTCTAATCTGGATCTGTCACTTTAGTACATGCCTAACAAAGAGCACAGGCACAAAGCATGGAGCATTGCACCAAACTAGTTTAACCATTTTCCTCTGTAAAGATATAAAGTGTAGAACAATGATTCAACAAATGTTTTCTTGGATAAGGTGACCAGGATAGAAGGGGACATATTTCAGTTGTCTTGTATAATACTATCACTTGAGCTCTAAAGCTAGACTATATTATGTTATGTCAATGCAATGTATTCCATTTCCTAGAAAGAGCAAGGGTCTCTGTAAAACTCACTCTTAAGTTTTAATGTATCAGGAAAAGGCTAGTCTGCTGATTCCTTTCCCATGCCAACTAATAGCCTTTCCACACAAGAGTTTGAGCAACTGAATTAATGGCTGATCACTGCTTATCTTGCCTCTCCATTTATAGATTATTATGAGTCACAAATACTCGTTTTTATTCTTTTGCAAGCAACCATGATTATTCATAATTCTTTGGTTCTCTCATTACAATAAACACTGGAAAGATAGAAAATTCTGAACCTCAAAAATGAAATAATGGGATAAACCTATATACACTTATGCATGTTGTATATATGCATATATGTACATGTATAATATATTTAAAGGAGTAATAATTAATTTTCATGGCTATACATCTAAGAACCTATGTACATGCATTGCATTGTAATGTATTTGTATTTTTATGCAGTCATTATTCCCTTAATAAAGAATTTAAAATTCAAGATAATGACAGAATTGAACACTGAAAGCAAACATTCTGAGAATACTTCCACATAAACTATGAGGACTTGTGTAGTCCTGGTTACCTGATTAAAGGTTGTTTTTCTTAAAGAATTAAAATACTGATGTTATGGAGTTGTGACAATAACCCACTGATACAATTTTTAAACATTAGGCAAAATTCATGGAGTGTAGGAGGGGCCTACCCTTGGTAGAGGTTATTAATATTTACTACTTCACCATCTCAATTTTTCTTGCATCAATAAAAACATTCTTAGAGAAATAAATTAAAGAAAACATAATTTTCAAGACCTCAAAATCAATCCAAGAGAACTGAAAGAATATTAGCAACATGCATGGAAAGTGTTATCAAAACCCTTCAACAGTTAGGTAAGAAAACCTACAAGTCAAGAGTAATGAAACAGAAACAAGCTGGTTATGGTTCACAATGTGCAGTGCTGGCAGAATATAGTTATATAGGGTCATTTCTTCTGGCTAGTAATTGCAATTCATTTGGTCACTATTTTCATTGCTTAGTTGTGTGCAGTTTTTTTATTTGTTTTTTGTTTTGAAGGTGGATTTTTTTGTTTTATATTTTTCTTCTTGATAGGACCTATATGTGGTTTAATGGATAAAAGAATAAAACCTTTTTGTATTTGCACAGAGATCATCCTAAACTTCGCAAATAGTATCTCATTTTAGAATTACAAGAAAGACCTGCAGTGTAGTATTGAGTCCTTTGGGCATATGCCTAGGAGTGCTGTAGCTGAGTCACATGGTAAACTTATTTGTAGTTTTTTGAGAGTTTTACATACAGATTGGCAGAGTGGTTGTATAAAGTTGTATTTCCACTACCAGTGAATGAGGGTTCCTCTTATCACAACCCACAAGTGTTTGTTGTCAGTTGTTTTGTTAATCATTGCCATTCTGCCTTGGGTTATACAAATCCTTAGTTGATCTAATTTTTCTTTCTCTAATTGCTAAGGTAATGAACACTGAACTATTTTTTCACCATTAAATTTCATCTTTTGAGAACTCTGCTTATATCTCCAGCCCATGTTTTAATTAGGTTGTTTGTTTCTTGGTTCTTTGTATATACTTGATATTAATTATTTTTAAGATACATATCTACCAAAGAATATCTCTATTTCTGTGGGCTTCTTCTTATCTCTACTAAATGTTTCCTTAGCTGGACAAAAACATGTTAGTTTGTTTTTGAGTTTGAATTACAACATTTTCCCTTTCTTTTCCTCCCTCCAGATAGTCTCATAACCACCCTCCCTATTGTCCTGTGAATTCATGGCCTTTTGTTCTTACTGTTAATTTCATTAATCTCATCGTATTTATTTTATGTAAATCCTAAATATAACTTGTTGAGTTCATAAAATTCTACCTGTATGCACATTTTCAGGGCTCAGTGTTTGGCACTAGGGGAACAATTGTGCTCTTCCCTTAAGAAGGCCGCCTCTCCCAGCTTTCTTCAGCTGCAAGCAGTTGTTTGTGTTATGTTGAAGCCTCAGAGGCTCTTCTCCTCCAGTTTTTCTGGTTCATTGATGTCATTGTTTAGCTCACATTTGGGCAGCCATGTTGGTGAGACTTTGTCAGTGCAACTTATGATATATCTAGGACACACAATCTCACAGCAACCTTCCTGATCTTCTGGTTGTGAGAATATTTCCACCACTCTTCCTCAATATTACTGGATGCTTAGCTGCGGGAGTGTTTCATAGATGTATCCATTGACACTGGGCACCACATCTCGACATTTTGTTTGGTTGTGGTTTTCTGGTGTGGTCTCTCTCTATTTCAAAGAGCAGTTTCCTTGATGAGGGTTGATAACTACACTTATCTGTGGGTCTGCAGACACATGTTTATAGACTGCTATCAGGGATGATGCTTGCTTAGTTAACTGGTGGCTGTAGATACTGCTGCCGCAACATGACCTTATTAGCACTGAATAGATACTTAAGTTTCCAGTACCAGGCATAGTCATGAATTGTAGGCTTGAGCACATGGAGTCTTGTTTAGAAAATACTTTTTTACACTTGTATCACTTCTAGTAATTCCAGTGTTTGATGTTTAAAATTGAAGTCACTACTCTACTTGGGTCTAATTATCATGCAGAAAGATAGTCACACTATCAGGTCTAACTTCATTACCCTACATGTGGACATTCAATTTTCCCAGCATATTTTCTGGAGATGCTTTCTTTTCTCCAGTCTATGTTGTTTGCTTCATCAAATATTAAATGCCTACAGCTATTTGTAAGTGTTTAGATCTTCTATTTTGTTAATTGGTTTACATTTTTGTTTTTTTTGTGTCAGAACCTTATCATTTGTATTACTTTAGCTTTGTAGTATATGTTGAATAGTGGAATAGACACATTAATCTATTTCTTCAAGATTGCTTTGCAGTCTGGGAAAAGTAGTTAAGAATTTTAGAATTATTTTCTATTTCTGTAAAGAATGTTGCTGATATTTTCATTGGTATTGATTTAAAATGTAAATGTTTTATTAAGATGGTTGTTTTTAAAATATTAATTCTACCAAACAATGAAAACAGAATATGTTTCCATTTTCTGTTGCCTTTAATAATCCCTCAGAAATTTTAGCATTGTATATTACCACTCTGATGGGAGATGTTATTCTGTAAATATTTTCTCATACTTGTTAATAAATAAAGCACTGTTGAGCCAATAGGAAAGAAAGATAGGCGGGGCTAGGAGACAAGGAAGAAAGAGGAAGTAGGGAGGAGGAGTCAGCATGTAGAGCCTAGAGGAAGCAAGATGCCGGGCCTCGGCTCTGCAGTAAGATGACCACGTAGAAATACTTAGATAAGTAGAAATGGGTTAATCATTAAGACAGAGCTAGCCCATAAACAATGATAGTCATCGTCCCACAGGATTGTATCAAATGCAGAGTCTCTGTGTATTATTGGGGTCCAGTGGGGCAGCCGCAAGACCGATCGGAGGCAGTAGTAGTGGGGAAAACATGCTCGTAAAAACACTTTATTTGTAATAGCAAAGAAATAGAAACAACATACAAGTTCAATCATAAAAATGTGGTTTACACCCCCATTTGATTACTATTTAGCTTTAAATAAAAATAAAATAAAATTTACAAGTATAATAGATGAACCAAAGGAAAACTGTTTTGAGTAAGGTAACCCAGATTCACCACATGCTCTCACTCATGGGCATTTCAACATGGGGTATCTACAGAAACAAGATGTAAATGGACAGAAGGATGGGGGAGTCTAGTTGGGCTTTAGAGTGAATAACAGAATAAAGATGATATGAAGTAAGAAATGGAAAAATGACAAGGGTGATGGGAGATGTTATTCTCATACTGGTTAATGAATAAATCACTGTTGGCCAATAGGAAAGCAAGATAGACAGGCCTAGAAGACTAAGGGGAAGGAAGAAGTGGTAATGAGGGTTCAGCATGGAGAGACCAGAGAGGTAGAACACCAGCCCCTCTGGCCGATAAGATGAGGCCACATGGAAATACTTAGATTAATAGAAATGGGTTAATATTTAAGACAGGGCTAGCTGTTAAAAATGATAGTAACCGGGCAATAGCATTGTATCAAATACAGGGTTATTTGTGGCTGGCCCAGTGGTAGGACAAGGCAGCCGGTGGGGAGGAACAAAGAGTGGGACAGGCTACCAGTGGCAGGAAAAAGCCTACTCATAACACAAGGTGGCTTCAATTGGGGATGAGAGAGGGAAGTAAATACAGATAGAAGAGAGATGAGAGACAAATAACAACCAGCTTTTTTTGATAGATAAAGCTTCAAAGAATCTATTTTATATTTTCCTAAAATTATAGACAATATTTAAGTACATGTATACAGATGTATATGTACATATACATATAGATATGTGTTAATAAATTATACAACACATATTTAATCATGTGTAATACATACATTTATCCACACACACACATATATAAGTGTGTGTGTGTGTGTGTGTGTGTGTGTGTGTGTCTGTTTGTGTGTGTTTGTGTTGGTGTGTGAATGAATGGAATTTAAAGCCACTTGGGCTTATAATGTGCCTCACCAAAAAAATAAAAAATAAATAGGCTAAGGAAAACTCCAGTACTGGACATGACAAATCTCATTTTGAACAGACTCTGCAAAACATAGACTATATACACCTTGGTTGCCTCTGAGAGTTTGAGGGTTGGGATAAAGATTATTTGAGTAAGATCTGACCTGAAAGTCTCTTTCCTGTGGTCTATCCTATGTGTACCAGAAGGTATTGTGCAAGCTGCCACAGGAGGGATCCCATTTAATAATTCCACCCAGATGCAACACTTGTGAACCAGGTCAATTACCTACATGGCATGATATCTATAAAGGTGTGGTAACTGACACTCGTATGGTGGCAACCAAGTGTCATCTAAATGGACTAAAATGCCACTCAATAGGATGAAGTTTAAGTGTGGTACTAATAGCTTAGTCCCTTCTCAGGTCTGGAAAGTTTGTAAATATTAGAGAAGAACCTATTATTACTTGGTTAGAACAGCATAATCCTTTCCTCCATTAGAACTTTTATCCTTATACTAACAAATGAGTGAAGCTATCATCAAAAACCTCTATTCTCTTTAATGTTTTATAAGTAAAATTCAGATGCTTATATATAATCCCTCTAATAATATTATTCCCAAAAATTCAAAGTATTTAAGTAAAGTCCATGAAATGCCTTGGCAAAATTTTTCAAAGAATTCTAAGTTTCTAAATCAAGAGCAAATATGTGTGGGTCTACATACAGGGTAAGAAGCCTTGAGGTTGCCTAGGAGTCTGCATCAGCAGCTGAAGTTAGGAAACCGATGCAGTTTTCATGTTTGTTGTTTTATGGTAATGATAAAGATGAAAGAGCTTAGTCTCACTAAATTCTCCAGGAAGTCTTTTTTTTCTATAATTTTAAAGAGAGAATTAAAGTATTATTAGCTTCTAGCTGATGTGATGAGAACACAAATTTGATATTGTAATTATGAAGTTGTTTGGCCTACTTATGGGCATAAACAAAATAATAAGGAATCAAAGTAAGATACAGAAATTTCCAACATGGCTAAGAAGAAATTTAGAAATTTGAAAAAATAAAGAAATTTTCCTCCTTGCTTTTCTGATTTCTCTCAGAGTTGGGTTTACTGAGAGAGAGAGAGAGAGAGAGAGAGAGAGAGAGAGAGAGAGAGAGAGAGAGAGAGAGAGAGAGAGAGAGAGAGAGACTCATGTCCCCATACTTTATACATTTTTCCAGATCGAGAATATTACACATACAGACTTAAAATGTTTCAATCTCAAGTATTTGTATTATAACTTGTTGTTTGTTTTTCACTAAATATTCATTTCATTTTTTTCTGGATTCCTCTGATGTTGGAGTTCATATAAGGTTCAATTTTAGGAAGTTGGATTTTAATAAATTTCCTTTAAATGGTTTCAATATTTAGCCAATCTTGGCAGTTTTTAACAGTCCACTGAACAGCAAATAGGAGATTATGGGGGGGAAAGTGACTTATTTAACTTCTAGAAGAAACTGAAGTATGGGTTATTTGACTTTTAAGATGTGAATGCAATGTTGGAAATCTAAATTTGTCAACACCGAACATGACTCTCTGTCAAAAGGTTTTCTTTATTCTACTGATGAGAGTCGTGGTTTTTAAGTTTCTGAAATGTCCTATCTAAGATGTTGTTCTTTACACATGGCTCTTTTCCACTATGCATTAATGCAATTTCTGTGCTGCTGCTACTACTAATACACACACACACACACACACACACACACACACACACACACACACACACACACCACAGGCATATATGCGTACGTAAGACACAAATGCTGTAAAATTCATCTATAGCTTTATTTTTAAATGACATTCAGATGTGTGTATGAATTATCAGCCGTGTAAAGCTGAGCTGCTTTACTTGTACACGTGTACTGTCATGTCTCATTATTCTCGGAAGAATACTTGACACAAAGGCTTCATTGTTCCCTTGGATGTTCCTAGGGTTCAGTGAGATACTCAGTGCTGAGCCTGCAACTGCTGTTGGTTTTCACAGGCAGGAAGATAAGAGGGAAAAGGTGGGCAAGAAGCAGAAGGATGCCAGGAAACATTTTTTTGATTTATGCAGTTTTTATGTAAAAAAAATTCCCTTTGCTTACTGAAGAGTGTTACTATTATTATTATTATTATTTGGTGGGTCTGGGGCATGGACCACATACATCATCTGCCTAAAAATAGATCCACAGACTTTGTGAGTGCCATTACAGAGTTTGTTTCCTAATAACTGCCTATGAGTCTTTATTAGAATTCAGGTGAGTTGAACTCGGTGCCAACATAGAGGTCTATACACACTAATGGGGTAAGGTCTGTTCTTGGGTAGACTTCTGCAAGGTCAGAAATGACAGTCTCATACTTTTCCACAATGTAGAAAATCTAGATCTTTGTGATTGTGAAAGACACTGGGTAGATTCAGAAAAATGTATTTTATCCATAAATGATTTGTATATTATCAATTCAGTCATAGAATGAGTGCTAGAGATACCATACCAGCTCTGATGTGAATAATGCACCTATTTAGCCTGATAGCTGATCTCAATCAGTGGCCTGAAAGTAATAGAGAGTTCTGATTAGAGGATTTCTGAAAACTAAAATGATTTCCTCTCTTATTCTATAGAACTTGAGAAAATTCACCTGTCTTTTGTTATGGGGTACTTATACCCTCCATAGATTGGAAGGAAACTGTATTTAATGACACAATTTTTTTTTGACAAGCTAAGGAGTAGCAAGTAGCAAGGGTTGTGGACTATTATTCTAACTAGGCAAAGATATGTTACATTTGATTATGCTGCATTTGTTTAATGATGTAAGGATATGTGTTTAATTATGTAAAGATATGTTACCTCCATCTTACCATACCTACTTAAGCATCTGATTGGTCTAACAAAAAGCTGAATGGACAGTAACTAGGCAGAGACAGAATAGGTAGGGCAGAAATTTAGGCCAAAAAATAAAACGAGGAAGAATGAGACAAGAAGGAAGTGAGAAGGAGGGACACACCCCAGGCAATAAGCAGCCAACCAAGTATAGAGGAGCAAGGGAAGAAGTAAGAATAATAGTAAGCTCCAAAGGCAAAGAGTAGGTAAAGAGAAGCAGATTAATTTAAGCTAAAAGAACTAGCCAGATATGCAGATATGAGCCTAAGCTTGTTTGAGCATTCAAAATGAATAAGTCTCTGTCTCATGATTTGGGAGCTGGTTGGCAGCCTAAAAAAATTATTATTTATTTATTTAGGAAATAAGAAGATATTTTATTGAGAAGAGATGACTGTGTTTGTTGTGCATATTTGGGTACGTTCTTGCAGGTAAAGGCTTCTCAGTGACCTGAGAGGTTCAGAAATGGCGTCTAACAGTTGGTAGTACTATTGAGGACAACACATGCAATACCTTTCCTGGAAATCCCAGCTGCCCTCACATCAGTTTCCTCTGTAGCCACAACCCATGTTAAGAGTAGAGGCATTTTATATCTGTGTCAATAAAAATCACATGCAGCTTTGAAGAGGTGAATTTATGTTTTCAGTTTAGAAGTAAAATTTAAAAAATGATATGATTGAGAGTAAAACCGTACGAATCTATTTGGAAAAGCCTTGTTTATACATTATGAAGTTAAATTTAGTGTGTGAAAACTGCTAGCCATGACAGTCTTCACAGAGCTGCTGGCAGCAACAATGGTCAGAAAAATAAATATCAAAGTGCATTCAAAGTAACAAATACCCAAACCAGGTGTGAGGCTGGTGGCTCATGGTAAAGGGATGCTGACATCTCTGAGCTGTCAGAAGTAGAATAGCATCCATTTAGATGAGAAAGTCCTAGAGAAGATAAACATAGCCTGTAAAATTTCTTTTTCTGTAACATGTAGAGAAAAGATGATCCTGGGAGAAAAACTGTCACAATTCTAATGATACCTGCCTGGGAGAGGAAACTGCTTAAAATGTGATGTTATACTAAATTAATGTGGCACTTCAGATACAAGTGACTTTCCAAATGACACAGACTATGTAGCTCTTTGTGGTCTCACAGAGTTCTAAGGTCAGCCCTATTGAAGACAATTCACACTTAGAACACAAGAAGCAAATGATTTAAGCTGGATCTGATCTGAAAGCCTCTTTCTTGTAGTCTGGCTTCCAGGATTCCAGAAAATAACTACACAACTATCCAGAGAGGGAAGCAATTCAACATTCCTATCCAGTTATAGAATCTATGAACAACAACAATGACCAGCCTGGCAAAATATCCACAGGGGCTCTCATTTGTTGAGGAATATATTTGAATTTACACTTTATTTATATTGTTATTTTATTTATAATTACAGAATAAATGGTACCCATATGTTGGTGGTAATCAAGAGCTGTCTGATTGGACTTTTGGACTACTGGATGGGTTGGAAGCTATGACTACTACTAGAAACATAGTCAACATCCCAGAAAGGTCATAGACCTTAGAAACTAATCTAATTCCTTACTACCTTCTAAATCTGCTCTAAGACCTGACTATAATGAGTGCAATATCAATGGACAAGTTAACAAAGAAGGCAGACATTTCTGTGAAGTTCCACCATTATGCAAAAACCTATAGGCAATTAATAATTGAGGAGAAGGGAGTTAGTCTCTTCCAGTGATGAGGCCCCTATTGTCCAATACAGAGTTGTCGACCTGGAAATCATATACACACTAAATACAAAAGTGGAATCACAGGCTGTATTCATGTATTTGTTTATTTACAGACAAAAACACACAGAAAAGGAAGCTATGCATTTAGAGAAGGGCGTGGGGACAATTGAAGCTAGAGTACCACAGAAAGGCTAAAGAAGGAAATAAATAGGAAAAGTGATTTAATTCTATTTCAATTGCAATTCTAATTCAATTGTAAATGTAATTCTATATTTTCAAAAATTTGAAAAGAAGTAATGAAAAAAATACTATAAAGAAACTGATATTGATGACAGACTAAGATGGTCCAATGTATGTTATACAAATTCTTAAAGGAGAAAATAAATGCATGGTTACTACAAAGCAGAAGAAAAAAATTATAAATATATTCTGAAGTAGAAATTATAATACATTTTAATTTTTAATTTTTTAAATTAAGAGTAAATATTATATTTTCATTGTCCTTGTAATGTTTTGGAATATGTAGACTCTGTGGATTGAAATAGCAGTGACTGGGAGGTTAGAGGCCCAGGATCAGGAATTGAAACTTGTTCTGACTATGAAATGATTTGAAGACCAATCTGAGCTACATGAGACTCTGTTAGAAAAACAGATGAGTGATTTATACTTAGAATATACTCAACACCCTTCTTCATGTCTTGGAGAACAGCTATTCTGTAGTCATGGATGATCACTCACAGAAAGACAGAGGAACATCTTGCTGTTTCAAATGAGCACCAAAGGTACCTTGGTGGCATCCCAAAGACAACAAATAGATATGAATGAGCCATTCGGTTTAATTCTCAATTTTCAAGGAAGAGAAAGAGAAAGAGGACATACAAGCAGCATGTCATCAAGAAAATCAAAACTATGGCAAGTTTAAATGGGCTGCATCAATTATAAACAATATAGTGTGTTGGAAGAGAAAATCATGAATTTTCTATTGCTATAACACTTGCTTGCCTCAAATGCTGAAATTAAGTCCTGAATGCCTAGGATACCACATATTTGTGTTGTAGGACTTGAATGAAAGAAGATGACATGACAGCAGGCTTTCATAATATCTAAAGGTTTCTATGCAAGCTGCCAAGGGAGAAAACAACAAATAGTTCTCCCCAGCTACAAAGCTGATTAAGTGATTACCATTTCAGAAAGAACTCCTCCAGAATTCTATAGTGGAATTTATATCTCGTGGATAAACAGCACCCACCTAACTGTAAAATCTACTACTGCTAGTTTCCTAAGCTAGAATAGTTTAAATTGAATTCTAAATCCCTATTTTCACATGCAAGCTTACCTCTTAGTGTTCATCGAAGAAGCTTCTCTTTGCAGTAGATGGAGACAACTACAGAAAGTAACAACTGCTCAAAGAGAGGTACAACCGACTGTATGTGGGGGGCATATCCATTTGATGTGTCTGTCTGCAGTACAAACAACTCTTCTACCTAACGTTCAGAAGAGCATTGTAGAAGAGAGGCAGAAGGACAGAAAAATCTACAGAACTAGACAAGGATATTAGCTGGGAAACTGTCTCTTCTATATGTGACATGAAGCTATGCCATCAAATCTCAACAATATGGTGTTAAAGCAGAACCTTCACAGTGAGAGTATCAATTGACATGCCAGCATGGGTGAGTGAAATTTCCCAAGATCTTAACCCTAGTCAAAGCGGTACAAAAAATAATCAACAACTAATGAGAGAGAGTAAGAGAATGTGTCTTTTCCAGGAACTTGCCTTTGATAATTTCTCCGTCCCAAATGGTACATATATGTACACAAGAACAACACTAAATGAACTAAATAAAACACCACACACACACACACACACACACACACACACACACACACACACACAAAAGAGAGAGAGAGAGAGAGAGAGAGAGAGAGAGAGAGAACATAGTGGAACACGATGCTTCTTCACATGAACACTGAAGTCATATCAGTGGCTTCTGAAAGAGAACAAATGAGTGCAATAAAGTTTCACAGTTTAGACCCTAAGAAACAGGAAGAGAAGCTCCTTTGATTAGGGTTTGTAGGTACACTTATCTGTGTGTGTATATGGATATATTTTAGAACATAGTAAGGAATTATGGTTGCCTAGCAAAGTAAAGGTAGCAGTCAATTTTATAAGATTTAGATCTCATTAGAACCAGGAATCAGTACCAGGCATTGGTAATGAAAATTTGGTATAAACACGCAACATAACATTAATCATCTATAAAAACAATGGGATCATGAAATTTTTGAATAAATGAATGGACCCATAAAGACATAAAGATTATATTGTGTGTGGTAACACAGACCCAGAAAGACAGGTTCCGTCTCATATGTGGTTTCTAGCTCCAAAATGCATATAGCAGGGAGTAACCATAGTAACCTGGAATATATAAATGGATCATAGACTGAGTGGGTGTTTGGAAGGGGCATATCAGACAACAGGTGATATGAAAATGGAAAAAAAATATTGAGGAGACTTGGGAGGAAAGAATGAGGCCAATACAGGAGAGAGGAGGGACAAATACACCAAGGTTGTTTGATTAAAGCTTGAAAGAATCATATTATTTTTATGTACCTAAAATTATATACAATTAATATGAGTATATTCACATAAATATAGTGCCATATATATCAGTTTATTTAATATTTGTGTTTATAAAATTATTTTGGATAGGTATCATGGGAATTTTTTTTTATTAATGGGATCTTATGAGGAAAATATAAATGAATAGGATTTGGGTTCAAATAGATTTATTAGTATTCAATATCTAACTTGACTGAACTCCAGATTTAAATTCATTGTGTATAAAAGCTACAACAATCATTTTTTAGCTCAATAGTTAATAGCATGGGATACTCATTAATAGAAGGAGAGTTCAAATCCCAGCACATACATATATATATTTGGTCACATTTTTGTAACTGCTTTTTCAGTGGATCTGACACCCTCTTCTGGCATCTGTAGGCATCAGGTGAACATGTTTTGCACTGATATATATCTACTCAAAATATCCATATACATAAATTAAAATAATAGTTAATAGGAGAAAATTTTGTACTTCAAGAGCTATGGAAAAGAGAAGATCTTCATAAGAATGCATTACATTCTTATGTATATTGGTTTTATTCGTTAATTTACCAAGTTATTTTTAAAATTAGTAATTCTGTTAGAACAGATACCATATCACTGCAACTCAGGAACATAATTTTTAACAGTGTATTTAAGACAAAGAGCAAAACTATCAGTAAAAATAAGTTAAAAAACAACAAACAAAATGAGTCTCTTTTCCTCTGTCTTAACTAAATGTGTCTTTAAACAGAATGTATTTAAAAACACAAATGCAGGATATTGTTCAAGTTGTATTTTGTATTTCTACTTAACAATTTCATTGTGGTGTGATTTGATGCACTTGTCTAAAGTGTGTAGCTCAGTGTGCTTCTACTGTTTGTAGTGTAGGGAAGCCATAAACATATATGACTGTCAGATATTTGTTTTCCATCAAAAGAAGCAAGTGTCTCATCCAGGTTGGTTGGTAGTGCCTTGAATCCCAATCCTTGGAGGCAGAGATAGGCTGTCTCAAAAGTTAAGGCCACACAATGCTATATAACATTTGTTGTACAAGCTAAAGAACTTCAATTCAATATGTGTTAACAATGTAAAAAATGCCTGGTTCAACAGAATGCCCTTGTACTATGTGTAATCATATCACTGGGCAGACACACTGAAAGACACTGAGCCAAAAAATAAGGTAGTAAGGTAATTAGAGGGTGCTGGCCTACATGAATGCGCAATTATTTATGCATACTTGAACACGTATGTACACACAAGTAAATTTCATCTATTAGAAGTCACTCCTTGTTTCTCCTATACCTTACAAGCTCACATCAATAGTTACTTTCTGCCTTTATAGATTTGCCTGTTCTAGACATTTATTATGAACACAAATGTATATTGTTTTGTACCTTGCTTTGATTTAGTAGGTTTGCAATTTTCATAAAATTCTAGTATGTACCAGTAACTATATTCATTTTTAATATTAAAATTATACTGTTTTAAACAGTTTGTTTCTTTACTTATTCATTGTGTGTATGTGTGTGTGTGCATGAACATAAATACTATGGTACACACGTGGATGTCAGAGGACAACTTGTAGAAGTCAATTAACACCTTCTACTATGTAGATCCTGGGGATAGAATTCAGCTTTGTTGAAGACACATTTATCTATAAGTCAATCTATAAATTCATATTTTATTAACTTTTTCCTTATGTACATTTAAGTCAGTGAAGATTTTGGATAAGGACACTTATAATATTCATAATGTGGTTTTATGCCCATGTTTTATTTCGTGTGTCTACTTCTGGAATTGTGAAGGAATGTACTAACTATGTTTTATATTTAGAGGAGTTACCTTCTTTCTAAAGAAGCTATATCATTTTTCATTCAAATCAAGAACGTCTGAGTGTTTAAATTGCTCAATATCCTATTGGGTATAAAGAGTTACTTCATTGCGCTTTTACTCGCATTTTGTCTAGTGACTAATGTTGTTAAGAAAACATTTGTGTCTCTTTAATATTAGTATGTATATGTCAAATCAAATCTATTTCCTCTACTTTAAAGTTGTCATTTTGCCTTATTGAATTTTAAATATGTCTTATGATTTTTTTATACCAATCACATAGCATATACCAAATAGAAAGTATTTATCTCATTTATCTTAAATATCTTAAATCAGTATAAATGTATATGTGAAATATATATGAACATATATATGTCAAATATGCACATACTATGGACACTCATGTATATATAAACACAAACTATTTATATATATTCATGTACCACATTAAAAAAATAAATTACAGGCTGCATAAAGTACAGTAGTCCATATTGTAGCTAAACATCTTTTCATTGCCTAGTATTGTAAATGTATTCATTCTATGTGTAGAAGGCTTTCATATACAAGACAGAGTTTCTATTATTTTACATTTGACCTTATGTCTAGTAAATAATGTATTGTGCAGGTTTGTAGCCTAAAAGTAACAGACTCTTTATTATAGTCTAACATACTGGGAATATAGTGGCTATACTCCATTGATTTAAGTTCACTGTGAGGGTTTCACAATTATTAAATTTTTGAACAATGAATTTCTCTGAACATACTCCTGCTATTTATTTATACATAACTTATATGTAATGAGTATATACTTATATTATATGTTGTATTATATGTATATTATATATACATTTTTTGAATTTTTCTTTTATATATGCATATGTGGCATAATAATTCTTATATTATTTTCCTTGGCTAATTGGGTGTTCTTTATTCTGACAGATCTCCAGAAAAACAACAATTCTTATCCATTTGATTCACTGCAAATGTTAATAGTATGAATAAATCATGGTTCAACCATTGTTATATTCTGCCTACAATATTAAGAAATCATGGTAAAAGGATTTATGAGAAGGTAGTCATCTTTGGATATACTGGCTACTCTTTCAAAATAATTTTTGGGATGTTTTCTGTTAAATATTTTTAAGTATGCATCATTTCAAACATATAGGACCGACAATGCTCTTATGTAACTAACAGAAACCCAAAAAGTACCTTCAGTAAATTTAAAGACATACTTTACATTTGTGGACTTGTTATTTCATCTTATAGGTTGGGATAAAGTCATAATGATTTAATTTATTGATCACATGTGCTTCTGACTTAAAACAGGCTAAGAAAATGAGGAAGATGGTTTTTCAATTTAGTATTCTTATGGGAATATCAAGTTTGTGAATAAGTCTTTGGTTTTTGTGCCTGCACTTGGGCTCTCCTTCTGTTGCTTCTCATTGTTCAACTCCAATATGATGGGTTTTGTTTTATCGAATTGTGTTTTACTTTGTTAAAAAATTAAAATGTCTTAATAAAATCAAACTGGTGTGATGGAGAAAAAAAAGAGAAATTTAGGAATTTAAATGCTACCTATATTCACAAATAAATAGTCAAGGGTTAGGAGAAGACAATGTGTTATGAAGTAAATCTTTGGAAATAAGGTTGTTGAGGACATTGAGGAAGGAGAAGGATGGTGAAGACAGCAAGGTGTCAAAGACCTTGACAGCTTCCTTCCCAGACAGTTTCCTCCTGAAGCATTTAGTGTCAGAGAGTCACTGTGAACACTCAGAAAGGAAGCAGGCCTTCTATTCATGGAAATAGCCATGATTCTGAAGAGGCTTCAGTTGACAAAAGTCTAAGACAATGTGAGCTCTGGAAGAGGCTTAGATATGTTTGTTTTCACATTATAATGTTTAATAGTTATGACATTTTATTAGCTTTTGTCTTTTTTCTATAAAAGAATTTGTTCACTTATATAGCACAAAACTATATAATATATCTATGATTCAGAATCTATACATGCACTTAATCTGAGACAATGAAAATTCTTGGCTTTTATTCCAGTTATTTATTGCCCTTAAAAACTTATTTTTTTAAAGAACAAAACTTATATCTATTTGTCTGTAAATTCTCAAAGATTCCTTTTTGTTTCCCATTCAGCAAAGTGTAGGAGGTGACAGTTTGTCTTATAATAGTAGGCATCCAGGAATGTACTTCAAAATAATTTGATATATAAAGAAATGGGTGGACACAGAGAAACTTCCATTGTAAAACTTGGTATAATTGTGTGTGGCTCTAATTCCAATATAATTATACCAAGTTTAAAAGGTTGAGACAAGACTTTTGGAAGTTCAAGAAAGGTCAGTGTCAGCTACACTTATTTGAAACCTGCTTAGGGTACATGAGATTCAGTTCAACAAAAACAATAACCAAAACAGGAACAAAAAATCTAGTTGAAAATGAATGAATTGATTAAATTATATTCTGCTTAAATTGAACATGTTTTACCACAATGAAATGTAAAAGTTGTCCTATAGAAAAAACCTGGCATCAATATTTATAATTTATTTGTAAATAAGTCACATTTTATAAATAAATTGGCTAAGAAACACTTTAAATAATTTCAATTATTCTATAAATATGTGTATTTATTTATATGTTTGTACAATCATCTCCTTTTATTCAACTTATTTTGCAATTAATTTTAAAGATCCTGAAGTCAAATCAAATTAACCATCTCTTCTGAAAATAGAGTACGTACCCTGTGCAACATGAGACTTGTTATTCACATGTCGTTATTTAAAATTGCATTAATTTAAACCAGTTAATATTTAAAGAAAATTTCTCAGCCTCAGTTAGCCATATTTCAAATATTCCAAAGTCACATGTGGCTCAAAGCTACTAGTAGTGAGCTTTACTGGCATTTAGGAAATATAACCTACATGTATTTTACAGTGAAACCTTGGTTTCTGTTTTGATATTTAGTTTTACTGTCATTGAATTGATCTATCTTATCTGTTTGGGGCAAACTACAACTTCTTTCTCAGTCACACAGCACAGGCCTCTAAGGGTTATATGTGGTAATGTATTGTTTATGATCTAATAAAACATGCCTGGAAATCAGAATGCAAATCTAGCCATTGCCATAGAGGACAGGAAGTGGTGGTATATACCTTTAAACAAGTAGCCATACTAATTAGACATAAAAGCTTGGTGCTGATGGTGCATGCCTTTAATCCTAATCATAGAGAGGTATATAACAAGATAGGAGCAGGGTCTTACAGTTAATAGTTAGTCTCAGAAAATTAGTCTCTAGCCATGTTGAGTACAGGATTGCCCCAGACTTAGTAAAGTAAGAGCTGTCTGGTGGTTTAGTGCCTTGCTTTTCTGATCTTGAGCTTTAACCACAATATCAATCTCTTGAGTTTTTACTACCTGTGCTAGTCATATAGAAGACATTACCTATTTTGTAAATGCCATACAGTTACTTTTGTCTCAGGCCAGAATTTTTACAAAGGTTAAAGACAACAGAAGAACAAACAATAGAGAATCAATAAATCTAAAGAGTGAAAGGCTAAGAATTGGGTGAAACTGTGCAATAGAAAGTTTATATTAACTATACAGATGTCTCATTCTTTAATTTATGTCACTGAGAGATCTAAAACTAGTATGGGCACAGGACTGTTTATAAGAGAAATAAGACTACCTACAGTCCTATAAATGAACACTGGATTTATGGAAGGATAGGTACATCAGGCATATTTTAGTTATTAAATTTAATACAAAAATAGGAATATAGTTTATGCACTAAAATCACATATTAATAAAAAACACAGACACATGTACATATTCTTTCAGACCAAGCTTTATTCAAAATACTACTAGCTAATTTTAAAGACAAAAGTGAAAGATCTCTATCCTACTCATGACTGTACTGTGGTACAAGTAGCTTCATACAACTTTTTTGTTCACCTTTGGCCAACAATGCAAATATAACCCATTCCTGGAACTGGAGCCACATTTACTTTTAAATGCAATGTCTACAGCTAAAGTTATTCTTCTGCATATGTAGCTAATTTTCACAGTAATGGTCATCATATAACAAGTCAACTGTGACCCTTCTGGTCTTTCTGATCACATGGACACCTCAACTGGACATGACACTGAGGTTTTCAAAGCAACTACAACAGACTTTTCCCTACAAGAATGACCAAATTGACTAAGTCTTACATGAATCTTTAAATTTAATTTTCCAGTTTATAACTGGAATGGGTTTATAACAATTTTTTGTTGTTGCATTTCTTTAAGAGTCTTAATTGTTTATTGCTTATAATTTGACTCTGACTGTAATTGAGTTGCCTAAATGAGTTGTCATTCTTTAAAGAAAATTCTTAGTGCTTTCCTATTTATTTTGATTAAAAAGAGGGGAGCCACAGAAATACAAAGAAAGACAAAGCCAGTAATTTTATAGGGGATTTTTAAAAAAACAGAGGCTATTGTTTTTATAAAATAAAAAATGAGAAATAAACATTTATACCTGAGTTGTTGCCTTATCATTTTTCTCGTATTAATAATTGTATTCATGATATTTAATTCATAAACTAAATGATTATTAATCAGTCAATAAGTGTTTAGTTGAATTCTCTGTGAATCAAAAATAATTTTGAAATCATATCCAGTCACCTAGTAAAGGATACAGATATATACAATCTTTAGATTATTCTGTAGTACTCAGAAGATCTTGACTGATAATAAAAGTTACATTGTATTTGCAAACAATTTTTTTCGGTGTATTGTTTCAGGATAATGAAAATATGCAATTTGCTTCTATTGATTGTTGCAAAAAACTTTAGTGATTGACAACTGAAAAGTGAGGAGGGATTAGTTTGATTTTCTGTTTATTAATATTAAGGAATTAGAATACAGGTCTGCTTTTTGTTTTGCATATAATGCTTATGTTTCTCACAGTAGAGAAATCAGAGTCAATGCTCTAAGCAGATAATTGATCTCATGGCCAGTCACTAGGCATTCACCCAGGAGCTAAATCTGTGGTCATATTGTATACTCATGAGCGAACAAGGTTGTAAACCTCTTCATTGAGGACCACTTTCTATATGGGCAAGGAAAACACAGATAGTTTATTTATTTCTCTATAATGCCTAAAACCCAGTGCCTGAAAAAGATGAAGACTTTCTAGATGGGGAGAGAGCTTCCCCTGGATTCTTCATGAAAGTTTATTCTTTGGGGTAATTCTTTGTGCTCATGTTTATAGTTCTAGATATTAAAACATATTCATCTGAATAATGAAGAGATCAAAATTTATTAAACAGGTAATATATTATTAAGGATGTTAGAGCATTCATGTTAGGACCTTGATGTATTAAACCCTAACTGTCACATACTGTAGGAAATCATAGTCTCTAAGTTTTCCCAATGCTCACCAAACATAACTACCTCAAAAAAACAGTAATATTAAAAATGAATGGTAATTTAAAGTTACAAAACTCTATTGCCATTAAAAAATGCCATCCTAGACTGAAAGTGCAGTTTAGTGAGGGCATACTTGCATAACACATTCCAGAACCTAGGTTCAATCACTAGACAATCAATTTATCTATCTATCTATCTATCTATCTATCTATCTATCTATCTATCTATGTATCTATAAATATTCCCAGTTTATTTAAATAAAGAAATATAGACAGAGATTTGAGGCTGGACCACCAGTCAGCTCTGTCCCTACAGCTGCTCCCAAATAACTACATGAATGACTTTTTATAATTATAAAAGCTCAGTCAATAGCATATACTTGTTTTTAATCTAGATCTTATAAATTCAATACATTTCTATTCATCAATGTGTTTCACAGAGGCTAATATTTGGGAAGCAGAGAATGTTGAAGGACTGTCCAAAGTTGTCTTGGCAAAGTTTTGTAGTTCCTTTCTTTTGCATTCTACTAGTCCAGTTTGGACAGAATATACTCAGCAATTGGGGCTAAGACAGAACTTTTCCTTCTTCTTCTTCTTCTTCTTCTTCTTCTTCTTCTTCTTCTTCTTCTTCTTCTTCTTCTTCTTCTTCTTCTTCTTCTTCTTCTTCTTCTTCTTCTTCTTCTTCTTCTTCTTATTCTTCTTCTTCTTCTTCTTCTTCTTCTTCTTCTTCTTCTTCTTCTTCTTCTTCTTCTTCTTCTTCTTCTCTACTTCTTCTTCTTCTTCATCACCGTCGTCGTCTTCTTCTTCTTCTTCATCACCGTCGTCGTCATTGTCTTCTTCTCCTTCATCTTTTAAATGTAATATATATATATATATATATATATATATATATATATATATCTGTATTAGTTAGCCAAAGATGTTTTTTGTTTGTTTGTTTTGTGTTTGATTGGATAAAACACAAATTATGTGTTTTGTAGTTTTTCTTGGTTTATTTCTCTATCTCTCTAGTAAGAATTTTCAGGGGGTCTTCCCTGATCAAAGCTGATCCATATCAACCTGAATGAATCTATAGCCTCTCATTTTCCATGGAAATAAAAGCATATTCTCTCTCCCTAAGAAACACACTTTTTGACTTCCATTTTGAAGTCAAGATATTTTTAAAATGTATATTTGCTCTTGAATCTTTTATAATCCCATGTCTCTAAAAATTCAAAGACAACACAATACATTCATGATCCAGACTCTGTGTATTTTTCCCTTCTTTACATGGCTTATTATTTTTATATTACTTACTGTATTTTAAGGAGGTTATTATTTTAAATTAATTTTTCATCTTTGACTATATATATAAAACCCATTTAGAGTTGTATTCCATCTATATCTGTCTTTAGTAAGTATCTTTATTGTTTTTTGATCACATGAGATGAATTTTAAATTATGTCAGCCACCAAAAGTGCTCATCATAGTGCACCAGTGGTTATTGGGTGGATGGCTCTATTGAGGAAGCTGCTGGGATATGCATCTCCATACTGTAGCAAGCATGAGAGGCACAAGACTACGAAGCCACATTTGGCTCTGGTTTTGTGCATTTAGAAACTTTTAAGCTTTCAAGGATCTTATTTGGATGTAGGTGGCTCACTTTGGTGGTCATTTGGAGGGTGAATGTTTTTCGTTTGGGACCACAAGTCAGTTCTTTTCAGTCATCAGCTATGTAACAACATCCCTAAAGACATGATTATGCCATGTTATGAATTGTTATTAAACATAGATGCTAATACTTGCCAACATAAATAGTTAGATTTTTGAAAAAAAAAATGACTGAATGGCCTTAGAGCAAAGATAATTTCTTAGTGTTATATTTCCATACATGTATTCCAGGCCAAATCCTATTGTCCGTTATCAATCTCCACATTCACTATCCTTCTTGGTATCAAGTGATTGCTACTACACTCTCAGGTAATATGTTAAGATTTCACATATCACATAGTTTGCATTTATGTAGCTATATAATTTGCATTAAAATTATTTTCAAACTCTATCTGTTTTGCTGCAAATAGCATTTCCCATTCATTTTTATGAATGATTATATCTCAGTTTCCTTTTGATCCACTGTTGATTAGCTCCTAGATTGGTTTCAAAGTATAGTCACTGTGAGTAGTGGCACAGTATACATGGCATGTCAATGTATGGCATGAATTTATTTCTTTTAACATGCACCTATAAGGAGGAAATCAGATATGATCATATGGTCAATGTATTTTTAGTTTTTTAGTATCCTTCATACTAATTTCCATAATGGACATGTTAATTACATTTCACATATCAATATATGAAAGATCTTTTTTGGTCCATGCCTACCAAGGTTTTTTCTTTGTAAACATTTGACGTTACTACTGGGCTGGGTGATAGCTCATTATAATTTTGATTGCTATTTCTTTAACTGGTTATAATAATTATCCAATTAATTTTACATGTTTGTTGACCATGGAAACTCAAGAAAAATAACTAACTCAAATAATTTAATCTAAAAGAAGCAGATGAGAGGATAGACTTTTCAATGTTATTTTCCTGATAATATATTACTATTTGCATTATTGATATAAAAGTATTCCAGAAGAAATGCTTTCACTTTTAACATGGCCAAGTTCAGTTAGTTTATTGGAAGCAGTATTCTATTATATAATGTGGTGGCAATAGTTAATAATACATTATATAATTTGAAATTGCTGAAAGAATAGATTTTTAAATGCTCTCATCACAAATAAAAGACAAGTGTTTGAGGCAAGTCATAGGTTAATGTTCCCTATTTAATCGTTCTACAATATGTGTGTCACAGCACAATGCAAACTGTAGATATATGTAATTATTTGCTTTTTAAAGGGACCCTAGTATCAAAATCATATGGAAAAATGATCTTTTTCAGTAAAAGCTAATATAATAATGAAAACCAAAATAGTGAGTTTTCCTTTATTAGGTTAAATACACTGTTAAGATTATTTGGTACAGGTAATTTCAAATTATTTATTTTATGGATTTATGTTTAATTATTTTTAGAAATATTCACAATCAAGGACTGGAGATTGAGAGATTGAGGGAACTTGCTGCTCTTCCACAAGTCCAGAATTTAGTTTCTAGTACCCACCCAGGCATTCACAAATTAGGTGCATGTAACATCAGTTCCTGGAGGTAACCCACACACCCATGAAGTGCAATGCACATATTAAATAAATTTTGATATACTCATACATACATATATTACAAATATGTATTCAAAACTACATAATATTCATATGTTTAATTAATTACAAATGTGTTACATACATATTAACCTGTCTTGGAGGATCAAGATTAGCTGTAAGTATGTGTTTGGTTCTTTATCACTTCCATGAAACTGTAGTGTTATAGTGACAGGATTGAGACAGTGATAATAATGATAGTATTCTCAGTCCCTGTCTCTGATTGCAAAGGTTTCAAAACACCTAATTAATGCAACGCTCTTTCAATCAAAAAAGAATGCTGCAAGGTCATT
This sequence comes from Cricetiscus sungorus, assembly GCA_030556225.1. NCBI lineage: Eukaryota > Metazoa > Chordata > Mammalia > Rodentia > Cricetidae > Cricetiscus > Cricetiscus sungorus. Next base: position 44,200,645 of record JANBXA010000398.1, read on the forward strand.
ACTGCAGTGGTTACAATAGAAGAGTGGACATTTTCTTCTCTTTAACAAAATCAGAACATATGTCACTACAGTCATCAAATAGCCACAAAAGTAATGGTGACAATACTAACAAGATTTACATTGTGATTTGTGTACTGCAACATGTACAAATATTTTATACAGATTTTTCCTACCATATGCACTTTCTGACTAACCTTTATTCATATTATTTTTCTGAATATCTCTTTATACAAACAGATGGATAATAAGTAACATTATCTATTTTAATACAAAGTAAAGATTTAGCTACATGGATGGTATGTTTTCTTAAAAGAAAAAGCTTTGTAAACCAGGAATAGATCCTGTTTCTACTGTCTGAGGTCCTCCAGACTGCTCAATCCTTCTAGCTGAGATCCATATTCAGGGGGTCTGAGTCAGTCCTATGCTGGGTTCTCAGCTATCAGTCTGGGAGGGGGGCAAGCTCCTCCTTGTTCAGGTCAGCTGTCTTTGTGAGTTTCTGCAACCTGGTCTTGTCCCCACTCTCTGCATCTGAATTCTAGTTCGACTCAGTGTTTGGTTATGGGTGTTTGCTTCTGTTTCCAACAGGTGCCAGAGGAGGACTCCATGATGGTGGATAACTTAGTTGATGATCTCACGATCAGAGACGGGCATTTATGGTAGCCTTTCCAGTTTGCTCGAATTATTAGTTGTAGTCGGCCTTGTAGTTCTCTAGACCTTTCTTTAGGTTCAGTTTTCTCTTCAAACTAAAAATTGCTCCCTCTTTTATGTCCCCCCTGACTCAATTTATCTAGTCACACATGTTTTTCTCTTCTCCCCTTCTCTTTCTCCTAGTTCTCTCTCCATTCACTGCCCCCTATTTTCTAAGTGCCCTGGGGGACTTGTCCCTTCCCCCTTTTGTGAGGGACCATATATGAATCTCTTAGAATACACCTTGTATCTCAGTTCATCTGGTGGTGTGTATTATAGGCTGGTGATCCTTTTCTCTATGTCTTAAGTCCATATATGAGCGAGTATATACCTTGTTCCTCTTTTTGTGACTGGGTTACCTCATTCAGGATGGTTTCTTCAAGTTCCATCCTTTTGCCTGCGAATTTCAAGATTCCATTATTTTTTTCTGCAGAGTAGTAGATGTGTAGATTGCCACATCTTCTTTATCCATTCTTTAGTTGAGGGACATCTAGGTAGCTTCCAGGTTCTTGCTATTACAAATAATGCTGCTATGAGCATAGTTGAGTACATGTCTTTGTTGCATGGATGCGGGTCATTTGGGTTTATAAGTAAGAGTGGAATTGCTGGGTCCTGTGGTATGCTAATTCTCATTTTCCTGAGGAAACGCCTTATGATCTCCACAATGGCTGTACGAGTTTGCACTCCCACCAGCAGTGAAGGAGTGTTCCTCTTTCTCCACATCCTCTCCAGCAAAAGTTGTCATTGGTGTTTCTAATTTTAGCCATTCTGGCAGGAATAAGATGGTATTTCAAAATTGTTTTCATTTGCATTTCCCTGACAGCTAAAGATGTTGAATACCTTCTTAAGTATTTTAGCCTCTTTTATTTTCTCTATTGAGAATTCTTTCTTTAATTCTGAACCCCAATTTTTAATAGGGCTATTTGGTGTTTGTTGACTAGTTTCTTGAGTTGTTTGAATATTTTGGAGATTAGCCCTTTGTCAGATGTAGGATTGGTAAAAAATTTTTCCCAATCTGTAGGCTGCCGTTTGGTCTTGTCAACTGTGTCCTTTGCCTTATAGAAGCTTCTAAGTTTGAGGAAGTCTCACTTATTAATTGTTGATCTCAGTGTCTGTGCTATTGGAGACACATCCCCCATGGAGAGATACCCCCTTTATCTAGAGACAGGAAAGAAGCCTTAGTCCCTACTTCAAATGACTTGACAGATTTATATGACCCAACCTGGATAGCATAGCCCTACAAGTGGAATGGGGGTGGAGGGATGGGAGGGGAGGGTGGCCAGGGTGCATGTCACAGGGGAAAGAGAGTAAGAGGGAGGGAGGGAGTGTTGGAGGGAGGAAAGGAGAGGAAACTGGGATCCACATGTAATATTTTTAAATTATATAATTATTTTTTATCTAAAATGTGTTTATTGGGATGGTTTCCACTCAGCTACAATCAGGTACTATTCAGTGCTGCTCCTCCTGAAGGAGCATCCTACTGTCAGCCTTGCTTTTCTGCCTGTGGGCTGACAGGGGACAGTGGAGCAGTCAACACACAAGACTACCGTTTGTGCATGGCTAAAGACCATGGAAGTAGGAATTGGGGCATTGCACCAGGCACTTTTTCTTTTTAAATTATATTATTAATAAAAAAGGAGAAAAATGCTTCTGGATTAATTCAATATATATATATATATATATATATATATATATATATATATATATATATATATATATATTTAAAATGCCTTGACTTCAAAATTTAAGCCTAAGGACAAGTTACAGGGTTAAAGGATTTCTAATTTTGCTTCCACAGAAAATGAAAAGTTGTGGATTCCTTCCAGACTAATGTGGTTTGATCAAGGTAGACCCCATGAAGCAACGTTATGGGACAATGCAGCCTTGCATTACACTACAGCCATGATTTCTGCATCTTCTTATGATTCCCCCATGACAGAGCCCCCTACCAGCAGGAAGTAGTTTGGAAAGAGTGATGCCCAAATTCCAAAATATTGTTTATAAATGTTTGTTTTCATTAAAAAAGGCATGTATAATTATGTCCCACATAAAATAAATAAATGTTTAAAAAAATAAAAGGAAAAGCTTTGTGTTAAGCTTTTTATTAGGGATAAATGTGTAAGTTACACTTGTGTTAGTTCTGAAGTTCTGTCACCCTTTTCATGCCCTTGACTCACTCAAATGTGTATATGGGGAGATATTTGACCACAGTGATTTTGAAAAGTTTTTATCATTAAAAACTTTTAATGATTTACCCTGTGAATAAAATCATATATCCCAGAAACAATAAGGCAGTAAGGAAAATACAAACATTTCCCATATGTGTGTTTATACTGACTTATTGTAGGTGACATATGACAAATTTTCCCCTTTTGAAATGAAACTGAATAAATAGCTTTGCAAATATTGTACATATTTTTAAACTTCCTATATATGCCATCGAGATGCTCTTTGACTGGCCTGTAATTCCTTTGATGTTTTCATGTCCTGTTGATCCATTACATATCTGTACTTTCAGATCAATTATAATATATTGAAAAACATACATGAGCTAGTCTTTTAATAAGGAGTTATAATACCCATGATTTCAGTTCTTTACACCAAGAGGTGTGATGGGAAGAAAGACACATGTGTTTTTATATACTGCACTTTTAGTGTTATGAAGACAGGATGATAACCAGCTCACTTTGGCTCCCACATGTAATCCATGTTGAAAATGGTTGGTCACAATATCATGGACAAATACATTGTATGTGATTAAAATGTCCAAAAGTGTCTCTATAATTGTGCAATTTATTTGTCTGATATGTATTCTTTTCTGGGCAATAAGCTGATAAATATTCTAGCTAGGATTTTTTATTAATTCTTTCTGCTTTCCTTTTGTAGCTTTTGACTGACATCTATTCACTTCAAAGGTGATTTTCCTGTTGGCAAGAGGCAAAAGAGACACACCAAGCATTGCCTTTAGGAATAAGCAATTTCAGTATTATAATGAGATGGGTCTGTCTTTTCAGAATCTGTAATTGGTGACAAGGTATGGCAGCTTCATATCAGACAACGATGTACAACACAGAGCTTATTAATGAGGATAGGGCATCATACTCCAGGAAGCATCCTGTGACTATGAGACAGGAGGACATAACACATAGTGTAGGTTGTCCCTGAGTCCAATATCTCCAATTTGCATCATAAAAACTTCATGCAAGCCAATTCAAGCTAATCTAGAGTGGGATATTTTTCCCCTTTAGAATTCGCTAGGGTAGCCAGCAATCCATCACTTAGATCCCAGCCCTCACACACAACAGCAATAATCATCTAAACTTGCAGATATGCTCAATTTAATTGGGTTAGTTTAGTAACCTTTCTTGTATTAGAGCCAGCTTGCAAAGAGATGTAATATTTTCACAGTTATGAAGACATAGCAGCTGGCCATAGTGAGATTTGATTGTGGATCAAGAAATCAGATTTTCATCAAGTTAAGAACTCTTCATGGAAATATATATAGAATAAATAATAAAGTAAAATGATTAACAAGGAGACCTACAAAGATATTGGCAAGGCAAAAGAAAATTGCTTTACTGACAAAACTGAATTCTGTTACTTAGCTAACTCAGATTTTTCCTTCTTTGTTTTTCTGCTTTCTATCATTTTTATTTATGGACAGGGGATATTAATTTTCACTATAATTAAAAAGTTGAGTTTGGAAATATATTTGATAGTGAGAAGCTCTATAGACTCCAAGAATTTCAGAATATTTTTCAAATTAAGAGGTCCCTGAGTCTTTTCAACACTCATAAATATTGAAAATGCATATATCCTTAGTTAAGTCAAATACTATGTCAAGTTAAGCTACAGATATCCAAATTTTAGGTTCCTGCTGTCTGTTTTTACTTTAAAACCTTTTGTTTTCTTTTGTGATCAATAATTAGATACAAAACTATTTCATCCAATACATAATGCTAAGACACACTTTAGTGAGAGTTAAGTGTCCAAGAAGCTGCACAATAAGACACTATCCAAACCCTCTGCCACCTGCAATGCATTAAAGGATTTCATTGATGAACTATTTATGGCACAATTACAAAAAAATACATGAAGTCAAGTTTTTTAAAAAACAAAAAGACAGAAAACAAAGCATTGTCCAACTTAAAGGATTCCTTTCCTTGAATTTGAGACATTAATTTCAGAGAAAGTGCCTTTCTCTAATTCAGTATGTATGGCTTACAGGGGGGTCTTTCTGTTTGTAATTATGAACCCTTTACTGTATTAAGTCTTATGGTATACCCTCAGATTGTCACCCTATGGAAATGTTTCCAGGGAGCTCATGAATTTTTCATGTAATTGGGAGATATTTGAACCAAATCCATGTTTGATCATATACTAGAAAATATGTTTTAATAAGACTTTCAGACACCATTAAATTAATAACCCCATATTGATAAAAAAATTTCTGTTACCACATTAAATAAGCAGTGATTTCATGAGTGTCTTATTTATTTATTTATTTATTTATTTATTTATTTATTTATTTATTTATTTATTAGCTTTGGTTTTTCAAGACAGGGTTTCTTTGTAGCCCTGGCTGTCCTGGAACTCGATCTGTAAATTAGGCTGGCTTCAAATTCACAGAGATTTGCCTGTCACTGCCTCCCCAGTACTGCCCAGCATGCACGTTATTGTTAATGCATCCTACACAGCAAGAATCAGAGAAACTAAAAATATTTCCTTTTGAGTAAATGAATTAAGGAAGCAGGATCTCAGGTGTCTGCAATAGATTTCTAATCTTTGGCCAGGAAATGGCAATGACGGCAAATCTTAGGGACAGATTTTTCAAAAGATGGAATTATCTTTTGTATTTCTTTGTGTTATACCATCCTCTGAATAAACTTCATTCTCACTCTCTTGATTCTGTGTTTTAATTCTAAAGACAACACTGATCAATCAGCTAGAATGAGGAATCCTATGCATGACTCAGCATTTACAAAGTGAAGAAATAAAGAATATGGAGGTGAAGAGCAATGGATATTGGATTCATAGAGATCATTCAATATCTTTATTGATAGTCCTACTGATAGGAATACAGTATATAATTTAAATAAAACCTATTATATTCCAGACTGTAGAGTTAGGTGAGAAGTAGAATGTTTGCTTAGCATGCCCAAGACTGAAAACATAGTATCCAAATGGTTGCTTTATTTTATGATCTCATCACTGAATAAAAATTCTCATTTTTGGGCATTCTTATCAAAAAATGTATAATTCAATCTCATAGAGATTTATACATATTTAAACATTACATGAACAGAGAAGACTGAATTATGGGTGCAAATGTACACATATTTACACTATATGTCATAGAAATAATACCTGTATTTGCATATATATGATTTCATATATGTGCATATGTATGCATTTATGCAAGTGTGCATGTTTGCATATGTGTATGTGCATTTATGAAATGAAATTTTTTAGAAACCCAGAAATGATGAATTTGAGAACTAGCACAATATGGGACAAATAGTTAAATGAGGAAGAAAACGAAAGATGAAACTGATATAAGTAAATTTTATTTTCAAAAACCTTTTTGAAAATTTGTATTTTATTTGTTTCTACTCTTGTCCCCCACTTTTCTGAGATGAATGAATGATGGCAATTTTCATTATATTGTATGCATATTTATACATATGAAGGTATGCATACATATGTTTGTACAGCCATGTACAGGCTAGAAAACAACCTTGGATATAAATCTTTAGAAACCACCAACCATGTTTTGGAGGCAGGGTCTTTCATTTACCAAAGGCTCGTAAAATCAATTAGGCTAGCTTTCCAGCAAGCCCAGGTCTTCCTGATTCTATTTCCACAGCACTATAACTAAAGTTAAGTCACTGCAGGGTTCTGGAGACAGAACTTGTTTGCAATCATTTGAAAAACTTTATTACTTTAGTCAAAATAATGTTTTTTTCTCAATTCTTAGGCTTTCCTACTTCAGATTTTCCCCAGAAATGACTTTGCATGAAATTAGAATAACATGAATTAATGTAATGTCTGGATGTGGACTGTGGTTTGGTCTTAGCAAGCACAGGTAAATCAAAGAACTGCGATGTATACATGACCTTCTGCCAGCTTCATTCACTTCACTTAGGACCAAAAATTTTGATATCCAATTTTTTGTATGAGAGAGTAAGTGGCAAGAAATCATCTATTTACAGTTTCTACTGTACAGATAAAGATAAAAAAGATACACAGGTCATGGAATTGCTAGTACTTTTTCTATTGTTATGATATGGGAAAAAGATCTCTGAAGGTAGATACTTGCCTGGGTGATGACAGTAGGCATCATTTCATAGATGGCTATTTTTCAATTATCATCCTCTTGTGACAAGCAATATCAGTAATTTTTCTCCAAGTGATTCATTTCCATCCTGTCTGGCCACCTGCTTCTAACCTTGCTACCATTTCATTTTAGCTAACTGCACAGTAATAAAAATAAGATGACAAACAATGCCATATCCAGGCATGTTGACTCAGCCCTGGAACTGTTTATGAAGTCATTTAGTCTTCTCTAGTTTTATACAGCAGACTGGGGAATAAAAGCATTGTGTAACACACAGTTTCTTTTGTACTAATCTTATATATATATATATATATATATATATATATATATATATATATATATTCAAATATATTGTATTGTAGTGAATAAGAAAAAAGTCTTTGAATTTTGAATCAGTGACAATTGTAGGTGTGCATTTCCCAACACATACAAAAGATTCAGCAATGAAAAATCATAGTATAAATTAATATGAAAATTTGAGCATAAGAAGACAACCTTTTTAATGTGATATTAAAGGAAAAAAGTGCTAAAAAGCACCAAGATGATTAGTTTTCCTTTGCAGAAAAATGTTTTATAATTTTTTATTTAAATTTGAAACAAGGTTGTTTTACATGTCAATCCCAGTTCCTGCACCCTCCTGTCCTCCTCTGTTTCCCCCACCAACTCCCAACCTCTTTCTGCTCCACAGGGAGTGGATTTCCACGGGGAGTCTTCAACGTCTCTCATTTCATTTGGAGCAAGGCCTAAGCCCATCCCCATGTGTTGTGTCTAGGCTGAGAGAGTATGCCTCCATGTGGAAGGGGCTCCCAAAGTCCATTCATGTACAAAGGATCCATTATCAGAGGCCCCATAGACTGCCTAGTCCTCCTAACTAACACCCTGGTACAGGGAAATATTTTATTACACACACACAGTAAAATGAAGATTTACTATTTTATTTTGCTATTTTTTGACAGATATACTTTTCAAGGGCAAATGTTTCAAGATATTTTCAAGTTTAGACTTGAAAAGAACTTCTGAAAGTTGAAACAGGTGACCACAATCTCTCAGAGGTTGTGTTAAGCTAAAACTTTGTAATTGTTGGTGGTATTTATTCTCTTTCCCTCTAAGCAAACACTATTTAGAATGGACAGAATTTCACTCATTATCACTGACTAAAAATACATTCAAAAAGTCAATGGAAAGTACCTATTAATACAAAGAGTACTTGCTCAAATTTAAGAAAAAATAAATTTTTAGTTCTTATTAGTTTATCTTAATTATTACAATTTTTCAGGGATCAGATATTCTGAACAGTTACCAAGATTTTTGCATTTGTACTTATTAATACATAGTTTTAAAGTTCTTAATCCTCTTTATGTTACATAACTTATACTAATTAGTTGATAAAATTTTATTTTTAATAATCTGGAAAATATGGCTTTATCATTAAAAATGTTTATAATCATTGCTCACTATATCCCTAGTTTCTTTCTCTATAATCAATGGTCAGTTTATCTCTGAGCTTTTTTTTATTTAAATAATGAATAGCACAGACCGTGATAATGTGTTCTGTTCTTCATTCCCCAAAGTGTCTGAACATCATTGACCAAAATGAAGCGCAGGTACACCCCAGCACAGAAAGAGTCGCCAGCAGCTCTTGGATGGAAGCAGCAAGCAAATGTGTTGTCTTGATTTGTAAAGGGTTTTAATGTCATCAATAGTAATTCAGCAAAAAGAGAGTTGTAAAATGCAGCTCAAAATGTAGCAAATTGCATCATTGTTAGTGCTTTAGAAATTTAAAATATCTGCAGCAGATGGTAGAGTGAGGAGCAATGTCTTGCTTTAGTCTCTAGGAAAAGTTGATGTCATCATAAACCCTAGCATTGATTGTGGCTTCTTTGGCCTGCTATGAAAAAGTGTTATTTATTTTCCTTTGTATAATAGTTTTTCTAAGAAATATTTTACAGAAAATCAAGAGATCAGATTTCCTCAGAGAAATGATTCACTTTCCAAAGGTCTGAGAGAATGTGCATCACATCTCTGGGGAGCTATTTAGAACAACAAACACTTTGCTTTTGAGAGAAGCCCTCACTTACTTTTTCTAATTTGGCTTAAATAACCTAAATAAAAAATTATTTCTATCAGTTTAAAAACCTTTAATTTTAGAAGCAGTGTAGAGTCTGGCAGCTTTTAGCCCAAATGATACATAAGACTAAACTACCAGAAATCTATTCTCCTTGGATTCTCATTGTCTTGCATTTCCCCCAGTACATAAGATTGTAATAGTATATTAAGAAGTGTATCCAAATTTCTGGCCAATGCAAAATTTCCTGAATTGAAAGGGATAATTATACAACACTTTACCCATTATATCCCTGAAACTGTGAAGGCACTGTGCATTGGGTTCCCTTCTTTTGGAAATCATACAAAAAAATCAAAATGAAAAATAGGATAAATATCCTTCTATGTATTCTATGGTCTTGGGGTAATTCTACTTTCTAAATGGAACAAATATAACTAGAAGTTCATCAAATTAGGAAATATTTCCCTGCTGATTATTATGATCTTTAGTTGTGTGTCATGGGAGCTACTGGGGATCAGTGCTTCTTGTGTATATAAACTCATCCATTTAGTATTACGTGACTTATGTGTATTAACCTATGTATGTCATGTTTTTCTTATCTGTTAAACAGAATTAAAATATCTGTCATGAAGTGTTGCATGTGGACATTTAAAGGGTTGGTAATATAAAGCAAGTTTAATGGTGTCTGGTAACAGCAAGTACAGAACAAATGTAACCACTGTTACCACAGTTATATATTAAGTAGTTTTGATGTAAAACAAAAACTTCAGCAGAAATGTAAACATACATAGAGGGAAAACTAACTAGACCCAAAGATTTAGAAAACAAATAGGTTTGTAGCCAAGTATTTCCTTGGTCATATAGATGATGGCTAAAGTAGAAATACATAGAAAGGAAATTTCACTAAAAAAATAGCACACTGTCTGATTATCTAGCTTAAACTCACCTTCCTGAATAATATCTAAATATTTGAATAAGGGGATATTCTCTCTCTCTCTCTCTCTCTCTCTCTCTCTCTCTCTCTCTCTCTCTCTGTCTCTGTCTCTCTTTCTCTCTTTCTCTCTGTCTGTCTGTGTGTGTGTGTGTGTGTGTGTGTGTGTGTGTGTGTGTGTGTGTGTATCTGTGTTTGTGTGTGTGTCTGTGTGAACATTTTTTGCGTGTTTTTACCAGAGCATGCATGTAGGGTTCCGAGAACAAAGTTTCAGAGTCGGTTCTCTCTTTCCAACTTGATGTGGGGCAAAAGAATCAAAGCAGTAGCAAGTCCTGCACAACAGCAGCATTACTGAGAGAGCCATCTCTCTGACTGGGGGGGTGCATTTACATTCTGCATGTATTATTGTAGATAGTCAAGGCAGACTCATTTACACCCTGGCTTGCCAGTCTATATAGCACTTGGTCAATATTTTAACTGACTTGTTTCTACCCTGTTCTCAACTTCAGACCACATATCCTATGTGCTTGTGTTTGAAAGGAAGGATAAAAAACAAAGAAACAGCAAAAAAGATGAAGAGGATAAATGTTGCTAGGTATGCTAGAGGTATTTTTTCAAAGATCTTTTATACTGCTGTTCATGGTTTAATTTTATACTATAGTCACCAGTGTGCAGAGACTCTTTACTTTTGATTTCACATTTTGGCCTTTCTCTTAGTTTTGCTTTAATTACATGTAAAGTTAGTTGTCAGGGACCAGAATCTTGTTATCAGCCTGCCACCTCTTACCTCTTACATTCACTTTCCAGACTGTACCCCTTAAAAAACAATACATTATATTTGAGGGCAATTCCCTTTCACGGATTTAGTCCTTAATGTACATTTAAAAAGGTGTTTTTCCAGTAGACTTGTTTATCATTTCTGCATAGCCGATTAAATATGAAAAACATCATTAGACAACTTATTTTATGTGGGTTCTACAATGTTGCTTGTAAATTCAGAACTTTTAAAAAGGGGAGAATCTAACAAATGAAACATTGACGTTCTATGGTTATATAAACTGAACAAAATGATATCACACAGTTTCATTAGAACTATCATTTCCTGTGCCAGAAAAAAAGCAACCAAAGACAGATTCTTCCAGTGACCTTGGATTCCCTGGTGTTGCCCAGATGTGCAGATATCATAAGATGTGCAACCAACTCATTTTGTCCTTGTGCAGGGAAAACAAATTAAATTTTTTCTCTCACCTCTATGTCTCAAATGTAGAATGCTCTGTCAATTTGTATGTTCTTCTTGATGCTCAGAAAACACTGCATCAATAGATGGTTCTTATGCAAGTGTTTATTCCTGTCTTGCCGCAATTATAAGAAAGATAAGATGGAATAAAAATTCATCATGTCAGTTATAATATTAGAATAATTACTTGTAAAATTAGTCATTGCTCCCCACTATTAATTTGGCACCTGCTCTCCATTAATTATGTTTTTATTGTTACTTTCCCCTTGGATATCAGAACATAGTACAAAACTAAGAAGGACAAATGTATTTTCTGAACCTGAAATTAGACCAATATTAATCACCCTGCACAGAAATCAAGTCCAAATGAACCAAGCCTTTAACATGAATCCTCAAACTCTGAAGTGCCTAGAGAAGTCTTAGACAGAACTCCTCAAGATGGAGGTGTAGGAAATGAATGTGTGAGCAAAATTCCTATTGCTCAGGAATTAAGGCCAATGCTGAGATCATCTGTGCATGAAAGAAAATTAATTGAGTATAAAAGGTAGTGATCAGATATTTGTTAGCTATATATATGATAGAGTATTAATATCCAGAATGCAGAAAGGACTAAAAAGAACAGTTAATAAAACAAATGCTGCAATTTAAATATAGGCTATGAGGTTGATCCGACAGATATCTGTATTAATACATATATATATGTATTAATACATATATATATGTATTAATACATATATATATATATATATATATATATAGAGAGAGAGAGAGAGAGAGAGAGAGAGATGCACTAAGAAACACCCACTAAAATATCCAACATTCTTAGCAATTGGGGAAATACAAATCACAACTTTGAGAGTTTATTTTACCCCAAACATAGTGGTAATATCAAGAAAACAAGTGGCAAAAATGCTGATGGAGATAGAGGGAAAGGTAAATCTGGATCACTGTTGGTGGGATTGTAAACTATTGTAGCCATTCTGGAAATCAATTACAAAATTTTCAAAAAAAACCCATAAGAATTAAATATACCATATAACCTAGTATCCTGCATATGCCCCAAAGATTAAACATCCTAATACACAGCTATATTTATCAGTGCTCCATTAACCATTTCTAGCAAAGAGAATCAATGGAATTGGCTAACAATTGTTGAATGGACAATAAAAATCTGGAGCATTTTTATTCTCCATTCTATTCAACTGTAAACAAAAATGAAATCATAAAATATGTAGGCAAATGGAAGGCATTGGTATGTATTATATTGAATGAGGCAACCCTGACTTGGACAGAAAAACACCACATGTTCTCTCTTATTTGTGTATCCTAGAACCACCTCTTAAGACCTCAGTATGTAACTTATGAAGAGTAAAATGTATAGAAATGGTGAGAGGGGGGACTTGTCTGTGAAAAGGGGTGGAAGGAAAATATTGAGGGAGAGGAAAGAAGGAGGTATAAAGAACACTAAATATGACTGAAAATATCAGAAATGTATTATGTTTACTAGAAATGCATAAATATACATGTAAGTGTAATGCATAAGCTATTTTAATGAAGTTGCATCACTTGGATTGTAATACTCATCCAGGTCAGTGCCAGTAACCCTCCCTTTGATTTGCTGATCAGAGGATTTCCAGAGACTCCCAAAACAGTGTGAGCTATTGATTTTGTCCTTTGCTGCCTCCCATTATTTGAAGAAAAGACCTTCATTTTTCTGAAGGCACTTTGGACACAGGTGTTGGAGGATTTATTCTGAAACTAACATGGAAAGTCAGAACTAACATGGAAAGTATTCTCCTTGAGGCCTGACTATCATAGCAATCAAACATGCTATGCAATCTGTGGAGGAGGCAAAGAATTATAAAACCCTTCATGGTTGCCAAGCCTGTGGACAACAATGACCAGCATGGCAAGAAAAACCAACCAGTGGTATTTATATCTTGTGCACAACTAGCTACCTAATTGGACTTCAGGCCATCTCCAGAAGAGAGTTCATACCTGAACAGCAAACCTACCATATTTGTATATTGTGAGGTATGGATTCTTGAAGAGAAACACTGCTGCCATGATCCTAAACTAGTATATTTCTCCAATTTGTTTTAAATGTGTGTCCTCATAGCCACAGATAAGTATAGTCCTCACTTCTCATTAGAGAAGTTTCCTTTTGCAACAGATGTTGACAATTATGGAAATAGTCAACTGATCAAAATGCAGAGAATAACTGCCAATGGGTACCCAAACCCAGTGATATGTTCAAGTAAAACAAACCCTGCACCAAAAACTCAGGAAAATACTGTAAGCATCAGAAGCCCAGGATGTTGCAATAGAGAGTCTTCTGTATCTGACTCAGAGCCACGTGTGTGAAATTTTAACGATGTGGTTACCTCAGCAAATCTTACCCAATGTCAACACTAGTTGCTATCTCAAAATGGTTGGGCGATATCTCACAAGGTCCCACCTCTAGTTGAAAAACTATAGGCAATTGACACCTGCTAAGAGACAGGCAACCAGTCTTTTCCAGAGACAAACACCCTGATAAGTCACCTAAGCCAAGTGTTCATACCTCAGCATATACATATATAAGGAACACCAGATGGAATTGCAGTTTATGCTTAGTGCACATATATGTATTCTTATATTTCTCAATAATTAAATAGGAGAACATGAAATTTCTGAATTGCTCTGTTTCTGAATCGATTAACCTAAGTTTGAAATGTTAGCTTTTGTATATGCAAATATTTTGTTTACTTTTTAATCATTATTAATGTTTGGGTTCGGGATGACTTTTCTGCAAGATGAATTAGAGTCGGTGACTTTCACTCAGCACTGACTATTCTAGGTCATGTATAGGTTTAGTCTGTGTAACCTTTCTTAGACAAGGAATTGTTGGCACCACCATGGTTTACATTTGCAATCTTCACTGATTAGCAGCACACTCCCAACTACAAGAGTAACCCAGGTTTTATTTCCTTACTTATAAGAGGAAATAAAAGTTTTATTGTATCCTTTCACCTTTGAAACTAAAGTGGACATTTCCATATACTAGAAGAGAGGTGCTATATGATTAGCAGTGATTAGCTTCCTGGGAAGATTTTCTAAGAAAACAATGCAGAAGAATTGTACTGTATGATGTTGCTGTCAAAATTACAAACAAGTAAATCATGAGACTCAAAACAATGGTACTATTTAAAGAAAATTACAAAATACAGAACTGATTTTTGGTTACCTTCAGAAGTCATCTTTGAAATACTGTACATATTTCCAATATGAGCTTAATTTTGTTGGAATGACTCTTAAATAAAAGAGAATACTGGTAAACTGAATCTGGCCACAGACTTATTTTATTTCAGTCTTTGGCCTAATTTTCTAATATTTTCTTTTCTTTTTCACAACTGTGCTACTTTGAAGGATTGACAATTACCACACTTTTTGCCTTCAAAATTTCACGAAGAAAATGACTATTGAGAGGTTCTTAGGGATATGGAGAGGCAAATCTCTATTGAGTAGTATGATTAGGATTATTAATCAAGAGTCTATGTTTAGAGAAGCAACTCTGTGGCTTCCTGTCAGGCATTACATATTATATACACTACATTATACTGCTGTGTTCTTCCGTATAGCCTCATTTAATACTCAGAGCAGTGCCAAGAGGGTGATACAATGATTTCTCTTTAACAGAAAGAAACCTGAGACCTAAAAACCCACACCTCTTGACAAAGCAGTTAGCTTCAATTCAAAGTACTGTGAACTATAGTCATGTCATTTTTTATTTTCTTTATATTTGGCTTTCTTCTGGGACAGTGTTTCACTATATAACAGTCTTGGCTGTCCTGTAACAAGCTCTTTAAACCAGGCTGAACTCCGTCATCCAGTTTACTCTTGCCATACTTAGAAAAAAGGCTTTGTGGTCTTTGAAAAGTGTATTTAAATAATAGAGGATTATAATTTTTTAAAATAAAAGCTAATAGAAAGGTTGTGGTTATAATCTAGCAAATAAATACAAAACACCTGGTCATGGTGTCATTTGTCTAATTGTTTCCTTTAAAATATCAATGCTGGAGTTGCAGAGGGAGCTCAGATAATATACTGTTTGTTTAGCATTCATGAAAGTCTGGCTGTAATCTCCAATACCACATCTAAAAACAGAAGCAGCAGCATCAACAAAAGGTCATGGTGGCAAAAGCCTATAATTTTATCACCTAGGAGGTAAAGGCAAGAAGATTATCAAGTTCAGGGTTAACTTTGCCTACCAGTGAGTTCTAGACTGTGCTGAGATACATTTAACCCAGTTTCAAATATAACAACTAAAATAAAATACATAATTTAAATCCTAACCTAGCAGTATCTTAGAATGCAATATTCTTAAAAGATATAGTTATTGAAATTATAGTTAGTCAGAATACAATCATTGGTGTATGGCATTCCTAATGCAATATAAATGTTGTCTGCATACAACCATTGTTACGAGAAGACAGGGAGAGGACCCAGGGACACAGATGGTGTAACAAGTATTGTCAAAATGATAGGAACTACAGAAGCAATCCAGGTTTTTTTTCATAGATTCAGAGCGAATGAAACCTTGCCAACACTTTGAATTCAGAACTCTAACCTCCATAATGCTGAAATGGCACATGTCTGTCTTATAAATCACCCTCATTGTATACTTATTGTCCATTAATAATCAGTACACTTGAATACAGAAAATTGGCAGAATTATAAAAAGAAAGGCATGCAAACTGAAGTCAGCCTTCAGTAATTAGGGTTCTATACCCAAAGGTTCTACAAGTGTGACTTCAACTAACTGCAGGGGAAAGTATTTAAAATGTCTGTCTGTAATGAATGTGTACAGATTCTCATTCTTCCTTATCCCCCAAGTAGTGCAGTAAAGCAATTACTTACACAGTGCTTACATTAAAAATAACAGGATTGGTATGCTTTGTATTATAGGGAATCTGATAAGATGTTGAGTATATAACAACATCTTTATAGGCATATTTAAATTCTGAATATTTTATGAAGCATTTTGCATCCTCATATTTTTGTTAGGTTGCTAGGTGGATGCTGGTGGATTACAAGACAAATTTGTGAACTCAGTGTGTCATAATGTCTGTTTTGGGAGGTGCACTGATGAAACTCAGCCATGTTGCTTCATCTACACTTTTCAGTCGTTTCACATAACAATATAAGCTAATAATTGCAAAAGAGTTCTCAGGGCTTGCCAAAATCTTTATCGTCTATCTAGCTTTTTAAAACAGTCTTTGCCTTAGACAACTGCAAAACAATAATTCAAAATTAATTTGGATTTTCAAGTCAATAAGAGAGAGTCACTAACTCGAATCCAGATTGCTGAACTGTGAAGAGCCAGGATCAGGCATGCTGGATTATATTTCAGAGTATGTGGGTGGCAAAAATTTTACTATAGTAATTAATACATCCACTTCAACATGTAAAAAAGTGTTTGAATACAGATATGAAGGGCTCTAAGATTTGCTGTATTTCTCAAGTTTCTTCTCTGTATATTGCATTTATAGATGTATTATTTTGACTTTATGTACCCTTTCATATTTTCTAGAAACTGTACAGAGATATTATTTTATAATTTTGATAATTTTATTTAAATTTGAAACAAGCTTGTTTTATATGTCAATACCAGTTTCCTCTTATCTCCTCCTCCCCTGTCCTCCAAGACCCCATCCTCGTTCTGTTCCCCAGAAAGGGTGAGGTCTTCTATGGGAGATGTTCAAAGTCTGTCATATCATTTGGAGCAGGACCTGGGCACTCCACCACGTGTCTAGGCTGAGAGAGAATCCATCTATGTGGAATGTGCTTCCAAAGTACTAGCAATACTAGGGAGAAATACTGATACAAATTTTACCATTGTAAAGAGCACAGTTCAATCAGTTTTAACACAAGTATGGAGATGTCCAAGCCATCATTTCATCTCATTCGAATAACACCTTGAAATGAGTCCCACTAGTTGGGAGTACCCATATCCTGCTACTGCTAATTTACTACTTAGTATGGATTGTTTTGTGGCTGGTTTCTTAAAGCATAACACTTAGGAGGCTTTTCATAGAGGAGTATTTTTCCATTCAGTGTCTAATTATATTAGTAAATATTCATGCTGAAAATATCATTTTTATTTATCTGTTGACCGAAATGTTTAATGTCTTTGCTGTTACTGTAAAGTTTTCTAAGAATGTCTAGGCATTGTCCAGAGCTACTTTAAAGCCTGGCCTCCTCTTGAGTTCATTCTATTAGGTACTTTTCATCAATTTTTATTTTATCTACACCTTGGTTTCTCTTAACTAATAACTATCCTTACAATATCATCTTTTTTCCTCCTATAAGACTATTATTCCTAAAAGACCTTACATTACCAGAGTCAGTTTTCCCCTTACTTTACTGTTATTCCCTCTCATCACAAACTTTCTTGAAAGCTTTGTCATGGTTAGTGTGTCTATATATTTAAACATTTCTGAAACAAAGCAAGTCTTTGCAAAAATCTTTTAAAACTGTTTTTTATCTCTTAATTCCTTGACTAATGTTTATAAGTTACAATTGAGTCTGTACAACTTTTCTTGAAACAGTATCTTGTTTTGAATTACCACAATATTCCATTTCCTGCCTAAAGATTTTTTTAGATTAGCACTGTGCAAACTAATGTGTTTATATATATGACATTTTATATTTATGAACAACACCCTTTTGTGTAGTACTTAAAATATTTGGCATTATTACTTAAAAGGTTGATAAAAGTTAAGTACTTTGAAATAAATACCTGTGATTTTTCCAGTGAGCAAGGCTGAGTGAAGGCAGAAGGGCAAAGTTGAACCAATAGCAAAATTGACTGAGTCATTTGACAGATAGAAAAGTAAGAATAAAAACCATAAAAAGTCTTCAAAGAAAACCTAGGTATAAATCTATGTGAGACTGGATTATGCAATGTGTTGACATTCATGGGGGGGGGGGGATGAGAATTCCTATACAGTGGTAAGATCATAAAATAAAGCAACCACTCTAGAAACTATTTTGTCAGATTTTTTTTTAATGTTATTGTTACCATGTGATAAAGAGATTCTATTCCTAGATACCTACCTCAAAATAGATATAAGAAATCAGAAAGAGAACAGAGATGGGAAGTTGTGAAAGACACGGCAAAAGATCAAGCTGTGAGGGAAGAAGGGTAAGCCAATAGCCAAAATATGACAACTTCTTCCTTAGCAAATAAAAGAATTCTCTAGCTCTGACATGGAATTTTGATTGGATCCTCCACTCCAAGTCTCAGAACTGGATAAGCTGCTATCTGCTTATTTATCAGTGTAGAAGATACAAGCATATGTGCTTCTCAAATGCTTGTTGAGTTATAGGTCACAGAGACTTATGCACAATCAAACACTCAGGTTCAATATTCATGATGTCTGTAAATTCTGAGCTGGCATCTAGGACTAGCCATGAAACTGGAGATTTCTGGTGGCAGTCTAAGAGGTGGAATGTACTCAGTGTATATGTGTGTGTTTGGGTGTTTTGAACCTTCTAACTTATTATTTGTTTCACTAAGCAAAGTTGAAATTTCTCAATTACTTATGTCTAAGTACCACATTCAACAATGTAGAGGTGTATGGTTCTGATGATTGCACAACAAACTTGTGTTTAAATTTTTTTGTTTTGTTTGGTTTTTCACCTAAGAGGAAGCCATTTTTATTTAAATAGAGTAGTTTTACTCTTTCACACCTCCTCTCACTTCTTTCTGTGACAATGAGCAAATTATAAGGTAGACAAAACCCCAGATCATCCCATCCCTGAAGGGTAGCTCTTACAAATTACTATTGCCAGCTCATCCTTTTGAGAACATTACATTAAATATGTTTCTTATGCTACTGCTTTTCAGTTATCATAAGTTGTGTCAGCATTACAAATTATGCACATTTTTAAGTGGTGGACGTAGACAATGGCCCAGGTGTATATATTTACAATTGTATTTATAGAACGATTAAATTTCCTAACATCTATTCAACTATTAGCTTGAAGGAAGCCTTGCAACTTCTTGTATTTCAAACTTTTCATTTCTGAAGTAATAAAAAGTGTTTTCTACATAATCCTATGATATAATTCTGCCCAGTAAAACTGACAAAATGGAATTATCTGCCCTTATTGTATAACTTTATGAAATCTAAGAAAAAACATTTGGTGCCTTAATACACTGGAATGCAAAAAGACACAATGGTCTGCTTAGGTAATTTTGTTCATGAAAATGTTTATAAATGAGGAATAGTATTGTAGGAGATCTTAATACATGGTGGGATTCCCCAGAGGGACTTGAGTCAGATCCCTGAAGGCTTTCTCTTACCATTGTTTGATGTTCCTATCTCCCTCTTCTGGGGTCTGTTATCTAGTTTTATAATTTCACCCCACATTTTTTCCTTGTATCTCTAATGATCTTCTGTCTAGTTAAGTTGTATTGGACCAAGAGAAAGGCACTGTATGATAGGGAAACTTCTAATTCTGTATGTCATGTTCCAGGCAATGTCATGATGTCCTATGTTTTCCTACTCTTTTTAGTCCCTTACACTCATCAAGTTCAGAAAGACTAACATTTCAAAACAAACCCCAAATATACCTAAACAAAATTTGTTTCTTCTTGTACTTCTTTTACAAATTCAATAAAAACAAATCAAAGTGAAATCCATTGGTATAGTGAAGAAAATTTTAGCTGTTTTAACTCCAAAAGAGAACACTGAATGAAATTTCAATGACAAATACACTCACATAAGTAACTGTTTCTCTATAGCCTTCTTTCCATGCACCCCTTCCCACGGTGCATGGGAATTGCAAAACAAAAGAACAAGTTTAGCACATTTGGCAGTCCAACAGCCAGAACGGCAGAACTGCTATCATTCTGCTAATATTTCATGTTGTTCTGGCATTCAAATATGTGTGTCCCAGAATGTAAATAGATACTCAAACATATTCATGTTGTTACAAAGAGGAATTTGGGAGAAGGGGGGATGAATAATATAATGTCACTTAATTATAAGATTTAAAATAACTGGGTTATGGTTGACTGTCATCTGCAAGTCAGTTTGTAGCACAAAGATTTCAGTGAAGTGGTAGCAATTATGGCAAATGAGGGGAGAAAGCAGCAAAGACTATCTAAGAAATAATGTACAAGACATTGAAATTTTTCACTTGAAAGGATGTAAAAAAGAATTTCACTAGAGAGGATGTGCTTCCTTCTAAAGGAATTTACATCATTGTGGCTACATTCACTCGTTTCCTTACCTTTGTCCACTACTAACAACTTCTTCTATTCCCTTCCTTTCTTCCTGCTTGGATATGTATCTGCCCATCTTTGGTTGTTAAATCTACAATTTATTACATTTGTACAAAATTTTACAAATAGTCAAAATATTTTAAAACTGAAAAAAAAACCCAGTATTTCTTGTGTTCAGAAGCAGCTTTTATGTTCCCCAAATATCATGAAGTGGTCCCTTCTGATTACTAGGGGAGGATCTTAGTATAATTCAGTGCAGGAATTATAATGAATGACCATATTATAAATATTTATAGTATTTTAAATATAAATCCCATACTCAGGGAACTGAGGTGTCCAAGCTATATGGTCAAGAACAAACATTTTATTTTATCTGAATTACTTGATCACATTGCTGCTAAAGCCACTGGTGTTTTTAACCTTTATCAGCTGGAACTGTAGAAAGGTACTGCTTTCCCAGTTGCTATGGGTAACAAGAAGACAATCAAAGGCATCATCCTAAATTGACTTTTACACTGCAAGAAATTTACTGATCTAAAAATTTACCAAGAGGGAGACCAGCACATCTGCCCTATAGAAATGATTTTTGCATAGTAAGTGTTGATCTGCATAACCACATGGTTGTTGCTAGTGCTGATTACCAAATCTGAGTCATTACTTAGCAAAGTTCTATAAATACTCATGGCACCATGGAATATATTCAGCTGCACTAAATTAATGAAAAAGTCCTTACCCCAAGGAGCTTGGGGTTTAAAACCAAAGAATGGCACAAAATAAAAATATGCAGAAAATATGGAGTTTAGGGAAACATTTACTGAAGTTTCAGTGGAAGATTTTTATGGTTTGAGGCAAAGGATAAATTAATGATTCACATAGAATTTAATTTTCAGATTCTCCATGCTACAAGGCATGCATGGCCAAGAGTTCATCATTATATTCTCCTGACTTAATGGGAATTGTGTGTATGTGTGTTTATTTGTACATCTTGATTTTCCTATATCTTAATATTATAAAAATCAGTGTAACCAAAACTTAGTTCTTCATCCCTTCATCTTGTATACATTTTTACAGTCAGCTCTTGACTTACATAAGTGCAGTACTTTCTCTTAGTGACCACTGAAGTTATTTTAGAGATTCTTTATGCTCATTGTCCTCTCTTACCAAACACCTCTCCTGGAAATTACCAAGGCAATGACAAAGTCTCTATTTTCATTTGCTCTATTCTAAATTCTTCACAATTTCCATTAAAGGATTACTGTTCTTTCCAGTCTGTTTGCATTTTACTTTCTCACTAATAATAACCTTGTGTTATCTTGTAGTATTCCAGTCAGTGGATATAACTATCTATTTTCTTTCTACCTCGTATAGTATTTTTAGAGCTATACAGGAAATATGTATCTATGAAACAGTCCCAATATTCTTGAGAAATGAAATTTGTCTGGTGCATATACCAACATTCAATTAAATTTGTCTTGTCTTCTAGTAACTAGTGGCCTTCTCATCAATAATTATCCCTTACACCACCCAGAGCACTGTTCACCTTGCTAAAGATCAACTTTTTCCTACTCCATTTAAGGCATGGCCTGTTCCTATGCTTCACAGACAAGTTTTCTGTTCTTGTAGATAAGATATTATTAAAAATGGAACCAGGCAACCCAAACAAACCTATTATTCCTTAACTTGAGATTTGTTACCAAAGGATTAGATTTCTTCTCACCTTTGGCAAAGTCCTCACACTAATACCTGGAAATGCCTTCTTCCTTTCTTCCCAAGAGGAGATTGAACTCAAGTCCAGACAAAACGAGACTTTTTTTTTTTTCTCATTTTGTCTTGTTTTTAAGACAAAGTATCACTTACTAGTTCAAACTGCCTGGAAGTCACAGCAATCCTCCTACCCTGTTCTCATAAGTAAAAAATGGCAAGCATGTACCAAGTCTGGCTATAGCATACTAATTTTTTAACAGATACTTTGAATTTTCAATCAATCTGCTTCTAAGATTTGACCAACCCATGAGAATAAATTTAATGGGAATTAATCACTTATTTTAAACAATTTAAAGCAACTTGTTTCTAAAACATTCATCATAAAGGATTCTATCACCAGGGACTTAGATATTTTACAAATAAATTATTTCTTCAGTAAAAATAAGTTTTAGGATGTTGTGTGGTCCCACAATTTTATTATGTCATATATGGAAAAGATGCCTGAATTGGCCTTACCTTATAATCAGATTAGTGACTACTTATAGTGGTAACCTGTTTGTCAGTGCCTAAGGGTGTATCTTTAGTTATGCAGATGTGAACTCTTATAAGGAAGAAGAGGGGTTGGTTCACTCTCTTGGGCAGTAGTCAAAGATCGAGAATGCCAAGCACTGCATCTTCAGGAGAAAAAAGACTGAGGTGATTATTTACTATCAATTGTTTAAGTGCTTCCCTAATAAATACCTGTTAATCATTTATCTTGGGTCTTGTGAACTCATTTATACCCTTCGTTCAACTGAAGTTGATGCAGTGGTCCACAGTCAAGCACTGAGATGAGCTTCTCGAGTGCTTTTCAATTGAAAAGAGTCAGTAGGAATCATATGAGCAAGGGGGATAGGGAAAACGACAAAGTCAGCTGGCCCAAGCTAGTAGGAGAGTTTACGGAGTTTGGACTGACAGCTGCTGAACCTGCATGGGACTGAACTATGCTCTCTGAATGTGGGTAACAGTTATGTGGCTTGATCTGTTTGGAAAGCCTCTGGAAGTGGGACTAGTACTTATCCTGGGTGCCCCTTGCCTATGTTGGGACAGTTAGCTAAGCCTTGATACAGAGAGGAGGAGCTTGGTTATAACTCCTCTTGGTATGCCAAAATAAGTTGACTCCCAAGGGAGGCTTTACCCTTTTTCAGGAGTGGATGAGGGGTGGGATCGGTGAGGTGACAGAAGTGAGAGAAGTGTTGGAAAGGAGAACTGAGGCTGGTATGTAAAATAATTTTTAAATAAAAAAGAGAAAAAAAATAAATTAATTTTTGTTACAAGAAAGAAAAAATCCAAAGCAACCTAGGTTACATGGCAAAATCTGGTAAACCTGAGCTATGGAGCACAAGTATGTGTCAGAGTACTCTGTGAGGTAAATTTATTGTGAGGTTAACACCATGTATAAATACATTTTCTAAGGCTATTGTAATAAAAACAAGAACATGAATTGTGTGAGTTAAAGTAATGAATGTTTAATATGTCTTAGTCATAGAGGGTATAATTTCAAAACCAGGGTATCACTATGGCTATCATTCTTTGAATTATCTAGGGAAGAATCTGCCTCATTATTGCATGATTTTTATATTTATGCTCATTTAAAAGCTATGTTTCAACCTAGTTTCCAAGTGTAAAAATGTTGGAATCTGGAACCTGGTGCTGAAAGTCACAGTTTCAAAATTAAACAGGTGACCTCAACAAATACCCAATGTCGTAGGGCATTGTTTTGTTGTGTTATTCATCCTATAGAGCTATGAGAAACAAATTTGGTTTATATAATCGTTCAGTATCAAGTACTTGTTCTATAGATGCCCTAATGGACTAAAACCCATGGGTTGGTTTTCTGGCAACCATTGGTGTCTTTTTACATCTTGTTTACCTTTGTATTTTCATAATTTCATTTTATGAAGATTCCAGTCATGCTGAATTCTGACTCCACCTACTCCAGGATTGTTTCACTTTAGTAAGCATTTACACCTGCAAGGGATCTATTTAACAAAAAGGACAAGCTAAACTATGTGGTACTCAAGGTTTGGAAATCATCACATTGTTATCTTTGGGGAAAAGTGGAAAAATTAATTCATAAAAATGTTAACAGCTATTGCTTTCTGGAAGGAAGCATTGTTGAATGCTTTACTTTTCAGGGTAAAAAGAGCATAATTGTACTTAGAGATCACCACTATTGTAGGTAGGTTATTAGGGACATGACAGAGAAATGTAAAATTTAAGGAAAGCAAGGAGATATTGCCTATTTTCCACAAATGGCACCCAGATAGTAAATCACAGACAATTTCTAGCAAACATTTCACCCATGATTGCCTGTTATAGGTGAATGAAAACAGCATTCTAGTGGATAGTATCTAGCTTTGTCAGATCAGAATTGATTGACATTAACAGCATAACCTAGCTGGTAAAGTGTGATCTTATTTAATTTTTTTTTTTTAAATGGCTCTTTTAAAAATTCACAGGAGAGAAATACCACATGAACTTGTTTTTACTCTAATGGAAATTATCTGTTTAACAAGATGAGGGCATTATGTAATTTTGAGGAAAGAAATGTAACAATATATTCCTTGATTTCACAAGATTAAAATTGATCCTGAACACAACACAGACCTTCTAATTGAAATGCAAAACCAAAGGTTTCCTGCTCAGTTGAGATACAGTCACAGAAAAAAATACAAAGAACTCAAGTTTAGAGCCCAATCTCTGTGTGGATAACAGTCATATGTCCTCTTATAAGTCACTAAATCTTCTGAATATCAGTTACCTAGCATTGTATAATCTTAAAAGATTTTTGTGATGATTGAATTTAGTAAATGCATACAGGTCATTTTGTCTAGCACTTAGAAGTCAGTAATTTTTTCATGAACGTTATTATGATGGCTGTGAGATTTTATTCAAAAGCATCCAAGATAGAAATAAAGGTAGAAAGAGAGGTAATCTAAGGTAGAAATTGAAAAGTCTAAACTTAAATGAATTATTAATGACATTATGTTGACATGGCAACTTATACCTCTAATCCTCATTTTGAGAACTTAAGGCAGGAGAATTAAGTCTCAGACCAGTCTAGGTAGGTCACAGAATGAGATCCTATCTCAAAAGCAAAGAAACAAATGCAAATATTAAAGAGACTACCAACATTAAGAAACTTTTGTAAACAATGTTATTTATTTAGTTATATAACTTAATGGTGGGCTAGAATTCAGTTTCTTTCTGGAGACAAAAGAATATTCCTTTTTACCACAAGACCTCTTTTCAGTGATTTTCTAGATACTACTTTCTGTTCTTGCAACCCAATGGTAAAGAGATTTAGATGGGTAAAAAAGCAGGAAGTTTCCAGGTCATTCAGTTCATCACAATAGCTTAAGGTGACCTGCATATGACCTTCAGAACCAGGAAATGGCTTCTCTGACAGTCAGCTGCTATTCTCTCTGATATTCCTCTATACATTTTGCCACTTCTGTTTCCTTTTTCCTTGTTTCTCTGTTAAGAAAATGGGGATAAGACCAGGCTACAGAAACCCACAGAGACAGCTGACCTGAACAAGACTGATAGCTGGAAAACCAGCATTGGACTGACTCAACCCCTGAACATGGGACTCAGTTAGAAGGCTTGGGCAGTCTAAGGGACCTCTGACAGTGGAACCAGGATGTATCCCTGGTGCAAGAAAGGACTTAGCGAGCACATTCTCCATGGAGGGATACTCCCTTAACCTAGAGACAAGAGGGAGGGCCTAGGCCCTACCCGAAATGACTTGAAAAATTTTGATGATCTTTCCTGGAAGGCTTCACACTACCTACGGTATCTCTTTTTTTGCTCTCCTTTATTCTTTCCCTGACTCAATCTTTGTGGTCTGTCATGCATCCTCTTTCTCCTACCTCCCTCTCCCCTCCCCCGTTCTCCAAATTTGCTTGGAAAATTTTGTCACTCTCTCTTTCTGCAGGGGACCATGTATGTCTCTCTTAGGGTCCTCATTGTTTCCTAGCTTTTCTGGCAGTGTGAATTGTAGGCTGGTAATCCTTTGCTCTATGTCTAAAAGCCATTTATTAGTGAGTAAATACCATGTTTGTCTTTTTGTGACTGGGTTACCTCTGCATGTTTCCATCCATTTACCTGTGAATTTCAACATTCCATTGAGTAGTACTCATTGTGTAAATGTACCACATTTTCTCCATCCATTCTTTAGTTGAGGGACATTTAGGTTATTTCCAGGTTCTGGCTCTTACAAATAATGCTGCTATGAACATAGTTGAACAGATGTCCTTGTTGTATGAATGTGTATTTTTTGGGTAAATGCCTGTGTGGAATTACTGGATCTTGAGGTAGACTTATTCCCATTTTCCTGAGGAACCACCATACTAATTTCCAAAGTGCCTGTATAAGTTTGCACTCCCACCAACAGTGGAGGAGTGTACCCATTTCTCCACACGATATCTTGAGCATAAGAATCCTCTAACCTACCCCACAGTGATACACTTCCTCCAACAAAACCACAACTACTCCACCAAAGCCACATCTCCTAATAATGCCAATTCCTATGAGCCTATGGGAGCTAATTACATTCAAACTATGATAATTGTGAACAATGAAAGTTTATCTTCATTGCCTTGCCACTGTGCACAGTGTTTACAATAATATGTATTGACTGTTCAACTTCCATTAAAACTCATTTGTAGAAAGCTATGCTAAAATGAGATAAAATTTGAGGTGTAGATTTGGGAAATGATAAGATTATGGTTACAGAAGCCTTATGAATGGGATTAGTATATTTATAGGAGAATTCCTCAACTAGTTAACTTTAAGAGTATAGACATCAATAATCTAGGAAGAGTGTTAGAATCCAACCTTTCTTACTTCTTGATTTTGAACCCTTTTGCCTCCAGAATTCTAGTTAATTAATGTGCTTTTAAAGAAATTACTCTACAATTTTTTTTCTGCTCTTAATCAGGACATTAGAGATGTTACACAGCCATCATTACAAATACTTGGAGAAACAAGGAATGACTCTGCTTCTCCACTGAAGTGACTCAGAATAATTGTGTTTGTTATTTTTATAATAGACCTATAATCTAAGTACTCCAGCAACAGAATTTTTAATGGACAGACATGTAACTTGCAGGCCCATTGTGCTCCTCCCAAGTCTACCTTGCAATGCAAGTCCTAGAGAGCTCCACTACCTCTAATACACATAGAAGCGTCACCTCTGAACAGGAAACAGACACGCACCAGGAGCCCCCTATTTCTCCTACACATGGAAATACACAAAAGAATGCTCTTCTGGGAATAGGAAGCAGGAATTCACCAGATACCAAGTTGCTCATACTTTCACTATGAATTTCCCACTCTCTAGTTCTGTAAGAAACAAGTTTCTGTTTTTTGAGTTATTCAGATCATTGTATTTTATCGTAGCCATCAATCTCAACTGGCACCATTGAATTTGATCTATAAATGCATTGAAATACTACAATCATTGAACTATTTTCCACAAATTGTTCCTTATTCACAGTAGCACCATTACTCACAACTTATCTAATTCAAAATACTATGGAATGTATTCAATCTTACTACTGCTTTCCCTCCTTCAGGTGACCCAATCACTACTGTATCTATATTACATCTTTAGAGGGTCAGCAATTGTTTTTTTTTTTTTAATTCTTTTATTCAGGTTAACATGATCTGATGGCTACATTAGGACAATAGCTTTCACTCATCTCCCTGACATATCCAGGTTTACATACATTGCACATAGAATGATCACTTTCCATTCTGTTGTCCAATCACATTAACTAATTTCACATTCTGGGAACTCTTAACCCTTCAGTTGTATAGAACATTGCCCAAGTCTCAGAAGTTCTTCCTGTCAACTCATGTAACAACCAGTGTTTTGGCCTTTGATTTGAGCTTAGCCATCATCTTGCAAAAACATCTACCTTAATTTTCTTCAGGTGAAACAGGAAATGCTGCTTCCCTTCTCTAGAATCAAGAGAATGCATTTGTTATGTCTTTTAGCTCTAACATTCTGTAGTTTTAGTGCTTTCCCTGGGAAATGCTAAAGACATAGTGCAGGCTGAAACTGTGCTTTAGTCATTGATATATTCTCAGAACCTTAGACAGTATTTGGCAAATAATCAACACTTAATAAATATTTGTTAAATGGGTGTTATGTAGACATAGTGCAAAGTAGTCTTTGGCCAAAGCACTGATGACAGTATTAGAAAATCTGTGCCGCTTTTCATATCCTTGAGAACAGTTCACTTTGATTTATCTTGAACTGTTATGCAAGCTGTAACTAAAAACAACTGTGCTTGACACTGACTATAAAAATACCACTGTACAGACTGTGTTTTTAAAAACCAATATTGAAGCTCAAATCATTTATAGTGATGTCCATAATAAACTCCCTCTACCTACTCTACCTACATTCACGTGTTGGAAGATATTTTTTTTCTACAATTTTTCTACAGATTTTCTCCAGATGCTACTGCAATAGCTTCTCTTTCTAGATCTCTACTGTTATTAAATGCTTACAAATCAGATAGTTTCATAGTCTACCTGATTCCAAGACTGTGCAGGAGTCCTTGAATCGTCCAATGAGTCATTTAGCACAGGAATTTAGCCTTTCTCTAACCTTATAGGTAAAATTGGGGCTTAGTTTGACCTATAAAGGGTGACCATATCTATACTTTAAAGTTTCAAGTAGAGAAAACAGTTACACATTTTATCATTGTCTCTTGCTAAAATACAGATGGATCAGATTTGGAATTCCAAATACTTCTTGACACTCAAATTAGTTGTTTCCTTAGCAAGATTTTTCCAGAGACTGGTCCTTTCTTTGCCAACAAAGATACTGCATTGATTTCAGAGTGGAACAGAAACCAAGTATGTAAAAATTATATATGCAAATTATCACATCTTAAATATAAAGCTTAGTTAATGGTCATAGTAAATATTTCTCTTATCATATACCATATATTTCTTTCACTATTAAAAATAATATCAGCAGGATACATAAGTACTCTCAGAAAAGTAATGTGGATGACAATGTGGATATCACCAGAAATTAGAAAATCTGGCACTGTCATCTAAAGTGTACTCTTTGCAGATTGACTCATTAATGTGGTAATTGAGTCTACATGAATTCTTAAAGGCTGTGAACTCACGTGGACAGAGAAAAGCCGATATCAATAGGCAATAAGATACACCCAGGGGTAAAGTTTCAGGAGCAACTGTGTTGCTACATAATTGTAGTATCCATACTAAACTTCTCTTTCATAAGTATCCAATCTTGAGGGATTTTACTGCAGCAATCCCAAGAGAATGCAGCAATTTTTGTCTTACTCCTGACTTTGACGCAGCTCTACCCTGCATCCATTACTTGTAACAAATAGATAGATAAAACTATATATGTTATAGGTTCATTGTGAGGTAATTAAATCAAATAATACTCTTAGCACAATATAGATTTTTTAACCTGTCATTTTTATTATTTGCTGATACTGATACTCACTATAAATAGATTTTGTGTTAAATGCAAAGCCATCTAAATCTATTTTGAGTAATACCAAAATTTCTCTCATTTTGGAATACAAATTATAATAGAGAAATCCCAAAAAAGAAAAAAAACAAAACAAAACAAAACAAAATAAAACAAAACAAAAAAGAGTTCCAGCTTCAGGAATACTATCTATATTTCTTATCAAGTTACTTCAGCTCTGAGGATTCCCACTGACTAAACATAATAAGACACCAATCATTCTGGAATCTGGCTGTTTCTAATAGTGTGTAGATATAATGAAAATGGCCATAGTACTGATCTGCCCTGTGTCCAACATATTGGAGCTCTATCCACATATTCTTGTGAAGCCATCTTAATTTCTCAGAAAACAAGGTAATAGCCACAGTGGAGCTAAGCATTAGCAGAAACTCACCATGTGGCAAAAGCCCCTGACCACAATGCTCCACCAGAATAAACAGTACTTTCTGTAATTTTAAATTCTCTTCCTCTACTCATTATCAATCCAGAAAATGGAGGTTCAAAGGAGGGTTTTCAAGTTCAGTCTGGCCAAAAAGAAAGGGAATATATTAATGGGAGATGTCATTCTGTATATATGTTTTTCTTATTGGTTAATGAATGAAGCTCTGTTGGCCAAAAGAAAAGCAAGACAGGTAGGACTAGGAGACAAAGAAGATTCTGGGAGATGTAGTAGAGAGGAGTCAAGATTTAGGACATGAGAAAAGAAGTCTCAACCCTTTATCTGGTAATATAAGACCAGGTAGACACTCAGATGGGTAGAAATGAATTAATATTTAAGACAGAGCTAGCTAATAAGAAGCTCCTGACAGTGGGAAACAGCTTTATAACTAATAGAATCTCTGTGTGTTATTTTGGGACTGACACTGCTCTGCGACCAGGCTGGCAAGAAAGTTATCATAACAAAATAGAACCTGCAACATAGGTACTAAGAACTTCCACTTAAAACTTGAAAAAGGGTTTTAGAAACAAAAGAGCAGAGGCACAGCTTCTTGGTAGCAGCATTTTCTCTGGTGAGCTCTGTTTTCCAGGCATTAAGAGAAGCTAGATGCTCCCTTAAGAGAGGCTCCCTGATTTGCATAGGCAGACAAAACTGCACCATTCTCTTTTACCAAACAAGTCGTTTTAGTGAAAGGATGAGACTCATACTGTTGGAAAAAGATAAAGATTTACAGTAAAGAAAAATATACATAGGCTTGGGAGAGAAAATATAAAGTATATTTGTCTTAAAAAAGAAATAAAGTGACTGGGCAATGGTGGCATATGCCTTTAATACCAGCACTCAGGAGAAAGAGGCAAACAGATCTCCATGATTTCAAGACCATCTTGGTATACAGAATGAATTCCAGGACAACCAAATTCACAAAGAGAAACCCTGTCTCAAAAAATGAAAAAAAAATAGAAGTAAAAGAAATAGAGTACTAAAAAAGCCATCTAAAGATGGTAAATACATGCAGAGTTTGGCTACCATATGCTATTGTGTTGTCTTTGAATTGCTCCATTGCTAAGAAAGAAACAACTGCTAAAATACACTGGATTATCAATGCTGCTAAATTAATCCAATTCGTATATTTTAAAAATGCTTTGACTTCAAAATTTAAGTCTAAGGACAAGTTACTGGGGAAAAGAATTTCTATTTTTGTTTCCACAGAAAATAAAAGGCTGTTAATTTCTTCTAGACTAACATGGTTTGATCAAGCACGACCCCCTAAAACAATGTCCCAGGTGATCCAACGTTCAAAACAGCTGGGACAAGGCAGCCTTGCAGAATGCAGCCAGGATTTCTGCTTCTTTTTAGAATTCCCATGGTATTACAGCATCCCCAACCAGCAGGAAGCAGTTTAGAAAGAATGACACTAAAATTCCAAAATATTGTCTATAAATATTTGTTTTCATTTAAATGGAGTTAGTTATAAATGGATAGTGATCACAATCAACCTTTTTTAAAGGTAAAAACAAAATTATGGTATAGAAATGAATGCTTTGCTTTGGAATGGATTTTCATTTATTGATACAAATTTAAGGTCAATTTTGTGATATGTGTATTTCTCCTCTTGTTTAAGTGTTGTGTTTTTATAGCTCATTTGAAAATGTATAATTAAGAACAAATTATAGTTACCTATAACAGTCAAAACTTAGGTAGGTTGGTTTTCTAGCTATATAGAGATATATATTTCAAATGTATATTCTTCAAAACTTTCAAAGACAGACTGAATATGGCATTTAAAATGGCTTATGGGTTTTCTTGACAGTGAGACATATCTGCTCTTGGCAACACCACCTGCATCACAAAGGAGCATGGATATCGAAGAAACTCATTATGGAATTTACTCCCAGTATGGCAAGACTAGCCATTTGGGCAAGTGCTCTTGTCTGCACTGTTTGACTTTAATGGTGTATAAACTGACATGCAGGACCCACAGGAAAATCACTGCTGAAATAAGATGGACAGTGCTACATGGTTCCTGCTTCATAGAAAATTCTGCCAGATAATCTACAAGACACAGAGAAAAGTGACCAACAAACTGCCAATACAGATGGACATTTTAAAGTTTCCTATTTTGCTGAGAAGTCTGCCAGACACACTTTGGCCTATAGTCTGAAGAAGGAATATTACAGAATAACCTCATGTGAATGACCAAGCCAGTTGTCTCTGTCAGTTCTAGAGTTCATATATTATCCTTCTATGGTCTTTGATGGAGTTGAAGACAGATAGGTATGGTTATAGTTTTCTTTAGTTACGATTAAGATAAATTACATATAAGACTTTAGACTCACAAATATAGGATAGGTGATAGAATATTTTCTTTAAATCTTGCTAAATGTTAATGGATTTAATATTGTTAACTATAGTTCTTATTATATAACTGTTTAGTTAAGTGTTTTACTATGTTAATGTTAAAACCCTTCTTTATATTTTAGAAAGAAGAGAGGACATGATGTGAGATGTCATTCTGTAAATATGTTTCTCTTATTGGTGATGAATAAAGCCTTGTTGGCCAGTAGGAAATCAAGACTGGCAGGACTAGGAGACAGGGGGGATTCTGGGAGATGTCATAGAGAGGAGTCAAAATGTAGGATGTGGGAGAAGAGACCTGAACCATCTCTCTGGTAAGATAAGACCATGAGGAAACACTTATATTGATAGAAATTGGTCCATATTTAAGACAGAGCTAGTCAGTAAGAAACAGTAATAACAGGCCAACAGCTTTATATCTAATACAGCATCTCTATATTTATTTTGGGAGCTGACCCAGCTCTGGTACCAGACTGGTAGAAAAATTGTCATAACAATATATGTTTATTAAAACATATTTATTGCTTATTTGAAATTTAATACCTGCCTATCCTGTATTTTAGTATATCAACAGGGGCCCAATGAGGTTAATTTACTTGTCAAAAACTATACATCAAATGTTTTAAATCCTGCCATGCCATGCACAGTGCTTGGACTTTTCTCTTGATGTTTAACTGGTTGTATGTGATTTTAAAGAAAGATAATTTGGCTCGGAAATTAAGCTTAAATTTAGCCTAGCTGTTAATTGGAATAGAATCTTGGGTTGGACTTGTTATAAATAAGGTCAAGGCAAAGGCTTTGAGAAAGTTACAGTGGGCTGAGACCTCAGGTTCCTAACTAGTTGGGCTATCTACTATGACATCAGGGCAGAACAAAATTAAGTTTTGTTTTGTTTTTCTGTTTGTTTTCCTTCTTTTTGGAGTAGTTAAAACATCTTCATTTTTCCTTGCATTGGAAAACAATTCCTGAATTGGAAATAATGTTGTAGCTGAAATGCTGTGTAATAGTTATAACGTGTTTTTTTTTGGGGGGGGTGCTTTGTAAGGAGTGAAGGGAGTGAGGTCTATGGGGCTTCACAGGGATATTCTCTGGGGAAAGGTTATTATGAATCTAATCATTTTATGTCAGTCCACATATGCAGAATAAAACCTTGCACAGCCTAACAGTCTAGAGCTCTGATAATTACACCAACTACAAGGTGTTAATATTATCTACAATTCTCTGTTTGCATTCCACATAGCAAAAGAAGTAACCCCAAAGTAGACAGAGTTGCAAAAAAGGATATTTTGTAAGAGAGAAATAGTTTATCCACTTAATTTATACAGTTTATCTTTCCATCATATAAAAGCTATTTATTCATTCTTAGCAAGACTGAGGGGGTGGCATGACAAATATAGTCACCCACCTGCTGAGCACACTTACATTTAAATAAGTGAAAGAGAACAACAGAGGAGCTAAATCAAGCTTAAAGTATTATATAAATTAAAACAATATGTGAATGAGATGTCCAAGCCAAGAGAACTGAAAACCATTGCAAATTGATTCTCTGGATGATAGAGATCATAGGTTTAAAAATAAACAAACAACAGCAACAAAAGAAACCACATTTGAAGAACCATTTAACTTTACTGCTAAATGTGTTAATATAAGAACCCTGAGCTCCTTTTTAACATATTTAAATAGACACCCTGGTTTGACCCCAACCTCTAGCAAAGCAAAACAATCAACAACAACGTAAAAATTAAACAGTCATTAACTTCAGAGGTCAAGGGAGCATTCCTTTGGCAGCTGGCATGGTGGCTCATAGGTTAAGAACACTTGAAGGACCAGGCTAGGTTCTCAATTCTCACATGGAGGTTAACAATCATCTTTAGCTACAAGAGTAGGGGACCTGCTAGCCTATCCTGCCGTTACAGGACCTCCATACAAGCAAAACATTCATTCATAAGACCAAATTAACTAATCTTTAATAAAATACTTTAAAGTAAAAACAGAGCCATCCATTTATACACTTCATGCCTATTCTTTCAAAGAGTAGTTACAATTATCTATCTGTTGTCTTTAGAATCCAAACTGTTTTGTTTAACATAGTAAACTCTCTTGATCTGGCCTTCCCTACTCCCCAGCTTCCTTTCAAGCCTCTCTCTTTCTCTGTCTTGGTCCTTGTCCCCATCACTATCCTGAGCAGTTTTTCAGCTGTGCAGTTCTTTTCACCTGAGGAGGACAATGGTGTTGGTTTCCTGTTATGAGTAGTTTCCCCCCCACCCCCCGTAGGTCTGGTCCCACTGCTGAGCCAGCCCCAATTAACACACTGAGATGCTGTATGTGATATAAAGCTGTTAGCCTGTTACTAATTTCTTATCCGCTAGCTCTGTCTTAAATATTAACCCATTTTTATTAATCTAAGTATTTCCGAGGTCTCATCTTACCTGAGAGAGGCCCCGGGATTCTTCTTTCTCCGTCCTCCATCTTGAATCCCTTCCCTACTCCTTTCCGAATCCTTCTTGTCTCCTAGTCCTGCCTATCTGTCTTTCCAATTGGCCAACAGTGCTTTATTGATTAACCAATAAGAGAAACATGTTTACAGAATGACGTCTCCCATCAGCTTTCTCTTTGCCTTTGTTACTTCACTGTTCAAGACACCATCTGTCCTTTCTACAGCCTGTCTTTGTTGCTTAGTGTAAGATTCTCCCCTTTTAATCCTTTACAATAACTTGCTTCTTCCCTTCATAAGACTTCTTTATTTGCTCTCTTTTTACAAATTACAGGCCATTTATTAGTTCTTCAGATTAGGTGGAAAACATGGTATAGTAAAATTCCAGAACTATACTAACTCCGAATTCCTAGGACCTAATATCACCTATAAAGTCTAGCCAATTCTAAATAGTTACTAGCTGAATAGAAGAATCAATGAATATTTGTGTTCTCCATGCTAGCATATACAATAGTCATTATTGTTTTGTTTGTTTGTTTTAGTGTGCGTTTTTTGTTTTTTGAGACAGAGTTTTTCTATATAGCATTGGTGGGCTTTAAACTAACATTTGGCCTTCCTTTGTCAACTGATTTGATTCTAACAATGTGGTACATCCCTACTCTGAAAATACCTATTTCTAACACGTTTCTGGATCATGTAGCAACTTCTGGCCATGGGAATATACACTGGGAAACATTGTTATAAACTTCCAAGATTTGTAACAGATGGAATCCTGAGAATTAAAGATAAAGAAGAAAGAGAGTGACTTTTAGAGACTCATGTCAGCCATCATAGTCAGCTAAACTCATTCTAGGAAGTGGAGGGGGCTATATCTCTGAGGAAAACTGCATAATCCCTAGATTTATATGTTAAATTTAAGGTTCATTTCAGACAAGCCATAAATAAGTGTTGGAAATTTTATGAATTCACAACACTACTCTGAAATAAAGACATTGATTTTGTATTTTTAAATTATTGGTAATATTGATGCATTTGATGAGTGTAAGTTAGTTATAATACATCCTCTACACTGATCTGTGTAAGAGGACCTGGACAGTAACTAGGAATCTTAGTAATAAGTGGGTGCACCCAGGAGAAGTGACCACAGGAAGATTGAAAAGATAGGCTGAGGAAGGGTTGGACACAAATGAGTATTCGGTAATCTCAAAGTCCCAGGAGTGTTCCAAAAGGAGAACATCGATAACAGTAAAGGAAGGTGAAATCAACAAAAGACTGACATTTGAATTTAGCAGGACTCTTTCATTGGCATTAACTAGAACTAGAAGTTTTAAATAAGAATTAAATTATTTGGAGGTTCTTGAGGGAACAGAACAAGTCATTTTCCTGAAGAATGAAAGCTATATCTCCAGATATTTCATCTTGTTTACAAATACATAAAACGTTCATTCACATGGCATAAAGTCAAAGTAACACTAAAAGCTAGGAACACTTAATCTTCCTTTATTCATTTTGTTTATGACTCATATTTCCCAACTCTTATCCACAACTACTTTTATTTGTTTCTGTATTTTGTTTTACTTTCAGTAAAATATAATTTTTGAAGGAAGGATATAATAGATTCTCATAGAAGTATTATCTCATTATTGTCTTTAGTTGCATATATTTATTATTTATATTTTCTCTGCTGATACACATGAGCATGAATGCCATAGAGATCAGAGATTCTCTACCTAGGAATTGAACTCAGGCCATCAATCTGAGCAACAAGTGCATTGAGCCATCTCAATGGCCAACAGTGTTACCTTAAATAAAGATACATTTTCAAGTGTGTGCATATTTATTTTTACCACACCTCACCTCTATTCTTTCCCTTCACATTTGTTCTCTATATATGCACACATGTAGATGTATATATTCATGTGTATTCATATACTTCTTTGAAATTATATGCAGAAAAATCTTAGGGACTCATTGTCCTTTTTCTCATTTCACGGTAAACTCAATTTTTAACCAGTGTAGTGTGTTGATAGTATATGGAAACTCCAACAGTTCCGGATGACTTTGCATTGGATTCTGATATCAAAAACAGTTGAACATTGAATTAAGATCATAAATCTCCCTCTCTTTCTCCCTTGCATTGTTCCTCCTCTCTTCTTTCTCCTTTCCTTCATTCTTCCTACTTTCCTTTCTCCTCTTTAATTTTGTCTTTCCACAATCACAAATATACTTAAGGAGGTTTAGGATTTTCTGTTGCTTCCACATGCATCTAACACACCATGTACTCAGAAGCATGTGGTACTCCACTTTCTATGGTTGGTGTGATATTCCACCTTCTGTGAAGGAGATTCTGGGAAGGAGATTCTGGGATTATTAACCTTCCCAGGATCTTACGCATGTAACATATGCTATTTCTCAAAGGAAGAGGATTACTATTAATGTTAGCCTAAAGAAAAATTAATTAAGGAGAAAGATAACAAATGCCTTCCATAAAATGAATGCTTTTATTTCACTTGACAATCTAAATGATAACACTTAGGGTTTTCTATTTATATTTATGTTAATTGTATTCCAAGCTTTAGCATAGAAAAGATCATATCTTCTCATGTGTGTCATCATACTTTGGCAGCATGGTAAGTAATGGAATGCCCTTCAGGCACAATCGCCTA
Organism: Cricetiscus sungorus; assembly: GCA_030556225.1. Classification (NCBI taxonomy): domain Eukaryota; kingdom Metazoa; phylum Chordata; class Mammalia; order Rodentia; family Cricetidae; genus Cricetiscus; species Cricetiscus sungorus. The sequence goes on from JANBXA010000398.1 coordinate 44,238,344, forward strand.
ATGAAAGAATGCCTAAGCCCTCACTGAAGCTTTTCTTCTTGAGTGTTCATCAGAGCTATAGCATTTTCTCTTTATGTTTAAATATTGTATTTTTTATTAGTCAATATTTCTGCACAGCCAATACCTGATGATCCACTAAGCATCTCAAAGTCAGCTTTCCCAGTCATCAGAGGACCCAGGGCAAGCAGGAGTCGGCAAAGCTCTTCTATGAGGCTGAGAAATCAGATGCTGTAGGTATTTTGGACTATAAGATTTCAGATAGAACTACTCAACCAATTTGCAGCAACAAAACAGCAATCAACAATTGCAAAGAAATAGGCATGGTTGTGTTTCCACAATATTTGTTTATTATGAAAATTGATGGGTCAGGTTTGATAAGAAGCATCTTGTTTGCTGACCCCTAACTGTCTGTTCTGGCCTCCTTCTGAAACAATTTCAAGATCAGCAATGTATATGAAGATATTATTACAAACCTCAGTTTACTGGTGTCTTTGTTTTCCCTGTTCATAATTTATAAAGAAAAAAATAAAACAAAACCAACCAACCAAACAAACAAAAATCCCTCTATGGTCATCTCCATAAAACACCCAGTACAGGAGCAATGTTAATGCATTGCTCAGCCAACATCACAGAAGCTATATTTAGCTGCAGTTGGAAACAAATACAACTGGACAGTGTGGAGAGTGTGAGCTACTTTGGAACACTCAGTCCTGAATGGGATGCCCTAATCAATCCCTCCTCCACTCATGGTTTAGAGATCTATGTGGAAGAGGAAACCATAAAGTTGTAAGAGTTGGGGTGATGAATGACTCCAACAAAATGGTGTCTTCTAGACACAATAGTACTGATGAGACATGATCTCAGAAAGACTGTGGCAGGTACTCATAGGCTCAAGCTAGATGTGCTCCCACTGTTGAGAGACGGTGAAGTGGACATGATCTCCATCCCTGACTGAGAAGCTAGCTTCAACTGACAACTACTTTCAAAAGAAAAATTAGTTTTGTTAAATGGAGTATCACTGAATATGTATACTAGACCTAGGGACAGGCCCCATGCCTAGCAATAGATGACCAATGAATAGTGAACTATAGAGCATTTTTGTATATTTTTTGTTTCATATTGCTCTGTTTGGGAATATTTTTAAATTACTAGCCTGTTGCTTCAGTTATTATGATTTTCCTGCTTCTCTCTCTCTCTCTCTCTCTCTCTCTCTCTCTCTCTCTCTCTCTCTCTCTCTGTGTGTGTGTGTGTGTGTGTGTGTGTGTGTGTGTGTGTGTTTCCTGTGTTTTGTTTTCTTTTGGTTGCTGTTTAATTTTTTTAATCCCACATCACTCCTTTATTATACTGATCTGGAAAGATTTAGCAGTTTTACCCAAAATAAATTCTGAATCCACATAGTAGGGCCAAGCAACTAGAACATGATTGAGACAGTGAAAGACAAAACCTGGGTATGATCAAGGGGCACTTCACCTCTACAAAGACACGGCAGAGGTAACCAAACCCACAGCAAGCTCTCCTGCCCCATGAGGACAAGGAATTTATCCCATCTGATATGAGGAATGACTTATTTTCTGGTGACCACATGGGTCTAACTCAATCACCACTAGAAACCACAGAGGAGATTTTTTTATGCTTATAAATATATATATGTACCCTTTTTTTTTGTAAAAGTAAATGCAATGCAGACTTGACAGGATTGATGTCAATCTTCAGGGGCCAGCAGCTCCTTTAGGCTCAGAGAGGATGGTTTTAAATCACCATGAGAGTTACTTCCACTGGAAATGACTATAGCCCACAGTTACCTAACTACAGAAGAGTACAGGACAAGCTCCAGGGACAAAACTTGGCTGCAGCTTTTCATTGGTCATACCACTACATGGTTCTTCCCTGACCTTTTCCTAAAGCAGCCCCTTAGTAAACAGTAGGCTAAGGAAAACTAATGACTACCTCTCAACTCTCCTGGTAAGAAAAGCCATCCCTGGATGTGGATCAAGAACCTGCACCCCAGAGGTGTTTTCCTGACTAGGTTTATGAAAGGAGAGGGTGCAGTTGGTAAAATACTCAATGAAAATGGGAGCCATGAGTCCCCATCTGCACCTATAACTTAAATTTAAGGTCCTAAAGATGTAGTAAGTGTGGCAGGTGTTGGCGAAGGGTGCAGGAGGCATAAATGGGCAGGGAGGAGGGTATAGGGTAGGAGTCTGCCTGCTTGCCTCACTTCTTGACCTTGCCCAGAGCGGCTACAGCTTTCGAGTTTTCTGCATGGTCTCTTCATCTCCCAAGAACTGTGCAAATTTTTGCTTTATTTATTTATTTTCCTAATTGTTTTCTAAATAGGGAAAGAAAGATTGACTTGGTGGGTGTGGAGGTATGGGGATCTGGGAAGAGTTAGGAGAAGGGAACAGTAATTAGAATATGTTTTAAGAATTTTCAGTTAAAAATTAAAACAATTGACATTCTAGTTTTGTTAAAACTTAACTCCTACAAATAATACAATAAGGTACATTTAAGTTTAACCAAGAAAGGCTAAAGCAGAAGGATATTACAAGAAGGAAAAACACAGAATATTCTGTTATTTCTATCTGTTTATGTTAGAATTTAAGACACTGTGTACTGACATTTCATCAAGGCAGGTCAGGCCCTAGTAATGTTCCTGAGGTTGTTTGTAGGAGACTTAGGCTAGGAGGATGATGAACAACTTTGTTATAGAGGTTTGGATCATAAGTTTGATATAGGGAGTTTCCACCTCTGTGTATATTACACTTTGGGGTTGTTTTTCTCAACCAAATGGAGAAAAAATAGATGTCTGTGGTACATAATCATGGCTGTGGAAACCTTCTAATCATAGGTATGAAAATAGACTCATGTACAAGTAAATACCTGTAACCATCAAAGTGCCTTCTTCTAAATTCAGTCAAGGTGGATGAATGAGGACAACACATTAATATTCTCAATAGTCCACAGACATTTAGGAACCTTGAGTCATTTTCTGGGTTTTCTTTTTAACCCAATAACTCACTTAGTCATTAGAGTCTTTGCTTAATCTAAAACTGAGAAAAAGGAAACAAATGCTTAGGAGAATTCTTTTTCTCTGTTTAAAGCCTGTAGATTTGCCATGTTTGAATGGGACAGGGAACATTACTAGGTGTTTCTCTTTATACTCTCTTACAAAATTTATGTCGTTCCACATTGGTTAGTGATGTCTATTCTATCCTCTAAAATATAGGAAGCAATAATCTATTCAGCTGCAATGTGGATTGTGAACACTTCTCTGTAGTAGAAATTTTCCATATGTTTTGGAGGTCTCCGTTGTATCCATTGGAAGTAATTTGTGATGTCCTTTGTTCTCTTTGATATGAGAGTTTGTAAGGTAATTGAATAGTGATACATGGGCTCTCCTTGTTTTCTGGTAAAATGATACAAGATATGTTCCTGTTTTCTATATTGGAGATTTTTAGTCCTCTCACATCACACTGTACAAGATAAATTCCATTCATCCAATCCAAAATCTGGAAGAAACATTGCTTCAGGAAGGTTTTGTGGAAAATATAACAAGTAGTTTTCTTTTAAAAAAAAAACATATTATTTTCATAAAAAACTATATGGTAAACAAAGATGTTATGTCTCTGAGCACGGAGGTCAGTATTGGTATCATGGTTTCTGCAGCAAGTTGTAAATATACTTATTTGAATATAAGCCAATTGTTTAGGTTTCAAGTGAGCTGTATTTATCAGGTGCATATTTTCATTATTGAAGAATGCAAACTTGTGTTGTCATTTTGATCACAATCATTTTTAAGTTCTGTGAATAATGTGTGTGTGTGTATGTATTTTCTTCTTGTTTTGTTTTGAGTTTCTAATTATAAGATCTATGTAGCAATGGACATGGTTCACCTGTTGCTCTTAACTGCTACATAGAACTTTGGTATGTCTGTTTACTTAATTTTAACTTACTACCTGTACTCACAATGAAAAACATGTTAGCTTCCTCCAATGCTATGAAACAGAAAATGTAAAAACACTTTTTAATAATATTGGGGTTTTTGGATCATTGCAGGTAAACATACTAAAGTTAATTAATAATGTCATCTTTTACATGAGAGTGACAATAGCTTACATTTGCATCCATATGGCCATATTTTCATTAACATTTGGTGACTTCAAGGCTTCTAACATTTCCCTTCTTAAAAAGAATGTTGTCACTTTGTTGTTTAATTTTCATTTTTTAGATTATTTTTAGCATATTACTGTTTGATAGTGCTTTCCTTAATTTTTTCTTTTAGAAAGTTTATTTTCCTTTGTTATGAGTAATGTTTTCCCCACCAGTCTAGTCCCACCACCACGCCAGCCAGCCCCAAATAACACACAGAGACCCTGTATTTGATATAATTCTATTAGCCAGTTACTAGTTTCTTATTGGCTAGCTCTGTCTTAATTGTTAACCAATTTCTATTAATCTTAGTACTTCCATATGGTCTTATCTTACCAGAAAAACAGCCAGCATTTCTCTCTAGTCTCTCCATGTTGACTTCTCCTTACTACTTCCTTTCTCCTCCTTGTCTCCTAGCCCCTCCTATCTTGCTTTCCTATTGGCAAACAGTGCTTTATTCATTAACCAGTAAGAGAAACATATTTACACAATGACATCTCCCATCATTCATTGTTTTTGCATTATTTAAACATCTACATTTTATTGAGCTAAAGTTGAAAATTTACTATGTATTCTACATTAATAACTACACACAGACACACACTCATATTTTTATACATTTCTACATATAGACACAGCTTTCACACAATGCAAATCCCCTTCCTTAATCCTTTTGGTATATTTGCTTGTTCATTTATAATTCTTTTCACAAGATTTGTGTTTCCAAAATTATAAGACTCTTTTCATCATCCATTAAAGTAACACTTCATTTTCCTAAAAATATTTTGAAGAAGTTAATCTTATTTTTAATTATGCATATATGTATGTGTGCATGGGTGGGTACTTATAAGCACATATGTGTGCAGGTTCTTTTGGAGTCCAGAAGAGACTATTGCTATTATTGCTGAAGTTACAGAAGAGTGAATTATCTGTTATGGGCATTAAGAATGACTCTGGGGGTCCTCTGAAAGAAAAGCAAATGTTTTAACTGCTGACCCACTTGTACAGCCCCATTTTTTTCTACATTTTCTACTAACATTGAGTGCAACTTTTAATACAGTGTTGACAGTAGGCTCTACTTTGCTCACAAAATGAGCCACCCCTTCCACACTCACTTTGGTATCAAATCACCCACTTTGTGTTGAATTAAATCATATATTGAGTCCTCAAGTGTTTATTAATTTTCCTGAGTGCTCCTTTTTGATGTATTGATTCATTTGTTGGTTCTTGTGCTAATATATAACTCCTATTGTGATGAACAGGCAGTTTATCTTTCTATCTTGTTGGAAAAATCATTCATTACACTTTTTAAATGACTTAGAGGCATTTGCATGATTTTATTATCTATATGTTTTAAATATATGTGTTAAAAATATCTAGTTGAAAATAAAAGCTGAAATGTGCTGAATTTATACATTTATTTTGGAGAAATGATCTTTTATAATATCAACTTGTCTTATTCAAGAAAATTAAATTCTTCTTTACATACTGAGACCATATTTATATATATGGATTCAAAATTTTTGATGTATTTATTAATTACTATTCTGTCATAAAATTTTAAGTGTACAATATTTAAATTATAATTTAAAATCTATATTCTTTTTGTTTGTATTATATATCACAAAATTAGACCTGTCCTTGTTATTAATAACTATATATAGTTTACACATATTTTACACATATATATATGTAAACTATATATATATATATATATATATATATATATATATATATATATATATAGGTGTGTGTAGAGAGCCGCATAGTACCACACCTTAAAGTGTCGCTGGCTTCTGCCTTACACCTTCCCGCTGGTGAAGACTCTCTGGGTAAACAAGCCCTTAATTGGTTAAGTCTGTTCAGCCTGTTTGCTTCCGCATTAGAGTAGCCTATCTGCAGGGTCCAGGTGGCTCACTGGGGTTGGTTAGCTCAAGGGTATTTAAGCCTGTGCAGGGGTCCCCCGGTGCGCTCTCTCTCTCTCTCTCTCTCTCTCTCTCGGGCCAGAAGAAACATGTTTAAAGGATCCTGATTAAAACTGGATGAAGAAGATCTACCCAGAGTCGAGTCTTCCTTGCTGGCGAGGGTCAGGCGCGTACATATATATATATATATATATATATATATATATATATATATATATATTGGCTATATTTCTATTTCTTGTATAATTTGTTTAAATCCAAAATAATTAAATGGGCATATTACAAATATGTGGCAGTTAATTTACATATAATTTAAATAACAATCACTTGATTTTTATACTTTTTGTATTAGACTAGGAAATTGATAGTGTGGGATTTTGCCATTTATTGATATATATGTTATATTTTAATATAGTCATGTTTTGGGTTATTTATTAGTGGCTATTAATTCTGTTTGTAATATGTTAATAACACAGATACAACAGAGACACACTGACATATCAGGTCTTTCCATGTTGTATATAGTTATCAAACGCTGATTAAGAGGGTGTGGGCCATTTCTCCAAGAAGAAATACAATACTGAGACCTTAAGAGCTACTGTTCACATTTTTATATACTAATCAATACAGAACCATAATTTATATGTGTTTCTGTTTCAAGATTCCATGTTGTGTACATAGGTGTTTACTAACATTGCACTCAGACCAATAGCACTCTTTCCCAGTTGATTAGATCTTATCTACATGAAGGGCATTCCAACTTTCTTGTTGTACTGATGAGCAACAGACAACACTTTAGCACTACACTTGAGACAATTTTATAAAGGGAAATTAACAAGAATCACAGTCATAGGAAATCTTGTTATTAAAAGGCAATAAAAAGGAGACAGCTGCTGAGCTGCATACCTTCAGTGCCAGCACTGGGAAGCACAGGGCTTTGGATCCCTAGGGGTTCAGAACTAGTCCTGTCTACTTACTGAGTAATAAGCCAGACAGGGATACATAGTGGATCCCTATCCAAAATAAGCAGGAGGAGGACTAAAGAACACATTTGTTTGTGATATTATAGATGATATAAAGAGGAAAATCATGCCTTGTTTAACTTTTGTGGGAGACATGGACATCAGGAGACTCAATTTTTCACTTACCTATTTACAGATGACCATGAACATGTTGTGAGTAAGACTAGAGGGTTAACAACAGTGTATCTGCACATATTTCAGATGACCATGAATATGCTGTATGACTAGAGGGTTAACAACAATGTTTGTCAACAAATAAGTTCACAAACATATAGACAGACAGGGGTAGTTTTTGTCCTCTGTGTTTCTCTGTTTATGTTTGCCTCTGTCTTCTCTCTCTCTCTTCCTCTCTCTCTCTTCATCTTCCTCTCTCTCTTTCTCTCTCTCTTTCTCTCTCTCTTTCTCTCTCTCTCTCTCTCTCTCACACACACACACACAGACACATACACACACACACACACACACTGGAATAAATTTCCCCTCACATATGCATATTTACAAGTTGTTTGTGGTATGATTTTCCTTCAGGAAGCAAAGCAAACAAACTGCTTTCATTCTTCTACTTAGTCATAGAGGTTTCCGGTGTGTCTTAAAGGCTCAAAGGCAGTACCTATGATAAATGTGTTTAAGATGAAGACAGCAGGCCAAGACCTAGCCACTAGATGACTGGGTATGGATGCTCACATGAGTTTTGTAAGAGAGGGGTTTAGTAGATAGAAAGGAAGGAAAAAATAAAAGGTAAGTTAGGCATCTAGGTACAGTGTGCAAGTAGATTCAGAATCACATAACAAGACCCGCTGTGTGTTGTTGTGTTATGGCAAGCATTACCATAGATTACTGTTGGCTCCGAGAGAACTGTGCATTGGACTGCTTATGTCCAGCCCTATGAAACTTTTGTGCCTGTATGATTCCTTCAGTCCTTCCTTTTTTCATGAACTATTTTGATCCAGTGTTGATAACAATTCTCATTCTTTCAACCAAGCTAATTCAGTTTAAGCATCCATAAATATCTCAGCCTAAATCATTTTATTATTTTCCTAAGATAATGAATACCTGGATCAGAGTATCACAGTCCCTGACAATGACTATGAAATATCTGCATAGTGCTTTTCTCACTTACCAGAATTTTAGCCATCTATAGTATTAAAATAACTTCTCTTTCATTTAAAACAAAATCAAATGCATCTCTTTAAAATTCTATTCTTAGTATGTTTTCATTTTGATATTACTGTTAGAAAATTTAATTATTTATGGTGACATTGGTCAATAGTAAATTTGTATAAGTTGCTACATTATCTATCCATGGCGAGTGCCATATGTTTCTTGAGTTGCTTTTATTTTTTTTCTTTAAAACTACAACTTTCACTTACCTTAATTGAATTAGGTTTGTAGAATAAGGACTTTGTTTTGCACAGTTCATTTTATTAGAGTTGCCTCACCAATTATATTGCCAGGCAAAATACCACTGCCTTGAGATTTTTGTATTCACAATGAATATATTTTTGAAAATTAATTTAACCATCTTCAGAAACAGTGGTAATAATTGCCTTTGAAGCTTTGATACATTTCTGGCTGGGTTCAGTTTTTAACTCTCTTTGCAGTACAATAAGTCTATAACCAATCCCACCACCTTTGTACAGGTCAGTGAAGCATAAATCCTCTAACGGAAGAATGGCCACATTTTATGAACATAGTCATCTTTCCAAATGCACATTTAGCTGCCAGGGGAAAAGACACTGTGACCTGAATATTGAGAAAGGGGTATTTGTTGCAACCACAAATTGAAATTCCAGTAGTATGAACTGAGCTTCAAGGAAGAAAGGAGAGGGAATATGAACATGTTTTCAGTAAGTATGGAGTCACTTGAAGGACATATTTTTGCCTAAGCAACAGTACATGCTGTCTCAGCTCTTGTAGTTTATGCTTTCTGTAGTATCCTTTGCTACATCTTTGAAACCTTTTTAAAGCTTGAATAAAAAAAGGAGTTAATTTTATTTTGTGGCTAAATACATGCTTTTTAATTCCTGAATCAAGTTGAGTTTTTCTATTTATTTTTCAGTGCAAGCAATTGTGATAATTTAAACTCTGAATTCATGGAACCGGACCTTGAAAACAGTTGGGTTTGAAGTTAGTAGCAGGAGAATCAACTGGGAGGACCCAATTTCATCCAATTTGTAGCTTGATTTCATCCAGCAAGACATACTTAAGCATAAAGACCTAAAAGTGGTAGGTGTTGTATTGAAATAGCATCGCACTTAGGGAGCAGTGAGGCATAAAGCAAAGCTGAATGCTTTACATTCCCTAACATGACATTATTCCAGCATGACACACAATCCAAAGCTTTTGCAATTACAGCTGTGACCCCAAATTAGATTTTAAAACATGTATAAATGTACATGCATTTAAATTTTTTCCCTTCATTTTGTCTCCTAATAGTTCGGAAATGCAAATTCTAGTTGCTTCTTAAAATAACCCTGATCACACAGAATAGCATCCTCAGCTTACACTACTTTGGCAAAATCTGAACTCTGATTTATTAGGCTAGAGGCAGTCATGAAGGCTGGCCTCAGGAATACAGTCAAAGGGGACTTTGTCTCTGTCCTAGTAAGACATCATTGTTTATCTGAAATGACTCTATGATGGTAGCCTTGAGATTAGTCTGTGTATTCTCTCTCTTTCTCTCATCTATTTATCTCTTCTACTCTGTGTGTGTGTGTGTGTGTGTGTGTGTGTGTAAGAGAGAGAGAGAGAGACAGAGAGAGAGAGACAGAGAGAGGGAGAGAGAGAGAGATTTGCATGAGGGGAGAGGTTTAAATAATGTTTTTAAAAAGGAAAATAATGGCAAAAATTAACTGGCTTGTACAAGTTCACTCTTTCTTTCCTTTATTAAGAATAAACTCACCTCCAGACTATGAATGTCACGAGTTCAGAGCAACAAGGAGGCATATTTCCTAGGCTTTAGGGGCATGCTTTTTTTCAGAAGGTTCATTGTGCCACCCGTTGCCTACAAACTGGGAAGAACTTCCTTCCTTGCATCTGGCTGGATCCCTACAGAACTAAGCCACAGAAGACTTGAATCTACATGTAGAGTGTAGAAATATGCCTGTTATGTGAACATTTCATTGTGCCTATACCCATAGCTTCCTGCCTCCCTTAGATGATTATACAATCACTTATCTTTTCTATTTTTAAAGTAGATTAATTTGATTTAGTAGAAAGGGGACAAGGTGGGAAAAGGAGGAATAATGGGAGAAAGCCAATATTATTTCGTTCAAAGCAGTTTGGTTTAGAGTCATTTTAATAAGTCTGGAAAATTAGAATTCAAAAAGAAAATCAATTGTGATACTATATTCTAGTTTGGAAAGGAACATAAATCCACACCGGCAAAGACTTCCTAGAGCTCGATAATTAGGGCTGCTTTGTTCTCATGTGGAAGAGGCAGGGGATTCATTTGTTTCTTAAATCCATTATTATTATTAACAATGTAGTGTATACCAAGAATTCTCCTGAGGATAAGATGTTCACAGAGTAGATCCATCATGCCCACCTCTGTTGAGTGCAGAGAAGGCATTCATAGAGGTACTGAGGGTCCAAGGGGCTTTGCCTAACTTGTTGAACTTCACAGTAGATTTCTTTTTTTCTTCCTTTCTTCCTTCCTTCCTTTCTTTCTTTCTTTCTTTCTTTCTTTCTTTCTTTCTTTCTTAGAATGAATTAAGATTTTATCCTTAAACCTTCTTGTAGGATGCTGTAAAATGTACTTTACAACCCGATTCAACGAAATCCAAACTTATTAGCATTCAAAGACAAGGCTACCAAACAGTGTTCTTGGGAAATAAATTCTTAATTTATAGAACTTGGAGGAGAATGGGAAATTTTGCATTAGAATTGGGAAGATTTTAGGGAAGACAATCTATATTCATGAAGATATCATTTAGTCAAACCTGAGGAAATTCCCACTTCCATGGTCATAATGAACAAAAAATTATGGATGTAGGAAGAATTCCAAGGTCTAATTTTAACTTTATATAAAATGAAAGTATATAAATCTAACAAATGTGATTCTTGTAGTGTATGCCTGTGTGTGTGTATGTGTGTGTGTGTGTGTGTGTGTGTGTGTGTGTGTGTGTGTATGTATGTTGAAAGCTCCCTAGGCTAAAACAAGGGCTAACAAGATGATAGTTGCTATATTTTTATTTTAATTAGATAAGAAAAATTGAAGAAAACTTCAAATTAAACGTTCAAGCCAATGACTAAGAGGTTTTGTTTGTGAATAATCTTGTCAGCCTAGATAGATGGGGAAGGGCCTAGACTCTGTTCCAAATAATATAACAGACTCTGAAGACTCCCCTTGGAAATCTTCTCCCTAAGGAGCAGAAAGGGGATGGGATAGGGGTTGGTAGGGAGAACAGGGATGGACAGGAGTCTGTGGGAATTGGGATTGACATGAAAAACAAGCTTGTTTCAAATTTAAATTAAAAATTATTCAAAAAAGAATAAATGAGATAATGGGTTATTAAAAAGCTTTGATATTTTCCTTAAATCACTGATGGTAATATTTTGTTTCACCCTCTAATTCTGAGTTAACAAAAATGGGCTGTGTACAAACAGATATCAAAGCAAATAGACAATAGTTCTCTTCATATTTAGTGAACTACAAAGGCAACAGTACTTGAACCGTTAGAATCTAGTGTTGCAAAGATAATGGCATCAAGATGCTGAAAGTGTCATACTCCCCAACTGGAAAGTGCTTGATGTAAGGTCTACTTCCCTTAGTTGTAGAGTTGCCTGAAGAGATAATTGGTATTTTTTTTCCAGAAAAATATGTAGAAATTTGAATGCTGGATTCCATTTTGATGTGCTGTGTTTAAATACATGTTGTTTCATGCACTCAGTTTTGTTTAGTGAATTCTCTCCATCTTCACAGGAAAATTGCACATTTTACCAACAGAGCTTTAAGAAGGACACAAATAGACAGAAATGTTCTCTTAGTCTATGCCAGAGTTTCTCAATGTTCCCGCAGAAGTACAAATAAGAGATAATCCACAGGGAGCCACAGCAAGCCTTGCTAGACATTAAAATTGTAGAAAATTTGAAGGAAAGGGAAAGTAGGAAAGGAATTCAGAAGTGGATGGTCCCATCTCTATGGGAACACTAATATATAGTCTATTTAGCTCAGTTTCCTAGTCTGTCACTAAAAAATATTTCCTGGGTTAAAATGATAATCTTTCCTTCTGGTTCCATGGCAATAAGAACAAGCAAAGTCAATAACTGGACACTATTTTTTTTATTTATTTCTTAATTCAGAGAAAAACTCTATCAACTATATTTGACAGCTCCTTAGAATCTATTTGATAAGACCTAAGGTTCTACCAGGGTGCTGTCTTGGGAAATTCACAACCAGATGTATTAAATTGTACTCAATAGGTAACAAAAGGCAGAGGACTTCCTGTCCATACAAGCCTTGCATCTTGGAAACTGAACCAAATACAGTAGTGATATCCTAAAAAAAAAAAAAAAAAAAAACTCAGAAAAGAGTCTCTAGTGGTAACACTATTTACAGGATTCAAAGAGTCAAGTCTTTATACCAGATTCTACGGTGCCTTGAAATGAATAAGAGCCACCCAAAACTTATTCCAACTTGTCTAAGCAACCTGGCTTAACTCATTCTTTTCCACCAACACAATCATGTTTGGATACTTCTATCTCACAAAATGGTTATTACCTCATCACTAACAATAACAGCAAATAGATATATTAACTGCAACTTGTTATTTGAAGGTAGACAAAGACATTTACAGTTTTTTTGATTTGAGTTTAATTTTACCAAGCAGAATTATCTTAAATCTATATTGTCTTCTAGAAACACTTCAGCCTTTTTGCCTGTGAGAAGTTTCTGTAGATGAAAGTTTACAATAGTTTCATTTAAATGTATAATTTTGACATCCTATTCCTATCCAAACCGTCCATAGGAGCAAACTTCCTGAGAAAAGAAAAGATAAAACCCCAGTTAAATGATCCATTTTCCTAAAATCTGCAACCCTCTAAAATCTGTATGTTTTTCTTACCTTCGATTATCAAATGCTTATCCAAAGTAGGTCAACCAAATCAGTCATTTAAGATTTAGGACTACTTTCAGTCCTAAAGTGGGGGTGTGGAGAACATGAGGGAGAAGGAAAGGGAGGAAGCACTTTATTCTAGCCACCTTCATTTCTCTTTCATCCAAAGCTAGATATGATGCATCAATAGCAATGACCAGGGAAAGGGCAGTTGTCAGGGGAAAATGATTATTTCAAAGAACAAAAACAGTATTGTCATATTTTCACAAATCTCTATACATCATACTATTCCATCTCTCCCCACTGGTCTGTATTTCCTTACTGCAGACTTTAAAGTAACGTGTATGTGTGTGTGTGTGTGTGTGTGTGTGTGTGTGTGTGTGTGTGTGTGTGTGTGTGTGTGTGTATACATTCACATGTGAATAGACACAGAGAGAAAGAGAGAGAGAGAGAGAAGTAGAGAGAGAGATAGAGTTAATGTGGGTATAGCAATGCAGAAGATAACAAACAGACATAGCTCAATAATGCTAAAGTACAATCATTTCATTTTCCCCAAAATTGTCTTCATGATCGTAGAATTTTATAAGAGTTTTCACTAAGTCCTACTCAAATTCACCTGAACATTTAAGCAGAATGTAAACTAGATGAAGTAAAATCAGAATACCATCTAAAGGTATTAAGCCAATTAATTATGGCATGCTTTCAGATAAAAAGTTCACCTCATTCTAGTTGGTTCTAGTTATATAATATTTTCTTTCTTTGAACATAACAATCTTCTGCTCATTCTTACCAATGAATAGTATTACCCCATAAGATGTTAAAGAAGCCCTTAAATGATTTTGTGACACACAACATGACCTAGTATATCATCTACTTCTTGAATAATTAATACCTAAAAATTATACACAACGTCTTATTATTTTTATAGGTAATACTATATAGATACACAAAGGCAAATCATGTATAGTTAACTGTTTAAAGAAGAAAATGAGCTTATTCAATGTGATGATCCATTGAAACTAGTACCCTGGTATTCTCATATTGGTCAGGTATTATTCACCAAGAGATAAATGTATTGGTCTTTCTTTATGTATAGTTTATTGTTCAAATAATATAAGCCCTTGCATTGTATTGCAACTTGAATCAGCATGATCATGCTGTTCTATCATACTGAATTCTATAATAAGAGGAGAAGGAAAGAAAAAAATGCCTTTTTGGGAGTATAGATTATAAACAATGATTCATCCCTGTGATAGTTTGATGCTCACAGCACAAATGAAATAGAATATCACAATTCATTTTAGCCTCATGCTTCTTCCTCTGAGTAAAATTAGGGAATTGTCTATTTGTGTGCTTACATTTCTGGTAACAACAGCCTTTAATTATTGTCTCCCATGAAAGGTTGAACCACCTCACAAAGGACTGCAGTATGAGTCACAACATTCTCAGCAATGAGGAACATGGCCTGTCATAGAATTGTCCCTGAGATTATATTGGGAAAATAATAATGATACAATAAATATACATAGAAAACATCCCTTAAAGTGAGAGAACTAACAAAGAATAGCCAATTTTCAAACAAGTTTTCATACCAATTACTAACATCCATAGGAGGAGAAATTACCAATGATAAGCATGCAGATCTTTCTGCTGCCTCTCTGACTTTCAGTTGTGTAGGATGCTGAATCAAGAACAATTTCAATGTAAAAGGAGTCGTGATATGTTGGTGACGCAAATAGGATGATTTAGACTATTGTGAACCACCTAACTGCTACTTTTCAAGTTAGTCGATGTAACAAATGTTAAATTTGTTAGCATTGATACTCCCTACATTTCTGTCTTCCTTTCAAACAGTAACAAAAACAGTTTCTCCCCCCAACAATTTCTCTTCTTTTCCGGTGAATAATCCGAGCAAACAGAGTTTGGAACAAAGAAGATAGTTATTAACAAAGGGGAAAGAAAAGTATTTCCACTCATTTTTGTTTGCCTTTGCTGTAATCTCACAACAATATTTAAAGGATTCTGACAATTGTTCTTTTAACTCACGGATGAGTGTACACAAAGAGCATCCATCAGCATTTATTAGAACATGAATTTAAAATCTGAGGTGTTTGAACTCAATATGTTTTCCTGGTGATGGTGCACATGCAGAATCATTCCAGTGCACTTAGGTTTTTACTGGACACCAGTGGTAGCAGCACAGAAAATAATTTTATTTTTCCAGGGATTCAAATCCTAAAAAGATACATTAAAACCTGGATTCAGTCTAACCAGGTAACACATTCACACTAAGTCTACAACAGTCATTTAAAGTTTGTTCTAGTTAGGAAGGATTTGACAGTGAGGAGTTTGGGCTTCCTTAATAAAATAACACATAGCAAGTGACTTAAATAACAGAAATGTATATATTCATTTTGTCCAATATCACACTGTCAGTAAGTTTCTTTTGAGCCCTTATCTCTTGTCTTCCACATGGTCAATTACTCCTTACAATTTCATACAATCTCCATGTTCTGATCCCCTTTGGCTGCAACAATACTAGTTTCAATAGAGGAAGGTTCCCGAATGACCTCATTTTACTTGCTATTTAAAGGAACATTTCCAAATACAGTCACATTCTGAGGTGCTGGGATTAGGGGGAGCTCATCTCAGCTTTTAATCAATAGCTCTTGCTAGCTATTACAGAATGGGCGTTTGCTTCTCTAGCATCTGCACTGACATCTTAGCAGCCATTGTGATAGGACTTGAGGTTGAACTGTGAGAAGTATGCAGTCAGACGAATGGCATTCCCCTTATAAGATGACAAAAGAGAGAATGTTTGCTCAGTGTGCCTTCTGTTGTCAGCAGTCTAATGAACTGTCTAGAATAAACTAGGAGGTGCCATTTATTAAGTACAGACCACAATGTTACTCCACTTTCAGCCTTCGAACCTTCAGCAGAGTAGGAAATGGGTATCTTTATTTAAGCAATCAAATCCATGACAACCTGAGCTAAGACATCAGCATCAGTATTTTCAATATTTTGAAATATTGGCTTCCCTCTGCTGTATATTCATTGATATCTATATAAAAGAAGAATAAGGAAATAATAGAAAGTGAGATAGACAACATTTATTTGGTAAGAGGATGAGTGAAACTTTGGAAGATTTATGTAATTTCTTAGAGATAGCACTGTCAGATACTTAAGTCATTGAAAAAATTAACAACGGAGTAAAGCTGATGTCTATCTTTTCTTTTGAGATTTTCTTTTACATTTAATAATAATACATTAATTGATTAACAAATTTTAATGCTGGTTATTTTTTATCAACTTGACACAAATTTAGACATATCTGGAAAGATAGAACCTCAGATAAGGAATGGCCTTCATCAGAGTTAATGTGGCCATGAGGAAATTTTTTTAACTTGCTGATTTATGTTGAAAGACACAACTCACTAGGGGTGTTGGCATCCCTAGGCAAGGGGGACTGTCATATATTGGGAAGGTGGCTGAGCATGCTTGAGGAAGCAATCCAATACACAGGAATCCTTCATAATTTCTGTTTCACTTCCTGGAGTTCCTGCCTTGGTTCCTTGTATGATGGCCTATAAGGCATAAACTGAAATAAATACTTCTCAACTTGGTTTTGGTCATTGTTTTATTATAGCAATAAAAATTAGAACAATCCATTTTTTTACATGTTCAAAAAATTAAAGAATTAGCAATAATATTTGATAGCATTGAATTATAGTTTGAGGGAAATTTTCAATCCACTTTTTGGAAACAAAATGTACATTAGAGTTATTATTTATAGGATTATTCCTCTGATTGAATATATAAATCCATTCTATTTACCAGATATCTAAAAGTAAACAAGTAGTTTTCTTTTGTGAGATGCTAATATAGACCTCAACAAGACTCTACATTTTTTAATGATTTCCAAAGCACTTATCATCATCTCAAAAGTTTAGCTACTCATGAGACACATAAAGGGAATGTAAAATCTGACATTTATTTAGTAACACATAGCAATTTAACATGCCTACCCCTATTAGAAAGTAACAGTGACATAATATAAACACATTTCCTATGCCATTTAAACTTCATCCATCCTAACAGTGGCTTACACCAAAAATGAATTGTTATGCAACCCAGAGTAAATGCCATTGAAACACAACACAAATGATAAATCTAGGAAATAAACTTTGGAAAAAAATAAAATGTTTAGACATTTAGCCTGGAAAACCTTTACTTCATGAATACAACCTTGGGTATGTTCCTATCTCTGGTAAGCAGACTTCTATTTCAATGACTACTATCCCACAAAAGTTATACTTTAACCACATAGGTGTATAAAATATTATTCACTATAGTATTAATTAGCAGAAACACTGATGGTCTAGGTATACAAATAGGTGGTACAGCGCTTGTTTGCAGGAAGTACTAAATTCAATATTGGTCACCTCCACCACCACTGACATTACCATTATCACCACCACCACTATCATCACTATGATCACCACGATCATCATTATCATTATCACCATCATCATCACCATCACAATCATCACATTAGTGATGTGTAAAGTTTTCTACTG
The DNA here is from genome assembly GCA_030556225.1 of Cricetiscus sungorus. Taxonomy (NCBI): domain Eukaryota; kingdom Metazoa; phylum Chordata; class Mammalia; order Rodentia; family Cricetidae; genus Cricetiscus; species Cricetiscus sungorus. Next base: position 44,256,073 of record JANBXA010000398.1, read on the forward strand.
GTTCTTATGGGAACTATATATTTGTTTGGGTATGGCTTGTTATATAAAGCAAAGGCACTGGAATGTGGTACAGATAGCTTTGTGATTAGTTTCTAAACATTAGAGATTGTTTGAGATTCATGGAAAATATGTTTGCTTTGAATCAACTTTTTTTCTTTTTTATCTTGAAACTCTTTGATGTTTATATATGCAAAGTTCAGAAGATACCAAACAGATGAAAGTCCAAGGAAATGACAGAAATAATAAGAAAGAAATATGTTTTGCTGGAGCCAAAGCTGCACAGAAAACACTTTTTCCTGGAAGAAGAAGGATTAGTCTTTCTTTGAATTTATGAACTGCTACTCCACGTGCTTCACTGGGCAAAAGAGACTACTGAGTTGATGCATAGGGTGCCAGGTAGATGTTTATCCCCAAAGAAAGAAAAGCACTTCACTATGTAACTGGCGCCTGAATCTCTGAAGTGTGTTCTCCTGGTGTCTACTGTTTGGTCAAGCAGTCACAAAGCAAAATGGCTTAGGAAGAATGTAACCAATTTGATTATCAGAAATCATAATTTTGCAAAAGTTGTAAATAAAATGCATATGCTGACCGTACTGCAAAATATATTGATTTAGTAATCATAACAAGTGGCAATCAAATTCTATAAATTTCCACTTCAAAAAAATTAAGCAAAGTTACTTATTTAAAATTATTCTTTCCATAATATATCATATGGTAATTAAACTACTAAATCTGTAGTATAGAAGTTGCAAAGTATTACAGTTCTGAAAATGTGTGATAAATCCTATCAACTATGGCCATATACTCAGTTATCAAAATCTCAGATTTCGGTAGAGTACTAAAGATTTTAGTGAATTGTTAAGTTGAACACTCAGAAGAACATTTTCTGTTTCTTCTACAGCATTTTCTTGGAGGAAGGAAGTGAATATGGCAAAACAAGTTATCTGAAACTTAACTATTTAAAAAAAATGAAACGAGAAGGAACTTTTCTATTTTGTATTGAATTTTATTCACTGTGTAAATGAATCTCATATTTATTAAGCATGCTGCTGGTTTGCTATGGAACTAGTTCTGAGAGGCAGTATGAAGTGTAAATGTAGTACTCATTTTAACTCATTTGAAACTTGGCTCTATCTGTGATTCATTCTATTATCACAATGCTTTGCTTTTTCCATAAAATTTAAGTAGCAAACAGTAACAGTATATGCTTAAAATATAAAATAAATTGAGGCAATACCATATGAAAAGCCACTAAAACATTGCCTGACACACTAGAAATGTTAGATTTTATTAGCACCCAAGTAGCCTGAAGCTGGTCAACTCTGGTATGTGTCTTTCATTTCTATACTTAGCTAGGTAATTTTCAGATGGCATCTGTAGGAACTTAATAGCTTGAATCAAAAAAAAAAAAAAAGAGAGAGACAAAGGAACAAACATGATATTCATTAAAAAATATGAAGACAAATTTATCTTATTCATAGCCAAGATACACATAATGATTCATCCCCCGGCTGATCCATCACTGGTAGTTTATAACTCATTTGCTCCTTACCCATGAGTAAAGCTTAAGGCATTCTTTCTTTAAAGTAGACATTAATTAAAGTAAGTAAAGGGCTACAGCATAATTGCTATTTTAAAGAATGCTAGAACCACCAGTGATAACATAATAAAGAAACAAAATTTACTATTTCTATTTCAATAAGAAAAAAATAGGAGTAGAAAAACTAAATTTCCTACCTAGGTAGATAGTTGACATATACAACATTGAAATGTAGGGCAACATTTGAATCTATTAGCAAAATCAGTCATATGCTGGACAAATGCTACCTCAACTTACTTCCCAATTAAACAGAATTTCCATTTTTTACTTTTAATTTATTAGTTTATTTATTTTTAATTAAAATAACATATAGATATATCACTTACTACCTGTTCTTTCTTCCAACCTGTGCCAGGGCCCCTCCTTCCAATCTCTCTCATGTCCCCCACCTCATTCCCTCTTAAGTTGATTGCTTCCTGTTCTGGATTATTATTACTACATATACTACATTACTACATGCTTGAGGAAGCAATCCAATACACAGGAATCCTTCATAATTTCTGTTTCACTTCCTGGAGTTCCTGCCTTGGTTCCTTGTATGATGGCCTATAAGGCATAAACTGAAATAAATACTTCTCAACTTGGTTTTGGTCATTGTTTTATTATAGCAATAAAAATTAGAACAATCCATTTTTTTACATGTTCAAAAAATTAAAGAATTAGCAATAATATTTGATAGCATTGAATTATAGTTTGAGGGAAATTTTCAATCCACTTTTTGGAAACAAAATGTACATTAGAGTTATTATTTATAGGATTATTCCTCTGATTGAATATATAAATCCATTCTATTTACCAGATATCTAAAAGTAAACAAGTAGTTTTCTTTTGTGAGATGCTAATATAGACCTCAACAAGACTCTACATTTTTTAATGATTTCCAAAGCACTTATCATCATCTCAAAAGTTTAGCTACTCATGAGACACATAAAGGGAATGTAAAATCTGACATTTATTTAGTAACACATAGCAATTTAACATGCCTACCCCTATTAGAAAGTAACAGTGACATAATATAAACACATTTCCTATGCCATTTAAACTTCATCCATCCTAACAGTGGCTTACACCAAAAATGAATTGTTATGCAACCCAGAGTAAATGCCATTGAAACACAACACAAATGATAAATCTAGGAAATAAACTTTGGAAAAAAATAAAATGTTTAGACATTTAGCCTGGAAAACCTTTACTTCATGAATACAACCTTGGGTATGTTCCTATCTCTGGTAAGCAGACTTCTATTTCAATGACTACTATCCCACAAAAGTTATACTTTAACCACATAGGTGTATAAAATATTATTCACTATAGTATTAATTAGCAGAAACACTGATGGTCTAGGTATACAAATAGGTGGTACAGCGCTTGTTTGCAGGAAGTACTAAATTCAATATTGGTCACCTCCACCACCACTGACATTACCATTATCACCACCACCACTATCATCACTATGATCACCACGATCATCATTATCATTATCACCATCATCATCACCATCACAATCATCACATTAGTGATGTGTAAAGTTTTCTACTGGTTCTTATGGGAACTATATATTTGTTTGGGTATGGCTTGTTATATAAAGCAAAGGCACTGGAATGTGGTACAGATAGCTTTGTGATTAGTTTCTAAACATTAGAGATTGTTTGAGATTCATGGAAAATATGTTTGCTTTGAATCAACTTTTTTTCTTTTTATCTTGAAACTCTTTGATGTTTATATATGCAAAGTTCAGAAGATACCAAACAGATGAAAGTCCAAGGAAATGACAGAAATAATAAGAAAGAAATATGTTTTGCTGGAGCCAAAGCTGCACAGAAAACACTTTTTCCTGGAAGAAGAAGGATTAGTCTTTCTTTGAATTTATGAACTGCTACTCCACGTGCTTCACTGGGCAAAAGAGACTACTGAGTTGATGCATAGGGTGCCAGGTAGATGTTTATCCCCAAAGAAAGAAAAGCACTTCACTATGTAACTGGCGCCTGAATCTCTGAAGTGTGTTCTCCTGGTGTCTACTGTTTGGTCAAGCAGTCACAAAGCAAAATGGCTTAGGAAGAATGTAACCAATTTGATTATCAGAAATCATAATTTTGCAAAAGTTGTAAATAAAATGCATATGCTGACCGTACTGCAAAATATATTGATTTAGTAATCATAACAAGTGGCAATCAAATTCTATAAATTTCCACTTCAAAAAAATTAAGCAAAGTTACTTATTTAAAATTATTCTTTCCATAATATATCATATGGTAATTAAACTACTAAATCTGTAGTATAGAAGTTGCAAAGTATTACAGTTCTGAAAATGTGTGATAAATCCTATCAACTATGGCCATATACTCAGTTATCAAAATCTCAGATTTCGGTAGAGTACTAAAGATTTTAGTGAATTGTTAAGTTGAACACTCAGAAGAACATTTTCTGTTTCTTCTACAGCATTTTCTTGGAGGAAGGAAGTGAATATGGCAAAACAAGTTATCTGAAACTTAACTATTTAAAAAAAATGAAACGAGAAGGAACTTTTCTATTTTGTATTGAATTTTATTCACTGTGTAAATGAATCTCATATTTATTAAGCATGCTGCTGGTTTGCTATGGAACTAGTTCTGAGAGGCAGTATGAAGTGTAAATGTAGTACTCATTTTAACTCATTTGAAACTTGGCTCTATCTGTGATTCATTCTATTATCACAATGCTTTGCTTTTTCCATAAAATTTAAGTAGCAAACAGTAACAGTATATGCTTAAAATATAAAATAAATTGAGGCAATACCATATGAAAAGCCACTAAAACATTGCCTGACACACTAGAAATGTTAGATTTTATTAGCACCCAAGTAGCCTGAAGCTGGTCAACTCTGGTATGTGTCTTTCATTTCTATACTTAGCTAGGTAATTTTCAGATGGCATCTGTAGGAACTTAATAGCTTGAATCAAAAAAAAAAAAAAAGAGAGAGACAAAGGAACAAACATGATATTCATTAAAAAATATGAAGACAAATTTATCTTATTCATAGCCAAGATACACATAATGATTCATCCCCCGGCTGATCCATCACTGGTAGTTTATAACTCATTTGCTCCTTACCCATGAGTAAAGCTTAAGGCATTCTTTCTTTAAAGTAGACATTAATTAAAGTAAGTAAAGGGCTACAGCATAATTGCTATTTTAAAGAATGCTAGAACCACCAGTGATAACATAATAAAGAAACAAAATTTACTATTTCTATTTCAATAAGAAAAAATAGGAGTAGAAAAACTAAATTTCCTACCTAGGTAGATAGTTGACATATACAACATTGAAATGTAGGGCAACATTTGAATCTATTAGCAAAATCAGTCATATGCTGGACAAATGCTACCTCAACTTACTTCCCAATTAAACAGAATTTCCATTTTTTACTTTTAATTTATTAGTTTATTTATTTTTAATTAAAATAACATATAGATATATCACTTACTACCTGTTCTTTCTTCCAACCTGTGCCAGGGCCCCTCCTTCCAATCTCTCTCATGTCCCCCACCTCATTCCCTCTTAAGTTGATTGCTTCCTGTTCTGGATTATTATTACTACATATATATATATATATATATATATATATATATATATATATATATGGAATCTGCATAATAATGTTAGTGTGGTTTCTGTGTATGTAATTCCCAGGCAGACCACTTTCTTTTGGACAATCAGTTGGGGGCTCATCAGTGGGAAAAGCTATTTTTCTTTCTCAGCAGTCATTTGTTGTCTATAGTTCTCTGTCTCAGGGTGCATCCCAATGAAATTTGCCCTTCCAAGTTATCAAGTCTATTGATTCAATCATTTTCCAGATCTTGTTTAAGTAGACATATTATTAAAGTATCAGAAATATAGTATGCCTGTAGGCGGCCGCCCGCAGGACACCATTACAAGATGGCGAACTTCCTCTTTCTTGTATCCTCAGTGTTTTACCTTATTCGGGCATACGCCAGCTTGGCAGCTGCACTCCAGCGCGCCTGCTCGTTCCCTAGCCAATCCCGTGGCTCCAACACTGAGGCGAGGTCTTTTGAGCCTATGAGACCGTGACCCGTTGCCTAGTAGGATATATAAGCAGCTGTCCCTTCCTGCCTGCCTCCCCTCACCTTCAGCTCTCCCTTCAACCAAGAAGCGCTCCAATAAAGTGTGATCTGAGAAGAATCCTCGTGTGGTTGCTGTCTTTCCTGCAGGTCGGGCTTGGCGCGCCACATATGCCTATAATTTTAGAAGAGACAGTCTCACCCAACTACAGACTTTCCAGTCCTCTGGCTCTTACCTTATTTCTACTCCTTCTTCTGTAATGTTCTCTGAGCCTTGAGTGCAGGAAACTATGTATTGGCTGTACTATTTCTGTAATGTTCTGTAAAGAGAAACTTTTTGATGAGGAGGTAAAATCCACACTTATCTGTGGTCTAAAAGGTAAGCATTAGACCAACAACTCAAATGCAGGTTTCCTATGCTTGCTACTATTTTGAGGAAGTATTGTCAGCTTAAGTGGCATAAATACATTTAATCACTTAATATATACATTGATATATATATATATATATATATATACAGCATATAGAAGGTATAATATATATTGTATATAATTATATGTAAATGTAAAATAATATAACTGAGGATTTATCAAATATCCTTGGTGTTACCTAGATAACTTAGAGTTTCTATTGCTGTGCAAAGACACTATGACCATGGCAACTCTAATAAAGGATAGCAATTAATTGTGACGGCTCCCTTACAGTTCAGAGATTTAGTCCATTGTCATGATGTGAAGCAATGCAGCATGTAGGCAGACGTGGTGCTAGAGAAGAAGCTAAAAATTTTCATATCCTGACTCGCAGGCCAAAAGAAGTGGTCTCTCTCAGTGGGTATAGCTTGAAAAGGGAGAACGCAAAACCCATTCTAAGAGAGACACACTTCCTCCACCAAACCTATACCTATTCCAACACAGCCATGAGGCCATGCCTCTTAATAGTGCCACTCCCTTTGGGTGCCATTTTCTTTCAAACCACTGCAATATTCTTCTCTTTCTTTCTGTAGTGACTCTCCTCATTGTTTTTACCATAATATCATCTGTATTCTGCTAGCTTTGTGTTTTTCATGCCACTTCTTTGATATTCCTTGAACTGCTCCTTTCATCAATTGTCCCATTAAAAACAAAACAAACAAACAAAAACAAGCAAACAAAAATCCCATTAGGTAATATACTTATGTTCACATGCTGAGTACAAGCCTAGATTGCATCTATAGTTCTTACACTAAGCAACTATAGTTGTCTACATGAGCTAATTCTTTGTCTTTTTGTACAGGGTACTATAGGATGATATAGTTGAGCATTTGAAGCAAGTGATTCATGTATAAACTTTGATTCTGTAATGTAATCTGTAGTTACTTTCTTGTTTATAAAAGTAGGATGAAGATATCACACATCTCAAAGAGTTGTTATACATGTTAGTGCAGGAGAGTATGCCAAGTGTTTGATAGTGGTCTGTTGTGGAAGATCTGTATATGTGACTATTGTTTTATTCTTGGTATTGCTAGTGTTGCTATAATGGTAACAACTCAAGCAGTTTTCCTTTGCATCTTTTCTGAATTATAGCACTAAGCTCTCCACCTTCAGTAATTCCTATCCCCAAGTACCGTGTATAATTGTCAGATTCACCTTTTGGATTCATATTATGTAACTGTCCCCAGTGCTAAATGCTGCTCTTGGTACACTGTATCTTCTATTCTGTAACAGCCTCTCTTGTTTATTCGTATTCAACTCTTGCACACTGTCATATTGAGGTGATATGTCATCAGATATGCATTATTTCCTCAAAGTACTGATATGATCCAGCTTATCAGATTTGTTTATGTAATGGTTTCTACTTAGATTCCATTTGGTAGTTGGTAACTGATAACTCTTGTTAATTATCTGACTGTTAATTTTTCTTTAGGTTGAAAGTCAGAAGAGACAGTTTACTGCTATTCTTTAATTTTCATCTGTAAAAATCTACTGCCTAAGGATTCTTGGCTGTCCTTATATTAAACAACACAATTCAGATGAATTTTGATTCTTTCCAAGATTGAATTCTAAAGTTCAAAGGGTGGATCACCTATATCAAAGTTGGAATGAACAAAGTCTTGAATTTACAGCTGAGTATAACCTTTTTTATATTTATTTCTTTTTTTCATCCTTCTGTCCTTCTGTGGTTTATTTATTTGAAAATAAAGAGAGATGGGCAGTGTAATATTTTTCTTTCATGTTTACTTTCATAGTATATACATGTTTGGAAATTGAAGTACTTGTCCCTTACTGCTCTCTTCCTCGCAACCCAGCTATAGAACTTCTGTGCTCTCAAACAAGGTTGTTCTCTGAACTTCCTGGTGAGCAGTGCCAGTGAGATGCATTGATTTCTGAAGGTTGGCCTGCCATGAAACATGTGTTTTCCTCCAAACACACACACACACACACACACACACACACACACACACACACACACCTGTAAAATATCTTATATAAAGTGACAAAGCAAGCTAGTCAAAAAACAACAGTACACTGAATATAAATTATTTTTTTCACAAGCAATGTTTACAAACCATCAAATGATATGAATAGGTGCCTTTGTTTCTGAGCAAATGGCAGCTTTGATTGTAGAATCTACAGGTGTTTTATTTTCTTTATGAACTTTATTTCACTTGGCATTAAAGGAAACACATGGTTTTCCCAATTTTGTACTTTTTAAGAGTGTCACAAAGTGATTACTTGAGTTTTACTGGACAGTATTACTTGATCAAAGTAAGAATTACAAAAATATTTCACACATGTTCTTCCCCTAGAAAAGACTAAATATGAGGCTCTACGTGTGAAACTACATTAGTCTCCTCAAATGACAGGAAGCTTGCTAATAGTTATGTTCATTAATTTTATCTCATTTGGTTCATTAATTTTATGATGTGTAGTTCAAAACTAACACTATGCTTCCAGCCTGAAGATACTAAGGGTTGCTTTGCCATTTGTCTTTCATTATAGCACTAGATTAAACCAAACTAGATTTTCATAGAATATCACCAAAATCAAGTATATAAAATTTGCTTTTTATGAATGAACTAAAAGATTACCAATTAAAAGGAAGAAGAAACTGGAAATTATCTCATGGGAAAATACCCTTTTTCTAATGAAATGTAGAACAAGAACAAAAAGGCATATATTGTATCACAATCATATTTGTATCAAAAGATATGGTGCAATGACCATGCTTTACATATCAAGAGAAAGAGGTAAGGCAAGTTAGATATATTACAAATGAAGAGCACGTTTTGCTAATGATTAAGGTCCTGGCATAGGACACCATTTCCATTGTCCTTTTCAAGCTTGGACTTATCCATGGGGAAAAATTTATGGTTATCTCCTCCATAAGACATTCACAGAATTGGGTTGTGAATGTGTCTCTATGTCCAATCAGCAGTGACATGCATAGTAATATATATGGCACAGCTTGTGTAATGGAGTTCCCAGCATGCAGTCTGGAAAGGTACCCTCCAGTGTGTAGGGTGATTTATGTCCTCTGTCAAGATACAGGACAATCAGGACTTGGTCCTTCCCATTCTGCCTGCGCAAATATTCTGTCAGTTTAAGAGATGGTAATGGGTTCTGCATGTACCTTTCAGGGTATTGTTTTGAACTCCTTATGTAGCTGGACTGTTTCCCACCCCTTTTAATTATGTGACCAAAGCACTGAAGGGAATTTCAAAACTAAAAAACAAAACAAAGCTGTCTTTAGTGAGTAGTACCTCTATTGTGCAATTTCCTCAAAAGTAATATTCATAAAGAAATTTTAAAAGTGTGCTTGGTAAAGAAACAGAGAAAGCAAAAAGAAAGAGGTTGGCATGTGACTTAGCAATGTTCTCAGGGATACGAAGAATACAGAAGCTTATACGCCTGTTAAAATTGTTGAAGTCTTTTTCATTGTTGTTAACCATTAATTCAAATGTTAAAAATGTTCCTATAGACTATATAAGTTTCCTTGGTCATTTTTATTAGAGCTTTTATCTTGAATTTTAATTTGTTTTCTTTTTTCTAGTCCATATTTTAGGACACCATTTACACTGTCCTTTTCAAGCTTGGACATAAAAAAATGTCTGTTTTAAAATACTTTTAATTTTACATCTAAATCAAGTTCCATCTCTCTCCCATTCTCCCATGTCCCCACAGACGCCCCCAATTCCATCCCCCATTTACTCCTAAGGGAGGGTGAGGCTTTCCATGAGGATTGCCAAAGCCTGTCAAATCATTTGGCCTAGGGCCTAGGCCCTCCCCCATGTCTCTAGGCTAAGGGAGTACCCCTCCATGGGGAATGGGCTCCTGAAGTCTGTTCCTGCACTATGGATATAACCTAGTTCCATTGTCAGAGGTATCATACACTTCCCAGACATTTTAACAGAGACCCATGTTCAGGGTATCAGGGTTGGTCTTATGCTTGCTTCCCAGCTATGTCTAGGTTGGAACTCCTTTGTTCAGGCCAGCTATTTCTGTGGATTTCTTCAGCCCAGTCTTGACTCATCACTTCTCCCTCTCTGCAAATGGATTTCTGCAGTTCAGCTCATTGTTTAGCTGTGAGTGTTTGCTTCTGCTTCTATCAGTTACTGAATGAGGACTCCAGGATGGCATATAAGGTAGTCATTAATCTCATTATCTGGGAAGTGCATTTAAGGTAGCCTCTCTATTATAGCTTAGATTGTTAGGTGGGGTTATCCTAGTAGATCTCTAGACATTTTCCAAGTGTGAAATTTCTCTTTAAACCTATAATGGTTCCCTCTATTATGGCATCGCTATCTTGCTCTCCTTTATTTTTCTGCTGACTCAATATACCTGCTCCCTAATGTTCTCTCCCCTCTTCTTCTTCCCTTCTCTTTCTCCTAACTCCCTCTCCCCTCTCTCTGCTCCCAATTTGCTCAGAAGATCTTGTCCCTTTCCACTTTTGTGAGGGACCATGTATGTCTCTCTTAGAGTCCTCCTTGTTTCCTAGCTTCTCTGGCATTGTGGATTATGGGCTGGTGATCCTTTACTCTATGACTAAAAGCCATATATGAGTGAATACATACCATGTCTATCTGTTTGTGACTGGGTTGCCTCACTCAGGATGGTTTCTTCTAGCTCCATCCATTTACCTGTGAATTTCAAGATTCCATTGTTTTATTTTTGTTTTTGATTTTTTGTTTTGTTTTTCCACTGAGTAGTACTCCATTGTGTAAATGTACCACATTTTCTCTATCCATTCTTCAGTTGAGGGTCATTTAGGTTGCTTCCAGGTTCTGGCTATAACAACTAATGCTACTATAAACATGTTTGAACAGATGTCCTTGTTGTATGGATGTGCATCTTTTGGGTATATGCCTAAGAGTAGGATTGCTGGATCTTGTGGTAGATTGATTTCCATTTTCCTGAGAAACCACTGAACTGATTTCCAAAGTGTCTATATGAGTTTGCAGTCCAACCAGCAGTGGAGGAATGCACTTCTTTCTCCATATCCTCTGTAGCATAAACTATCATTGGTGCCTTTGATTTCAGCTATTCAGGTATATATATATATATATATGTATATATATATATGTATATATATATACATATATATATACATATATATATGTATATATATGTATATATGTATATATATGAATAAAGTATACATATATACTTTATTCATATATATATATACTTTATTCATATATATATATATATATATATATACTTTAAATTAGAAACAAGCTTGTTTTACATGTCAATCCAAATTCCCACACCCTCTGTCCTCCCCTTTTACTCTCACCAACCCCCATACCATCCCCTTGCTAATTCTCAGGGAAGGTGAGGCTTTCTATTGGGATCTTCAAAGTCAGTCATATCATTTGGAGCAAGGCCCAGGCCCTCCGCCATGTGTCTAGGCTGAGAGATTAACCCTCTATGTGAAATGGGCTCCCAAATTCCATTCTGTTTTCTTTTGTAATGTGTGAATGTCTAAACAAAATTTTTTCTCCAAAGCCTATAAAATTGTTTTATTTAATAAAACTGATTAGATTGAATTGGCATTTCAACTACATTTTTTATCTTAAGATTAAAATATTAAATTACAATAATTAGTAAATTATAAAACATATTTTTCAAGATATTTGAAATAACCAAAAATAACATCAAAACAAAGTCTACTTGTAACACTGATACAAGCTTCCACTGACACTAAGATTTTAATGTCAAATATAAACATTTTTCTAGGTATTTCTTTACAGAGTTATTTAGAAAATACAATTTGTCGTAGCAAATAAATATTCCCAATGATTTTATCTTTATAAAGTGTTGCATAGTTTTCTTTCCAGCCTGGTCCCAAATGTGTTAGCCCCAAATAAGCACACAAAGACTGATATTAATTATAAATCTGTTGGCCAATGACTAAGGCTTGTTACTTGGTAGCTCTTTCTTAATTATTAAACCATTTCTGTTGCTTGTTGTTTACCACCAGCCCGCCAGCCCGCTCACTGCCGGTCTGGCGCGCTGGCCCCAAATAACACTCAGAGATTCTGTATATGATATAATCCTGTTGGCCAGTTACCATTATTGTTTATGGGCTAGCTCTGTCTTAATTATTAACCCATTTCTACTTATCTAAATATTTCCACGTGGTCATCTATCAGGGAGCCGTGGCCGGCATCTTCCTTCCTCCCAGTCTACATCTTGACTCCTCCTAACTACTTCCTCTTTCCTCCTTGCCTCCTAGCCCCTCCTATCTTGCTTTCTCATTGGCCACAGTGCTTTATTAATTAACCAATATGACAAACATATTTATAGAATAACATCGCCCATCATATTTCTTTTGATGTAAATATGGACTTCACTTACCAGAGGATATTTGGGCCTGTTACTCCTTTGTTTGCTACATGACATCTCCTAGAGGTGCCTCCGGGACTCTCTCCCTAGCATCATCCTCATCTACTAGCCCCTCCCATCTTACTGCCTCTAATGCCTAAACAGTGTTTTATTCATCAACCAATAAGAGAAACACATATAAGAAGGACATCCTCCATCAGGGAAAAGTGACAGTTATTTTACCAAATATCTTCAAGTAGTAGATGTTGGAATAAAGATGATGGGGAGGCTTGCATTTAGACTCAGTCTCTGTCGAAGGAAAGTGTATGTTACTTGCTGTTACTTTTGACACTTTATTTCTTTTAATCTTTTTCTATAAAGAAAGAGCAATACTCTCCTGGATATTATAAGTCACAATGTTAATAACTCACTAAGAAGTGGGGATAAACTTGAATTTATGATTCTCCTGTATCTACCTCCTGAGTGTTAGAATTACAGATGTGTTGCTATTTTATAGGAGTTTCCTCTCAGATAGAGCACTAATATTTAGAAGGAAGCTTAAGACACAAGATGCTCTAACAGGATGCAAATTGTCAGTTCTGCAAGGAAGCTCCACAAATTCAGGAAGTAAACAATTCAAAGGTTTTCAGGAATTCCCTGAAACTGACTAGATTTGCTAGGTTTCACAATCCCCAAACATATATTAGTTGTAAGCCTGTCCACTGAGAGATCTTATGAAACAAAGCTGAGCTTTGGGGGAAGAACCAGATTTATGAGCTGTATTCCTGCCAGCCTGGTCCTACAGTCATGCCAGCACCAAGTATCACACAAAGGTGCTGTATTAGATATAAAGTTGTTTACCAGTTACTAGCATTTTCTTATTGGCTAGCTCTGTCTTAAATATTAACTCATTTCTATCAATCTAATTGTTTCCATGTAGTCTTGGCATACCAGAGAGAGGATCCCGACTACTCTCTCAAGTGTCTACATCTTGAATCTCCTTACTATATCTCCCAGAGTCCTCCTTTTCTCCTACTTGGCCTATCTTACCTTCCTATTTGACAGCACTTTTTTATATATTTTACTATGTTAAAGTTAAAACTCTTAGACAGAATAGAAATGATGGGAGATGTCATTCTGTAAATATGTCTTCCTCCCTTTCTCTTTCTCCTAGTATGCCATAATCCCCTTTTTGCCTTTAAAAATATTTTGTGATCATTAACCATTTACAACAAATCCCATTTAAATTAAAACAAACATTATAAACACTATTTGGGAATTTGAGCATCAAGGAACTCAGATCAATTGAACTAGCTAAGAAATGAGAGTCTCCAACCTGTTGAGCATCTTGTAACTTGCTCCTTGTGCTATAGGAATCCATTGTATATGAGCTGTTATCAATGCTGGGGTAGTATTTTGGTGATTAAACTATCTTTGAGCCATTTCTGCTCCTGTAGATAACATCTCACCTGTTTCAGTATATATAAACTAATAAAGTTGGAGTTCAGTACTATCCAACATGAGTCTGACATTTATTCACTATTTTGAGTGAATAGTTGTTTGTTCTAATCTCAATAAAAGTATGACATCTGATTTTATATCATACTTGAAACTGAATCCAGGTCCATGTGCATGCTAGATGGGTACACTAACAATAAAGTTATCGTCATAAATTTAATGAATGAATTTTATAGAATCTTTGGCATATCAGCTAATACCCAGTGTATGTAATTCATAGGCACCTGGTGAGATTTTCATACCTCTTTTAAATGTTGTGATTCTTTTGTTTTAACTACCATAACATTTTATTTTTTTGGGGGGGGTGGTTTCAAAGTTCTGTGTTCCAGTGTAAATGAGATCATTTGGCTGTTTCTTTAACATTTTAGGTTTCTCAGATAAATTTTTTATTTTGCCCTCAGGAATTACTTAGAGCTTCCCATGTACTACAAAACTGTTGAAATCAGAACTGTCCCATAAACCCACACATTTCCACACTTGGCCTCCAGCTGGAGGTACTATTTGAGGGAAGTTATGGAATCTTTAGGAGTTAGTGTGTTTCTGAAAGAAGTAAATTACTGAAGTCAGGATTTGAGAGTTTATAGCCAGTTCCTGCTTGGTCTCTTTGCTTCATGTGTGAAGATTAAGTACTACTGGGAGGCTTTCTTATCATTATGCCAGGCTTTCCTGGTCTTTAAACCCCTGGAATTAGAAGCCCAAACAGATTGTTCCTCAGATCTTCTTTCTTCCTTCCTTCCTTTCTTTCTTTCTTTCTTTCTTTCTTTCTTTCTTTCTTTCTCCCTTCCTTCCTTCCTTCCTTCCTTCCTTCCTTCCTTCCTTCCTTCCTTCCTTTCTTTCTTTCTCTCTCTCTCTTCCTTCCTTCCTTCCTTCCTTCCCTCTCTCTCTCTCTCTCTCTCTCTCTCTCTCTCTCTCTCTCTCTCTGTGTGTGTGTGTGTGTGTGTGCGTGCATGCGTGCGTGTGTGTGTGTGTGTGTGTGTGTGTGTGTGTGTGTGTGTGTTACTTCAAAATCATAATAATAACCAACACACCTTATTTGGGGTGAAATGTTACAAAGACTATATCAGGTCCCCCTATTTGGGCAGTGACATTATAGCAGGAAATAGCTTACATTGTAGAAACAATATTTTCTTAGTGTCCTCTGGTATCTGTCTTTGTTAGCTGATTTTAATTGAAATTTCTATTGACAAGAGCCAGTATTATTTTAAAAGGAGAGAAAAAAAAAACAAAATCAGAAGTAGTGTACACTCAAGAACCTGGCTTAGGGAAATTGTTCAATGTTAAAGCACTAATTGAGCAAGGAGAGGGCCATAGCTAAGATCCCATAACCAATTTTCATTATAAGTGGATAGGGTAGCCTAATTCTAATCCTGTCCTGGAAGGCATAAACTGGAGATGTAAAGGTCATGTTGGCTAAGGGAACAAGTCATACCAGCAAGATTTCTGTTTTATAGAGGAACTGAATAAAAAATTCTCAATAGAGAAATCAAAAATGGCTGAAAGACACTGAAGAAAGTGCTGAATATCTTTAGCCATCAGGGGAATGCAAATCAAAACAACTCTGAGATATCATCTTACTCCTGTCAGAATGGCTAAAATTAGAAACACCAATAACAAAGTATGCTGGAGAGGATGTGGAGAAAGGGGAACACTCCTCCACTGCTGGTTGGAGTGCAAACTTTTATAGCAGTTTTGGAGATCAGTATGGCGGTTCCTCAGGAAAATAGGAATCAGTCAACCACAGGACACAGTATTCAGCTCTTAGGCATATACCCAAATGATCTACATCCATGCAACAAAGACATCTGTTCAACTATGTTCATAGCAGCATTATTTGTAATAGCAAGAACCTGGAAGCAACCTAGATGCCCATCAACTGAAGAATGGATAAAGAAGATGTGGTGCATTTACACAATGGAATCTTGAAATTCACAGGCAAATGGATAGAACTTGAAGAATCCACCCTGAGTGAGGTAATCTGGTAACAAAAAGAGGAACACGGTATACACTCACTCACATATGGATTTTAGGTATAGAACAAAGTATCACCAGCCAGTAATTCACACAGCCAGAGAAACTAGAATACAAGGAGGAGACTAAGAGATTCATACAAGTCTCTCATAGAAGGGAAAAGGAACAAGGTCTCCTGAGCATATTGGGAGTGGGGAGGGGCAGTGAGTAGAAGTGGAATAAGGAGAAGAGAAAGGGAGGAGAGGAGAGCATGTGGGTCAAGGGAGACTGAGTTGGGGGATGAATAGATGAGAGCAAGAAAAGAGGTACTATAATAAAGGGAACCACTATAGGTTTGAAGAGAAAACTGACACGAGAAATTTCCAGAGGCCTACAAGGATGACCCCAACTAACAATCTGAGCAACAGTGGAAAGACTACCTTATATGCCCTTCCCTGATAATGAGATTGATAATTAACTTATATGCCATCATAGAGCCCTCATCTAGTAGATGATAAAAATAGAAGTAGACACCCACACTAAACACTGAGCCAAACTCCTGGAATCCAATTTCAGAGTGAGAGGAGTGATAAGAAATAGGGCCATGACAAGGCTACAGAAACCTACAGAAATAGCTGACCTGACTGGTGGGTAGGGAGCTCGTGAACCCCCAGACTGATAGCTGGGAAACCAGCATCATACCAACTCAGACTCCCTGAATGTGGGTCTCAGTTAGAAGGCCTGGTCAATCTAAGGGACCTCTGACAGTGTAACCAGGATGTATCCCTGGTGCATGAAAGGACTTTGGGAGCATATTCCTCATGGAGGGACACTCCCTTAACCTAGAGGCAGGAAGGAGGGCCTAGACCCTACCCTAAATGACTTGACAGATTTTGATGATCCCTCTTGGAAGACATCACCCTCCCTGTGGAGTTGGGGGGTCATGGGAGGGCGGGAAAGAGAGGGAACTGGGATCAATATGTAAAATAAGAAATAATACATGTATACATACATAATAAACATACACACAAATATATATATACATATATATGTATACGCGTTCGTGTGTGTGTGTGTGTGTGTGTGTGTGTGTGTGTGTGTGTGTGTGTATGTATGGTGTAGAGGAATTGAGGGATATTTCTGAACAGTGTTGGCCTAGACATTCACATACCCACTTACTTATCTCTAACAATACAAACATTTGTATAAGTATGTACATCATAGATGTTTACCAATGACTAAATGAAAAGAAACACAAACTCTTACTCTTCAGAGTCTATTCTGTCTGTCTACATTTTGATTGAGCTCATATTTGGACAAGGATATTTACCTACTACCGACTTTATTCCTCAGAACAGAAGTATAGGAGGTGCAACTAATCTTCTTTTAAAGAAAGTGTGTTTGGGCAAAGTTAGTAAACTCTCCCAAGTGCATATAATTTTTATAGAAGAAAAAGTCAAGCAATTCCTGTGTTACAATGGAACAGTATAATTTTTAAAGACAGTCTTGAGAATATTTCTGTTTCTGTACTTATTTTTATAAAAAAAAATTGAAGCTAGGTGAAGGTGAAATTTTTCATGCAGTTCTGCATGTGTGTGGTATATACAGAAGGACCAGTGGTTCAAAGTCATATGCTGCTTTCTTTTATACCTTTAATATGTAATACAATACTGATAAAAGGCTGGAAACACAATGTCTTACTTTTCTGTTGCCATGACAAAACTCCATGACTAAGGCTAGGGCTTGTTGTTGTAAAGCAGCAGAGACCATAGCCATCAGACATGTAGCATGGCAGACAGGCACTGGAGCAGTAGCTGAGGGCTAACAGCTCAGTCCAGAAGTAGAAGACTGAGACCATTAACTGGATATGGCACAGAATTTGCAAATCTCTAAACTAACAAGGCCACACCTGTAGTATTCAGGCACCTGTATTGGCCTGCTTTTGGGGTCAGACAGGATATGTGCTCAGCTGTAGCCACTTAGAGCACTTTACTACATTCTCTTTTGAAAAGATCCTGACCAACTCCTCTTCTCTCTCTCTCTTTTCTTCTTCTTCTTCCTCTTCTTCTTCTTCTTCTTCTTCTTCTTCTTCTTCTTCTTCTTCTCCTCCTCCTCCTCCTCCTCCTCCTCCTCCTCCTCCTCCTCCTCCTCCTCCTCCTTCTTCTTCTTCTACTTCTTCTTCTTCTTCTTCTTCTTCTTCTTCTTCTTCTTCTTCTTCTTCTGCTTCTGCTTCTGCTTCTGCTTCTGCTTCTGCTTTTTCTTCTTCTCTGCCTGTCTCTCTGTCTCCATCCCCAGCCTCTCTCTTTTCTGCTGCTCCTAACTCCAGAGGCCAGTCTCCCAATCTACTCCTTCCTAATTAAAAAACAAACAAACAAACAAATGTTCCACATGAGCTCTGTTAAATGTTGTCTTTCTCTTTTAAGCAGCTTTTAACTTACAGCAACATCTCTTGATCCTTTCCAAATAGTTCCATCACTTGGAGACCAAAGATACAAACACATTTGCCTATGGGGACATTATTCTTCAAAGTACCACATGTAACATGCATGATACACTAAAAATAAATTTATACATTATCATGTTAAAAACTATCATGGTCTTTAAAGCTATCACCTGATCACAGATTGGTTTCACATACCAATAATTATTTCTAGTACTGAAAATTTGATGGAAAAAAACGTGATCTGTTTTGTGACTTGGCTATGGGAAGAAAGACTCTCTAAATTCATGGCATGGCCTTATTCATGGATACTAGTTTACAAAGAGTTAGGTTTTAATAAAAAATTCAAAATATTAGCTTAGCTAAAATTTTGTCTACTTCTGTTTTTGAAATGTTATATTTCAGTCTATATTATGACAGATTTAGTCTCAAATCAAATGTGACATGTACATGTCAGCTTTCATAATTTTTTAAAAAAATAAATATTATTAATTCTTTAAAGTTGTGTACTGTAAAATATTTATATTAACTGAAATTTATCAGATTATGAAATTGAATATTTTGTAATAAAATATTCACAATAATTCCAATATAAATATTAATTTGTCTTGAAATAATATTTTGTCACATTTACAAATATTGAATAATCTTGATAAAGGGCATTTTAAAAATGATAAGTTCTCTAAATGTTCTGATTCAGTAAAGAAATTCTTCAGTTAAAATTTTAGAAACACCCATGTGGTTGAAAGTAGAATTTGAGAGTTCGTTTTGATTCTAGGAAAAGTACTCCATTGACTTCCACTTCAAAGGCCACAATGTGTTTGTGGTCTTCTAACTATGAAAACTTTTCAATTAAATTATAAAAGAAAAGTTATAATTGGATACTCTAAAAATCTCTATTACAATTTTGAATAATGCACAATGAATCCATATTGCATAACAGATGTAGTCAAGTTGCTGATGACTCACTTAGAGAACTGTTCTGGGGAGATTGACACCTCAGTAGAATCTGATTGGAATTGCATTTTCCTTCCTTCTTTCCTTCTCTTCCTTCCCCGTTCTCCCTCTCTCTCTCTCTCTCCCTCCCCCCTTGTATATTCTAATAACTAAGCAAAACTGGCCATTTGAATTGACCTGTCACATATGAGCTTCTTGCTCAGTCATAGAGGCAAGCAGGGCTATAAAAAGTATATACGCTTGTTTCAAATTTAAATAAAAAATATTTCTTAAAAGAGTATAAAGCTACTCGATTAGAATAAATATGTCAAGTAATTATTATTTCCAAGCTATCAATATAATTTCAGTTATGATTTCTTCGTATTTAAATAACACAATGAAGTTTTCAGAAAATTCTGTCATTTCTCTTAAATTATATCTCTTCTATGGTCTGTAATAAAGGCTTTCATGTACTTGGAAACTGTATGAAGTGCTAGATTTCATCCTCATTAAATCCAGTATCTGTTTCTCAGTTCTGTTGCCTATAACATTTGGCAATGGGGTTCGCTTTCATTCATATCTTAAGGAAGTCAGCTTTTCTACATATCTAAGGAAATCTGCTTGCTCTGTTACCAGAACAAAAAATATTAGAAACCCAAATTTTCAGGAACAAAGGTTTCTGAGGCAGTTATGGAAGGTGAGTTGTTTGACATGATCTTAAAGCAAGGAAAAATATTTGCTAAGACATTCTCAAATATGTGTTGAATTTCTATTTTTCCCTTTGACTCTCACAGTCAAGTATTTTAGTAGAGAATTTAAATTTATTTTCAATTTAGGATAAAAGTGACTAAATTACAGTTATGGACTTAGTTATTTTAAACTATGAGTAACTGTTTCAGTCTGTACAAATACAAAATAAAAGCATGTGCACCTCTATCAGGATTACCTATAATTTCGTAAGACTGAAAGTTAAGGTGAGTATATAGTAAACAAAAAAATAAAAAAAAATGTGAACAAATTACTGTATAGATTCTATTTGATTCAAATCTCTGTTCCAATGCTTAAAAGGTTTAAGCCTTAGGTGTCTGCTTCAGAAATAACACATCAGCCTGTTGACTTTCAGTTCATACATCAATGAACTTTGATTTTCCTGCAGTTTGACCACGAAAGCAATGCACCCGCAATGTTTGTGGTTTAAACACACAGGATTTGCATTTCATGAACTTTTATATCTTCTCCATTCCCCTTGGGTAAAAGACAGACCCTTCATCCTTGACTTTTTTTTTTTTGCAAGGAGGCATAGAATAATAGAAATTAGAGGATTTATTTGACTGTAGACTTCTGACTAAAGAGATGGGTTGAGAATGAACCTTTTTCTCTTTTATTCTTTTTCTGTTCCTGTAAAGAAAAGTCCAACTGAAAAACCATGGAAAATAGCTAGGAGTTCATCTATTGCATTTTACCACTCAGGTACAACTAATACAAATTCAAAAAATGCTAATAAAGTCTGAAATTTCCCAGTAGGGGAGTAATGGAACACTTTTAAAAGAGGCACTTTCAGTTAATGACTAAGGCATTTTTTGCTAACAGCAATTTTGGCTTCTTATCCCAGGTGGAGAAAAATGCATTAAACAGGAGATTAAAATGTCCTTTCAACTGCTTGGTAATGCCAGCTGCTGCTGCAGGCTAAGGCATCCATGAAGTGGCATTTAGTTGATGGTGGTTCTGTTGCAGGGATGAAGCACACATGAAAATCCTGCTGGATAGGGGTCTCTTTAAATATGCTGTGTACGCACAAATAGCAAGTGTAGGAGCTCCGCGAGGATGGTAAACTGTACAATCTGTTCATTGCATTTTGGTTGCTAATTAAGAGGTGACATGCAGTATGAATGCACAGAACCTGTTGAAATTCTGTCAGGCTCTGTCTTTGCTTTCAGATATTTGAATGCTATTTAATAAGGCATCTTATTTGAAAGCAAAGAAATACATAAAAGTAGGATACAAATATGTTGGATTAGTATTCTGTGACAGTGTGTGTGTGTGTGTGTGTGTGTGTGTGTGTGTGTGTGTGCGTGCACGCATTTTCATGATTTCTAACCCCTTGAAGCTACTGAGACAGCTACTCTACTACATAACACAATATGCAAATTCTGTTACTTATTTTCCTTTTTCTTGCTGTGGGGATTAATACTGGAGTGGAAAGTTGGAAACAGAACTTGCAAGTACAAATGGGAACTTCATGGTGACTCTGACATGAAGGAAAATAATTGTTTTTCTTGCCAAGAAATGCCAATTTTATGAGCAGTGTTTAAGCAAAGTGAAAAACAGGGGGGGTCACTTACATTTTACAATAAACTGTGTATATGTTTTATTAGTAAAATTAGTAAAATATGAATATTTTATTACAAAATATTCAATAATTTCTCTCTAGTATATGAAAGCAAATTAATACACACATTTACTTTGTACAGATTGTGTTCACAAAGAAAAAATATGGCTGTAGCCAAAGCACTTGATCCCTGCATAGGCAGCATCATCTTGGCAGTTATATGTCATCAGTAACAGAGTACCCAGAAATTGGGTTTCTAGCTCTAAGTTTTAGTTTTTCATTTTTATGCAAGGAAGTAATGTGAGAAAAGATGTGGAGGATTTGAATTT
The DNA here is from genome assembly GCA_030556225.1 of Cricetiscus sungorus. Classification (NCBI taxonomy): domain Eukaryota; kingdom Metazoa; phylum Chordata; class Mammalia; order Rodentia; family Cricetidae; genus Cricetiscus; species Cricetiscus sungorus. Next base: position 44,278,033 of record JANBXA010000398.1, read on the forward strand.
TTCTGATATATAAAAGTCTTCCACATCATTGTTTTAATAATAGGAATTCATATTTGATTTTAATTGTCATTTGGATGTTTAATATTATTATGTCTTAAACCTTGGTTTTTAGTGGACTGAGGAAATGTGGTAACAAGAGTTTTAATCACAGAATTCTTATTGCCTACGCTTGTATAATTACTAACACCATCTACTTTTAATTATTAATTAAAATTTTAATTCTGCAAACTATTTAAATACACAGACATGTGTGTGTGCGCACACACACACACACACACACACACACACACACACACACACACACAGAGTCATCACTTAATGATAGCTTCAGTAGATATAAGTTGAATTAAGTGTTTTAAATTCCTACTTGTACTATTCCTAATTTTACAGACTTTCTCTGTCTCCCAGCTTACTAGCTCATTTAACTCATAGAGTTAAGTATGTCTTAATTTGATGCCTAGGTGTGTTAACATTCTCTATCCAGTTTCAATAACATCTCAGCCAGTCAAATACAAAAATGCCTGTTGATAGTGTGAGTTACTCTGGAGAATTTGTCTTCATTTGAGATTCATAAAGCTTCAGTATTATAGCTTCAGTATGGATTTGAACTCCATGGGAATTGAGTTAAGAGTGAGATGGCATAAACAACCATCCATTATTACACAAGTAACTGAGAGGTAACTTGAGTAAATGACTCCAGCAAATGTGCTGCTTGAATGTTATTTTTAATCATCACACTCATAGCAATCAGTCATAAGTTGCACCTTCTTTGGCATAAGAGGTTGAGAAATTGGAGAATGGGAAGACTAAATGGTGATCTGTAACTATTTTGGTGAGTCTAGAGATGGGAAGGAGAGCAAGAAGAAGCCATTCTCTTTTGAGACTTGTTCCAGTGTCTGGAGCCAAGACTCAAATATATTAATTTGAAGGTTCATGCTCTTTTTAAAACCTATGCATCAAATAACCAAATTATTAGTTCTACTGTGACAATTATCTACAATCCACTAATTCATTTTTGAAAATAATATAACCATATAATATATATTAATCCTATATGTTTTATATATATATATATATATATATATATATATATATATCAGAAATACTAATATTAGGGCATTGGAAGGTAAGCAAGTTTATCTTTGGAGGCAAAAGAAACATGAACTGAAATGATAACCTTGCGCAGCTTTGAAATATTTCATTTTCCAACAATGGAACTGATTAGATGCTATGCAATGATTTTTATTCTGAGACACTGAAGGTATTTTATATACTTAGTAGAAATGTAAATATTATTAGAGATTCCATGACTCTAATCAATAAGAAAATAAAAATCATACTAATGCCTTTAATTGCACATCACCTCAATATCTTACTGAAAGAATTTAGTTTTTCTTGGTAAATGTCAGTTAAAACATAGCAATTACATGTCCTCACAGATTACTTGGTAACTCTGTTTCTAAAGTTTTCCAAATTGCCTTCTGATTTTTATACCTGTAATAATCTCTTTACCCTATAATTATTTGAGATGTAAATACCCATTGATATATAGCTGACTCTGGATATTTTCATTTAATTGAAAAGTCAACACCAATATATAAATATCCTTTATTTAATAATAATATTTGTTCCTATAACCACACATGTAGATTAGGCTCCAAGGCAAACTGTGCTTTTTTTTTTTTTTTTTTTTTGCTGTGTTTACTGAGGTACATGATATGAATTTGATGCCATAAACATATAACATCAAATTCCCCTGTGGTATTTGTAAATAATAATATGAAATAAATACATGTAGAAATATTGCATATAAAATCATTAATCATGTATACATTTTCTAAATTTCTGCATAGATTAAATAATAATGAGTGGGAACAAGTCATTCCAGAGACATTTTACACAATTTATAAATTGTAATGTCTATTTTCTCTCATGATACTTCTCTGAGCACAAGATAGAAAATACAGGAGACATGAATAAGTTTACACAACTTACCCCTTTGTTCTGAGGAGACTGTGGGGATAAGAGAATGAAGTGGAGCAGAAAGACACTGGAGGTCAGATGGGTAACATAGCTGGAGTAAAGAGCAGGTAATTGAATTTACAAGTGATATGAAATTGAGAGTTGCCAGGAACAAAGGGGAAGAAATGCTCAGGGGTGTCAGAGGCTGACGATTCACCTAAGAAGTTTGAGCAACTTGATATTCAGAAACTTGAATATTTATACTTTGCACATTTTGGCTTCTGCTTTGTTCTTTTCCATGGGATTTATTAATTGCTGCCCTCGAAAATATCCAACAATCATCCCGTCAACCATTTAATAAATGTTTACTCAAAGTGTTCCATCTCTTTTTCGCCTCAAAGAAGGACATAGAGATTAAAATAAATATGATCATTATTTTTACAGCTTTCCTGGCCCACAGGCACTCTTGCGCTGGAATGTTTAACTAAGCACAGGACACATAATAACGTGGACCACTTGGAAAATACCTGGCTCTTAATTCGAAATTCTTTTTGTGAACGTAAATTCAGTATTTTATGTAAAAGAGAATATCATACAATGGTTTTGAAAATCAAAAGCATACTTTAAATAACTTGCAGACAAGCATGGGAACCATCACAGTTTGGGTGGGTTGCTATTTGGAAATAGCTTTGTGCTTGTTATAATTACCAGGAAAGGAAAAATAGTCGTTTTTTAATTTTATTATTAGTGGTTGGCAGGCAGCATGTTGTTGCTGCTGTAGTCAAGAGGAAGTCAGAGGACATCACTGAGGAGACTGCCCTTTCCTTCCACTGGGGAACCCTGACATCAAACTGGCCTTGTCAGGCTTGGGTAGTGAGTGATTTTACCTCCTCAGACTCTCTGGATCAAGAAGGAGAAGTATTGAGATTTAATAAGGATCAGGAGAAACAGGCCAAATAGATGTTTATTCAGGGAGAAATAACTTTCAACATAGACAGATGGACACTAGCAGGCTCCTGGTTTCAAGGTTGCCTCCAGATGTTCTTCTGTCCCAGAGATCCAAGCAAGAGAGCTCCTGGAGCCCCTTCCTCAGACTTAGTTCCCCCGGGTAACATCTGCCCCTGTCCCCACCCTCCCAATGGGCATCTGTGCCACAGGTGTAGACAAACTGATTATCTCACTACAGAGAAGTATATTTACACCTCCAAACATTTTCCCTCTTACCATACATTAAGCATCCATTCTTGCTTTAATTGAATGTAGGTTTATTTTTGAGTGATATGAGGTGCCCAACTGTCATTCATGGAAGGAGAAGCTCATTTTCTCAGGTGGATAGCAACTGGAAGGTGGCAGAAGTAAGCCACCACTCTCAACCTCATTAATTTCTCTGTGTTTCACATCTTTCCTGCAGCCCAAGTAGCTCTGAAATAAAGAGCAAATAATCTCTGGGAATGGGTGTGTTCTCCATAATACCAGACAGAGATGGAGGTCATGAAAATTTCAAGCCTCACAGAAATAGTTTGTGCTCATTTATACAATGACCTATGCTGTTTAATTTATTTATAACTTCTAAATGTTATAACATTCTTTTCAAACATGTCTTCTGACAGTTTTCTCACAGTGCCCTAGGGAAAATTTTAAACTTGAAAGTTTCAAAATTGTGGATTTATCAAAATGAAAGTGTTACTTAGATTAATTTTTCACTGAGTTTCATGGATTTTTTTTTTTACATTGCAGAGTTAACATCACTAAGAAAGAAACACATTCTCCCTTGAAAACAGTCAGGTCTAGGCTGAGACCTTCTTTGGAAAACTTCTGCTTCAATACCTCCCATGCTGGCTCCATAAGAGGGGAAAGCTGGAATTTATAAATGAAATGACTTAAATGATACATTTTGCTAAACAGTTCGCTAGGATAATGTCCAAGAAACACATCTCCTAAATAAAATCAGAAAAACAGTCAACTAAATCTGGTTTATGGTTGAGATGCTCTTATCAGTAAATGCCTGCATGAGCCCCCATATCTGTTTATTCACAATCATTTTTCCCCAAAAGAAATTGTTCTCTCTCTCTCTCTCTCTCTCTCTCTCTCTCTCTCTCTCTCTCTCTCTCTCTCTCTCTCTCTCTCTCTGACCTGTCTGTCTCTCTCTCTCTGTCTCTCTCTGTTTCTCTCTGTCTCTCTCTCTCTCTCTCTTTCTCTCTCTCTCTCTCCTGTCTTCTATTCCTACCCTGACTCAATCTTCCTAGTCGCACATGCTTTCCTCTCCCCCTCCTTCTCTTTCTCCTAGTTCTCTCTCTATTCACTGCCCCCCCACTTCCCATGTGCTCTGGGGTACTTGTCCCTTCCCCCTTATGGGAGGGACCATGTATGAATCTCTTACAATACACCTTGTATCCTAGCTCCTTTGTTGGTGAGAATTATAGACTGGTGATCAAAACTGAACCTAAAGAAAGGTCTAGAGAACTACAAGACTGACTCCAACTAACAATTTTAGCAACCAAAGAAAGGCTACCATAAATGCCCTTCTCTGATAGTGAGATCATCAACTAACTTATCCACTATCCTGGAGTCCTCATCTAGTACCTGATGGAAACAGAAGCAAACACCCACAACTAAACACTGAGTCTAACCAGAATCCAGATGCAGAGAGAGAGGACAAGACCAGGCTGCAGAAACACATAAAGACAGCTGACCTAAACAAGGAGGTGATAATGCCCCCCCCAAACAGATAGCTGGGAATCCAGCATGGGACTGACTCAGACCCCCTAAATATGAGTCTCAGTTAGAAGGACTAAGCAGTCTAAGGGACCTCAGACAGTGGAACCAGGATGTATTTCTGGTACACAAAAGGACCTTGCAGACACATCCCCCATGGAGGGATACTCCATTAACTTAGAGACAGGAGAGAAGTCCTAGTCCCTACTTCAAATGACTTGGCAGATTTACATGACTCCATCTGGATAGCATAGCCATTAAGTGGAATGGGGGTGGGGAATGGGAAGGGAAGGTGGTCAGAGTGCATGTGGGGGGGGGGAGGGTAAGAGGGAGGGAGCGAGGGAAGGAGAGAAAACATGTAAAAGAAAAAAAAAAAGAAATTGTTGATTCTTAGAGATATCTATCCCTCAATCAAATACATGGAAATATATGGTCATTGTTTTCCTGTGGATTGATTGTTTTTTGGAATAAAATAAAAAGCTAAGTAGCTCAGGTTGGCCTTGTGCTAGTGATCCCCTTAATTCAGATTTCTGAGTATAGGTATTACAGATATGCTTTGCCATGCTGACTGTGTGAAAAGGTGTATTAACTTAATGACCAATATTATAGTATTCAGAGACAAAGACCAAGACAATATAGATCAATTATCTCCAAGTATTTATTTCAAAACAACCTTCACACACTCACACACTGAGTCACATATGAGTGGATTGGTTTATTATGTTCCTGTGCTGGTCTCAGAGCAAGAGCTCGATTTTCCAGTCCAGTCCTAAACTAAGCATTCTAAAACCACAGAATTGATAATGCATTGACTATGACTAATATTCAGACTTTAGTAGATCATGCTCTCCTGCTTTTCCATGTATTCATATATACAGGGTTCTAAATTACCACCCACTTACTACTTTCTAAGGAAACAGGAAAAGTGCAGGTAAATTACACTTGTCAATGTAAAGTCTTTGGACATGCTCAGTGACTGTCATGAAGCTTAACCATTCCCAGAGTGATTAGATTGCTGGAAGGAATGCAGATTATCATTCATTTCATCACAAAACACACTTTTTTAGACTGCTTAGAGATGTTTGATTTGTTCTCTTTCTGTATTTCTCTGTAATCATGCAATTTAGTTATTTCCAAACAATAGCTTAGTGTGATATTTACAAATATACTAGTTTTAGCCAAGCTTCATTCCAAAGTACTTATAAAACAATCCAATAACTTCAAATGCCTTTAGCTTTCTAATTAAAAGGTTGTGTGTAAGGGATACCCTTAATGGGTCCCTCCCATCACCTCCATGTATTTCTGCTCTACCTACTAGGCTTTGAGTTCAGAACCCATGGAAGCATCAATTTCCTCTGATGGGAGATGTTATTCTGTAAATATGTTTCTTATACTGGTTAATGAATAAAGCACTGTGGCCAATGGGAAGCAAGATAGGTGGGGCTAGGAGGCAAGGAGGAAAGAGGAAGTAGTTAGGAGGGGTCAACATGGAGAGCCCAGAGAGGTAGCACGCCGGCACATTGCTGCCTGGTAAGATGAGCCACGTGTAAATACTTAGATTAATAGAAATGGGTTAATAATTAAAGCAGAGCTAGCCAATAAGAAGCTAGCACCTGAACAACTGTATTATATCAAATACAGAGTCTCTGTGTGTTATTGGGGGCTAGCGTGGCGGGGGGGACAAGACCGGCAGTAGGGAGAGTCCTGCTTGTAACATTCCTCTGTCCATTGACCAGGACAGATGGCTGCTGATCTGCAATCTTCACACTTATGGACCTCATACAGCCCTCCCTGCACTCTGCACCTGCCTGTGGCATGAAGAAATAGAGACTATTGTGACAGGCCAGGACAGAGTCTATCAAGAGTTTATCACCCTCAGTGAGATTTCAGCCCAAATGTTTTGGACTTCAGAAGTATCTGACCCCTTATGTCTGAGCCTACTGTCAGTCAGAACCTATGCCAAGTGCCCATTCTACTACCTCTCTTCAATGATTACCATGAAGCTGTGCTGAGGACCAGTCTGCTACCACTCCTCAGATATTACCATGATCCTGTGCTGAGGGCCATTCTACTAAGGAGCATTCTGCTACTACTTTTCAAGGATTACCGTGACACTATGCTCTTAGGTGATTACCATGAGACCTGTCACTAGAGAAGAAGGAGCTAGAAATTATATAAACAGAAAGTTAGAATGGTGCCCTGGTGTGTAGCGTGTATGTTTCTGCCAGCCCGCCAGCCCGCCAGTCTGGGCCCACAGCCACACCAGCCCCAAGTAACACTCTGAGACTCCGTATTTGATACAATCCTGTTGGCCAGTTACCATTATTGTTTATGGGCTAGCTCTGTCTTAATTATTAACCCATTTCTACTTATCTAATTATTTCCACGTGGCTCATCTTATCCGGGAGCCGCGGCTGGCTTCTTGCTTCCTCCATGCTCTCTCTACATCTTGACTCCTCCTTCCACTTCCTCTTTCCTCCTCCTAGTCTCCTAGCCCCGCCTATCTAGTTTTCTATTGGCCACAATGCTTTATTAACCAGTATGAGAAACATATATACAGAATAACATCTCCCATCACTGGTGTTGGTAAGGGAGATGGATAGCAGCTTCCTATATGTGACCAGTTAATAATATGGCAGCAGTCAACTGTAAAACATTAAATACAGACATTTAGACTAGCATTACTTTGTAGAATCTATTGGTCACAGGACCAAGGTTGTGTGTGAGAGACAGGCAGTTGCTTGTGCTGCAATTACTACGAAAGGGCCTCCAAGAATAGGGCCAGCTAAGTGAACACTGACAACTAGAGACAGATTATTGACATCCTAATGTGAGGATATATGATAACATTATGTAGATATCTCTGAACAGCTTTAACTTTAAAGTCATTTCTATGATTATGCTATTATCATGAACTTTTTATTATTTATTTATGTATTCATTTTAACTTGAACTAGTACTTATAATACTTATAAGGAATAACATTATTCATTTTAATACTTTTCTAATATATATACATATTATATATATATATATATAATTTTTTCTTATTTTACGTATTTATCCCAGTTCCCTCTACCTCCCATTCCACTTGCCCTCCCCCCGCCCCCCGCCATCCCATCTTCCATCCACATTGGGAAAGTTTTCTTCAATGATTTTGTTGAATATGTTTTCTGTACCTTTGAGATGGGCTTCTTCACCTTCTTCTATGCCTATTATTCTTAGATTTGACCTTTTCAAGGTGTTCCACTTTTCCTGAATGTTTTATGTTAAGGATTTGTTGGATTTAAGATTTTCTTTGGTCCATGAATCTATTTACTCTAGTTTATCTTCAGCACCTTGAGCTAACCAACCCCATTGAGCTACGTGGACCCTGCAGATAGGCTACTCTAAGGCAGAAGCAGACAGGCTGAACAGACTTAACCAATTAAGGGCTTATTTATGCCAGAGAGCACTCACCTGTGGGGAGGTGGAAGGCGGAAGCCAGCACCACTATAAGGTGCAGCACTTCGCGGCTCTCTACAGTTCCCCCTTTTTGTTTTAATAACGCAACAGGCAAGGGTAGTGGCCTGGTCTCCAGTAAAGCAGTGGACACTGTAATGACCCTGAATCCTGGTAGTCAGCCAAGTCAGTGCCACACCCATCTGGTATCTTTTTCCTGGAGGTGGGGCCTCAGACAACCAGACGTGCCCTTCTCAGAGTTGCTCACTTCCAGAGCTAACTCAGAGTGCAGTGCTAAGCCATACAACCTGAGCGTGAAGGATCAATTCTTGTTCATGACTGAGAGCCATGCTTGGGGAGACTGTCCTGCCTCAATGGCTGTAAATGCCTGGACAACCATAGCTGCATACCGCTTCTGAGCTAACTTCATCTTGCAAAGGCACCACAGGAGATAAGCAACAAGAGGACAGCCATGGCTCCCATTCCCGCCTACTCTTTCAGATGATCCATGGCAACGGGAACCACGATGACAATCCGGCAGCCAATCCTGCATCTACATGTGTCCAATTCACCTCAGCAATGGCCACTCGTGGCTGTACCATTAAGTCATCAAAGTCAGCAGACCAATTTCCTAAAAGATAGCTAGACAACTGTCGTGACAAATTAGCAGCACATGTAAAGTTCTCATACTGAATGCTGGTAACACACAAACCTGGATATTTCATTTCACATTCCAATTGGGCCAGCTGCCACAAGGTATCTATTTGCTCCTACACCAGATCAATTCTTTGGTTTACAATCATTAAACCTCCTTTTAGTTGAGCCAATTGTGGATTGAGTATCCAAGGCGGTAGCCACATTCTTGGACAACTCATTTAGCTTACAGGCTGTCTGTACTGATGTGCTCATAGCCACAGCAGCCGTGACTGAATCCACAACTGCAAAAGAGATAGCTGCAACTATAGCTGCTGTAATGCCAAAATCTCTCCCTACAGCCTCTACCAAACAGGCCACAAAATCTGAAAATGGTTTTATGGGGCCTTGTAGTATCTTAATGAGGATACCATTCACCTCTCCCTTATTGGGTAATGACTTCCATGCTTTTATGGCAATCTGATTTACTTGTTCAAGACTTAAGTCATTTCGTACTGCTTTCCAGACCTCAGGGCAAAAGGAACACCTTGTACCTCGGCCCACCCTTCCTCACTCTGATCAGGAGAAGGCACAGAAGGCATTGTTCCAGGAGGGTCCCTCCCCTCCCCACATCACCATTTCTCATCTCCCTTCCCCCTCTGCCCCTTAAGGGATTGTTTCTGAACTGCTTTTAAGAGGGCTTGCAATTCTTCCTCAGAACCTGTTTCATCTGTACCTGACTCTCCTGTGCTCTCAACCTTTTCTGATCTTTCTTCTTGTAACATTTCTAGTGCAGACTTCCCTTTTTTCATTGCCTCTTTACAGTACCTCTGGTCTTCAATACAGCTACGCACTAACTTCCAAACAGCTCAGACTCTGGACTTTAGCGTCCCTTGTTTACAAGCAAAATCAAGATCCCTGCCTAATTTGTCCCAGCATGCTACCGTGAGGTCCCCCGAAACTGCAAACCAAGGTGCAATGGCGTCACAGTCGCTCAGGAATCTTTCTAGTGTGCTTTTCTTTATTTTAAGTTTCTTTGACTAAAGTAGCTCCTGAAGAACCAGAAAAATTGAATGAGACTGAGAAGTCCCCATCTTAAAAATTTTACTTTCGGTTTGTTACAACCCCTCGCTCAATGCCTGAGACTTTATTGCCGCTTTTTCCCCTGTGGTCTTTAATTTAGTCCCAACTTACCTGGGACTTCATTGCTCCTTACCGGAGACCTTATCACCTCTTTACCTAGGACCTTAAATTTGGTCCCAACTTACCTTGGGAACTTGCCAGTGCTGCCCTGACTGCAAGAAGTTCTGATCTGAAAAATTCCTGGTACGGGCCACCATTTGTACCGCGCCTGACCCTCGCCAGCAAGGAGGGACGTGACTCCAGGTAGATCTTCTTCATGCAGTTTTAATCAGGATCCTTTAAACATGTTTCTTCTGGCCCGATTGAAGAGAGAGAGAGAGAGAGAGAGAGAGAGAGAGAGAGAGAGAGAGAGAGAGAGAGAGAGCGCACCGGGGGACCCCTGCACAGGCTTAAACACCCTTGAGCTAACCAACCCCAGTGAGCTACCTGGACCCTGCAGATAGGCTACTCTAAGGCAGAAGCAGACAGGCTGAACAGACTTAACCAATTAAGGGCTTATTTATGCCAGAGAGCGCTCACCTGTGGGGAGGTGGAAGGCGGAAGCCAGCACCACTATAAGGCATGGCACTTCGCAGCTCTCTACAAGGGGGAAATGTTAAGGTCAGGTACAAGCTGGTGCTGTTGTCTGGGATCATGACTAGGCCTGTGCTCTAGAAGCCAGGGGCTGGGTTGATATCCATAACTGAAGTAAGCACTGAAGGCTATGAAGGTAAATGGGCTCAGGCCAGACACCTGAGTCCTTGTGGGTATTCAAGGGTCATGCTGCCACTAGGGCCATTCTAATTTGGATGGCTTGTGCTATCACCCAGGAACATGATGACATCAGAGCCCCAACTGAGGTGTAGGGCCAAGTCTTGGTCTATGGCCCTATAGCAGCAAGAGTATGGGTTGATGTCTATGGCTCCTGTACCACAGAAGTCTGGATGCCACATGAGGCTGGGTGGGTATCTGAGGATCATGTGCAGCTGGAGTCATATATATCTGAGTGTTCTGCACTGCCACAAGGTGCCATGATGACTTCTGGGCCCCAGGCTACAGCTGAGGGCCGTGTCTAAATATGTGGCCCTACTATAGCTGGAATCTATGTTAATGACTATTGATAACCACTGAAGGCTCTGAGGATGCCAGGCATCTGGGCCAACACCTGGGACCACATTGGTTTTTAAAGCCCATTCTGCTACTGAGCCTACACTCTGAATGTCTTAACACTGTATGAAAGGGATTTAGTAAAGGATCAAAGGATGGAGATTTTAATATCAGAAAGGTTAAGTCCTGGGTTTTCAAAGCTAGTATGATTTGCAAAACAGATAGAATCCTATCAACAGCACTGAGCAGGGAAAGAGCAATGAGAACTTTTCTGTTTGAAAATCAGCTCAATCATGAAGATCTACTGATCACCTCATTTGTTAGTGTCATTATTTATCCATTAGTTCCAGGCACTCAAGAGGCTGAAGCAGGAGTATTCTGAGTTTTAAAACTGCCTAGGCTACAAAGTGATACCCTGTCTCAAAATAAAAATAGAAAGAAAGGGGGAAGAGAGAAGGGAAGGTGGAAGGAAGGAAAGAAAAGAAGAGAGAAATTATAATGCTCACAAGAAACAAAAACAGTCATCACATAAATTTTCATCAAGCAGAATGAATACTTTTAGTAGAATTTCTTATCTGATCTTTGGCACAATACTGAAAACTCTTAAGTAGTTGCAGGTAGATGAATCCTTGAATATGGCTAGAGCCAGAGAGTGGGGACAGTTTGGATGAACAGATTTATCAAAGACCTCAAATTGTATTTACTTTAACATAAAGGTGTTTAAGAGTCATTCAAACTCCAGAATAACCAACAGTCTTGTATTTTAGAGTGACTTTTTAGCAATATATTGTTGATGCTGTGTCATAAGACATGAATAAGAGAAACTGATCAGTACATAACTTCAGGTCCAAAGAGAAGTAACTGTGTGGATAGAGCACAGTATAACAAAAGCCAAATCGCAAGGAAAGAACCATTTATGTAGGTAAATTGGGTGTGGTAGAAATTCTGTACTTCTATCACTCATCTCGATTGAGAGCTGAAGAGAACGTAATGGGAAGATTGTTAATGAGTTTGTACTGTAGTTGATGAACTAATGCCTGAGATAGTCAGGAGTTACACTCAAGAGAACAGTATTGATTAGCGACATTAAGGAAAAGGGAAAGAAAAACTAAGCAGAGAAAAAGGAAAGAAAAATAAAAACAGCAACAATTTGAGTCCCACTACTTACCAAAAATTTCAGAGATGATGATGAATCTACACAGGAAACTGTACAAATGGATACAGAAAACTGCAAATCCTCATTGTTGGCAAAGGCACTGTCCAGGCAGGCATGATGGTGCATAAGCATTTAAACATAGATTTTAGGGGCCCCATCAGGTAGAACTCTGAGTTCGAAGCCACCTTGTCTACAGAGTGAGTTTCAGGACATCCAGTGCTACACAGAAAAAAAGAATAAAAACCAAAACAAAGAACTACCCAACAGTATGATGTGCCACATAAAGTGATTACTTCCTAATCTGGTATGTCATGAGCATCTAGGAGAACTTTAATAGCTAGTGTACCTGAGGCATGTGAAATATCCACCTGGCCTATTTAGGCTTTCCCACAAGTTCTGTTACAAAATGTCTGCAAAAATCTTAGTTTTGCTTCTAATATATCCAGTGCTTCTAATTAAGATAATCTTATAAATTTTAGATTAGAAATTGGGAGATATTACTAAAGAATTTATAATTATGTTTTTATTATTGAATAATGTACTGAATTAAATATAATAAAATTCATATGATCATTAAAGAGTTTTATATTATAGCTTTTTCCTTACAATTCCTTTTATTGGGACAATAATTTTGACTCTGTAGTTTGTATCTTAAATGTCTTCCAATAGCTCATGTATTAAATATTGGGCCAGCAGCCTTAGCTGCTTTTGGAGGGCGTGGTACTTTGTTAAAAGTGGGGTGTAGTGAGATATTCACTTTGTTCGTACCTGTGGCACTGACATTGCCCAATAGGGATGGGTATAGGGCAGAGGCGACCTGGGGAACCTAGGTCTGGGAAAGGGGCTCTGAGTGCTTTCTTGCTTGCATGACAGGGACAGAGAGCATCTGGAGGCATCCTTGGAACCAGGAATCTGCTGGTGTTCATCTGTCTCTGTTCTAAGTAATTTCTGCCTGAATAAACATCTATTCTACCTATCTGTTTATCCTGATCCTAATTAAACCACAATATCAGGGGCCTCATATGAGGAAATTAAATCAGTCAGATATGTTTTTGAATGAGATTGTGTGGGGACATACTCCAGTTTCACATGCAGCCTCTATTCATTCCTGTCATGAGGTACTGGGTACTTTGTTATCACTAGGAACCAAGAAAATATGGACCAAGAAACAGTTTTCAAATTAAAAATACTGATGAAATTTATCATTTAATCATCAAACATCTCAGGAATTTCCCACAGCAAGGTGAAGGTCACCAATGTGTCCACTGTCCACAGAAGCTATCTATCACTCTTCTGTCAACCTGAACACCAATTCCAATGTATTTGCAGAGGGTTTATGAGCCCAGGGGGACCTGCATCATCTGGATCCATGTTTCTGTCGTATCACTTTACTTTAGCAATCATTGTTCTATTTCTGTCCTTGGAGCATCCATTTCCTATTACATTTACACAACTTCTACCTACCATCTTCGTGTGCTGCTAACTTTGCTAAGATTTTGAGTGATGATAAATACTTGCTTGGTTTTTTGTTGTTCTTGTTCTTTTTTTTTTAATTCTGAAAAAGGAAAACATCCCTACATAATTTTCTGAAGTCTCAGAGATGTTATTCTGTATATATGTTTCTCATACTGGTTAATAAAGCACTGTGGCCAATAGAAAACTAGATAGGCGGGGCTAGGAGACTAGGAGGAGGAAAGAGGAAGTAGAAGGCGGAGTCGAGATGTAGCCCAGGAAGAAGCAGGAAGCCTGCCACGCGGCTCCCCGATAAGACGATCACGTGGAAATACTTAGATAAGTAGAAATGGGTTAATGATTAAGGCAGAGCTAGCCCATTAACAATAATGGTAATTGGCCAACAGGATTGTATCAAATACAGAGTCTCTGAGTGTTATTTGGGGCACACGTGGTTGTGGGACCATGGCAGCAGAACCAGCAGCAGCCAGCGGGGAAACCTGCCATAACATAATGGTGTCAGAAGCGGGATTGAGAACTTTCGCTTAAAACTTAACAAAAGCTTAAAAAATAGTTTTTAGAAACAAGGGAACAGAGACTAGCAATACTTCTTGGTAGCAGCATTTTCTCGGTTGGATTTGTTTTGTTGTAGACAGAGATTTGCACAGCTCCTATAAGGGAAGTTTCCAAAATTAGCATAAGCGGCAAAAAGCCGCCTGACTTTTAAAGAGCTCTGCTAACAATTCATTGGTGTGTACAAGAGCTGCAATGAAGGTTTACACTGTGTTTTAAAAAATACGCTGGCTTGGGAGAGAAAAAGAAACGGGATACAATGGTTTAAAAAAGAAAAAAGGAATTAAATGGATGGCTATGGTGGCACACGCCATTAATCCCAGCACTAGGGAGACAGAGGCAAGTAGATCTCTGTGAATTCAAAGCAAACCTGGTATGCAGTGAATTCCAGGACAGATAAAAGTTACACAGAGAAACCCTGTCTCAAAATATGTAAAAATAGAAGTATAATAAATAGAGTAATAAAAAAGCCACGTAAAGATGGAAAACACAGATTTTGGATACTATACGCACTTCTGTTGTCTTTAAATTATTTGATTGCTGAGAAAATAACAACTGTTGATAAAAGAAATGCTGCTGGATTAATTCAATTTATATATTTTAAAAATGCTTTGACTCCAAAATTTAAGCCTAAGGACAAGCTACTGGGGAAAAGGATTTCTATTTTTGTTTCCACAGAAAATGAAAAACTATGGATTCTTTCCAGACTTATATGGTTTGATCAAGCCAGACCCCCTGAAACAGCTCCCCAGGTGATCCAACATTCAAAGCAATTGAGACAAAGCCTTGCAGACCACAGCCAAGATTTCTGCATCTCTTTGGACCCCTATGACAGCGCCCTCTACCAGCAGGAAGTAGTTTGGAAAGAACAACGCCCAAATTCCCAAATATTGTTTATAAATGTTTGTTTTCATTTAAATGGACTTGGTTATAAATAGCTATAACCACAAACAATCTTTTTAAAGGTAAAAGGGGAATTATGGTATAGATATGAATACTTTGCTTTGGAATGGATTTTCTTTTATTGATACAATTTAAGATCAATTTTGTGATATGTATATTTCTCCTCTTGTTTAGGTATTGTGTTTATATAGCTCATTGGAAAATGTAATGTATAATTTAGTACAGATTAGAGAATTACCTATGATAGTCAAACTTGGAGTTAAGTTAGTTAGGATTTCTAGATATGCAGAGATGTATTTGAGATGAATAGGCATTCTTCAAACCTTTCAAAGACCTACAGAATATGGCATTTAAAATGGTTTAGGGTTTTTCTTGACAGTGAGGCACAACTGCTCCTGATAACACCACCTATAGAAGAAAGGAAGGTGGACATTGAAGAAAAACATTATGGAGTTTGCTTCTAATATGGCAAGACTAGCCATTTGGGCAAGGTACTGCTCTTCTGGACTGTTTGACTTTATGTTGTAGAAACTGGACATGCAGGACCCACAAAAAGATGACTGCTGATGCAAGATGGACATTGCTCCAGGGTTCCTGTTTAATGGAAGAGGCTGCCAGACAGCCAGACAGTCTACAGGACACAGAGAGGAGTTTCCTGCCTTGTTGAGGAGTCTGGACACACACTATGGCCTATGGGCTGAAGATGGAACATTACAGAAGAACTTCGGGTGACTGACCAGGGAATGAGTTGTCTCTGTCATTTCTAGAGTTTATATATTATCCTTCTGTGGTCTTTGTAGGAGTTGAAGACAGATAGTTATAGTTTTCCTTAGTTAGGATTAAAGATAAGTTACATATAGGACTTTGGACTCACAAAGATAGGATAGATGATATTTTCTTAAAGTCTTACAAAATGTTAATGGACTAAATATTGTTAACTGTGATTCTTATTTGATAACTGTTGAATGGTATATTTTGCTATGTTAAGGTTAAACACCTTCTTTTACTTTAGACAGAAAAGAGGAGATGATGGGAGATGTTATTCTGTATATATGTTTCTCATACTGGTTAATAAAGCCCTGTGGCCAATAGGAAACAAGATAGGCGGGGATAGGAGACCAGGAGGAAGAGAGAGGAAGTTGGTTGGAGTCGAGATGTAGCCCGGGAAGAAGCAGGAAGCCTGCCGCGCGGCTCCCCGATAAGACGACCACGTGGAAATACTTAGATAAGTAGAAATGGGTTAATAATTAAGACAGAGCTAGCCCATAAACAGTAATGGTAATTGGCCAACAGGATTTTATCAAATACAGAGTCTCTGAGTGTTATTTGGGGCACACGTGGTTGCAGGACAATGGCGGCAGAACCAGCAGCAACCGGTGGGGAAACCTGCTGTTACAAAATGGTGTCAGGAGTGGGATACGCTCGCCTGCCATGCGGCAGTTGTCTAGAGACAACTCATTGCCTGGTCAGTCACCCGAAGTTCTTCTGTAATGTTCCATCTTCAGCCCATAGGCCATAGTGTGTGTCCAGACTCCTCAACAAGGCAGGAAACTTTTCTGTGTCCTGTAGACTGTCTGGCTGTCTGGCAGCCTCTTCCATTAAGCAGGAATCCTGTAGCAATGTCCATCTTGCATCAGCAGTCATCTTTCTGTGGGTCCTGCACGTCCAGTTTATTCAGCATATAGTCAGTCTAGATAAGAGCAGTATCTTGTCTAAATGGCTAGTCTTGCCATATTAGAAGCAAACTCCATAATGTGTTTCTTCGATGTCCATCTTCCTTTCTTCTGTAGGTGGTGTTATCAGGAGCAGTTCTGCCTCACTGTCAAGAAAATCCCTAAACCATTTTAAATGCCATATTCTGTAGGTCTTTGAAAGGTTTGAAGAATGCCTATTCATCTCAAATACATCTCTGCATATGTAGAAATCCTAACTTAACTCCAAGTTTTAATTATCATAGGTAACTCTCTATAATCTGTACTAAATTATACATTACATTTTCCAATGAGCTATATAAACACAATACCTAAATAAGAGGAGAAATATACATATCACAAAAATTGACCTTAAATTGTATCAATAAAAGAAAATCCATTCCAAAGCAAAGTATTCATATCTATACCATAATTCCCTTTTTACCTTTAAAAAGATTGTTTGTGGTTATTAGTCATTTATAACCAAGTCCATTTAAATGAAAACAAACATTTATAAACAATATTTGGGAATTTGGGCGTTGTTCTTTCCAAACTACTTCCTGCTGGTAAAGGGCACTGTCATGGGGGTCCAAAGAAGATTCAGAAATCTTGGCTGTAGTCTGCAAGGCTTTGTCTCAACTGCTTTGAATGTTGGATCTCCTGGGGAGCTGTTTCAGGGGGTCTGGCTTGATCAAACCATATAAGTCTGGAAAGAATCCATAGTTTTTCACTTTCTGTGGAAACAAAAATAGAAATCCTTTTCCCCAGTAGCTTGTCCTTAGGCTTGAATTTTTGAGTCAAAGCATTTTTAAAATATATAAATTGAATTAATCCAGCAGCATTTCTTTTATCAGTAGTTGTTATTTTCTCAGCAATTAAATAATTTGAAGACAACAGAAACACGTATAGTATCCAAAATTTCTCTGTGTTTTCCATCTTTACGTGGCTTTTTTATTATTCTATTTATTCTACTTTTATTTTTACATATTTTGAGACAGGGTTTCTCTGTGTAACTTTTATCTGTCCTGGAATTCAGGTCATACCAGGTTTACTTTGAAATCACAGAGATCTGCTTGCCTCTGTCTGCCGAGTGCTGGGATTAATGGCATGTCCCATTATACCCATTCATTCTACTTTCTTTTTTCTTTTTTAAACCATTGTACCCTGTTTCTTTTTCTCTCCCAAGCCAGCGTATTTTTTAAAACACAGTGTAAACCTTCATTGCAGCTCTTGTACACACCAATGAATTGTTAGCAGAGCTCTTTAAAAGCCAGGCGGCTTTTTGCCGCTTATGCTAATTTTGGAAACTTCCCTTATAGGAGCCGTGCAAATCTCTGTCTACAACAAAACAAATCCAACTGAGAAAATGCTGCTACCAAGAAGTCTTGCTAGTCTCTGTTCCCTTGTTTCTAAAAACTATTTTTTAAGCTTTTGTTAAGTTTTAAGCGAAAGTTCTCAATCCCGCTTCTGACACCATTTTGTTACAGCATGTTGTTCCTGCTGGCCTCCTGGTTCTGCCGCCATTGTCCCACAACCACGTGTGCCCCAAATAACACTCAGAGACTCTGTATTTGATACAATCCTGTTGGCCAGTTACCATTATTGTTAATGGGCTAGCTCTGTCTTAATTATTAACCCATTTCTACTTATCTAAGTATTTCCACGTGGTCGTCTTATCGGGGAGCCGCGTGGCAGGCTTCCTGCTTCTTCCCTGGGCTACATGTCGACTCCAACCAACTTCCTCTCTCCTCCTCCTGGTCTCCTAGCCCCGCCTATCTTGTTTCCTATTGGCCACAGGGCTTTATTAACCAGTATGAGAAACATATATACAGAATAACATCTCTCATCACTCAGGTTCTAAGAGGATTCTTCTTATTAAAAAGTCCTTAGGACAGTGGAAACTTCCAATCTCCACCTGGAAGTATAAGAGCAGTTGAAGGGAGACAAGGATAAGAAATAACTGTTGAGCAAGGAAGCCAAATGATGCTCTGCCCTGAATCCAGATATCATCCATTCCCAGTGTCTTGCATTATTATGAGCCAAATCTTATCAATGAGGGCAAAGAGAATACTGGTAGTTGTGAGATCAAGTGTAATTCTCTTCCACTGCCCCTAAACTTTCTCACACATGTGTTTACTTACAATGCCCATCCCTTTCTATTAACTGCCATTAATGTCTGATCATAGTTTCCACTATGTATCAAGAATTTATATTGAATTTTATTGAATTCTATTGAAACAGTTATACCCAGAGATGATGGCCATTAAGAAGTATGCCTGTTTTACTCCTCCCTGTTCCGCTAGATACCAAAATCCTAACTTTGTGTCATTTGATTGGTAGAAGCTATGACTTTGCCCATTTCTAAAATAACTGTTTCACCTAAATCACTATGAGGTTTAGGAGAAAAATTAGTGAAACCTATGGTAAACAACAATTTAAGCTTTAGTTTAAGCATTTTTGTTGCTGTTGTTAACTAAATTTGTCAAAGGCCCTTGCATCTTTTGTAGTAGTCATTCAGACTCAGAACTATGCAAAATATATTGAGGTTCTATGAATAACTGTGAATACAGCATCTCCCCTCTTGGAAATGTATGGTTTACTCTGGGATGCAGAAAAATAACAATTATCTCCATCTTGTATACATGCCAGGTTTGTCTAAAACCTGTTTCTTATTTACAGCATTGCTTCCTACGAATTTGAATCTATTGGGCCTCTTTATTCTGCTTTTCAGATTTGTAAATTAGCATGTCTATGAATGCTTTTCTTTCTAACAGGCAACTTTTGAATGATGGCTTCATTGTATTTTATTCCCCACCTCACTGTTTGTTTTCAAACCCTGTCCTCTACAACTGGTCACTTGTTATACTTCTTCCATTTATTCCTGTCTCTTAGTGTTGATTTCCTGTGCAATCTCCCTTTGTGTTTAAGCTGGCTGACCCACTAAGTATCTTATAAAAAGTAGAATATAGAAAATGGGTTTTTAAATTAGGTTGTATAGAGCTGTGACTTCTTTTACAATTTCATTTTTTGAGAACTTTATTCATGAGCACTGTATCTATATCACTCTAAACCTGCAAATAAACCTCTCTTCATATGGTCTCCTCCCAAATTCATGGTATTTCTATTAATTATTATTAGTGTGTGTGTGTGTGTGTGTGTGTGTGTGTGTGTATGTATGTGTGTGTGTGTTTCCAAAACTTAGTACTTAGGATTGGATACACTATTTGGAGCTTGCTTATTTTTTCTTATACCCTACAGCTTTCCCATTGTTCTTTCTCACCCCAGGGACTTTGCTCCCTCTAATAAAATTAAGGGGTGCTTTGCTTTCCTGAAATACAATTCTTAATACTATTCTGTATCTCCTACCAATTTTCAACTGAACTCAACTCATTTTGACCTTCTTAATAACCTGAAACAAATGGCATGTATCAATACTTTATGACTCACTGAACTATGTAGAGATAGAATAGTTTTATGTTGTCCCAGAAAAATAACTGCAAACTCTTAAATTTTCAGTATTTCTAGTTTTCATCTGTCCACCAGTCAGCTCCCAAATAAGTGACAGAGATTTATTAATTATGAGGCCTGAGTTGATAGCTTAGACTTGTTTCTAACTAGCTCTTTGAACTTGATTCAACCAATTTCTATTCATATACATGTCACCATGTGAATCATGGCTGTTTCCTCTTTTCTTGCATGTCTCTTTTGTCTGTTTCTGCTGGCAAATCTACCACTCTTTTTCCCAGCATGCTCTCTGCAATGAAAATCCTGCCTAGCTATTGGCCATTTAGTTTTTTCAAGCAATCAAAGTGACATTTCTTCAGTGTACAAAGAGATTATTCCACAACATTTCTGTCTTTGTTATGACAACTTCTCACCTATGTGTGCCCCTGTCATCACTTTTTTCCAGTCAGTCCTCTAGGAGGAACATCCGTTCACCAATGCATGCTCATCCTTCAGACTACAGACCCTCATCCAAATCTTTCTTTGTAACTCAAGTGTTGTATGATTCTCTATGCTATGATCAATTACTACCATAAAACTTATTACCACAAAACCGTCCTTCACAGGACACATTCCCAATCACATTTCTAAGGTCCTTTGGTGATGATGTTAAACTTTACACTTATAAACTATATTAAAGTTCCCTGTCAATACCAAATAATTTTTTTGCTCCATCACTGTCGTATTTCATTGTAGTACACAGCACATGATACAATTGTGTGAATACACTAGATAGACATGGCTCACCTATATTTTGCAATAAATTGTGTTATTTTTATTAAGATAGAACTTAAATAGAGCTTTAGTTGTGGCTGCCATTAAATATTACTATAACATAATGAATAGTGTCATACATTCATTATATATAGTGTATTTTGAGCCTATGTCATATATCTGAGTCACATTATTTTACTATATGATATTAATTAATACTAGAAAAAATAAGAAGTTATTGTTGATGTACAGTAATTGTTATTTCTGAGATTTTTTGACCAAATTTTGTGAAGCATTCTAGTGAGCCATTTCTGAAAACAAATTAATCATTCTATTGTGGCTTAATTATTCATTCTTTTACATTACAGGACAAGGTTACTCCCAGCATAAGACATTGGCATCATTAAAAACAAACTGAACAGGCACAGCTTCTATCTTGCAGTTCACTTGTTGTTTCTTCTTCTGCAATCACACTTGGCAACGACACTCTTAGTTTTCATTAGAAGCAGAATGATGCCTTTCTTTAAGCTTTACTCTGTTGATTAGTCTCTCCTCAAAACTAATTTGAAAGATAATGCTCAAAGCACTTGAAATATTGAGTTCATCAAATTTAATTTTCCTCATTTTGTTTCTTATTTATACACTGTAAATAAATATATATATTTCAAATTGAGACAGACCTTGAAACATAATGTGGCTTTATATAGCTGTGATCCACCCACTCAGAAGAAAACAATTCATGAACATGGAGTTTAAAATATATCATAAATTTCACACTTCATGCTGTGCCAATTTAACAGAAACATGCCACATCCCTTGCATTAATAACCACAGAAGATGACTGATGGAGGAGGTTAATAAGATTGCAATCTTAAAACAAAATCAGCCTGTGGATATGGAAACAATTTGAGTAATGAAATTCATATATACAACAGAACCATATCTGCAGTAACACAAAGATGAGTGATATGCAATGCCATTTCTGACTCATTGCCCCTATCAGTAATCAAAAATTTATTCCATTTTACTTCTCAATCTAATATGTGCATATATATATGTATGTGTATATACATTCCTGCTACAATTTCATTAAAGCATTAATTAGACAGTGTTTAATGGATTAAAAAATAATCTTATTTAATTCTGACTTGCTATCAGAGGCTCCTTATTCATTCATCTTCACTGATGTATAATTGAGCTTTAGATAAGTAAAATACTATTATTTATAAAGTGTGAAAAATTCTATTAATCCCAAGAAAATTCCTTTGCATATTATAAAATTTGATGGTGCTACTCACTCACTAGTCATAAGAGAAATTACAAATAGAAAAGTAGATCATTAACATT
Organism: Cricetiscus sungorus; assembly: GCA_030556225.1. Lineage (NCBI taxonomy): Eukaryota > Metazoa > Chordata > Mammalia > Rodentia > Cricetidae > Cricetiscus > Cricetiscus sungorus. The sequence continues at coordinate 44,300,353 of JANBXA010000398.1, forward strand.
TAATTTTGGCTCTATTATTATTTTGTATTATTATTATTGTATTATATATTATTTTGATGCCATAATGTTAATTGAAAACAAATTATATTACTATTTTTCTAAAAATGAAGTTAGTACTTCATCTATATAATTTATAACTCTAGGAAGATGTGTGAAATGTCCAGACATAGATACATTCTAACGTCCTAAAATGTTACTGTGTAGTCAGCATATATTATTGCCATATACCTGGCAACTTGAATTTGCAAGGTTTTATAGTTTTGTGTTGTTAGGGGTATGCACTGAAACTCATCAGTGTTGTGTAGCTGAGATATTTGCTCTTTTCTAATGGGGCAGTAGCATTCCATGGAGAAACACTGCAGCTTTACGTTTCATCGGTTGGATGACATTTAGGTTCTTGGCAGTTTGGGACATTTGTATATACAACCACTGTAAGCATTTACATAGAAATCTGTGTGTGAACAAGAATTTCCATATCTTTTAAATATATTCTCAGGCACAGTATGGCAATCATATGGTCGATTTAAGTACATCTTTATTAGAAGCTGTCAAATATTCTGTAAAGTCTTTGTTCCGTTTTATATTTCATCAGTAATGTGTCAGTTCCTGTCACTCTACTTCATGGCAGACAGTCTTTGGTGGTATAAGTTATTCTCTGACCATTCTCACAAATGTGTTGTAGTATATTGTGATGGTTTTTGTTGCTGCCTCACAAATTATCAGAACATTCACACCACAAAGCCACTGTCACTTACTACTTGAAATTCACTGTGGGTCAGAGAGATAAGAGTAGAAAAGTCAGATGCCAAGTCTCACTAGCTTGAAATCAAGGCATCATCTAGGCTGCAGTCTCACCCGAGGCCCTGGCTCCTTCTTGCCCATTTCTTTTGTAGAAAGAATTTTGCTTTGTGTGTGTGTGTGTGTGTTTTGTTACTGGTGTACCTGTTCTCAAACTGGCCTGCAGTCAGTTTCATGCAAGTATCTTTTAAATTTTCCCAGTTTCTAACCACTGAGCATTATAAAGACCTTAAGAAATTAAATCAGGCTTACCCAGATAATCTGCTTAAATCTCTTAAAACTCACAAAGATTATTAATTTTAATCAACTTCTTCTACCTATCCCTTTGATGTAAACTTATCATGAGGAAAAATTCCCATAATAGCAATGAACTCTACTGACACTCAAGCAGAAAGGAATAAACAAAGTAACACAAGGATATACTTTCACTCTAGATCCCAGGAAGGGTTATAGACCATCTATCTTTAGGGAAATAAGTTTAGCCATTTTTTTATTTCTTATAATTGAGCTTTGAGGGGTTTTGGTACATTCTTCCTACGACTCCTCTTTTAGAAGAACATTATATAAATATATCATTTGCCTTAACATTTTATTATAATTATCTTAGAGTTTCAAATTTTTTAAAGTTCATCTTACTATATTTTGCTCTTTTTGATTCATGACTGTCTTGTATGTAAGAAATAGTAGTAGCCTGACTCAATTTTACTGGGATGCTATGCTTTCTGTAGATTTCAGATTTTTAGCTTGTTCTTTTATTATTCCATTTGGAGTCAACTTTATATTAAAATAAAAGGTAAAACAAGGTTAATTATTTTCCTTCTCAATATCCTAGAGTTCTGATGTCGCTTGCCAGAAAATATCAAATATTCTCTACAGCCTTTACAACTTTCCCCAAAGTCAATTCAGCATGTGGATGCAGGTCTGTTTCTGGACTGTGTTCTCCACCGTAGATTTGTGTTTGAATTCTTCTCTAATATATCACTATGCTGATTTAAGGAGCTCCTAAAATCAGCTACTGTGAATTAGCCAAATTTTGCTTCCTTTTCATATTTGTTATCTGTTAATATTAAGTTTTTTTATTCATTTTACATACCACCCACACTTCCTTCTCCCCTCTTCCCTTGCCCCTCCCCTCCCCCCAACCTACCCCCAATCCACTCCTCAGAAAGTGTAAGGCTTCCTATGGAGAGTCAACAAAGTCTGGCATTCATTTGAGGCAGGACTAAGCTTTCACCCCTTCCCGCCCAACCCCCCAGCACACACACACACACACACACACACACACACACACACACACACACACACACACACACACACACACACACACATTAAGCTGAGCAAGCATTCCAACATTTGGAATGGGCTTCAAAAACCCAGATCATTCACTAAGGATGGCTCTTGGCCCCATCGCCAAGGGTCTCACAAAATATCAGGCTACAAAACTGTCACCCACATGCAGAAGGTCCAGTTAGGTTCCATGCAGGATCCCCAGCTATTGGTATAGAGTCTCTGAACTCCCACAAATTCAGGTCAACTGTCTCTGTGGGTTTCCCCATCATGACCTTGACCCTTCTTGCTTATAAAATTCTTCTCTTTGACTGGACTCCTATAGCTAAGTCTTACAAGTTTTGTATCCATTTTTTTTACCTCAGCTTTATTTTAGAAGATTAAGAAAAGGTCACTCAGTCTTATTTTTGCTGAGAGTTTAAATGCTATTATAAAATAAATAAACCTAAACTTTTTTTCAGTATTGTAATAATTATATATCATTTCCTACCTTCCTTTCCTACTCCCAAACCCACCCATATGATCTACTTTACTCTCTTTTAAATTCATGATGATTTTTCTCATTCATTGTCATTACATGCATATATTTATGTGTATATATATATGTATACACACACATACATACATACATATATATATACATATATATATATATTCCTAAATGCATAAATTCAGCCTGATCAATCTGTATAAACTTACTTGTATGTATTCATATGTATGCATGCAGCACTGATCATTTGACATATGATAACAAACTATTTTGTTCTTTCCTGTTATGAATATTCCTCCTCCTGTTAGCATTCCTTAGTTACTAGTTCTCTTTGTAGGGTTGCGGCCTGTGGACTTTCCCCGTCTGCTTTTTTATATCCATTATTGTTATCCAACTCTGTGGGTCTAGCTTCTGACACTACTAGGGTATACAGTCTCACAGCAAACTCCATAATCCTCTGGCTCTCTCACTCATTCTGACCCCTCTCATGCATGTACCATGAGAATGTGGTGTGAGAATATTTTGTGCATGTTTCTGTTAAGAATGAATGCCACCTACAATAACATACAGTATCCAGACCCTGTTTGAATTTTCCATCTTTACATGGTTTTTAAATTTTGATTATTCTATTTCTTTTAGCTTTAAATTAATTTTTATTTTCTTAATTTTATTTAATTTTTTGAGACAGGGTAGCTCTGTGTAACTTTGGCTGTCCTTAAACTTACCTTGTAGACCAGACTGGCCTTAAAATCACAGAGATCTTCCTGCTTTTACCTCCCCAGTGCTGGGATTAAAGGCATGTACCACCACACCCAGCTACTCATTTCCTTTTTAAGGAATTTTTTATCTTTTTTATTTTTTCTCCAAAGTGTACACATATTTTTAAAAACACTATAAACCTTTTAGAGGTTTTGTTTTTCTGCATCTGTCTTTACTGTATATTTCTATCTTTTACTGACCACATTAGTCTTTAATCTGCAAAACTGTATGGCTATAATTAAAGCACTGGCTAGCCCCATCCCATTCCATGGCTTTCTGAGAGTCGGAGTTACTGGTGGGAACCATGCTTATTGCCACAATACTGTGGAGTTTCTAGGTCTGTGCCACCACCAAGAAGCATGCTGTTGGCTGCTTATAAATGCCCTTTGAATGTTTGACAGCAGGGCCTCTTAACAAGAGTCTTGCAGTTTGTTCCTCTAAAGCTGAGTCAGAAAGTGTCTCTTAAAAGTGTCGTGATTCTGCTTGTCTTTAGCAAACAGAGCCCACCCAAGGAAATGCTGTTACCTAGAAGCCATGCTTACCTCAGTTCTTTTGTGTTTAGAATCATTTCCCAAGCTCTCTCAGGATTTGTGTAAATATAGTTGCCAAAATTTGGATGCCATTTGAAGATGGAGTGTTTGTCCTACCTGGTCCTGTAGCTGGTTAGTCACAAATAAATACCCAAAGGCTAATATTAATTATAAACTGTTTGACCTTTGGCACAAGGCTTCTCATTTGCTTGCTCTCTCTTAATTACTTACCAATCTCTATTAAACTATGCATTTCCATAGGGCAATGGCTTACCTGTAATGTTCCAGCATGTTACTCCTTCAGCAGCTATATGGCATCTCTCTTCTGGACGGCCTCTTTCTGTCTTCCTCTTCCCAGCATTCTCCTGGTCTGATAGCTGTGTCTATAATTCCTGCTAATCAATGTTTTATTAAACCAATAAGAGAAAGATATATTCACATCATACAGAATCATTCTCCTACTTTTAGAAAGCCAATATTTGAGACATATTGTTTGGAAATATTTTTAGTGGATTATATTTATTGTACATAGTGATGGATTTCATGAAAATATTTTCATATAAATGTATCATCTACCTTTCCTGAAATTACTCTTTGTACACTCATTTTTTCCATCTACCAACCATCTTGCATATATGTATGTGTTACATGCATTAACATTTGTATTCATCATGTCTATATATTCTTGGTAGCTACTGCCCTTGTTATAATCCTAGACTAATTGTTTACTCTAAAACCTCAGAAGCATGGAGAACTTCAAGAATAATTTTAATTTTATAAATTATATTCCTCTTATGGTTGTGGTGGGAGCAATACTCTTTTCTATTGCCTATATTCTAAGAATTCAGATATTAACTAATACATTTGGAACAATTTAATACATATTAGCTATAGCAACATCATGACTTGATATCTATAAATGAGAAAGCAAGTGGCTTGTATTTATTACAGGTAAGTATTAAATGTACCACCATTGTCTACACTTTGCAATGAAGAAACTGTTATTATGACAATTTTCTACTTTAAAGGCTAGTCATTAGCAATGGCAAAACTAGGCATGAAGCAGATTTCTTAAACTAAATGTAGCATGACAAATAAAAGAGCCAGAGACAGATATTGGAGTTCAAGCTTCAACTTGAAGATCAGAGAAGCAAAACAGCTAATCCAGTACTTTCCAGCTCAAATGGCAATTTATCTTAACAAATCCTCAGAGGCAAAAGCTCTCAGTTCCTGTCACCTCCTGCCTTTTATTCCTTTCTCAGCTCAGCTATATCTCTCCTGTCTCCACCTGCCTAGTGCTGGGATTTAAGGAGTATGCTCCAAGGTGCTGAGATCATCTTTGTGTGAGTTGTTTCTTTTAGGACTGGACCAATTTCAAGTAGTCAGTGTGCCTTGAATTAGCAGAGATTTGTTTACCTCTTAATCATGAATCCTGGGATTAAAAGTATATACCACCACCACATAGCTTCTGTAGATAACTAGTAGGTGACTAGATTTTATGATGAACTCTCAGGCAAGCTTTACTAAATCATGAATAATATATCACCACACTAAAAGATGAGGTTTAGAATCTCACATCAAAAATTATTCTTGGGAATGGAGAAATTGCACAGTGCTAAGAAACACTTGTAGTTACTTAGAAGACCTGGGATTAGATTCCAGCACCCACACAACAGCTAAGAACCAATAAGACACTCCAATTCTAGGGTATCCAATAGTCTTTTCTGACCTCTGTGGGCTTCAGTGTACATGCACATACACACATATTCTCTCTCTCTCTCTCTCTCTCTCTCTCTCTCTCTCTCTCTCTCTCTCTCTCTCTCATTCACACACATGCACACACACATTAACATACAAACATATATTTAAAATTAAATAAATAATTTAATATATACAATACATATACTTGTACTAATATGTATTCTTTTCACACATACACATCCATAGATACCTATAACTCCTATACTGGAGTAAATAATAGATTTAAAGATGAATCATTACTAAGAATGGAGGCACAGAACTATAATTTCAGCACAGAACAGACCAAGGGAGAAGGATTGGAGTCTTTGGCTACCTGGTGTACACCATAAGACTAAAGCCAGCTTGGAAACAAAAGTTTACTGTGCCTCATCTATTTCTTCCCCCGAAAAGACAAAGTATCAAAAGATCCACTGACTCTATTTTAGGAATTATATTTAATCCTTTAATTCCAATATTCAGCATATTTCTGAATAACACATTTCTGAGTGTATTATTTAATGAATTTATTTGACTAGTAAATAAATGACCTTTGTCAATTTAATAAAAATTCTGCTAATAGGTAAATTTTTCCCTGGGTATGGATGGATACCAACTAGATACCAACAGTTTTGTAGCAGAACATGGTAGGTGTTAATAAAATCTATGATAGTATTGGCTTCTTTGAGATATATTACAAATATTCTATAAATTTTATTTTCAGGAAACGTGACACAAACTCAGTTACAAGGAAGACAGAGAAATTTCAGAGAGTGATCCTAGAGATCTTCAATTAGTTTTCAACTCAAAAAATTACAAAAAAAATTATATTATGAAAGCATAAATTCTATAAAATCTTATCTTACATATTTATTTACAGCATCCAATGGACAGTTGGATAAACTTAAGAGGAATACAGTTCTATTGAGGCATTATAAAAGAATAATAGGTACAACAGGTTAAAGTTATAACTTAGCATTAGAAAACATTTCAAAGGTGTAAGCTCAGCAAGATCATAATTAAAGAACAGAGAATGGCATGCTCCCCAAATAAGTCAAATATGTGTAGTAGCCACCAGTAGCTCACTCTAAGTGAATGAAATTGCATACAAAATGTTTTAAGTCATATTTGAGATCAATGTGATTATAAATGAATTCTTTGTGAAAGTACAATTTACCAATTTAAATTTTGCTTTGAAAATTTCATGTATTTACGTAATGCTTATCTATCACTCTGACCCTCTACACTCTGTCTTCTCAGTATCCATTCCTTAAAATTTCACCATCTGTTTTATGGTTCCTAGAGTTTGATCACTGTCCATTGTGCCATCATTGTCCAGAGATAACCTTTGAATCCTGGTGATCTAGGTACTAGGTATACAATGGTGGAGGAAATTCTCTCCCAGATTATCAGTAAGCAGCATCAGCAATAAAGGGTAGGGTCCTATTCACAACTGAGTGTTGATAGGACCAGTCTTGTAAAGATCATTGCTTGTAAAATTGTGAGTATAATGGTATGTCAAGCCTAGTGGGTAGCATTTCATAGCCTTTCATTCTATAACATGGTTCTTACATACTACCCTCATCTCCTTTACAATAGTCCTTGAAAAATCAACTTGAGAAATGTAAATGCCATTTAGAACTAAGCCATTAAATTTTACTTATTCTTACCATCTGGGAAGCCACACACATCTAAGTTTATCACTGTTTTCTGGAAAGAGGTGCTTATCTGATTAAAGCTTAGAGTAGCTTTGTATGTTGATATAGACAGATATTTAGAAGGCATGTTTACTTCATATCAATTTAAGTAAAATGTAGGAGTAAGTTGCTCTTTGTGTCCTAATATGTAATAGTTTCCTCTGATATTGAAGCATTTGATCTTGAAAGGAAACTTATTGAGCAAGAAGGCAAACAACATAACTTCAGAATGTTCCTGAAATTAACAAGACTCACTCACCCCTTCCCTCCCACAGTGAACAAGTAAGAGTACTGAGAGTCATTTTCACACATGACAAAGTGCAAAAAAAAAAAAAATTCTGAGACCAGACTAATTCCCTGGAGGAAGTAGAAACAAGCTGAGATGCCTGAAAGAGATATAGAGATCATTGGCTCCTATTGAAAAGGACACTCAAACATGATGAGTTGTCCGTAGGTTGTGCAGAGTGCTCTACGTTTCCAGCTTTTCTTAACTGTCACCCATGTTGGGGTGGGCTTTGGTAATACAGCAGATTTTTAGTCATTTCTACTCCTGTGAGTACCCACCATGTATCTTCCTTAAGTAATCCCAATGGAACTCATTGGTTCACCAACTTGGACTTTGATGCTATTTATACCTTGGTCTTTTTTGGTTTGTTTTCATATCTCAGATGAGTTGACATGTGTGTTGGGCCCTCCAGAAAACTCCTTGTGTTTGGATTATTAATTGGGCTTATAGTAATGTCATGAGTTCCTTTCCTTGGAGCAGGTTTCCAGTACAATCAGATGATTTGTGCCACTATCCATACCTTGCTTATTAGGTTTCTGACTCAGAAAGTTGACTCTTTCTTCCTTCCTTCCTTCCTTCCTTCCTTCCTTCCTTCCTTCCTTCCTTTCTTTCTTTCTGTCTTTCTTTCTTTCTTTCTTTTTCTTATTTTACATATCGATATTGATCCCAGTTCCCTCTCCCTCCCTCCTTTCCTCCCTCCCTCTCTCCCAAACTTCTATGCCCTGCAACCACCCTCCCATCCCATTTCCCCTACTCCATAGGTAGGGTGATGCCTTCCAGGAGGAGTCAACAAGATCTATCAAGTCATTTGGAGTACGGACTAGGCCCTCCCTCCTGCCTCTAGGTTAAGGGAAGTATCCCTCAATGGAATGTGCTCCCAAAGTCCTTTTGTGTACCAGGAATCATCCTTGTTCCACTGTTACAGGTCCCTTAGATGGCCTAGGCCTTCTTACTGAGACCCATGTTCAGGAGGTCTGAATCCAATGCTGGTTTCCCAGCTATTCATCTTGGGGCCCATTAGTTCTTGTTCAGGTCATCTGTCTCTAAGGGTTTCTATAGCCTGTTCTTGTCCTCCCTCTCTGCATCTAGATTTCAGTTTGGCTTAGTGTTTAACTGTGGGTGTCTGCTTCTGTTTCCATCAGCTACTAGATGAGGGCTCTATGACGGTGGATACATTAGTCATAAATGTCATTATCAGGAAAGAGCTTAGGTAACCTAGTCACAAAAAGTAGAACATGGTATGTACTCACTCATGTATGGATTTTAGACATAGAGCAACGAATCACCAGCCTACAATTCACACCACCAGAGAAACTAGAATGCAAGAAGGAATCTAAGAACTCATAAAAAGTCCCTCACAGAAGGGGAAAGAAACAAGATCTCCTGAGCATATTGGGAGTGTGTGTGTGGGGGGGGGGTGGAAATGAGTGGAGCAGGAGCTAGGAGAAAGAGAAGGGGTGATGAACCATGACAGGGAAGTCTGATCTAAATAAATCCTTTCTTTCCCAAGCTTCTTTTGGTCAGACTGCTTTATCACAACACTAGACAGCAAACTAACACACAGAAGAATTCCATTCAATTTTTCTTTTGTATTTTCTATTTTAGTTTCAAGATAGTTTTCCAAACAGTTTTTGCATACACTCTTCATTTAAGCTAGTTTGTCCCTTGTGTATTTGTCCCTAATGCTCTATTGTGAACTCTAGTAACCTTTGAAATTATAGTCAGGAGGTATTCTAGAAATCATCTTATCAATTAGAACACTCTTGATTCTTGGGAGAGGTCTTTCACATTACTTAATATTCATTGGAAATGAATTATTCTCAAAAGCAATTTTTCTATTAGATATAAAGAAAGGATCTCAGAGGAGTTGAAAAGCAAGGCTCCTAAATCGCACTACATTATAGATAAAATGGAGTCAGGGGATTTCTGAGGATAGAATCTATAAAATTTTCTCTTCTTTTAGGTTTTTGTTTTTGTTAAATTTAACATTTTTTGTCACCAAATGAAGTAGGTAATTTGAAAATAAAAGTATTAGAAAGCAAGTAGAAAGCTATGTTTTCCATTGAAGTAATGTAACAATGCTTACTATGCAATTATAAAAGAAAAGCATTTTAGGTCAGACCAGGCACATGACATGGAGTAACTTTTCCTTAAACTTCATATTCACTAAAGCTTGTCCAAGTGATACAGATTGTAGTTTCTAACCATACAACAAGCAACATTTTCAGGAATTTCAGAAACGGTGTTATCACCAAAATTCTGTACTATGTGAGAAAGTTGCTACACATTCCATTCTTCCATTGTTTTACCCAGGTACTAACACATGACATAGAAAATAAGAAAGAAAGAAAGAAAGAAAGAAAGAAAGAAAGAAAGAAAGAAAGAAAGAAGAAAAGAAAGAAAGAAGAAAAGAAAGAAAGAAAGAAGAAAAGAAAGAAAGAAAGAAAGAAGAAAAGAAAGAAAGAAAACATTAATACAAGTTTTATATTTTTATATGTGCCTCCTTAAAAAAGATTTCTGAATCTTTATTTGAGAGTTGTTTAAACAATGAGAGATTGCCATACAATGTTTACCTACACAAGTTGACTTTTCAAATGTTTTAAGGCATGACAAAGACTAAAACAGGAGTTAATGCTATGGATGTAGGGATGAAAATAATGGAATCAAATAATGGCTTAATGAGTTAAGTGTGTGCTTTTCAAATGTGAGGACCTAAGTTCAGATTCCCCAGCACCTATGTAAAAAGAGTACACTTGGCATTGGTGATATGTATCTACAATGCTAACGCTGGCAAGCCAATCTAGCTTATCACTGAGGTCTAGGTACATTAAAATGTTCTGTCTTTAAAAAATAAAAGTAAAGAAAATAGAAAAGTGAGAAGCAATAGAGAAAAATAAAGGGAAACATCCAGGATTGACTTCTGACCTTTCATGTATGTATCTTCATAGCATTTAAGGACACAGATGTGTTTAAACTAGTTTAAATGTTTCAAGGTTTTTATGGGTATCAAAACAACAAATGGCTTTATGGTTCTGAGTATTATTTAAAATAAGTATAATCTAAATGTGCAATTTATTTATACTTATATACACAACATACACACATATTTTTGGAGAGAGAGCTTAATTACAATTGACTTTTTTGATAAATTGTAATTTAAATTTGAAGCAAGCTTGTTTTACATGTTAATACCATTTCATGAATCTTCCTGCCCTCCCTGTTCTTTCCACCAACCCCCATCTCATCCCCTTTTTGCTTCCCTGGGAGCAAACTCCCATGGGGAGTCTTCCAAGTCTGTCATATTATTTGGAGCAGGGTCCAGCCCCCCTCCATGTGTCTAGACTGAGGGAATATCCCTCTATGTGTAATGGGCTCCCAAAGTCCATTCATATACTAGGAATAAATACTGATCCACTACCAGAGGCCCCATAGGCTTCCCAGTCCTCCTAATTAACATTTATGATCAAGGAGTCTGGGTCAATTGCCTTTCTTAAATAAATGATAAACGAGCTGCAGATATTCCTTCAATATGAAAACAGGTATCTTAAGAAAAACACTTTTTTCTTTTAACTGAAATGAATTAATTCACACCATTTTATTGGAAGCTACTTTATAATGAATTTCAACATTGGTTTTAAATAAGAATTAAATGAAAATAGTGTTGGAAACTCTATTCTCTAAGCTTAATTTAGGTCATGTTTTTACCTTTAAATCCTAAAATATTATATTTTATAAGCAGAAAAACTTTGATGCCAGTATAAACTGGTTACTGGACAGAAGAAACTACAATAACCAACATCTGAGATTGGTAGTTCTTTTCATACAGAGGAGACGCAAAGGCCACTCAATGATTTCTTAGTATCCACTATTTTTGCAGGTAGTGATATTCTTGACATTCAGGTCACTTTCTTTAAAAAAAAAATTCTGTATTACAGTATTTCAAGACAGTAAAGTACATGAGAAAGTAAATTTAGTCTGCTCTAGTACATAAGCTGTTGTAGGAGATTCCATAGTACTAGGTGGAGGAAACATTAGAGTTTGTCTTCAAACACAAACGATAGATTATCTGGTCTTCTAAAATGGAATAAGACCACTTAATATAGAGAACACCTGTACAAACAAACTGTTCTAACACCAAAAAAGATTCCACCTTAAACTTTCCAGAATTTTTTTCTGGAAAAAAATCTTTATCTTTAATGTGAATAAAAACATGGTTGTGTTTAGGAAAGATTTCTTTTTCATACTTTCTCAGTGGGAAAACTTAATAGAAGAAAAAATTTCTTTGAAACTAAACAATATCAGGAAAAATAATAATCTTTTATCAATGTTACCCTGGTTGGATGTTTATCAGATAGCTATATAGAATAAAGTCACAAACAGGATCAGTACCAGCCTGGGAACTGGAAGGCAGGTATGAGAAAAGACTTAATCCCAGACATGGAAGAATCCTGGGAAGTCTTGGTATCTGAAGAGAAACAGATATGGTCACCCAACAAGGAAGCATTGAAGAGCCAAGCTTCAGGTTCACAGTTGTGTCAGTCATCTGGATTATTATATTTAGTGTTAATGACAAAGTGTCAAAAATGTAACATTTTTGTTATTCAATTACCTTTGTTTCGTGCTTTACAAAAGTTTATGAAATAAACTCATCATTTTACAAGAATGATTGTTAAAAATAAATCACAAGTTGTTTTTGTTGTTATTTGGTTTTTTTCCTTTGTCTTTTTTTTTTTTTGATTAATGATTGATGTGTCTGGGTGGTACTACACTTGACCTTGCAGTCCTGTTGTAGTCCTGGGTGGTATAACAAAGCAGACTGAGGTAGCCATGGAGGACAAACTAGTAATTAGAGTTTCTCTAATGCCTCTGCTTCAGTTCCTGCACAAGCTTCTGCTTAGGCTTTTCTTGATGAAGTATTAAAACATATAAGCTAAAATAAATCCTTGCATACCCCCAAGTCAGTGTTCTATCACAGAAACAGAAAAGTACATATTTTTAAAATTAATTTTTAAGGTAACATTAAAGAAATGAATTTGAATTTATGTCATTTTTATACATGATGCTATTTACCTTCTTTTGTGGTTGTTGTCATTGTCTTTTGTTTATTGATACAGCATCTCTCTACATAGCAATGGATATTCTAGAACTGACTGTGTAGAACAGGCTTTCCTGAAACAGACAAAGATTACTGCCTATGAATGCAGAATGTTTGGATTAACAGTATACAGCACCACACCAGGCTTGATCATCCTTTTTACTTGTCTTACTATTTCACTTCTCTGTCTCTCTCTCTCTCTCTCTCTCTCTCTCTCTCTCTCTCTCTCTCTCTCTCTCTCCCTCTCCCTCCCTCTCTCTCTCCCTCCCTTCTCTCTCTCTCTCCCCTCTCTCTATTATAATGGCACATGCTTTTATTTCTTTTATTTAAATTTGTAACAAGGTGGAAGGTTGTTTTACATGTCAATCTCAGTTTTCTCACACTCACATCCTTCCCTATCGCCCCCACCAAACCCCAGCCCATTCTTTTCTGCTCTCCAGGGAGGGTGGGGCCTTCCATGGAGAGTCTTCAAAGTTGGTCATCTCATTTGGGGCAGGGCCAAGGCCCTCCCCCATGTGTTCAGTCTGAGAGAGTATCCCTCTATTTGGAATGGGCTCCCAAAGTCCATTTGTGTACTAGCGATACATACTGTTCCATTAACAAAGACCCCATACCTGGTCCTCCTAACTAACACCAATTCCTCACCTGCTCTTTCTAAATCCCTCTTTTGTCCAATTTCCTAGTTTCCTTTCTACACCAAATGTTTCCCAGCTCTTCATGTTATATGTATTACAATGCACTTTGTTATCTTCCCTTCACCATTAAAATCTCTTCAATACTCTTTTCTACTTTCAATACCATCACACTCTCACACACACACACACACACACACACACAAGAGAGAGAGAGAGAGAGAGAGAGAGAGAGAGAGAGAGAGAGAGAGAGAGAGAGAGAGAGAGAGAGAGAGAGCAAAGGGGGGGGGGAGGAGACACACAAGAGAAAATGTATTCTGAATCTGGCTTATTTTGCTAAGTAATGATCTACATTTGTGTCTGTTCCTTGTCTATTTTTACATTTGACAAAAAATCCATTGTGTAAAGATTACATTTTCTTTTTCTATTTATCAGCTGATGATGTGCAGGCTTATTTCAATTGTTTTTGGCTACTGTGAATAATAACACAATAGATATGGTCTTCTAGGTACATTTGTATTGTTTTTGGGTGAGAGCTTAGGAGTCACAGAAAAGTTACTTGATAATTACTTATTTTCAAATTTAGAAACCACCATAATAATTTATTTATTGTCAATATCAGTTTACACAACCACCAGCCTTGTATAAAGATTCCTATTTCCTCATATTTTCACCAGTCATTTAATTCTTTAACACACACTCTACTAGATTTAGATGGAATCTCAAATTAGTTACATTTATTCCTTGATGGCTAAGGATATTGTACATTTTTCAAATACTTTGCTGGTCTTTCTAATTTTTTTGAGGGGGGGACTGTCTAATTTTGATTGGATTACTTGGGGTCTCTGGATTTTATATTTTAATTCTTTATGTACTTATATATTTATCCTTACCCCATATATAGTTAGCCAAAGGTTCTCCCATTATACAGGAAGTCATGTTACTCTGACATCTACTTACTTTCCTGTGTAGAGCTTTTCAGTTTATGATGTCTCATTCATCAGTTCTTAAGATTATTACTTGTGCTTTGGACGTCTTTTTCAGAACTTATCTATGCTTATATCTTGAAGTACATCTATGTGTGTGATTAATTTTTAAACAATTTTAGAAGTTTCAGGCCTTTGGTTCCTTTTTTTTTTTTAAAAAAAAAAAGAAATATATATTTGTTTTTGTGTAGTGACCTAGGCATATAAACCTTTTCTGCATCCAGATTTTCCTACACTAGTTGTTGAATACTCTGTTTTCACCAATAAAAATATTAGGTGTCTGTATTCTGTGTGAGTTAATCCCAAGTTCATTCAGTTTATTTTATTGGTTTGTATATCTATGTGGGTGATGAGATGTAAAGCTGGAAGGCACCAGAGAGCTTTGAAATTAAACAAATACTTGGATACTAAACACTTAACTCTGAAGCTGTCATAGTAGAAATTAGAAATAAAGAATCAAATGACTCCGACTTAGTGGAAACACAGCTTACCAGATGTTTTGGTAGTCAAAATAGTTCTAATAAAAGTTTGAATATGTTTTTTGACCTATGAAAACTCACACAGGACTCATGTAAACAATGAAATGTACATCTCAATACCTCAGGAAAATAAACACAAGTTACACTCAAAAGCAGCAGGCAACAATAAGTGATTGAGAAAGAAATGAAATCGATACCTTCTCACCAAAGAAAGAAGAAAATCACAAATTAATATAATTATAGATGAAAAGATGATTTTATAACAATCTTCAATTAAATACTGAAGATAATTGTGCTATGCTTCAGAACTGTGATTTTAAAAAGCTAGAAAAAAGCCGGCAGTTTGTGGCACACTCTTTTAATCCCAGCTCTCCTCTAGGGAGGCAGAGGCAAGTAGATCTCTGTGAGTTCCAGGCCAGCCTAGTCTACAGAGCTAGTTCCAGAACAAGCTCCAAAGAAATAGAGAGAAATCCTGTCTAAAACAACAAACAAACAAAAACAAAACAAAAAACTAGAGGGGTTTGGGATTTAGCTCAGGGGTAGAAGACTTGCCTAGCAGGTGCAAGACCCTGTGTATAGTCCTCTCCTTCAGAAAAAAAGTTAGAAAAATATTTGGCAAAGTTTTACATATATATAGCCTAAAATAATTAAAATGTGGTGAAGCCTTTTTAAATATTTATGGGAGGAAACAGCCACTTTTTGATTGTTCGTAAAGCCTAATGCATAACATGGGGCCCATATCAAACACAGTTAAGGGGTTAAGAACATGAGTCTAGGTAGGTCATAGGCCTTAGTGGAAAACTCAATACTATGTAGCTGATAAAGGAACAAAGAAATAAAATGACTCCTAATGACATACTGTTGTATTCATAGATCAGTGATTTAAAATGGACTCACACCTCTCCTACCATTCTGAAATCTGTCCACTTCCCTATCTCCAGGTCTGTAGCAAGAAATTCACTGAAGTCTCCCCTTCCTCCCTGAGTTCATCCTCAATGGATCACAAAGGCTTCTCCCTCAAACTTCCTTCCCCCAACTCATCCCATTATCTTAGCCTCCAACATTAACAGGCATTCCCTGTGAACACACCAGTTGAGTTTGCCAGAAAAACAGCCAACACATAGTAATCACATTCTCTGAAAGTGCAGAGAGGAAACAGAAACCAAGGAACAAAACATTTACCCAAAGACAAATCCAGAAACTAGCCCCTAGACTTATAATCACCTCAAACCCAGATGCCTAGACTTCAGTGTAAAAACACAATCAATAGCAGCCAGGGCAGTGCATCTCTACTAGGGAATAGCTATCCTACTGTAGTAGACCCTCAATATTCACACATAGCTGAAGCACTAGAAACAAACAAACAAACAAACAAACGAAAAAGACTTTAGAGTCAGTTATATGAAGATGATCAAAGTCCTTAAAAAGAAAATGAATAAATACCTTAAAGAAATGTAAGTATGCATAGTCCAGTGCTTTGTTCAACTTCCACCAGAGAAGTTTCTTCTTAAAGTGGAAGGGAATTAACAAATTCCACAAGTAGACAATGTTCAAAGAATAAAAATTGTTGGTATTCTTAGCCCTAAATGGGATATCTTTATCAGAGACCTTCTCTCAGTTCTCACCTCCGTGGATAAAAAGCCAGAGGCAGTTAAGGACTCCAAGAAAACTATCTTCCAGACACACCGTTGCTGATGTACATATGCACTCAGAGACTGACAGTATGTTTAAATATGAACAAGTTTGAAACAGACAAAATCTCAGCACGGCAATAAAGAATTGGACACAACTGATACCTGCTGGGAAAAGAAAAATCACTTTCTTTCAGTGGAATGTTATTTGGTATGTCAATTACAAAACAAGGCAGGCCCTATACACAGAAGTAGTTATCCCAATAGAAAGGGAAGCCAAGGGTTTTTGTGTTCTTTTTGTTTCATTTTGGAATTTTGGTGTCATATTGACTTTTGTTTTACTTAATTTTCTTTTTTTTTTTTTGTTTAATTTAGTTTTGTTTGAAACAGAGAGAGAATACAGTTGGGTGGGAAGAAAAGTAGGGAGGATCTGGGAAAATTGAGAAAGGGGGAAATATGATGAAAGTATATTCTTTTTATGAAATAGAGTATTTAATGGCATTAGCAAAGTTGTTTTTGGGTTTTTTTTAATTCTTTTTATCTGTTCTTTGGCATCATACATCTCAATATCATTCATCTCTCTGTCCCTTCATATTTACCTTCTGCCCTTTTAATTATCCCCAAATAAAATAAGAGAAGGAAAAATCTCACCATGGAAGCTGTGGTGTGACACAGTGAGTCACACAGTCTTTGCTTTAGTCCATATATCTTTATTTGCAAATGTTCTTTGCAAAGAATCATTGGTCTGATTTGAGGCCTCTGGTTTCTGCTGCACTATCAATACTGGGGTCTCACTGTAACTCCTCTCGAATATCTTGTTGTCCTGGGTCATGGAAATCCTGCTGCTTTGGGTTTGTAGGACCAGAATCTTCACATGCTCCAGCAATTCATAGATGGGGTGGATTATGGGGTAGACTAACTCATTATCCTGGTTCTGGACCTGGGTAGCTTACAGGGTTCATCAGCCTGTAAACTGTCCCCTACCCTCATAACCAGGGTGAGCCTGCAGCGTTGCCCAACCAGTGTATTCCTTGCACCAGTGAGTCAGGAATGGGACTATTTCTTCTGCTGGCATCCCCTGAGAATAAGTTATCTCACACCTTCATGATTAGGGCCAGGTCTACTGTGTTGCCCAGGAGAGGTTCAGGGTCCACTCACAAGTGCTGCAGCTGGTGAAAGGCAGTGAAAATTCCCCTACTCCTGTACCTACCGGCCAGCACTCCCACCTGCCAAAGGGTAGAGTGGGGTTTGGGAAAGGACATCTCTCCCCTGCCATAAAGCAGGTGAGGGGGAGGACCAGATATCCCAAACACACATCCTCAGGACTGGCTCATCAGCACCCCAGCAACAGCCTAGAAACAGGGCTCATTTTTCCTGAGTGCTGCACATGGTAAGGGAGACAGTCAGATCACTTGCACAACACATTCATGGGTTTGCTATCTTTAATGACTCTGGTTTTCAATGGTGGAAGAGCAGAGAACAAGGAACCTTAGGATCTCTCAAGATCAACAGAAAGGGAGAGATAGTGGGGAAGCTTACAGCTAAACCTTCACTTACATGCCTCAGACACAGACGAGAGTCCATTAACAAACTGTGAACGATGATACAAATACCATTTAGGAGGTAAAAGCTAACAAATGTGACCACCAACATCAGGATGGGATGAGCTGCTCTGGTCTCAGCATGGACTCTGTGGTTCTGAATGGGAGTGAGGATGTGATGCATTTGCTGGTGATGCCTATGTAGGAGACACACCATAGAGAGGGTAGTACAGGCCAAGATGCTGGTGAATGTGGCATCATGGATGAAACACAAGAAGACAACGGCTATACTGAAACCAGAGGTGAAACAAACAAACTTGTTTTTAGAAACAGTGTCTTTGCCTGTTTTCTGTGGACCAGTGGCTTTCATTGGAATGTAGACATTATTTACGACACTGAACGATCAAAAACTGTAATAAAAATAACTCACCAAATTTGGGACCCTTCCTCTGAGCATGACTCTACCCCAACTACCAGGACAAGAATGACAAACTGATAGGTGCTCAGGATAGAGGTGGAGCACATGTTTATGCTTCGAGGCACCAGGTGAATGAAGTACTCAAGTTTATATCTGAGGCCAGTCAGATGAGTCCTTGAAGCAAACTCCATTATACTGTTTGGAGACACCATGATGAGAAGAGTGAAGGCATTGGCCACAGCCATGTGGCTGAGAATCATATGTGTGTCTTTCATCTGAATGCCGGTCAAGACTGGAGAGAAATTGTGTACAAACAGAATGATGATGGACACAGTCTCAACCCAAATCTGACAAAGAGGCTCTGAAGAGCCACTTCCTCAGTGGATTTTAGGGCTTTATCATGAACAGACATGGAGAGGGCTTCACTGGACACTGCAGTGACAGTCATGTAGGACAGTGCTGTCCTCAAGTCTTTTTTCTCTTCTCCAAGCTTAACAAGTGATTTGGAGTGGCTTCTTGTTATGAGTATGTTTTTCCCCTGGCCTGGTCCCAGAGCTGCTCCAGCCCCAAATAACACACAGTGACACTCTATTAGATATAATGTTGTTGGCCTGTTACTAGCATTACTTATTGGCTAGCTCTGTCTTAAATATCAACTCATTTCTATCAATCTAAGTATTTCCACGTGGTCTTACCTTACCAGATAGAGGGCCAGACCTCTGTTCTCTTGGTCTTACATTTTGAATCTCCTCCTGCTCCTGCCTCCTTCCTTCAGAATTCTCCTTCTCTCCTAGTCCCGCCTATCTTGTTTGATGAAAGTATATTCTATGAAACATTTTGCAGTTAAAAACAAAAATAAAGATTCTTTGAAATTGAGTTCAAGAGAATATTACACTACATAAAAAAAAACGCATTTCATCTAAACTCAAGAACTGGACAAGTATACTGACTCGCCTGTCATTTAATAAGTTGCTTAAAGTCTTAGTTCCATATTAGGTGACTTCCTGCTAGTTTGTGTTATTGTAAGTGTACAGGATACAGGACACATTTCTCTATCTACTCAGCAGTAATTCTGAGCATATGTTCATCAACCAACACCAAATAAGTAAGCATCTTCTACATTAATAGATATAGCATGTATAGAACCAGATACAAGGCTTAGGTTGTATATCTTTTTATGATTTTAACTGCTTAAACACATTTTCAGAAATGTGTATATATATATCTTTATTTTATCGGTTTCAAATATAATAAAATAAATATGATTTAAAAGGGAAATGATTATCTTTGTCAAGCCAATACTTGATTTTAATGTGCATAAAGAGTTAGCGATAATCTTTGTGTTCTGAATTATAAAAGAAGACATCATTTAGCTCTTCAGCTTTTGAATTACACAGTACAGACTTTATTATACTAATTATAGCATAGGATATATGATTTTAATTTCAAAAGCATGTGTTACCTGTTATTCTTTTTAATACCCAAGAGTTAATAATAATTTTTCACTTAACACTTTCCTTTTTTATTGGAAATAAATTTATTTTCATATACAAAATATTCTTATTGTGGTTCCCCTCCTGTATATTTTCTCAGATCCTCCTTTTTTGCCTATCGACCAACTGCACACTGTTTTTCTCTGTGTGCCTAGAAAAATATAACAGGCAAATAAAACAACAACAACAAAAACAGGATAAAAATTTTAAAGAAGAAAAAGCATAATAAACAGAGATGTGAACATGCATACGTACACACACACACACATACACACACACACACACACAGAACAACACAAACACAAAATCAGAAATCTTGATATACAAGCAAAATACAATAAAAAATGTCCCAACAAAGCAATAGGAGACTAAATACCATTGATATAGTTTTTATATTGACCATTTACTATTGGCCATGAGATTTACCTTCAAGTGTGATTTATATACCCAGTGAGATTCCACTGGAGGAAACTAATTTTTCTTTTGCAAGTTGATGCCAATTGGGTTGACAATTTAAGGGCAATGGGTTAACCAAAGTGGTGGTGGGATGGTATGTAATTTGTTGTATTACTAGTGCATACTTACCCACAAAGTTACTTTTCTTCATTTTAAAAAATTATCACCTATTAAAATTCAAAGTGTAATTCATAGGAAATTTAAAGTGTATTTAATATAATTCCATGCACTTAGTAAAGAGCTCTGGATATATTATTATTCAACAATATTATGAAATGGAAAAGTAGCTTATAATTTTATTAGCTTATAAATGCTATGTTTATAGCATATGATTTTTATTTATTTCAGAACTGTCTTCCTCACCACTTCATTTTTTAAAAAATCTGCAGCTCAATACTTTATTTAATTCAACTAAAATTTCTGAAATATTTAGCCTGTCAACTGACATCTTTCCATTCCATTTTTGAATTGATGTTTCAAGTTCAAGGTCTATACCAATATTACCTTCATCTATATAGCTTCATGTAAGAACAAAGTGACTTCCAAGAGCGCTATAAGTAAAAGGTAGGGAACAGAGCAACCGGAATTCATGGGGCAGTGATTGTTATCCCTGAGAGAAAGATGGGGGAGAAAAAGACCTTTCTTTTGCAAAAGAACTGCTCCCTCTTTCTCTCACTTTTCTTAGAAAAAATCTCATATGAGAACAGCAACCATAAAATGTGGGCTTCCTGTGCAATGAATTCACTCAGTGTATGGCAAATTCTGCACTCCCTTTATACCTTTGACCTTACTGTCCTTGCTAATATTTTAGACTGTCTAGAAAGAGCATACCTGGGTCATACATGAACTAGCAATTTGGCTACAGACGTAGCCCGAGCTGAAAATGGAAACCGTGCAAAGGCAGACTATGACTACAAAGCATAGTAGCCAGCTTTCTTGCCAGAACACAAAGGGAAAAGGTTATAAGTCACACCCCATTCATGTATTTTACAATGCAATTCTTTTTAGCCATGGGGCATAAAATCATTCTGTCTAGTTTAAGACAAAACCTAGCTGACAAGCAGAAAATTAGCTTTTGAAATTAAAGAAAATAGTTATGTACAATGGCTTAACAGAAAAGAAAGTAAAGGCCACATGCACTTAGAAGGTCGTTCCATTTAGGGTTAGTGTTTTAATGATAGTTTATTTCAATGACTTTAAGAAAAATCTAGGAGCAGAGATTTAATGGATCAATAAAGTCAAGTGAGTACATCTATCCACATCCATGTTCTATGATCAGTGTTCAAGTCCAGGAAGGAAGACTTAAACTATGGAGAAAAACTCTATACCCCTATATAAGTGATAGCTCACAAAGAAGCTTGTATGTACACCACGCCATGTGCTTGGAGTCAATATTCAGAACTGCCATGGTCAAGCCATCAACTACTAAGTTCTACAGGCCTAAGTATGGCAAAGCCCATGACTTCTCTTTTGAACACATATTTGTGTTCATTAATTGATGTACTCCTTCATTTATGTACAAATTAATATAGCATTAATTATGACATTGATTGTGTGTTAGAAAATGTGTTCATAAAGATCAGAAAGTTGCAACTTTGGAACTTAGGAGTTACATATTAAAAGTGATAGAACAAACATGTACCAAAATAATTATAGTACTTTTAGTACTATATTTAAAGATGCTAAGCAATGGGTTAAAGATGAAGATCAGGGTATAAGTTTTCTTAACGCTGAAGAAAGGGCTAAGCTGCTAAAGTGCTTGCTCTACAATAAAAAAGCCAGGCATGGTGGGGACATATTTGTTATCTGAGCTCTAGAGAGTCAGAGATAGTCTTGTAAATTAGAGCTTGCTGGCCAGTCACACTCATCAAATCAGCAAATTCCAGGCCAGGAAGAATCTTCAACTCTGGAAACAAAGTATCTGAAACCTGAGTAATGAAATCCAAGGCTGACCTATGTCTCCCACATGTACCTACACACACACACACACACACACACACACACACACACACACACACACACACACACACACACACTAGTGTCAGGGAGATTGGGACTCACACAGGACCCATATTTTGGAACAAAAACATTATGTTCCACTTTTTGGCATCAGTGTCAATGTCAGTGTATGTGTGTCTCCTATTCTCCTTTTTATTTATGCATATTTATTTTTTAACAGAATTCCTTGATTTGCAAGATAGAGATGTATCCCATTGTTGCAAGAAAAGCATGGCAGCAGGAACAGACCTGGCTGTTTAGAACACATGTACAGGCAGACAATAGAGGAAAATGATTAGAAAATGGTTCTGGGATATGAAATAGAGTAGACCCAAGAGCGACTTTCTCCAACAAAACCTCTTAAAAGTTGCATAAAGGTTCCCAACAGCATCACCTGCTAGGGTCCCTCTTCAAAAACTTGAGCTGATGGGTCATATTTTACATTCAAACCACAGGATCTTACAATTCCAGTAGTAATTCTACATCTTGATAATTATTAAACTTCTCCTATTGTGATCTTATCTCTTTAGCTTTTTTAA
Source organism: Cricetiscus sungorus (assembly GCA_030556225.1). Taxonomy (NCBI): domain Eukaryota; kingdom Metazoa; phylum Chordata; class Mammalia; order Rodentia; family Cricetidae; genus Cricetiscus; species Cricetiscus sungorus. The sequence goes on from JANBXA010000398.1 coordinate 44,323,205, forward strand.
CTTCTTTTTTCACTAAGTCTTGATGCAAAAAGTTATGAAAGAGAAATTCACTTTTGCTCACATTTTCAGTGAGTTCATCCCAAGGTTGTAAAACCGCATTACTTTTAAGGTAAAAGAGGGAGCATCATGAATGGAATAGTTGGCCCTAATGTTTGGTTTATAGAGGACAGGAAACAGACAGAAATGATGGATTGTTATAATAATGGCAACAGCAACAAATAAACTTTTCAAGGGTTGTTTCTTATAACCTTCCTCTCCCAGCCAGTCCAGATTACCTAATAGTCTGTTCGGTTGTTAGTTTATCAATGGATATGTCCCTTTTATAATATCAGTGCTGTTGTTAGCCCATCATCTTTTAGGACAACAACAAAGCACTTAATACTTGAGCTTTTAAGGATCATTTCACATGAATCCATAAAACATTCTGACATCAAGATTAGAACATTTTGAAAAATCGGGTAATAGAACTATTCCATGATTTGCTTTGCAATATTCCTAGGTACTTTATATAAGACTGAAAAAATAGAATGCAAAGCAAATTGTACATTCTTCTTCTATCTGGGATTATACCCAACTAAATCTTATGAAGGGAATAAGAAATAATAGAAATTAAAGCTGAATTTTAAAGTAGATGTTTGCCTCTAATACCTTTTAAAAAGGTATTAGAATTCTTTACAGCATCTTCAGTGAAAAATTGATGTAATACTGGAGGCTTATTTATATATAATCATTTAATTTCACTTATAAAGGAATATCCTACAGATTTAATATGATACAGTTAAATAAATGCTTTTTGGTCAAACACATGGATGTAGAATTACTCAATGACAATTTTACATTTGTAAAATGAGTTTTCCATACAATAAAAATATACACTAAAATCTAGGATTATATAAAGTATCAAAATACTTTATATAATATAAAAATAGCTCTAGTCATATCACACATGAATATAAACAAACACAAAAGTTTAAGTAAAAGCAATCAAAAGCGGTTTAAACCTTTCAAGTAAATTAGTTATGAGGTGCAAATGAGAATTTGAGTAATCAGCAACAAAAATGGTATTCTCCGTCAATTGAATAAATTGGTTATTCAAAACATCTGATTGTCTCTAAATTTTAAGAAACATCCATGAATAAATATGGTGGATAATTAAGCTGCTGAGGAAGCTAGGCTTTCCTGTAGGTCACTTTGTCTTCTTATTAATGAATTTAGAAATGTACTTGGAAGAAAGCATATGGAGAGAAAGAACAGGAAATGTCAGGGAAGCTATAAATCTAGGCAGCTGCCATGAGGAAGTAAATAGGAAAGAGAGAAAGCCAATAAGTTTAATAAGGGAGGACAACAAAAGGAAAGGAGGCTGCAAAGGAAGAGTGATAAGATGGATACTGTCCAGAAAAGCATGCCTAGACTCTTGGAAAGCACCCAAAAGAAAATGATACAGGAAAAAGTTTGTGTTTTGGAGCTAGAACTTGGGAGAGTAGGGAGGTTTCATGGTGGTGATTCCTTACGTGGCTACACTGGAAAAGCCACATCTGAAAAGATTACACTATCAGATTAGGGGACCCATTATTTTACCATGTGACTCAGCTTTCCCAGGAGCAAGGGAGGATCTCCTGGCCAGGTGATTGACTAGTCCATCTAAGTAAACTCTATTCTATTTTTTTTCAATATGATTAAAGTATACTTTACATTTCTCCCTTCTTTTCTGTCATTTCCTTCGCATTAGTCACTACCCTCATCTCCACCTAGCTTTGACACATACAGATTACAAGAACTAACATGATGCCAACATGTAGGTGTCAAAGCTGGATGGGGTCAATGATTCCTGCTCTCTCTCTCTCTCTCTCTCTCTCTCTCTCTCTCTCTCTCTCTCTCTCTCTCTCTTTCCCTTTATTTTATTTATCCTTTATGTCTTTCACATTCTGCCTCCCAATACAATCCATCTTCTTCTCCCCTTCCCCCAAAATTAAAATTAAAAAACGAAAGAAAAGATAAAAAAGACAGAGAGGGAGAAGGAAGGAAGGAAGGAAGGAAGGAAGAAAAGAAAGAAAAGGAAGGAGGAGACCATACCATGGAAGCCGCACTGTGACACAACCTTAGGTTTATATATATTTTTTAAATTTATATTTGAAACAACCTTGTTTTATAAGTCAATCCCAGTTCCTATACCCTCTTGTCCTCTCCTGTTCTCACCAACAATCCCCATCATATCCCCTTTCTGCTTCCCAGGGAGGGTGTGGCTTTCTATGGGGAGTCTTCAAAGTCTGTCATATCATTTGAAGGAGGTACCAGGCCTTCCCCTATGTGCCTAGCTGAGGGAGTATTCCTATATGTGGAATGGGATCCCAAAGTCTATTCATATCCTAGGGATAAATACTGATCCACTACCAGAGGCCCCAAAGACTGCCCAGTCCTCCCAACTAACACCACATTCAGGAAATCTGGTTTGGTCCTATGCTGGTTTCCTAGCTGTCAGATTGGAGTCCATGAGTTCTCTCTTGCTCAGGTCAGCAGTTTCTGTAGGTTTCTCTAGCCTGGTCTTGACCCCTTTGCTCATCAGTCCCCCCTCTCTTCAACTGGATTCCAGTAGTTCAGCTCAGTGTTTAGATGTGGGTGTCTGCTTCTGCTTCCATTAGCTACTGGATGAAGGCTCTAGGATGGCATGAGGTAGTTGTTAATCTCACTATCAGGGAAGGGCCTTTAAGGTAGCCTCTCCACTATTCTTTAGATTGTTAGCTGGGGCCATCCTTGTAGATATCTGGTCATTTTACTAGTGTCAGATTTCTCTTAAAACCTATAATGATGAATTTCCACCTGCCTGGTCTCTGACCCTAACACCGGTGATGGGAGATGTTATTCTGTATATGTTTCTCATACTAATTAATAAAGCCCTGCTGGCCAATAGAAAGCTAGATAGGCGGGGCTCCAGCTGTAACACACCGACCTTCTACTGGAGTTCTGGGCACCTCCCAGAGTATCATCCCAGCCTTTGTCCCCCAGCACAAGACCTTGACTAGAGGCCTTGGCTAGAGCTAGACCCTACTATCCCTGAGGAAACATCCTGCGGGCTAGCCTCTGCCAAAGAAACCTCAGCTCTCCTCTGCTGGAGCCTGAACTTTGAACCCCATCATCAGGCCCCCGCCTACAGAGAGACCTCCTAGAGACTTTGGACCACCCAGAACTACAGACATCGAAACTTTGACCCACTTAAATCCATAAAGAGATGGAGAAACCCCACCAACACCTACTGGAAGAAGCTATGGGAAGACAGCAATACAAAAAAACACCTGACATCAGAAAGACAAGCATAAGACCACCAGAATCTAGGGAAGCTATACCAACTAGACCAGAACACAACAAAGCAAATGAATCAGAAGAGATTGACCTAAAAAGTGTCATCATAAAAATGATAGAGGCTCTGAAAGCAGATCTGAGAAAACCCCTTCAAGAAATGGAAGATAAAACAAACAAAAAAATGGAAGAAATGAATAAAATTCATAAAGAATGTATAGAAAGCCAAGAAAAAACAATTAAACAGGTTCAAGACTTGGAAACAGAAATGGAGACAATAAAGAAAACACAAACCCAAGGAATGTTGGAAATAGAAAAACTGGGCAAATGATCAAGAACTGCAGACAGAGCATAACCAACAGAATTCAAAAGATGGAAGAGAGAATCTCAGGTGCTGAAGATAAACTAGAGGAAATAGAATCATCGTCCAAAGAAAATCGTAAATCCAACAAATCCTTAACACAAAACACCCAGTAAATATGGGACACTGTGAAGAGGCCAAACCTAAGAATAATAGGCATAGAGGAAGGTGAGGAAACCCAGCTCAAAGGGACCGAAAACATATTCAACAAAATCATCGAGGAAAACTTTCCCAATCTGAAGAAGGATATGCCCATGAAAGTACAACCGAAAGAAGCATACCGAACACCAAATAGACTGGGCCGAAGAAAAAAGACCCTTGACATATAATAATCAAAGCAACTAACATACAGAATAAAGAAAGAATATTAAGAGCAGTGAAGGAAAAAGGACAGGTAACATATAAAGGTAGACCTATCAAAACTATGCCTGACTTCTCCATGGAAACCCTCAAGGACAGAAGGTCCTGGATAGATGTTCTACAAGTACTAAGAGTCCACGGATGCCAGCCCAGGCTACTATACCCATCAAAACTGTCAATCACTATAGATGGAGAAAACAAGATATTTAATGACAAAGCCAGATTTTCACAATATGGATCTATAAATTCAGCCCTACAGAAAGCTTTCGAAGGAAAACTCCAACCCAAGGAAGTTTACTATGCTCACAAAGACTTAGGCAACAGATAATGCCACTTCACCAGAAACCAAGGGTAAAGAAGGACAAATAAATTCACAATATCACTGCCAAAAGCAAATCTAAAACAAACAAACATTAACAATCAATGGTCCTTACTCTCCCTCAACATTAATGGTCTAAACTCATCTATAAAAAGACACAGGCTAATAGAATGGATAAGAAGACAGAATTCATCCTTCTCCTGCATACAAGAAACACACCTAAGCTATAAAGATAGACATTACCTCAGGGTAAAGGGCTGAAAAAAGATCTTCTAATCAAATGGACCCAAGAAGCAAGCAGGTGTGGCTATCCTAATATCTAACAAGTTAGATTTCAAACCAAAAGTAATCAAAAGAGATGAAGATGGTCATTTCATATTCATCGCAAAAGAAATCCATCAACAAAAACTCTCAAATCTGAACATCTATGCCCCAAATACAAAGGCACCCACATTCATAAAAGAAACGCTACTAAAACTCAAAGCTCACATAAAACCTCACACACTTATAGTGGGAGACTTCAACACACCACTCTCACCACTAGACAGGACCACCAATCAGAAACTCAACAAAGAAACAAAAGAACTAACAAAAGTTATGTCTCAACTGAGTTTAACAGACATCTATAGAACATTCCATCCAAACACAAAAGAATATACCTTCTTCTCTGCTCCACATGGAACCTTTTCTAAAATCAACCACATACTAGGTGGCATAACAAACCTCAACAGATACAAAAGAATTGGTTTAGTCCCCTGCATCTTATCAGACCACCATGCTTTAAAATTGGAATTCAACAACAACACAAATCGCAGAAACCCTACAAACTCATGGAAACTGAACAATGGGCAATTGCACCACACCTGGTTGCCCATATGAAGAAAACAGAGGATAGTCACATTAGAGAATTAACAGCAACTGAAAGCCTTAGAAAAAAAGAAGCAAACTCACTCCGGAGGAGTAGCCAGGAAATAATCAATTTGAGGGCTGAAATCAATAAAATAGAAACCAGGAAAACAATACAAAAAATTAATACAACAAAGAGTTGGTTTTTCGAGAAAATCAACAAGATAGACAAACCTTTACCCGAAGTAATAAAAAAGGAGTGAGAGATCATGAAAATTAACAAAATCAGAAATGAAAAGGGGGACATTACAATGGACACAGAGGAAATCCAGACAATTTTCAGGTCATACTTTGAAAACCTGTACTCTACAAAATTTGAAATTTCAAAGAAAATGAACAAATTTCTGGACAACTGTCACTTACCAAAATTAAATCAAGAACAGACAAACAACTTAAATAGACCTATAACCCCCAATGAAATCAAAACAGTCATCGAACGCCTTCTAAACAAAAAAAAGCCCAGGGCCAGATGGCTTCAGTGCAGAATTCTACCAGAAATTCAAGGAAAAGCTAATTCCAATACTCCTCAAATTGTTCTACACAATAGAGACAGATGGCATATTACCAAACTCTTTCTATGAGGCCACAATCACCGTGGTACCCAAGCCTCACAAAGATATAACTAAGAAAGAAAACTACAGACCAACATCCTTGATGAACATCGATGGAAAAATGCTCAATAAAATATTGGCAAACAGAATCCAAGAATACATCACAGAAATCATCCACCATGTTCAAGTAGGCTTCATCCCTGGGTTGTAAGGATGGTTTAACATATGAAAATCTTTGAAAGTGATCCACCATATAAACAAACTGAAAAAGAAAAACCATATGATCATCTCCCTAGATGCTGAAAAAGCCTTTGACAAAATTCAACACCCTTTCATGATAAAGGTCTTGGAGATATCAGGGATGACAGGAACATACCTAAACATAATAAAAGCAATATACAGTAAACCAACAGCCAACATCAAACTGAATGGAGAGAAGCTTAAGACAATTCCTCTAAAATCAGGAAAAAGACAAGGCTGTCCTCTCATATCTCTTCAATATTGTACTTGAAGTTCTAGCTAAAGCTATAAGACAACAAAAGGAGATCAGGGGGATCCAAATTGGAATGGAAGAAGTCAAACTGTCTCTAATTGCAGATGATATGATAGTTTACGTAAGCGACCCAATAGACTCTACCAGGGAACTCCTACTCTGATAAACACCTTCAGCAAAGTGGCAGAATACAAGACTAAGTCAAAACAATTAGTAGCCCTACTATATACCAACGATAAAGGGGCTAAGATAAACCCTCGAGGAATGTGCCACCCTACCTACGGGGGGAGATTGCGGGTGGTTGGGGGGCTTGGGAGGATGGAAGAGATGGAGGGATGGACAGAGAGGGAACTGGGATCTATATGTAAAATAAGAAAAATAAGTAAATAAATAATACAATACAAATAAATGAAAAGAAAACCCTATGTGGACTTATTTTTAAAAGTAACATTTTCTCCACTGCCTTCTAAATACTTGTCCTCATACTCAAAGTTAAGTATAGCTCTACCTATTATCAGAGACTCTTCATTTTGGAGTAAACAGAGGCTATTCTGGAGATGGAAACTGGCTAAAATAGAGATAATATGTGACTGTGGTATGCCAACCTCAAATGGGACATCTATCCCATAACCTCTGCATTAACACTCTGGCATCATTGTGAAAGAAGGGCAAAAGTATTGTAGGAGCCAAAAAACTTGGATGGCTGATGTATGATCATTTCTTTTGTAAAGGACAAGGACCTGTGAATTCTCAATAATATAGCAGTCTGCAAAGTCTTGTGTGAAGAGCACAGCAGTGCCAAAGTTGACAGAGAAAAGTTTCAAAGGGGACAAGCAGTCAGTGGTTACTGAAGGAGGGGGAACAAATTTTAGTTTCAGAGGGTACTCCAATCCAATTTGGTTATTGATGAACATATGCACATAAAGTTGTTAATTAGACTGGGTAGTGGAATATATATACATATATATATATATATATATATATATATATATATATCTTAAGTTCAAGAGTTGATATTTGTGGTGACATGGGAGAAGTTGGAGGAAGAAGTGGGAGGGATAAATTTGGTACAAATGCAGTATACTCATGCATGAAATACTGAAAATTTTTAGAAGGAAAGAAAATATGAAGTTCAAAATAAAATTTAAAATGAAAAGCAACTGTAAAGAATAAAATTAAAGTCTAATTCAAAATGATGTTATCAGAGCTCAAAATCATATATGACCAAAATCACATATGACTGTATATATGATCAATGAATCAGACTTTCAGCAAGTACTCAGGCTTTGATCTAGCTAATATATAATGTGTTCACAGGAGACAAAGGGGAAGGATTTGTTGTGATTAGAAAAGTTTGGAAAGGTCATATATGTGTAGTGGGGGTGGAGATGTCTAGGAATGTGTACTTCCCAAAATCAGAAATGTGGGCAGAAACTGACAGTGGTATACATGATAATATTTAACAGTCTGTTGTGGTTACTACAGTTATGGAAGCAATTTTGAGTATTTGAATCCAATCCTGACTGAATGTTCAGCATATCCAAAGGGAGAGTAGTAAATACAGCATCTGCTGTAGTATTTTTCATCACTATTATTTCCTCTCTTTTCTAGCATGTTTTAGCTACATACGCGCGCACACACACACACACACACACACACACACACACACACACACAGACACAGACACAGAGAGAGAGAGACAGAGATAGAGACAGAGACAGAGACAGAGACAGAGACAGAGACAGAGAGAGGATAAAGAAATTAGTGAATTAGGCATGGTATCGTATACCTTTATGAAATAACAGCATAACTAAGAGAACAAATAGCAGAAAAAGAGAGATCTGTGCTATCATTGAGCACCTTGGGATAAGTTAAACTCTCTGGGTAAACAGCTTCTCATCTATAAAATCTAATTGGCAAGGCTCATGAGTTGTTATGAATATCACTGTGTTAAATAGAGTGTGTGGACAGAACTGACTATATTAGTGATTCCTGACTGTTATTTTATCTTCACAATGCTAGATATAAAGATTGCCTCACATTTAGTAGAAAGCTGAAGTTGATAAGTCTAAAAGTATTGAGTTAATTGCCTATCATTCTGAATTTGTTCTGTTGTTAATTTTAGATATTTAAAACTATTTACACAATGCTCACTTCAGCAGTACATATACTAAAATTGGATTACACACAAATTCATGAAGCATTCCATATTAAAAACTATTCATATGTTAAAGCAGCATTGCCAAAATTTATTACAATAAAGATAAACCTTAATTAACATTTTCCTTTAGGTTTATCTAACCAGAGTAAGTATTATTAGCTGGTAGACTCTAAAAATCATTGTCAAGGGGCACAGTTGAGTCTTGTCCACTGCACTTGATAAAATGAATATCTTGTTTATTCGGTCTTTAAAATGCACAGTCTTGTTGGATCTCCTAGCCAGTCTGTGAAGTTATAAAGTTAAGGTCTATCTCTGAACTGGAGATGAAGTGTTTTAGGCTTAGTGAGCGAGTGACAGACACAGCCAGCAAAAATACTGTAGAACCAAAAGCCATTGACAGTTGACTATTTGTTTGTCCTGTACACTGACCAATTACCTCTTACTACAGTCCTACATGGACATTCAGTAAGGATGAATTGAAACAGATAATATATGGGAACAAAACTAAATATTTGATTGCAGACATTAACAACCAATCACTATACATTTAACATGCTATACATTTAACATGCAAGAGCTTGGAAGTTACATAGGATTACCATTATGTTGCTACATTTTAAAATGCATTCCAGAACATTTTTCCATGCTTTCCAAAAGACAAATTTCACCAAATTACTACCATATGAAAGCCTTCACTTCAGTAGTTCAATTTCAAAAAAAAATATGGAAGACACACTACTTCCCTTAAAGAGTAACTTAAATTATAATCACAAACACTACTCTTCCAGCAACACCTATTAGAAAAATTTCTCCTGTTTTTCATATGTTGTTAATTACATACTTTTTTCCTGGATTCCATCAAGTTTAAACTACTAAGAGAACATTCTTTTATGTGTATGCTTACAGATGTACTTATTATTGAAGTAAGTTGAAAACTAACCAAATAATCATGGGCAAAAATAAAGCTGACGCTTTGTCGAATGCTATTATCTTTTCCATCTTTGAATGGCATTCATAATTCTGCCATATCTGTTTCCAAAAGGAGACTGACAGCCATCTTGCTCCCTTTCCAACTTAGAGACTACCTATTCTAATTTTGCATTGTCAATGATCAATGCCTAACTACCAAACCTTTCTTATTTTCAAAACTTTTTTTGCACTCATGAGAGTGTTTGCAATCCCTGGAAAGCATGTCTTTTACTGCTGAACTAACTGCTCTGTATTTTTTTATCTGGTTACATGATAAACTTCTCTTTCAATATATTTTATTCCTTGGTGTTTTTCAGGATTCACTCTCAACTACTTTTTCATGGTCTCATCTTCCTTAAAAGATCCCTCTGATCTTCATTTGATCATTCCGTGTTTTTTTTCTCATTCCACATACGCTTAGCCCCATGGATGGCATTCTTTCCTGACAGCTTCCATATAACATTGGTTTCTTAAGAACAAAATACTCCAAGAGATAGCTTTGTATTTTTTCCAACAATCAACCTATTTCCAACCTTCTGGATATTTGTCTGTTCTTTATATTGTGTAGTAACATCACCTATCTGATTTAACAAGAAATGTTCTAGGAAATTCTATTATCTCTACCCATTTACATCTATAACCCTTAAGTCATAAATTTCAATATCTTTCATCTCACTTAAATATTTCTCAGTCCATTTATATCTCTTCAGCTTTACATAAGTCTCTTGTTATAAATCCATATTAATACCCAAGAGGGTTACCTTAGTTACATTCCAATGTGTTTATCATGCAACAACAAATATTTTATTTTTATTAATCTTTTGTTTAATATTTTCTTATTTTACAAATCTATCCCAGTTCTCTCTCCCTCTCATACTCTCATGACCCCCCAAAGATCTCCCATCCTATTTCCCATTCACTTCCCAGGAAAGATGAGGCCTTCCAAGAGGGATCATCAAAATCTGTCAAGTTATTTGGGATAGGGCCTAGGCCCTCCTCCATGTCTTGAGGCTAAGGAAGTATCTCTCCATGGGGAATGGGCTCCTGAAGACCATTTTTCCCATAGACTGCCCAGGCCTCCTAACTGAGACCCATGTTCACAGTGTCCAGGTAGGTCTTATGCTGGTTTCCCAGCTATCAGATTGGGGTTCATGAGCTCCTCCTTGTTATGGTCAGTTGTTTCTGCAGGTTTCTTCAGTCTCTTCTTGACCCTTTGATCATCAATTCTCCCTCTCCTCAACTGGATTCCAGGAGTTCAGCTCAGAGTTTAGCTGTGGATGTCTGCTTCTGCTTCTGTTAGGTACTGAATGAAGGCTCTAGAATGGCATATAGGGTAGTCATCAATTTCATTTTCAGGGGCATTTAAGGTAGGCTTTTTATTACTTTATTACTTAGATTCTTAGTTGGAGTCATCTTTGTAGGTCTCTTGACATTTCCCTAGTAGCAGATTTCTCTTTAAACTTTTAATGGCTCCCTCTATTATGGTATCTCTTTTCTTGTTCTCCTCTATTCTTTCTCCAACTCATTCTTCTTGCTTCCTCATTTTCTCCTCTCCCCTTCTCTTCTCCCCTTTTCTCCAGCCTACATTGCACACTGCCAGAGAAGCTATGAAACAAGGAGTACCCTAAGAGTGACACACATGGTCTCCCACGAGAAAGGACAAGATCTCCTGAGCATATTAGAGCATGCAGGGGAGAGAGTAGAGGGGAGAGTGAATTATGACAACAAATACTTTATTATGCACTCCATTTAAAATACATTTTTTGAGAATATAACTTAACTATATTTCTTGTTTTCTTGTCCTCTCTCCAAACTCTCTCATGTACAATGTCCTACTTTCCTTAAAAGTCATGGCCTCTGTCTTCATTATTGTTATCATGTGCATAACTCTTGATGCACATTCCGCTTCACAATATTTTGATGTCTTTATCATTTTAAAAGAAATGAACAGTCCATAAGATATGAGCGACCTCATAGTTCCCTGCTCCTCATCTTATCCTTATTTATTGTTGGTACATTAGTGAAGTTATTATTTAGTTAGTATCTCTTTTCCCAGTTTACTCATTTTGAATGTATGAAGTATTTTCTCTTTGTTTCATGTTGATGTTTCTGTGTGAAGCTTTTCATGTTTTCAGCTAAAAACTAATAACATTTGAAAAATTATCACATAAAATTGTTTCAGGTAGCTCTTATTTCATTGGATCAATATTACCTTATAACAGAAAGACTATTTTGCTTGATGGAATTTGCTATGTTAATAGATGTGTAAGATTACATAACAAAGTTTAAAATACATACTTCTGAGGATGAACTACATATAAGCCTATTCTCCAAGAGAGATTAATGTACTAAAAGAGTTAGATGAAGTCCCTACATAAAAGAGCTTTAATTTAATTATGGGAAATAAATATACTTTTTTCCTTCATTGCTAAAATAGGAAGTCATTTTAAAAATTCCTGTACGGTGTTTTTTTTTTTTTAAACAATCAGAAAAACAGCTCTTCTTCAAATTGCGGATTTCATTTGTAGTACGAAGATTTGTAGATGAAGTTTAAAAAATTGTACTAAACTAGAGTATTTTTTTCTATAAACCTCATGTTAAACCCCAGAATGTCTCCAAATGTGTATGATTTAATGTTAAGTATGATGATCATCTGATAAAAGCCACAGAAAATTCTGTAAACAATCTCAATTGCATTGCACTTAAAACATTTTAAATCAAACTTTGCATATAAGATTTCAGAAATTTCAAATCATAAAGTATGCAAAGAAAAATGGGCTATGAATGGATGAGAGTCTAAAAAAGTGTCTAATTTCTAATTCCAGCTGCAAGAAGAATGCCAACTATGCTAGACTGTGGCTGTTTCTGAGTCCACAAACTGATTTTAGAAATGATTGAATTCACTTAAATGCCCAGTTATTTTGACAAAAACCAACAGCCCAAAGCAGCCAAATATAGTCAATACCTGGTTGTTTGCACTCAGCCTACTTGCCCCCCACCCAGATTGGTTCTTATGAGTAGATAGTTTGTGTATCCAGAATTCAGGGTGGGCCACCAATATCATTTTGTGAAAACAGCATTCTACCTAGACAGAGTGTTTCTGGCGATTTACTATTGGCCACCCATGTATCTGAGAGTGTAGTCCATGACTGAATATCTGATGGACTCAAATTTTTCTCATTTTCTTGGGGGAAAATAGTTTGATTGAAAAAGTTAAGCTGGTGGCCATGGATACATAGTTACCATGAAGGACTTTATCAGTTCTAAGCACAGTGGAGACTACTGCTGCATGTAATCTCAGCCACTCATACTTACCTATGTTTGACATAACAGACCAGTTTAATAGCAGTGTTTATTTAAAAGTATAGGCTACACACTCGCAAAATGAAAAGTAAATGAAGTGCAGAAACTTTGATTTTTACTTGTATTTGTTCCTGTTAAAAAAAAGAAAAGAAAAAAGAAAATTCTTCAAATATAGATTCCTTCCAAGAAAAAAAAAAAACAGTTAGTAGTTTTCTAAATACAAACACCAACAAATATGCTCACTGCAATGCTATAGCTGCCCTTTCACTATTGTTACAGGATATTGAAAGACTTAATTGCTTTTATTTCTTGTAAAGATGATTAAAAATAAAACAAAGTACTCATACAATTCAACAATAACCAAGATTAAGACAATGCACAGCTGAAAAATATAGTCTTATATTCCCTTCTGATCTATAACCCAGGTTATTACAATATTGCCATATAATAGTATAAAATTGATATCACAGATATTCCATTTGCAGCCGATTTTCTGTTCTTTACACTGTTTCCAACTGCCTTATTGTTTTACACCCCAAAAGTTAAATTTTATGCTTGATTACAACTGCATATTTTATATTTCACCATCTAGCTTAAAAAGTAAAGTCATGAAGTAGTATGGTATCGATGTCATAAATTTAAGGTATTGGGATTGATCAAGCTCTACAGTTTAGAAATAAAATTAATAGTGATGCAAAATTCATAGGAAAAAGCTCCTACTTCTTGGACCATTCCTCCTAGGCATTTACATAGAGTAGAATGGCTGGAACCCAGGGATGATTATGCGTCAGGACACCTAATTCAGCCACATCACCAGCACAGCAGAGAGAGGAGTCCCTCATAAGTCACATTTTGTGTTTGGTTTTAAGGAGAACTCAGATGCCAGAATACAGTAGCTGTGGATCGCATTTATATTTAGTAAGACTGCAATGTACTCATTTGATGTTGGGAGATGAGTATTTATTGAAGCAGCTGGCAAATCAGCAGGAAAATGCTGATTTTGAAAAACCTATTCTTCTTCTGTGGAATCAGACCTACTGTATTTAGCAACACTATTATAATTGAACACAAAAACTGCATTAAAGTACCATTAAGATGGAGACAGAAACCCAGAAAAATAAGAGGATTCTAAGTTAAAGGCTGTCGCAGCATTCCTGAGCCAACTCTTTTAAGTATAAGTGCAGTAACCAACAGTCCTTCAAGGATGACATGAAATGAACCAAGTGGACAGTTTCCCCACCATTCATGGGCACAGTCAAATGCAACAAGCATTCTTCTCCAGGCTGTCTTAACACAGCTTATCGATCTCTATACAGATATCAGTTTCATCCTTCATGAAATTGAAACACCCAGGAATTAGATGAAATATAAATCTCAGTACAAAATGAACAAAGTCTAATCTTTCTTTGAAAATAATCGTTGTGTTTGTGGGGATATTCTGTAAATTTTGCTATTGCTTAGAAGCACAGAAGTTGATTTTAATAGAGATATAAGGAAATAAGGTACCTAGCTGGCCTTTCCTGTTGCTGTTGTTGTTCAAACAAGAACACTGAACTAACATAACCTGCCTTAAGTTACACAACCATTTCTGGGAAAAATAACATCTTAGGCTTTGAATCCTGTGTCCTTCCCACCACACTCCTTGTCCTCTCTTTACTGTCCATAGCTCTTGTTACTACTCATGAAATAAAGACAGACTTTGTCCCAATCCTAGGCTGATTTAAAGGCAGCTAGGAGGGCAGAAGCAGCCATAAACAGTAGGGCATTTTGTGAAGCAGTTAATGGTTACTATTTTCTCCTCCTGCATTTTATAATGACAGCAGTCAAGTAGGATTTATTCCCCTCCCAAGCACAGCCAGAGTCCTGTGTCAAGCCACTGTGCAGAGTTTCCAGGGCAACAGGCCACTACCATACCTTCTGCTGCCCTGGACAAATCAAGAAAAGAAATGCCATGTAAAAAAGACAAGTGTAACTATATCTGAAGACTCCTCATTTAGATCAGTTCTGGACCTCAATACATTATCAAGCCAGAAGTCCATCTGACCATTTCTTGAGATATGTGCTAATAGGTTTTCTTGTAAAAGAGTCTGAAAAATCCCTAGAAACTAACTGGGGCTTCTTTTTTTTTTCAAAAAGTTGACGATGAGTTAAATGGATTCAGGAATAAATTTTGTATAAAGTGTATGAACTTAGATCATATATTAATTTCTGTTGGTTTGGATTGTCTGTGGAGAACTGACATCTCAGTTGCCCTGGTGAGTGAGACAGTGTGTGTAGATACATGCACTTAGAACTTGCCACCAGTCAGAGAAAAAAAAAAAGGCAAAGAAGAAAGGCCAGTGAGTTCCCAGGGACTTCATGCTTGCCTACTGTTAGGATGAAGCACTTGGGGGACCTTGGCAGATTCCATGGCAGGCAAGGGTGCCCTAGGTGGGGAACAAGGATGCCAGGCCAACAGAGCTTAAATAAGAGGGTTTATTAGAAAAAAAATGAGAGGAGAGGAAAAAGAAAAGAGGTAATTAGACAGAGAGACAAAGAGAGGATAGAAGAAGGAGACAGGAAATGTACTGTCTACCTCAGTGGACAGCAAGAAAGAGAGCAGGAATGAAAGAGCAGAAAGAAAGCATAAGTGGGCAGAGGTCACTTCTGCCCCGTGACAGAGGCAGGAACACATAATGCCTGAATCCTTACATCTACAGCTCTGTTCTTTGAAGTATAGTTTTTCCTTTCTGGAGCTCCAATCACTTGATACCTTTAAAGAGCTTTGACTTCATTGACTGTAAACCTTTTCATCACCCTTGAAAGATTAGATAAAACAAGAAAATCTGAAAACATAATCCATGGAGTTGAAAGCCTAGTAAATAGTTTTCTTGTTAAAATTTTAAACATAAATGTTTGAACATTAAAGTTCATACCTTCCTGGCAAAGCACAACCTCTTCTCTCCACAAAAAAAAAAATGCCCTAAAAGCTTCAAGAGTTAGTTTATGAAATCATTTTAATTGCAAATGTATTAGAAACAGATGAGTAAAATATCTCTGAAAATGTTCATAGTTGCTGAAACTAAAAGGACAAAGAATAAAACTATTCTAAACTTCATCAAACCATAAATATCCAAATTACACTTTTGAAAAATTTGAGGATAGGAGTTTTTATATATGAAAAATAATTGAAGAGAAAAACATCATGAATATTTGTATTGAACATTGTTACTATCTGAAATCTGCTATATTCTATTTCTGGAGGGAATTATGTCTTTTCTTTCATGTTCTGATTTTTACTAACATAGTTTTATTCTTATTAATGGATGTGTTACCAAGAGAATTGATAAATAGTAATAGAAACATAGACTTGGTTTTATATAATATTGGAAACAATATTTTAAGTTTCATTGCTTGTATTTTATATGTATGGATGTCTGCCTGCATACATGGCTCAGCACCTTGAGCGTTCCTGATGTTCCTGCCTCTGGAGACCAGAATAGGTATTTGATAACCTGGAACTGCAGTTTCAGACTGCAGTGAACCACTCTGTAGGTGCTGTGACCTGAAGTTCTCATCTTGTCTAAGAACATCCAGTGTTCTTAATTGCCAAGCCATCTCTCTACCTTCTGGCGATGTCATTTTTAGCATGTGTGTTTTGTATGGATTTCCTGAAAAATATTAGGCTAGGATTTATTAAAAAATTTAAAATATTCATAGTGATCACTTCACACTTTTAAATAGTCATATATTTGCAATATTGAACATGTTCATAGTTTGAGTTTTGAACCTGATGCGTTACAGTCAATGTGATCTACCCATGTTTATTTTAGTAAGATTTTCAATTTTATTAAAATGCATTTATTTTGGCATTTCATTTTTTTCTCTTGATGGCTCTTTTATGAGTTATTTTTTCCAAAGGAACAGTTTTAGTGAACTTTTATGTCTGTAGTGTGCTTTTATTACTTCTGTCAATAATAAGCAATTACTGAATATGCAAACATTTTACTTCTGTTAGTTTCATACTAAGGTTTTCCACACAGTATATAAATAGTAATGAAGTATACCCAAAAGCAAATGCTCTGCAGCTTTCCATATTTTTTCCATCTCTCCACCTCCTATCTCTCTACCTACCATCTTCCACAAAATTCCAAGAAGCTCTTATTAACCACATACAGAGCCCTCTAATGATATTCCAGCCAGAAGCACGTGACTTCCTTGATGATTATGTGTCTTTCTATAAGACATGGCTCTGTACTTTATCTGCTTGAACGTACAAAACTTTTATAGACACTTGGGCATCTCTTCTGATCTATATACCAGTCAGTTCTACTCCCTTTGTGTGTGAGAGGATTGTGAGACCAATCTTTTAACTCTCTTCCAAGATTGGCATCTGAAGTACACAAAACTTGAAAAGGGAAAAATTCTACAAAAGTGTGTGTGTGTGTGTGTGTGTGTGTGTGGTCATTTACTTGAAGTCAGTGATTTGCTAGGTGACCTTTGTGAAGAAGCCTGATCCCTTGGGCTAAAATAAACAAGCAGGTTAAGTGTAGAGACATGTGTGCCTAACTCTCAGTGTACTTCTATGCATTTTCAATTTTCATTGGCATATAGCAAATGCCCTGGATGAGTGCCAGATAAGGTTCCAAGCTCTAGTACACTGACACTATTAGCAATCATGCTTCTGTAAGCAACTTCTCTGTTACTAAATACAGTTAGTTTTATGAAGAAATGACACCATATTAATGACCAAATGTTGTACTCTGTTCCTGGTAGGTTGCACTGCATGAGCAGCAGTAGCCAGTTCAGCTTTAACAAATAGAATTTCATACTTCAGGGCTCATGTGTCCTTCATTTTTGCTGTAATAACTACTTAATTCATTTAACCTTTGTGGCAATGTAACCAATCACATTTGTTATTTCAACTGGCTGCTTCATTTATTTTCTGCCTAGTTGTTAAAAATATCTTCTCTGATGGGAAACAGTAGTGGCCAGTCTTAATATGAATACAAAAGTTTTCCAATGTGTGTCTACCATTACCTCTTCCTCCTTAAGTAATAGTCTGTTTTATTTTAAGCGAATCTAATTAATTTAGGGCAATAATCAACAGCCACTATCTAGGAGGGCTGGTAAAGGACAAGAAAGAGACAGGGTGGGAGAGAGAGAAAAGAAAGGTAGTTAACATCTCTTGTCTTCTTTCTGTTCAGGAATCTAGATGACATGAAAACAGAAGAGCTAATTAGGAAGAAGAAAGAGAGGAAACAGAAGTGGGAAGGATGACAGGGGAGGCTAATGGGAGACTGAATATGAACAAAATACAATTATGTTTATGTACAAAATAACATAAAGAGATTAGGTATACTAATTTAAAAATATATACATATATAATATTATATATGTATCTGGTTTGTTGCACTTGCATTGTTTGTATAGTTATATGTGTACAGAGGACCACCTCAGGATTCAGTCTCAAGAAAGCCATCTACCTCCTTTAAGATGAAGTCTCCTATAGAGCCGGGTCTCACCAAATTAGGCTATACCAGTTATTCTACAAGCCCCTGGGATCATCCTGTTTTGTATTCCTAGTACTGGTCTTAAAGATGTATGCCACCATGCCAAATTTTTTATGTGGGTTCCATGGATCAAAGTCAGGTTGTTTTTGCTTGAAACACAAGTGTTTAGCAAAGTGAGTTATCTCCTCAGCCTCTTTAGCTTGTATAGTTAATCAACATGTTGTTAAGTATAGATAGGTGTTACCTCTATATGGAAGAAGCCTTCGAATGTGTTTTCTGATGGGGAATAGTTAAGAGTGGACTAAGAAGGGACAGTATTATTTTATAAGCTCTTAGGACTCTAGGGGAACTATGCAATATATATACAGTATTAGGTTCTCCTAATAAGTGTCTTCAGTTTAGCATAGCTTGCCTCATTGTCTCTCCTGTGCATTACATACCCAAGGAGCGTTGGAGTCCTGTGAATATGCTATAAAAGACATCTGGTGTTTGTTTCAGGTTTTGTTTGGTTTTGCCAAGGAAAGAGTCTTACTGATCCTGAATCACTATGTATCTCAAGATAGCCTCAAATTTGTGGTTATCCTCTTCCTCAGCCTCCTAAATTTTGGAATTACAGGGATTCCTCATCATGCCTGACTAAAGAGTATCCTTGAGTTTCAGAATTAAAATTCCTTACCATTATTTCTATGCAATTATTTCTATGAATTAGTAATAGCAATCCAATTGTGCTCCCCAGATAGGAGTTATTTTTAGAAGCCTTTCCCAAACAATCCTATTAGCAAATAGAGCTCATGTTGGTAATATATTTTCCAATGTAACCACGTTACAGTTGTTAGTGTTTGATATCACCTTGTCCAAGAGTCTTCTTATGTCCCACATTCACTTAGCACAGGTGTCCTCCATGCTCTACAAGATATGTGGGGAAATCTCTCAAGTTCAACTTCCAGCATCACCTGTATGTATGTCATTTCAGATTTTATGACCTATGGATAATGTGAAAGAGAGGGAGAAAGATAGGGGAGAGAAATATATGTGTGAAAGACAAAACTTTTCTTTCAAAATGCAAGCTTGATTATTATAAAAGGACTCTGAACAAAAGGAGTATTGACACTCATTGCAGTTCTGTAGTCTTGATCAGAAGGTGAGTATTTTAAATTTCAATGGAGTGTCACACTGGACATAAATGACCTAGAATAGGAGCCAGAACTGTTAGGTGCAGCACAGTTAATCTACAGCAAGAAACTCTAGTTTGGGGTATTCTTTCTTCCATTTTTTTTAATTTGAAAAAGTACATAATTGAAACAGCACAAAAATGGTACAAAAAACTGTCTAGTCTTTGCCGGACGGTGGCGTCGCACACCTTAAATCCTAGCACTTGAGAGACAGAGGCAGGTGGATCTCTGTGAGTTCAAGGCTAGCCTGGTCTATAGAGTGAGTTTCAGAACAGCCAAGCCTACACAGATAAACCCTGTCTGGGAAACAATAAAAGGACTGAATAGTTTCTAAAACATATATGGCATTTAAGTGTTCCCAAATACATGTGTTGTCTAAAATTATTCTTACTTTATTTGTTATAAAATTTGAAAATAATGCAATTGTTGTCACAAGTACATGTCTTTTAAATTTATTTATTACATAGTATGTTAGAATCTTTTTTCCTGAAAATACTATGGTGCTACTTCAGCTCTGAAAATTTAGCCACAAATTATTTTTCTTATGTAAACTAAATATGGACATTCACAGTAGCACAGGTAAGATTTCTGAAGTGAATCATACGAAGTGAAATACAAAATGTGAGAGAGGCTGATTCTTTCTGGATGGTCCAGGGCAAAAACTCCCTTCCATAACTCACCATGCATCTTACTATTTAATAGTTTTTTTTAATTAATGCTTATCTTTCCCATAAGCTGTTTGAAGAGAGAGTTGTCATCTGTATAGAGAGTTATAAGTAACATTGCTCACTTGAGAGTTCACTATTTTGTTTAGAGAGGGACATTTCGGGAACACAAACACCAAGTTCTCCAAAAACTCTCTATTCAATCTAAGTGGCTACTCGAAGTGATTACTTTTACTTGATGTAATGGCATGAGATGACAACCATCCATTGGTAGGATATATTCTTCAAAATGGCATATTCAAGGTGTGGACACATTAGAAAAAAAAGAAAATATCTTACATCTTATTGAAGAGATTGAATGCTTAAATTAAATTAAGTAGCTCCCGCAATGAGAGAAGAATGAATGATCTGGTGATAGAGAAGTTTTTATGAGAATGTGTAATCTCAGTAATGTGAGGTTTTGCTTTTAGGTATTAATCTGTACTGGATATTAGCTGATCTGCCCAAACATAGACCTGTTAATATTTTCCATTGAGTATCATATTCTTGACGTTTTCTGTTACCTAATTGTTACCATTGCAATGGTGTTGCTATAAGATGAAACTGAAATCTTTTAACCAACATAATGGAATTATAATGGTATTCTAATAGACTTCTCATAATTTCTTTTACTATTGTAGTGCTGTAATAATGGCATTGTAAGGGGTTCTCCATAAATATATACTGAAATCATTTTGCCACCATCATGACAGTGAAATGAGTCCCCATAGAGTTTATTTGAAATTGTTTTGCTCTTATAATGGAATTATTAATGCAGCCTCCATAGGCTTACAGGGAAATTGTTTGACCATTGTATTGTGGTCTTCGTAGACTTACAATAAAATCACTTACCAGTATAATGTGGTTTCCATTACCTTGCATTAAAATCATTTTCCTACTATAATGGCATTATAAAAGGGTATCCATGAACTTGACCTACCAAAGTTTGGTTCTCTTGATGGCATCAGAGCATCACTGTTACAGAGACAGTTAAAGTAATGATGATGTTCTGTTGTGTTATAAGCAAAGACTGTAAGTAATGTGCATCTACTTTTCACACTTAAGTATCATGTGGTATTTCCTTTAATATTATCATCCTGTCCACAGCATACTTCAGAAACCAACAACAATCAGTTCTTAAAGAGCAGAAGACATCATTTCATGTATCTCTATATAAACTTTACTGCTTTCTTTTTAATTTGACTACTGTTTCTCTTTAAAAGGTGTGAAATATTTTCTTGTCTTTCCATGAAAAATAGCGATGTTTTTACAAGTTTTCTTTTATACTATAAATTATGATATTTAATAATATTGATATGTAATAAAAACCAGTGTCAATGGGTCCTTAACGGTACCCTACTGAAGTTCATGATGTTTTAAACCAATTTTTCCACATCAATCCTTTTTATTAAAAGAAACAGGATTCAATGACAGTTCGTGAACATACTGTAAATGGAGTAGGACCATGTGAAAGAATGGATGAAATACTCTCTGTTGATGCAGACTCAGGATTAGGTGCATTGTCAGGAAATGGAGGCAGAATAAAAGGTGTGATATTAAGGGAGTTTTACATTGCTTGGGGTATGGTTAGATTAACAATAATGCGACTTTGCAGACTGTTTGCTAGCCTTGTTACACTGTTATTGTTACAACCTTGATTTCTGTTGTTATTAATATACATTGGACTCGGACTCTCTATGATTTGGTTAGGAATACCCATGAGTTATCACATCTGAAAGCAAATCTATGAACTTAGACATGTGATTAGTAAGGCCACAATATATAGTTTAAGGAGAACTGTAATTTTAGGATAAAAGAAGCAAGTTATTGTCTTTTTTCTTTTTGAGATAGGGCTTCACAGTATTGTTTTGGAGTCTGTCCTGGAACTGGCTCTGTAGACATGGCTATCTGCCTGCCTCTGCCTCCTGAGTGCTAGGATTAAAGGTGTGCACCACCAATGCCCAGCTGCAAGTTATTATTTTATTCAATATATTTGCCATTTATTTGTTATGATCTATAGAGAAAATTGCCTTGGTAGACTTCCATTTTTAATTTCAGAATGTTTTCTGTATTTTACTCTTCCTTTATGAATATAAGGTAAAAATTGTGTCAACTACTGTGGCAGAATAAAATAGCAAAGTATCTTCATGAAGTAAAGGCTTTCTGTCCAAATACTAAATTACGAGGTGGGTGGAAGGTTCAAGGACCTCCTGACAAAGCCATCATGTTTTTGTTAACATATTACCATAGACAGTTTAAACATTACACAACAAAGACACATGGAGAGTAAAGAGCACAGATAATATCTGGTATTATGACTTAATTCACTTCACAGATGCATAGCTAGATATAGATATAGAATAGATATAGAAATAGATGGTGAATGAATGAAGTGAGGGGTTTGTTTCATATTAGTTCCCATCCCAATGCTATGTGTACTTTCTTTTTTTCTTTCTTTCTTTTTTTTTGATTTTTCGAGACAGGGTTTCTCTGTGGCTTTGGGGGCTGTCGTGGAACTAGCTCTTTTAGACCAGGCTGGTCTTGAACTCACAGAGATCCACCTGCCTCTGTCTCCCAAGTGTTGGGATTAAAGGTATGTACCACCAACACCTGGCGCTATGTGTGTATACTTTTTAGTAGTCATAAAACAAAAGATACTACTTGCTTATGTGTTTTTGCATAGCTCATTTTAATAGACTATTAAGACAGTATTTTATGATACTAATTTAGACATTAAAAAAAAACTCAAAAGAGGTAAAAGAGTTGAGCCAGGTCACACAGATATTAAGTAGCAGATATTAAATGGACTGTGGCAGTTTACTGTGGTATCTTTCTACTTTTATAGTCCACATTGGGCATTTAATCATGGAGCACCCTGTCAAAATCACACAAACACACACAGAAACAGCATTTTCTTACTCCCAGTGTAGAGGTATACCATTGAAAAAGTCTGAGAAACAGATATTAGTCTACAGTGGTAAAAAGTAGTATTTAAAAGAAAAAAATATTGCTCTTTAGGCATTAAAAAGAGGACAATTGAAGCACCAAGACAGCAGGTGAGTTAAACATGCCATTGGATGACCACATGTGCTTGTTCTTAAGAGAAAATGTGCTGTGCTGTAGGTCGTGAAGCAGAAACTTGGGAGCCTTCTTCCATTGTATTGATCAGACTTTCCAATTCTCCCAATGTAAGATACAAAATTTGGGCCTTACAATGAAAAAGTCCTAGAGTTCTTGAAATATTCAG
Source organism: Cricetiscus sungorus (assembly GCA_030556225.1). NCBI lineage: Eukaryota > Metazoa > Chordata > Mammalia > Rodentia > Cricetidae > Cricetiscus > Cricetiscus sungorus. The sequence goes on from JANBXA010000398.1 coordinate 44,346,537, forward strand.
TGAGTTGGAGGAATCTCAAGAGAGAACATGAGTTCTTGCTAATGGGCTTATGAGGTCTCTAGAGATTACTTTTAATGCTAGTAATAGAAATGACCTCATTTATACCACAGACTCATGGAACAAGCCATTTTGGTTATTATGCAAAAATTCCAAGATTAACATATACCAGATAGTTTTCAGCAGATAAAAATGCAACCAAAAAATAACTCAGAATTCAGAAGGCTGTGAATGTAGCTCAATGTTGAACATTTCTCTGGCATCCAGAAGGTCTCAAACAACACCAAAACAACAACCACAACAAAAAATTACTTAATGAAACTCACTAGCATTTATTGTCAAGCATGGCTTACAATGTTATGAATAGAATATCAAAACAAATAAAATTATTTGAAGTTAGTACCAAGTGACATCAAGGTAGTTTTAAAGTGTGTTTAAAATATGTTACCACTTCACTGACATTTAAAATACTAAAACTAGACACTTTTGGTTTGTAGCGTTCCATTGTTTCACTCCTTTGGGTAAACAAATAGCATTAGTTTTAAGAATACCACATTTCTCAGCTTTCACAGGAGGTTTTGTACATTGGTAGAAGGTAAAATAAACTTCAGCTTTAGGAACAGGATGGAATAGACCCTGGTCTAGATATTAAATTTTAAAATTTAAGTGATATAATACACCTACAACATTTAAAGAGACCCAATAATCAAAGGCATTGGCTTTTGCAGATTTTAGTACTGTATTATTGCTACTATTTGCCAACAAATGATGTTCCACCTGACGGACATGAATCAAAATTGCCACATCTTTCAAAGGAGAGATTCAAATTTGACTTCCAATCTCTTCTGTATTTTCAAGTTTCTTGAACATAAGACTGATGGCTAGAAAAAGAAAAGTATCAATGTTGATGTTTCTCAAAACACAGCTTAACTCAAAACTGTTTCTGTTAAGGAAACAGAACTATTGTTGGAATTCTAATGTGATTATAACTAAATTGTGTAGACCACTTGTGGGAAAGCTTCTGAGTGACCCCCAGGACTCAAAGATGAGTACTTGAATATGTGAAGATCATTATACATCTTTGGAAGAAAAACTCCAAGAATCACTGAAATTATTGGATACTTGTGGAACAAGTTCCTCACTTAACCCCTGCCAGACCCCAGAAATACAGTGTTATTACACACACAATCCACTTCCAAGAAAAATTCACAGAATTAGTGGCACCAGCCAATGCATTTACAAGCTATAGATGACAGGATAGTTATTATTATTTTTTACTAAGTGAATAGTTACTTAGTTTGTGGACATGCTTTCCTGAGATTGCTTATATAAAGGCTCACTGTGTACTGCAGAAGCACAAAGCCAAATTTATCATAAAGAAAAATATGTAAAACCTAAGAGATGGCTCAGTGGCTAAAAGCACTCACTACGTCTCCTGATACTCTTAGTTCAGTTCCTGGAGCCCATGCCAAGTGGCTTACAACCACTTGCAGGGTGTTTCAATACATTTGGTTTCCAAGGACATTTGTATTCATGTGTTCCTACCAACACACACACACACACACACACACACACACAAAAAAAAAAAAAAAAAAAACACACTTAAAATTGCAACTAAACCATTTTAAAAGTCTGGTGACATGTCTTCATACTTTTCTACACATAAGGGATCATGGAAAAATAATACAACATGACTGAATGGGCTGACAGTGTCAGTTCCATTCAGCCTCAAACTCTGAAGGCTCTAATGTTACTCTTCGATCTGAAGTGTTGCCCTTTGTCTTATTCTTTGATCCATGAACAGTGTCCCTTGCTCATGCTTATACTGTGACTAAAAACAAAAATATGTTGACTATGAATTCATCGCATACCCATATTTCTCAATCCTGTTGTTAATCATTTATTTTTTTTTCTTTAATCTGTTCATTTGTTCATCTCAAGTATTACAACTTAAATTTGTGTTCTCTGAACAGAAGGAAGTTGAGATATTTTAAGGAATGTCTTTTATAGCCTTTGAATGTTTTTCTTAACAACTCTTTTTAACAAGTGCATTTTTGCTGTCCATCTTTTTTTGTGAGAAAAGGTTGCTTACTGTTCTGGAACATACCAAATAGGCTGTGCTGGTTCACCAGTGAACCCCTGGAGATCCCCCTGTATCTGTCTCCCCAGTTCAGCAATGACAAACATGAGCCACTATTCCCATCTATGTTTTTTTTATACCTGAGTTGCAAGAAGTTAATAGACTGAGCCATATTCCTTCCTCTATACATTTAGTTTTGACTTGGGAATAGTATGCATAGCTAGCAACAGATAAAGTGAACTCCTGAGATCTATAGTGCCATTAATGTGTACAAATCATACACATGCCATACAGTGAGAACTGAATACATCTCTAGCTTCTTATCTGAGTATCACTCATTGCAAACAATTTTTTCCTGCCTAAGTTTGTTGTTTTAATATTGCACAATATATTGACCCAGTGTACTATGAATGTTTAGCCTTGTATGATTCATTTTGAAATTTGCATGTGAAGATAAGTTTTTAATTCTCTTAAAGCTACACCTTTGAATTAAATTGTGAATCACTGGATGCACATAATTGCACATTTTGCTTCAGTAGATTTTGGCAAATAGCTTTGTAATTCATATCATTATCAGTGTAGAAATTTTCCAATATCTTCAAATCCTCCTCAAAACTAGTTATTCTATATATTTTACCCTTCAACCCTTCAAGTTGGTGCACAGTGGTTTATATTCTTATGTATATTTAGTGTTTATTTCTGTGATTTCATGAGAAATATGATTCAATTATTTATAAAATAAATCAACATTTTTAACTTTCCAAATCTTACTGTTGAGAGGTAAAAACTTTTTAGCTTCAAGCTCTGCCTAAAACCAAGAGGGTGGGTTTAGACAAGTCACTGTTCTTCTCTGACATGCGATTTTCTTATTGGCAACTAAACAGTTCCACTGTGTCATCGTAGTGGGATATTTACTATGTCTGCTTCTGTGGCACTGACCATACTCATTAAGGGGTGTAGCCAGGGGCAGAAGTGACCTGTGGAACTAGGTCTCCGAAGGAGGTGGGGAACGCTCTCTTGGTGGCAGGTCGTGGAGAGAGAAGCATCTAGTTCCAACTGGATGTTGCCTTTGTTTCCAAGTAGTTCCATAGAACTACTATGTTCTAATACCTAGGAGAGACTAATTTCTAACCAGGGAAGGCATCTATCTATATCCACTGGAAGAATCACATGTGAATGATACAAAATTATTTGTTATTCTGGGTCAGTTTTTCATTCAGATTTGTTTGCATTCATTTCAATTCTTAATCCTTTTCATTGGAAGAATGTAGAAGGATTTATTGATCTGAGTTACACTTATTTTTGTATGATATTGTCCCCTCAGAGTCCTGCAACTCATCCAATCCTCTTAGCATAGGGACTTTACTCCCAGACCACCAGCTTTCTCTCACTTGTGCTGACACAGCCCTCCTCTCAGATCTAAGTGTCAAAAAGGGTTATGCCCTCACAAATGTGAATGACCTCCCATCTGCTTCAGGGAAACCAGGAGGCTCTTGAGTATTGGCACACATAATGTACTTACTGTAAGAAAAATACTTTCTTGATATTAGTATCTGTTAAGGACCTTGGTCTTGCCTGTGTTTCAATGAAAGCTACAAAAATTTTTAAACTTTCTGTGCTTTCTCCAAACCAAAATGACTGTGATTGAAAGCCCACATCATGTCTTTTTGTGTTAAGATGTTTTCACTTCTTCAAACATACATAATACCATGGGAGATTGCAATTCTTATTGCCCAAATTGCTACCGAGTGTAAAATTAGCCTGTTGTAAAATCTTCAAAGCCATCAAAGCTCTACTTAGTATATTGCAACTATGATTTACACGGAAACATTATTACAATACATTTTAGAGAAGAGTAGGAATGGCAAGGGGGTCTGGACTCACAGAAGGACTGAACTTTTGGTTTCTGGTCAATGAATAGATTAACTTCTCAGTCAGGTTTTAGGGGGAGCTATAATTATTACAGCTTTTAATTTCAATGATAAGTTTTTGAGTTACTTTGTAAATAGCTGAACTATATTTCTCAAGAAGTAATAATATGAACTAAATATCATCTTTGCTAATATGAAAACGATTAGTAGTACTTTAAAGCTTTTATCTTCTGTTAAAGAATTCATCATGGTACCATTGATTAATGAATTTAATTGACATTAACATACAGGTCAGACACTGAGAACACATAGTAAAAACAAATACGAGTCATCTTTCTCTGTCATTGTGAGCATAGAATGATGTGCAATTATCAGGTATCAAATGGCCAAGGATCTGAACTAGGCAGCCTAACAAACAATCATGGATTTCAAAAGATGTTTGAACAAAGGGGGGTGGGGACTGGGAGGGGGGAGAACCACTGGCAAGCACTCCTCTTTCATGAGTTTTTGTTTGTTTGTTTCATTTAATATAAACAGAGTATCTGTAAGTCAGTGTAGGCAAAAGAAAACAGATTTATGTGCCTTCTAGCCAGCATTATTTCTTTTCCTTTTCTTTATTTTCATTGAAAAATATTTTTTCCTTCAATATATTTTGATTACAGCTTCGCCTACCCCAACTCTTTCAGAATGCTCCCCTTCAGCCAACTCCAATCTTTTTATTTTTCCTCTCTCTTTAAAAAACAAATAGGCAAAAGAGTATAGTTTCTAACTCACTGCTACCTTAGTCTATATTTGGGCAATTCTATACTCAATAGCTTAAAGCCTGGGTGACTAGTAAGTTGTTGGCAATCATTTTAATCTTCATAAATAAGTTGATATTCATAAAAATCTTCTTCCAAGGAAGTGCAAACAATATTGCTCACTTTTCTTATAGGTTATTAGCTGTGTGTGTGTGTGTGTTTGTGTGTGTGTGTGTGTGTGTGTGTGTGTGTGTGTGTGTGAGTGTGTGTATGTATGTGTATATGTTTGTATGTTATGTTTGTATGGGTATATGAATGTATACTTGTGTTCATGTGCATGAATTTACTAAAGACAAGAATGCAGAAATTTGAATGAGGAAAAAATCTTTAAATGTGCTCTGAAAAGTTAGATTCACAACATCTTTTTCAAGTATAAGACCAGTAAGCATTTCTTTAGGAAGCCAGAGCTGGGCATTACACCTTTCACATTTGACATCTAACTATCCCTGCTTTATTTCAGGGTTCTGAACATGAATAACTATATTAATAGAATGGGAGAGTAATTTCTATGCCATTCTTAAACTTTTAAAGAAAATGAGCTCCATGATAACTATTTTGGTTACTTATAAGGGGGGCTTTATAGTTATTAGAAGAGCTAGTATTATAATTGTATCTCATTATCATGGACATTAATAACTGCTAGTCAAGGAAGGAATGGTGTTCATAAACATTTCTACACTACAAAAAACTCCTATTATCTCTATTCTTTGCCAGTCATCATTTGGTCACAACACTCTTATTTCTTGCCAGGAATCAAATCACACTTCAATGTAAATACAATATTTGTGTGGCTGGGTACCTCTGCTGTGAAATATACTTTAAAAGTAATAGAGGGAAAGCTCCACAAAATCCTATCAATCATGCTTCACTCCACCATCAAATATTGCCTTTCCCTATGGGTCAGTTATCCCATTTCACTAATGAGGCATGGATAAACTAAGTGATGTCACTCAGGCACAAATGACAATTAGATGGCATAGCTGGAATTAGAACACATTAGACGCCTTTACTTCCAGGTCTCTTCTCATGTCATTGAACAAGGCTTGTGCTCCATTTCATCTCACATTCCTTATTGATATTCTGTTGTCTAGAATTTCACAGATTAGCACTCTGGCCTCTAAAAACAGGTTTAAGTGACTGCAATACTCTGGCCTCAGTGCACATTTCCTTTTGTTCAATCAATCCATCAAGAACTTCTATTGCTAGTGGCCAAGGCAGAGCAAAAGGACTTCCATGAAAGCTTCAAAGACCCATTCATTGGAGATGGAAGTATTTTACAGAATCCAGATACACATACCAGAGTTATCATGATTTAAGGAAGTGCACTACTCAGGGTCTGAGCATGGTAAGAATGCCCCTGCATAACCTACAAGGGTGCTAACACCTGATTCTGTAACTGTATTTTCCTAGGTGAACTTTTATTGTCTGCATGAATCTTGTCTACCTAGATAAGTTAGGTCTACATTTAGGTATATATTTGTACAAATTAAAAAAAAAATAAAAGAGCAATGATGAAACATGAAATGAAGCTCACTCATTCAAATAAGTCAGATATAGGCCTTGTGTGTGTGTTTACTGACAAAGTCAACTGTTACGAACAGTTTTTCCTGCTGGCCTGGTCCCACAGCCATGCCAGCCCCATATAACACACAGAGGCCTGTTATTAGCATTTCATATTTGCTAGCTCTGTCTTAAATATTAACCCATTTCTAAGTATTTCCACATGGTCTTATCTTAACAGAGTGAGGAAACAAAGTTCTACCCTGTTGGTCCTACATCTTGAAACTCCTCAGTACTTCTTCCTCTCTCCTCCTTGTCTCACCACCTATCTTGCTTTCCTTTTGGCCAACAGTGCTTTATTCATTAACCAATAGAGAAACATATTTACAGAATGACCTCTCCCATTAGTCAACAAAGCCTTACTTATGTTTTTTATTCTGTCATCTTTATGCTCAACTCTGATTCTCATTGTCACCTTAATACTCAAATGTCTGCTAGAGTAATTGTTCTCATGTCATTCCTATGGGCAGAAAGAAGATGTAAGCTGGAAATCCAGAGGGTATGCAAAATGCCAGTGGTTCTTTTTATTTAATGTTTTTTCATTTTACATACCAACCCCAGTTCTCCCTTCCTCCCCTTGTATCATCCATATCCCACTACATACCAACCCCAGTTCTCCCTTCCTCCCCTTGTATCATCCATATCCCACTTCCCATTCCCCTTCCACACTTCAGTGTTGGTAAGATCTACTTTGGTGAGTCAACAAAGTCTGACATACCAAGTTGAGGCAGGAACAAGTCTCTCTCCCCTGTATCAAGGCTGAGTAACATATCCCACCAGAGGAAATGGGCTTCTAAAAGCCAGTTCCTGAAACCAGGTTAGGTTCTGACCCTACACTCAGTCTCCCCCTGCCCTAACAGATCAAGGCACTTAACTGTCACTCACACTCAGAGTTCTAGTTTGGTCCAAAACAGGTTTCCAAGCTATCAGACCATAGCCTGTGAGCTTCCAATAGATCAGTTCAGCTGTCTATGTAGTCTACCCCATCATAATATTGACCCCCCCATTTGTTGATATGACCCCTTCTCCCTCTCTTCAACTGAACTGCAGGAGCACTGTCTAATACTTGGCTTTGGGTCACTGTATCTGCTTCAGTAAGTTACTGGATATAAGTTATAGCTTCTTTGGTGTTGTGAATTGCAGCCTGGTTATCTTTTGCTTTACATCTAAAATCCACTTATGAGTGAGCACATACTGTATTTGTCTTTCTGGGTCTGGGTTACCTCTCTCAGGATGGTTCTACATAATCAGCCTGTCAGTCCCACATCACTTCTCATTCATCCAGGCTCAAAACTGTAACTGTTCTTGTCCTTAATTATTAGGAGGTCACAGCACCTGGTTTGTTTGGTTTTGTATTATTTTCATTCCAATCTACTCATTTTTTACTTTTAATCTGGACATTTATCTCTGTAATTATTAAAAGGTTTTCATGCAGTAAGAAGAAAGGGTAAATGTTTGTTGGGTGAGGAGTTGTAAACTGTGTGGAGCAGGACACATATCTGTCACCCCAGCATACAAGATGCAGGGCCATTGAGAGTTTTATACCTGATAGGCCTTGATAGACAGACCCTTTCTCAATTACACAAATTAACATCAAACATGCGTTAGCACCAAAAATTGAAATTACTTGCAACTATCTGTAAATGAAAAATTTTTAAAAAGTATTTGTCACTATAAATGTAAAACCTTACATAATATGTATAAATCAGCCTTTCCATAGTTCCTACATTGTTATTTGAAAGAAAAAGATTGCATTATTGCTATAACAAATAAATTTTATGGAAATAGCAGAACATTTTTAATAATCCTCTTTGTTATTCTGCTGGCTTACAGTCTTCAGAAAACTAAAGCATATTTTAAGGCATATTTTAATACCTTTCTCTAGTATTATACAAATAAATTTTTGTCAGTATTTAAAATGGATTGTGTTATAAAAGATGTTCTATTGCTTTACTTGTTAATCTACTTCAAATTCAAAACACTTACATGATCTCGTGCTTCTTAATGACTCTTTAAAATCATAAGGCATAGATATATCATGACATTCACAAAGCAGACAAGGAATAAAATGGTGATAAAACAAGGAAGTCATGTGTACGAAGTATGAGGGACTGCTAAAAAAAAAACAAGCTTCAACATGGTGAAATGAAATGTAACAGTTTGGTAGTTGAGTGCCTTAAGCGAGTTCATGAGCTAGCTAAGGACACAGCACACTCAGTCTGAGGCTGCACAGTGTGCAGGGCAGAGCAGGCACTTTCAGTACCGCGCCTTCTACCACAAAATCCCTGAAGATGCCATTTATGCCATCTGGCTTTGTGTTTCTCTTAATCAGCACTCTAGATAGTTTATACTATTCATTTTTTCTCCTTTCAAAACATCTCCCCAATCAAAACACTAATTTCTAAATTCTGAAAAAGACATTAGAAAATTTATTAAAAACTTTGCCCTTAACCTCCTTTTTCTCTTTACTTCTAACTTTTCATAAATCCTGAATGTGAGAATTATTTGTGTTGTTTCTGTGTGTTTTGTGAATTTTCTGATCCTCTTTTGTCCTACATTCTGTTTTCTACTTCTTCCCCATCTTTCAGCCTCCCTTCATAAGGCTTGAAGATAGTTCTGCCTTATTCACAGGCAGCCATTCTGAAGGACCACTGGGTGTCTGAATACAAGAACAGTATTGAGCTAATGCAGAGTATCATTGTCTGTATGACAACTTTTATTAGTACATTAAGTATTATAAATTTGATTTATAAATTATGAGATTCATATGAATGAAAAACAAAAGAAAATTATACAGTATACTAGAACCTACAGGAACTTTACTGTCTGTCTCACAGGAACTTATCATGCTTGAGAAATCACTACCAGAGCCAAACTTACCATATATTTTTCATTTCTTATTAAGATGCAAACTTTCACTTTATCCTTAAAAGGCCTTTTACAGCTTCTCTTTGGCAGATCATAATTGGCAGCAGCAAGGGCCTTGTTCTTCATAGCCAATACCAAATAGAATACGTGTCACAAGATATAGACTGTGATACCACAACAGCAGATCTGGTAGCACAGCCACCAAGCAACAAAAGAAGGTAAGTTTTGTATGTGTGTGGATATAACAGGCTAATTTCCAACTTAGGAGGACAAGATGAGATTTGATCACAGTACTCAGGCAGTACCTGAAAAAAGGCTATAGCCCTTTGTGGGTTAGTGATCTTTTGTACCTCCTGTTACTGTGTATGGTAAGCCTCCCACCATGCTGTGATTTATCACCAGAGATCTCTATCACTTTAGTCCTAGATACACCTTGCTTCAGGGCAAAATCATGGCTATAGAAAATAGACTGTTTTCAAAGGCAAAAATACTGTCATATTTGTATTTTGAAGTCTTTAGGAATTACACCTAATGTCTCATATATTCCGGCAAAACCACTGACACATATCCAGCCCTCTTCTGTCTTGTTTTACTATGAAATGCGATCTCACTGAATCAGCTAGGTTTGCCTTGAACTCACTACATGGCACATGCTGGTCTTTAGCTTTTGGTCCTTCTCTCTCAGCCTCCCAAATAGCTAAGAGTATAAGCCAATGCCACCAGGCCTGGTCAATTCACATTTAATGGAATGCTGATACCTAACATTTGATTTACTCTTGAAACATACATCAAGTGACATTGGTGTCTGACTCCAGTGTGGGTACTATAGATAAATCAAAGACAGCCTATTTCCTAATGTAATCCTCCCACCTCGTGTGTGTGTGTGTGTGTGTGTGTGTGTGTGTGTGTGTGTGTGTGTGTGTGTGTGTGTGTGTTTGCAGAGAGTAAAGGTAAGGAATGAAATGTAACTTTCTCTGATAGCATTAAAAATGAAATCAGTGTCAGAGATGAGGTAAGAAAGAATGTGAAATGAGAAAAAACAGCAACTTTCATTATCATATTTAATCCTAAAAATCGGGACTTGTTACTCTTAGCACACACACAGATAATGAAATCACAGCTCTGCTAAACTAACCTTCAGGCACCTCCTCAAGCTCATGAGACATAATTGAGAAACAATGAGCACTAAAACCTTGCCTGCTTCACTCTGCTATATTCACTATGGCCTCTGCCTCTAACACACACACACACACACACACACACACACACACACACACACACACACACTGCTTGAATTTTTTTTACAAAAGCAGGAAGAGTAAAATAAAAAAAATACAATTGGTAAATGCTGGTGATTAAGTGTCTCAACTGTTTAGTTGAGATGCTTAATAAGGTTAAGGTTCATGACCGAGAAACTTGGATTATTTCATTTTGAGAATAGCAGAACAGAGACCAAGTGAAAATGCACTATTGGATTCATCTGGGTTGTATTTTCAAGGATCAAAGCATCAGCTAATAGGTACACAATTCTTGAAGCCATGCTGTTAAAGCAAGGTCAACAGCTAATAAAGACATCTACTGTTTAATCATGGAGCAAACCACTTGACTTTGCTTGTATCACTGATACAAGCCATTATTGGCTGAGAACCAGAAGAGTGCTCAGTACAGCATGAAATAAGGGAGGCTTGGAGATCTGCTAATTGCATCTTGTCTCAGCTGTAGGAGGTATACTACTCCAAAATCAGTCCTGTCCAATTATTCCAGGTTGCAGCTGGCATGGTGAACCCTGGGTTGATTTTGCCCAATGAAAGAGTCTAATTTTATCACAGAATCACAGGACTGGCAAGACCTTGGGAGGTCAGTAGAGCTTTCAGCAAGGCTGCACTGAGTGAATATGTCTAATCGTATTTTAAACAGTCTCCAGAAGAGATACACTATGATTTCTCATGAAAGCCAATGCTAGTGTTAAACCACTTTTGCCCACAGCCAGGTTAACATCCCTCGTGATTTGATTTAAATTCATCTTCTACAGGAGTTGTAAAAGTAGCTTACACTATCTGTAGTTTGTTTTATTTACCTCTTCAAATTATTGTTAAATATGGAAACAATGTGAGTTTGCTTTAGAGGCATCAATAAATTTTACTTATTATTAATATACCAATTCACTGTTTATTCAGTTTAAAATGAATAAATAAAACAGCAGTCCTCTGAAAGCTTTATGAAGTTCCAAAGTAGTAAGAATGATTGATAAACTTGCTTTAATCTTCAACTTCCCTTATTGGTTCTCCATGTCGTGGGTACCCCAGCCTCTGTAGAGCCAAACTGCTGAATTCTTAGTGCTATTGTACATGATAGATTCCTGGTTTCCTGGGTACCTTAAGCTGTGGAGTATCCCTGCTGATTTCTGACAGCTGTTACACATTTAAGTACCCTATGTCCTAGGTTAGACTGGTCACTATGGAGTCTCCCTCCTGATTTCTTAACTCTGTTGCACATGCTAACTGAACCTTCCGGGAAGGATCATTCTCCTTTTAGGGCCTTTCAAGACCAATCTAACCTGTCTGCAGAGTCTAAATTACTTCAACTGCTCCTTAGAAACTTGTTGTCTTTCTGTTTCCTTCTGAGAATGGGGCTAGTGTCAGGGACAACCCCGGACTTGAACTTTGAGATCTGAATCCCTTTACCTCAAATGGACACCTTTTATCCTCTCAATGAATCTTTGTTGAAGATATGAATACACATTTGAGATAGGTACTGCAATGTAAAATACCTCCTGCCTCCTCTACTTCCTCACAGATCCCTTGGAAAAATGTGTTGAGAGGACAAGTCCCGTACCTACAAGAAATATAACCCTGACTGACCATGAGGCTTTACATTTGAGACCTGGCATGACCAAGCTCTGAAGACTTGGCTGTTTAAATCCTGTTAATTAGTTCTGTGATGTGTAAATTACTTACAATAAAACTAATTTTCAATCACCAAAAGGGGTGGATTATTACCTAAAGGGGTTTTTATATATCATGCAACTATTACTATATTTTGAGCAGTACTCGTTCATTATCTATGTACCAGAATTTGGCATAGGTGATAAGGACACAGACGTTACCAGTTAATCCAAGTCTCTACTTATATTTTGCTGAAAGTACATGCTTCATAATTTATTTAAGGCTGTTTCTTAATTTAACTTGTGTTTGATTTCAATCTAAACTCTGGTTGATGTGCAAATAAAAGCAAATTGTGATGGAAGAGAAATAAGAATAATTATGTTTATGTATAAATGAAAATATCACAATGAAATCTACTGATTTATATTCTAATTATAATATTCATTATATAAATGTGTGTGTGACTCTCAAATAAAAAAGTCAAAAAGGAATATCCAAAATGAACAAGAGATATAAATTTATCATTTGATAATTTGTAACTCAGAAAGCCTATAAGCAACCATTTTTTTTTTAGTTTAACATTTTCTTTGACCAATGTATCTATTTCTACTACCACGTCTTCAATGCCTAAGATCTTTCTTTAATCTGTCTTTTGCATCATGTTGATGATGGTTATGCGTTTGTAGTTCCCATTCACTCACCTAGATTTTTCCATTTCCAGAATTCCCCCGAGTTATGATTTTTGTTGCTTCCATTTGCATTTTAAAGGTCTTGGACACTTGCATTCTATTCCTTTAACTTTTTCTTTGTTTGTTTGTTTTTCTTGGCTTTCTTAATATTCACTAAGGGATTATTCATTGCCTCTTTAAGGGCTTCTATTCTCTTTACTAGGTTAGTTTCAAGGTGTTATACTTGTGCTTCAGGTGTGTTGTCACTTTCAAGTTTTGCCATAGTAGGATAGCTGGACTCTAGTGGTGACATATTACCCTGGCTATTGTCAATTGTGTTCTTACACTGATATTTAAGCATCTGGATTTGGACTGATTATATGTCTAGGTGTTGATTTTCTGGTTTGTCTTTTTTGAATGTGTGTTTTATTCCTTACTTCTATTTCTTCCCTGGTCTTCCAGCTGGAATGGCCTGTGCTTGATACAGAGTCTCTGCCTGAGTTTGGAGTTGGACTTCTGGAGGCCTGGATGACCTTTGATCCAGCAGGGAGTTGCTGCACAAATTGGGGACTGGAGTTCTGGCTACGTGTATGACCTCTGATCTGGCCAGAGGTAATCTGGGGTTCAGTATGCTGCCCTGGCTTCTGGTTGGGTAACAGGCTTCTGTATGATTTTAAGGAAACTGGCCTGGTCTCTGGGTTTAAGATGTTGGTCTGGTTTCTGTGAGTTAGAAGGCTTCCACTAGAGGTGTGGGTTGGGATATAATGATGAGCAGAGGAGGGTAGTCAGAGGTATGCTGGGCAGGCATGAGCACAGGGTATGGGGAGGTTGGCTTACCTGGTTTTCAGGGAGCTGGTATGGCTTTCAGAGGAATAGGAGGCCTCTGTCAGAGATGTAGGCCAGGATATGATGATAAGGAATGGGGGGGCAGTTGGGGATTTGCTGGGCAAGTTCGGGCAAGATGGGGTCAATCTTACTTCAGGTTCAGGGAGCTAAGCTGGCCTCTGGAGGGTAGAACGCTTCTACTGTAGGTAGGAGCCAGGATCCAGATTTTTTTTTAAAGATGAACATTTTGGTTTCAGTGAATAAAACAAATAATACCTGAAAATAAGAGTATCAACTTCAAGTGGTAAACTATGTGCATTTGTGAAAGTGTTATAATGAAGATCTCACCCCTGTTGAAAGGGAAAACTCTTTTACTAATATACTATTATTTAAAAGTTGTTGTTTTTCTATTACTGTGTTTGGTTTGGAATCAGAGGAGATTCACCCATTAAAAAAGCACTCTACCATGAACTATTTCCAAACTTATTAAGATGGCTAAAAAATAATACAATTTCTGGCTACTATTAATAGAAAAGAGAACATTAATGTACATGAATTGACAAGTGTGTCTTTATTATCTGAAGGAGTTTGTAATCTCCTTCAGATAATGTACAAGAGTGTTAAAGCTGGAACTTAAGGTATATCAATTCCCATCTTCCTGAGGAAACCGATGATTTACATGTTGGCTGTAGAAGTTTGCACTTAACACCAGTAGTGAATAAGTGGTCCCCTTTCCTCACATCTTGGCCAGTATGTGCTGTCATTTGTGTTATTGATCTTGGCCCTTCTGGATGGTAAAAGATGAAATATCAAAGTGGGTTTGATTTGTATTTTCCTGGTGACAAAGGGTGTTGAAAATTTATCCATTTCTTTATTATTGTTATTATTATTTATTTATTTCTAAGGTAATAAATTCTTTTTTATATTTTATCATTTTTCTTATTTTACATATTGATCCTAGTTCCCTCTCCCTCCCTCCCTCCCTTGTCCCCTGACCCCCCACTCACATGGCATCCCCGTCACTGCACAGGGAGAGTGATGCCTTCTAGGAGGGATCATCAAAATCTGTCAAGTCAATTGGAGTAGGGTCTAGGCCCTCCCCCTGCCTCTAGGCAAAGGGAGTATCCCTCCATGGGGAACATGCTCCCGAAGTCCTTTTATGCACCAGAAATACATCCTGGAGCCACTGTCAGAAGTCCCTTAATCTCCCCAGGCCTTCTAACTGAGACCCACATTTGGGGGGGGGGTCTGAGTTGGTATAATGCTGGTTTCCCAGCTATCAGTCTGGGGGTCCATGAGCTCCTCCTTGTTTAGGTCAGCTATCTCTGTGGGTTTCTGTAGCCTGGTCTTTCTTAGCCATTTGTTTTGCAACTTTTGAGACTGCTCTGTTTAGTTATGTACTACATTTTAATTAGATTTTTATTGTATTGATGTTAACTTTTTAAAGATGTTTATAATTTTAGACAATAGCCTTATATGTGTAGTTGGTAAAGATATTTTGACTCATTTTCTAGCTGGCCACATTTTCTAATCAGTGATACCCTTCACCATGTAAGTATTTCAGTTTCATTGGCATAGTTGTTCATCAACTGAACAATAGATAATGAAAATGTTATAATATTATTCAGATGTTAAAAACAAACTGGAGTAATTCACAGTTAAATGGATGAAGAAAAATATATGTTGTAACTTTTTTTCTTAGGAATGATACAATCAATATGGTAACAGAGCTTAAGTATAAAGTAAGGAATTAGAAGAAAGGCAAGGCTCTCCCAAGGAAGGGGAAATAGAAAATCTAGTTATGGAGATACGTTAAGATTGATTGTAGGTGGAGGATCAAACAGGGAGTTGGGGACAGGAAGAAAAGGAGCAACACAGGAAGGGACAAGTAACATTGAGGGTTACTACAAGAATTATATAGTCATCTATTATTGCAGAAGCTTTTTAAAATATATGCATATATGAAATAAATGTAAATGTAAAATATGTGCATATATGTAATAAATGTAAATGGAGTCATCAAATGATGGAAAAGACAATAGCTCAAACCAAGATATCTCTCACCTTGCCAAGATAGTACCAAGATAAATTGTATCTAGTTTAGTCATTAGCCAAAGGGATCCTATGAGAACTCACAATATCTCGAGCTTATTATAAGGTTAATGGTTGTTCTCCACAAACTGATAATAAGCCCCCAGGGAGATGCCATGTGACTGCTGAAGGATTAACGTATCTGGACATCTCTGGTAAGATAAGGCCAGGTAGAAATAGGTAGATTAATAGTTATTGGTTAATATTTAAGAGAGCTAGCCAAAAAGAAGCCTGAACTATTGGCTAAACAATTTATAATTAATATAAGTCTTTGTATATTTATCTGGGACTGAAGTGAAGCAGGACCAGGCAGGAAAGAAACTCTATCTACAGGTCCAAATGAAAAATAATAGATGGGGTCAGAAGAAATACAAAACAAGTAATTTAAAGAAAAAAGAGTCCCAGAAAATTTAGTGTTGAATCCAAGACTTGTGCTAAAATAGATGAGATGGCCTGATCCTAAATGGAATAAAGGAATGGATTCCTTATAGGCAAGACCCCTCCCAGCTATCCTTTCAATAGATGAAAAGAAAGGCTTAAAGAATTTTCTGCTCCTATATATCAACAACAAATTAAATGGCTATGAAAGTGAGTCTAGGATGTTAGGGAGGATAGTCATACATGACAGTGCCATTCATGTGATTCTGGCTTTAGTCATGAAGGATACATGACTAAAAGTGTTGTATAATCTTGCTCTATATTTAAGTAAAGTCATGTAAGCCAGGTGTGTGTCAAAAGAGTTCCTGAAGGGAAATAATTGTGTGCAGTTGTGAAAGTGAAGACTAAGTTGCTTTAGCAACCCCAAAATGTTATAGGTCACAGAACTTTGGGATATCTACCAAGAATATCTGCATACAGGGAATGCAACCAGTCCTAATGAGAAAAGTATGTTGTAGGCATCAAAGCTTTAAGGGTAGAGCAATCTGAGCCCTCTGACCTCTGACATAAAGTTATAGAATTCGGAGTTTGGACTCTGGGTTTTGGTCTTACTCTGAGCCATTATTTCCATGCTATGCCTCCATTCCTCCTGTTTGGAATGGTAATGCGTATTTTGTGGCATTGTAGGTTGTAAACTGTATATTTTTATGTTTGCCTTTTTATTTTACAAAGATTACAATTGAGTCTCAGAAGAGGCTTTTCGCCTTTAAACAGAATAGTGATTGAAAAACTATGGGGACTTTTGAAGTTGGACTAAATGTGTTTTATATTATAGTAATGACACAGCCTATATGACCTGGGAGTGGAATGTGAGAATGACCCAATAGGCTCATATAATTAAATAATTAATTCTCATTTGGTAGAACTGTTTTGGAAGGATTTTGAGGTGTGGCCTTGTTGGAAGAAGTTTTGTTGGAGGAAATTTGTTACTGGGGACAGTCTTAATGTTCCAAAAGATTTGTATAATTCTTGTTCTTTTGTCTCTCTTTCCCCCCCCTCTTCTCTCCTCTTTCTTTATCCTTTCTCTCTTTATCTGCCCTATGGTAATGTATCAAGATATAAATACTAAGCCATTTCTTCACTCCACTGTCACAGGTTCTAATTCTATGAAACCCTAAACCAAATAAAATGTTTTCTATTATAAATTGTCTCAGATGCCTGGTGGTAGTGTCTCACTCCTTTAATCCTGGCACTCTGGAGGCAGAGGCAGGCAGATCTCTGTGAGTTTGAGGCCAGTCTGGTATACATAGCAAGATCCAGGACAGCCAGAATTGTTACCCAGAGAAACCCTGTCTCAAAATTAAATGAATAACTAAAGAAATAAATAGCCTTAGACATGGTTTTAGCACAACAATAGAAAAGTAACTAAGTCACTCTCTGTGTTTCAATTTTCTCCATTCTAAATATGATGATAATACTTGTACATATACCTGACAGTAGATATTTGGAATAAGCAAAAATACCCTGAACTATATCAGACACTTAGAAACACATAGCTAATTTGTCAATATCAAGAAAATGTAAATTCTTAACATGGTAAAAATATAGAGATCAATAAGTCTAGTACTTAACCAGTAAATAAATTAAATGATATAGCACAAAATTTATAAATAAACATTAAAAATATAGAACTTGGCAAACTTAAAAATTATTGAATATATGTATTTATTTTTTAAATCTTAGTAAATATTACCACCCACTATTACAATTTCCTGAGATGGGATAACATTTGATTGGCTCATTCGAAAAACAATTTTGGGTATACATATTATGAACTATAATAAAAGATCACTTCTTTGGATATATTTCTATTTCTGTGAATGTACCTCAAGAAACAATCTAAACTATGTTGAAAGTCTATACCATAATGATTTTTACAAAGATCATATAAAGCATATGGATACAGATAAAGAAGGCCATGAAATACAATGAAAACACAGGTTACATTCCAGTTCTTCCATGAACCAGCTAACAAGACAGTTTGAGACACAGATTTAACTTCTATCAAGTCAAGCTTTTTGAATAAAATCAAAGGTAATGTCTGATGTTACAGATTTCATACATAAATTATACTGTTTTATACAGAGAATAATCTAATGTTATAATTCAAATCACTACATTTTTTAAAAAACTGCACCAATTTGATATTTTAAAGAATAGTGTATATTCAAATTACTGTGTATATTATATCAAATATTTCAAGATATATATGAGTACTTCTATGTGCATTTTAGTACATATACTCCTTAATTAAAGTGACTGTTTTTGAGAGCTGGGAATGAA
This sequence comes from Cricetiscus sungorus, assembly GCA_030556225.1. NCBI lineage: Eukaryota > Metazoa > Chordata > Mammalia > Rodentia > Cricetidae > Cricetiscus > Cricetiscus sungorus. The sequence goes on from JANBXA010000398.1 coordinate 44,364,903, forward strand.
ACACAGTGTTTTGCACATGCTAGACATGTTCTCCACAACTAACCTACATCTCAAATATCAGTTAAATTGAGTTTGAATAAACATCTATTATATATCCTTAATGAAACTTATACATCTAGAAAGTAAAGAACATCAAATGTTCTTTCTCATATATCAAACAGATATTTCTATGATTTGTTATCCTATTTTACTTACTTGTCTGTTCATTAGAGACTATTGCTTTGCAATTTTAGGGCTCAAGTATAAGGCCTTGTACATATTAGGCATGTTCACTAACACTGAGTTACATTGTAAGACCTGTTGTGCAACTCCTAAGAGTGACATATTACATGTTTGATATGTTTATAGATATAATAAAGCAAACTTTCCATAGAGGTCAAATGACATACACATGGGAATATAACAAGAACATTATTTCTTTGGGGTAAACATCTGTTTTTCCCTCTTATTCTAAAATCTTCCCATCATCAAATATTTATTACATGTTCCCAGGCACTTAGCACTTGCTAGAGGCGAGCTTGAATCAGTTCCTGCCCTTGAGGTGTTGACACACAAGGGATCTTCTCACCATTAATATTTCTAAAACATAAGTAATATACACATGTGTACAATGACTCATGAATAAATTCAAAATGATCATCAATTTTACAGGGGAATTGGTTTTACCCACTGGTCTCCATGGATGGAATATGTTAAAAGTAATAACAGACTAGATGTTCAAAAATTCTTTAAAAAATAGAAGCAAAACCAGAAGAAAAGAAAAACATAAACAAGTAAGGCACCCAAATGGTGTAGTTATGTTAAAGTTGCATTCTGTGGCTTGGACATGTACACAATGGGCAGAGCAAGGGTAATGTTTTCAGTATGAGCACAATACACAATTGGGTTTTCTAGGAAATGAGTAGAACCTCTATTTTTGCATGTACTATGATTTCGTTTTCTGACTTTTACTTTTTCATATTATAAATTAATCAATCCGCTTCTCTTTACAACCTTCCAACTCTCTCATATACAACTACTTGCTCATTCAAAATCATAGTATCTTTTTTCATTAACTGTTCTTACGTGTGCGTGTGTGTGTGTGTGTGTGTGTGTGTGTGTGTGTGTGTGTGTGTGCAAACATGCACCTAAATACATAGACACTATCTGTCCATCCATATAATGTTTCTTGGATGTGTGTTTCAGGACTGACCACTTGGTATTAGATCACCAATTGTTTTTCCCTTCCCTGTGGAAGATTGTTTCCCCTGCTCTCAGCATTTCCTAGTTGCTTGTAGTTCTTTATGCAGAGTTAAGACCCCTATTCTCTGCCCTCTTTTCCAGGGTTTCATGACTATCTTTGTTATTTTACAACCCATTCTAAACATCCAGCTTTCATTGTGAAGACAGTGAGGACTACGGACAGCAACACTCCAAAGAGTTGATTGCTTAATTCTTACTAGTTATTGCCCAAATCATTCCAGAAAATAAATTATAGCATGGCAAGTAATATCACATAAAAGTATATCATTCTAAAAAGTAAATATAAAAATTCCAAGTGATGTGAAAGATTCTTCAACAAAACACCCTACATCACCTAACAATCTTGAGGAAGGTGGTAAGGTGGTCTTTGTTGAGTGCTTTTTGTTCTGTGTGTTTCACATAATGCACAGAACTTCAAAACAGCTGAAATAAATATCAATAAATAATACATAACCAGGAGCTAGGAGTAACTCTAGCAGCATGAACTTTCTAATTAAAATATGAATGACCAAGAAAGTATGTGGAAACTTAGGTGATATAGCATTCCCTGTAACAGTCAAGATATTATGGGGGAAAAAAAAAGAAAAAAGAAAAGAAAAGATTTAAGAAACATCATTTACCCAGATATCCTCACAGTATGCATAGTTTGGACATGCAGCATCTTCATCCTATCTGGGAAAGAACAGAGTTAGAACATAGTTGTTGTTACACCAGTAGATAATAAATATTTATGAGTAAGGTTTTACCATTTAAGCCTTTTCCAAATGCAGTATATCAAATACATAACTCATGCCTGTTTGCAACAAAAATGGAAAATATGGAAATTGAATAAAAGGAACCTTACCACATGCTCCTCACCACAGACAGTTACTGGGACAGTTTGAAACATTCCCTCCCCCCATATGCATATAACTGTACTTTTATTTGGGTTAAGGAGTAGTAAAGACAATACCTTCTTCCTGTGCTTCATTTTCTTTATTTCTGATTTTTTAACGTATTCTCTCATATAGTACATTTCTGCCACAGGCACTTTCCCTTCCCTCTTCTCCTCCCAGTGACCCACTCTCCAACACCCATCTACTCCTTCTCAACTTCCCATCGAAAAGGGCAAAGAAACAGGCCTCATGGGGATATCAAACAAAAATGGCATATCATGTTGTAATAAGACTAAGAACACTCCCTCGATCAAGACTGAATGAGGAAACACACTAGGACACAAAAACAAGAGAAAGAGTCAGAGACAGCCTTTACCATTAGGAATCCCACGAGAATACCAAGCTATACATCCATAACATATATTCAGAGGACCTTTGTCACAACTATATGTGCTTCCTGGTTGTTAGTTCAGTCTCGTGAGCCCCAGGAGTCCTGGATAGTTAATTCTATGGGCTATGTTCTTGTGCTGTCCTTGAACCTTGTGGCCAATACAATCCTTGCTCCCCATCTTCTGCAGGATTACCCAAGCTCTTCCTAATGCTTAGCTGTGAGTCCTGCATCTGCTACCATTAGTTGCTACATGAAGCCTCTCTGATGACGATTTTGCTGGGGTCTATTTACAAGTAAAGCATAATATCATTAAGAATCATTTCATTTAAGTTTTGCTTTGTTTTCCAGATGTGTTTAGTTCTATCCTAGGTATCTGGGCTATAAAGCCTAAAGTAAAGAATAACCATGTTGCATTCTATAGTCCAAGGGAAGCTAAGTAACAAGGAAGGCTCAAGCCGGAATGCATGGCTTTCCCTGGGAAGGGGGGACAGAATAGAATTTTTTGGGGTGAACTGGAGAGTGGGCAGGGACATTTGTGAATTCTTCATCTCATCTTCAGATGAGTTTGGAGCATGTGAGAAGCCTTCTGTCTTTACTTTTGCTTGCCATGATCTGTATATATCCAAAAGTTGGACATCATATTCCAGGTCCAAACTGAACTGATATTTGACTCACAAAATGGAAGTGACCACAATCCTGCCATTATTCCATTTAATGACCATTGACTGCCATCAAAATAGGAAAAATAATAGTACCATCTGAAATTTTAAAGAAAAGAATTAAACATATGAATATATTTACAAGAAATAGAGCAATGACAAGACTATAGTTTAAGTTTAGTACTCACGATTTTGATTGTTGTCAGTATTATAATCCTTAAAAATGTTGCTTTTTTTTACCTTAAAAATAACTTAGAGACATGACAATATCTGGCATATAGAATACAATAGAGTGCCAGTACTGCTTTAGCTATTTTACTCATTGATGCTACAAACTACCATATAAAAACATGTTAAGGGATGAAGACTTGGTTTGGGCCCACGATTCAGGAGTATAGCCCATCAAAACAGAAAACTGACAGTTGGCTGGATTTTGGGGTTGTTGGTTGTCTCATTTCATCTACAATCAAGAAGCGAAAACAATGAAGGCTGTTGCTCATATCATAGCCCTTTTCATTCTTTAGGTACTCTAGTACATGGAATGATAAAGTAACAGTTAAGATTGGTTTCCTCATCTAGATTAACCAAAACTTGATAATCCCTCACAGGTATCCCTAAAGATGAACTAATCTCATCAGTTCCTCACAGGCATACCTGGAAGCTTGTCTTTTAGGTAATGCTAGATCCTAAAAAGTTGACAATATCAACCATAACAAGGGCCAGTATGTTCTTTGTATGTTTATGTACATAATGAGATATATTTCATACAGCCTTAACTGAGTAGGCATGGAAAGACTAAGCTCTAAGACTACACAATATTTTAAAATATTATGTAAATGCAAAATAGCAAATTATCATAATAAATATTGTAAGACTTCTAGTGATTATTATTTCTCATATCCCCTGTTTAATCAAAGCTAATATTTACTCTTCAGCTGAAGATTAAAATAAATAACTTCATGGAATTTGTAGAATCTTAATTAATCTAATTTCATCCATAAAATATATGACTCAACTTGGCAAGAATCAGATGCAATTTTATTATCAATTTAAAATTTAAAAATCTAATTGACTAATTTTAAATCATATAAGAGTAAAAGGAACAAAAAAGGAATTATTGCTTTCAAAGACATTCTTTCTGCTTTTCTAACTCAAAAAGGACGCTGATTAAAATTTTTAGCTTTGGCAAGCAGTTACCCGAAAATATGATCAAGTGATAAATAGATGAGAAATTCATGACTAAAGCCCAGCTTTCTGCTGTGCTTTCTAAGCAATTTTTTTCCACCAAATTCGAGTAATTATTTTTACAATAGTGACTGATGTAAGTCATATCTGAGCAATCTGTAAAAAAGAAATGGAGAAAATATTCATATTATGTAGAGCTAGTACATAAGTTTATTTTCCATTTTTTTAAATTTAATATGTTAACACAAATTTTGTTTCCAAAGAAGTAAACTGAAAGATAGAGATGTAGGATATTTATTGAGCTGGACTCCTGGAAAAAAAGAGAACCAGGGGAAACTTTGAAGTTCTTTTTGGGTTCAATGTCAACCTTGGCTGAACTCAAAGGGAGTCCTGGAGCTAAAATAGACGTTCTGTGCTCTTCAGTGTTGTAACCGAGAATAGCCACATCTTTGTATTCACAGCCCTATTACTCTTGGGTGTGGTCTTGGAAGAGTTGGCTCTGTCTAATTGAGGCGGTCTCTGAAGGAACCCAGAACTACGGATTAACTGCCAATAGCATCCTGGGTTTCCCTGAGGGAAAAACTGGGCAAAACTGCTTGATCTGGTCCAAATGTGCCCTGTATTTTCTCTAATGTTCACTTAAACAAGAAGTGAAATTTCAGAGTATGCAAGGAAAAATTTATATACATTCTTCCTTACTCATCTCTCCTACATAATAGTCTGATATCAAGCCTATATAACCTCTTTCAGAAAACTTTTGATAACTAGCCAGACTTGTACATATTCCTACTTTAATAATACTTTGGATCTCTCTTTTAATAGTGTCAGTTTCCTTCATAGGGGGTCTCCTTAAGTAGGATAGTCTTAATCATCTTTGTTTTCTTCCACAGGATTTTCATTATAATAGTATTGTAATTAAATACATATTCAAATATTTGTTTTCAATATATTTTAATTGAAATAGAATTATATCACTTTCCCATCTTCTTTTCTCCCTTTCCTCAATCCAGCCCTTCCTTGCTCCCCTTCCCATTCAAAAGTTGACAGAAAGCATTTTATTTGACTAATATTGTCACACACACACACACACACACACACATGAATGTATTTTTGTACACACATATATATGTGCTAAGTCAATTTTGTTATTTGTTTTATATGATTTTAGAGTTATCACGCTGTATTGGATAAACAATAAAAAGTCTTGTCCCTAGCAGAGGCTAGTTCTCATTCTCCCAGCACTCATTACCTGCCTGGACCAAATGAAATTCTTCTATATCCATGTCACTCACATGTCTGGGACAATGACCAGCAGTCTAATTGATATTAAGACCCACTCAACCAAAGGGGTAAATCTTATCTAGTATTAGAACCTGGCCAGATTCCCAGGGTTTCTAATGTAGTTATGAAATGAACCACAGAAATGACTATCATTGTCGAGTTGTTAGACTAGTGTTTTAAACCTTAAACCTTACACTTAGACCACAGACAAATGTAGCTACCTACTCTCATCAAAAAAACTCTCCTTAATGCACAGCAAACACAACAGGACACAAGGCAAAAATAAAATCACATTAATACAGAAGAGATTGAGCCCCATTTTCTTCTGCACTTGCTCAAATAGAGATATTTGACAAGTTTAGAACAAAATAATTAATTTTCTTGATAAATCATTTGTCAGATAGTAACTTTTATTTTTTAATGCTTTATTTTTTATTAATGAACTTTCTTCCTATTGTGACTAAACACCAGTGGGAAATAATTTAGGGAAGAAGTGATTTTTAGCTTATAGTTTCTGGGGGTGTCACCCTACAGGCCCTTTGTCCCATGTACTCAGTGGAGCACTACAAATCAGAAGTGGTAAGAGATCATTCTTTTCCTGTTATATGGAAGTCAGACATTGGGACACAGGGAAGGTCATGGGCAAGGTATAGCACCAAGAACTAATGTGATCATGCATTGATTCTATCCAAGGTTTAGTTAACCCACCCACATGTCAGAGTTCTAATTCTCTGAGTGTTTCCAGATATGCCATTCTAGATACAACCATGGCTATGAATTATTTCCTTTTTATTTCTCAAAAAGATCATTTGACAGTCAAAATTAACCATCAAACTTCATATGGTAATACAGACACAAACTCCATTCAATTGATTTAAACCATATTTATGACAAAGTTAACTTGACTCCATTGTTATTCATTAAATTTAAATTTTTTGTACTTTTTAACATTAAATTCATTGATAGTTTCATACATGCACATAATGCATTGTGATCATACTTACTCCTCACCACCTTGTCCCCCACTCAATTCTATGTGCTTTTGTTTTGTAACCCAGTGTAATTACAGGGCCACCCATATAGGCATGTGTGTGCAGAGGTGAAATTATCCACAGGAGCACTGGGGATTCTACAGGAGCCACGCCACTGATAACATCCTCCTGCAGAAGCTACCAACAAGCAATGGTTGCCCAGAGTCTGTGGGTCCCTTCTCCATCTATGACTGAAGGTTCACAAGCCCTGTCTTGTGCAAGATGTGTCAGCTGCTGTGAATTCACAATTGCCACTCCTATGTCACAACCAGCACAAAGTGCTGCACAGTCTTCTGTCCCATCCACCAGCTTTTGCATTCTCCCCACCCCAGGTTCTGGGTTGTACTCTGAGCCTCAAAGAAGTGACATGGACTTCCTACTTAGGAAGGAGTACTCAACAGTCACTTGTTCTCAGCACCTTAGGCAACAATGTATCTTAGCATTTATCCCTCTTCACTGGAAATGAAGAGAGGTAAAGATGGTTATTTGGACTCCTAATTATCATGCCTCTGCTTACAGTGTGGTAGGATGTAGCACCTTATCTAGCTTCTGTTTAATTCTAAAGAGCCAAATAATACTCAGTGAGTCCAAAGACTTTAGGTTATTAGCTGTTTCTGGATGTAGAGAACTATATATTCTCATAATTACATCATTTGTAGCTGTCCCTGCCCCTTTTCCTCTAAAACATATAATATACCCAAATAGGAGATTTAATCCCTGGATTTTGATGTCTTTTTAAAAATGAAAATGACAAATTTCCTCCTCTTTTGGCTCATTTTGACTAAAAATAATAACCGTAGTAAGTGTAAAAGAAAGAGATGTTTTGAAAACTTGTAGAGATAATAGGAAATGTTCATGTGTAATATTGCCTGTAATAGGAAATGTTCATGTGTAATATTGCCTGTAATAGGAAATGTTCATGTGTAATATTACCTGAAATGTGTTGGGCCAGAAGTCCCTTCATCATTGCAATTAACACTTTAGCATTGAGACCTTTTTTGTATGTTTGTTTAACCCTTGGATCCTACCCACAATTCCTTCCACACTCTGAACATGTTATACGCAAATATGGATGTGTTCATATGTATGTACATGCAAATATACATAAGTTATGCAAACCATGCAGTCAGTATGAATTTATCTTCCTCTCAATTTTAAAATTTCATAAAACACTAGAATACATATTAAGATTAATCACTGGGGTCAGTGTGGAGTTATTAAAATTAAATTTCATTTTTATTTGCCAATTTAAATTTAACAGTGTATTTGTTTATATCAATATTTTACTTGTTTCCTAGCACAAGGCTAAAGAACTGTAATTATGCATTTCTTTTATTGGTAAAACCAGAGCAATAATTAATTAAACTGTTATTTACCTTATTTCATGTATATGGCTTCTTGGTTCTAACACCAGGTCAAAACGACATTCTTGGCTCTTGTTTCATTTTTGTTCCCTGCTCACAAATAATGAGATTTAATAAAGAACCTTAAGCTAATTGAAGTAAGTCAATGCCTGGGTATCGTTAACATTCAAATTAAAACACCAATTCAGCAATTGAACTTTGAATAGGGAAAGGAGGAGAAAATTCTGGGCCTGGAAACAAATGTGTCCATCTTAAATGCTAACTTTCAAGTGGTCCAGTTTCTAGCCCAGGTTGTATCTGAAGAGATGGATTTCTCCCTTTTGCCTTTTCTGCTTTAGCACTGATATTGTCTGAATCCCAGAGTGAGCAGCAATACATCATCTTTTTCAACATCTGCTAGAGCCCCCTCTCCTCCTAATCTGCCCAGATCCCCAAAGCCTTTCCCACCTGCTCTAGCGCCAAATGCTCATTATAGCACACAGCTACGCCCTTCACTGCCCTCCTTCCCCATCCTCAAGGTTAACGTGAAACAATGACTATTATTAAGCCAGGCTTTAGGAATATGAAAGCACACTGGGCAAGGATAGGGGGAGGGGCAGGGGAAGCACTCGGTAGAATGCCAAGAGAGCTGGCAGGAAAGAACTGCTAAAAAGCTGTGGCCAATTTTCCAGTCGAAATATGAGTCACTGAACAGAGATGTCCTAGAAATAAACAGCTTCCCTGTTCATTGCCTAGTCCAAATGGCCACCACACCCGTCAGTGGTTTTGTGTCAAGGTACTTTTAGGTATGCCTTTCAACAGCTAGTGGTGAAAGGGAGATAAAAATGGCCATTTTGAGGAGCCTGGCAAGTCTAGAAGTTGTGTTTACTGCTTGGCCAACTGTAAAGTGTAAGCAATTGGAAATTGTCCTACCTCCTTTTTCCCCCACTTCAAGCCACCAACCTGTTCCTTCTGCTTGCATCATCAGACCAACTGCCAATGGAAAATCTGAAGAAAATTGGATTGCACTTCTTTGGAAACATGAAGGTTTGGAATTTCGGACTATATATTCATGCTAAATTTTCATGACACATTAAAAAAAAAAGGAAGGGTAGAGATGGGGAAGTACTTTACTTTAGATACACTGCTTGGGCAGTTGTACATTTATCTGCTTTTGTCATACTAAGTGCAATTTTCTTTTGATTTTGAAGTTGTTTTAGAAATTAAATGTTACCTCCTAGTTAACATTCATAGGGATAATCTTGAAGGAATTCAGGCATTTAGCTTTCTTGGAGCAGAATTGGCCAGCTCTACCTGAGCTAATTTCTTTCGAGCAGACCACTGAGCATTGCTTCCAGTAACATCAAATCTTTCCTGTGGCTTTTTATCTTCTGGAGAAAGTATACAGCCACAGGTTTTTCCAAACACCACCCGATAAGATTCTGCTTGCTTCCATCACACAGATTACCAAAAAAAATGTGTCACTACAGCCACTGAATGTAAAAGCCTAAGTGAGGCACAGGCCACCAAATCCAGGTGCTTCTCTCCTAAAGATGCTGAAGGACTGGATGTGTCCTCATTAATGAAGCCAGAAAATAGAAACCACCTGAGCCAACTGCATCTGGAGGTGGCATTTGCTTGATGTATTAGTGACAACCTACCTGAACTGTCACATTACTCCTAGAAGATTTCTCTATTTGTCATTTCTTTTCTTAAATTTTCAAGTTTGGAAATACATCTAATATTGGAGAGGCATATTATTTCTTAAATTTTTAAGTAAGAAAAGAAAACGGACACCTAGGACTGTTAATATTCCTTTTCTCACTCAGAGTAATCAGGTCTTTAAATAAGACAGAAAAGGAACCAGAGTTTACTATTTTTGCGAGATGATGAATATTTGAGGAACATAATTGAATTCTGTTTGTCTGTCCTAGATTTTGTATATATGACCCATATGCATTTTCTTCTCCTCTGATTCTTGGATATCTTGTTTATGAGACTGAGAAGTAGCAAAGAGTATCAGTAGGAAATATTATATGGATACAGCATTAAACAAATATAATAAAACTGGTTGGAAAAACCTGTTTTCACTGAGATGAATCCCAGGAAGTAAAGTGATGCCATAGTGTGCTGAGCCCACCTGCTTGAGTTTTGCATTCTGATTAGTCCCCCATTGTAAAACTGGATGAAGTTTATTTTACCTATGTTATTCTGATTGGGTTTTATAAAAAGGGGGGGGTTGCAATCATCATTTATCTTCCTAATAAGGTTAATCTGAATAAATGACAGAGTTTGAGAAGTGTCTAAATCAAATAAAATATCATTAGTTTCAACTGATAATTGTTCTTAATTTATTTTACTTTATAACATATGAGTTATTTACATTTTTCTACTAATGAACTCAATTTGGTTTCTCTTTTATTCTTTCTCTTCTCTATTTTATGTCTTTCTTTTACTACCTTTGTAGTTATGCTTTGCAAAGAGTGATATTCTGCTTCATTAATCTTACATGATTTTATAATATTAAATAAAGTTATATAATGGGGTGCTACAGCAAGAGATGCAAAATTAAGGAAACTAATAAATGACTAAATCATACCTCGGGCTTCCATTAAAGTAGCAAACCATAATATAGTGACAACAATATATATATATATATATATATATATATATATATATATATATATATGGATTTGGATACTGTATGTCTGAAATCACTCTTCAACTGCAATGAATCTTGTAACTACTTCCTGGGTTACACAGGGTTGCACTCCCACACAGAAGAAAAAAGAGTTCTTTGGAATCTCTGATTATGAGAGCCAAACCTAACTATAAGGCAAGCCCACTTCCATGATTCCATTTGGATCTAGTTACCTTTCAGAGGCCCTTTAACCCAATACCAGCACATTGGAAGATGGGGCTTCAACATAAGAACTTTATAAAGACAACTTTTAGTCTGTAGCACACAGTTGTTGTAAAATGTGAGATCTTATTTTATCAGTTTGACAGAAGTTTTTAATAGAATGCATACTTCCTAATAATCAATATATTTCAGCATTATAACCACAACTGTGAGAAGTTGAGGCCATATAGTATTTTAACCAAATTTCCCTTTGTTCTTGAGTCATTCCTATTAATAACCACTCTTAGTTCTATGCACAACTAACTCTAAGTTTGCTAATAATTCTGAACCTCCACTACATCCTGCTTTGTCTGGTGTTGTGCTACACACCTTTATTACCTGACTAGTATTTACCTTGTTGAACTCAACCTTCTTCATCATAGTCTCTGAATATTCCTTCTACAGAACAGAAGTTCTTACCAGTATCATTTCTCTGATGAGTTCTACCCATAGAAGTCATAGAAGCATTTGGGATTTTTTTTTTTGGTCCCCCAACTTCCCAGGAAACTCAGCTTTCCTGACGGTTCCTTCCCTGATTCCACTGCAGTAGAATTCTACTTAATCATACTTGTCTAGGTTTTCTTGTTTCTCTTTATAGAAATAAATCCAAGTATACTCAGGCTCCCAGGAAGCCCTTTTTCTCCTTCTCCTGTCTCCTCTGAAGGTCACAACACTATAACTTCTTGAGGCTTTACTTACATCCTTGCAAGATTATATCCAACATTCTAACTCCTTTATAGCTTAGGTTTTAATGGAGGTACAAGTTAGAGAAAGGGTCAGGCCTCTGAGTCAGAGGCAAGAAAGTTTTAATGACTGACAGAATGAACATTTCAAGAAGAAAGACTATTTTTAACAGGCTTTTGTAGAGAACTTGGAAGCTGCTCTGTCATTTCAGTGAGCACTGTGTATTTACACTCAGGTCTCCTCCTTGTGGCTATGCCATATCCCAACTGCTGTAACTACTTATTCTACCATGGACATTTGGACAACTGTTGAATAACAAATGTTTAATGCTAATTCCATCAATATTTCTTCCTTTCTTGTGATATCCATTTATTTACTATGTTATTAATCACATTTATGGGAAACCAGGATCAGATCTCTTTTCTTCTCTTTGTACATGTATTTAATAGTAATCATGATCTCTATTCCTTTGGAATTTACCTTTCATTATCTTTTACTTCTTCAATCCTATTATTTTTTGCATATGTCTGTTTCATACTTTATGAATTATTATATCTTCTTGCTGAATCATGTTATATTGTAACCAAAGCAATCATTGCAAGCCATTGGTTTTCTCAAGTCTTAACCATTATATCACCTAGCTCATATTTTTTGGTGGGTTCCTACATCTATCAAATAAAACCTGAGGTTTTACTTGGGGCTGTCAATGTCAATTATAAATCCTCTTGTGCCTGCATTTTATTAATGACTTCCTCATTATAGCTCAATCCTGCTTTCCATTCTTTAAAGAATTTAGTCATCCTAGTGTAGATGTTGCCTTCAAAGAAACAACTTTCTTCACCACTTTTTTCACTTGAGGAAATAGACTTTCAATCAAAGGGCAAAACGGGTGTCACCCTTTCATGAAATCTCTATTTCTCTCAATGAAGTTTTCATAGTCACACACATGCACACGTGTGCATAGTCACAGTGAGATAAACAGATAAACACAAACACACATATAAACATACAGATACAAACATAAAAATATGCCCACATATAGATAGACACATTCAAACTTATTTTGCCACATTCTATTACATTGACTCATGCCCCTTCCTGTCTCCTCTAATGGGTAAGAGGTAAATTTGTGTCCAGAACTACATTGAATTTAATCTTCCATCTTTCCCACCTAGAAGCTGGTTCCCTGAGTTTCTGTTCAAATAATGTGGAATACATGCCAACAAACATCTTTAGAATAATCTATAATAAAAATAATTTAAGCTAGACAGTGGTGGTGCAGACCTTTAATCCTAATATTTGGGAGGCAGAGACAGGCAGATCTCTGTGAGTTCAAGGCCAGATTGTTTTACAGAATGAATTCCAGGACAGCAGGGACAGATTCACAGAGAAACCCTGTCTCCAAACATTTAACATTTAATTAATTCTCATACAATTGCATAGCTTTAATTCTAGGTATTTTTTCTTAGATTAGATATTTCAAATAAATATCACCAATTGTTAGAGCAAGCAGCCTTTTATGAATATAATTGAATGTAGAATGGCAGACTTGTGCACCCTCCTGTCCACTAGAAGTTACTAATTATTTACATAAAATGGGTAACCATAATTTTGTTCATATAATCACACATGATATTATCAAGAGGAATTAAAGCTTACAGGTAATGGTCTTTATGATAAGAGAATATTGATAAAATATTGGTTGTATTGGTGTTCATCCACTTAATGAATATTATATCTATAAAAATAATTTTATCCATTAAAAACTCGGGATATTAAAACTATATACTGATAATTATTATTTAGAAATAAATAAGATTAATTTTTAAAGAGGTACCAGTTAATCAAAGCTGATTTTTATTAGTAATTTGCATATTACATTTGGTTGTTCCTAGTGACAGAAAACAACACTGCCATAAATGATATGACAGACTTTGAAGGCCCCCATGGAAGGCTTCACCTTCCCTGGGAAGCAGATAGGGGATGGGATGGGGGTTGGGAGTGGGACAGGGGAGGGGTGAGGGGATGGGAACTGTGATAGACATGTAAAACAAGCTTGTTGCAAATTTAAAAAAAAAAATCAAAAAAAAAAAAAAAGAAAGAAAGAAAGAAAAGAGAAGAAAAAGAAAACACTAACACTGAATTTCTAAACAGAGATTGTAAAACCTTCCTATTGTTAATTCTACAGACCTAAGAAATCTCAAGTGCCAGAAAAATGAATAGACAATATAACATATGTGAGGGTTGAAATGCATTGATTCTTTGTAAGACTAGCTAGCATCCTTAAGGTATTCAAAAGATACACAGTCAGGAGAGCAGACCCCATAAAGCCTTATATTTAATGAGGTGATTATATTTTTTTTTAAAGAGAAAAAGCAGCTTCATGCTTCGAAGGCAGCTGTGGTTGGCCATGCTTTGGGGATCCCATGAATGGCCTCGGTCCACTGCTGGAGGTTGCAGATGGTTGCAGGCTATTTCCATGTGTGTTTCCTTTCCGTTGTCAGTTTTCGGTGAGGCTTCCTGAGTGCTGGCAGACCTCTCGCCTACGTAACCCACAACATTGTTCCTTGACTTGAATTACATTTCATGGATTGTGTTCTGTAGGCCTTTAACTCACCACCCAGCTATTTGAGCGTTTACTCTTAGTCCTTGTTACTTAGTTCAGAGTCTCAGCATTATCAAAAGGTAATCTGTTTAAAAAAGAAAAGAAAAACCCATACAAATAAACGTTTTTTTCAAAGTTTAAAATACCAGTTATTCTTTCTTTTTCTAATTACTGCATGCAGATTAAGAGAGGGATACCGTAGGCGAATACATAGATGTCCAAGTTGGAATTCCAACTTGGTGCAAATAGGTGCAAATAGGTTTTCCGACTTCATTTATCCACAGACAGACTTTTCTAAAGACACTGTCGCCTCAGGATTAAACATATGGATATCACACGTGATACAGGTGTTAAATTGCAGTGATTGCCTATGTAATTTTCAAATGAACATATTCAAACTTCAAAATTCCACATCAATTTAAAAAGGGCTATACTTTGGTTTCAAATACTGGGAATCTTTCAGCTCTATAAAGAGCTGTGCCTGTGTAGATGTGCCCATATTATTTCTAAGTGTTAAAATTATCAATTAAGGAACAAAATTTAAAAATTCACTTAACTTTTCATTGAAGGTCATTGGGATGAGAATCATGCACCTAAAACAGATGTCCTTTATCTAAAATTGAGCAGCTTGGTTTTTTTTTCTTTCTTGTATATTCTTTTCTGCAATGAGTTCACATAACATGAAGAGTTAGTACAAATTATCTTCACCATAAACTTAAAAAGTAAGAAAGTCAAAGCAGAAAGAGTAACTTTAAATTGTCTTTACCTATCTCTTCTAAATGATTTTGTATAAACATCACCAGACCAAATGATAGAAAGCATTAAATTTTTAACTCAATACATCAAAGGAAAATTATTTTAATTTTCATCACTTTAAATTTTTATAAATATTTTTGAATAAAAGAAAAATTCAAAGTAACTATATAATTTGTAGTTAAAATTATTCATTCAACTAAATTACTAGAGTTAATATTGATGACATTTTATCAATAATATTTTATCTGCTCTATTAATGATCAACATTTAAGAAATTCATGATCAACATTTAAGAAATTCAAATAAGAGTTGTCAGTATATGTAGTCATCATAGTGGTGACCTCTTTGGGCTCTACATATATAGCTGAGAAGAGAATCCATAGTCTCAAATAAAGGCACTGGGATTTGGGAAAAGCTGTGTTTAACTTAGAAATCAAATGAAGCGAAGTAGAATGTTCTAGAGAAAACAATATGTGTGCAGGGATTGGAAGGATAAGAAATGTTGTTATACGACAACCTAAGAACCTGAGAGTTAAAGCAGTGAGAAAAGAAAGAACAACATAATCTTTATTAAGGTAGAAAATAATTTGTAAAGTGGGTATTTGAATCTTTATGAAGTGAAATCCAGGGGAATGATGAAGGGGAAATCCCTGGGGCTAACAATGAAATGTGGAATGGATATTACAGTATAGCCATTGAAGTATATTGGAAAAGTTACATTTTTCTATATAACATGATATAAATTAGATATACAAGAAGCAAAGATAGTTTAGAGATAGTCACAGTTTTCAAAGCCTCTTTCAACTAATTGATAAAACTCAGCAATCTTCATATATTTTAAGCCATAATCTGTCAGTACTCTCTCTTTCTCTCTCTCTCTCTCTCTCTCTCTCTCTCTCTCTCTCTCTCTCTCTCTCTCTCTCTGTCTCTCTCTCTCTGTCTCTCTCTCTCTGTCTCTCTCTCTGTCTCTCTCTCTCTCTCTCTCTCTCTCTCTCTCTCTCTCTCTCTCTCACACACACACACACACACACACCTGCTATCTCTAATTTCATCTCCAGCAATCACATAAGAAAACTAAGTGACCAGAGCTCTTTGAAAACCTAGAGAAAGCCAAACTTTAATCTATATGAAACACTATTAAAGAAGAAAATATACACTTAAAATATTTAACTGAATTCATCCAGAAAATTTTTTGAACTATATTTAATCATCCATCCCTTAACTACATACTGAAATATTTTTATGTCGACAAAACATTTGTAAAATGGAGATTTCTGCCTTTATTTATGCAGATGATGCATTGATAGATAAATGAATAAAAATATTTCTTTGGATTGAGAGACAGTAGAATTATTTAAAAGTCTTAGTGAACTAAATGAAATAGCATATTTACAACCACTAACTGAAGCCCATGTTATGGCTATGCATGATAAGTATGTACCAGTAGCCATAGCATCAATACGAAATGCTTTGTGGGTGGCCAATATTAGCCCTTTTGTGAATAAAATCCTGCAAACTGAACAAGTCAAGATTTCCCCACACCACTTCTTTTCAAACTACAGAAATATGGGTCCATCAAAAACATTTTTGTAAAGAAAAACAATGATCTAAATCCAGTGCATTTGTAAAATGCATTGTGCTTAGCGATGAGATTTGTTAAATTTGAAAGGGGAGGGGAGCTTGGCACTTGTACATCACTGGAAAGTCCCCAAACACAGACAACAAAAGCTCAGTCAGTTTAATCAAATTATCAGCTTTTCCTCAGTCTGTGTTTAGTCTGTGTTTGTCTAATGTCCGGGTGCATATTTTCTACTTAAGAAAATCAATAAATCTGCTGCTTTTTAAAAAGGCACATTTCAGAAGCAGTATACAGCGTGCTGCACTATCTGATCCAGCAATCTGTCTGCCTCTGCCCTACAGAAGGAAAGAACAAGAAATGTGCCTGATGGGCTTGTGGGATGGTTGGGAAGCTTGTGTTATGAGGAGGAAAATGACATATTGAAATGTGTGTGTCATTCGTCTCTCACAGAGGAGTATCGTAACTGTACTTGAGATCCTCCTGCTTTCCTGAACAGTTACAGTGTCATGGACAAAGCTAGTAAACACTTAACAACAAAGTAGGTTTCCTAAACTAAGTATGTATCTGTGTACTATTCTGTCATTGACATAATTGGTATCTTGAGGTCTCACAGCATGTTTGCCTTTATAGATGTTTGACTTGTACATCCAATGGATAACATTCAAATTTCCAAATGAAGAATTACCATTTTGATACAGTAGTATCCTTTTCATGTGTAGGCTGTTTATAAGTTCTTGACTTCTGGCTCTTTAGCAATATTTTGTACCTAAACAACATGCTTATGTAAACCATTCTGAATGTCAGGAATTTTGGTAAATAAGTTAATATTTTCATTGTAAAGATTACTAACAAAATTAAATCAAGCTACAAGATTGTCATAAATCTCACTAGAAAATTGAGAGCTTTGCTGGAAGAATTTGACTCATTCATCCCATGGACTGTATTAGGATGAGTTCATGTTCTTATCCACAAGATAAGTTTGAAAACGAGGAAGCATGTAAAGAAAACAAACACTTTGGTAACAAGACAGCTTTCCTTTGTAGTTTGAGACATATAAGCATAACAGAAAATAGACATTTTTTTATGTATCCATAAATAATAGATTGTGCCACACATATTATTGTATTCACTAATATAATAATTAGAGCTTTTGATTCTAAGGATTTATTCACTAGCGATCCTTAGAAATGAGATTGTCAAGTTACAAATTTTCAATTTCAAAGTAAAAAATTGGCTAACTCTGACACCTCACCAGATTGGATCACCAGAGAAATATTGTGCTGTCTTTACTTTAGTAATGAGAAAATAGGAAGAAATGCAAACATGTGCATACTGTGAACATGTCAGTTTAATAAAATAACTTTCAAAAATTTCTGTAATTAGCTTATATTTGTGGGGTGAAATGAGCATGTTTTGGGAAAGGAAGTAAAAGGTCATTACAGCGGGATATTTGATCCTTCTTATCTCAAGAAATTTTGGTTCCCTCAGACACCCCAATATCATTTAGGCAAATGCTTTGTTTATTATAAAATTCAATTGTTATCATTACTAAGTAGTTTTCTTCCTATTGCTTTTTGAAAGGGACAGATTACTTTTGAGAGGTCAGCCATCCTGGACCAGGCTTCCTGTTTGTCCCACTGTTTATGTAAAGAATTTCTAGTCAGAGTACAAAAAGGTGTTGCTTGTGCAGAGGATCCATTCAGTAGAACAGTCTAATAGGCTGACCAGTCATTAACTAAAACACAGCTGGGAAGAGGCTATAATCCCCCAATTTCCTTCACAAATGCAGTAAATAAATATTCAAATGAACCACTGTGCTAATTTGCATATGAGCTAAACAAAAGCCCAGCTGAAAATTTGGTTCTAAAGCTCTGCTCATGTTTCTCCCTCTTCCACCTATAATGCTTCTACCTGGGATGTCCCTGCTGCACATGAGCCCAGACCTCTCCAGAAATAGAACTTCATCTGGTTTGCAAGAGTTTTCTTAGAGAATTACTTCTTCAGACCTCCCATTAGCTTTGTCATCGAGTCCTCCTTATAAAAGCCATTTATTATTTTGAATATGTTTCATTTTTATCAGGAGTTTTAAACATTAGCATCTGTATGTAATATGCAATAGAAACACTGGCTTTTGCTAGGTCATGAGTAAAATTCTAATTTGTAAACCATGGAGCAAGAAATACTTAAGAAGTAAAACTTGAAGGTTTCACTGTTGGTGCAACTGATTTCTTAACCCAATGGCTTTCAAGAACATTCAGATCAGAGAAGTCCCAGAAAGTCTTCATTCTGCCCTCAGAGGCTTCCAGCAAATGCTGTTACATAGGATGCTTTTCAGTTAATTATTCCTTAGAATAAGCCTCAGTACCATTACAAATTCCCCACTCTGCCTCTTCTTCCCCTTGCGTGCTCTTGTTCAGTGATTGTAATTTCTAGACTTAGATTCTGGGGCACACCTGACCTTAGGCTCTGCTGGGTTGCTTATCCTGGAGCAGTGTGAGTCCCTCCCAAGGTGAAGAAATATAATTAGAAGAAAAAGAGATCATTCAGTGAGGAGACTATGGTAGGACACAAGGGGTTCCTTTCTAGGGGAAAAATAGATTGCAAAAAAATTAACTAATTCTAGATAGAAAAAAGGAAAAGACAGCTCTGCAGTTGAAGAAAGCAGCATGTCAAAAATTAGTAAGGTAAATTGACTTTCACTTGTTTCCAACATAGCTGTGGTTTTTAGTAGATCCTTAGTCTTCTCCAATAGGGACAGAAAAATAAGAAGATAGTAGCCAAGACCCAGAGAGTACTTAGGATAAGCTGGATTTATTTATTCTTCCTTTTCCGCCTCTTTCTTTTCTCCTTCTTCCACATTTTTTGTGTAAGAAGTAAATTATCATTGTGTGTGTGTGTGTGCATGTATACATATACATGTATATAGTATGTTTGTGTGTGTGCATGTATGTGCACATGAACACAGTATGTGTAAATTTATTTTCTTATTTTTAGAAAATAACGTATCTCCTTAGCAAAGTGATTCACCATTTGAACTCTGGTTCTCATAAAATGAATTACTTATAGAAACACTAGATAATAACTTGGGTTTTTAATACATTACACATTAATAATAATATCAAAATTATTTCACCAAGATGTATTTAAAAGCACAAAATAAGCCTCTGTCCACATCTGTAAGTGATATTCCATAAAATACTCATGGTTCACTACCATGATGCCTGAGACAATATGTATCTTAAGAAATAAAATTATCTGGGGTTGAGATTATAAAAGGCATTTTGCCTTCCCATTCAATCATTCTTACAAAATATAACCATAGAAAGAAAGCCACTATCACATAAATGAAAATGGTTTGAATTCGAAAAAATCTGGTCAAGATAGTTTTCCACTTTCCTTTTACAAATTTATTTTTCTTTAAAGAAAATAAATGTTTTGATATAAGGAAGCTAATTCAAACATATGTTCTTAGTAAACAAGCTGTGTGACTTATGCCATCTATGCTTGAACATTATTTTGTAAGAAGGCTTTGCAGAAATCAAAATGAATCTTTAACATAGCAAAATAAAATAATTATATGGATATATCTGGATTTCATTTTTGTTTCTTGATCAATTTTTACTGTAATACTAAAGTCAGGAGTGTGTGTGTGTGTGTGTGTGTGTGTGTGTGTGTGTGTGTGTGTGTGTGTGTCTGTATGTATGTATGCATGTATGTGTGTGTGTGAAGCTACACTGGACCAGGTGATTTTACCACATAAAGGCTCGATAACATAAAGGGCCCAGGGATACCCATTGAATTTAAATGTCTTTTTTCCACTTGGGTTGCTATTCTAGTTGCAATTTCTATGGAAAGTGACTCTTTCTCTTTTGTTCTATTATCTATTTCTGAGGTCATAGTTAGACAACTCTAGTGAAGTCCAATAACATGCGTTCCACATCCACTTGCTTGTGGTTTGCCAAAAAAAGTAATGCTGGAGATACTACTTTTAAAAGCATAATAGCCCTCTTTTGTTGATGCAGTGGCATAAACTACATTTTAATAACAACGCAAATGAGTTAGCTGATTTTATTTTTTTAGATTCTTATTGTTGATTTAAACAGAAATATTTTTATGATTACTTTTAAAACCTTTTTCTTTATTGACAGAGGTCCAAATCCACAGGACACTGTGCTGTTGTGTGCTAGCATTTTTCTGTCCATCACCATGTTAAAGGGTCTTCAGCTCATTTATTTAATCATAAATAGTTAAAAGACAAAAAGAGTAAAGACAGGAGGAGTATCACACAGGGAGCTTTTCACTAGCCATTCTGGCTGAGCAAACTTAGGTACAGTCTGAGGTCATGGCTGTTCCAGAATGTGAGTGGTTAAGGATATTTTGGGATGCTTTCATTAGAAGGTACAAAGTACAGTTAAGAATCAGGCTTGGGGCACCACTGTATGATTATGGCAAGATGTGCTGACCACTAGGAAACTGCTGAGCCAACTGGCCAGGGAGTTAGTCTGAGCTTCTTAGAGCCAAGTCCACAGAGAGCCACCACCCAGCGCACTTCCTCAGCATAATCTGAAGTATTTTGTGTTCACAATATTCATATGAGCAACAGATGTTTTTATAAAACAAAAGTATTGCATATTTTCAAATGTTCTGTTTATGAATCTTATTAACATTCTATTTTTAAAGGTGCTGGTATCCAAAGATTCCCTTGATTTACTTTAGAAATCCAGCATCCTTGCTGCTGTTTCATTGGCAGGGTGAGGGGAGGCTCATTGCAGAAGAGCACTAACCACAAGGCAGTTCAACAGAATAGGACCTTGCCAGCACTTTGATCAGAGAATCATTATAGAATTAAGATTTTTTTGTTGCCATTGCTGTCTTTAGATTTAATGCCATTTAATGCTCTGAGACAAAAACTCCATTTCTATTTGTGGTTAAGAAAAGGTTTCTTTCCTTCTTGTGTCTCATTGTTTATGCTTCCTTTGCTACTTATAAAACCCAAAGTTGATGGTTATTTTTTCCTCTTGTCTCTGTCTTCATCCCGCCTGTTTATATAAAGCACCGAAAAGTTAAAATGACAGAGAATTCAGAGAAGGTGTCATTTGATATCCATGACAACTCAGGAGGCAAAAAGAAGAAATTTGGAATCTAGTATTAGTTTTAGGAGCAAGAGAGAAATTGGCAACTGAAGCACTAGCCCTCTGTTATCTGGCACACTCGGAACCCTGTAGAATGGAGAAGGCTGAATAAAACGGGAAAATGTTACTATGAAAACTTGGAAGGTAAAATTCATAATAGTATATCAACTAATGTTTTTTTATTATTTTAAAATATTTCACAAAGCCTTTTGATTTGAAAAAAAAAAACTTATGCACTGACATCCCAAGCACACAAATATCGATTTTTCCTCCCTCTCCCATACCTAAAACACCTCTCAGTGAGTTTTATTTTTCTTCACTATCTCAGACACCTCTTTAAAAATTATAGAAAAGAAAGGAAAGTGATGAGCCAGACAATTTTGAAACAATCCGTATTGAAAATTGATTCGGGGTGTCACAGATTTCAGTTTAATTCAGATTGATTTAAATAAGTGGGTTTCAGAACTAGTTCAATTCAAAATTCATAGTCCAAGTTTGGAAGTCACAAAGAGCAAATAGGTATCACACATTACCCTGGTTGTTCTAAAATCAGAACAGGAGGGATTGTGAAAATAAACTTTGTTAAACAGAGACCATATCCTGAAGAATGTAAATTGAACTTTTATTAAAAAATACATTCATATTAAATTTGATCCTAGAATTTGTAGCCTTTCTTCACTTGTTTACAGAGCCCCCAGCTCTGTGTGTGTGTGTGTGTGTGTGTGTGTGTGTGTGTGTGCTTCACCTGTTCAAAGAGGCCTGTGTTGCGTGGTTTTCTTTGCTACACATTTGTCTCTTTTATATGTCCTCCCTCATTGTTTCTTTGCCTTTCCTCTTTTAAATATATTTTAAGGTCTTCTTCAGCAATTCCAGGCCATCTGTCCTCACCGTACTAAATAAGCATCCATGGACACATGGCTGCCTCCTCCAGACTGACAAAGGCTCAGTAGTACAGCTATGAGAGATGACCCAACAGCAGTGGTGAAGAGGCCTAAAAATATTTAAAGGAAAAAATAGCAAGGCTTACTTTTTCTTTGCTTGACACCTCTTTTTCCCCTGAGTTTATTTCATGTTTTATCATTAGTATATGCCCTTAAAGAATGCATTTGCATAATTGCCTGCCAGATAGATATAAGCTTATTTTAAAGGTGACGAACACTTATAGCATAAGAAGAAATTACAAACAAACTTTTAATTTCCTTTTAAGCCAAGATTACATACAGTCCCATGCAGTACAACTGGAAAACATTTAAAAAGACAGAAAGGTGATAATGTGTAAGAAACATTACTGGAATTGCCATTTCTTTACTAGATACAAGGGGTTCAGAAACATATTTTTAGCAATTTAATAAGAATTCTATCCAATGAATAGACATGCTTTTTAAATAACTCACATAAATTCTAAGATAGTAAGGACCCATTTTTCTTTTTAAGTAAACAAATTAAAATTTTATATAAAAGACATTGGAAGCATTCCTTTTCCAGTTTTCTGCTCTTTGATTTTTTTTGTTTGCTTAGCAAATTGACTCATTTTATCCCCAGTGAATGCTATTCTCTTCTATAAATTTGTTGGTTTATTAAATCATTTTATCTAATGAGAGATATTTTAATTGGATGTAAATTATCACTTTATTTTCTTACAGCAGATGCTGTGTGAATTACATGAACTTATATGAATTTCTGAGCTACTCATAAGTATTCAGAAAACTGCTGAAACCTGTTAGCTGAATAGAAGATAAGATACTTCTATTCTCTTTATGGGCTGAATCCTGCGTATGGAAAAATTCTAGGCATTTTCCTTCTTGAGACATTATTTATAAGCACATATCTCTTCATTTTTACACTCTTGCTATATATGCTTACACCTGTATAGTGTAATGCCTTCTAGTGTCCTAGGTATCAGAAGACTGTATACTCTTTGGCATATACTACAGCTTACAAAAAGTCCAAAAACCATTTTAATTGTCCATATGCCATTATACATCACTTTTAGTGATATATATATGCATATATATATGTGGGTGTGTGTATATATATGTGTGTGTGTATATATATATATATATATATATATATATATATATATATATTAAACATTTTGCTTTTTAAAAAGTCTATTCCTTAAAGATGAACATCCTGAATAGCTGTAGTAAATTAAACTTCTATAATGTTTACAAAGAAAAAAATGATATAAGAAATGGTCCCTGGACAGCAGTTATACAGACAACAACCTGTGTAATTGCTACAACAAAATGGCAGGCAGGCTTCAGGGACAACACCATGCTATTTATTTGAAATACAAATTAGGATTTTGTTTTGAGAATTATTTTTGAAAATATATAGTATTGTATATGCTATTAAAACAGGCCTTATCCGGGCTCTCGTTTTCTGTGGCTTGTGGGTAGAGGGGTGAGGGTAATGTGATGGGAAGGAACTACACATAGAATGTCATTAAGCGGCACATGCTCATCCGTGTGTGTCTTGCATTGTTCAGTGTTTTTTATAGAATGTTTCCCCCTTTCTAAAAAAGCATCTAGTGGGTGTTCAGTGGGTTCTTTTGCTTTTCATTCTGTCAATTAGAACTTTGCAACTAATCTTAAAAGAGAAATAAAATATGGTAGAGTTCTTAACTTAAAATTTAGAGAATCAGAAGGTTAAAAACCAGAGTGAGATTTTTAAACATGATGGAAAATTACCAAAAGATTTTACTTCAATTAAAAAGATAAAACAAAATATTCCCTGTAATCATAAGTCTATAACTAAAGAAATGCCCAGGACATGGTTTGATATAAACACAAGACCTCATGTAGAATTTAAAAAAAAAAAATCAATGGCTAAGGTTTTATTTTGAGTGACAGGGAGAATAAATTATGCCTCTAGCTCCAACTTTTCCAAATCATGGGTAAGTGGGTAAGGACATGCCCCATTTACCTATAAGAGATAAATTCAAATGGAGAAAAATGGATGGTAAGAAAAGGCAGGAATTTTACACAGCTTGTTCTCAGGACTACATAGCTGTCCAGATTATAGACTATTTCATGTGTTTTTTGTGGGGGATTTATTTCTCAGTAGTTCTTTTCAGTTGGCCATATAAATTCTCTATAATTTTAAATGGATAAAGAATTTCATCCAATCATGGTTTTGTACATTTAAGTCAACTTCTTAGGAAGAAAGTAACTGACCAATCACTTCTAAAAAACACACTTAAAGGAGCAATTGTCCCACTGGGAAGTAGTGTGGGATAATGGAATAACAGGAAACATTGATGCTAAACAGACCTAAACTGTAAGTTCTTATTCCATGGTTTACCTTGGTGACATTACTCACATCCCTGAGCCTCTGGTTCCTCCCTTCAATCAGAGGATAACAATTGCTTCACTTTCTAATGATCACTAATGCTAAAAGGGTCTAGTCCATCTTGGATATGCAGAAAATATAAAGTCTCTTGCACCTAGCTCCACTTGGTTCGGTAGGACACGACCAATTTAATCACCAAAAAGGGGAAAAAACTGACAAATTTGTGAAACAATCAGAACTCATATGAGATATTTTTAGTACTGAAGTCAACAGTTTTCTGAATAAAACCTCTGAAAAACAGAAATAGAATTTTCATGTTTAAAAGACACGTGTAGGTAAGTCTGCAAGGGAGTTTTCGCTTAAAAAAACCCCTGTTCAAACACAGAACCATCACACGCTCTGAGAAGATGTCACATTTTCTGCTTCTTCAATTATTTCCTTTAAACCATCTCCAGATTCATGGAGAAGGGAACTGTGAGTGTGGAATGTGGCCCATTCAAATAAAATGATATTATATATACAATGATACAAATTGCGTATGTGTGCAAGTTTGGGTAATAAGTAAACCTTTAACATTTTAAACTATTTCAAATCAAGAATTTATTGACTGTGGTAAGAGGTAAAGAATGACCAAATGTAAGTCCCAAATAGTGTTTTTAAATTTACAGAGATATTAATTCTGTTTAGTCAGTTATTTTAATTCTGCAGAATTAATGCAAATTGCATCATTTAATTTCTTATAGAGGTACTCTGCATTGGTCCACATGATGGAGACAGAATTGATTAGTAACTCTTAAACAAAACCAGTTTTTACATGAAAATGATACTCTGAAAACAATAACTTTTTTAGTAAACTATTTAATACAAAAATGCTATATGAAACTATCACATTTTTCTTCTGTATCTCTCTGCTTAAAAATAAATTATCACCACTGATAAGTGATATTAAGAATATACTTTGCCTCTGCTTAGATCATTCTGGTAGTCAACATCTTCTCTTACAGGAGACTATAAATGTGGTACTGTATTATAATTGATTCTTGAAAAAAGTATGAGCAGATATAATTATATAATTTGCAAGAAACTTAAAATAAGGATAAATGTCCATCTCTAAATGATTAATGTTAAGCATGTGATGAGATATGAGTTTTAAATTCTGTTTGTGCATGCACATGTGTGCACCTATGTGCCCTCCATATTCACACACAGAAGCTGTGATTTTTATACAATCATACTTTTAAAAAATTACTAAGGTGGCAGATCTGGCCTGATATAGAGATAACCATGAAAAACACAGTGGGCCTGGCTTCAAGTTTGTACATGTTGGATTTTACCAATATTACAAGTGGTCTAGGTACAACTTGGAACCTAATGTCTATTTCTAAGGAACTTATGTAATTTATCAATGACTCTATAAAACCAACTTGTCCTTTCTTTTTTAGCACAGGCAGTTTGGAGTGCTGTGGTAATAAGCAAAGTTCCTTTGCCAGGATATGTTCTATCAAATAGTAATGAGAACATTCTCTTGTCAGATAGAATACTAAATAAGTAAGACAGAGGGAAATTCACATAGGGAGCAAAGACAGTGTGTGAAGAAGATACGTGTAAGAAGATAGCAAATGGAAAGCATGCTATTCAGGATTAGCTTGATGAGGATGAACATTATCCCACAAGACTTGGGTTTAATTTATCAAATGGCAAGCTGTGCCACTTTTTTGTGGATAGGCCAGGAAATAAACCATTAATACAAATTGTCAGACTATGTATTTTAGATTTTCATTTAAAAAAACACAATTTGACTAAATTAATAAAATTACTCTTTACTACTAACCTGTACAGAAAGAGCTAATTTTTGTAATTCAAGGAAACTAAGATGAATGTATAATAATATGCAATGATTATTTGATTAGTCCTAATGCAGGATGAAATTACACCTTTTATTGGAAGATAGACTCATGTGCAAACCACTATGTCAAACGAACTAAGCCAGATGCAGAAAAACAAATAGTAAACTCTTACTCGTGAGTCTTAGAATTCTTTATAGACATAAAAATCAACTTATTTGTATACATGGCATGAGAATGAAAAAGAGACAGGGGAGGAGGAAACTCATTGGGTGGGGGGACTAAAGGAAGGGATGGACCTGGTGAATATAGTCAAGTTCATACATGAGAGAACTGGACATTTTAAAACACCAAATACAGTGAACAGAAAACAGAAAACATCAACAAAATTAATACATAAATACAAAATGTAAAAGCTATTCAAAGTGTTAGAAGTAACATCTTCTGTCTAGTGGAAAGAAGAAACTTTGTAATTAGAATAGGCTGGGTTATACTGAGAATTTCCTCAAAACTAATGGAAGATGAGTACAGCAAAGGTATATTTCCTGTTATATTTCATGCAATCTATAAACACCTGGGAACACTAACTTCACATCTGCACACTTAAAGTTGATGATGCTGCCACTATCAGGAGTTTTGTTACTGAATGCTTTGACAATGGTAGTGAAAATGGAAGTTACCATTGTCCTTACATTTCACGAGCAAAGAAAATCAGGAGGCCTTGAGATGTGATTAATATAATGAGGAACAGGGAAATCCAATTTGACATCATGACCAAATAGTTAGGTTTTAAGGGTCAGTCACAGCTGGTGAAACAACCAAGAGGAAAGAAAAACTGATGGGTTTTGTCTCTTTCCTTGTTCATGACCATGAACATCTCGATCATCATGGTCAAAACTGATAAATATCTTACCCTTTAAAGCTCATTTTAGACAACTTCAAGTGATCAAGCAAGCAAACAAGCAAAATCAAAACCCACAATCCTCTTCTGGCAGAGACCCACTTCCTGAGGTGTTTCTTCACAAGTACATCCACTAGAAGCGGTTGAACTGCAAACACAACAGGATTTGTGAGTGTGTGTGTGTGTGTGTGTGTGTGTGTGTGTGTGTGTGTGTTGTTGTTGTTGTTGTTGTTGTTGTTGTTTGTTCACAGTGAATGTTGCAGAGTTCTAACATGTAAGAAATGCTTTGCAAATCTTTTTGGTTAATTTTCTGCTTTTTTCTGCTTTTCTGTGAGAAATTCTAGGAGTCTGTTTGTACATAACTGTCCTTGGATTGACATCATCATTGTTATTTCAGTGTGGTTTCTAAGCAGTCAAAATACAGAACTGGTTTCAGTAACTGGGTGTGTAAGAGAGTAGTCACTTCCACTCAGGAGTACAGCTGCTTGCATGTGCCAAATACCATTATCATCAGGGGTCTTATTACTTCCAGCCACTAGGTGCTGTTGGAACAAATGCTTGGTATCAACTGTCAGATCCTCAACTATGTCAAATTTTGCTTCAGATATTTGGGTTATTGTAACAGCTGTTTGTAAATATTAGAAAGTGCAAATTAATAACCAAATGGTTAAGGATATTTTGGTCCAAATGTCTGCCCTCTGAACCAAGATAAAGTATGCAGCATGTATGCCGAGGATACTTAAGCAGTTGGTGTAAATAGCAACCAGGATCAACTTCCAGCTGAGTAAGTCATGAGGCATTTTCAGTTTTTGACTCCATTCAGATCAGTGTTTTTTGATCATCCGTGGCTTCTCAAATCAAACAACAACAGAAAGACTAACAGAACAGGTATGACATGATTTGAGGTGGGCAATATTCAACTCATAAACAAACACATTCTCATTGATTGTTCACGTTGCCAGTATTTAAGAGCAATCCTTCCTCTGAGAAACAGGGACAAGAACAGCTTTAGAATTCATCATCCTCTGATCGCTTTCATTCTGAAAATACCCATGCTATTTTATGTAGTGGTAATGAGCTAGATATTTCTAGTGCTCGTCTGGGTAAGCAGTCATGAGGCTGTTGTGATAAATAAATAGTAAGAGTACATTGCTCTGATAATAGCAGCTCTCATTCAAGGATGTGAATGTGCCTTGCAAGGGGAAAAAGCAATATAGAATCCTTAGAAAGGCGTTTATTAGCTGAAATGTAATACAATTATAAAGGGAACCGTTAGACAGAACAGAGAAGCTCTGATATTATGTTTCTAGTGTGAATTGTAATTCATGACATCTGGCCCCTCAACCCATGCAGTTGGAAAACTAAGGAATTAAGTGAAAAAAATGTCCTTAGGATTTCTAGACTTTATCAACTCATATAACCACCAGCAAATTCTATTATTCACTGTTGAAATAAACCAGATAAAATTTTATTGAGAACAAGATTCTTCCAGTCATTTGTTCTCTAAATCTTTTATTCTTTATAGCATAATCAGTTGTGTTCCACCCATGACCTGCAAAGTTAAATGCATTTCTCATCAGAGTAACTTAAATATGTTGACTAATTGCTATTTTATATACAATAATAATACTGTTAGATAAAAATGAGAATTTATTTATCAAAGACTTCTTTAATCAATATTTTAAATATTTGGATCATAATTAAAGTTAGGATTAAATTTGTACCTGCCAAGTTAAGGTGATTTTCATGCAATCTGTATGAAAGACCAAGTCAAATTCTACAATGGGTAATGGAGGTTTTGCTGAATGTAGACTGTAGGTATTTTTCATTTTAAAGACACATGTAGGTTCACTGATATCCTTTTAGTAAAATGCTTCAGGAAAATTGAAATTTGTTCTAGCCTCAAAACATACTTGCACACTTATATACTCACTGTATTTCTCACTCTGTAGAGGGGAATCTTAAAATGAGGCTGGCAGGGCTGTTTGCTCCCCTTTTTCTGAGTGTGATAGTTGTGAGAGCTTCACATTATTTAAATGTATAATGAAATAAAGATGGACCTGACTTGGGTCATACATTCCGAATCTACTTATTCAATGAAATTTGAAGTGGGAACTAGGAATAGCTCTTAGGATCTTTTGAGTAGATTGTGAGATGAAAGTTCTTCTTTGTGGACCTGACCCTGTTTGAGTGTGAAGAAAAGTGATTTTTATTCTATTGAGTCTTGCATCTTTTCACAGCACTCTGCCACATATATTCTGGCACATGTTCATAGGTTTTATTCTTAGCACATTTGCAGACTTCATCTCACCTAATGCTAGCCATGCTGGTCTCAAGACAGACTCAAGGATGCTTTACTCACAGCCTCCTGTGTGGCCTTGACTGTTGCTATGCACGAGGTCTGCCTCTAGCTCTTCCTTCCCCATTAGTCTTTAGTTTAGAGTCCCACAAAGGGCAAGGCTTTATTATAGAAGGCATCCAATTTATCTATATTTCCACATGACTATCTATTATGACAATTTTTGTGGTGTGAGTCTCACAGCTATAAAAGGAAATCAAAACATTATGCCTTTTACATCACAAGACAGCAAACATCCAGTTGATGTTTTAAGAATTCTCAACGGAAATAATTCCTCAAATGGTCAGTACCTTTACAAGTTTGCAGAAAATAGTTAAGAATGAATCTGAAGCCTGGACTAATCAATGAATAAAATTTTGTCAAGCAAGCAAATAAACAAACAAAAATCATCATCTTTTGATGCTGGTCTGGTGTCTACAGGCTCTGCACCATTTTCCTCAGTATCCTCAGCCTAGAACTGCTGACTTCAGCGTTGTTGATCAGAAAGTATCAGAAAAGACAAAAAAAACCA
This sequence comes from Cricetiscus sungorus, assembly GCA_030556225.1. Lineage (NCBI taxonomy): Eukaryota > Metazoa > Chordata > Mammalia > Rodentia > Cricetidae > Cricetiscus > Cricetiscus sungorus. The sequence goes on from JANBXA010000398.1 coordinate 44,395,477, forward strand.
CACTAATTGTTGAAAGCATTACTTCTTAAACTCAGAAAGGTAAAAGACAGTTAGAAAATTTGTTAATAAGTCAAGAAATTATTGAATTTTAATTTAACCTAAGTCAAAGTAACACAATTCAGTTTTTGGTAAATTTTTATAATTACTTTGCACATGTGTAGTAGATTCAACTCTGTCTGAGAATCTTTTATTATGTTGTTCTTTATTTGACAAGATTTTCATTGTTAAAGTTTGTACATAGGTTGTCTAAAAGTCCCCTGAGGCTTCACGGCTGTTCTCATTTTAGGAGCTGCAAGGTACTGGTGTGTAAGTACATCTCGTAGCCCCAAAGAAAGGGATGTGTACAATTAGACTGGGCAAATCAGAAACTGCATTTGCCTTCAGTTAGGGACTTCTTTGGGCTTGTGCCTACCCACGATTGTCTGGGCTCTAGGCTCTGTGTAAGGGTAATGAGAAGGCATTGAAGTTCCTCATTTCACACAATTAGTACAGGCTTTTCTAATCTTTATAACACAAATTCTGATTTCTAAGTAAACCAGATGAGAAATATAAATCCTAACCCTTGTTTTCTGGCTATGGTTTAGACATTTATTAGTCATATGTTCATGTCTTTTATCTTTCTTTCTGAATGATTTCTCAAATAAAATAATGTTGCACTTTTAGATGAACCTTTAAAAGATGCAGGTGGAGATGAGTGAAAAACAGACTAGGACAGTCTGACAGCTAACTGCACTGTACACATATAAGGTATTTTAAATATCGAATTGTGGGATATGTAGCTTCAAAATACTTTCTCTAACTTTAAGTTAGCACTATTTCCTTATAGATATAAGTTTGAAATTTATCGAAGCCTAAATTTATACTATTTTCTTCAGACTGCTGTAAACATAAAATTTCAGATTTATACACTATTGCCTGGGATGTCTTTATACAACTGATTGCATCCTGGTTCCTTTTTCTTTTATTCATTCTTCTCTCCTATATTATGACTGCAGTTTATTCTCCCTCCTTTCTTTCCAGTCTCTCTTCCAAACCTCCCCTTTCTTCCAAATCTACACTTGCCCCTACCTTTCCTCTGAAAATAGCAGGCCTCCCAAGGAAACCAGTCAAAAGCAGCATAACAAGTTACTGTAAGACCAGGCACATATAATCACATTAAGGCTAGATGAGACAATCCAGTAAGAGAAAAAGAATCCTATGAACTGGTAAGAGTCAAAAACTACCACTCCTCCAATAGTTAGGAATCCCACAAGGACGCCAAGCTATTCAGTCATAACATATACACAGTGGACCTAGTTCAGACCCGTGAAGGCTTCCTGATCTCTGCAAGCCCCCATGAGTCTGGGTCAGTTGATTCTGCAGACCTTGTTCTCTGTTCTCATGGTGTCCCAGGCCCCTCTTGTTCCTCTAATCCTTCCACCTTCTCCCAGAGTTCTGCCCAATGTTTGGCTGTGTAATTCTGCATCTTCTCCAATCAGTTGCAAGATGGAATCACTCTGTTTTTTTCGTGACTATAGTGTCAGGCTCTAGTCCTAGAACATTCTTTCGGCAGGACAAATACTAGGTCAAAGATTTTATGGCTAAGTTGGTGTCCCAGTTCTTCCACTTGAGGCCTTTCCTGGTTAAAGAAGATGGATTGTTCAGGTCCCATGTCCCTCATTACTAGGATTCTTTTCTAGGGTTACTTTTTTAGATTCCATGGAGTTTCTTGTGTCAAGCCAAGTGAGTTGACAAATATACTTGTAATTTAACAGGTCTAAGACTGTTTTTGACTCACTGCACTCTTCAGAGCTTTAGTAGAAAAGTAAACTGGACAAGGTACACTCCATTATGTCTCTTGATACATAGCCTAGGTTCTGGTCTCTAAAATAAAAAAAAATGACTGTAAACAGATTAGTTAGAAATCTAGTGTCTCATGGGATCCCAATTTTCCTCCACCTCACTTACAATTAGTGTTAAGTTTAGCACTTAAACCTTTCTTTTATTTAATGATTTCATTTTATACTTTTAAGCCAATCTCTCTGAATTAATGACATAGTGACATTGTCTCCTAATACCTTTCCATAGTCTAGTTTCTTTGAAATTAGTTTTTTTTTTCTCCCATTGCTTTCAAGTAGCCTTCAAAAAAATTGGCATAATATCAAATCTTTGTCACAGTGAAAACCTTTTGCCTCTTTCTCTTATGACCAACAGCCAGTCGTGGACATGTTAATTCTCATGTCTACATTTTAGATTGTCTTTTATATGATTGGTTTCTCAAGATTCTTGGATAGTCTAGGCACATAAATGATGGTCAGTATTGAAGGGCAAAAACATCACTGACACATTCTGTTTGCTTCTGTTTAGTTCCATTTTTCTCACGAGGATTGTCACCTGACTAGAAGGCTGACTGGAGGTTCTGTGTAAATGGGGGAAGTCGGGGAAATGTTTTGACAGCTAGTTGCTTTGAAGTACCCTTGGGAAAAGAGCAAGTTACTGAGAAAGAGCCTCCCACAGGCTGTTATCATGTGTTCTACTGCTAAAAGAAAATGTTCTGCCACCTTTCATTTTAAATATGTCTGTATCAGACTAGAGCATGCAAAAGCTTGTTTGGCTTCTTTTCCAAGCCATACATACCATCTTCTCAAGGTGTATTTATGATAAAGATCAATCACTCACCCACTGGGATTTGAAAACTGTTTGGGGGTAGGGCCTCAGAGAAAAAGCTTTTGCTATCAACCATGACTCTGCATAGACACAAATGAAAAATTCCTCTGTCTCAACCCTTTGAGAAATGCCTTACTTTAAAGAAAGAACCTGAGACACCACTGTGCTTGTCAGGTTTTATCAACTTGTTACACACTAGAATCTTCATGGAAGAAGAAACTTCAACTGAGAAACTGCCTTCAGAAAAGAGCCTGTGGGGTATATCTGCAGGCATTTTCTTGATTTAGAATCATGTAGGAGGGCCCAGATCATTGTAGTATCCACACCTTGGCAGGGGATCCTTGGTTAGATAAGAAAGCAAATAAGCTGAGTGCATCATGGAGAACAAAGCAGTATTCCTCTATAGTTCTTGACTCTGCTCTTGCTCAACTTTCTGCCCTGATTGACTGTGATCAGAACTTCTAAGCCAAATAAAATCATCCCTCAACAAGTTGATTTCAGCCATGGTACTTAGAACAGCAACATAAAGAATACTAGGACAATTTCTTTACGTGTGCTTTGTCTTTTTGATAACATGGCCAATAAGACTCCCCTTGGAAGACCTCACCCTCGCTGGGGTTGCAGAAATGGGATGGGATGAAGGTTGGTAGTGGTAACAAGGGAGGATGGGAGGGTGTGGAAACTGGGCTTGACATGTAAAACAAGCTTATTTTGAATATATACTTTAATATATTATCAAAAATATGTTAGAGATACAGTAACTAATAAAAATTAACTAAATTACAGACCATCATGAACTTGTTTAACATCTAACCAATTACTGATGAATGTTTCTATGAAGACTTAAAAACTATCCTAATATTCCTGTAGGAGGTAGTTATTACAGCAAATCCATGATGGTAGAAAAGAGGAACAAATATGGGCTCGTCTCAGCTTGTTACAAATATTATTGACAGACATCAAGCATTTACTATTTCCTAAAGTCTAGCCTTAGAAATTAGTCTGCAGGTTGCATATACATTTCACCCAAAGCCATTAATCTGTCTGCAGAAATAGCTCATGGGACGAGAAGAAACATAAAAAACATTGTGTGGTAGGAAATGACTTGTAACTAAAGGTGAAGTAAAATTACACTGATGTTATTTTAAACTGATTACTCAAGATTTCTTTGGAATGGCCCTTATTTCACTTTCCAGTCTATATCATTTTGCCATTTGTATTTTCACTAACTTTGGAATGGCCCTTATTTCACTTTCCAGTCTATTTCATTTTGCCATTTGTATTTTCACTAACTTTGACTTCTTTTCTGTCCCTTATTAGCTCCAAAACCCAAACATATTGTCAGGACCTCTTTTATCCTGCAAAAAGTGATATATGTACAGAAGTCTGTCTTTTTATCTGACCTCCCCATTTATGTCATTATCTTTTCTTCTGCTGACAGTTATTTGTCTAATCTGTTTCTGTCCCTGGTTATTGATTGATTAGAGGAATAATGGTAAATTGCAACTATCTTCCTTATGTGGTCTAATGTTTTAAAAAAGCAAATAGACTTGATTATGTATCACATCATGCAAATAATGCTGTTAGTAGTATGTTATATATTTGTGTTAATTATAAAACAAACTATACTCACTAATATTTAGACAATTATACATATATTATATCCATATACCTTTTAAAGATACAGTCACATACACATTTGTCTTGATAAGATTTTTCTTTATCAACAATCTAATAAATAGTTGAAAAAGAGCAATTTAATTTTCTGTTTTAATATTTTCATGCAAATGTACATTTAATTTAGACCTAGGTAGTATATTTGCAATGAATTGTAAAAATAGTATATGTGGAAATTTGTAATACATTATTCATATTAACTACTAATATGAATTATATCATGTAAGTTCCTCAGTAATGTAAATGTAGAACTAGTTAATAATTCACCTATACTATTCCTGAGAATATATCTATAGTTATCAAATATAACATACATGAAAATAATTATTATAGCCCTGATTCTTGCAGCATTATTGAAATTTACCCAATTATTAGCTCTGTCTATATGGCTATTAGTAGATGAGTAGATAAGAAATGTGATTAAATTTAAATCCTTCAGATTTGGGTTTTTATTTCTATTTCCTGAGTATTATGAAAATTGTTGTAAAAATCAGTGACTTCAAATCCTCTTTCAGAATTGTTTGTTAAGAGTTTAGTACTGCATTTACATAATAGAATACTATTCTGCAGAAAAAAAAACAAAACAAAAAACACAATGGATTATTAAAATTCATAGGCAAATGGATGGAACTTGAAGAAACCATCCTGAATGAGGTAACCCAGTCACAAAAAGAGGAACATGGCATGTACTCACTCATATGGATTTTAGACATAGAGCAAAGGATCACCAGGCTATACTTCATACCGCCAGAGAAACTAGGATACAAAGAAGATTCTAAGAAATTCATGCAAGGTCTCTCACAGAAGGGGGTAGGAACAAGATCTCCTAGGCATATTGAGAGTGGGGGGGAGGGCAATGAGTGGAGAGCAGACTAGGAGAAAGAGAAGGGGAAGAAAGGAAATCACATGGGACTAGGATGTTTGATTCAGAGGAGGATTAGACTAGAGAGAGAGAGAGAGAGAGAGAGAGAGAGAGAGAGAGAGAGAGAGAGAGAGAGAGACCATAAAAGAGGGAGCCATTATAGGTTTCAAGAAAAAACTGACTCTAGAGAAATGTCCAGAGACCTACAAGACTCACCCCAACTAACATTTTCAGCAACAATGGAAAGGCTACCATAAATGCCCTTCCCTGATAATGAGATCAATGACTAACTTATCCACCATCATGGAGACCTCATCTAGTAGCAGATGGAAACAGAAGCAGGCACCTACAGGTAAACACTGAGCTGAACTGGAATCCAGATGCAGAGCGGGAGGACAAGACCAGGCTACAGAAATACTTAGAGGCAACTGGCCTGAATAAGGAGGAGCTAATGGGCCCCCAGACTGGTAGCCAGGAATCCACCATTGGACAAACTCAGACCCCCTGAACATGGGTCTCTGTTAGAAGGCCTAGGCAGTCTAAGGGACCTCTGAGAGTGGAAACAGGATGTATTCCTGGTGCACAAAAGGACTTTGGGAGCAAATTCCCCATGGAGGGATATTCCCTTAACATAAAGGAAGGAGGGAGGGACTAGTCCCTACTCCAAATGACTTGACAGATTTAGATGACCCCATCAGGAAGATATCACCATATATATGGAGTGGGTGGGTGGATGGGAGGGTGGTTTGGGGGCATGGGAAAAGTGAAGTAAAAGGAGGGAGGGGTATGGAGAGGGAACTGGGATCAATATGTAAAATAAGAAAATTAATTAATTAATTAAAAAAAGAGAGAGAAAGAGTTTAGTGCTGGCAGCCATTATTGCCCAATTAAACAAAAATCATCTCACTTTAAAAAAAAATATATAATTAAACCATGTCTGTAAAAATATATACAAAATTGGAAACCATGTTAAGTGAAATAAACTACACTCATAGACATTTTATGTGTTAATTCTTATATAGTATCTAGATTTAGAAATAAAGAATAGAAAATAGACTACTTTCCACAAAAGATAGCAAGATGATGTAGTTTGAGTGGGTTCACCTTCACATTGCATTACAACATCATATATAATACCAATACATCAACTATATGTTCTTTGTATATCATAATGAAACCTATTAATTTGTAAGTTAATATGTACTAAATGTTTTAAGCTGTCACATTTCTGTTCTTCTTTTCCTGAAAGATGTACATGTTTGATTATGCATGGCTGTTGTTTATTTTAGGATGTTAACTTAAATGATGTCTCTAAATGTGCTTATAAAGATTTTCAAACTAGTTTGTGATTTTATTTAAACATGGTGATGTGAAACATATACAACATTTTTCCTTTCATTCATTGTGATGCCTCTTAAAATGCTATTAATAAAAAACAAATTATTTTGTGAAAAGAATCTTGTTCTACTTTCAATTTTGTCATTACATATTAGTTTTGAACACTGCATATCTCTATATGTTTATTTTATAGAGGCTACAAACCTCAAAATGTAGGATACCTAATAACTAAAAAATTAAAGATAATTTCAGGCGTCAAATGACTAAGCAATAAAATATATCTATCATTAAATAAAGAACTTACCAAGAATATATTATTTAAAAATGTTTGGAAAGTCAGAGGAACAAGTTGTATCATTGATATTTGAATACTGGACTTCTATGTCTTAAGAGCACTGAATTAAGTACTTCTGAAGAAAAGTATCAGGGCTCATGTGGAATTCATCATACAGAAAGCTTGTTATTTATACATAAAGATAGAATTCCATTATATTATTCATCAAAACATGGGAAACTGGACAGTGTTTCAGTTTTTAATATATTCCATTTTGGTTTAAATACTTCAACAAACAAAATGCTTCCATTCATTCAACAACAAATACTGTATTCAGGCATGCTGTTGTATGTCATTAAACCAAGCTGAGATATGATGAGTTCCAGGATATCCAGGTCTATATATTGAGAACCTGTATCAAACAAGGAAAGGAAATGAATGGGGGGAGGGCAAGGAAGAGAATGAAGAAAGGAAAAGAAATAAATATCTATGCTAAAATAGAGCCCTTTGAATACCACGTTAAACCTTATCTTATTCTAGAATCACATTGAAAAATAAACTCATGCATATTGTTCTTAGGTTTGGTCTTTTCATGGTGTCCCACCTTTACTGTTTTGTGTTAAGAATTTGTTGGATTTAAGATTTTCTATGGTCTTTGAATCAATTTTCTCAAGTTATGTTTAGTGCCTGGGATTCTCTCTTCCATCTCTTGTATTCTGTTGGTTATGCTTGCATCTGTAGTTCCTGATTGTTTACCTAGTTTTTCTATTTCCAGCATTATTTCAGTTTGTGTTTTCTCTGTTGTCTGAAAACAGTTCAGTTTTCAGGTCTTGAACTTTCTGAATTGTTTCCTTCATCTGTTTGATTGTTTTGTCTTGGCTTTCCTTGCTTTCTTTAAGAGATTTTTCATTAATTGCATTTTTTTGCAACTTGGTCTTTTCCTTTATTAATCCCATGTTTTATTTGTTTTTTCTTCAATTTCCTTAAGGTATCTTCTCATATCATCTTTGAGGGAGTCTATCACTTTTATGATTTTAAGTTGTTCTCTTCTACTTCAGGTAGACCAATAGAATCAAATCGAAAATCATGATATTAATCCACACATACCTTCAAACACCTGATTTTTGCCAAAACAGCTCAAATTATACAATTGAGGGAGGAAAACATCTTCAACAAATTGTGCTGGCACAACTGGATGATGTATGTGTAGAAAATTGCAGATAGACCCATGTCTATCACCATGCACAAAACTCAAGTCCAAATGGATCGAAGACTTCAACATAAATCTAGCCACACTGAACCTCTTAGAAGAGAAAGTGGGAGGTACCCTTGAAAAAATTCGTACAGGAGACTGCTTCCTGGACATAACACCAGTTGCACTGACACTGAGATCTACAATTAATGAAAGGGACCTCCTGAAACTGAGAAGCTTCTGTAAGGCTAAGGAAACAGTCTACAAGACCAAACTGCACCCCACAGACTTTGAAAAGATCTTCAACTACCCCACATCTGACAAACGGCTGATCTACAAAATATACAAAGAAATCAAGAAACTAGTCACCAAAATACCAAATAACCCTATTAAAAATTGTGGTATAGAACTGAGTAGAGAATTCTCAGTAAAGAAATCCAAAATTGTTGAAAGACATTTAAGAAGTGCTCAACATCCTTAGTTAATAGGGAAATACATATCAAAACAACTTACTCCTGTCAGAAGGCTAAAATTAGAAACACCAATGACAGCTTCTGCTGGAGAGGATGTGGAGAAAGGGGACCACTCCTCTACTGATGGTGGGAGTGCAAACTTGTACTGCCATTTTGGAGATCAGTATGGCAGGTCCTCAGAAAAATGGGACTAAATCTACCACAGGACACAGCAATTCAGCTCTTAGGCATATACCCAAATGAACCACATCCATGAAACAAAGTAATCTGTTCAACTAGGTTCATAGCAGCATTATTTTTAAAAGCAAGAGCCTGGAAGCAACATAGATGCTCCTCAAGTCAAGAATGGATAAAGAAGATGTAGCACATTTACACAATGGAATACTACTCAGGGGGAAAAACAATGGAATCTTGGAATTCATAGGCAAATGGATGGAACTTGAATAAACCATCCTGATTGAGGTAACCCAGTCACAAAGAGAGGAGCATGGTATGTACTCACTCATATGGATTTTTAGACATAGAACAAAGGATCAAACAGCCTATAATTCACACTGCCAGAGAAACTAGGATACAAGGAGGATTCTAAGAGATTCATACAAGATCCCTCACAGAAGGGGAAAGGAACAAGATCTCCTAAGCATATTGGTAGTGGGAGGGGAGGGTGTAAGCAATGAGTGGAGAAGGAGCAAGGAGAAAGATAAGGAGGAGGAGAACATATGAGACCAGGAAGATTGAGTCTGGGGATGAATAGACGAGAGCGAATAAAAGAGATACCATAATAGAAGGAGCCATTATAGGTTTGAAGAGAAAACTAACTCTAGAGACATGTCCAAAGACCTACAACTAACAATCTGAGAAACAGTGGAAAGGCTATCTTACATGCCCTTCCCTGATAATGAGATTGATAACTACCTTATATGCCATCATAGAGCCCTCATCTAGTAGCTGATGAAACAGAAGCAGACACCCACATCTAAACCCTGAGCTGAACTCCTGGAATCCAGTTGCAAAGAGGGAGGAGTGATAAGAAAAGGGCTCAAGTGCTACAGAGACAGCTGACCTGAACAGGTGGGAGCTCATGAACCTCTAGACAGATAGCTGGGAAAACAGCCGTATACCGACTCGACTGAGACCCCACATTCAGAATGCTGAACTTGGGTCTCAGTTAGAGTGCCTGGGAAGTCTAAGGGACCCCTGACTGTGGAATCAGGATGTATCCCTGGTGTATAAAAGGACTTGGGAGCTCATTCCACATGGAGTGTTACTCCCTTAGCCTGGAGGCAGGGGGCAGGGCCTAGACCCTACTCCAAATGACTTGACAGATTTTGATGATCCCTCCTGGAATATATCACCCTCCCTGTTAAGGGGGGAGGATGGGAGATGGGGTCAGGGGTCCATGGGAGGGAAATGAGAGGGAACTGAGATCAATATGTAAAATAAGAAAAAATAATATATTTAAAAAATAAAATATAAATAAACCCACCAAACCTGAGAAAATTGTCTTGTTTAATTAATACATATTTTTCCTTTTTAAATTATTTTTACTTATTATCAATCCCAGATTCATTAATTAATATATTAAGAAGACAATAAAGTGCATTTACAACACTATTAACCTTTTTTTTTGTAAATTTCTGTTTGCCCAGATTTTTCCTTATAGTTCCACACAATAAACAATTGTAGACAGTTTTTATCCTGCCCAGTGCAATCCCCATTTAGTCCCAAATAAACACACAGAGGTTTATATTAATTATAAACTGTTTGGCTTCTTATTGGCTAGCCCTTTCTTAATTATTAACCCATTTCTATTAACTTGTATATCTCCATTTTGTCTTGGGCTACTGGTGTTGTCCAGCTCTCTTGCTCCCTCAGTAGCTTACCTGGCATCTCCTAGTCTAGTTTCCCTGCCTTTACTTCCTGCCTAGATATTGGCCAATAAGAATGTATTCATCAACCAATAAGAAAAACATATATTCACAGCATAGAGAGCGCACCCCTGTATGAGTTTCTTGCACTGTCTTTCTATTTCACTCCTTGTATTTCATATATTTTTCTTCCAATATTTTATTTTCTTTTAGGTAGCTAAAGTCATAACATATCTTCAAAATTGCTTTTCTTTCTTACATGGATCTTTTTAAGTTATAAGTTTCTATCCATATTCACAAGGAGTGAAGAAGGGGGAGTAAGATGATATGTGTCATGTTGTAGTATCATTTTTCTATAACTGTTACATAATTAGTACATTTGTATGTACCTGGATATAATTCTTCTTACTTAACATTTAGTCAATATGTACTTAGCTTTTCAGTGCTCCATCTTAAATCTTGCCATCCCAAACTAGTAAAAGTGGCATAAAGAAATACTAACAACTAGAATAGAATTTAGACATTTAACATGTTTTACAATTATTGAATATATTTTTAAATTAGAGAGGATATATTGGAAGATTTGAACAAAGAAAAGGGTAAAGATAGGTATAATTAATTGTAATCTCAAGAAAAAACATAAAGTCATTAAAAATTATTGTATTTACTGAGAACAAATATTTACCAAAATGGCTATGAGATACATAAAAAGTGACCAGATAGAAATCATTTAAAATAAAATATTTCTACTTTAAAGAAATGTTTTTTCAAGCAATAACTCCAATCATCAATGTATTCTGAAGTTTAGCTAGCACAGTTATTCTGCAGGAAAATGAATAGATCAAATATTTACTTCCTTTGCATTGCTGCTCAATTACAACACAATAGATGGCTTTCTTTCCATTTGTGAGAAATTAGCAAATTAAGCATCAGGGGAATAATCCACGCAGTAGATAATTACATAGAGAGGCTGGAAAAAAAATCTCCATCTTCAGATACTTCTTGATAAATAGAAAATAAATAATTCTCCAAATTTTACCTTCCTGAGAGAGAAACTAAATGTTATGATAGTAGTTTTGTTCATAAGCTCTTGAATATGTCAACATTATTTTAGTGACTTTTAGGTATTAGAACAATGATAAAAGCCATTTAAAAAATGAGGAAAACTGTCATGTGGAATAGCTTGCAATTAGGAGTGATGGTTTTACTTGCTATGCTTTGATGAAGCTCCTCTACTCAATTATTCTCTGCTGTCTTGTTTGTTTAAGTGAACTCATTGCAGAACAGTATTCCAACATACTCAGAGGCATGTCTTACATATTCCTATACTCTCTAGTAGTCCAATTTATATTTAGTTTCTTCTGTATGAATTTCTAAATTTGAAAATGAAAGTCAAATATTTAATAGTTGCCAGTGAAACCTTAATTAATGAATACTATATTTCTGTGATTATTTAAAAAAATTTATTTTTATACATTCTTTCAGTCTTTTGAGTTTCATAAAATGTTCTTGAACATACGCTCTCCAGGCCAACCCAATGCTCCTCCTCTATCCACCCAATTCTATCATTCCTTTTAACCCTTCAAGATCAATTTGTGCAACTGCAAATATTCTTGTATGCATGCTCTTCCACTGATATGATTGACTTATCAAAGTCTATAATTGTAGAGAAAACTGACTTTTTCCAGCATCTAAATTCCTCATCATACTGTGACTAGAGTTGGGATTATATGTCCAGCACTCCTCTCCAGGCTGGAAAATGAGTTCATGTATGTAACTATATACTGGGGCTATGAATTCATGTTTTTATTCTGCTCTGCTGTATTTGGAAATATTATCCTGTAGCCATCCATGGCCTCTGGTGAATATACTCTTTCTTACACCTCCTCTGCAATGATCTCTCAGCTTGGGATCACTGTCTTTGATAAGGGACTGATAATGGCCAGATTATAAAATGATTACGCATGTGGAGTAAATCAGAATAAACATGCACACCCATAAATAATCAGGTAGTGAGTGTCCTATTATCAGTTATTAGGACCTCAGGATGGCTTATAAATAAATAACACAAATTAACTAACACAAATACAAGATGTAATTTTACAATCAATATTTGTTTACCCATGCCTTCTGTCAACTTAATATTCTTATCAGTAAGTTTTATTTGAATGGATTTTATTATCATATTGAGATAATAATACCTCCAGATTTTGCCCACAGATTTATTTTTTAGACTCCATTCCTATGAGTTACTATGATTACTCAACCATTTGTGATTTTACATTGCCTGTAGATAACCTTTTAAATATGGTGACATGTGATACTTCTCAATGGAAGTACATAGGTTTGGAATTCTTATTCAATTTTATTTGGTAACGGTTCCAGAGGAGTAGAACAATGGGTAAATTTCAATGTATTTGACTTCTTTTTTTTTTTTTTGGCCAAATGCAATACTAGAATCCTACTTGGTCTTATGTTTCCAAATCAACAAAAGTACAAAGGGTCAAACTGAGTAGATGTGAGATTATCTAACAAAATGTGAAGGCCATTTGAAAAATCATCATTTATCAAACTGAGGAGTAAGCCACAAATTTTGAGTAAAGGGTTGAAATAATCAATGTTTGTCATTTAGATGGCTAAGTATAGAGAAAAATGATACACAAAGTAAAGCAGGGAGAAAACACTGACAAGAAAAATAAGATTGTTTTTTCTTTTTCTTCAATATTTTTTTCTTATTTTACATATTGATCCCAGTGCCTTCTCCCTCCCACCCTCACAAAGTCCCCATATATCCTCCATCCCATCCCCCATCCACTTCCTATGGAGGGTGAGGCCTTCCATGAGGGATTGTCAAAATATGTCAAGTCCTTTGGGATAGGTCCTAGACCATCCCACATATCTCTTGGCTAAGGGAGTATCCCTCCATCTGGAATGGGATCCTGAATTCTGTTCATGCACATTCTGGTTCCACTGTCAGAGGTCCCAGGCCTCCTAACTAAGACTCATGTTCCAGAAGACTGGGTTGGTCTTATGCTGGTTACCTAACTATCAGTCTGGGGTCCATGAGATCCCACTTGTTCATGTTAGCTGTTTCTGTGGGTGTCTCCAGCATGTTCTTTAGCCCTTTGTTCATCCTTCTCCCTCTCTGCAAATGGATTCCAGGGATTCAGCTCAGAGTTTAGCTGTGGGTGTCTGCTTCGGTTTCCATCAGCCACTGAATGAAGGTTCTCACTCAGGATAGATTCCTCCAGTTCCATCCATTTGCTTGGGAATTTCAAGATTCCATTGCTTTTTTTGTTTGTTTGTTTGTTTCGATAAGAAGTACTCTATGATGAAAATGTACTACATTTTTTATTATACATTCTTCATTTGAGGGGCATCTAGGTTGCTTCCAGGTTCTGGCTATTACAAATAATGCTGCTATGAACATAGCTGAACAGATGTCTTTGTTGCATGAATGTGCATCTTTTGGGTAATGCATAAGAATGTAATTGTACCAGCAGTGCAGGAGTGTTCCCCTTTCTTTACACATTCTCCAACATAAACTGTTATTGGTGTTTTTGATTTTAGCCATTCTGAGAGGAGTAAGATGGTATCTCTGAGTTGTTTTGATTTGCATTTCACTGATGGCTACGGATGTTGAACATTTTCTTAAGTGTCTTTCAGCCATTTTAGATTCCTCTATTGACAATTCTCTATTTATGTACCCTACTTTTTAGTTGGATTATTTTGTGTTTTAGTAACTAGCTTCTAGAGTTTTTTTTATATATTTTGGAGATCAGCCCTCTGTCAGATATGATAGTTTACATAAGTGACCTGAAAAACTTTACCATGGAACTTCTACCTAATCAAACAAGTGAGCAAGAACTTTAAGTCTTTAAGGAAACAAATTAAAGAAGATACCAGAAAAAGGAAAGATTTCCCATGCTCTTGGATAGGTAGGATCAACATAGTAAAAATGGGGATATTGTTAAAAGCAATCTACAGATTCAATTCAATCCTCATCAAAATCCCAGCACAATTCTTCACAGACCTTGAAAGTACAATACTCAACTTAAATGGAAAAAACAAAAGACCCAGGAAAGCCAACACAACCCTGTATAATAAAGGAACTTCCAGAGGCATCTCCTTCCTGACTTCAACCTCTACTATAAAGCCATAATCCTGAAAACAGTTTAGTATTGGCACAAAAATAGACAGGCAGACCAAAGGAATTGAATTGAAAATCCTGATATTAACCCACACACCTAGGAACACCTGATTTTTGACAAAGCAGCTAAAGTTATACAATGAAAGAAGGATCTTCAAGAAATGCTGCTGGAATAACTGGTTGCTAGCATGTAAAAGACTGCAGATAGATCTATATCTATTACCATGCACAAAACTCAACTATAAATGCATCAAAGACCTCAACACAAATCCAGCCACACTGAAACTCTTAGAAGAGAATGTGGGAGTTACCCTTGAATGAATTGGTACAGGAGACCACTTCTTGAACATACTACCAGTAACATAGACACTAATATCTACAATTAATAAAGGTGAACTTCTGAAGGTGAGAAGCTTTGGTAAGGCAAAGGACACAGTCAAGAAGACAAAATGGCAACCTACAGAATGGGAAAAGATCTTCACCAAGATTATTTTTTCAAATATTATGATTCTGCAAAGAGGAAATTTCTAAAATCATGAATAGATGCAGCAAAATGAATGACTATTCAGATGATCTGTAAAGGAATCTCAAGGAAAAAATGCTGATTAGTATTTCTGGTTTAATTAAAGGTATTGTACATTTAATAATACAACAAATGGCAAGTGATTTAAAAAGTTCATAGATACAACAATGCCATTAGTTAGCCATCTGGTATTCTGCATGAAGAAATAATTAAAAAAGAAGAACAACTAAGCAGTGATCAAAAAAAGGCATAAAAGTGAAAGTGCAAAAATATCATTGGAAAAACTAATAGTGCTATTGAATAGGACATACGGATGCAGTCCTTAAAAGTCACTGTAATTCTAAGTACTTGAGATCCTATGATATGTTCTCTGCAATTGTAAGTTATTTACTTAAGTTGACATATTTACTATTGCTAGTGTTAAAAATAATTGCATCCTCTTAAAAGGCAATGTGGTACTTTAACCAAATAAAATTAATGACCACTATTTTATGACTGAGAGGTTAAACAGTAGTAAGTCACTTCAGTAACTCAGCCAGGAAACATGAGCAGCACTTGGACAAAGGTGCTCATATTCCTTTTCAGAGCCTGTAGGTCTGGAAGGAAATGATCTTGATGTCTTTCATGTTAGGGCGATTCCGTTGGGTTCCTTAGATGAGGTATGAACTAAAGATGAGGTTCTTTAGGATGACAAAATACCATCTCAATATATCTGGGTTAAAGAGTATTAATCACAGGCAGCCAAGATTAACGTCCTGAATCTTTCCATAAGTGAGCTGATGACTCTAATTATACAGAGAAGTTCTGAATATGATTTCCACACATTGTTTTATTCTAACCCATTTTCCACATACCTAACAAGAAGAAAATAAGGGGACAGGAAGTAAAAAAGGGAAGTGGGTGGAATGGAAAAGTTCTACACCTTAAATTATTTTACAAACATACTGATTTTCTTGTTAATAATATTATTATTAAGATTGTCTGGTGTTGAACAGGTAT
Source organism: Cricetiscus sungorus (assembly GCA_030556225.1). Lineage (NCBI taxonomy): Eukaryota > Metazoa > Chordata > Mammalia > Rodentia > Cricetidae > Cricetiscus > Cricetiscus sungorus. The sequence goes on from JANBXA010000398.1 coordinate 44,411,479, forward strand.
TGGTTACCCTGGTGAGTTACAGATTATTGTGAGCTGCTGTGTGAGTGCCAGAAATTGAACCAAGGTCCTTTTCAAAAGTAGTCAGTGCTTTTACATCCTAAGTTATTTTGAAATTATCAGAAAAAATGAACAGAATCAAAAAAAAAAAATTTTCCAAGTGGCGTAATGCAGTCAAGATAAATGTGGTGTGTATTCACTTATATGTGGATATTAATCATTAAATAAATGATAAACAACCTACAATCCATAGAACCAGGGAGGGTAGGTGTAGAAGAAGGGACTAGGAGGGACACAGACAGATGGATTTTCCTGTAAGGGGAAAATAATAGATTTATAGGTAGACTTAGTGCTGATGGGGAAAGGATGGAGAGATGGGATGTAGAATTGATGGAAGGAATGTGGGGAAGAAGAGCTGGAAGTGAGGGAAATTTGAGGGATGATATTGAAATTTAGTGTACTGGAAAATTCCAAAATATATGAAGATGGTCATAATGAGGTCTCCTAATAGTGGGGGAGACAAATTCTCAACTGGCCATATCTTGTTATCAAATGAGGCTTCCATTAGTCAAACTATGCTACATTCAGTTGACTTGTTGGGCAAGGAGGTCCCATGCAATTCCCCAATCAACCCATGCTGTTGCTCAAACAATGGTCTGTGTTGCATACACTGACAGTAGGACCCTGTTGCCACAACATTTACAGTGCTCACTGAATATGAGAAGTATGAGCTGGTGCCTACATGGGCCTTAAACCCTACATCTTATTGTCTTTCGTGTATAAAGATTAACTGTATGCTACAAAGAGAAAAACATAAACACCAACCCAGTTACAAAAACTTTTGGTTTTTAATCTGTCCTTTGAGCAAGATATACCAGAGAAATGGTGACAGAGAATGTAGGAGAGTAGCCAACCAATGTCTGATGTGAGATAGTCCCACCTTATGAAAGAGAACCCATGTCTGACTTTGCTTGCGTAACCAAACTAAATATCCCATAGATTGAGATAAAAACCAAGGACTATTAGTGAAAGGAGAGAGAGGGAGAGAGAGAGAGAGAAAGAAAGAGAGAGAGAGAGAAAGAAAGAGAGAAACACATTTAATGATATTCTGCTATATCACAAGTCAGTACTTTATTCAGTCACCATCAGAGAGGTTTCCTCCTGAAACAGATGGAAACAAATGTAGAGACCTACAGCCAGACCTTATTTACAGAGAGAGATAGAGTGCCCTTAAAACACACAGGTCTCCCTCTCCTGTCCCACTACCAACCACCGTTCCCTTTCTGCTCCCTAGGGAAGAAGAGACCTTCCTTGGGAGGTCTTCAAAGTCTATCATATCATTTGGAATGGGCTCCCAAAGTCCACTCATATACTACGGATAAATACTGATCCATAACCAGAAGCCCCACAGTCTGCCCAGTCCTCCTAACTAACACCCACATTTAGTGGGTTTGGATCAATCCTATGCTGGTTTCCCAGGAATCAGATTAGGGTACTGAACCCTTGTTCAGGTTCCACTGTCAGAGTTTCCATAGACAGCGCAGGCCTCCTAACTAAGATTCATGTTCAAGAAGTGTAGGTTGGTCTTATGCTGGTTACCCATCTATCAGTCTGGGATCCATGAGCTATTGCTGTTCAGGTCAGCTGTTTCTGTGGCTTTCTCCAGCCTGGTCTTGAGTCCTTTGCTCATCACTCCTCCCTCTCTGCAACTAGAAAGGAGAAGAAGAGAGGAAGGCATGAGGGAGCAGGAAAATTGAGTCAGGAAAAGAACAGAGGAGAGCCAAAAAAAAAAAAAAAAAAAAAAAAAAGAGATACCATAATAGAGTGAGCCATTGTAGGTTTAAAGAGAAATCTGACACTAGAGAAACATCTAGAACTCTACAAGGATGACCCAATTAACAATCTAAACAATAGTGATGAGGCTACTTTAAATACCATTCTCCAACAATGAGATTAATGACTACCTTATATGCCATCCTAGAGTCTTCATCCAGTAGCTGATGGAAGCAGAAGCAGATACCCACAGCTAAACACTGAGCCAACCACCAGCCTTCAGCTCTTGTGGCCTAGCTGCTCTTGGTAGTGGAGGAGTTGCCATATGAATAGGATATCCTTAGTTTAAAAGGCAGCAACAACTAAAAAAGAAAACCAACATCACAAAAATAAATAAAATATGTGCATTGTTCCCCAAAATCAGCATTTTTGAAGATCACAGTTGGGTTATGAAATTATTTCTTAGTCAAATCACAATATGATTGTTCTAATACTAAATAAAACTAAAAAACAGAGCACTTACCACAAGACTTCAAATTAAATTGCAATAGACCTCTCAATTTTAGAGAAATAAACATAATAAAAGATGAAAATTATAGTAACTACAGTTAGTGAAGTTTAAAGAACCAAGTGGAAGGAAAAGAATAATTCCTGTATCATCTCTATGGAAAACTCCATAAGAAGGTAAAGTTTGCCAAGAACCGTGGTGTGTTTGTTATGAGGAAAAGATAGCATGGTAAACATGAAGCAAAACTAGAATGAATTCAGCAATCTAAGGTATAATTAAAACAATTTTAAATAAGTATACAAATACCTCAGTAAATCAAACAAAAATAAAACTGAGAACATGTAAAGGTGGAGAGTATTACCTTTTAACATAAGAGATAATGTGGCAAAAGTAGAACATGGAAGACTATCTCACACTTTAAAATGCCTAATAAATTTTTATGACTGGCTATTGATTACCTGTGCTAATTAACATGACAAAATGAGATATCTAGAAATTACATGAATTATGAAGGTAGTGAACAATATCAGCTATTGAGAATTCTTCACAAAAATTCAGCCTTGAATCTAATTGAGGCCTATGTGGTAAAATTCTTCATATATTCAATGCTGAGGAATATTTACCATCAAGATACAGAAAGAAAAATCTGACTGTGGGAAATTCTGCAATAGAGTCTCTGTAAGAGATTAGTTGAAGAAAAATTCATATAATAGTATGCAGATTAGAAAAGACAAAACCACAGCAAGCAAATCTAATGAAAATAAAATTTAAGTTGGACTAAATCAATCAATGCTATAATATAATGGAGAGTGAGCTTCACCTTGCTTAAAACAAAAGTGCAATACCTAAATGTAATACAAAGACGATTCCTGTAATTTTTGAATTTCTGGAGTGAAGACTCAAAAAAGCCATTTTCTTTAGAGATAATATGTTTATATAACATTTCTCTTGTTTTTCATTTTATAGCTCACACCAAGCAGGGGTCACTAAACAAATAAGGAATGATATTTGTTAAGGATAGGCATCATCATCATGGCTAAAAACAATGTCACTACTTTCTGAACAAAAAGCAGATGAGTTTCATAGACACTAGTAAAATCTCATTTAAATTATGAACTCTATCTGTAGATCTAGCATTTGCTTGGTGATCCAAAATCTATATTTCAGGAAAGTAAAGATTGGAAGAAGTATCCAAAATTCCCATAGCCTTGCATATTGTTTGTGGATTGTTAATTAAGTACAGAGTAAAATTCATAATTTAGACATACCCTTACACACAAAGAAGTCTGTAACAAGACTGAATAGTCACAACAGAATGTAGAAGTGACCGCTCAGACTAGGTTTTGTGACTTAGTCAATTCTGCAAACTCAATTGAAACTCAATTCTGCAATGCAGTAACAGAAGGAAGAAAGCAAAGACCATTCAGATATTTAGAAACTCTCTATGATGAAAAGAACTCTAATAATGTTCTCTCACTGGAGACACTATGGTAACAAACATAAAATTAGAGAGAAATCTCATGATGATTCAGATGAAGTTCTTTAAGAGAATGAGCCTTATGTATACATTCTGTTGAAATGAACTTTATTGAGTCCTTTCAACTTAACCGAGTTTGTATAATCTTTATTTAAGTGAATTTTAATTGACTATGGTAATGCATTTAATGCTTTCTATGGTAAAACTACTGTGCAGGTGAAATGCTTGATTTTTCAACTTAATTTGGAAAGCACCTCCAGAATTCAAAGAAAATTCTTCAACAAAAATTTTCCCAGCAAGATACTCTGTTGTCACAACATCCTTCTCCTTGTTTTATCTATCAATTGATATACAAATATAGCCAGAGTACTAATTCTTAATTGCTAACATTAATCTATGTAAATGTAAAAGAAAGACCTTTTACTCAGAGTGGTCAAAATTTGCCACATTAAAGTCAAATATCCTGTCAAGATCATTAAACAAAGTATCTATAAATCATTCAATAAATACAGCATGTGAAAGGGAATGCATCTGAAGGAAATAATGTATAAACCATTACAACAAAATCAAAGATAAGAAATAACAAAAATAATTATTAGAGATATTTAGTTCATCCATCTGTATCATTATAAAATATTTTTTAATCATGTACCAAGCTGGGAGGTTGGATTATGCTGTTGATAGAATATGAACACCTGACACCTTCTTCTTTTATGCTGTTGAGTAGATGTATGAATATCTTCTTCATTCATGTTGTTGAATGGATGTATGGATACATTTCCATTTATGCTGTTGAGTACATGGATAGAGGTCTTTGTCATGAAGTCTAAGTTCTAGCTAAACAAAAGTAACAAAGTAGCAAGAGAAGAGTTAGGGGTAAAAGTCTGTGACAAAGTTTGTGTTCTACAAGTGAGAGATCCTTGCTTTAATCCTCTGTACAACAACAAAAACAAGAGAAAAAATAAAACAACAGGAGAGGAACATACTACATTATTTTTCAATTCAGAAAGAAAATCTCTATCAAACTAGCAAGAACGATGTCTTAAAGAATAAACAGAATAGTTGAAGATGTCTAATACTCCCATTATTTCAACTCAAAAGCTCTTTGAACAACCATTCATTTTCTCTCTCTCTCTTTTTCTACAGGTGGTTTAAATTTTAGCAGACATGACAGATAAGCACACTTGTTCCTATGCCTTGCCTACAAATTCAAGCACCTGATATGTGGTGCACTTTTGAGATTCCAACTGATATTTAAGAAACCTTGTGTGAGTCAGTGTACAAGAGTCTACTATATAACCAGTGTCAGGAAAATAGGAAGCTGGTGGCAGGGATGGAAGTCAGCCTTTGTGGGAAATACCAAGCTTTCCCTGAATAACTGTCCTCTCTGTTTTATTTGTTATAATGAACACCAATTTGTATTCAGTCAAAATGTAATATTTGCAAGTTTCCCCTAAGTTTCATGTGGATTAGTCATTTGTCATGGGAACTCATCTGGTCTTCCACATGAACCCTTGGAGAAGGCCTCCCAAAGGAAAGACATATAAGACACATTCTTCCAAATTTGTCAGAATCTAAGTGAAATGCTAATGGCAGCTATCCATTTTAAAGGGATAGAGTTACATGTTCACAGCAGAGGTTTATGCTGTGTGAAAAGTGTGAGTGAAATCAAGCTTTTAAATTCATGGAAAAGAGACAACTCTATGTTTTATTACTAGCATTTTGTGTAGGTGTGTGTGTGAAGACAAAACTTTTCCTCAAACTTAGTCATTATAAATTGAGCTCTTATGTATGATAATCAATAATTCCCAAACATATAAGAATATATCTGAGACAATGAACACTCTAGATTAACTATCTCAACTAACGGTAACCAGGACAGTAAGTATTAGCTACAAGTTACAAAATCATTAACATTAAAATGCCAACACATCTGTGGCAGTTGGAAAAGAGAATGAAGTTCTATGTGAAAATATAGGACACCTTACATTTCACAGAAGTCTACAAGTCTAGAACAAAATGAGGAGGGCACAGTGGAATGTGGTACATACCTGTAATCCTAGCCTCAATAGGCTGAGGCAAAGGGATTGTAAATTCAAATACAGACATAGATGCACTAAAGATATTCTCACATGAGGAAAGAAAGATGTGGAAGAGGGTATGGGAGAAGAGGGGGGAATAAGGAGATTAGGAGGAGGGTAAAAAAGGAAAGAGGGAAGGAAGGAAATGGAAGAAAAACAGAAAAAAGAAAGATTCATAAAATATAATTAATTGTAAAATCATAATATTTATGTGGTACCTAAATATAGTTAACAATTCATAACCATCACAATATTAGAGAAACTCATTTAAGAGTAATTTATAAAAACATTCAGTTGATAAGAAAGGGAAAATATTACATCAGAAGCATTCTCAAAATAAGTAAGTACAAAAACTGCTATTGAATGGGGTAAAATGGGATTGTGGGAGAAAATTAACAAAGTTTTTTAAGAAACCATTATGGGAGTATTAGTATTAATATCTAAAATTTAGAATTATTCTTTAAATCACTATAGAAAATAGTCATTTTTATCATTTAACTCTGAAAAAATCAAATCATTAAAGAAAAACATTAGCATCTTTTCTCCAAACATTTATGCACAAGAACATATAGTAAACATCCTCAGATATATAATATTTATCAAAATTTAGTAGGAAAAGTTTCGTCCTCATTGTCAGTATACCATAAGCCAATCATGGGGGAGGCAGGGGTAGTAAAATCTCCATAGAAAATGGAAGAATTATGGTGTTTCCATAATAATGAAAGTCTTAGTTTGAATTTTGGATCTACATCAAATGCTACAATGTTCAGAAGGCTTAGAAATGACTTCTTTTGGAATTCAAAAGAAAACTACAGTGTGGGATGGAGAGGAGGGGAAAGGAAGAGAAGGAATAAAGTGGATAAAAGCCATTGATGGAGAAGACTCCCAAACATTCTGGTCTATGGTCATTATAAACATATCACTTACCTTCTTATGTGACTATCCCTGTTTTTCAGAATAGTAAAGGTGTTTTTCATGGGCAGTGTTTACAAGGTCATAAAATATATTTTGCTTTGTGTTTGGTGATATTATAGTTTATTTTTCTGGTACTAGAATTTGCTTTAATAGACTACTTTGGAAGTGTTGAAAAATCTAAGAGGAGAGAACCTCTATTAGAAAACAAAATTTCAAAAGGAGACTCAAAATTTCTTGGCTAAAATGCCAAAATTTTTTATACATTCGCTTAGCAGACGTTAGTACCCATTGATAATTAGTTTAACTTTTAGTGGACATATCGTTGAGTCAGTGATCTGAGAGGAGATTTTCTAAGGTTACTCACTTTTGTTTTCCTTATTTGGAAAAATGAAATATAGAGAGGAAAATAGCAATAAATAACAACATTGTTCAGTTTCCAACAAATCATATGATCTAGGTTGAAATACATTCCAAGCTAGAAGTCTTTACACATTTATAAAATAACTATCTGAAACTCTTTAAAGCACTATTCTCTTCAAACATTTTGAAACAAAAATTTGCCTTTTGATTGGAACTGTGCGTTTCATTATAGAGATGGAACGCGATGTTCTGGCTTACATATTCTCTGCAGAAGGAAGTCCTTTTTTGTACTGAATTTTTAGCATATAGTAAAGATCCAGATTGTAAAAAAAATAATTTCAGGCATGACAGACTGGAAGTATATATTGAACAGATCTGGGAACAGAAATGATGCAAATGTCTCTCTCGCAGCTTCTGAGAATTATGTAATGGACTAGAATATCAGGGTAGGCTTCTGTTAGAGTGGAACATGGTCTCTCCGTCAGAGCATGGGACCGAAATGCCTTTTGGAAAGAAAAAAATGGCTATGTCCCACAAATTCTAGTGTATGGACATTTACTCTTGCCAGCTCATTATAGTTATGCACTAGGATAGGAATGTATAATTTAAATATTAGTAATAATTAAAGAGAGAAGGAAAACAATAACATTTCTTCCTAATAAGCAATTGGAGTAAAAGAAATTGACTCATTAAAGAAAGACAACCAGTGTTGCACTAAAAGTTAGAGATTAAAATCAATGAAATAGCTTTGAATCTCCAGTGTGTTATCATGTTTAAATTATTGTACAGTTTGTTTGCTCACAATGATAATTGTTATACTTATATTGATTTATGTATTATTTATTTCTTTACCAGTACAAATAAGAATAATGATGAACGAAAGTCTAATAGGAATATTTGGAAGATTAGCAGTTTCTATCTTTAAACTATTTTCTGTGCAGCGACTATATACAGTACAACTGAATAATGCTAGACATTAGCTAAAATGAAGGTTTTACCATAGTATCTTTGATAATGACATATACATGTGCTTATTTGTATGTGTGTAGACTTTGGAAAACATAATTTTAATATATGAATTAATGAGATTTTGCATCTGTAAACATGTAGTTACCATTAGGAATCATCCAAAAAAGTGTAAAAGCTACCAGTCCTGTTGCTGGATACACATTCAAACTGTAAGGTTCAGTTAAACCAGTCTGCTTTTAAAATATCTGCAATTTCAGTTCAACACAATGCGACTCACAATGTTTTATAAAAGGCTGTAGGGTGTACTTACTTTTCCTTAAAGATTTTCTAGGGAAAAGAATAATAACAGGGAACACATTTAAAATGATTTTTTAAAGATATTGCAAATTATTCAAAAAACACAAACAAAAAGCTGTGAGAACTTGCAAGTGTCTTAAATCTCTGAAGCAGCACTAAGGACTTTGTGGTGGGGATGGCATTTGTAATGGTACTGTTGTGAAAGGCTAGGCCATGTCAGTCAGTGTCTATGCTTATTGAACCACTCATAAAGAATTCAGTAAAGAGATGAGTACATGTTGACCCACTAACCAGATGGGCAAGATTTTATACAGCAGAGAGCAGAGACTTAGCTGTGGCAGCATTTAGAAGACTACAAGGGCCAATGATTTCTCTATGATCAGAGGGGACAAAATGAATTTTTTTACTTCTGCCCTAATCAGTAAGCAATCATGTAATTTGAATCTATTTCTGCTTTTTGGTTCTAAGGCTATGAAGTATCTAATACCAACTTTGGTAAATGGCAAAAAGGATAACGTGTGTGCTCCTGCGCGCATGTGCACACACACACACACACACACACACACACACACACACACACACATGCTCTTCTGTGTTCTGAGTGTACCCCAGAGTGTAAAGCCACTTCTACATTGTAAAACTTGTTCTGTGTCGGGAATTTGTAGAAACTCTTCAGGATGTCTCTATAAGACTGTTCACTGGTTAAAATTTATCACATAGCACTTCCAACTTAAAGAAAAATGCTCAGCTTTTAAAAATGTTCAGCTTTTAGGTTTTTGAAATTAATCAAAGTACAAGATTTGTGATATGGAAATATAAATCAAGCATAAAGAGTTAAATAAACTGAAACACAAGATATTGATTAAAGCAAAGATAATATTTAATTAGCTAGATTGCTTCTATGATCTTTTAAAATACCTTCAATATTTTGTCACAGAAATACAGTAAGTGTTGAAATCAAAGAAAAAATGATTTAAATTCCCATTATTTCCTTGCTCATTATAGATGTTTCTAAATACTTTACTCACTGGTAATATTTATATTTCTCTACTGTCTTTAAGTATATCCAAAATTACATCCTTATTTCCATTTGAACATTTTATGTTTTAAAGATGTTTTTTAACTCTACAATTTTCTTTTGTCTCAAATGTCCTGACAAATGGTAAGAAACTATTTAATAGTGATGCTTCCATATCTTTTCTTGAATCACTTTGTTTTCTTTTTCTAATAGTACATTGCTTCTCATTATCCTGTCTCAATGATTTCCTCTATGCTCCTTCCTCCAAGCAGTCTCTTAGATGAAAACAACAATACTATCTATGGGTCTTTTCCTAATAGATCACAGGCCCTGGGATAAATGCTTCCCATCTATGGTCTGCCCTCTTTTCAGGAGGCCTGTAAAGGAAGCACTGTATCTGCAGGCAAGGAACGTGAGGTTCAACATGGTTGCAGTCAGTTCCTGAGAAGCATATTTTCATGCACTTTTACTTCTATCGTTTCTACATGCAAATAAGCCACTAGGTATGTTTGTGCATTTGTGTATTCACAACTATGCATGTGAATATTGGACATTGGATTCTAAAGTGGATAAAGAAAATGGATGAATTTTATTCATACACTGCAGAATTTTCATAGAGTCCTTGTATTTCTTTCATTTAATAGCATAACTAAAAAATAGTATTTAGCAAAGTTTACTTACTGACTAACAATAACATCTCCAGGTTTATATGGAGAACTGTCTGAAGAATTAATGCCTTCCATCCTTATACTGTAAATCATTCAAGCCCATAGAACTGAAATTAACAAGAATAACATTTTCTATTAATTTAATTTCCCCCAGTTTTAAAGCACAGTTTAAGAAAATATACCTGTTATCAAAATATAATGTTTTCTGAAAGTGTCAAATTTGGTTTTGTCTAACAAAAAATGATTGCAATTAGTAATTTTCTCATAAATCATCTTTTGCATTGCAGAATGTAGGAAAGAAATGTCTTTAGGGATCTTAGTTTTCAGTTGATAGTAATTAGATATTTTAAAAAAATGAAATTTAAAGCTCATACTGTTCTGGCTTGAACAGTGCCAAATGATAATCCAATGTGACATACATTTCCTATAGCAATAAAATTTTGGCAGATAAACTCCCCAATGAGAAACTACAATTTTGATGCTTAGATGGATTTTGTGATAGAAAGCAAGTAAAAAAGAAGGAACAGAATTTTATATATATATTTGACAGTGCCACTAATCCCCTTTTAATGTTTACTGAAAGTGCCTAAGTGTCTGTATCCATAGAGAGTGAGAACATCCAGGACAGGGTACACAATGCACCAGGGACTCCTTCCTCTCCTGGAAGCTGGAGATAATCACTGTTTGCTATTTACACTAAAATTAATTCCTAAAAATATTTCATTCCTTTCATTCATTATATTATGAAGTCTTGGACCTGGGCATTTAGAAATGTGGAAATTGTAAAACTTTGACACACCATGTAAATGAGGTGTCACTGTATCATGCTATTTAAATGAAGTTTGGAACAAACATTTACTAGGAAGTTTGGAAAACTTATAACGAGATTACCTCATAACTTTTTTTAAATAAGTGAATTCTTGTATTTCCCCCCAGCCATCTTTTAATTCCAACAAGAAGGTAGAGTGTGCCAATCTCGCTCTCCAGCAGCAAAGCTAAGCATTGTCTTATTGCAGTAATTAGCCAGCCTCTGAGCCTGGTGTTTAAGTGGCTCCCTGTTTCCTTAAGATAATAATTGTCTCTGGGCGTCTTCGTCTTTCTAGTGAAGACATTGAAATTCGAATTATCAGTCTGAATCAACAAGCTATTTTCCATTATCAGTTCTAAAACGAGGCTAGTTTGGGATGGGGAATAAAAGTGTCCAGAACCGTCTGTGCATTTTCCTCACTTTTTAATGTCATGTTCATGATTAGTTAGGAGACATAAGAAACTAGATGCTTAACACAAGTTGCAAGAATGGTTCAATTTTAAAGTTTCTTCCTGAAATGAAGTAAGTGTATTTTTAAATATCATGATTATAAGCAGTCAGGGATACAACCTGGGTGAGGGGTAAGAACTAAAATGCCTTTGGAACTGCTCTGGTTGTGGGAACTTTTATTTGCTTATATTAGAGATCAAAAAAATCACAAATGAAAGAAAAAAGAGTAATTAAGATAATTAAAAATTCAGACTTAATATAAATCTCTGTCAGACAAGCTAGATATAGGAATGTCCATTTATTAAAATTAAATTACAGCTTCATCCTTCTAACACTCAAGATCTACTAACAAAAAAAGACAGTTGCGTTTGCTCACAATGGCTACATCTTTTGAAATCCAATCACATTCTCTGTATTTTACTTTCAATTTTTGCCTGTTTTTTTTCCCGTGAAATTTCTTTCTACAAGGGAGAAGAAGAAAGTAGAAACATCTAATAGAAACATGTCTCATCAGGCTAATCACAGACTACCAATGATCTACCCATTGAAGGATCTGGCCAGCAAGCCCAGACAGTCTCCCTTCAAGAAAAGCCAAGGCATGTCTCTGAAACTATTTCAGTCACTGTGCATGCTCTCGAAATAGCCTTCTGAAGAATTTCCCAAGGAGATTTCTTCCCAGGGCACTTGGGAAAGGTTCCTTCCATTGGGTGGGCTTTGAGAAAAGAGTGGATCAAAGTCTCCAGGAGGTCAGGTTACTAAAGATAGCCTGCCACTCTATACTTCAATTCTGACAGGGGAAAAACAAGAAACAAAAACAGTCTGATGAAATGCCAGCACTTTCCGAATCACTGTAAGAGGTTTCCAAGTTGAAGTCTGCCTAATCTAACACCAGTGCATATCTACATGGGATTATAGAAAACTGAAGCTAGTCAACTGTCGATTTCCAACAGTTTCAATTCTGAAACTGTGTCTCAAAACAATGCCCGACATCTTTGGAAGCTGTAATCTTATTTATATGGAAAGAGGAGTAAAAAGCACATCATACTTTGGTAGCTACTAACCATTTGTAATGGAGGAAACAGCTTGTCAGTTTTGTTGTCATTTGGGGGAGAAGGGTGATAGAATTTGTGCATACTCCCTGTCTGTACTGTGCTATTTTCCTGCAGAACTGGCTGAAGGAGAGTGGGAAGACTCTGACTTAAAATACCATATCTTGTTTTGTCCTGTCTGGCTGTCTTTTCTTGCAGACCTGCTCTTTTTTGAGGAGAAAACAGAGAGGGAGTACATCTGAGAGAGAGGAAAAGTGGCAGGGACCTAGGAGGAGCGCAGGGAAGGGACACTGTTGTTAGGATATATTTTATGAGAGAAGATATATCATTCAAAAGTTTATAAAGCCACAGTGTGAACAGCAAGCAGTTACACTTTATCAATGGAGTTTATCAGAGACACATTTCATTTTTGATTTTGTTATTTACTTAAAAGGCACAAAATTAATCAATCTTGGTAGTTTCTTGTTTTGGCATTTATTGAAAGCTCACGTATATTTTTTAATGAAAAATTTCCTTCAGTAATAGCAACAAAACCTAAATATCAGTAGTTAATCTCCTAAATTTTATGCTCCCTTTATACAAACTCTAACCAAACAGATAACAGTAGATTGCCAGAATCTATTGTTTTGCTTATGTGCATGTGTTCTAAATTCTTAATGCTTATATTAGGTAATTGCCAGTTTCAAATACACAAATGCACCTCTCATAGTTGTCTTTAATTTCTAAGCATACATAAACAAAACTACTGCACACTGAATACATTTTACTCTGGAAGCTTTAAAAAATTTTAGTTCAACATTGACCGTATTTTAATGTTTCTTATGAGATTATAAGTCATTTCCTTGTGCATACACATCCTTGGTAAGTCCTCGTTCATTTTTGCAAATGGTCATTTACATCTAAAGATGCATCTCAAGTTGTCCTTGGCAGTTCTGAGAGTCTCATTGATTGATTACAGATTACAGATTTAGTGGAAGTGCTTTCAGATTCTGAATAGCTTCACCTGGCTTTTAAAAGTAAAACATTATATTTTTGAATTATAAGATCTAAAACAATTTCCTGTACATACTCTATTGTCTTTGTAGTCTAGAAAGACATTTCATTATAACTTAAATCAATTTGATTACATTGATTTATTTTCTAAAAATCATCTTATGCACTTAACATATTTTATGGATTCTAAATCCTTTGCTACAAGCAAAGAAATCCAAGCTCTGAGAACCATGTTGCACAATTTCTTTTCTAACGGCTCAGTGAATTATGATTTTACAATGATACATAAAAGTATGTGAATATTAGATTACCTCTAGAAATGTATCTTTTAATAAATTTTAATTAATTAAATCATTACCATATCATCCTCCACAATAAGATAATTAGGTGAAAGATGATAATAAGATAAAAGATATATAGAGGTCTTAAGTTTTGTGAATTTTACTTGAAGATAATCACATGAAAGCCACAAAATTTAATAGCTGCCACCATTCCATATATATATATATATATATATATATATATATATATATATGACATTTAATTCAAAAAAAGGATTAGAAATTGTACATGTAAGCATGGAACTCAGCACTACCATGTTGTTTTACTATGAAATCAAATATACGAATGGAAGCTTGTAATTTTGATACTAATTATACACAATAGAGAAACAAAAATGGAACAAGTTCATATTTAAATGAATATATTTATTTACAATTAAATTCAATAGCGAAAGGTAATTTGAGTGACTAACATGGAAAATACAACAAATATGATAGCAAAAGTCAAAACCTTTATGACATGTAAAACTCATAAATCAGTGTCAAGATAGCAACACCATAAAAGTAAAGATATCAATATAATGAAAAAAAGCCACATACTTACTACTAATGGCATATAAATATATACTTTTTGAATACAGTAAAAACATAGGTCATGAGAGAAGAGGTCCAGACCCTCTCTCCAAAAATAAAAAGCTATGGATAACTTCCAGACTAACATGGTTTGCTCAAGCAAGACCCCCTGAAACAGTGTTGCAGATGATCCAACATTCAAAACAGCTGGGAAAAGGCAGCCTTGCAGACCAGCCAAAATTTCTGTGTCTTTTTATGATCCCCAAAACAGTGCTCCCTAACATCAAGAAGCAGTGTGGAAAGAACAATTCCAAAATTCCCAAATATTGTTTATAAAAGTTTGTTTTCATTAAATGGGGAGGGTTATAAATGGTTAATGATCACAACTAATCTCTTTTTAAAGGTAAAATGGGGATAATGGTATAAAAATGAATACTTTGTTTTGGAATGGATTTTCATCTATTGATAGAAATTTAAGGTCAAGTTTGTGATATGTATATTTCTCCTCTTTTTTTAAGAATTATGTTTATATAGCTCATTTAGAAATGTAATGTACAGGTAAGTATATATTATAGATAGTTACCTATAACAGTCAAAACTTATAGTTAGGTTTGTTAGGTTTTCTAGATATACAGATATATATTTCCAATGGATAGGCATTCTTCAAACCTTCAAAGACCTACAGAATATAGTATTTAAAATAGTTTAGAGTTTTTCTTGACAGTGAGAGACAACTGCTCCTGACAAGACCACCTGCATCACAAAGCAAGTTGGACATTGAAGAAACTCATTACAGAGTTTGATACCAATATTGCAAGACTAGCCATTTGGGCAAGAAACTGCTTTTGTATGGACTGTTTGAATTCATGCTGTATTAACTGGACATGCAGGAATCACAGGAAAGTGACTGCTGAAACAAGATGGGTGGTGCTACAGGGTTCCTGCTTCATGGAAGAGTCTACCAGACAGTCTGCAGGACACAGAGAAAAATGACTGACAAACTATCAATACAGGTGGACAGTTTAAAGTTTCCTGCTTTGCTGAGGACTCTGCCAGACACACTATGGCCTATGGTATGAAGATGAAACATTACAGAACTTCGGGTGATTGACCAGGCGAGTTGTTTTTGTCAGTTCTAGAGTTTATAAATTATTCTTCTGTGGTCTATGCTGGAGTTGAAGACAGATGGTTGTGATTATAGTTTTCCTTAGTTACGAAAAAGATTAAAGATAAGTTACATATAAAACTTTAGACTCACAAAGATGGAATATTTTCTTTAAATATGGCTAAATGTTAATGGACTAAATATTGTTAACTATAGTTCTTATTTGATAACTATTTTGTTATATATTTTACTATGTGAAAGTTAAAACCTTTTTTATTTTAGACAGAAAATAGGAGATGATAGGATATGTCATTCTGTATTGTTTCTCTTGTGTATTAGTGAATAAAGAACTATTGGCAAATAGGAAGGTAAGATAGACAGAACTACTAGTCAAGGAGGATTCTGGGACAGTTAGTAAAGAGAAGTCAAAATGTAGGACATAAGAGAAGAGGTCTGAACCCTCTGTCCAGTAAGAAAAGACAACGTGGAAACAGATTGATAGAAATGAGTTAGTATTTAAGATAGAACTATCCAATAAGAAAGTGTAGAAATCAGCCAACAGTTTCATAATAATAATTAAAAAAGAATAAAAGAAATATGCAAAATATAAGTACTGATTGAAAAGACAGGGAAAGAGTAGAAGATATTTCAAATATATCTCCAACATTCTGCTACAAAAGAAATATGTCAATAATTGGAACTGATATAAAATTTGTAATGTTTGTCAACTTTTGTTACAAAGTTCAGGATATTACAAACTTACTAATTTTCAGAACTTTTATGATATTTATTTTTAAAATAATAATCACATTTTACAAATGAAGCATAAAATAGACAATAATAAATATAATGACACTACAGAATTTATCAACATTGCACATAATCAAATAATGCAACTAAAAGAAAAATTTAAATTAGGCATTCACAAGTGAGAATTTTAAATGTAGGTCACTCATTAAATGTAGGGAGGATAACAATGTTGCATCCATTCAATGCTGGGGAATAGAAAGTGGATTAACCTTTCTAAAAATCCATTTGACAGTAGATAGAAAAAGCACAAAAGTGTTCATCTCATTTTAATCTAGTAATTCCATTGCTGGAAATGTAGCCTAAAGACAAAAGGAATTTGATGGAATATGAAAAGCACTAATATTCTAACCACTTATGAATTCATCTGTTCAAAGAGCATCAACAGCCTTTGCTATGCATGTTATATTGTATTAGCAATTAAGTATATAACATCTAAATATGTGTATAATATATATACATATATAAATATGTATATATATATATATGGTAGAGATGGTGAGATAACAGACTTATATACCAAAGAATATGGTAATTATAACCATTATTACATAAATTTAAACATATGGTAGATTTTGATACATATACATAATGATATAATGAATTACTATATTTATTATGCAAACAAATATATTCATATCTGAAAGACTTACTATGGCTAATACATATTGTCTCATTTAAACACAGAAAGTGATATATTATTTTCCTGTTCCATTGCAAAAATTTTACAGTCTTAGTGGTTTAATTGAACACAAGTTATTTGTCACAATTTTAAGGTTTGAATTTCAAAACTGAAGAAATCCCTTCTGTGTGTTTGAACAGATAATTTTTTACTTCCAGCTGTTTTTGTCATTTTTTATTATTTATTTTTCTTATTTTACATATCGATCTAAGTTCCCTTTCCCTCCCTCCCTTCCTCCTTCTCTCCCACCCTCCCATGTCCTCTAACACCCCATCCCATCCCCCACCCCACTTTTAGATGGCATTTTTCAACTACATTTATTCTTCTTCAATGTCAGTAAGTTCAAGTTGAATCCCCCTCACACTGTAATACATCCACATGTTCTTGAGGGTATTTTTATATTTTGAAGGCTACATTCTATCAGCAATGTTTATATGTTTTTTTGTTTCCCCCCCAAAGGTCTTGTAATTACTTGCTAATAAATCTGGTATTCATTCAAAGTTAAGCAACGAAGACTTGGGGCTTGAATTAAGTTATGTTTTATAAGTGTATTGTATTGTTACAGAATACTAGTGAAGAAAATAGATATTGTCAAAAGCTAAAGAAATAATGAGAATATATAAAAACTCTCACAACACTTACCAAGAGCTTGTAGATTTGTTTTATTTCGTTTCTTTGCATTGATTTCTAATTTCCACATTTTCTTCTGTGAATAACATCCTCAATTGTTCTCCTATCATCTTGCTTTACCAGGACACTAATTTTAAAAAAGGCCCTCCTCTCTCAAGTGCTAGATCCTGGCTTGTTACAAATATTCTAGACATTGGAAGCATAGAACTGTTACTTCATTCACAGCCACTAGGCAGAAGCAATAAAGAGAAACAGAGTTACAGGTTACCCCAAATTCTTCCACATTTTTATTGATAGCTGTACTGTCCAGCAGATTACCAATAGATATCATCAAATCTCCTGCTACAAACATTCAGAGATACTATCCAACCTCCCATGCCATCCTATACCTGCATTGATTCCTAACTGATGTTTTTATTTACCCTACAGAGTTATAGACAAGCATCAAACACTGTTGATAAGAGCTTACTGGGTGTTTTTTTCTGGAAATTTAACATCCCACTTGTTAAATCCATAGTTCTTTTCATGACTGTGCAATTTCTGATTTCAAATATTAAATTGATTAGAAAACAAGTTCAAATTTTTCTATATGCTTGATTAATTCTTGATTGGAATAATGACTACAGTTAACTGAAGTTGCACTGTCTTAGATATCAAATATATAGTATTCACTTTGACATTGTGAGAGGAAAAGGAGAAAATGAAGAAGGAGGAGGAGGAGGAGGAGGAGGAGGAGGAGGAGGAGAAGAAGAAGAAGAAGAAGAAGAAGAAGAAGAAGAAGAAGAAGAAGAAGAAGAAGAAGGAGAAGGAGAAGGAGAAGGAGAAGGAGAAAGAGAAGGAGAAAGAGAAGGAGAAGAAGGAGAAGAAGAAGAAGAAGAAAAGAAGAAGAAGAGTTCCAGCACAAAGAAAAGACTTGTAAAGACATGAAGAAAAACATAATTTACTAGAGGGAACACAAACAAACATCATGGCCCAGGTTATATATTGCCAGAATTATCAATCTTATCTATGGCAGTGTGAAAACTAAAAAATGTAGATAAGTCTGTGTCTAAAGTGAATGTTGGAAATACCAACTGCGTTCTTCTAAGTTCATGTGATGAAATATGAGAAAAGAGATGAAGTAAAGAAGGATGTGCTTTGACTTTAAGCACGATTTAGGTCAAAGAAAGTTATACCATTAATTATATACTCGGATTAAGATGTCACCTCAAAGTAATATTGAAATTCAGAAAACTACCATAAAAATAACCCTTTTTCCCAGAAATTTTAGCACAAAAATTTAATAACACTTTATTCTTTTTATTTTATTGAAAATATTTTTCTTTTTTATATAGTATACTCTGATTACTATTCTACTCCCCCCCTTTCTTTCCAGTTTCGGCCCACATCCCCTCCCATGCAGATTCAAACACTTCCTGGCTCTCATTAGAAACAATCACAAGAGACAGATCATGCTGGTAAAGATGTGTAGCAAGGAGAAATGCTTCTCCATTGCTGTGGAATAATCCCTTTTTTTTTAACTCTGGAAAGATTGACTGTGTGGTTGGTAATAAAAACACTGACTTTCTAGTAAGTGGACAGAATAAGGATAGGTGGAAGAACCAGACTAAGAACACTGGAAAGAACAAGAGTGGAATTAGAGGAGTTGCCAGGAGACACAGAAGAAGCTAGGCATGCTGAAGGACTGTTATGGCAGGTTCTTCCTGCCGGATGCAGTGGGTCCTGCTGTCATGGTCCCGCCACCATGTGAGCCCCAAATAACACTAAGAGACTCTGTATTTGATACAATCCTGTTGGCTGATTACCATTATTGTTTATGCGCTAGCTCTGCCTTAATTATTAACCCATTTCTACTTATCTAAGTATTTCCACGTGGTTATCTTATCTGGGAGCTGCAGCCGGCATCTTCTTTCTTTCAGGTCTCCATCTCGACTCCTCCTTCCCACTTCCTCTTTCCTCCTTGTCTCCTAGCCCCACCTATCTTGCTATCTCATTGGCCACAGTGCTTTATTAACCAGTAGGAGAAACATATATACAGAATATCATCTCCCATCAAAGGACAGATAAAGTCATAAGCCACATGGCAATATACAGATGAATAGAAATGGGTTAATTTGAATTTTCAGAGCTAGGCAGTAATAAGCCTGAACTATTGACAGGACATTTATTATTAATATTAAGTCTCTAAGTGTATTTTGGAGCCAGGAGTCCATACAAAACTCTGCCTACATTCCATTGCTGGTGGGAGTGCAAACTTATACAATAATGATGGAAATCAATGACAGTCTCAGAAAACTGAGAATCGATGTAGTTTAAGATCCAGCTATACCACTCATGTGTATATATACACAGCGTATTCTTCATCCCAACAAAGGACACTTGTTCAACCCTGTTCATTGCAGCTTTATTCATAATAGCCAGTGTGTCTCTGCATCTTCATTGCAATTGTTGACTACACAAGTCCATGAAAAGAGAAGCAAGAAACAGAGTTCTTATGGCTGTGGGTTCCAAGGAGATAGTCCTCCAGGCTAGGATCCAGAGACAGGATAACACAGAGACTCAAGATAAAACCAAACACAACTGGCAAAAAAAAGTAATTCAATGATTTGATATTCTTCTATACTTATAAATTGATGCCTAACCTTGTTAAAAATCAGAGAGCCATCATCCAGAAGCTCATTGCAGTAGATGCAAAGACCCACAGCCAAACATTAGGAGGAGCCAGAAGATAGTCACAAAAGGGAGGGAAATTTTAGGAACCAGAAGGGCCAAAACACCATAAGAACAAGGACCACATAATCAATTGAGCAAGGTTCAGAGGGTCTTACAGAGAATGACATGACCAACATGGACCCTGAATTGATCTGAGCTTAGTCCTTTGTATATATCTTTTGGTTTAGCAGATTTGTTTCCTTGTGGAACTTCCAACAATGGGAGTTGGGTGTATCTCTGACTCTTTTGCCTGCACTGGGGACCCTTTACCTTCTACTGACTATCAATGTCTGTGCCCAGTCATTTCACAACTTGCTAGTCCATGTTTGTTGATATCCCTGGGAGGCCTGTAGCTGCCAGATGAAATAACTATCATTTGTTCTAGTATAATAAAAAGTTGGGTATCAGAAAGTGAGATAAAGAACTGAAAAATTCTAGGAAAGTAGAGGATTGCCTGACCCTCTTTTCTTGTTCTCTAGAAACTTTAGCATAAAAAATCCTCCAAATTCATCTCAAGCCTCTTCTTGTCCTCTCTAGCTGCCTTGTAAAGTCCTCCAACAACTCTTTGGCTAATTGTGGTCAGCAAATTGCTGACTCCATCCTAAATTCAAGGTTGCGTTATTGACAAAGTGGACTGGTTCTATGGATCTATGAAATTTCTCCTACAACATAAGCCTATTCTTCTTTTCTGAGGTGGTGACAGGGAGGTAGATGAGGAGTTGATGGGGAAAGGAGAGGTAGAGAAGGACTAAGAGGAGTGAAGGGAGGAGAAACTGCAATCTGGTTATCATATGTGAGAGAAGAATAAGAGTGAAAAAAAATGAAAATACACATCTAAGAAATAAAATTAAATACATTGAAATAAAATAATCAGAATAGAACAAAACATGTACAGATGCAGAAGAACACACATTTGCACACACAGGAATCATATAAAAACACAAAACAAGAGACATAATACATGTACAAAGAACCGTAAGTTTAAACAAAAATAGTGTTGTCCAGAGCCTGCCTTTCCCTCATCCTTGGCCCAGCTGGGCCCAGTTCTTAGGGTGAACATTTGGCCAGAGCATGGGCCCAACACCCCCACCATCTCCTTGGAACTTCCTTGGTCTGCACTGCGCATACTGAACCCACTCCTCCACAAGGTACCAAAAAGAGCCTACCCTCACCTGACCTTTGGGCTGGTTTGCCTACCTTCTGTTTGAGTACTGGCATGTATGACCATTAACCTTCTGGAGACTGCCTCCCCATCATCCTTGGGCCTGCTGGGCCTAGTGCTCAGAGGGTCTGATCATACTGGACCTGCCCCTCCCCTGACTTTTGGGCTCATTCACCTGCCTTCTGCCTGAGTGCTTGAGACAATCTGGAGCCTGCCTTCCCGACATCATTGTCCCTGATGTGGCCTCTGCTTGAAAGACTTCCAAGAGAGCTCAGATCATCCAGAGTTACTGATATTTGACTCCTAACTCACTTACACCCACTGGAAGAACAGGGTAAAGAGAAAAAAACTCCACCTACACCAACTGGAAAAAGTAATGAGAAATAAAAGCAAACACTCAACAATAGAAAGACCAGTGCTCTATACCAACAAACACACCAAAGTAGATGAAGCAGAAGAGAACGACTTAAAAATAACTTCATGAACATGATAGAGGCCCTCAAAGACAATATGAGAAAATCCATTAAAGAAATAGAAGAAAAGACAAACAAAAAATGGAAGAATTAGAGGAAAAGACAAAGCAAAAATGCAAGAAATGAACAAATCTCTTAAAGGAAGAAAGGAAAGCCAAGAAAAAACAAACAGATGAAGGGAAAAATTCAAACAGATCAAGACCTGAAAACTGAAATACAGACAATAAAGAAAACTCAAACTGAGGGAATGCTGGAAATAGAAAAGCTGGGTAAATGATCTGGAACTACAGATGAAGGCATACCCAAAAGAATACAAGAGAATGAAGAGAGAAACTAAGGCCCCAAAGATAAACTAGAGGAAAAAGATTCATCAACCGAAGAAAATCTTAAATCTAACAAATTCTTCACACAAATTGTCTAGAAAATGTGGGACACCATGAAAAGGTCAGACCTAAGAATAATAGGCATAATGGTGGTTAATTTAGTTGATGATCTCTCTATCAGGGAAGGCCATTTATGGTAGCCTTTCCACCGTTGCTCAAATTGTTAATTGGAGTCAGTCTTGTAGGACTCTAGACCTTTCTTTAGGTTCAGTTTTCTCTCAAACCAATACTGGCTCCCTCTTTTATGTTCTCTCCCTCTCCCTCTCCCTCTCCCTCTCCCTCTCCCTCTCCCTCTCCCTCTCCCTCTCCCTCTCCCTCTCCCTCTCCCTCTCCCTCTCTCTCTCCCTCTCTCTCTCTCTCTCTCTCTCTCTCTCTCTCTCTCTCTCTCTCTCTCTCTCTCATCTAGTACCTGTTGGAAACTGAACCAAACACCCATAACTAAACACTGAGTCAGACAAGACCAGGTTGCAGAAACACAAAGACAACTGACCTGAACAAGGAGGAGATAATGGGGCCCCCCAGACTGATAGCTGGGAATCCAGCTTGGGACTGACTCAGACTCCCTTAATATGGGTCTCAGCTAGAAGGACTAAGCAGTCTAAGGGACCTCAGACAGTAGAACCAGGATGTATTCCTGGTGCACAAAAGGATCTTGTGGACACATGCCCCTTGGAGGCATACCCCCTTAACCTAGAGATAGGAGAGAAGTCGTAGTTCCTACTTCAAATGACTTGGCAGATTTATATGACCCAACCTGGATAGCACAGCCCTACATGTGGAATGGAGGTGGCGAGATGGGAGGGGAGGGTGGCCAGGGTGCAGGTCAGAGGGGAGAGAGAGTAAGATAGAGGGAGGAGGGAGGGAGAGGAACTGGGATTGACATGTAAAATTCTTAAATTATATTATTAATTAAAAAATGAAAAAAAGAATAATAGGCATAGAAGTAGGTAAAGAAGACCAGCTCAAAGGTGCAGAAAACATTCAAAAAACTCATTGAAGAATACTTTCCCAATCTGAAGAAGACATGCCTATGAAAAGCTTACAGAAAACTAAATAGACTGGACCAAAAAGTAAAGTCTCCTTTAAACATAATAATCAAAACATCTAACATAAAGAATAAAGAAAGAATATTAAGAACAGCAAAGGAAATTAGCCAGGTAACATATAAAGGCAGACCTATCAAAATTACACCTGGTCACTACATGGAAACTCTGAAGACCAGAAAGTATTGGATTGATTAAAGTTCTACAAATCCATGGATGTCAGCCCAGGCTACTATACCCAGAAAACTCTCAATCAGTATAAACAAAGAAAACAAGATATTCAATGACAAAGCCATTTCACAATACATATCCACAAATCCATCCCTACAGAAAGTTCTGGAAAAAAAAACTCCAATCCAAGGAAGCTAATTACACCCACAAAAACATAGGCAACAGATAATCTCACTTTACCAGAACCCCCACCCCCTCCCCCAAAAAAGCAGGACAAATATACTCACAATACCAATGACAACAATACATCTAAAACAAACAAGAATTAACATCAATAGTCCTTACTTTCCTTCAATATTAATGGTCTTAACTCACTTATAAAAAGAAACAGGCTAACAGAATGTATATGAAGAACCCATCCTTCTGCTGTATACAAGAAACACATCTAAGCTTCAAAGACAGACACTACTTCAGGGTAAAGAGTTAGGGAAAGAAATACCAATTAAATAGACCCAAGAAGCAAACAGGTATAGGTATCCAAATATCTAACAAGTTGGACTTTAAACCAAAATCAATTAAAAAGAGATGAAGAAGGCCATTTTATATTCATCAAAGAAGAAATTCATCAGTACAATGCTTCAATTATGAACATCTATGCCCAAAATACAAAGGCATCCACACTCATAAAACTCAAATCTCACATAAAACCTTACACACTCATTGTGGGAGACTTCAATACCTCACTCTCACCATTAGACCGAACTACCAGACAGAGTCTTAAAGAAACAAAAGAACTAACAGAAGTTATGTCCCAATTTGGTATAAGAGACATCTCTAGAACATTCCATTCAAACAAAAAGTATATACATTCTTCTCAGTTCCACATGGAACCTTCTCTAAAATTAACCCCATACTAGGAAACATAACAAACCTCAACAGATACAAAATTAAAAAAAATAGATTAGCCCCCTGTAGCTCATAAGACCCATATTCGTTAATGTTGAAATTCAACATCAACACAAACTGCAGCAAACCTCACAAACTCATGGAAACTGAACAATGTGCAATTGGACCATTCCTCAGTCAAGTAAAAAATAAAGAAATAAATTAAAGACTTCCTAGAATTCAAGGAGACTGAAGACACAACATACCCAAACTTAGGAAATTTTGAAAGAAGTGATATTAGGTTGTGTGTGTGTGTGTGTGTGTATGTGTGTGTAATTTTTTATTTTACATATCAATCCCTATTCCCTTTCCCTCCCTCCCATGTCCCCTGATCCCTCATCCATCCCATTTTTCCCCCATTTCACAGGAGTGTGATGCCTTCCGGAAAGGATCATGAAAATCTGTCAAGTCATTTGGAGAAGGGGCTAGGCCCTCCCTCTGCCTCTAGGTTAAGGGAGTATCCCTCCATGGGGAATGTGCTCCCAAAGTTCTTTCGCACCAGAGATATATCCTGGTACCACTGTGATAGGTCCTGTGGACTGCCCAGGTTTTCTAATTGAGACCAATGTGCAGGGAGTTTGAGCTGACCCAATGCTGGTTTCCCAGCTATTAGTCTAGGGGCCCATGAGCTTTCCTTTGTTCAGGTAAGTTGTCACTGTAGGTGTCTGTGGCCTGGTCGTGACCCCCTTTCTTATCACTCCTCTCTCTCTGTAACTGGATTCCAGGAATGTGGCTCAGTGTTTAGCTGTGAATGTCTGCTTTTATTTTCATCATCTACTAGATGAGGACTATATGATGCATATAAGTAGGTTATCAATCTCATCAGGGAAGGGCTTTTACGGTAGCCTCTCCACTTTTTCTCAGATAGTTACTTGGGGTCATCCTTGACATCAATGGAAGTTTCTCTAGTGTCAGTTTTCTTTTGAAACCTATAATGACTCCCTCTATTATTATATCTCTTTTCTTGCTCTCATCTATCCATCCCCCTACTCAATCTTCCTGGACCCACATGTTGTCTTCTCTTCCCCCTTTTTCCTCCTAACTCCCTCTCCACTCACTATTGCTAGTGGTTTTTCATTGAGTATATCTTCTGGTTCAGGTATGGGGGACAGGAGTCCTCTTCTTCTGTCAGCTCTAGGACTTGATTTGGTACACATCCATTAAGATCATGGGCATGCTGTCACAGTTTCTGTGAGTTCATATATTTACCAGCTGTATGTCTAGACAGACTTTATTCATTTGTGTTTTCCATCCCTTCTACTTCTTACATTCTTTCTGCCTCTTCTAACCTTCAGATGGAATCTAGAATGCAAATTTAACCACAGGTAGGTTAAATTGTATGTTTCACTGATTCATTCCACTAAACAAGAAAGACATGGATGGGGACGGAGAAAGAATTATCTTCCTCTAACATATCTTCTAGTTTATATCTATAGACATTAAGGTTATTGGATCGTAGAACCTAGTATTGACTTGGTTCATAGTAAAGTGACCTGTTTTAAGAATATGTCTAATGATGTAGCCATCAGTAATAAATTGATAAATTCACAATGATGTAAGATACTATTAAAGAAAACACTGACCAATTATTCTGAATAAAAGATGGCCAATATGAAAGGAAAGTATCATTCTTACCCCACATTAGTTTTTAGTTAAAATCCAAAAATGTTAAGTGGAACACTAATACCTTATGAATTATCTGTTAATATAGGTCCAATAATTTCATATTATACTCTACAAATTACCACATCCAGTGCACTCTATTGCAAGAGACAGAGTGCTCCTCGGGGTGTGTCTGAAGCCTTTGAAAAAAAATTTAGTCTTGAAATCCCTTGAGATTACCTGTATATATAAATAATTAATGTATAAGTTCAGCAAAGCTTTATTTGTAAGCAAATTTCAGAGCTTGATGACAGTTTTTAGGAGAAGACCATGTGTTGGTGTGTAAAATACAACACGTACAGTGGATACAGAGGGATGTAATTGGGGGTATAGGCACTTGTATGGTGAAAAAGTGGACTCTGATCTCTTAAAGAATTGAAACTCTATAGTCTTCATGCTTGAAATACTAAGCATCTGCCAGTGAGTATTGAACGTTGTAGAAACTCTATAATTCTTTGCTGAATAAATTATTGAATAGGTTACCAATTTATGTGTATGGTATTGTTACAGAAGAATCACTTGATTAGCCTTTGTTCTAGGGTAACAAATTGACAGTGTCTTTTATTATCAATGTCAGTGGGATGCAAAGATGCTTATACGTAAAGCTATTATGACATTTTTACACAAAGTAACTATAAATGCATAAAATAATATTAGATTTCTAAGTAGGATGAATTCTGTACTAGTTCTCATGTAGCAACAATTTTGCCATAGTTTACTGGACTAACAAGGGCAAATGGTTTCGTCATAAAAGTTCACACAGATTATTTAAGATAGTTTGGGAGCTTGTACATTTTCTCACAGTTTTATAAACCATAATCTTTATAACTGCCAGCAGGTAAAAGAGAGCAAAATAGAAAGGGAAAAAAATCAAATTCAGAATAGAGTTGCAAAAATATTGACTATAAAAGTGTCCTTTATGTCACTGAGGTAAATTGTTACACCCTTTTACACCCTTTTATGTTCTACCTCATGGACTTCTAACACACTCAAAACTTATCTGTGTCATATGGTCATCAGTAACTTCTCATACTCCCACTCATACTGTCTTCCTAATGGTAAGTTGTTCCAAAATATCTTGTCATCAAACCTTTACTGTTGCTTGAAGACACACTTAATTCTGAAACCCTTTGCTCCTTGTGAAAGAAAATATAATAATCTGTTTTACTTCCAGCATTAGAATATAAATAAGTATCACATATAACACCAGCTCTGTATGGGTTTTCAAAATAAACATACATAAACCAGAATATATTTGAATTGTAAAAGAGATACTATACACATATAAAATGTGCCCCATGCTCTTGACTTTCATCATTTTAATGAGACATTTTATTCTTCAGATTTCTTTTTGTTTATGGTTAAGAAATGTGATACTAGCTTCTTGAGTTCTTTGTATAATTTAGAAATCAGCCCTCTGTCAGATAGCTAGTTACCAAAAAACCAAATAATCAAATTAAAAATTGGGGTACAGAATAAAAAATGGCTGAAAGACACTTAAGAAAGGGCTCAACATCCTTAGCAATCAGGGAACTGCTAATCAAAACAACTCTGAGATACCATCAAACTCCTGTCAAAATGGCTAAAATCAAAAGTACCGAAGACAGTTATTGCTGAAAGGGATGTAGAGAAAGGGGTAGACTCCTCCACTGTTGGTGGAAGTGCAAACTCATACAGCCACTTTAAAAATCAGTATGGTAGTTTCTCAGGAAATTGGGAATCAGTCTACCTCAAGACCCAGTAATTCCACTCTTAGGAATATACCCAAAAATTCACATTCATACAACAAGGACATCTGTTCAACTATGTTCATAGCAGCATCATTTGTAAGAGCAAGAACCTGGAAGCAGCCTAAATATCTCTTAAATGAAGAATGGATGGAGAAAATGTGGTATATTTACATGGTGGAGTACTGCTCAGTGGGGAAAAAAACAATGGAAACTTGAAATTCTCAGGGAAATGTATGGAAATCATCCTGAGTGAGGTAGCCCAGTCAGAAAAATACAAACATTGTATTACTCACTCATATATGGCTTTTAGACATAGAGCAAAGGATAACCAGCCTACAATCCACACGACCAGAAAAGCCAGGAGACAAGGAAGACCCTCAGAAAGACACATATTGGCCCCTGGAGAAGGGGAAAGGGACAAGATTTCGCAAGCAAATTGGGAGCATGTGGGAGAGGGCATAGAGAGAAGAGAAAGACAGAGGAGGGCATGACAGAGCAGGAAGATTGAGTCAGGGAGAGAATACAAAAGAGCAAGAAAAGAGATACCAATATATAGAGAGCCATACATAGTTTCTAAGAGAAATCTGGCTCTAGGAAAATGTCCAGAGATTTACAGGGATGACCCCAACTAACAATCTTAGGAATAGTGGAGAGGCTACCTTAAATGACCTTCCCCGATACTGGGATTGATGACTACCACCCTAGAGCCTTTATCTAGTAGCTAATGAAAGCAGAAACAGACTTCTACAGCTAAACACTAAGCCAAACTCTTGGATTCCAGTTGCAGAGAAGGAGGAGTGATGAGCAAAGGGTCAAGACCAGGCTGGAGAAACTCATAGAAACTGCTGAACTGAACTGCTCATGGACTGAGTCTGGTACGCAGGAAACCAACATAGGACGCACTGACCACAATTCCATTAGTGTTGGTGTTAGTTGCGAGGACTGGGCATTCTATGGAGCCTCTAGTAGTGGATCAGTATTTATTCCTAGTATACTAATGGGCTTTGGGAGCCCATTCCACATAGAGGAATACTCCCTTAGCCTAGACATATGGGAGAGGGCCTGGACCCTGTTCCAAATGATATGACAGACTTTGAAGAGTCAGCATAGAAGCCTCACCCTCCCTGGGGAGCAGAAAGGGATGGGTTTGGGGTTTGTGGGGGAGACAGGGGTGGACTGGAGGGTGCAGGACCTGGGTTGATATGTAAAACAAGTTTGCTTCTAATTTAAATAAAAACATATATAAAAAAGAAATGTGACACATTTAATACATCTTAGAGATAAATCTCAATGTAGTAAACATCAACCACTCTTTTAACACATGAGTTAAGTGATTATATAAATAATGATGATAAAACATAGTAAAGCACAATCATCATAAAAGAGACCAGAGAGACTTCATCCAGCAACTGCTGGGAGCAGATGCAGAGTCCCATAGCCAAGCAGTTAGAATTTGGGAAGTCCTGTCTAGGAGGAAGGATCAGAGAAAACCTACAAGTCAGGAACACCACAAGAAACCCACAGAATCAATTGACTGGAATGTATGGGAGCTCCTAGAAATGAGACAGACTGCAGAAATCTTACCTAGTTTCTTTGCATATATGCTGCGGTTGCTTAGCTTTGAGATTTTGTGACACTCCTTATGGTGGATGCCAGGAGGAAACACTCTCTGACTCTTTTGCCTGCTTATGATACCCACTTCCTCCTACTGGGTGATCTCCTCTACCCTTGATACAATGGTATGTGCCTTGTCTTATTATATATATATATATATATATATATATATATATATATATGTTATGTGATGTCCTTGGGAAGTCTGCCTTTTTCTGAGGGGAGTCAGGGGATGGGGTGGGTCGGGAGGAGAGAGTAGAGGGTGAAAAAATGGAGGAGATTCAATTGCCATTGTGGTGTAATATATTAGAGAAAAAATTAAATATTTTTTAAAACATAATAAAAAATTGAAGAAGCATTGTCTTGAATACTTTTTATAACTCAGAAACTTTATAGCTCAAATTTCTGGAATAGAAATAAAACTTGTCTCCCAGGTCTGCCCTTTCTGACTGTAATTTACTGCTTGGCTCCACTGTTTAGTTTAGAAACATAAACATGCAGAAGGTAAATATGGAACCAGAGGGGTAGTTTCTGCCCATGTTTTACAGTTTATGCAACTAAACAGGAAGTTCTAGTGCCTAAAGGAGTCGTTTACTAGGTAGAAACAATCTTATCTACGGTGCTTGCTGAATAGATATGGTTCACTATGAAATGGTGGCAGAGTATGTGTACCTCTCTGTCATATCTGACCAAAATTGTTTCACTGCAGACTTCCTCTCACTCTTATAATAGTCTTTCCTGACTTTGGAAGTTATATCTGAATATAGGACAAGAAGAGTCATGTTGATGTCCCACTTAGAGCTGGGCCCTCAATAGACTTCATTCTCCGCATGCTGGACAGTTGTAGGTCTCTGTATTAGGTGGTATCTACTACTAAAAAAAAAAAAAAATCTGTTCCCCTCTATTCTTTCTCTGTCTCAGTCTCCCTGCTCCCTCATGCCTATCTCTCTCCTCATTTTCTCCCCATCTCTTTCTCCTAACTCCCTTTTCCTTCTCCAGGGGACCATGAATGTCTCTCTTAGGGTATTCCTTGTTTCCTAGCTTTTCTGGGGATGTGAACAGCAGTCTGGTTATCCTTTTCTCTATGTCTCAAATCCATATATGAGTCAGTACATATCATGTTTGTCCTTTTGTTATCTCACTCAGGATGGTTTCTTCTAATACCATCCATTTCCCTGAGAATGTGTGCTTTTCTGCTGAATAGTACTCCATTGTGTAAATGTACCATATTTTCTCCATCCACTCTTCAGTTGTGGGCCATCTAATTTGCTTTCAGGTTCTGGCTATTACAAATGATGCTGCTATGTACATAGTTGAACAAATGTCCTTGTTGTATTAATGTGAATCTTTTAGGTATATGTCTAAGAATAGAATTATTGGGGCTTGAGGTAGACTACTTGCCAATAGTCAATTTTCTTGAGAAATTGCCATACAGATTTCAAAAATGGCTGTAAGAGTTTGCACCCCTGCCTGCAGTGGGAGAGTGTTCCTTTTTCTCCACACCCTTTCCAGCATAAACTCTCTTTGGTATTTTTGACTTTAGCCATTCTGACAGGAGTGAGATGGTATCTCAGAGTTGTTTTGATTTGCATTTCCCTGATGCCTAAGGACGTTGAGTCAGGGAAATAATAGAGGAGAACAAGAAAGGAGATACCATAATAGAGGTAGCCATTATAGATTTAAGGAGAAATCTGGAACTAAAGAATTGGCCATAGATCTACAAGGAAGAAACCAGCTAACAATGTTAGGCTACCTTGAATGTCCTTCCACACTAACGAGATTGATGACTACCTTATATGACATCCTAGAGCCATCATCTAATAGCTGATGGAAGCAGAAGCAGAAACCCACAGCTCAACACTGAGCTTTTATCCTGGAATTCAGTTACAGAGATTGAGGAGTGTTTAGAAAAGGGGTCAAGACAAGGCTGGAGATACCCACAGAATCAGCTGACCTTAACAAGGGGTAGCTCATGCACCTTGGTCTGATAGCTGGGAAACCAGCTTTGGACCAACCCAGAACCCCTGAATGTGGGTGTCAGTTAGGAGGACTGGACAGTGTATGTGTCCTCTGGAAACAGATCAGTATTTATCTCTAGTATATGAACAGACGTTGGGAACATAGGGGAGAACCTAGCCCCTGCCCCAAGTGATATGACAGACTGAAGACTACCTATGGAAAACCTCATGCTCCCTGAAAAGCATAAAGGGCATGGGCTGTGGTTTGGTGGGGGATGATAGGGTAAGATGGGAGGGTGAGGTAACAGGGATTTACATGTAAAACAATCTTGTTTCAAATTTAAATTAAGAAAAGGAAAAAAGAAGCTTTTATGATAAATATTGAGATTTACTAATCCATAGGTAAATAGAGGAGGTCATAGGGTAAAATTTAGTACTGTGTCCACCTCGCAGAATAATAACATTGGGGTCTCCCCTAGGCCTTATGACCTATCCAGACAAGAGTTTTGTTCAAATTAATGGTCTTAGACATGAATTCTGTCTTGTGAATATATATATGTAAAATAAGAATATATATATACATATATATATATGTATATATATATGTATATATATATATATTCTTATTTTACATATATATATTGATC
Organism: Cricetiscus sungorus; assembly: GCA_030556225.1. Lineage (NCBI taxonomy): Eukaryota > Metazoa > Chordata > Mammalia > Rodentia > Cricetidae > Cricetiscus > Cricetiscus sungorus. The sequence continues at coordinate 44,443,420 of JANBXA010000398.1, forward strand.
CAAGTTCCTTCTCCCTCCCTTCCACGTCCCCAACCACCCTCATCCTATTCCATTCTATTCCCCACTTGTTATGAGTATGTATTCCTGCTGGTCTGGTGTTACTGCCTTGCCATCCCCAAATAATACAGAGAGACACTGTATCAGATATATATGCTGTTGGCCAGTTACTTGTTCCTTATCAGCTAGCTCTATCTTAAATATTAACCCATTTCTATTAATCTAAGTACTTCCACGTGTTCTTATCTTACGGGAGAGAGAGTCCAGTCTACTAACCTGTACCTCCTTCATCCATCTTGAAAGTCCTCCCTACTCCTTCCTCTCTCCTCCTGGTCTCCTAGTCCCACCTATCTTGCTTTCCTATTGGTAAACAGTGTTTTATTCATTAACCAATGTGAGAAACATATTTACAGAATGACATCTCCCATCACCCACTCACTCCACAGGGAGAGTGATGCCTTCCAGAAGGGATCATCAAAATCTTTCAAATCATTTGGAGTAGGGTCTACGCCTGTCCTCCTGTCTCTTGGATAATAGAGTATCCCTCCAACTGACTTTTAAATTCAATCATAAAGTTTTTAATTACTTCCATAACATTCATACCATTATTTTGAAAGCTAACATATTTTGCATGCTTATTATAGCTCATAGAGTTTACAGAGTGTATAGAACCTTCGAGAATGATTAAAGCTAGTCAATAGTAATGAAGATTTCCAGTAGGATTTCAACTTGAATTCTTCACATCCTGTGACCAAATTGTGTTGTGTCTTGAGCAATTTACTCTTACCATAAATTTTAGAAGTTAGTCAAGGTCAATGACAATATCTGATAATGGTAGAGGTAAGAGTTCTATGAGGCCCTACTGAATGCTTGGAAAGAAGTAACCATGTGGCACTGAGATTTATAAGTGACTGCCTACTCACATTATTTGGAAGAAGTATTGCTACCCTTTGATTGGTAATGGTATTCTGTATTTGTTTATCTTATTGGTTGATGAATAAAACACTGTGGCCAGTAGAGCAGAATGATAGACAGGTCCAGTAGATGAAGAAGAGTCTAGGAAACTTAGGCAGAGTCAGTCCCCATGCAGGCTGCTGGGCAAGTAACACCATGCTGTGCATTACTGGGTAAGCCACAGCCTCGTGGCAATACATAAATTGATAGAAATGGGTAGAAATGGGTTAGTAATTATGACAGAGGTAGCCAAAGAAATCCTAGCTAATGTCTAACCGTATTAGACTGATTCAGTCTAATACTGAGGCCGATTCAGCTCTGGGACCAGGCTGGTAGGAAGAACGCTTGTAACAACCCTCTTACAGGATAACACTATTTAAATTCTTTTTACTTACACACACGCACACACATGCCACACACACACACACACACACACACACACACACACACACACACCTGGATCTGGGTTACCTCATTCAAAATGATTATTTTAAGTCTCATCCACTTGTCTCAAAATTTAAACTTCATTGTTCTATACAGCTGAGTAATATTCCACTGCATTTATGTACTGCATCTTTGTTGTTTATTCATTAGTTGATGGACTCTAGGCTGCTATGAATAAAGTATCATTGAACATGGATGACCAAATATCTTTATAGAATCACACAAAGTCCTTTGGGAATATGTTCAGGATCATATGGCAAATATATTTTAAGCTTCTTCAGGAATTTTCAGACTGATTTCCACAATGGTTGCACTACATTTCCCTCTCACCAAAAGTGAGTAAAAGTCCTTGGTAACATATTTTGTCATATATACTTATATATTTACCCATATTGACTAAAATAAAATCTGAGTACTTTTTGATTTTCACTTTTTTTGATTTAAAAATGTTTCTAAGCCATTTGTATTTGTTCTTTTGAGAAAACTCTCTTTAGATCTGTGCCCCAATTTTTAATTGGGTTACTTATCTTCATGGTTTTTAGTTTTTCTTTTTTTAATTCTTTCTATATGTTTGAAAATAAACTATGCAAACTATGTAGTTGGTGAAATAGTTCCCATTCTATCAGCTATTTGTTCACTTAAATGATGGTACCCTTTACTGTTTAGAAGCTTGGTTTCTTGTGGTCCCATTGGTCAATCCTGGTCTTAATGACTGTACTGTTGGGGTCCTATTTAGAAAATAATTTGTTCTTCCAAAGAATTCAAGCATTTCTTTCTTTTCTCCCCTATCAGACACTGGGTATACTGTTATGGGCAGGTTCCCACCCCCCTGCTGGTCTGGCCCCGCCAACTGCCAATAACACACTGAGACTCTGTATTTGATACAATCCTATTGGCCAGGTACCATTATTGTTTATGGGCTAGCTCTGTCTTAATTATTAACCCATTTCTACTTATCTAAGTATTTCCACGTGGTCATCTTATTGGAGAGCCGTGACCGGTGTCTTGCTTCCTCTAGGCTCTACATACTGACTTCTTCTTACTACTTTCTCTTTCCTCCTTGTCTCCTAGCCCCGCCTATCTTGCTTTCTCATTGGCCACATTGCTTTATTCATTAACTAGTATGAGAAACGTATTTACAGAATAACATCTTCCATGTGTATACTGTTTTATTTTTATATCCTTAAACCATTTTTATTATATGCATTGTAAAATACAACTATATAGATTCATACTTCTATATATAGCTATCTGGTTTTACCAGCAGCACTTCTGAAAATGTTGTGTTTTCCACTGTGTGTATTCTGGCCTCTTTGCCAAAATCAAGTGGCTATAGGACTGTTGGTTTACAACTGTATCTTCAACTTTATTTTTTTATATCTGTGTTTGTTTTTATAACTACACAATAATATTTTTATTATTACAATGCTGTAATATAGCATCAATTTGAATCAGAATAGAAAGAAATAAAGCTATATATTAATAGCACTAGGAACAGCACAAAGCATACAAATTCCTAGAGATTGAATAAACTACTATTGAATGATAATTGAGTCAAGGAACAAATCAACAGATCAGTGAAGAAATGTAAACATTCTAAGAAATAGATTAAAATGAATTTTTAGTATAGTCAAATCTCTAGAAGTCGGGAAATAGTCTCAATGTAGTTTATAGCACTAATGCCTACATCAAAAAGTTTTAGAGACTTTCAATGAGCAATTTAACCATGATTCTGAATCCTGTGTGAGCATGTGTGAATACACACATGCTCGCATGCACACGCATGTGCACACACACACACACACACACACACACACACACACACCTTATACTTGATGTGAAGACATAGACAAAAGTCAAATCTAAAATTGAAAATCAAAATGAGAAAAATACAAAGAACAAATAAAAGGCAAAATTGTTTCCTTGAAACAATTAGTAATATAGACAAACCATTAGCAAAATTAACCCAAAGAAGAAAGAGACCCAAATGAATAAAATTAGAGATTTTATTAGAGACATCACAACACACTATGGAAATCCAAAGAGTTTGAAGGACAAACAAAATTTTTATATTCCATCTGGTTTAAAAATCTAAAAGAAATAGATGAATTTCTAGATGTGTATGAACAAAGTTGAACCAAGATAAAGTAAATTATTTAAATAGACAATCTAAGAAAAATATCCCAACATTTCTTAAACTATTCAGTAAAATAGAAAGAGGTAACACAATTCAAAATCAGTTTTATAGAACCCAGAATTACCACGATATCGTACTTAGATTAAGACAAAAAATGAAAACTGTAGGCAAATTCCCTGATGAACAAAGACCCAAATTTCTAAATAAAATATTTGCAACCTAAACTCAAGAACACTTTAAATAGTATCATTTGTCATGACCATATTATTTTCATCCCAGAGATACAAAGATGGGTTGACACATATGAATTGATAAATATAATTGACCACACACATAAAGAAACTATTTTATCATCTTATTAGATGAGAAATGTATTTTGACAAGACATAAAATCCCTGTATGATAAAAGTCCAGAAGCATCTAGAGATACATGGGATATATCTCAACATAATAACAACAACCCCACAATCAGAATATTTCTAAACAAAGATAAATTCAATAAATATCAACCTGAAATAATCACTGGAAATTCAAAACTGTTGTACTAATTCACTGACTTATCAGAATTGAAAATTAACATAATAAATAGCATTTATATATACACACCAATGGCAAACATACTCACAAAGAAATGAGAGTAACAATCTCATTCACAATATCCTAAAATAAAATAAAACATTTTGGAATAAAGCTAAGCAATGAGGTCAAGGGCTAGTATAATGGAACCTTTAAGACGTTGGAGAAATTAAAGAAGATACCAGCAGATGGAAAAACCCATGTTCATTCATAAATAGAAGTAAAAGTGTAAAAATTTGTTATACAAAAAGCAACTTACATATTTAGTGCAAAATTGATCTGAATTACAATGCATTTGTTACAGAAATTGGAAAAGTAATCCCAATCCATTTGTGGAAACACAAATGGCCAAGGTTAACCAAAACAATCCTAAGCAACAAAAACACTGCTGTGGGTACCAGCATCCCTGCTCTCCTGTCTAGTTCACTATATTCGCAACTCTTGACAGTAATGTTTGACCTTTGATCAATGGAAGCAGAATAAAAATCTTGAACAGACTTTTCTGAAAAGAAGACACTTCCCAAGGTATGTGAAAAAGTTCTCAATGATACTAATGTTTTTGAAAATGCAAACACAAATTTAAAAACAGAATTAGAAATAAATCTTATATGTTAGGACAATGGTTATCACATTTATAAACATGTCATGTATTTTTGAACATGTAGAGAAATCACAAGATTTGAATACTAATTTGTGGGCATATGAAATGGTACATTCACCGAAGACCTAGTATAGAGTTTCCACCAAAAGTAAAAAGCAAACAAAAGCTATGTGTTGAAGGAGTCTTGAAAAGTTCAATCCCAGCCCTGGCTATATAATAAGACCATATCTCAAAGAAGATAGGGGAATGTGTAGATGGATAGAAGATAGATAGAGAATAGATAGATGATAGAGAGAGAGAGAGAGAGAGAGAGAGAGAGAGAGAGAGAGGGAGAGAGAGAGAGATAGATGGACAGATGACAGGGAAGAAAATATGAAGTGTCTTAGTGATTCACATTCATTGAAGACTTGACTGGATTTAGAATCACATATATAAGGGAGTGATACCCAAAGTTATTTAAGGACCTAAAAACTTTCCTCATGGTATCTGTACATTCATATTTATACACAAACATATCATATACACATATATTTATACCAAACACATACACGCACACATGCACACACACAGACACACACAGATGAGTAGATATAATTTTAATATTATGGATATTACATAACCAGAAAATGTTCAAACATGAACTTTTTAGTGTCTTTTCAAATACTCACCTCACCAGGAAGTATGAAAGTTAATCCTGATTGTAAACTTGATTGAATCTTATGTTGAGACATAAACCCCTCTCTAAAACAGGGAGAGTATTTTCAGAAAATATTAACTGAAGGAAAAAAAAAAGACCCTCTCCCAAAGTGGGCAGAGCTTTCTTGAGATATCTTAAATGTATAAATGGCCCCAGGGGAAAAATAACACTTCTGTTAGCCTACCAGACTCAATTATGGAGTGTAGTCATATTGCTCTTATTTTTCATCTATCCAGTCATCTTTAAATTTATTTACACTTTTAATATTTCAGTGTTGGGTACTGAACCCAGGGCCTGAAGCAATTCAAGGAAGTTCTCTTGACCCTAGGCTAATACCCCCAGCCATGAGGGGTCAACTAGAATTTGGTTCTCAAAATAAGCTAAGCAAGGCTCATGGGGACTCCCAGAGACTGAAGTGATGGGAGATGTTATTCTGTATATATGTTTCTCATACTGGTTAATAAAGCTCTGTGGCCAATAAGATAGCAAGATAGGTGGGGCTAGGAGACAAGGAGGAAAGAGGAAGTGGGAAGGAGGAGAGGAGTCGAGATGTAGCCCGGGGAGGAAGGAAGACGCCCGCCGCGGCTCCCCAATAAGACAACCATGTGGAAATACTTAGATAAGTAGAAATGGGTTAATAATTAAGACAGAGCCAGCCCATAAACAATAATGGTAACTGGCCAACAGGATTGTATCAAATACAGAGTCTCTGAGTGTTATTTGGGGCTGGCACGGCAGAGGGCCCAGACTGGCAGGCTGGTGGAAACATACATGCTACACTGAAGCAGTAATCACCCAGCCTACATGAGTTTGTGCTAGGTCCTTTGCATATATGTAATGTTTTGTATATTGGTGTTCTTCTAGGATTCCTAACAGTGGGAGTGAAGGTGTCTTTGACTCTTTTTCTGGTTCATGGTACCCCTTTCCTTCTACTGGGTTGCCTTGTCCAGCCTTAATGCGAGGGTTTGTGCCTAGTCTTACTGTAACTTGTTAGACCATGTTCAGTTGATATTCCTAGGAGACCTGCTCTTTTCTGAAGGGAACTGGAGGACGAATGGATCTGAAAGAAGAAAAATATTGAGAGGCATGGAAGGAGAGGGAACTGGCTGAAATGTATTGTATGAGAGAAAAATTAAAACAAAACAACAAAGAAGCATCTCCAACTTTCTTACATGAACTGAAGACAAGCTCTCCAGGAATCCTGCAGTTTTGTAACACATGGGAGTGATGTGACATTCAGCCTTGTGGGCTGAGAAGCTCCTGGGTCCTCTGCTTCACCAGTTGGTAAATAAGCCATTGTTGGACTATCCAACCTATACAATGTGAGCTAAAGATCCCATTTGTGATGTACATTCATTCAGTTGGTTCTGATTATTCAGAGAGCTCTCATTAATGCAAGGTGCCTCAAGTCTTCACAAAGATGCACTCTGACTTGAACCTCCCGCAAATGTCCAATTCCTTGTCTCACTTATGACAGGGACCTGGAATTGAAACACCACCCTATCTTTAATATTCAGTATTATTTTTTTCTTTTTTTCAATTATCTTTTTTCTTATTTAACATACCAATCCCAGTTCCCTCCCTCTCTCATCCTCCTATGCCACCTGACCCACTTCCCATCCAATTCCCTAACAGGGGGAGGGAGAGTGAGGACTTCAAGGAGGGACCATCAATATCTGCCAAATCATTTGGAGTAGGGACTAGGCCCTTCCTTCTGCTCTATGCTAAGGGATTATCCCTCCATGGGGAATGTGAGTCCAAAATTCTTTCATGCACCAGGGACACATCCTGGTTTCACTGTCAAAGGTAACATAGACTGTACAGGTCTTCTAACTGAGACCCATGTTCAGGGGGTATGGGTTGGTCCAATGCTGGTTTCCTAGCTATCAATCTGGGGTCTATGAGCTCCCCAACCTCTCGTGTTCAGGTCATCTGTCTCTGAGGGTCTTTGCAACCTTGTTTTGACCCCTTTTCTCATCACTCCTCCTTCTCTGCAACTGGACTCCAGGAGTTTGGCTTAGTGTCAGCTGTGTATGTCTGCTTCTGTCTCTATCAGCTACTAGGTGAGGGCTCATATAATGGCATATAAGTTAGTTATCAATCTCATTATGAGGGAAGGGCATATAAGGTAGCCTCTCCACTATTGCTCTTATTGTTAGTTGGAATCATCCTTGTAGGCCTCTGGAAATTTCTCTTATTTACCCAGTTCTTAATCCTTGGACTTATCTCATTTCATGCCTGAATAAGTTTGCCCTTAAGACTTACTGAACAAGGAGGAAGAAACTTAGAAATAGAAACTACAAACTTATAGGTAAAATCAGGGTTACTCAAAAGATGATTTATAACATTTAAGTTAATTTAAGAGCAAAGGTGATCAGTGTAATCTGTTGTACATATTGACTTTTGAAAAGCACATTTATATTTTAAAATAAGCTTTAGAAAAATTGAATATAAACACATGCATATATATACTGCATAATTTTAGATAATATATAATAATAATATGATTCCTTGAGGCTTTATCAAACAACCTTGGTGTTATTTGTATCCTCCCAACCTTCAGTGTCGACCTCTCTCCCTTGTTCTCAGCTGGAGCTTTTTCTCATTGTTTCATTTTCCACTTCATATCATCTGTTTCCTGCCACTCTCCTTGAGGTTCATTCTCCACCTATGGTCCCTTTATACATTCCTGGTTTATATGGTTATTCTTAAATGTGTACTAACAGTTAAAGATGTGGAGCTAGAAACCACAAATAAAGAGACAGCTAGGAGAACAACAAAGAATAAGGGACAAAAAGATTGTAAAAGCCAGCATATACAGAAGTGGAACAAGTACTATATCAATGAACATGTTCACATAGAGAGGGAATATTTTTTGTGGGCTCTCACTCCTTGATAAAGAACTACAGTCAACTAATGACAGCTGGGAGAAGAATGGATGTGTTTGCTGGTGGATGAGCTTCTTCTTTGGTTGTCCAATGAAGAGTGCTTAGTCTTGCAATCATATATACACAAACAACACAAACGGCTTCAGCTACACACACACATACATACATACATACATACATACATACATACATACATATATATGTATACATAAGCATACATGTGTCTGTGTGAGAGAGAGAATCAAAGAAAAGGGGTACCAACTTGAAGTAGACAGCATGAGAGCAGATGTTTGAGGAAAAGTAACTAGTAGGGGCTGAAGCAGAAAATGAAGAGGGAAGTGGTGTAATTATTTCAATTAAAAACATTATTAGAAGAAGAAAAGCAAAATCTACTAATTATTTTCTGTGAATTTTCTGATTGTAAAATGCCACGAAAATAAAATTAGATCAAATCAATGTATAAAGACTACTTACTACAAAGATGCTTTAGTGGAGAAGTGTGTCATAACAGAAGAGTGATTTCATAAGATCGAGCAAAAGATAAGAGTTGGTGGACATTCAAGACTGAAATGTGCCAAAAGGATTAGCATGAGTTTCTCATAGAAGATATTATATTTATAATTTTGAGGGTTGCTAGGATAAAGGATGGATGGATTTTGCTGTTGAAGAATATACTAGTATGCTGCCAAGACAAAACAGGACATGGGATGGTAGTGTTTGTTTCTATTAGAATTTGAAGTTGCTTTGCAATCACAAAGGCCTGGTAGATACTGGGATGTTGGTGTGATTCTATAAATGAGTTTCCTTTGCTCTATGGTACTGCTGATAACAGCTTCATGATGGATAACTAGCCCTCTATGCATCCACCTGCTGAGCTCTTGGAAGAAATAGAAAGAAACCCCCAAAAGTTAAGCCTCTTGTCTCCATGAAGTATGTTGAATTGTATAAGCTATGTGAAGCTAAATAAGTGCCATATTACTCGTGACACAAAGACACACAGTGGAAAGTTATTGTATAATGACAGCTATTTATGTATTTATATAGTATACTAACTAGAAAGCAGATTTTGAAATTATCAGAACAAATCTCCTCAAAGACTGACTTGGAAGGCCTGAACTATTTCCTTCTCTAAGTTCATAGCTTTTGATATGGCAATAAGGCTACAGAAAAATTTTCTGGTATCAATAATAGGCCTTTGTTGAGAAAAGAAGATTAAGAAACAGTATTGTGAGAGCAGAAATATTAAATCACCCTTGGAGCATGACATGTCAGGAAATTTAAATGTAAGCCTTTGGGAGATGTTTGACAGACAAGAGCTCATACAGTATGAAAGACCATATAAGAGTTCACATTGGACATAGCTGGTAAAGTGGTAGTGTAAAATGAAGAACTCAGAAAACAGGACCAGATATATATATATTTTTTATTTATTTTACATGTTGATCCCAGTTTCCTTTCCCTTCCTCTCTCCCTCCCTGCCTGCCTCTTACCCTCTTTCCCCTGTGACATGCACCCTGGCCACCCTCCCCTCCCCCACATCCCCATTCCACTTGTAGGGCTATGTTATCCAGTTTGGGTCATGTAAATCTGTCAAGTCATTTGAAGTAGGGACTAGGACTTCTCTCCTGTCTCTAGGTTAAGGGGGTATCCCTCCATGGGGGATGTGTCCACAAAGTCCTTTTGTGCACCAGGAATACATCCTTGTTCCACTGTCTGGGGTCCCTTAGACTGCTCAGTCCTTTTAGCTGAGACTCATATTCAGGGGGTCTGAGTTAGTCCCATGCTGGATTCCCAGCTATCAGTCTGGGGGTTGGGTCCATTATCTCCTCCTTGTTCAAGTCAGCTCTCTTTATATGTTTCTGTAACCTGGTCTTATCCTTTCTCTCTGCATATGGATCCTAGTTTGACTCAGTAGTTATGGGTGTTTGCTTCACTTTCCAACAGGTACTAGATGAGGGCTCAATGGTAGTGGATAAGATCTCACTGTCAGGGAACGACATTTATGGTAGCTTATTCCACAGTTGCTCAAATTGTTAGTTGGAGTCAGTCTTGTAGGTCTCTAGACTTTTTTTAGGTTCAGTTTTTTCTTCAAATCAATAATGAATCCCCCTTTTATGTTCTCTCTCTCTCTCTCTCTCTCTCTCTCTCTCTCTCTCTCTCTCTCTCTCTCTCTCTCTCTCTCTCTCTCCTCTCTTCTGTCTTCTATTCCTACCCTGACTCAATATTTTTAGTTGTGCATGCTTTCCTCTCCTCCTCTTCTCTTTCTTCTAGTTCTATCTCCATTCACTGCCCCCCACTTCCCATGTGCTCTGAGGGACATATCTCTTCCCCCTTTTTTGAAGAATCATATATGAATCTCTTAGAATACACCTTCCATGAAAGTACAAGAAGCATACCAAACACCAAATAGACTGGACCAAAGAAAAAAGACCCCTCGACATACAATAATCAAAACAAGTAACATACAGAATAAAGAAAGAATATCAAGAGCAGTGAAGGAAAAAGGACAGGTAACATATAAAGGCAGACCTATCAAAATTGCACCTGACTTCGCCATGGAAACCCTCAAGGCCAGAAAGTCCTGGATATATATTCTATAAGTATTAAGAGTCCACGGATGCCAATCCAGGCTACTTACCTAGCAAAACTCTCAATCACTATAGATGGAGAAAACAAGATATTTAATGACAAAGCCAGATTCACTCAATACGTATCTACAAATCCAGCCCTACAGAAAGTTTTGGGAGCAAAACTCCAACCCAAGCAAGTTAACTATGCTCACAAAGACGTACGCAACAGATAATCCCACTTCACCAGGAACCAAGGGTAAAGCAGGACAATATATTCACAATACCACAGCCAACAACAAATATAAAACAATCAAGCATTAACAATCAAATGCCCTTACCTTAGATGGTCTGTTCCTGCATGGGACAGATGGAGAGTCCAATCTCAAGCTTGAATAAAGGCTCTTTGCCTTTACCTATGGGGGAAAAACATCTTTTCTTTTTTTCTTCTACATGTTATATCAATGATAAGCACTTCTCTGGATAGCTAAAGTTTATTATGAGAAGTTATATAACTACGAACATACACATTGCAGGTTAAAGGAAAGAGAAAACAATACCAGCCAGCTGCAGTGAGCAAACAGCTAATCAGAGAACATAGCAGGAGAAGAAGGGATGGAGATGGAGGGTGTTAATTATAACAGAAAAGTGTTATTGGAAAGCTTAACAATAACAACAACAACAACAAAAGAATCTTCTACATTTGGAGACAGAAACTTAAATATAACATTACAAGAGTTTTATCTCTCTCCCTGCCCTCCTATACTGAAAGAGTTTATGAAAGGAAATAGTAGATTCTAGCAGGCAATTCTGGAAAACCAAGTGTAGAAATTCTAAAAATATGACTAAATATTTTTGCATAGAAAATTCTGTTAAGTCAAAAGGATTTCATTAAATGCCATAATAGCATTGTTTAGACTGACCTGCCAAACAAAAGTCACCTTTTCTAACTTTATTTGGAGCTGTGGTATTTAATGTCCAGAATATTTACTAAAGTTTTTTTATATGAAGTTACAATACTTCTGTCATTTTTCCAATATTAAGACTACACATTAAATACTTTGCTTAAGGTTACCCAAAACTTTTTTAGAATTTTTAAAGCAATGGAATTTCTTAGTGCCTTGAAACTAAAGTGTAAAATCTAAAAGCATCTTTCAGATACAACTTGGCTGTCACACATATGAACTCATAAATACTGGGGCAGCAAGCCCTAGGCTTGCACAAGTTCAAGCATATTTGTAATGAGTATATTTTCCGTGCTGGTCAGTCTCACCGCCAAGCCAGCCCCTAATAACACGCAGAGACTCTGTATTTGATATAATGCTGTTGGCCAGTTACTAATTTCCTATCAGCTAGCTCTGTCTTAATGATTAACCCATTTCTATTAATCTAAGTACTGCCATGTGGTCTCATCTTACCGGAGAGAGGGCCGGCGTTCTGCTCTCTCCAGTCTCTCCATGTTGACTCCTCCTTACTAATTCCTCTATCCTCCTTCTCCTACTCCCTCCTTTCTTTCCTATTGGCCAACAGTGCTTTATTCATTAACCAATAAGAGAAACATGTTTACAGAATAACATCTCCCATTACATATTAGTGTCCCAAACTGAGAGGAAGAATTGAAAATGGACTCCTTCCCACACATAACCAAAATACTGTCTCTAATTGGCAACCACTTGCAAAGAAACATTAGGTTTCTCTAGGGGAGTCTTACTAGGTATATTAACCACACTTAAATCAAGCCCCTGTCCCAGAAGTATGGCCAACACAAAATGAACTGTGATGTTTTTAGACTTTTTGGTCTCATATTGCTTCATTTGGGCTTTTTTTTATTTTTTGTCTTACAGGTCCTTTGCTTGTATAGTTACAGTTTCAGATGTTTTTGAATGGGTGAGTGCTTCTTGTATTTTTGTCATTTTGTTCGTTTTGAGATGAGTTTTTGTTTGTTTTGTTAAGAGGGGCCTGGATGGGTGGGAAGGTGAGAAAGATCCGGGAGGGGTCAGGTGTGGAGAACCATGATCAGAATATATTTTATTAAAATTTTTCAATAAAAATGCATGAAACAAATATAACAGAAGTACTATTGCAGTCCATTAAATAATATCCAGTTTTAAGTTTTTTTATTTTTAAAAATGTATGTCTCTGTCTGTATGTGGGTATTTGCAAGTAGGTTTTCCTGACCTTAGAGGTCAGTGTGGTTCGATCTCCAACCCATGGTAGCCATTGCTGTGTTCTTTGCTAAGTTTGTAACTCAAATGTCTCAGTATGGATGCCTTTTGTGACCATGTAAATCCATTGTTAATCATCAAAAGTAATCAGATTCAGTCAGACACCTAGACATGCATATGGACTGGCATATTGACTTAAACACAGACCCCAAAGAAGTGGCATGCATGCGTCCTATGGTCTATGAAAGGCCACAGGGACTTGGATCAACCCCACTGTGTGCTGCTTTAAGAACCATTTCTTTTGTGATTCCTAACAGAGTGAAGAAAGATAACAAGAAGAGAAGTTCAAGATATTTCTTTCCTGGATTCTTGTGATCCTTTACCACCATCTATAAATACCAGACCAGTGTAAACTGTTTGCCATGTTCATGGCAGCAAGTAATCTCGGAGAAATTTGTGAAGTGATAGGGAGAAAAAGATCAATTCTCTTCTCTTAAGATATTTAAGTTCAACTTTTCTTTGTTTCTATTCATTTCTATTAGGAAGTTTTGGTTTAAGGAAGTAGGTGACTTTTACTTAGTCTACTATGACCAATGTAAACATAGTCATTAACAATTGATTCACATTTTAGCAACATAATATCTGATGCACTTGTGGAAAGTTCTACTTACTCTGCTTTATTGTTTACTCTGAAAGTCACTGTGAATAATTTAAAATAATTCTAGAAGCCTTTACTCTGATGGTCACCAGATTGAAGACCATTTTCTTTCTGTTTTTGTTTTTGTTTTTTACGTGTTTTTTCTATGTTTCCTCACAGGTGAAAGACTAATTTATATTAGAAAGGAATGGAAAGCAGAGTGCTATTTGAAACCCAGATAGAAAAACAAACAAAAGACTATGATTTTTAAAGTTAAATTTAAGATAGTAATAATTAATATGCTCATGTCTAGTTTAACTTCTTTTTTATATATTAATTTATTTTTTATTTTGTTTTATATATTGATCCCAGTTCCCTCTCCCTCCCTCCTTCCCTCTTTCCCTCTCTCCCATACTCACATACACCCCAACCACCCTCCCCTTCCACCCCTCCCCCACTCCACATATAGGGTGATGCCCTCCAGGAGGGGTCATCTAAATCTGTCAAGTCATTTGGAGTAGAGACTAGGACTTCTCTCCTGTCTCTAGGTTAAGGAAGTCTCCCTACATGGGGAATGTGCCCGTAAAGTCCTTTAGTGCACCAGGAATACATCCTGCTTCCACTGTATGAAAACCCTTAGACTGCTCAGGCCTTGTAGCTGAGACCCATGTTCAGGGGTCATGTCTATTTTAATTTCTAAACATTTTCCTAATTGCTAAGTCAACAAGACATTGTACTAAGAAACCATTACTAGATCAAATATTATTACTGCTATGAAACTATGCCCATGGAAGAGAATACATTGGAAAAATGATATTGTTTTCCTTTCAAGGTATATTTGTTGAGTGTGTGTGTGTGTATGTGTGTGTGTGTGTGTGTGTGTGTGTGTGTGTGTGCTCGCGTGCACATACTTACACACGTACACATGCACACAGATGCACAGGGAGGCCAGAAAACATTTCAGATTCAAATCAGATGAACCAACTGACCTGAGTGCTGGGAACTACACTCAGGTCCTCTAGAAGGGCAGTTAGTGCTCTTGACAGCTAAGCTATTTTCCAGCATTCCCAACTAAAGTTCTACAATCAATTACAACCAAGCACATATAAGCAAGTGCATTGACCTTGTTAGCATTTTTGTTTAAATTAAAATGATTAATAGGATTATTTCCTTATTACTAAAATTAGTACACAAATTTAAACAATTCAAGAGACCAGTCATGTCTGCAGATTTCTTAATGGTGTAGAAATAAGAAAAGTTTGATTTTGTGTACCAGTGCATTTTAATAATGAATACCTGTGCATTCATTTTTTGGTAAATATATAACACACTGAAAAATTACAAACAGCTAAAAATTCAAAATTGCCAGATTCTGTCATTATGAGAAGGCCTTATTGATTTGCAATGCACAAGGGAGCCCTCCAATCTCACCTGCCAACAAAATCATGTAATCACTGCTCTTGCTGTAGTTCTTTGGGTTTCATATTTTCGTCCTTCTTCTTCAAGTCTAGGTGATTGCAGAGTTAGGTTTATGATAATGAATAAAAATATAGAAAAATTTACTAAATTTTTACTAACAAAGAATGTCAGATTCTTATAAATCATTTAAGAGGAATTTTACCTAATTTAATGTGTATAATAGTGTGCTAGACATTCTACTCTGCATGAGATGAAAAAAGATCTCTTTCTAAGACTACAATAAACAAATGTTGCCCCATTCTTGTGAAGAAATCCAAACTTTAGTATTTTTAGACTGGCAGTGCACATTAAGAGAAAAAGAAATAAAACAATACTATGTTTTTCTATGCTGTTGGTTTTGGGATGAATAAAAAGATTATTTGATAAAAATTTTGTATTTCTCCTTTTTAATATAGAAAAAAATATGGAGTATTCCCAAAATAATCTTGGAATAATTTGTGGTTTAAAGCCATCTGGAAACTTGTGTGGTAAAATAAGGGAGAATACAGCACTGAGGATTTTTGTCAAGGAAAAAAAAAACACTGAATGAGGAAGAAACAATTCAAATTCTGACGGGAACCCTGATATCACAACAAAAGGTGTGAGATGCTTGCAACAGCATATCTGCATCCCTCTTTTTATAGAGGCAATTCTCCAGGCAATTATTATATATCCTAAACTTTTAGATACATGGACCTCTAGAATTGCATTTCTGGCCCCTGAGGCAACTTATCCACTTCCAATCCTACCCCTTCCAATTTTTTTCATTTTTAAAATGAAGGCAGTTTCTTTGGTGGTGAGTTTAGCTTCAGTTGACCTTCAATATTAAAGCATTTCCATATTTTCTTGTTAGACAGTATTAATACTTTCTAAAGGAAAGAAGAGATAAAGATTAATTCTGATTTTTTCATTTATATGAAAAATCATGTAGATAAGTGGACGGTTCATATTCATTGAAATACTTGTACTTAGGCATTCATAGAAATTAATAGTGAAACAATTCATATCTTCAATATGTGAATTTAATTGTAGTGTCTTTTTCTTTATTTTTCCATGCCCCAACAAACACATCTCCCCATTTTTCTCTTTTGACCTTCCTCTGTAACCCCTCAAACTATTTTCATGTCTTGTTTTTATTTTGAAAATGCATGATGTCCAATTATTACTGACCATATGTACATGGGTATGGAGTCATCACTTGAATATGTGAAACCTACCTCCAAAGAAGCATGATTTTCCCCTTCTTCATCAGTTATAAAGTGCCAATAGGAAGCCAGTAAGGGATGGAGCATATTGATAATATCCTCTACCCATGTGCAATGTTTGGTTGGCTTGATCTTAAACAGATCTTATGCTGGTAACCAAAATTGTTTTGAGATCATGAATTCAGTATCCATGAATGACCAGAAAACTGCATTCTCCAGCCTTTGTGTTCTTTCTGAATTCCTATCTGAAATATATTCTGAGCATTGATGGGGTATTGGGAAGTGACTAGATATCCCATGTGGGACTGAGTATTCAGTCTCTCTGCATAGTGCTTTGGTCAAATATGGTACTTGAGGTTGACTATGGCCACTAGAAAAATGAATTTCTTTGAACAAGGCTGAGAGAAGCCTATGTCTCTGGACATAAACACAAATATTTAAAAGACAATTTAAAATCACATTTAGCAAAATAACAATAACAGGTTCTGCCCTAGGGCTTCTAAACTCCCAAGTCAAGACTTTTTTTTCATTTTTTACTATTTTTTATTTTACATGTAGATCCCAGTTCCCTCTCCCTCATTCCCTCCCAATCATCCCACCCCCCATTCCATTCCTAACCAGGATTATCTTATTATGAATAAAAGTTTTGAGGATCAGGCATCAAATCCTATCAGAAAGTGGTTAGTTATCATATTGACAATTATAAAAATATTGAACAAATAGTCACGAAACATTTTTATTTACTCAAAACCCACCCCAGCAGAGAAGGTGTATAGCTAAGAGCAAAACTTAGTTGGAAAAGATTCTTATTTTGCTTTAGTTGCTGTAATCTAACATTGACCACAAAAATCTTTGTGAAGAAAAGGTTCATTTGTCTTTCTTATCCCAGGTCTGAGGGAAAGCAAGCCAACAACTCCACGCAGGAATCTGGAGGCATGAGCTGAAGCAGAGATCACAGAACAATGCTTCTGAGTGACCTGCTGCAGGCTCATGTTTATCTATCTAAGGTCTTCCTTCCTAGAGATGGCACTGCACAATAGATTGGCCTGTTTTTTATCAATTAGAAATTAAGAAAACACTACACAGTCCTAGCTACAGGTCAATATGATCTAGGTATTTTTTCAATTGTAGTTTCTTCTTCTGAGGTAAATCTGGGTTGTATCAAGTTGACAGGTACAGCTAACTATGTCTAAAACTGAGTTCCAACATAGATGCACATATAGATTACCTTATTCCTATATCCTGGAGATTGAGTGTACACTAGTATGATTATAGTTAATGATACTGTATGCATATTTGAAATTTGCTAAAATGTAGAAGTAAAATATTCTCAGCACAAATGCAGAGATAACAAATGATATGGTAGATGTATTACTAACCTGACTGTGGAAATGATTCCTCAACAAACATGTCACCATGTCACATGTCATAATTACATACAATTTTTATATATTATAGTCAACAAAAACTGAAAACATATTTAAAAACATTTAAACACTGAACTAGAGCAAAGCACAAGTTTGTTGAGATTTCTGTGAATTAAAAGTTCTTACCCTCCCTTTGTTTGCAGAAAGGTGTATCTCTTTGTATAATTATGGGTATGCGGCACGCACCTCAACCAGCGAGGAAGAACGACCACACCTTGCGGAATCTTCTCAAATCACGCTTTACTGGAGCCTCTTGATTGAAGGGAGAGCAGGAAGCGAGGAGCTTCGAAAACCCAAATGCAGCTGCTTACTTATATATGGAAAAAAGGACATGGGTCATACCCTGATTGGTCACAGCCAAACTGCAGACACCCAAGACCTCGGGATTGGCCAGAGACACCGTTCCTACTGTGCATGCAGGAAGCGCTGGACACAGCATAGTCCAAGGAGGCGTTGCCCAACAGAGTCTTTCACTGCATCCTGTAGGGGAGCGGTCGCCATCCTGCAATGGCAGCGGCTCACGGCTACCCACATGGGTAAACTTAATAACTTAGAGACTTCTATTTTACTGTGGAGTTAGCTGTCTATTTTATAATATACATTCATTCTCAAGCCATTTATAATTCCAGAGAGCAGATGTGCTAAAGCTGAGGCTGTCTCTTGGCCTGTGAAGTCACTAACTCTAAATAATTCAAAGGTATTCTGCTTTCCCTTCAAGATCTGACATTTTTATCTGCTTTACAATTAGAGCTTCTCCCTACTTAATTTCATTATACAATTCTTTCACATTTATTTTTCTGATATTTTATTTATTTGTTTTTTAAAGTATGTTCATTATTTTGTTCTATTATCCATCTAACTTATTCTGTCAATAATTAAACTTTTTGTTAGTATTCCAAAATGTTATCCTTAATCTTATAGCTCTTTTTTGATGGTTCAATGACTTGCTTCTTCCAGTAAAGCTCACTGACCATAAGGAGACTCCCTGTTGAGTGATATCAGCTCCTTCTTTGTATTGTATTTTATCCTGTAGACAGATTCTCTATAGTCAATATATGAAGTTTTCTAAGTTTGATCTTACAGGAGTGAAGAGGTTAAATAGACAAGAAAGGCATGAACAGTGAGAGTGTAGATCCCAGTTCCCAGTTCAAGTATTTATTTGAAGAACAAATAAACACTTTCTTTGATGATACATTAAACATGGAACCAGTGCCCTCCTCTTATTTTCATGAGATAAATATCAATTGTGACATCTTGATGTCATAAATCAAAGTTGTGTCTAAGATCATAGATACATTAGAGACCTCAAGCCGAGTAGCTGACCTTTCTTGAGTTATTTGTGTTATTAATGCTAGACACAGGTAAAAAGAAATGATATAACAAGTCCAATATTTCATTTAGACAATTTCTTTTCTATGAATATTTGATAAGCCTAGGTTTATTTTCATATTTATATTTATATTTCTTTTTGTCTAATGTTAACAATTCCTTGTGTTTATTAATTATATAAAAATTTCAATAATCCACAGCATCAGGAAAAACATCCTCTATGTGTTTACCATAGTTTTATTATTTGGTTGTAAAATAAAACAACTTGCAAAAGCAGTCAAACAGTACTGACACACGTGCACGCAAACACACACACACACACACACACACACACACACACACACACATCCCTCTGGCCACATTTGGACTTCACTGATTTCTAATTATGGCCAGTACTTAGACTTCCACAAGAGAAATACTACTGCCATAATTTCTGAAATATGAATGTTTTTATTAAAAGAAATACATACTGTTGTTGATGCTTTTAAATCAACTAACCTGAGCAAGTGGGAGCTCAAGAACCCTAGTCTAACAGCTGGGGAACCTAAAATAGGAACAAACTAGGTCCCCTGAATGTAGGGGTCAGCAGGCTAGGGCTTTCGGAGACCATTTCCCATAGAAGGATACTCTCTTAGCCTAGATATACATGTGAGGACCTAGGTCCTGCCCCAAATGATGTGATGGACTTTGATCCCCCATGGAAACCCTCACCCTCCCTGGGGAGTGGACAGGGGGATGAGATGGGGGGTTGTTGGGGTCATGGGAGGATGAGAGGGAGAGAGAACCATATTAGTATATAAAATAAGATTGTTTCCAACTAAAATAAAAAATAAAAACTAATGGCATGCATAAGTTAGAAACTGAAACTCAAAGTGATCAAATGGAAAGCTCAGAGTAGAGAATTTAGAAAATGCCCAAACTCTTTTTCATTGACCCCCAAGAAACTGATGTATGGACTTTGTAATCTACCTGAAAGACAGCTTCCAAGTTTAGTACATACCCTTTGATTGTGTGTGTGTGTGTGTGTGTGTGTGTGTGTGTGTGTGTGTGACATTTAATGCATAAAATGTAATATACATATACTTCTCATATTTCCTCTTACTATTCACATGAATATATTTGATATGGCACAACAAAATAATAAATTATAAAGTTGCTATTGTGCTTATATACACACACACACATATATATATATGCATATATATATGTATATATATATATATATATATATATATATGAAGCATATCAGTGGTTTTTTCTGTTCCAGTTAGTTACTACTCTCAAATGTATATTAATCATTGTCTTCTCCTTCGTGTAGTTTTTCTATCAAACTATATGCTTAACTTTACGTGGTTTAGAATCCTATAAAACATGTATTTAGGTACATGCTTTCTTCAATACTGTGCCTAACTATTTATCTACAATGTTGTATATAGGTAGAATGACCTAGATTTTTGATATCAATAAATTTAATTTAAAGCATATTTGTTGCAATTTCCCTGGTGATGACAATGTGTTTCATTAACTTTTTTATTATTGCAATGCTTCTATGAAATGATTGTACATCCATGATCCATAAAATTAGATTTCTTACTAAAGCCTCTGTAGAATTTCTGGAGTTTTATAGCTTTACTAAATATCAATCAATTTTAAAATACTTGTATGGATTCTTAATCTTTTCATTTTTTCTTGAAATGATAATAAAATTTTCTTTTAAAATACTAGCTTTTACCATGGTAACTAGTATTTGCAATTTTTATTTGAAATTTCTCTTCATTTAATTTAGATGGAGATATCTGACTTACTATTGGATACCTCTTCTCTGTGAAATGTGTTTCTACATTTTTGTCTGTTTTGTTACTAGGCTATTTGCCATATCTAGGCGATGTTCATAAATCTCTTATATATGTGCACTGATATCACTATCCAGTTATACTGTATACATTTTATCCTCTTAGTGGCTTATTATGAATTTCTTTGTAATCACACAAACACAAACCACATTGTTTTTTCTTGATGAACAAACATTTTAAACTTAATGTAACTCAAGTACATGACATTTTAACTGTTTTGTTTCATTTAAGAGTAATTTCACTTCCCAGAAGTCATAATCATACCCAAGTATATCATAATTTTCTGTTTTATAAATATTTTGTTTAAAATCATCAGACTTTAACCCATCTGACATTTACATTTTTTGTATTGTGTGATGTCAGCAATATGATCATCTCTTTTTAATCATTAGCTACATTTCCATTGTGTTGCCTTCTCAAAATGTCAGAATTCCCATTTGTTGTCATGATATATTTGTATGCATTTTTTGGTATGTTTTATTAATGTTTGCTTTCCTTCCTTTGTTCATTCCTTCCTCTATTTCTTTTTCTTCCTTCTTTCCTCCCTTTCTTTCTTCCTTCCTCTATTTCTTTCTTTCTTTCTTTCTTCCTTTCTTTTTTTTTGCCTGAACAAGTAAACGTGTAGTTTTCATCAAGAGGATGTATTAAAGAGCAAATAAAGAAAGACAGAATGTGACTTGAACTTGGTTTTTTTTTTTTTTTTTTTTTTTTTTTTTACTCAAACTCAGGTGGTACCTGTGTCCTTTTCCCATTAGCTGGAGTCTGAAAACAGGTTTATTCAACCACCATGTCTTGAAAAAAAACTGGTGCACAGGAAACAAAATTAAGGAGGAAAGGAAAAGAGGACATGTCTCACAGGTTTGAAAAGGGTTACCACTATAGGTCACAGTATAGACTATCAAATTCCTCGAATACATGGTGGGGGTCACCTTAAAAACATTTTCTTAAATTCATACAAGGTGGGAGGTAAAAAGGTTTGGTTCCTTGATCTAAACACTAGTTTTATACTGGTCAATTTCATCCCAGTGCCATACACTGAAACAGAAATGGACTACAACTTTATTAGCCGTCTTGACACTCAGTAGAACAAATCTCCTGACTGTATTATTTTATTCTCCTTCTCACCTAAATTAACAACCCCAGGCATAGTATTTGTATGTATGTATGTATATATATATATATTATATATATTATTATATATGTTAATATATATGTATATATATTAAAATTTATAATGAATAGAAAATCCCTGTCTAAATAACAACTTACTAAGCTCTTTGTTTGTTAATTTTTACCCTTTGTGGTTGTTGTTTTGTGGTTTGGTTTTTGTAGACAGAGTTTGTCTTTGTAGTCCTTGTTGTCCTGAACTCATTTTGTAGCTCAGAATGGCTTTGAACTCAAAGATGACCTGTCTCTGTCTATGAGAGCTGGGATTAAAGTTTCACCAATTATATATACATAATACAAATATGTATTAAATCCTGCTTGTACGAAACTTACTAAACTCTTAATGTTGTTCTCTTGAGTGTTCATATTGATAACAACTACAGTGACTTACTATATTCTAATTCTGGAATTGTTGCATTGAATATAATTGATTTTTTTTTTTATTTCACAGAGCACATGGAGAAAGTTAATGTAAGTTAATGTAAGTACAAGTATTAAAACAATTTGTCAGTTTCTCTAATAATTCAACTTTTTATATTTAACAGCAATGCAAATTGACCTTCTTAAAGAATTGGTTTTATTTTTTTATTTCTTTATTTTTAGTTTTTACTCTGCTATCTATTTTTTATTTATTATGATTACATACTATATATTCTGTTTATTTCTTATTGTGGCTGTGACTTTTAAGTCAAGTAAATAACTAGATTTCAAACTTCATTCTCAATTGATATTAAAAGTTGTAGATTCATGCTGGGCAGTAGTGTTACCCACCTTTAATTCCAATATTCAGGAGGCAGAGACTGGAGGATCTCTGTGAGTTCAAGGCCAGCCTGGTGTACAGAGTGAATGCCATGACAGGCTCCAAAGCTCACATAGAAATCCTGTCCCAAAAAATGAGAACAAAAAAAACCAATGCAGATTCTTTTTTTTTTTTTTAAGTAGTTAGGCTGTCACTTGATGTGAGATGTCATTCTGTAAATATATTTCTCTTATTGGTTAATGAATAAAGCACAGTTGGCCAATAGGAAACCAAGATAGGCAGTACTAGGAGACAAGGAGGAGAGGAAGTAGTAGAGAGAAGGGCTAAGATAGAGGACTGAGAGAGAAGAGAGCCAACCGCTCTCTCCAGTAAGATAAGACCACATGGAAGTACTTAGATTAATAAAAATGGACTAATAATTAAGGCAGAGCTAGGCAATAAGAAACTAGTAACTGGCCAGCAGAATTATATCAAATCTAGAGTCTATGTGTGTTATTTGTGGCTGGCATGGCTTTGGGCCTGCAGGGAAAAACCTGACTCATAACAGTCACTACTGAACCCCAATAAATTTTAAGTATTCATTTTAAGCATAAAATACTCTCTTTTTAAAATAAAATTGTTCTTGGATCATGATTTGCTAAATGCAAAATTTAAATTGACTTTTAAATATAGCTAAATTTGGGTAAGTTAAGGATTACAAAATATTCATTGAGGTTGCTTTTGAAAATAATGAACATACTTTAAGAAAGGTATGTGCATCCAGAAACTCTGGGAACACAGTTTAGTATATATACTTCAAACATGTATTTTATTTATTTAATCATTTTGCTATTTATTTTTATTGAAAATATTTTTCTAAAACAATATATTATGATCAGATTTTGCCTCCCCATCTCACAAATCTTCCCCTCCTTCCAACCCACCCAATTCCACCCAATTTCTTTTTTCCTTTCTTTCTTTTTTTTTCTTTCTGTCTAGAAAACAGGCAAAGAACAAAATAAAGGATGTAACACACACATACTCACATATACACAAAACTCATACAAACATAGAAATCAGAAACCATGATATGTAAACAAATGGCCAGTAAGATATTTTTTAAAATCTACAGAAATGACATCAGCTCTTGTATGTTGGCCATTTACTGCCAGGAGTGGGGCTTGCCTATTTTTGGTTTGAAGTGAGACTCCATTGGAAAAGAAACAAAATAACTACATTTTTCTTGTTGGTGGTTGTCAAGAAGAGATAGTTTCTTGGTTGGTTGTAGGGGATCATGATCACTTACTTTCTTACTTTTGCAACCTCATCTATCTTGGATCAGTGGCAGCCATGTGCATTTGTCCACAGTCTCTGTGAGTTCATTATTGCCAGTCTTGTTTTGTCTGCAAAACAGTTTCTGTGGAACCATCCATCCCCCTGGCTTTTGTACTCTTTCCATTTCCTGTTCTGCCTGATTACTTGAGACTTGGCAAGCTTTGTTTGATAACGACATCTCATTTAGAACTGAAAGTTCCAAAGCCTATCATTCTCTGCATATTGTCTGTTTGTGGATCTCTGCTAGTTTCTGTTTACTGCAAGAGGAAGCTTTCTTGATGCTATCTGAAGGAGACATGGATTTAGGGATATAGCAGAATGCAATTAGGAATGATTTTTGTTGCTTGATGGGGGTTGTCCTTTGGAACATATGTTTCTCTTACTGGTAAATAAATAAAACTGTTCAGCAAGTGAGGCAGGAGGATAGGTGGCTCTAGCATGAGAATTCTGGGAAAGATAATCAGAGTCCCCATATGAGCCCAGGAGGAGAGGGTACACCAGGTATTCTCTGGCAAGACAAGACCACGTGGAAATACATAGATTAATAGAAATAGGGTAATTATTAAGACAGAGCTAACCAATAACAACCCTAAGCCACTGGCTAACAATTTATAATTTATAATTAATATAGTCTCTGTGTGTTTATTTGGGGCTGAAGGGTGGTATGGAACCCTGGCTGACCAGAAAACTTTCATCAACAATTGCTATGTTCTTCTAACAGAAGAAAGAGAAGGGAAGAAGAGGAGGGGAGAGAAGGGCATGTGGGAGGAGTAAGATTGAGTCAGCGAAAGAATAGAGGAAACCAAAAAAGAGATATCATAATAAAGGGAAGCATTATAGGTATAAGGAGAAATATTCTTATAGGGAAATGTTCAGAGATCTACAAGGATGACCCCAACTAACAATCTAAGCAATAGTAGAGAGGCTACCTTAAATGCCCTTCCCTGATAATGAGATTGAAGACTACCATACACACACACACACACACACACACACACACACACACACACACACCATCCAAGAGTCTCATGTAGAAGCTAATGGAAGCAGAAGCAGACACCCACACCTGAACACTGAGCTGACCCCTTGATGGAATCCATTTGCAGACAGGGAGGAGTGATAAGCAAAGGGGTCAAGACCAGGCTGGAGAAACCCTCAGAGTCAGCTGACCTGCACAAATGGGAGCTCTTGGACCCCAGTCTGATAGCTGGGAAATCAGCATAGAATAGACCAAAACCCTCTGAACCTGAGAGTTAGGAGGACTGGGGAGCCTATGGGGTCTCTGGTAATGGATCAGTATTTATTCCTAGTATATGAATGGACTTTGGGACCCCATTACACATAGAGGGATATCCCCTCAGTCTAGACACATGCAGGGGTAGAGGTGGGGGCTGGACCTTGATCCAAATAATATGACAAACTTTGAAGATTCCCCCATGGAAGGCCTCACCCTCCCTGAGGAGCAGAAAGGGGATGAGATGGGTATTGGGAGGGAAGGAGGGAAGATGAGGTAACTGGTACTGATATGTCAAACAAGTTTGTTGCAAATTTAAATAAAGATATAATCAAAATACATAGATTAATTAATTAATACTGATGTGAATATCTAGATGTCTATACATACACCCACACACATTTAGTATATTACTGTATTTTGATGCTATATTGAATGGGATTTTTAAATTTATTATATTGTCTTATGTTGAAACACTTATCTGGTTTACACCATAACCCTCTCAACTCATTTATGCCCTCACAGGTTTCTTGTGTCTTTGCCATCCCAGACTTTTGCTAAACAGTTTAACATCCTTCCAAAAACATGTTCCATGCCATTATTTCTTACTGATCTCAGAATAAAGACTAAATTAGTGAGCTCAGATTCTCTTGATGACTTAAGTAATATCTCTATAGACTTTCCATAAACTTTCTTATCTCCAAATGTTTAATTCAGTTAAAACTTTGTTTAATTCAGTTAAACTACCTTTCTTTGTGGAAGAATATTTATGCTTTATAAACAGTCTTTTAGTTTATTCTTACCAAAATTACTTCCTTAGTATTACTTCCAGTTTATAAAAGAAATGTTTTTAGGGCAAATATCTTTAACCAATTTAACTAATTAAATTCAAAATAATATTTTATCCTACATTACACTAACTTTAAAAGTGTACTTTGTATTATTTATACCATGGCACAAACTTTCATAACTCTGAGGCCTTGAGACATGCCAAAGTTAAAGTTCCCTTTGGCCTTGTTCATTTTTCATTGACAAGTCAGCCCCTGTTTATGAACATCTCATACTTACTCACAGTGAACTTTAAAAAAATTCTCATGCATTGGTTCCAAAAATTTCGATGTAATTTAGGGAAAGAGATTTTGTTTCATGGTAAATCAACGTATGAGGACTTATTTTTCCATTTCAGGAAAACCAGTCACTAGTTCCCAGGTCAGAGAGTCAATTTGATTTACTGTTTGTAGTGCCAAGTTTCCCATGCTCAACTTTTGGAAAGAAGGAAAAGTGGAAGTTATATTTTAAGAGCTATTTAAAAAAAATAAACCAATTTTTAAATAAACAGGATTTGTTTAATTGCATGTTGGGCAAGATTTCAATTGTTTGTGATAAGAGAAATGTGAATTTTATAAAATTATTATGTAGGCATTATATTGTGATTTTTAACCTCCACAGCATGTATCCACTTCAGTCTGCAAAAGAATACATGAAGATCATGTACATATGTCTCCATTTTCATGAGAAAATATTTTTATTAACAAAAGTACATACATTTGTTACTATCTTTAAGAACATGTGTGTATGTGTGTGTGTGTGTGTGTGTGTGTGTGTGTGTGTGTGTGACTGTGTGCTTCTACATGAGCAAGTGGAGTAGATGATTTGATACTGAATGTATTCTTTAGTCACTCTTCACCTGCTTTTGTGTGTGTGTGTGTGTGTGTGTGTGTGTGTGTGTGTGTGCGTGCGCGTGTGTACTTCTATGTGTTCCTTTGTATAAGTATACATGTGTGGAGGCCATAAAATGGCATCCGGTGTATTTATCTACTATTCTGAACTAAATTTCATGAGACCGAGCCTCTCACACTGAGCCTAGAATGTACCAAGAATTTAACTAGACTAGCTGGCCAAAAATTTCCTGGGATCTCTCTGTCTCTGCCTTCCATCACTTAAGTTATAGACATGCAGCATTGTTCCCAGCTTTTACATGAATGTTAGGGAACAAAACACAAGTCTTCATGCTTGTTCAGAAGGCACTTAACCCACTGAGCAATTGTCCTCTTCCTCATTTGCATTTTTAGGAATGTTAGTCTATTTTAATTACTTACAAAATATGAAATACTAGATAGAATTTACTTATGGAATTTATAGAACTTTTTCTGAAATAAATCAATGGATACAACTAAAGTTCAAAATTTATTGTTCATCTTCATTTCTCACCTAGTAACATTAACTAAAATCCTACTATCAAATTAGCAATTTTTATTTATTCCTTAAATTGCCAGCATATATATATATATATATATATATATATATATATATATATATTCCTAAGACAATTTTCAAATAAATTATAACCAATGTGAGAGGATAGGAAAGCCAAATTAATGCCCAAATGTTTGGATTCATGTTGAAGGAACAGTACATTGTGAACAAAATTCAATTGGAAGAGTTGGAAGCAGTGATGATTGTTGATAACTGTTTGTAATATTTGAAGGATGGTTTTAGTTTGCCATGAAAATATACCATGGGCTAAGTGAGAAGTGAACTATATAGAGAGGAGAAAACAAGAAAGCCATGCTGTGCAGTGACAAAAAAGAAATCGGCAGAAATGAAAATAAATTGGCCCAATCTATGGAAATTTTCTATTTTTAGAGCTCTATTCTATTATTTTTCTTTACCTTGTTTTATTCTTTTTAATTTCATATGGTCTGTTTGTCTCTGGGTGAGATGTGCCAGTGAGTACAGATTCTGATGAAGGCCAGCTGATGTCTGTGTAGCTAGTATCACTAGCAACTGTGAACCACCTGACACTAGTGCTGGCAATTGAACTTCAGTCCTCTGCAAGAACCACAAGCTCTTCACCACTGAGTCATCTCTCCAGTTTTGGAACTCTTTCAAGAAAGACATGATATGAAAAAAATTATACGAGAAATGTGAGTCCAGAAGAAAGGTAGAAATAGCATACCAGGGAGTCTAGGTGGACTTGAAAATAAACAAGTTGAGGCTGATATAGGGTGAAGGACAATGAGACTAAAGGTGTTGATTCATCCAGATGACACAGATGATCAATAAAGCATTTACCACAAAAATTGCTATAGGACAGTGAATGTTAAGATTTTAGAGACCGACTAATTCTAGGTGAAGAATTGCTTCAAATTTGACTGGTTGACAACCATAATAAAAACTTTAAAATCTATGATTTTAACCTATATATATCCAATTTCCGTATAGCTGTCCACCTAGTATTTTGTGTTCTCATTTACCTACTATTGCAGTTGGAATGTAAAACTTCCCTCCAAGCTCACATAGAATCCCTGGGAACCTCTGGTGGAAACATTCAGAAGTAGAGTCTATCAGGGGGAAATGCATCAATGAGGCTTATTTTTGAGGGCTATGCCTAATTCCCAGCCTCCTCCTCTGCTTCCTGTAATCAGTGAAGTAAGTAGCTTCTTTGTTATGATTATGCCCCATTCTTCTTCCACATGGGCACGGAACCAGCATAGCCAAGAACTGTAGACTGAGACCACTGAAATCACCAACTAAATAAATCCTACCTTCATATATTTTGTGTGTGTGTGTGTGTGTGTGTGTGTGTGTGTGTGTGTGTGTAAATATTTACATTATCTATTCTTTGGTTGAGGGGCATCTAGGTTGCTTCCAGGTTCTAGCTGTTACAAATAATGCTGTTATGAACATTGTTGAGCTAATGTCCTTGCTACATTCTAGAGCCTTCATCTAGTAGTTGATGGAAGCAGAAGCAGACATCCACAGCTAAGTACTGAGCAGAACTCCTGGAATCCAGTTGTAGAGAGAAAGGAGGGAAGAGAAACAGGGTCAAGACCATGCTAAAGAAACCCACAGAAACAGCTGACCTGACCAAGTGAGAGGAAATAGTTTTGGACCAAACCAAGTCTTCTGAATGTAGGTGTCAATTAGGACAGTAGGACATAGACTGTAGGGCAGTCTATGAGATTTCTGAGAGTGGAACCAGTATTTATCCCTTAGCGCACAAATGGATTTTGGGAGCCCATTCTCCATAGAGGTCTACTCTTTAGCCTAGATACACAAGGTAGAGCCTAGACCTTCCCCCAAATAATATGATAGACTTTGATGATCCTGAAGGCCTCACTGTCTCTGGGGAGTGGATGGGGGGTTGAGATGGAGGGTCGCTGGGGGACATGGGAGAATGGGAGGGAGAGGGAACTTGGATAGATATGTAAAATAAGATTGTTTCTAGATAAAATTAAAAAAAATAAATTTGAGGCCCAAATGAGAAAAATAGTATGATCCTACCTCAAAAGAAACAAAACAATCTATTTTTCACAACTCTTCAAGTTTGTGTCAGCACACACATTTGTTCATAGTTATGTGTGTCTTAGAAGCTGATTACATGGTCCTTCTCTGTCTAGTTCCATTAGATTTTACTCTCAGGTTTGGTCTCTTATATTTTCATCATTCGTTATGCAAGTGTTAACTGCAGTACATATTATGTTTTTTATAAGAGTTTTAAATACCTAATAAATAGATACAATTCTTTAGACCAGCTTTTTATTCAAATTACACCAGTGCTAAGCCCATGTTTCTCATACTGAGCAGATGTCCAACATATGTTTGTAGAGAAGTGGAAGTAATGTCTTCTTTAGTTGCTGCATAGCTCTATTGTCTGAACAAATGATGTCCAGTCTTCTCCCCAGTCTGCCTGCAGAAAGGAGAACTATACGACCTGTAACACTGAGAAGACAGGTGATACATATATGGAGAGGAAAGTCCCAGAACAATGTCTAGCAAATAGAAAACTATAGTAGATCGTTTTCCACTTAATTACAATGTGTTGATCTTCTACTATCCTCTGATATTCAATACATATTTATATATTGCTATTCAACATTTATATATGAACTTTTCATCTTATCAACCAGATATTAAACGTTATTTAGCATGAGTATTGCATAATATATATTAGTTTGTGCATCTCACATTTCCAGCAGGTTTTATAAATATGAATAAAATCAAAAAAATATGTAATAAATATGATAAATCAAAGAAACTAATTTCACAGAAGCTGCTTTCTGTTTTACATGTCAGACAAGTAAAAGAGAACAATATTATTCTTTCGGTTTGTGTATGTGCTGTACACTTAGGTGTATTCGTTTTCAATTGTGTATAGAGAACTAAAGTTGATGCAATACATTGTCATTGTTTGATGTTCACTTTATGTTTGACATGGAGACTCTCACTGACTCCAGCTTATCTATTTTAAAGTATAGAGTTTTACAAAACTACGTGTGTGTACTTGGTAACACAATGCAACATAACCACCCATGAAATATAACATCTGCTGAAAAGAATGAATTTCCTCACCATAAAATACATTTTTCCTTAATGACTATAGTCTAGTTCGTGCCATGTGTGGCATAGGAAAATTCTTATCCAGTGTATCTACCATGTAAGCTTACAAGAGGGATAACTTGAACTCACCGATATCAGATGTACACTGTGTGCAAATTTAACGCCTTCCTCATTACGTATGCTCCCTGTCCCTAAAGCTTTTCTAGTGTCACCACCATGTACTCTTCAGCTGCATAATGTTTTGCAAAGTAAAACAGACAAAAAATTTGACACAGATGATCAAGATTAGTGTTTCTCCTAAAATATGTTTCATTAAAGACCGAATTCTTAATGACTTCTTGATTTGATAAGAAATATCTATTTTATAAACACCATAGCAGATTGATAAACACCCTACTGTACAGAAAGAAATGAAGTAATAAGGAAATGTCAATACACATTTAACAGCAAATGTATAAAAATGCATTTGTTTTTGCAGTTCCTATCACATGGAGAGAAGACAGACATAGCCTGCCACTGTCAAGTCCACTTCTTTACTATATCAATCTGATATGTTACTGATCAGGAAGTTTTCAGTAATATGCATGTCACAATCTCAGAGGAGAAAACCGACTTGACTTGTCTATTTGTTTGTACATATTTTGAATTTTTTAAATGACACAATACAACTTGTAAAGGAAACATTTGATTGCAGGAGTTCATATGTAGTCTTTAGATGTTTTCATAAACCTTTTTCATCTATATTTGCAGAATTTTTTTCTTGGACATCTAACAAACACTGAAATCAGTTTGCCTCTCCACTTACCCTTTCATAATGTTCATGACACAACCCTGTGTAATTTGACACTTTGGAACTTTAAACAGACTCAGAATCTTTTGGACCTTCAAGCCATCATCAATTCACATAGTGTGCAATAAATCCAGCTCAAAATAAACAACACAGATGGAATTGAAGCTTATAGTACAATGTCAGCAGTATCCACAGATTGACAGAGCTAGTTAGGCTGCCAGATGCACAGAATGTTGTTCTATCTCCTTGTTCTTTATAACTGGACTTGATGGAGTACATCAGTGTCAAACTCCTTGCTGGTTTCCACACGCACACGCACAGAAACGCACCCGCATAAACACGCACATTCCTGCGCTCTATATCAACGGAACCATCTGCTCTCAGCTTTACATGTGGTAGCTAACTAACTACCCTACTGTGCCTGGTCTCACCGACTGCTTTCCCTGGAAACAAATGACAACAGTTTTTATCTTGTGCCCTCCTTGGCATTATAAAATAAGGCTCTTAACATTTCCATACGCATACATTTTACATGGATTTTTTTAAAATTCTTGTCTCCGGTTTATTTACTGAATCCTCAGGGAATGGCAATCGTTTTATTTTTTTATTTTATGCAATTCCTAAATTGAGGTTTTTTTTCCCCCTATGGAACTTCACATATAAAATTATTTCTTTTAACTAAGATTTATATGAAAGCAATATATGAAACCAATGGCCATAAGATCATTTTCCCCTCTCCATTATTTTGTGTGTTACTTGC
This sequence comes from Cricetiscus sungorus, assembly GCA_030556225.1. Lineage (NCBI taxonomy): Eukaryota > Metazoa > Chordata > Mammalia > Rodentia > Cricetidae > Cricetiscus > Cricetiscus sungorus. The sequence continues at coordinate 44,475,723 of JANBXA010000398.1, forward strand.
AAATGGAGGTGAAAAAAATGCGAGGAAGTAATAAAAGAAAATCACTCATTCCCTTTCATTGTCGATGTTTATAATTCTATTGCCAAGGGTGGTCATGCTGCAACTAGGAGGAGTTGATTGTATAAGTATAAATTACTTCCACATACAAGGATTCTGTTGCATCCAGAAGCCCGTTTGTTATGCTGCTTCCAAATGCAGAATACCCTTCTTGACTTCTTTGTTATCTCACATGGGATCTAGATGTAAAACAAGGTAGTTTAAAAAGAATAATCACTTTTTTAACTTAAAGATTTCTATTATAAAGTATTTTCAAACCAAGAAATCTATTTAAACTGTGAGCCTAGAATGACAGAAGGAGGGTATAGGGAAACATGACCCAGGCTTGGACCATACAAAAGATCTCTTCCTGACCCATTTTCATGTCTGGCATCTGTCTTCATGATCTCTCTGGAAGATCTACAGAAATTATACTCACCTTCTTGTAACTAGGTAACATAATCTCCTGGAGGGTAGCTAATTGCAGCCCACAATAACCTCACATACAGTAACTGTTAAATTTTTCATTCCATTCAAATTATTATGGATCAGTGGAGAGGGTATTGATTTGATTCATTAACAGATTCCCAGTCTGTTCCAAGGTTAATGATTGCATGTATCTCAATTATATCCTTAACAGGTTATACTGTAGAATTGGTTTAAACTGCTTTATACATTGTGTGCCTTTCTTAGCTTAAAGGTTTTTTAGTAATTCATGATTTAACACATTTTTCTCCTGTTCTTCCTAGAATTGTGAACTTGTTTGATGGAACATATCAAGACGGAACAAAACTGAAACACAAAAGCTTTTTGTGAGACCTGTCAAGAGAGGGAGGTTAGCAGTTTAAGTCAGGTAAATACTCAATAGTTCACTTATACTTACAATATTAATCAGTGTGGAGCAGGGCTTGATCTTGTATCTTTGAATTTCATGCCACCTTCTCTTTATAGAAAGGCCATTTTTTTTATAACTTTGATCTCTTGCAATGCACATGTGATATATTTCATCCTAGAAAAATGGAACTTCAATATATTTTAAGTTACCTGTAATTCAAACACATCCTAACTGTGTTAAAGAACAAACAAACATTAAATAATCAAATACAATATGCATATATCTCTGTTTAGAATGGCAGAAAGTCACTCTGGAATGATTCACAGACAAGCTGGCCACATCTGCCACCGATAGGCAGAAGGATAGTCATTTCAGGTTCTCTAGGATCAAGAGAAAACATTGGTTTTGACAAACAAAAAGAGGCATTTGTTTAATTTTGTTTATCTTCTCTTTCAATCCTCCTGTGTTCTCCTTCACCCTCTGTCCTTTACACCACTTGCAAGCCTACTTGACTGTGTGTGTTTAAACCAGTGCAACTTCCACCAAATCCTGAACTAGGATTGTTGAAGCTGGAGACAAATTTTGCATTTCTTTTTCTTTTATTTTGTATAAGAAGGGTCAACTTCTTGCACACATTGCTATGAAATCTGTAATAAAGACTATTTATTGCTTTTACTACCTACTTGTACTCCAAACAAGCAATATGCCAGACACCTTCTGGAGCCCTCAAGATTCTGACATAGATTGGGGACTCAGAAGCCAAATGGGAATCATCAGGAGGAGACTTCAGTTATACAATCCATTAAATAAAACAATAGAGCCTGCAGCTGAGCTATTAAAAAGAGTAGAGCAATTTTTATTTCAATGGCTACATTTTATTTCCTCTTCTGAGTGACTGTTAACAAAGGGCCGCTGAAAGGGCTGGATAAAAAGCAGGCGTCAGATGCAGGATCCATGAGTTAAACAACATTATTAGATACAATTTCATAAAATCTAGTTGCTTTTTTGCTACTAGAAATCATGTCCTTTTGTCAACTTGTGGTCACATCAGCACTTCTGCTGATATAATTTGCTCCAGCTGCAGAGCCTAGCTGGCCTGCAAATCAAGAACCAGAATGAGGACAGGCAGGAATAACTCAATGGCTTGGATAATGTGCAAATCACTACACTTCTAGCTATTAGTCTACTTTTTATTTTTTTTTCAGAATATTTGGAAGAGGAAACATTTATCTTTAGCTAAACAGCTAATCAGCAACCCTCTTAGAAACTGTTTTTTCTGGTTATCTTTCCCTGAAGTCTAACCATTTTGCTGTAATGTTTTGTAATCATGACACTATGTATTAAAAAAAATTACACTTTGCCCACCATAGAAGGTAATGTGAGCACCTAATACCAAGCAATAGCTGCTTTTCTCCAATGTCCCTCAAAATATTCTTCAGATTAAAATAAATATTCCTAAGCATGTCGTTTACCATTTTTGCATCTCAAGTGTTTTTCTCTAGCCCGCTATGTACAGGTTTACAAAATAACACACACACGTCTGTCAACAAGCTGCTCTGACTGCCTTCTTCCTGACAGAACACGAACACAGTCACAACCGAAATGTAATACTACTTATTGATTCAGGCATGAATTATAATGGTAAAGGCTTAACCAGTCATTCAGCATGAAACTTCAGGATGCTCTCTTTGCCATATAGAAAACTCTATTGACTTATACTGAAGTCAGTTCTAATTGGATGTCAACCATTTAAAAGTTCAGCTCTAATTGAATACTCAGCAACCATTCTGGGTACAAAAGGAGTTTCTAAACAGAACAAATCTCAACTACTGTTTCAAAGCAAAGCAAATCAATATAGATGGTGAGCAAACAAGAGGATAAGCAACAGCTTGTGCCAATGCAGGAGTTAATTACATAATCCTAATAAGTGCACTACACCCACTCTCAAGACAACAACATCTGGCCCATGCAAGTGAGGGGCCATTTTTTTTTCTAGACACTGCCATCTTCTAGAGCTGGATATAATCACAATTGAAAGCTGATCATGTTACCTATCACCTTCGAATATTCATTGCTGCAGCCAGTAACCAAATCTGAAGTTGAGAGTATGATATAGCTTTATCTTTGTAAATCAAGTGGAAAATTACTGAGCATGGGTTTTGAGCACCCTTGTTTTATTATTTTGTTTGTTTTACCACCACGGTTTTCCCTCCCTTCTCTCCTCCCAATCCCCCACCCCCACCTTCACCCTCAATCCACTCCTTTGCTGTGGGATAACACTGCTGTACTCTGTGAATATATGTTGGTCTCATTGGTTGATGTTGAAAGGTGTTTTGGCCAATAACACAGCAGAATGAAGTTAGTCAGGAAATTCAACTGGAGATACAGGGAGAAGGGCAGAGTCACAGGGAGATGCCAGCCTGCCTTGGGAAGAGGAAATGTATTAGGGAACAGGTAAAGCCACGAGACACATAGAAAAACATAGATTAATAGAAATCGGTTAACTTAAAGTACTAGCTAGTTAGTAATAAGTCTGAGCTCTTCGGCCAAGCATTTTGCAATTAATATTAAGCCTCTGCGTAATGATTTAGAAGCAGCTACAGGGCAGGGCAAGACTTCCATTTACACTCCTCTGTTTCTGTTGGATAAAGAGCAGGTCTCTCTTCGATAGCAACAAAATATGGCAAGTCAAGTTGGAGTAAGACTAAGCACCTCCCCGTGTATTGAGGAGACCCAGTATGCCAGTAAAAGAGTCAGAGACAGCTACTGATCCCACTGTTAGTCCCACAAGTAAACCAAGCTACACAGCTTTCACATATATGTAGAGAGCCTAGGTCAGTCCTGTGCAGATCCCTCACCATTGTTTTAGAGACTAGAGAATGAAGAATGTGCCACATAACCATGGCACAGAATCTGTCAGCCATTTGACAGGAAAGCACATTGAGATGGGATGAATGTAGTGCCTTTTGTTGTTGTTGTTAATTTAAAACACCCAAGACTCAGAACTAAACTTAGTTCTCAGATGAGAATGGAAGTGCCTTTCCTGAGATGCATGTGGGCAGTCTCCATCCATCCTGAAAGCTTTAGAATTAGACTCTAGTTGGTACATGCCACTGAGCCTTGTAGGTTTTCCCCTACACAAGCAAATTTTAACTTCTGGTTTGCGTCAATGAGCTTCACTTCTTTTGGATATATGCTTTGATATGATATGAACACTTGTATTATTTTTCACTTTGGGTGGGTGGCAAAATTATGGTTTATTCAAAGTGGAATGAAATCTTATATGATATTGACTGACAAAATGTAATGTTTAACTATGACATTAAATTGCTCCCGTTTGTTCAAATAAATGATATATAAAATGAATGAATTTCAAAATGTTTTTACCTTTCTATTAAAGGAAAAAATACTCAGTTTACAGGAGCCAAGAAATTGTTTCATGAAACAAATTTTGATATCTCTAATCATTCTTTCTGGTGCGCTCTTCACTGGCATCTGTTCATGTGGAGCTAGGACCAAAGGTAGAGGAAACAGGAGGCATGGGGCATGCAAAACTGCTCCCAATATATTATGGTTCTCTGTATAACCTAGAACATGCCTTTATGTAGTGATTATTAAACCATAAACTGAATGTGTTCATCAATAAAATATGCAGACCCTTTTAAAAAGGTAAGCTTTATATAAATATTTTAAGTCCACCAAATTATTATTCTGTCCCATCTCTTTTCTCCTTTTACCCTTTTTCTTGAGACAAGGTCTCCCATGTCAGGCTAATTATTGACTCAACTATTGAAAAACAATTGCATAAAGTTTGAATACAGATCTTATAAAATTAAAGTAACCTAGTTACTATTCCACTCATTTGCGCATGTGACAGGATGCCATTAAAATTCTTGTTCTTCTGGCTGAGCACTGATGGCATACACATCATTAACCCTAGCACCTAGGAAGCAGAAGCAGGCAGAGCTCTGTAATTTCTAGGCCAGTCTGGTATATCTACAGAGCTAGTTTCAGGACAGGCTCCAAATCTACACAAAGAAACACTGTTTCAGAAAATAAAACAAAAATATTTGAGGCTAAGTTGCAATGTTTCTAACCTGTGCATCATGTTCTGGTGAACAATAGAGTTCGTTGAATGTAGCAGAATGACAAAACATACAGAGTTGAGGTCAAATACAACTGCATTTAATGACAAGGCAGAAGCAGATATTTCACAATTTTCTGAAATAGATATATCTAATAAATGGACAATTTTTATTACCAAGTAATAACTGATTATGAATTTCTTGGTTGTATTAAAGAACAATTAATTAAAATCTTTGTGTTAAGAGGCTCTTACATTTTCACCTTGGATTTATAAATAAGTGTGTAGTTTGACTCTTTCCCTCACCTCAGAGAGGGTGACGCCTTCCATGGGGGATCTATAAATAACTGTGTATTTTAACCTCTTCAGTCCAATGGCTCATTGTTAACATTAAATAACAATGATTCCTTGAGTATCAACTCTTTCTTAGACGCTTTATTATTTTCTGCGATTTTACTTGTGATGACACTATTTCATTGAAATATGTATTTCATTCCCATATTTTCAACAAGGACAATTAAAGCTAAAAAGGTTTTGGTTGACTCTTCACAGGGGGATGGAAAACTAGCATCCTCCAAAAGTTATTCATGAGCAAATATGTGGAATTGGTTAATGGCACTTTATAAGTTCTTCCCTCCCCCTGAAGAACAAGAGATTCTTTATAGAATTTACAGAAGAGACTAAGGATTTATATATAGGTAGATGACCCTGAGTCATTTAGCTTGGATCAAAGTATAAAATCATGAATAAATTTAAAAGGTAGTTTTAGGATTTATTGTGTGTAGGGGGTAATACCTCTGTGTGAGGGAGAAAGATAGAGAGGAGAAAGAGAAAGGTTATGGAGAGAAGACGATAGAAGATATGGAGGAAGAGGACAAAAGGGAGAAGGCAAAATGCACAATGCAGCCAAAGACAGATAGTAGATTGAAGGGGCCACCATCCAATAATTTGAAATCCAAGAGACAACCAAAGGTACATTGAATTAATTATCCCCTGAGGCTACTTTAAAGAAAAGTTGTACAAATTCTTTGATTTGATATACTGACTTCAGGTAGGTTTGGATTGACTGAATCCAAGAGTTTAAGATGATATGTCACAGTGGCTTTGTTTGGAAAAATGTACAAAGATACATCATTTTTGATGTTACAATTTTACAACCACTACAGTACACAGTTCTACTGCTGTATTTCAAGTCACAGACAACATAAGAGTCACATTCTTTTAAGATCTTACATATCTGTAGGTTATACTTTTAGGTGGACTTGTTTCAGATATTTTGCTTGGGGTCTCTTTAGGCAGAAATCAAAATACAGCCATGTTAAGATATTATCAAAAATTTCTATAGGAATCATCCTGAACATATTGGTTTATTTGTAAAATCTTCCTGCCCATGCCTTATTAATTCATGATTTATTTTATTTATTATTGCATTCTATGAGGTATAACTCTCAGGAAGTTATACTGGATGATATATATGGGTTCCATTTTATAATTCTGCCTACTCAGAAATGTCTTATAAATTAGAAGCCTACATCTTTTATCTGCTATATTACACAACTACAGAAAGCACACTGTCCAGAATTCCTATGACTATTAAAAGTTATTTCAGCCAAATTTATCATAACAGTCATACATTCTATAAAACTATTTCTACTTATACTAGTAGTGATAGCATTTAGCACTTGCTTGAGTACTGAAACATAATTCTTCCCTGATGCCTTCTTAATGCTTACAAAGAAAAATATACAATTCCCAGGGGAACATCAAAGAGAAAAGTCATATGGGTGTTAGAATCGTCAGACCACTTGAGCATTCACCAAGAGAAAATGCCAAATTTGTGTCTTTTTAAAGAGATGGGTAAAGATGTAAAAGGTGTGGAGCTTTGCTTCAAAGACATGACAAACTGAACTGGAGTTCCTCTTCCCAAGTTTTTCATAGAATCTGGCTGATGTTGGATTTTCACTTGAAACTGCACCATTTGTTGACTCATCTTCCTCCTGATTCTGCATTCCATTATGCTTTTCTCCTGGATCCCTGCCTTAATAAATCACTTGCATTAAAACCCTTGGCTCAGGGTTTCCTTCTGGGATGACCCAACCTCAGACGTGGAGTACACTTTGGGAAGTTTTCTGGAGCCAGAAGCATTAGAGGCTAGCTACTCTAAAATACGACACCTGGCAAAGAGAGACACATTTTAGGCTGTTTTGTGCTGTTTGTGAATACAGCCTGGTCATCACCTGGCAGCTACTCTCAGGGCTGTCAATCAAATGCCTGCCTTGAGAGGGGGAATGTGTTCTAGACACGTGGGCTTAATTTGCCTTCCTTTGAAAGTGCTATTAAAAATTATGCCATAAAAAGCAGGGCTCAAAACACTCAGCCATTTCTAGAAATAAATGTATATGTCTACAAAAGAAGTGATAAAAGTAATCAAAGTAAAAGACATACTTTGAAGAACAAAATCATCACTCAAGTGTAATTACAGAAACAACAAACAGTTATTACTAACCAGTAATAAATACGTATAAAGTTCAGAAATATAATTCAACATAAGATTCAGAAAATCTGGTGGTGTAAATTATAGGCTGATAATCCTTAGCTCTATGCCTAAAACCCATATGTGAGTGAGTACATACCATGTTCCTCTTTTTGTGACTGGGTTACCTCATTCATCCTGGTTTCTTCAAGTTCTATCCATTTGCTTGCAAATTTTAAGATTCTGTTATTTTTTCCCGCAGAGTAATATTCCATTGTGTAAATGGAATCTTCTTTATCCACACTTTCTTTATCCATTCTTCAGTTGAGGGGCATCTAGGTTGCATCCACGTTACTGCTATTACAAATAATGCTGCTACTAATGTAGTTGAACACATGTCTTTGTTGCATGGATGTGGATCATTGTTTGCTCTGCCACCAACAGTGTAGGAGTGTTCCCATTTCTCCACATCCTCTCCAGCATAAGTTGTCATTGGCATTCCTAATTTTAGCCATTCTTGTAAGAGTAAGATGGTATCTCACCAGTATACTATTGTAAATTTGAAGTGTAATTTGTATATTGTATAATGTTATCATTAGAAGCAATTTTGTGAAAGGCACCATTCTGAGTTGTTTATTATTTAAAAAAATCATATTTTTTAAAATGCTTAATGTTGTCTTTGTTTTTGAGACAAAGTCTCTTTACAATTAGTATACTGGTGTTTATGTTGTTACATATATTCTTATCACAATAGAGAAAATAGAGATCCTTTCTCTCAACTCTGTATCGAAATATCATCTGTCATCCTCCCAGAGCAACACATCTTTTGTAGAAATAACTAGAATATTCATAGTTAATGATTCAAAATAATTTTTATTGTAGTGGTTTGAATAAAAATGGCCACAGAGGCACATAGAGAGTGACAATATTTGAGAAGGTTATAATTGGAGTCCTTGGAGTTGGTTTGGTCTTGTTGGAGGAAGTATGTTATTGTAACGGGTTTTGAGGTTTTGATGGCTCACTCTCTCTACCTCTCAGTTACCTCCTAGCACCATGTCTGCCTATGTGCTGCCATGCTTTCTTCCACTACAAGAATGTCCTGAACTTTTGAACTGTACACCAGCCACAATGAAATGTTTTTCTTTATAAAAGTTGCCATTGTCATGGTATTTTTCACAGCAATAAAACCCCAAAACAGAAATTGTTACAAGGGTGGAATATTGTTATGATTGGCCTGACCATGTTTTTGTGTAGTGGCTTTAGACTTTGGACTAGAAAAGCAGCGGAACACTTTTAAAGGGGCTCAAATGGCCATACTTATAGGAGCATGCAAGACAGTGATGCTGATGCTAAGGGTTATTTGAACTGTGTGAGGGCCTGGCTCATGAGGTTTCAGAGAAGAATATTACTGTGTGGCCTAGAAACTGATCTTGTGGTATTTTGGTAGAGAATGTGGCTGCTTTTTTTTTTTTTTTTTTTTTTTTTTTTTGCTTGTCCCAAACATCATCCTGAGGCTAAATTAAAGTTACAGTTTAACAGCACTGGTAGAAGAGGTTTTCAGATAGCCTAGTGATAGCTATGTTGTTTGATCATTAGATGCCATGCTCATGCAGATCTATAATGAAGAGGAGCAAGCTGAGCAAAGAGAAATAAGGTGTACAGTGTGAGGAGAAAGGAGCATCAGGACCATAAAGGAGCTAAATCCTGTGTTCAAGGAGATAAACAGATTAAGAAATGGAATAAAGAGAGTTGTGATCTCAGGGCAAGACTGCACCCAGCTAAGCTTCCAACTTGTGCAAAGAAATTAAAGGAAAGTTTAGAGCTACATTTTTAACACATACTTTTAATCTTAGAACCTGAAGGCAAATTCAGACAGGTTTCAGAATTTTAGGCCTACCTGGTCAAAAAGCAAGTTTCAGAATGGTCAAACTTAGACAGCGAAGAAGAAAATACACAAAAAACCAGCAATGGTGAAAATATGAGGGGTTCGTGTTCCAGCCACAGAAAGCAGGAGAACTTGGCAGCGTTGGCTGTGTGGCGGTTCTGGCTTTTAAGTCGAGATAGAGAATAAGGGGTTATGGAATGTCCTTCCTGTGACTAAGGAAAAGTGCTGTGGCCAGGTGTGTGTCAGGTGTTCCTGTGTGAAGTCTCAGAGAGGCCATTACATAAGGCTGTGATGGTAAAACCTGGATTACCTGGGAGACCCCAACATATTGAAGATGCCAAAGCCATGGGAAACTGCCTGAGGAAAGCTGCTACCTGGAACTGGAAGCAGCCCAAGAGAAAGAGGAATCTTTCAGCCAACAAAGCTGAAAAGATTAGACCTGAAGAAAGTGTTGACATCAGACATGAAGATTCAGAGTTTGGAGCTCACTCAGATGGTTTTCAGTCTTGCTCTAGTACAGTATTAAAACACTATGCTCCCTTTCCTCCATTTTGAAATGGTAATGTATATGTTGCATCATTGTATGTTAAGAAGTAGGCAACCTGCTTTGGTTTTCATTTTTATTTTACAGGGGATTATAGTTAAAATTGCCCTGAGTCCCTGAAGGGACTTTGGATTTTTAAGACAAAATTGATACTGATAAATTCTGAAACTTTTGAAGTTGGTCTAAACACATTTTGTTTCTGATTTGGCCACAAGCCTGTGGGGACCAGAGAGTGGAATGTGAACCTCTGCACAGTAAACCAGTCCCAATTAAAGGGTGTCATGCCGAATACCCTTTTCTCCAATCAGCTCTACCCACAAAATGTTCATTACAATGAGTCATTGGTCTGATTCAAATCCTCTGGCATACCATCATCACTGGACCATCACCAAAACTCCTCTTGGAAATCTATCTGTTGCCCCAAGTCATGGAGATTCGGTGGTTATTATTCCACAGGACCAGTCAAGCAGGTAGCAGATGTGGTAGATGCTAGGATGGGCCAATCAAAGGCCTAGTGTGTGGCTATGGGTGGTAGCTGAGCTAGTAGGACTGGGCCACTGGTATCACCCACTCTCAGGAAAGGCATAGAGCTAGCCTGAGTTGTGGGGTGAGGCCATTTCTCCTAAGTGTGGGATAGAACCAGCTCTCCTGGTAGTTACCAGTGAGGGGCAGTGCCAGCCATCCCAGGGACAGTGAGGGGAAGGTATCTCAGCAGAGGCTCTGAAATTACAACCTGCATGGACCCTATGACAACCTGTGTCAACACGGGATATGAACATCATCCCAGACGCCAGCGGCAGAAAGACCACAGACATAGCTATGGTCCTCAGAGGCAGCTTCAATTCATACATCATCCCCATATGACAGTGCAGGCCACCCAGGTTCCATGGCCACAGTGTTGACATAGCCCTCAGGCACTAACATGGCCACAGGTTGTGCCCTAGATTCTGGGCATCTGATTTGTTTTCAGTGGCACCATGGACCACAGACATAGACTCTGGCCATGGGAAAACTACAGACCCAGACAAGCTCTCATCAGCACCCTGAATTCAGATATCCCCATGTCACCAGGTGGAAAGCAAGCCTTTCAAATCAGTGTGTTCTTCATAGCCTTCACCATGATCAATCTGTTCCCATAGGACAAGAACCTCTCTCTTCCTCTCTTTCTCTCCCATGCCCCACTATATATTTACTCACCAAAATGGTGCCAGACCATCCAGCAGCTTCTTCTCTGTCTGCACCAAGGGGGTAGATTAGTGTCCATGTCTGGTCATGGTTTTAATGACACTGAGCTGTGGCTTCTTCTTCACCTGCTCCAAGCAAACTGCTCAGAATAATTTCTATCCATAGTATTCTAAGCCCTTTTCTTTAAACTGTGGTAAAATTTTGTCAAACGGTGTTTCTTCATTAATTCACGTGTATTTTCCCTCCCATAACTGATAAGTGAATCAATACATTGATTTTTCTTTCTTTGTGTTTTTGTATTGAATCATCTTTAAATTCTTACAATAAACTCATGCCTACTTGTCGATTGTTCCATTTACCAGTGTTCTTTGAGGATGGCTTTTCTTATTTATAGATATTTTTATTTTATTATCCCCTGTACTTTATAGCCAATGTTTTATTTTCAGGATGTTAGTATCCTCATAAAATAATTGGAGAAGGTTTTTTCCAATTTGGTGTTTGGTAAAAATTGTTAATTGATGTAATTTCTTTTTTTTTTTTTTTTTGATTTTTTTGAGACAGGGTTTCTCTGTATAGCCTGGTTGTCCTGGAACTCTGGCCTTGCTTTCATAGAGATCTTCCTGCTTCTATCTCCTGAGTACTGGAATTTAAGGTGTGCACCATTATTACCTGGTTATTTCTTTGATTAAAGCATGCTAAAATCAGCTCGCAATATTGTCTGGGCCCCTATTGTTCCTTTTCAGAATGTATGAACCATGACTTGAGTTTTAAAAGTACTTCCATGATTTCTGAGGTCATTTTATCACCAATGGATTTTACATTTAAACTCTTCCCAGTGACAGAAGAAACATTCTGAAGCTATTCTTCTCTAATATACTTTGACTCACTTGTGCACAGTGGATTCTGGTATTCTGGTAATTACTGATTCTTTTCAATACTTGTGGTCAAAAATATTTGTTTCTACTAGTCATGATTTATATGATATCTTTGTTTCTTGGGTCAGTCTAGTTAATATAATTTTTAAGTAATCATTTCAAAGTAAATATATTTAATTAATTTTCTATTTTTGTTTCTAATTTCACTGATCCTGCTTCTGTTTTATTATTATTCCTTTGTTACCTTTTTGGAAATAACTTTTCTAATCTCTTTAGGTAGAAAATTGATTTGTTTATTTAAGGCAGTTGTTTTGTTCTAATATAACCACTTAATGATATAACCATGGCACTATTACTTTACCCTTATAGCTCAAATCCTAGATCTGTTAACTTAATTGCTTATCTATAAGAACTAAACCAATGGTCAGCCCTGAAACATGCATACAAGTAACATTATACAGAAAGATATATATATATATATATATATATATATATATTATTTATTTAAGAGAGACAGAGTGTTTGTAAAACAAAAATCAAGGGAAAAGAGACCATAAACTTGAAAAAAAACAACTGAAGAGATATATGATGAAAAAAAGGAAGAAATGCTATTATTATTTTATTTTTCAAAACATAGAAGAAATAATTTTTAAGAAAAATATAATTATTTATTTTCCTTGAGATCTAAGAACTTTTTCTACATGTTTTAAAATACTTCCTCTTTTGTCAATTCTTGTTCAGTTTAATTCCATTGAGGTCTGAGAACACACTGTGAGTGAATTTTTATACATTAAACTTTATGATGTAGGATACTACTTATTTATTGTCTGGTGCATACACACTTGAAGATAGTGGCCACTGGTCTCTTGCTGGATACTGTTGCATAAAAGTTGATCAGTATCACTTGCTTCATAATACTGTGTATTCCTCCCAAGTCTTAATGATGTTTTCTCTAGTAGTTCTACCAATTGTGGAAGAATCAATACTTAAAAAGGAAATTTTAAAATTGTTCATGTGTCAGTAATTTTTTCATATATGTTTTTTAAATTTTGTTATTTTCTTAGTCACTTAGAATTAGGATACTTTCATGTCAAAATGATTCATTTTATCTCAAAATACTTATATTTATTTCTCTACACATTAATTGTGTGCCAATTTTTCATGTTTGATGTTAAAGTGTCTATCTTTCCTTTGGTTGGTATTTGCATCTGTAGGCTTTTTGAAAAATCTCATTATCCTCAAGATAAGCCTCTTTGGGAAACACAGTTGGTGCACTGGTTTGTTCTTGTCAACTTGACAGAAACCTAGATATATCTTGGATGAGGAAATCTTAACTAAGAAAATACCTGCATAAAACTGGACTAGGAGCAAATCCAAGGTGTATTGTTTTAGCTAACTAACAATTGATGTGTAAGGGCCCAGATCACCCATAAGTGATATTACCCTTGGAAAAGTAGCCATGAGTTCCATAAAGAAGCAGACTGAGAAAGAAACGAGGAGCTAGCTAGGAACCAGCTCTGCGCCACAGATTCAGTTCCTATTTCTGCTTCCAGGTTCTTGCCCAGTTTGAATTTCTGTTCTCACTTTCTACAGTCATGGTCTGATGGTACCTGGAAGTATAAGATGAAATAAATTCTTTCCAACACTGATTTTGTTCAGTGTTTTATCATAACAGTAGAAAACCTAAGGAAGGCAGAAATTGGTACCAGGATTTTGGTAGCTCCACAATCCTCCCAAAAATCCATGGTCAGGTCTGCTGCAGCAATACCCCATGTCCTGTCTTTGAAAGTTCGAAAAATGTGACTAGATCTTTCAGAAGTACAATTATACTACTCTTTTGTTCTTATTGGGTTTTTTTTATATAGGGTGTGTCATCACATTTGTGTTGGGAACAACAGTTTTACAAGGCTGATGATACAGAGATAACATCTCATATCTCCACATCTTGTGTAAACTGGGGGTGATCCATAAAATTTACCATCACAGTTACATCATATTTAAGCTCATTATGACAATTTGTTTCTAACGTGTTGTATGTGTGAATTAGTTTCTTTTCTATTGCTGTGATTAAAAAAAAAATAAGGACAGTAACATACAAGAGGAAGGGGTTACTTGGGCTTATGGCTCCAGAGGGGTTTTGAGTTCATAATTGTGGTAAGTGTCAAGCAAGGAAGCAGGAAAAGGAGGTGACAGCTCATATTCTTGAGCCACAAGCAGGAAACAAAGAGATGCTGCCCCCAGTGACATTTGTCATCCTGCAATACCATCACTTATAAATGTACTGAAACTACACAACCCATTTAGGATCGAGGATGGAACATTTGATCCTCTGGGTACATTCACAGCACCTTACTATTCATATACTACCAACACATTGGCAGATTCTCACTTGTATTCTTTCTGATTTTGTCATTATTGTCCATAACACATTTTTATGTGCTATTTAATCTCAATTTTCTCTCAACAATACCATCTAAAAATAGAAATGATTGACCATAAAACACTGTAACAACAGCAATATCAATAGATATGCTAAAGTAGAAGGGGTAATATTTGACCAGGTTTTACCCCTAGACAAAGAACTAGAGACAACTATTGACTGCCGAGAAAAAGTGAATTGGCCTGTCTCAAGAATGCATCCCCTTACTCTTTGTCCAATGCACTACAGTTATGCAGACAACCTTAAAAACATATGTATACAAATAGCAACAAAAACTCCTCTCTCTCTCTCTCCCTCTCTCTCTCTTTCTGTGTGTCTTTGTCTGTGTGTGTTTGTGTGTGTGTGTGTGTGTGTGTGTGTGTGTGTGTAACAGTACAACAAATAATGAAGAAAAAGAAGCAATCAACTTGAAAGTTGGGGAGACATGTGAGCAGCTTGAAGGAGAGTAGCTGGGAAGACCTGGAGGAAGGAAAGTGAAAGGAGGAAAGGGTGTAATACTAATGCAAGTAAAAATATTTAAAAATCTAGTGTATTAGGACTACATAAAGACTCATAGGCATGTGTGTGTGTGTGTGTGTGTACATGTACTTTCCTTATATTTGACTTTACATGCACACATAAATACGTAAATTTTAACAGTACTTTATCTGCAGTTTTACAGTTCTGAAAAGATCTTACCAACAAAGATAACTTTATCTTCCCCTTTTTATGATGCTATTACATATATTCCATCCAGATATATAAATTTCCTTTTTCATTCTGAAAATTATTTCTAGGAAAACTTATTCTTATTTTTGTGTTTGTATGTGTCTGTGTTGCTATCCATGTTCATGAAAGTCTAGGGATTCCAGAAGGCAGTATCAGAGTCTATGGATTTGAAGTTATGGGCACTTTTGAACCACAAAGTCCTGGTGCTGAGAACTAAATTTGGGTCACTAGAAGATTTGCAAGTGTTCTTAACCTCTGAGCCATAACTATACCCCCTGAAAACTATTAACAGAAACAAAGTACAGTCTGTTGTGTTTAAGAAGATATTTAGCAGCTCCATGCTTTTCCCTTTCCTCAGAAGATGTATTTCTACTAAAAATAATTGTCCTTCTTTATAAATATTTTATCAAAACTATTATAGAGCAAATATTCAGATAATGAATTCTCTTAGTTTTTCATCAATATAAGATAGTTTTATTTCTCCTAACACTTGGAGTATATTCTCACTGTGTATAGAATTATGAGTTGATGCTTTTTTTGTTACTAGATCTATCCTTATTTCTTTCTATCTTCCTTCCTTCTTTATGCCCCCACCCTTTTTCTCTGACCTTCTCACAGTACATGGAACAAACTCAGGTTTTCTGTGCTAGCAAAAAAATATTCTACTATGGAATTATATCCTCTATGGCTTTAGATGAGACTGTTCTAATCATTTAAATTCTTTTTCCCTGTAAATGGCATATCATTTTCCTTAGAATAATTTGGGGATTTGTGTGTGTGTGTGTGTGTGTTGGTCTTTGCTTTTCAGTGGTTTTATTATGATTTATCTGGACAGGAAATGGTTGAGGCTTCATTTTTTTTATTAAAACATTGAGTTTCTAGCTTTTGCCAAAGTACTTTTCAGCTATTAGGTCTTTCATATTTTTATCTTTCCTTTCTTTTTACTTTCTCCTTCTAGGACTCTAATGGTGCTAAAGCTAAAGCTGTTTGTATTCTTCCAATACCTCCAGAGTCACAATGTTTGATACCTGGGATGGATAATGTTTGATGATGTTTCCTCTGGTTTTGGAAAGCCTTTCATTCTCATTTTTATTCTATGGTTGAATCTATTCAGTAGCAGTAAGGTTTTATTATCATTGTTCAAAATTTTAGTTCTAAGATTTATTTGCTTCTTTTTTGATCTCCTATCACTTTATTGAAAATTTCTTTCTATTCAGTTCAAAATGAGTATTTGCCTTTACTTATTGTATCACTTTCATAATAGCAAATTTAAAGTCTTTGACAGGTAATTCTATTTGTGTGTCATCTGTGTATTATTACATGCTGGGCTCCTCTCCTTTGCATCAGATATTTTTTTCTGGTTCTTCCTACTTTGAGGAATTTGATTTGGATTCTGAATATTGTAAATGATATATTATTATTGTATGGAACTTGGTTACATCTAAGGAGACTGGATATTTTGTTCAACTGGCAAACCACTTGGTTGGATTATGGCCACTGTTCTGACTAGCCTTTTGAGGCTTGTGGGTTTTGTGTCATTACCATTTTCAAAGCCTTTGAAAAGCTATTTATATATATCATATGTTTGTTGTGCCTAGTAGTCTATGTTGGGTTTTGGTGACAGCTCATGTCTTATTTGAGTTTTCAGGGATCTTAGAATAATCTATATGGTCAGTCCCATATGTACAAAGCTCAGAGGAGAAACTGAGCATTTATAATCAACTGAGCCAATGTCCTAGTTTGCTTTCTATTGCTGTGATTGACTACTCAGAACAACTAAACAAAAACAACCTGTGGAAGAAAGGGTATATTTGGCTTACATATCCTGACCACAGTCCATACAAAAGGAAAGCCAAGGCAGGAACTCACTGGCAGAAGCTTGGAGTTGAAGCCACAGAGGCACATTGCTTACTGGTTTTCTTTCCATGGATTGCCCAGCTTTCTTTCTTTCTTATACAACCTAGGACAGGTGCACTCATTTTCAACCAGGGCTGTCATAACACACAGTGTAATGCACCAACACACACACACACACACACACACACACACACACACACACACACATCCACAGGCAAATTTGCTAGAGGCATGTGCTCAATTGATGGTCCCTACTTCCAAGTAACTGTGATTGTGTCAAGGTTACAAATATTAACCATCACCAGTGATTTTCCCAAACCACATTTTCTACTGAGATTCCAAATGGTAGCTCTCTGGAAGCAAGTAGATAAATTTTCCATTTTGTACTTTATAATACTTCATTAGTCTGGGCCAAGAAATAGGAGAGGGGGGAGTGTACAGAGAAAAGAAAGACACAGAAACAAAGACAGAGAATGTTTGAAAATACCTTCAGTTACAGTTTCTGTGAGAGCTGTAGTGACTTGTAGCCCATTATAGCTAAAGTGTTGATTCTCAAAGTAGTCCTTCCATAATACAGTAGAGATTTCAATAGGTAGGGTCCAGTAAAAAGATCTTTAAGTGACAGGAACTGTTCTTTGGAAGGTAAATTCCCAGACATATCATAAAAGCCTAGGTGTTTCTCTCAGCCTTCTCTCTTCTCCCCCATCTCCCTCCACTCCTAATTTCAACTATAATCACTTGTTTAGTTTTGAGCACACATGCCCCTGTCCTCCTGATGATCTGCCATCTATAATTTCCAATGGCATGATGCAGTCAAGTGGTAGCACTTGCAGACCCAGCCTTGATATTTGTACTATAAACTTTAAAGTCCTGCATTAAACTAAACTTCCATGTTTTTTTCATAATATTTATAGTTTTATTGTAGTAACATGAAGGGCTGAGGAGCCAGAAAGGCAAGTACCGAGATGTTTACAAAAAAAGGGTAATTGGTTGCCAAGATTAACCCAGATGAGGTCAATGAATGAGCAGCTCATATTCTAAGGTAAAGCATGGGGTGCCTAGGTGCATGATAGGGAGATGAGAAATGTCATTCTGTAAATAAGCTTCTCATATTGGTTAATGAATAAAGCACTGTTGGCAAACAGGAAAGCAAGATAGGTGGAACTAGGAGACTAGGAGAAGAGAGGGAGAAGTAGGGAGGAGATTCAAGATGAAGGACCTACAGGGTAGTATGCTGGGCTCTCTCTCTGGTAAGATAAGACTTCATGGAAATACTTGGTTTAATAGAAATAGATTAGTATTTAAGACAGAGCCAGCTGATAAGAAACTAGTAACAGAGCAACAGAATTATATCTAATACAGCCTCTCTGTGTGTTATTTGGGGCTGGTGTGGCGATGGGCCCAGGATGGCAGGGAAAAACCTACTCCTTTAAAACCATTGGCTGCTTACCCACCCTGCTGTTCTTTGCTTAAAAAGATGCTTGCTATGAGGCAATAAATGAGTTCTTGTTTGACTATACTCCCCACTGCATCTGAATGTTTCAGGGATCCTAGGAGGCTAGGGAACAAGTGATCCACCAGCTGACCCATCCTTGGACCCAGTTTGGCCTTACATGGTTGGGCTAACATCATGCAGTAACCAATGATGATTACTACGGAGGCCTGTGTACCATGGTGACACTGTTACTGAACATCCACTTGATCCCCTACACATCTGATCTAGGGGTTGTGTGATCTTAACCTCTTTTTGGAACTACTCCAGTATGATATTAATAGATGTCTTTAAGTTTCAGGACTGGCAGTTATCAGTCTAGTAAAAACCAAAACAGAAGTAGCAAAAAACCAAAAAACACACAAAAACAAAACTCTGGAAAAATATGACAAATGCACTGCCTGAATTGTCTCAAGGAGGATATGTGAATATCCCTTAAAGAAATGGAAGAAAAAAATAAACCAAAAGAAAAAAAAAAGCAAGAAATCAACAAATCTCTTAAAGAAAGCAAGGAAAGCCAAGAAAAAACAATCAAACAGATTAATGAAACAATTCAAACATTTCAGGACCTGAAAACTAAAACAGAGACAATAAAGAAAACACAAACTGTGGGAATGCTGGAAACAGTAAATCTGGGTAAACAATCAGGAACTACAGATGCAAGCATAATCAACAGAATACAAGAGATGGAAGCAAGAATCTCAGGCACTAAAGACAAACTAGAGAAAATAGACTCAGAGATAAAAGTAAATGTTAAATTCAACAAATCCTTCTTACAAAATATCCAGGTAACAAGAGAGACTGTGGAAGGACCAAACCTAAGAATAGTAGCTATAGATGAAGGTGAAATAGCCCAGATTAAAGGTGCAGAAAATATATTCAACAATATCATAGAAGAAAACTTTCCCAACCTGAGGAAAGACAAGCCTATGAAAGTACAAGAAGCTTACTTAATACCATACAAACCAGATCAAAAGAAAAAAGGTGCCCTCACCACATGAACCACATAATTATCAAAACAAACACACAGAACAAAGAATAATAAGAGCAGTGAAGGAAAAAGGCCAAGTAACTATCAGAAATATACTTGACTTCTCCATAGGAACCCTAAAAGCCAGAAGGTCCTGGTTAGATGCTAACAAACACTAAGAGACCACAGATGCCAGCCAAGACTATTGTACCCAGCAAAATTCTCAATCACTATAGATAGAAAAAACAAGATATTCCATGATAATACCAGATTTACACAATACATATCCACAAATCCAGCCCTACAGAAAATTCTGGAAGGAAAACTACAACCCAAGGAGGTTAACTAAACTCACAAAAACATAGGCAATAGATAATCCCACTTTACCAGAAGCCAAAAGAAAAGGCAGGGTAAATCTGGTCACTATACCACCACCAACAACAAATTCAAAACAAACAAGAATTACACTCAAATGTCCTTAATTTCTCTCAATATTAATGGTCTTAACTCACCTATAAAAAAACACAAGCTAACAGGATGTGTACAAAGACACATTCCACATTTCTGCTGCAGACAAGAAACACATCTAAGCTTCAATCAGATGTTACTTCAGGATAAATGGTTGGGAAAGATCTTACAATCAAATGGACCCTTACAGGAAAAAAATACATTAGGAAGAAGTCTCAATTCTGAATATCTATCCTTCCCCCAAAAAAGGTACCCATGTTTGTAAAAGAAACATTATTAAAACTCAAATCTCACATAAAACCTCACACAATTATAGTAGGAGACTTTAACACCCCACTCTCACATCTAGACAGGACCACCAGACAGAAGCTTAAAAAGGAAACAAAAGAACTAACTGAAGTTATGACCCAATTGGGTTTAACAGACATCTATAGAACATTCCACCCAAATGCAAAAGAATATACCTTCTTCTCAGCTTCATATGGAACCTTCTCTAAAACTGACCACATACTCAACAACATGGTAAACCTCAACAGATATAAAAATAATTTAGAATAACTCCCTGTACCTTATCAGCCCACAATGCTTTAAAGTTAGAATTCAAAAACAACACAAATGCAGAAATTCTACAAAATTATGGAAACTGAACAACACAAAAATTGCACCATTCCTGGATCAAGGAGGAAATAATGAAATTAAAGACTTCCCAGAATTCAATGAGAAGGGAGACACAACATAACCAAACTTATGAGACACTTTGAAAGCAGGACTAAGAGGAAAGTTTATAGCACTAAGTGCCCACATGAAAAAGCTGGAGGAGAGTCACATTAGACATTAACAGCACAACTGACAGTTCTAGAACAAAAGGAAACAAACTCATCCTGGAGGTGTAGAAGCCAGGAAATAATCAAATTGAGGGTAGAAATCAATAAAACAGCACAAAGAACACATTACAAAGAATCAATGTAACAAAGAATAGGTTCTTCAAGAAAATCAACATGATAGACAAACCTTTATCCAAACTAACCAAAAAAGCAGAGAGAGAACATGAAAATTATCAAAATCAGAAATGGAAAAAGGAACATAACAATGGACATTGAGGAAATCCAGAGAATCTTTGGGTCATAATTTGAAAATCTGTACTCTACACAATTCAAAAATTTAAAGGAAATGGAAAATTTTTTCTGGATAGATATCACTTAAAAAATTAAATCAAGAACAGATAAGTAATTTAAAAAAAACCTATAATCCCTAATGAAATAGAAGCAGTCATCAAAAGTCTCCCAGTAAAAAAAAAATCCCAGGACCAGATGGCTTCAGTGTAGAAATAGAAGCAGAAGGGTCATTGCTAACCTCTTTATAAGAGCCTACAATTACCTTAGAACCCAAGCCACACAAAGACACAACCAAGAGAATTACAGACTAATATTCCTAATGACAACTGATGCAAAAATACTCAATAACATACTAGCATATTGAATCCAATAACACATCAGAGAACTCATCAACTATGACCAAACAGGCTTCATTCTGAGTATTCAGGGATGATTTAACATAAGAAAATCCACCAATGTAATCCACCATTTAAACAAACTGAAAAATGAAAAGCACATGATCATCTCACTAGATGCATAGAAACCTTTGACAAAATCCAACAATCCAACAACCCTTCATTATTAAGGTCTTGGAGCGATCAGGGATAAGAGAAACATACCAAAACATAATAAAAAGAAACAATATACAGTAAACCAAGGCCAGCACCAAAATCATTCCTCTAAAATCAGGAACAAGACAAGGCTGTCCATTCTCTTCATATCTCTCCAACATTGTACTGGAAGTTCTAGCTAGATCATTAAAACAACAAAAGGAGAACAAGGGAATAAAAATTGGAAAAAGAAGTCGTCTAAATTTCACTATTTACAGATGATAGAATAGTTTACATAAGTGACCAGAAAAACTCTACCAGGGAACTCCTATTGCTGATAAATACCTTCATCAAAGAGGTGATATACAAGATCAACTTAAAAAAAAATCAGTAGCCCTATTATATACAGACGATAAAGGGCCTGAGAAAGAAATCAGAGAAACATCACCCATTTACAATAGCCACAAATAACATAAAATATCTTGGGGAAATGCTAACCAAAGAAGTGAAGACCTATGTAGAAAGAACTATGAGTCTTTAAAGAAAGAAATTAAAGAAGATACCAGATTATGGAAGGATCTCTCATGCTCTTGGATATGTAGGATCAACATAGTAAATATGGGAATCTTGCCAGAAACAAGCTACATATTCAAATAAATACCCATTAAAATAGGACCACAATTCTTCACAGACCTTGAAAGGGCATTCCTCACCTTTATATGAAAAAATGAAAGACTCAGGATAGCCAAAACAACCCTGCACAATAAAGGAATTTCAAGAGTCATCAACATCCCTGACTTCAAGCTCTAGTATAGCGCTATAGTCCTGAAAAACAGCTTGGTATTAGCACAAATATAGACAGGTAGACCAAAGAAATGGAAAAGAAAATCCTGGCATTAACACACCCACCTATGAATACCTGATTTTTGACAAAACAGCTAAAAGTATACAATGGAAGGAAGAAAGCATCTTCAACAAATGGTGCTGGCATTACTGGATGCTGGTATGTAGAAGAATGCAGATAGACATGAGTCTATGACCCTGCACAAAATTTAAGCCCAAATGGATCAAAGACCTCAACATAAATATAGCCACAATGAACCTCTTAGAAGAGAAAGTGGGAGGTTCTCTTGAAGTAATTGGAACAGGAGACCACTTCCTGAACATAACACCAATAGCACAGACACTGAGATCCATAATTAACAAATTGATCTCCTGAAACTGAGAAGCTTCTGTAAGGCAAAAGACACAGCCAACAAGACAAATTGGCAGCCCACAGAGTGGGAAAAGTACTTCACCAACCCCACATCTCACAGGGGGCTGATCTGCAAAATAAACAAAGAACTCAAGAAACTAGTCAGCAAAACACCAAATAATCCAACAAAAAGTGGGGTATGTACTTCAATAGAGAATTCTCAATTCAGGAATTCAAAATGGCTGAAAGACACTTAACTGCTCAACATCCTTAGCCATCAGGGAAATGCAAATCAAGGTAACTCTGCGATACCATCTTACTCCTGTCAGAATGGCTAAAATCGGAAACACCAATGACAAGTTTATGTTGGAGAGTATGTGAGGAGATAGGAATACTCCTCCACTGTTGATGGGAGTGCAAACTTGTATAACCATTTTGGAGATCAGTATGGTGGTTCCTCAGGAAAATGGGTATCAGTCTACCACAAGATCCAGCAATTCCACTCTTAAGCTTACACCCAAAAGAAGCACATCGATACAACAAAGACATCTGTTTTACTGTGTTCATGGCAGCATTCTTTGTAATAGCTAGAACCTGGAAACAAACTACATGCCCCTGAACAGAAGAATTGATAGATAACATGTGATACATTTACACAATAAAGTATTTCTCTATTGAAAAAGAAAACAAAACAAAATACAGACAAACAAAGCAAAATGGAATCTTGAAATCTGCAGGCAAATGGATGGAACTTTAACAAATCATCCAGAGTGAGGTAACCCTATCACAAAAAGACAAACATCATATGTACTCACTCATATATAGATTTTAGACAAAGAGCTAAAGTATTACCAGGCTACAATTCACACCACCAGAAAATCTAGGAGACAAGGAGGACCCTAAGAGATACTTGCATGGTCCCCCAAAGAAGGGAAAGGGGACAAAATCTCCTGAGCTTATTTCGAGCAGTGGGAGGGGGCATGAGTGAAGAGGGAGTTGGCAGATGGAGTATAGGAGGAGGGGAGAGGAGATCATGAGGGAGCAGGAAGATTGAAATGGCAGAGGAATATAGGAGAGCAAGAAAAGCGACAGCCATAATAAAGGGAATCATTATAGGTTTGAAGAGAAAACTGACTCCAGAGAAATGTCCAGAGACCTACAAGTATGACCCCAAGTAACTATCTGAGCAACAGTAGATAGGCTACCTTAAATGCCCTTCCCTGATAATGAGATCAATGACTACTTTATATATCATTCTAGAGCCTTCATCTAGTAGCTGATGGAAACAGAAGCAGACACACACAGTTAAACACCGAGCCAAACTCCTGTAACCAAGATGCAGAGAGGAAGAAATGAT
Source organism: Cricetiscus sungorus (assembly GCA_030556225.1). Lineage (NCBI taxonomy): Eukaryota > Metazoa > Chordata > Mammalia > Rodentia > Cricetidae > Cricetiscus > Cricetiscus sungorus. Next base: position 44,499,772 of record JANBXA010000398.1, read on the forward strand.
GAGCAAAGGGGTCAAGGCCAGGCTGCAGAAACCCACAGAGACAGCTTACTTGAACAAAGGGATCTTGTTGACCCCAGACTGATATCTTAGAAACCAGCATAGGACTGACCCAGACCCCCTAAACATGGGTCTCTGTTCAGAGGCCTGGGCAATCTATGGGATCTCTTACAGTGGAACTAGGATACATCTCTTGTGCAGGAAATAATTTCTGGGGCACTTTCAGAAGACACGAGGTTGGGCCGTATCCCTAGCCCTTATTACTTGACAGATTTTGATGATCTCTCTGGAAGGGCTCACCATCCCTGGGGTTTGGATGGGTAATGGGATGAGGGGTGGGTGTCAGGCAGGGCATGGGAAGATGGGAGGAAGAGGAAACTGGGATTGATATGTAAAATAAGAAAAAATATAAAATTTTAAAAAATGTATCATGTTGAAATTTAATTTAAGCTCGTGCTATATTTTCTCTATCTTTTACAATTTTTGACATAAGATATTTATTTTTAAATATTAAAAACATATTCACCTAGTTCTAATTTAATCATTCAGTTCAAGAAGTATCAGTAGAAAAGTTATTTTCAGGAGAATAATTTGAGGTGCTTCATGGTACATTGTTATATTACATTACTGCCAGAGCAAAGCTAGTTGTATAATAGTATAAAAACAATGTTTTATTAAATTGTGTTTTAAATGTTCTTTTTGAATTTACTATATGGATACAGTATTTGTGATGGGAGATGTTATTCTGTAAATATGTTTCTCATACTGGTTAATTAATAAAGCCTGTGGCCAATAGAAAACTAGATAGGCAGGGCTAGGAGACTAGGAGGAGGAAAGAGGAAGTGGGAAGGAGGAGTCAAGATGTAGACCTGGGAGGAAGGAAGACGCTAGCCGGGGCTCCCCAATAAGATGAGCCACGTGGAAATACTTAGATAAGTAGAAATGGGTTAATAATTAAGACAGAGCTAGCCCATAAACAATAATGGTAACTGGCCAACAGGATTGTATCAAATACAGAGTCTCTGAGTGTTATTTGGGGCTCACGTGGCGGCGGGACCATGGAGGCAGGATCGGCGGCAGCAGGCAGGAAAAACCTGCCATAACATATTTGCATCATTTATACCTTTCCCTCTTCTCCTCTTCCCCTCTTCCCCTCCTCCCTTAAATTTCCTTACATATATTTTCTTATATACATATATATGTATGTATATATATACATATATATGTACATATAATATATATGTATATATATATATATAATTATTGCTGTTGTATATAATCTATTGATTCTGAATAGTGTTGCTTATATGGACATTTGTTTAGAGCTGATCACTCAGTATTTAGGGCTCATTTTTGAAGAAAACAGATTTTTCTCTCCCACAACAGGTATTGATTGCTTATAGCTCTTTATATAAGAGTGGGGTCTTGTGACCTTCCTCTTTTCATGTTAACATATAGACTGGTGAGGTCCCTTCACCACTTATACAACATGCTATTGAATGTTTGTGAGTGCAACACCACAGTTATATCTATTAGACACTATCTCACAGAAGCCATCCTATTTTCCTAGACTTTATAATAATCTTGCCCCTTCTTTTATGATTGTTTCTGTGGCTTGTGTGTAGACTTTTCATCACAGATGTATCAGTTCTGGTTGGACATCCCACAGTAATGTATTATTTACACTTTGACCAGCTATCAATCTTTATACTAGTCTCCATTTTTTGATGGAGTTAGAGTTAATCTTAGCATAGATAAAAATATAAGTATTTGGAACCAAATTAGAGATTATATTTGTTTAGGCAAATGGCAAGAGAAGCTTTTCCGCTGAGATCTATAGACTCTCCAGCCACTAGTAGTTAGCTAGTTTATAATAACAGACATAAATTCTTTCTTTCTAAGTGGGTTTTAACACTCTCTGTTACAGCATAGTGCATACCTTTCCAAACAATCTTTGTTGTGGGTTGTACAGGGTAAAACTACCTACTGTTCATTTCTGCTTATACTCTGAGAGAGTTCTCTGGAACAGCTTCCAGGTGAAGTTCATCTTGCATCTTCTAAATCTTAAAATGCACATCACCTGGAAGCTGTTCCAGAGCACTCTCTCATAATATATAAGCAATGATTTTGGCAATACTGTCTTACCTTCAAGTTCTGGGTGTCAACCAAGAGCAATAGCAATATTCTATGTTGTTTGAACTCTACTGGACTGCCTGAAAACAGCTCTTAGGTAGGTACCTCTGCATGGCCTACACTGGAACTTTGCTAGTTTTGAATCTTGAGGAGGACACTATATGTCAAGTAGAATAATTCCTTTTAAATTACACACACACACACACACACACACACACACACACACACACACACACACACACACTTTGGTTGTTTGACTTGAATGACCATGTTTCCTGTAAGCTTGTGTCTTTGAACATACAGTTCTAAGTTGATATAAAGTTTTAGATGGGTTGGCCTTGTTAGGGAAGTTGTGCCAATAGAGGCAGACCAATCTGATTTGATTTTTGCTTTGTGGCTCACAGCTTCTATTTCTCGTTCTCATGTCTCACTGGAATGACAGACTTTTGTCCCCTTGGAACTATAAGCTTATACAAACTCTTCTATAAGTTGCTTTAGTCATGGCTTTTACCATAGCATTAGAAAATGAATGAGGAAGTTGGGACTAGAGAGTGGGTTGCTGCTGTGAAGACCCTAAGCATGTTGAGTTTGGGAAGGATGTAGAAGACTTTGTACTAGATAATTGGTTGACTATTATAAGCACAGGTTAATGGACCATCCTAGTAGGAGCCTAGATTACAGTTCTGGAGGCATTATACCCTATGGAACCAAAGCTCAAGAGTTCTCATAGGAAACAGTGGTTCAAACTCAGCTGGAATGTGTTCCTGTGATATTTTGGCAGAGAGTGGTTGAATCCTGCCCTTGTCTTAAAACTTGCCTGAAACTAAATTTACAGGTGATGGACTAATTCCTTTGGCTGAGAAAATGGCAGCAAGCATAATATTAATGCTGTAACACAGTTATAATTAAGGACTGGTATGCAGGTCTACAAAGAGAAATAGCAAGTGGGGTGAAAGAAATACAAAATGTATAGTTTAAAAGGAACAAAAGAAAAAATAATAATAGAGCACCAAGAAATTTAATGTTGCACCCAAGGCTTGTGTTAAAAGAGATTAGGGTGCCATTAAGAAGAGTTTACCTAAGCCAGGCTGTGGTGGTCCACATCTTTAATCCCAGCACTCAGGAGACAGATAATGGCAGATATCTGTAAATTCAAGGCCAGCCTAGTCTACAGAGTAAATTCCAAGACAGGCTCTAAATCTATAGGGAAACCCTGTCTCAAGGGAATAAAATAGAGTTCACTTGCTCTGCTTTAGAATAAAGAGAAGGGTGCTTCTCTCTGGCAAGACTTCATGCAGCTGAGCTTCAAACTTGTCGACAGATCCTAAATCATTTTCTGCTATGAGAGAAGGAGAGGTGGGGGGCGGGGGAGAAATACTGAAGCTAATATGATTCAATTAGACAAGAGTTCATTCCAAGATGGCTGCCAAACTTGGCAGTGTCAGCCACAGCTTTCATTTTACAGGAATTACAGGAATAAAGTAGTTATAGGTTCTTCCTCCATGGTTTCAGAAAGCTACAAAAGCAAAAAAGGAGGGTTTTTGCGTGAAGGTTCCAAGAAAGCTTTGCATGAAGTTATGAAAGTGAATCTGTGTTACAAGGGAGACCCCAAGATTCTGGAGATAATCAGAGGTTTGTGATATCTGCCTGGGAGAACAGTATATAAGGAGTGGAACCAGCCCAAGGGAGGCATAACCTGTTGCAGCAAGCAAAACTGGAAGGGTTGAATCATCTTAGCTCTTTGATATTATAACTGGATGTGGTGGTTACAGTGCTGAGATCCAGTTTATTTTTAGTCAAATACTTCCTTAATATACCCTTATTTATTTTGCAATGGCAAATATGTATTTTGTGCTATTATATGTTGGAAAATGTAACTTTCTTTTGAAATTTTCAGGGTGTTACAAATAGAAGACTGCCTTGATTCTCAGAAGAGACTTTGGACCTTAAACAGTGTTGTGCCTAGGCAAGTCTGATTAAATGCATTTTCATTACAATCTACCTCTGACTCTAACATGTCCAGGGGTGAAATGTGGTGGTTTTAATGGGATTGCCCTCCACTGACTCATGTATTTGAACATTTGTTCCCCAGGTCCTGGTGATGTTAAGAGAGGTGGAGGAGGTATGGCTTTGTTGGAGGAAGTTTGTCACTGGCTGTGGCTTTAGGAGTTTATAGACCTAAGCTGTTTCCAGTTTGTTGTTTCTGCTTTGTGTTTGCAGGTCAGGGTATGAGCTCTCATGCTTCTGCAGCAATAGTCATAACTATTGCTTGGTATATGTTCCCTTGCCTAGAAAGACTCATCCTAGTTTACAAAATTCATTGCTGTAAATTTTTAATAAGAAAATGAATCTGTGACACACCCAAAATATTTGCAAACTATGTAGTATAGCAAAACATATGATGTCACTAGACATCTGTAACATCTAAAATACATGTAACGCCTGGAATAATACTTTTGTGATGATAAAAGTAAAGAAAAAATAGACAATAAAGGCTATAAAAGTACGGTACACATATTGAAGTTCTGTGGAACTGAGGATGTAACTCAGCATTATGCATGAAGTCATAGGTTCTATCCCTAGCACCACACAAACACACACCACACACATTATTGTTTTTTTTTGTTTTTTTTTTTTCCCGGCTTGGAGCCATCACTGCACAAAACTCAGTGACCCACATTATAATAAAATAAGTAGAACTAAAAAAGAAAACTTTATGATAGTATCAGCCAGTGGATATAAGGCTCTGCAAAGTTGGTTGTAGTTGGGTAACTCAAAGCCTAGGAAAAATGGCTAAGGTGTATATTTAATAAATCAAATCAGACCTGGCCAACTATTTCTCCCAGCATCCCTCAGGCCTTACCGGCTACAGGCTACAGCTGGCATATTATAACCTCTAGCCTAATGTTCTCCTGTCCAGGAACTGAGATGCCCTTCCCCCAGCCTGCAATTTTGGCTATGCCACTCTTTTAGTCACTCTCTTTGCCCTGGCTGTCCTTCTTGGTCCCCAGCTCCTCTCTTTCTCCTTACATAGCTCAGAGTCAGGTCTATTCTGGACTCGCCCAGATGTTAACCTCTGCCTGTGCTTTTTCCTTTATCCACAATAAACTCTTTCCTCTGCCATACTTAGAACAGTCATACCCTTCCCACTTTTTCCATCCTTCCTTCCTTCTTTCCTTCCTTCCTTCTTTCTTTCATACTTCCTTCCTATTTTTTTCTTTCTTTCAAATATCATTCAGTTGTTTTGCCTGAGAATATCAGTTGAGCAGTTGGGATCCAGGTCAGGCATCAAATTCCCAGTCTTTTATCTTTTACATAGTAGCAGCTACTGCAACGAGAAGAAAGAAGGACAAAACTAACATCTGTTACATTTATATTATTGGTAAATGGCTTCTTAATTACTTAATATATATCCTTATTTTAAAATTTGGTGAGAGTGATTTACTATCTTTATTAAATCTTTACTGTAAATCTTAAGGTGATTGTATGAAACTACAAGGGCATAGCATGAAATACGTGTTACATTTAAAAAATGGAAAAAAAATGGCATTGAATGGCATTGTTTGACTTCTGAGCAATTTTTTATACCTTATAGCCAGGAAAAAAATGATGGAACAATAAATCAACCTGAGGAAGAAACAATTATTGATAACTCATTTTAATAAGTAAAGTATCCCAGTACTCAGGAGGCAGAGACAGGCTGATCTTTGTGAGTTTGAGGCCAGACTGATCTACAGAGTGGGTTCCAGGACAGGCTCCAAAGCAAGAGAGAAATCCTGTCTCAAAAAACCAAAATAACTAAATAAATATCTCAAGGTCATTTAAATATGGTGGCTTATGCTTGTTATCTCAGTGCTTGGGAGGCTAACGTGGTAGTATAGGATGTTGAGTCTTGCCTATTAGTGAGTTTGAGGCCAGCCTCTCTAAGACTCTGTATAAAACATATATGAAAATAAATCACTTCCCGGACAGTGGTGGCACATGCCTTTAATACCAACACTCAGAAGGCCAAGACAATAGGATCTCTGTGATTATGAGGCAGCCATAGTATACAGAAAAAGTTCCAGGGCAGGCACCAAATCTGCACAAAGAATTCCTGTCTCAAAAAAGAAGAAAAATAAAATCAGAAATAAGTTGACTTAGCTATAGCATAAAAAAAATAAATAAGTCATTAAATTTTCACACACTTATTGTGTACAACCAAGCAATCTTTCATCCCTATTACTTTGTGAAGTGTTAAAATGGTGAGATTATGAATAGGATTTTCTTTTCACTGAGATCAGCATACTATCCATTTTTATAGGGTACAAATGTTGTATGCTGCATAGATTTGTGTTTCATTTTGAGAGATATACCATTTTTAATTTACTACCAGTAGTAATCAAAACAGCTTAGAATACAGGATCTTTAGAGGCAGAGTATTATTTTATTTGGTATATTTTGTTGATTTTTAAAAATTAGAATAATAGCATTATAATTTAATAATAATTGTGGACTTGTATTTTATAAAAAATCTACCATCTTCAAGTTCACATTAAAATTTGAAATTTGAAAATGTGTTTAATGGACAACAGTGTATATTTTCATATTTTATGGATGGAGATAAATGAAATTTCTCTCTATAACATTCAAGATACTTAAAGTTTTGGAGTTTAATTTATAAATGCTTTTTCTGTTAAGTAGATATGTGACTATGCCTGTTGTACCCAATGATTAATAGTACTTTAATATACAACATTCATGACATTAATTCAAGTCTTAAGATTCCTGCTCCCTTCCAGGGAAGATTCCAGAAAACAGAAGGGGCCTGTCTTCTTATTCCTTTTTTTTTTTTTTTTTTTTTTTGATGGTTTACATTTGTCAAATCATTTTACATAGGAAGACATGGTTTACAGGCAAAATTTCTTAACTTACTGACCAGAATGTTTCTCAACATTATTTCTGTCTCCTGAGTCCTCTTAGCACTTTCCAGCTCCAGGGTTAAACTACCAAGAATATTGATTCAACCAGCCATGTGAACTACCAGCGATAATGATTCAACCAGGCATGTGAAGTACAACGTATTTGCCTGCCATAAAGTCTTTCCGTGCTTTCTATTTATCTTAAAGAGTATTGTAGACTTATTTGATTATCAAAATACTGATATATATATATATATATATATATATATATATATATATTTCTTCAAACCAAAGCGTTAACAATAGCTTAGGAAATTTTCTCTAGAATACCCAGAGATATGTGGTAAATAGTGTAATCAGAAGACTGAATTTTTTCTTCTCAAGAGTGTTCACTCTCATTGGCCATTTATTTATGTTACTTCAGTTCATCTTAGCGATAAAGTGGAATAATGAGGATCAGAACAAACAGGCTGAATAGACATTTATTCAGGGAGAAATAACTTACAACAGAAACAGATGAATGCCAGCAGATTCCTGGTCCCAAGGATGCTTCCAGATGCTCTGTCTTTGTCCAGCAAGCAAGAGAGAGTTCTGGGGCCCCGGCCCCAGAACTAGTTCCCTCAGGTTATATCTGCCCCAGTCCTTACCCCCCAATGGGTGTGGTCAGTGCCAACAGGTGTGGACAGAGTAAATATCTCACTACATAGTATCTCTTTTGCCTCTGCAGTTTCTAGATATTCTTTTCCCCATGCCATCTTTATTTGTGGGAATAGAACTATTTCTAGTTACTGAAGAGAATGGAGAAGTTGTACAAATTTGCAATTTCTATGTTAAAATTCTCTTTATAGGGACATTCTTTCTGATTTTGAAATTTGCCTTCTGCTAGTGAATAGAACTTATTGGAGAATTTAATTCCTAATACTGGGTCTGGATCATTGTACTTTCTGTAATACAAAGAAACTGGAATAAGAATTACATTTTAAAAATTCCTGGAGTAACAAAATAATTTGTGATGATTAGATATAATTTTAGACCTTAAGTTTAGAAAACTGTTTTTAATATCTTTACTTAGAAATTAGGTTTGTAGACTATAGCTTTGTTTACTTTTTTATCTGCCTACACCCCTCACAATCACATTATATACACACACATATATATAAACCAGAAAGATGCACACATATATAAAATTACACTTTTTTATTCAATTGTTTCTTTAGCAGTGTCTGCAATTAAGAACCACTCACTAAATGAACTGTAATTATTGCAAATTGTAGTAAGCACTAGTAATTAAAATGTTGCAGAGATGCTAGCCAGCTTGCTCGATGCCCTTTGAGAGTTTCGGGAAATGATGTTATGTCTTTAACTGATGTGTGTATTACAGATAAGAAAACCTGGAAATTCAGGCCTCCAGAATACTCTGGCTGAGACTTTGGAGCTCAATCTGAAAAAGGGATTAATAGTTATCTAGTGAAATCAAACTGGGAAGATAGTCAATTTGGTTAATTCCTAACAAAAGTGGCTGTTCCTTTCAAATGTGCAATCTTCAGGGCATAAACATACAAGGCTTCCCCATTGGGGAGAAAGGGAACAATAAACTCTAATCTCCTTTTTGTGTTGCAAGATGCTAATAGTGAGCCTTGTAGTACAAAAGCAAGAAGGAACTCTGGTACCCACCCATCTTTTGAGGATCCTCACCCAGCTGCTACCCCCAGTGAACTCTCCAGCTGTGCAGTCATTTGGTAGACTGCACTGTTATGCATAACTTAAGGCATGTGGTGTGACTCCAAAACGACTGTGAATACAGATTGTCCATGTGAAATCCCCCAAAGTATTTGCAATTGAAAAACAGTAGAATAAATGAATTCAAAGTCATGAAAATAACCCAGAATTCAGGTTTAGCCTTGTCTGGCTATGCCCTGTATTGGCCTATGTGTCTACTTGTTTTTTGATTCTAGTTGATCTAAAAATGCCTCTGAACATAGAGAAATATTTGGAAATCCAGATTACTATATGCTAATTAATGTAAGGAGCACTATTATATAAAAACAGTTTTAATAATAAGTGCAGTGTACCGGAAGATTTAAATACAAGAAATTTTCATTAAGTCCTCAGAATCTATGAATGCTCAAAGAAAAAGATATAAAGTCACAGTGTGGTATCAGAACAACAAGCATCATTCTGTGATGCTGAAATTATTTCAATCACCAAAACCTTTCCAAAAAATAGAAATCAAAGTCAGGAACTCTTGGCTAGAAAGGATACTAAATGTTGGGATCTCCAACTTCAACATTTAAGAATCTAAGTAAAATTAAAAATCAACTATTTTTGAAATTGTACAATAAACAGAAATTGGAGAACAAACAGAAAACACTGTCCAAAATGAAGCACAGATCATTTGCAGCAAGGTACCAAGTCATCTAATTTGAATCTGCAAGAGTAGAAGCAAGAAAGCAAAAGGCTAATCTAAGTAGTGGGAGTGGAGAGGAGCAATCATGATCACCTTTATGGGGGTATGACCAGAGAGAGAAATGATACAACACTGTGGGAGGATGGAAATACTTGTGCAGATCATATATCTGCACAACCTGTCAAATCTCTTTGATCTAGAATACTCAAGGAAGTGATTCGGGCTGTTTGTATATCTCAATAAAATAAGAAAATCCAATGTATAATGATCAGTTTGGATCATCAACTGAGATACACACCAAAACAATATGTCACCAGTGAAATCTTATCTACTTTTTTCTCATTTTAACAGTGTCATCTCCTCTTTGTTAGCGTTCTAGAGAACCTTGAATTTACCACATTGCTACATGTTCATATTTCAGTTTCTGTCCTTTATTTTCTCTTTCAAAGGCATTATGATCAGTCCAGTTCCAGTATTCTTCATTGACTGAATGCAGCGATAAGGGGACATATGGATGCGTAGATTGGATCAATTGTCTAATGTCATCTAGCTAATCATTTCTATGTGTGTATTCCTCCGGATTTTGAAGATATAGTTAGAAACAAAGCAGATGAAAATGTTTTCTAGTTTTCACAAATTAATATGTTTATGGCAATACCTTGATTTAACTGCCAAGTTTAGGTTTGTATTACTTCCCATAAGAAGCCATACCTACTTCTAAATGTTTTGTACCAAGTTATTTACAGAGAAAAGTGCTAACTTACGTATAAAATTTGCCACTTCTATACACACTATTTTTATTTACTGCCCATAAAATATATAAATATTTTTTGATGTATTCAGCAACAGCTCCATATTAATGTGCTCTACTCATATAAAAATATTTGTCATTTATCTTCCCATCTTGGGTAAGTGACTCCCTTGGAAAGGAATGCCCTCCTTCACTCTAAAATCTATCCTTAATATACCCCTGGAGGAAAACGCTTATCCATCATTCAAGAATGCTTATGAGATCTACAAAATATCTTTTTGACACACTTTACAGAGCAAAGTTCTCTTTCAATACTACCCTTGTTTCATGTGTTTACAATTGTGTTTGAAATTAGGTGTTGATGATGATCACTGAATAGTAGTATATGCTGCAAATATGTAAATGCAAATATGGTTGGAATATTATAAATCTTAATACTATCACCTACTAAAGCACTGCTAGTGTAACAGATCCACTTCCTGGGGAAGCAGAGAGAAGAGTTGAATAAAAAAAATACAGAAGTAGTGCTCACTGCTGAGCAGTAGACAGCATTAGGCATAGTTGATAGACAGCTACCAAGTATAGCAGAAGGCTTAATCCACACCCAGAGAGCAGAAGCACATACAGGAACCACTTTATATTCTAGGAACAGGTGTAAAGTCTATAAACCAATGGCTAGCTGATGACGATGGTATTTTATCACTAAATATCACAGAAAGGAGTATTTCTGCCTTCATGCACAGAATTCATAACAGATTTAAAAATGCATTGAATCCACAACAAATTGAATAATATAGTTGGCTATAAGTATTTTGATGAGATAGTTTTGAAAAGTAACCTCAATCTTATTGCTAAAATGGAGCCTTTCATATTTACAAAACCCTATTTGGTCTTAAGCAGGGAGGTCCTTAAAGAACGGGCTCAACTCTCCTCTACACTGCTTAGTATTTATCACTCCTTTTAGACAAATATTGTCTATGAATAGTAAAATCAACAGGTTGAGCAGTATTCACACAAACTTTTTTCAGCCTTTAAATATTCATTCTTAGTTGTGATTAAAATGGGTCTTGCTGTCATGAGACCAAGATAATACAATGGCAAAAATCAAACATGTAAGCCATTTAAGATAAATCAATAAGGCTTCCATATCACAGACAAATCTTTATTTCTTAGATCATATATCATTTAAAATAATTTATAAATCAAAGTGAAGCATTTGCCGGTGCTACTCAATAGAACTTGACTAAAGTAGATGATAGCAGATGTAACAAGCAAACTTACACAATGTGTTAGCAGCCATCCTGACTTCACTCTTTGGGATTGAGCATACACACAGCATTAAAGGCCCAAGCAATTCTGATGGGCCCTGGGTGGCTTTTAACTCCAAATAGTTTGTAACAAAATACTTTTGTGATGATAAATTAGCAATTTTGAATAGTGCTTCCTGAGGAAAATGGGAGATTTCTCCTAATGGGCAGCCAAGGTCTTCTAGGAAAATCCAGGCTTGAAATCGTAAGATTTCAGAGTCAGAAACTATAGGTTAAAATCACCTAAGCCATTTCTGACTATGTCCTCCTGAAAAGTTGTCTAAATCCTGTAAAGACTGTAAACACTGTCCCACAGGTGCACAGTTTCGGTTGACACAACTTTTTAATTTGTTTGTTATTTTTGCCCCCGTTTGTTATTCTTCTATGGCTCTCTGAGGATGAACTAAGGACTGTACTGTGAGCATAGCTGGTGTTGATGTCCTCACACAAGTGGTAAGCCTCACTGGCAGCACCTGTTATCTGGTGAGCCAGGTGGGGGATAGCGACATTGAGACAAGCAGAAGATAAGTGGGGAAGTGGTTATCCCACCCACACATTCTCACATGTTGCGAAATGCAGCTGCTGCTGATCATTCTCTCAAGAGAAGCCTACAAACAAGCATGTCAATGAAAGCAAGTCCTCAGGCCATTTGGCACATGCACACCTTAATTACTGACCCCTGTTTTAGAGAGGTCAACAATAAAATTCCCTCTTTTTCTGTGAAGTTATAAGGGAATGAAACAATTGTGAAATCTGCCAGAAGAGTTAAGGTCATTTTTTTTTCCCCAGTATAACACATGGAGGATTCTTTGTGTCATAAGCATGGTGATATCTCTATTGTTTGCTTTTTGTATTAAGCTACTCCGTGTTATAGATCAGACTATAGAGTGTGAAGGAAAACTTTTGAACACTGTAAATTCATGAGGAAATGTTTTCTCACAGACTCTAAACAGACAAGGCCTAAGATTGTTTTGTTTTGTTTGTATTTTTGTTATTGCTGTTTTACATTTTGTTTTGTCCTAATAAACGACTAGCAAGTATTTATACTGGAGAATGAAGAAATATTTTGGTGTCAATATTATCTTTGATTGAATTGGAGCTTAATCAATCACTCTGCGGGCACAGTGCCTTCTCTCTTAGCATCTCATCCAACCATCACTTTCCACAGCAAGGTGTGAGGCAGGCACATTCCATGTCATTGTTAAAAGCTATTTTCTTGGACAAAGTTTCTCACAGATTTAACTACAATTTTATAAGAATCAAAACAAGCTGAAAAATATAGATTGGGAATGATTATAAATAGAAAAAGAGAAGTAAATGTTTTTTTTTTTTAAAGTTTCCTCTTGGAAATCTATAGAGTGATATGGGATCAGAACCTATATACATTCAGGAATAAACTGGGGTGGAACCCAATGCTGGGTAAATTGAGGTTAGTAAGGAAACTGCAAGTCACATAGACACTTGAGCTGGGTAGACATACAAATCCTAGAAATGAGAAATACTGAGTTAAGTTCTTGTTTTATTCTTTCTTTCCTTTCTTCCTTTCCTCTTTCTTCTTCTTTCTCCCTTTTTGTATTTTGGTAGTGAGATCATGAAGTCGTTACAGATAGTCAGCTAATGGCTAGACTCAAACCAATTGCTAAAGCACACAGGCCAAAGAAAAGCTCCTTAGTGGTAACACAAGTACAGAATCACAGAATCCCACAATCCCGCCTTCTCCCAAAACTCCACAGAACAAACCAACAATAGAAAAATGAGTACTCTAATTTATCTTGGAGGCCATTAGATTGTTTATCCCAAACTGCGTTCTGATTCCAGTTACAGTTTAGTTATGAGTATTTGTTCTCAAACAGAGACTAAACAATGGGTAACTACTTTCTTTTATCTTTCTCTTTGTTATGAAAATGTCAACTTCATGTTTGCCCCTTTCAGTCTTTAAATAGTGCCTTAAGCTTGTGAAGTCATTCAGCTCCATTTCTTACCACTGGGGTGAAACTTGTAAAACAAACCAAGAAAGATTTTTCCATGTGAGAAAAAAAATGACTTAACGATGCCTCATGTATTTCCATATATGTATGATTATATATATATATATATACATATATATATGTATGTATAATTGGCAGATTCCCTATGATATAAAGCAGACTACCTAGTATCTTGGCACATCAAACCGTAAATATAAAATTTCAGAGTGAGGCTAATCATTATGTCAACTGTGCTGTTCCCACTGTCACTGCCAAGTGCTTTAAATTGTGACCATAAAATAGGAAGTTGCAAAGCTACACAGCATGTGGGCTATGTTCTGACTCTGGATGCCCACTGGAGTCTTGTCCCTGTGCAGCTGAAAGTAGGATTCATCTGCCTTCATGGTCTCAGTTCTTGCACTCTGCACATAACAGCTCTCTTCAGTATGTGTTTTTGCAGTGGTTCAAAGATTATTTTTAACACATAGGTTACTTCTTTAACTTATACGTTGTCCTAGGGATGTTTTCCTTCCATCTACAACATTTGGCCCTGTGCTTTATGGCCACCTTATATTGGTAAATCACATTTTCTGTAGCTGTGGATGGACTCACTTAGTTTGACTTAGACACCTCTGGGAGTTGTCTAAAGTGTAGTGATAAGTGTTTGAAATCAGTCTATTGTTAGCGTAAAAAGATACTTCAAGGTGGTTTAGAACAGAAACTTGTCCAACCCAATATTACTACTTATAAAGATGTTCATATCATTTAAAATAACTGAGACTCATTCAGTTTTCTGTTCCCCAAAAAAATGGATTAACAGTATTTGTCTGGTAGGATTGCCATAAAGATTATGAAGTACAAATGTATGAATATCTATTCTCCAAATTAGCTATGCATAGGAGGTATGTACAGAATTCTAATTATGGTTAGCATTAATAAGGTTATTTTCAGGTGATAATTTTTCATAGAAATTATAACAGAATATTCACTAAATTTGAATTTCTAGAACACCATATTCTTTACTGAAAATGATTTGTAACTTAGAAAAAGATGTTATTCTTACAGGGAAGGGAACATCAAACTTTCACACTGACTTCTTCAAAAACATTATTTAAAGGTTCTTTTGTTCCATGCTGACAGCTATAAGATTTTAATATCATCATCAAAGGAGGAGCCTTTTCATGAGTTTTTAGCTTGAAACATTAAAAGCATTATAAGACAAAACTTTGACAGAAAGTTGGTTCCTAGGTATCTGTATATTCTGTGTCAATAGCTCGGACTCACAGAGATTGACCAGAGAAGAGGGAAGGGGAAGGGAGATGCAGTAGAAACAGAATTCCTTCCACAAGACAATGCCAGTTTTAATTAGAAATATTTTTCAGAAATTTCAGAATGGAAAAGAAAAGAATGTGAATTTACCTTGAACTTAAAAGAATGATAAAAGTAGACATTGAACAACTATTTCTCAAAACTGGTTTTTTAAATAAATGACTCTGCATTTGCTCTGTGTAGGCGTGTGTCATTCACTTGGTTGTGAGCTCTTGTGTAGTCAGCTCTTCTGACTGGGTTGCTGTGAGGTTTGCACAGAGCGCCCACACTGGCAGTACAGCAAGGCTCCCACTCTTAGCTGGAATTAATATGGGAAGTCAAATTCAGACTTTCCCTTGCAGAGCAAATCTCCAAAATTGATTATAATACAAGCTGTGTAGTTACAGTATTTGTATTTCTTGGAAATAAACATTCTGGTAAGACCTCAAAAGTTTAGACCATCTTTTTCAAAATGGTCCATTGATGACTCTAATTGCTATAAACATCTACCAGTGATAACCAAGAGCTTGAGGCATTTGGCGACCCAATAATGACTTGAATACAGATATCCCTGTGTCTGATGATAAGTGAATAATAAATATTTATAACACATTTGTAGAAAAAAATGTTTTATTTAACCTACCCCAGATCATCTTTAAACAGACTATGTACCTTCACTGAGGAAATTCCACAGTCAGGAGGGACAGGGACAGTAATGGCTCAAGATCACAAATTCAGAAGTGAGGGAAAAAGATGTCTAGTGATGAGCTCTTATTTAGTTACTTGTGAGAAAAGAGGATCAGCATCTGGGCCAGAGGGACTCAACATAGCAGGTGGTTGCTGGAGGCTCTTTGGACTTGGATAAAACAGAAAGGACACTTTAGTGTAAACAAGCTTGAATTTGTTTTCCAGAGATGGATATTGCTGCTACAATATTCCATGTATTGGAAAACAGATTTGGGGAGCACTATGTCTGTTCAGCATCTCTTCATTTGTTCTTTGCTTTGAACTAAGAGTTATTCTGAAAAGTCATATGTTTCTGCTGATTCTAATTGTGTCTCTGCTGATTGTATATAACCCTCTAGTCTTTTTTTATATTTGGTTAATGAAATATATTTTATATTGATGAATAAAACTATTCCTGATGGTCTTTGTAATTCAAAATGTATCGGAAGAGGGGGACAGGCATTTGAAGTATGTTTTTACCCTCCCAAAGAACTATAATGTCATGATTTGGCTACGTGCAGACTCATTTTGTATTGCCAAAATTTGGTAGGCTCCTAGATTTGTCAACAGGAAGTGGTAGTTTCTTGACCACACAACTGTTAGAATTGGTAGTTGTTTGCTAGTAGAGTGAATGGGTTCCCCTTACTTTTCTTCTAAGAGTTTGGCAATAAGCAATCATCAGAGAATTCTTGATACGGAGCCCCTATGTCTGGAACATGTTTCCTGTTCATTATTCTGTAGTCTGCCTTAGTCATTTTGAAGTTACAATACAAGGAACATCTGTTTTGAACTTCTTTAGCATTTGAAAGTAATTTCTAACTGAAATTTTCAATGGGCTTTATTGAAGTGATAAAGTTCATTATTGCCTTTCTATGAATCATTCTTCTTAATATTTCCTTTATATACTCAGAGACAGTTATGCTGTGATGAATAGAAAATAATAAATAAAATGTGTTGAATAGTATTGATGGGTCTATAGCATTGGCTCCAGCTAAGAGCACTTATTGATCTTGTAGGGGACCAGGGTTCAATGTTCATCACAAATAGCCACTCAAAACCTTGTAAAACTACTATACTCCCAGGGAATCTTATAGCCACTACTGACCCCTATAGGCACTAGGCTACCAGCCACATACTTAGTATATGCACACATATACACACAAAGAAATTTATGCAGACTAAGCACTCGTAAGTGTAGAAACAAAAGTAATTTTGACTATAGAATATTATACATCAATAAGTAGGCTATGATAATTGATCACAACCACCTAGGTCCATAAGATTCACAAGTATTCTAATCCTCTCAGAGCACATATCAAGTTGAAATGGGAACTGTGAGTGGTGCATTGAGTAAATGCATGTGAACGGGAAGGGAAGATACAGAAGGAAGACAGGGAGGGCTTTCACAGAAGTATGCACTTTTGACATCAACCAAAAGAAGGCAGAAAGAAGGAAATGGAATTAGAAGGAGCATTCAGCTGCTATATAGTGCTCATGAAATCTTAACTTAGCTAATGGGGACCTTCAGAGAAAAGCTAGTAGTAGGGTACAGTTGGCTAAGAAAGAGGACACAGTAGCTTCCGTACAAGGTTGTGTTCTGACTGACAGAAACTGACCAGAGCGCAGCACCAGGGCTGTTGTGGTAGTGGGTGAAGAAGAGGCATCTGGGCATGTTTAGGGTACTCTTAGCAGTGACATTCCTAGCCAGGGTGTTCCTTAGTGTGTCACTCCTTGGCTCCATGCTAGTCACTTACTGTTCTTTGTCACCTATGAAAATTTCACCTATCAAGGAAAATAAAGATATGAAAGTTTCAAAATAATAACATGAGTATTTTACATAATTTTGATTATTAAATGAACTATCCTTCAAAGTCCTGAGTGTTACCTATTGGAGATTGATAATGTCGAGTTTAAAATGTTTTGGCATCATTTTGTTTCAGGATTTTATTTCACCTTTTTATCAAATAGAATATCTTTAAAGTTTTACGATCAGAAAATGGTACAAATAGAATAATTTGTGCCTGGTACTATTGGTAGTAGCTAAAGGGAACTAGGTAAGAAATTTCTCATAATATATCCTGTTGTCATTATATTTTGATGTAGTGATGGAAAGAATAGATTATCTATCATAAATAGTATACAAATTATATTTTTAAAAAGGTTCATTAAAAAGTGACGGAGGAAAATATTCAAGACTATTACTTAGGAGAATAAAAGAACAAGAACAATTCAGAAAGGTCCTTCTGCTTCTGTCAATATACCCATGTAATACCAGCCTTATTCCTGAGTATTAACATATTCCCTACATTTTAGTGGGGTTTGTGTTTGCAAGTGTCCTGTATGATAAATTAGTCTTGCAATCCTGAACAACAATAAAATATCTACAGATTTTAGAACTGAAGATAAGCACTTGCAAGCAAGTTCACATACACATATGCACATACTCAAGCACACATATGTGATCCCTTCCACAGCACATCTGCTGCAAAGCAAAGGAAAATGGTATGTGACAATAGAGATTGCCTGCAGAATTTAACTGACCAAAATGCAAATACAAATAGCCCAAATTAGAAAGCAACAATATCTGTCTTATATCTAATTTTGTTTGATGAAACTTCCATATAAAACAGTATGTATCCTTAATCTTACAAACTATGGCCCAGTGGCAATGTGATCAACAATACTTAACTCTAACAAATGGCAAAGGTTTCCATGTCTGCTCATGTCTGCAACATGATTTTCTTTCAACTTTATTGCTATTCACTGTTTGTACTTCGTTTTGACTTCTGATTTGTACTCTCAGTGTGTGAGAAAGATATTAAACATACTAATAAATGGCAATATAGAACAATGAGGAAATATATGATATATTGAATTCATAATAGGTAGTAGATCATTACTTTGTATGAGACTATTATTTAAAAGAAGATATAATTAGACAGTTCAAGAATGAGCTGGGCACAATAATTGGAGATAACTGATTTGAGAGAAGAAAAAAATGTTTTATAAAACATTCTTTTCTGAGTTTAAATTGTTTCAAATTTTCTTAGCTTAATATTAGTTCAAGATATAACAAGGGCTCAGTTCAAGGACATAAAAGTTGTCCCTGATGAATATGCCACCCATAATGCTTTGGATGCAATTCCGAAGAGCCTTGAAATCTGAGCAGAAGTGAGGCCTAAAGTAAGAGGTTTATTTGATATTTGAGAAAGGTTTGCTATGAAGTGAGACTAAAGACACAAATACATGTGTGAAGCAGGTAAAGTATTGTCTTGGGAAATTGTGTTCTTATCATCTGAGTGAGTCCTGAATTCATTGCAGATAAAACTAATACTGCATCCCCCTTGTTGACTAACCTCTTCACCATCAGATCTCTTCATCATCTAGCAATTCTGCTGCCATCGCTAGAGCCATATTTTGACATAACTCTCTCCAGAACTGTGGAACTGTCGAAGTCTTCAATTTTATCTGTTACTTCCCCCAAGATAGTCTCCAAGATTCAGAAAAAAAAGAAAGAAAAAGAAGAAAGCTTATGGGGAAATCAAAACCATGTATGTCTTAATTTTAAAAGCTATGAAAAAGAACAGATAAATGACTTCCAAAGAAATGACAATTAAACTGACAGCATCAATAGACACCAGAAACAAATGGAACAGTGTTTCCAAAGTGCTAGGGGAAAATGCTTGTCAAATTCAACTTGCTAAGAATTAGTGAGTGAATATGAAGTAAGATACTTTTGTACTTACAGAGTTTGAACATAGTTCTCCTTATAGACCCTGAGTGAACCGCCATATGTCACTGGATAGACAGACAATATAAATTGTTTGAATCACCAAAAAAGCAACTAATACTATTAGATATAGACATATAAAAAACTGAATCATATAATGATTATGTTTTCAAAAAAGAAATACTTTAATAATGAATCAGTAGATAAGATGGGGAATAGTCAGAAACAATTCTGAGAAACTATGTGCACTTACAAAAAAGCTCTGGATAAAGTTAGTTAACAAATGTATTTAACAATAATGTGGGTGTAGTTGGTGGGAGGGATCATGTTAAGGATACTCTAGATCTTTCTATTTCTCATAGAAAAGTTAGCAAAATCCATGTACATTGTTGAATATGTTAACAACCTTAGTAGTCAGCTATGTGTGAGAAAATAAAAATGAATCTTACAACATTCAAAGTAGGCATTAAAATATAGAAATCTTTATTCTCTTAACTGAAAGCAATAGAACATTTAGAATGAGTTATGTCTACATTGTACAACTACTCATAAATTTCAAAAAATAACAAAGAACTTATAGACTAATGGTGAGGATATAAATAAATGTTTTTATAATATACTAAGGTAGTATCTTAAATGTGCATGTGGTGACAAATAGAAGAACATTAAATGAGAAGATGTTTAGACAGTCATAAAGGCTGATGTTCTGGAGAAAAGGTGAGGAAAAATAACAATATGATAAGAGAATAGCATGCATGTATGTATGTATATATGTATGTATGTATGCATGCATGCATTTCCTACACCATTGTCATACTTTGATTTTTTTTTTGAAACAGGGTTTCTCTGTATTGCTTTGGAACCTGTCCTGGAACTATCTCTGTAGACCAGGCTGGCCTGAAACTCACAGAGATCCGCCTTCCTCTGCCTCCTGAGTGCTAGGATTAAAGGCATGCATTACCAATGCCCGGCTTAATTTTTAAACACAATTATAGCAAAATTTAAGAAAATACCCTTGTCAACATTCCCAGATCTGTCGTGATGATTCCCTGGTTCAATTCAGAAAGAAAATAGGTGATGCCTCCATGTAATTGGTTACCATTCCCTTATTTATAGCCCCTTAGCATCTGTTAATTTACTTTTTGTTTGTATATATGTGTGTTTGATGGTTTGTTTCTTTTATCAGTCTTTCTCTTGTCACTATTCACACAGTACTTTTCTAAATTCATTGGGAATAGTTTTTTAAAGATGAAATCCATTTGAGGTACATTCTCAGCATGGACCTCTGATATGTCAAAATCTTTAGTAAAACTTGTTAATAATCTTTACTATATAAGTTATTTCTGAGCACCTATTAAGATAATTTCTCTGTGCTTAAATTCCCATCCAAATTTGGTGATATTCATTTCATAGGCCATGTTTAACTCTGTCAAATTGATACAGACTAAAGTCATCTGATACTAGAAGAATGGGGGAATTGATCTTATCAGATTGGTCTGAGGACATATCTATGAAGAACTTTCTTAATTATTAGCTTCCATAGGACAGCTCACTCCACTTTGTGCTGAATCATTTCTTAGGAATTTGGTGCTGGAGTATATTAAAGAGCCAGCTCAGTGTGTCAGTAATCCAGTAAGCAGTCCAGTAGGTGACAACCCATACTTCTCACATTGAGTTCTGCTTTAACTTCCCTCAATGCTCAGTGATGGATTGTGACCTGGAGGTGTAAGCCAAATCATTACATTTCTCCCAAGTTGACTTTCCACAAAGTATTTTTTAAATTTTTCCCTCACAGTAAGAAAAAAAAAGAAAGAAAGGAAAAGAAAAGAAACTAGAACATAAATTTGTACCAGGAGTGTGGTTTTTTGTTATGATAAACATGAACATGTGGATTTTATGCCTTTGTACTATTTTGTGGAAGAATTTCCTACTCTGGACATGAAGAACTAATGAGTGACATACTCATTCTAATGTGAGCTTAGAAGTTAGCAATTATGAGAGAAAGGTGCATAGTAGATGCTCAGCTCATGGGACTTTAAAGGGACCTACATCTATACAAAGGTTTGTTCGTGTGATACTTTGTCTAAAAATCTAGATGTATTTTGCCAGTGTCCTGAGAACACACAAGAAGCTGAATTAAAAGCTAGATCCTGTTGTAGAAAATTTAAGGCAGTAGGTGTTGATATTTTCTCTGCTGAGCTTCAGTCTTAATTTGGTGCAAACTCTCCTCATTATTAGATTCCTACTTTATGTTCTCTATCACCATATATTCAAAGTTTTAATTTGTGTTTTTATTTCACAGTGGTTCACCCTTAAGTGATTCCTTTGAATTAGGGAAGAGACTTTGAGAGTTGAACTTTTAAACAATGACTATAGGGACTTTTATATTTAGACAATAACTAATTTTTATAGTAGACTATATTGTGTTTTGTAACATGAGATCCCCCATGAACTTATAGCAGCTAGGTCCAGAAAGTGATGGTTTGAATGAAAAGTTCCCCTGGTATCTTTGGTCCTCAGTAGGTGGCATTGTTTTTGGAAGGTTACAGAAGATCTAGGGAGCAGAACCTTGCAGGAGGATGTATACCATTGATATCATTGATGGTAGCCTTTGAGATTTTATAGGCTGGTCTCACTTCCCATCTTCTCTCTTTACCTGACTTTGTGTGGATGGAATATTATCTTTTGTTTCCTGACTGCCAGGCTTGCCTCGCACTCCTGCTGCCATGCCTTCAATGCCATGACACCATGAACACTGTATTCCCTCTGGAACTTAAATCTAAATTTAGCCCTTCTCCCATAACTTGCTTTTTAGCTGGGTATACTTATAGAGATAGAAAGCAACTAATAAATACCTCCATAGGATAGTTCCTTCTAGTTAACACGAGTCCTTCTGTCATCCTTATGGTATCCTCAAAATGGTGACACCCACTGAATCCTTTGGGGATCCAGATGTCACCACTCCAGGAAAGCTTCCTTGTCTCCCCAAGACTTAGTTACACTCCTTGTACATACCTGCAATTATGCAGCAATTTAGCCTAACCAATCAAGTCATAACACTTTTTGACCTCTCTACACTTGAGAGTGGGAGGGACCTCTAAAGGCCAAACAAATAGCTATAAATTTTTTTAAATCCTTATTATCACTAAAGCTCTATAATGAATGATTACTTATCCTTATTTAGAATAACATGACCCTTAAAATATCCAGGTGAGTAAATAAAATGCTCAGCATATATATTCAGTTTGAATGTTACTCCTTTTTCTCTCAGAAACACAATCTAAATTGTGGTAGAATATTATTTTCAGGTACATGACTTTTGTTTATGCTACATTTGTTTAACTCTGTGAAGCTGTGCTACTATACCTGTCTAAAACTCTTTGTGGTTCTAATAAAGAGCTGAATGCCCAATAGCAATGCAGGAGCAGGGATAGGTGGGGCTGACAGGCAGAGAGTATAAATAGAAAGACAAATGAGTAGAAAATTAAAGACAGAAGCAAGAAGAAAATGAGAGTAGGACATCAGGAGTCAGCCAGTCATGGAGTAAGAGTGAGAGTAAAGAATACTTAAATAGAGAAAGATAAAGGCCTAGAGGCAATATGTAGTAGGGACAATTTAACTGAAGAAAAACTGGAAAGAAACAAGCCAAGGCAAAGCGTTCATAATTAAAAATAAGCTTCCATGTGTGATTTACTTAGGAGCTTGGTGGCAGACCCCTCATAAAGCCCCCCCCAAAAAAGCAAAAGAGTAAAACACCAACAATATAAATGGTGGAGTTAAGCTGCAAACTGAAGAGTTAAAGCTCAAGAGGTATGTGTACGTTTTACTATTGTTTCCTTTCATCAGTTTTCATACCATATATCATAGTATCTTGTGCACAAATATACTTGATAAATACATTTTAAAAATAGAAATGGAGAAGTTAAGAGCTTGTAAAAGCTTAGGGACAGAGGATGGGTATAGAGATGTAGGGAGACAGGGGAAGGGGAAGAGGAGATTGGATTAGGAGCCTAACTCAGATTTTTCTTTTCATAATAAACCAAGGTTTATCACAACTGAAATTAAAACACACCAACTCAAATTCTTATTTTTTATTTTTCACAAATAAATGCTCTGACATTGTACTCAGTAAATAACATAAAATAATAACTAAAGTGACTCATTTGTGGACATGTCCAGATTTTATCATCAAAATTTCCATAAATTGAGATAACTTTTGAAATGAAATTTATCTGAGTCAATGAATGAAATGTTATGTGAGAATTAGAAAGGAAGAGTTATATGAGAATTAGAAAGGAAGCATCTTTTTTTCCTTAACAGTAACACTTATTGAAATTTCTGCTGCATTGCAGTTTCCATTGAAAATTAATTTTAATATTTTTGTTACTGAATATTTTGATTGTTCTGTTGATTGTTAATTTATTTTGACTATTTATGAATTATCATATGCTTCTTTCACTTTTATGTATGAAAGTGCTGTGATATGCACATGGAGATCAGGGAAAAATTTGCAGATATCTTCTTTTTCTTCATTTGAGCTTTGGAACTTAAACGGATGTCAAGGTAAACACAAAGTATCGCTAACCAGTGAGCCCACTCACTGTCCCTTATTTTTTTTAAATCATCTATTGATTTGATGGGATAAGTACACACATGTGCCCTAACACACATGTGGAGGTCACAGGACAACTTGGAGAAGTCACCAACTCGGAAGTTTTGACTGCTGTATTCCAACTAAATAAAGAACGATTACAATAAAGAAAATTAAGTTTTTGAGTGTATGCCATGTATATATAGCTATTTGTTCTATTTCTGTGAGATAATTAAAGAAAAATACAAGCTTAAGAAGGAAGGTGTGCTGGTTTGGAATAAAATGCTCCCTAAAGGGAATGGCAGTATTAGGGCTGTGGCCTTGTTAGAATAGGTGTGGTCTTGAAGGCAGTATGTAACTGTGGAGCTGGGCTATGAGGTCTCATATATATTCAAGCCATACCCAGTGACAAAGTGAGACAGACCATTCCTATTTCCTGTGAGTCAAGATGTAGGACTCTCAGCCACATCTCCAGCACTATGTTGCACCGTGATGATGATGGACTGAACTTATGAACTGTAAGCCAACCCAATTAAATGTTTCCCTGTATAAGAGTTGCCATGGTCATGGTGTTTCTTCCCAGCAATAAAAACATCAACTAAGACACACAAGTTTGTTTTTTCTTAGAGTTTGGTGGGATACAATCCATTGTGGCAGGGGTTTAAGAACTTGGCCATCTTTCATTTTCATCCAGAAAGCAGAGGGAAATGAAGTTGCTTCTTGCTTTCTTTTCTGTGTTTTGTTAAGTCAGCTTTGGATATCAGACCATGGGATAGTACCACCCACATTTAGAGTAGGTCTTCCCAATCCAACAATCTATTCTAGAAAACCCTTTATAGGCATGCAGATGGATTTGCGTCCATGTTGATTTTCCAATTCTGTCAAACTGACAATCCAGATTAACCATGACAGTTATCTTTGCTTTTTTGTATAACTGCCTAAAAGCAGTTAAGATATCTGTCATCTCTCGTCAATCACTTTGATGAATGTAGTTGTGCTTACTAGTATGCAGATATTAATTATTCTGTAGTTTCAACAGCCAGGAATCTCAAGACTTACTGAATGCTTAGCTCATATAAAAATGAGTGCATGGTTATGAGGAAAAGGGGTTGATCAATTGTATATGACCATGGAAATAGCAATATACATTTCTAGTAGGTTTCCATTTTGGAAATGACAGCTCCATAGAAATGTGGGTCAAAGATGTAGTCTATAGCATGTTATATATCTTTCTTGTTGTGATACTTCTTGTATATGGGTTCTGTCTTGTTTCTAGGTCACAAAAGAAAACTGTTTTCCTTTGTGCATGCTACTGAATGAATAGTATTTAAATGTTAGTTAACCAGTGACAAGTGCAAAATACACACTGTTCCAATTTTACTTGGTTGAATGTTTGACTTTTAAATAGCAATGCATGCTCTTGCCTTTAGAAACACCAACATTAGGTCCTTTTGCAAGTAAGAAGATAATTGTTCTCATACCAGCTTTTTCTTCCTTTTTTCAATCTAAGCTTTATTGCAAGTCATGCTTTTCCCCCAGAACCTATAATTTAATTTCGTATTGAAAATAAATGATTTTTCTCATTATAGTTTCCCTTCTCAGATCTGCTACATTTCCCTCTGGATTGTCTCCATTTCTGTCCTTCATTAGAAAAGAACAGGTTTCTAAATCTTAGCAACAGAAAAATGACAAAATAAAATATACTAAGATGAAGCAAAAACTGTCATATTGAAGTTGGACAAAGCATCCCAACAGGAGGAAAAGATTGCCAAGAGCAGGCACAAGAGTAAGGGACCCAATCAAGTCCCATAAAAATACAAAGCTGATAGCTATAATACATATGTAGAGGATCTGGTGTAGACCTGCATAGTCCTCAACATGCCAAAGACTTCTCTTTTCTTAAACAGAACTTGTGTTTGTAAATGATTTGACATAAAAAGTACACATAGGAAACTTTCTAGAAGAAAATTAGAAATAATAAATTCTGACATTGCACTTTCCCTCATTGATTACCCAGTTCTCTTGTCACCTAAAGAACATGTTTCTAATTGAAAATACACTAACCAATGAAGGGCTTCTTTGCAGAAGATAAACTGCTTAAACTTTTTAAATGGTCGGAATACAGTCTCACAGCAACAACTCTACTGTTGTACTAAGAAGCATATACTCAAATTGTAATGGCCTTGTACTAATGGAATAATATGTATCTTAACTTAGAATGGAATGTTTATTTTAATGCACACACAGAGAAAATGTTCTGAGGGACCTTTGGTGGTAAAGGGGCATAAAGTAAAGTTAAGTCAGATCATTGAAATGTCAACCTTTTAAAATTACTTTTTTATATTTTTTACCTTCTGCAAGGAAAAAAAAGAGGATACACAGAAAATCTGAAAGACAATAGTAACTAGTTAGAAGTTTCTTTTTTATACTTGCATTTATTTATTTATACTTATTTTACAAAAGCATATTCATTTTATGTCTAGCAGTAGAGATTGCGTATTAACACTGTAATAGGATGATTTTATATAGTTTATAGGGTTAAATTTATGCATAATTATGTATATGTGTGTGGGTGTATGCATATAGGTTCAAACTCTAAGGAAAGAAACAGATATCATACATGTGTAGTTGTAGGCATTTTTCACCCTCTGACATGGGCACTAGAAAACAAACTCAGGTCTTCTGCAAGAACAGTTCATCCTCTGAACTTCTGAACCATCTCTTCTGCCCTTATTCTAAACAAAAATAAGGGAGGGAAGTTTTTAGGATACAAAGTCCCCCTCTCTCGAAACAATCATGTATAAATCTCCTCCTTACTGGGTCAATAAACAAACTATTTAGTAGGTAGTCACACCAAGATCCTGCTACACAATGCTCAATGGAGCTACAAAAATCCCAACTTTCACAACTTCCACCTCAAAGGAAGAACACAGGTCAGATATTTTCAGAATGTAAAAATTATTCAGGCTACTTCAATAAGTAGAAAGTTGAAGTCACATGTCCTCCACAGAAGAGAAAAACTGATATCCAATTTCTCATAAACATCAAAATGCTTACATGAAATAAGACAGCTCGATGTAAAGAAAACTGAGTAATTGCCATTTCTTTGTCTACTTTTTAAGGCAAATATCATAAGTTTGGTAGAAGAATGTGTGGAGTCACAGGCAGCCCAGAAAAAGCTTAAGTGATATGGCAGAGACTAAGCTAAGGAACTAGAATCTGAAGAAAATTGAAACAAGACTACCAAACATACCTGAACACTTGGGTCTTGGTACCCTGTGTACTTTTGTGTAGATAGTATCTATGTATCTCTGTGTGCACCATAGTCACCTACACAGTATAACCACTGCACAATAGAAAAAAATTGCTAGTAAATTTCCTGAGAAGATGGGCATGAACACTGTACTGCCCATGTGAAAAGGCTATAATTGTGTTTGTATAAGGCACAATTCTCTTCTTTCCAATTTACAATAGGATTATGAAGTAGAGTTCTTATGTTATTACTGGCTGCTTCCATTTAAAATGTCCATACGTTTTTGGGATCTGAAACTTAAGGTCAGGCAAAATGACATGAAGTAATAACAATGTTCATCTTTTGAAACAGAGGATATGTGTAAGTTTCGAGAAGCATTATGAATGACGAAATAGCTCTAAACCCATTTACTTGATTGTTACTGTAACTTTTACACAGAAAAATTTATAATAGCCATAGTTCAGAACCACAATTATGCAAGTTCTCTACAGAACAGGAATGTGGCTAACTCTAATGAGAAACAGACATGCATGAAAAGAATTTCTATTGATCCACATTCACCTATACCTCATAGGACAAATCACTTACAAGTGGTGTCAAGCAGAGCATTTACCTTTATTCTCTGCAGTTTAGGAGAACACAGAAGTGATCATTTTGAGTTAAATAAAGGAGAATGGGTTTAAACCTTTGCTAAATGATGAGCCAAATATTGTAATATTTTCTAAATGAATTAGCATACTTCTATCTGCAATAAAATAGTCTTGGTGGGACAAATGTAGTTATCTTGTTGATTTTGAATAGTGGTCAAGGGAATCAATTAAATATTTGCCATAGAGATACACAGATTAGGCAGATATATAGCTGATAGATATGTGAATAATGAAAAAGGTTATATAGATACTAAGATGAGATTAATTTAGTTTTAATTGGCCAGAATATAGAAATAAAAGCTACTATTGACATTGTTTAGGAAACTTAGTGATACATATCAACACTTAACTGGAGGATACCTTCTCATTATCTTGCATGTATAAATTTTCTTTATTTGTACTCAATTAAATTTGGAGCAGCATAGTCATTAAATCATTGTTTATAATCTTAAAAGAATGAACATAAAAGCATAGACATTCATGTGTACTAGGTAGTATTTTGGTCACCTTGATATAAGCTAAGGTTATTTTGGAAGAGACAATAAAACGAGAATACATACCCATCTGATTGAATTGTAGGCAAAGCCAATGGGTAATTATTTTGTTTAATGATTAATGTGGGAATAAGAAAGGAAGCTGAGCAGGCTATGAATAAACAAGTCTTGAGTTCTTACCTTGACATTATTAATGATGGACTAATGATCTGGACATGTAAGTTAAAATAAAACCTTTACTTTCTAAACCCTTTGTTTTCTTTTGTTTTGTTTTGTCATTGTGTTAATAACAGCAATAGAAAAATATTATGGGAAAAATTGGTACAAGGAGTGGGGTATTGCTTTGACAG
Organism: Cricetiscus sungorus; assembly: GCA_030556225.1. Lineage (NCBI taxonomy): Eukaryota > Metazoa > Chordata > Mammalia > Rodentia > Cricetidae > Cricetiscus > Cricetiscus sungorus. The sequence goes on from JANBXA010000398.1 coordinate 44,528,337, forward strand.
ACCTAAACATATTGTTTGGGGGAGGACTATAGAAAACTTCAGAAGACTGGGCTTGAAAAGCCATTATTGATCAAGCATAATTGGTTATTGTGAAGGGTCCTAGAAGCTCAAAGTTAAGAATGTTGACAATGATAGCAATGCGGAAAAGGAAGGCCTGGCTTATAAGCTTCAAAGAGACACTCTCAAAAATTCTGTCAGATTTGTTTGTGTGATGTATTTGATTTAAGGATTTGGTTTCTGGGCAGAGAGGCTGAAGGATCATCTATGATTAACAGGAGAAAGCACCACTGATGTGAAACCTGAGCTTTACTTACACAGTTCGTGTTTTTAGCTGGAGCTGAGAAATCAGCTGTGTTAAAAGAATAACCAAGATCATTGAGATAGAAATATTCTATGTTAGTTCCTCATGGTCAGCTCACAGAAGTTGCTGTCTGGAGGACAAAGGTTGCAATTCGATCTGGATCCTGAACTTGGCAATGTATAAGTTTTTCCACATAATAATGATTTTGAAGGCATAAGATGGTTTGGATATCAGCTGAGCTTGTCATTGTGAGAAACCAGGAGAGGTCGTTGGTAAAAGTGTGGTTTGTAGCAGAGAACAAAGTGGTGAAAGTATCATACAGAGAAGCTGAAACTTGGTATCATGTGACAGGATTGGAGTCTCTACAGAGAGTTTAGGAGGACATTTATGAAAGTACAGCCTTATTACTGGAGACTCAAGATGTTGAAGACACCAGAATTATAGCATGACCAACAAAAAGAGCAGAAGATACTGAGTAGAGCTGGTCTGAGCCTATAAGACAAGCTGTTAATGCTGTGAATGACAAATTTGGAGAAGTAACATTTAGAGCCCAAAAGATCATGAGTGAATCCCAAATATCAGACACCAAGCTATTTATATTATTAAATTTTATATTTGCTTCCCTCTTATAATAAGTATTTAAATTTTTTTTATTTTACAAGAGTGCACATTTGAGATATGTTGGATTTTAAAGAGACATTTGGATTTGAAAGAAAACTTGAGCTTTTAAAGTTATGTTTTAAAAACTATGTGACTTCAACATCATATTTTATTTTATAACATTAATGCTTATATTATCTTAAAGATGAGCAGAGAAGGAAACATTATGGTTTAATAGTTACGTGTTTGTATGTCAAGTTTACATGGGATCAAATGTGCTAAGTAGTTTGACAACTTGACACAATCTAGATTTATTTTGGAAGACAGACCTCAACTGATTAAATATCAGATTGTCCTATAGGTAAGCTGTGGAGCATTTTCTGTGCTGTATAAGAAAGCAGGCTGAAAGAACCATGAGATGCAAACCAGTAGACAGAGTACCTTCGTGGCCTGTGGTTGAAATCTTACCTCAAGGTTTCTGTCTAATTTCCTTCTTGACTGATTCAGTCTAGTAAATTAAAATAAACTCTTATCTCCCCCAAGACGCTTTTGCTATTTATCACAATGTGGTGGTTTGAATAAAAATGGCCACCATAGGCCCATAGATAGTGGCACTATTAGGAGGTATGGTATTATTAGAGTAGGTGTGGCTTTGTTGTAGGAATTGTGCCACTGGTCTCTGAAGTTTCAGAAGCTCAAGTTAGGCCTGGTGGTTCATTGTGTATTCCTGCTGCCCAGGGATGATCCAGATGTAGAACTCTCAGGTATTTCTCAAGCACCATGTCTATCTGCATTCAGCAATATTTTCTGCCATAGTGATGAGACTAAACCTATAAGTTATATGACAGATCCAATGAAATGTTTTCTTTTGTAAGAGTCCCCTTGGTCATATAAGAACACCAATTAAAGAACAAGTAAGCAAATAGAAAAGACAAATAAACAAAGAAAAACTTCACTCCTGTCTTTCAAAGTTCTCCATTTGTTTTAGTGGTATCAGGAGCTGTTATATCCTTTTGTTCAAACAGCTTTGTTTGCAAATGTTCATTGTGTACTGCAATTAATATTCTTATTTGTATGCTTTATTTTTATATTATTTTTATTATTTTCTTTTTAGTTGTCCTTTAGGGAGTGGACACTACAAGGGTAGAGGATACTACAAGGATACTGCACTAGTAAATGAGAGGGATTGGGATGCATAATGTAAAATTCAATGAAATAATTATGTTAGAAAAGGTCCCCATGGTCACTGTATCTCTTTTTTAAAATAGAGACCCTAACTAAGACAAGGTACCAGGGACTAAGGTATTATTGAAATACCCTGAAAAATAGCTCTCCACATATGGTTCAGAAATGTAGGGCTATAAATGGGGTGAACACACTTTCTTTCTCTGATCTTCATCTTGAACACCAATATCTGTCTGTGGCTTTCCATTATTTTTACTATATTGTGTCATTATGTGTTGGAAGTAGGTGATCTGATTTTTCATTTTGATTTTACAGTGGTTAAACTTAAGAGATGGCAATGAGTCTTGGAAGAGTCTTTGTACTCTTTAAAAAGTCATAGAATATGAGGACTTCTGAAGTGAGACTAAATGTGTTTCTACATAATATATGCCTACAAGCTGATGAGTGTCAGGGAGTAGAATGTGGTAGTTTGAATAAAAACAATCTCTATAAGCCAAGGTGTTGCCTAGTTAGAGGCCGTGTGGCCTTATTGGAGAAAGTATGTCACTTAGGGTGAGTTTTTTAGAAGCTCAAGTCAGGTCTGGTGGTTTATTGTCTCTTTCTGCTGCCCAGGAATATAGATATAGACCTCTCAACTACTTATCCTGTACCATGTGTACCTGTATACCACCATGTTTTCTAACATGATGATTGACAGTGTTTCTGAACTATAAGATAGCTTCAAATAAGTATTTTTCATTGTAAGAGTTGTCATTGTCATGGTGTCTCTTCACAGCAACAGAAACCCTAGCTAAGACATACAGTAATGAAAACAAATTAGGACACCATATGGAACAGGCTAAGCCAATTCAAGACTAGTCATGTTGTTAAATATGTTTAAAAATAAAGAACTATGAGACAAAAAGGTGAATATGTAAACACATAAAAAATCCTAGTATATCCTACACTGTTAAACAACATATCAATAAAAATGTATCTATGTACATATAGGTTAATTTCTATGTATTTCATCAGAGAATGAATGTCAGTAAATGAAATTCTCCTGTTTGTCTCTGAGGACTGACCTGGAGAAACTATAGCAGGAAATGTGACAGAACTGTTTGCTGCTTTTCATATTTTCTGGTGAACTCACAGGCATCAGTACTTGGTTTTCTAAATCCCAACACTATGGTTTATAAAAAAAATATTTTATAGTATTTAAAAAATATTTTCATGTAACAATGTTTTGATTAGAGTGTAGTATCAGGAAATTAATACTTTCAGTTTGTTAATTTCCTACCATGTTCAAAGCATCATTCATGAATTTAAAATGAATAGAGTAGGAATATATATCTAATAATTTCAGTGTATCGTAAGTTGAAATGAGCTACTTGAAAGACTATATTATGAATTTTGATGTAAGGGGAAATCTTTCATCATATGCTAATATTTAAATTAGTGTGTACACTTTCTGGCACAACTATGTTCCCGGAAATTTAAAGTGCACCACACACGTTTTCTGATGAAAACTCAAAGTTACTTTGTAAATCTTTGAAGGGCTCCTAATAGGCGGAGTCAAAACTACCTTTTAAAACTGTAAACAAAGTCAACCCAAATGCACAGTCGAACTTTTCTGCTTTGGCAGAGTTATTCTACTTTGTGCAGCCCAGTCTATTGTGCATGGAGACCCAGTGAAGTGTTGTGTTAAGATCTGTTTGAACATCTGAAAAAAAAAAAGACCTATTAGAGGAGGAAGTAGATGACAGAGGAAACGGAAGAGAGGTGGGAGGTTGTTTTCAAGAATATTAAAGAACCATTTCAACATATATTGTAAATGTTTATTTCAAATAGAAAGAGGCATAGAGAGGAAGTTATAAAGAATTCATGGGGGAAACTCTGACTAGACCTGAGCTTCCTTTTCTGTAAAATTGTCTTTCTTTCCCTTCTTTTTCTTTTTCTTTTTGCCTTTCTTTTTTCTTTTCCCCCATACAGTTGCATTTTTAGGAATTCTTACAATATACATATAGGAATTAAAAACAATTTGGTTTAGAATCCATGACTTCTTTGGGGTAAAATGATGATTAACTATTCAGTATTTGTTATTTAAGGAAAAGGTCGCTGATGTCAACCAAGGGAAAATATCATTATGTTTTGAGTTTTGTTGTGTGTGAATATATATTCCTTGTGCATGAAGCAATTATGTTGGGTGTCTTATTGCATGCATTACTCTCTACTTTATGTTTGTGAGATTGGGTGTGTCACTGAACAGAGATCTTGACATTTCTACTGTACTGACTGGCCTCACTGGGGCCATCTCTGCCACTTCCTAGTGTTAGGGTGACAAAGCTCACTACCATCTCAGACATTATTTCTCTCCCCGCCTCTTTCTCTGTCTTTGTGTATGTGTTTTATTTGTGTCTTTCTGTCTCTCTCTCTCTCTCTCTCTCTCTCTCTCTCTCTCTCTCTCTTTGCCTCTCAGATATCTGTCTCTGTCTCTGTCTCTCTGTATTTCTTTGTTTTGCCCCCCCCTTCTCTGAGGTATGGTTCCTCTGTGTAGTCTTGTCTGCCCTAGAGCTTCTATTTAGAACAGGCTGACCTGTACTCACAGAACTTCTCATGCCTCTGACATCCAGGTTCTGGTGTGTTCCACTGTGCCTGACCTAACACCAAATGTCTTAAGTGGGTTCTGGGCATCCAAACACAAGACCTTATGCTTATGTCACAAATACTTTATCTGCCAGGCTATTTCCTCAGTCTCCTGATGATAGAAAGCTTAAAAGAATGTTGCAGTGTCTGGTTCCATTAATTAGTGGGTGAGCACTGCATAATGATAGTTGGGGTATTCCCCAATCTGATTATAGGGCTAGGCCAGTTCAGGTACCCTCTTTACTACTGCTAGGAGTCTTATCTGGGGTTCTTCTTGCAGATTTTTGAAAGTTACCCTAACGACAGGGTTCTCCCTAAACCCATAGTGGATCACTCTATTAAGATATCTCTTTCATTGATCTTCCACTGTGTCCCACTCCACCTCAGCCATCTCAGTGCCTTGTGAGGTTCTCATTGCCACCTTACCACCACCCCCAAAGTTTGCCCCAAAGTCAAAGAGAGGGAAAATGGTATACATGAGCAAGGGAGGTCAAGATCATGATGGAGAAATCAGCAGAGACAGATGAATCAAGCTAGTGGAAACCCATGAACTATAGACCTACACCTGTAGAGACTCCCGGGGACCGAACTAGGCCCTCTGTATATGAAAGACAGTTGTGAAGCTTGGACTATGAATAGACTATCTGAGGGGCTCCTGACAGTAAGACCATGATATAAACCAGGTATATAAACTAGAATATTGGCCCATTTCTTAAGGTGGGATGCAATATTTAATGGCAGTAGAACCACAATATTACTCTGCTACATGAGCTAGCTTGTTGGAGCCCATTACCTGTGGTGGGATGCAATACTCAGTATTAATGCATGGGAGAGAGGCCTGGGTCTGCCCCAACCTACTCACAGGAGCCCTTATCTGTTAGGAGTGGACTGGGGTGGGCTGGGGTGAGGTGAGGGAGAATGTGGGAGGTGAGGGGTGTGGGAGAAAGGATTGTGGTTGGAATGTAAAATGAAATAAAAACATTAAAATTGGGGAAAAAGATGTTGTAAAAAAAGAACACTCAAATTTCATTTTATTTATGTATGAAATTATCAAAGAACATAATTAATGAGAAAAATTTAAGAGTAAAAATGACCTTTCTCTAGGGAACACAAACAGAAGAAAATTCAAGTATATTATGGAAATAAAACAATGTAGTCATTCTCAATAAAACCTAGAATTGAAGAAAAAAATAATTAATTTAGCAAAAGTTTCAGTTAATTCAGTTATTCGTAGTTTTGTTTGTGTGACCTTATAATCTTATAATGGTCAACTTCTGATGACTATATAAATAATCTTGCTTACTAGTGGTATAATGTGCTAAATACTATTGAAAATGGGTATTGAGACATTGGAATATTTCCTCTAAGTAGACAATTTAACTTATTTGTAAAAACTTGATCTAGATTTTTAATTTTTGTGATATTATGACATTGTACAAGTGTGGGCTTTTCTCTATAAACATTTTTAAAATTTAAAACAAACTTTTTCTTTATTTATTTTGCTTTATTTTTGGAGCTATCTCCAATAAAATAAGGAATCATTTCAGTTAGAAGTCACAGTCTCTTGCATACAAAGTGAACACACATCTTGTCATGGCCTCCAGAGCATTTTAGTGTATATCCTCAAGTTAATCAGGAAGTTGATGAATCGATTATGCTATGAAAAATGCTACTAGCAATGCTTAAAATATGTACTAAGCTTCTAACATAACCTCAACAAACTCTCTAAGCAAGCCTTCCAACAGTGCCTATTGTCTTTTATAGATACAATAAATAAAAAGAAATGGCAATAAAAGCTGTGTCAACAACACCATCTTTAACAATCTGAGAAACAATATATGGCAGCTCGCTCCCACCTTAAATCTCAGCATCCAGGAGACTGTGGCTGGACGGTTGCAATTTATATCCAGGCAGCCTGGGTAACACTACCTTTAAGATCCTGTATCAACATCAATGATATTTCTGTGACATTGGTTTAACTTATTAGCATTAGACTATCCACTGAATCTTTGTACCATCAATATGAATATTAATATACTTGTATGATAACACAATTCAATATCATAGTAAAAGTGGAGTTAGTCTCATAATAAAACAAATGAAAGAAATGAATACTGATTCAAGTAGACTGATACACAAGTGGAATATATAATACAACCTAGTATGTTGTGAGAAGATTGCAGAATGGAACAGTATAACAAAAGAACCAAAAGCAGGACAAAGCAGTATCCAGAAGAGGAGTGTGATGAAATATTGTTTATGATCTAATAAAGCCACTGGAGATCAGAATGCAAAGCTAGCTACTGTCATGAAAGCTGGGTAGTAGTGGCAAACACTTTAATCCCAGGACTGAGGAGTCAGAGGCGGAGGGATCTCTATGAGTTCAAGACCACCCTGGTCTACATGACAGTGAATCAGGCTAAAAGAGTAGCAAAGCTTTAATCCCAGTACGACAGAGGTATATAAGGAAGAAGCAAAGGGTCTTATGTGAAATTCAGTTTCTACTTGCAGGGAAGACAGGATCTCATTTTCAGTCTTGGTAGAGGTAAGAGCTACTGACTGGTTGCTTTGCTTCTCTGATTGTAAGCTTGACGAACAATATCTGTCTCTGGTTTTTGTTATTCATGTGACAGGGTAAGTTAGGATTTCAAGCTACAGAGGAGAACTTAATGCTACTATTAGAAGAGACCCAGGGAAAGTTAACTGGGTTTTTACCCAAATGAAAAATATAAAGAAATAAAGTTGAAGAAACCTTAGAAAAATGAATAGAAGACATGTTATTTAAGGTCCAGAAGTGTAACACCATAAGAAATCCAGGAACTGGGCAGTGGTAATGCACACATTTAATCCCAGCACTCACGAGGCAGAGATAGACATATTTCTGTGAGTTTGTGGCCAGCCAAGTCTACAGTGTGAGTTCTAGGACAGCCAGGGCTATACAGAGAAACCCTATCTTGACAAACCAAAAAATAAAAATTTAGAAAATAAAGATACATCCAAGAAACTGGAAAATCAGTTTTGTTGGGGAAAATGCATATTTAGGAGGGAAAGCTGGTGAGACAAAACAGAAAAACATCCACTGTAGAGAAGGCCATCTCCTAAAATAAGGATTTTATTTTTCCCTAAAAAGTGTAGAAAGTCTTCAAAGAATTTTAGAACAATAAGCATAAATTTCAGTCAAAATATTTAGATGACCTGGTAATCTTATTCTTGTCAAATCCTATGGGTATATAAATAATTTTTCATATTAGTGATACAGTTTTGTACATATTGTAAATGGGATTTGGAGCTTTGAAAACACAAATACATGTGTATCTGAAAAAAACATATTATGACAGGAGAGTGTGGTATCATACAAAATTTTGGTTCGTAGTAGGAAATGAATGGCGAGATTTTGAAATAATCTCTAATCAAACAGAAAGAAAATCTTGGGAGAAAAGGAATATAAGAGATTTATGTAGACCACACACCAAGATTTAATTAAAGAATTAAGTGTTGAGGAATATTTGAGGTCATTATGACTTTCTCCATAGGGATGCCAGGTGTGAATGTCATTGCTTGGCATGGACTGAAGTCACACTTACTTCTGTCTGCAACATTACCAGTTCTTCCAATGATTTTTTTCTAGTATCATAAATCTATTTTCCTCAGCAACAAAGCTATTCCATTCCAGACTAACAAGTAATTTAACGAACATTTTTCCTTGTTCTCACTTTGAGAAATATTCTATTTTATTAGACTTAAGAAAAAATTTTCTGGAAATGAAATTTAGTGTACTATGATGGCATCTGAACTCTCATGTTTACTGAAATACTATTTATTGTAGTAAGCTTGTGCAATCAACCCCAGTGTACAATGTCAGAGGGATGGATAAGAAATGATGCCATATGCAATATATTATATATAATGGTATATATATAATACACAAGTGCATATATATACATACATAAATGTATATATATATATATACATACATACACACATGTGTGTGGGGGGTGTGTTACTAAGGTCAGCACATTGGAAAACCAACTTCTGTTTTATGATACAGCACTATATCATGGAAATGATCAGCTTTACAATTCAAGATAGCTATAAGAGCAGATTTTGAATGTTCCTAACACAAGGAAATGATAGTGTGAGACTCCGTGAATTTGCTAGTTACCTACCTTACATTCATCATTGCACATGCATAGATATGTCACACTATAGCCTCTTAATATTCATATAATTGTGACAATTCACACTAAAACCATTTTTAAAGAAAAAGAAAAACAACTAGCAAGAATTTGTTCTGTCTGAGTTCATCACAGTAGAAAGAATTATCAGGACACAATAACTGACATAGGAAATGATGATATTTAAATTGGGTTGTAGAGTTATTGAAATTCCAAGTAAATCAGATATCCAGCTAACCAGTTATATTTTTTTATTCTTCATCCAGAAAAGCAAGAATTTGTTATACTTTGTCCATATACATTTGATATATACTACTTATTCTTTTTTAGATATTTACTATTTCAGAGATCAGTTCCCTAATGCCTAAAGCAACAATTATACCTAGTGAATATCAAATATTTTCTCATATAACTTCATCTAATTTTTGTATAATTATTTTACCTTACAGTTTGACATAGTACATGCTATAGTATGCCATTGTACTTATATTTATTTTGCCTATGGTACATTAGCTTAGCTCATCTGTTTAGGATACACATATTGTAAGAGAGAAAGTTCATTTCCTATATTATTTATAGTTGGGGTACAAGTTTTATCATATAACTTGGCTACATTTTCATCCAGCTACATTTTTTGTTACATAGCACCCTTTCAAATACTTCAAATTTGCAACTAAGTTGTTGATCATGGTATTACCATTAGAAATGACTTTGTCTTGATCATTTTATTTTCTCTTTACCTTTTTATATTGCTCAACAAAAGGCATGAACAAGAATTCTTTTTTAACTAAGAGAAAAGACTACATGTAAAAGACAGTGTAGTAAATGCACCATTGTGGATTTGTCAAAGATTTCTACACAGAACATTTTCTTCTGAAGACTTATAAAGGAGACACAAACAAATATTTACCATCTTGAAGGCTCAATTATTCTTTTGGACCTCACTATCACAGAAACTAATTCTGTATTTTAATTAATACTCATGATAAAAATACTATGTTCAGTTTCACTATAAACCAATGGTCTTCACAAATACAAGCAATGATCCCAAACACACCACACAAGAGATGTTGTGTATAGGAATTAGGCAGCAGGCTGGAACACTATATGGAAAAGGTAATGAAGTTAACTTTAGGCCCGGCAAATGATGAGGAATCACAACTGCATCTCATCCCTCTTCTCCTACTCACATCCTTAACTTCCAAACTCGGTAATTAGAAGTTTTTCCTGGGAAAGATGTACCATAATATCATAACTGCTGGGCTAGTGCATATCCACAACTCAAGCACTGGGAAAGCAATGGCAGGTGGAGCACTAGTTAAAGCCTCCGTTGGCTCAGTAATGAAATGACATCTTTCCAAAAGGACAAAAAAAAAAAAAAAAAGAAAGAAAGAAAGAAACATACCAGTCCCATAAAATCAGAGATTACATGTTTTTTTTTTTTCACAAGTGAATTCTAGGTCAGGGAGAAGTGGTATGAAACAAAGGAGAGGTGACTGGGGCTATAGAAGGGACAAAGGGAGATGGACGGGAGTAAGATTGTAATAAAAAGGTGAATGTAACCAAAGCACATGACCACATGGCATCTTTGTAAGGAAACATCATGATGAAATCTGTCACTTTGCACAACTAATCAGCATTAATACATAAACAAAAGATAATACATGATCAATAGAAAAACATCTAACTCAAACCTGAGAACTGGAACACATAGAAGCAATGATAAAAATCCATAGGCCATCACAGAGTAAACCTACCAGTCAAATCCACTGAAAGGACATGCCTTTCTCACATTGTGAGCTGATAACCTGCATTTATTAGAATGTTATGTTCAGAAAAAAAGAAAAGAAAAAGACTCGAGTCTTGCTTCTTGCCTACAACTGATTATATTTGGAGCTTACACCTTAGACAATGACATCTTTCTTCTAAAAACTAAAATGTAAATGTTTGGGAGGTATTATTCATCAGCTCATTTCAAATGAGCTAGAACTCATATTTATAGCACCATGCAAACATAAATATCAAGAAGCAAGAATAAACACTGTGCCTCTGAGGATTTCATTACAAGAATCTGTGGAAACCTTTAGAAATGGGCAATAGAAATATCACAGTGCCTGTTTCAATTCATGATCTGTTCCTTGAGGAGTGGGCAGATCAGAAAATTTGTACATTTCTTGAGAAGTCAGCTTCATCTGGGAACAGGAAAAGGTACAACACTGAAAATCAAGTCTCAAAATGTTGTGGTTAGCAGTGAAATGTGAATTAGTATAATTTAGGTTATTTGTTCCCCTCTTCATCGATTTTTCAGAAATACCCTCTCAAAAATATTACCAAGTTTCCTCCAAAAATAAAGTTTATCTTTGACCAATGGCAACCAAAATTGATTACTGTGACTACAAGACGGCATAGAGACTAAAATACCAATGGTCATATTGTGCAGTTGCCAACTATGCAGCCACTAGGCATTGAATGAGGTCTCCAACAATTTAGGTTTTAGAATGTTGGCGTTTCTGTCAAACTTAAACAGAAGTGTGTGCCTTGAGAGGTCAAGGTTGACATCATCAAAGAAACTTTAGAGTATAGGTTAACACACAGTTAAGTATAAAAAGAGGCAAATATATTTTGGGTATAAATAGCTGCATTAGTTGCAATCAAATAGTCTTACAAAGAATATGACTTTTCATTTTCATTGTAGTAAAATTAAATGACTGATAACTCTTTATGAGACTTATTAATGGGGCCCAGCTGTAACTTTGAAATTAAATATACTGACAAACTCACATTTTTGGTTATTTATATATTTTTAGCTGTCATACAAAGGAATGTGTTTCATCAAAACATTTTCACACCTATATATCCTATGTTTTGCTCACACATATTCACCATTACTCTTCCATGTTCATCATCCATCATTCTCTAACCTTACCCCAATGTCCCCCTCTGCTTCTGCTTTGTATAGATTCAACTTATAAGAGAAAACATCGTCTTTATCTCCCTACTGTGATTTCTTGTCATGTGTCTATATCTGATAGGCATAATTTCCTTACTCCCTCCTCACATAGACCTCCTTAACACTTCAACAACTTTACCTACAATGAATTATTCATGCTCTATGCCTGTATTTTTATCACTTTATTATGAATGTCTGTTTGCAAAATAAAATTTTCTATTGGGTCAATTTCTGAAATGTTCATACTTTTATTAAAATTGAATGTTTTATTTTTTCTTAATGTTTACAATACTAGTGAGATGATTTTATACAATAAATCCAGGGACTGTATTTTTTAAACTATTTAATACAGACACCATAATTAAAGAGACAATAAATGAAACTGCAAAAGAAATGTTATAGAGTAAAACATAAAAGCTGTTAGTCAGTGCAGGTTTATTCTTCTACAGTGACTTCCTAGTTTAAAGAAGTGATTTACTTTCATTTAGAATGATACCTAGGCTAAAAACACATACATATTTAGCTGCAAGGGCAAAGAACACAATGAGGGACTATGTGATCAAAGCTCTATTTTCCATAATACCCTCTTTGCCAAAGAGTCAAAGAATGTTTGAAGTAATCACCACTTACAAATTTTTCTCTCTAGATGAGAGTAACTAGGCCTCCCTGTGTGACCCTTGGGATACATGACTCTCTAGTTTCTGTCTGAAGGATGAGAAAGTCAGTGTTGACTAGATAACCTCACAGCCCTCTTGCTGTATCTTTCCCACTATGTACTATACAGAGGGGTCCTAGGTCACCCACTGTCTATAGAAGTTTTTCTCAAATGTTGTTATTCATTGGTTCTGCTGCTATGTGCCACTTTCCATTTTTCTTCTCCCTCCCTGCCTCTCCATCCTGCTCTACACTGCAAAGAGAAACTCCTGGACTTCCGTACCCATTGATTTCCATTGGTTTTCAGCACATGTGAGCCACTGATAGAGGACAGGTAGGTAAACAGACAGAGGTCAGTGTGTTTTGCTGGAGTCCTTCCTTGCTTAGGAACAGTTCCTCTGCCTCTGGAAGTAGCTCTGTGATCATAGCTCCTGCCAGAAGGCTTAATGTATTCCAGATGCTACTAATTTTTCTTCACTTTTTCCTTAATTCTGGATTTGTGCAATAACTTATTCATGCTTTTCACATTTAGTTCCACAGTACCTAAGAAGGGCAGCTCATAATTGCTTGCAACTAAAGCTCCAGGAGATCTAATATTGTCATATTAGATATCTAATATTGAGATCTAATATTGGCTTCCACAGGTGCACACACACACTCACCTCACACAGACCATTCTTATGCATACACACTATACTTTTGCATGCACACATACATGCATATACACATGCAGACTTCACAATTTATGCACACACACACACACACACACACTTCATACTTCATACACACATACCCAAACTCAAGTACACACATAACATACTAGTGCATTCACATAACACACATATGCACACATTCACAGACAGACATATACATGCATGAACCCATCCACATAAACACATACACACATTCATCCCCCATATACAAACACATACACACATATACACATGTACCCAACCACACACACATATAAATATATATGTGCATACAAAACATTCACCATACATTTGCTCACATGTGCATATAAGCACACAGATACAAACACATGTACACACACACACACACACACACACACACACACACACACACACAAAGAAATGTGGGATAGTATAAATAAATATACAAAGTAGACCTACTGTCTACATGCTGAAAACAGAATCTTCTAGATAAGAAATTCCCAGCCAAGTTGGAAAGTGTAGGGAGCCGCGAGCCTTCGCCACTGCAGGATGGCAACCACTCCCCTACAGGATGCAGTGAACCACTCCATGTTGGGCAATGCCTCCTCGGACTGCGTGTCCTGCGCTTCCTGCATGCACAATAGGAATGGTGTCTCTGGCCAATCCCGAGGCCTAGGGTGTCTGCAGTTCGGCTGTGACCAATCAGGGTACAACCCGTGTTTTTTTTTTTCCCTATATAAGCAGCTGCACTTGGGTTTTCGGGGCCTCTCTTCCTGCTCTCCCTTCAATCAAGAGGCTCTCCAATAAATCGTGATTTGAGAAGAATCCTCAAGGTGTGGTCGTTCTTCCTCGCTGGTCGAGGTGCGTGCGGCAGGGAAGAATCAAAACAAAGACACGGTGATATTTTGGAATTAATGAAATATATTAAAAAGTGGATGCATTTCAAAGTATTATAAACTCCCTTAAATCCTGAAATTATAATCAGCTCCAGTCATTTATGTAAGTTTCAATAATTTATTACTTATTGAGAAGCACAATGTTTGACCACTGTGCTTTCTTTTAGTTTGATGTGGTTGCCACTGATAGAAGTGATAAAACTTTAGATATGGTCTAAGTCATCAGTCAGTAAAGAAACACCCGCATTCCTCCATTACTCAGGAGCCAGTGTGGGGTGAGGTGAAGGCATGGGGGCTAGTGCTTTCACTGTGTTCAAAGACAGGCCTTAGGGATCACTTCCGATCTTTATTGTCTGACAGATATTTTCATCTGCTGCACTCCTTTGTTCTCATTTGCTCTTGGGGAACAGATTCAACTCAGCAAATCAACCAACTCCTAAAAGGTAGAACTTCTATCAAATAGCAAGGACAACACAAATAAGCTTCACAGCCTGAGTGTAAGAATAGAAATGGTCATTATACTAGATGTAGTGAGTGGAACTTAGATGAAGCAGTGACTTCACTGGTAAGACAAAATGAGTGTACAACTGTTCAGATTGTATACATTATTACTCTAGGACAATATGCACAATAACTGCTAGGGATTTAATGTTTAACAGCATTTGATTTTAGCACAGTTTTCTTTCTGTGTTTGGCTGACAGTGGTAACAACTATAAGTAGCATTCCTAGGGTCCCCACACTAACCTCAGCTCTAGTTTATTATTCACAAACAGAACAGACCATGACTGAAAAATCTTTACTTTCAAAAGGCAAAAGAGAAGCCAAATCACATGTAACTTTTGTAATATTTTGCCATAACTGAAGCACTCTTGTTAAGAATGTGTTTCTGAGGATGGTCAGGTCTTGTGTAGATGAAAACAAGGTAGTAAGGGTATCCTAATTCAGGCTGAAATTTGAAAACATAGACAAGCTGGCCATGTCTAACAACACAGCTTACTTCTCAAGGACATTTGCTTCTATTCAGAGTTTCCACCAACACAACATTGGAAGTTTTACAAACTTAGGATCTGTTGACCTCTAATTGACCACCTCACAGGGAAAAGTCAGAATGTGACTGACAAGTAATTAAACATTTATCTTTGATTACTTTTGTCCCTCAGGACTTAGTTAGATATGAAGATACCTGGGATCCGACCTTAGTTGATAAAGTTGTATGTTTTGAGGAAGTGCTTGATGTTTTCCTACATCCTGTAGAACACACATGTAGATAGCAGAAAGGTGGAAATGAGCAGTGAGAAGGAAAAAAGTTGCTTCTCAATCAGTTAAATGTATTTTTTATACTACAATCAAGAAACTAGAGTTGCCTCATAATGAAATAAAACTATCCCAGGTATTGTGGGTCTTAGAAGGCATTGTGTGACTTTGTCATTACATAACCGAAAAAAAAATTTGAATCCTTTAGCAAAAAGAATTTTGGCACAGAGAAGAGTGTGTCTTCTAAACACTAAAAAATTCTCTCAGAGGCCTTTCCAAGATGTTTTGGATAGCTTTTTGCCTCTCACTCGCTCCAGCCCATTCTCCCATCAGTGTGTGCAGAAGGTCAATAAACCCTGCACAGCGGTGCTGTGAGTGCCTCTGTGAGAAAAGCTGCTGTTGTTGCGGTAAATGCAGCGTCCACAAATTCATTAGGAATGCATTTGTTCCTGGAAGTGCTAGCTTTTCCAGTAACTGGCTGCCGCTGATGTTTTTAACCATATTCTCCACAATTGTGCAGATGTTTCAAGGCAGAAAACCAGTTTTCTGTTCTTACTGCCTGCATCAATTTGTAGTTTGTTACTTGATCAGATCATTTTACCTTTCATCCACTGCACTAGGGCAATCTGGGACGATGTAGTTGTGTTTGGAGCCCTTTTGCTAGATCTTATGATGAAAGGGGGCTCTGTGGGTAAAGGAAACCTTTATCAGCACACGCAGAGATAAATAAAATAAAAACAACACCAGGGAGAGGTTAAATATTGTAGTAAGTCTGAAGTGGCTTTTAATACACAATATTTAAATTATATATTGTGACATCACTAAAACATTACAAGGAATTTTTGTTAAGCATTACTTTCTATTCAAGAAAATAAACATATCCATCCTTTGCAAGCTCATCTTTCTAAATGTCCATAATATTAGTACTATTTGGAATTTACAGAGATAAATTATACAAAGGAAAAGAAAGCTGTATGTTAACCTAGTCCAGATTTTATACACATCACATAAAACATGTTCATGTTCGCCTCTTAACTACCAAGTTGAGAGGCAACTAAACAAAAATGGAATCGCTGTGTTTTCCTCATAAGACAGCACTGGTCTGTTTTTCTTAAAGTAATGTCACTTTAAGAGGGTGACAATGCTAGACTTCCTGTGATAACAGTAGTTGACACAACATGGCCTCAGCTTACTTGTAGCCTGTTTGTTAAAGCTTGGGAAAAGTGCAAGGCCCTTATATCATGAATGGAACACATCTGTCCAGGAAATACACTTCACTGTGCCAAAATGCTTTTAGTGTATCTGCCCCCTGAGTGCCCTATCAAGCTACAATTCCCTGTCAGCAAGTACCTTGCAATTCCTTTCCTTTTATGTTGATGAAGTCTTGATCTATTATGCCAGTATTGCATACTTTCCACAGTCTCTCAGTAACTATTATTCAGTAATATGCATAGGAAATCATACTCTATTACTTAGACAACCAGCCTCAGATAGGAGCATCCTTTCGGGGAAGGATAAGCTACAGTTAGACTTCACAGAGTGTCTCAAGCTTCATTCTGTGAGAGGAAATAAAACAACAAAATAAGAAGACCAACAGACAGTGCTATATCTACTGGGAGTGAAGGGCAGTGAGTCCAGCATGGATGAGACCACCTTGAGGGTCCAGCCTGGTGGGTTAAGATCATATCCAGTGTTAATGAGTTAGGATGAGTCAGACAGAACTGGAAGTCCCCCTGGGTTCTACTTATAGTTGAGGTAAGTACACAGCCTGAGAATAAAGCCCAGGTGCCTCCATCCTCATTCTTGAGAAAAATCACAAATGACCAGGTGGTCTGTCATTCAAATATTCTGAACTGTGTCACAGTTTTGTGAAGAGAATATCAAACATTTAAGTTCACAACTTTTTGATTCAACACAATTAGAAAAAAGGTAACAGGACGGACCCTAGTTTAGAGCTACACAAAATTTTAATCCTATTACAAAGATGGATAGAATGAACTAAATTTAGGAGTGGTATGATCTGGAGATCATTTATTCTACCACAAGTGACTTATCAGATAAATTCTAGATGAATCTAAATGTCACTATATTCAGGATTTCTTGAGTACTGAACATACACTAGCTACTAGTTTTGGGTGTGAAGGTTGAACACATGAGATACAACTTAATTTGTGCTAGGACATATTTTGAGTGCTTTCAAAAATGTGGTGGCACATGGCTGCAGTGTCAGTACTTAGGAAATATAGCTTCAAGAGTTCAGAGCAAATCTGTGTGTTATTAACACATTTGTGGCCATCCTGTGCTACAGGAGATCATGATCATATCTTAGAAACAGAAGAGAGACAGAGAAAGACAGAGAGACAGAGAGAGAGAGAGAGATAGAGAGAGGGAGGGAGGGCGGGAGGAAGGGAGAGAGAGAGAGGGAGAGAGAGAGAGAGAGAGAGAGAGAGAGAGAGAGAGAGAGAGAGAGAGAGAGAGAGAGAGAGAGAGAGAGAGAGAGAGAGAGAGAGAGAAAGAGAGATTACCTTGTTTGACCTTTACAATAACTTAGAGGAAAGCAGTACTGTCACACCAACATTACAAGTGAGAAAACAAACTCAGAGAGGTTGAACCCATGCTGTAGCTGATAGAGAAATAGATAGCAGACAGCTTCAGGTCCTCATTCTCCACTTGTGATCATACATTCCATGATCAGTACTGATAAAGAGAAACACTGTTGCTTACATAACTACCGGGGTCAAAACCCACTGATGACAAAACCAAGAAGATATGGCTCCATGTCTGAAACCCTGTTGAGGCTCACTGAGCCCTTGAAACACAGCCATGTTTCCTAGCTCTTACAGCTCAGGGTATAATGGAAAAAAAAACCAATCCCTCTGTACATAGCCTTGTTTAACTGGTTTATTGTTTGCTCTTAAACAGATAAGTAAAAGTAAAGCCTCACAATACAAATGCCCTCCATTGACACCTCAGATTGTTTCATTTGAGGGACACACAGCTTTGAAGCTGGGGATAACATTTTATCAGCATTTTTTTCTTTTTGAATAAAGTGACACACTGAAGAAAGTTTCTTTGCAATAAAACCTGAAGAAAGTTTCTTTGCAATCAAACCCCTTAACAGTTGCAAAAGTTTCCTGCCATGGTCTTCTGAGGGTGCTCTCAATGAATAATACAGGACTTGCAATAGACCTTTTAGCCTCCATATCCCAGATACCTTGAGAGGATGGTTATAAATCCCAAGGTATAGATAGAATTCATATTTCCAATTCCATATTCATATGATTGTTTAATATTTATTGACAAGCAGTATTTGTTAGAGGCCCAAGATGGCCAAACATTTGAAGTAATTTCCCACAGCAGAAACTCCAGCTTATAAAAATAACTGCAAATGATGTGTAAGCAATGCTCTTAAGTAATCAGAACGCCGTCTCAGGAAATGCTGGAACTGTTGCACTGTTTTAGACAAAGAGCATAAAAAAGTTTCCCATACAATTTATTATGAGACAAAATCGTAGGTGGAGGAGTCTTTCATATTCTTCTCCAGGTAGATGCCGCAGATAGAATAGCACTTCTTTTAAAACAAGTCACTATGGGAATGACTTAATTATCAACTGGGCTGTGAGTCGTGTTCTCAAGCCTTCTTACGGTTTGCTTTTAAAAAATTTTGTTGAATTATCAATGGAGGCCACTTTTCAATAGAAAAAAATTAAAGAGCTGAGAAATTAAGTCACAGCCTCCATCATAAAGAAAGACATGATCCATTTACTTTTCTATGTAATTATAATTATTTCATGTTCTATGAATATTTATTTGCTTGACAAGCAGTTATAGAATTTGTACTATACAGAGCAGCTGCTATACCCAAAGTACTAGTATAAATACTGTATAGTAAAGCCATAACTAAAGCTCTAAAGGAATTCCACCTTAGGAAGGAAAACATGATTCACAAAAGAGTAACTCACACAAAAGATGAATGATAGTTACCAGCATTAATTAATTTGAACTGTGTATTTGAAGAGTTCTAAAAAGGGAATCACTACCTCACTACAGTTCTCTTTTCTATCTTTCCTTCTCTTTCCTTTTTTTTTTTTTTCTTTTGGTACACAAATGTTTGTCAACAGAAAGCATCTAAGATGGACATTAGGTTATGGGTGAAAGCTGGAGACCTAGAAGTAAGTGTCAGAGAAGAGAAAACTAGGCCAGGTAATGCACATAAGAAAAGGACAACCCAAAGGTTAACACTGAAACATGACATCATGGTAAAACAATAAAAAGAAAAATCTCGAATAAAAGTAATATGCCTTGAACACTGAAATGAGAAAGTGATTCAAAAATGAGAATGAGGAGCTAACAATATATCATTAGTAAGAATAAAAAAAAAAGCTTTCAAAAAGGATGTTTCTGTTATCAGGACTGTCATTTATACAAGCACATCAGTTTGCAGAGTGAGGCAGAAGAAACATTAGAAAAGGAAAAGTCTAGTTGGTGAGAGCATGTGTAAGTGTTCCCTCAAGTGCGAGGTGGAGCTACATTTGTTGCAATGGTAAGTGAAAAGGGATGTACAGGTATGGAAAAACACAGTTGATGGATCTGTCATTTCATTTGATTTTAGATCTAGGTTAAAATTGCATTTTAAAACCCTTTATTTTTAGTAAATCGAAGAAATTTCCAAAGAAAAGTAATGAATGGTGGAAAAGAAAACAAGGGAAAGCTTAATGTTAAACATCAAGCATTTCTGTATTAAGAAAGGTACCGAGTATTTCTTCCATCTGCCTCCTAATATACAGGGTCGTTGCAAAAGTGTATTTGTAACTTGCAATCAGAAAAGCAGATGCATGGTGTATGACAGGGCTATTACTAAAAATATTTTCCAGGGTTTTGGTTACAGATGAAAGTGCTACTCTGGTAAATACGAGCTTTCAAGTTGAAGGTGCTACTATTCTTGCTTGGATGTGTTCTTCAATTTGAGAGTGACACTTCCTGTGGTGTGAGTGTTCCACTGATAACATTAGCACATCCTGATGGCCCTCTCACAGATTAGAGGACAGAAAGTTAATGTCAAGGCAGACCAGGAGCATGGTCCTGAAAGATGAGATTAGAGAAAGTGCAGCATGTTGTTGTGCATTTCTCCAACAACTTCAGCAAAACCAACACCACCATGACACTTCTAGTGCTAATGCTTCTGAGTGATTAACAGCTACACTACTCAGAACAGTATACTGATTGCCATTGATGTGGTAGAAAATACAGTGGTACTTTCCAGAGGTGAACAATTCAATTTTAGACATATTATTCACAAATTTATTCAATCCAAGGTAAGATAACTTTTACTTTAGAAACATAGGATTCATTAATTGAACAGACAGTGGTTTAACTATGCATCATGCTATGCCTGTTTGTTCATTAACTTTTTTTATTTTAGTTTTCACAGTACTGGGCACTAAATTATAGGCCTTGTGCATAATAGGCAATCACTCTACCTCTTAGCTATATTTCCAGCCCTAATTTTAATGGACATGACATATTTTATATTTATGATGCACAACATCATGTTTTGGCACAAGCTTGTATTGTAAGACGGCTGAATCAGACTATTTAACTTAAAAATAACTCGTGTACATTTTATGCTGTAAGAACATATGTTTGTATTGTGGGATGATCTTTGTATGCATTGGGAAAAAATTGAATGGCCAATAGCTAGGCAAAAGAGAATAGGCATAAAGTCTTGGGAGAGAAAGGACTCTGAGAAGAAGAAAGGTTGAGACAGCAGTGAAACTTAGAAGAAGTCAGACATACAGTGCAGAGATAGACGTAACTGAGCCATGTGGCAGAACTTAGATTAATAAAAATACATAATCGGTAATTTAAATTATAAGAGCTAGTTGGGAAAAGCCTAAGGTCAAGCTTTCATAATTAATATTAAGGCTCCATGTCATTACTGGATAGTTGGCAATCCCACAAAGGAAATTCTGACTACATTTGAGAAAGCATGCTACAAACACATAAGTTCAACTCAGAGAAATTTTTAGCATATATACTGTTACCAACTATAATCACCACAACAATGACATATAATAGTACCTCTTGAACCTTATTTCTCAAGTCTAGATGAAGTTTTGCATACCAAATTGTTCCTATTCCCCCACATTTCTAGTCTCTGATGATGGACTGATGGGCTATTCACTGTTTTATGAAAATAGTAACTTGAATAAACCTAGAAGAAATTGTGCTAAGTAAACAAGCCATAAACAGACACATGTTGCATGATCTTACCATGTAGACCATACAAATGTTAAAATATTTTTTTCATGTGTGTGAAACATGAAACACATATATTTACATGTGTGGGGAAACAAGGTGTGTGTGTGTGTGTGTGTGTGTGTGTGTGTGTGTGTATAGGTGTGTGGGGTGTGTGTGTGTGTGTGTGTGTGTGTGTGTATAAATATATATAAACATGACTTTATTGTTTTAGACAGCCACTAGACCTGGTCCATCAGCTTCTACATAGATGCTGAAGATTCTTACTCATTTCCCCCCATCTGTGAGGGAAATTTATTGTGTATAGAACTATTTCCCTACCTCAGAATACTTGGCAGCTACAAAAATGGCTATTCACAAAGCTATTTATCAAAAGTCAAGTTACTTTTGTTCATACATATAGACCCTAGAGTTTTGGCACCAGAATATTGTATTTTATCTTTTTAAAATTTGTAATAAAATATTTTCTAATTAACAAGTTTGACTCAAAATAGATGAAACTATTGAGTGGTGTTAGGCTATTTTGAAAACCATTGCTTATTTAAAAAACTATATCAGATCATCTGTACTCCTTGATCACAGCATAGGCATGACTTATATTTCCAGTTACTTTAAGGTACATACTTCATATTGTTGTAATGATGATGATGCTAAAAGATGTAATATACATAAATAATATTTAATATTACACCCTCTAATAAATAAAAAGAGTTTCCTACCCAAGTTAACAATCTTTTCTTCATTGCCAATGAGCTAAATTTCTTTCAATGATAATGAACCTTAAACTTCTGGGCCAGACTTAACCAGGACCCCTTAACATATTGTAGTATGTGTAAATTCTATCTTACATTTTGAACAACATTCTACAGATCTTGAAAGACCCACAATAGCCAGAGAAATGTCTCCCAATAATTTGGCTGAATCAGTGACTGTAACGTGTTGGAAGAAGTAGAGAGGCTAGCCTACACAATAACTTGTCTTCTTCCGTGTTCTTCATCACTCCTCACTTCTCTAGAGTTAGGGCAGAACAGAGGCTCAGCAGGAAGAAACAATTGTTTAACCTGTTAAAAGACCTGATCACTCTTGACTGGAGAGCTCTCAAACATTTGATTGCTGACTCATGACTGGGGTAAAGTTCTCCAGCACAAGCACTTTTATTTCTAAATGACCTCAGATGACTACTTATAAATCATTCCACTCTTGATTAATAATCCCCCAATTTGCAACATAACCTTTATAAAGATGTACATATATAGTAAAACATCTAATTGCTGAAAAGGGGTTTACTGAACATTTTCTTTGCATCAAATTATTTGCTAGATAATGTTCTCACTTCATTCCTCAACAGTGTAGATGACTATTTTTGATTAACACACACAAGAAACAAGAGTATACTTCATCTGTTAATTGTAGTTGCAAAAAAATAAAACTAAATATATATATTGCTTGTTCATATTATGTAAGAAAATTTGAAAGCTACAGTGAGTCCAAAATTTTCATATATCATTTCCAGTAATTTCACTGAAAACACTCATTTTAAGTTTATCCATTCTCTCCAGAAATGTTGTGGATACCATATTCAATAAATTAGAAATCAATTTTAAACATTTGTAGCTCATCTCACATAAGTGTGTCAAGTTTTATTAGTACTCACTGCTCATCAATATTACCTCATGCCATTAATGAATGAGTTAATAAGTAAGTGAACAAATTCGATCTTCACCAACCCATCATTTTTTGAAACTATTGATGCATTAGTAAATTATGCAGAAAAGATTTTATTGTATAACCTACTATGGACACTTATTTCTTGCTATATATAAAAGTGTCTGTTAACTCGGACAAGCAATTGCTTGGTCTGGTTCAGCCTCTGTCTTCTGTTCTGACTCTAGAAGTGTGAGGCATGGGGAAAATGAGGAAGAAGAGTCTTCATGTTGACTACAATATTAGCCATATATTTCACCTAACTCTTTGTTTCCTCTGACATGTGTGACTATAATGGAGCCACCATATTTATCTTGCTTAAAAAAGAATTAATAATATTCTTAGAAAAGATAATATATTCTGCTCGGTTCTCAAGAATGAGTTCCTTTCCACTATAAAGTTTTTGCTTAACTTCTATATATTCTGTCTCAAATAAATTAACAATAGTTTTATATAAAGTTTAAAAGTATAGGAAACAGGATCTTTCCCTGATAATTATCTCTAGAGTTAACCTTGACTTCTTTTAGAAATAAATTATCAATTATCACACTTATGTGTGTGGAGCTATGAAACTTTAAAAATTGACATCTAATAAAATCAATCATATAATTTTTAGTATGTGATCAAATGAAGCAAATAATATTACTTTTTTTCTTATAAGACAGAGATTTGGTGAGAGTGAAATTGTCAAAACTAATTCATATCATGGATGCTTTAATCCTCACTCCTTTACTTTCTGATACAAGAATCACTATATTTTTAGTAGATTTTGAAGTATATACCTACTACTCGATATGTAATGTTAATGCCATCAAACTTTAAATTTCAAGTGAATTTATGATATTATCACTAATGGGTATGCAGAAAAATAAGCAAGTAGGTTAGTTTCTTTTCTGACGTGCTGTTTGCCCTTTGGTAAGTTTTAGCTGTAAAGTCTCTAATATTTTAATAGTTTCCTTTTGTGTTCATTGGATCATGAATTCTCCTTACAGCAATTTTTCTCAGTTTTTCTATAGCAGTGAATTTCCAGGACTGCTGAATGGATGGTAGAAAACTCTATATTCTGCTCTCCCAAGGTATGCCAAGCCTTACCTCTATATAAATATTTAGTTCAGATGCCCTATTCTGGTTCTTTGAGTAGACTGCATTGTCCTTAATCTCATAAGTTTATGGGATAGTGGCAATTTTCTTAATTATAGTATTAGCCAGAAGTGAAAAATTGTCACTATTTTTACACTTTTGCTTCATAGGAGCTGTATTCAAGCTATTATCTATTTATTAAATTGTAAATTAACGCCCCCCCACTGAACATATAAAGTGAAAGTTTATCATTTATTTTCATATTTTAACATCAATTAAACTGATAAACATACTAATTCTCAAACTTTAAGTACTGTTTGCTAACCAAAAAAAAAAGGGGGGGACTGAAGAGGATCTTAGGAAGGACAAGTGTGACTAAGTTTATGATCCTCAGTAAATTTAGTTGTATTAGAAGCTCAAGAAATCAATAAACTAACAATAACACTTTAATTCTTCCTCAGTGTACAGGATAATGTAAAAAGATTTATTAGTAAAGCACTTGTAGTTATGTTTTTAGTGCTCTGTGCATGAACACAGGAGGTTGCCAGAACTTGTGGTGCTGAAGATTTCTACATCCTACCAGAAACACTAAGGAGGCTTTCCTATGGTATGAGCAAAATTTCCCATAATATATCAAGCATAGCTTTGAAACCAAGAAAGTTTGCTTTGCCCTTCAAAAAAGTGATTTCCAGGAGGAGGAGCATATTTTACCTAAAAAGGGTAGGAGAACATTGCCTGAGGCAGTGCTGTGACATTGCCACACTAGGATGATTGTGAAATATTGAGTGCATGTTTTTGTGGTGATGTCTGAAAGAACTGGCTACTGCAGTGCTGTCTTACTATCATGCATGTCTATTTCCGGATCCACTTCCTTATAATTACTATTGAAAACAAGACAATGAGCAGAGGTGAGTCTACTTTAGTTCATTTATATCCATTGACGGATGGTTTCTGGTGAAAGTTTCTAAATAATTCTCTCCTACTTTCAGTAAAAAAAAAAAAAAAAATGTTTCCTGATTAAATAGATAAGGTATTTTAAAATTACTTAAGCATTTGTATTATAGGTTACCTGTTTGTTACTCTAACCTTGAACATACATCAAAAATTGCAACTCCTAAAGTGCATTTTGCAAATAATCAGCTGACTAAATCACAGTAACTAAGGAAAATCAGGACAAGTCTAATAGTAGGCAAGCTCTAAATAGGACTTTACATAAAAATAGCAAATGTGACTCAGAATACAGTACTAGTTCTTCTTAGAGTTATGTTCCCAACCATCAGAGTCAGCGTGGGCTAGGACACTGGTAAGTGTGGGCTAATGGGGTAAATGAGAAGAGAGAAAAGGATTTTTACCCTAAACTATTTTTTGGACTATTATTTCACATCATTTAATGTTTATAGGGTGCACAGAAAACTCTGCCCACTTGTTTCTGAGTTTCCTTAATAGCAAGTTTTCAGTGAGCCTTAAATTAGTGGTAGAATTGCCTTCTTTTCTACTGACATTTTAAGTTTACAAAGCATAGCTTAGGAAAACAAGTGTCTCCTTTAGTTATTTACTAACTGAATGATCACCATATTTAAAAAAATGCACCAATGATTTCTGTTGTGGCACACCATTCACCACACTGTTCACCAAAGACAGAAAAGACAGACTCTCTGACCATGGAAAGGAATTGACAGAAGCACTGTTATGATATTTATAACCCACCTACTTACAAGACCATTTAAGAAGCTCCATATGGACTCTAGTTTCCCACTGGCCCAGGAGATTAAAATTTCTCAGCTGACTTAAATTAAGAATTTGGGGTAAGTATAAAACGTTGTAGGTGCTTGTTTTCATAATCTAGATATTTTGCTTCCATGTACTCTTTTCATCCTAATTTTATTGACACATTAGTCAAATTCAGCGAATTTTTAGAAAACTTACAATAAGGAGGGGTATAATAGAAAAAAAAGACAATATTATAAATGTCCTTGAGGTGCATTAAGAGAAAGACACTACACCTGGTTGAGGGAGGAGGGACAGGGGCTTGTCTAGAATTTTAATCATCTTAGTGGACTGAAACCCTTTCCTCTCACTTCTCTACCTTCAACGAATGGCAGGTGGTAGAAGTCCAGTTCCACAGTAAGTTCCTGTAAACAAAACTACTTATTTATAGACAGCTTCTCAGTACCGTTTCCATGAGCTCAGTCAGAATGCAACTAGGTTCACTCATCAACTGCAAAGAAAAATAAAGGCATAAAACACTATCTTTGAATTTTCACAATTATAAGTGAATACAGATAATGTGATAGGGTGTGTATTGGTGGAACCTCAGGATTATGAATGATAACTTGATTAAAGAAACACAGAAATAAACCCATGAGATCCTGTTTTCAGAACAAAAAGAAAACAGGACTGACATCATGGAAATCTGCCAGCAGACCTAAGCAAAATGCAATGTGCCTACTTCTCCTTTCTGGTCTTTCTGCTTTCTATAGAACAATCATGGGGACCAGCATTGGTGAGAGAAGAAACCTCAACACATATATACACTACAAATAGACAAATTAAATCATTCAAATATTCAAAGTTCCCCACAAATCCACATTATATGAAAGAAACACACAGATACGTCTATAGATATTACAAATATATGTTTTTATATCTACTATATCAACATACAAATATAGTTCAGGTTGTTTACATGTTTGCTTAATATATATTACTACTAACACATGTTAATTTGTAATCTCCATGAGAAAAGCATCTCATTATTATTATCCCATATTGCAGTATTTAACACATAGTAGATGTTTCTTAAATAATGTTGATGGAAAGAAAAGTTGAACAGTTGGAAAACTGTCAAATTTGTGCTGAGGTAAGAATATGCTGGCTGGAATTATCAAAATGATACACACACAGTGACACAGGCATGTAAACCCAGCACTTACTGAGGCAGCAGACAGGGGGTTGCCAAACATTTGAGACTCCATTTGTAAGTTGTAGAAAAGAACAGGGGTTAGAAGTTTGAGTGGAGGATCAGTGGGCTATTGTCAGCCACCTCCATTTTTTTCTCCTAACATAGGTACTTTTCATAAAAAGTTTTTTTCCCTTTAAAAACTGGAGGAAAGAGTTTGGATCATTACATGAATACTTTATAAACACAGTAATTTGAGGTTGCTTAATAGTGTGGAAACCTGAAAGGGCTCACAGTGTAAAACCCTAAGTTTTAAATAGTTTTGTCACATTACTTTGTTTTTATTTTAAAATAAAATCTCTTTAACCTATGATCCTGCTGCCAAATGCAGAGGAAAAGAAAATCAAATTAAAACCATAATCATAAAATAGCCTTGACCTTATGATGTAGGTGTCTGCTCTTCATTTGAATACCCAGGTGTATCCCCTCCCACATCTTGACTCTCCCTCTTTTGCACTCCCCAGCTGAAGGCTCTGGAGAGAGATTAGAAGTATCATATAGTAAAGACATCGTAGTTGTTTGTCCACATCCACCCATTTCATACTTCAGTTCTGACAGTAGTTCTGACCCTCTTTGGGTCAGTCACTAATTCCTTCTGCACAGTTTCTGTTCTGACGAGCTCTAGCTACACTTTTCTTCAGCTCCAGGGACCACCGGGTTCCCCCCACACTCACCTCTCTAAGTTTGAACTGTGTTTTCTACCATAACAGAGTATCATGACTGTACAACATTTGAGCTTGGTAAAAGAGCAAAAACTGAAATACAGAAAGTAGAAGGGCTGCTCAAACATTTTAAGTAGACTCTGCCCTGTTTGTCATGTTTCCAAAATACCATATGAAGGCGTTTGACAAAAAGCAAAACAAACAAACAAAAAACAGTAACTACCCTGTTGTTGCAGAAGATGGACAAATTAGAACTACAGAGTTTATTTAAAGACATGCTAATGATGGCAGAGAAGGAGCTGCCTGGTTTGTAAATGAAGGCTCAGAACTCCCCATTCTGTACCTGTCTGGAAGCTACTACATGACAAGATCATTTAACTTATTTTACCAAGCCAAAAAAAATTCCTCAAAAATAGTCCTGAGAAAGTGTGAAGAGTAGCATTTATCCATGTGCATCTTTGCTTATTTTCAACAGGAAACTGGCGTGTGCTGTTGTCAGAGGCCTAGGGGCAGAGTCAATGACTAGGAGCAATACATTTCACCCTGCTCTGTGTTGGTTTCCACCTATATACAAGTGAGGATAGCTGCCAAGCACCTTGATAACCATAACAACTATTCACTCTAAGAAGTGTTGTTTAGAGTAACCCCAAGAGAAAAAAAATGACATGAATGTAAAAATTTTCACAAGATTAAATAAAGAATATTAATACGTTATGAATATATTCTTGAAAGAAAATCATAAAGAGAAAGTTTTCATACAGCTTTTTTTGAAAATATTGACCAGTCATTTAGAATTATTAACCACCATGACATTACGTGGTTATTAAAGAAAATGGCATGCTTCTTTAGAAAATAAAGAGAAATGCCTTGTGATGAGTTCTTAAAGAAATCTTGTTTTGACAGAAACATGCAATAATCCTCTCTATTACTTTATGTGCCTTAAAGAATACCTATCAAAGAAAACAGCCATTGAGAGCAAAGGCTATGCTTCAGTGTGTATGGAATTAAATAATTAAGCATTATGATCTCTGATATGGAAAAGGTTCACCTATAGTAAATATTCAGAATATATCCTCAAGTGACAAAGACAGCCACTAGACTATTTACCTTGCATTTACAGAACTGCCACCAAAAGGCCAAAATAAACTCAGTAGACAGCTTGCTACAAGTTTGTCTTTGTCCAGTAAAGAATCAAAGTATTGAAATAACCAGTGCACCCTTTGCTTCCACAGTGGTACATGTAAAAGATGGCTGTGGTTAATGTCTGAGCAATTACAACTTTGCCTTCAAGTCTACCCACACAAAAGAGAAACTATAGTGTCAGTGGTGAGCTTGCCTTTTGTGCTTTTACAGTCAAGACCACATGACAATATGACAGCCATCATCAAATTCAAGTCAGATTGGCTGTCTAAGATACTCAGAGAAAGGTATGAGCAATAAGAATATGTCATGCATGAAAAATATGATGAATGAATATTATAAATATAAATCAGTCTTGTGACATAGAGAAAACATGATGTCATTTTGCAATTAGATCCAGTTTTCTTCCTCATGTTCTTACAGTAATCATTTCCTACATAAATATTATAAAATCATCAAGAACATCATGGTATGATACTTCCTAATCATGCCTTGTCCCCTAGGTGCTTATCATTTGACTTCCACTGTTATAAATCAGTTGAAAATATTCAGAAAACTTTCACTTTACCTTGGTAACATTCAGCATGGTTTACCACCATGCCCACTCGTAAGTGTTTCTCTTTAGGGTTATTGTTGTGGTGTGCTCTTAGATTTATCTTTGTAGACACACTTTATTCTGAACGCTTCCCCCTTATCATCCCCCACATGACAAAGGCATATATTTCTGTCACCAGTCAAATCATTCAATTATCATTTAGATAGTTCTGAGGTATTTGAAATAAGGAAAAATTAAATGTGTTAGTAAGATCTTGCTTTGTCTTCCCTAGTACAAAGATTCCTTATAAAATTATATGCTAAGCATTAGCAAGAGAACGTATTCACTTATGATAAGGATAGTATTTATCCTCTAAATTTTTCAATGTCTTAACTGAATCTAGCAATCATGTAAGATTAGTGAGAATATGTTTATCAGAAGAAATTTAACTTAGTACAGCAAATTACCATAAATATACTTTTCTTCTCATCATACAGATACATATGAAAAGATTTGCTTGTGTACTTTTAGGGATGAGTTAGATATTGGTTCAAGTAGCTTACTCTTTCTGCATTTAGAATGCAAAATATTGCCATAATTATTTCCTTTACCCAATTCAGCAATCATCATCCATGAACTTATTTATATGCTTTGAAGAGTTCTGATAGCACTCGCCCTGTTTCCCTGATTTTTAGACCAATAACTTATTTGAGGCTTTCTATTTTTCTAATTCCTGAAAGATCCACTGAGTATGTGGTATTAGTAGTTGAGCTGTTCTGATATTATTAGACAGAACCAATTGATCATGAATACCTGAGTACTTGGGAGGGTCTAAGATTTGCTGAGCTGAGACAAAGAATGAGACAGCAGACTGGAGAATCACCTTCTCACATGAAAGTCAGAGAACCATCAAAACACATTGAACTCAGACTGTCCAACATGAATGCTGTATGCCAAAACAAGTATTGTTTGCATTTTATTCTTATAAAAATAAGCAGAAGCAGCTGTCATCATTTTAAGAAAAATTACTGAAGAAAACACTGAATAGAGAAAAATACATGTTCAATTTTCCAGTCAATTTTACTTATTTTAAAGTTAGTGATGAAACACGCTAATATGACTCAATAAAAAAATAAAATTTTGAAGAAGATCCTGCAGGCATCTACACTATGCCATAGAATAATAATATCATAGCATATAAAAGGTGGAAGAGGATTTCTATGTTACTTTTATTTCATAGATATAAAAAATGAGGCTCATTGCTTGAGTGAGTGCCCTAATTATATAAGAATAGGACAGAAGTGGATGTCAGAATATTGTTGTTCAAACTTTGTCCTATTTATTTATCTCTTGCTTTCTTTCATGGTATATCCAAGTATTGTAAAAGGATTTTTTATTTTCTTATGACTAAAGTTGGTGTTCTGAATCTCTGAATCATCACTAATTCACCAATGGACCTTTTTATTTCTTATCAGGTATCTGTGTTATTTATTGAGTTATTCCAACATAAAACTTGTTAAAGAAAAGGAAGGATTCATTAATGATCTTCAAACTTCTGTGGCTTGAAATGAAGTAGGAGGTCACTGAAAATTAAGGAAAATTCTCTTTATAATTTTTTAAATCACATTTGAAGCATATCATTGATTTGAACTTTTACATGTTCTTCATGCAACTAATAAACATTTGTTATTCAAGAGGGGATAATTTAAGTTAGATTTATAAATACATTTTAGAAAACCTGATTTCTTGAGATTTTAGTGGTCTTAATTTCCACCAGTTTTGTGTATTTCAAGTATCCCAAGTTTTAATGGGAGTATTCACAGACTTATTTACTTGCACTCCTGCCTTTCCTTGAGGCATTTCGAAGTGCCCAAATCTATTAATAAGGATGAATAAATAGACACAAATGAGCTTTTTTCAGTCATTTACAATTTAGTCTGCTATGGGTTAATCCTGTGTCCTCTGTTGATCAACCCAAAACATAAGCCTTCCATTGTACAGGAAAGAGGAGGCATCTAGGGTGGAATTCGGTCAAAATATTAATTTAGACATTGAGAGCCATCATCTTCTTGAGAAAACTATCAGGTAAAATGCATTCATTTTTAGCCAAGCTAAATTCTCATGTCCAAGGATTGCACAACCCTGTTAAAGTCAGTAAGTGTCAAAGTCTTGAGCTATGGACTAGACAACATTGCCCAATAACCACAATTAGGGTTTCCAGCGCCTGCTGTTCCTCTTTTGCAAATCTGAATTCTTCTTCCTATGCGATCTCACATATGCATTATTCATGCTGATGTTGAAATAGTGACAATTTATGAGGAGAGTTCTATAGTTTTGTGTAGCAGTGGAAATCACTGTGCAAACACCAGTAGGAAAACTTACCCTGGGAAATTATCTCATAATCATACTTTTAAAGGACTTATTATGGTGTTTTCAGATGATATATAATAGTATTTTAATTTAGCTTTTGATTGGTCCATACTATGTAAAATACCATTTTAGCCATCAGTTTCAAGTTCCTTCACTGACTAGTCCTGATTTTACTTCCCCTTTTTGCCTCCACTAACACATCTGCCACTTTTCAGTCAAGCCTACAGATCTTGTTATCCTGACTCTAACTCCTGGTTGCCATTCTCACTTATACTTAAATCTCTCATCCAGAAGCTTCCATTGCCACTGGTTCTGAACTCTCAAGTTATTGGACTTCACTGTATTTTAAATCTAAGTAGATTAATTATTTCTATTAGTCTTTATACTTTTAGGAAACCAGTCTTTCCCCTTTGTGCTTTATAATGGAGCAGCTCATACAATGCAAATCAACCATTAAATAGATATTAGCCTTAAGATTTTAAACCTGAAAGTAACAAACATCAACCCTATGAGAACTAAAACAGGAAAGTAAAATGAAGTTTTAATGTCTTTATTATCATTATTTTCTTGGTTTCATACTTATTTGAGAAAACATGAAAATTTCAATACTATATATTTTTGTTATAAGAATCCTTCAAGTTTGTGGATTATGAAAAAGAAAATTAAATGTGAGACAGGACAATTTTATAGAAAAATAGAAATTTAGAGTCAAGCATATCTAAACACCTTGATATAATTACTTGTTTTTTTGTATTCAATCAGCATTTCCATATATTCAGAACTCTTATGGACAATGAAAAATTAGGTTTTTCATTTTTCTTTAATACATTAACATTTTTTTTATGTTTAAGGCATTAGAAAGCCAGGTGAATATGCTATAATTATTTCAGAATCCAAAGAAGGCCCAAAGGTCTTAGGTGACCAATTTGTGCTGTTACTCTTCAAGACTTCATGGGAAGAAACAGTTTTTCTTGACTTATCTTGAAACTGATCCTTACAGAGTAAGATCCATGAATGCTAAATAACCACATAAACATTATTAATTTAATTCAATTTCTTCTATTCAGTTTCTTCTTCATTGATAACATTTAAATTTTTTAAATATTTAAACATTTTACTAAACATGCTTAATTAAAACTAAAGCTTTATTCAAAAACACTAGACAATTCTCCTTTTTGGACAATGGGATTGTCATCTTTCGTCTTAAGTATTGTTTGCACATCTATCATCGGTCAATGAATAAAAAATGTCAAAAACAAAATAATCTCCATGTTTTTCCCTAAGGTTTAGAAGCATGAATATCTAGCTTTAAGAACAATTGTCTAGTTGACTTATTGACGTATTGCTAATGTCAACTCCTTGGAAATCTCTAAAAAATATTTAAAAGTAGGTTAGTAAACTTGAGAAGGAATTCTAACATTTTCATCCATTCCATCTATGCAGACCACATTTGTTTTCAGTGTACTCCTTCCCCCTCCTCACAACAGCTGTAACACTACTTAGCACCCATTAGTCTAATGCTATTCACAACTAAAACTTCTGAGTGGCCTCTTAGAGAAGCACTAGAGGGGGCCAAAGTGCAAGTCAATGTGGGGTGCTCCATTGGCCTACCCAAGAGCTATCCCTTCCATACTTGTTAAATCAAACACTTAATCAGCCTGTCAACCAACCTACAAATGCAGTCTACTGCATGCAAACGGTTCTACTTGACACTTTCAGAAAACACAAAGAGATATAGTACTAAAAGAGGATTTACTATTGATGCTTTGCCATTTAAGTAGAAGCTTCATGAAGGCAATTCCATGCTGAACTGGTATTCACAAAGTTTGTACTATGTTATTACTTGTGAATATTGGGGGAAAATAAAGTTCTTATCTTCATCAACATTTAGAAAAGGATGTCATTTTGGGATAGCTAGCTTCTTATAATCTTATTGTCTTTAGATCACGACAGATGTAGATGTCATTTCAATTGCCTTTTAAGATCAGAACATTTGTTTAATTATACTTTTCTATACATGATACACAAAATCCATAAAGAGTCTGCACATATACCATACAAGGTTTGAAATACTAGCTCAAGCTACAGACTTTTTTCATGTGTTTATTTGTATATTTCTTCATAGCACTGTATGTTGAAATAAAGTTAAGAATCAGAAATGCATTTCAATTACTTGGACAGAATAGGTATTGTCCTAGGGCAAAACACTCCCATAGGGAAGTGCATTTAATGTATTTTTTTCACATTGTCTTAAACATTTTTTTTTTTTTCAGGCAGAACAAGTTTGGAAACAGTTTCCGGAGCCTAGAACATTGTGACTATACTATTTCACACAATGAGGAGTGGCATTTCTTGGCCACCTGTCCTCTGTGAAGATCAAGGACCATCATTTTAGCTTATGGCAGCTGTTGTTTTCCATGCCTCCTTTTTTCTGCTAGTGGTTGGGTGCCCCACCATTCAGGTCTTCCAGACTCAAGCTATTTGTGGTGCTTGCCCTTGCTATTTTTGCATCATGTTTTCTCTCTTCTCAAGTAATAAAAATATCATTTGTAATAAAATTTGGAAATCAAATGATTAACTTCTTGAGTACAAAACCTTCTATTTTCCTGGTTAAGCACTTAGAGTAGGGGAAGAAATGTAGATAATGGAAGCTCCTAAAGTTTGCAAAGCTCTTTTACAAAATGAGGATCCTTCATATTTTTAAAACCCTCTCCACCCATTAGCCTCAACACTACTCTGCTGCTATACTTACACCTCACTCGTTATGTATTTACTTTTTATATAACTAAGCAGCACCCTGTCATAAATGAAATATTCATGCAAAAAAACCTGCTCAAAATGCATTTATAAAAAGAACATTTAAAATCTACCATCTGCTCCCACTCCTAGCAAGCCCTTAGATACCCAAGTGTAAGCCCTCTGATTCTACAAGAGGTAAAGCATCAAAGTGTCCATGATGTATTCCTGAAAGCCCAAACTTCAGACTTTGAATTAAGATAGATCTATGAGCCCCCAGTCATCAAAATGCTTAGATCAACACTGATGGGTTTAGACACTCTGCACATAATAAATTCACGTGCTAGAATATTATAGTGGTTAGTCTTACCCGGTCATATTGTGCTGAAATGAGCTGAAACTCTTCTGGGAAGTTGTGAAAGCATTTTGTAGACAAATGATACCATATTACTTTATAATAAGCCTTTCTTTAAAACAAGTTGTCCAGACAGGCTAAGCTGAAGTGCTGAAACTTTAATATATATTGTTTTAGAGTCAGCTCAGAAAGCTAAGTGTAATTTGAACATACTCTATGTGTTTCAATGTTCACATGTCGAATATCACCTCTGTTGCATGTAAGTTACATTTAATTTTCTGAGGAACAGAATTCTTCCCCGTGGCAAATTTTTCATGTATTAATTCTACAAAAAAGTGCAAAGGAACTCTGCCTTTCCTTCTTGCCCAGCACACCCCAGTTTCCTACCATTAAGCACTTTCCATTCTAAACTTTTCATAGTCTACTCTCAGTATATATGTATTCACCCAGCTTTGGATCAAAATATTTTTAAAACTGCATGTGAACAGATTATTTTTTTAGTATCTGAAAAATATTGAAACATATTTATCTAGTATTTATATTATATTGCATATGCGATTAGAGATGAGTGATATGCTTCAGTCACATTTACATTTTAAACAGTTTATAAAAAGAATTTGGTCAAAGATTTTGCTTTCCAAAGCAGGTTATGGGTAATTTTTTCACATGGATATCAAAGGATTTAGAACTATTAAGTTTTCTTTCTGTGTCAGTTAACAATTGTGTCAGAAAGTAAAAAAAAAAAAAATAAATGTGTCTTTACATGTCAACAAAATCAAGACTACAGACATGTGAATAAAAAAGGGATAAGTTTTCTATTCTAGCAAAGTTATCTGGGAACAAGCATTCCAGAACTAAGCAGTGGTTGCAGGGTCACCTGAATTCAAGAATCCCTTTCTGTTCCACATGTCATGGTATGGATGAAGATGTGCCTTCTGTTCTAGTTTTTCCAGTACATTCCTGATTAAGAAAAG
Source organism: Cricetiscus sungorus (assembly GCA_030556225.1). NCBI lineage: Eukaryota > Metazoa > Chordata > Mammalia > Rodentia > Cricetidae > Cricetiscus > Cricetiscus sungorus. The sequence continues at coordinate 44,564,425 of JANBXA010000398.1, forward strand.
AAGGTCATGCTTCTTCCCCTCTGGACAAAATTTTGGAGAGGGCCATTTGCTTTGGACCACATTTCTTTGAACAGAAATTTGTTGTACTATAAATCTCACTGCAAGTTATTCTGAGAAATGTAGTCTTGAACTCAATTAATTTTCACTACATGTGTATTTAGACCCCCTACATGAAGAATGGGAAGTGAGGTCAGATGCTGGGATAGAAGCATGAAGACTGTATTCTTTGCTAGGTCATATTGTTTGTTCAAATATATTTCTTGTTGTCTTCATTAGTTAAATATTCCATCTTCCAATAATCAAAATGGAGACAATGAAGATGAGATGGGTAGAGAAGAGCTCTGGGATGTTTGTAAACAAGTTGTTATACTCCATCTCTGTAGAAGAGAATTTTTAAATCCCTTCAGACCCTGGACCACATCATATCACCTAAATGAAAATGAACCCAAATCTTGACTCTGGTGACGCAAGATTCCTAATGTTTTCTCTAACAATAGAATGATCACATTGTTCGTGATATAAATCATAAATCTTTTGAATGTGTGATTGGAGAATTTATTGCTAATAGAATCAGACAATTAAAAAATCAGTGCTGATTAGGAAAAAAGTGATGTCTGATATCACCTTGTTGGTCCCTCATACTGAATTCAGGCTTCATATGGATGTCAGTTAGTCTTCCTAATTTACTGATTATGTCTCACTATAAATGTGTTAGGGCATAAATAAAATATGATAGACAGACTATAATTTTATTTATATTTGTCTTGGTCCCCTAATGTCTGATGTTTTTTTGACAAATTACCTTAGCCTAGGAAATTTATAATCAGCATATTTTTGTTTCTCACAATTTTAGAGATAGGCAAATCTAAGATCAAGGCACCAGTAGATTCGGGTTGGGAAACCTCATTGTATGTTGTCTAACATATTAGAAAACAGAGAGGCAAAAAGGATTTTATCCTAAGTGTGCTAATGCCATTCATAATGTTTTAATGCTTTAGTAACCTGAAAAAGAGCTTAGTTTTTAATATCAATAGACAGAGATTTTGATTTTAACATAATAATTTAGGAGTGACAAGACATTCAAACCATTGTGCCTATGAATTGGCATCAAAAGGAAAAGTTAAGGTCAAATGGTTCAGATAAACTAGAAAGAAGTAACACTGATGAGCTACTTTAAGCTATTTTCATTACCATGCCATCAAAACTGTTCTGAGATATGGTTATGAGAGATGGACATCTACTCCAAATGTTCAGAGTCTAGCTATAAAGAATCTGCTTAGACTCTCTGCTTTGTAGTATTTTTATCCCCTACTCTCAGTACTTTGTCACTTTAGTCTGTAATCCGTGACAGTTGACAGCTGTCAGTTGTGAGGATTTGCTCTGGCTGAAGCCTGGTCACAAAGAAAAAGGCAGGATGTGAGAGCCCAAGCTGAAGGACTATTTTGGCTTTCTTTGTGAGGCATTTACATGTTATTATGCTTTCAGATCTCCTGTCCCAAGATGAAACCTCACACCAATCCCACCTTTTCTTCATCCCCATATAAGTTTCTTTAATTTTTCTAACATATTTCTGTCTAGAAAGAAATTATTATCTGGTCCATTTGCTGCTTCTATAACTGAATGAATAATTTAGAAAGATACAGGGGATCATAGTAGCGAGGACCTTCTTGAATTTATAATGTGGTGGATCAGTAAGACAGATTACAGGAGCTTACTCTTGCAGCAGCTTACCTACACAAGTGATCATAGTACAAACACATTCATAAAGTTGGATATCTTCTGTGATCTAATCACGATTTAATAATCATGATGCCAACTCAATTTAAATGAGTCTCAGAGAAGTCATTCAAATTGTGTCAATGTCTACCTACTCAGTACTACCTTACTTGTAAGAAAGATTCCAAAGGTGCTGGCAGCTCAACTAAGGAGGAACATATTAAATTGCTAAAAGAATGGGTCCATGATTGTTATAAATGTGCCTAAACATACATAAACAATATTACATGGTTTTTGTTATTTCTAAAAGTTTCTTTCTCTATATAAGTTTACAGACAGAGTTCCATAACAATTAATATTATGGATTTTCATGCCAGAATTTCTGAATTAAAATTCTGACCTAGCCATTTTCATAGTTGTGTGAGTTTTTTTTTCTGTTTTTTCATTTTTTTAACAAATTAACTCCTTGTGAAACAAAGATCATGTTGCAATTACTTCATGGTTGTTTAAACCTTATTTAACTAATATATTTTAAATGCCCTAGAGTAGTATCGAGTAGTATCTATTGTGTAGGAAGAACTGCTTAAGTGTGTTCTATTTATAATCTAAAGATAGATGTATGACATAAGACTCATGCCAGTATGTGATTCTAATGAAGCTCAAGGAATTCAAACAAACTCATCTTTATGAGCATATGTCTAAGAAGGCATGAGAGAGCACTTAATACAGTGGTGTCAGAGTATGATGAGTTTAGGCCAGATTGATAGTGAGGTCCTGTCTCAACAAACAACAACAACATACGCTTTTCATGGCATTCTAGGTTTTGTTATATCACTCTTGTTTATGGTCTATGTACACACACTGTAAATATCAGTTCTAACTCTTTCTCCATTTTTTGTTATTTTGTACATCTAAAACCTTCTTTCGATTTCTGCCGTTAATTTCCTAATTCAATCTGTCTTCATTAATTTTCCAAATAATCCCAATAGCATTCCTAATACATATGAATATATAGACTCTTCCTATCAAATTTGTACAGTTTATAGCATATATCAGGTGATCTCTCTATTGGATCCTCCTTGTTACAGCATGTTGTTCCCGCTGGCCTCCCGGTCCTGCCGCCATTGTCCTGCAACCACGTGTGCCCCAAATAACACTCAGAGACTCTGTATTTGATACAATCCTGTTGGCCAGTTACCATTATTGTTAATGGGCTAGCTCTGTCTTAATTATTAACCCATTTCTACTTATCTAAGTATTTCCACGTGGTCGTCTTATCGGGGAGTCTCGGCAAGCGTCCTCTCTCCTTCCCGGGCTACATCTCGACTCCACCTACTACTACCTCTTCTTCCTCCTAGTCTTCTAGCCCCACCTATCTAGTTTTCTATTGGCCACAGGGCTTTATTAACAGTATGAGAAACATATATACAGAATCACATCTCCCATCATCTCCTCTTTTCTGTCTAAAGTAAAAGAAGGGGTTTAACCTTAACATAGCAAAATATACCATACAACAGTTATCAAATAAGAATCACAGTTAACAATATTTAGTCCATTAACATTTTGTAAGACTTAAAGAAAATATCATCTATCCTATCTTTGTCAGTCTAAAGACCTATATGTAACTTATTTTTAATCCTAACTAAGAAAAACTATAATCATAACTATCTGTCTTCAACTCCTTCAAAGACCACAGAAGGATAATATATAAACTCTAGAAATGACAGAGACAATGCATTGCCTGGTCAGTCACCCGAAGTTCTTCTGTAATGTTCCATCTTCAGCCCATAGGCCATAATGTGTGTCCAGACTCCTCAATAAGGCAGGAAACTTTTCTCTGTGTCCTGTAGACTATCTGGCTGTCTGGCAGCCTCTTCCATGAAACAGGAATCCTGTAGCAATGTCCATCTTGCATCAGCAGTTACCTTTTTGTGGGTCCTGCATGTCCAGTTTCTACAACATAAAGTCAAACAGTTCAGAAGAGCAGTACCTTGCCCAAATGGCTAGTCTTGCCATATTAGGAGCAAACTTCGTAACGAGTTTCTTCAATGTCCATCTTCCTTTTTGATGCAGGTGGTGTTACCAGGAGCAGTTGTGCCTCACTGTCAAGAAAATCCCTAAACCATTTTAAATGCCATATTCTGTAGGTCTTTGAAAGGTTTGAAGAATGCCTAGTCATCTCAAATATATCCATGTATATATAGAAATCCTAACTAACTTAACTCTAAGTTTTGACTATTATAGGTAACTCTCTAATCTGTACTAAATTATACATTACATTTTTCAATGAGCTATAATACCTAAACAAGAGGAGAAATATACATATCATAAAATTGACCTTAAATTGTATCAATAAAAGAAAATCCATTCCAAAGCAAAGTATTCATTTCCATACCATAATTCCCCTTTTCCCTTTAAAATGATTGCTTGTGGTCATTAACCATTTATAACCAAGCCCATATAAATGAAAACATTTATAAACAATATTTGGGAATTAGGGCATCGTTCTTTCCAAACTACTTCCTGCTGGTAGAGGGCGCTGTCATGGGGGTCCAAAGAAGACGCAGAAATCTTGGCAGTAGTCTGCAAGGCTTTGTCTCAACTGCTTTGAATGTTGGATCACCTGGGGAGCTGTTTCAGGGGGTCTGGCTTGATCAAACCACATAAATCTGGAAGAAATCCATAGCTTTTCATTTTCTGTGGAAACAAAAATAGAAATCCTTTTCCCCAGTAGCTTGTCCTTAGGCTTAAATTTTGGAGTCAAAGCATTCTTAAAATATATAAATTGAATTAATCTAGCAGCATTTCTTTTATTAGTAGTTGTTATTTTCTCAGCAAGCAAATAATTTAAAGACAACAGAAGTGTGTATAGTATCCAAAATCTCTCTGTGCTTTCCATTTTTACGTGGCTTTTTTATTACTCTATTTCTTCTACTTCTATTTTTGCATATTTTGAGACAGGGTTTCTCTGTGTAACTTTTATCTGTCCTGGAATTCATTCCATACCAGGTTTACTTTGAAATCACAGAGATCTGCTTGCCTCTGTCTGCCGAGTACTAGGATTAATTCTACTTCCTTTTTTCTTTTTTAAACCATTGTATCCTGTTTCTTTTTCTCTCCCAAGCCAGCGTATTTTTTAAAACACAGTGTAAACCTTCATTGTAGCTCTTGTACACACCAATGAATTGTTAGCAGAGCTCTTTAAAAGCAAGGCGGTTTTTGCCGCTTATGCTAATTTTGGAAACCTCTCTTAAAGGAGCTGTGCAAATCTCTGTCTACAACAAAACGAATCCAATCAAGAAAATGCTGCTACCAAAAAGTCTTGCTAGTCTCTGTTCCCTTGTTTCTAAAAACTATTTTTATCCTTGTGTAATACATCAAGGTAACCATCTGAAAATTCAAGTTTTATGATATTTCAATCTATCTCTTTGTTCTCATCTTATGCCTTTGGATTCAAGATAAAGCAGATATAACTTTATATATTTTTATATTAACGTTTTGTCCACATGCTTCCATTTAAATGATCCTTATGCCCTCCCTTCTCTAAATATCAAAGTCTTCCTAGGCCCTTTGTCAATCAAAAGCATACTATGTCACCATAGAATGAATATATATATATATATATATATATATATATATATATATGTGTATGTATATATATACATATACTACCAAGAGAAATGCCTCATTCTTCTATATCATTTAGTTCAAAAGCCATGACTATCTTCTAACTCTCACAAAGTTCTAATTTTCCTTAGCAGTGAATGACCTTCAATGCTAATATATCTTAAATACAGTGTTAAGAATTCATAGTGCCACCAGCTTATATATAACTGAAAGATGTAAATGAAACTATTGTAGATAATTCAAATCTTACAGATTGTGGCTTACTTCTCATAATGCCTTATACCACAGAGAATAGATGACATAGAGGTCATTAACAGAATGTGATATAATGTCTACATAAGTGTATTTTCATGAATATAAGTGACTGAATTGATTAGAGCAAGATATGAAACAGTAGTTGAGCATTTTTAAACAACCATCTAATAGCTGAATTATAAATTTTCTCTTTTGCCCACAGAATAATCCTAAGAGGATGTTTTGGCTGACAAACAGTTTTGTTTTCACATGGGGTTGTACAAATCTACGATTGTTTGCTTTAATTACTCCATCATTTCAGTATTTTTAATTTTTTGTATTTTATTCTATACTATTGTATTCTACTTATCTATCCTGTGTTTTTATTCTAAATGGACAAATTAAGAAAAAAAAATAGAGACTATTTTTCTTCTAGAAATTTTAGCCTAGAAGTAATATATACTGCTCCAACTCATAGTCTCCTGGTAAGCACTACTCAATGTGCCCACTTATTATTATGTGGGAGACATGAAATATGGTATACTGAGAAAAATTAATGTTGGTGAACTTGTGATCTTAGTGCCACATAATTTAGACACTGCTTTTATAAATGTTATTTCTAAGTGCCAGCTATATGTAAAACTCCTCTTTTTAATTGGGTGGATGATGAAGGTGAGATTCACAGGTTGTGTATAAAACACTAAAACTGACAGATAGATCCAGCTACTGAAGAAGAGTAAAAAAGTCAAAATCACTGACACTTCTTGGAAAGAAGATCATCTGGTAAAACTCCATAAGCTTTTTTCTATAGCTTGACTTGAAAGTTAAGTAAACCCTTTGAATACTAAGTCCCTTGCTGTTTAATTGAATTTTAATATTTCAATTAGAAATATCTAATATTTGCTGTTTTGCAATGAGAGAAAGGGAGACCTTGATAGAGCAAGGTCATCTCTATCACGCTAGTCTTCAAACATTTTTGGCAGTTAGACACTCTTGACATAAAGTTTTGTGTCCTCTGAAGAGCTTAGAAGAAGGGGAGTTGGAAAGCCAGTGCCTTTTTCACTATTCCTCTTACCCTCTCTCTTCTCCTAGAAGATACTAGACAGCATTTGGACAGTACTGGGTCACTTAAACTAATTTTTATTATGTGCTAAAATGTCTGCTTATTAATTTTATTGGAAAATGGAGCAAGAATGGGGAGCTGTTCATGTATTTATTAACAATACTCAGTAAAGGCAACACCAAACACTGAGTTAGTTGATGATAAAATGAAACTTAGGGTCAGGGCTGGTTTCCTCTAAATGTTGGTGTTGTAACTTAGGGTGTTGTGTTCAGTGTAGTATGAGGTGTTATATAATAAAGACTAGGCCATGTGACCTGAACACCCAGAGCAGAGACCACTTAAACTCATCTGAGGCAAAGATTTGCAGAGGAGAATATGGAAATGTGACATTTGAGCAAAAAGAAATTTAAGGTTGAGTTTCCAAAGGTATAAAAAGGTATAAAAGAGGACATTTTTTTTTTTTTTTGCAAAAAAAGCTATGAATAAATGGCAAGTTCTGAGAACTGAAATGGCTTTTGTTTGTTTGCTTCTGGCTACTGTTCTAGAAACATGGAATGGTTCTGTGGACCAAGGGGAGCCCTAGCTGTAAGGTAGAACCCAAATTGTAAACTCAACAGACAAGTCTGTGAAGTTGGATTTGCCCTTTAAGTAACAGGAAGATAGTAAGTCTACCTTTTGGCTTGTTGCTGTTGTTACTTTTATTATTGTTTTAAGATCAAACGGATAACAAAACCTGAAAGAAACTATAGAAATCTTGCACCAATTAAAGTAATGTAAGGTGTGTGTGGGTGTGTGTGTGTGTGTGTGTGTGTGTGTGTGTGTGTGTGTGTGTGTGTGTGTAGAGACAGAGAGACAGAGAGAATGCAAGGAATCAAATAAGATATTACAAAAAATAACCCAAATAAAACAGTTTAAAATGAGGCAATGCTTTGAGAACTAGAGAGGAAAGAAAAGAAAAACGAGCAATTTAGGATTCATTCAGAGTAAGGAGGATGAGTGAATATTTAAATCAAAGGGATTAGAAATGAGGTGAGAGCACAGCCCAGCTTTCTGGCTGAATTGAAGTCTATGTCTGTGCCACAGAAATCAAATGTTACTCACCTCTTCTGCCACTGAACTTAAGAACTTATTCTTCTAGTCTAATAATCCTCTCCTGTCTTCTTTTTCCTGCTACTTATTCTCCAGAGAACATGTTGGTAAGACCTTCCATTTGGAATGTAAGCATTTATCATATTGCCATCATAAAATTTCCAGGGTTTCTCTTTCTTAAGGAGGCAGATAGGAGGCAAGAAATTTTTGTAGCCTGTCAACGGTGGCTACGTAACCAAAACATCATCTACATGTCTACAGTGTCCTTAATACAATTACCTCTTCCTATTCTAAAGATGTTCACTTTTGATTGCCTCACTTCATTTGAAAGAGAATTAGAGTCTTAGAAATTGCAGTGCTCAATAGAAATCAGCATGACTTGGGTTGATTGCCCTGTAAGTCTATTTAGTTCTTCAAAAGTTAGAAGCACAAACTAGAAAATGCTCTCTGACACACGAAAATAAAATGTTGTTCATCCATAAATAAAAAGTCAGTTATGAGACTTTCAGAAAAATTTTTGTAACTAGAGATCATAATGCTGACCAAAGTAAATTAGGTTCCAAAAGACACATTCAGCATACTGTCTCTCATATGTGCAATCTAGATTAAAGAAGAAGAAGAAGAAGAAGACATGAAAGTGGGAGGGGACTATTTTAGAAGAGTCCCAATAAAAGGGAGGAATGAGGGGAGGGGAGACAATATTTGATAGAGGTGTTCTGGTGCTGGAATTGTGTGTGTGTGTGTGTGTGTGTGTCTGTGTCTGTGTGTGTTTGTGTCTGTGTATGTGTGTGTCTCTGTGTGTGTGTGTGTCTGTGTGTGTGTGTCTCTGCATGTGTGTGTCTGTGTGTGTGTGTGTGTCTGTATGTGTGTGTCTGTGTGTGTAGGTGTCTGTGTATGTGTGTGTGTGTGTATGTGTGTGTGTGTGTGTGTGTGTGTGTGTGTGTGTGTGTGAGTGTCTGTGTGTGTGTGTAACTTGACATAGCCTTAGGAAAGGGACATCAACTGAGAAGATAGCTCCATCAGATAATCTTGTTGGCAGTCTATTGAGCATTTGCATGATTAATGATTGATGTGAATGGGTCCTGCCCAACCCTAGCTAAGTGATTCTGGGTTGTATAAAATAACAAGCTAAGCAACCCAAGAGAAGCAAGCTACTAAGTAGTGTTCATCCTCTCTTACTGTGCTGCTACTATACTCATTCTAACTCCACTTCTACAGGGTTTCCAGATCTCTGAGGGGAGGGATCAGATGGAGACATCCTATTTAGGGTTGAGTGTTTCAAGGTCTGTCATTTTCTGCATAATGTCTGGCTGTGGGTCTCTGTATTTGTTCATATCTGGTGCAAGAGGAAGGTTCTCTGATAATGCTCATGTTGATTTCGAGGACACCAAGAAAACAAGGCCCTCTAAATCAACATGAGCAAGGCTCATATGAATTAGAGGCTGAAGCATCATTCACAGGGCCTGCACACTTCTGTTCCTGTATCTGGGCATATGTGATGACTCCCAGTTTAGTGGTTTTATAGAATTCCTAAGTTTGTGAACTAGTAAGTCTCAGAGCACCTTGCTTTCTCTTGGGCTTTTTACATTTTATTGGTTTGTCTTATCCAACTTTGATGTGATAGTTTTCGTTTTATACTATTATATTCTTTGTTTTTTTTTTAAATGAATAAATGGATGAATGAAAACCTAGCCACTAGTGTAAAGATTATCAACCGGAATGTCATTTAAACTGGCTATAACCAATCCAGGGCAGAACTCATGTACAGGAGAAGGTGACCAACAGTTATTGGACTCCACAGTTTTTAATTTGGTTACAGTTAGGTGATTTTTTTTCTTTTTAGGATTTTTGTTTGTTTGTTTGTTTGTTTGTTTTTTGTTTTCTTGTTGTTTTTCAGGGAGGATTGTTATTATATTAAGTTTTTGGCTTTTGGGAAGGAACTTAAAGTTGGGTAGGTGGGGAGAGGGAAAGGATCTGAGAGGACTTAGAGAAAAAAAATATGACCAAAATATATTTAAATTTTAAAACTGTTTCAAATAATACATGAAGCAATCTGTTTGTATTATTTTTTAATTTACTCTTGTCTTTTTTATTTTATTTTATTTTAACCGTATAGTCCTTTGAGTATGGCTTTCAGTTTAGTGTTCTTGTGGGATTCCTGAGTGTTCCAATGAGTGGTTGCTCTATCTATATCTGTTCCTTCTACAGTTCCTTTGGCTCATTTCCTTTCATTTGTTGTCTGCTGTTCTGATGTCCTGTTTTATCTCATTATATTTTATTTTACTTTATTTTGTTTTATTATGATCTTGTTGACACCTGTTTGTGTCTAATGAGAGACAGAAGGGAGGTAGATCTGGATGTAGGTAAGGTAGGAAGGAACTGGGAGGAGTAGAAGGAAGGGAAACCCTAATCAAGATAGATTACAAAAAAGAACCTATTTTCAGCTGGGCGTTGACGGCACAAACCTTTAATCTCAACACTAGATAGGCAGAGGCAGGTGGATCTCTGTGAGTTTGAGGCCAACCTGGTCTACAGAGCTAGTTCCTGGACAGGCTCCAAAACAATACAGAGAAACCCTGTCTTGAAAAACAAAAACAAAACAAAAGAAAACAAAACAAAAGAACTATTTTCAATTAAAGAAAAAAATTAAGACAAGATAACTATATATATAAAAACATACGTATATATGAAGACTTACACATGTTATATGTAACTTTGGTAAAACAGATATGATCCCTATGATGTCACCAGACATCCTTAGTCTTATTTACCTTCTTCCCTCTCCTTCTGTATATATATCCCTCTACTGCTCCTAGAAGAAGCATCCTCCTCTTTGCCCCTCAAATTATTTATACTCTCTCCCCCTGTGTTGCTTCTATGTTCCTTACCCCTTTTTTAACTTTCCTGGTTCCTGTGGTTACTCCAGATTATAAATTCACCTCTGAAGGTTTAGAGTTAGGATCCACAAAATGAGAAAGAGCTTTTGATATTGACTATCTGTGTTACATCACTTTATATAAGCTTTCCTAGTTCTATTCATTTTCCAGCAAATTTTGTGATGTCACTTTTCTTTAAAGTACTCCACAGCAATATTTACATTATCGATTTGTTCACTGAAGGCCATTTTAGGTTGTTTCTATTTCCTATATATTGTGACCAGAGTGATAATGAGTATGGCTGAGCAAATATCAGAAAAGTATAACAAGTTCACTGGGCATATGCCAAGTAGTGGTATAGCTGGGTCACGTGGGAGATTTAGTTTTAGCTGTTTGAGAATTCTCCATATGGATTTCCAGAGTGTCTGGACCCATTTATAATCCCTCCAATAACAAATGAAGGTTTCCTTCACCTTACATCCTCTCCAGTATCTGTTGTCCATTGTTCTGTTGATCTTTGTGATTCTGATTGGAGATGAAATCTAAAAGTTGTCATGATTGTATTTTTCTAATTGCTAGGGACAAAGAAGATTGTTAAAAGTATTTGTTAGTCACTTATATTTCTTCCCTTGCCCAGTTTTTAAATGTGATGTTTTACTGGTGTGTTCTTTATTGCAGTCAGACTTACCAAATTTAAAACTGATTATGAATCTTTACTTTAGTGAAAATTAGCAAATTCAAGACTGATTGTGGATGTTTGCACTATAATTGTTATCTTATTTTTGTAAAGTTTTTCTGACATTATTAGAACTATTCTATGTATTTTCTAAGCTTTTCCTACCTGTCATTCAAACACAGGCCCACAGTCTGGACAAAAATTCTTGGGTTCCTGGAGCTTAAACATTTGGCAAAGCTGAGATCAAAACTGGTAATTCCCAGCAAATGGCACCACATGGGAGTGACATAAGGGAGCTGTGTTTCTGACATCTTACACATCACAGCAGTTGTCTGGCATCTGAGAATCCCTGAAGCCACACAGGAAGGCAAGATCACATGATGGGAAGAATACCTACAATAATTTTATTTAGTGTCTATATCTGCAGAATTTCAACATAGGGATGAGGAAAGATTCGGTTAAATGACTGAAACCAAGCAACAACACAGTTGTTTAAAGTTGGTATGAAACAGTGTCAACATTGCAGAATACAAATCCTGAATGCCCATAGCCCTTCATCGTCCTAGAACATTGTGCAAATTTGTGATCGCAAAACCCACACGATAGACTCAAAGTCTTTCCCATTGTCATATATCTACTGGGGCACATCAATGTATATTCAGTACTGGATGCATGGTTGCTGGATTCCTCCACCTCAAATACAATACAGGGAAATGCAAAGCAGAGCACTCTTGAGTGTCCCCCAGGAAGGTAAGGGACAGAACAGGAGGGTACACATCAGATTTATGTGCCAGATTATTGCGGTTTAATAAGGCTCAGGATAAACAAATAGGCCGAATAGATGTTTATTAAAGGAGAAACAACTCACAACACAGACAGATGAACACAGCAGTTAAAACTGGATGCTCCTCTCTCTGTGTCCCGCCAGAAAGAGCATTCTCTGCCTCCTTCTGAGACCAAGCCCCACAGGTCACTTCTGCCCCTGGCTCCACCCCTCAATGGGTGTGGTCAGTGCCATAGAAGCAGACACAGTGAATATCCCAGTACACCAGATCTTTAATAGCTGGGAGGTATGGTCCCAGGAATCTATGGGGGAGGAGCCACTAATGGTGTGCTTTCTGACTGGGGTAGGATGTGTGGAGAGAGAGAAGTCAAACTTTCACTAGAACATCCCAGACCCTTTGAGTATATGGATGCAAGAGGCTGGGATGGAGCTTCCACCAGCACAATCAAATCTGTCCTATGCTCCCCCCCTAAGATCAAATTCTCTCCTGTGTTTGTGACAGTTGCTCAGCAGCAGACCATTAGCTTGTAGGAAGATGCTCTATGCCTTTGGGCTGTGTTTTTGGTTTAAGTGGTATTTCTCCTCCTTTTATTGTTTCCTCCTGCTTTCTACCCTCCATAAGTTTGCTTCCGGTCACTCTTAGCATCAGTTTCATGTTTGTTATCCCTTTAAGGTAGCAGTTCTAAACTGTGGGTTGTGAACCCTTTGAGGATCATATGTCAGATATCCTGCATATGAGATATTAATATTATGGTTCATAACAGTAGCAAATTACAGTTATGAAGTAAAAATGAAATAATTTTTAATTGTTGGGGTTACCACAACATAAGGAACTGTATTATGGGTCACAGCAATAAGAAGCCTGAGAACGATCACTTACGACCTTACTGAGGCAGTTTCAGAAACTTCTAATGTGAACACTCTAACCTCTTAGATCACCACCCAGAGACCCAGGTGGGGAAAGGGAGTGATATTTTTTCTGAAGCTTTCCCTGGTCTACTCCCTGTTAACATCACACAATCAATTAATTTTACCATGAAAAAACATTCCTGAGTTAGAGGAATATCATTTATTTATTCAGCCATTCATTCTTCATCTAAGTTTAGTTTTCTTTTCTATGGTTCTGTTGCTCTTCTTCTTCTCCTTCTCCTTCTCCTTCTCCTTCTCCTTCTCCTTCTCCTTCTCCTTCTTCTTCTTCTTTTTCTTATTCTTCTTCTCCTCCTTCTCCTCCTCCTCCTTCTCCTCCTCCTCCTCCTTCTCCTCCTCCTCCTCCTCTTCCTCCTCCTCCTCCTCTTCCTCCTCCTACTAGTCCTCCTTTTGTTTTTGTGTCTACAAAGAGTGCAATCAAGCCCTTTGTCTCTACAGTTAGCTTACCTTTTTGAGCCAGTAGTGTTGAAGCAGAATGAATAGGGGTACTGTCAATCTCACACCATACCACTTGGAACTGATGGAATAAGTTGTTAACTTAGGAGCAGAATAAATTCTGTGGCCCTCCTCTCTTGCTGTATTGAAGTACTTTCTCCTTAATGCTCTATTTTGTCTTATTTCAGTTCCTCAAGAAAGTAGTTTTGCTTTAAAGCAGGCATACCTTATGCTTTTTCCAGACCTCCAATCTGCCTTTCTTCTATGAATTGTGCCATCCCCACATTACAAATTTATTTGTTCATTATAGTCTCTTTGTTGTTATTATCTTAGATAATTTCTGTGTCCTACAATTGAGAAAACATCGTCAAGGCCCAAACAATGTGTATCTGTGCAAACATCTTGCCCCCATCACTGCATTTATGGAATCTGCCATGAGCTTTGACAATTTTTCTGGGTGTGAGGTCTTCAGCTTTCCAGACACATGGACAATCTTCCCTCAATGAAATAGGCACATTCATGCATATTCTTTTAGATGTCCTTGTCTAGATGTTTTGAGACAAAGCCCATGTCAGGTCACAGCCTCAATTTAGAACTTGTGTATTTTCTTCATTGAATTTTCATTTCTTTAAATAACTGTTTCACTTGTTGATTTCCTTTGAAATGACTATACTTTCCTTGGTTCTCCTCATTACTTAACACAATCTTGTTGAACAGGAAAACTTATCCAAGTGCTTCATTTCTGTTGCATAATAGCTCTCAAACTACACCAGCAAAATATCTTTGCACCTATTCTAAATTTGGGGAAAAACTCCCACCTTTTGCTTTGTGCATTCAAAACTCAGACCTTTTCAATACATTTAGTATTTATTGGCTACTTACCATTTTGCCATTAGTGTGCCAATAACACAGTTCCTGATTGGTTTCCCCCATTTTATCTTTCTTTTAGTTTTGAGACAGGATCTTTCTATGCAGCCCAAGCTAACTTCAAACTCCCTGATGCCTCAGCCTCTGGGATACTTGGTTTGGAGTTAAGTACTACCATGTCTAACCAAGAACTAACTTTTAAATTGCAAAATGCCCATATGGAAAAAGGTAGAGTGGTAACTCTAATTTCTTTTCTATTTATTTTTTTACAAGAGCACTGAAGTCAGAAGGATATGAACTGGCATGGATATGGTTACCTGGTAGTATTTGACAGACAAAACTGTATTTATATGTAGTCTTTTGGTTTTGGTGAACATTTAGTGTTGTAAGCCCTGAAAGAGTCTTCCTTATCTGCTGTGATATTTTTAGACTTGTTAAAGCATCCATTTACCTGGACATAAACTCGCTCATTTACCAAAGATGTTCTGAGCATTTACTGGGTGTCAATGATTGACCTAAGCCCTGGAGAGGTTGTGGGCTACTGATACCAAGCAGTACTTAGGTACAGGCTCCGTCAATTTCTCTAGTTTATGGAGAAACAGTGAGGGTTCTCCACAGCAAGCTCCATGGTGTGCATAGGTCAACATGGTGAGCAGGCTAATCATTTTCCATATTTAATATATTTGTGAATTGGATGTAGTACCAAATCAGTCTAAGTTGGGTAGTTCCTTCCTATGGCTGGGGGTTCAGACTGAGTAAAAAGGTGAGAGCACATGGGCTCCATTATTCATGTTTCTCTGATTCCTGGCTGAATGTAGAGTAGAGTATGATCAGCTCCCTCACTCACAGCCCACTATTCCTTCTCTAACAAAGTGGGTTATATCACTCAAACAATTAACCTAATCTTATGCCCATATGAACAATGACTGATAACTCTGAATTCTTCTTTACAAGAGCACTGAACTCAGAGAGATAAACTTACTTGAGTGTGATTGCCAGGTAGTAAGTGATAGATTATATGTAACCTTTTGGTTTAGTTAACATTCAGTATTGCAAGCCCTAAGTAGTTCTCATTTTCTGTTGAGAAAGTGTATGCCCTTCCTCCCCTAATGCATTTGCCAGGTGTTTTGTCACTGTCATAATAAAAATAGCTAATGTACCCATAAAGCATTTCTTCTAAAATTCTTCAAAGTGGTGTCTCACAATTAGACAATGGGAACAAAATTTATACATATTATGACTTACTGCATTTGTTAAAAACTTAAGGGGAAGGGACATCTTATTGACCCAACTTATTAATCAGCACATGGTTTGTTTCCTCACTCTGAACCCTTTAATTTGATATTCTTGTGTTTCCTTTGGTATTGAGTACATCAGGTTAATGTACTGAGCTCTGTATCTCCTCTTACCTAGCTACCACTTCTGCAGTTCATTATAGTATTCAATTATCACATCTTGCCTCACCTGCCCAGCCCATTGCAGGGTAAAGCCAGTTGCTTCACTATTCCTCTTCTGACACACTTGCTTTGCGCTATATTTAACTTTTGAACATTAGCATTAATAATCAGCAGCACAAAGTCGGTTTCTGCTGTGCATTACTTCCAGCACACAAGGTGGGGTTGCTCTGCTGTGCTTAGTGGGGATGAGAAAGCAGACATGCACACAACAGGAGATGAGCTAAGACTTCTGTCTGTGGTAAGCTGAATCGAAATCTTTCTGAAGCTTTCCTTGTGTGAATTCGTTCTTTCCATTTTTTGCTACCTTTTGCTTTTGGCTTCAGGTGTCACACAGTAGCTACAAAAATGGAAAGTGACAAAATATAAGAATGTTCCCCTCAAAGAAGATGCTTTGTACTAGAAAAGTAGCACAGGCAGGCTAGCACCAAGATCAGTTTTCATATCGTTCTCAACCGACTACACATAAGACCCTGTAAAGTGGCACAGTGTACACTTCAGAATGTTTTTGGACTGTACTGTAATTACCTGCAGCTAGGTCTAGATGGAAAAGGCCATGGACCAGAAAGAGAGTTCTGGATACCCATTTATTCTTCTAGCTATTGTGATATTTCCCCATTTTCACCTCCAGTATCTGATTGCCCCACTCTCTTTTCTTTCTAAAGCAGATTTTCCTTTCATTTGCCCTTACAGAAACTGATTTAAGCTCTTGGACCACAATAGGGTTTTTCTTTCTATTATTACAGTTTCTTATTACTTCAGAAAATAAACTTTAAGGCCCCCCCCTCACCATGTAATAAGAAAACTTTTGGCTTAGTATAATTCTGTTTTTGAGCAAATAAGTAACCAAAGCAATACTAGCTTGATTCTTAAGTGTGTAAATTTACTTAATGAATAAGCTAAATATGTGGGGCAGATTATCGTTTTATTCAGTTAAGAATAGAGATGGTTTTCCGAGGGGGGAACAGAGTAGAAGTAAAGGAAGAGGTAGGAACACTCATAAGAAACAAAAAAGAGAGGCGGGAGGAAAACCAGGAGAGGGGAATGAGAGGGGAGAGAGAGGGAGAGAGAGAGAGAGAGAGAGAGAGAGAGAGAGAGAGAGAGAGAAAGGAGGGTGTATAAAGCACCCACCTAAACAACAGCTGGAAAGCTACACACTCAGAAAGAGGAGAGCATTCTATATATCCTAGTTATGTGCCTGCCAAGGTCTTTCCACAAGACCTTGAAAGACAAGAGGATGTCACAGTTGGTGTCTGAGTCATAGTCACAGGAAGTCTGGGTCTTTCAGCTCTTCAGGCCAGGCTCTGTTTGGAACATCCCTTCCTTCTTCATTGGCTTTAACTGAGACAACTTAGGAGGCTTCTAGGACAGTGTCCGGTGTCTGATAATTATGTGCAGTGCCAGTTTGGCCTACACCTTAGGGGATCTTTTGGTAATGAACACCTACCCACTAAAGAAAAGTTCAGCCAGCATCAATGATATGCATGACAAGATGGCTCATATCCCACACATACTCAGATTGTTCAATATTAATGTTTTGACTTTATGAATATTTTCAGTATCATTAGCTACATTAGTATAGTAAATTGGGAAAAAATTAATGCAGATACACTTCTAAGTGTATTCTTTTAAGTGTTTAAGTTCAAACAAGTTACTGTAATCAATTTCTTCTTTTACCCAGTAATTTTTAGTGGGTGTTTCCCATTGACTGGCAGGACATTTATCCAATGAGTGTTTAGTGGGTGCTTCCTATTGACTGACAGGAGGAAAGGAGGTTTG
Source organism: Cricetiscus sungorus (assembly GCA_030556225.1). Lineage (NCBI taxonomy): Eukaryota > Metazoa > Chordata > Mammalia > Rodentia > Cricetidae > Cricetiscus > Cricetiscus sungorus. The sequence goes on from JANBXA010000398.1 coordinate 44,581,952, forward strand.
AGATTTATAGGGTATCCCAATTAGAGGTACTTACAAAAATGATTCTTGAAAAATTGCATTTTTCCCAGATATAAATAAGGAATCCATGTTTTTAATTTATTATCACTGCATGGGAGTATATTATGGGAGTATAGCCATGCATGTATGCTATAACACAGATGTTACAGTAAGAAAATAACTTTGTGGAGTTGGTTTGCTGCTTCCACATGAGCTCCAGAAACTGGACACAGGTTTTCAGGCTTCCTAGCAATGACATTTTTTTCCAGATGGTCATAGGTACAACTAATCACATTCTTGTTATTATTATTGTTGTTGTTGTTGTTGTTGTTGTTGTTGTTGTTATGGTGTGGATGGAGGACGATATAGCAGTAGGAAACCAAGCTTTTCTCAAATATTCTGTCTTGAAGCAGAGTTGATGAATTTGTATACTCCACTCACTTTTTCATTATATACAGTTCAGAATCCCAGACTGGGGAATAATGCCACCCTTGGTGGGCGGGTTTTCCCACCTCCATTAACCGTTAAGATAATCCTCCACAAGCTCACCACCCACCCCCCTTACTTACTCCTCCCCCCCTCCAGTCCCCGACTCTAGATCATATCAAGTTGACAACTGATACCTGATACCAGGCATGAGTATTTTGTCACAGCAAAGAAAAGCTGATTAGTGCAAAAAGTGTAATGTAAGCAAGAAGTAATTAATTATCTCTTTAACTATACCTGTAATAAAGAGAACCTCTGCAAAGTACTTTAAGGGAGGAACACAGACATTGGGAAAGTTTCAGTGTTGACAATCATAGAAATAAAAAGAGTAAGTCCCATGTTCCCAAACTGGACATGGAGAATGATTGTTCTGCTCAAGATGGGGCCTATTAAGTAACAGATGGTCATGATGAGAAGGAAGGCAGCAGAGATCTGTAGTGGATGTGGAGGAATAGTCTGGAGTGAAAGGTGAGCATGCCACTGGGAATGGTACAGAGAGGATCAGAGGACTCAGCACCCTCTGAGCAGAACAGTGAAGTTTTGAATGATTTTACACAGAAGACTGAGCAAAGCCTTCCAAGTTATCCCTTCAAGACCTTGAAGCAGGTCCTAAGTTGTAACAGAGAGCTATTAGGACTGGGGTCTGACTGACAGCAAATTAAACCAGCTGTCACTTGTTTTAAGATTTAAGGCAATGTGTTCCCCAATGCTGTTATTCCTTGTTTGTGTAAATGAAACAAGTATGGGTCGGGTAGAGAGGACTTTTCCAACTACTGAACGCGATCGAGTTCAGCATCCATCACTACAGCTGCAGAATGCTCAGGTTCTGTTTTTCCTTTGAGTCAACACCTCAGGGTATCTGTGTGTATCACTGCACTTTTTTCTCATTCATTCCCACCTCTGTCTTTTCCCAGAGCTGTCCATTCATGAACCATCCACTGCCTATCTACATAATTCATATTTATATCAACTACATAATAAGAGAAAATTAAAAAAATAGTACCCTCCTATTTTATCTATTCCTCATAGTCCCTCACTTAATTTCAATAAATAGCTGTGTGTCTGTGTGTGTATAAAAGTTTCATAAATCTAGAGTCTACATGCAAGATAAAACATCAATTCTCATGCAAATGTTAAGATTTAACTCTTCTTCATACCTGAATAAAACCCCATTGTGCATGTATAGCATATTTATAACATCCATTCATCTATTGATGAACACCTCTGGTGTTTCCAGTTCTTGGCTACTATGAATAATGCAGCAATAACCATAGATGTGTAAATATCTCTCTGATATATTGACTTAAATTCCTTTGGGTGTATACACAGAAGTGACAGTAGCTGCTGGGTCATATGGTAGTTTTATTTGCTTTCTTTTTCTTTCTTTTTTCTTTCTTTCATTCCTTTTATTGTTTTCTTTTGTTTGTTTATTTTTTTAAATGAACCACCATAGCGGTAATTTACTTCTGTAATGCTAAAATAAATTTACATCCCCACTAATAATATTTCAGGGTTCCTTTTCTTTTAAATACATCCTTAACATTGTTATGAGCACGTTTTCCCCACCGACCTGGTCCCAGTCTTTGCTCCTCCCTGCCGGCCACCCGGTCCCACCGCCATATGAACCCCAATAACATACAGAGACTCTGTATTTTATACAATCCTGTGGGCCAGTGACTATCATTATTAATGGGCTAGCTCTGTCTTAATTATTAACCCAATTCTACTTATCTAAGTATTTCCATGTGGTCATCTTATCGGAGAGCCGCAGCTGGCATCTTGCTTCCTCTAGGCTCTACATTCTGACTCCTCCTAACTACTTCCTCTTTCCTCCTCCTAGTCTCCTAGCCCCACATATCTTGCTTTCCTATTGGCCACAGTGCTTTATTAATTAACTAGTATGAGAAACGTATTTACAGAATAACATCCCCCATCATCTCCTCTTTTCTGTCTAAAGTAAAAGAAGGGGTTTAACCTTAACATAGCAAAATATATCACACAACAGTTATCAAATAAGAATCACAGTTAACAATATTTAGTCCATTAACATTTTGTAGGACTTAAAGAAAATATCATCTATCCTATCTTTGTGAGTTTATAAAGTCCTATATGTAACTTATCTTTAATCCTAACTAAGGAAAACTATAACCAAAACTATCTGTCTTCAACTCCTTCAAAGACCACAGAAGGATAATATATAAATTCTAAAATGACAGAGACAACTCATTGCCTGGTCAGTCACCTCAAGTTCTTCTATAATGTTCCATTTTCAGCCCATAGGCCATAGTGTATCTGGCAGACTCCTCAGCATATTGACTTAAATTCCTTTGGGTCTATACCCAGAAGTAACAGTAGCTGCTGGGTCATATGGTAGTTTTATTTGCTTTCTCTTTCTTTCTTTTTCTTTCTTTCATTCCTTTTATTGTTTTCTTGTTTGTTTGTTTTAATGAACCATCATAGTGGTAATTTACTTCTATAATGCTAAAATTCAATTTACATCCCCACTAATAATATTTCAGGGTTCTTTTTCTTTTAAATACATCCTTAACATCATTTGTTTATTTTCATGTTTTTAGCTGAAATAGGATTCTATCTCTTTCTGCTCTCATGCTCCTTTTAGATATCCTGCCTCAAGCCCCTCTCATGCACCTCCACTATTAAGTTGATAGCCTCTTTTTCTTTGATTGGTATTGTTACATGTACACTTACACATATGTGTATATGTGAGATATGTATGAGAGCTACACTTACTGAACTGAGACAGAATCTCACAGTAGTTTCAATTTATATTTCTTTGATAGCTAAGGGCGTTGACCTTTCTTCTTTTGAGAAATATCTGTTTAATTCATTTGGCCATTTATTCTTTGGATAACTTTTGATTTGGAGATTTCTGTTTGTTTGCTTAGTTCCTCATGTAGTGTAGCTGTTAGCTCCCTGGTGAGATTATTTTTTTTTTTTCATTCTATAGTCTGTCTCTTCATTTTGCTGATTCTTTCCTTTGTACTGCAAAAGTGTGTATGCATGTGTGTGCATGTTTATGTACCTGTGTGTGTGCATGTGTGTGTTAAGTGTGTTCCTGAATGTGTACATGAGTGTGGGTACATGAATGTCACAAACATAAGTGGGGTCCAAAGGACTAGTCTGGTGTCATCCCTCAGCTTTCACTTTGTTTGGGACAGAATCCACCTGTTACTTGACAATGCTTATTCCATGCAAACAGCACCACCCCCTATTTAACCCACCCCCCATTCAGAGATTCTCACTGAAGGAACACTATGATAACAGATGTGTGTATATATCACACCTAACTTTACATGCCTTCTCTAGATTCAAACTCAAGTCCATATCCTATCATCTTACCCACTATGTCATTTCTACAAACTCATTGAGAATAGTTTTAACCTAATGTGGTCTCATTTGTCAGTATGTACCAATTTTTAATGAGTGACTGCAGTTTTTAGATCCAACCCAGGAAGTATTTTCTTTATGCTTTATCCTGGCAGTTTCAGAGTTCCATGCAACTATCTAAACTATGTCATGAAAAGGCCAACATATTTTAGCCTCCACCCCAAGTGTAAAATGTCCCCACAGCCATTCTTTTTCAACTGTTGACAATATCTTGGAAGACTGAAGATCGTTTAGACAGTGAGACCTACTTGGTAGAAGCAATTACTAGGGGCAGCTCTTTGTGAGCTATAATCCACAACTCACAGCTTCCTGGTCAGTTACAATGTCAGAACACCACATTCCCCACTGCTGTGAATACCATGCCTTCTTGCCCATGGTGAACTGACACTTCTCAACATGAATCAAGATAAGCCCTCCTTTCTGTAAACTATTTATATTAGGTATTATTACCATAGCAACACAAAAGGGACTGATCCACCCACCTGCTGGCATTGTGTTTAACTCTGTGTCCCACATAGGGACACTCAGCTTCTGGAAGGCACAGATCTCTCACATCTCAGCACTGGTATTTGCTAGGTTTCCAGGTTCCCAGCCTGAAGGGTAGACACAGGCACAGAACAGAGAAGTGGAGGACTGTCTGGTGTCTGTCTGTGCTGATGAGTAAGCCAAGCTGGAGGAGTAGGCTTGGGGTGAAACCGCATGGCACCTTAGAGTGGGGAGCCTGTTCCCAGCAGCTGCTTACATAAACTTCGGAGTCGTGTGCCACAAGGATATGCAAAGGTTTGGACACAGACTTGGAGTCTTTGATCTGCCTACAAGAAGTGTGTGACTCACAGCAAGACATTTCCCTCTCTAAGCCTGAGCTTCCCCAGCCCTGAGGTTCCTGTATATGTCATCTTCATAGAGCTTATGTAACATGGAGACAGATTTCAGAAATACAGTTGAATAAATACCTCCCATGTGCACACTCAACAACTTACTGTTATTAGTGAATGCCCTTCTAATTGTCACCTCATCTAGCAAGTCTCCTAGAGGACTAAGAGACTCATTAGCTCATCAAGGGGCATGCACATTCTTCTAGCCTACTTCATTCTAGCACAGAAATTTTTCTTTCCTTTCTTTATTCCCTTCCTCCCTCCTTCCTTTTCCTCCTTCCTTCTTTTCTTCCTCCTTCATTCCTTCTTTTTTCTTTGACTTAAAGATAAGTGAGTTAGCCCTGGAATCACAAAAGAGAGCTAGCCCTGACCTTCACCAGGTGCAGTACAGGAAAAAGGACCCTGCGTTTCTGGTCTGGGCAACATATTAGAGCTGACTGTATTGTATGGCTGCAGTGGAGTCAGCCCTGAGGGCATGACAGCAGGCAGCTGACCCTGCCCCTCCTCATTTGTCATGAGGTGGTATAGGTGAGAAAATGATACCTTCCCCCATACCCAGCCCCTTGCTACCTGTGGTAGAGAGCTAGCCCCAGGGTCACAAGAGTGAGAGGTTCAGCCCTGTCCTACACTAACTACAACACATGAGGACTGACTGTGTTGTCAAGGTCACAGGTGAGCCAGACCTGAGGGTACAAGAGCAGGAGGGCTGACCCTGCCTGTCAGACACCCAAAGGCCAGAGAGCAGGGACATTGCCCAGCTCTTGCTGTAGGCCACATTGGATGAACTAGCCTGGGCAGTGCTGAAGAGCTCATCCAGATAGTGATGATGAGAGAAAGCTAGCGAGCTGACCTCCAACACAGCTACCACCCAGGCCCAGAATCAGGGCCATAAGTTGGTGCATCCCAACATCCCCTGAATTTATGTGCTATTGGACCATGTGAAGAAGACAAACCTACATATCTAAACCAGAAGGATCTCCATGACATGGGACAACAGGATATTTAAGAGGAGCCCCAGTGAAAGCCCATTATTGGTGGTGTAGGAGAAACCAGAGGCCTTTAGCCAGCCCAATGACTCATGGTAATAAACACTTGCAAGTAAAGATGAACAGAACAAAGGGTAAACTCAGTGTCTCAATAGACCACAGTACAACCTCCAAGACAAGGTGATTCTTCTTCTTCTTCTTCTTCTTCTTCTTCTTCTTCTTCTTCTTCTTCTTCTTCTTCTTCTCCTTCTTCTTTTCATTTTATGGTTTGTGTTTTTATTTTTGTTTTGTGTTTTTGTTTCGGTTTTGGTTTTGGTTTTAGTTTTTCTTTTAAATTTGGTTTTGTGGAGAGGTTACAAGGGCAGAGGGCAGATGTGAGGGGACATGGAAATACATGATATGAAATCCACAAAGAATAAAGAAATTAACAAAGTGAATTAATAGATTAAAATAAACATAAACAGGGACCTCTGACAGTGGAACCAGGATGTATCCCTTAGTGCAAAAAAGGATTTGGGGAGCACATTCTCCATAGAAGGATATTTCCTTAACCTAGAGGCAGGAGAGATGGCCTATTCCATCCCTACTCCAAATGATTTAAGAGATTTTGTTGACACCTCCTGGAAGGCACCACCCTCCCTGTGGAGTGGGGGGAGATGGGATGGGAGGGATGACAGGGGGGCAAGGGAGGGAGAGAGGAAGGGAGAGAAGGAGAGTGAACTGGGATCATTATGTAAAATAAGAAAAAATAAACAAACAAATAAATAATAAACAAATAATTTTAAAAAGTAAATAAAATTTAGAAAGAAAAAATAATATTATATAAAGCTCTAAACACCCAAAATGAAAGAGGAAAGAAACATTTCCCATTAAGTAAATAAGTTTTTGATGGTTTACTTTAAAAGGGAATGAACTGAGCATGATGAACATCCAGAGCTTCTGCAGTGTGAACTGCTGCTGCTCATGTTCCTGCTGCTTTTACTTCCTTGTCATGGCAGACCACACCCTCTAACTGTGGGCTAAAGTAACCCTGTCTTCTTAATTTGTATTTATTTAGGTATTTTGTTAGGTCAATCAGAAACCAGGCCTTCATATCATATTTCTTTACTCTTGTTCAGGTCTGATTCCTTGTTCACTACGAGAATTAAATGGTTAATCTGAGGAAGAAGCCTGCATTAATCATTCATTTCTTTTCATCATTGTGACTTGAAGAGTCAGTTTAAGGGAGGAAGGGATTATTCTGGTTCCTAGTTTTTATACATGATCATTGGGTTCCAATTTTCTGTGCTGTTGTACGTTGATGCATTTTCCTCCATGCAGCTCCATGGCAGGGAACATTGGTGGAACAAAGCAGCTCCTAGGAAGTGGCCAGAAAACAAAAAGGAGAAGTTGATGACCTTTAAAGTTGTGCCTCCAGTGACCCACTTCCTCTAGCTAGGCCAGACCTCCTGCTCTCTACCACCTTCCATCGCCATCAAATCATGAATCTACCAGTGAGGCTAGCGCCCTAATGATCCAAACATTTCACAAAGCTCACCATTTGCCAATTAATCCTTTAACACTTCAAAGTGTACTTCAGATTAGAATGATAGCAAGCCAGAATCTAGTAGAAGTTAAAACCAGAGATGTTCCAATGAGATGACCCAGGGTCATAACAATCCTCACACGCTTGCTACTGTACCTCTCCAGAGCTCACTTTACTTCATCATTTATGTGACTTTACAAGTGTAATGGTATATGCAGCATTAAAATGTCCTACGGATTAAGTAATTCACATATACAGGCATACACATGTGATTGAGAACTGTGCCTAGAATATGGTAAGTTTTCAGTTGTATGGCTTATGACTTTCCAGATAAGTAGCCGTATTTATACAAATTTACAAAATGGGCTTAGCAAGGTAAATGCAAAGTCAGCAGGAAATGGAATTTTATGAGTGCTTCAACAGACATTGGAGTCTCTCCTGCAGTCTTCTCAATATTCTCCATGTGGACACTCCTTCTTCACTACTTAGTCCTTTCAGAAGAGAGCCCCCATCAGGAAGAATGAAGGAGGGTGGTACACTGTGGGAAAAAAAGGACATTGTTTTAAACAAGGAATTTGAAAAGAATGGATACTAGTGATGTTGGTGAGAAATAATTCCTTAAAAACCTACTATTATTGAGGCAATGTTTGGGGACAAAAAGGACTGATTCCCTTGATGACTTTTGACCTTAGAGGAATCTTTCCTAGGAATATCAGCATTTCTCCCTTGCTTTCGGCTTTCCCCCACTTTTTAACTAGCTCTCTTATCAGTGTGTGTAGGTACTATTGTGATAGTTGCTATATAAATACAAGAATAGAGAACAAGAGAGGAGGGGGAGGCAATTAGCTCAATTGTATAAGGCTTTTTTAAGAAGCAGGGGAAAATGTCTCCATAAATTTATTCTCATTTCTAAAGAGGCAGGAAAAAATGTTACAAGACATGTCCTCACCACCAGCCCTAGTGCACGGTGTTGACTCATAAGAGTCCACTCAGTTTCTCTACCTGAATCAGTTTAATTTTACAAATCAATTTGTTTTCTATTGTGTTCCACTTCCATGTAAATAACCTCTTTATACATGGGAAAATGGAAAATGAGCCTTTCAAACAGTTGTCATAAATTAGAATAAATTGCATTAATTCAAGATGTAAAACTAGGAGAGCCAGGAGAACATGCAACATATTTTCCTCAAATAACACTGTGAACAAGCACAAATGCATACTCTGGGCATATGCATATCTTTTCTCTGATTGACAGCCTGAAGGATAGTCCACATGATTTGTGTGATGCTGAGGTGAAAACAATCTTTACTTGAATTGAGAAGCAAAGTAAACAGGAATGAATAAAAACCTCAAAAGTTTACATTGCAGATGGGTCTACAATACTTTTATAAAATGTTCTGTGCCTTATCAATTAAAGGTGTACTTCTTTTGTTCTAGGAAATTAGCATGTATTCTCTAGCCCAATTCTCTCTAAACTGAGCTATTTCAACATATGTTCTTTACATAGATACATACCAGAAAACTATACATGATCAGTAAATTATGTTCAAACCTTAATAATACCATACAAGTTGTAAGTGCTGACGAAGTTTATCTCACCTGCTTTTTTTATTGTGTGGATGAAGATTGATCTTGCTTTACAGTGTGTGTGGTGTACATAACAAAAGAAATTTAAAATCTTGATGCTAATAAACCAAGATAAAGAAATAAAATGAGAAAGGTGTGTGTGTGTGTGTGTGTGTGTGTGTGTGTGTGTGTGTATGTGTGTGTGTGTGTGTTTATGGTGCATACCAATGCTTATAGGGAGAATGGGTGAAAGACTTTGATGATTCAAAATAAAATAGTTAAAGATAAGGCAGAAATGCTCTGCAGAGACACACAATGATAGAGTTAAACTACAATTACACCTACAGGAAGGCAGCACATGCCTTGGCACCTACCAACATTATCCTTCCCACAAAGTCTTCTGGCTTTGTTATCTGAAGGAATTAACTCAGGTGGCACAAGAAGGAGATAATATCACCAGTCATCCTTCTTCTCCCAACAGACTTCCTGCCCACTTGGGAAGAAAAACAAAACTTTATTCTGGTTTTACACCATTTTATGCACTAATACCAAATTTTCAAGTAAATACAAACTGCCTAAAAATTCACTATGTTATTTAATGTTTCTGACAAAAAAATCATTTTAATATTTGCCATGCCTAATATATTTGACTGCAAGATCTATGACTGGAAGACCTAGTTTAGTGCATTTGAAAGATGAGAGGACAAACACATAAGTCAAAATAGCAGGCTTACTTGGTCTTGCAGACCATTAGGCCTGCTTTGAAATAATTGGTTATGGCTCTCCCAGAAGACTTTATCTGGACTAGTTCGCAAAAACAATCAATGGCATATCATCATTTCTTCCCTTGCCCAAAAGAACAGGATGCATAGAAAATAATACAAATGTAAGGAGGAACTGAATGTATAGTGTGCATCAGGAGAAGACTTCCCAACTGTCACATCAGGCCACCAGCCCTTTCTCTGGCAGAAGTTACTCATCATTTCTCACAAGAGCCATGCTTTTTCTCCCAGGATTTATGTGTCTTCCTCCCCTCTACATAAAGAATTAGCTGAATATAGTAAAAATAAGAGGACTCTGGGGCTGCAGATGGCTGACCAGCTGTTTCTGGGTGACACCCCATGAATCAGTGCCTCATCGAGCTCTAGTACGTCCATGTTTTGGGGGCAAAATATTCTGCATTTTGGAAAACTAGTTCATGGAAAATAATACAGCAAGCTAACATTTATAGAAAACCACAGTAATCTTGTAACAAATGTCCTAAATTATGTACTCAAATGAGGATCCAATTTTACCCAAGGTTCTCTTCTAAAGCCTGTAGGACAAAACCCTTTCTTGTCTTGTGTTTGTAACTACTGCTCCTTTCAAATCCCAAGGCCACATTGCAAGTGACTGAAGAAGAAAAAAAAATATATGCCACTTTATATAACATATACACAGAAGACAAATTACAGCACTGGGAAGATGGCCCAGGGTAGGGAATGTTCAGAAAATTTCATTTTATGCTTTTTTTGGAGACTCATTACATACACTTTCATTTAGTTTAAGGTTAAGATTAATGCTGCTTTTAAGGACCCCTAGTTTCCACTTAAACAATGGTTATTCTTCTGTACTTAAGTATGTTGTTGGGGAGATGTGAAAAATAAAAGTCAAAGGGGAGTTTATGTTATAGCTGCTGTTCTCCCTGTTCTTCAAGGAGGAAGTTTCTGGCAAAACAAGGCCACAAGAGTTCAATTTTAGATCCTTGTTTGATGTGAAGTGTCTAAGGCAGTCATTTTAGTAGGCAAAGAGCAGAGATAGCCCAAACGCCAATGGTTAGGAAAAAGGCATTTTTGCGACAGGAGAATAAGAAACCTCTGTGATCATTTTTATTCAATGAAAGCCATTCCTTTTGGTGGGAGTGCCCAGTATCTGTACCCACACATGCTGCCCACATACCACACAAGCTGCAGGAATGCAGATCCTCTGTATCTGAGAGCAGCTGCTAAGTGAAGTGGGACATCCAACAGATGGCTGCATTGTCATTGTTGGGGGAGGAGGAGAGAGGAGCTATTTCAGATTTTCTGTTGAGGGTGTATATGTGTGTGAAAGCATGTGTGTACTTCATAAAATTCTATTCTTCACTACCTGTGTTTCTCACCACAGAGATTTATTATGTTTTCTCAAAGGCTTGTTTTACTTTGAATATTAGAACAGTCACTAGGGGTCTTTTGGTCATTTAATGTTTAACACATCTGAAAAAAAAAATAAAAAATCTAAGGCCCCAGGGCACACACCTTGTTAAAGACAAGACCAGAACTCTTTCACTTGGCCATGCAACATAAATAAATTAATTAATAAAATAGGTAAGTAAACAAAAACCCTGTGTCCTATTTACTTGGGTATTATTACTTATCAGTGACAAAAGAAAACAATTCAAGGGTCAGGGTTTCAGGCTTTGAAAACTCCAGGTGAATTTTTCTTTTAAAAGCATTATGGCAGAGATGCTCTGCAAGTCTCAGAAGGGAAAAATGAAGTCTTTATAAACTATCTCCTATGAGTATTTGTCAAGCAGCTTATTAGATGTCTATTAAACAGATTGACTCATGGTGTTCCAAAATTTTAATCTCCTATTTAGAAACAATAGCCTTCTTAATTTCTGGTTGCAGAATACTCAGAGTTAAACTTCAAAGTCAAAGCTATCAAAAGTCATGCTTAAAATGCTGCTAGACAAACCTTAGATCCCATTCTGACCTTCTTGCAAAAGGTCCCTGTAGCTTAAGGTCAGGATAAAATCACATGGTTTATTCACTACTCTCTCTCTCTCTCTCTCTCTCTCTCTCTCTCTCTCTCTCTCTCTCTCTCTCTGTGTGTGTGTGTGTGTGTGTGTGTGTGTGTAAGAGAGATGGAGAGAGAGACAGTGTGTGTGTCTGTGTAAGAGAGAGGGAGAGAATGTGAGTGTATATTGTTTATTTTCAGAAATAGAATCAATAGAGAACAGACAAACCCACAGTTGCCAGTTTGTACAGTTTTGTGGTTTCTGCCAGGGTTACTGACTCGAGAAGGTCTACCAGATAATGAAAGCAAACTATTTCAGTTCCTGTGGGCCTAGAGCGCTTCTGTAAAGTTCTGGTTTGAAACAAATGAATAACAAATTAAAGACACAGTAAAATAAGGGGTGGTTAAAATATGTTAACTGAAATCAATGTAGGAGAAACAGTTAAAAACCTTGCATTCTCAGCAAAAGCTTATGATGTGTTTGGTTAATCCCTTAAAATTTATGTTAAAAGCCTTTTAGCAGAAAGTCAATATAAGTAGGCCGTGGAACAAATATATCATCCTACACATAATGCATGGCCTCCACTGTCTGTAGGAAATAAGCAGAGGTTCATCCAATGGAAGGCCAATAGCAAGAAGACCAAGTGTTCTTCTCTAAAGTTCTAATAGTCTGTGGAGCCACGCTCAGTATCATGCTGTCCTCTGCAGAGGTTTCCCACTGACGTCAACAAGGGCCCTGGAAATGAAGCAGGATCAAAATACCAGAAGCCTAGCCTAATAATAGAGCAAAAATGGAGAGCAGATGGAAAATCAAGCTTCACAGATAGAGTGTGACCTCATGTTATAAATTTGTCAAGTGGAATAAACAACAACAACACCAAAGTATGACAGACCTATGAGCACTGCCTGTAGTCAAACTACCAGAACCAGAATGAACAGAAAAGTTCCTAGATACAAAGAAACCTTTCAAAATTGGAAAGGAAAAGAAAACATATGTTTTTGGATGAATTACTCCTAACTGTGCCTAGGAGCAAAACACAATCAAAAGTAAAAGCATAATAATCTAGATGTAGATTATGGAAATTTTTCTTTTACCCACTATTAGTGTATACATTCATCTAAGCTACTCTCATCTCACTTGAACAAATTTACTGTTTATGAGGGGATATGGTCACAAATGTGGAGCCTTGTGATAAAATAAGAGAAAACACTGGCCCTGAAGCAAACTTTTGCACGGGAGCTACCATACCTTCAACAAATGGAAGTGCTTTTTATGTGTCTTTGTCTGGTGTGTGTGTGTGTGTGTGTGTGTGTGTGATCAAGTCGCCAATGGACACTTTTTGTCTTAGTCAGTGTTCTATTGCTGTGAAGAAACACCATGACCACAGCAACTATTAGAAAGGAAAACTACTGGGGCTGGCTTACAGTTTCAGAAATTTAGTCTGTTATCATGGTTGGAAAGATGATAATATGCAAGCAGATATGATGCAGGAAAGGCAGCGGATAATTCTACATTCAGATTTGCAGGCATCATGAAGAGACAAACATTGGATGTGGATTGGGCATTTGATACCTCAAAGTCCACCCCACAGTGACACACTTCTTCTACCAAAAGTTCTTATTGTCTGTAACAGTATCAGCACTGTTTAAAAGTCTTTGAAAACTCATGACACTCTCTTAAGTATAACCCACTCTAAAATTAAAATGAAATAATCAGATCACATACTCCCAGCATACAATTGCACAGAATATACATTGACATTCCCAAAGGGAGGGAAAGGAACATATTGGGGAAATACTGGACCAAATCAAGACCAAAAACCAACTGGGAATACTCCAAACTCTGTATCTCCATGTCTGTCAGAGTGTTCTTTAGATCTCCATCTCATGTCTGCTTTGTTGACTATAACACCCCTGTTTTTCTTGGTTTGGTTCCACACCTTGTTAACTGTGTTCCTCAGTAAGTATCCTGTAGCTGGGTCCTAATAGCTCCCTCAGGAGAGGGAGTGAGAAGGCAAGGCCTCAATGGCGCAGACACTGGGAGTCAGGTAAAAGGTAAACAAAGGCAACTCAGCAATGGGGAGAGCCTTATATACCTTCCTTCCAGTCTGTTTTCCAATCAATTGACATGGCATGTCACCCATCATTGGTTAGGCATGATCAAAACCTCTGACAGTGCCTATTGCTAGTCCCTCAGGCAGACTTCAGGTTGTCTCATCTCTCAGCCTTGGAAGCGGAGATGCCGTGGCTCTGGCATCTCCAGTATCTAGGAATTACCAATGAGATTCAGGCTTTACTTTCATAGCTATATGCAAGTGCCTGTCTGGGATTCTCTGCAGGGAAACCTCGACACATTCCTTGCATCCGCAGCTTTCCTTAACTTTGGAGGGAGATTCCACAACTACTTTCTTACATACTTGACTCTAAAACAAGAACCATGTTGCCACAGATGCCATGGTCTGCTACTCGCTGGGACTAGAACATGGCCCCCCTTATTCAAGAACGTTTTCATCAGCATTCTTTTTCCAGTGATTTCCTTCATTGCCTAAGCTTGGCTATTCTGAAATTGGATCTGTAGACCAGGCTACCCTTGAATTCAGAGATCAGCTTGCCTCTGTTTCCCAAGTGCTGAATGTTGAGATTAAAGGTGTGTGCCTCCTTAGTTCTTTCTACAAATTGGAAGTTTAGTTGTGTGGTGATTTTCCTGAAGGTCAACATTCTATTATTTCATTTAACACCAGACACTTCTTTAATATGTTTATCTCTTTGAGCACAGAACTTAGTGCCATTACATTTCCTGGTGCCATCTTTTTCTCAAGTTGTCTCTTTTGGTTATTATTTGTTTGTTTTATTGTTATTGTTTGTGCTGTTTTGGTTAGTTTGCCCCATTTCATTACAGATCTCCTTAAGACTGGCCACTAATAACCATACAACACATTCCACATTAGGCTCTGTTAAAATCTTCTCTGCCAACAACATTAATCTAAAACTCTTCAATCTAGCCTTGGACAGATTTTTTTATTTGTTTTTAATAAGGACAGAAAGCAACCACATTCTCTGTCAATATATTACAAGATCAGACTCTAGGCCACACATTAATATATTTTGTCCTCTGAGACCTCTGTAGCCAGAATTATACAGTTTAAATCACCCCCAATACCACTGTCATCCATGCTTCTACTGGGACAGCTCATCAAGTACACTACGATGATAGCAACTCTCATAAAGGATACCATGAAGTTGGACCTGGCTTACATCTTTAGATGTTCATGCATTAGAGTCATGGCAGGATGCTGTGTGACATGCAGCAGCCATGATGCTGGAGAGGAAGCTGAAAGTTAAAAAGTCATAGTTCAATATTGCAGTTATTTGGATGGGTTGAGAAAGACATGATACAAATTTCAGGTATATCTTCACTAAGTATATAGTATGCACTTTGACAGAAAAACCAATTATAGATCTACTTACTAAATGGAATTACAAAATCTCTATTTTTTATATAGACAAAGAAAGCTCAGAGAGAGAGATAAAGAAAAGCTTTCAATCTCTAAATACTTTTCTGTCAGCTGATTATCATGATGTTCCACTTGATGGACACTAGATTTTCATTTGAAAGAAATCACAAGGGTGTAAAGACATAAAACTTTAGACTGAAGATAGCCTTTCTTTTTATTTTAGTTGTTTAACTGATGGGATTAGGGGAATGCCAATTTTTAAAAGATTCCCTTTGAGTTTACAACTCTAGTGGTTTTTGGGCTCTGACTCACCCCCCTCTATGAAAAGAAACCACATTTTTTAAGACAATCTTTTAGTTTCTGCTGCTTAGCCTCACCCTCTGCTTAGCCAATGGTTTGCTTTAGGTCTTCTTCCATTGATTTTGTTTTTGTTTTAGTATCTCTGTCATTGTTTACAAATAGAACTTTATCCTGTTTCTCATTGGTCCTCAACTAAAAAGACAGGAACATATAGGACCCTGGGAGGGAGCCTATATGCTCCAGGCCTCTGGCGAAAATACACTGAATTCTCATCTTTGCTACAAAATCAAATCGTAGAGAACTTTTCTAAAATGATGAGGTTATGCTACAGTGTGCCTGCATGGAATAAAGCACGTAAAAAATCACAAAACTTCTAGAGATTATCCACTTTTACAAGAGAAAAATTATCTACAAACCTTATGTATTAGTCAAAGTTCTCTAGGGGAACAGAACTTGTAGACTATATCCATATCATCTAAAGATAGATAAATTGATAGATAGACAGAAGATAGATATATAGATAAGTTTACAAATGTGGCTAGTCCAAAAAAAATTACAGTGCAAGATCTGAGAATAGCTTAGTTCACAAGGCTGGATGTTTCAGCTGGTCTTTAGTATACACAAGAATTCCAAAGAAGTTGAATCTAATGCCAATGGAGGAATAGACTTACAGGCAAGAACAAACAGGCAAAGAAGAAGCTTACCTATTCCATGTCCTTTAACCAGGCTGCTAGTAGAAGGTGTAACCCTGATTATAGGTAGCATTCCCACCTCTAAAGATCCAAATTGAAAATGGGTCTTCCCACTTCAAATCACTTAATTAAGAAAAATCCCTCTCAGACGTCCCTAGGTGCTTGGGTTTTAGTTAATTCCAGACTCAGTTAAATTGACAACCAAGAATAGCCATCACAATTCTACCACATATCAATTTGACATATAGTCATATCTCCCTATTTCATGCTTAATTTTTAAATGAAAACAATAACCAGGTCATAATTACACCTAACTTGATATAATCATCCCATGTACAATTGCAAATGGATTATGTACTTAACCAGATCATAATTATGCCTAGCATGATATAACTTGTAATACTGAAAATGCATTATAAAATTTAGAATAGTTGTCAAATGTCCTATAAGGAGCATTTCTTTTTTAGTATCTCAAACTTAAATATAATAAATATATTCCCTTAACTGATCTTATGATAAGTTTTATGATAAAGAAATCAAGGGAAGAAACACAAATATCTGAACAAATACATTTTTAACAAAGTGTGACAGAATGCTCATGTAAATTATAATATCCTTTTCTATGTAACTAGTAACATGCTTTAGCTGGTATTTATAACTACATTTCTCTACTATCCATTCTGTATTTCATCTACCCTTTGCAAGTACCTCAGCAGGTCTTGAATCTTTTCCTGGAGGAATAACCTGTACCTTCATTCTCTTATTCATAAGGGTTGTGTCCCCTTATTCATCCTGCCTGGATTAGGCTGTTATATTTTCCTATTAATTTCAATTGAAAAATGGGATATCACTGACAGACACTGTGATGAGTCTCCTGTGCTCCAGAAATAGTATTTCTTACCTCCATTGTGATAATCTGGTACACCTTGTCAGTCTGCATCAATCCCTCCTCATAACACTGTTTCTTAATCTGTTTGCATAAGGGCACGAGAAGCCCAAAGTACCCAGGGTGAAGTCTGTTCAGTAGAATGATTGTTGTGCCTCCTAACAGGAGGTATTTCACTCTGGAACCAGAACTTCTAGGTCAGTAGAACTGAAGGTTGAGTGTAGAATATTCCTTTATACTGTGTAAATGTATGCCATTGTTATTGGATTATTAAATAAGCTGACTGGCCACTAGCTGAACAAGTAGAGGTTAGGTGAGACTTGAGACAAAGGATTCTGGGAAGAAGGACAGACAGAGTCAGAGGAGTCTCCAACCAGCCGTGGAGAGGAAACAAGAGGTGCAAGATGGAAAATAGGTAATGCCATGTGGCAGAATGTAGACTAATGTAAATGAATTAATTTAAGTTGTAAGAGTTAGTTAGTAATGAGCCTGACATATGACATACAACATGAGGGGCCTCCATTCACATAAGAACTGAGGAAGTTTTAAAAAGGTTCTAAACACACAAAAAAGAAAACCAATGTGGCTTCTAGCCTGGTATCTCTCATGCAAGCCACACCACAGTACAGCTGCCAGCCCCATGTCAGGCTGTTGCTACTCTCTTATTCTGGAGGACAAAGAGTTGTCTCTCAGCTGCTGTCTGCAGTCTTGAGCCACCAGCACATTGTACATAAGGTTTGGGGTTTTGCTCATGCAGACAGAAGTGGTTACAAATGTTCAGTAAATACAGATCAATTAAAAAATAAATCCTCTAAACAGATTTCAGTGTGTTTTAAAAATGGACAAAGGTTTGGGAAAAACAAGGGTACAGATAGTTAACAAAATATAATTTCTAAAATAATAAAGTCATTGAAAAGGGAGTAAAGTGATATTTAAAAAGCCATGTAAAAGATGGAAAATATACCAAGAGTTTTGTTATTGTTTTCTCTTTAGATTTTCTGATTGCTAATAAAAAATTGACAGCTGCTAAGAAAGATTGGATTAAGAGAACTTCCAGATTAAACCAACCCATATATTTTTAAAATCTCTTGACTTAAAAACATAAGTCCAAAAATATGTTACTTTGGGAAATATGTTACACTTTTATTTCCACAGAAAACAAGAGGCAGTGGATACATTCTAGGTTGATATAAATCAGGTTTAATCAGGGAAGACCCCCTGAAATCCTTGCTACAGACAAAAAGGGATAAATCTAAAAAATCTAAAAATATGTATCATACATATATTTTATCTGTTCAAACAAAACAAAAACAAATTTTAACTGACTTGTTTGTTCACATCATATATTCCACACTTGTAACCTATACTACCTTTAAATTTTTTTTTGTATTTTCAAAACAAAGGGACCGAACACCAGTGAAAATGGATCCAACACCTCAGTATGCCTCTGTTACAGTTTGTGAGTTCTGCATCCAGAACAGCTTCAAGGCTTCTGGTTGAGATGGACGAGCCTAACAAATTACTCCATTAAAAACTTAACAATTATTCTGATTTTTCCCAAGGTTCCTTCAAAGATGCCAAAGCCCTAAAACAACAGGAAATAATCAAAGAACAACACCCTCATCCCCAAAAATTGAATTATGGAGGTGTATTATCATTTAACGGGGGTTGATTACAAATTGCCTTTGGTCTTAATAAAAAAGAAAGGCTAAACAAAAGAGTTAAATTCAAAGATCTCTTTTTAAAGAAAAAGGGGAGATATAATATAGAAATAATATTAAAGGATAGACTATTGAATCTACATTTAAACTTATAAAAGCAACCACTAAACTCAAAATATTATATGTTGGTATGGATTTGACTTACACAAATTTAAAGTTGATTTTGTTATACTGTGTGTAGGGTTCTACTCTTGTTTGGGGTATTATGCTTATGCAACTCATTTAAAATGTAATTATAAGTAAGAGATACAGGTTAAAAGTTATGTTCAGGAAATGGTCTCCTGTACCAAATTGTTCAAGGGTACCTTCCACTTTCTCTTCTAAGAAGTTCATTGTGGCTGGATTTATGTTGAGGTCTTTGATCCTTTTGGACTTAAGTTTTGTGTGTGGTGATAGCTATGGATCTATCTTCACCCTTATACAGGACAGCATCCAATTATCCCAGCATCATTTGTTGAAGAGTCTTTCTTTTTTCCATTGTATAATTCTAGTTCCTTTGTCAAAAATCAGATGTTCATAGGTATGTGGGTTAATATCATGGTTTTCAATTCCATTGCATTGGTCTTCCTGTCTCTTTTTACACCAATACAAAGCTGTTTTCAGGACTATAGCTCTGTAATGGAATTTGAAGAGAACTGCAATCCAATTTCCCCCATGTACGTCGATGCAAAAATAACCAATAAAATACTGGCATATCTAATCCAAGAAAACATCAGAGAAATCATCCACCATGACCAAGTAGGCTTCTTCCAAGTGATGCAAGGATAGTTCAAATTACAAAAATCCATCAATGTAATAGCCATATAAACATACTGAAAAAGAGAAAACACATGATCATTTCACTAGATGTTGTAAAAGCCTTTGACAAAATCTAACACCTCTTCATGATAAAGGTATTGGAGAAATCAGGGATACCAGGAACATACCTAAACATAATAAAAATAATATACAGCAAACCAACGGCCAACATCAAACTACATGTAGAAGAGTCAATGTGATTCCTCTAAAATCAAGAACAAGACAAGGAAGTCCACTTTCTCCATATGTCTTCAATACTGTACTTGAAGTTATCTAGAGCAATAAGAAAGCAAAAGGAGATTAAGTGGAGTCAAACTGTCACTATTTGCAGATGACGGGATAGGTCAATAGATGGACAGGTAGAGGTTAGGCAGGACTTGAGACAGAAAAAGAGGATTCTGGGAAGAAGGATGGAGGCAGGAAAGTTACCAGCCAGACATGGTGAGGAAACAGGAGGTGCAAGATGAAAAGACAGGTAATGACACGTGGCAGAATGTACATTAATAAAAACAGGCAGATCTGGTACACAGGAGCAGCTCTAGCCTGGTCAGCCTTGCTGAGAGGCAGCCACTGTTGTTGAGTCCATCCATAACCTCTGTCTATGCCACCAGGACAATTTTGTTTATAGACCCATTAGACAATGATGGACATAGCTGGGGGAAGAGATTAGATGTCCACTGTATGAGTCAGCCTATCTACTTGATTATTGAAATACTCCTCAGCTGAAAACACATTTTGATGAACATTTACATGGGAAACAAGTATCTTCACATCTTTTGCCCATTTTGAGAGATTTATGTACATAGTTATCTCCAGATGTCTTTCTCTCCAATTTTCCAATGATTCTCTTTGTAAATCTATGACCATCTAGCCAATCCACCAGCTACAGCCCACGGATCAGTAAAATAATCACACATCTGACATTCTTCCTTCCAAACAAAATGTATGAATGTACACTGCCTGAATTTCTACCCACCTTGAACATTACCCTTCTCTAGTATCTTTCACGGTTGTCCCAGAAAGGAGCTGTAACTCTGAAGTTATCCACTTCTAGGTGGTGCCTGCATAATATGCAGAACCATTAGCAAACCAGGCCTAGTATTCTTTTCCTCAGTTGACTGATCATAAGGCACAGCCCATGAGTCTATATGTTCATGCTTTACAGCAGATGGCATTGTAACAGGAGTTGAAACCACAGGCATTTGGGCAACTTCTTCATATACTTTGCTTGTACCTTCAGGAATTGCTTGGCACAGTCACATATATATATACCACTTCCATTTGCTAATGGATTGATGCTGCACACATTCTACTTTATAGTGGATCAGATAACAGACTAATGATAGACAGCCCAGGTCACATGGTATCTTAGTGGTCCATTGTCAGATGTTCAGTTTCCACTAAGGCCCAATAGAGCAGCCTTTGAAAGGGAAACTGTTTTTCTGGAAAATCCCAAAGGTCTCTTATAGGGGCCTGTCAAAGGTGCCAAACAGCATCCCCATCTACCATTGATACCTCAATTATAATCAGGTCTGCTAGATTATATGGTATAAGTGGTAGAACAGACTGCATAACTGCCTTCTACTCTTAAAGTAGCTTTCCAAGTCACATTGGATTTGGGCCAGAATAGTACACCCAAGTGAGAAACATGCTGTCTCCAATTCTGAATCGGCCCACTCAACACCACCATCATGCTTCTTTTGTAGTAGTGGAAAGGCCAGGTACAATAGCTTATCCTTCACCTTAGAAGGAACATCAGGAGCATCTCTCCATGCCCCATAACACTGGTCTTCTAAGAATTTTAAAGAAGTATATGAACTTCAATTTTTGGTTGGATTTATTTCCCATCTTCAGTGGCACATTTGTGCTACAAAAAAGTCCAAAGTTATTGGCAGTTCCTACTTACTTTGTCCAACCAGCAAAATGCCATCAATATAGTACACCAATGTGATATTTTGTGGAAGTGGCAGATGATCAAGGTACTTAATAACTAAATTATGACACAAGACTGGAGAGTTAATACATCCATGAGGTTAAAATGTAAAGATATACTGCTGGATTTTTCAACTGAAACCAAATGGCTTCTGGTGGGTCTTATGGACAAGTACCAAGAAAAAGACAGTTGCTCACAAATAGTTGCATACCATATGTCAGGAGAGGTATTAATCTGTTCATATGAGGACACAATTATATAGTATGGCAGCTACATTTGGAGTCACTACTTTATTGAATTTTTGATAGTCAACTGATATTTTCCAAGATCCTTCTGCCCTCTGCACTAGAAGATAGAGTTAAAAGGAGAAGTGGTGGGTACCACCACCTCAGACTCTTTCAAATCCTTGATGAATGCATTAATTTCTGCAATTTCTCCAGGAAAGTGATATTGTTTCTGATTCGCTATTTTCCCTATCAGGGGAAAATCTAAAGGCTTCCATTTACCCCAGTGCTTCTCAACCTATAGAGCACAATCTCTTTGGCAAACTTTTATCCTCAAAGACATTTACATTATTATTATTCATAACAGAGAAACTAAGTAGCAACAAAACTAATTTTATGGATGTAGATCACTACAACATTAGAAACTGTATTAAAATGTCACATCATCAGAAATGTTAAGAATCACTTATTTATACTTTCCAATCATAATAACCCTCACTCTGTGGGTCAGAGAATCAGGGTAAGAATTCTGCCAACTTCTAAGCATATCTATCCCAATTCGGGCACTATGAAAACAACCAAAGGATGATTTGGGGGATCCATTGAACCTACTGTGAGTCAGGCTTTAGACAAAACTCCATTAGTTACTGGAACTCCTTAAGCCTCCACTTTAACTGGAGAAGAACAGTGATAGCCTAACATTTACACCAATTTAAAACCAGTATCCAAGAGACTGTAGCAAGTCCACTTGTTTCCTTTCTTCCATTGTAAGTTTACTCTTGTAGAAGTCCTGAGGTCCCTCTGGAGAATACAGGAGAAAGACTAACAGTAAAACTCATATCAAGGTCCTTTCTCAGGGGCACCTTACCTTAAACTGGCTGACATCTGGAAATTGGTTCACTATCTGAGATTCTCTTTTGCCATAATTTAATGTAATTTTTATTTCATTTGTTTGAAAATTTTCCCACTTATATAGATCAAACAGAAATGCAGTAGGCTTCTTATCTATTTCATGGCTGGGAACACCGTGATAGATTAGCCTGGATCAAAGGTTCATAGGTATCATGATGAAATAAAAATCACTTTGTCTATGCTAACCATTATGGATTTGGTTATTATGGACTTAGCTTTGCCTATGCTTCCCTTAATATACTATGATCACCTTGCATTTGATAATTCAGTGCTGCAACTTAGTACCTGCTACTTTATGGCTCAATTAAACTAATTACATTTAATTCACAAAACTGACCAGTAACACCTCCAAACCTCATGTCTGGCACAAGAAAAAGGAAGACAACAAAGCCTTTCTAATGTGCTGGTTACCCCATCTCCATTTTTTCCCTCACAGACTTAGTGAGGGCATGTCTTTCTGGCCTTCTCATTGCAGAGGATTAGGTTTCACACAGCAAACCCACTCAAGAATTGCAATTTCCCTGAGCCTTAAAATCCCTTTATCAATACCCAGGCAAGGGTATCAACTCTTTGCCATAGGCCATCTATTTACAGATGATTCAACCAAACATTCAAAGAAACTTTTGACACCTCTCTTAACTGACAGGGCCCATGTCAACAATCTGAGCCTGACCTAGTTTTATGTTCCTTTCACCTTTATTCTACTCTCTTAAAATCCATTCTTAACATATTCCCCAGATTTATGATTGATTATGACCCCTCCTCATAGACTGCACTTTCTACCTCCTCTCTAGAAGCCTGCTTTGCCTTAAGCCTGGTTATAGGTCTAGAGGCAACTGTTGGTGAGCTTTGAGGGATATCTTGCCTTGTGTCTCCTTCAGAGAAACTCACTGCTGGTTTAGCAAATAATGAAGAATTAGTCACCTCAGTCAAAGGCAGAAAAAAACATATTTCAGAGGCAGGGGTTAGAAGTTCATCTTCTCTTGAGGGTAGAGTGATGGGAGATGTTATTCTGTAAATATGTTTCTCATACTGGTTAAACAATAAAGCACTGGTGGGCCAATGGAAAAGCAAGATAGGCGGGGCTAGGAGACAAGGAAGGAGGAAGTAGTTAGGAGGAGTCAGCATGTAGTGCCTAGAGGAAGCAAGATGCTGCTGGTCTCCGGTAAGATGAGCCACGTGGAAACACTTAGAATAATAGAAATGGGTTAATCATTAAGACAGAGCAAGCCCATAAACAATGATAGTCACTGGCCCACAGGATTGTATCAAATACAGAGTCTCTGAGTGTTATTTGTGGCTTGTATGGCGGCGGACCGGGAGGCCGGAGGGGAGGAATAAAGAGTGGGTCAGGTGGCTGGCGGGAAAATCATGCCCATAACAGTGGAGGGCTACTTCTTCAGGAGCAATAAACCCTTGAAAATATGAAGATTCAAAGTTCTCAGCTTCAATGAAGTCCTCCCACACATCTCAAGACCAAGTTACAGTATCCCATTCTGTACCAATTAATGATCTTACTTTAACTGCTGACACTTTCTGAGGCTGCAACTTGAATTTTCAGGCTGACTTATAATTAGGGATTTGGTTTGATTTTTCTGTAACTTGAGTTTTGTGGCTGCTGGAGAGAAGATTATCTTCCTGAGCACACTTAGAAATCTTTAGACTGTTTATGTATATCTGGAGCAGTCAGTTTTATCACTGAGTTCATTGCCAGCCTTTCTCATGTTCTAAAATGTTAGAAGTTGATTAATTTTATCATGGAACCTATTATTTTCCTTTGTCAATTTATTTAGAGATGCTAGGAAAAACCAAATAGAATCAATATTGTCTACAAGTTGCCAAAAGTTTTATATACAAAATCAACAAATCCATTGACTCTCACAATCAGTGAATCAGTATAATTAAATGTATCCATCCCCTTAAGTTTGTAAAACCCAGCCACCTGGTTTCTACTTAATTCCAGATGCAGTCAATTTGACAACAAAGAATGGCTATCACACCTAGTTATAGTCCAAACTTTATACTCTGAGGTTGAGTGATATTAGTGTAGATAAAATGTATATTACCACACAATGCATGAAACAATTAGCATGTGTTTTACTGGGTAGAAAGCTTGAGAGTTGCTCCAGAGATGCTTGCATTACTCAACATGTTTTAAATTTCTTCTTTAAAATTGTCATTTGAGGTAGTTAAGATTGTCATTGTATAGTCACATCTTATACTTATCAGAAGAGGCATTCTCCATCTCTCAGATACTCACTTCCAATGCGATCTTAAATGTCTTAGATGGCAGAAGCCATGCCAGCCTTGTTCCTTGTTCCTTGTTCCTTGTTCCTTGTTTCTTGTTCCTTGTTCCTAGTACATTGGCTGCCAAGTAGTAAGTACCTAACACTTATTTGGTCACTGAGTTGGTCAACAATTCAGATCTTAAAGGATGGTGGCTGCCATGGCTGATAGGCAGAGGCTCAAGGGAAACTTTCCAGAAAGAATTTCCTAAAGAAAATTATTTTTGAACTGTAATGCTGCTTTTGGAATAAGCTCAAGGTTATTAATTAGAAGGGACAACTTTCATTGTATTTACAAGTTGTCTTCTGGCTGACCTGTTTATATTGTTGAATTTATTTTTATCTCACCTTTCAGAAAATTCAAACAGATTAAAACAGCAAGTATAACAAAAAAGAAACTCATAACAACAATAATGTTAACAAAAAACACATTGCTATAATCACATGTCAGATGTACACAGCAAAAAGCAGCCCACAGGGTGTATCCCTTATGTGTGGTTAGTTAAGGAGTGACAGAAAGTAACACGAAATAGAGAACAAATGAGACTTGCCCAGCCTTACGCACATGTCTGCATGCCATCTGGCCCCTTGTTCCCTGTTGAGTAAAAGAGTTACTTACAGATAGAAAGAATGTAGTCAGAAGGAAATATTCTGGGGTAACTAGGGAAACAAGATGCCCAGACTGAGAATATGTGCACAAGAAGCAGGGCCCTTACTGGTGTTGGTGTCGTGATAAACCACATCATTGTAAAGTCCCTTCCAGGGTTCCATGTGCTACACAAAGGATCTTTCCAGTAAACTGATGTTTTCACTCACTTGGAGACTAAAGAAAGGAAAAAGAGAGAGAAAAAGGCACGCTGATTATAAGACAAAACTTTTCGTTTTTTTAGATGATATTCAGGACAATTTAGGGATAATAATCTTTCACAGTTTTAAGGTATACATTAGGCACGCATGTACAAAATCCAAAACCGGTACATACCACAAAAACAACCTTTCTCCCACATTTCAATTGTTTCCAATCTAAAACATCTTGTCCAGGAAAGGATAAATCTGTACATCTAGAAATCATGCTGAGCCCAGAGTTGCTATTCATAATTACCCAGAGAATATACTCATTTGTTCATTTCACTGCTTTCTAAAACCTTCAACTCTAGAAATTCAAGTTGATTTAGCTAAAAACATGGCAAAATGTGGTACCTCACAAAAATGAAACTAAAGAGTATTCAGAAACAGTTGACAGTGCTAGGCTTTCCACCAGGCCACTAGCATAGCCATGTGGAATCACTCTAATTTTAATAAAATCCAGTACATGGGTGTCATTTATGTGGTGTGAAATACACACACACAAATAAATTTGGATATGGGGTCTGCTTATTTATTTGGTTTTGAAACAAAGATAAGTTCCATAATTAAAAAAATACAAAATCTTATTTGAACTATAAAGTAGGTGGAATTTGAACAATATCCTTTAGGTAAGGTAGTAAGGGCAGAGGCAATGTTCAGTAGCCATTTACAAGGTATTTATGGTTCAATATCATTGAAGTACTACCTGAAGCCCTGGGTCTCTGACTGATTCTAGTATAATCTACAGTGTTCCTACAGGAAAGTTTAAAACTGTAAATAAAATTTCCATTCCAAAACACTTTAATTATGTATATACATAATATATATATGTGTGTGTATATATATTATGTATATATGTGTGTGTGGGTGAGCATTTGTTTTATTTTTTTTATTTGTGTGTGTGTGTGTGTGTGGTGTGTGTAAGAGAGAAAGGAGACAGACAGACAGACAAATAGACACACTGAGACAGATAGGAATATTTATGTATGGTGAAAGGAGTGTCTTCATTGTTCAGGAGAGAGCATTGGGTTCTCTAAAGGTGGAGTCAATGGGATTACAAGGTTTCTGCTGATGGTGCTGGGAACCAAAGTGCATTCTGTATTAGAGAAGCAAATACTCTTTAACTACTGAACTATCTCCCTAGTCCCACATGTCTTCGGTGTCACCTATGTTACTTATGAATCTATGTCTGATTTAAAAAGTCATCACACAGAATTTTTTAATGGACTTGATCTTAGTTTCTAGCCTTGTCTTCCCAGATCCTCCATGTGGGCCCTGACTTAAGCTATACCAGTTTGGATGATTCTCCAGAATCCAGGTTCTAGCACGTTTCTCATGCCACTACCTCCTCTGTGGAAGGGGCACGTTCTTCTATCCTACTTGACAGAATATTGTTTATCCTTGAAGGCTTAGTTTAATCTCTTTGAAGTCTGCATTGTCCCCATTAGTCATGAATGTAATTACAGTTACTGCCACATGAAATTCTGTAACATATTGGTTGTTCAATCAATTTTCATTTTCGTGTTTTTGCATGAGGGTATTTTGATCACACTGTTATAACAACCTTGAGATTTAATTTCAAAGGGACTACATACACTCCATAGGTATATATATTTGTGGTATTCACTTGTCCAGACTGCTGTAACAAAACACCTCAGAGTATACAGCTAAAGAGGAAAAAGTTATTTTTCTTCCAGATTTGGAAGCTAGAAAATCAATGCTGAACGGTCCTGATGGTACTGTGTTAATGAGTGTGGCCTTCCTGGCCTGCTGATATAAGGGGTAGAAGGTAGGAGACAAAGAACATAACTTCCTTTTTACCAGTGAAAATCGATATATTTGAAGAAATATTTTAGTTTCCTTTTGCTAGACTATAAATACATAATTCCAAGAAAAAATGATTTCTAAATTTCTTTATCCTCACTTTGTTTTGTGTATTGGGCATGTGAAAGTATCCAATCACCTTTTCTCATTCTCTGGTGTCACATTTTACAAAGACATTACCCTATCAAATCATGGCTCTTTATAACTTCATTAAGGTAATCACTCCCTTAAGGCCACATTTCCAAATGCAGCCACACCAAAGGATGGGGTTTCTAAATTTGAAGTTTTAGGGAACATTAATATTTCATCCACAATAACACACTAATGTTTCCATTGTCCGAGATGAGTCTTTGAAATAATTACAAACATTCATATCCTTAAATTGCACATAAAGGAAAACAGGCTAATACCATTATCAAAATTACTTAAGTAGAATGATGTGCAAGTTCCTGTTACAAAAATATATATTCATTTCATTAATAAATTTATAATCAATTATGCTACATAGAAAGTCAGAGAGTCAGTGGTGGTGACACATGTCTTTAATCCCAGCACTGGAGAGGCAGAGGCAGGCAGATCTCTGTGAGTTAAGAGGTCAGCCTAGTTTGGTCTACAAAGCTACTCAGAGAAACTCTCTCAAAAAACAAAGCCAGCAAACAAACAAAGTCAAACATAAAAGCAGGGAGCAGATGGGGCTTTGATAATATGGAGGCATATATCAAAGTACAATAGGTTTGGAGTCAGAAAACAGGTTCAAGATGGACTTCTGCCATGCACAATCTATGTAAACATAAGACAAGTCCATCA
This sequence comes from Cricetiscus sungorus, assembly GCA_030556225.1. Classification (NCBI taxonomy): domain Eukaryota; kingdom Metazoa; phylum Chordata; class Mammalia; order Rodentia; family Cricetidae; genus Cricetiscus; species Cricetiscus sungorus. Next base: position 44,610,235 of record JANBXA010000398.1, read on the forward strand.
AGTTTATAAGTGTTCTGCTGTCTAAGGCACTGCAGTATAACTAACGGAGGACTACAGGCCAACAGAGTTCATACACCTTGGAAATGTTAATGTCACAAACACAAACACGGACGAGGAAAGAGCCCTTCCAGGAAGTTCTCTGATAGTCTCACTTCCTATTCTTCTTCTGCACTGGGAAAAACAGCATTTCTTCAGGGCATCCCCTTCCTCTAATGCAAGCCCCACTGTATTAGGCGGGCCCACATACCTATTTATCATTCCTCTCAAGGGTGGAGATTTATGCTGGGACCACACCAGGAAAATATAAGTTCTTGGTTACTTTCCCTTTTCTTTCTTGCATGAGAACCAGCAGAGTTCAATTCTGAATCATAAAGATGTTGTAGCAAAAGCACAATGAGAAATTCTGTACAAGCAAATACCACATGGGTCACTTGAAAGCTCTATCTGCTCCTGCTGGGACATTGAAGCATCATAAATGTTAATGCTCAGACAGAAATGACCAAGGGAGATCTTAACATGAAGGCAACTATACAGTGAAAGTTCTTACAAAAGATCGACAAAACAGCTCCTCCTGTACTATCAGCAAATAGTGACTTGTTTGCCAGCAATGAAGCGTTCAGTTTATAGTCAGTACCAGGAAGGGAAACTGACCTCTACCAACTGCTAATTATTGCTTCACCTTCCAATCAGCGACTATCAGGTCCCACTTCCAAAACTTAAATAAGTGTGTGGTATTTGCAGAGTTTGTGGTAACAAATGGAGACCAGGTGGAGCTACATAGGAAAAACAAGAAACATGGCTCCTCACCAGAAACAAGAGGAGAACAGGAGAGGACAGATTCAGACACTCCAGGCTCCTGAATCCCCTGTTGTGAAGTTGTGTCGTGTGTGTGTGTGTGTGTGTGTGTGTGTGTGTGTGTGTGTGTGTATGTGTGTGTGTGTGTATGTTTGCATACACTATTTTTATACAGCCTCACTTCATTCTGAACTGACAATGATCTTAATTTTTATTGTTTATTGAAGAAAAGAAAAAATAAATAGAAAGAAAAAAATGTATGTGAACTATCACTGCAATTAATGGAAAGCTATGATCTGGAATTGGATGCATATTTATTATTTAATGTACAAAAAAATAAAGAAAGAAAATATCCAACTACTAGAAATAGTCATGAAAAACATAAATTGAAACAGATCTCAAGTAAGTCATGGATTGACAAATGTAGGATTTATGAGGTTATTTATTTTATTTTCCTTCCTTAAATTCACAAAGGAGGCAATAGAAATATACACTAAGGATGCTATCAAAAGATCAGGGTGAGAGCAGGTAAGGGGTGGTTCTAGCTGCTGAAAAGTCACTTGTCCAGCCTCTGAGCCACCAACCAATGCTTTCAAATCTCTTAGATCCCTGCCTCCTGGCTCTTCACACAGGCAGAGTTTTTTTTTCCGTCTTAATCATGTACCTTTTAAGATTCATAATTTGGGATGAGCAAAAGGCTCCACAGGAGGTGGGGATGAATTAAAAACCATAAAATTGATGCCATCACTCTGATTGACGTACCAGTAGTGCAGCACACATTTCCTGTTTGTCAGGAATGAAAGGTGCTCACATTCCCTAATAATACCTAATAATGTTTTGGAAAGACAAACTGTTATCTGACTACATTTTAGCAGGATAGAATTTTTTTCCTTCTGTCAGCACAGAAATCAGAAGCTAGAGTATATATTATAACCCTATATAAAGTGTGACCTAGATATTTAATAGCTGCAGCTATTCCAGTCTACTACCTGGACCTCCCCAGGTCTCTGATGCTATATTCCAGCATGCTTGAAATCACCATTGTAACTTAAGACTAATTCCAGAGAGTGCCCAGGGAGCTAGATGTCCAGGAATGCCATAATAAACTGTAGAGAACTAGGATCCTTCTCTCCCTGTAGCTGTCTCATCACATTGGCCAACCACCTACTTAGAGGTTCGTCTAATACAAAAGTTTACTTTTGTGCAGGGTAGTTAACATAGAGATCAGGAGACCTGAATCGCTATAGCAGCCAGGAAGCAATTATGTGGGCAAGCTATAGGCAAGCCATCTGACCTGCTCCTGTATCCACATCACACATATAAGCATGGGTACACAGACCTTAACAATTTAGGAGATTTAAATTGATAGGTAAAATGTTACTTTAAAAACTGTATGTATCATGTCACATAGATACTAAGTATGAATATAAATTAGTTAAATAAAAGACGTGAGAGATATTTAAAGTAATGTCTTCTGGAGAAATACTTGGGCAAAAGAAAGGAGACTCAATGAGGCCTTACCTCTTATGTAACATGGTAACATCAGAAAAAAGAGAGGAAAAAAAAACAAGATTATATATAGCCATTCAAGAATTACTCTTACAGTGAAATTTTAGCCCAAGATGTATCCATCAACTCATGGCCCTGCAATTACCATTATATTCCTACTGAGTACAAAATTTTAGGTACCATTTAGTGTTAACATTTGGGAGGAAGTACAGCAAGGAAAAAGGAAATATATCTGAAAATTTCAGGAAGAAAATGACGGGAATGTTTGGGTTAAATGTGTTAAAGATATAAACTTTCATTTTAATGTCTAAGATTCTGTAATTTCCATAGATAATTTCAAGAAAATAAAACTCTAAAATCTGTGCTGTAATCATCTCTTAACAATACATGTGTCAAGCTCCAGAGACCCAGCTGTCCTTTGTCTCTGCACTTACAAACACAATCCTGGCTGACTTGGGAAGCCTGTGGAAAGGTGACCCAAATGGAAAAATAGGGATAGTCTGGAGGCTGGGCTCTTACAGCAACACTCTTGCAAAGGAATCAAAGTGCTTTGGAATACAATTTACTGCTGTTGTTTTGCTAAATCAGATAAAGGATTTAAGCAAAAACAGGTTTTCAGCCTCCTGCTTATGATGGCACTGTGTGATTTGACAATGCTAATTCCTCTGTAATCTTTTAAATCTGTATTTGGTAAAAGAGCAGGCTTTTCTACCAGTTCTTCAGAGTTTCTTCTAATAAAATCTGCTTGTTGACACTTGTGCTCACAGACACACCAAAACTGACATAGTTAGAGAAACAGCAGATCCTCCTAACTGCACTCCCATTGGTCCTTTAAGACAATGCACTTGGGTCTCGGGACTTCAGTGCCTTTAAATCATGGTCTGATTTCCTTTTAGAGAGAGAGAGAAAAAAAGCAAAAACAGAATGTGCAGCTCATGTTGTCATAACTTAGGAGTGGCAGACTACAGGTTACAGCATTTCTATAGTTAGGTTGAAGAATGCAATAGGAAAAGACCTTTGCTTCTTGTCTGCTAAAATCAAAGTCTTCCAGCAAAATATAATCTGGTCTAGACAGGTGGTTCAAATCTTGGTTGTCCTTAATGATAACTTAAAGGTTAGGTTAAGTGCTGTCTATCTATGCATTTGCTATGTTCCTTATATGAGTCTATCAAAATAACATCAAGTATTCAGTCCAATGGTATTTATCAGAAGGATATGATTTGCATACTTGCATATCATGGCAAGCCTTGTGGCAAAATTTAGGTGCAAATATGCATAAATCATATTTATATAGTTTCTATAAAATTAGGCTGGCATTAATTAAATGGCAGGAGAGGCAATGAGAGCATTGTTTGGAGAGTAGCTTGTTCCAAGTTCTGATTATAACTTGCTTCCCAAAGAAGGAGCCACCCACAGCTTAGAAGACAGATGAGAAGATCATCATCACAGATTTGCTGTGAACAGCTCTGCTCAGCTCTGTCCCTGCCAGACTCAGGGCCACACACACCCTTCCAAGATGGCTAAGGGAGACTCTCGAGGAGAGAACCCATTTCTTGCTTTAGATCTCACAAGGGTGGTGTGTTCTTGCCTCTGGATGACTTAAGAACTGCCTGTAAAGCTGAGAAATGCCCTCTGGTAACACAGTTCTCATGCTTTGTTCATCATGACACTGAGCATATGCTATATGATAGACATGACCCTCAATCTCACTCTCACCCCCTGCTTCCCAGTAATACCAGGAAGGAAGCAAATGCTATAATTTACCAAATTCATGGAAGGAAAAAAATATCAAAAACATTACCCTAGTTATAGTTATGGGAACTAACAAAATAGACTAGGACTCATCCTTTGCACCTCGGAATTATTCTTAGATCCCATTCTTTACAGAATGCATCTGGGACATTGGAGGGAATGGCCAAAAGGGAATTCTTTTTATCACTATAATAGCAAAGACTTGTTATTAATAAATCATGGTTTTCAGTTTTGCAGAATTGGTTGAGTGAGTACTTCCAAAGAATCATTTCCTCCATGCGCTTATATCAGATAGTACAGGTACATTTGAACTAAATATATGTCTGGGAGCTAGGTAGCAAGGGTTAGCTGTGAGGAATATGCTTTGAATCCAACCAACTACACGGAAACTTGGCTACTAAAAAAGAATGAAATTAAGGATAAAAATAAGTTTAAAATTTATATTCCTTAACATTAGAGAGATCAAGCCAAGAAATAGTAAATAAATGGAATGGAAAGAAAAAGTTACATATAGTAGAAACAGTAGAATTTGAGAAAAACAAAAGACATGCTTCCAACTGGAAAGTCTCTCACTGCCAGAGAACCGCTGGCTCTAATTGACATTCAAAGAACTCTTCAATCTGATTGTTAACTGATAAATCCACAGAACATCAAGAATATTTTTGAATTTGTTCAACATTTAATCAGTATCATTTAGCACAGGGCATCTAGTCAACATTTAAAAATGCTTACACAATGAAGAGATAGCATCCAACACAACTCCATCAGCTTAACAGCCAGCAGGACCCTTTCTTGCCTAGCAATCCCTACACAGATCACTTCTGTTTTCCCTGTAAGAAGTATCTCTTCTGTAATGGCTGAAGTGAGATTGACTAAAGCAAATAGGGAAGAAAATACAAATTTTATTGGAATGAGCTTAAAAGTGGGTACAATCACCCATGATTTCAGCATGTCAGAGAGGAGCAGACATGGGTGTGTCTGGTTCCTGGGATGGCAGAGCCTCTTGCTCACACTGGTGCCAGATTCTGACACTGTACTTACAGAGGCTATGGATTCCCCAGAGTGACCTTTTGAATAAGGGTGACTTTGCCCTTAGGCAGCAAATAGTGGGAAAGGTAAATTGAATTTTCTACCATGTCAGGCCCCAGGTTCCATTCTTCACATTGCTCTACAAATTAGGAGCTGGTCTCAGCTCTGAAGAGAAACATCATTACATTTTCTTTTAGGCATAAATTACAGCAGCCCTCACACCCTCATGGTGGGTGAAAGAAATCTGTCAGTGAGAAGGGGGCAGCACTCATGGTCTTAGCTTTGGGCTCTATATAACAATAATCTTTTCTCAGGAGGCATCGCAGAAATACTCGCTGATCTCACTTCAGAAAGAGAATATACAATTTTACTTCACATAAAAATATAGAAAGGCCATGATTTAAATTTACTTAAATTTGAAAATTGGCTGAATAACATTGATTTGAGTTCCGTCTCTGAGATTATCATTTGTTTTATTCAAGAAGAATTTTTTACAAATTGACTACTAAGAAATGTTTTGGATTTTATCCTCAACACAGGCCTGCCTAAATCAGGCTAGGTAGTTGTCAATTTAAAGGGACAAATGGAAACTGAAACTCTGCCTTCACTTTTTGTCAACTGGATACTCTATCAAGAGGGTACCATTCACTACTGCCCACTTTATTGTTCATATAAGCTAAAGGCTGTCTTCACTCAGCTTTTCCCTAATGCATACCACCCAAGTTTCACTTTGCTCATTTGTTACTTCTTTTTCCCCTTCCAAGTCATCACTGCTCAGTTAACTATACTTTCTGTTTAGTTGGCAATGCCAGAATACATGGATCAAAAACACCATGTGATTTTTCCAAGGTTAACCTTTCCCCAGAGATGGCTGTTAGTAGACATAGAAACAAACAAGGTAAAACAACAGATATCCTGTCCAAGTTTTCTTTTTATAGTGCAGGGTTGCTGTGTTAAGTATAAAACAGACTAAGAATTTAATGCAAAGACTGTCTGTAATTTTCATTATTGTATATAAACTATACAGGTCAAGACCAGAATATTTTCATATGTAATAGGCAACATTTTTTATCATTGTGGCTTATGAGAAAAAGTGGTGCTCAACTTACCAAAACCCTCCAGATTGTCCTACCACTGTTCTTTGTCAGTAAGCAAAGACTATTTTATTGTTGCAAGGCCTGATATACTATTAATCATGATTCAAATATATAGTTTGAAAAATACCTACTACTTACAAGTAAAATAAAATAAATTCCAACACAGCTATAAAAATGTTTGTTAGGATTTAAAAATAAAAACTTGAATGAATTCTAAATATATAGCAATAATTATAATATTTATGAATTTCTTTTTATGGGTACTTTCATGAATTTAAGGAAAAGAATAAATTGGAGATCATTTTAAATAGATGTAGACTTACATGCATGAAAATCAATCTAGAATTATCTACCTGCTTGTTTTAATTGTGACAGTTCTGAAGAGTTACTTGGCATAGCCAGTTGTGCTACTCCTGTCATTCCTTCCTCCCAGATTTGGAGTAAAGTTGTTGGAGGAAGTGGTCAAGATTGAAGTTAGACCACTGACTGACCTCATAGACCTGGGTCCCTCACAAGGCATGAAAGGGATCTCTGAACTCTCTGTCCACCATGGGAGAATGCAATGAGGTGGCCAGTAAAGACCCTTCATCAGAACCACACCATTTTCACAGCCTCATTTCTGGTCTCTATGCTCAAAACTTTAAGAAAATAAGTTACTTGTATTTAACCTACCCAGACTGTGACAGTCATTATGAAAGTCCATGCTGACTGAAATAGCCCTTCAAGTAACATAATTAAAATTTAAAAAAATATGTAAAAAATGAAAGAAAGTAATATTTTGTAAGAACTTTTAGGTGGTTTAGATATGTGAACAATGACATCTTTTAAATTTTATCTTTGTATTTATTTGTAAATACAGTCTAAGAAAACTAGTATGCATGCATTACAAACATGGCTTCAAATGAAATACCTTTGCCATCTTCTAATGTATATTCTTATATTCTTGTCACTTCAGGAACTTTGTCCCACTACCTAAAATTTACTAACAATAGGTTCTGTTAAGTTAAAAATCAATAAAATCTCAAATGCTGTTTTTATAAAAAAAGGAAATGTTTCACTTTCTTAATGGTCTTCCCTTGATTTTTCTTCAGTCTTCAGGTCAAAATAGAAACAAATATTCTCTGAGAGCATTTGACAAGCTATATTCCCCTATACAATTTGGAAGAGCATTTTTCCATGTTCTCCATCTCTCTGCTATGAGACACTGTCAAGCTGGGTTTTCCTCTATAAACTAGGAGAGGTGTTTCACCAATTTGAATGCAGGATTTTCTAAACCAAAACTTCAATGCCAATAAAATTCTGGTATCTCAGGACTCTGATGGTCCAGGGAAGACCTTCTAATATGATCTTATTCCTAGTGCTACTCCCAAATCATAAAGTTGAAGAGAGAATATAAGGAGATTCAGACAAATTTTTGTTAAGTTATGGTGTTGTCATCTAATAGTTGTGTTTCCTTATTAAGTAATGTTCGTGAATTCAGTTACATGTAAATACATGGAAAAAATAGAAAAGCAAGACCAGCTATGGGCTAATCTTCAATAGACGAATCCCTTAGTGAATGTAGTAGATGACTAAATACTTAACTATAGTTTTTCTTCCACCTATGAAGACTACATTTCCCATTATGCTTTGTATTTATAATTTGAGCCATGTTATAGGAGTTACATATCACTTCCAGTTATGAACACAAAATGCATCACATGATCATTTTCACTCTGCTTAACAACTATATAAACAGCAATACAAGAAAGGAACCCAAAGAGGGTTCTAGAAGATTTTACTACAAGATGTTAGAATTGGGATTCTAGGATGGGAAATGGCCTATCACACTAACAGTGATCTAGCCGCAAGAGAAATCTGTTAAGAATAAAATCACCTAGAGTTTAGAATTTTTTCTGTCATATAAACTGGTGTTTATACATATCTTATATGTAGAAGATGTTCTAGAGATAAGGAATGTAAGAACAAATGTTATGGGCCATCAAACAGAAAAGACAACATTTATGTTCATACAATGGCAACTAATAAGCATTGCTCAGAGGGTTTGGGGACTTCTGTTTTCCTTTTCCTTCCCTACTTTCCCAAGTAGAGCTGGTGTGAATGGAACTAATACCTGAGGTAGGGAAATTCCAGACCCTTACCTTTCAATTATCCACAGGTTACTGACAATGCAAACCAGTGCTGCTTAGAGATCTGTATTATAGAAGAGAGCATTGAAAGGATTTTCCTGCTTTAATAAGAACACAGTCAGGGAGCACAACAGAGGAGCAATAGCATTCCATACAGACAAGGACTTCCTAGATACCTAGGCTGTAGACTGTACACTCGCAAGTGTCAGGGAACCACGGCACAAGCAAACATCCAGAGGATTCAACCTCCCACAGCCAGATACCTCCACACTTATGAGGGCAGAATGAAACTAAACGAGCTTGAGTTTTAGTGCCCACTTTCTTTCCCTCTACATTTCCTTTTTATGTTGAACTTCCCTCATTAAAAGTGTCCCAACTTCCTAACTAATGCCTTTGAGTGGCACAATGACTTTCCTCTTCTCTGTATAGGTGAATATTGGAATTGCAGTGACTGGGGGGCATGCTGAGAGCTGCTGTCCATCCTCCTGTGAACTGCATGACAATCCTGTTAACCTTCCTATCAGGAGGTCATTAAGCAATTTTGAAAGCTGTTTCCTCTCACATCAGAGCTGCATGCAGAATCAGATCTTTTTAATGTAATCCAGCCAACATCACAGACTTAAATAACAGCCTTGTACACGTTTGTCTTCTTGTGATTTTTTTTTGTCTTTGTAGCTTTCTCTCAGTTTTTGGTATTCCCTGTGTTTTTTTAGTCTTTTCTTAGTTTTGCCTTCTAACGCAGTTTCCTTTAACAGCATGTTTCCTCTTGTCTAGCTCCTTTCAGTACCTTGTCAATCACTTTGGCCAAGGCAGTTTTCATTTATTCCTCAAATCATCTTCCTGGACATCTGCCTTCTTAGACTTTGTGTGGCTTGGGTTTTGTCCTTACTGGTGTTTAGTTACTTCAAAAACCACCTGCTTCTGTTAAATCGAAGTGTTCTCTGCATTTCATTCAAAACCTTTTTCAGTTCCAAGAACATCTTGTCACACAGCTTTCTTCCTTTCATTTTCTTTCCTTTTCTTCCTTTCTCCCTTTAGTGTTTCTTCCCCCTTTCTTCCTTTGTTGTTGTTTTTTTTTTAAATTAAAGTATGCTAACACTCATATGATGTCAGAACTCCTGACTGAATACATTTATAACAAACAACTTTTCCATTTTTATCTCCTGATCAGTCAGTCCTTTCATTCAGCTTGAAAACTGGATTTCCTTTTTGGCTTCCTAGAAGGATTAATTTTTACCTCCAGGACATAGAGAACTTACATTTTTAACCACACTTAAAAAAAAAAAAAAAGAGGGGTTGGGGGTAAAAACTAAATATGCTTCTGGTAGTTTAACTAACACAAAATGGATTCCCGATCTCTGGGGAAGATGCCATAATAAGACCCCAGCACTGAATTAGCAATTCAAGCATCAACAAATTTGGTTTTCAAGAGAGTCAGGCTTGGAACCTGACATTTTTTAAAAAAGAAATATCTTTAGATAGCAGGGGCCTGGTTACATTGGACGAAGGACACTGATTTAATCTCCAGGGGTGGCTGAACCCAAAGTCTGGGGTTCTTCCAAACATTTAAAGTCATTTCCAAATGTTTTTGATGCAGCACAACCCAAAAAGATTTTGGCAAGTGTGTTTTGCCCTCATTTTAAAGCCCATGCGTATTTTAAGGGAAATGCAATCCATATGTCTTTGATTCATTTACACTTAAATCATCTAAATGCCATTGTGTAAGAGCTATTTGATGTACAAGAAGCCTGCAAGTCTGTTTTATAAGCCTTTTTAAGCCTTTTCTTTGAATCAGAAAGTCATGTTTTGCCGGCCCTAAACAGAACTTGAACTGAGAAAGGCTCAAGTTCACGTCTAAACTGAAAACCCGCAAAGTTTTGCGCGGCTTCTGTACTTAGCAATATGTTTCCCCTTGCCTGAAACTCGCAAGTACCCAGCATTTCTCCTCTCTGTCTCACATGTAGTGAGAACAGGGCAAATCAATTTTGAATCACATTTTACTTGTAAAATTCACATTTTGAACCTCAGTTATCTCCCAGGCATTGCCAGAAGTTAAAATAGCAACACTTGAAAATTAGGCTTTTGCTCTAAAAGGGCAAAACAGTGTATAAAGTACATAAATTACTGCTTCTGTACATTTATTTGTTTGACAGGTTTAAGATATAAGTGTGGCTTACATATGGATTTTCAGGATGCCAGATTGGATGCTCCACGAGCTACAGTCACAAATGTAACCTCTTTTTTTAAGACTTATGTTTGGGAGAATAGAATTGGAACAATCTTGCTGTTCTGTACAAATCTAATTGCTGTGTCAAAACAGCCATGGGGGTGATGAATATTTGCATTTTTCCGATGTACTGGCCTTTTCTATGACTTCACACATGTCTACAATAGTGGTCAAGAAGAAAGCTTGCTGGGTGACTTGTTTCCCTCTTCTATGGAACTTCCAATAATAATAATAATAATAATAATAATAATAATAATGAATTAAATATTAATACTTTCTTTGAGAAAAATGTGAAATTTGATATAGGATTTGAAAGTACCTAAGTGAGTAGCACTGATTGCTTTGGACACAGAAACACTTCTTGAAAATGGATTCATCTTTCTCAAGCAAAAGCATTAATTATCTTCAAATGTGTGATTTCTTTGTTTTTATTTAGACACATCTTCTAGGTTGCGATTTAGTAAGAAGGAAGAAATAATGATGGTGTGATTGTATGTGGAGAAGCAATACTTTAAATTTGCATTTGAAGCTTAGGGGGTGGAGATGAAGTTAAAAAGAAAGAAAGAAATCCAGGTGAATCTAATTATTCCTTATGTGCTCTCTATAGTTCACATACATGATAGACTATCATATTTGTGCAATCAAAAGGACTATGAAATTTAAGTTGGAAAAAAAAGGATTTGGGCACTAAATCTAGCAAACAGTTAATTATGCTGAGATAATTAGATAGCTGAAAGTGTTGGATTTAGTTCTTTTCCATAGTTCATTTTCATTTACTACCAAGTCTTCATGATTCTCTGCAGGCAGAAATTATTAGTATTCTATTCTTAGGAAGAATAGTGAATGACTGACAAAGGATTAAAACTTTCAGAAAAATGTGACAGAAACCTTCTTGTTGACCTATTCACATATTTTCTTTAAAAAAAAAGAGAAAGAAACAAGAATTTTTATTGAAAATTCAACCTAATTTAAAATCTAATTTAAATATAGAAAAATATCAGTTTAACAGTCACAGCATAAGCATGTTTTCCAGTACTAACTGAAAGGAAAGTGAAGAAATTGATTTATTTCTCTGCTGCTGTTTTCTCAAGACAAACACAAATATATCAGTTCGAATTGTGCACTTTCCAATAACACTGATTTTTGGTTAAAATAATCAGCATATAGTGTACAAGCCCATATTAGGAATTATGTGCTTTAATTTGAGGTTATATAAGCAAATAAAATTGTGATGCAGTGAGGCACAAATTCACCTGACCTTGAACTGTGACTTTTCCATCTTGTTCTAGATACATTTACCTCCACTTGAGACACCTAAACTTTGTTAACCCTTACCTGCCAACTCAGAGTAAGTTTATGAATATTGTCAGAATAAACATGACTTCAGGTTTTCTTATTCACCCTTTATGGCCAATTGGCTTGTTTTTCGCAGAATCAATACATTTTTCAAACTTAAAGAAAACAACCATTACAGCCCTGTAATGAAATTGGAACTCTCTTGATGATTACATGATTTCTACTACTTATTTTAAAGGTATAAGGAAACATCATTATTTTTTCCCTTTGAATATACATTTATATGTTACCAGTACACACTCAGACATTTACATAATCATAATACACACAATCATATTGATGGCCCATATATGAGCACGTGTATACAAATTCAATCTATATACCTATAGAAGGATGTCATAGATTATACTTCCAAATGAAAAGTTTAGTCCCAAATATATTCAAACCATATAGACTGGAAGTTAGAAAAAAATATTCTATTCTTTCAGAGAAAATGTCAAACATTTTGAACAAAAAGTCAAATTGTTTATTTAATCTAAAACTATGTATGAATGAAATTAATTTCATGAATTGTCCTAAAACTTCCCTTTGAGTCTTACATTTAAAAACAAACAAAAAGTACACACACTTCCTCAAGAGCCCTACATGTTCCTCAAAGTTCCATAATTTTCCTAAATGCTGACATAAGTTAATTGCTCAAATGACGATTGCTAAACAAATTTACAGGAAAAATAGTAGAACACAAATTTTGTAAAAATATATGAAGATGAAATAAAAATTAAAATCTTTCTTTCTTTAATCTTTATTCACTTTGATCTAGAATAAAGACATTGCTATTTCTCAGATACCATTCGATATTCTTGACTAAATTGTTTCTGTTGCTCACACTTTGTAACTGCATTAGAAGAAACTCTTGGTTAATTTCTAGTTACTTTTCCTGCCATTTTAATAGCAGAATACTGTATCTTGAGGGTTAGAAATTTGAGGTCTGTCAGGAACATCCATTTCTCCCAATCCTAGAATTACTCAGGCAAGAGTTTCTCATGCTCTCCACACTTATCAATGTGTGCTATGGAATGTCTAAGGACATACTGGGAGAGGTCGGGCCACAATATTCTGTAGGCTCCATTTGGTGGTCTTTAAACAATGGAAAAAATTCTGCCCTCAAAGTTACCTCCCTTCAGCCATCCACCAAGGGAATGCATGTGTGACCTATAGGGAATGGAATATTCAGGGTGAAAATTTGGAAGCTAAGATGAAATCATTGAAGTGGAAGTCTCATTGTTAGAAAACTCTAACCAATAGTTTGGGGTTTTTTTTATGAGTTTAAGGTTTTTCTAATCTCTTACTAGCAGACTTTAAATACAATGGCATGGCTATATAGTTCATTCAGATTCTAAAGGGTTAACTTGTGCTGATTTTAACGTCATACATTTTTCTTGCAGGTCTATATTGTACATTGAATATATTCCCACCTTCACCTTATCCTCAACTCTTTATTTTCTTGTTCTCTCCCTCCCATCAGTTGTATTTTTCCCCTAGAAAATTTTACTTCTTTATTTAGTTCATGCATACATGAATTTATGTGATCATATGAAATCTAGGAACCACATTATTTGAACTATTTTTAAATCATTTAAACATACTAAATTAAATGTAGTGTTACAGTTCATGACATAACTATTTTAGACTGATGTAAAGAAGTTTTCGTCACTGTGATAAAATTCCTGAGACAAACAACTTAGAGGAGGATGTTTTATTTCAGCTCACCTTTTCAGAGCTCTTCTCAAAAGACAAGGGAAATTTGATGCCCAATGGTAGTCAAGGAGTAGGGAGTTAGGTAGAAGAGACACCTTTCAATGACTAGACTCCAGGGAGAAGTTTCTTTCAAGGTCAACCCACCTCCTAATTTCCAGCCAATACTCAACTAACTGATGCTCTAATCCATTGATCCAAGTGCATCTGAATGGTGCAATAAGCTGAGGGCAAAATATTCAGGACATCACAAAAAGAAGCAAGGAACTACACTTGAACACCTACAGGTCTTCATTTGCTTGTTGTTTGTTCTTTGGTCAGCTTCTTTTTAAGTTAATCTTAGGGTATAAATACTAATACCTCTATCATCATTATAAAACACAAGGAGCACTTTTGTATCTTGTTCTAATTAAACTGCACTTTTCAAATTAAACAAGCATTGTCAATGTTTGTGTCACAGCTTCTCCAGCTCTCCCTGTCCCTTCTCGCTGCTTCCCATCCCCATACAATAAACAGGTTTGTCTTTCCACACACTCATCATATCGTTTTATCAATCACAGGCTCCAACACAAACATATGAGATACTATAGACTCAAATTATAAAGGATAGTAAATCTTTCTTCCTTTTAAGTTTATCTACTCAAGTATTTTTCATAGAAAGCTGACTGATACATATACCAAAGACCAGTTTAGAGCGATGGAATTGTGATGTTTGCTGATAACACACTTACTTAGGCAAGAGAGGCAAAAGGGTCACAAGTTTAAGACTAACTATATAGATAATGGTATCTGTCCAAAAACAACAGCAGCATGTAAATCAGTTTCTAACCACATATTTCCTCTTTTCATATGGCATCAGGTGGCTTCCAGGTGATAACTCCCATAGCCAGTGAGTTGACCTTCTTGTCTGAATGTCTCAATGCTCATAATTATCCTTTATACTATTGTCCTATGGAATAATTCCTTGATATGTCTCCACATCCATTAACAGTCACTTCAGTCCCAGTGAGCTTGCCTCTGATCTTCATACTTCTTGCCCATTTTCATTTTTTTCCTGATTTCTCCAGGAAACAAAGCTCACCCTAGACACAATGAATTTAGTTCTTCTCGTGAAGCACACCATTTTAACTCCTTAAACATTCCTCTATACCTAGTTTGGATATTCCATTAATCCAGTCTCTATACCTACTTGGAACATCTCATTAATACAATCTCCTCCTTCACTCTCCCATTTAATTCTCTGTGTAGACTCAAACAGTCTAAGCTCTTTTGCACATATCCTTTACTGTATTTCATTAACCACTTAGCTCCACATGTGTGCAATATAGATCTGTAGACAGAGGCTACTGAATATATATATATCCTTAAAATTCACCTGGATTCTTAAGACTGTTCACAAGTGTGGTATGTTTCTTCTATCAGTCTCCTTTCCATTCCTGCTTCCTCATTGGTAATCAAATCTTGTCACTCTGCTTGAAACTTCTATCTAATTCCTACTCTCTCTTTTTTTCCATACTAAATATTACAATGCCCTTAGGGGAAACATAAGTTCCCAGTTTTACTAACTTTGTCTATTTCAAGAAGCTTTCTTGCTTATTTACGAAGTAAATAACAATATATTTTTCTTTCTAATTCTGTTGGTTTTCTTCCCACTAAACTCCTTTGATCTTAGCACCTTAGCACCTTTGAATTTTTCTTAAATGTTGAGGATGCCTTTAAGTTTTCCTGTCTTCAACATCTAGTTCTTTCTCCATAATCCAGCAGAAACTTAACTGCTGATGAAAACTTCAGGTCCTTTCACTTCGGTCTTTGGAATTGTTTAATGGTTTCCTGTTGGCATACAAACATTCAAAACTGGTTTCCACACAACTGTTAATTTCCTTATATGTGACCTTTCTCAGACAATCCAAGCTCCAGCAATAATGATTTATTCATAGATATCTGCTATATTTCACTCCATTTAATATAAACTACTTTCTGTAATTTTGCTTTTCTTGAAGAATTAAAACCTTCAGATATTTTTTGAAAAATCCCTGTACAGACTTTGCTGACTTCTTTGCTTGCTCCCAAATATAGTTAAATTGTCTGAGAAATGAAGCAGTCTTTTGAGAGAATGTAACATTTAAGCTGTGAATGAAAACCTGCTCAACCTAGAAGAGGTATACAAGTGGCGAAATGGTGATTGTAGCCTCAGTTATTGAAGAAGCAATTATACATGCTAACTTAGTTAGCATTATGAACTAATTTAGCAGAATGAATGGATATTCTGGATGTTAGGTTTCTCCCTAGACACCTAACTCAACATTGTATCTCACTACAGCACCAACCACAAAGAACATGTTCAATAACACTTTGATAAAGGAGTAAGAAATGTGACGCAACTGAACTCCACTAGTTTATCTTCTCTTCAGATTTTATAGGTATTCTATAAAGTTTTCTACTTATAAAATACCCCTAGACTGTATATCTTATTACTATACAAGGGCAATGGTAAAATAAACCATTTGTCAAAAGAAAAAGAAGAGTTAAAAGAGTTATAATAGCAATGCCAGCAATTTTAGAGTGAGAATAAGGCAGATTCATAATTAATTTACTCTATATTTGTATCATACTAGCTAAGATCTGCTAACTATATGTATATACATAAGATATATAAATATACATACACCGTACATGTACAAACACATTTTATGTGTGTATAGAGCCCAACCTTACACATAGTGAGGATAATAAAATATTCTCCTCATATATAAGTAATAGAAGTCAGCCCTTTCTCATCCCTGCCAAAAATACAGCTATAAATGATCACAATACATTAACTGATTTATGAATTTATGTGTTCATTACTAATTATCATATATTCAATGGTAAATAAAGTATACAGTTTGGTCTATAAGATTAAATGCCAAGCCATAAATAATTGTTTTAACAGTGAAGTACTATAATAAATTTGAACAGAGGGAGAATACATGTCTGGAAAACACAGAATGAACCAATTGAAGAAATGTGAGCAATACTGGGAATTAGGATAGACAACGTACTTGAGAAAAACAGATAATAAAAGAATTTGAAGCCTGATGAGCAATAGTCTTCAGGATAAAATGCTAGAAATGGATATAGAAATCAGAGTGGTCATTAGTGTGGCTCAGCACACTAATTCTTATTCTACATGGCTTGTTTGAATTTTGTAGTGTGCCATAGAATCTACTATAAACATGATTAATTTGGGTCAGTGAGTTGTCAGTTAAAGTGGTAGGTGTCATTTCCATGCTGTAACATCTAACTTAGTGCAGAAACCTCTAACATACTTTCCAAGCAACAACAACGAAGAGCATGGATACTCCCTCCCATAACCTGGTTTTAAGTAGCTCCAGAAAAAAAAAAAAAAAAAAAGCAAAGATTTCTGTCTAGATGAAAGTACTACATTTGTTTTGTGGGAAATAAATTTTAGTCTTTTTAAGAAAGAGATTGTTTAGTGGCTTATTGTCACACTTTAACCTGGAATATACAAACAGGTAGAGACACAGTGAGATACTCCATTTGATAGGCATATGTGACATATTAAATAAAGCAGTAATAAGTTGGAAAGGTAAACAAGTCAGTTTTCAGAGAAGCATGAATTCCAGCTTAAAGCGGATAGAGTTTATTTTACAGGCAACAGAAAGCTGTTAAAAGCTTTCAAACAGGGAAATATTATGAACAGAATTGTGCTTTAGGAAAATTAATCAAGCAGGATACAGGATGCCTAGGAAGCAGAAAGACACTTAGAAGCAGGAAAACAAGCTCTGCTATTGTGAAAAGCCTAGAAGTCATGGTGTTTAAACTAGGGTAGTAGCAGTGGGAACCAATTTGGCAGAATGAATGGAACAGTAATTTTCAGGTCTTGGCAACTGATGAGGCCCAAGGGACTTATAAATCATTCCAAGCTTTTGAGTCTGAATGATTGTTAAGGTGGTGCTGCTGCCAGTTAAATAGGAAGCAGAGAAAGATGAACAAATTTGAGAGGAAGAAGAGCAAATTTAGGTCAAGTACGACATCCTGCTGGTGTTTTCCAGTGGACAATTGGAAACATACTGAATATAGATATGGATCATTCAGGATATGAGAGATGGAAGAGTGCAAAGATAGGACTTTGCATCGTTAGGCAATAAAAGAAGAATTAATGATATCAAGATAGGTTTAATTTCACTGACACAAGACAAAGGACAACATCAAACAAAATAGGTAACCAATAGCACTTGCTGTAAAGATGGATTAAATTATATATTTTGATTTTTAAAAATATCTAGTGTATTTGGTAATTTCTTGTATGGTATTTTCATGTGGTGACCGTAGAAGAAAAACACAGAGTTAAAAAGACAAATGTGAGCAATACAGAACAAACCATACTTTTGGTTTTATACAATGGAAAGGTTCACAGGTAAAACTAACCCAGCCAATTAGTGCATAAGAAAACATGGTTCATATCAAAAATAGTTCGAGTTAGATGGCAAATTTTAAAATTCTACAACATGTGATTATGCTCATTAAACATATAAATAAAATGGGCAAATATTTATGAATACATGCCTTATATATATATACATTACATATGGGCCTTATTTTTTAATGGTAAGTCAGGCTGTGTGTGTGATATTAATGGTACATCGAATGGAGATGATGATGATGACTATGCTGCTGTGGTGATGATGGTGTTGGTTAACAGAATAACTGTAAAGTAGTTATCAGACTTATTGTAGAAGGTTAATTAAGGCAAAAAAATTACTTATGTTTATTTGTTACTGTGATGTTTGTATGCACATTCCACAGTACACACATGTGTGTCAGAAAACAGTTTTCCAGAGTTATGTCTCTCCTTTAACAAGTTCTTAACATGCCATCTTGTTAGATCACATAAATTTTTTTTAACCACATTAGGTAATTTATAGGGATCTGTTGCCTTTGCTAGCCTTGACTTTCACTTGTATTCTATTTTGTGTTGTTGTTTGTTTGTTTGTTTTTGTTTTGTTTTGTTTTGTTCTGTGGGCAGGGTAATGAGTATTCTGTCAGATAATAATGATCTTTTACATAGTTTTTCTTATGATCAGCCACAAGTTTGTGACATAACTACCCACATTGATATGGGTATCTGTTAGCACAAAGCTCTAATTAATATCTTCAGAGAAGTCATACTCCACAAAAAATGTTTACATTAATTCATTCACTAAAGTGTGGGTTAAAATGTTAAGTGTGTACTCAATGCGAATAACATATAGGGTTTGGGGGATATATCAATAACCAAAACTGACAGCATTTCTTCTCTCATAGAGGCTTTCTATATATAGTTAAATCAACAAATTGTATTAAAATTTAAATAATAAACATCCCCATGGTTTTGAACCTTCTATATTTCTTGAGATTATCCTCCCTGAGATACTATTTACCCTCCCTGTTATTACTAGTTTGCCTTGTCTCATCAATTGCTTCTCTTTATTCTAAAACTTCATATAAATGTGTTTTGTAATGTTCAGGATGGCTTATAGCTCCAGGCCCTCCCACATCAGTCTCCAGTGTACTTCTATCCTAAGCATATGTCATCATACCTGGGCCTTCTTGGCATTTCTTAATCCAGGCAAACTGGTAATACATGGCAGAAGAAAGGGAGAATTCAAATCAAAGTTAAAAAGAAAAATCCAAACCAAAGCACACAGGAAGAAATAACAACAGAATGTGATCAAACATTGTAACTAAAAATAGCATTGGAATCCTAATAAGAAATGATGGAACACAAGAAAGATTGGGAAATAAAATGTCCAGGAAACTTCTTCATTGACTAAAAACTAACTTAGAACACTGGATGAGTCTCCAGCATGACTTTCCAGAAAATACAGGAAGAGTGGTTCAGTTTTTCAGATAATGAGTATTCCAAACCAGGAGTTCAGCAAATGGTTAGTTTCTCTGTCCACACAGAGCTTCACTGTTTAACTGGAAGGGCAAGCGTTACCAACATACTCACTGAGGAAGAGCCTTTCTAATGAAAGAAAGCTCCACAAGAACATTTATGTAGCTTGAGTATATTTCATTGTTGGTGTTCATCATTGTGAAACAGTGGTTACTTAAGTTTGGAGAGTTTCTCATAAAATTTCTTAAAGACTTTATATACTTTCCAAAGGAATTAAATTATAGCATATGAAATTGGTAGAAATAAAATACGTGGATGGAACTAGAAGAAAACATCCTGAGTAAGGTAACCCAGTCACAAAAAGACAAAGATGGCATGTACTCACTCATATATGGATTTTAGATATAGAGTAAAATATAACCAGCCTACAATTCAAACAAAGAGAACCCTAAGAGAGACATACAAGGTTCCCTGAAGAAGGGGAAAGGGACAAGATCTTCTGAGCAAATTGGGATCATGGAGGGAGGAGCTGGAGACAGAAAAAAGGAACCAATATTGGGTACCATTCCTGCCCTGCCCCAACACCCTAGAGAGAGAGAAGAGGAAGAGACCCCACCTGTACCCACTGAAAGAAAAGATGGGAAGACGACAGTATAAGAACACATCCAACAACAGAAAGACTTATATGACACCACCAGAGTCTTGTGATTCTACACCAGTAACACTTGAACATACCAACACAGATGAAACAGAAGAAAATGACATTAAAAAAGACTTCATGAAAAAAGATAGAGGCCCTCAAAAAGATATGAGACAATCCCTTAAAAAATGGAAGACCAAACAACTCCCCCCCCCCAAAAAAATGCAAGAAATCAACAAATCTCTTAAAGAAAGCAAGGAAAGCCAAGAAAAAAGAGTCAAACAGATGAAGGAAACAATTCAAAAAGTCCAGGACCTGAAACTGAAATTGAGACAATAAAGAAAACACAAACTAAGGGAAAGCTCGAAACAGAAAAGCTGGGTAAATGATCAGGAACTACAGATGCAAGAATAACCCACAGAATACAAGAGATGAAAGAGAAAATCTCAGGTGTTGAAGTTAAACTAGAGGAAATAGACTCACTGACAAAAGGAAATTTTAATCCAATAAATCCTTAATACAAAATATCCATGAAATGTGGGAGACCATGAAAAGACCAATCCTAAGAATAATAGGTATAGAAGAAGGCAAATAAATCTAGGTACAGAATATATATTCAACAAAATCACAGAAGAAAACTTGCTCAATGTGAAGAAGGACATGCCTATGAAGGTACAAGAAGCTTAACCAAACCAACTGGATTAAAAAAAAAAAGAATGTCCCCTTGCCACATAATAATCAAAACACTAAACATACAGCACAGAGAAAGAATATTAAGATCAGCGAAGGAAAAAGGCCAAGTAACATATAAAGGCAGACATACCAGAATTACACCTGAATTCTCCATGGAAACTCTAAAAGAAAGGAAAGCAAGAAGGTTGTGGAAAGATGTTAAATGAACACTAACAACCACAGATGCCAACACAAACTACTCTACCCAGCAAAACACTCAATTATTATAGAGGGAGAAAACAAGATATTCCATGGCAAAACCAGATTTAAACAATACACACCCACAAATCCAGCCCTACATAAAATTCTGGAAGGAAAACTCCAACTCAAGGGAGTTAACTACACTCACAAAAACATAGGCAATCCATAATCCCACTTTACCAGAGGCCAAAGAAAAAGTAGGGTAAATCTACTCACAATATCAACAAAACAAACAAGCATCAACAATCAATGGTCCTTTATTTCACTCAATATTAACGGTCTTAACTTGGCTATAAAATGACACAGGCTACCAGAATGGATATGAAGACAGAATACATCTTTCTGCTGCATACAAGAAACACACCTCAACTTCAAAGGCAGATACTACCTCAGAATAAATGGTTGGGAAAAGATTTTCCAATCAAATGACCCAAGAAACAAGCTGGTGTAGCTATCCTAACATCTACCAAATTATACTTCAAACTAAAATCAATAAAAAGAGATGAAGATGGTATTTCATATTCCTCACAGGAAAAATCCATCAGGACCAAGTCTCAATTCTGAACATCTATGCCCCAAATATATAGGCAACCATGTTCTTAAAAGAAACATTACTAAAACTCAAATCTCACATAAAACTTCACACATTTATAGTGGGAGACTTCAACACTCTTTTCTTAACACTGGACAGGACCACCAGACAGAAACTTAACAAAGAAACAAAAGAAGTTATGACCCAATTGGGTTTAACATACATCCATAGGACATTGCAACCAAGTATATACCTTCTTGGCTCCACATGGAACCTTCTCTAAAATCAACCACATACTAGGCAAATAGCAAACCTCAAAAGACATATAAAAAATTGAAATAGTCCCCTGCATCTTATCAGACCACCATTCTTTAAAATTAGAATTCAACAAGACAAATTGTGGATACCCCACAAGCTAACAGACACTAAAAAACATACAACTGCACCATTGCTGGGTCAAGAAAAAAATTAAAGACTTTCTAGAATTCAATGAGAAGGAAGACACAATATACCCAAACTTAAGGGATACTTTAAAAGCAGTACTAAGAGAAAAGGTCATAGCACTAAGTGCTCACACAAGGAAGCTGAAGGATAGTCACATTAGACAATTAACAATACAGTTGAAAGCTTTAGAACAAAAAGAAACAAACTCACCCAGAAGGAGTAGGCACAAGGACATGATCAAATTGAGGGAAGAAACAATAAAGTATAAACAAAGAAAACAATACAAAGAATTAATGTAACAAAGAATTGGTTCTTTAAGATAATCTACAAGATAGACAAACCTTTATCCAAACTCACCAAAATGCAGACAGAGAACATGCAAATTAACAAAATCAGAAATGAAAAGGGGGACATATCAACAGAAACTGAGAAAATACAGAGAAATTTCAGGTCATACTTTAAAAACATGTATTCCACAAAATTCAAAAATTTCAAGGAAATGTACAATTTTCTGGATAGATTTCACTTACCAAAATTAAATCAAGAACAGATAAGCAATTTAAACAGACCTTTAAATCCTAATTAAAGAGAAACAGACATCAAAAGTCACCCAACCAAAAAAAAAAAAAAAAAAAAAAGATCATGGCCAGACAGCTGAATTCTACCAAAAATTCAAAGAGCTAATGACAATATTTCTTAAATTATTTCACACAATAGAAACAGAAGGATCCTTGCCAAACTCTTTTTATGAGGCTATAATTAACCTTGGTACCCAAACCATACAAAGACACAACTAAGGAAGAGAACTACAGACCAATATCCCTCACAAATATGTTCAATAAAATACTGGAAAACCAAATACAAGAACACACCAGAGAAATCATCCACCATGAGCAAGTAGGCTTCATCCCAAGAATGCAGGGTTGGTTCAACATATGAAAATCTATAAATGTAATCCACCATATGAACAAACCAAAAAAGAAAAACCGCATCATAATCTCACTATATGGTGAAAAAGCCTGTGACAAAATCTAATACCCCTTCATGATAAAGGTCTTGGAGAGATCATGGATAATAGGAAGATACATAAACATAATAAAAGTAATATACAGTAAGCCAACAGCCAACATCATACTAAATGGAGAAAAACTTATCTTGATTCTTCTAAAATCAGGAACAAGACAAGGCTGCCCACTCACTCCATATCTCTTCAATATAGTACTTGAATTTCTAGCTAGAAAAATAAGACAAAAAAAAAGAAGTCAAGGAATACATTAGAAAGAAAGAAGTCCAACTGTTGCTACTAATAGATGATATGAATGTTTACATAAATGACCAGAAAAACTCTACCAGGGAACTCCTATAGCTGATACACACCTTCAGCAATGTGGCAGTATACAAGACTAATTAAAAAAGATCAGTAGTCTTACTGTATACAGATGATAAAGAAGCTGAGAAGAAAATCAAAGAAATATCACCCTTTACAATAATAACAAACAACATAAAATACCTTGGGGTAATGCTAACGGAACAAGTAAAAGATATCTTTAAAGAAAGAAATTAAAGAAGATAGAATATGAAAAGATATCCCATGCTCTTGATAGGTAGGGTCAACATAGTTAAAATGGCAGTCTTTCCAAAAGCAATCTACATATTTGATGCAATCCTCATAAAATCACAGCAAAATTCTTCGCAGACCTTGAAATGACAATACTTAACTTCATATGGAAAAACAAAAGATCCAGGATAGCTAAAACAATCCTGTACGATAAAGTGACTTCTGGAGGCATCACCATTCCTGATTTTAAGCTCTACTATGAGTAATTATCCTGAAAACAGTTTGGTATTGGCACAAAATAGACAGGCAGACCAATGGAATAGAACAGAAAATCCTGATATTAACCCATCCACCTATGAACACACAATTTTTTGACAAAAACAGCTAAAATTATACAATGGAAAGAAAAAGATGTCTTCAACTAACTGAATGGTGATGTATAAAAGACTACAGATAGATCCATGTCTGTTGTCATGCACAAAACATAAGTCCAAATTGATCAAAGACCTCAACATAAATCCAGCCACACTGAGCCTCTTAAAAGGGAAAGTGGAAGGTACTCTTGAAAGAATTCATATAGGAGTCTGCTTTCTGAACATAACACCAGTAGCACAGACACTGAGATTGATAATAAATGGGACCTCTTGAAACTGGGAAGCTTCTGTAAGGCAAAAGACACAATTGGCAGCCCACAGAGTGGAAAAAGACCTTCACCAACCCCACATCTGGCAGAGGCCTGATCTCCAAATATACAAATAACTCAAGAAACTAGTTAACAAAGTACCAAATAATCCAATTAAAAATTATGGTACAGAACTGAAGAGAGAATTCTCAATAGAGAAATCCAAAATGGCTAAAAGACCCTTAAGAAAGTGCTCAACTTCCTTGGCTATCAGGGAAATGCAAATCAAGGTAACTCTGAGATACCATCTTATTCCTGCCAGAATGGCTAAAATTGGAAATACCAATGACAGTTTAGGCTGGAGAGGATGTGGTGAGAGAACAACATTTCTCCACTGCTGGTGGGAGTACAAATTTGTGCAGCCATTTTGGAGATCAGTATGGCGGTTCTTCGGGAAAATAGGAACCAGTCTACCACAGGATCCAGCAATTCCACTCTTAGTCATATACCCAAAAGATGCACATCCATGCAACAAAGGTATCTCTTCAACTATGTTTTTAGCAGCATTATTTGTAATAGCTAGAACCTGGAAACAACCTAGATGCCACTAAACTGAAGAATGGATGGAGAAAATGTGGTACATTTACACAATGGAGTATTACTCATTGGAAAAAAAAAAACAACAATGGAATCTTGAAATTTGCAGTCAAATGAATGGAACTGGAAGAAATCATCCTGAGTGAAGTAACACAGTCACAAATATGAATATGGTATATACTTACTCATATATGAATTTTAGACATAGAACAAAGGATCACCAGCCTACAATTCATATTACCAGAAAAGCTAGGAACCCAGGGAGACCCAAAGAGATATATACATGGTCCCCCAAAGAAGGGAAAAGAGACAATATCTCCTGAGCATATTGGGATCAGGGAGGGGCTGGATAGTAATTAAAGAGAGAGTTAGGAGTAAGAGAAGGGGAGAAGAGGAGGGGAGAGGAGAACATGAGGGAGCAGGAAGCCATTATAGGTTTGAAGAGAAATCTGGCACTAGGGAAATATCCAGTGACCTATAAAGATGACCCCAAATAACAATCTAAACAACACGGGAGAGGCTACCTTAAATGCTTTGATAATGAGTTTGTTAACTACCTTATATGCCATCCTATAGCCATCATCCATAGCTGATGGAAACAACCAGACACCCACAGCTAAACTCTGAGCTGAGCTCCTGGAAATCAGTTGCAGAGAGAGAGAAATGATGAGCAATGGGATCACTCCCAAGCTACAGAAACCCACAGAAACAGCTGACCTAAACAAAGGGGAGTTGGAGACCCCAGACTGAAAGCTCAGAAACCAGCATTGGACAGAACCAAGATACCCTGTATGTGGGTAATCTATGGGACCTCTGACAGTGGAACGAGGATGTATCCCTGGTGTATGAAGGGACTTTAGAAGCACACTTCCTTAGCCTAGGGACACCAGGTAGAGCCTAGGCCCTACCCTGAATGACTTGACTAATTTTGATGAAAGCTCCTGGAAGGCCTCACCCTCCCTGGGGTGTAGATGGTAAATGGGACAGGTGGGGTGGTCAGGGGTTGGGAGGATGGGAGGGAGATCAATTGAGCTGGGATCAATACGTAAAATAAAATTTTTAAAAATGTTAAAATAGTTGTGTATTTCTTAATTGAGTTCACTCTTAAGAGAACATCAACTGTTCCATATAACAAAGGCAATACTCTAAGAAGAGTGTCCTCTAAACAATGATATCTCTTCATCAGTATTTTTTAAACTAAATTCTTTTCTTTTCGAGGGGAGAGTTGTACCTTCAAAGGAAGCTTGTCCTCAAGTTCCTAGCACCCTCTGCATGGCTCAGAAGTGAAAGATGAGTTAGTAGAAGTGCATGAGAAAGCTATTGTTTATCTCTGCAGTGTCATGACCCAACATGTAACAAATGTGCTGCTTTCACCCATATTTTCCTGTTCTGAACCGTGGAGCTACAAATTGTATAAATTAATTGTGAAAGACAGGTGGATTTTGACTAAAGAAGAGTAATTAGAGGAGAAAAAAAATAAATGTCCCATAAAGAGAGTTCCAAAAATGTACAAAAGCAGCTTATTATAATTTAAAATTGAAAATTTCCTCAAGTATAGAAAAGGTGTCTTCAAATAGATAAAAGACATGGATCAAAGACAAGGATCCTGAAAGATAGCTCAGCAGGCTGAAAAATCTCTCAGAAACAGAATAGTTCCAGGAAACTGCTCCAATGCCGTGATCCTTCTTCAAACCAAAGCCATGGGAAGGCCTAGAAAGAAGATGGAGCCAGCATCCTCTTGCCACCCCACCTCTTAAAGTCATGGGAAGAGAAGGTATTACTTTAGGAAATAAAGGCAGCAGTTTGGCAACTCAGCGAGTTTGATGGTTTGTTTGGTTCTCACAAGACTTAGTTCTATGCCACAAGCGTTCTTTCTCCTACAGCACATCAGTGTAACTGAGCACAACACTGAGAGAGCCACAATCAATGTAGTTCTGTCCCCACAGTTCTCTAGTAACAAACTATAGAGATGATCACTGCAAATAAAGTTTCCATGGACTCTAGAAGCCTTTGTAAGCACGAAGCAATGCTTATTTGGAAAAGCAACTAAATCTAACCACACAGACCAGTTACTGTGGTAACTGTAAGGTCATGTGTGTGACTTTGCGTTCCTTTGTCTATGATGTGCTTGACCCACTTCAATGAATTAAAGACTAGTTTTCACATATTGGAACAATATTTTTTTAATTTCTGTGCTATTCATAATATATATGATATGAAAAAAAAATTAATTTAAACTGCAGGGTTAACATTTTCTCCACCATTTAATCAAGATTATGTAGTCAATAAAATAGCCATTCGGTTCAGTGCCAATTACTAACATTTAGTGATTTGCAAGGTTTAAATGTTCCTGCTATGGAAAATTGAATGATCAGGTAGTTAAAAACATGAACAGTGACATACCAATTGGCAGCTATTTCTATTGAATGGTACATAAGATGTGAACAACTTCAAAAGTATATGTAATATTATGCTTTGCCATTCAGAAAATTAATCAGGAACAAATATTTTGAAATGTATTATGAATGTTTTAGATAGTTTGTTTCATTTTAAGTTAGCATTATTAAAAATTCTAAATAAAATCCTTTACCAAATGCCTTTGTAGAACTATTAAGATTCAAATAATTAAAGGTGGGGAGGCACACAAAGAACAAAGTTAAGGATATTTTCTATTTTTTTTAGTAAATAGATTTTCTTAGCCTCACCAGATGAGAAAATATAATGCAAAATATTCCTTAAAGCTATTTCTATTGTTCCCTAATCATAAAACTTTATCTGAGCATAAGCTTTTACTATATACCAAAGGTGGAAGGCTTTAGTTTTTGTAACACACACACACTAACACATGTGCATGCATGTACACACACACACACACACACACACACACACACACACACATACGTATATCACCTTTCTGATTGTATGAGCAATCCTGTCTTTAAACTTGAAGCTCTTTCAAAAGCAACATACTGTGCCAAATGCACAGTGATTATATAATGTGGACCAAATCCCAGAGGAAATGTGTGGAACACATCAAAATCATTCTACTTAAGACCTTTTATAGTCATTTGATCTAACAAGGTTTATTCACTAAGGATTTTTGTACTAAGAGGCAGCCATGGTGAGAACATAAGACATGTGATGCCTCAGTGAAACTGGCAGTATTGTGGTCTCTTGAAAACTGTTTTACATATAAAATAATAATATCTATACAAAGCAAATCAGGAAAAAAAACACTATCAGAATCACCCAGTGTTTCAACTAAGACATTGAAAAGAAATCTCAAAAATTATCAATTATAGGTTTTATTAAAACAAAATGAAAACATGTGAAGATGTAGGAAAAATTTATCCTAGCTCTGTATGTTTAGTGTTTTGATTATTATGTGTCAAGGGGTCTTTTTTCTTTGGTTCAATTTATTTAGTGTTTGCTTCTTGTACTTTCATGGTGGAGCAGAAAGCACATGGGACTAAGAAGAATGAGTCAGGGGAAGAATAGAAGACAGGAAAGAGAGAGAGAGAGAGAGAAAGAGAGAGAGAGGACATAAAAAAGGGAGCCATTATAGGATTGAAGAGAAAACTGAACCTAAAGAAATGTCCAGAGACCTACCAGACTGACTCCAACTAACAAGTGGAGCAACAGTGGAAAGGCTACCATAAATGCCCTTCCCTGATAATGAGATCAATGACTAATTTATCCACTATCATGGAGACCTCATCTAGTACCTGTTGGAAACAGAAGCAAATACCTACAACTAAACACTAAACCAAACTAGAATCTAGATGCACAGAGGGAGGACAAGACCATGCTGCAGAAACACAAAGAAACAGCTGACCTGAACAAGGAGGAGCTAACAAGTCCCCAGACTGATTGCTGGGAATCCTGACCACTGAACATGGGTTTCAGCTAGAAGGCCTGAGCAGTCTAAGAAACCACGGACAGTGGAAGGAGGATGTATTCCTGGTACACAAAAGGACCTTGCAGACACATCTCCCATGGAGGGATACTCCCTTAACCTAGAGACAGGAGAGAAGTCCGTCCCTCCTCCAAATGACTTGAATAATTTAGATGACCCCTCCCGGATGGATTCACCCTACATGTGGAGTGGGGTGGGATGAGAGGGGAGGGTGGTCAGGTGTATGTGATGGGAGAGAGAGGGAAAGAGGCAGGAAGGAAGGGAGGAAGGGAGGAAGGGAGAGGAAACTGGGATCGATATGTAAAATAAAATTTAAAAAAGAATTCTCCTAGCAGAAATCCAGACAAGTGGTTAAGAGATACAGAATCATACAGAAAAGACTTTACTCTCCATCCCAGCAAAAGACACAACTCAGCAAATTTAAGAAATTTTCTGGTTCTCATATTTTCAGGTTCCAAACCTGTAGAAGCACTGTGCTAGTCCCCAAACTTTAAACCACAGTCTAGCTCTTAAGAGCCTTAGAGTTCTTTTGGACTTATATTTCAGGCCTGTTCCCATAGGCTGAAACTCCAGGCTAACTGTCACAAACTCAGCTATTGGCTCTTCCTAGCACCAGACCAGGTAAATAAAGATTCAGAAATGATGCCCATGTCATAACAAAAAGAACCCTGTAAACCCAGCATTTAGGTCTGCTACTTAATTAGACTCATTCCTATGACCTCAGGATTCTGGCCACCTCCAGAAATGGGTTGATCCATAAGGCCTCACGCTTCAGATCAGTCCTTGAAAATCCAGTCATCTGGTTTTCCATTATGGACTGAAAATCCAAGGTCATACCAATTCTAGGTCAGCCCCCATAGATCTAGGCCTACAACTGTCTTCATGGATGAAGTATCCCAACTTACATCAGTGTCACTGGTTCATGCCACATCATGTGCTCAAGCTCAAGTATCTTCAAGGGATATAGGAAAAATTAGTTCTCCAGATTCCAGGGTCTAAGTCTATTACAGTGCCACCAAAATTCTCAAAACCTCATGTGATAAGTCACTCCCCATAAACCCAAAACCCGGGGTTTTTCCACCCTACAAATTTAAGCTCCATTTAACAACAAATCACTCCCTCAAACACATTTGGTGGTCTTATGCTGAAGTCCCAGACACTACATCTAAGCTAGCACAACTTCTTGGTTCCATTAACCCAAGCTAGGTTTTAGACTAGCACATATAGGTTGAGATTCAAAGAACATGACAATATATCAACAGCTCCCAGAACCCAACAACCTAAGTCTTCCCTTGAAGACTAAAGAACAAAGTATGACAGTTTTGACTTTAGCATTACCCAGTCCCCCTCTACGGCGCCCTAGCAGCACATGTGAACCCAGCCTTAAACCATTCATAAAGACCTAGACACCTTACCTGCATATCTGAGCCTGTGAAAACCTATTCATCTGGTTTACCATAGAGGACCATGGCATCATGCCTGCAATTAAAAGCTAAGACCAGTCTGGACCATAGTAAGTGAAGTTCTAGTTCCAGCCACATGTACTCAATCTCCAAATATGTCTTTTAAGACCCAGAAGCCAAGCTAGGTCCTGTTAGCATAGAAGCAAAGCCCTCTATACCACTGAACAAGGAAGAAGCAAAGTTCACCAAAGACTCCAGAAGCATTTAGAATCTTACCAGTGTAACCAATCAGAATCTTTTAACCACTGTAAGTAAAAGACAGTTCAAAAAGTAAACAGAAAGGGTTCCTACATCTTACAATGCACAGATGTATGCCAGACCACAAGATCATGAATATTCATGGTAACATGATAGCTCAAAAGAAAAAAAAATTAAATCATCACTGTGAATCCCAAAGATACAAATAACAATAAACTACACTAGGAGAATTTAAAATAAATAAGTAGTTGAATGATTGCATCCACCACCTCCAACTCTCACAATATTAGTGTTCCTTCCTCTGGAATGACCACTGAGCCTTGGGAAGAAGAGGTATGACATACTTGTCCCAGTTAGGGCTGAGAATTTCAGGCTTTTATTGGCTGAACTTTGACCAGGTTTTGATTCTTTGTATTAATCACTGTATACTACAAAGAGAGTCTTCTCTAAATAGGGTTGAGAGATGTACTAATTTATATGTACTATGATAGTCTTTAGTAGCTGATTTAATACTATGTTCATTTAGAAGAATAATTGCTTTTCTAGGGAAAATGACTTAACTACCTTCATGTTCTTGGCCCATAAACAGTGGCAGTCATAAGTTTCATCATGTTGAGTGAGCCTTAGATCTAATCAGAAAGTGGTTGGATATTCCTATGGCACCTATGCTGCTATTGTAACTGGGGACACATCTTATCAGGTCACTAGCTATTGAAGTTCACAGTATTCACAGTTGGATAAGATTTATGATTACTTTTCTTCTCTAGTATCAAAATAGACAGTTGAAATTTCTGGGTCAGTAGCAGCTTGATTACTCCATGTTCTAAGATTTATTTATGTGGTGTCTTTGGGAATATGGTCTTCATATCACATTTTTGGGGGGAGAGGGACATGAACAATAAGATCATTGTCAATAGTCTGTAATGTCACATAATCCCAACTCTGTTTCTGCCACTGGGCTTATTTTATTTTTTAACTTATGGTATCTAGTAAGAGCTTTGTTTTCCTGTTTTAGTATAACTCCAGCTGAAGTCTTTTATTTTTGTATATGTATAAATTTTAGGAAATTTTTACAGCGGTAGCTTTCCATGTGACTCTTTGAAAATGTGTGATTTATATTTATTTTTGTTTGTATTACGTATTCTTCTAAGCATTTTCTCAATCAGGTCCTCTCATCCCTTATCAATTTTAAACCTTTCTTTTCCATTATTCTCCTTCAACACTTTATGCCACTGCATTCTGTCTCTCTTCTCTTCAACCTCTCCCATTGGTCTTCTCTAATTTCCTGGTAACTATGGGTATTCAAAACACTACATATATAATGGATGATTCAATGCTGACATCCACAACGTTTTCCAAATATGACATGGTAGTTATACATAAGAATTTATGGCATTCACAGCAGTTATGACAGCATGCATAAGAGCTGTGTAACCACAAACCATACAAAATCCCAGAATTGAATAGGGAAGAGTACATGAAGTCCCACTTCTAGTTAAGGAGACTGGCAGATGATAGCTACCAGGAGAAAACAAGTCAAAGAAATTAAAACTGTCTATCAATAAAGGTTGTCCAAAGAAATAATCAATGAATTTGAAAATATGTCAATATAAATTTCTCAAACTGAAATCAAATGGAAAGGAATAATGAAAACATACAACTGAACTATCAAGAACTATGTGAAAACTTTGGAAATTGTCATATTTGCAAAATTTTAAGGACAGAAATAGAAAAGAGAATGGGATGAAGAATATTTTATTTAATAGTTACTAAAAATATTTATGAAATTAATGATAGGCATTAAGCTCATAGACCTCAGAGATTTACAGTTATTAAGCAGGATATGTACACAAAGTTAGACATACCATACTGGAGCTGTATAAACTAGAGGCAAACAATAATAAAAGAGAAAAAATATTTTACCTAGGTAAGTGACTATTAGAATTACAACAACTTATCAGAAGCCATGAAAGTAAAGGGGAAATACACAGAGGTTCAAAATACTCCTTTATAATTATTATAATCTGTTCCAAGATAAAACAGCTGGTTTTTTTTAAATGTGAAACGCTATGACTATCCTGGTCAGAGGATGCTCCCACCCTGCCCAGCTTGAGCATACTCAGGGAAGTCTGATGTTTTATGTTCTCTGTAATTGGAGAAGGATGATGAAAGCACTAAAAAAATTTAGCTTTGCTTCAGCCACCAATAGTTCTTTGCAGATCTATTTTCATATTGTTCCAATAGGCAATAGAGCACAATGGACAAAATTATAGACACAAGAACAAGTTGTTAAGCTTCAAATACTGTTTCTAGAACTTTCTACCAATGTCCCTTTTTCTACCTTAACTAACATCTCTATGCTTCAATTTCCTCATATGTAAAGCTAGAATCATCACAGAGCAATGGTCTCAAATGTGAGCATTCACAGAGTGCACAGAAGAGCATGCACTGGATGTTTTACTTACACAAGGTGAGGAGGAAGATGTTTGTTAGCCTATTTTACACTATAACCTGTGGAAAATATTAAATGTGCAGTTCCAGAGAAAATGTCAAAATTTCACTTATGACTAGGAAATATTTAATATGTAATGATGAATTTATGTATGTCAACATTTAAAATGGCATTGTTGTAAACAAGTTCAAGAGTTCTACAACATAAAAAGGAAATATAGAGAAAATCTTCTGTATTTGTACATTTACCAATGAGTACAATAAAAAAATAAGTTAAGAAAGTGCATGTACAATAGCTAACCAAATAGCTTAAATAGCTAACCAAATAAGTATAATACTTTTCCATTTAAAACTTAAGCAGTATTCATTGAAATGAAGAGTTCAATAAGTGAAAATACATTCTGTGATCTACATTATGGATTTTAATATTGAACATACTGAAGTCAAACTCCTTACATTGTTAACAGATAAAACAATATCTTATCAGAATTCTACCTATTTTATAGATGGGCAAACTTATTCTAAATTTCATATGAAGTGACAAGGAGCCTAGGATAGCTGAAGTTATCTCTTAGAAAACAAACTTGGAGAAAGTATAATTCTCAGTTTCACAACCTGTCATAAATATGAGGCAATCAGGAGAAAGTGAAGCTGTTCAAGAAAAGATATGCATATGAACAAAACAGAATTATCAGTGCCAGTTTATCTATGGTCAATTTATGGGAGGAACAGTTGGGAAGGTCATTCACTGGAAAGAAAAGTCTCTTTAAAAAATATTTTCTGAAAATAGAGGCAACCATATGAAAAATAATAGTTTGTCACCACTGAATATGATGTTCAAAAATCAGATGAAAATTAAAGAAAGACCTAAATAATAATCTATAGATGAAAAATTCAGTTACACATTCCCATTACTCTAGTTTAAGGAGTGGTTTCTTATAGATGACATCAAAATGAAAAACAACAATTAAAAGGTTGTTGGATAGGATTCTTTGAAAATTGAAAATTTTCATCTATTAAAGGACAACATGAAGTGAGGCTGGAAAAATACTTGAAATTCAATAACAGGAAATTAATTAAGGACTGGATGTATTTCAGTGGCAGGGAGCTTCCGTAGCATATTCCAGCCTGTGTTCAACACCCAGCACTACAAAATAAATTATTACAATTACGTAATGAAAGAATAAACAAAGGAATTTAATAGGCAGTCCTTTCAAGGATTTCCTCAAATAGATAATAAGCAGACAGAAAGAAGCTCAACTTTACTGCCAATGAGGAAGCTGAAAGTTAAACATTGCAAATAGTATCCACTTAAGACAGATATCATTAAAAATAAAGGGAAATAACAAATTATGTAAAAAATGAGAAAATGTTAAAATGCTCATTTCTTAATGGTAGAATGAAAGATGGTAAAAATATGTATGGAAAATAGTTCATCAGTTATCAGTCTTGTTATCCAGCAGTTATGCTCCTATATATGTACATAAGAAAATTAAAGTGGCATGTACATTCAAAAGAATTATTTGTGAGTATTTATAGAAGCAGTATTCGCAATAGCTCAGAGGTGAAAAATGACATAATTTCCATCAATTGAAGGAAGGTTAAACAAAATGTGATGAAACCATAAAATCCAATATCGTGAGTTTAATGAAGGAATAAAATGCACACTACAAGTAGATACATCTTACAATGCTGAGATGATCTGAAAATTTTAAAAAAAAAAATGTGGGTACATATGGTATAATTCCAGATTTAACCACCATTTGTCAGGTGCTTGGAGCATGGAAAACTCAAGAACGCCTACTGGCTGGTACTGGTTTTCCTTTCAAGATCTCAAGAATATTCTAGAATCAGACGGTAATAGTTTCACAACATTATGAATATATTAAGACCACTGGATGATATGCATAAAACAATAAGTTTTATAATATAAATTACTTATCTCTAACATTTTGATAGTGAATGATCCAAACATGGTTGAATTTAAAAAGTATTTAATAAAGAAAGTACTTATAATTATACCAGCAAGTATAGACAGTAATGTCCATTCTGCTTAGTCCTGCAGCTGTTCAGTCGTATTGTGGTTTAATAAGGATTAGTATAAACAATTAGGCCGAATAGATGTTTATTAAGGGAGAAATAACTCACAACAAAGGCAGATAAACGTGGCAGGTTCCACCGGATCCTAAGCCTTCCAGCATCCACCACCAAAAAGAGCGGCCCCAACCCTTTCCCAGCCTTTTCCCCCAGGTCACGTCCGGCCCTACCTCCACCCCAATGGGCGTGGCCTAAGCCACAGGTGCCAACAAGGTGAATATCTTGCTACAATTCCCCTTTTAGTCTAAAGAAAAGATTTGGGCTTGATACAAAACTATATACAAAACAGTGAATAACAAGTGTGCTCTAAGAAAAGGAAAATCGAGAACAAAACGACTACATATCTAGTCCTAGCGTGAAGGCATAACAGAGTTTACAATAGAGTTATCCTACGCTAGAAAGTTTACGTCTAGTACCTAATATATCTAACTAGGAAGAGAGAATAATAGTTGTGATAGTTTAATCTACAAACTTATCAAGACCTGAGAAGGAAAATAGTGATACTAGGGTAGACAGGAAGTGTAGATGGGCAACTTCCAAAAGATGCAGCCAGGACAGAAACAGCAAGCTACCTGGACAGTCACCCAAGGTCTTACAGCAAATTGGTACAGCCAGTTTTGGCTAAGGCCAAGAGTACCTGACAGTCCACAACAAAAGCAGGGAGGTAGAAAGGCTGTCTTACACTGACTTGGCAAGGTTCAGCAGTCTTCTGTTTCTCTCCTACAAACACATAGGACCGCATGTCCAGATCTGTGGTCAAGGTAGGGGCAGTTCCTTGCCCAAGAGGCCATAGCTGAAGCGAGGATGAACTCCAGAAGGAGCAACAACAGTGTACAACATACTTTCAGGAAGGTGCACAGTACTGTCAGGAGCAACAATGTCTCATGTCAATGGAGTACTAATATTAAAACATTTAAATGATATTAAAACATTTAAATGCCATGTTCTGCAGGTCTATGAAGTGATTGGAGATTAAGCATCTATGTATTTTTAAAAGTTTTTAACTTTTTAGAGGTTATAGGCCATTGCCCTACCCAGACAGGTTTTTTTGTTAACCATTTTAAGGGTAGGGCTTTTGGTTTTTCTGTTTGATTAGCACTTGTCATTTGTTTTTGTACAGCCTGGATATTTGGTGCCTGTCTTGTATAGTACGTTATAACATTTTTTTTCACAATCATGAAGTTGTTTATGGTTCCTATCTAGTACTGGATGAATGTTAATCTGTGTATTTCATTGCTATAATAGATCACGACCCCATAAGTTTATTGTTATATCGGCCACATATGGTCTCAACCTTCCTCTCTGACCTTCTGGTCCTACACATTCAATCCATCTTGTGCTCTGTTTTACCTGAGAATTGAACATTTACCTCTTGCAGGGGCCATCTAGGAGGCCAGGATTTATTAGTTATGATAGTTACCTCAGCCTCCGTGTCTAGTAAACCTTCAAACACTCTGTTATTCATTTTAACTATTAATCTAGGCCTATGACTATTTATAGAGGTTTGCCAAAATATATGCCTTTTGTTTCCTTTTTTCATGATTGTTTCAAATTCCATCATTAGTATGTCATCCAGAGCGGTATCAGTTTTTACGATAGGCACTGGATTTTCTAATTGTCCTGTGGGAGATTGCCCTCCACTGTGACTGGGAATGTCCGGATCATCTTTGGCATGTAGTTATGGTTATAGTTTTCCTTAGTTAGGATTTAAGATAAGATACATATAGGACTTTAGACTCACAAGGATAGGATAGATAATATTTTATTTAAGTCTTACAAAATGTTAATGGACTAAATATTGTTATCTGTGATTCTTATTTGATAAATGGACTAAATATTGTTATCTGTGATTCTTATTTGATAACTGTTGTATGATATATTTTGCTATGTTAAGGTTAAACCTCTTCTTTTTATTTTAGACAGAAAAGAGGAGGTGATGGGAGATGTCATTCTGCAAATATGTTTCTCATACTGGTTAAACAATAAAGCATGGTTGGGCCAATGGGAAAGCAAGATAGGCAGGGCTAGGATAGAAGGAGAAAGGAGGAAGTAGTTAGGAGGAGTCAGCATGTAGAGCCTAGAGGAAGCAAGATTCCGGCCGCAGTGCTCAGATAAGATGACCACTTGAAAATATTTAGATAAGTAGAAATGGGTTAATAATTAAGGCAGAGCTAGCCCATAAATAATAATAGTAACTGGCCAACAGTATTGTATCAAATACAGAGTCTCAGAATGTTATTTGGGGCTCGCATGGTGGCAGGACCAGGCAACTGGTAGGGAGGAACAAAGAGTGGGGAAAAAACGTGTGTAACACGGTCACAAATAAACACACAGAGGCTTATACTAGTTATAAACTATCTGGACTATAGTTCAGTCCTATTGTTACCCTACAACTTAAATTAACCCTTAATTCTTATCTATATTTAGCCACCTGACTTGGTACATTTTTTCTTATTTTGTTTCCTCTGCATCTGTCTGGGGACTGCATTTCTTCTTTCCCTCTTACTAGAATACTCCTAGTCTGGTTGCCCTGACTATACTTCAAGTCTGACTGCTGGCCAATCAGCATTTTATTAAACCAATATGAGAAGCAAATCTTTACAGTGAATAAGAGCATTATCTTATGTCATTTTTTTTTCTTAGCAAAATTGGCCTACTGGGAAAAGAACCACACTTGCCTGGACTATTGACATTGGACATGCTGTTCTAATTGGACAAGCAGAATATAAGTAGAGGCTGCTGAACCTTGCAGGGACAGGGTAGGACAGTCTTTTGAATTTTCTTACTTCTAATAATTGTCTGTCAGATACTCTAGGCCTTAACCAAAGTTGGTTGCCCTGATGTTACTGTGAGAACTTGAGTGTCTGTCCAGGTAGCCAACAATTTATGTCATTTCTTTCACCTTTAGGAAGTCACCCACTTGCACTCCCTGCATACCCTAGTAATGTTATTTTCCTTCTCAGGTCTGTGATGAGGATGAAGACTAGACAGTCACAGCTAATATCCTCTATTATCTTAGCTAAAATATATTAGATGCCAGACTTAGACTTTCTAGAATAGAGCAGCTATTGAAGTAATCTCTGTAATATGCCATTTACCCTTGGCCTGGACATTTAGTATGCATTTCTTGCATATGTTGCTCTTGCTTGTTGTATGTTTAAATTTGTGTATGATTTTACCTTTTTGATCCTGGGCTATCCATGATATCTGTTATCATTGTATACAGGTTTTGTATCAGATTTTAAAACTTCTTATTTAGACAAAAAGGGAAAATGTAGTTG
Organism: Cricetiscus sungorus; assembly: GCA_030556225.1. Taxonomy (NCBI): domain Eukaryota; kingdom Metazoa; phylum Chordata; class Mammalia; order Rodentia; family Cricetidae; genus Cricetiscus; species Cricetiscus sungorus. Next base: position 44,648,437 of record JANBXA010000398.1, read on the forward strand.
TATCTTGTTTTGCCAATAGATTTGAAGTACTGGCCTTAGGGTGTGGCTTCTGTGTGTGTACATGAACATTTGTAATAGAGGAGGGATCTGGCTCTCACACTTGGTTTGTTGTCTGATAATCCTGTATCACAGAATCTTAAACCCAAATATGTAGCTAGTTGTTTTCCCCAGCCTGCCTGGTCCCAATAACACGCAGAGACTCTGTATTTGATACAATACTGTTGGCCAGTTACTATCATTGTTTATCAGCTAGCACTGTCTTAATGATTAACCCATTTCTACTATTCTAATTATTTACTGGCTCATCTTACTGGCCAGAGTGGCTGGCATTCTACCTCTCTGGGTTCTCCATGTTGACTCCTCCTCATTACTTCCTCTTCCTCCTAGTATCCTATCCCTGCCTCTCTTGCTTTCATATTGGCCAACAGGGCTTTATTCATTAACCAGTATGAGAAACATATTTACAGAATAACATCTCCCATCACAAATAAATATCTGTTATTCTTTATTCTTCATTCAGGCATTGTTGAAATCCTATATCATGCCCACAAGCAAGATTAAGGGGTAAAGCAAGGCATTTTGAGATACAGTTGTTGGTAGCAGGGAGAAAGTGCTATTAACCCCAACTGACACCAGATTTTAAAAGGCAAAGAAGAGAATGAAGAGAATACAGAACTTAGGCAGAGCTGTAATTATCACTGAAAGGGAGGGCAGCACAAGTGAACTGTTTTTTCCACAAAGGCTTGCTGTTCTTGTGAAAGAGTCTGACTGGTCGGCATAGTATCATGTTCCTTTCATGCCTAATTATCTCTTACTGATGCTTCTCCCTTGGTTCAAACTCAACACACACTTAGAAAGTGAGGAAACTGACCAAATTCAGGCAATAGACACAAGTACTCTAAGCATAGAGATGGTGGGAGAACCGGTGCTGCTCTATTGAGAAGTGCAAAGTTCCCAGCCATTTCGGGACAGAGAATGATATCTGATGGGGAGCAAAAGTAAAGGAAGAAGATCCGTAGGAAGTAATATCAGAGAATTTACCTGTGGTGATTGTGAAGAGATATACTGTAAAGGGAATACTGAGGCCTTCCTTGATTTTTGAAACAAGTATATAGGAACAAAACATTTTGGTGAATCATAGACCAGAAATGTCAAGTCACCTCATTTTCTTGCTTTTAGAGTTGAAAATCTAACCTTGCTCATTGTACACCTGATGTCAGTATTCGTTCAAGGAAAGATAACTTGTTTTTAATAAGTTTTCCCACTACTGCCTTCATTTTCTTGAGAGTGTAGTCTTGAGATTGAGACTGCTCTACCCAGAAGAGTAAAAATTAACCAAATGACATTTTTCTCACATATTTGGGAATACTAAGGAGCTCTTAACTTGAGAGTCCAAATCTATAACTAAGGGAAACAAAGTATTCAATTAATTGAATTTGCCTGGACTTACCGAGATTGTTCAGAGAGAACAACCACATTAAATAAACCAATCTATTTCTAGAATAATGTGTTTATAGTGGTATCTCCATAACTGTGAGATTTTCAACACAAAAGCCACTATCCTAACAACATTTCTGCATAAAGGTGAACCAGGACTTCTGTGGAACTTTAGTCCTGCCAGGTTAGAAGAGAAAAAGAGAACACAATATTACTGAAAAGATTTCTACAATAACATGAGTAACTTGAATTGTTTGTTACAAAGGATGTGCTTCTCAGTCATTTTCAAAAGCAACAAGCTTATTTTTCTGTCTGATTGAGATTCAACACATCATATTGTACCCCTTATGTTGTTTTACCTTGGGACATCACAGGTACAGACTTCTGGATGGAAAAAGACAGCTTTTGGTTTAACTGTGCTTCATGTATGGGGCACAAGTTGTGATGTCAGCCAAACAGAAAGCGTTAATAGAGCCCTGAACACTCCAGAGCAATGAAGCTGGCCTTATTGTGGTCACTCTGAAAATACTACCTGACCAGTGCAGACCAAGGGTTTGTCATACTTGCGGTTTGGAGCATGATTTAATGGGATCACCTGGTGGCCACAAATACTTTATGGGCCAAAGATTATGTTTATTGGTGCCAGGATAGAATCATCTTACACTCCTTCCGTTAGATTTTTTCACACTGTATCATGTTGGGACTTGTCATTTCATGTTGGAGTAACTAAAAATACATAATAACAATAAAGATGGACAAGACTGCTCTCAGTATGTTCAAGAACCCATCTTTCTGGCCTATCAATTTAAGCAATTTCTGGCCTATTGATTTAAACTATTTGAGTTACATCAAATCACCTGCAACATTGTTCTGACAATCCAAAATCACAAGATCCAAAGAAATTCCATTTTGGCCAATGGGAGGCCCAAAGATGACTCTAGGATTCCAGTGACATCCACATCTGATCTGTTTGTGTGGGAAGCAGCTGAGGGGGTGATGAAGTAGGCCCAATGTGGTGAAATGGGAATAGATCCTCTGCATGTACAATTTGGCTTTAGTCTTGGAAGTTCCTAGTTGTTAACATGAGAGTTAATGTTTCAAATAAAGCACATAAAAGTCAGACCCTTGTGAGATGGTAATCAGGGCAGAGTCCTTGTTTACAAGGTTCAAAGAGAACTTATAGAGCCAACTATAATCCCATACCAAAGCTATTTTTATGTCACAGACTATACCATCTAATGGGGGAAAGTAGGGATTTCTTAATAACCTAAAAATGACATATTATTGTTCCCAGTGATACTGTTATGACTTAGGAATCTCTAGCTCCAGCTTGAATAGAAAGAAAATTTCCCAAGAGGAAAACATGATTAGACTGGCATTCAAGCCAGCTAGGTTACAAATGAGGTCTGAGGCTTCCGAAGAACATATATGTGAGTAATATACAGACCGAACAGATTATATTTAGGAATATATGTATATGTGTATACATGCACATATATGAATATAACAACAATTAATGAAAAAGAAACCATAGATTTGGCACAGAGTAATGTGGGGTATATGGGTGGGTAGATTTAGGGAGGGAGGAAAGGGAAAAATAAATGATCTTAATATATTATAATCTCAAAAAAATTAAAAAGAAAATGTTTTTTTAAAGATGAGCATAGTTGAAAATGAATGGTAAACAATAAAATAATGTGTTTGTTCATTTAATTACATAATGTAAATACTTTAATATAATTAAGATTATGTGTGTACCATGGGCAACAATAACAGCATTTAAGTTGTATAAATATGATTGAGCATAAATATTCCTTATTTTCTTAAGAGAGCTACATAATAAATTATCTTGAAGATTTTTATCAGAAGAGTCCATATATAATGCACAAAGCACTTTTACAACAGTGTTTATCATATAACAAGCAATAAATATTAGATGTTGTGCTGGTTTCTTTTTTATTATTATTAATTCAATACAAGCTTGGTTCATCTGGCAATAGGGAACTACATCTGAAAAAAAATGTCTATAGCACATCGCCTGTGAGAAGGTTGTTGGGCATTTCCTGATTAATGATTTATGAAGGAGGCCCAAGGCCACTATGGAAAGTACCTTCCCTAGAAAGATGGTCTTGGATATGAAAGGAAGCTTGCATACATGGGAAACAAGTCAGCCCTGCCTCCAGATTCATGCCTTGAATTTTTGCCTGATTCCCTTTTATCACAGACTATAGCTGTAAGAAGAAATACAGTCTTTTCTTGCCAGTTTACTTATGCTCATGATGTTTATCACAGAAAACAACCTAGGGCAGACATCATCATTCTGTCTTCACAATTTAATTAAATATAAAGTATAAAATGTTCTGTACCCCTTCTAGTTGTTTGGTTGGTTATTCTTTCTCCCTCTGCCACTCCCCAGCTCTCATTTTTGTTTTCTTCAGACAGGGTTTTTATGTATAGCTTTGGCTGTCATGGAACTAGCTCTGTAAGCCACATTGGCCTCAAACTCAGAGATATATACCTGCCTCTGCCTTCGGAGTTCTGGGATTAAAAGAGCCAGCCATCATTGCCTAGAAATAGCTGGTTATTTTTTATTGAAAAATATCATACAATGAATTCTGGTAATATTTCCCTTCCCAATTCTTCCCATATTCTCTCAAATTCCTATACAAATATACCCAACTTTACATTCTTTTTCTGTTTATCTATAAAGACAAGCAAACAATCAAAACTCAAACCAAGCCTAAGGAAAAAAAGAAACATAAACAAACTCAGAATCACAAATGCACTGTTTCATTGGAGGTATCCATCACCTATGGCTCTCTCCCTCTTCTTCTGCATAACTCTCTGAGACTTGAGGGGTGGGATTTGATAAAGACAATCACATTTAAACTTAGTGAACCAAAGTTTCTCAATCTCTATACATTCTCCATTTGAGGGTTTCCATGTCACTTCTGTTTTATTGCCAAAATAAAGCTTCTCTTGTGAAGGCTGAAAGAAACACTGACCAATGGGTATAGCAGTATGTCGACAGAAGTGATTTAATTGCTATGTTCCTTTAGTAGATCCTTGGCTATGTTAGTCATATCAGATATTGGTTCCATCTCTTGGAAAGAGTTTTATATCCAACCAGGAAGTGTTTGTTCATTCCCATATTATCTGTGCCACTGTTGAACCAGTACAGGCAGCTCACTGTTTTAGGTCACAGTATTTGTAGTGATGAGAGTACCTCACAGTAACTCGCATGCTAGTCAGTTGGGGTAAGGGTTCTAGTTATGCACCAACTCAGCTTCTTCATGTTCAATGACACATGTTAAGTCTTGTTTTCAACAATAGGACCTGATCAACAGCTTGTGTGAGTAACCAATTACCTTGGAAGTGGGCTAAGATGTTTGAAGGTGTCCATAGAGCTCCTTTGACCAGATACTCACCAATATATAACATATTCGTGGCATTGAAGGTTTTATTTGGTGGCTTAAGATGTTTAGTTGGGGAATTACATCCTATATTATTTGGTGACTACAACTAGATCTTTATCATATTCATATATAATTTAGGAAGCATTTATAATACTAACTTTCCATGTTTTCTTCAAATGACCTTTAGTATTTGTTCTTCCTCTACACATTCCCTCCTTTTTCCTTCTCTTCCATATTGCTCCCCATTTAATCCTCCCACTTGTCTCTCCATAGCAATGTATTCTACTTCCCCTTACTAGGAAGATCCTCTCTCTTCTGCCAGTTCAGTGCTTCTTACTTCTCAACCTTTTTTTTCAAATACAGTTTCTCACGTTGTGGTGACCCTCAACCATAAAATTATTTTGTTTCTTTGTCATAACTGTAATTTTGCTACTGTTATCAAAGGTAATATAAATACCTGATATGTGACCTCTGGAAAGTGCCATTCGATACCAAAGTGGTTGTGAGCAACTGCCCTGATTCCTTACTGGGTACCTACTTTCTATGGTTATTAAGATTGTAGCACAATAAAATACTGATGGCTTAGAAGATAATATCTACACATAAGAAAAAAGAGAAAAAACCAATATGTGCTTCATTATGAATGACACTGTTTCCCTTCTTCTATACATTAACTTGAACATCTCATGATTTAATTTTTCTTAATCAGGTAAAAACTATTTCATTGTGTAAATACCCAGTTTCCTTATCCATTCATCCTTTAATGGACATCTAGGCTATTTCCAATTCCTGGCTATTATAAGTAGAGCAGCAATAAACATGAATGTGCAATATCTCAGTAGTATTATACAGAGTCCTTTGGGTATATGCCCAAGAGTGACATAGCTCAGTATCAAGATAGATTTATTTTCATCTTCTTGAGGAAATGCCACACTGATTTTCACAGTGATTATGTAAGTTGAAATCCCACCAGCAATGAAGAGGATTTTACTATCCTGGCATCAATGGCATTATGTACTGTATTTATCTTGGCCATTCTGACAGTTTTAATTTGCACTTTCATGATGGATAAGGATGGTGGACATTTCTTTAAGTGTTTCTCAACCCTTTGCCTTTCATATTTTGAGAAATTTTTGAATAGTTTTGTAATTCATCTTTTAGTTGAGTTATTTTTGTTTTTTTTAGTTTGATTATTTCTTTATATATTTTAGATACTAAATCCTCTATCACATGTAAAATTGGAAGATATATTTTTCCATTTTGTAACTTGCTTCTTTGTCTGAATGATGGTGTCCTTTGCTGTACAAAAAAAATTTCAGCTTCATGAGATTCTATTTCTTAATTATTGGTTTTAATGCCTGTGCTCTTGAAGTTCTGTTCAGAATGTCCCTTTCTGTGGCTATGAATTTAAGATTATTCTTCTGCTTTCTCTTCTATCAAACTTAGGTTTGATACTTACATTAACTTCTTGAAACTCTGGAGTTGTTTGGCACAGGGTGATAAATCCTGATCTATTTGCACTCTTCTAAGTGCTGTCATGCAGTTTCACCAGCACTATTTGTTGAAAATGCTGTCTTTTCTCCAGTCTTTATTTTGTCTTTAGCAAAAAATCAGGTTCATTGGTATGGGGACATGTCTGTGTCTTCAATTTAATTTCTTTTATCAATGTGCCTGTATTTATGCTGATACCAAGTTGTTTTATTATTATACCTGTTGTTGTTTTGCAGCTGCTAGGGCCTAAGAAACACAAACACGAGATTGAGCGCCCACGTGGAGTTTATTGAGAGAGGGGAGAGGAAAGAGGGGGGTAGCTGATGGCCAACCGAAAGCAGGGGGGGGAGAGAAAGACAGAAGGGGCAAGAAGCAAGAGAGAAAGGCAAGAGAGAGGGAGATGAGAGAGAGGGACAAGGAGAGAGAGAGAGAGAGAGAGAGAGAGAGAGAGAGAGAGAGAGAGATGAGAGAGAGGGACAAGAGAGAGGGACAAGAGAGAGAGGGACAAGAGAGAGAGGGATGCACTTGGTGCGCTTGCTTTAAAGGGGGAGCTTGTGCATGCGTAACCCAATCTCCGCCCAGCCAGGTGAAAGCTAGGTAAGGCCTGATGTAGTGATTACGTGGCCATAGGCATCCTGCTCATCAGAGGCGGGGCCCACAGACTGCCAAGCCTCAACAATACCTCTGTATTAAATGTTTAAATTTTGGATTATAATACCTCCATCATCACCATCATTATTCAGGATTGTTTTAGCTGTGCTGGTTATTTTTTCCATATGAAGTTGAGAATTTTTTTTCAGTTTCTGTGAAAAATCATTTTTATGTGGACTGCATTTGAGTCTGTATACTCCCATGAAGAGAATATTCATGCTCACTATATTAATTCTACTAATTCATGGGAAATCTTTCCAGCTTCTCTTGTCTTCCTCAATACTTTCTATTGCTGTGGGTATCTGTGGTGGTCTATCAGATACATGGAATTATTTCTTTTTTCTTAAATGTGTTAATATTTGATTTTCTATCAAGGATGTCAACGTTAGGGAAAGTTACGTAAGCTGATGAGAAAAAAAGTGAATTATATTTGTTTGTGCAGGATGCTTTGGAATTGTTTTCTAGGGCTATTTGATTCATGACATGGTTGAACTCTAATATTTAGTTTTTGTCTGAGTGATATATCTATTAGCAGGATTGAAATCATTATCACTATGTGAAAGTTTATATGCAATTTTGGCTGTCTTTTTTTGATTATTGGTGCTCTTCTGTTGGGTGCATAAATGTTTAGAATTACAACAACCTTATTTGCTTTAATGAGTATGTAGTGTCCTTTCTTATATCTTCTGACTAGTATTCCCTTATGGTTTATTTTGTCAGTTATTACAAGTTGCTACACCCTCTGGCTTTTGGGGTCCATTTGGTCAGAATAGCTTTAACAATTTTTTTATTCTAAATTGGTATCTATCCATTATGATAAAGTATTTTTCTTGGATGTAGCAAAAAAGGATTAATTCTCTTTCCTGTTGGTCTAAATCAAGCCCGTTTTTGCTTTTGCCCATCAACTCTTGGACATGTGATGCTCTATCACTCTAGTAAAAATTTCACATAGCTCTGAGACTCTCAGAATGTGGCCATTTGATGTGCTTCCCATTTTGGTGTCACCAGTTCTGGGCTACCAGTGTTATAGAGAACTTATATTGCAAAATGCTGATCACATTTGAGTGCTTCTTAAATGCTTTTAATGGGAAACAGAAAACCACTGTAATCCTATACTAACTTATGAGTGCTGTGGCTCCACACATAGAAATCAGTCCAGCTTCCAGCTGGCACAAAGCCTACAACTCTATCCAAGCCCCAGATAGAGCAACCCCTGAGAGACAAAAATACACACTAAAAATCTTACAGAAGCCTTTAAATTGTTTTCCTTTAATCTACTGAACTATATGAAGTACAGCATGTATAAAGATTCTTCTAGGAAAAGATTCTCAGTAAATGTTATCATTAAATAATTGTGGTGGCAATCATAAAGAACCAAGTGGCCCTAAAGCATAATATTGAAAGACAATGGCATAGTAATGATTGCAATTGAGAGAAAATTGATGTAATAAAATAGCTTGATGGACAAGAAAGGAGCACAGAATTAGAGTAAATTTTCATTGCCATAGTCTGAGAAAAAAATCTAACATAATTCACTCAGTCTCCCTTCCACAATCCTGTAAATGGAAAAAAAATGGCATTATATGAAGTGCACAGAAATATAGAAATACAGAGCTCAATCATGAGATCTAAATACAAAATGGCCTTCTTCCTAGGGATCACTGAGAAAAAATTGATACCATGTCAAGGGAAAAAGGAAAAGCATGAGCCTTAGTATTTTCCTTTACAAAGGAAGTCGGAATGAGAGTACAGTAGGAGAGTACTCTGAGTACCATCTTGAAGTCACAGAGTGGCCCCTTAGGTATTAGTAAATATAAAATCAGACTGAACAGAAATTTATTTCAACATTAACAGACTTTCATAGATCTTTTTGACTGTTTACTTTCTTATACTACATATTTCTTCCTTGATCTACTACAGTCTAATTCTGGTCTCTTATTATGAAGATATTAACATTTCAGGATTATTTTTACTGTGTTCAATGCATTGTCCTTTCTACACCCTTTAGTTTTTCACTGAAATTTTATTTATTTTGGAATTTATTATATGAAGATTTTCTCTTCAGTTGTCCTTCTGTTGCTCAATCCTCTTCCCCATTTGAGCAGTACTAGTATTTGTCTTTAATCTACTAACTTAGCCTACTATCTTTTGCTATTTCTTGCTTCTCTTCCTCCTTGAGAAGCTTAAATAACTCATTTTAACCAACTTGGTTTTTCTCTCAAAATTCTTGTCATTTTTATGAGCTTAAAGTTTAACACCTCAGTATGGACCTTAGGTAGAGCATTTCTTTATATTCTCTTATTAGAATTTTATTTATTACTTATTCAAACTTCATGGCTTCTGCTCTTTACAATCATTCTTAGGTACAAGCAGACAATATGGCTGCCATTATTCTCTTGGAATTCCAAAATTAGATGCAAAAATTGATAAGAGAGAATGTTAAGAATTGTATGGGATGTTTTATGAATTTTACAAATTTTTAAACAATTAATTGAAATAAAAATTAGTTTAGAATGAGATCATACTAAAGAATAGAAGGGTCTGTGAATCTATTTTCTTGAAACATGACATTTTCATTTATGAGCATTGAGAAAGACACATAGGCTCTTCCTAGTATCTTGTATAATTAAGGTATCTAACAAGTTAGGTGTGCAGAGCTCTTTTGTGACAGAAGGTGAAATTGTAACTGTTATTAGCTTATAGGAAATTGCCTTGCAGAACTCACCAACATTCTAACTTTAAACTTGACTTTCGTCTTTATAAAAGTCGTACTTTTGTGATGGCATGCACCTTTAATCCTAGTATGTGGGAGGCAGAGGCATGAGGACTCTGTTCAAGACCATCCTGAACTACAAAGCAAGTTCCAGGATGGCTAGAACTGCTACACGGATATCCCAGCTTGAAAGAAATAAAAACAAAAACAAAGAAAGTAGTACTTTTTCATTTAGCTCAAGACTTCTCAGATTGGGATGCCAAGCAATAATTACTTAAGAGTGAAAACTTTTTTCACTCTGTTTTTCAATTTCATGTGATAATTAATGTGAGAAAAGGGGGTATAAAAGGACATCTCTATTTTCATATGTTAGTTAGAAAAAGCAATATTGACAAGATCAAGTACTGTTTTGATCATTAAATAATTACAGATGCTATAGAAGTTTGCAACTGAATAAAATTCATGTGAATGCCAAAATTCTGTGTTTGTAACTCATTGCCTTAAACATATGGAAATTTAATTTAAGACAAATGCCTGAAATGCATCTAATCATGGAGACAATAGTAGTATCTAGTGCATAGACAGTAGTACACAAAAAAAGAGCAAAAATATACATAATGCTTAACTGTGTATTACATGAACAAAACCAGATATTTTTACTTCAAAGCATTACTCTCTTGTTCAAGAAGTTTGTAGTAGTGCCAATGTAGCTACTTCTGAGAGGAAAGCTCTGAGTTATAAATCTGTGGAAAAATAAAGTCATAAGTATTTACACATTCTCTAAATGTGTAATAAAACAAACCCCTAGAAATTTGCCCCTACCTTCCCAAATGGAAGTACAAAGAGTGCAATGAGCATATTAAACACATCTGAAACAAAGTAAAACATATGTCTGATGTCACAGTAATGTGCGAGTTACAAGCAAAAGGCAAGGGCACAATTTCTGCAGCCGTGAATGACATCACTATATTAATTTCTTTAACTCACATTTGTTTACCATCCATTCTGGTTACTTTATCTTGCCCACAAGTGGGAAACTATGAAAGGAAAGATGAATTAAAGAATGTAAGCCAAGATGCTTATAAAGAAATGCCAACCTTATATCACTGGAAGACTAGAGGAATCTCCATCTGAAAGAAAGAAAACTATATCATGAAAAGAAGAGTCCTTAATATCTCAAGGGATTTGTTGGTCAGCCTCTAATATCTTGTAGAACATAACTCCATCAAATTGTGGCAAGACCATGCAGGTCAGGAGAAAATAAATACAATGAGCATATGAATGATTATTTTCTTTTTTTATTTTATATATCAATCATAGTTCCCTCTCCCTTGCTCCCTTTTTCCCTCTCTCCCACCCTCTCATGCCCCCCAGACCACCCTCCCCTCTGAACCCCCCACTCCACATGTAGGGTGATGCCTTCCAGAAGGGGTCATCTAAATCTGTCAGGTGATTTGTAGTAGGGACATGGCCTTCCCTCCTGTCTTTAGGTTAAGAAAGTATCCCTCCAAGGGAGATGCGCTCCCAAAGTCCTTTTGTGTACCAAGTCCCTTAGACTGCCCAGGCCCTCTAGCTGACAACCATATTCAGGAGTTCTGAGTCAGTCCCATGCTGGATACCCAGATATCAGTCTGGGGGGCCCATTAGCTCCTCCTTGTTCAGGTCAGCTATCTCTGTGGGTTTCTGTTGCGTGATCTTGTCCTCCCTAACTGAATCTGGATTCTAGTTCTGCTCAGTGTTTAATTGTGGGCATTTGCTTCTGTTTCAATCAGCTACTAGATGAGCTCTATGATGGTAGATAAGTTAGTTGTCAATCTCATTATCAAGGAAGAGCATTAATGGTAGCCTTTCCACTGTTGCTTAAATTGTTAGTTGGGGGTCAATCTTGTAGGTCTCTGAACATTTCTCTAGGTTCAGTTTTCTCTTCAAACCTATAATGGCTCCCTGTTTTATGCTCTCTCTCTCTCTCTCTCTCTCTCTCTCTCTCTCTCTCTCTCTCTCTCTCTCTCTCTCTCTCTCTCTCTCTTTCTCTCTCTTCTATTGTCTATTCCTCCTGACTCAATCTTCCCAGTCCCACATGCTTTCCTCTCTTTCTATTCTCTTTCTCCTAGTTCTCTCTCTACTCACTACCCTCCCACTCCCCATAAGCTCAGGAGATCTTGTCCCTTTCCCCTTCTGTGAGGGACCTTATATGAATATCTTAGAATCCTCCTTGTGCCCTAGTTTCTATGTCAGTGTGAATTATAGGCTGGTGATCCTTGGCTCTATGTCTAACATCCATATATGAGTGAGTACATACAATATTCCTCTCTTTGTAACTGGGTTACCTCATTCAGGATGGTTTCTTCAAGTTCTATCCACTTGCCTGCAAATTTCAAGATTTGATTTTTTTTTCACAGAGTAGTATTCCATTGAGTAAATGTGCCACATCTTCTTTATCCATTCTTCAGTTGAAGGGCATCTTGGTTGCTTCCAGGTTTTAACTATCACAAATAATGCTGCTATGAACATAATTGAACACATGTCTCTGTTGCACAGATGTGGATCATTTGGGTATATGCCTAAGGGAGCGATTACCAGGTCCTGTGGTAGACTGATTCCCATTTTCCTGAGGAACCATTATACTGATCTCCAAAATGGCTATACAAGTTTGCCCTCACACAAGTAGTGGAGGAGTGTTTCCCTTTCTCCACATCCTCACCACCATAAGTTGTAATTAGTGTTTCTACTTTTATCCATTCTGGCAGGAGTAAGATACTGTTTTGCTTTGCATTTTCCTGATAGTTAAGGATGTTGAGCACTTTCTTAAGTGTCTTTTGTGGCCTTTTTTATTTCCTCTATTGAGGGTTCTCTATTCAGTTCTATACCCCATTTTTAATAGGGTTATTTGGTGTTTTGTTGACTAGTTGCTTGAGTTTTTTGTATATTTTGGAGATCAGCCCTATGTCAGACTTAGGATTGGTCAAGATCTTTTCCCAGTTTGTGGGCAGCCATTTGGTCTTGTTAACTATGTCCTTTGCCTTACAGAAGCTTCTCAGTTTGAGGAGGGCCCATTTATTAATTTTTGATCTCAGTGTCTGTGGCACTGGAGTTATGTTCAGGAAGTGGCCTCCTGTACCAATTTGTTCAAGGGTGCCTCCCACTTTCTCTTCTAAGAAGTTCAGTGTGGCTGGATTTATGTTGAGGTCTTTGATCCATTTGGACTTGAGTTTTGTGCATGGTGATAGACATGGGTCTATCTGCAGTCTTCTACACACCATCATCCAGTTGTGCCAGCACCCTTTGTTAAAGGGTGCTTTCCTTCTCCCACATATACTTTTAGATGTTTTGTCAAAAATCAGGTGTCTGTAGGTGTGTAGGTTGATGCCAGGATTTTCGATTCGATTCCATTGCTCTACTTGTATATTTTTGTTCCAATACCAAGCTGTTTTCAGGATTATAGCTCTGTAGTAGAGTTTAAAGTTGGGGATGGTGATGCCTCCTGAAGTTCTTTTATTATACAGGGTTGTTTTGGCTATCCTGAGTCTTTTGTTTTTCCATATAAAGTTGATTATTATCCTTTCAAGATCAGTGAAGAATTGTGCTGGGATTTTAATGGGGATTTCATTGAATCTGTAGATTGCTTTTGGCAAGATTGCCATTTTTACTATGTTTATCCTACCTATCCAAGGGCATGGGAGATCTTTCCATTTTCTGGTATCTTTTTCAGTTTTTTGTTCTTTAAAGACACAAAGTTCTTATTGTCTTTCACTAGTTTGGTGTTACCCCAAGAAACTTTATGTTGTTTGTGGCTATTATAAAGGGTGATGTTTCTCTGTTTTCTCTCTCAGTCCCTTTGTCGTCTGTATATAGTAGAGATTTTTTTAGTTTATCTTGTATCCTGCTAGTTCACTAAAGGTGTTTATCAACTGTAAAAGTTCCCTGATAGAATTGTTTGGGATGCTTATGTATACTATCATATCATCTGCAAATGTGAAAGTTTGACTTATTTCCTTTCGAATTTGTACCTCTTAATCTCCTCTTGTTGCCTTGTTGATTTAGCTAGAACTTCAAATACTATATTGAAGAGATATGGAGAGAGAGAGAGGCAGACTTGTATTGTTTCTGATTTTAGAGGAATTGCCTTAATGTTCTCCCCAATAAGGTTTTTTTTTTCTATTCTTTTTTTTCCTTTTTTTTTTTTTTTTTGCTGTTGGTTTACTGTATACTGCTTTTTATTATGTTTAGGTATGTTCCTATTATCCATGATATCTCCATGACCTTTATCATGAAAGGGTGTTGAATTTTGTCAAAGGCTTTTTCAGCATCTAGGGACATGATCATGTGTTTTTTGTTTTGTTTTGTTTTGTTTTCAGCTTGATTATATCATGGATCATGTTGATAGATTTTCAAATGTTAAGCCATTCCTGCAACCCAGAGATGATGCCTACTTGGTCTTGGTGGATGATTATTGTGCTGTATTCTTGGATTCAGTTTGCCAGTATTTTAATATTTTTGCATCAATGTTCATGAGGGATATTGGTCTGTAGTTTTCGTTCTTAGTGTGGCTTTGTGTTGCTTGGGTACCAAGGTGATTGTGGCCTTGTAAAAAGAGTTTGGTAGTGAACCTAATGCTTTTATTGTGTGGAACAATTTGAGGAGTATTGGTATTAGCTGTTCTTTGAATTTCTGGAAGAATTCTGCACTGAACCCATATGGCCCTGTGATATTTTTGGTTGGGAAGCTTTTGATGGCTACTTCATTAGGGTTATAGGTCTATTTAAGTTGTTTATCTGTTCTAGTACTAGAGTCATCAAAATCAGGTGTAATTTTGATAGGTCTGCCTTTATATGTTATCTGGCCTTTTCGCTGCTCTTAATAGTCTTTCTTTATTCTTTATGTTGGGTGTTTTGATTATTATGTGTCGAGGGGTCTTTTTTCTTTGGTCCACTCTATTTAGTGTTTGGTATGCTTCTTTACTTTCATGGGCATGTCCTTCTTCAGATTAGGAAAGTTTTCCTCAATGATTTTGTTGAATATGTTTTCTGCACCTTTGAGCTGGGCTTCTTCGCCTTCTTCTATGCCTATTATTATTAGGTTTTGCCCTTTCACAATGTCCCACATTTCCTGGATGTTTTGTTTTAAGGATTTGTTGGATTTAAGATTTTCTTTGGTCAATGAATCTATTTCCACTAGTTTATCTTCAGTGCCTGAGATTCTGTCTTCCATCTATTGTATGTTGTTGGTTATGTTTGTGTCTTTAGTCCCAATCATTTGCCCAGTTTTTCTATTTCCAGCATTCCTTAGTGTGTGTTTTCTTTATTGTCTCTCTTTTAATTTTTCAAATCGTGAACTATTTCCTTCTCCTGCTTTTTTTTTTTCTTTACTCTCCTTACTTTCTTTAGGAAATTTGTTCATTTCTTTCAATTTTTGTTTGTTTTTTCTTCCATTTCTTTAAGGAATTTTCTCACATCATCTTTGAGGCCTCTATCATTTTAATGATGATATTTTTTAAGTTGTTGTCTTCTGCTTCATCTGCTTTGGTGTGTTCAGGTCTAGTTGGTGTAGAGTCCCTAGATTCTAGGGTAGTGCCATGCTTGTCTTTCTATTGTTAGGTGTTTTCTCATATTGCTGTCTTCCCATTGCTTCTTTTAGTGGGTGCAGGTGGCATCTCTCTCTCTCTCTCCTAATCCCATGGTGGGCTTGGGTGGTTCAGAAGTTCAATGTCTATAGCTCTGGGTGGTCCAAGCTCTCTAGCAGGTCTCTCTTCAGGCAGATGCCCGGCGATGGGGGTCAAAGGTCAGGCTCCAGCAGAAGCACAGTAATGGGGGTCAAAGATATGGCAGGCAGGGACTGAGGATGGTCCCGTGGGGATAGATAGATCTCTGTCCAGGGCCTGGAGCTCCAGCAGAAGACTGGGGGTGGGGGTCAGAGATCAGGCAGGTAGGGATTCAGGGTGATTACACGTGGATATGCAGGATATGCAGGTCTAGTGTGCTCAGAGCAGCTCCAGGAAGTTCCCCAAAGGTGGTGAGATTGTTGGATCTGGCATATGAATGATTTTTAATATAACTTGTGACAAAGCTGTTCTATTAAATCTAATTACTACCATATTCATATCCAATATACATTACCCTCTCAGGTCTATGTAAGATCTATTCTCTATGAAATAACATAAACCTACAATGTTTATCATTGGGAAATAAATGACAAGCCCTCAAAATTAAATATTAAACCATGAGGCAATTTGAAAGACAAACTATAGACAAGTGTGGCTTTTGACTTTTAAAAGTGTAAACCATTGTTTAATAAATACAGTAAGATAGTAATTCAATGTCTTCATCTAGTACTAGAGTCATCAATCTATGTCCTTAAATATATTTCCCACTCTAGTCTTCTCATGCATTTTGTAAAAGTCTTACTGTATCACATGTATGTTCCGTTTATATAGTCTACAGCTGCCTTTGATCCACAATAGAGTTGAATTGTGGCAACTGAAACCATATGATCAACAACGATTCAAATAGTTCTAACTAGGTATTTTTTAAAAGGTTATTAATCCTGACATCGAATTAGGAACTTTGTAAACTTTAGGACCAAACATTCAGATGTCTCCTTCCTCCTCCATCTACTTCTCTTCATTCTGTCAAAAATTTGATTACTTTTGAATGTTCTTCATTTTCTTCCTGCAGGCTTTCTCTAAATTATATCACTCCACAGTTTCCGGAGGCCACAGAAAGGTCATTGTTCTGGGTTATCATGGCTGAACTACTGTAATCACTCAACCTCGCTTGATGAAGATGGTAAGTTTTGGAATAAACATGTGGGAGCATTTTTTTTCAATAGTGCATCACTCAAATAATAAATCAGGAGTGTGAGACTACTCAGAATTCTCTATTCTTTAATAATCAGAAAAAGAAGGAGAAATAATAGGATTCATCCATAAAGAAAACATATTACAAATATAAGAAGTCTATAAAACATTAAGGTGGGTCTAAGGGTAAACTGGAGATATAATGAAAATCTTCACCATATTTATAAGTAAATATATTTGAGGTCCCATTTGTCCAATAAATTATGGCTCCTTGGGTTTCATATTAGTGGAAGGAAATATAAAAGGTTTTGTTGAAGATAAAATATTTCTAAGTGGTTCATGAGCAAAAGATCAGACCCACAGAAGCATATATGATCAGATATGATTCAGATGGTCACATGGTGTTCTGTACCTTAGGAACCTAAAGACTCCAAGAACCAATAAGTTTGACCACTAACTTGCCAGCCACCACACAATACTATGCCTCTAAGGAAACCATTAAGCATCCTATAATCTGGAATTCCACATAGGGACCAACAGAGCCAATCAGTTTTCTTTCCCACCCTCCAGCCACTCCACCCACTGGGCTGCTCATGTAGTTATCCATATTGCACAGAGCCAATCTGTCCACTTACCTATCCACCAATCACCTGCTTTAGGGAGACTGATTTAGGGACATGTGGCATTCTGAGATCTCAATTCCAAGTAAGGGTACGCAGAGTAGACTCCATCCCACCAAATGCCATGTTCAATGAAGCCACAGATAGTTTTCACTTCTGTCACCCTATCCTCTGCCACTAAAGAATTATATGTAGAACCCAGCAAGCCTTTCACCCCTTTCTAAAGATTAGCTAGGGGAATATTATAACTTAACAGAAATTTGCTCCTGGGCTCAGGATTTTCACCTACCACAAACTAAGTTGGAGCCTTTTTCTCATGTTCCATTCATGAGAAACCAAGGTGAAACCATATATCCATATCTAGAACCAAATCATCAATCTAACTCAAGGAACCTACATCTCATTGTGAAAACACAAACAATATGAAAAACAAAGACAATATGCTTACTCCAGAAACTAGTATCCTCACTGCAATATCACACAAAGAAGATAACTTATTTAAGTATACAAAGCAATGATTTCAAAATGATAATTGTAAATATACTGAAGGAACTTAAAATGGATATGAATAAATGCCACAATTCTTCAGTATTTTTTAAAATTTATTTTATGTCATTTGGTGTTTTGCCTGCAAAAATGTCTGTGTGAGGCTGTTGAATTCCCTTGGCAGTATCTGTAGAAGACGGAAGAGGGCATAAAGTTACAGATTTTTGTTAGCGGCCATGTGCGTGCTGGGAATTGAACTCAGGTCTTCTGAAGTACAGCCAGTGCTCTTAGCTAGTGAGCCTCCTCTCTAGCCCCTCTTTCTTTTTTAATTTTTTTTTACTTATTTTATCTAAGAGTGCTCTATCTTCATATGTTCATATGCCTCTTAGTGCTAGAAGAGGGCATCAGATTCCACTATACATGGTAGTGAACCACCATGTAGTTGCTGGGAATTGAACTCAAGACCTCTTGAAGAGTAGCCAGTAATCTACCTCTGTATTATCTCTCCAGCAACCAGGTTTAGTTCTTCTAAGGTGAGTTAACACCAATATTTTCAAAGTATTTCATAATGTACAAAGGAATAAACAGTTCCAAATTCTTTTTATGAATTCAGTATTGCCTGATACTGAAGCCAACAAATTAGACCCATCTCCTCGATGAACATGGATCCAAATTTTCTTAATCCATTTTTAAAAAGTTTTTAAAAGTGAGTGTGTGAAATTATGAAATAATAAATAATAATAATAAACACAATAGTATTGAGCTTAAAAGAAATTACAAACTGAATTTAAAAATACACCAAAAGTATTATTGACAATGATCAAGTTGGGTTCATGTCAGAGAAGAAAGGATGGTTCAACATTTGTAAAAAGAAACCACATAGATTAAATGTCAGAAACCACAAGACCATCTCATAAGATGCAGAAAATACCTTTGACAAAGTCTAACATTACTTTATGATAACGTCCCAGAGAATATAGGAATATAAAGGATATCTCATTACATAATCCAGAAAATATACAAACCCATATCTTAACATTTTGCAAAAGGGGAAAACTCAAAGTATTTCTACCAGTATCAGGAACAAGACAAGAATGTCCACTTTCTCTAATCCTCTTCAGTATAATGCTTGAAGTATTAATCGTACCAATAGATAAGAAAAGTAGATAAAAATACAGTAATGGGAAAGGAAGAAATGAAGGTATCCTTATTTGCACTTGACATAATTCTATACATAAAATACCCCAAAGACTCCATGGGAATCTCCTGAAGCAGATTAACATATTCAGCAAAGAAGGATATGAAATTAGTATGAAAAGCAGCAGCCTTTCTGTATACTAATGACAAACATCCCAAGGAAAAAAATGAGGAAAACTGCCATTCATAATAGCCTAAATTTTTAAAAATAAAATATTTTGAAATAAATCTAAGGATCTGAAAGACTTGTAAAATAAAAACATTAAGACATTGAATAAACAAAAATGATACTACAAGTTAAAAAGGTCTCCTATAATTATTAATTAGTAGAATTAACACTGAAAATGGAAATTTTATCAGCTGATAATTCCCTTTAGTAAAATGATTAGCTACAAGATACACTAAAAATATTATTATCTTTCCTATATACAAATGATAAACTGGGTGAAGAGAACTCAGCGAAACAGCACTTTTCACAATAGCCACAAATAATATAAAATATCTTGGGGTAACCCTAACCAAGCAAGTGAAAATACTTGTATGACAAAAATATAAGTCTTTGAAGAAAGAAATTAGAAAAAAATAAGAAGATGGAAAAAATCTGCCATACTCATAAATTGCTAGAAATAACTAGTAAAAATGACCATCTTATCAAATGCAATCTACAGATTCAATGCAATCCCCACCAAAATTACAACACAATTCTTTAAAGATCTTGAAAAAACAATACTTACTTAATATGGATAAGTAAAAATCCAGGGTAGCTAAAACAATCCTCTACAATAACAGAACTTCCAAAGGTATTGCCATCCCTGATTTCAAGTTCTTCTAGAGAGCTATAGTAAGAAAAACAGCATAATATTGACATAAAAACAGACAGATGGATCAATAGATCCAAATAGAAGACCCCGTGGTAAAGACTCAAATCTATAGACACCAAATTTTTGATAAAGAAGTTAAAATTATACAATGGAAATAAAAGCATCTTCAACAAATGATGATGGCATAACTGAATGCTGAAGAACACAAATTGATCCATATCTGTCACCATGTCCAAACTCAAGTACAAGTAGATCAAAGACCTCAACATGAATTCAGTTAGGTTTGACCTGATTGATGAGAAAGCGGGAAATAACCATAAATAAGTTGGCATGGGTGAAAACTTCTTAAATAGAACACCAATAGCACAAACAGTAAAATAGATAATTAATAAATGGGATCTCATGAAACTCACATGCATCTATAAGGAAAGGGATGTTGTCAATAGGACAAAATGGCAGCCTACAGAATGGAAAAAGATCTTCATCAACCCCATATCTGACAGAGGGCTGATATCCAAAATATATAAAGAACTCAAGAAACTAGACATAAAAAAAAGCAACAACAAATGGGTCTCAGCTACAAAGCCTGGGCAGTCTAAGGGACCTCAGAGAGCAGAACCAGGATGTATCCCTAGTGCACAAAAGGCCTTTGGGAGCACATTAACCATGGAGGGATACTCCCTTAACCTAGAGACAGGAGACGAGGCCTAGTCCCTACTCCAAATGACTTGACAAATTTATATGACCCCTCCTGTAAAGCATCACCCCATATGTGGAGTGTGGGGGATGGAAGGGGAAGGTGGTTGGGGGGCATGGGACTGTGGGAGATAGGGAAAGAGGGAGGGAGAAAGGGAAGAAAAGGGAACTGGGATCGATATGTAAAATAAAAGGAAAAAAGAAAAATGGGATACAGATTTAAAAAGAGAATTCTCAACAGAATCACAAATGTCATTAAAGAAACGTTCACCATTCTTAGCCATCAGGGATATGCAAATCAAAATGACTCTCAGATTTCATTTTACACCTATCAGAATGGTTAACATCAAGAACAAAAATGTCAGCTTATGCTGGAAAGGATGTAGGGCAAGGGGAATAAACTTCTATTGCTGGTGGGAGTGCAGACTTGTACAGCCACTTTGGAAATCAATGAAGTGGTTTCTCAGAAAATTATAAACCAATACTACTCTTAGGCATATACCCAAAGGATCTTCAATAATGCCACAAGTACACTTGTTCAACTATATTCATAACATCTTTGTTCATAATAGCCAGACCATGAAAACAACCTAGATGTTATTCAACTGATAATAGATAAAGAAAATGTGATACATTTACTTAATGGATCCTTACTTGTCTGTTAAGAACAAGACATCATAAAATTTGAAGCAAAAGTGATGGATCTAGAAAAAAGAATCATCCTGAGTGAGGTAACCCAGATCCAGAAAATCAATCATGGTATGAACTCACTTATAAGTAAATATTAACATTAAGTAAACAATAACCATGATACAATCTACAGACCCAGAGAGGCTAGATAACAAGGAGGGTTCATGGGGCAGGGGCATGGATTTCCCTTGAATGAGAAATAGAAAAGATCTTGTGAGTGGATTGGAGGCAGGTGGGCATGGGAACATGAAGGTTCAGACTGGGAATGGGTGGAGTGGAACAATATTGACATTGATGACTGGAAGTAAGGACATTTCAGGGTCACATACTAACATGGTGCAACAGAATCTCCCAGGAATCTATAAGGATAATCTAAGTTATGTCTCCTAGCAACAGTGGTTATGTAGCCAGAACTGGCAGTCTCCTGTGGTCATTTGTCATCAGAGAGCCTTACATGCACAGGTACAGGAAAAGACCTATAGGTTCTGAACAGGACCTAAATAGTATACCTATTTGTTTCAACAATTGACAAAGAAGACCACATGGAACTAAAAGGCCTCTACAGATGAAGGGTATCAACATTCAGTTGTAGAGCACCCTAAAGTATGAGGAAAATATCATACCTAGATATACCTTATATATCTCATAAGAAGTTCATATCTACAATATACAAGGAACCTAAAAAAAACAAAAAAACAAATAGTCATCAGGCAAAAAAACAACCTAACTAGCAGTTAGAGAATGAGTTTGTCTTTGGGTTTCCACTGCTGTGTTAAGTACCATGTCCAAAAGCAACTTAGAGAGAAAAAGGTTTGTATTAGCTTAAAACTATCACTCTGGTAAGTCAGAAAAGTAACTCATAGAGGCATAACTAAGCAGAGGCCATGAAGAATTATTGCTTACTGCATTTCTCAGCCTGCTTTCTTAGAACTCGGTACTACCTTTTCAGATGGCAGTAAGAAGTGGTCATCAGTCTTAACTAAATGTGAACCCTTTGAACTATAATAACAAATGGTCTGGCAATATATGTCCACTGATAAAATAGTTGCATAAATTTTAATAGATTAACTAAAAATTTTGTGATTGGATTAAGGTCTGTTCCATGTGATGTAATCCATACCTCATACCTTATCTGGCCCACTAGCCTGAGGGTAGAAATATTATAATTCTAGAGGAAAGAAAGCTACTATCTTTCCGATAATTAGAGATGGTATTAGAAAGATTCCTAGTGACCATTATGCATATAGATCGGTGCATCTCTTAACACATCAGAGAAGCTGCTTCTTACAGCTAAGGACAATAACATAGAGACCTACACACTTAAATCATAAAACATGGAGGAATCCAGCTAGTACTGACTTGGAAGCTTTATCCCTACTGTCAAGCTTTCAAAAGTCAATGTTCAAATGTCAAAGTTTTCAAAAGTCATACTTCTCTCCCCAAGTATCAACTACAATTGGGAAGCAAGGGGTGGAAAGATCTTTAGAGTCAGAGATGGTGGGTGATTACAATGGAACAGTGTTTCCTGGCCATGGTGGGGCAGTTGTACATAAGATCTCACAGCAGTTGTTGCAGCATTCAGGAGACCTATGAGAGGTTATGTCAAACAAATTCTCATCATGGAGGAGGAGAGATAGGTAAAAATCCCCCTGTGGCTGAGGAGCTATTGATAGCTGATGGAAGAAAAAGTCAAAATTCTGAGATTGTGCATCCTTGTAGGCCAACTAGGCTTCCAAATCAGGCCCTACAACCAAGAGTATATGTGGAGCACAAAGCAGACTCCCTATGTTTGCTAAAGGGGAAAAGATATCAGGAGGTTGAGTAAATAAGGAGATGGTTGGGTATCTAAAAGGAACTGGAGTAGGGGTCAATATAATCAAAATGCATTGCATGAAATTCTGGACAAAAAAATACTATTTTTAACAGAAGGCTTGATCAAGTATTAGTAATGCTCATTTGTGGTTTCTAATGGTTAATTTGAAGAGTCCTTAATATTTTCATATTTTTTGGTTCAATATCTTGCTATATATCCCAAACCAGTTTCGAACTTATAATTTGCTTCTCTCAGCCTCTTGAGTACTGACTGGGATGGGAGGTATGTACCACTGTGTCCTCTAGTTTTTAATCTTTCTTCATCCATTTTTCCTTTCTTTTAAGTAAGTTTTGCCTTGGCTAATAAAGCAATTGATTTGTTTATGGTATTTCATAAATGTGCTTCATTGTAGGCAAACCCAACGGCATCCTTCGAGATTACAACCTGTGTGAGCCCTCTTCCTTCTTCCAGAGAGAGTCCCCATCTGCTTCAGTATCACAACTGTTCATTTACTCTTCCTATTCTCACTCTCTCAAACCCCTTCTCATGATACACTTTTTAGTGTTTTGACCAACATACATAAAAACATCATGTGTACACAATTTGAACTATTTAGTCTGTATATAAGAGAAAACATGAAACATTTGCATTTCTAATTTTGATTTATTTCACTTAACATAGTAATGTCCAGTTCCATCTGCTTTTCCTGCTAATATAATCATTTCATTTTCTTTACAGCTGTACACAAATCCCACAGTGTATAGAGATGATTTCTCTTTATTTTATAAATAAAAAGATTAAATAAATAAAATAGGTGATAAATTATTCATAAGTATTTGTTAACTGTAAACCACATTCATGAAAGTGAATAGTAAAAAGAGGAAATTCAGTTTCTATTTTTAACTTTACAATATAATAAAAATAACAAGGCAATTTACTGTCTTGTTTTGCTGAGTTTTATAACACAGCTAAGTCAGATTCCTTATTCAGAATTGGATATTGCCAATCTGATGGTCTCAACCATAACAAAACGTTCTATAATGTGCACACAGTGGTAAGTGATGCTTATTTCCAAATAAGCTAAGTGCTCTATTTGTACTAACTCATTTAAACTCCGCAGCACTGTACAAGGGACATGGAATTAAAATAAAGTTGAACTTAAGGAATTATAGGTTGTTAGACATTACATCATGAGAAACAAAATCACATTACCAATTAAATTATTTTACTCTATTACAAGACTCCCCCTGATTTCAGAAATGTGCATCATGAAAGTTTGTATTTCTTATGCTCACTTTTGAGGTGAGGAAGCCAGAGGGCAAGTGGATGACTTCATCTTGGTCACTAAACTGGAAACTAGAAGAATACTTGATCTTAGAAGCTGAGTTCTCCTAAATACAATCTTTAAAATTGGAGAACCATTTTTAAAATTTAATTTCCCCAGAAAAACGAAGGTGTTGCTTCTAGGCTCAGACAGCAGGAGCAAAGTCACAAGATACTAGTAGCTACCACAGAGAAGGGATTTTCTTCCTGTGGCTGCTGGTTTATTTCGTTAAAAGCTCCAGATATTTCTACTGTATTTGGATTTTCCATACCTTTGACTGCCTCATAACCATGAATTGAAAGAGAGGTAAAGTAAAACCAAGACCTAGAACAGGCCATAATAATGTGTTGATTCAGAACACATTGGTAAGATATTAGTAAATGCCACACTAGTGAAGATGTCTTTTCAACAAAAGCATGCATGGATACAGACAATAAAGTCTCACAATTTTAGACTATGTATTTATAAGTGTATATTCTAAAGTGGGATACATATTTATAAATTCCTATTTCAACTCCCTCAAGACCACTTACAAAAGTCTTTGTAAAGAGAATATGAAGTAAGACTGCAGTTAGCTTTATTTGTCATAAAGACCTAGGTCATTTCTTGTGAGGACAAATAGGAAGGTTGTGATCTCCCTAAGGACCAGAGATGGTGATTTCTACTCCTTCCAACAATGCTTTTCATGGTATTTCTATAAATCAAGGCAACAATTAATTTTACTTTCATCATCAAAGCACTTTGCGTTTATCGGCAAGTCCAAATGTGTTTTGTTTAAAACTATACCACTTATATTAGGTTTAGTGAGCCAGTCCTTGATAACAATAAAATCCTCCAGGATTTTCACTGTAAATTGATCTGAACTAAGTCTTTATACCTCAGTGGGCCTGACACGATGGAACCATGCATGCATTTTAGACAGTTATGGCTGTCAGAGGCAGATCCACAATTTACCAACTTGTTCTTAACACAGAAAAGCAGGAGGCAGGATTTGCAATTTGCAAATATCCATTATTGACTCTTGCTTGAATATTGCTAACAAGGCTTCTTGGAAGTGAGATTTTACATTATTTTATGAAACCCACTTTGGATAAAACAAGAGCCACCTTACAGCATATGTTCTGGCTTATCCAGTACCACAGAGTTTGAACCACAAGATGAAATTTCTTTGCCTTCCATCATGTTGAAGATGACTTTAGCTTCCTAAATCCAGAATATATTTCATTTTAATTGTAGTTAGTTCTTGGGTTGCATCCTCTATAATAAAAATATTTTTTAACATTAAATAAACTATATACATAAAGAGTCATTGGAAACGAAAAAGGTAACCATTTTATTGTGCATAAAGTTTATTTCATATGAAAGCATAAAACACAAAAGGGATTTTCTATCTGATGTGCTTTGTATGTAATGCTAGCAAAGTCCTGGAATGGAAGAAAAGAGGCAAAGGGCAGAGGGAAAAAATTAAGTGTCTGTGTAAAACAGTGATTGTTTACTTTAAATGCAAGGGATATTCCTTTGAAGTGAATACTGTACTAAGTGTTAAGCCAAAACCAAAATTATATGAATGGAAAGAAAGCAAAGGCTTTGAGTCCCAGTGGATTTTTAAAATTCCTGTGGAAAGTTTGATTGGCTGTCTTTCTTCTCATAAATAAACTATTGTGGTCTTAAGACATGTGTTGTGTCTTGGTTTATTGAATTCTGAATAGCAGGAAAAAAAGTCTCTTGTGGGTAGTAAACAATGTATTGGCATTTAGAGTCAATACAACAGATCAAGTTTAAACTAAGAGACTGCTCCTCAGAATAAAAGGCCAAGACTCAGTTTTTGTGCAAAAAAAAAAAATCTAGCTTCTTTCAAAATTATTTAAACTAAATTATGACAAGAGAATTATTCTTGATCACACAGATAAACTCAACATTGCTTGATCTGAAGAGTATTAAACACTATCACTGTTATTACAGAGGGCAAAATGTATAGTTCAAAATCATTAGCATGGAGGTGCTCGTTAATCAAGAATGCCTTGATCTGACTTGATTTGTGCACTAAAATGTTCCTAACAGTTTTACTGACAAAAAAACTATGAAAAATTTGAATGAAAAAGACATCATATATCATTGTTTCTGTTGAAATCATTTTGCTTTATGCAAATGCTAAATTTTCATTTTTAATTCTACATTAAGTATTTTAACTGTATTCTTTAAATCTACAGAGAGCAGAGAGTTTTTGTTTATACTAACTATTCAAAGTCCCCACCAATATCATGTATACACATTTATCATGTGTATTCATGTGTATGCAGGAGCAGAGCTGTCCTTCAATTACCATTGGAATTTATTCTACTAGTTATCTATTATGTTAAATGGTGTAATGTAACACATACTTTCACCAAATATATAACACCCAAGTGGAGTGTATCTTGTATATGCGGAGTAGTTATTCTGTATTGTTCACAGAAGGAAAAATGCTCAGTACAAATGCATCTTCTCAAATCTTTATTCATATTTATCAATATACATATTGTTTTCTTGTCAAAAGCTATATATTCTTTGATAAAAGGGAGTTGTCTAAAATTATAAAACAATGTATGAAGAAAAAGATTTCAAATTTCAGAAAAAAATACGAAAGTGGTAAAAGTTTGAGTCCCCAGTGGATTTTTCAAATTTAACTAACCTTAATAAAATATTCACAAATTTTTTTAAAGTATAATAGAATTAATGTTTTAAATAACACATTTTAGGTAGTCCATTAGATATGGTGGAGCATTCTCTCTATATATTATTCTTTTCTTCATGGTTTTATAATGCACTATTCTACTCATTATCTTGAGGGAAGATGTAGTAACTTCAAAACAGACTGTAAAACTATAGTAATCAAAGCTATATGATATAGAAAAATAATGATTAGAAAGTATTCTTACACTCACAGATAAGTGTAGCTTTCATCAAAGAATTTTCTTTTTATAGAAAATTGAAAATATTTAGAAAACCAAAGATGGACACAATGCAAAGACCAAAAGACACACAACCTTTGTATGCAAAGCTCAGGGGAAATCATAGCAGAGGAGTTGGCATGATAAGGACCAGGAAGTCTGCAGTGAGACTGTGTCTCCTAGACATGGTTGACTAAACAAGACATAAGTAATTCCAATATCACTAAACATGCTAATTCAGAACAGGGGAAGTGTTAAAGAATGCCACTCCAAGTCAAATAACTACTAGCAATACTGATTGCTGAGAGAGGGAGAATTGCCCTCTTCCAGAGATGAGCCATGTAATTGGTTATCAGTGGTCAGTCCTGAAATCTTATACACACGAACACCAAAAAACAACAAAAATGGACCCAAAAGATTGCACTTAAATATTTGTGTATGCACATATATACACACATACACACAGTTTCATTCTTATGTTTAGTATAAAAGTTGGTTTACTATAAAAGTTGAACTTATGAGACAATGATATATTTTGTACTGCTGCAAATGAAGACCAGCAGATGGGTAAGAGTTGAACCAATGTCCTTGTGGTATATGTTCATAGCAGCATTATTTGTAATACCCAGAACCTAGAAGCAACCTAGTTGCCCCTCAACTGAAGAATGGATAAAAAAAATATGGTACATTACACAACGAAGTACTACTCAGTGGGGGGGGGGCAATGAAATCTTGAAATTCATAGTCAAATGGATGGCACTAGAAGAAGCCAGCCTGTGTGAGGTAACCCAGACACAGAAAGACAAATATGGTTTGTATTAACTCACATAAAAAGACAGGTAGACCAATGAAATCTAACTGAAACCCCAGATATTAATGTACACATCTATGAACATCTGATTTTTGACAAAGAAGATACAAGTGCACAATGGAGAAAAGCATCTTCAATAATGATGCTGGCATAACTGAATGCTGACATGTAGAAGATTGCAGATAAATCCATACCTATTGCCATGCACAAAACATAAGTCCAAATAGATCAAGGACCTCAACATAAATCTAGCCACACTGAACCTCTTAGAAGAGAAAGTGAACAAATTGGCACAGGAGACCAATTCCTGAACATAACACCAGTAGCACAAACACTGAGATGATCCCCAATTAATAAATGGGACATCCTAAAGTTAAGAAGCTTCTGTAAAACAAATAACACAGTCAACAAGACCAAATGGAAGCCCACAGAGTGGGAAAATATTTTCACCAACCCCAAATCTGACAGAGGACAGATGTCCAAAATATACAAAGAACTCAAGAAGCTAGTCACAAAATAATTCAATTAAAAAGTGGAATACATAAATAGAGAATTCTCAAGAGAGGAATCTAAAATGGCTGAAAGTCACTTATAATATTTCTCCTCAATCTTTTTCAATACAAGGCTTGAAACTCTTGCTAGAGCAGTAAGATAAGAAAAGGAAATCAAAAGGATACAAATAAGAAAAGAAGAAAGAGTGCCTGTTTCAAGATAGTATTTTATTACACATAAGAAATCTCAAAAATTCCCAAAAATACATCTAGAAAAGTTTAATGCTTTTAAGAAAGTTGCAGGAAGCAAAATTAATGACAAAAGTTAGATTTTTCATAGTCTAATAACAAACATAATAAAGGATCATGGAAATACTTCTATTTATAGTAGTATCACCAAATCCCCAGAAATAAATCAAAATAAACAGATGAAAGATTTCAAGAGTGAAAAATTATAATTTTTGCAGAAAGAAATTAAAGAAGTCACTAGAAGATGGAAAGACCTCCCATGCTCCTCGGTTGTGAGAATTAATATGAAAATTTTCATCATACCTAAAGAATCAAACAGACTCAACATAATCCTAGGACATTCTTCACAGAAATAGAGATATATATTTCATAGTTCATCTGGAAGCACAGATGTCTCCAGATAGACATAGCAATCCTAAGCAAAAAAGAATAATGCTGAAGGGATTACCATATCAGATTTAAAGTTAAATTACAGAACTGTAGTAATAAAAACAACATGGCACTAGCACAGGAATAAACACATAGAAAAATGAAACCGAATGAAAGTCCTAGTTAAAAGATTTATAAATGCAGCCACCTGATATGAGACCAATACAAATAAACACACACCAAACACAGGGATAGAAAGATGCTTTGAAGAGAGAAGAGGAACTATATGAGGTATGAACTGGAAATGGGGAAGACCAAAAAAGAGGAATAATGACATTAAAACTATTTGAGTCTCTGTGAAAAATTACTTATCAGCTTACTTTAAATTAACATAATAACTATCTTAATCAGCTTCATTTAGCAGTTACCAGTGTATATCAAATTTTCAAACATCTTGTTACAAGTAACAAACCAGTAAGCTTTACCAATTAAATGAAATAATAATATTTTTGCATTCAGGATTTTCAAATTATACTGGTCTGTTTTACATTATTGTAGGTTCTTATGCAGGTGAAACATATAAAGATCTTGAACTTTGGAAACTGCCTTTAGATTAAGGTAAAGGATGGACTAGAGCAAAACAAAATAATAAGGGGGATTAGTTGAGATCCTAAGAGACCAGTTGAAATGAGGAGGTGGCTAGGGCCCACAAAAACTAATCAAATTGATCCCCTATTCAAAATTGCATTCTAAAGTGATTTTGACAATGTTCACTTCTTTAAATGACTGCTGTCGGCAGCTTCTAAAATCCAAGCAGTAGACACCCTGGACAAGAACGCCTGAAATGAGACAGCTGCAATGGTTCACATGGCCCTGCCAATCTCATTTGTCATTTTTCATCAAAGCCATCTTAGTCCAACAGGCAGCTCTGTGGTATTCTTAGTTCAGGCTACTTAGCTGGCTGCCTCACTGTGACCTTGCTTTTTATGGAAACCTACTCACACTGCTTCCCTTGTCAGGGACCTCCCTTCACAACACTCTTCTCAAGCCTTATGCTTGTCTTCTTAAGACAGATGTTTGCTAAATAATATCTTACAATAAAAGTAGTTTTTATCTCTTATTTTTAAGAGAATTGCTTATGCACAATTTATAATTTATGTGTGTTGTGTGTGTATGTATGTATGTATGTATTATGTATGTATGTATTAAAGTATTAATGATCCTAGCCATGGTGGTTAAATCATTTTCAAGGAATGTGAATGGTTAATGCCTGGTAAAGATTTAATTGGGCAGTGTTGTTTGTCAATACGAAGCCAGTTTAAGTGCATTTAGTTTGTAAATTCCCTTTGGGAGTGTATTTCTACCATTTCTGATTTAGTTTTTTTTTTTGTTTTGTTTTGTTTTGTTTTGTTTTGTTTTACTGCATACCACAGGAAGCCAAAATTGCCCAATTTCTAGGGTCGAATGGGGAGAGAAGTTCTGGTTGAAATTTAGAGAACCACACACTTCCCTTCCCTAAATCCCCCAAGATGTGGCCCCTGGAAGAGGTCTTTCACTGAGAAGACCTATCAGTTAAATGTCGCCTTTGTGGGCAGAGCTGACTGGGCCTAAGTTTAAAGGTGTATAAAGAGAGTGAAAGTTTTTACAGCAATTTCCCAAAATTGTGTTTTAATTTCCATATACACATTTGGAATCTTGTTTTATTTTTAGTTTTTGCCATTACTGTTTAAACAAAGCAGCAGGTTAAAACCTATCCTCCCAAATCATATGAAACCCTCATGTAACAAAAGTCCAGTGCTATTTTAGACCAAGTAAATACAGACAAGTAGACCTTAGGCTTTCTCTTGCTTTTTGGATCTACTTCAGTTTGAGCTAAGAGCAGGTTTTTGGGGAAAAAAGAAAGAAAATTATAATTCTTAAAATGAGTCTATATTTGAAGGAGTTAATCAATAGTTTTCATGCATGTGGTTTATAAATTCTGTGGGGGACAATCTATAAAATACTAAATAGTGGACATCACCCCCTTTAAATTGTTTGCTTTGTCGAGAAATAAAGTACTTGTGAATATGCACGGAGAGCTTGCTTTGAAATGTAGCCAAGGGGTCTAATTTGGTGCTTTATTCACATAGCCAGGGAATATTAAAAGTTCACTACACATGAGGCCATTGGCTAAGTTGGGGAAAGTGTTTTTATTTAGGCCTGGATCTCACTGAGCCATAATGCATAAGTGAGATCTAACTACAAAGAAATCATTACCACAAAGCATTGGAAGTGTTAATGAATGAACATAGAAAGTGCCACCAAGACATAGAATGAGTGGCTAACCTCATAGAGAGGGGAAAGCACTCAGCCCTAAAGGGATGTCTCCATCAAACTTCTACCCTCAGCTCTCCAGTAATCCTGGGAGGAAGGGAAGAAAGAGAGTAAGAGCCAGAGGAGATGGAGGTCACCAAGGGAACAAACCACATATGAACTTACAGAGACTAAGGCAGTATGCAAAGGGCCTCTATGGGTCTGCAATAGATGGGGTTCTAGAGTTCACAGACATGGACACATGCCCCCATCTCAAACCCTGAAGCTATCACCAAATAATAGATACTTGGAGAATGAAATTTTAGTTTCCCCCCAAGGAAGTCTTACAGGGGAAACAAACCACCCTTTAGGGTAGGCTTCATGCCCACATGTAGATGACCAATAAACAATAAACACAAAGCTCATTGGAGGTTCCTTGTCTCATAGCATGTCAGGACTTTTCTTTTTTAATTTTTATCTTCTTAATTATTTATTTATATTGTATTTTATTTTATATTTTTCTTTCTCTCCTTTCAACCTACAGGTCCTTTGCATATACATTATGGCTTCCAATTTAGCATTTTTATGGGATTCCTTAGTGCGTGGGTTTCTGTTTGTTTGTTTGTTGTTTTTGTGTGTGTCCTGTGTAGTATAGTATAGTATAGTATAGTATAGTATAGTATAGTATAGTATAGTATAGTAATTTTGTTGTTATCCCATAGAACCCAGAAAGGGGGTGCATCTAGATCAGAGGGAAGGTGGGAGGAGTAGAGGAAGGGAAACCTTAATCAGAATATATTGTGAGAAACAAATCAATTTTCGATAAAAGAAAAAAAAAAGAAAAGCAGTTCATTTCTGATGTGAGGAAGTAAATATTTAGGTATGTTGTCTTATCACAGTATTCTAGAAAGTAGAAAGGTAAAGAATAACAGGAAAAAAATATGTTCCCAATACTCCATTCTAAAAGTTTAATCTTTTTCCTAATTACATTTGAGTAGCCTGAGCCTTTGTGAAACTTAAGCTATTAAATAAGAACTACATAAAACTGCTAGCAAGTTACTAGAAAAAGGAACCAGTGGGGAGAGGAAAGAAATCAGAAACTGTCCATTAGAGAGGACCAGAAGCTTAGCCAACTATTAGAGGCAGAGATTGAAGGACAAGATTTATAACTGCAATAAGCTCTAGAAGCTTTCAGTGGCAAGTGATGGAAACTCAACTCAAAATAGATAAAATAATTGGCATCCAACCAAGTAAAGAAGCTGGGTTGGAGAAGCTACATGCAAGGGTGGGGCAAGTGGATTCACCAGGGCATCTCTGCCTTTCTCCATTTTCTTCAAGTTTTCACTTCCATCTGGTAGACTTACTATTGGATTGACCATCATGATGGCAAGGCCACAGCTGCTCACCTTGCTTGGGCTGCAAGCATTCTGGTGACATTAACTTACTCAGAGTAATTGTTTAAACAGATTGTTCTGTAAGCACATGTCAATAATGGTTTCTATAAACATAGCTCCAGGCAGAAGAGTAAACTACGTTATTATTTCTCCATTCCGCGGGAACAAGAATATTTAGTAACTGCCAGGCTTACTTGAGACAAAGATTGGTTTATAAATTTGTAGTATTATCTCTTTTTAAATATGATGCAACAGATAATCAGCTAAATGATTCTGTTTCCTCCTGTTATTCTGTTTATTCAAAAAAAGATTTATTAAGTGCTTACTTATATTAGGTACAGCACTAGATCCTGGGATATAACAATAAACATGACAAATTCCTTGACTCCACCAAATTACAATCTCCAACAAATAATAATCAATAAAACATAATCATGGTTTTGAAGATATTAACTATGAGGGAAACAAGACAGACTAAGGATAGAAAGATCTCATGTTAAGGTATAGAGTTAGTGGGCAGGGTAATATTTTAGAAGGAGTAACCACGGATGGGTCCTTGCCAGAACAATCAGTATAAATGCCTCCCATATATTCACAAATTAACTTTCCTCACATTTTCACAGAAATAGCAGTTAAGCTCCCTTCATCGTGGGAAAATTCTGGAGTAGTTTTCAGAATCAGGTTAACCACATTATTGTTGAACTAAAACCCTACAAAGTAAGATTTATTGACTCAGAATTTTAAACATACTATGTTTTTCAGAATATTATGTTTTACACTATCAAATGTCTTTTGTGATACAGTTCAACATCCATGATGCTATTTGAGCAATTATATCAATTCATGGTTATATGAAGGATATAATGTTAGCTTAAAATATGATTTATTTTGTTTTGTAGTTTATGAACACCTGATTTGTTTCCCTTACTATACATTCAATCACCTGCTCAATTATGTCATATATTTTGTTACCAAGAGTTGAATATATATGCATTGAGACAGATATCATGATTAAATTGAAAAGACTGTCTTAATATGCAGTGCCTATTACCTTTCATTAATTATGAAACTCATCAAAAATGTTATCAATCATTGATAAATACATGTAGAGATGATCAAAAATCAAGATAAATTATAACAATTTCTGAAGTTAAATGAAAGATGTTTATCATTTGTCACAATAAATAACACAACTTGTGTTTAGTTGGTGGTTCTTTAAAATGTTTTTTAATTAAAAAATCTACTGATTTTCTAAAATTGCATCTAAATATATGCATTAGTATATGCAAAAATTCGTATGCAAACTCAAGTTTGTAGCTGACTCACGATCAATATGGTTATCTCAAAATAATGTTGTACCAAACCATACATTGAGATATAGACGTGACACCACAGATTGGCTTCAGTTCACATAAATATTTGTTTCCTAGACTTCGTGGCCACCTGGTCTAGATATACCTTGTTGACCACATCTACAAAGCATCTGAATTTATACAAATCAACAGAGATATCCATCACAAGGTTAATTTCAGAGTCCTCCAAAATGATTCTGTGGTCTAAATATCAGCTTGTAAAAATGAAATTGCAACTGGGACAGCTGTCTACAAAATATGTGACCCAAGGCTTCTGTGGCATTTGGTCTTCTTGACCACACCTTTCCCTGTGTGTCCTTTTCCCTTAGTTTCCATGACATCTGTGTATTCTTTTGTAATTTGTCTTTGTTCTCTTGTATTATTTCCCACTGTCAATGGAGAATTTAAATCCTTGTGTTCCATAAGGCCCAATTTAACACTCAATGCGCTCCATTAACACATGTTTACCAAAAGTTATACTTACTAAGAAGATATTTTGGAGGTGAGACAACAGAGAAAATGAAAAATAAAATTGACTATAGTTTGTTCTCTAAATAGCTTGATATATGGTTAACTAAATTTCCCCTCCTAGGTGTACTGTGTCAGAATTTTTGCAAGTATTTATTCATAAGAAGCAATATAAAGCTATCACAGTGAAGAAATGGACTTCATAGTGTGATAATCTTCTCAAGAAAAAAAAATACAATGAAATTGTATATCTGATTAATACACAGTTTCATTTGTAATCATACACTTCCTAAAGAATTTTCTTCACTATCTTTAAAATCATGTAACTATAAGTCATTACTGGCAAAAATAAAGCTATAAAGCTTGATTTCTATTTACACGGAGAAAGAGAGAAAGAGAGAGAGAGAGACAGAGAAACAGAGAGAATTCATAAATACTACACTTTGTACAGATGAAGTATGAATAAATTTGGTCATACTGTTTACACAAAATCAAGGATTACCAAGCACCTGAGATGCCTAGTGAAGTATCTATAGCACAGTTGATAACTGGCTTCATCTGAGGTTTTGCAAATACTTGTTTGTGAGGACATATCATGAAGGAAATACAATTTTAGTCATACACAATTATATACAAATAAACAGAACATAAATAGTTGTAGTCATATGTTTCAATTTCATCAAAAATCTATGTCCATGTATAACTGATAATGTTGGCTTTATGAAGAACCAATACCTCAGTATAGCAAAATATGTAATATTTTGAAATTTCTAAAATAATGTATTTTTAAGTACAAACTAATATTCCTTCTAGTAATATTTTTATTTTATGATTCTCAAATAGAAGTGGACCATAAATGGCTATTGAATAATTATTTGTAGTAGATAGCACTTGACTCAAGATAGCTATAGTACCATCAGTAGATACAAATGTAAGACATTCCATTAATATTCAGTGATTCTTTCAGTTATTGTCTTCTGGAAAGAAACAAAAAAGGCTTTGATGCTATGATTCATGACAATGTCAAACATACAATAATATCAGGTACTTGTACATATTCTATTTTTGCAATTTACTAAGTTTAAACAGAACAAGAGAAAGAACTGACTTAACCAAGTGATAGCACATGGAACTAGCATTGGACCACAGAACCAAGCTGTCTGAATGTGAGTGCCAATTAGGAGGCCTGGGAAATCTATGGAACTTCTGACAGTGGAACCAGTATTTATCTCTAGTGCACAAATGGACTTTGGGAGCCCATTGCCCATGGAGGGATACTCTCTCAGCCCAAATACACGGAGAAGGGCCTAGGCCTACAGCCAAGTGATGTAACAGACATTGATGATCCCCTATAGAAGACCTTACCCTCCCTGGGGAGTGGAAGGGATTGGGGTGGGAGGGTTATTAGGGGGCATGGGAGGATGGGAGGGATTTGGGATTGATATGCAAAATATGATTATTTATAAATTAAATGAATACATTTTTAAAAAGGACAAGAATGGGGCTATAATTCAAAATATGACTTACTTCAGCTAGTTTTAAAACCCTAAATTTTTTTTTTATTTTTCATATTGCTAGGTGCTATGACAAAATAAGGTACAATTATTCAAATCTGGCCTAAGAAAATGTCCCCAAAATATATGTACATATAGTCTCTATGTTTTTATTAAGGAAACTTTTATCAAGTGTAAGCTATGCACTGAGTATAATTCTAGATGGTATAAAAGAAGGAGTATATTGACTACTTGAGGGAACAGTAAGTGATGACAATAAATCATTAATATCATGACCAACTAAAATGAACTAATAGTATCTAAAGAGCAAGAGTTGGGACAATATAAATAGGATGGGCAAGCTAAGCATCATTAAGGTTGAGACATACTTGCAGAGATTTGGAGCAAGCAAATTTATCATTACAGAAAAAACATGCTAAGCAGAGTGTGGACTTGATGCAAAGGCTCTAAGGCATACTATGCATATGTGTTCTAGAACAATAGAGTGCAACTGAGTTGTCCCAAGAGCATGGAACTGATGATAAGGTCAGCAGGTCAGAAGAACAGCAGTATTTGTAAAGATAGCTTGCTGACATTTATCTGAACTTTGAACTTTATTACAAATAAAATGTGCTAACATTTTTTGACTTCCGAAAAGAGATGAGGCCTGCCATAGTCTGATTTGTAGCAAGGAAATTTGTATCTGTCTTCAGCGAGTAGCATTCATTTATTTCATGATCATTCTACAAACAGACACAATGATCGATACACCAAGGAACATGGTACCTACTATTATTTACACACCAAAAAAAAAAATACTAGGCAACCCCATCTATATTGTTATTTCATTAGCATTGTGCTTACTACTCTTTCAGAATATGTTTGCTCAAGCACATCAGGCTTACAGAATAATGCTGAAAGAGATTCCACAACTACCTCATTTTACCTTTCTTCTCTTTATAAAACTATTTCTTTCATTAAAAATTTTTAAATAGCATGTACTTATTGAAAATGTTCACACAGTTTAGACGCAGAGGCAATAAAAATGACACTCCTTCCCTTTTGCTTTGTTGCCTATCCTCCTTACCATCTGTATCTTTGTAGATAATTTTTAACTCCATATTCCTTCATTGTCACCATCTTTGTCTTACCTATCTATCTTTGTAATATCATCAAATATTTCCTCATACAGATGATAAAACAGAAGCCCTGGAAATTAAGTTATCTAAAAATATATAACTAGCCAGAAACTCAGTTGAGTTCAGAATGAAGTTTCCAGAACTGGTTTATTTGTCAATACCAAGAATTTTTTCACCCTCCTTAGTTGACAGATTTCCCTGTCTGTCATCCATAAAACACAGACACAGAGTTCTGCTGAAATTATTATGATCCCTTCAAATCAGATTTCCTATAAGAAGAGTTCTTCTTTGAACTCAAAGAGACAGAAAATTAAATTGTTGAAGACTACACTAGAATAGATAGGATGTTTAAAGAAAGAGGGTAGGATTAGAGCAAAAGATGGTATCATGAAGAGATGAAATTTGTAAACTTTAAAGATTTAAGCAAAGCCAAGTTAGAAAGCTATAGGAAGGGAGGCAACTCCCCATCTTCCCTCTGTGCTTTCTGAACCTAGAAATCCATAAAGTAATCTTAATATTAAGACCAAATCAGAAATAGTTTGGTGGCAAATAAAATACTGATGCCCATGCCTGAGGAAGATAGCTCTAATGGTGAAAAGTCTGCTGTGTAAACATGAGGATCTGAGTTCAATGCCCAATGCCTTTCTAAAACTTAATGTTGTAGCAAGTACCTCTAATTGCAGGGCTGGGAAGGTAGAGATAACTGTGTTCCAGCATCCCACTAGCCAATCACTCTAACCAATCAGCAAGCTGCAGTTTAGATCATAAGTGAGAAATCCTGTCTCTAAAAGTAAGGTGGAGAACAGTTAAAAAATATTTATTTTTTTATTTAGAAACAATCTTGATTTACATATCAATCCTAGTTCCCTCTTTCTTCCACCCAGTGCCCCCCCCATTCCATCCACCATCAACTACCCAGGGAGGGTGAGACCATCCATGAGGGAAGTCTATCAAAGTCTATCTCATCATTCTGGGAAATCCTAGTATATCTGAGCTGCAAGAGTAGCCCTTTCTCAATCCAAGTATCAGTTTCTGGATCTACATGGAGATAAGCAGACAGATAGGCAGATACACACACACACACACACACACACACACACACACACACACACACTGAATAAAATACATTGAAGCTTCAAGACTAAAGAGACCTACTTTCAAATCTTAGCACAGTTACCTCATATAGTCTATGTCATAGAATAATAATGCCTTTCTGAAAGGTTTGTTGTGAAACTCAAATTATATTCAACTCATATCTATGTATGCAATATATAGAGAGGTGTGGAGAAAAGTTGTTATACATATCAGTACTAGAAATATAAATATTTCTTAAATTAAACAAGCTATTTTCCCAACTGGATAGCAATCTATTTCTTCAAAATGGCAATGAGATTTAGAACATCATATATATTTAGGAATGCTAAAACCTCATACAGAGAAGGATGGTTGTATTCAGAAAGGTAAGGACACAGACAATATGACATATTTTTGATCCTAAGTTGAAAGTAAAAGCATCCCCCTTCAAAAACTACACTTTCAGTGAATCTTTATTCATCTATTATAGTGCAAAGTTGTAAAGAGAATTTGAAATGTTATTATATTATATGGCTGTTTGCCTTTGCTGTAACTCAATATATCTCTCAATTTGACATGACACTGCAATATATATATATATATGCTTATATATATATGTGTGTGTGTGTATGTATGTATATGTCTGTATGCATATATACTTATATAGTTATAGATATGCCTTTAAAGTTTTTATTAGCATTGATCCATTGTGAATATTAAGTAGATCACTAGATCTGAGTTTCTGCTGAACATTGTTGACACAGGGTAAAGTTTTTGTAGAAGTCTGTGCTGTGCATTGTAGGCTATTAGCAGTGTCCCTAGCCTTTCCCACTAGATGCCAGTAGCATACATGTACTTCCAACCCAGCCATAACAATTGAAAATAATTCTAAATTCTGCCAAATGTCTCTGGGTGAAGGGCAAAATTATCCCAGAGTGAAAACCATTGTTTAATACTCTAAATAAGGTTAGAAAAAGTAAATCCATCATAACCCAGTGTTACTAGGGTAAAACTTGTATTCCATCAACAGCAGAGACACCCACGGAAACAATTTCAACTGGAATTATAGCATTCTTAAAAACCCCTTTTTTCCTCTTCCACCCAGACACAAAGCCACACCAGAAGTTGAAGCAAAACATCCTGATTAGATTAGCGCTTCACTGGTGGCCAGTCTTGGCTTTCTAGCAGGGTGAGGCAAGCAAAGAAAGTTGCTTGTCTCTTCAGGGGCTGCCACTGCCTACCTCCTCTGCCTGCCTGCCTGCCTGCCTGCCTGCATGCATGCATGCATGCCTGCCTGCCTGCCTGCCTGTCTGCAGCAGCCTTTATTTGGACAGCAGCCTGAGGAAAACCATCCTTTCTTGGAACCAGGGTTTAAGCGAGTCTATTGTTTTCCTTTGTAGAACCCCAGAGGACAACATGTTTATTGCTCATTTCCTCCACACAATGTCTGTCAGTCAATCCAGGATAAGTAATGCAGGGTCCAAACATGGGTTTGGCAACCTCCTGCCTCCAGGCTAAATCTCATGATAGTATTGGTGAATGTCAGGCCTAGCTTGGAGTTTACAACTTCCCTTGGCCAAGGCTCTTAACATACAAGGCTTAACCAGATGTTGGAGTTATTTCCAGAGACCAAATCTTTCTCTAGACTAAGAGAAAACAGCTTCCACTCTCTGACAGTCCTCAGTGCCCCTGAAGCCTCTGCTCTCAAACTTATAGGCATAAAACTAGGAATTATGCACTAGGGAGCTTTATTACTTTGTGTGAAACCCAGACAAAAAGGGTTTTCTTTTGTGATGCAGGTTATCTAGAAGCATATGACTGGCTATGGACCCTATGTCTTTTTAGTTCCGTTAGAATATGGCATCTCCATGCATCCTGAGTCTTTTTAAACAACCCTTAAGCAAAATCCATTCCTATCCCTTAATTTGTACTCATTTTTAATATGTGAATAAATTGACTTGAATATCATCTGATACACATCATCCACACACTTCATATTTGGAATTTACATTACCAAGAAATCATAAATATGAATGGTATGGAATTAAGATGAGGTTATTTGAGTTATACATACTGGGGAATGCTTAAATTTTTCTCTCAATATCCATCCCTCCAGCCTTGTCTAAAGTTTGACAATTTTTTTAGTTCATCTATTTTGGCAATGGAATGAGGAGGTCATATCATAAACATAGTCTATGTTTATGCCAAGGCTAAAGAACCATCTAAAACCAATCTGAGGAATGTGAGTCTTAGTACCATCCCATGTGTCTGGCTCCAGTACTCAAAATATCATCTTCAGCCGAGAATCCAGTTGGTAACTGTATCTTTCAGACATGCTCATGAATACACACCTATATATACCCACATATCACATTTCTTTGCCCAATGAGGTAAGATGCATTTTTGTTCCTTATGTCTCTAGCAATAAACTATGGTAGGTTAAAATGTCACTCCGCTCATCATTACATCCTCAAGTGCTTTCTTAAGGGGTTTGTTTTTGATGCTATGTCTCCCAACTTTGGTATTTTAAATCTGCTTGAGCAGTAGAGCTTCTATATTGCTGGATGTGAGTTAAGATGAAACAGACATTTACTGTGCCTGTGAACAAGGAGATTGTTAAACTTGTTTTGGTGTCAAAATGTCATTCGTACTTGTATATATGTATATATTGTGTTCTCTGAAAAGGCATATTTACCTTATCTGTTAAAAATTTTTAAATGAAATGAAAACTCTTTTGAAATACAATCCCTGTGTGATTGACAGTGACGAGCACACATACCTTGAAAGCTCCACTGTAATGTTTATCCTTAATAAAAAACAAATACCGTGGCTTCTGAGTAGCCTAGTCAGCCATGCAGTTTTCTACCTGGCATCTTTCAAATTAATCTGGGTGTTTATGCTGTAGATCATTCATGATGAACATATTGCTATAGCAACATGCATTTCTTCCATTTTTCCCTGCTAATTACACTAGCATCACCATCAGCTACTAAATCTTTGAATTACTAATGAATGTACGTGAAAAGCAATGTCTTGATAACATCCTTTGAGTATGTCATCATCCACAAGTACAGAAAGGAAAGATGCATGTAATTTGATTATTTTCAATTTATAGTTAAAACCTTTCAATTAATGTTAATCCACCTTCAGATCAATTTATTGTTAAGAGGTGTCTCTGTAGCTCATGTTTCTAAGAAGAAAAAAGACATAATGAGCCTCTGTAAAATCCTTTCTTTCAGTGCTATGAGCATGCCACCTTCATCATTTATGTCTACATTAAATTACAATACAAAAGGGAACACTATCCAAACCATTGAACTATTCACATTTGTGTGTATCCATAGCTCAACTACCAACTATAAATATTCACATTGGTTTAAATGGTGGGACATTCAAAGCTAGATTACAAATGTTTTAGTAAAACGTTTGTAGAAAATTCATGACCATCAACAGAGAACATATATCATCTGAGGTATTCCTCAAGATACTATATGATGAAGATGTTGTAAGTCGACTTGAGTCGACTATGATGCTGGGAAAGCTTCCATTTAAAAGGTAATCATAGTATCAGTCAGACTGCCAAGACAGATATGCTTCAGATATACTTCCCTGTTGTCTCTGATAGACATTTTTAGTGCAAATGTCTAACCACAGTCAAGGTGTTTAGAAACCCAGAAGCCTCGCTGGTATCACTAATGAAGCCAAAAAAAAATACCTGAGAAGATTAAAATAGTGTGAAACTAAAATT
The DNA here is from genome assembly GCA_030556225.1 of Cricetiscus sungorus. Classification (NCBI taxonomy): domain Eukaryota; kingdom Metazoa; phylum Chordata; class Mammalia; order Rodentia; family Cricetidae; genus Cricetiscus; species Cricetiscus sungorus. Next base: position 44,690,395 of record JANBXA010000398.1, read on the forward strand.
GTTGCTTATTTTGTATACCCAAGTTCCTTGGAAAGACAAAAAGAGAACAAAGATGATGAAAAAGACCACAGAATTTCCCCAGCAACATAAAGCATGCCAATAAAATGTGAGCGCTCTAGTGGCTGATTTGGCAAGACAGTCAAGACAGGAGTTTTTTTTTCTAGGTTTTGCCATTCTGGATTAAGCAGAAGTGAAATGATAAGTAATGGAGAGGAATAGGTTCACCAGGGCTCGACTATGCAATCCAGGATTCTAGTTTCAAATCTCTTCCTCCAAAACTTGAGAATTTTGACACAATCCCCTACTTTTACATCTGTCCTTGTGAAAATATTAGTATGGAAAACTATTTCCTTGTCTTCAGATGTTCATGTACAGAAATAAGAAAAAATATAGATAAAAATGTAGACCTAAAATGTGAATAACAGCAATTATTAGTGTTTTATTGCTCTTAATCCACCTGTAAGAGATGCTGAACTTTCTTTAAAATAACCATATGATATATGTACTATTACCTTCATTAGTTGATAGAAATATGAATCCATGGAGGTTATATAATTACAAGTTGACACAAAGCTAGCTCACAAATATGTCAGGTAGAGTTCAAAAACTTTTACTTTGTCAAATACCCAAACTACTTAAAAGACTTTGAAAATGACATGACCATTTACAGGAGCTTTTATGTCAGCTAGCTTCCAAGAAAAATCTACAAAAGGAAATAAAAGCATGTTTTGCTTCTAGCAGTCAGGAAATAAGAGTTAAAATATCACTTATTGATTTACTTCAAACTAATATTTGATTGTATATTCTGGGTACATTTGTGTGTGTGCCTGTATATGTGTCCATGATTGTGAGTGTCAGAGAACAACTTTCTGGATTCAGTTCTCACTTAAAAATGAGTTTTATCTCATTTTTAAGACAGGTTCTATCTTGTTTCTGCCACCTTGTGGAATAATTCAGGCTAATAAAGCAGGGTTCTTGCTGCAAATTCTATCTTTGCCTCCCCTCTCATTCTTGGATTGCTTGTAGTACTTATGTGTGCCCCTAGATAGGTGTTTCATGTGCTTTGGTGCCAGTAACCAAACTTTGGTGACCAGATTTACATGGTATTCAGGTTTACACACTGAGCCCTCTCACTGGCCCTAAACTATTATTTTGGGGGTATTTGCTTAAGAATTCATGAATGGCCATATTATCTTACCATTTGCGTTTTAGTTTGTTTTTATTCAGTGTCTTTTCACCAGACTTTGTTATTAAAACAGTCCTAGTTTACAAGTATTGTTATGTATAGCATTGTGTGATTCTTTATACTGTTTCCAGTTGTTCTTATCATTTATATCTTATGTTAATATGGTTCATTTGGGACAATTAAAAATCAAGTCTTCAGGCAATAGTGAGTTATATTATAAAAAATAGTGGGAAGGGAATAAAATATTGGGGGAGAGACATGAGGAGTGTCTAGGAGAACTTGGAGGGTAACATAAGTGTTGGATGTGATCAAACTTAATTGTAGAAATATGTAACATGCAAATACTAAAGAAAATAAAATTTAAAACAGCATTAGTATAATTAACTAAATATGTATTTTATTCTAACAGTCATTTCCTAAATTCAATTAATGAAGAATTAAAGGTCAAGACAGGAGCATTGATATGAGTTCCAAGCCATCCAAGACCCTCTTTTCTTCTCTCAAAAAAAGGAAAATGTGTCTAAACTGGATAGGACTTCACAAATTCAAGGCAGCAAATACTCAGAAAGTTGTAGCAGTGAGCTTACATGAGCATAGGAGCTCAAAGCTGAACAACAAATTGAACTCTCATCTCAATACATGCATATACATATATATTGCATATTTTACATTATCTTTAGTTGCTCAGTGAAGGAACTTTTGCAATTAATTTACATACCATTAGATATCACAAGCAATCTAGAGATGGTCTAAAATATATGGAAGGGTGTGCATAGGTTAAAAGCAGATTCTACGCCATTTTATATAAGGATTTGAGAATCTGTGGATTTCAGTTCACTCTATATACTTAGCAGTGACTATATTCACTTAATTTTTTATGGTATCCATTCTATATGGCAGAGCATTGTCTAAGATATAATACTGTATGCTGTCATCATGTCTCTTTAGTCTCTTTAAGAACTAATTAAATTTTCAAATTTTCATGCTATACATTATATGTTGACCAAATTCTCTCTGTAAAACCTCCCCTAACCTTAATTTTTCTCTACATCTTCATTATGTTGGCCTTCTTTGTCCCTCTAGAGAATTTTACTTCTGCCTTTATATCTTCTGCCTCTCTCATATATACGTGATATATATTGTGTATATATATACATATATATATGTACACATACATATATATATGATTTAAAGTGTTTATATAAAAGCTAGGAACTAGAATAAGAGAAAGTCTATTTTTTACTTTTTTCATTATTTATTTACTTTTCTTATTTTAATTAATTGATCTCAGTTCCCTCTCTCTCCCTCCTTCTCTCCTACCTTCCCATACTCCCTGAACAACCTCCCATCCCATTCCCCTCCCGCTCCATGGGGAGAGTGATGCCTTTCAGGAGGGGTCAACAAAATCTGTCAAGTCACTTGGAGTGGGACTAGGCCCTCTCTCCTGCCTCTAGGTTAAGGGAGTATCCCTCAATGGGGAATGTACTCCCAAAGTCCTTTTACACACCAGAGATACATCCTGGTTCTACTGTCTGAGGTCCCTTAGATTGCCCAGACCTTCTAACTGAGACCCATGTTCAGGGGGTCTGAGTCAGGTCCAATGCTGGATTCCCAGCTAATAGTCTGGGGTCCATTAGCTCCTCTTTATTCAGGTCAGCTGTCCCTGTTAGTTTCTGTACCCTGGTCTTGTCCTCCCTCTCTGCATCCAGTTTGGCTCAGTGTTTAGTTGTGGGTGTTTGCTTCTGTTTCCATCAGCTCCTAGATTTGGGCTTTATGATGGTGGATAAGTTAGTCATCAATCTCATTATCAAGGAAGGGCATTAATGGTAGCCTTTCCACTGTTGCTCAGATTGTCAGTTGGGGTCAGTCTTGTAGGTCTCTGAACATTTATCTTGAGTCAGTTTTATCTTCAAACCTATAATGGCTCCCTCATTTATGGTATCTCTCTCTCTCTCTTTTTATCTCATCTATTTCTCCCCTGACTCATCTAACTAGTCCCACTTGCTATCCTCTCCTCTTCTCTTTCTCATAGCTCCTTCTCCACTCACTGCCAGTCCTGTCAAAACTCCAAATATACTCAGGAGATCTTGTTCCTTTCCCCTTCTGTGAGGGTCCTAATAAGAATATCTTATTTAAAGAAACCTTCCTGAATTAGGTAACCCAGTCACAAAAAGAGGATCATGATATGTACTCACTCATATATGGATTTTAGATGTAGAGCAAAGGATCACCAGCCTGTAATTCCCACCACCTGAGAAACAAGTATATATTTTTCTTTTTGCACCTGACTTTGCTGTTATTGTGAAAATATCCAATTGTATCAGTTTTCTGTAAATGACATAGTTTTGCTTATCTTTGTGGCTAAGAAGAGTTCCATTGTCTTTTTCCATCTCTGTTATTTGTTATTGATCATGGAGGTCAGCTACTTCTCTTTGTCCTGATGGTATTAAATATATATATATATATATATATATATATATAGTGTGTGTGTGTGTGTGTGTGTGTGTGTGTGTGTGTGTATGTACGTATGTATTATATATATATACATATATATATATTCCATAGTGAATTTGTATAATTACACTGAAGTTAAATAGTTGTAAGACTAAGTGAAAATAAGTGCTATTTTCATTACAGCAAACCAAGACCATAAACTGGCATTTAAGCTTCACTTTAGACACTAAACTTGAGCTCCAGTCTGAGGTGCTTGCTAAAATTCTTCACTATAAAAGTATTTTCCTCCATTTCAGACCATAATCTTAAAAAATACAATACATGCCATAATTGCTTTCCTATTGTTGTGAAGAAACACCATGACAAAGGCAAATTATAATAGAAGCATTTAATTGAGGGTTTGCTTATACTTTCAGAATGATCATTGTAATGGGGAACATGTCAGAAGGCAAAAAGTCCTGGCATTGGGGCAGTGCTAAGAGCTTACATTTAATTCACTATCAGGAGGCAGGTGGGGGAGGTGATAGAAGTACAGAGAGAGAGAGAAGAGAGAGAGAGAGAGAGAGAGAGAGAGAGAGAGAGAGAGAGAGAGCAGGCTTTAGGTGAGCTTTTAAAGACGTCAAAGCCCAACCCCAGTGACACTCCTACTCCAACAAAGCTATACCTCATAATCCTTCCAAAAACAGTGTCACCAACTGAGGGATTGAACTCATGACACTGTTCTCATTAAAACTACTGCAGTATGTCAAATTGTACTCACTTTGTGGGAGTTATGATCCTTTCTTGGTATGCTAAATTTCTTTTTGTTTCTTTCTTCATTTGTTAAGAGATAGCCATACCATGTAACATGTGTATGATGGAAACTCCTCATATTGCTAAGTATGACATTGATGTCACAATCAATTCTCCTACTCTACTTCCCAAATCCTAAGATTATGGTTATGTGCCATCATGTCCAGTATCATTGTGTGTGTGTGTGTGTGTGTGTGTGTGTGTGTGTGTACAAGTGTGTGTCCATATTTGTATGTTTTAAGAAAAAGGGTTTTATGATTAATTTACTTTATCAGTTATCTGTGGAATTTCTGTCCATGACAGTTTTCCATATATGGAGGCTTTTCAGAGCCCACATAAAATTAATGATTATTTCTGTGGCTTTTTCATGTGACTAACATAGAGGTTTTTTTTTTTTTTTGAGATTGTCATTACATCATTTCTCCTTACCCTTTCCTCCCTTCAAACCATCCATTATACTCCTTTCCCTCTTACATGTCCATGCCTGTTCTTTCACTAATTGTTATTGTGTGCAAATTGCACAAATGTGTAGATATACAGATGTATATACATACACATACACACACATATATATACAAATATGTGTATGTATATGATATATATATATGTATGTAAGTATATAAAACATGCACTTCCAATAATATTACTCATTGTCTGTTTTCAGGACTGTAAAATTGTATTTCCTGGTAATGTCAGAAACTTCATCCATAGATCCTCACTAACATGACTGCCTAAATATGAGCTTTATAAACATGACACCAATAGACACGCCAAAATGGACAAGAAAAATCACAGAATTCCTCAACTTTACAGAAAGAACTAAAAGCAACTGAGAAATGTTAAGTGTGGTAGAAATAGTCTTTTCAAGGACCAAGTTAACTTATCAGTAATCCAAGGCCAAATGTGATGGGAGATGTTATTCTGTATATATGTTTATTATACTGGTTAATAAAGCACTGTGGCCAATAGAAAACTAGATAGGCGGGGCTAGGAGACTAGGAGGAGGAAAGAGGAAATAGAAGGAGGAGTCAAGATGGAGACCTGAGAGAAGGAAGACGCCCGCCACAGCTCCCGGATAAGATGAGCCACGTGGAAATAATTAGATAAGTAGAAATGGGTTAATAATTAAGACAGAGCTAGCCCATAAACAATAATGGTAACTGATCAACAGGACTGTATCAAATACAGAGTCTCTGAGTGTTATTTGGGGCTCACATGGCAGCGGGACCATGGCGGCAGGACCAGTGGCCGCAGGCGGGTAGGAAAAACCTGCAGTAACACAAATGGAAACTCAACTTCTTGAAGGCATACTACCTACATAAATTACTTTACATTTTCTGCATGAGATATTTGTCTTGCTCATTTCATTTCTTTGATAATTTATTTACACTACTGTGACCTTGAGGATTTTAATATTATATTTGAATTACTATCCAATACTTCTTTTTAGTTAGCCCAGATTTTCCCATTGAGACATTTTTATTTGGCCCTTGTATCTCTGGCTTTTATAGTCATTGAATAGCATGTCTATAATTGTGCATGCAGGAAAGGTTGTTCAGTATCCCTTTACTATTCCAGAAATATAAGTACTCTGCGATTCTCTTATGGATTTTCTTCTAATCTCTTGCTACTCTTTCTAATTTGGGATTAAACCATGTTTCCATGGCTCAAAAAGAATTTTAAATGTTATGAGAAAAGTGAATGCACATATAAGTCAAAGAAATAAAGAAAATGCAAAATTTTTCATAAATTTTCTTTGAGTATCAAATTGAAATTGTGTGGAGAAAATGTTTGTTATGCCCTTCTAGGTGTGTATTTTATCCAACCATTGAGTCAGAGTGAAAATCAGGCAGAGCCCAAAAGATGAACTTAGTTATATATATCATAAGCTTGAAAGTAGTAAAAGGAAGAATGTTAAGAAACATTGACAAATAGCAAAAAGCACCTTAAATAATTACCAATAGAATGACTTCATCCTAGGAACTTTGAGCATCTGTAACAGGTATGGTCACATTACATTTAATCCTGTAGCTGACCTCAGCCTCTGTAATTTGTGGGTTTGTAACTGGGTTTAAAATGTAAAGATAACTCTTAAAATACCGATAAGCAGATTTCCAATCAACTGTAGCCTAAAAGTTGCTGTACAGAGATGATGGGAGATGTTATTCTGTATATATGTTTCTCATATTGGTTAATAAAGCACTGTGGCCAATCAAAAACTAGATAGGCGGGGCTAGGAGACTAGGAGGAGGAAAGAGGAAGTAGAAGGCAGAGTCAAGATGTAGCCCAGGGAAGGAGCAGAACGCCAGCCGTGGCTCCCCGATAGACGACCACGTGGAAATACTTAGATAAGTAGAAATGGGTTAATAATTAAGACAGAGCTAGCCCATAAACAGTAATGGTAACTGGCTGACAGGATTATATCAAATATAGAGTCTCCTGAGTGTTATTTGGGGCACACGTGGTTGCAGGACAATGGCGGCAGGACCAGGAGGCTGGCGGGACCAACATGCTGTAACATAATGGTGTCAGAGAGATACAGTGAGAACTATGAAAAACAGATCAAAATATCACCATCAGAAATGTACTCAATATAATAATTGATATTCATAGTGTTCAATCTGCACTAAAGTTTTTACAAATATGATCTGCTACACTCTACACAAAAGTATTATCATACTTGAGATTTCTAATAACCTGAAGAACACTACATGATATTCCTATCTTCATCATTACCTTTAATGAGAGTAGTGAATGTTTAATGATTAATTCTGAACAAATTAATCCTATAACATCATTTCTTACAAACCTACTCTATCCTTTAGGAAATCTCATTTACACCCATCTCTTTATCAGAGATCAATTTTAAGTTTAAATCTTTAAACCAGACTCTTCATCTGATCTCTAGATCTGAACATATAAATAACCACTTGGTAACTCAAATTTGAACTATGAAAGGTACTTCCAATTTCTAAGTTCATTGTGAATATTCTGTTTCAGAAAACATTCTTTTTTACCATTTGTCTCTGATCTTTTACTATTTGCTCTGCTAAACAAATAACACAATCTATCAATTCTTTCAGTAAGTCTTTGACTATTAAACCTCCTGTGACTTTTCTAATATTTTTTCTCTCCATTTTCTATATCTGTATCTATTTAAAGCAGTGATCTTTTTAATATGAACTAGTGTTTCTTACCCTTGACACTATTAATGCTTTTCATAGAGTCCTATATTGTAGAAGATTGTCTATATTTCCTCCTTAATCACCTTCAAAGTCATGCCCCCTATTTTGTTAATTTTTCTTGTGTGTGTGTGTGTGTGTGTGTGTGTGTGTGTGTGTGTGTGTGTGTGTTTGTGTGTGTGTGTGTGTGTATGTGTGAAAGAGAGAGAGAGAGAGAGAGAGAGAGAGAGAGAGAGAGAGAGAGAGAGAGAGAGAGAGCACAGGGCATGTATTTCTAAGTATACAATTAAAACCTGCTTTGTCTATATAATGTCACTTGTCTGTATATGATTCCAGGGGTGAGCACTTGGTATTGAATAACCAACTGGGGACTCTACTCTAGGGAAACTATTTTTCATGTTCTCAACATTTCTTAGGTAACTATTGTTCTTTTTCTATAGTTGAGGCCTCATGAGTATTTTCCTTTTTTATGTTGGCATGTCTATTAGTGTCATTCTTTTATAAGTCTTACTTAGGCAGCCATGATTTTACAGCTTCATGGGAATAGCTTCTAGGAGACAAAATCTCACAGCACACTGCACATTCCTCTGGTTCTTACTAATTTTCCACTCCCTCTTTTGCAATTATCCTTAAGTTCATTTGTAGAAGCTATGTTGTAGATGTATTAGTTGAGTGAGTACCACGCAATCTCTTGTTGTCTGTATTTTGATTTCTTGAAGTTTCCTATAGTGGTCTCCATCTGTTTTAAATAGAAGTTTCTTTAATAAAAAGTGAGACCTTCATGTATACATGTGTACAAGGATAAATATTTAGAATGTAATTAAGGATTATGCTAGTGGCTATAGGCTTTCCTTCAAAATTCATCACTTCCCTAGGCCTGGGAAGTTGGCTAAATTTTCAGTACCAGGTATGGTTTTCCTTTTATTGAGAAAGCTTCAAGTATTAGAGGGCTCTTGTAACTACCACCAGTTATGTGGGCCACTATGCTTCCTTAGGGTTAATTGTCAGCTTGTTTTTCTGTGGTTCATTCGTATCATAGCTGAGATGTGTTGGACCACAGGTTGCTTCTCTTCATTTGAAGTTTGCCTGGTTCCTTCTGGGGCATGAGTGTTAGTCCCCATGGAGAAAACTTTCAGGTCAGCTTATTGATATTACAAAATACAAAATTTACTCTTTGAGGCAAATAGTTCATCAAGGGTGAGGAAGCTTGTGAATTATGACCTAATTGGGCTATAACGTCTGTGAGTTCTTGTGTTTCTTTGTTAAGTTTCTGTCTGGTTGTCCTGTCTAGTGGTGAGGGTGGAGTGTTGAAGTTTTGTGTGAGATTTGAGTTTTAGTAATATTTCTTTTATGAACATGGATGCCTTTGTATTTAGGCCATAGTTGTTCAGAATTGAGACTTCACCCTAATGGATTTTTCCTGTGATGAATATGAAATGACTTTTTTCATTTTTTTGAATGGTTTTAGTTTGAAGTCTAACTTGTTAGATATTAGAATAACTACACAGCATGCTTATTGGGTCATTTGATTGGAAAAGCTTTTACCAACTTTTTTGTTGGTAAAAGACCAAAAGTAAAAGACCAAAAGTCTTTACTCTGAGGTAGAGACTGTCTTTGAAATTGAGGTATGTTTGTTGTTTGCAGCACAAGGATGGGTTATGTCTTCATATCCATTCTGTTAGCCTATGTTTTTTTATAGGCTAGTTAAGACCATTGATATTCAGGGAAATTAAGGACCATTGATTGTCAACTCTTGTTTGTTTTGGATTTGGATTTGTAGGTGGTGGAGGTATTGTGTGTAGAATTACCCCGTTGTTTCTTTTGGCTTTTAGTAAAGTGGTATTATCTATTGCATATGTTTTTGTGAGTGTAGTTAACTTCCTTGGGTTGGAGGTTTTTTTTTTTTTTTTTTGCAGAAATATCTGTGGGGCTGGATTTATGGATATCTATTGTGTAAATCTGGTTTTGTCATGGAATATTTTGTTTTCTCCATCTATAGTGATTGAGAGTTTGACTGGGTATAGTAAGCTGGTCTGGCATCCAGGACCTTCTGGCTTTCAAAGTTTCCATGGAGAAGTCTGATAGGTCTGTTTTTATATGTTACTTGGCCTTTTTCCTTAGCTGCTTTTAATATTCTTTCTTTATTCTGATTGTTTGGTGTTTGATTATTTGATGTTTTGATTATTATTGGATTATAATGGTTAAGGAACTTTTGGGGGACAGTCTATTTGGTGTTCAGTAAGCTTCTTGTACTTTCATAAGCATGTCCTTCTTTAGGTTGGAATAATTTTCTCCTATGATTTTGTTGAATATGTTTTCTGCATCTTTGATCTGGACTTCTTCATTTTCTTCTACACATATTATTCTTAGGTTTGGTCTTTTCACAGTGTCCTACATTTCCTGGATGTTTTGTGTTAAGGCTTTGTTGTATTTAAGATTTTCTTTGGTCAATGAATTTATTTTCTCTTGTTTATCTTTAGCACCTGAGATTCCCTCTTCCATCTCTTGCATTCTGTTGGTTATGGTTGCATCTGTAGTTCCTGGTCATTTATCTAGCTTTTCTACTTTGAGCATCCCTTCAGTTTGTGTTTTCTTTATTGTCTCTATTTCAGTTTTCAGGTCTTGAAATGAATTGTTTTCTTCATGTGTTTGATTGCTTTTTTTCTTTTTGGTTTATTTCTTTTTTATCAATAAGGAATTTTCTCATATCTTCTTTGAGGGCGTCTACCATTTTCTTGAAGGTGTTTTAAGGTCATTTCTCTTCTGCTTCATTGGCATTGGGATGTTCGGGTTTTGCTAGATTTGGATATGTTCTTATACTATCTTCTTCCCATCTCTTCTTCCAGGGGGTAAAGGTTGGGTCTCTCCCTCTCCTTTCTACTAGAGGGTGGAGGGGCAAGAAGTGGACACTCATGGTAGATGCTTTTTCTGCCTCCAGATTCCTCTGAGTGATTTGGTGGCAGGAAGGGTCTGGCAGCCACAGGTCAGGGGACTTGAAGAAGGAGAGGTGAGCTGGAGAAGCCCCCATTTTTCACCTCTCTGCTGGAGAGTGGAGGGGCAAGACAGAAATGGTGGCCAATGGTGGATACTTTGTTCTACCTCCAGGTCCCTCTGGGGGATTTGGTGGCAAGAAAGGTCTGGCAGCTGTTTGATTTTCAAAATGTTTTAATGACCTGTACCTCCAAAGCAGTAGACTATATAGCAGAAGGCTCTGTTTCAAAAATTAGACACCTCCTTTTAAATTGTTGGCCAGAGTAATCTGAGAACCCCCACCCAGCATAAATATAGGCTATTGCTATTACCCTTGGTGCCTTCCAGAAAAGGATGGTAAGACCCTATCCCAGAAGACACCAATACGTGGTTTTAAGGAGTCAATATGTATCTGACCCGGGATCCTCCTCACTGAGAACTAGGTCTTATAGTAGTCAATGGAGCCAAGCAGTCTCTCAAGGGAGAAAATAGTCACTAATCCTGTGCAGCTGTAACACCCACAAAACACAGCGATAACAGTAGGACAGTTTACTTGGAAGCACAATAGGGGCACTTACATCATGGAAGTAACAGAGGGCCACCAACCTGCACTTAAGAGCAGCTCAATAGGAGGGAGTTCATGTCTTACACAGTAAAACTGGCCATCTACCCAAGGCTGGTGAGGCCCTGGAACCTAGAAGAGAACCTACCACTGCCAATTTTCTAAACTGGTATAATTTCTATCTATATACTAAATATTTATCACCATTTACTCAGCTAGGAGTCTATTGAAAAACTGTCTTTTTTTTTTTTCAGGAAAGAAGCTCTTTATAGAAAGGCACAGGTGGTCAAAATGCAGAGATCAACTTACCATCAGATGCCAACCTCATTCCCAATTAGTACATTTGCTGTTGCACATTCCCCACACCACACAAAATCCTATCCTGGAGAAGGCAGGTGGGCATGATTTCTGAACATAGCTGAGGAGATGTGGAAACTGATAGCTGCTGTGTGAGTGCAAATACGTTTGTTGTTGTTGTTGTTAAGAGTGTGACCCAGGACAGTGCAACTGCTCCAGGAAAAAGTCCACTATCCACAGTGCAAAGAAATTATGAAAGGGGCCCTCTAACGAGGAGGGAAAAAAATGTTAGATGTAGAAACAAATGAACCATTTCTTCTTCTACTGATTGCATGCCACAAGTTAATTTTTCTTCCAGTATGACTGAAACTTTTTATAAAAGGGAAAAAAATCCATTACAAAGCAGGCCTTTTCTTCCTCTTCTTTTCTTTTCTTTTCTTTTTTTTTTTTTTTAACAAAAATTTGTAAAAGTAAATTGCTTCCTAGCTGAGACCATGAATGGCAAGTTGCAGCTGAGAATGAATTTTTAATACTTAGTTAAAAGTCCTTGATAATAGAGATTTGTTGTACAAGTGTTAAAAAATCCTTAATTATATCCATGTCTGGAACAAGTTCAACTACATTATCCCAGTGGTTCAGCACCTTATATGTACATAATGTCTGTTTGATTGAATTAGACCTCCAACATTATCAATACAGAAAAGACTGGAACAATTAGCTTCCATTGCATGCACACTCTCAGCATTAGTCAGGGAGAATCTTGGAAATGGTTGCCTTAATAACTTGGATAGTATGGGCTGCCAGTATCTAGGAGGGTTCCAATATGGCCCACAACAGTTATCATAGTATAATTTAAGTCCATTCATGTATACTCCTCTGTGTCAGTGAGTGGAAACCTGATCCAGAGTGCTCTCAGAGGAATACTAAATAAGAATATTCACGTGTTGAACTTTTTTGAGGCAATGAAAACTATTAATGAACACTAGAAAACGATTAAAATATTTGTATATTCCCTTCCTAGAAAATTATAAAAGTGATGTGCAGTTATTTGTTCCTTCACTGAATCCAACTATGGCTTATTCAAACCAGCATTTATATTGTTGTGGTTTTTTTTGGCCGAAAAGCCACTTGCCTCAAGTTTGCTTTTGCCATATAAACAAATATAATTATTCAAATATTTAAATATGAATAAAATCTCATTAGATATCTGTAATGAAAACCATAGTCCCCTTTTCATGAAAATGTAAAACGGGTGCCTTTTTTAGAAACTGCCTGAAATGTACCCTCTGAAATTCAATCTGAATTTACAACAGGAGAGCTCACAGCAGGACAGCTCTTCTCAGCTGAAGACATTTGGTGGTGGTTTGGGGTGGGGGGGGGGGGGGCAGAATGTAGAGCACAGGGAGGAAGAATCAAAGGCTCCCAGGTGGACTGGCAACCCCAGGCAAAGCATTACCCTCAGGTAAAAGTGTACTCTTCAGTAAACTCTACATAAGCGTAGTTTTGTTATTTCCTTCAGAAGATGTAGGAGGCCTCAAATATGATATTTTAAGAATAATGGCATGCGAACTGATCATGTCCCAGTGTGTCTTGGCTTATTTATGTTGTACTCTCCATCAGAAAGTAAGTAAGTTTTTCTAATGCAGGCTTTGTCTCTCCTACTCTTCTTTTCTTGAATTATATCTACTTAGTTTTTGTATATATGAGTGGGTGCCAGGGATTAAACCCAGGTCCTCAGGCTTAGCAGCAAGCTCCTTTACCCTCTGAAAGTTTTCACCATCTGTTCTATGCCCTATTGTCCTTACAAGTGTTACTTTAGGACTAGAAAACTTGTTGAGTAACAAGATAGCAAATGGATAGAATGGCTTTTTTTTTTTTTAAGTAAAGCATTGCATAATTGTAAGTTTGGGTTATGTTTTGTATCACATTGGTGTCTACACTAATTGTTATCACAGAAACTTCATCTAGTAACTGTAGCGTGTATGTTTCCGCCAGCCCGCCCGCCGCTGGTCTGGTGTGCTGGCCCCCAATAACACGCAGGAGACTCTATATTTGATACAATCCTGTTGGCCAATTACCATTACTGTTTATGGGCTAGCTCTGCCTTAATTATTAACCCATTTCTACTTATCTAAGTATTTCCACGTGGTCGTCTTATCGGCGAGCCGCGCGGCAGGCGTCCTGCTTCTTCCCTGGGCTACATCTCGACCCCTACTCCTTCCTCTCTCCTCCTCCTGGTCTCCTAGCCCCGCCTATCTTGTTATCTCATTGGCCACAGAGCTTTATTAACCAGTATGAGAAACATATATACAGAATAACATCTCCCATCATCTCCTCTTTTCTGTCTAAAGTAAAAGAAGGGGTTTAACCTTAACATAGCAAAATATATCATATAACAGTTATCAAATAAGAATCACAGTTAACAATATTTAGTCCATTAACATTTTGTAAGACTTAAAGAAAATATCATCTATCCTATCTATCAAATAATTTAAAGACAACAGAATCGCGTTGGCCGACAGGATTGTATCAAATACAGAGTCTCTGAGTGTTATTTGGGGCTGGCGTGCGGCTGTGGGCCCACATGGTGGCAGGACCCGCTGCGGCCGGCAGGAACAATCTGCCATAACAAGTAACTGATGGAAGCAGAGGCAGAGACCCATAGCCAGGCCCTGAGCCAAGCTCTGTGAGTCCAGTTGAAGAGAGAGAGGAGGGATAATATGAGCAAGGAGGGGGAGGGTATTAAGATCATGACAGGGAAACCCACAGAGACAGCTGACCAGAGCTTGTGGGAGCTCATGAACTTTAGACCTATAACCTATCTGAGCCAACATGGGACTGACCCAAGTTTTCTGCATCTAGGTGATGTTGTGTAGCATGGTCTGTCTGTGGGGCTCCTAGAAGTGAGACCCAGGCCTATCCCTGATGTATGAGCAAGCTCTTTGGAACCTATTCCATATGGTGGAATGCCTTGTTCAGCCTTGATGCAAAGGGGAGGTATTTGGTCCTGCATCAACTTGACATGCAATGCTTTTTTGACTCCCATGGGAGACCTTGTGCATTCTGAATTGAGATGGAGGAGGAGTGGAGGAGTAGGGGTGTAAGAGAGAAGGGGGCAAGGAAGGGGATGAAAGAGGTAGAGGAAAAACTGTGGTTGGTATGTAAAACCAGCAAGCCAGTGTTGGTGGCTCACTTTGGAGGCAGAGGCAGGCAGATCTCTCTGAGTTCTAGGCTAGCCTGGTCTACAAATGTAGTTCCAGGACAGGCTCCAAAGCAATACAGAGAAACCTTGTCTCAAAAATACAAAAGGAAAAAGAAAACTTTTTGTTTTCCAAAACTCAAAACCAATAAACAATAAATAAACAAATAAATAAATTTCAAAAGGCTATTTATCAGAACATACCAATTTTGTCCTAAATTATTACACAGGATAACATCAAAGTATAAAACTAGGTCAAGCGTCAGTGGATAGGGATAAAATTACTCTGATTTAGTAATTTTAAGAACACTGAATCATAACATTCTTTAAATTTAAAAATAAATTGAAATTTTTATTCTTTTATAAATCTACTTTATAAATCTACTATTATATCATCAATAGATACAGCAGTAAGTAGTCGATGAATGGAAATCTTATCTTTCAGTCTTTTTGTAGTGAATAGGTACATTGGAAATACACAGCTCTGTTCCAAGTTGTGGTGTGTGTGTGTGTGTGTGTGTGTGTGTGTGTGTGTGTGTGTGTGTGTGTGTTTGCTTTTGAGTTTTTAAATTAGTTTTTACTTAAATTAAAAACAACCTTATTTTACAGAATAATTCCAGTTCCTTTTCTTTCTTTCCTCCAATCACCCCCACCATTCCCTAATCCCATTCTCATCCACTCCTCGGGAAGGATGAAGCCTCCCATGGGGGTATCATCAAAGACTGTCACACCATTTAGGGCAAGACCTGGGTCCTCCCCCCTGTATCTAGGCTGAGAGATATGGGGAATTGGCTCACAAAGACCATTTGTGCACTAGGGATAAAAATTGGTTCCACTACCAGAGGCCCCATAGAGTGCCCAAGCCCCACAACTGACACCCACATTCAGAGGCCTGGTTTGGTGTTACTCTGGTTTCCCAGCTGTCATTCTGGAGCCAGTGAGTTGTGTTTTTTAACCTTTAATTCTAAAAGTGCTAATTTAGGAATCTGCTATTCATTTTCTTCTCAAAACTTTGTATTTAAGACCTGATATTAGTCATGTTTCATTGCTGTTTCTTTGGTACATAATTTTGCAAGTGAGACATTATAATCTGTAAGTTTGAATAGTAGGTTAGTGGCAGAGTTGCTAATATGCTAGAATTTAGTTTTAGAATAATTATCACCTCAGAGTACTTTGTTGTTCTCATCAGTATTTTGATTTTTCTCTAGTCACACACACACACACACACACACACACACACACACACAACAGACAGAGAGAAGAGAGAAAGCAAGAGAAATAGAGAGACAGAAACAGAGAGACAGAGAGAGACAGAGAGAGAGCACATACAAATGGTACATACACACATATGAGAGAGAACATGCATATGGTACACACACATAAACTTAATGGATGATACATTTTGATTATACTTTGATTATACATATATCTTTCTTATATATGTTTAAATGCCTTTTTGACTGTTGATTCACTCATTCATTAATTTGAGACTTGGTGACACTATATTTGTTAAAATGGACGCAACTTTTAATTCCCCTACCCTAGTCTTCCAAGTTCTGAAATAATATGCTTGCAAAAACATAGAATCAAATGGACAATTACATTCTCATATGTAAAAAAAAATCAGAATTCTTAAGATGACCCAGAAGATATAATAATGATGAGAACCTTCTTCTCACCAACTTAATTTAAAGCTATGCCTTGCAGATACCTTATTAAACTTATCTTTCATGAAATAATTTAAATATATTTCTTGCCCTTGTTCCTGCCATTAGAAATTTGTTTGCCCCTGATATTTCTCTGGGCAACTTCTTGGCTCCATTCAGCTCTCACTTAATGGATCTTATTCATACATCTTCTACCATGTTATATGATTTCTTTGTACCTATGTTTTATTTAATATGAAACCAGTGTATTGATTTATAGCTTATTATTTCTTAATTGAAATGTCAGCATTAAAATTATATGGACCAGTACAGAGTAAGCACTCAATAAGCAATTGTTTGGTAGATAAGTAGCTATATCAATTTGGGAATATATGTGCTTCTCCGCAATTAAATATATTCCATTTTGTATATTCACTTCTCTTTATTTTTTATTTGGTTTAAAGATCAATTTTTGACAAGACATCATAAGTCATTTGAGTCTATCAGGATTGTATCACAGACACAGCCATGCAATCTGCATTGTTATAAGAAGCAGCATCTGAAGGGGTAGATAATAGAATCAGTTCTTCCCTTTCAGTTGGAGAAGGCATAGAATCAGTAAGCTTTAACACAAAACAGGGAAATATGAATTCATCCTCAGAGTGTGGAAACTAAGATCAAGAAGTGTACGTGCCTGCCCTCGCCAGCAAGGAAGATGCAACTCCAGGAAGATCTTTTTCATGTAGTTTTAATCAGGATCCTTGAACATGCTCTTCTGACCCATGAGACCCCGGGGGACCCCTGCACAGGCTTAAATCCCCTTGTGCTAACCAATCCCAATGAGCTACTCAGAACCTGCAGATAGGCAATGCAGAAGCAGACAGGCTGAACAGACATAACCAAATAAGGGCTTGTTTAAGTCAGAGAGCACTCACCCTTGGGGAGGTGGAAGGTGGAAGCCAGTGCCATCTTTAAGGCACAGCTCTCTACAAAGAAGCAGACTGACTCCCACTTTCCTGAGGAATCACTATACTGATTTCCAAGTTTGCACTCCCACCAGCAGTGGACGAGTGTTCCCCTTTCTCCACATTTTCTCCAGAATAAACTGTCATTGGTGTTTTTTTTTTTTTTTTTTTTTTTTTTTTATTTTATTTTAGCCATTCTGACAGGAGCAAGATGGTATCTCAGAGTTGTTTGAATTTGCATTTCCATGATGGCTAAGGATGTTGAACACTTTCTTATGTGGCTTTCCTCTATTGGTAATTCACTATTCAGTTCTGAACCCCATTTTTAGTTGGACCAAACCAGGCACCCTGAATGTGGATGTCAGTTAGGAGGCCTGTACAATCTATGGGGCTTCTGGTAATGGATCAGTATTTTTCTCTAGTGTCTGAATGGACTTTGGAAGCCCACTCCCCAAAGAGGGATATTCTCTCAGCCTAGACACATGGAGGAGGGCCTAGGTCCTGCCCCAAATTATGTGACAGACTTTAATGATCCCCCATGGAATGTCTCACCTTCCCTGTGGAGCAGAAAGAGGATGGGATGGGGGTTCCATGGACGGCATGGAGGATGAGAGGAAGAGAGAACTGGGGTTGATTTGTAAAATAAGATTATTACTAATTGAAATAAAAATATAAAACAAAAAACAAACAAAAAAAGAAGAAGACTAAGGAAATAATGTAAAGAACAAGGACTATTCAGATACCTAGTAGGAAAATATGAAGTCCAATCTAGGGACGATTTGACTGATTTTTAATGTATTAATCTGAGAAAAACCCTAAGGAATAAATAAAAAATGAATTGCCCATTCACAGATGGAATTTCCTCCCAGAGTCTTTCTTAATTCTAAAGTATTTATTGGGGAATCCCATAGCACCATTTACTTCTCTACTAGTGAATATATTTTGATGATTTGCAATTACTAGTTTGGCAGTTCAGTTTCTCCCTTGTTTTTAAGATCGAAGTTTTCAATGCCACTGAAATCATACTATTTTATACTCAAGGCCAGAAGAAGAAAACTGTGAGAAGACAGGGGAAGGAGGGTACAAGACGACAGTGGAGGGAGGGTACAAGAAGACAGTGGAGAGAGGGGTATAAGGAACCCAAAATGAGAGGGCAGATGAAATGAAGCCAGCCTCCCACCAATACTACACCATTGCACTCTTCCTAGCAAGAAGTAGGATGGGCAGCCTCTGTTCTGCTGCCCACCACTTGAAAGTTTGGATATGGCTCATCAAGTGAATGTATTTGGCATAATACACTATTAGTAGCACATCAAATATATCATATTTATAGTAACAAAAAGAAAGCTAGTTTCAACAGTTGTATTTATAGGTTATATCTTTTGCAGGCTTTAATTGAAGAAGCATTTTAAACATTTATCCAGATTTCAAAAGTATGTATTAGTCATTGATTTAATATACTCCACTACATGTGTTCAATATTTAGGCAATTTACTATTTTTGTCTTAATTAAGACTAGTCTTTTTAACTTGTAGCAGGCTGAATCACATGAACTGCCACAGTTAGTATTTCAAATTCTAAACTCCATTTGTTTCACTGGGAGTTATCTTTGTAAAAATATTTCTTTGGTGAAGGTATAAATATATATTTTGCCTTCATTGAAGTTATGTACATATTTAATACTTGAATCATAAACTGAAGGTGTGGTATAAGAGGGGAGAATTTCCAAATCCATAGTTTCTTCATCATGAAGGAGACTAGCCTGACACTGACTTTCACTGTGAGGAACATTCTTCACATTCACAGTGGTTCCTAAGAAATCACAGACATGGGCAACTTCACCTCTAAATACATATATCTGCCCAAGACTTTCTATCCAAAATATCAGCAATTATACCAAGAAACATCGTCTCAATTTACAAGCATGTATCTTTCAAGTGAAAACAAATAATATAAATAAACATAGCCTATATAGGATATTACTATACTTATATACTTACTATTTATTAAGTAATATACATTTTTAATTTAAAGTCATGTAAACTATTTTGTATGAGACTCCCTGCTTAAAAAAAAAGTCACCTCTAAAGGGGTTTCACAATAAAATTATGCTCAACAAAGAATGTGTACTGTCTTAAGTTCAGAAAATATACCCAGCCTTCAGCCTTTAAGACCTACACTAGATTTGCTGCTTCTTGATAAAATAGACTGATCTTGTGAACAAAACATCTGTTTCTTTTCCTTTGAAGAACTAGGAGAAAAATGGTTTTATAGGCAGCAGTGGACACAGAATGTGTCATCAGGTCCCTGATGTTGAGCCCTGTGTTCATCTTCCACTGCCTGGAACATCTTGGGAATTCTGTTTCTCTCTCTCTCTCTCTCTCTCTCTCTCTCTCTCTCTCTCTCTCTCTCTCTCTCTCTCTCTCTCTCTCTCTCTCTCTCTCTGCCTGACCTTCAGTCTCTTTGTTGTAACATAGATAATAATGGACCCACTGATAGAACATATTTCAACAGTTTTCTGTGACAAGATAATTTAAGGAACTATGTGTAAATTGCCAAATGAATGACTGTTTTTGTTATTTCCATTATTTAGAAAAACTCATTGTTTACTTAGGACATTTTAAATCTTCAGAATAAACCAAGGTGTGTGTTTCTGACAGACTTTTTAATATGAAGCTATGTTATATGCACCTGTGTCTAAAAACAGCCATGTTGCTCAGACCCCACATACTGATATTTTGCTTGGCATTGACAAATCTCTGGTTGCCAGAGTGTACAGAAGATGAATGCACTGGGAAAAAAATAAGAGTAACAGCAGCTTCACTTTGGACAGTGTCTACCAGGCCCGAGATACACTGGCTGCACAAACCAGTTTCTCTATGGAGAAAATGTAAAGTCTTTTTGGTCAAGGCTTTTGTGGAAAGAAATTCTTATCTATCAGTTCAGTTTACTCTAAGATAGTTCTTAATACAGTTTCCTTTATCTTTTCACAATAAGTAAGGAAGAGTTTCCATCATTGTCCCTGCAACCTCATACCAAGCAAGAAAGACTGCCATAAAATACTATTGCCAGGCATATTTTCTTTAAAGACCCCTCTTTCTTCATGCATTTGTGTTCTTGCATGTGTTAATAGCACTAGAACCCTTCTATAATAATTGGAATGACTGGCTCAAACTTTTAAAAACTAGTTTATGTGTCTTTTATGTGTCTTTATATGTCCTTATCATCACATTGGGAAAAAGAAGTAGTCTTTTCTTCCCCCTAGATAAATCTTGGAGTATGTTTTCTTCTGCCAGATTTTGGAATTCTCCTAAAATAAAAATATGCAGAAATATGGGAGATGGTTGGGATAGTTAGAAGACCCGAGTTGGCACCACTGACTGCCAACTAATACAATTTTTTATGGAGCAAATATATTCTTTTCTGTTTTTGAAAATGAATTGCAGAAACTGAAATGTAATTCCTTTTTAGGTAATCTTTGTAACTCTAAAGAATTTAGAAAAATGAAGTCCAGAAAGGCAGAGCTGGCATTTGAGATGCCCCTGCCTTCCACGTGCAGTTTGCAGTTGTGCCTGTATGACAATGTACCCCTACTTTGGTCCGGTGTGTGATGGCTATTTTTTTACTTCTACAAAAAATAATTAGTGTGCTATAGCAATGGCATTGTCACTCTTAACCACTGCCTTCCATACCTAAGCATCACTGTGGTAGTTTGAATGTAATAGCCCCCATAATCTCATAAGGAGTAGCACTATTTGGAGGTGTGGATTTACTGGAGTTAGATTGCCCTTGTAGGAGGAAGTGTGTCACTGTGGGTACAGGCATTGAGTTTTCCTATGCTCAGGACATGTCCCAGAGTCTCATTTGACTTCCTGTTGCCTGCAAGATGTAGGACTCACAGCTACTCCAATGCCATGTTTGTCTACATGCTGCCATGTTTCCCACCATGATGATAAGGGACTGAACCTCGAAATTATAAGAAGGCCACCCAATAGAATATTTTCATTCATAAAAGTTGTTGCAGTCATGGTGTCTCTTCACAAACGCTAAGACAATCATTATTGTGAGGCAGTGTTGCATATGTTTTTCTCAGAAATTGCTAGAAAGAATTAACCAGGCAGTAGTGGTGCACACCTTTAATCCTAACATGTGGGAGACAGAGGCAGGCAAGTATCTGTGAATTTGGGACCAGCCTGATCTACAAAGCCAATTTGAGGACAGGCTCCAAAGCTTCACAGAGAAACCCTGTCTCGAGAAACAAAAAAAGAGAAAGAGAGTGGTAGCAAACCATTATAGTGAGAAAACACCATAAAAAATAAAAGGTCAGAAGTTAGATAATGATATATATTATTTTTATACAATAGAAATAGCTGACAACAATGTGTAAATGCTAATATATCTCAAAGTACTTCTAACATTGTTGTTTTACATCCATTACTGACTTTTAACATACTGTTAGTAGTAGTGACCTAATTTTGGATTTGAAGTGTAAACTGACTAACCTGTACATAAGAAAGTAGAAATTAATATGCTACATGCTGACAAAAATCCACAGTGTGTTGTGTCTCCTGGAGTATGGGTGGTGATTCTTTGGGTTCTCTGTTTTGTTTTGTCTTTTTTTTTTAATACTAGCAATGCATTCATAGTAAAAAATAAACTGATATAAAACTGAAATCCAAATATGCTCTGTTCTTTATAGATTATAATAATGTCATAGTTACTACTGAGTTACTGATCTATTGCTGTGAAGAGACAATATGACTAAGGCAACTTAGAAAACACAGGATTTGATTAGGAGCCTTATCTGTTTCAGTGGATTTCGGAAGGAAGTCTATGATCATCATAGCAGGGAGCATGGTACTAGATCAGTAGCTAAGGGATGATTGGAAAATTGCAGTTAAAGAGAGACAGAGAGATACGCACTAGGAGTGTCATGGGCTTTTGAAACCTCAATACCCCAACCCAGTGACACTTTCTCCAACAAGACAATATGTCTTAAACCTTCCCAAACAATTTACCAACTTCTAACCAAACACTAAAAGATATTAGTTTGGGAGAAGGAGGGAGTCATTCTCATTCAAACAACCACATCCGTATTTACCTGTAAAAGGTACAACCTTTAATATAATGTTGAGAGTTAAAATAATGTAGATATTGGGTTAAGTAGTAAGGTCAATTCGAAAGACAAGCTATATTCATAGGAGCTTTTAAAGCTGTTTATGTTGTGGACCTAGAACGATTGCTTAGCTTTTAAGAGGGCTTTCTGTTTTTCCTGAGGACCCACACTCAATTCTCAGCACTAACAACTGCCTGCAGTCCAGATCCAGGGAACACAATAGCCTCTTTTGACCTCCATGGGAAACACAGGCACATGCATATACATACAGACACATACTGAAAGGTGAAATAAAATCCTTAAAACATATATTTATGTGTTTCTTTGAAGATGAACCGTATGAAAACCATGATCACTGTTTATATTATACAAACTTCATGTCTCATGTGGTTCTACATAGCATCACAGACAGATAAAAAAAATGAAGTTTTAGACATAGCACTTTTTTCTTGAAAATGTTTGTTTTTAAATGAATGGATTTAAGGATTATATATGTGATTATCGGGAAAAAAGTGAAGCCAGGATAAAATAAATATTTCTTTAGAGATGGAAGAGTAATAACTTTTATAATCCAGGTCTTGCTTTTTACCCTTTATTGTTTCAACTTCCTGGTGATGCTGTTTTTAATAAAGATACTGACTTTCCTGCATTCTTTTACTCTGCTGTGGATTATGAAAGAATGGGTGCCTGGTATTTGCTTATTAACCTGGTAAAATTTGGTCTCCCAAATGTGGAGAAACACAGGGGAAGAGATGTGAAGATAACTCTGCAATCATTTAGGAGAGAAGACAGGGAATGCTTTCCTATCTAAGCACAGAATCAAAGATAAATATTGTACTTGAGCTCAATTCAAATAAAATTTCACCAAAGGGAATTAAGTGTTCTCTATCCTATTCTTTCTCTTAAAATGGGAAAAATGATATGTTTGGACTTCTCTAAACCTATAGTTATCAGCTAAAAAGACCAAATCAGTTTGGAAGCAGGGGAAAGTACTTTGTTTTATAAGGAAATAATTACCCATGTACCCAAGCTGTAAGTTACCTTACTGAAGTAAAGCTGTAGTGAACGTAACTTTATCATTATAACATAACCACTCCTCCTATGCATCTTAACATATTCTCTAGGCCTGGAGATGTTGTGGAGTAGCCATTCAGAATCCACCTGGTACAGACTCAAAGTCTAGGTGGCTGTGCCTCTCCTGGGATCACAGATTTGTAAGCATTCTCCTTAGCAGGTAAATGGGAAAGTGGTTTGATATTTCCCCCAAAATACAAAGGGTAAGTGCTCATTCATGAAAAGGTCCATTTCACAAAGAAGCAAAAGGAAAAGAAAAGAAGTAGAATTTAAATGAACTTAGGTTCTGGATAATGAACCTTATGAATCAAGGAGAGTTATTCCTGCATAATCAACTTACTGGTTATTGTTCGGAAGGTAAGATTGAAGGAAATTTGGGAAACTAGGAAAAGTGATGAGCTGCTAAATTCTAGCTTTGTCAGAATTTTTGAAGAAGGATTTGGGGATGACAGCCTCCCAGCCCCCACCCTGGTGAAATAAGAAAGGATTTTCTTAGACAAGGTGTTCCATAAATTTTGAACTTTTACAACTGTATGCTCTAACTATCATTCTCATATGCTTCCTTAACCAGCAAATGATGTGGTGAAATTGTGGGTAACGGCAGCGGGAAGAACAGAACCATTTTAATTTCTCCCATCTGGTACATTAGCATTAATAAAAGATGTTTAAAAGGAGAAGCCTTGAAAGGATTTCACCTCTTGATTTAACAAGATAATAAGGAAATCTTGCAATCTGCCACTCAATATAACCAATAAGAATAAGAGCGAGCCGTGTGGTGATCATGAATATTAACCCTGTGACAATTTTTAAAACCCTACTGATTATAATACTATGTGTTAATACTAAGACAAATCTGTTGCTGTTACTTTTTAGTATAAGTTTAGTAACTTTATTATCCATTTGTAGTAAGATTTTCTACATGGATTGAAAGAAAACACTTTAGTGAGAAAACACTAACATTTACTTTATTTCTGAATGGATTATAATGAATCTCAGTTTAGTTACCTTGGTTTTTTATTGAATGTTTACATGGTTAGTTTAGATTAATATGTATATGTATATATATAATATGTGCATATTATATATTATAATATATATATGTTACATATATATATTATTCCACTCAATTATATTGTCATTAAACTCTCACACTCCTTGCCAACAGCTCATTAATATCTTCCCATGTATCCAGAGTTTTTGATGGGATATGGGAATATTTTGCTTATGCTGGCAAATTCTCAATTAAAGCAGGCTGTGAGAATCATAAACTTCTTAACTGGAAAATTACCTGGATAGTTAGTCCAAGTTTTTATGACTTTATTGGCTGATTTTTTGACCACAACTACAGTTCAACAGAATAGCATAACTGAATATTATGTAGAGTAATAAAATGAAGAATTCATAAAGGGACTTAAGAAAAATGTATACCAACTCAATTCCTTGATAATCTTTGACTTTCATCAAAACACTGACTAGATAATCTTATTAGACTAAGAATCAGTCTGGGGATATAAACATAATCACAAGTATTCTGGTTTCTAAAAATAAAAATAAAAAGGGTCATTGGCTGTATTCACTATAAGGACTGGTTTATTTACAAAATTCATAGCCATAGTATTTTTAATTTAATAAATGAAAAGTTTTATTTTATTATGTTACAGCCATTCAAGAAAAAAGTGTTTAGTTCTATGTAGCTTAAAGCTATGAACCATGATGTAGTATGCCTGATAATATTGTTATGGCAGTATGAACTATATATAGGATAGATAATTTACATAAAGTAAGAATCAATAAGAACATAGTGGTGCATGGTACATGAAAGTTCCAGGTTTTGAACTTGTAGTATACAAACCTCAAGACAACACTGGTATAAAGAGACATAGATAAACCAATAGCAACTGTAATATGCTTACACCATTATTGTAAAAGTTGCTACTCTGTACATTATTTCTCAATGGAGTGCAACTCTGCCTACTTTAAAGTGGAAAACAACAAAAGCAGTACAGACTGGATAACAGCAATCAGAATTCTCTGTATTTTGGACCAAATGAATCCATAGGAGGTATGATAATCCCATAGCAACAAACACATGTATTTAATTTTATATAGTTTAAATTAATTTTAAAAAATCATGCTATTTTTAGATCAAAGGCTAAAACTTCAACAAAACCCTATTATATATTAGTATATAATAGTATAGTGAATTTCACAGTATAGTGAAATTACTAAAAAACATTAGAAAATAAGCATCTAAGTCTTTATTCATTCCCAATATGTGGAAAGAAGGATAAGATCTTTCGTAGTATCTACAAAGACCCACCCTTTCCTGTATTCTTTGTTTAGTATTACTTTTAGTAATCTCCAAATTAAGTATGCTTAATTCCTTCAAAATTAAAAAATATTAGGAATATTTAAAGCTGGGTTTCACAGATGCATAGGCTGGGTCACATGTACTAAGGGCACTGTTTTCAGTGAAAGGATTATAACTGCAGTTTGAATCATTTTTATGTTTTCTTTGATTTTATCAATAACTTACTAGTGTATTATTACCATTAAAATAATTGCATTATCTTAATGGCATGAAATTAAAATTTATTAAAGAGCATTGGTTAACTTACATAATGATCAAGGTGGTAAATATTTACCAATTTATGCTTATAAAGATCTAACCAGTAGAGAAAAGCCTTTTAGTAGTTACACGGCAGTATACTGAAATAGTGGTGTATGTTGCTATATTTGGAGAATAAAATATACTTGATCTAAGACTCCCCCTGAAAACATTGTTGTAAACAATGTTAGTGAGCAATCATTATTTATGATACATTTTCAGAGCAAGGTTTTCTGAAAATGTGGCAATCCTTTGATGGCTAGTTTGCCTAGACTTATAAACACATTTAATATAGTTTTCCAATGGGGTTAGAACACAAAGGTAAATTCCTTCTTTGTTCAGGAAAATATAGCATATTGTGCTGGTCCTGTGCTTAAATGGCTGTGGTTTTATTGAGAAGTCATCCTGATGAGCTCAGTGCTTCCTGTGCTGTTTCCCCTGTGTAGATGACTCATTTAACAATCCCTCATCACTGCTGGAAATTAAATGCAAGCAAATTCTACACTAGTAGTATCAGTTTGCTAAACACACACACACACACACACACACACACACTCACACACACTCACACACACACACACGGGCATGTGCCAATTACATCAGCATAATGTATATAAAAGGCAAATATGTAACCTCAAAAGAAGGTAAAAGCATTGAAAATTAAACTTGGTTTAACCTTTGTTTTAAAAAAGTAACTTACCTTTTAATTTTTTTACAAGCATTATATATAGTATAGTGACTATACTTTTCACACTTCCCACAACTCCTTTTCCTTCTCCCAACCCTATTCTTCTTTGTCCTTTTTTTTGCCCCACCATCAAGAATTTTATTGTGTCTGTGTGTGTGTGAGTGTGTGTGGTGTCCCTACAATCTAGGAATTAAAAATGAGACAATATTATATTTGTTTTTCTGATATTGTCCAAATACACAGAGTATGGTTATCTCTAGTTGCTTTATGTTTTACTACAAACAGCAAGAGCTTGTTTTTTTATGTCTGAAAAAAATTTCAATCTTGCTTTTTAAATTCCAGAATTGAAAGGAATGAAGTATTCTTTCACTAATAATCCTTAATTAGTAGTAAAGAAAATACAAGACAAAATCCTGGAGCTTCGTTTGGAAGAGGAAAAATGATTTAAAGGTTTGTAAAGAAAACAGGGGAGGAGGCAGAAAAAGCCTTCAAAGCCAAAGAAGGAAAATTTGAGCAACAGATGCATGTCTGTGTGTCCATAATGATTGCAGGTATGTGATTAAATAATTAAGAAAGCAAAAACTTCAAGAAGTGTTCAAATTAAAATAGTAGATTATTTCCTCCAATAGTGGAGACTCACACTGTTTCTCTAAGCATAGATCATGGTTAGTAACTGCTGAGCAACAGAGCATGAGTAGAAAAATAGTTACAGTGCAAAATCCTTAATGAAGTATAAAAAAAACAGGCATCACTGGTGTTATGAGTAGATTTTTTTTCCACCAGCCTGGTCCTTCTGCCACGCCAGCCCCAATTAACACACAGAGACCCTATATTATATATAAAGCTGTTGGCCTGTTACTAGTATTTCTTATTAGCTATTACTGTCTTAAGTATTTCCACATGGTCTTATCTTACCGGAGAGAGGGGCTGGCATTCTGCTCTCTCCGTTCTCCATCTTGAATCTCCTCCCTACTACTTCCTCTCTCTTCCTTGTCTCCTAGTCCCGCCTATCCTGCTTTCCTATTGGCCAACAGTGCTTTATTCATTAACCAATACCATAAACATATTTATAGAAGGACATCTCCCATCACACTGGTGATGACCTGTGAGTACCATGTACCAGGTGAACTTCAGTATGGAGAAACCCAGCTTCAGGGACAAACTAGAATTACTGCCCAGGACTATGTAAGACTCAAAACAGTGAAAAATAAGGACAAACTGGTAAGTTGTCACTTTTGAAAGAATCCTGGAAAACATGCTATATATGTGTAAATTGGCTGCCAAATGTTAGTTTAAAAGCTTGTGTAAGATGATTAGTATAGAATTAAGTAATAATTCAAATATAAGAAAACAAGTTTTTTTTTTTAATTTAAGAAATGAATTGTGATAAGATAAGCATGAAGACTGAAGTACAGGTCTCTGGTACACACAAAAATGTCAGGTGGGAGACATGGCTTTTTTGTAATTCCAGCATTCAGGAGACAGAGACAGGCAATCCCTGAGCAGTATGAATACAGAAACTAAGCAAATAAGCATTTAAAACTGGCTTTTATACACACATGCATACAAGCCAACACATGCAACAAAACACACGCATGCATGCATATCATGAACACATAAACATGTCATGAAATTTGAGAAGAGAATCCAGAAATAAACCATTAATTATGATCAAAAGGATTTTCAAGCAAGCATTAAGACCATTCATTCAAAGAAAAAGTTGTCACTTCTATAAATGATGCATAATTTAATATTCTAAATTGTTGCCTCATACTATGTATACATGAAAGTAAAAAACATGGACCAAAAGGTTAAATACAAGAAATAAAACTATAAAACTCTCAGGAGTCATAAAGGAAAGGCTTCATAATGTCGAACTTGACAATGCTTTGTTGGAAATGACAACAAAATATGAGCAGCAAATGAAACAATAAATTCAATTTCATCAAAATAAAAAACAACAGTTAGTGCATCAAATGACATTGTCACTGGAACTGAGAGCAAACTCCTGAAATGGGGGATAATCACATTATGAATAAGGGAGATAACCAGTTTAAATGTGGGAAAAAGTCTGCAATGAACATTTTTCCAAGGACGATAAACAAATAGCCAATGTGCACATGGAAGTATGTTCAGAGCATCAGATTTGCAAATGTTTCCAAAGTTACCATTATCTTTCCAGGATGTAGAGAAAGTGGATCTCTGTGCAGTGCCAGCAGGGATACAACATGGTATAGCATACTGATTCCTACAAACACTTAAAACAGAATTGTCATGATACATCAGTCCTACTTCTGGTCATCGCCCTAGAAAAAATGGAAACAGATCAAAGCAGATGTTTGCACACTAGTGGACAAACCACCACCATCCACAAAATTACTCATCTTTTCTCCCACTTTCAAGACTAGTTTTTCAAAAGCTATCACAATTCCCTTTGAAGTCTCATTTTTCCATACTGACCCT
The DNA here is from genome assembly GCA_030556225.1 of Cricetiscus sungorus. Lineage (NCBI taxonomy): Eukaryota > Metazoa > Chordata > Mammalia > Rodentia > Cricetidae > Cricetiscus > Cricetiscus sungorus. The sequence goes on from JANBXA010000398.1 coordinate 44,719,597, forward strand.
AAATCTTGCTCCCTAGAAGCTCTGGCACGTAGTTCTTGGTGAACATGTTCTGAACCAACACAGCAAGGTACTTTTTAACATCAGCTGGGTATAGAAGGCTAGCTGTAGTCCCTAGGGTTATAAAAATTTCAAATGTAACCAATTAACTATTCTCAAAACATGTACAATGGCAAGTTTCAAAGTTCAACTGAAACAATCAAATTGACACAAAAATATGCTCTCACATGTTTATGAAATTCATTACACTACAAGTAACTTCTTTTTTAAATCAAAAAGCAATTATAATGTTTGAAATGCAATCTGCAATTTATTACTAAGTTATCAATTAATGCTGAGAATATTCCATATTGGCATTGTTTAAGTTTTACATAAGTCTAGCAAAGGAAAAAATGAGAAATACACATGTGGTTATTGATTTACAATTAAAATTTGACCAGGCTTTAGATACTTAAGCATTTAATTGACTGTAGAATTCTGAAACATGTTACAAGGATTCTATTATAGAAAATACATAATTAAAGGTACATACCTAAATAATGACAACTATTGCCCATCATAATCTAGTTTTATTTAAATTTCTTTTTTAAAGACAGGAATACTCTTGACTAAGAGACATAATCTCTTAAAACATACCATGTGTGTATGTGTTGCATATGCAAAATAGAAACACTAATTGAGTTCACTGTATTTGGCTTCTTTGCTGCTGTGTTCTGTACAGTAGAATTAGCTCCATGCCTGGTGGAAGTCAGAGGCTGTGTTATTGGAAAGAAGGGCTGGATGGTCCAGTGTGAATTCTGCCATACAAGTGAACCAGAACCATCACACTTTATTTACCATCCTGTTAAGAAGTAACACAAACTATCTCAGTTTTTGCTCTTAGTAATGATACTTGTAAGATGTGTTTTCCTAATTTACTGAAAAGTATGCAATAAAAAGAAACAGGGAACCATCTCTGATGATTTATTTTGGTTCAATGTTATTTGGGTACCATAAGCCAAAAATAATGGTTGTTTTTCATTTTAATGAAATTTAGAAGGTTTTTCAATCATATAGACAGGGAATTCTTAGAGAAGTCTAAGGCTGAGCGCCACAGGAATTTCAAATGTTATCTTATTCTGAAGATCTGAGTTCGTGGCTCAGGTGCACCAGAGATTTGAAGTCTCATATGATGAGTAAAGATAATGCAAAGCTAGCTAGATCATTTTCATAAACTTCTGACTTGATAATCATCATTCCTTTTTTCCTCACCTTTTAGTTTCAATCTATTATTATTATTATTTAAACATAAATTATTCTTTTTACTATAAGGCAATTTATTCATGCATAGTGTGCTTAAATTTTGTTTCTTATTCCTCCCCTACTTTTATCACCAATACTATAGACTTGAGGAGAGTTCCCTCTCCACAACAATCTTGCCATATGGTCACTGCTATAATTCGTTCTTATCAACTATGTGTATGAAAAAGGAGTAAGGAAATAAAATATAAAATAATTGCAATATATAACTTTTCATTGTTTGATAATAGAATATAATTAGATTTCAAATATCATTTGGGCATAGCATTTGTCCAAAACACAATTTTTAATCATTTGTCCTTTTTATGCGACTTGTGGACATTTTAATACAGACAAAACAACATGATGCTGTCCTCAAGAATAAACAAGCTGCACATTAGTCATGAAGTGAAGTATTAACATTTCTCTCAAGTTTTAATAAAGAGCTATCGTAACTTTTGTTAGGAAAAAAATATTAAGAAACCACTTCAATTCTCATGCTTAAATGTATTCAAATACAGTCTTAGTATTTATTTCCTTTCCATATCAAGGCATCATCACCTCTTATGCCTTAGTTATCTTACATATGACTCAAAATTTTCAAACTTTCAACTTCTACCATCCTTAAAATGTGTGAACATGTACACATAGACACAGAGAATCTCTCTCTCTCTCTCTCACACACACACACACATGCTCAGAGAGAGAGAGAGAGAGAGAGAGAGAGAGAGAGAGAGAGAGAGAGAGAGAGAGATACACACAGAGAGAAAATAAACATACACACATGTACAAATGTACACACACAAGAGCAAGCAGATTGGTGGCATTACACATTTATGCTTTGCAGTCTGAGAGATTTGAGTATCCTCTTTCTACAATCATTTTGTATGTTGTAAATTGAATCCATTTCCAGTGCTCAGAGAGGCAATTCAAAACCATCAACCATCTCACCCACATCCTTGGACTTCCTCACCTCTCTCATCATTACAGCCCCTAGTAGCACACAGGAATTACAGACTACCCAGTGTCTCCTCTTCTCCTCACACATTCATGTACAAACTTATGTACAACAACACTGTCTCCTTCCTTCCGCCCTCCCTCTTTCCTTCGTTTCTTCCTTCCTTTCTTCCTTCCTTCCTTCCTTCCTTCCTTCCTTCCTTCCTTCCTCACCTCAGATCACAGATGGGCCCTTTAAAAGAAAATAATGTCTTGAGTCTTGACACGCTTCATGGTTTGAATTTATTTTCATGAGCTGTTATTATATTTTTCACAGCAACTCTCTAAAATGTATCCATAGTTTGCCCTCTGCCCACCACTGCCTTTCTCAGTCCAATCTCTCCATTACTCAGGTTTCATTGAGACAATGGCAAATATCATCTAAAACGATTCTTTGTCCAAAAAAATACTCTCATATAAACTTGCCTATGTTGGTCTAACACCTTTCCCAAATATTTTTAGTCTCAAAGAAAAAAGAAGTTCCTTCTCACTGAGATGAATCTCTCTCCAAGACGGAGAGCATTGCCAGGGAGACACTTTCTCCTGAATACGGAAATGCTTTCTCGGTCTCCTTTCATTCTCACTCAAAAAGTTGAAGATAACACATCAATCATTACATTTCACAAAATAATCATAAGAACTGCTCATAGAAATTGAAATAATTTTCAAACTATTGTCATGTTTCTCTTCTTGTTACATAAAATTTCTGTAGCCATTTAGACATCATTTTGCTTATATTTCTTTTTTTTTGCTTATATTTCTTTAATCTATTATTTTTTGACTTTTTCACTATAACTTACCTCTGAATATAGCTAAAATGAACAATGCAATAGCTCTCTCTAATTGTGGTTTATCTTTTCAAGGTTTCAACTACCTCTGAACAATTTGGTCCAGATCTATTAAATAGAATAATTCCAGAAATAAACCACTCACCAGTTTTAAATTGCATATCATCCTACATAAGTATGAAATGATTTCTCATAATCAGAGTTCATCTTTTATTTAATGTAAATTATTACTTTCATTCAGTATCACATTCTATACATACTAGTCTGGGTCTTCTGGCTAGTGTTTTGTTAACACTAGGTATTGTCATCCAGGAGGAGGAAACCTCAATTAAGAAAATGCTTCCATAAATTGGTCTGTAGGCAAGTCTATGTGAGCATTTTCTTAATTAATGATTGATGTGGGAGGACCCAACCCAACATGAGTATTACCACATCTGGGCAGTTGGTCCTGAATTGTATAAAACAGCAGTCATGGAGAACACCATGAACAGTATTCCTTTATGCTTTCTGCTTCATTTTCTGACCCCAGATTCCTTCTTCGATTCAGTTCCTGCTCTAATTTCCCTTCAGGCCAGGCTACAACTGTAAGGTGATATAAAACTTTCCTCCTAACTTTCTTTTGGGTATGATGTATCACAGCAATGAGGAACTAACCAAGACAGACCATTCCAGTTCATGGAATACTTTTGGGACAAGCCTGACAATGCTGATTGGGGGAAGGTGAAAGATTTTGGAACTTTGGTCTGGAAAAGACATTGAGTCATCAGAGCTTAAGGTGTTGTTGTAATAACTTAAAAGGCAATGCTGAGAGCAATGCATATAATGGAGATCTGGCTTGTGAAGTTTCAGAAGGAAGAAAAGACTCTACTCAGCCAATCAAGTGACATTTTAATTTAAGAGTATGTGGTTCTTGTTAGCTTAGGCTGAATAATAAGCTATAATAAAAAAGAGTCCAATATAACTGGGGTAAAATCTACTGAAAAGTATTTTGTCAGGGTCAACACAAAGCTGTGGTTAAGAAAAAGGTCATCTTATGCTTGCCTCCAAATTTAGTTATGTGTAAGAGTTACACAGGTGATGCTGGTTTTGAAGGCAAGAAGGGGTCATGGAAAACAGCTGAGGCTTAGCATTGTGTGGCTGGGTTGTTGTCTCTGAAGAAAGACTGAGAGAGGTCATTGGTGAGTATGCAGCCTTAGCTGTACTGAAGACCCCAGCATGCTGGAGATACCAATGGCATGAAACACCCATGAAGGAGAGTAGCATGTGTGGAATTGAGATGGTCTGAATCTTCAAGATAAACTGTGTGAGCTGTTAATGGTAGAACTGAAGTGAAACTACCTAGGCCTTTTGTAGCCCTAAGATTTTTAATTCCAGAAGCCAGACATGGAGTTATTTATACTGTTACAGTTTTGCTTTGTTTTGATTTGATTTGATTGTTACAGTCTACTTGTTCCTCCCTCTTGGAATGAGAAAATACAAAATGTATTTTTCTTATTTTACAGGGGCATACTGTTGAAAGACTTTGGATTATTAAAGAGATATTGGGTATTTTAAAGACAATAAAAATCTTTTAAATATTTGAAGTTTTAAAGACTGTTAATTTAAAAATAGGAATGTTTTAACTGTGATGTGTTGGTATTAATTTGAGATTTTGGGGTAAGCAAGAAAAGAGAGTTTATTGTTCAATAATAATGCATTAGTGCTTCAAGTTGCTAAGGGGTCATTTGTGCTGTTAAGGTTTTTGTCCACTTGACACAAACTAGAATCTTCTGCAAAGGGGGAAGCAAAAGCAAGAAATTAATCCAGTAACTGTCCATTAATTATTATTGAATAGTGGTTGTTGTAGAAGGGCCCAGCAAACTGAGCAGTGCCACCTCTGGGCAGTTGATTCTGAATTGTAAAAAGGAAAAAAGGAAAAGAAACTAAGTGAAGCTTGGGAAACAACCCAGTAAATAAAATTCCTTGGCATAAGATTGAGTTGCTACCTCCATGCTCCCACTCCCTGTCTCCCTCTCTCCCCTTACCCTTGACCTCCCTCCCATCCCATTCCCCTCATTCCACAGGGAGGGTGATGCCTTCCAGGAGGGGTCAATAAAATCTGTCAATTCATTTGGAGTAGGGAATAGGCCCTTGCCTCTAGGTTAAGGGAGTATCCCTCCGTGGGAAATGTGCTTCCAAAGTCCTTTTGTGCACCAGGGATACATCCTGGTTCCACTGTCAGAGGTCCCTTAGACTGTCCAGGCCTTCTAACTAAGATCCATCCATGTTCAGGGGCTCTGAGTCAGTCCAATGCTGGTTTCTCAGCTATCAGTCAGGGGGCCCATTAGCTCCTCCTTGTTCAGGTCAGCTGTCTCTGTGGATTTCTGTTGCCTGGCATTGCCCTCCCTCTCTGCATTTGGATTCCTGTTCAGTTCAGTGTTTAGCTGTGGGTGTCTGCTTCTGTTTCCATCAGCTACTAGATGAGGGCTCTATTATGGTTGATAAGTTAGTCATCAATTTCATTATCAGGGAAGGACATTTATGGTAGCTTTCCACTGCTGCCCAAATTGTTAGTTGGGGTCTTGTAGGTCTCTGGACATTTCTCTACAGTCAGTTTTCTCTTTAAACTTATAACGGCTCCCCTTTTTATGGTAGCTCTCTCATTTTTTCTTCTCTCGTGATACCAGTATTTTAGATATATACTTATGCATATTTCTCTACCTCTAGTTTTAAAGTTGAGAATGGTTTTAACAATTCCTTAAAAGCAGTTATAGAATATTACCATCTATGATTCTCCTGTCTGCCAAACAAGTGCAACAAGATTTTTTCATCTAAATGTCCCATGATATAATGATGAGAGTTCAAGTCGCTGTATTTTAGTACCTATGTAGTCTTGATAATTCTCACTAGTTGGTAATAATTTGAAACCTATCATCCAGCTTTATCTTGTTTTATCTAACATTTACTCTTCTATACTTTATTGGACATTTTTATAGATATGCCCTACTGCCTATATCCTACCACCATGATCTTAGAAAGTAAGCAGAGTCTGCCTGGTTAATTCTTGGATAGGAGATGACTTAGTGATCCCACTTTAGAGGAGGGTTTTCTCCTCTCAGTTAATCCTCCTGGAAATACAAAGCCTATGCATATGGCCTGATGCCTTGCTCAACTTTGATGCTGTGGGTGTGGGGTACTAGATCCAGACTCATCTTCAAGTGCCAAGCCTTGTGTCTCCCCATGGGAGGATTTACTCTTTCTGAGCAGTGGAGCTGGGTTGGGGGATATCGGGGACAAGTGGGAGGAGGAGAGGGAGGGAGAACCGTGGTTGGTATGTAAAATGAATTAAAAGACCACCAAGAAGTATAGCTCTTATGTGATTACAGATTTCCTCAAGTTAATCAAGAGTAACTATGCCACTTTACTTCATTCTTTGCCCTCTTGTTCAGAGAACATTTCCCAAAGCAGGTACAGCTGATAGTTCTTAAAGTATTTCCTTCTGGTCATAAGAATGGGTTCTGCTTGTCTTTTTTCAGGCATCTCTTGAGACCCCTTATGTATGTCCTGAAATACGGTCACAGCAAAGTACGATGATCCTACATACAAATTCAGTCAACTTTGCCATTGTGTGTGCAAGTTGAGTATTGCCACTTTATATGTATTTCCCAAGGGTATCTCTCATATACTTTCGCATTTTCTTCTGGTGCTGAAAATACTTAAGAAGTAGTATTTTATTTATCTTTGGATATCAAATGCAAATCACAGGGCTGACATCTGGTACTCAGAAGATTGTGGTGAGGAAACAAAGGAAATCATTATGCACATTTACATCATACAATTTTCTGATTATGATACTGGGGAAAAATAGCAAGTCTATGGAGGAGAGAAGTGATATGTATGGATGGATTTGAATCTAGTGCAATCCTCTTGATTTGCTGTACCCGATGTATGCGCAAAGTAAGTTTTTCAATCAGATTTTTATTGCATTGCAGTGTTTAGTTAGAATTCACCATTTTTTCTCTAAAACTTTGTCTCTGAGTCTGAGTCATTGGAATCTCAACTTCCTCTTTTAGAAGTCCACCAACAGTTCCTTAGCAAACTAAAAACTGACAGAAACAGAAACAGTCTGATTGTTTGCCGCACAAAAAGACTTCACTGTGCCTATGAGTTTACTGAGGAAACAAGTCCACTAATGCAAGCTTATAAAAGGTTGTGAATAGTGAACCTCCATTACCATGATGTTACATGCATTTATTTTTTTCAGTGTTGCAAAGCAGCCTTCATCAACTGTTTTCCCCATAAGGTTCTACTTTAAGACCTCCATATGCTCAGCTTTAATAATCTGCTTCCAAAACTAGGAACCATTCCAAATATGAATTATGGAAATATTGTGCTTCTTATTAAAAACAACATAAAAAGAAATATCTGAAGCCCAGGTATCAATCTGTGGAACACATAGTGGCAGGTCCATATGAAAGGTTCTGGATGAATAATTACTGCTTAAAGTCACTTTTACTGTGGCAGTTTAACTTGTTTCTCTAGAAGTGAAAATTGGTATGACAAATATGTCACTATGGAGGTCAAATGGTAATTTGCACATGCTAAACAGCTCAGCAGGAAATTACATGTGATCCCTAAAATCACTAGCATTCCCACCAGAAATCATTTTAGAAGACATGGAGGTCACATGGATTGTGTTAGGGATAAAACTCTTTCAAACATATGTTCCACCCTTCCCTTGGGAGGAAGAAATTGAAAGGTATGAAGGGAGGTTTGATCAAGGTGTTTGAAGTGGAAGAAATATTATAATTTACTACGGTTAAAGGAAAGGGAACTAAAGAATCTTGTCATCCAAGACCAATAGAAAAAATACCTACTCAGCTTGTTTGAGTCTTCTAAACTATCATGTTAAGCTTTACATATTTTATAAAAATAATACATTATGTCCTTAAGAAAAACATAACATGGAAAACTATTCTTGGGATAACTTAAAATGTCACCTCAGAATGATTTGTTGTGCTATCTTAGCAAATTGTCTTATTTAAATCTTCTTTCCACAGACAGAAAAACTCACATTGGGGTTAGTGGCCTGTATTCTGTTGCTATAGATAGAAATGCAGTGGAAGGGATTTGGCATATAGCACACCCTTCTCTTAGACATGTATGTTGAAGGATGGTGCACTTGGTTAAGGATACCAGGCAAACAAATTTTAAATGTCACCAAAATACTTTCTGGATGTACTTATGTTAATTTTTATTCCCCAATGATAAGTCCTTGTAAAGCTTCCTAGTGTCATACAGCTCAGGAGACAAATAGTATTTAGTCTTCTTATGTTACACACTATCCCTTTAACACAACCTTGAAGAAAGCTAGGAAACAAGGAGGCACCTAAGAGAGACATACGTGGACCTCCTGAGAAGGGGACAAGATTTCCTAGTAAATTGGGAGCTCAAAAGGAAGGTCCAGCGGAAAAAGGAGGGGAGGAGGGGAGCAGATAGGAGAACATGAGAGATCAGGAAGGTCCAGCTGGGGGAAAGACAGGGAAGGAGAACAAGGAAGGAGATACTTTGATTGAGGGAACCATTATGAGGTTAAGGCGAAATTTAGCATTAGGGAAATTTCCAGGAACCCACAAGAATGACCCCAACTAAGAATCTAAGCAATAGTAGTAGAGGGTATCTTAAATGTCCTTCCCCTATAAGAGATTGATGACTACTTCAAATGTCATCATAGAGTCTTTATCCAGCAGCTGATGAAAACATAAACAGATATTCATAGCTAAGCACTAAGCTGAACTACTGGAGAACAGTTTTAGAGCAGGAGGAGTGATGAGCAAAGGGGTCAAGACTATGCTAGGGAAACCCACAGAAAGAGCTGACCTGAGCAAGTTTAAGATCACAGGCTGTAGACTGACAGCATGGGCCCCCTGAACATGGGTGTCAGTTGGGGGACTTGGGCAGTTTATGGGGCCACTGCCAGTGGCCTAGTACACGAATGGGCTTTTGGAGCCCATTCTGTATGGAGGGTTACCTCCCTTAGCCTAGATAGAGAGGGGAATGCCTTGGTCACACCCCAAATGATGTGACAGACTTTGATGAATGCTGCACCCTCATTGAGGATGGATGGGGAGTGGAATGGGAAGACAGTAGGAGGGCAGGGTGAGAGGTGAAGAGAGAGAAGGAACTGGGATTGGCATGCAAAATAAGATTTTTTTAAAATAATAAAAGTATTTTAAAAAAAGAAACTGTTTTTGTGATTGATTGAGGCATAACTGTGGTCTGGATGAATGCTGTGGCAGAGAAGAGCATTCACCAAGTGTTCCTTACAGAGAGAGAAATTAATATTAGAATAGTAAATCCCTCTTGAGTGTAATTGAGCTAAGAGAATCTTTAAAATGTGAAGTAATTAAAAAAAAATAGAAATGGAAGAGGAAGAAGTTCAAATGCCAAGACTACAAAACACTTCAAAGGAACAAATGCATGGTAGTATGTATTCAATATTCTTCAAACACGCACGCCCACACACGCACACTCACACGTATATGGTAAAGTATAGAGCATTATTCACTATTATGCTTGTCTCACATGCATGAAGACCACTCACATACATCAAAAAGCCAAGTGCAGTGGTGTGCAGGTACAATTCCAGTACTGGGAGGTAGATACAGACAGATCCTTGAGGCTTTATGACTAACCAATCTAGTCAGATACAGACTCAATGAAAGATCTTATCTCCAAGAAAGCACATGGAGAGTCACCTGAGGAAGTGTGAAAAGAAATTGAAATCCTCCGATGAAATTAAGAACACTCCAAGTTATAGGTGGACACAACTGCAACAGAGATAAGGGAGTATTATTACAACTGAAAGGCAGCACAAATCAGTATTTTCACAATGGCTTACAAATTTTTCTTTAATGTTGGAAACGTGATTTTCTAGAGTAGGGGAGGAAAACCAAGGATTCAAATGAATCTACAAAAGTTTTAAAAACACTGCAGTTGAATGCAGTCCAGGGAGCTAGCTCACTATTCCTGGATGTATTGACGGGCTTGTCAGACACAGGTTGTTTTTGGAGCATGTAGATATCTAGTACCACTTATTGTTTAATTTTTAAAAATTATGAAAATTTAGTGGTTTGAGACTGATCCAGTTAGCTTCATACATCATAAGGACCCTTTAGAAAAATATGCTAGGATAACAGAAGGCAAGATAGATAAGTATATTGACATATTCAGCTTGCTAATATGCACAGACAAAAATGTTTTTGCTCTGAAGGGTAAGTAGGAGAGAAATAAAGAAGAAATGCCAATACCTCTTAGAAACTATGCAATGAAAGAAAATAAATGAGAAAAAATGGGAAGAATAAAACTTAGACATTACAGAGTAGAATAGTTGAATTCAGTACTTTGAAAGAAGTTTGTAGTTGTAGTTATAACAAAACTAACAAAACTCAGCATGTAACAATGAAGTAAGAAGGCTGATGTGGCATAGTGATAAAGGTCACACTGACTACAAAAGTAAGAACTTGAAAGCCTGGATATCTGGGGATAAGAGGTCATCCAAGTTATATATATATATATATATATATATATATATATATCCAGAATGATACCAAGAATGCGGGTTGCAATATTCAGTAACCAGTTGCAAAAGTATTCAAGGTAAAAGAAAAAAGAAAAATCAAAAGATGTTTTTACAATTCCTCAATCATACAAGTAGAAATCATATTGTTTGAAACCTTCCTCTAGGAAAATAAGGTAGAAATGGCTCAATCACAACAGCATGTTCAGTTTCATAACCACACTTATGTTTCTAATATTAAATACTGGGTTAAAAAGTATAATGGTGCACAACTTTACTTCCAGTATTGAGGAGGCAGAGGTGGGTGGATCTTTTTTAGTTCTAAGCCCGCATGGTTTGAGCAGTGAGGTTCAGGACATCTAAGGCTTCATGGTGAAAATTTATCTAAAGTCAACAACAGGAAAAGTGATGGCAGAGCTCAGCTCAGGTCAATGGTGCAGAGCTTACTTAGTATTCCTTAGGTCCCAGGTTTGATACCCAGAGCAAAGAAGAAAAGTATCACAGCAAATTCTCCCAGATCATGAATTCATTGAGTTACAACTTGTTCTTTATAAACACTGTCTCATTCCTTGATGATTACAATGAAGAACGCTGTCGCTCTGAATCATAATCACAACAGCCACAAGTTCAATCATTTGTGCTATACCCTACTTAGTGTTAATGGGCAAGTCAAGGTATAACCAGTATCATCATGTGAACCCTATACCTACTCATACTCACCCCTTTAGAGACTGCTTTCTTGGTAGGAAAATTAAAATGATGTCACAGAACCATCCTTTCCCATATTCAAACAAAAACAAGGCGAGTGATTTAACTTTTCCTTCATACATGAAGACTATAATGTGTAATCAATTATTGAATTCTTTGTAAGTTCTTGTACTTCCAAGCATTGCTCGGAACTTCCTGAATTGTTTGTGAAGTACTGTTCTCTAGTCATATTCAAAATATATCCAATCAAAATCTCTAAAAGAATATGTAAAGAAGTCAAGTCCTTAATAAGACTCCTAGGCAGTTATTTGCAGAAGACTTAGATAAATACCACCTTTGGGAATGTAACCTTGATCCAACATTAAACAAAGCCAAGTTATTCTGTTTTATATGGATCTGAGTTACTACTGATGTTGAGTTAAGAACTCTACTACAGGTTTCCAACAACAACTATTTTGCTATCAATATTCTTGTCTCAGATATTCTATACTAAGTGTGAAAATTCTTGCAATAAGGAACTAAGATAGCAAAGCTTGCTAGAATTGTAAGTGAAATGAGAATAGATATATCCCAATTGATGACTGGATATCACATTCATAAATGAAATTATAAGCATGTTTTATCCAATTTTCCTAAAATTTCATGTGCATGTGTATGGTACTTAATCATTACCACTCTCTTCCTTCTTCCACCTCTTCTGTGCTCCTCATTACTCCTTCACAAACTCATAGTATCTTTTTCTTTAGATAGATATATAGATAAACACATAGATATGTCATTTATGCATTAATGTCATTTCCTTCTTCTAACTCTTACGTGTCCCTCAACAGTCTTCAAATTCATGTTCTCCTTTCTACACACACACACACACACACACACACACACACACACACACACACACACGCACGCACGCACTTGGTCAGAATGGATTGAACAGATGATTATGAGGGAAGCAGCACCAATTGATGCATCTGTAACACAACCTCTCCATGTAAAACTCAGGGAACATCACAGAAGAGGGAGTAGAAAGATAATTGTAATGAGCCAGGCGACATGTGTCCATGAAAAGATTATGCTTTCCATACAGGCAGAGAAATCTCAGAAATACCGTTGCCTAAACAAGACATAAACAGTAACAATACCAGTTGCCATGCCAACACAGATAGGAAAAATCTTACAAGGCCCCACCCTTGGAAGAAGAGCTATGGGCAATTAATGACTTTTGAGAAAGGAAGAATCAGTCTTCCTCAGGGGTGAACATCCAAATTGGTTATCTAATACCAAGTAGGTAGTCCTGAAAAATAAATAATGTACACAATATTTGTATGTCTCTTCATATTGTATTTAATTACAGAACTTTTAGCAGCTATCAGACAGCCTGATCCAATATAAGCAAAATAAAGCTTGTTAAACACACCAAAATTTGTTTTAGCTTTGGTACTTTGTAGATATATAGTATTCTACTGCATCCTAAATTCACTTTTTAAAGTTATAACAACAATAAATTGCATGGTACTCTCTCTGACTTATTTAGCAAAGAATAAAGCTTAACTTATTTATAGCTCCAAAATGTCCACAGAGAATGTATGTAGTAACCTGTTTCCTAATCTAATTGTTAAGTTTTATAATTTGACTAATTCTTTCCTATTCAGTAGCAGGCCAGTGGGCAGTATTTAATATGAATGAACTGGTGGAAGGAGTAAAAGCAGAGAATGACTTTGGGTATTAAAAAGTCTGAGACAGAGTTACTGGGAGAAGCAGACAAATACTCCAGAATTAGTGAGCAGGGAATGTCCACACCAAGGAGGGTTGCTACCAAACAGAAAAATGGCTTTGTTTGCAATGTTGACATCATTATCCTGCAGCAGTCATGCTCCCTACAAGACTAATGTAAAGATACATATAAGTGCTTTTAATGAAAAGGGGTGCCCTGCCTATATTTTGTACTCTAATTAAAAGTCTCAAAGTAGTTTAATTTATCAAAATGCTGAGCCTTATCCTCCTCCACATTGTTTGTATTCACTTACCGGGGCCACTGCAACCTGTCCCCTTCTTCCTTGCTGTGCTATGGAAACACAGTAAGAAGACCCTTTGAGCCAACCATCTGGTCTGCAATTAAACTAGCAAGCATTCTCTTTTCAATAATTTATTGTGGGCGTCTTTTTGTTTCCAAGTAACTCTTGGTAAAAATTCATGAATTAATTGGGAACATAAACAACAAAGACAAAAATTTTACTTGCAAGATGGGAAAGTTAGGGAATTGAGGTATAAGAAGTCTGTACAGCATTTTTTGCTGTAAAAGTTGGGCCCTTATTTTCCCAAACATTATAATTTAGGCACTTTCCAAGGCGACTCTAAGAACAATTGCAGCAGCAGTTGTGACTATAAGTAAACATGATGCAAGATTTACTAATAAATTGGACTGCTTTATAATTATCCGTGAAATAACAAGACTTGACCCCGATTTATGTTGTAGGCTGTTTTTTTCTCTACAAACATGTTGAAGTTGATTTTTCCCCAAAAACCAGATGTTGTAACATTTCAAAGAAGATGGATGGAATGCAAACTTAAGAGCAAAACTGTTTTAGGTTTGCATTTCTTCTTATTATTGTTAGAGAAAAGGCTTGGACTCTACATATACTGGAAATGTGCCAAAATTCCAATTTAGATAGCAGTGGCCATCTTAGAACTTTCTAATGTACAAACAGCACTGGTTCCATTTTCTACACACAAGGAAATATAAAAAATAAATCAGACAATAAGAAACCTCTTAGTGTTTACAATGAAGTATGAAATAATGACAGTCCATCTTGCTTTACTGCTTAGAAAGGTCCCATTGGCTACAATATGAAGTAAAATACTCAAAGGTTTATTAACAAGAATACCTTTAGACCAGTGATTGTTTTTCCAAATATTCTGACAGTGTTGTTTCACTGCTTCTGATTGTCACTGTTGACAACACCAGGAACTGACAATAACCTGAGAATTAGAAACTTTGTTCACAAGACCTTCCTCCAAAGTGAGAAAGACAACAGGCTGCTGTTTTCTTCTGATTGCATCCAGCTGGTCTCAGACAAGCAGCCACTCACTCCCACTCCATCATCCCCAACCCCTTACCTTCTAACCCCCTCCCCTGACCAGAGCTTCTAGGTAGGGGTTCTAAATGGATAAGGACAGAGAGAGAGAGTGGTAGGAGATAAGATAGAAATGCAAGAGTTCCACTGATAGATACAGCATCAGTAATAAAGAGGGCTGACAAGGTGGTGTGGAAATGTGAGTTCTCCTAAGTCATAGCAGAGCTCCCACTTCCTAACCAGTGTTAGTTATTTGTTCATTCTGGACTAGATTAGATCACTTCATTGGTGCCTTGTTTCACTGTATTTATTTATTTTACACTGATGACCTTTGCTAACCAACCAAAGTGAGTACTTGGAGGATGTAGATTGACACTTCAGGGTATAGTCACTGGTTTCTAGCTGGCAAAGGGCCCTTTGAGGCATCAAAGATTCAGCACAATATAGATGCCTGGAGAGATGGAGGCAAGAATCATAAAATAATGCAGTGTTTTCTTGTGTTGCTATAGAATCATTGTTGAACAAATTACCCTGAGAGAAAATATCCTTCCAAGGAGGTTATTATTACTTTACACAAAATGGGATGTTGAATCAGAACAGAAAAAATTATTTGATTATTCATGGACTACCTTTCATAGACAACGCATGTCAATGGACACTAAAAGTCAGTGACATGTTGTTTTCTGCGCCTTGGGTAAATGAATACAACAGCAGGTAACTTTAGTGGTAACTTGTGCTCTGACATGTAAGGAAAAGGAATATTTGCAGAAAATGACATTAGGTTAACTGGGATCTAGAAAAGAGAATCACAAAGTAAGGGTTGTGTTGTGTTTTGTTTGTAGAAATTCAAGCAATATTTGTGTACCTATGATGAGCCAGGCACACTGTTGCTATTACCATGAATACCAAAACAGAGGTCACAGATTCATGGTTTACAGAAACTGAGAAAGGCAATTTTGATAAAAGGCTAGGTATGTGTGTCGGGGGGGAGCGGGGGGTTGTAAAGTTAAGCTCCTAACTCTAAGATAGGACAGTGGGTTAAAGCTTAACAAAGGCTAGGAGAAAGCCAAGTAGTGAGGAAGAAAGCACAGAAAACCCTCTCCTCATAGGAAACAAAGCTATGCTGGTGGACAGCTCTGGCAGATAGGAGGAACGGAAAGGAAACCATTGTGGGTCCAGGCTAAAGTGCAGGACTGACCTCAAATACCCATAAGGCAAGTTGGGAAGGGACAGCTCCTCCCTGACTTGGAAGCTGTTAAGGACCAAACCCCAAGAACAACAGGAAGCCACTGACATGTTTTAACTGTAATCAGAAAATCCAGGCAATACTATGCAATGTTCTGCTCTTGTCAACAATTAAAAACCCCCATTTTTTCCCAGAAATTGTGGCATTATGCATAATTTCAGAAATTCTTCGTAAAATTTAGTAGAGGCTTTCAGTTTAAGGAACCTGAAAGAGTCAATTTCTGTTCCCCCCCCATCCCAGAGAATGTCTAAACACAATACTTAGAGCTACAATGTACATTTTTCATTATTTTTTTTACTGTATTTTGACTGTATTATGTGGATCCCTGCAAAGTTACTTTACGTTTTCTCCACAGCATTTCTAAATGGTAGACAAAGGCTTTCCTCCCTTCTGCTGATGCTTTAAGCAAATATTTACAAGACAGGCTGCCCAGGAAAGAAACAGAATCCACATATAATCTGTTTTTGTTGCAATGTCTGCTGCTCAATTTTATAAGCAGCTGCTGGCCAAATGTAACTCGAACCCAAACCCAAAATTTTGTGACTTTTTTTTGAAGGGAACAGAATATTTTGCTTAAATATGTCAAAGAAACTGTTGAGAGTCATTGAAGGGTTTTGGTTGGGTGGTTTGTTTTTTTGGCAATTTAGAAACTCACTTTGAAACAGTCTACAAAACCATGAAGCAAAATAAGAATTATATTGTTATAAAAGACCAGTACAAGCCTAAATCAGAGACATTCAAGTATGCACCTCCAATTGTGAGTAGGTGGCACAAACACTAGTCCTACTGAGAAATAATGAGATGTGTGTACATATGAGCCGCCTGTGTATCTTTTTCAAAACATAGCCCCAAGAGAAAATGACATAAAGCAACTTGCAATTAAACTTTATTTGATGCCAGATGAGAAACAAATGTTTTTAAAACTGTAATTTTTAATATAATAATTATTTTCTTTGCATGTGCAGACCAGCAGCTTTTTATACTAAGCCAATTCGGCAGTCAACATTCATTTCTAACTAACACAGAGGAAAAGGTTATCCTATGTTCCCCGTGTTTGTCTTTTTACTTTGTAAGGTTTGTTTGTTTTCAGAAGTTATTATTTCCAGTTAATGGTAGAGATCAAGGACACATATGCTATCATGTAACTAGATGTCTTCATTACATATGTATCTTAAGGAAAATTACAAAACAAAACAAAATGTATACATGCTTTTGATAGCCTATATTTAAATAACATAGTTTTTATTTACTAAAGTGTGTTTCTTTTTCAGAATCTATGGCCAGTGAAACAAGTATTTCCAAGAACTGTAAAAACCAAGACACCATTTTATAGGCACACTTCTCCAGGATTTCCACTCATACAGTAATAAGCATGATACACGGATACATATATGTGCATATATAATACCATATTATACTCAGAGCCTGGGAAGATCACAACTATCAAAAAAATGTTTATCTAGTAACAGCTTCAACATAATTTGTGGGTTTTTGTAATAATCATTTAAATTTTTGAAATTATAATCTAATTAAATTATTCCAACTTCCCCTTCCATTTCTTCTCCTCTCACTAACCTCTCCCAAGATTATCCTCTGCACATACTTTCTCAATTCATGGTTTTTCCCCCTCTTGATTATTGATATAGATACCTTAGTACAGCCTGCTCACTCTATATATTGCTGTTTGTATATAATATTAAGATTGACCACTTGTTAAGTTGTATAATCACAAGTGCTCATGTATGTATCAAACAGCTCTAGTATTTGCATCTAAAACATACTAGTCATTCATTCTATAGGAAATGCTTTTATCCTGCATAAAAATGAAAACTGTCATTTACTTTGTCAAAGGATATCGACAGAGAAAACCTGAGTGGTAAAATCTAGAATGGCAAATTATGACCATTTAGCTTTTTTTTTTTAATAGAAAACTAGAACTTGGTAGATGCTATTCTTGCTCATTTTTGTTTTTTGAATTCATATATATATATATACTAATAGGAACACATTATATGGCATACTATAGGAAGATATTAAAGGATGCTCCTTTTGGGAAAGTATGAACACACTGAAAATGATGCAAGAGTATTGAGAGCAGGAGTGGCAGGAAAGGAAGTTAATGCCCATAGAGCAGTGAAACAACTGGCATATCGGAAACAGGAAGTGATTATTCAGAAATGGAAAGACATGAGGAAAGGAAAGAAGCAAAAGTCTTTCACGATAAGTGGCAACACTAACAGTGACAGCAAGAAGAGGCTTAGACAAGAAGAATGTAAGAAGGTTGGGGAACCATTACCCAGAAATGTCACTTTCTGGACTTGTCATAGGAATGGAAATGCCCAAAAGGGAGCTGGAAATTCAAGTGAAAGACTGCAAAAGGTCAGACTTGGACATCATTTTGATAAACTTTAAAGAGAATCTAAATGGCAGGAAAATTATATATATTCTTTTTAAATCTGGAAATTTTCTCTAGAGCTAAATCATAATTTTAAAAGAAATGAAAACTTCATTTTATATAATAAAATAATTAATTGATATGTTAATCCAGAAGCTCACACACAGAGTTAGAAACTGATAACTTTGGAAAATGTCATTTGAGAAACCCAAAGCTGTTTCTGCAACCTATCACTTAACAGGAAGCTACCTTATCAGAATGAAGCCTTCCAGGTAACAAGCTAAGAACTGTACCTGGTGTATGTCCTAGTTACAATAAAGATATGAAAGACCCATTAAGGTTGCTTATCAGCCCCATATTGGTGTAATTTAGAGAATCTGATAGCATGGACCTGATTTTCAAAAGCCTCAAGACAACATGCTGTTATCAGTCATCTAACCTTTGAGTCAAAACAGCTGCATTAAATAGGTTTGCACTCCTGTTCCTACCAAAGAGCACCGCATTCCTAAGCCATTTAGCTGAAGTTATTAAGTTAAAGCATCTCTAATTTCTTAAGTATAATGTTTAAACAAATTAGTACTATCATTTTATGGCTTAAACATAAGTATCAGTGAAATAACATGCACAATAGAGCACACCCTATCCATTGTTGGTTTCACTATATAGCCAATGCTGAAATGAGATGAAAAAAGTCTTCATAGTGATCTCTTCAATATTTAAACTGATTGCCAGATATTTCACCAAGCATTGGTGGCACATGCCTCCAAACCAAGCACTGGGGAGGCAGAGGGAGGAGGGTCAATGTGACTTATATATTTTTTTATTGGTTTCAACAAATGGCCAAGATTTTTAGCTTCTACTTTCCACCTCTTACATATGTCTTTGATAACACTGAAATAAATATTATACATTTCCCCATCTTCTACTTGGTAGGTCAAAAGATGAAGAACTTGGGTGTTCTCTAAGTAGTCATGGAATTATTTCTGAGAATATGTGGCAAGGGTAGGGAGTTTCAAACTGAATCAGTGGAAGGAATATGGCTGAAATTTATGTAGGAAAGAACAGTTTAAAAGGCAAAACAAGCCAGGAATAGGTTTTATCTTGTAGAGCAAGATACCTGTCACAATTGTTATTCCAAGAACTTGAACCAGACAGGTCATAGGCTCTAAGAGAGAACCTACTGCCGTTATTCTGGTAAAAACATAATATTAAAATGAATTATCCTTACACCCATTGATTAATGCATCCTTCAGCTCTCATCAGAGAAGTCTCTATTTGCAGTATAAGATGGTTAGCATAGACCACTAGTCAAAATGGTAAAAATAAGACTCTGAAATATCAGCCCTAAATGACATATCTCTGTTATTTCTCCTTTTCCCAAGGATTAGGGACATTTGTAGAAGAAGATTCGTAAATAGTGTAAAAGTCATAGGTGATGACTACAAAGAAATGTTTGCTTCTAGACACATCAGGGAAGCTGCATATATGAACTCATGGCATGTATAAGCTAAAGACAGATCAAAACCTGGCACGAAGAAGGAAGGTAATATGAAGTCTTACCCCTAGCTAAGGAGCTGTTAGCAATTGATAGGCCTTAAAATTCAACCATGTGTCAATGAAATGACATATGTAAAAGAGAATATGGACAAGGCAAATTGGATTTAATGGTAATAAAGCAAAAGCAGAGGATGCAAACCTGGGTAGGTAAGGAAACGGTGTGGATCTAGGAGGAGTTGGGTGAGAGGATGAATATAATCAAAACACATTGTATGAAATTCTCAATGAACTAATAAAAAAAAGCAAAATGAACAAGTAAAAATTTTTATAAAAGCATCTGACATTATTGAGATGAGAAGCAGATGCACATCAGTGTGGTGAAAAGTGAATTCTTACAGTGGAAGTCATAACATGGTGTAAGGGAAGCAGAAGGACCTAGATGGTGGGATGTTAGCCACTCTGTAAATCAGAAGGGCTGTATGCCACAGGTTTTCCAGTATCAAAGATCCATGAACAAAACAAGTCAACCCAAGGATAATTTCACTCTAAACCAATGGTTACTTCCCTCTTCATGAACATACCCAAAGCTTTATTTATAGGCTGTGTGGAAGTCAACTTTCTACAGCTATAACAAAGTGCCTGAGATAATCAGCTTATAAATAACAATGGCTCATTTTGTTTCACTATTTTGGAAGTCCCAGTTAATGGCTAGCCACATTGTTTTTGTGCTGGTGACAAGTCAGGACATTAGAGTATCAACTCACAGTAGAGGAAAAACCTTTTTACCAAATAGCCAGTAATTAAAGAAAACAAAACACAAGGTATATGAGACCCCACTGTTCATTCAAGGTCATGATCCCTAACCCAATACCTTCCATCAAGCCCCACCTCCTGTAAGTTTCCACTCCATCACATTAAAACCAAGTAAGGAACCAAGCCTTTAACACATAGGTTTTTCGATTTGTTTGATTTTATTTTTCCTTTTTTCTTTTTCTTTTTTCTAAATATGTTTCACTGCATTGACCAGGTGTATGTCTGTGCACAATTTGTGTTATTTGGCAACCATAGAGACCAGGTGTCAGATCTCCTCAAACTGGAGTTGCAGAAGATTTTAAGCTATCATATAGGTGCCAGAAATTAAACCTGGGTGCTCTAGAACAGCACCAAGTCCTCTTTACTGCTGAGCAATCTCTAGTCATGGTGCTTAGGTATTTAAGAGGCATTCATTTCTAAATCTAGTTCTGCACAAACTGAATGTGAGGGTGGATGGTCCTGATCTTTTCTTCCAAGGTGAGAAAATGTCACTCTGATGTTAGTGTTGCCACTATGCTAAATGGGATTTATTATATTTCTAGATACTGTCTGAAGTATCACCATTTGAGAGACTTGAGAAAAGTCTTTCATGCTTCATTTCAACAAATCAAATACTAGGAATCCATTTAAGGTTTCTCCAAAATATAGTATAAATTAAATGGCAATGAATCTCACAGCATATTAGTTCTATAGATAATCCCTGGAGTAATTATTCTTTAAACTTCTTTCTGTTTAAAATTCAAAATTTTCTGTTCACAGAATAGTTGTTGATATTTCACTGTCTATCTTTTCTCTTTGATTATTAAGTGACTTTGAAGTCTTTGTGTTGTAAAATTTTTTTTAGTATTACCCATTTGTGAATTTTCCTAAATCCTCTATATAAAATTGAGGCTGCATCTGTAACATTGGTTGTAACATCTTGATTTTTTACAAAAATAATGAACAAAAAACTAATTCCTTACATCGCTCTTCCTAGCTGTCTTTGCATTCTTCTTCCTTCTCCTTCTCTAGAGTTGTGAATATTTTCTTCATCTGTCATTTGAAAATTAGATCTAAAACATACCTAAAGAATTTTCTAACCACAGGTCAGTCATGTCCACTACTTTCCCTCTACCTGAAATTACATTCTTTCCACTAGTAACAGAGCACAGGTAATACCTATAAATGAATTATTAAACCATTGTCTACATTTCAAAAATTGAATATCAGATGCTACTCATTTATGGTGAAATTGTAAATTGGACTAAGCATGCCAGATTTCAGTGCTAAAGACACTGAAAATTTCCACACTCTACCACTAAATCCTGACCAGAGAGATTTAGTCTAATATTCACAGGAAGCTATAAATTTTAGAATATATTCTGACATAATTTCTAGTAGGATAATGTAATGTTTACACAATTCTGTTCCTCCAAAAGGCTCTTCAGGTATATAATACATATAAAGTCCTTTAAAAAATGTCTTTTCTCCAGATATAAAAGTGCAACTGTTCCAGGTATTGACAGTATATTGCATAGCGTTAAAGAAAATGAGACAGGGAGGTGATTTTTATTTTTGACAATCCCACTTCAAAATAAATGTCAAAATAAGTATCCCTAACAAATGCCTCAAAATCTCAAGACATTTCCTAACAGCAGAGCACTTAAGGGAATGCACACCCCTAAGAAACATTCACTGTTTGAATGCCCACCAGTTAGTCACCTTTACCTATAAAGTTCCCTTGCCTAAAACTTTGGGATTTCTCTGTTCTCTGCTTTTTACTTCATGAACCATGATTAAATCTTTAAAACTTTCATCATACCTAGTCTTTAGTCTTTAACTTTTTAATATTTTTTTATAACTCTCCATTTTCCTTACACAAGACCCTCACCAAATTCTACAGCCTCCTAAGAGAAGCATCACATTTTTCTACACTGTTATAACAATGATAAATTGTTATTTTTTGTTTCACCCTCCTGTCATATTTATTGAATTTTTCACAATTGTTTATCTTCAAAAGGATGAGTTTTTAAAGTCTGAAATTGGAATCAATTTTGGATTATATTGCTTGTGAATCTCTTAGGACTTGTCAGATGATTAATTAAAGCATATTCCATACATAGATTAAAATCCACGATTAAGAACTGAAAGGCTTTTGTATGTAAAATGACAGTCTCTGTACTTTGTTCATCCATGTATTTTCCCAGTTTCCCTACATCACAGTTTCCAGAAATATGACCCATCATCACAAGTATTAAGTCCTTTAGCTTAAATAACTATTTTCTTTTTAATTAACCTAAAGTTCTTTTCACTACTATGATAGAAATATAATGCTCACCAAGTATTTTGGTTTCTCTTCTTGGTATTTAAATTTTTCATTTCAACAAAAAATAAGTGGAACCTACTTCCATTGATTATATTATTTTTTAATTGAAAACAGATTCTTCTCTCACGCAGTACATACTGAAAACAGTTTCCCCTCCCTCCACTTCTCCCAACTCCCTACTCACCTCCCCTCTCCTCCAGTTTCATTCCCCCTCTGTTTCCCTTCAGAAAAAGTAGGCCTGTAAGAGATGACAACCAAACACAACAAAAAAATATAATAAGACAATGCAAAAGCCCTCATATCTAGGCTAGACAAGATGACACAACAGGAGGAAAAGAGTCCCATGAGCAGGCAAGAGAGTCAGTGTTATTCCTTCTCCCACTGTCAGGAGTTCCACACAAACACAATGTTAATGGCCACAACACATAAAAAGAGGGCTGGTGCAGAACCAGACCTTGCCTTAAGTCAAAATTTGATAATCAGTAAATGGTATGTATTTACAAAGAACTTCCATCATAGAATCAATTAAGTTTGAAGAAAATGACAGGACATCATTAAAAAGAGCTACCTAGTAAATGTTTAATTAAAATACAAGAACTAAAAAATAACCATGTATTGTGATACTTTTATTTTGATGCTTTACACTGTTGGTGAAATAAAAGAACTTTGACTTTTATAGTTTATTTCAAGTATCTGGAGTCATATCCATGATTAATAGTTTTGTAATTATAGATGCTGTGAATTGTTCTATGTATAATCTGGTTAGTGTGTCTGTATAGAGAACATCTCTAGTCATAGGCTGCCATACAGAGTTAATTGTTACCATGTAGTTTATTCTGTGTGAAGTGTTGTGCTTTCCAGCAGTGATCACAAATATTGCCCATGTGATTATATTATCAACATCCTGATATTCACTTTGCCCTGTACACTGAGGTGAGAGATTTGTTAGTCACATTGACCCAGTGTTGCATTGTTACTGCAAACTTACCATACTTCTTATATTACCATATCTACTCAGTGTGGTGAGGGAAAGACATTGAGTTCTATAGTTTCTTTTTTTCTTCATCATTGGAAGCTGTGCCTTCTGTGGCTTTGTTCTATTCTACAGCTCCACTAACACTAAGCCCAATTTTCTATTTTTAGAAAATGTTCCTCTTTCAGAGGTAGGATTGAAACACCCATAATTGTGAATATTTAAAGAGTTTAGTGAAAAACTTCAGAGGTTTTGGTTTGAAGTCTTCATTTTCTCAGAAGCTTAAAGTACTTTGTCCCTCACAAATTCTGAAATGTAGTCATTCAAGTTAATTAATGGCCTGGGCTGGCTAGCTTTTAGGGTCTATGTACCATCCCGCCCTTCTTGGTCCCTGCCTCCTATATGAGCTGTGGTTAGGAAACCACAGATGTTATCCACCCACAGGCACCACACCCTTCTGCCAGTCTACAGTTAAAACTATGATCAGCAAACTAAAATTACCATGAGGCTTGTCTTCTTTTCTCTCTCTTCAAAATTTTGAGCCAAGTTAAACTAGATAAGCCTCTATATGAATATAAAATAAACTTTCCCATTGTTTGGTATATAGCTTCTTTCGTTCATAATCTACCTTTTATTGTGGTGGAATTATAAGTAAAAGTGTCTTTTGATGTGTCATTTGTCTTGATGTTTATTAAACTGCTGGGGCCATACATAATAGTTACAAATACCATAATTTTTGCTTGTTTGTAGTTTTTAATCCAGAGAATTTTCCTGTCAGTTCTCACCAGTAGAACTTCTTTTATGGAAAGCTTTTAAGCATCTCCTGCAGAATTGGTATTTGTCATGTCAATGTGCTTTCTTCTTGACATATTGTAGAATGAGCTTAATTGGATTTGAATAAAATAAATGTCATGATTAAATTGTTTTACAAATAAAACTTGAAAATGAATTTATAATTGGAAACCATCCAAAAAATATGAAATAACTTAAGTTGAAAATCAATGGAAGATGTTTAAGTAAACCTTTCCGTGATCTATTCATTAAGCAACATAAATAATTTACAATGGTTTATAACTTAGATATATTACTGAATAAAAAACTATGTAGTACAATTACCTCTCACAAAAGTTGAATAATGGCCTGAAAATACAGTGTTATAATGATTAGATTTTCTTAAATAATAAATCATATTTCCATTTATGTAAATAACATGAATATCAACATGAAAATCTTGAGTGGGTGGTTAAAATGAACATGTAAAAATGTTGACTGTAGTAATACATAATAATATTCAGATGTAAATTAACATATGTTAAATTATTTCTACTTTAACTGATCTCAAATATTATCTTCAACTTTAATGGACATAAAAATACATGTATTTATGGTGTTACATTTTATATTTCACACATATAAAATGTATTCACATAATACATAAATACATGTATTTCACACATATAAGACAAGGTCCTCTAGCATTTATTATTTATTTGCATTAAAAACATTTAAAACCACTTAATATAATATATCTTTTCAGAAAATGTAAAATACATCATTATTTCCTACAGTCATCCACAATTTTTATTATCGTATCATATGGGAAAATTATTCAGGTACAAATAAAAGGAAGGTAACTGTACAACTTATCTATCATGATGTGTTTAGCAACTATATTTTACAGATAATCAAAAAATAAAAGGAAGAAAAAATGAGGAAAGAACAAGAGAAAGGAAGGAATGGGGAAATAGAGATAAGAAGAAAGTAAAGGGGAAGGAAGAAAACGCTAAAAATCAAAAGAAAAAGGAAAAAAGAAAGAAAGGAAGGAAGGAGTGAAGGAGGGAGAGACAGAACATATATTTCGATCTAAATGATTTAGAAATTTGAAATTTAAAACTTCTTGCTTTATTATCTAGTCTAGACATTGTTTCAACTTGCATCAACTTTATTTCTTCTTCCTCTTTAGTGCTTATAGAAATGTTTTTGGTCGCACATATGCACACAAAAACACCACAAATAAATTTTTAAAAATCTATTAGTGCTTTGTCTGTGTGTATATCTATGCAGTACCTGATAAGGGTATCATATCCTCTGGAGCTGGAATCACAGATGGTTGCTACTCTGCATGGATGCATGGAACTGATTCCAGACCCTCTACAAAAGCAGCAAGTGCTCTAAACTCCTTAACCATCTTCCCAGCCCATGAATAACTTGTTGTCTTACTCCATTGTACTGATTGAAGCCAGCTAGTATTTTATAAAAATAAAAATTATCTCCAAATCTCAGCTTCTATCATTGCAAACCATATATTATCTTAATACAAATACCAATAAGACTGGGCAACATGTGTTATTTTTGCACCTTTACTGTCTTATCAATAAATGTTTATAAGATGATAAAATAGCAATGTGGTGGCTTAGCAGAAGGTAGTGGTGACATGATCTTCAAACTGCATACGTTTCACCAAATTACTAATAGTTTATCTCATATTACAATGTTTTATTTACATTTGCACAATTTCATTATAAGAATTTATAAAATGATAACCAAGTAGAAGAGTTACCACTGTATAAATATCATTGTTTCTTTTAGTTTAAAATGTGTTTTATGTTTTTGGTTAGTTCATGAAGTGGCAAGTTTCTATCAATTGGCATGTTATATTCTAACTTATAGCATCATCATTTTGATTTACTGTCACCAACTTGACCCTCCATCTCCCTCACCTACTTTTTTCATTGTACACTTTCATCCCCATTATCCCATTCCACTTAGGTCTGTTGTTTTGTTCATAATCTCTCCTTAAAAACCTGTTTTCCGGTCTTATGGCTGCTTCCTATTCTCATGGTTTTCATTCACATTTACTCCCACCTAGATTCTTCACATAAGAGAAAACATATGGTATTTGTTTCTTCTGAGCCTGGGTTACTGTTGTGAAATATTACTTTAATTATGGAAAAATGTGTTACATTTGTTTATGCTTCATTTGTTTAACTATGTAAAGATGTTTCACTTTGTCTGCCTAAGGCACCCGATTGAGCTAATAAAAAGCAGAATAGCCAATAGCTAGGTAGTAGAGGGATAGGTGGGGCTGGCATGCAGAGAGAATAAGTAGGAGGAAGAATCTAGACTCAAGAGAAGACAAGGAAGGAGAAGGAGATGCCAGGGGCTAGCCAGTCAGCCAGCTTCTGGCCAGCCAGACATGGAGGAAGCAGGAAAATAGGGCATGCAGTATGAAAGAAAGGTGAAAGGCTCCAAAGCAAAATGAAGATGAAGAAAATCATGTTAAAATAAGTTATAAGAGCTAATGACACAAGCCTAAACCAAGGCCAAACTTTCATAACTAATAGTAAGTCCCTATGTCATGATTTTAAGGGTTTGTGAAATTTGTCACCCAACAATATGAGGCGCGAATTTCCACATAGAGCCTGAGGCAGCTGAAGATATAAATTCTTACAGCAAACACCTGAGCAGTCACAGGCTAAGTAGAAACAAACTAAGTAAAAACACTTTGGCTCAGTTCTTAATCAGTCTAAATAATAAAAACTAAGGGTCAGGTATAGAGGAAAATGCTGAGAGGTCAGAGAGTAGAAGAAAGCCAACACCACATTTACCTCACTAGTTTCCCAGGTGAAAAGAAATCGAATTCCTTTTTCTTCCTGCTTATATCCTCTCTCTTCCCAGCCACCTTGCTTCCTGTCTCTGTCCAGGCATCATCTCACTTCCTGTCTGTCTGTACAGATCTCCAGACGGCATCTATGGTCAGCTAGGGGCAAAATCCATCCTCTGATCTTCAGACAAGCTTTACTCGCACAAGCAAGATATCACCACACAATTCTGGAGCTGGGACAGTTAAATGCAGCTCCCAGTTAAAAATAGTCCCACTCTCATAGACCTGAGGAGGGGGTGAACCAGAAGCCAAAGCCTTGGCAATGGGTCTAGGTGCCACTTAGCAGTTTAAGGTTTGGCTCACAGAATCAAAAGAGGTTAGAGATTTGCAGTAAAGACAGGATGAAAAAAAAAACTCTAAGCAGGTTACATGTGCCTCAAAATGTGTTTGTGATTAAGGAAGAAAAGAAAATGGGTATAGACAATCATAGTAATACAATTATTTAAAAATAGTAGTATTTAAAGAAAAAAATAAAGTAAGATAAAGAAAAAAAAGTCATGTAAAGACAGAAATATACAAGGCCTCTGGATCCCTTAAGGTTTTGTGTTGACTTTGAATTTTTTGAATGCTGATGAGATAATGGCAGCTGCTGAGGACACTGGGTTGTAAAAGGTTCTGCTTAAACCAGACTAGTTACTTCAGGGATGTCTTAACTTTAAAATAGAATTCAGAAAATGTATTGCACTGGGGGAAGAGGTTATGTTTTTGTTTCCTATGGAATCAGGTTTGATAAGAGAGACCTGAAAAATCTACAGACATAAATGAAAAAAGAACCTACAACACAAGTTCAGGCTTCATAACTATGAATAAATCACCATGTCATGACAGTCTGAAAAAGCCTATTACAGTCTACCTCATTGACTATAGTGTTTCCATTTCCATAAATTTTCTTGCATATTTCATAATGTCCTTTTCTTTATAACTGATGGTATAAAAAACATAAAAGAAAAACTTCAGTATATAGCTATAGGCCAGAAGTTTATAAATAGAACACAAGTATCTTAATAAATTGCCCCAAAAATAGCAAAAATAATTATATAAAACTACAAA
The DNA here is from genome assembly GCA_030556225.1 of Cricetiscus sungorus. NCBI lineage: Eukaryota > Metazoa > Chordata > Mammalia > Rodentia > Cricetidae > Cricetiscus > Cricetiscus sungorus. The sequence continues at coordinate 44,747,939 of JANBXA010000398.1, forward strand.
TTTTCAAGTCACCAAATTATTACTGTCTTTTATCCTATAGAATTTATGAATACTTTTTACATCACATATATATATATATATATATATATAGCTGATGTACTAACATCAAAATGAATGATAAGCCTTTTAAATTGAAATTTAATTGCTAAAATAACTCCCATTTCAACTGCTTATAGCCAAGAAATTTAGAAACACTATTCTAAGCTACCATATGGCCATATGCACTGCATATATCTCTACTGGGCACTTTCTTTTGAACATTAGTAAGGGCTAAAAGTATCTAAAGATAAACTACCTTGATATTCCAAATCTAAGTAACAAGGGCATAGTTAATAGAACATTTGTATTCTGTGCCCATGCATGTTTTCTCAGACTGTAACAATAAGATCTATACAGTTGCTTTGGTCATTACCAAACATTGAAAAGCAAACACAAAGTTATTGCAATCATAAAGAAAATCCAGTTTTCAGTACCTCTTGTTTTAGTACTAAGTTCATCAAGAGAGTTTTTAATGCTAAATTATATTCAGTTTTGTTAGAAAATGGCTATAAGCCTATGTAGATGATAAAAGAACATCCACTTAAAATTGAAGTCAAACTAACATAATAAAAATCATTTTTAAATTTATTGACATAAAGAATTTGATCTGAAAGCAACAAATAACAGATGTCTGTTTCCTGAGCAGTGTGAACACAAGTGCCATTAACGCTGAAGGAAACTGTGCAGGCAGCCTTGAGAATTCAATGGGCCTGCCTTCTCAATAAATGCTTTCCTATTAATGTCATTTATATCTAGGGATTACCAATATACCTTGGTACAAGGACTCATTTGTTTTTCAATCTAGTGTGATATGAAATTGTTCCAAGCCAGACTATCTTTCAATATTTGGTACTTATTTTTTAACAAGGTGTTTGTGATTTTGCGGAAGGAACATGGGGAGACATTGAGGCCTTAAGAATGAGGACTTAAGAGCCTAATAAGGCAATGCTTTAAAAGTATATAGACCAGAGCAAATAAATCCATATCAAAATACAATATAGTACCACACAGAATCTTAATCAATGAACATATTTCATTAAAGAAATTTTGATTTCTCTCACTTGCTTTTGTGTACACTTCTGCCTCATTATGAAGAAATATATTTCTTTATAATGAAATTGAGTTTTATAAAAGAATAATGTGAAGAAATATCTTTTGACTCTTCTTTATAAACTATATATTTAATTGCTAGTATGTAAATAATTTAGACATAAATTAACTTTGAAATTTTCATTTCCTAAAATTATTTTGAACTATAAAACCAGGGGAAGTTTGACCCTAGAATTAATACTTTTCTCTGAAAATCCAAATATATTTCAAATATAAAAGGAATAATTGGGCTGTTAATTGTGTGTCTATGAGTCCAACTAACAACCTTTTTGAATGGATTCTTTAATTGCAGGCTCTTGGGAGACAAATATCTTGAGTAGATATAGATTCCTTCAGTGTTTATTGTTGTTGTTGGTTGTTGGTTTGTTTTTCCCAAAGCTAGATGTTTCCTTTCCTTCAGACTTTCACAGAAAACTTATGAAATGTGCTCAGAAAAGTAAAGAATTGCGACATAGAATACCCCCAAACTATTTCTATTAGTTTCTTCTAATCAATATTCCTTTACTATGTATAGCTTTCTGGCTAACTTCAACACCTGAGTTTAGACATTGTGTGTTCTTTTTTTTCTAAAAAACATGCTCTTGTTTAGTTAAAGAACAATGCCCTGGTTTGTTGTCATTGCCCTAACTGAAAACTCAGATTTGCCTGAACTATAAAAGGCCACTGACTTAAGAGTTGCCTAATCACAATGGCAAGCAGTAGGGTATATTTTTGGTAAGTTCCATCCTTTCTTCGTCTTTTTGATATAAGTAACAAAAAGGAAGATTCTGCACAAACTCTAAATTATACTGAGAGTCCCAGTAGACTCTTTGAAGACTGTCTGCACAAGGATTGTAGCATCAGTTCTGAGATAGACACAGTAGCTTGAATTATTCACCAGAATATATGTACTTTCAGCAAAGAATTGTAAAGGGTAGGGATGTACCACAGGTGGTAAAGGGCTTGTCTAGCATCCACAAAACACTGGCTTTGGTTCAGGCATAGAAGAGCATTATAGACTGTGAAATTATAGACTCTGAGAAATGGAAGCAGGAGGAACAGAAATTCAAGATCATTCTCAACTGCATAGGGAGTTTGATGCCATTCTAGAACATAAGGGACCCTGTTTTCAAAGAATAGGAGGAGGAGAAATGCAATCTTTATAGAAGACTTGTCAACATATTTTATGCAAGGCTATTCTAAGCTAGTGAACAGTTGGTTTTTCTGTTGGCCAAATTTTTCCTTTTTCTTCTCTTGAAAATCAATATTCCCAGACCATAGAGGTCCAAGGGATGCCTGAAATGATTTTAGTTAGTTTTATGTTATTTTATTTATTATCAGATTTTTTTTCACTTATGTATTTATTTGGGTGCATGTGAAAGGAGATGCTTATGCCATAGTTTAGGGGCAGTGGCCAGAAAATAAGTTACAGGAATCAGTTCTCTCCTTCCATCATGTGGATCCCAGAGATAGAACTTCAGGGACCTTTGCCCCTTAGCCATCTAGTCAGTCCCTAAAAGGATCTTATTCATAAAACCTGGTACTAAAATGAAATAGGTGAAAACATAGATGCCTCCAACCTCCCCGGATTAGACTCTAAGGTTCACCAGAGACCCCAAGAAAATCATAATCTTCCATTTCTTCATACATAGCAGACAAACCTGTGATGTTGGAATGAGTCAGTATAGAAAAGCATTCTGAACATAGACTGCCAAATAGCAGCACCAATGCATGTGATTACTACCAACATTATAGCCATTATCATCATCATTTTTTTTCAGGAGACTAAATAATATACATGTATATAAAGAAGATAATTATATTGTTGTGATAAAGTTGATTTAAAACAGTCGTTTTTTATTTCAAGTGTTCTGTATTCCCAAAAGATAAGCAAATATCTAAAAGACTAAATAATTAATTAACCATTTAACCTGTATGTTAAGCAGTATTAGACACCTTTTTGTAGCTTTAGACCATAATTATTCTGGTAATTTTTATCATGGTATCTTTGAGATGGGTAAATAACATTTGGCAGAAAGCTTTCAAAGTTTTTAAACAACAGGTTATAAAAGTAGGGGAAACCGTTTCTAGCTGCTACTGGAGATAATCTAAGTTAAAGAGGTACCCTGATAAAGATCCAATAAAGATACATGATTTTTTTGTTGTTGTTGTTTATTGTGGATACAAGTGTCAGTAAAATTCACAACTTACTTTTGACAGCTTATAATTGATAGTTCCTTGAAATCTGCTTTGGCATTTGTTCGCATTGTCAGTACTAAGTAGCCTTCGGTTATTTACTTAAAGATATAACTCTAGAAGATACTAACTCTGAGACAACTGATTGAGACCAGCAGCAGTGGAGATAGTGATGGACATGATTCCTGGTGACAGCTCCCAGGTGAGAATTGTCCCAGTCACATTCATAATCCCCTGACTATCTCCACCAAGATATGGTTGAAATACTCTCCTGAGAGGCAACATTTTTAGTTTTGTTTTATTTTCTCTTATAAAACACATAAAATAATTTGAACCATTTCTAGTCCTCACTCAGAGGAATTTCAGAACTGAAAGAGAATACAGTAGAGAAATGGTGTATTCTTTGTCTGGAAGCTTTTTCCATGTTGTTCAGCACTAGAAAAGAAAAGGTGTGTTACACATATGTATTTCTCTTTAGAAGATTTCTGAGCATTTTTTGCCCCATTTCTTTTATAAATGAATAAAACACACACACACACACACACACACACACACACACACACACACACACACTATTTTACTTACTCTCCTTTATGGCCCACATAATGTGTAGACTAATTGTATTGCTCTCTCAAAAAGAAGAAAAAAATGTCAAAAGACTTTTAAAGAACTTTTAATTACATTGGGTGATTGCAACAATAAAAACATGCATCTGAGTAACATTATTTAGACTGAGTAGGTTATAGTTAAGAATATATATGTACATACATATATAGATGCATGTCATAACAATGAAATAAGCAATGAATTTGAAAGTAAGTAAGAAGGGGTATATGAGACAGTTTGGAAAGAGAAAAGTGAAGGAAAACGATATTGTAATTATATTGCAATCTCAAAATAATGGATAGAGGAATATTATTTTGTATCTCTCTTCTCCAAGCCATTTAGCTAAAAGCTATGAGAGATCAAAACATCAAATATCAACAGGTCCCTGTCACATTTTAAGTTCCAAAGTTGCTTGTATTGAATACTTTATATAAACAATCTCTATTGGACACAGATACATAAAACTACATGTGCATGATTATGAAGCTAAGAGCATTGGAAAAATCTACTGCCATGGAATCCACCCAAATTTTCATATTATATGGATGTTTTTTTGTAAATCTCTATTAAAATCTCCCATATATTTCTGTATTCAAGATTCATCCAGTAAAATGTCAGCTCAAAATAAGTAGACAAAATGTTACTGTTGTGGCAAGTAGGAGATCATGAAGTAAATCAGTGGAATCTGGATGCTTACTTCTTCTCATCAATTAAATGCATTTTTTAAGAATCACTGATCTTGGAGAACACTGTACAGTCTAAATGAATAAAAGAATTGATGTTTCTGTTAGTGTTCTAGTTAAAATTAATATGAAAACTATATGGATTGGAAGTATGGCTTCAAAAATTAAATCTGAGACAATGTACCACACCTCTATTTTGTAAATGTCTGAAGGTACCATGGGAACAAGAAAGTTCACTAGATAGATACATTTTTTTGGTATGAACAGCTAACACAGCACAGCAGGCTGAGTATCCTTATTCATTCCATTATAGAAGGGTAGACTTTTTTTATTACTGTGGGCACAGGTTTGGGTGATTCCATGCAAGAAATGCTTCTGCAATAACTATTGCCTTTTAATTACAGAATGTCTATTCATTCATCATACATTACAGCTTTCTCTGATTAAGAATATAGTAATGGGCTACTATTTGGGGAATTCAGGTGTTACAGTGTTTTCTATCACCCTGAAGCATCTGACCAGATGAAACAGTTGCTATACCAACTGTAACTGGTAATTTCTTTCAGGGTGCTCTCTAGAATCTGTAAAAACACTGAATTAGTATCCAAGATACAACACCGATTCTCCCAAAGGCAGGACCTATTAACTCAGAATCAAGAAGTGAAAATAAGACCCACTAGTCACTAACAAACTTCTCACAGACACCACTTGTGATTTTAGTCTTTATTAAACTTTATAAGTTTAATCCTTTATCAAAAGGAAGAATGCATCCACTAAAAGCCACAAAAATAATTCTTTTGATGTGGTTGAGATTGTTGCCCTTGGATTTCTCATGTTTCAGAATCAACAGACAAATATAGTTACTGTGCCCAAGGGAGCACTGATCCTGGCTTCTGAGAAGAAACTGAGCTTGTGCTCTGTAAAAGAAATAAGGAATGGTGTGTTCACAATGCAGGTAATCATACAATGTCTCTTAGTGTTACCAGACCCGGTCATTAACAGTAATGGAAGACTACACAATTCAAGCAGAACTAAGTATGAACCAGATTCATCAATAATAAAAGTTAGCATCAACTCACAAAGTAAAGACAACAGAGTCAACTAGTAGAAGTGCTTGCTGGAGACAAACCAATCAAGAGCAGATGTTGGCAGAAGGGTCAGCTATGATCACATGACCAGTTAAAGAAATACAGAATTTTCTGGTTGATATGTTATGAATATGTGTGCCTGGGTGCCATCTAATATAGAGGTAACTGACATCGGAAAGTGTTTTACAGGATTTAAGTTACATGATTCGAGGAAATGAGTTTAATATCATGGAAGTATTCCCTATCCTATTCTGGGGGAAATGATAGTGTGTTGTGAGCTCTACAAAAGAAAATAATATCATGTCATGCAGAAAGGATAGTTTTGTTACTGTCCTTATTTGAAAATGAGGAATGATTTCTAGAGGGGCTATACATGTTAACTAATACACAAAGAAGATGATCATCTAATAGTTAATTTTATGTGTCAACTTGGCTGAGCCACAAAATGCTACTTTCCAAGATATTATTCTGTATGTACTTGCAAGTTTTTTTCTTTTTGTGGTGTTGGGGCAGGGTCTACAGGCAGAGGCACAGCCGATAGACACCGTGATCCTGTGTGTGGTTTTGGTGAGACTACCATCTGAGTTTTCAAACTGTCAACAAAATCTGTTCTTCTCCAAAAATTGAAGACTTCATCAAAACAATGGAGATCCAGAATTAAAAAAAAGAAAGTATTAAATGTCCTGTGACAGAAAAAAAAGAATTTTTAGGTAATAGCCTTGAATTTATATCTGTTTCTTTTGAAGATTATCTTGGGACAAAACTAGGACACTGACTTAGAAAAATCCAAATTATCAGCTCATCTGTAGATTCTGGATAGAACAACCTTAATTATCACATGCATCAGTGAAGCTGCACAGAGATCTTATAAGTTGTGTTCCTCAGAAAATCACTGACTAGCTCAGTGCATTATCTTTTCATGACTGAATTAGGTGTCTTTTTGGTTCTTTTCCAAACATTCATGTTCTCTTACTCCCTCTATCATACTTCCTCTTCTCCCTTCTTGCTAATTACTAAATCCACAGCATTCATAACAGAACCCTTTACTTGACAAACTCATTTTCTTTTCAACTTCAATGTATCGCATCATGCAACTGCACCTCAAATTACTCAATACATGTTTCCAGTAAAACTTTCCTCTAAAATTTTTGATCCTCATCCCCAAATCTATAATGGTGACATACTTCTGGTTTTTCTCCAGATACCTCAATAATATAGTATAATGTTCAAGAGTGAGTATGGTTTTCATTCTAAAATTAAACAATGTCTTATTTGCTGTATTGAGTTAATCCAAAATTCTCTCCTTTGGTTATTTATTTTAAAACTTATTTTATTCCTCTTTTGCTATGGAACTAGATTCTAAATGTTGGCAATGTTTCACTTTCATCTTCAACATTTCTGTCATTTCTTCTTCCCATTCCATCATACTTACTATTTGTTTACCTATTGTGCTCCAGGCTCCAGGTCATGAACCTACTGGACTTAGTCAAGAAGCTCCTCTCCTGTTGATCTTGCTCCAGGGTTTTCTTTTTATGCATTTTCCCTGTGATGCTGGACTTATTTTCCTAAGAAGTCATAGGAAACTGTTGAAGAGTAATTCAACAGGGATTTGTAGAAAACATCCCTTTCACTAGATTAATAGGCCTAATTGTGGTTTTTATTTGCACAATTGGCCAACATCAGTCAACTCAATCCAAATTTTGAAGCAGCTGCATTGCTGATAATGTTTAGGAATGATAAGCCACACACAAGGAAAGATACAAGTTCAAGAGTACAGGGAACAGGTGAGACAAATGTCAAATGCCATGATTTCAAAGTGCAGACAGAAATCCACGGAGGTTTCAGGAGATACAGGCAACAAGATGACCAGCGATAAACAACCTATTTCAAGAAAAAGCTACTATATCCCATTAATGTCTTTTAAATTTTGCCTGGTGTATCTTTATATCTTTCAGGCACTCCTCTCTGACACTGGATGAGACAGTTAGCCAAGAATGATCTTTGGCCCTGTGTCTTTGATCATAACTCCTCATAGTAGATATTTGGAAATAAACAAATAATTTTTATAGCTATACCTTCCATTGTATTTGAATGCTTGATTCGATAGATCTTGTTTCTGAGGGAGACATTGTTCTATGTTATACAATAATTCCATTTTAAATTCTTTCATAAATTCTCTCCATTTTAAATTCTTTCATAAATGTTTGTGTAAATACGTTAAGAAGCTCCTACAGTAGTAGGTTTCCATATGGTATTTTTAAAAGTCTTCAATGTTAGTTTTCCCTCCCTATACTCTGTGCTCTATTCCATCCTCCCACAACACCACATTAACCCACTGCATTTGATTGTTTTAAAGAGATAATTTCTAGATTGGGCTGGAGACATGGTAAGAAGTAAGGCACTTTATTGTTAGCATGAGGACTTGAATTTGTTTCCTAACATATACATAAAAAGCTGCATAGAATATGGGCATTCGTAATGTTAACACTGGGGACACGAAGACAGGAACAATGTCTGGGGTAAAGCAATCAGCCAGGCTAGTCTAATTGCTGAGCTCTAGATCTGTCTCAAAGGAGGGGGTGGTGTTCCTAAGAATGACTCCTGAGATTGGTCTCCAGCCACCTCATGCGAACTCACCCATATATGTGTGAACACATACACAGAAATAAATAACATCTTCATGATAGTGAAAGAAACACCAAACAAAACTACATATTTATGCTTATTATTTATTAGAAGTTCTTGACTCCACCAAATGAAGCTGTTGCTTTAACTACACATTCCAGATTTCTACTCAGTATTTAAACTGTCTTTATGTGATGTGATCAGCAGTCATTTCTCTGTCTGTCTACACTGTAATGTGTGTTTAATTCCATTGGCTATCTCAAATGCTATTTGCCAAGGGATTGTTCCCACTTCAGGGATACTGATTCTCTGCACTTTGATCAGTTGTAGGTTTTTAGGATAACCATTCTCTGCTGCATAAAGGGCTTACTTCTTTGATGAAATCTGAGATTTGTGTTCATCAATGAGCATTGGATCTAAAGGGAAGTTAGCAGCATAATGGAAGTTAGTTCACACCTTGGACTCATGAATTCACTCACTGTGGAGAGAATCAGTTGTCCTGTACATAGTAAACGCAGTATATGTTTCTTTAATCTCAGTTAAATTTTTAAAGTTTTAAAATATATACATATTATCAGCTATAGAAAATTAGTAACTGTAATATTAATAAATATAAAGTTTTAATTACATTTAAAACTTTTAACTTGCACAAATTATAATAATAGCTTTCTAGGAATCTATTACTAGGTTTTTAAAAACTCTCCCATTATCTAGAAAATGATAATAAAAGTATATATACTCCTCTAATATATATATGTGTATATATATATTTCATATGACAACTTACATATGTAGTACTGGCTATTCCAGACACAGACACAAACAATTATATGGATGGACTAATTTCTTTTTCACAGAAAGTCCTATCACTAGTAGATTCAAAAACTGGGACACAAAGCTCTTATGGAAGTGGCCCAAATTCAGGAAGCTGGTATTTGGTACAAGCAGGATTCCAGCATCTCTATTCTCCACTCTGTACTTAGAGACTCAACTCCTTTCACATTCTACCCATAATCAGAATAAATGCCTAAACGGATGGGATGCCTAGCTGTAAGGACACATTATCTTCCAGCTTTCTCCAGAAGATGACCTTGGAGCCCTTCTCAAGGGTGAATGGGAGGAACTCCAGAGCAAAGAGCATATGATGGACCAAAGACTCCACTGGAGAGTTTTAAATGGTATTTGTGTGCAGAAAATTCTGGCAGTGCATCTCCAATGTCATTATCTGAGGCTCTGCTACAGGTACATATAGAGAATGACGTGTTTTAAGGATGTTGCCTTTGTAGTAGCATCAGAACCAAATTTTCTAAAAAGCAAAGTAAAATATGTGTGAATACTGGAATCACGAACACCCTTATTGCACACATCCTGCTGTGAGTTACTCTTTGAAGAGAATTGCTGCTTAGACTTCAAACCAGCACTGTGACCTCAAGAGGTTAGCAGAAAAAAGAAACTCTTTGGTGCAGAAACCATAGCATAGGTATGATGCCATTTAAAGGGACAAGACTTAGAACTGAATGTGGCTCATTGCAAAACGTCAGTCAATGCTTTACTAAAATAGAAGAAAACTCAATGAAAAAAAGTATGTTTAAATCCCTGATTCATTTAGACAGACCTAATATAGCACTAAAATATTATTTTGCTCATTAAAAATATGCTATCCTCTCTTAAACATTACTAAATAAATTTTCTTTTTAGGATTGACCATACTCATTCTGAGCTATTTTCAAACTAGTAACAACCCACAGATCTCCTGGTGACCTCGGGAAAAATAAACAATGAAATATAAGCTTTATGGAAACACAGATGTGTGCATGCACACGCATACACACACACACACACACACACACACACACACACACACACACACACACACCACTAATAGACAGGCCAGAGAGAACCCATGCTAACACAATGTGTTCAAACAACATACATGTACATTATGTCAATAGAGACTAAAGGTCTCTCAGGATCAATTCCTGGGTCACAGGTTGTAAACATGTCTGTGAATCTATCTACACACAGACTCAAACAAATGCAGATTTGAATTCTAAAGTAACAAAGTCTTAAAAGGAAAATCACTACTTTGTATCTCACAGGATTTTATTTTTATGATGACCTGCTCCCCCAATTCTGACTTAAACACCTTTTTTTTTTCTTTAGAGTATAACAACAGCAAAACAAATAATTGTCTGCTTTCCTTTCCTAAATATTATCACAACAATATTAGTGATAATTGCAGCTTTTGCTGTTACTTGGGTAAAGATGGGGAAATGAGAGGAATGGGAGGAAGAAATAATGGAGAGAAAGATAAAAGGAAAATAAAGTTTCAGCTTATTCCATTTCTTATATAACACATTACTACAGCATTCTTTTTCCATCAAGGTAAATATGTGTCAAAATGACATTTTGCTGTGTTTCTCTAGTGCTGCTAGCCTGGCCATGTCCATATAGTCTAGTACAATGTTTGGGTCATTGGAGTGTTTAGTACATAATGACTGAATCTCCAAAACTCTTATACCTTTGTTCAACATAACAGATGCTCTTAGATATCCTTTACTTGAATTATTAATGAAAAATGTAACTACTGGTAGGAATTTTTAAAGAATTCTAGTCCCTTCTAATGAAATATTATTGCAGAAAGACTTACATGGTGCTCAGATTCTCATGTATATAACTTTATTGTTCCAAGCTGTTTAAAATAGTCAGTCTCATAAAACTCTAATGACTACCATAATTTCACTGTGTATTTATAGTGAAGCTCTTCACTCATGAAAAGTCACACTAAGTCTTCAACCACCTGCATTTTTCAATTATTAAGTGGCCTTACCCTACTGAAATAAACTTGGTCTACAGACTTCTTTAGGAGGCTTTTATAGATTGTGTTGGATACTAAACACAGATAGCACTTATATATTTTTTAGAATATATTTGGTTAATATAATTAACTTTTCCTACTACCTTGAATATTATCATACTTCAAGCAAGGGTTCAGTTTTTCAGATAAATTCATTGTGACTCAAAAAACTTAGGTACTGGAAGACTCTAAATATCCTCTTAAAATGGACCCTACTTTGTTCCTGCAGTTCTATAACCATCAGTAGGTAAAGAAGATAAATATATATTGGTACTTAAATATGCACCATTGGCAGAAAAACTAATGAATATAGGCATATATAGTTTCCATGCCTCATAGTTTAGTTATTATTATTTAGACCTATAGTATTCATTAGGACTTACTAGGATAAAACCATAGATATGGAACCAATGGATAATCTATACTAAGAAAAGACCACATCTCAAATTTAAAATAGAACAAAGAGGAAAAGCACATTTCCTCTGAACAGGTGGTGATAACATTTGGGCCCAATAATATAGCATTTCTCCACCTACTTGGTATTTGAAACATGCATTTTGCTGTCAGGCTTCCTGCCAATACAGGCTACATGGGTTGCAGTGCAGTCTTGTTGATAATTCAAAGGGTGAGTTAATTAGAGGTTGTGGTTTACCTGTTATCCAGCTATTTTTCATACAGGTGTGAAATATTGACAGGAAAGTTTAGAAGTGTGATGACATTTTACCTTTTGCTTACTTGATGAAATTTTTATATGACTCATACTTTAAGGGGAAGAAAAGAATGTCTGTGTTCCAACAGCTATCTACAGTGAGAAGAAATGCTTAGTTACAACCAAAAGTGGCTCTTACAGTATTAGCAATGTATTCTAGGACAACTGCATTCATTTTATTGATTTTGAAATACATTGATCAAAATAAATTCTTTATTCTGGAGTTAGAGAGATATTCCAACAGTGAAAAGGTTGCTGCTTTCACAGGAAGCAGACCAGAGTTCAGTTCTCCAGCATCCATGTCAACAGCTCACAGCTCAGTACCCACACCTTTGTGGAATGACTCACAGTTGCCTTTAACTCCAGGTACAGGAGATTGCATACATTCTGCTCTCCACAGGAATCCATGCAGAGGGTGAATACAGATGACACACATACACAAACATATGCATATGAAAAGAACTGAAAGCATTATTTGTCCCACAAATCATTTTATTCACAAGTTTTGAAATGACTGGCACTGGAAGCAAAAATACAATAATAAAGCTTTGTAGTTTGTGATATGGTTATAATATATCCATTTTCCACCAAAACAATAAGCAGTATTTTAATTCCAGGTTTTTTTTTGTTTGGTTGGTTTTTTTGTTTGTTTGCTTGCTTTTTGTTTTTTGTTTTGCCTTAATATTATATCAGGAGAAACAAATGCTTAAAAGTTGACTATATCTTGATATCTATTTAAGACTACCAGGACACATAAGGAAAACATTTAGCTACTACATAAAGGGAGAAAATTCTATAATACATATTATACCATCATACTCCTAGAAGGAATGTGATCTTTTAAGGTAGTCTTTATGACAGATAAAATTAAAATATGGGTTGTATCTAAATATCTTTTCAGAATTACCCATATTTTACCTACAATTCCAGAGTCATCATTAGTTGAGGGATGTATTATGAATAAGCAAGTTAGTCAACAGGGAAAATGTAATCAATGCCCCCTTTTCCCTCATGTCTCACAGTCATTCAGATAACAGCTTAAATCTCTGATCTCAAAGTCACTATTTTATTTCCTGGTTTCTCTTAAGTAGAAAGGACTTTGAACAGTCCCCTAAGTCTAATGTGAGTGCATCTGCAAGCAACCCTTAAATGTGTTCTTATACTTGTTTATCTTTTGGCATGGAGGAACCAGATGTTCTTACAACCTATCACTTTATGGCTTCCTCCAAGGGCAAACGTTTCCCAGAGTTTGAAGCTGAAACACCAAGATGGCTGTGAAAGCCAGAATGATCCTAGATGAACGACACATGGCCGGAAGAGTCACTGGAGATGGGAAGCTGCCACTCTAAGAGAAACTCTCCATCCTTATGAGCTCACAAGTAAAACACAGTGCAACTGTGACCCCAGTCATAGGTGGTTGACAGATTGTGATAAATGGTACCAAAAACATCCAATGTGGTAAAATCAAGTTATTATAGAGCAGATGTTCTTTTCTAAGATTTCTTGCACTTTGTTCTTTTAACTTAATTACATCTTTTCCTTGAGTACATATGAATAGTATGCTTTGTCTCTCCTTTATTTCCCTTTGCATTAAAGATTAATTAAGCAAAGACAGTCTTCACTGAATTCTATAGCAAAGTAAAGGGATGATTAGACAAGACTTCTAATCATTAGGGCAGGCTGATCACTTGTGATTATTGAAAAGAAGAGCCCCAACCTAAGCTCTGAGTCAAATGGTCAAAATAGAGTGGGAAGAGTTTAGACAAAAAAAAATAATTTGTAAATTGCAGTTCCATGAGATTACTAACTGGAAAATATTCAGTCACTTCCCTCACCATACCTATATATCATTTCAGTGAAAACACCTAACTAATTGTGCCTAACACTCTTGTGTAGCGATTCTCATAATATTTGGCTGATGGGAATTTAACAACCATGGCATGAATAAAAAACTTTATAAACATTTCCTCATTAAAACTCTATTAGTATTTACCCTCTGCATTTATTAATGGCAGCTATATAGAAAGTATCCCAAAGAAACTTAAGCTGACTTACTGAAAGAAAAACCCTAGAGGGAGAGAAACCATCTTTGATTTTTCCCTTACCATCTGAGATCTTTACTGACACAAATGCTTATGTGGCCTCAGCTCCATCAAATGGAACAAAAGTTCTGCCTGTAGAATTATAGCATCTAATACCACATTATTAATAACTAAGTTTGTTAGTTGACTTTGCATGAGTATAGGAGCTGATTCAGAAGCTGGTGCCAGAAATAAAGTAGCAAAAATATAAGACACAGAAGATTGACCTTGACAACAGAAAGTAAATACAGGTTTAAGAGAAGTAGAAGCCCTCAAGAAAAGGAAGTAGATGTCTGAAGGATGTTGAAGAAGTTGTTTAATAGAGACTTATAGAGTAATTAAAAAGATATGATAGTTGAAAGCAATAGAAATGCTAACAGCTAATAATGGAAAAGCAACTGAGAATGTTACTGGATAAGTTGGAAGCTAGAGAACAAGCTCAAGAAACTTGTGGATATTCCCATGAAGAATACTGCACACCTCAATCGATGCTTCTCAGCCTCTTAGGATAAGGTATTGCCCAAAGTGAGGAACTAAAAATAGAATGTGCTGATTTCTAAGTAGAATTTAGAGTGCCCATTTCTAAGCCAGGAGTTTAAGGGTAGGGAAATAAAAACACCTATTTTAGGTTCTATAAAAATATAACATTTAAACCAATGTAAAATTAAAGAATATTACCATATTCTTTCTGCTAATACTTCAAATGATTTTCTAAGCTAGAGAGAATGACAGGTAGCCTCAGAACATACAAAAAGGGCATGAACCAGCTTTAGAGCATGGTTTTATTTATCTAAGTAAATTATAGTTGATGTATAGAAAACATGTAAGTTGTTTAAAGAAACTGAGTCAGCCAGAGAAAGAAACAGTTCAAACTGAAAAGTTGCTGCTGGTTCTCCTGAGGACAATTTATTTTGCTGTAAATCTAAGCCATTTCTCATCAGTCAAGAGCCAAGAGGATGGGGCTAAGAATCCAGAGCCAACAATCATGTGGAGGAAGAGGACAAGCATGCCTGAGATGCAGAACTGAATGATAATACATGTCCCTAGAGCAAGAACACAAAAAGCTGATGTCATATTCCAACACAACCAAGTTAGTTACTCTAACGATATTGAGTATTTCAACCTCTTATGAATGAGAACTTCTGTTGCTATGCTTCTGTCCCCTTTTGTACAAATCTTCAACTTTCAGTTTATAGACCTTTGGTGCCCTAGAAACCAGGGCCAAGGAACAATTATGTGAGACAAAAGATGAAATATCCAAGAAAACTTGTTTGTACTTATATTTAACCAAAATGAGTTTTTTAAATGTTTAATGATATCAGTGTTTGTATTTGCTCTAAAATTCATGCTGTAACTCAGTCTCCATTATGATGTTTTTAAGAGGTGGGGCCATTTGGGAAGAAATTAAACAATGAGAATGCAATTGGTAGAATAATGCCCCACAAAAAGACAAAAGGGAACTATGTTAAATCCTCTTTAGCCTTTTGTCCTTATGATAAAATTATGTGTGATACCAAAATGTAATCTATGCTTTATAAGTAGCCTTGGTAATCTATGCTTTATAAGTAGAAGAGCAATAGATTGTTAAAGACCAAAGAATGTATGTGTTTCATTGACATTTTTGTAATATTATCCATTAATGTATGTGCCTGGACTCTGATATTAGGCAGGTGACTTGGTTGGACAATGAGATACCATCATTATAAACATTCTGGGTGTGTGTTCTTGGAATTCTACCAAAAAATCAGAATTAACAAGTAAATTATGACAATGATATGTTCTGAGGCCTGTAAGACTAGACACCATTCAAGGGCCTCAAGCATTAGGGAGATCCTAATTGAATCCTGGCATAAAAGCAATTGGAAGTATAGCAAATAGAACAAAAGAAGTAACCAAATGAGCCAAATGAGAGCCAAATGAGTTCTAAAATTGTAGGAATCTAAGAAATAATAAGTTTCAACTTTGTGAAAAACTCCCTGTGTTCCAGAATGACTTTGTATACCAAACTGGATGACTAAAGCATCAAATCCATGGAAGAATTGTGCTTTTCACCTCAGAAATCTGGAGTTCTGGTGCTGTGTCTAGAATCTTTATATGTCTATGCCTACCTTTTTCTTAGGTTAACCAATTTGGTGTGGATGGAGGTGACAGAATTTGTGAAGATTTGAAAGAAAATGCCCCCCATTGGTTTGTAGGGAGTGGCAGTATTTGAAAGGATTAGGACCAATGGTCTTGTGGGAACAGCTGTGGCCCTGTTGGAGGAAATGTGTCACTGGGATTGAAGGTTTCAGCAGCTCTTTCTGCTGCCTCCCAATCCAGATGTAGAAGTCCCAGTTCTTCTCCAGCACCATGTCTGCCTGAGAGCCACTATGCTTTCTGCCATGCTTGTCATCATGCTTACATGATTGCTACCATGACAATAGTGGGATAAATCTCTGAACTGTAAGCCACCCCTAATTAAATGACTTCCTTTATAAAAGTTTCCAGGGCCAGGGTGTCTCTTCACAGCAATAGAAACCCTAATTAAGTTGAGCAGTGGTAGCATTCCTTTAATCCCAACACTCAGGAGGCAGAGGCAGGAGGACCTCTGTGAGTTAGAGGCCAACCTAATCTATGAAGTGAATACCAGGACAGCTAAGGACGTAACACATGGAAAGCCTATCTGCAAAATACAAAAAAGAAAAGAAAGAAACCCAAACTAAGACAGCATTAATTCTGGCCTGAGGTGTTAGGGTACTGTGTTAGTTTTTGTTTCTGTGATTGAGACAAAACAATTTATAGGAGATAGTCAAGGGAAGGTGAGCCTGTTTTGGCTTATAGTCTTAAAAATTATCATTCATCTTGACAGGGATGGCACAGCAATGTCAGTTACTCTTTCCATGCAGATAGGAGCACATGGCATGGGTGTATTCATGGGAGAGGCTCACAAGGTATAGATGAAGAAATCAAGAGAAAAAAAACAAACAAACACGCAAACTAAATCCAAAAGCTGGCCTAGCCTTCAAAGGTTATACTATACTTATTTCCACAGCCTGAAGCCACCTCCCAAGTACCTGGTTGAGAACACAGAGAACATTTAAAACTATGTAGGTCACACTTCCAGGTTAAGTGATAACCAGCATCTAGTATTTCCACTGATATATTTAGCAGGGTTTTTTTTTTAATAATTAGAACATTTTAAGAATCCACTACCTCTTTAGCTAGAGATTCATGCCTAGTTCCCTGAATGAGGCTGCCACAAGGAAAGAGTTCAGGATGTGACATTTAAGGAAGTTGTTGCTCTCAGGATACTGCAAATCCTGGCACTGTACTTGTGCAACTTTGAGCATAGTTTCTCTTAAACCTTGTCCCAATGTTACTTCTGTCACCTCACTCTAGAACTGTCTTGTAGCTGAAAGCAATTTGTGAAGTATGTGTGTCCAAGGTGACCTGTACTCAAAGCAGACACAAGTAAATGTTTATTTTTATGTTGTTACAATGTGGGTGGGAGTTGTTCCTAAGCAAAGTAACAAGGCAAAACTCAGACAAATCATGATTTCTGTTTCTTTATAGGACAATTTATGCTAATGATTATAAGTTAAAGCTCCTTTTTTATATTTAGAATTAGGGACAGGGCAGAGATGAATAAGAAAATAACAATGGCGATCTCATGAAGATGAAATGATGCCAGCTACTCCTTTCTCAGCCCCCTAACAGAAGAGGACTCATGAGGACACTGAAAGAAGGTAGCTATCTGAAACCCAGAAATAAAATGCTTCGGCAGAGACTAAAGTTTCACATTTACCTTGGATGTCTCATTTAAAAAGATTTATTGATTAATTAAGTGTGATGTGTGTGTGTATATATGTATGCTTGTATTAGTTAATATGCACTGTGTCCATGCACGTGTCTGTGGTATTCAGATTGGAGTTACAAGTGGTTGTAAATACTTAATGTGGATTCTGGGAACCAAACTGGGTCTTCTGTAAGAGTAGCAGACACTTTAGCCACTAATCCTTCTCTCCAGCCCTGATATTGGGTGTTTTACCTCGACAATTGTGGAAGAAAAAGAAGTACGTGCTATTTAGACCACTCAGCCTAGGGTCAAAGCAGCCCTTTCTCATTGATGCACACCTAGCTTGGTACAAAATTTAGGTTTGATGTTTACTAGATATGCAAGCATGCATGGTTTCTCTTCTAAACACAAAATGTCACATCTTCACTTTATCTTTATAAAGATCTAAAAACCTGTATGAAACAATAAAAATTATCTGCAAGGTAGTCATGTATTCCCTATTATCTCTGTGAAGATCTTCCTTAAACCTCAGGGTTCAATATGATGTCGAACAAAGTTAGGTAATAAAAATAAAATTTTCAAAGTAACTCATTTAGGTTTCTTTTTCTTTTTCTTTTTTTCTTTCTTTTTTTGTGTTCTTTCTTTTTGTTTTGAACCATGTGAACCAAACTTGTAGAATTAGAACTCATATTCACATTAATGTTTTTTAGATTAAAGAATGTTCTAAAAAAAACATTAATGTTACCTATTCTTTATATATTTTCCTTCTTTAGAATTACACTAGTAGATTCAAATGTACATACACTGCCTTCAAAATATTTCTAAGATTTTGTTATTATAATTAAAGGGAGTGTTGTTCAAATGCTGTACTGGGAAGGATATATTGAATCAGCAGCTCAGTAACCATAATATGGTCTGTCTGTCAGCTTTGGAAAAGGCATTTAAACTCTATGTCATGGTTCTCTTAATTATAAAAATGAGATTCTGAACTTGTGGCCATTGAAACCATTTCTTGTTCTAGGTCTTTGTGATTTTTAGCACTTCAACTCCTAGGGCAAATAAGGGCCTGGTTGCTTGATTTTGTCATATACTGTCCTCTTATTTGTTAGACTTTCAGTTCAGTCTCAAAGGTAGTTCATGTATTCTTTGTCTTACTGTAAATATCTGGTGTTCATTTAAAGTAAACCTACAAATTAAGTGTAATTTTTCTCAGAATTTTTGAACATGAGAAAATGTACATGAGTGCTACATAATTAAGTATCATTTATTTTTGTACTGTTTAAGAAAGCTACAGATATTCAATTGCCATTGAAATATTTTTTGTAAGCCATGCAACCTTTTACACAAAAGATAATTATGAAATAGCTAACATTCATTTGACCATGACCAATAAATAATTTATGAACTGGGTGTTTGAAATTATGCAAATATTCTAAATACTTTTTGTTGCCTGTACATCTGAGTAAGTATGATGCAGAAGAAAGTGTGCAGTGGATTAATAGATTCAACATTGGAGAGATTTGCATTTCTACAGGGTTCTTTTCTTTGCTGGCTCCTACTATCTTTAGTATCATGGCTCAGAAAACAAGCTTGACAATACTGTCTCTAAATGTGTTTGAATATCCTGGCATGCCTATTCATCAGTCTCTTTGATGCTTTAAATGTCTTTTGCTTTCTTTCCAGAACTCTTTATGGAGGCTTGGAGATATGCTTTTAGTAGGGTATCCAACTATCTTATAATACATACTAAATGGAGAGGAAAAGAAGGAGGCCTTTAAATATTTTATATGTCTGTGATGGCCACAGAAGAACTTTGTTAGATTAAGCTGGGCTCATTATTGTGCCACCCTGTCTCCATGTAACACAGGTGTCACAAGCAACATCATAGCACTACATAGAAACTATCTGCTTCAAACATTTCTTAAGCAAAATTAAAATCTTATTGATATTTATAAACTGGTGGAAAATTGACAAACAACTGCCTTGTCATAGCATTTATGTTATATGAAAAGGGCATGTTTTGTGGATTGTAATCTGGTGTAAAATGCCTATTCATCTTAATAGGGGTTCTTTAATATTTTTCTTTAAAACTAAGTAATTTGAGTGGGATCATTTATTTTCATTTCCCCTTCTTGGTGTGTAGATTGAATCATCAGCCTCAGTCCCATAAAAATACAAAGAAACATTGTTCATCTAATTCATACACAAATAGTGAAGCAAAAGAACAGAGACATGCAAGTGGCATTGTTTTTAGTGCATCCTGTTCACTTGTGTATTTTAAAAAGCTCCACTATTTATATTGCTGGTAAATATGCTATTGCTTCATCCAACACAATGATTCTCAACCTGTTTGTTGGATATCAGATATCCTGCATATTCTGCAAGCACTATGATTCACAACAGTAGCAAAATTAGAGATACCAAGTAGCAACAAAATAAGTTTATGGTTGAGGGTCACCACTACATGAGGAACTGTATTAAAGGGTTGCAACAGTAGGAAGGTTGAGGACCACTGCTCTAATGGTTGTTAGGTATATAATTGTTCTCTGAGCATATTTCATCAAAGTAACATATGTACTAGTAGATGAGCACCTCCCATTATTTGGAAATCTAGTGGGCATTTAAAGGGTAAGGCTGGACTGTTACATTGTGACAAAAGAACTTTGTTACATTGTGGCCCAGGCACTTGAATGTTGTTTCTATCTAAACTTTCTTCTGGTGATGTTCTGACACCTGAGAGATATCTGGTATTTTGCATCACAAAAGACAATTCCCATCATGTGAATTTATACGTTTAGTAATGTTGCTGAAGAAGCAATTTGACTGAGTACTCTTCAGTCTTAATAATCACAGATGCTGAAAAGCAATTATTAAGTTCATGTTAAACCAAACACATGGTTTTCCATATCTCATTATTGTTGGTCCTGGTCACACTCTTCCGTGTCTTCCCTGTCCCCACCAGTAATTAATCTTTCTTGTCCACCTTGCTATCCAGCGACCCCAACTCCTCATTGATGACTAGAGTAGACATATCAAGCTCTTTGTCATGGTTATTTCATAACAGTTGGTTGTTTTTTATTCTTTATTTAAATGAACCATGTCAATTGTTCTGTGATAAGGAAGCCCAGAATCACTCACTTATCTTCACTTGCTGGCAAATGAAAATACAGTATATTTTTTCCTCAATTATGATATATATAAATCCTAAAGAAAAGACTACATAAAACTACTGTACTCCCCAAAGATAACATGCAAGACAGAGAAGCATATTCTATGCTTACCAGTTCCACAGCACATTTTACCAGGAAAGCTATCTATCCCAGAGTTCTTCTCTTCAGAAAAATTTTAATGATCTGAGGTCACACCTCTTAAAAAGAATGAGGTCTAGTTTTACATAAGAAGGTCCAACTTGCAGGGTTTTATTTTCTTTTTAAGCTCAGACCTCACAAACCGAGGACCACAGTCTTCAAATAGCATTCCTTGTTAAAATTGAACTCAGAAAAGGTTACTGTACTTCAAAATTTTAAATAAAGCTTCTACAACAAAGTTCAGTGTTCCAAAGCTTTAAATAAATCTGAAATAAAGCAGTACTCCACTAACATGTCTAAATCAGTTTCCTAATTCTCATACTCTGAAACATGGCCCAGTGTCACAGGGGAAAGCAGTGTAGACCTGGAATTGTATCTCAAAGTGGGGTCTCGGACCACCTGCATTGCAATCACTCATGGGGATCAATAAAAGCAGATTTGGGGCTTGACCCAGCCACCTGAATCATACTCCCTGCAGGTGGGCCTTGAGCCCCTGCACTCTGAACACAGTCCCTGGGTGGTTCTCATCCCCTCTGCTGTTTGAGTCCACTGCTGGGCATGTACCATTTCTGTGGAAGGACTGCAGCCAGCATCAAATCTTAACCTCTTGAATTCTTCAATTTTAGTAGACTTAGTGCTTTTAAGTTGAACCTTGCCACAATCACCTCTTTGAAGCCAGGATTTTGCTTAGAAATTTAAGGTCCCTCCTGATATTTTTTTAAATTTATTTATTATTTTTTTATTTTACATGGTTATCTTGCTCCCTCCCTCCCTGTTATACTCTCTCCCACCTCACATGCACCCTGACCACCTTCCCCTCCAATCCCCTCACCCCATTCCACATGTAGGTCTATGCTATCCAGGTGGGGTCATGTAAATCTGCCAAGTACTGACTCAGACCCCCTGAATATGGGTCTCAGCTAAAAGGACTGAGCAGTCCATAAGGGACCTCAGACAGTGGAACCAGGATGTATTCCTGGTGCACTAAAAAAGGACCTCGCAGACACATCCCTCCTGATACTTTTGTCTTCTTGCTGTCAGCACAAGTAAGCTGGCCACACGCTGGTCTCTCAGTCTCTCAGTAACATTTAGTGCTGGTCAACACACCACCGTATGGGCTAACATCTGAGCCCGGGAACAGGAAAAGGAGAGTATAAATAGATTAGAATTGGGGTTGGACAAGAATTTGGCAGGAAAAAAAATTACTGTGTGTTGGTGGGGTGGGCAAGGAGGATTGCCAATTGAGAGATCCGTGGTAGAGCAGCTTCCTGACCCCCCATTCACTCCAGGAGCCCAGGAGAGAAAAGTTCTGCCGGCTTTGTGGACTTCGAGCCTTCGGCTATAATTAGGGAGGTTACTGCTTTCCCTGGCTTCTTCCATATGCCTGTTAGTTGTGTTTGGCATTAAACAGCAGTATTTGAAGAGTGTCTGGCCCCCACCAGCATTTATTTGAGCCAGTCAGTGGAAAAAATGACAATGTTATCTGGCATACAATTCAGGTGTTAAAATACCTTTATTAAAATAGAGGAAATTACACCTATTAGGAAGTGACCCCCAAGCTATCAAAATTTATTAGACTGGCGGGGGTACCCCCTTTAAAACATATTGTAAGTTTCCTTATGTCTTTCATGGTACTTACCCACCGAAATTGGTAATTTCAGAGTTCTTAGTCCTGTTTTTATGTCAACTTATTTTGTGCTGGATTGGGCAACACCAAGCTGTGACATGGCATGTCCCGATGAAGCTTTTTATACACATCTAGCTTAACAGGAAAATGTGATGGGGGTCGGAGAGGTAAAGCCAAAACTATAGCTTTTGGGATAAGTCTGGACATCGTGCCCACACTTAAAATATACTTCTCTTTTCAGCTCCAGGTAGAGAGGACACTTGGCAGGAAAAGGTGACACCTCTGTCCCTCTGAAATACCTGTCTCAGGCCAGGCCTGAAATCACACATGGAGCTACAGAGGAAGTGAGCCCTGTCTGCTCCCCACAACTCTACAAAACTTCTTTCAAGCCAGGCCAAGGTGGGAGTTCTCCACGCACTCCCAAGCAAAGGCAAACTTCCTGACTAAAAATGTATGTTTTTACTTTATGTCAAAGCAAGAGAATATTGTTTCCAGGATGATCACAGTAACCAACTTAAATGTGTTTCTTATTTCAGGAGATAAAAACACACTGCCTCTCAGTAAGAACCATCTCAGTGCTGGGTGCTGGTTTAATGTAGCACTACTATGCACGTAATTTATTTTGAAACACAGTGATGTATGAAAATCTTCAGCCTGTTTGACAGAATGAGATTGCACATCCACCCTCTATGCTTTGAAGATGGAAAGCCTTGACTTAGTCTGCCTGTTATAGATAATATCTGGATACTTCTGTGTGGTAATTCTCCTCCTGTTATTTCCACTTTGGGAGATAGTAGTTCCCACCATAATCTCATTCACAAAGTGTCCCCTTAGGAGTGAGGTGGAGAGTCAGGGAAAGACACTGAAGGTAATTTGTAGTCCTGTTGAACAACTTCTCAAGTCAATTTGATCCAGTCTTTTCAGTCAGGAAGCTAAGGACAGTTTAAGTGTGAATATGAGACAGAACAGGGAATCCAGCTGCAAGTTTTCTACAGAATAGGAGATATTTTAGAGGGCAGCAGCCTTGGTGGGAATGCATACATTCACATGAATCTCCACAGCAGGAGACTAAAAAAAAAAAAAACTGCCTGGTCCAGGAACCATCCTAAGTAAATAGCATGCTCCCACCCTTGTCTCTTCTCTCTTCTCAAGCATGAATCACAGGTTGCAAGGGGATGATATAATGTGCAAAATAGAATGCAACAAGGAGGAACTGAGAAAGAAAGAAAGAAAGAAAGAAAGAAAGAAAGAAAGAAAGAAAGAAAGAAAGAAAGAAAGAAAGAAAGGAAGGAAGGAAGGAAGGAAGGAAGGAAGGAAAAATCGATTGTTTCCAATAGGTAACAAAACAATTCCTAAATTCCAACAACTTAGTCGAGAAAATATTAAAAATGTTTGTTAGTTTTTAAATCTTTGTTTTGAGGATCTGTTGAAGGGTGGATTTTTCTGTCAGAATAAGTAAACATGAACATTCTTCTCAATTTTTCTATAACTTAACAGTTTTATTTTAAGTTCAGAAACTATCAGCTTTCCAAAGAGTCCCTGCAAACTGGACCTCTCAGTCAGCAAAGGCTGCCTTGTTTCACTAGTTCCGGACTTAAGGAATAATTCTTAGATGCTTAAGATGCAATTTCACGTCATTTGGACTTAATATTAAAACATATACCACAGCAGAAAGATTTCTTAAAAGTATTTTTCAGGGATGGAAATTATGTAAATAAAGTATTCATGGATAAATTACTAAATAAATATTGATCCAAAATTGAGACGAAACTATTTAAATAATAATTATGATCATTTTATTTTGTAAATGTATCAGGTAAATTAAATACCCGATAGTATTAAATATCTAAATCAGGCTTTTAAAAACTCTTTCTCCTTTTTTTAATTATCATGTATAAACTGTACAAAGCAGCTTCATTATGACAATATTGACAGAAAGTCTTTATCAGTCAGAATATTTGATTAACTGGAGTAACACATTGCCCATTCCAGGCAATGCATTTTTCTGTCATTATACCTAAAAATCCAAGTAGTGATATTGAAGTATCTGTCAACCTAAATAAATAGAAAATTATAAGCAAAACCATTCATAAGTAAATGTGATTTTGATTCATTTGCATTTATTTAGCATCTACTAAGTATCTTGTACTATGAGAGTACCCAAGAAACAGATATCATCATTCTTTCTTCAAGAAATATAACCTATACCACTTTTGCACTGAGTGATAGAAGTGGAGAATACTATAGAATAGAACCAGAATATGAAATCTATGTTATGGAATATTACTTTAAATAGGCTAAGACATGTTACATTTATTTATGCTGCATTTATTTAATTGTGTGAAGATGTGTTGCTGTTTTAACTTGTCTGCCTAAGAAACCTGATTGGTCTAGTAAAAAGTTGAATGGCCAATAGCTAGTCAGTAGAGAGAAAAGTGGAGCTAGTGGACAGAGAAAGTAAGAGAAGTCTAGGTTCAGGAGAGAAGAGAGAACAAGGGAGAAAGAGAAAGAGATGCCCAGGATCAGCCAGTCAAGCCGTTGCCAAACAGGCAGACATAGATTAGGACATACAGAATGAAAGAGAGGTAAAAAGCCCAGAGGCAAAAATGTAAACAATGAGCAGGTTATATTAAGTTATTTATAAGGAATAAAAGGAAACAAGCATAAAAAATGCCGATCATTCATATCTAATAGTAAATCTCTGTGCCATGATTTGGGAGCTGATCGGTGGCCCAAAAGAAAGCCTGTTCCAAATCTATAACAAAGAAAATAAGAAACAATGTCCCAGGAAAAAAGTATAAAAGTTGTATTACTTTGACATTAGCAGCATTATTGCAATGAATGACATAGTCTTGTTTTAGGGATAAAAATATTCCGGAGGTAAAATTTTAAAACCATAAGCATTTTGAAATTAGATAGAAATTGCCTTTAAAATTTTTCACCTTGAAAAATCATAGATATAAACACCATACACTTCAATCACAAAGAACAGCCAATCTATTTCTTGGATTGAGTACTGTAGATGTGGAAAATTACTAGACTATTGGTTTGCAGTATTTCTGGGACTGGAGGCTGTGCTACCACAACTGCTACCCAGGCATAATGGGCACTGCTGGTCCTTTAGTTATTGTTATAGCTGCTAGGAGTCTTTTAATAGGTTATTTAGAAAAAAGAAAAGAGGACAATTGGCCCTGGGTGGTTTTCAAATGGTGCTATTACTGGTTTGTTTTCATAGATTGGCAGTACCCTACAAGAGGCAATGTTCAAGAAATAAAATTACAGCTGTATTAACAGCTTCAAATTAGGGGTATTTTTTCAAACCATTGTGTGGGTTTTAGTGGTACAAGAATGAGTGGTTTTAATTGGTTGTTCTTCCTTACAAGGCTTGAAGAAAATTCTTCACCCCAAGAGAAAGAGTAGAGAGCTGCATCAATATTTTCTTGTCTTTATTTGACAAGGTTTTATCATGATACATTCAAAAATCTTAAATTGTGGGATCTAGTCCTTTGCACTGAAGCATATTATGATGCTTAAGGATCCAACTTTGGTAGAAAACCTCTAGAAGTTAAATTGCCTGGGGTTCTTGGATGAAATGGTCTTCAAAAAATTGACTAACATATTTTGGCTGTGAGAATCAGAAAATACCACAAACAAAATATTTGTATAGCTTATAAAACACTCAAGCTGAATATTAAAAGCATCTGTTTTCAGGGAATATAATTACACAGTACTTGAAGTGAATCAGGAGGCAGGATTCATAAAACATTAACTATGCTGTAAACAAGCCACTTGACTCATCCAAATACTATGGGTAATAGATGGACTGCTGATTTACAAAGAAATTCTTTCATTGATGATCCTAACATCAGAAACCATGACAGCAAGGGTCAGATGTTTCCTAAGTCATTCTGAGATGACTAAGTATTGGCCTGTTTTCTAAAGCAGTTTGATATTTATTTTAAAGAAACACAACAACTAAGGTGGCCTTTATGCTTCACCTTTTCAGAAGTTATTTCATCTGTCCAATTTTGTATTCAAGATCATTGCAACAAAGGATGTATTGATGTTGAACATTACAATGAATCATATACCCATGAACTCTGACAACACTTAGTCTGTAAAAAGGTATTAACTCACCCTCTGAAGCAAAAG
Organism: Cricetiscus sungorus; assembly: GCA_030556225.1. Lineage (NCBI taxonomy): Eukaryota > Metazoa > Chordata > Mammalia > Rodentia > Cricetidae > Cricetiscus > Cricetiscus sungorus. Next base: position 44,774,774 of record JANBXA010000398.1, read on the forward strand.
ATTCATATGTGTTAAAATGCAAAGTATCTCCTTTGTTTTTATTTGGGCATATAAAAGTAAACAAGCTACCTCATTGTGTACATTATGAAATCAAATGTAATTCATACTGGTACCATTGTTTTATGGAAAAAAAAGAATGTCTAGAATCTCTGTTCTAAGATTAAATTGAAATGTTTTCTTCAAATGTTAAGCCAAAATTATGGGAAAATTCTTTTCTCACATTTACATCATGGGAATTAGGCTTGTTATTCTTTCTTCCTACATGGTGGGCTCCTGGGATTCCTGCCTACCTATCAAGAGCAAAATATTGGATTTGACATGTGCAATATGCATCCTTGTTGAATTTTTCCTGGAAGAAAATACAAGTTAGTTTGATATTGTTCTCTTGAGGTCCTAGGAAAGAGTTTGTCTTTTTACAGCTTCAAAAATGGATACTAATTTTTGGATAGTCTAAAAACATTAATCCTATAGGAATATATTGATTACAATCATGTTCCACATACATATTATGTTTGTACTATTTATGAGAAGAGAAAGCAAAAGCAAGAAGGCAGGGAGAAGTAGATGAAAAATAAAAAATGTTTAAAGAAATTAAAAAGAGGCCACTAAGGGTAAAGATCGCATGCTTTGAAAAGAAATGTGAGTCTGAGTCTAGCACAAACTGATGCACAAGTGATGAGTGAAAGCTAAGCTTGTAGGACTCTGAAACAAATCCCAAAGCCTTTTATTCTCATATAAAACTATCACTTTCCTCGCGTGTTCATTTAATTCTTTTGTTTGACCCTGACAGTACTCTTTCTTCATAGACAGTACGTTAGCCAGAGAATGTTAGCAAGGCACTTGGGCTGGTCTGGGGACCCAGTGACATCTTTGAACTCTGGCTCTTTCCTAGAGCTTGATTAGAGGATTTTTTTCAGACTGTCAAAGAGAAGGGGAAGCTTTAACGAGAAATTCAGTTTTGTGCAGGAATTATTGATACAAGAAGGAAAGGGGCTTAACAAATTAGAAACTAACTTGGCTGCAAGGCTACAGGACTGGACAATCCCTTTAAAGAATTGCACCATTAGAAGTAACCATATAATTAGATGTGTGATATATAAAAATGAGTGCAGGGAACATGGAGAATAGTTTTATAGATACTGCTAATGTGAATCTGAAATTCCATCGTGCATGTCTTCCTACACCAGATTCATTGTGACATAAAAATTGAAACCAGAGAACATTCTAGCAAAAACTATATGTATCATGTCTGATTTACTTGGTGATCATTTTATTGAAAGAACTTTTAAGTTTTGAAATGTAAGCGACCTAGAAGTGTACTTTATTACTTATAATGCTTTCTTGAATTCCATTAATACTCAATAACTAAAATTAGTCTTATGAAAAGGAATGTAAAAATGTGTGTGTGTGTGTGTGTGTGTGTGTGTGTGTGTGTGTGATACCGTCTGGACTCATGGGTAGACCATTAGACATGAGCACACATGGGACAGAGTGCCTACACTGTTCTATTCTGAAAGTCTCCCAAATTTAAAAATTTAAGCTGAATATTAAAAAAGGTTCAAAATATCGGATAGCTATTACTCAAAAATAGTAAAGTGTTCATCAAATTGTTATTATTAAATAAGATTAAAAACTTTAATGAGGAGATCTGTTAGTATATTCTACTTGTCTCATTAAACCTTCCTAACCCATCTATACATCTCTTAGATATGACTACATGAATTAGCTATATACTCAGAAGCCATGATATTTCAGTCACATTCACAATTTCCAAAGAGTCCACTAAATTGCCCGGGAAAACATTTTCTGATGGCTGCTAATACAGAAGATAAAATTAGAACCACATTATTTTTTATTTATCTCTGTCAGGATTGTAATGCTTTCATCCATTCAAGAAAACAAAGTTCAAAGTTTTGCACAAGCTCAGGCCTACATTACAGGATAACCCCTGCAGAAAACTGTTGGATGGTGGCTGGTCTCCTCTTACCTGGGCTGGCATTCTGGCCAATTGAATTCCCACCACTGCAAGCAAGGATGCTGTGGGCTCTGTCCATGCCCTACATTTTTTACTTTGCTTTTTCCTTCCCTGTGTTTTAGTCATTCAATGTAGTCCACCTGAGACATTCTGCTCATTACCATTCTACTTCTTTGTTCTAGCAACACAGAAGGCTCTAGGAACCCTATTTACTATACTAACTCCTGTGGGCTGAGTTCTTAAGTCAAGGAAAACTGCTCTAAAACAGACCTGTACTTTAATTCAGTCTCCACAATAGAAAATGCAATACAAAGAAATGTGTTATTTTAAATATTTAGCAGTTACCAGTTCAACTGAAAGCTTAAGGCTTAAAAATAAAAATATTGCAACTTGAAAGTTCATTGGGCTAAATGAAATTAATTTTGTTTCGATTATAGTTAAGTGTTGGAGTTTCACAGTTGTATTTAATGATTCTGGGCATTTTGTGTTGAAGTATACTCATTTTTACTGTTTTCAGTATTATCCAAATGACTCTTTAGTTGTTTGCTTGTCAAGGAAGACATGAGCTACCTCTTCTTGCTTCACAAGCATTTTACAAATATTTTTATGAGGAAAAATATGCATATGTAAATGTACTTATACTCGAACATGTTTGCATCAATCGTGAGAGCACTATTTTTTGAGATCATAATCATTATTTTTTAATTTTTATAATGAGTACAATAAAAATGTAAATACTGAATATCTTATGGAAGCCTAAAAAGTATTTGAGCTACAAATATTGATGATTTTGTTAAAACAATGAGTCCTCTAAGGTTTCTGGGAATTTACCAGGTGGTCCACCTCCATCTATTAGAAAATTCCTGCTGTCCTGCTTGTTGCAGCCCCTTCCTCTGTGGTCACCCTATCTACCACATTTATTGCAGGAGTCTGTTTGTGTGTTCTGTTTATTGTTCATGTTTACTTTGCTTTGAACACTCTGAAGAACATCTGTCTACACTTCTGGAGAGTTGCTTCTTTTAGCCATTTTAAATTTTTAAAAGTTGTCTATGCTATTATACATACCTGTATGTCAAGGCAATGTATAGTGCTGCATAGTATCTAATTGCATGACTTTCATTTTTTATTAGCCCACTAATGGTCACTTGGAATCTTTCATTTTTACTTATTTTGCTGCCATTTCTCTCTCTCTCTCTCTCTCTCTCTCTCTCTCTCTCTCTCTCTCTCTCTCTCTCTGTCTCTCTCTTTCATAATTAAGTATGCCTGTCTTTGATCACACAAGTGTCTGTTTACACATGCATATGGAGACATGAAGTTGTTGTTAGAAATCATCATCCTGACCCTTCTTCCACGTTATTCATTGAGGCAGATACTTTTAGTCAAACTCAGAGCTCAGCAACATGGCTTCCTTTGTTTATAGCAAAGTGTCCCTTTCTCCTTTGATTCTGTGATTAATTGGCCGGTTCCCAAGCCTGCTTAGGTTATACATGGGTACCAGGGATCCAAAACTCTAGTCGTAACACTTGCACAGCAAGCCCTTGATCCACTGAGCCCTCTGCCTGGACCTTTCTGTACACTGAACTACTGAAATTTAAGCATGAGTAGAAATTGAGAACTCACGCCATAAAACAACTATGAAAACCTACAAAATAATGGTTGGCCATGCTACAATCCACAGACGCAGAAAGGCTAGGCAAGAAAAAGAGGGGGTATGTATCTATCTCTCAGGGAAGGGGAAATATAAGAGATCTCCTGGGTAAGCTAGGGGCAGGTCAGGATGGGAACGTGAGGGATTGGGTTGAAGAAGAAATGGGGGGATACTGAAAGAGATGACTAGAAAAAGGGTGGCATTTGGGGGTCAGGTAGAAGCTTGATGAAAGGGAAACTCCAAGGAATCCTCAAGGATGACCCCAGCTAAGACTCCTCGCAACAGTGCTAAGTAGCCTGAACTGGCAATCTTCTGTGTTAAGATTGGTGACTAACCCAATTGCCAGAGCCTTCATCCAGCAACTTAAGGAAACAGATACAGACTCACAGCCAAACATTAGGTCTATCTCAGAGAACCCTACTGACAAGAGGAAAGGAAATATTGTAGAAGCCAGAAGGGTCAATGACATCACAAGACTCATCCCAATGAACACTTAGAAGTAAAGATGTATGGACTAAAGGGTCCATACTGTGTGACTCACTGAGACACCCTACAACTTCTACACTGAGATTTTTGTTCTTTATCTGTTTTTGTTGTTGTTGATGTTTGGTTTTACTTTAAATTTGCATTTTGTTTTAGAAAGGGGGTTGCAAGCACAGAGGGGTGGAATATGAGTGAGATTTGGATCCATGATGTGAAATCCATAAAGATTCAAGAAGTTTTTTTTTTTAAGTAGCAAAAGGATAATTACTTACATGTGACTTTTCTGATGAGATATGTTAATTGATATTTGTTCATCAAAACAAGACCAGGATAGTAACCTTCATAACTATACAACAGTTCTCTAAATGTCCCTGTGTAGTACAGCAAAAAAAATGGGGATAAGGGCAGAAAAGAAAGCAACTATTCTTGTTCATAGATAATGAGTATATTTGCAAACCAATTATGAAGATCTAGGGGGAAATCTACATGAACTAGCAAATCAGCTTAGTAACTCTCATGCTAAAATGTTGACACAGAAATATTAATTTTATTTCTTCATATTCATAACAAATGATGAAAGTTTCTTCTTTTAAAAAATACTGTTTGACAGAGATGAGGATATGGCTTTGGTGGATAGAAGCACTTACTCTGTAAGTGAAAAATATGGATTTGAATCCCAGCGTGTAAAAGTCTGGAGTGCCTGTGTATGCCTATAATCTCAGCACTGGGTACCAAAGGCATAGACTATGAAAGCATGCTTGTCAGTTCAGTAAGTGTAGAGAGCCGCGTAGTGCCACGCCTTAAAGTGGCACTGGCTTCTGCCTTACACCTTCCCCGCTGGTGAAGACTCTCTGGGTAAACAAGCCCTTAATTGGTTAAGTCTGTTCAGCCTGTCTGCTTCCGCATTAGAGTAGCCTATCTGCAGGTTCCACGTGGCTCACTGGGGTTGGTTAGCTCAAGGGTATTTAAGCCTGTGCAGGGGTCCCCTCTCTCTCTCTCTCTCTCTCTCTCTCTCTCTCTCTCTCTCTCTCTCTCTCTATCTCTCTCTCCTATCTCTGCTGTCTCTCTGTCTCTCTTCTCTCTCTCTCTCTCTCTCTCTCTCTCTCTCTCTCTCTCTCTCTCTCTCTCTCTCTCTCTCTCTCTCTCCCTGCGGGCCAGAAGCAACCTGTTTAAAGGATCCTGATTAAAACTACATGAAGAAGATCTACCTGGAGTTGTGTCTTCCTTGCTGGTGAGGGCAGGCGCGTACAAGTAAGAGCATCCACCAAGGCATTAAATTATAGAAAAGGACACAGGATATACTGCTCCAATTCCAACACATATATGTATGTGTGTGCATACCTACAGATTAATGTGCATGCACACAGATACCCCAACACACATATACACCCAAACTCACAATGCACACAAACACATAAACACATAATATTTACAATAACAAAATATTTAAGTATCAACTTCACTAATAACTATGTATGTTCCTGTTTAAATTAAAGAAGACATAAGATCCAAAAGCATACACGTGTATGTTTAAAATTGAAATAAAATTAACAGGATCATAACTACTGTCCCTTTATATTTTGTCAAGCTTTTTATTGTGCATATGAATGTTCAAGTTACTACAAACAGTTGTAGCAACTAGAAAAGGAAAGAAAATAAAAGAAGACAAATCATTTCAGAATACATGGAATGTGATGAAATACATGTACTACAAAGCTACAACAGGACAACAGTATGTTGCTGACATGAAGTTCAAACAAGCTAGTGAAGTTGAACACTGTTCAACTTAAATGCAGTCGTACAGATGACTGACCCATCAACCAGGGATAAAAGCTGTCCAATAGGGAAGAGCCTCTCTAGTCAATGTCCACTCAAGTCCAAATGGATCAAAGAGCTCAACATAAATCCAGCCACATTAAACCTCTTAGAAGAGAAAGAAGGAGGTACCCTTGAACAAATTGGTACAGGAGACCGCTTCCTGAACAGAACTCCAGTAGCACAGACACTGAGATCAACAATTAATAAATGGGATGTCCTGAAATTGAGACGCTTCTGTAAGGAGAAGGACACTGTTGACAAGACCAAATGGCAGCCCACAGACTGGGAAAAGATCTTCACCAACTCTACATCTGACAGAGGGCTGATTTCCAAAATATACAAAGAACTCAAGAAACTAGTCAACAAAACACCAAAAACCCTATTAAAAATGGGGTACAGAACTGAATAGAGAACTCTCAATAGATGAAATCAAAATGCCTGAAAGACAGCTAAGAAAGTGCTCAACATCCTTAGATATCAGGGAAATGCAGTATCCCCAAGATTGCTTACATTACTATTTCATTCATTTTCTCAAACATGGACTAATTAGGTAATCTAAATGATACTATGTTAACAACCAGTTGCAAAGGATATTGTGAGTTAGGCTAGCCAAATTAAGACTAAAGGACGTTTCCAACATTGATATTCAATGATTATTCTTTTTAATTTGTTTTACAAATTCAATTTCTTAATCCTTAAGTCTAGGGAACAAGTAGAGGAATGCATGAAAATTGTTCTGACCATCATAATTGCAACTGTGGCAAATACTTAAAAATATTGCTTGGAAAATAAGCAGGTTGTTGTTTTATCAGAAATAAGAAAAGACTGAGGATTAAAGACTGTTACCCCTTAAACATGATGACTTGTATCATATAGTTACTTCGCCAACACAAACACTACTCAAGGGTCCAATTATATGTCAGTGGGGAATGAGAAGCAAAAGTGGAAAGCTTCCTGTTACCTGTGAAGAAAAAGACAGTTCTCCGACTGAAAATAAAGAGGAATTCTTTTGCATTTTGAATTAATGTTCTATGATGTGCATACTATTTGATAAATTACAAAGAAAGTCTCAATTCATGTAGACATACCTATTTGCAACTACAAGTATGAGCAATAAAAAGATGTGCTTCCATAATTTTCATAGATTTTGAGATAACATCTTTTTATACTATTCCCAAACTCAACACGAAGTGGCTGCTTAAAAATTGGTTCTCAATGTGGAATCTTAGATTTGTCAATTAATAATGTATGCTCTGTGTTGTTTAAATAAATTGGCTTATGTTATAGTAAGTTCTTGGGCCATGAATGATTTTGTACCAAATTAAATTGGCCATCTTATAAAAAAGAAAGAAATTTCATTATCTGTGAATATCTTCTATATTTCATTATGTTACTCGGCCCCACCCATGTCACTGATGATGACATCAGAAAGTTTCTAGGGAAACTGTCAGGTTCAATTTCTCTTAAGATCACAAGTTTTATCATTGTCAACCAATACTTTGAGCAGTTTTTTTGCTTGAAGTGATAGGTTCATTTCATTCACTTACAATAAAACATGTCAAATATTCATATGTAGCTAACTGATAGGTTTACCTGTCATCTTTTCCCAGTAACATGGTCTTCTCTTAATTAGCAAACCAAAAAATAACACCTCTATGTTTGCTGAATCTAGCAGAAGGCCCATATGTGTGTACTTCTCTTCTTGTCACACCACACACTGAAAAAATATGTGCTCAAGAAAGAAGAAATAGCATAGCAGAGTCAATCATTTACATTGTTTCATGGGTACTGTTAGGGATACACAGATTTCTTTTCCCTGTACAACTCTGGTAGCATCTATTACGCAGGTTGAACTCAGACTTTCTGCTAAAGCTTCAGAAGTTTTTCTCATCCTTATTTTAACAGCACATTGCAGAGGTTAACATTGAGAAACATGTGAACCATGGCTGTTCTTGCTGACTCGTGTTTAAGTTTAATCACCAGTGTGAGATACTAAGCATGCAGAATATTTAAGTAGTATATAAATGCCAATTCACTTTCACCTTAACTTGTTTCTAGAAAATCAAACTGACATTTTCCTTTTTAAAAAATTTCATACAGAAAGAAATCATGATTTGTGTACAAACACAAATATATGACAGAATTCTTGCCATCATGTTTCTTAGTAGTACAGAGTACAAGTTACCTTGAACAGGATATTGCAATTAGTTTTCCAAAATATTTAGCAAAACACTGACATAGGGTTGGCTAGCATGAGCAATGACTGTGCATTCCCGTCTTCAGTGGTCACATCATAACAGACCCAGTTGTCCTACTCCATATTTTTCAAGAAATATTGAGCTATTTCACTTCATTCTGAATTCTCCTAAGTACATTTTATGTGCTATAGATGTAAGAAGAGAGGGGAACTTTTCAAAAAATCTCTAAAAACATGCAGTATCTATGACTCTTCCACTAGGACCACTCTGGTATAGAGTAGTGAGAAAAGTGCCTTTTAAAATATTGCTCAAATCTATGCACTTTAGCACTTTTTCCTTCTTTCCTACCAGACAACACAATAACACTCCTTCTCGTATGTCCACATCCAGTTATATATCAATTTTGGAGCTGAAAGAGTAAAATAAAACAATGTGAAAGAACAAAATATCAGTACTACCTAGCTTTCCAGGTACTGTCAAAAACTAAACTGCTAACATTTAGATTCCTTAGTGTTCAGCTTGTGCATAATAGGACATGTGAAAAATTAAGCCCATAGTCATGTGTTTTGAATTGGTCATTGAAATTAGTGTGGAAAAGAAAAATACTGCATTACTATTATCTGACATTCTTTTCTTCATTTCCTCATCCTGCTTTATTCCCTCAGATATGTATGATGTCCCTACAGCGTGACATATAGCATTGTAATGTGCATGATATTCCCAGTGTGGCCCACAGTACTGTAATATTCATGGTATCACTACAGTATGACATACCACACTGTAATATGAATGGTATCGCTACAGCATAACACACACAATATGCTTGTCATCCCCTCTGAGTGACATACCAATCCATTCAAAGATATTTTGTATCCTGCCACTTTGCTGCAGCTGTCTGTTTTAGGAGTTCCCTGGTAGAGTTTTTCAGATAAACTGTCATATGATCTGCAAATAGTGTTGACTTCTTTTCCAATTTGTATCCCCTTGATCTCCTTTTGTTGTCTTTTTGCTCTAGCTAAAACTTCAGGTACAATATTGAAGAGATATGGACACAGCAGACAACCTTGTCTTGTTCCTGATTTTAGAGGAATCACAATGAGTTTCTCTCCATTTATTTTAATTTTGGCTGCTGGTTTGCTGTATAATGCTTTCATTATGTTATCGCTGATCTCTCCAAGACATTTATCATAAAGGGGTGTTGGATTTTGTCAAAGGATTTTTCAGCATCTAGTGAAATGACCATGTGGTTTTTCTTTTCAGTTTGTTTATATGGTGGTTTACATTGATGGATTGTCATATGTTGAACCATCCCTACATCCCTCAGATGAAGCCTACTTGGTCATGGTAGATGAGTCCACTGATGTGTTTTTGGATTTGATTTGCCAGTGTTTTGTTGAGTATTTTGCATCGATGTTCATGAGGGAGATTGGTGTGTACTTCTCTTTCTTAGTTGTGTCTTTGTGTGGCTTGGGTGCCAAGGTAATCGTAGCCTCTTAAAAAGAGTTTGGCAACTACCCTTCTGCTTCTGTTGTGTAGAACAATTTGAGGAGTATTGTTATTAGCTGTTATTTGAATTTCTGATAGAATTCTGCATTGAAACTGCCTGGCCCTGGGCCTTTTTGGCTTGGAGGCTTTTGACGAATGCTTCTATTTCATTAGGGGTTATAGGTCTATTTAAATTGTTTATCTATTCTTGAATTAATTTTGGTAAGTGATATATATCCAGAAAATTGTACATTTCCTTTAAATTTTTGAATTTTGTGGAAGACAGGTTTTCAAAATATGACCTGAAGATTCTTGAGATCTCTTCAGTGTCTGGTGTTATGTCCCCCTTTTCATTTCTGATCTTGTTAATTTGCATGTTCTCTCTCTGCCTTTGGTTATTTTGGATAAAGGTTTATCTATCTTGTTGATTTTCTTGAAGAACCAACTCTTTGTTAATTTGATTCTTTGTATTGTTTTCATAGTTTCTCCTTGATGGATTTCAGCCGTCAATTTGATTATTTCATGGCTTCTATTCATCCAGGGTGAGTTTGCTTATTTTTGTTTTCGAGATTTCAGTTATGTTTTTAATTTTCTAAGGTAGCTATTCTCCAGTTTCTTCATATGGGCACTTAGTGCAATGAACTTTCCTCTAAGTACTACTTTCAAAGTGTACCATAAGTTTGGGTATATTGTGTCTTCCTTCTCATTAAATTCTAGGAAGCCTTTAATGTCTTTATTTCTTCCTTTACCCAGCAATGGTGCAATTGCAAAACTTTCAGTTTCCATGAGTTTGTAGGTTTTCTGCAATTTGTGTTGTTGAATTCTAACTTTAAAGCATGGTGGTGTAATGAGATAAAGGGGGTTTTCCAATTTTTTTGTACCTATTGAGGTTTGCTATATTGCTGAGTATGTGGTTGATTTTAGAGAAGGTTCCATGTGGTGCTGAGAAGGTATATTCTATTATTGTGTTTGAATGGAATGTTCTATAAATGTCTGTGAAACCCAATTGGCTCATAACTTCTGTTAGTACCTTTGTTTTTTTTTTTTTTGTTTGTTTGTTTGTTTGTTTTTTTGGTTTTTTTGGGTTTTTTTTTCTTTTTTTGTTAAGTTTCTGTCTGGTGGACCTATCTAGTGTTGAGAGTGGGGTGTTGAAATCTCCCACTATAAGTGTGTGAGGTTTTATGTGAGATTTGAGTTTTAGAAAAGTTTCTTTTATGAATGTGGGTGCCTTTGTATTTGGGGCATAGATGTCCAGAATTGAGACTGTATCTTGATGGTTTTCTCCTATTACGAATAAAAAATGACCTTCTTCAACTCTTTTGATTACTTTTAGTTTATAGTCTAATTTGTTAGATATTAGGATTCCTAAACCTGCTTGTTTCTTGGGTCCACTTTACTGGAAATTTTTTTCCTAACTCTTAACTCTGCAGTAATATATGTCTTTGAAGTTGAGGTGTATTTCTTATATGCAGCAGAGAGATGGATTCTGTCTTCCTGTCCATTTTGTTAGCCTGGCTTTTTTTATAGGCGAGTTAAGACCATTAATATTAAGGGACATTAATGACAATTGATTGTTAATTCTTATTTGTTTTGGATTTTTTGTTGTTGGTAGTATTATGTGTGGATACCCACCCACCATTTTTCTTTTTTGCTGTTGGTAAAGTGGGATTATCTATTGCCTATGTTTTTCTGGATGTAGTTGACTTCCTTGGGTTGCAGTTTTCCTTCCAGAACTTTCTGGAGGGCTGGACTAATTTATAACTATTGTTTAAATCTGGTTTTGCCATGGAGTATCTTGGTTTGTCTATCTATAGCGATTGAAAGCATTGCTGGTTATAGTAGTCTGGGCTGGCATCCGTGGTCTCCTGGTGTTGGTAGAATATCTATCCAGGGCCCCCTGGCTGTCAGTTCACGTGGGGAAGTCAGGTGTAATTCTGATAGGTCTGCCTTTTTGTGTTACTTGACCCTTTTCCTTTGCTGCTCTGAATATTAATTCTGTATGTTTTGTGTTTTCATTATTATGTGGTGAGGGGAAGTTTTTGTCATCCACTCTACTTGGTGTTCTGTAAGCGTCTAGTACTTTCATTGGCATGTCTTCCTTTAGGTTGGGAAACTTTTCTTGTATTATTTTCTTGAACATATTTTGTGCACTTTTGAGTTGGGTTTCTCCAACTTCTATACCTATTATTCTTGGGTTCGTCTTTTTCACAGTGTTCCATATTTCCTGGATATTTTGTGTTAGGGATTTGTTGGACTTAAGGTTTTCTTTGGTCATTTGGGTATATGCTTAAGAGGGGATTGCTGGATCCTGTGGTAGACTGATTCCCATTTTCTTGAGGAACCATCATATTGATCTCCAAAATGGCTGTACAAGTTTGCACTCCCACCAGCAGTGGAGGAGTGTTTTCCTTTCTCCACATCCTATTCAACATAAATTGTCAATGGTGTTTTTAATTTTAGGCATTCTAGCAGGAGTAAGATGGTATCTCAGAGTTGTTTTGATTTGCATATCCCTGATAGCTAAGGATGTTGAGCACTTTCTTAGCTGTCTTTCAGCATTTTTGGTTTCCTCTATTGAGAATTTTATCTTCAGTTCTGTACCCCATTTTTTAATAGGGCTATTTGGTGTTTCAGTGACTAGTATCTTGAGTTCTTTGTATATTTTGGAAATCAGCCCTCTGTCAGATGTAGAGTTGGTGAAGATGTTTTCCCAGTCTGTGGGCTGCCATTTGGTCTTGTCAACTGTGTCCTTTGCCTTACAGAAGCTTTTCAATTTTAGAAGATCCCATTTATTAATTGTTGATCTCAGTGTCTGTGCTACTGGAGTTCTGTTCAGGAAGCGGTCTCCTGTACCAATTTGTTCAAGGGTACCTCCTACGTTCTCTACTAAGAAGTTCAGTGTGGCTGGATTTATGTTGAGGTCTTTAATCTATTTGGACTTGATTGTTGTGCATGGCGACAGACACGGATCTATCTGCAGTCTTCTACACACCATCATCCAGTTGTGCCAGCACCATTTGTTGAAGATACTTTCCTCCTCCCATTGTAAACTTTTAGCTGTTTTGTCAAAAAATCAGGTATTTGTAGGTATGTGGGTTAATATCAGGATTTTCAACTTGATTCCATTGGTCTAGCTGTCTATTTTTGTGCCAATACCAAGCTGTTTTCAAGCAACAATGGAAAGGCTATCATATATGCCCTTTCCTGATAATGAGATTGATGACTAATTTATCCACCATCATAAAGACTTCATCTAGTAGCTGATGAAAACAGTAGCAGACACCCATAGCTAAACACTGAGCCTAATTGGAATCCAGATGCAGAGACGAAAGACAAATCCGGGCCACTAAACCCACACAGACAGCTGACCTGAGCAAGAAGGAGCCAATGGGCCCCGAGATTGATAGCTGGGAATCCAGCACTGGACCAACTCAGACCACCTGAACATGGGTCTCAGCCAGAAGACCTGGAAAGTCTAAGGGACCTCAGACAGTAGAATCAGGACATATCCCTGGTGTACAAAAGGACTTTAGAAGCACATTCACCATGGAGGAATACTCCCTTAACCTAGAGGCAAGAAGGAGGGCCTAGTCTCTAGTCCAAATGACTTGACAGATTTTTTGACCCCTCTTGGAAGGCACCACCCTCCCTGTAGAGTGGGGAGGGGGTGAATAGGATAGGAGTGTGGTCAGGGGGCATGGGAAGGAGAGAGAGAGGAAGGGAACAACTGTCACAAAGGCAGCAGACATTCCTAATGAAATATTATGACCTTCTTTGATTAAAGAACATAAAACCCATGTATTATTCTAGAAATTGTGTCAAAGCTGTTGTGTTTTAGGCACTTATACTGAAATAAAGGTTCTGTAGGTGATAATTATAGCTGACTACATAGAAACAGAATTGCCTCTTGTCCAGTGATAGCCAATCAAACACTTTGAACAGGGTCCTGGAGAGGGTGTGGCAGAGTGGGCAACACCATGTGCCTCTCTCTTCTCCTTGGGTTCCTGTCAATGGTATTATTATTATTGCAAAATGAATACTGTCACCAGTTCCAGAATGACACCTCTCCCAAGGTCTCTCCCCAGCCACTATACCTAATCTAGCTGAGATGATTTTTAGCCTTAATGATTACTTTGTCATTATTCTGGCTTCTAGCATGTTCTACTGCTAATGCTCAGTGAACTGCCACTCTACTATCAGAAGGATTTTTAAAAATAGCTAGTGTTGAATATTATAAAGAAACATGAAATAATGGTACCATTTTTCTTAAATATGAATTCGTACATCATTGTAACCAAAGAAAAGCAATATTCAAATAACTTTTAGCAATTTTCATAACATAGATCACATACAATTAATTGACATCACATTGTACCTCCTTTACATATTTCAGATCATAGATATTTCTTTTGTAATAACAGTGGGTATTTTCAAAAATGTAATATCATAGGCATTAAATAATGCTGAATAGAATTATGCAAGAACAAATAAAAGATGAACAGCTCTTTCTTTTTACTTTGTTTTCTCTTGTTCCTCAGAAAACAATTATAATTCTAGCTTTTCCTGCTGCTTTTCCAAGATTCCAATTTTAAGACCAATCAAAAGATGTGAGCATATTCCAAACTGAGAGAATGCTTTGATTCAGTATTCCTCCTGACTTGCTCGCCTTTAAGAGATTGTAAATCTTTTCTTTCTCTAACTGCCAGTTACACTGAATTGTACTGAAATTTGAATGGGGGGTGTGTGTGTGTGTGTGTGTGTGTGTGTGTGTGTGTGTGTGTGAATATGAGCTACTATCAACCAGGGCAACAATAAGAACTTCACACTTGTCATTTAGTGAACCCTGTCTTTTGAGCCCTGTCAGTCAAGGGCTTCTACATGTGTGCTTCATGGTTGGAGCAGTGCTGTTCGCGCGGCAGCTTCTGTTTAGGAATTCATGTCACTGCTTGGCATTTATGTAGTTCAGCTGTTAGAGAGTTAGGGTAAGAAGAAAGGAAATATGCAGGAGTGAAGGTTTCCAGGCAAAGAAGGAAACAAGAAAGGGCTTTAGGTTATGAAATAACAACGCCAGCCATGTGGCAGCAATAAGGCACAGGCAGAAGCCCTGAGTTCAGGGAAAGCACAGCCATGCCATGAAACCCACACCCATCCTGATGATCTGGGTGGCCAAGCACTGCCACAAAGCTGCATGAAATACTAGTGATATTGTCAACATCGGCCTTTGCCACTCCCCAGTGCTGAACTCCTTCCAGTGTGTGCCTCTGAGCTGACATGGGCCTGAAACACAAAAAGATTTAGAGAAGGAATGTGATGAAAGGCAAAAGATTTCAAGATCAAACCAGGTTGACAAACCTGTGCCTGATTCATAGTGTGGCTTCAAATATGTTCAGAAGTCCAGATATTTATCCAATATTGTCTACATAAAACTCTAACCTTTGAGGTTCTTGCATTTTAATGGGAAAATAATAGCAGTTGTCCCTATCTATCATCTATCTATCTATCAGTCTATCTATTTATCTATCTCTGGCATTTAAAAGTACCTTAAGCTTCTTATTACTCCCAAATCACTAGGAAACCTTCAGTTTAGGATTCAAGAATCAGAAGTAACCATTTTTGTAACACATAAACAAAAGTGCTCAAATTAAATTTTATTCCTTTCTAAGCAACTCTAGGAAAGATAATGTAGGTGACATTTTCTACTTGCACTTGCTAGAGACCATGGATGTTTCTAGGAATTTTTTGGAACATGTGTCTCATATATATAGAAGATACATAGGTAAAGGCAAAACAAGAATTGTTTGTTATGATTCAAAATTCACTCTTTTCATTCTGCCCCCTTCCTTAAGGAAGGAACTTGAATCTAGAATTTTTCTAGTGAAACCATGCTGGAAATCATAGATTCAAATAATAAGAAATCTAACACATTTGCAAAATACTTATGTTTTATTCCTTAATAATGACTGTTTAATAATTTGTATTATTACATCTCTTTGATTTTCTATTATAGGTGACTAACAAATCAGTAAGCATAATGAGACTGTACATTATGAATACAACATAACATTTACAGCATGTATATCTACATGGACACTCACATTTATTTTAACTTCATGTTTGTGTGTCCATAGTTTAAAAAAACAAAATCAACCTATAGTTAAAATGGTATATCAATTGAAGCAAGAATTATTCACATACTGACAATACCCAGCAACAAGAAGACTGTACAATTGTCTACATTGACAGTGTTCTTAACACTTAAAAGGTTTTTATGTATTCTGGAAATAAATGTCATACTTGTGATACCACAGAAAGTGGAGACCAGAAAATTGCCAGGAGTTTGAGACCAGTCTGGGCTGAGTGCTGAATTCCAGACCATCCTGAATTATAAAGTGAAGCCAGACATCAAAAATAAAACAAACAATACAATATTAGAAGATTTAATTAAAAATCTTTTAAAAACATAAACTAATACACAGTCATACCTTATCATGAAAACTGCTACTATGGAAACAATACAGAGAAGATAGATACAGCCTCTGCATATGGATAAAATATGCGTGTGAGTGTGGAAGGTTATTCACACTTTTGAATATTGTTAGGGGCTGCAGCATACAGAAAATAAATGATAGTACAGACATAAACAAAATTTTAAAGTGGTAATGTTTGATGTCCTGATATTAGTAATAAAAGGATACCCTAGTCTCAGTTGATCAAATTGCATGTTTAAAGCTAGGGAATTTTATATTAGTTACATCTCAGAAAAACTGATAAAAAATATTTGCAAATTCTAAAATGAATTCATTGTTACAGTCCAGATTCTTGTATCTCACCACAGGTCAGGGACTGAACCTGTGCTGCTATCCCCTCAAGAGTTCCAAACATGGCAGAAGCAGCTGGCGTTTTATTAATTTGTCAATCTCCAGCAATCAGCTAAAACCTCGACATATTTAAACACCAAAATGACTGTGTCAATGTAAATATCCTGCAAACTAATAAACTAAACTAAAGAAAATTACAGAAAAATGTAATGAGGGATGCTCCTCCCGTATGTCTAATATATACTAATGTTCTACTCAAAAACCAAACAAAACACTTTAAGAACCATATCTTTTCTAAAACATATGCTCTCTGACTTTTGATAATGAGACTCGTGTCTTTTTCTGCTACCATCTACTGAGTTAAACTTGAAAACAAGCATGTATGCTCACACATGTCTCCCAGACAATGAGCCTGTGGGTGGCTGTCACTCTTCAGCACACACACTCACAGAACAGCAGCGGAATCTCTCAGGATCGCTATCAGTGCTTCCCAGTGACTTGGTTTTTTCTTCCGCTCAGTTTTTTTCTTTTTTTCCTGACAGTCGGATGAGGTAGGGAAAACGATGCTTGAACAGAAAACAAAACTGAGGGTAAAAACAATCGAGAAAGATTGATTGACCCCGCGCTATCACCTAAGTGTCAGTAACATGGAGCTACTGGGCGTCTGCAATGTTTTTCTCAAAACTTTTAGCCTTCCATCAGTCAAACCCCAAGATAACAATCCATCATGGAGTCAAAGTGGCGAACAACTGTGTGGTCCTTTGATAAGAGACAGTGTCACAATTTGTCTCCTTCCATTCCCACAGATTGCTTCAAATAGGGTACGGCTATGTTACAACAGCTGCAAAGAGCACAAAGGCATTCTTCAATGTGGCAAACATTCTTATGAAATACATACAATAGAGATCTAAGCAGGGATCATTTATTCAAATTTCATGTTGAGGTTTTTGCTCTGTTTTTTTCTAAACATTATTCTTAACAAACTAATTTTTTAAAGTATGACCAACTGGCAAGATAGTGACATTTTTTAATGAAATTAAAGTAACAATATCCTGAGTATCACAATACAATCTGAGTAATATTTTAAATGCTGTCTCTATACAATCTGAGTAATATTTTAAATCTGTAGCTGGACTGAATTTCCTTTTAGAATTGCATACAAAGAGGTGTTACTGATAATCCATGTGTTTACATGTTTGATAGAATATCTGTGCTATCCCCATTCTTTCTCCAAGATAATGCCTCAGTTAAACCAATGAAGAATGCTTAGTAGCCTAGAAAATGAGTGTGTCACACTAGGACCTTTTATGATCTAAATATGCTTCTGGGGTTCATTTAAGCATTTAAAGAACAACATGCTTGAAAATATTTAATGGTGAAGCACATTTTCTTCTGAGCTTGAATTTCTTTTCTGAGAAGACATAATTTCTTATATATATCCAATTACACTCTTTAATGCCATGTTCCTTTAAGAACTTTGGCGATATAATCATATTAGTGTATTCATTTACAAAAAAGTAAGAACCAACCATATAAATTAAAACAGAGAGTGTCATTTTCACTGAGCGTAGACAAGGATGTGGCACAATAAGGCCCATGAAAATGAGACTGTCTTTAGAGCACGGCATCAAAGGGAGGAAGAAATCACTGACCAAGAAGGAAAGAACTGAACAAGCTTTCACCAATATCTGCTTTGAGATCAATCTTTTTGGTCCTCTTTGAGTACACTTAGAATTGGGCTCTACATCTTGTAAACATCCAGTAGTAAAGAAGTGCCTACCTTGCCTCAACAGTATATTGCCTTCCTTGGTGACAGAAAAAGTATTAAGTATTTCATGAAAATATCTGTAGTATCTAAAAATGTTTAATACCTAACTATCTAAAAAGTTTTATAAATGTTGATCACTACCCTGTCTTACTTTCCTTCACATTGTGTTTTAATCCATAAATTTTGTGTTTCCTAAACTGATACTTGGAATGAGTTTTTTTAAGTATCCAATTACTGTCTTGTGCCTAATGGAGGTCAAGGGTTCTTCTCAATCTATCTGCTCTTCATAGTTCTGGGAAAATGACCTGGAAACTCCCCTTTCAAGTTTCTTAGATGAGACTTTCAAATTGGATGTTCTATCCTAATCTGTTAATAAATGTAATGAGTTCCTATATATCCTAGTCTGTTAATAAATGTAATGAGTTCCAGCATATGGACTGTATGAGAATGGAACTACACTCAAAGACCAGTGACGAAATGGCATCACAAGACCACTAATAAAGACTCTAAAATTAGGAGTATAGAAAAGTATGTGAAGTAATTTGCTGGCAAATTGTCCCAAATTAAAGGTGTTTTCAATCTGAAAAACTGCTAGAAATGTACTTCTTATTTAGCAATACCTGCTCCTCAAAACAAAAAATCAGGAGTTTCTAATGCAGTGTGTTTCACTCCAGGCATATTAGCACTTCTGGCATTCCAAATTCCAAATATTCTGGAAAAAGAAGTTGCCAAGATTCTATAGCAATATAGAATTAGAGACTATGCATGTTGGAGTTTAGATTTTTCATTTATTTTTATTTTAGTACTATTTATTTGGATTAAAATAGCTCAAGACAACACTCATACTTATTTCAAAGTGCTGGACCTTTCCACAAAGTTGGTAGGATTTGGCCTGCTGCTGTGCCATCAGGACAAAAGACTTTGCTGTAACTAAAGAGAACACTGGTTGCTATTCCAACAAAATGAGAGAATTAAGTCTATGGTGTGTGTGTAGCAAATTCAATAAGCATGTGCTAATGTTATAACAGCATTTTGCCTGCAGGATTTATTTATAAGAGTATTTTCAAACATGGATAATTATGAAATAGGTCAATTCAGCTACCAAATACAAATTCCTGACAGTAACAAAATAAGAAATCCATTGTGATATCCTGATTGAAGCTTTCCCACTTATCCTAAATAATTTCCTGAACAAAGACATAGCCACATGTCCACACAAATATGTACACACATCACACATGACTCGGTATGCAAAATGTTCCTGGTGGTAACTCTTAGCACATAAAATAGATAATAAAGCATGGCTGTTCTAAAGATGTGGCCATCCAGTGAGAACATGCTTAGAATGACACAGTTTGAGAAAACTGTGCTAAAGATCAGGTTCTATTTTTAGGCAGCGTTTTTTTCTAGACAGATGTTGAAAACCCATAAAGAAGATTTTTAAACATGTTATTACTGCTAAGTTATTGTGCCCTTAATGTGGTCCGTACTGTAGCAATACGAGCTCCAGGAAAACATCTTTTCTTTCTGTCTCTTTCTCTCTCTAAACTTTATTTATAGCCCTGCAAAAGACTAGCATTCACATAACCCGTCTGTGCAGGCATGCCAGAAGATTAATGATATCGCAGTGTTCTTGAGAACAAAACTGTGTCTACCACAGTGTTGAATAATCTCTCCTTTCACACATTAAAAGTGAGATGAGGGCTACTTTGGAGAGCACGGACAATGTGTCACAAAGACCTGCTCTGCTTACAGACACGCCTATTGCTATCCTGAGTCGCAAAATGTTTTTGTGCATGTTATCTTAGGAAGAAGAAAGCTTTGATGACCATCACTTTTTCAAGAATTTACATACAGCCTCAAAATCTGAATTTTTCAACATGTTGTTCCCCAGTCTGTTGCTGGTAAGAATTGAGAATGCACAGAGAGTTGTACAACATGACCTCTTATCTCAGCTCTTCTCAAATTTAGCTGGGAAGACTGAATGCTATTTAAGGAGTTAATGTTTAGGTGGAATTCTTTTCTGTTACAGTTTCCTTTTTCCTAATCTTCTGTAATGATAATAACAAGGGCTGTATTTTAGTGAAACAGTCTTCACATCATGTAACATGCCCAGGGATCTCCCCTACCACATCTCCAGTCAGCCTTCTGGGAATTAATTGCTATTGTTATCCCCCATGCATTGGTATTATCTACTTCAAGATATCTACAGCTCCCTGGAAAATCACCCCTCTGATAAGGAAACCACAATTCACACTCAGGTTTGGAGACTTAAAGCCTCATTCTAAACCATTGAAAAACTGCCTCCCAGGCCACATATTCAATATAAGCTTTTTCTCAACCTCATGGAACTTACTGATTGTTTGTAATTTCTAGACATTTTATTATAAGTATTAATGTATTTTTGTTATATTTCAGTATGTTAAAATTTAAAATTGCAAAAATTAAAAAAAAGCTCTAAATTCTAAACTGTAGTAGAATTATAAAGGAAAATTAAGACTATCAATTCCTAGTCATTTAGTGTTTTGCATAGCTGCATAATGGAATGTATAATGTTTGAATAAACTTGCATTTCTATAATGTTACAATTCATATATGCACATACAGTTTGAGTGACAGTTCTCTTAAATTATGTTATAGAAAATGTTAATATTAATTTGGACATAGGTTTTTATGATTCATAGCATTTAATTTGTATACATACACTTCACATTCCAGACATTATGTTCTGGTTCTCCACTTAACAGTATATTTAGACTTTAGTGAGGTATATAAAAATAAAGTAGGAAGTGGTGAGGTTTTTAGCAAGTAAAAGGCTTTGCCATCTAAAACCAATGATCTGAGCTCAAGTCCCAGAAGCTACAAGATAGAGAGAACCAATGCTTGAAAGTTTTCCTTTGACCACATCCCTCTTATATACACATTCTCATTCTACATAATAATAAAAATATTATAAAAATAAAGTAGGTATGTGATGCTGTGTGTTAAATGAGTGATACAGAGACCACCTTAACCAATCATGGGCATCAAAGGATGTAAGTTCAACCGGAATTTGAAGTAAAAAAACAATACCACCTGGGATATACACAAGTGACCTCTACATAATAGAAGTTTTATTTGCAAGTCACTAAGTAATCAAATTGTATGAATATCCAAGAGATAGTAAGCAAACTCTGTGACTTAGAATACATATTTGGGCAGCATAATAAAAGACAAGAGATGCCATACAAGTCGATGTCTTTTCATTTTAGATGTATTCCTTTATCTGAATAGGCACTTTCTGAGTTATATGGAATATAGCATATTGGATTTCTTTGAAATAAAATAAATCTTTACCCGTTTTAAAACTTGATTATTTGTTTTGTTGATGTGTAGTTTCTTGAATACTTTATATATTTTGGACAATAACCCTCTGTCATGTATAGGACATTCTGTAAGCCATCACTTTGTCCTATTGATGGTGTCCTTTACCTTACCTTACTTTTCTGTTTCATGAGGTCCCATTCATTAATTGTCAATCTTAGTGCTTTCGTTATCACTATTTGTTTCAGAAAGTAGTATCCTGTACCAACAAGTTCAAGGCTGATCCCTACTTTGTCTTCTAACTGATTCAGTGTGTTTGGTTTTATATTGCAGTCTTGGGTCCATTTGGACTTGAGTTTTGTGCAGGGTGATAGACATGTATCTGTTTGCCTTCTTCTACATGCTGACATCCAGTTATGCCAACACCATTTTTTGAAGGTTCTTCCTTTATTCCTTTGTATATTTCTGGGTTCCTTACCTAAATGAACTTGTGTCTGGGTCTGCAATTCAATTCCATTGATCAACTTGTCTGTTTTTATGCCAACACCATGCAGGTTTTTGTTTTTTTTTTTTTTTTGCTATAGCTCTATAGTAAAGCTTGAAATCGAGGATGGTGATAGACTGGAGCCTATTGTCATCAGAGAGGCTTCATCCAGAAACAGATGAAAGCAAATACAGAGACCAACAGCCAAACATTAGGTTGAGCTTGTGGAACCCCACAGAAGGGGAGGAAGGTTGTAGGAGTCAGAGAAGTATAGGACACCCCAAAAACATGTCCCACAGAATCAACTAAGCAGGGCTCATAGGGGTTCACAGAGATTGAAGTGACAATCAAGGAGACTATGTGGGTCTCAGCTGTGTCATCTGTATATGTTATGCTTGTGAGGCTTGTTCTTCTTCTGGGATTCCTAACTATTGGAGTGGGTGTGTCTCTGGTTCTTTGGCCTGCTCTTGGGACCCGTTTCCTACTACTCAATTGCCTTTTCCAGCCTTGATGTGAGGGTTTGTGCTTACTCTTATAACTTGTTAAGCCATGTTTCATTGCTATTCCTTGGAGGTTTTCTCTTTTCTGAAGGGAAATGGAAGAGGAGTGAATCTGGGGAATAAGGAAGGTAGAAAAAGAGGGCCTTGGAGGAGTAGAGGTATGGGAAGCTGTTGTTGGGATATAATATATGAGAGAAGAATAAATGATATATATATATATATATGATATATATATATGTAAAATTTTCCTTCCATTAAAAAATAATTTCTTTCTCTCAAACTATAAACTGATTACAGTTTCCCTCACCTCTACTCCTCTCCTTCCATCCAGATGCACACCATCTCTGTTTCTCATTAGAAAACAAACAGGCTATAAGGTATAATGATAAAATAAAATATAATCAGATAAATAAAAATAAGACTCATCAGAATATAAAATAATCAAACAGAAGAAGAGACTAAAAAATAGATATAGACACAGAGACCCTGTTCACACACTCAGGAATCCCATAAAAACACTAAATTTAAAGCCATAGTATACATATGCAAAGGACCTGTACAATTAATGGAGAGATGAAGAAAATATATATTAACAAAATAAAATTAAAATATGATATAAAAAGATAAGCCCTGACATAAAATTACAAGACAAGGAACCTCCAAAAGTGTTGATGAGTTCATTTTCTGTCAGCCATATACTGTTTGACATGTTGTCTACCCTTAAGAGTAGTTTGTTTCTGTAGTTAGACTCTCTTGGAGACAAGTACATTTTAATTTACAAGTGGTTATCTATTGGAGATTGCTTCTGTGTTAGGGATGAGTGTGTATTTTGCTTCTTTCAGCTCTAGGACACCATTTAGTGCATATCCTGTGCATGTTGCCTCTGTCTCTGTGGATTCATATGTGAGGTTGGTCTTATTGTCTTGATTCCTTCATGTCCTCTATCCCATCTGACATTTGGATTCTTTGCATCCTTTCTTCAATAGGGTTTCTTGAGAGCTGAAGGGAGGAATTTGATAGAGACATCCCAATTAGGCCTGAGAATTCCAAGGTCTCTCACTCTCTCCATAATTTCTGGCTGGGTCCCATCTGATGCAGGAGGAAACTTTTCCGATGATGACTGAGTAAGGTCCTAATCTATAAGTGTAGATGAATAATTTTGTTTCTGTATTTTGAGGGGTTTTGTTCTTATTGTTCATTTAAATAGGATTTTGTTTTGTCCTGGTCCCTGGTCTATCTAGTCTCAGGTTCTTGGTCACCCAAGCAGTGGCTGATGTGCATTACATCTCAAGAAATCAAATCAGATATTCATTAGTTACTCCCACAAGCTTTGTGCCAACATTGCACTGTCATACTTTGCAGGCAGGACACCATTATAGATCAGAGAATTTTTGGTTAGATTGGTTTACTTTTCTCCTTTGGTAACATTCAAGTATCTTCATGTACAAAAAAAAAAGCTAGCATATGGGGTAAAAGCTCTATGTATGCACCAGTTTGGCTTTTCCATGTTCAATGAGTTGTATAGGTGTTGTATTCAGTAATGGAACCTTGCTGTCAGTTTGTAGAGACAGCCTGTATTGTTTGGGCTTCCAATGGGATTTCTTTGGCCAATAGTTCAACTGGATGTGACCCAGTCCCAAACAGGAAGATTCATCTGGAGATAAGAGATGAGACTCTGTCTCCTCCGTTATTTGGACATTTAGCTCACTTTCATATATATTAGAAACTTTCTACTGCATTAGGTTTACTTGTTAAATAACCTTTAATTTTAGCTGTCTCTACCCATGTTTCTTCCTTTGTCTTCCTCTTCCATTCCCTACCCCAATTATTACTCCAATCCCTACCCCCTACATCTATCTATAACTATTTTTTCTATTTCCCTTTCATAAGGAGATCTATTTTCCCTGTTCCCATATTCCATTAGTCTATATCTAACCTCTGTGGGATTATATCTTGGTTAACTGTAGTGATATATTCACCCTTCCCGCACCTGTTGCACTGACCATGCCCATGGGATTGGTAACTGATATAGATGTGACAAGGTAGCCTTGTCTTGGGTCCTTAATACCAGCTCGCTCTCTTACTTCTGGACAGGTCACAGAGAGAAGCCTGGAGTGGGTCATTGGTTTCTCATGTAAGTTACTTCTCCCAGAATAAAATATATAACCCATATTTTATCCTCATTCTGTATATCTTAATCTATGCATCATCAGTTACCATTGACTTATAACATAAATTATAATTGATTATCTTTTCAAACTTTGTTTTCTTGCCAGATTCCCAAAGTGCTGATATACAAATAAGAATTTACAAGTGATTGGGACATACATACGTATGTATGTCTGTGTGTATGTATGTATGTATGTATGTATGTATATATATATATATGTGTGTGTATGTGTGTATGTGTGTGTATGTATGTACATGTATAGTTTGTAATATACATAGCATTATATTTAGAACTTCCTTAGAATATGTGAGGGTCTAAATTCAATTACTGAAATATATATATACATATATAAACACAAATATATAGCATCATTACATGTAGTGTATATTCACATATACAAATAAACAAATTATTAATTACAATATTTCTATACATGTGCATTTTCAAGTATATGTAAATACACACATATGTCACAACCAAGGATGATATCTACATTGAACCTTTACAAATGTAGTATGATTTTCTTAAATTACAGAACATGTAGAAATAATGAAATTTCATACTCCCTATTAGAGGAACATTATAAAATATATTGACAAAGATAATAGAAATAAAAACTAATACAGAGCTTTTAGAAATTACTTGCAGTTAAGAAAAAATACATTGTATTTCTTTAAATAATTCTCTTCAAAATATTGAATGTTTACAATCTGTCTCTTTATGTGACTTGGCTCAACAGAAAAGGAAATTAAGGGAGCAGTAAGGAAATCATCTCTTGGAAAATATTCTTTTACAAAACCAGAG
This sequence comes from Cricetiscus sungorus, assembly GCA_030556225.1. Classification (NCBI taxonomy): domain Eukaryota; kingdom Metazoa; phylum Chordata; class Mammalia; order Rodentia; family Cricetidae; genus Cricetiscus; species Cricetiscus sungorus. Next base: position 44,800,228 of record JANBXA010000398.1, read on the forward strand.
TAAAGAACCTGTTTCAATTGAGTATTTAAAAACTAAAACAATCAAAATAAAACCAGTTGAAATGGTAAACCAAATAAGGAGAGAAATATTGGAGTTGAAATTTATACTGTGTGGGGACCCTTGTTCTAAATGAAAATTAATCATAATGGAATTGCAAAGTCTATCGCCATTTAAACAGTTTTCCTTTTGTGGAGGAATAGAAATAGATGGTGTGTTAGTTCAAAACAGAGGCTCGAGGACTAGAAAGAAAACAATGTCACACAATTCAAAACCTTTATAAGAATAAGGAAGAGAGGATTGAGAAATTCTCTTTAGATAGAAAGATGTGATACCTTTGCAATGTATGGTCACTAACATGAACTAGTTAGATAAAACACAGCATGTATGGCTGTGGCGCTGAAAGCTTGAGTTGCTTGCCACAGTCTAAACATTGGGCATGAGGAAGTCCAGTGTATATCTTTGATATTCTTAGTTGGGAGTCACCCCATACTACATAACTCTACTCCTTAGCATCTTATTCCTTGAACTATACTCTAGCATCTCCCTTTGTGCTAGTATTTTAATGGAAATATTTCCTATAAAATTTCTCATTTAAAACAAAACCTCCCAAACCAAAAACAAAAACAGAGAATGAGCCTAGATCCATTCTTCAGTTAATTTTGATTGGAAGTCTCATTGCCTAATATACATGCACCACTAATCTTTCATATATATTTTAAATTGTGAATATTAAGCTAAATTCTTTGGATGAAATTTTAAAAATGCAGCAGAATTGTTACTTTATTGGTATTTACTGTATGATATGAACAAAGGAGTAAATTAACAATTGCAAAGAGATATAGTACAAAGAAATAAATCCCCAGTAACAGAAAAATTACATTACTATGAGATATACCATGACGTATCTAAAAGAAATAAATGCCTATGAAGGATTCTTATGGGCATTAAAGTTCAAGCTAATCACTGACACATAGTATCAACTAAGCTAGAGAGAAGTGTGGTTAATTACAGAAGGTTTGTAAGCAAAGAAAACAATTTTTGCAAAAAGCCTAAGGCAAGAAAGCAACAATTCTGTGGAGGATGATATTGTAAAGACAGCCAGAAATCAGATCAGGCAAGTCTTTATAAATGGCAATGAAAGGGAGAAGCTATTTTGAATCTGGGAAGAACATGATTACAATTACTTACAGTTACTTTGAAGAGCTATCTGATACCTTCTATGTAGAGAGCTAAAGTTAGGGCTGGAATTGAAAAAAGAATGAAGTCTTGAGTTCAGATGAGAAGAAAAGTTTGGAATGTGCTTGTTTGAATGAGAAATGATCCTCCTAGCTTGGTGGATCTGAACAGTCGGTGCCCAGTTGGTGGTACTTTCTGAGCAGGCAATGGAACTCCCCCACTGGGGCTCAGGGAACATTCTGGAAGATTGTGAGAACCAGAGGATCCAGGAGTTTGATGTGGAATTGTCTCCTAGGAGTATGAGAAGTTGCACCCATAAAGTCTCATGAACAAGACCACCTTATCATGAACCAAACAAGGACAACATCAATAAACATGCCAAAGCAGATGAGAAGGACCAGGAGGCCTCAACCCTATATGAAGAACTACAGGCAACTAGAGAAAGCTGAGAGTAGGAGACAGACTTCCCTAGGGAAGAGCACATCTACATGTCAGCCCTAATAATCTGCATACACACAAGTAATATTTTGTAAACTAAGTTGCATGTATGGATATAGTACTATAAGAACAATTACTATAAAAGAGGTGATTGATTTGAAAGACAATAAAGAGGGATATATGGGAGGATTTGCAGGGAGGCTTGAAGAAGGAAATTATGTAATTCTACTACAATCTCAAAAAATAAAATAAATCATAAGAAAAAAAAGGTCTAAAATGAGATAGGCTGAAGTCTTTGAAGGGAGGGAAGGAGTTCAGAACAGAATAAGGGAGCTCTTTCTGGATTCCCTCAGAGAGCTTCGCCTGAAAAAATTGTCTGCTTATGAAGTGCAACCTCTACAGTGTGAACTACACCAAGTCTCAGGAGAGATGAGTGACTTAGAGTGTCATCTTTGAAAATACGTTGTGGAATTCAAGTGGCCATGACAACAATATGGAAAACCTTTTCCATGCGGTAACATGTTGTGTTGAAGATAACACCATATTTATTTTTGTCTATTAAGCCTAAAATTCAAGTGTAACTCTGATTATAGATACTTCAAGAAGCATTCCAACTTGATTTTCCCAATGTAGCCACTGAAGTGACTGAAGTAACAGTCACACATCTTCATATTTTTTCCATTAAAAAGTCCTAATTCATGACTCTATCTATTTAGAACACCATTCATCCAGAAATGTCTTTAAAGCTTTTGATATTTAGACACTCTGCTCTACCAATTTAAATAATAAATTGTCTATTAAGTTGAGTTTTCAAAACATTGGTGAAATGAAATCATCCATTATTTTTGTTTCCTTTCCTAGTACTTGGGTAGTACTGTTCAGCCATAGGCATTACCTACTAGTACTTGAGATCAAGTTACTATTAGATTAAAGCAGGTATTAAATGTAACCTCCACCACACTAACATCTATAAATGAATAAATCAATAATGTGAAATTTTGATGGACCGATAATTTTGAGAAAGTTTAAAAGACAATTAATTTGCCATTTTCATTCTAATTACCAATTTGGAGAACTGCTTTCTGTCTCTTCATTTAAATGCAGAGTAATGGTGGAGCCAACTAGCATGTGTAGCTCCCTGGGTTTGATTCCTAACACAGAAAAAAAAACTGCTACAATTTTCAAAAGTTTTACTTCCAAAAGCAAAAACCAACTCTTATTAAATTGTCTCAATATTTTTTCTTAAGTCAGAATTGTACTTTTTTCTATAATTAAACTTCCCAATGACAGTACCATGAACATTTTTATCAGGTTACTAGCCAAAGAGATGATATTCTTTTTTGGATAAAAAATTATTTCAGGGAGCCTGTTTACAACTGACAAGGAATTAGGAAATACAATGACTTGTTTTTAACCACAGAAGTCATAATAATATTCAGTTGAGCCAAACTTTTAGAAGAAAATAAGTTTGCTTCCACTATTCTGATATGTTACATTGGTCATACCAAAAGGAGATTACATTGTCCCTGGGACAACCTCAAGAATGCATAAGGGCACCTCTCCAAACCTCACTGTTCTCCAAACTCTAAAGTCTGCCTCAGAAAGTTAACCTCAGAAAAAGGTTATGGTTCTCCACCACTATCAATGAACACATGAACAGTGACCTGAGCTTGGCTGCAGACCTTATTTTAGTATTGAATATCTGATTTCCAAAGGTTATCTTTCCCAAATTAAAGAAGAACAAGACATGTAATGTGAGGGCTCCTCTGGGCTAACTCTCTGTGCTTACATCAGATATTTCAAGTTTCTCAATAGGAGGCAAATGTCCAGGAGATAATGTGTTAAAAATTACAGTATATTAAAAATGTGGGGCTAGAGAGGTAAGCAAAGAGGACATCTTTCTTTACTTTTATTTCCAGAATGTGTTATTTCTAGATTATTTCTAAATGAAGGAATTAAAGCAATAGATTATAATATTGCAATGCTCATTATAATAAACTGAGAAATACTTGTATCTGTGCGTATTTTTCTACTAATACTTCTAAACCAGGAAGTTCTTTCTTTTCCTGTGTTTTTTCTCAATGTTTATCCTTTTTATTTATTTATTTTCTATCCTTTTTATTTCCCTTAAACTAACTCCCCTTAAATGAAAATAATTTGTTACTGTGTTTATGTGATCAGGTGATATATTTACCTAAATGCCTTAGCTTAACCCCACTGTAGTGACCCAGTGGACAGCTATCTTTTTATAATGTTATTAGGGGCTCAGTAAAAATTATCACCTAGAGCTTTGCATTCCTATTGAAGATCCTCCCTGAACACACATGTTCTCTTCTCTGTCATTTTTCTTTTGGCTGAAAGCCTAATACTCTGAGTTTTGGGACAAGCTACTGAAAGATGTAAAAACAGGATGAAGGAAAACATAGTTTTAGAGAGGCAGGTATGGTAGTCAGCTGTCATGCTTCCTAACTTGTATTTGCCTTTGCTTTTAGTGAAGGGGCAATCCCCTTGCAACCTTTTCAGCAATAACCATCAATCTTATCCATCAGACTCTTTCCTTCAAGATCATAAGTTGGTTTTAATTCTTATAATAAAAGTTGGCACAAAGACTCTGCTTTTCTAAAAATGATCCATGCAATCAGAAAGTAGGTACCCCAAAGTCTACATTACTCACTCCTTATAGACTATTAATATTCCTTTTTGGCTCACAGCAGCTAAGTGTTCCATCATCAGTTTCTTCTTCCATTTTCAAAGCAGAGACTTTCAAAGACACTGGGTGAGCACATTGATCATGGTTTCAGAGTCAGCTGATGGTGACTCGATCATAATGGGCATTCTCTGCAGATTCATTACCTATTTTTCTTTTTCTTCCCTGGGTTGCTTTGTCAATTTATATAAAGAAACTATTTTTCAATTGCATTGTACTCTTGACTACAGTAGCAAAATCAATGCCAGAGACCGAAGGGGACTTTGGTGACTTGGCTTTCTGTCTTAACAAAAACATGATTTTTTTGTTCTTTTATAAGAAGCATTTAAAACATTTAAGGAGCCCATAAAGAAAAGCTGATCTACCACTTTTCCTTCACTGTTAAAACCCTATGTTTACATTTAAGGCAACTGGGATTCAAAGGGGTTAAATGACTATTAAACACTGCTTTATTAATCATGAAAGTAAGCATGCATTTCACAGAGCCACACCACATCTATATTATTTCATTCTGTCAATGAAGGTTAAATCAAAGGTGTTTTTGTGCCTTCCATAAGCCTGAAATCTTGAAAAATAACTGCCATTTTCATACATACTCTATAATACTACATATATTTATAAAATGAAGGTAATGTAAACCTGAAACTTCATCTTTATAAAATCAAATAAATCCATTTCACAGAACTTTTAAGGTCACATTATTCATCTTCTATAAATTCCCTACATAATGCCTAGTATGTTCTCCGCATTGAATAAATGATGGTATACTAATTTACCTAACTCTGATGACTTAGATATTCAAATCATTTTTTATGAGCAGCATGTATTTAGAAAGCAAAATAACACATTCTGTAGAAAACACTGAACAGCAGCATAAGGATTAAAAAAGGCAAAGTTTATAAGTAGCTATGAGACAGGGTGATATCAATATGCCAAACAGAATAGACTTAGGCATAAGAAATCTTTGTGAACTTTCTAGAGACTGAGGTTGATGATAGGACATTAAAATTTGACTCTCCAAACATTATTTGCAGCTTCTGTGTTTGAAGTGACCTTCAACAATACATTTTCTCTAACATCAGCTGAAGGCATTCTCTCCAAAATATGCACACGTAGTGCACACATAGGAATGGATATCACCCAGGGACTTGGATGTCTGTTGTTTAAGAGCAGTGTGTGCAATTTCACCCTGGATGTCCACCTGTAGGTATCTTGGATTATGAGTTACAGGTAGCAGAGGTGATAAAATGAGCAAAATCCTCTGATATGCTTACCACTTTTATTTAAAATCCATTCTAAACAGTGACTTGAAGCAAAGGAAGTGTAAACTTCCCTAATTTCTTTCAAACCTGAAAGAATTTTGAATGTCATGGGAGATTTCCTTTGTACAACTCAAGTATTTTTATCCTCAATAAGCCAGACCAGAGTCATGGCAAAAATTATTAATCTAGATATATACAGGACTGTTGGCTACAAAACTTTTTGGCATTATATACAAGCAGATATTGTGTGCTTAGAATGAAGACTCAGATTGTATTTTATGGCGTTAAGGTTTACTTATGTCTCCTGTGGTTGGGGACCCTGGGCAGATGGGGTGTACTGGTAAGCTCTGAAGATGCACATTCTACAGTTAGCTTCATGTACCAGAGCCTGTCCTCCCACTAGGCCCGAAAAGCAAAGCATCGGATACTGTTTTCCAATGAAGTAGCAATGCTCTATTAGCTGTTTTGCTGTTACACGTTTTACCACAGGCGACTCCTCTTTCAGCTGCCTTCCCGTATGTGGCCCAGTGATAAATTTTATCAGTTGTCAGCGGGACAGGGTTGCAGCCAGAGGAGGAGCACAGTGGCTTTTTATCTAGCTTAGTTCCCTGTGCCATAACCCCATCCAGCCAAAGCAGCATTTTCTCAGTGAATTTATGTTGTGGCATTGCTGTCAGTAGATGTGGTGTCAGCGATTTGTGTTCCCAGTGGAAGTTTACATGGAAATGAGATACTTAGCCCACAGAATAAAGTCAAGGGGAAGAAACCAATAAAAATGCTCTACCTGCCCAGTCCTTTGGGAGAAATGAAGGCAGTTGTCTCTTGCTGGGAAAGCATGTTTCTCAGTGCTCACGCAGCACTACAAGTAGAGTGCTCCATTCAGTTAAGGGAGCAAGGAGTCAGCTCCGATGCTTGACATCCTTCCAGTCCAGAATCGTAACAAGTCCGACCAAACAAAACCTTAAGTTAAGAAGACAGTTCCATTTTTAAAACCTAAAATATTTATGCAAAATTTGTGGTGCTCCTATCATTGAAAAAAAAAATCAATTCATAACAAGAACATTTTGTAAAGTCAAAAGATTCAGCTCCACGTAGATTTTAATGGAGAAACCATTATACTGAGTAAATATTCTTTGTCTCCCATATGGCTTACTATAAAAAGATTTTTAAATTATCCCATTGCAGGATATTGAGAAGCCTTAGAAATAGTGGCATGCAACTTGAGAAAGGAAATAAGGGCACCATCTAGATTCCTTAGCCAAAGGCTCCAGGGGCAGCTAAAGCTATAGAGTTTGCTTAGACTCTAACCTTTCCCCATCTGAAAGACGCTTCTACAGGGCTGGCTCCTCATTCTTTCTGAGGGACAAAAGGAAGGAAAGGGAACATAAGTGGGGCGCTCTCCTACATCCGTAGCCTTGTTTTTCTTACTCAATTCTTTTTCTCTTAAGAGAAGAAACTAAACTCCAGAAGAGAAGATACACAGAGAGTCTATGCACCTTCCTCACAACTTCAGTACATTATCATCGGCAGCATCCTGTATCAGTTGCAGTGCATCTATAGCATCCTACTCGAATGTCTTAAGATGTTCTACCTAGAATTGTAATGTGTTATGTGAGCTGCATGGAAATGATAGTTATGTTACACAAACGTTGCCCAGAAAGAAGCTTGACAATCCATTGGTGACTTCTGAGTTTCTGGAAAATCTTCCTATAGTCACACTGGAAAAAAGAAAGGAAAAAAAAACCTGATCTCCCTTAGTTGAAACTTTTTGCACTTTTGAAACAATTAAGGACCTGTCCTTAGCAATTTGCTTAGAAATTAATGTTTTAAATCCAACACCTATATCCAGTGAGTGCTACCACAGTCTTGCTGGGGTTTTGAATGGACAGCAGAGCAGTGTGCACAGCTCCACAGACCAAAATGCCAGTATATGTATTTAGCTTTGTAAATATGCCTTTAAAAATACCTTGCCATATTTAGCCACTCCTAAATATGTATTTACACAAGTCTACACACTGTGAGTGTTTACCTGGGAGACAGGAAGGTCTCTTTGGTAAATAATATGGGTTTTATAGCCTTACATGAAGGAATGTTTTGTTTGCTATGTTAAAACATCAGCTCCTCTTGGTTATGATTTAATAAAAATTTTTCCTTGTAAATTTATGGTGTAGCACTTGAGGTAAAATTTGCCATGATTTTTTTTATAAAGGCAACCCTGATATTAGCTTTGAGTAGAGAGTATCTATGAATCATTTTGCTAAAAACTTCAGAAAACACAAACATGGTTGTGATCACTGAAGGCCAAACAGATAAAAATAACCTCCCATATATATAGTTCAAAGCTCAAGCCTAATGTGAAAAATTCAGAATCTCTAGGGAAATCCAAATATTAATAATGTAAATAGTTTGATCTTAATCTTTTAGAATATTTACAGTTTATATTACATGTGTAGATATTGATAAAATATCCTCAATTAATTAAGCAAATTATTTAAAACCAAGATGTGAAATTCTCACAGAAAAGTTACTTTCAAATCAGCCTGGACTACGGACAGAAAAAAAAATTAGTGCATACACTAACAAGTAAAAAGTGATCTTGAGTAATTGGACAATGTTTCTGAATTTATAAGTTACTATGTGACCTACTCCAGAATTAATGAATGATAACTCCATATTCAGAACAAAGCATTGAATATTAATAGAAAAAACACACCTTGTTTTAAAGACTTTATGCATTCTTTTCTTCAAAAGTTTAAAACACCAAGTAAATTAGAAGTAATTTGCAATCAAAGAACTATTCTGTTATTGAGCAGTCCTTAATCTTGGTTGAGCATCCCCTACCATGTCTGCGTTCATGCTGCTGCACTTTAGAAACTACTCATCGTTAACCAGATACTGCCTTTACTTTTGAGATGCTGTCATATACCAGCAATGTGTATGATTTGATTTGATGTACTCCCCTAAAGTCCAAATGGAGAACTGTAAGATCACTTTTTTAATTAGCTCACTACCTTATAAAAGGGTGCATCACTTGCAATTGGCTCGCTACCGTATAGAAGGTAAATAAGTGTGTATCTAGAATGATTGATAAATATCTTGTCATCGATGGAAATAGAGACCTGTGATAAAGTAAAAATAGAAGCCCAAATGTGAATTCTAATGACATTTTCTCCTGTCTCTTTGTTTTCTGTGTCTTGCAGTCATTTTCTCCTTTACAAACTTTCCATGTATGGGTGTTTGTGAAATAATGATGATATTTCATTTGTGAGAAGGAAGGAAACACTAGGATTTTACTTTTGGTAATCTAAGTAATGAAATCTCATAAGAAAAGAAATTCTCAATTATTTTTCTAATAGGCACAGTTATTTTTATTCTTGTTTCTGTCTGTATGGTCATACTGATGGCCTTGGTTAAAATAAAGGAATGTGTCAAAACACAAAAACAAAAGTTATGAAGAGAGAAGAAGGTTAGTAGACATGAGGAGATGTTTCTAGGAAAGGAAGTAGATAAGAAAGTACATGATGCAAAAAGGGTCAGTAACCAAAATACATCACATACATGTATAAAATTCTCAAACAAAAAAATTAATAAAAAAAATTAAGAAAATATTGTGCACAGTTTCAATATAAATAGGTACATGAATACTTTCCCAGCTTGTCTCTAAGTACAGTTGGGTGAGAAGAAAATATATAAAGGATTGAAAATGCTCACATCTGACATTCAAAATGTAAATCTTTTTCTTCTATTTATTCTTGAGATCTTGAAACATGCATACTGTTATAAAAGATTAAAACAATTCCTTAAAATATGAAATGTGATTTATTTTGTACTTGGAAGTAGTAGAAATTTAAATGCAATGGTATGTTCTAAGGCACTGAACAGGAGGTTTTGAAACTGAGTTACTAATTCAGATCTGATCCAGAGCATTAAAAAGGTTTCAGTTAGCTATTATGAACACATATGCAACACCTGATTACATTTTCTTACAAATTTTACAACTGAAGTGGTGTATTGACTATATGCATACTCTCAGACTTATGTTATATTTCAGTTTTAAAATGGAATGAAATAGTCATTATCATGCCAATACTCCCTACCTGAATATGTTCTCAAAAGATGCACATAATAAATTTCCCTACCTTCTGAATGTGACTCAAGATAAATGTTTCTTTTATGCTTCTTATATTTTTACATATATGTAAGCAAACCAGACAGATAATACCTACATATAGCATAGCCTTCCCCATTACTGTGAATTTTAACCTGGGCACTGAGCATGTATGAGCAAGATCCCTAGCTTCTGAAAACACCACCATCTGTCTCTCCATAGCCATAACTTAAGGAAACATAGCCACTCAAAGACTAAATTCAAACAGCCATTCCACATCTTAACTGCACCAAGACTTGGGTACAGCAGGGCTATCCCATGTGACAAATACCTACAGTATGAAAAAGTTTCCCTTCTACCTTGTTTTCCTGGAAACAGTTAAGTACAGATGGAGTTTCTACCCTCAGAGTTACTTCCTAAAGTTGTTATAATAGCTCAGAATTCTAATTTTGGATAAACCTGAGACCCACAGTCACTGAAGTAAGGGGAGGGCAAAAAGTAGGGTTGACTACAACTAACTCATAATACTTCAATGTAATCAAAAGTAATCTTAGTTGATGCTGGTTGAACTGATCCTGTGGATAAGATGCTTGGATTCTACTTCTAAACAACAACAAAAAAACTATACTATCAGCATTCAGGGCCAATACTAGGTTTGTGGAAATACACATAGCCTAAAAATATAGTCAAAAAACAGCAGTTAAAGTAAAATAGAGAGAATTTGAACCCTCTTCACAACTCTGAATTAGTCTCAGCCTTACAAGTGTCATCATTTCTGGTTTTAAGATTCTTCTCAACCAGTGCTGAATTTGTATAAACATAGGACTCGATCTGCTGGCAAATGTCACACCTATATTCATGAAGTAGGTTTTAGTGTATGTCAGAGAGAACCACACCAATTGGCATATCCTCACTTTGGTTCTTTTTTGTAAAAAAGATAAATTTCCTGTAATGAATAAAATTATTCAAACAGGATGAGTTCCAGAGTTAAATACATATCTTCAAGCACCAACACACACCAACTATACAGGCTGCAGCATATGTAAAAAGTTCACTCAAAGGCATTGTGGAAAGGGTGCTAATATCTTAGTAAATTTTAGATGCAGTAAGCCATGGTTATCTATGCATATCGTTTACATCTGCAAAGAGACCCTTCCCATTAACAGTCCCTATGTTCCTGTTAGTCTGAAAAAGTAAACAGATTCTATCATTACATCTATTCACATAAAAAAAAATAGAAGACATGTAATAAGTCACTGTGATAAACAATCATAATAAAGGGGAGATGTGGGATAGTATTCATAACAAACCAAGTCTCTAGACAGCTCATTCTAGCTGATAATTACGATTATCCTTATATATTCAAAGCACCAAAATATGAAGGCATTACTCACTGGGACAGCAAGAGCACCTTGGTCCCTACAAAAGAGGTGTTTATAATCTTACTGTAAAATTCTTAAATTCCCGAACCAAAAGCTCTTCCAGCATTACATTTATTCTTTACACATTGATGTTGATTATTTGACTCAAGCTGATAAGTTATTAGTCAGTTATTCTCTATACTGTAACCCTCTTTATGTTTCTTTCTGCCTGTAGTCTATTCTCAGTCAACAAGCCTATAGTTTACTATGGCTACATCATTGCAATTGGAAACAAAGACCTGTGAGTTTGTCAGTCTGTATCACATATAGGGATCTCCAATATTTAGTTTTGCCATCTTTACAAGGACATTATTAGCATCTTCAGGTTCCGTCTAGATTTTCAAGAACATTAAATATGCATTGAATTAATGGTATTAGACAGGATTTTTACTAAAAATGATTTTGTATGTACAAGAGAAGGTGAATAGATTTAAAGAAATCATTTGTTCCTAACTTAGATTGGAAACTTGAAATACCCAAACATCTATAACTTTCAACTCCTGACTAGCTGGTGATTAGAGTACACTCTGGGAATATAATTCTTCCACTCTAGCACAAGTACATTCGAACAAGAAGGGAAAGGGAGATAAAACAAATATAAAGTTTTGGGAAAGTCCTTGTTTGTCTGCCCTCCTTTCATGTGGCAGTAATTTCCCATCATGAGAGGCAAATGATCTCACCTTGATACATGAAACCTGACTTTCCTCTCACATCAATTCCATAAGAAGTTATGACTCAGACAATGATATGAAGTCCCTCTTTACCTAGTCACACAGCAATTCTCAAGGCTAAGTGATAGCTACTGTCTTGATCCTGGCAAGAAATTCATTGCAACTATTTTGAATTGAGCTTAATAAAAGTCCTTTGTAGGAGGTCCAGTTGACACCTGGCCATTGTGCAAGTGATCTCTCTTTGGTAGATATGACCAGAGAACACCATGACATCCATACTATTCATACAGCAAGATAATTTGGATGTAGCAGGTTTGAAACTGGAACAAAATGAATAATTAGGATGTTAAATTTCTTAATACATAAACCACATCTATAAATAAGAGCAAAAGATTTGAGCTAAGCTGTGGAAAGATGGCAAAGTTCTTTCCCTTGTCAAGAGTTATTTTAAAACATTATGTGAACAGTAATAGAGAAAACTAAATTATAGGATCATATACTTTAAATGCTTCAATTTCTTGGTAATTTGAAGACCAGTGGAAATGAATGAACTAAATAATAATTTCCTAGTGTGTGTTTGTCATCAGTGTAAAAGGTTTTCTTCATTCACTATTAAGCTATTACAGTTCAGCAAATACCAAACACCAACCAGGGCACTAAGAACAAACATCAACTGATGCTGTTACACACACACTCACACACACATACACACACACACACACACACACACACACACACACACACACACAGTTTCTTTGATACCACAGGATCAATCCATTTTATATCCATTATATAATTCATTCTTGCATCAAAGACCTATGCTGGCTCCAGCAATGTGTATATGATCCATCCATGATGGCAAATACTGCTCCAAAATGTGTAAAATTTCTCCTAATATACTCAAGATTTTGAAGAAAAATGAATAATCTGTCAATGAGGCTGAAACTGAACTATTCAAGCTTGCTTAATGTTTATAAATGAGGAAGAGCCAAACCAACAATAATATTGTGGCATTGATTTTTCATGGTCTCAGCCACACCTACCTCATTACTTAATATTTTTTATCCTAATATGTGTTTAATCCTTTTTGATGGCCTGGCTCAGAGCTTAGAAAACAGAGCCAAACCAGATCCCTTTGGTTGGACTTGAGCTTGGCTGGACTTTCAATGACTTCCACAAACTAAGAGTTATTCTCAAAAAGAGCCAAACTGAATAATAAAGCCAGTGTACTAGTTGCTTTTCTCCTAGCTGTGAGCAAATATCTCACAGAGTACAAGTAAGAGAAAAGGGATTAATTTTTGGTTAATGGTTTGAGACAATGCAGTTCATTCTGGCAGACAAAGCATTGCAACAAGAGTGTAAGCAAGCAGTCTGTGTGTTCCACAGTCAGTCAGCAGATCAAGGTGCAGCAGGAGCTCATCAGAAAACTCTGTTTTCCTCTTATATTTTGCCTGGACTTACAGTTCATGGGACATTTTAGGGTGGGTTTCCTTCCTCATTTAGAAATTACTGCAGCCAGTGGTATGTCTCCTAGATAGCTAGAAACCTAATCATCACAATTCATGCCTATCAAAAAGTAAGTGTCAGCATTTGTTGAGCATTCCTAGGAGCCTTTCACTATACTTAGACCTGTGTGAGCAATATGTCACTAACTCTCCTTGGGAAAGTAGCATCTGTTCCATTTTACAGATTTTCTAAGATCACAGAAGCAGTAAGCAGGGGCTGTGGAGTCAGTCAGTGATCTTCCAAGCGCCATGGAACTACAGGGTTCATGGCAGTTCTTTTATGACTGGACAAGTTCGGATTAACAGTTTGGGGCATTTAGGAAACTGTTGATCCCTGTGAATGAGAGGAGGAGCTGGGGTTTCCTGTTCACCTTCAGGGTCTATAAGAGGCTCAGTGTTCACAAGCATGGAGCCAGTGATCAAACCTCACCCTCTGCCACCACCACATCAAAGAGTAGCAAGAGAAAAAAATGAGTATGATTGCACACCAATGCGACAAAACCTTCTTTCATTTACAATTTTTTATTTCTTGTTTGATGTAGTCAAGGTAGTCCGATGTCCCAAGTATTCCCATACTGAGGAAGAGGTTGTACTAAGTATAAACTACCTCAAGTCAACCCCAAAATAGCTTTGGTCTTCTCACTCCTGAACTTCAAAGTCTGCCCCATGCTCCCTGTTACTCCTATTGCTCCTGCGGTGACTCTGCAGTGGTCACAGATTGAACAGCCTGGGTGGTCCTCCATGGACAAGCATTCTCCCAGACTGAAATCAACCACATACCCTCTTATGGGTTAAGTCAGGCAGGAGAGAAAAAGATAGAACTGATAAATACACCCTGGCCTTCCCAAACCCCCACTTGGGGAAAGTCAACCATATAAGTAGTCTGCGCTTATGGAAGGCAGAACTTTTCAACAGTATGCCATTGTCTGGCACTGCCTGGGGTTTTTCCTTCCTTGCTATAGGATGGTGATATGAGAGGCCTCTCATGAGTAGTGGGAACATTGTGAAACTAAAAGGAAGAGGATTTTACCTCTGCCATCCGCATACCCACTTCCTAGTCTTTCATATCCATTATCTTTTCTCACCTGTATTTTTCTGGGTGTTGGACACTGGGTCTTGTTTATTTATTTCCTGGTGATGGAACAAATACAAAGTTTGTCTTCCAAAGCTCCTCATTCAATGATTCTGCCACAAAACATTAATTTGCAGCAAGATTCTGTCTCTGAAACACAAATGGAATCAGCTTTGGCATCTTCTACAGAGCAGACATGACTCTGTGAGTGTTCATACCTAACCTGGGTACACTTCTTCTATGGAAAAAGGAAAGATCATTAAACTTAAAACAGCCAGCTTTTCAACAGAATAAGGAACAGACGAGTAACATTATCCCCATTGCCCAGTCAGTTTTAACCTGAACAAAAGTTACCCAGAAAAGCCAGTAGGACATAGGACCACCAGCCAACACAGCTCTGGGAGAAGTTAATTTTCTTTATGAAATCCACAAAAGGAACCAGGACAAGTATTGGAGAGAATATGAAACCTTTACAAAGCCTCTGGCATTTTTAGGGCCATAGGCTGGAAGAAGAGGAGCAGAGAACTGTTTTGCCTTGGACTCATAAAATACCTCATACAGAAGTCTCAAGGAGCACATTAATGGTCACTTTCTTCCCTTTACTCCTCTGTGGTGAGTCAGAGTGCTTTACAGCCCTCCACCTTTTGCAGCCGCTGAATCCCTACTGCAGATCTTTAAAAGCAAATGGTCCATCTCCAGGTTATCAGCCAGCATCATTTCCTGTCTTGGAGCATCCTCCAACACAAGTGAAAACGAGCCCTCCACCCCAACCTTCTCAATAGAAGCATGAAGCATTCAATTCCTGACAAAGCTTGTTTAGCCTTCTTTTCGACTGAGTTAAAATGGTTATGTATCCCCCCACTCCTGAGTCAATAGATTAATATTTTCCTCTGACATTCTTTCTGTAAAAAATTTTTGGTGTATGGAAAAATAATTCCTGAGGGGAATGTGCTTAGGTGTTAGGCCTGAGCCCAAGGTATATCATAATTAGCTTTTAAATGTATTTACAAAAAAATAAAAAATAAAACTCAAGTTGAAGACAGCTAAAACAACCAGAAGCTACAGTTTGGGCTAATTAACTCTACTGGTAAAATCCAGTGACTAGACATTGTGGTCTTGAAAAGCTATAGTGATACATCTACCCACGGTCTCAGCTGCTTTATTCTTTCAATAAATTAATCAGCTTTGTAATGATTAAAAACCTGAAATTATTTTTAGCTCTGGTTCTTGTTTATTCTTTTCCTTCTCGATTTATGCATTCCTCATTTTTCCCAGTAAAATCTTCCAATCATTGCTTAAAATTAATGAAAAGAATTTCATCACTTTTTCTTTCCACAAACTTGCAAACATTCACAGAACAGGGCAATCTTGTTCCTTTTGTGGCCTCAATTTGGCATTCTCGAACTAAAACAGACTAAACATAAGAAAAGAAAAAAACATCTCCAAACTTATTCATAGAGAACTCTAAGGATACTAAGCTGCCCTGTCCACCTATCTTCTTTGCCTCCCCAGAGGTATACTATATCTACTCTGAGCTGATATGCAGTGTAAGAAAAACCACACCTGTGAACATAAAACCAACGTTTTCTGGTCCCAGGAGAGACCAGAGACTAACTCTTTGAGCTAGCAGTGTGGCAGCAAGCAAGTAGATGTGAAAAAATTATAAAAAAGATATATTCAACCACACTGACCTCTCCCAACCATCTTGAAGAATATTCTTCTAGGGCAGTCTATGTTTTAATCACCTTACAGTTTACATGGCCTGAAGACTTAGACAAGAATAGAACGTCTGCTATCTTATGTTGAGGGAAGCAAATGTTCACTCAGTAATCAAACGAGCTAGCCTCTAAATCCTTCTCTGACATTAACTAGTTTTGAGGCTTTGTAGAAAACAGTGTCTTCACATAGAGTTAGTCCAGAGGATGCCTGTGATTCATTCCATCTGAAAAGATTCTGGAATGGAATGTGTTCTCTCATCAGTCCCCTTGAAAACCCATTTCTGAATCTGTGCTGATGGAAGGTATGGGAATCAGCCTTAAGGAAAGTCAGATTGACACCTTGGAAAACTGGAAGAGAGTGTGTAAAGACACCTGCCTACTACTCTTCTGAAATCAAGAGAAATCTGTCAGGGCTAATGTTGATTATAATATCTGTGTGAAGGTATCATTTTCCAGATACATAAATAACAAGTTAGAAGGGTAAGTCAATATTCCTTGGTACAGCAACCAGACAGCTCTGAAAACTGAACTAAAATGAATATATATGACGACAACAATAGAAACACCAAATGAACATTTTAGTCCTTATTTTGTGCCAGACACTGAGCTGGAGATTTCTGCATGTGTTATCTCAGCTTAGCATTATACACACGCTCTGTCCTCTCATTCTGTTCTCCAATTATCCCCCAAGCTGGCCTGCCATCTGCCCACCTCCTGCACAGAAAAGCCGTGGGAGGCAGGACCTTTATACACAGACATCCCCAACCAGTTCTTGTCCATACCAAGACTTTGCAACATTCCTATCAACTTGTTCCTGGGCACAAGGGGAAAAAATAAACTCCATATTAGTCAAAGAGGGGAAAAAATGTCTCTACGTTTATCTGTCTTTTCCTGGTACACTTCCTTCAAGTCTCCAGGAGTATTCTGTCTATATAAGGAGGGACACTCCAGTGTCTAGATCAATATCTGCAAAAGCTTTTAAGCTATAATAACTATAGTCTTCAGCACTCAATATATTTTGACAAGATGCACCTTTATGCCAAGTGAAATGGGTAACTCTTAGGCAGGACTTTAGACATACTCCTTATCTGTCTACAAAGTGCTTTCAGTAGGAAAGTCCATAATCATTATGTCAAATGCAAGGAGCAAGCATTCCCAAGGACAGACTTTGAATTCTGTGTAAGTCAAATAGCTTCAAAACTACATTGTAGTCTTGCTACAAAATGAGTAAAATTTATTCATTAGCCACAGCTCATTCACCATAAAATATTAAGCCTAGCCAACTGTACCCACCCCCCCCCCAAAATTAAAATAAATTTTTGGATTTTGAATAGCTTTTTGTTGTTGTTGTTGTTGTTGCTGTTTTCTATTAGTCCAACCTTTGTTTCAACTTCCTGCTATTGAGTATTTTGTTACAACAAACTGTTCCATCCTTAGTTTCTGAAAGTAGAAGAGATCTGGGAATAATAGTTCCACCTCTTGTTTCACCCACTTCTCTCCCTTCTGAGATGTGGAACAGCCGTTGACTTCTAGGGAATTCTCTTGAGACTCAATTAAAACTACCAGACACAAGAACAAGAGGCATTATTCCTCTGTCCTCACTAGTAAGGGCTGCTTTCAAGACCAGTCTTACACAGGAGTACTCTCGTGGACTTGTAAGGGAAAAAGAATGGAAGCCTAACCCCAAACTCACTCCTTTGGCACTGCCATATAGTCTCATTTACCTCAGAAATTCAGAAATGCAAATGTCCAATGACTAAAACTAGAAGCTCTCCCACCAAAGAAGATATTTACAGTTTACAGCCTTTTGCCCAACTCTGCCATCCTAGACATTGACATTGAGCAGGTATATTAATAGTTTAGCCACCATAATTTTATTGGCATGACAGAAAATGGGTATAAACTGTTCTCAGTTAAGTAACTGAGAAATCTATTCCATGAGATCCATTTCCTTCCAATGTTCTATATTTAGCATCGTTTCACTTAAAAGTTCAGTATTGTTTCCTCATTTCCCCTCTGTCACGCCTCTTCTAAAGGTATTTAGAGCTTTCTTTTATTTTCCTCAGACTATGCTGCAGTCTCCACCGCATTCTCTCCATTCCTTATTGTCCCCTTTCTTAACGTCCATCATTTCACATCAACCCCTGAGCACCATTTGTTCACTTATGACAAACCAACCGTAGCTGTTCTATATCATCATGCTAACATGTACTTCAAGTTTAATGTTAGTCAATAAAAGCCATCACCAAGTCAGCCTCTGAAATGGGTTGGTTGAAAACTTAAATTAAATTTAGGGGACTCTCACATTAAAAGATAGTGTTTGCTGCACTTAAAAGAAAATGTATAAGGGACCGGGCAGCTGACAGAGGTAGAAATCACAGCTCAACTATATGTGTGTAGCCTTGGGCACATTATATAAGTACTCTGTACCTCCACTTTCTAGATATTTTTTTAAAAAGAAACTAATTTTTTCTCTCTCTTAGCAAATGGCTTCTTAGTTAGGGCTGGTGGTTTATGTCCACTTCCTCTTCTCAGTGCTAGTATTTTGTCTGGTTTGAACTTGTTCATGCATTGTGCATGCTGTCACAGTCTCTGTGAATTCATATGTTCATGTATTAGCGCTGTTATGTCTAGGGCAAGGTAATTCCTTAGAGGCATCTACCACCTCTGGCTCTTAAATGTTCATCCTCCCCTCCTTCTATATAGACCCCTGAACTTTAAGGGAAGAATGTAATAGATGTTACCTTTAAGTTGAATATGCCAAGGCTTCTAACTAATAACACAAGGTTTGCATATGGTCCACTGTGGGTCTCTTTGTTAACTGCCATCTTGCAAGCAGAAGCTTCTCTGATCAGGTCTGTGTAATGCATTGATCCATGTGCATAGCAATATATCATCAGAAGTCAATTTATTGCTGTGTTCATTTACTAGAATACTAGTAGTAGGTTAACGATTTTAACTAAAAGTACTGCCCTAGTGCCAGCTGCAGTTTACAAATCACCACACTGCTTTACTATTCTATATTTTACAAATATTGCTGAATGTGCTAAGTGTACAACTTTAATCTCAGCACTTGAGAAGAAGCAGGTAGTTCTACATGTACCAGAGCTAGACCCGGTCTCAAAAATAAACAAAAAAAAGTAACAAAAAGGTATAGTTTTTAGTTTATGCTTGCATCCAAGGAACACAGCATGTGTGTACTCATTAGCCTCCATTTATGAACTTAAACAAAACTGTCTGCATTTCATACTGTTTCATCAGTAAATACTATAAAAAATAAGTAGAAATAAATCTCCACTTTCTGAATCTACCCAAAGAACATCCATTCCAGAAGAAAATAACAGCTGGCAAAACTATTGCTAATTGAAAAAGTGAAATACCTTTTTGAGTATTGAAACAACTCCTGCCTGGCAAGGCTCAGGAAGGTCTCAGAGAGCCAGGAGAACCACGTCTAGACCTAGACACTATGAGAAAGGCCCAGCACAATGAGAAATGAGGGTAAGGACGTCTTGAAGAAAAAGTTAAGAAACTGTGACCAAGAGTCTAGAGGGCACAAAGCCTATGCAAGACATTGATTCACAAACACACTAAAACAAAACAGGAAGGTTATGTTTATGCTGTGTTCAGTGGCTGCAGGTCTGTGAATTTCCTCTGTGATCTGTGTGGTAATTTCAATATAACTGACCCTCATAATCTCAGGGGGAGAGGCACTATTAGGAGGTATGGCTTCTTTGGAGTTGGGTATGGCCTTGTTGGAGGAAATATATCAGTATGGGGGTGGGCATTGAGGCTTCCTATGTTCAGGATACTGTCCAGTGTCTCAGATAACATCCTGTCACTCACAAGATATAGGACTCACAGCTATCACTCTACGTCTGTCTGCACACTGCCATGCTCTGTGCCATAATGATAATGGACTGAACCTCTGATACTGTAAGTGAGCCTCCTCAATTAAATGTTTTCTTTATAAGAGTTGCAATAGTCATGGTGTCTCATCACAGCAATAGAAACCCAACCTAAGAATCTAGAAAACTCCCTCTGGCTAATGAAAAGTTTTTCATTGAGTGTGATAATATTGAGCATCCTGGGGTGCATGGCTCTTAGGGAGACAAATATGATTGATTATTAATGTTTTCCATGAGGAAGAAGAAAGGGGTGGCATAAAAGTCTTCTGTGTACCTCCCAGGCAATATAAACAATAGAGGTCAAGGAGGACAATTTAGTAGAGAATGACATGATAAAAAGAGATGTTTTTCAAAGATTAATGTGGCAACACATCACAATATAGGCTTCCAAAAGAGAGCCAGAAACAGTACATGCACAAAGCAAGCACAAGAGAAGATGTAACAGACTGTAAGAACAAATCAATGCTCTTAGAATAAACAGCTTCTGGAAAGTCTTAAAACTGAACTAAGGTGTTTTGACTCTTAACAAGGTACTATAAGTGACTAGCACACACATTAGCAATGATTAGTTTATCTTATTGGTGTCACTTAGCAGAGAGTGCAGTGAGAAGGAATTTGAAATGGGAAACAGGGAATCTCTGGCAGATGAGAGATAAGGAACAGTTTAGAATAACTTGAACAACTAGACAGCATGGTTAAATATATAAATTATTAGCTTGATAACCTAAAACCAGGTAAGGAAAAGAGATGAGTGAGAAGAAGGAAGAGGAGGAGAGTGGGGAGGGGGAGGAATGGAGGAGTGAGTGAGGGGTAGAGGAAGGAAAGGTGGTGAGGCAAAACTATAGACATTATCGGATGAACAGAGATACAAAATCTTCAACAAAATACATGCAATGTATTTTGCATACATTGCAAAATACAAGAATGAGGACATTGGCTTGGTGTGTAAAGAACTCATAGACATCAGACCCAGCCATTGTTGAGGGCCATGTTGAGGTTCATGGTTCTGTCATGGCTGGGATCTGTGCTTTAGTCCCAGTCCTACATTACCACAAACGGTCACATAGAGGCCCAAAGTTAGAGCCACCTGAGTCAACAGTTTTTCCACCCAGAGTCAGGTTGTTTATTGGGCACAAGCTGCTCCAGAGATCCATGTCTGGGTCTTTGCTCCATCTACAGCCAGGATCTGTGTGGATGTCTGTGGCCTGTGTCACCTCAGGAGGTCCTATGAACCATGCAATATGAAGTCAAAGGCCCACACTCTGCCAGCCACACTCTTCACTGGCCCTAGAAAAGTTGGCCTTACCTCTCACTGAACAGTACAGCAAGAAAACTGGCCCCTGCATGCAGGAGAGCTGACCCCCACCCTTCACCACAGGCCAACTGTGCACCGACCCTGAGGGAATGCATGTAGGACAGCTGACTCTACTCACCTGAGATGGGTGGCCCTAGAGGCCCAGATTGACCAGCTTGGCTACTATCCAGGCTCACAGCCAGGCCTTGAGCTGACCCACATTAGCATCTATCCCACATAGGACCTGCTGGAGCTGGTGAAGGACTGGTCCTGTGGAATGATGCCTGCAATATCTCTATGAATAATGACAGCCACCAGTGATGGTGATATACCAGAAACCAGAAGTTTTAAAGCAGACCAGTGACTCATTGCAATGGACAGGTGCCAGTAAAACTGATGGGACAAAGAGGTGTGCTATAGGGTACACTGAAGCCTCCATTGCCACCAGGATGAAGGAACAGGTGTTGGAGAAGCAGCAAAGGAGAAGCAAAGAGATTTTAAGAGATTTTTCTGTTGTCCTTTTTTGTTTGTATTTGTTTGGAGTTTTTTGTTTGGTTGGTTGGTTTGTTGGTTTTCTTTTCTTTTTTTTTTTTTTTTTTTTTCTCTTTTGCTTGCTTGCTCACGTTGATTTGTTTCCTTTTGTTTCCTTGTGTGCAGGGTATGTGGCAGGGTTGAGGGGAGGATAGAGGGAACCCAGGGAACTGAACTGGGATGCATGATATGAAATTGCCAAAGAGTCAATAAAGAAGTTATTAAAAAACACAACCATAAAGTCCAGGACTCAAATCTCAGTGCCCAAGTAGAGCAGGCAGATGAGTGAGGAGATCTTACTATAAGCCCAGTGTGCAGGAGGCAGAGATAGGATTCCCTGCAGCAATCTGGCTACCTAAACCTGTGGCATCGGTGAGCTCTTGAACTATACGGCACAGGGAGAAAAAGCTATAACTATGTCTGTTGATGAGTTTATTTGCCCCACACACACCAATTATGAAGCTCTGAACTAAAGTAAGTCAATATTGTGTAACTGAAGTGCATCTTCCCACATTCTACACTTCACTCAGGAGAAAGCTTGTTGTGTTTGAAAACTAAGGACCAGGTAAGACATGGAGCAGGCTTCGCCCAGCACATGCTCTGGACTTGCATTAAGCAGAAATCACCTTGTCGTTTTCTATAATGTGATCATTCTCAAATAACAAAGACTCACAAATTGCTGAAGAAAGAATTATTTGAGGTACCAAATTATGTGCAGCAGTTTTTCCAAAGCATAATGAAGGTTGGAGGAGCAGAAGAACAGATAAGGGTGGCTGCTTGGAGGAGGACAGGCTCAGGCTGACCAAACTCCCTCTGTGTGGAACAAATATGTTGATTCTGTGTCTTTTACCAGGCCAAGGGGAAGATGGTTGAAAATTTTTCTTAGACAATGGCCCGATTGAGAGGTCACTTCCTGCCACTTCCCATGCCCCTGAGGGGAAATCCCAGACTAGTTTCTAATACACAGTAGTGGCTATGTTAAAAGGCAGGCTCTGAATAGATGCCTGGCTGCCAGAGTCATAGGCATCCACTTGAAGGTTGGGAGATGAATTAAAGATGGCCATTCATGATTAAATGTCCAGTCAGATACAATGTAGTCTCTAAAGTTTTCAGTTCGCAATCATTGCAAAGCAGTGTTTCCCTAAACTCCTATTACTCAGTGAGTTTTATCATCTGAGAAATAGAATTTTTTCTCTCCTACATGAGCAACACTTTAAACCCAACCCTGGCCCTCACATGATTAAAATCTGTGTCACTGAAAAGAAATATAAAGTATGTTGTTGTTATGTGCTATGTCTTCGCTTGAAAGACATCCAAGGGCTGAAACTGCTGCCTGAATTCACAACGAAGACGACATAGAAAGAATATGGTATTTTAGACAGTGCCTTTAAAAAATCCATATAAGGGCAAAGAGAAACATTTGATGCTGAATTCTTCCCTAATTTAAGACATTTTGTATCCAGTTTTTATTTTGAAAAAAAAAAAAAGACTAAAAAGAATTCCAGGGTAAAATCCTCCTCCTGGGATTTTTTGTGTGAGCTTAACACAGTAATGACTGTTCATTGTTCAAATCACTGAAGGAACACAAAGCAAATGTTTCCTCTCTATTCTTAATCAGCACTGGTCTGCACAAAGGACTCTATCCTACACTGTCTCTCATCCTCACCTCCTGCCCCCCAACACAATTGGGTACTTCAACATCTTAAACATACTGGCATATTATTTTTTGAAATTCTCAGCATACTCCCCTGAAACACTGTATAATCTAATTCAATGTGTATCAAAGCAGGAAGTAGGCACCTAACTCCCCTGGGTTTCAATTCCAAATAGATTCTAGAGCTGGAGCGATGACTGAGGTTTAAAGTCTATACTGTTCTAGTAGAAAATCCAAGCTCAAGTCCTATAAATCACATCAAGCAGGTCACAACCTCCTGTAGCTCCAGTTACAGGGGATGTGATACTTTTGTTTGGCCTCTCTGAACATTTTCACAGACATGGTGTGCATAAACTCATGTAGGCACACATATATGCACATAAATAATAAATAGATAATAAAATAGCAAATCTTTTTTTAAGTTGTAATGTAAAATTCAAACTCTAGAGTTCTTCCTTGAAATTGTCAAATATCTATGGGAGAAGATGAAGCATCTCTACACTTAAAGTGACAGTCCTGCGACCCTGATTCATAAGATAAAGAATTCAGAATGTTGAAGTCTGTTCTTAGTTCTAACACTGTATATTAATTCATCACAGACTTTTAGATAGTCATCTAACTTCTGCATCTCAGCTGTTTCCATCATAACACTGGATTATTGTGAGGGAATATATGGATAAGTACTCATAGGTATTAAGACTTCCCTAGTTAGATAAAGTCTTATACACATGGATTTACTAAATTCCTAATAGACAATGGCATATTTATAGCTGGAATTCTACAATAAGTTATTGTGATTCCATATAATGCAAGAGTTAGAAGCACTTATATTTAATACCTATAGAAATTCAGTTAGCCACCAGAAGTTCACAACAGCATTTACTTTGATGAACTTGCCATTGTCCAGGGCTCACAGTTCCCAATAGTGCATTCATGACCTACATGGAGGAGAGCATGGCAGCAGGCAGGCAGGCAGGGCACTGGAGCAGTAGCTAAGAGTTTCCATCTTAGTCAACAAGAAGAAGACAGAGGAACAACAAAATGACCTGATGAAACCTCAAAGTCCACCCCCCAGTGACACTCCTCCCTGAACAAGGCCATACCTCTTAATCCTTCCTAAAATAGTTCCCCCAGCTGAGGAAAAAATGTTCAAATATATAAGTGTACAGGGAGCATCCTCCTTCAAACCACCACACTCTATAAGACAGCAGACCTCATGGGCTGCCAGAGCATCCCATTGACTACTGAGGTTGGCAATCAAAAGACAGTCACCACAGAGATTCACTTCTACCCTGTTCCTTGACTGACTGTTTCCCTTTACTGGAAAATCAGCTTCCTTAAATGTGATATGCCTTTATTAAGGTTTTGGATGTTTTTATCTGGAGTCTGTGGAGTCATTTGGTCTTGTGAAGAAAACATTCCCACCAGATCATTTTATGCAGTCAAATGAAAGAAACTCTGTTGTACACTTAGGTTTCTGTTTGTGAGAAAAGTTACATAAAGGCCATGTTAAATGATAACATTGGGAGAGGTAGAGGTGCCTCGGTTGGTAAATTGTTGCCATACAAGCCTGAGGACTTAATTAGAATTTGCAGCACCATTACAAAAACAGAATGTTGTAATGATGCCCTCCTGTTAGAGACCAGATTCAGATTCAAATAAGGCAAAAGTGATTCAGGAAGATAGTCACTATCAACCTCTGGTATCCACAGGCATGCATGCATACATTACATACATAATACATACATACATAGGAACATGTGCACACATACTCAACATTGAACATACATACACAATATTTTCAAAACTAATACTCTAAACATGAGGTTAAATAATTATAAATGGTTATCTGACATAAAATGAATTAACAAGGAGACATTAGGATAACATTAGTGCCTGGCATGGTGATACATGTCTTTAATCCCAGGAGAGAGGCATGTGGATCTCTGGGATCCAGCCTGGTATACAAAGTGAATGAGTTCTTGGACAGCAATAGCTGCTACACACAAAAAAAAAATTAAAAAACCACTTAGTTATTAAATAGTAACCACCAAAAACTAAAAAAAATTATCTAACTGTAGAAGTTTTGGAAAGATGCTTGAGATTGACTTTGCATTTCCTTTTGTTTCCTTATGAGGTGGCTTTATAGTTAAACTTTGAAAAAGTAATATCCGTGTCAATATTTTCAAGTTCTTCGGGCTCAAAGTAGCTCCTCTTGAGCTAACAATATATATGACTTCATTTGATTTTTAAATGCTAATTATGTGACTCTAAATCATTCTAAATATAAAGATACTAATAATAGCTACTTTTACTATTAGCATGAAGGATGCACTATTGAATTCAATAGCTTCACATGGGCTTTTGTTAACTAGCACAGCTCCAGTGAGGTAAATGTCAGTATCCCCATTTCTCAGTTACTAAAACCTAGGGTGTGAAGGGGGGATGATGACCTATAGCCCCCAAATTTACAAAAGATGAGGTCCAAAATAGCCTAAAACATTCTGCTACTTAAAAATGTTACAGTTCAATTTACTTATATATGCACACAGATACAACTTCTAATTTTTCTAATATTCTCAGAAGTTGTATCTGTGTGCATATATAAGTAAATTTAACTGTAACATTTTTAATTGAGCTACTTTTTAATGGGTCAATGTCCCCCCATCTATAAAATCAATGTTCTTAGCCCTGGAAATGAAAACTTAGTAACCTTACATATATCCTGGCTATCTCAGGGAAAACACCCTGCCTTAAGCAAGGATTAGTCTGATTGTCTTGCCTAAAACTGAGCTGAGGACTTGTTAATAAGAGAACCTGTGAGATAATGCTCTGGACAAGGAGATATATAGAATCAGTAAATCAATAGAGAAGAAATCATTGAAGCAGAGATGCATGTATATATAAGCCCAATAAATTTTCATATGCTAATTTATCTGATCTGATGTAGATTTGGACTATTAAAGCCAAAGATGTTAAGTGAATTATACAGCTCTAATGTTGGAAGGAAAATTCCCTTAAAAATCTATTACAACAAGTAATCCTGCATCATTCCATTATATGTGGTCACTTACTGAAAATAAATGTATGACAGATAATTCTGGCTGGCCATGAAAGTCAAAGGCAGGCCAGTTGTCTGTAAGGTAATTATTTAAATACCTTTGCATTGTAGAGATAATCTAGTGATAAAAATATTACATATCCACCCAAAGAGGCAGTGTCATAAAAGATGACCTTTGTGTATAAAATAAAATCCAGTTTGTCTCATGTCAGCATCTCTGAGGGCTTTGTCTGCTTCATCTGTCTTAGCCATTCTTACTAGAAACTCCAGAATAAAATTTGGCTCAGACAAACTAGAAGCAGATTTAGCATCCAAAGCCTGTCTATTTAAAAACTGCCCCTTACTTAGCATGTGTTAATATGATGGTGCATACCAGAAGAACAAAATAAAATCATCACACGAGATGACTGCAAAACACAAGCACTCTGGATAATTCAAACATAGAACTTTGAGCCTCTTCAAACAATTTGGTTTTGATTTCATACAGCACAAAAGTGAGACATTAAAGAAGACTACAGGGAGCATGCTTTTGTTGTTCATCCATGTTTTCCCTTGAGTTTAAAGGGGGATTGCTTATTTTTTCATTGAATTGATTCTTTTCAAAATGAGGTTAGCAATTAAAATCAGATTTTTAAAGCAGGAAAATACATCTGGGTAAAGCACTTATATTAAAATTTTTAGTAGAATGTGGATTAAATTATTGGTTTTAAGCTATCCTGGAAAAGAGACATTGACTGTGTAATGGAAAAATCAGTAGATCCAAAGAATGTTTCAACAGTAAAAATGAAAGCAACATTACAATTTGGCATATATTATGTGCAAATATTAGAATCCTGGGAAAATAAGAACATAATGTCTCCCTACCCAAAATTTCTTTTTCTCAATTTTTTTATTGTTTTATTGATGTTGGTTCCAGGGAGTAAACCCAATGCCTTGCCTGTCATTAATTTCACACCATGAGGCTATATTTCTTAGTAGTTTCTCTTAATCATTTCTAAATTATTAATGAAAATCTTTAAACTATCACTGTTGAATTGGTAAGTAAGTCCTTTCTTAAGTTTGGGGAAGCCAATCCCCCTGGGTATGACTATCTAGTTCTTTCTCCTTGATTCTATCTATATGAAAATTATTCTTTTCAACGTATCAGCCTAAGACTGTCCAAGATAGAAACACCAAAGCTAGACAAGGGAAAAGCCCATTTACTCTATTGGTGGTCATAAAAGTTGACACATGCTAAAAGATCCAAATATTGGAGTGATGAGACATATTTTTCAAGAAAATTATCCTGATAATAAATAATATATTATTATTTCCATGTCCCATACTGTGCTTTTCCATATACAATATGAACTCTTTGGTAGAAAAAAAAAGTATCTCAGTGTATGTTTTTTTGGAAGGAAGGGTTATTTTCTGTTTTCTTTTCTTTGTTTCTATTCTTCCCCATACATTACATCCAGGCTTTAGTTTCCCCTCCCTCTACCTCTGCCAGTCATCCTTGCACCTCCCCTCTCCCTCAGATCTACTGCTCCTCCATTTCCCTTCAGAAAAGAACATCTCTCCAGGGAATATCAGTCAAACACAGCATAAGCAGATGCAACAAGACTAGGCACAAATTCTTACATCAAGGATAGACAAGGCAATCAAGTAGGAGGAAAAAGACTCCCAAAGCAGCAAAAGAATCAGAGGCACTGCCTACTCCTGCTATTAAGAGTCTCACAAGGACACCAGACTCCATAACCATAACATATGCAGAGAACTTAGCTCAAGCCCATTCAGGCTCCCTGGTCATCAGGACAGTTTCTGTGAGCCTCTATGAAACTAGGTTAGTTAATTCTGTGGGCCATTTTATTGTGATGTTCTTGACTCCTCTGGCTCCTACAATCCTTCCTACCCCTATTCTGTGGGATTCCCCAAGCTCCACATAAATTTTAGCTGGGGGTCTCTGCATCTACTTCCAGAGGTTACCAGATGATGCCTCTTTGATGACAACTGGGCAAGGCACTGATCTGAGTATAGCAGAATATCATTAGGAATCATTTTATTGACCTTTTTTCTTTGTTGTTGTTCAGTACTGTTTGGTTCTATCCTAGATCTCTGGACTATTCGTTCTCTGGCTCTTTGCTACCCAGGCATATATCATTTATAGGCTCCCTCTTATGGAATGGGCCTCAAGTTGGGCCAGTCATTGGTTGGCCACTCCCACAAGATCTGTGCCATCATTGACCCAGCACAGTTTATAGACAGGACAACTTGTAGTGTGAAGGTTTTATAGCTGGGTTGGTATCCCAGTCCCAGTCCCACCTCTAGAAGCTTTGGATGGTTACAAAATATGGCTGGTTCAGGCTCCATATCCCTCATTACTAGGAGTCATCACTGGGATCATCCTCATAGATTTCAGATAGTTTCTACTACACTAGGTTTCCACATTTCCCCCTTCTCAAATATGCCCCCAATTCCAGTTGCCTCTCCCAGTACTCTCTTGCCATGCATTTTCACCCTTGTGCCTGATCCCTCCTGTTCCCATTCCAACCCACCTGCAGTCCACTCACAAAATCTATTCTATTTCCTCTTCCCAGAGTGACCCATTCATCTCCCATTGAGCATGGACTTAACAGATATCCACAAAACATTTAACCTAAACATGAGAAAATATGCCTTCTTGTAAGAACCTTATGTAACTTTCTCCAAAATTGACCACTTATTTGATCACAAAGTAACTCTCAGTAGATACAAGAAAAATGGAGTTGTCCCTGGTATTCTATCAGACCACCACAAATAAGAAGCTGGATTTCGCCAACAGAAAAAACACAAAGCTTACAAACTCAAGGAAACTGAACAACTCTCTACTGAATGACTACTAAGTCAAGGCAGAATTAAAGAAAGAAGTTAAAAGATTTCTGAGAAAGCTGTGTCAAGAGGAAAGTTCACAGCACTGAGTGCCTTCTTAAAGAAATTGCAGAGATCTCATATTATCAACTTAACAGCACACCTGAAAGATCTGGAACAAAAAAGAAGCAAGTACAGCCAAGAGGAGTAGAAGGCAGGAAATATTCAAACTGATAGCTGATAGATGAAATCAATAAAATAAAAACAAAGAGAAGAATACAAAAAAATTAATGAAACGAAGAATTGGTTCTTTGAGAAAATCAACAAGATAGACAACCCCTTACCCAAACCATCAAAAAGACATAAAACACCCAGATTAATAAACTAAAAGGGGGACATAACAACAGACACGAAGGAAATCCAAGTACCATTAGGTCATACTTTTAAAAATCTGTACTCCACAAATTGTTTCTTCTGCTTATAAGACTCTTCCTTGGCCTTACCCTTTAATCAGATTAGTGACTACCCTAATTGTCATCATAGGACCTACATCCAGTAACTGATAAGAGCAGATGTAGTGATCCACAGCCAAGCACTAGGCTGAGGTCCTGGAGTTCAGTTGAATAGAGGGAGGAGGGATCATATGAACAAGGGGGTCAAGAGCATGATGGGAAAAACTACAGAGACAGATGACCTGAGCTAGTGGAAGCTCACCGATTAAAGACTGACAGCTGGGGAACCTACATGGAAATGAACTAGATCCTCTGAATGTGGCTTGATCTGTTTGTGGCGTCCCTGGAAGTGGAACCAGGACCTATCCCAGGGGCATGAAATAGTTTTCTGGAGCCCAATTCCCTACAGTGGGATGCCTTGCTCAGTCTTCTTGATATAGGAGAGAGGGTCTTTGTCCTGCCTAGCCATTATGTGCCAGACTTTGTTGACTCTCCAAGAAAAGCCTTACCCCCTATGAGGAATGAATGGGGGTGGAAATGAGGAGAGGCTGGGGGAAGGGAAAAGAGGAAGAAGGGGAAATTCCAGTTGGTTTATAAAATAAAAACTAATTTTTTAAATTAAAAATTCTTCCTCTTCCATTTTCTTCTGAGGGAGAATATAGTTTTTGTTTCAGTTTAAATGTCATCCTTCCTCTGAAGTTTTCTCTAATCAACTCTTTCTATTCACCTTGCCTCCATGACCAAAGTAATAAATTCCCATGTGCCCTACTGTGTTTCCATAGTATTGTGTGAAAACCTAAAAAAAAATTACTCATCATGTTTTATGATAATTAAGTCTTGGCACATAAATCTATAATCCTGCCCATGGAAACAGAACAGATAATTAAGAATCTAGTAAAAGTCTCACAATCTTAAATAAAAATTTCTTATATACAAGTAACTTTGCAAAACTTTGAGAAAATTATAATTACATATTTATATATACCTATATTCATATATTATGTTCCATATACATATGTGTGCAAAAAAACAATTAATTTAAAAAGAAGTAAAGAATTTGAAAAAGAACAAAGAGGTTTATGAGAGGCATTTGAGGAAAGGAAGGCAGGGGAAAAAAGGATGTTCTGATATTAAAATGAAAAACCAAAAGAAAGAATTTAAATTTCTTATAAAGACAAGTTTTATCCTAACAAATAACTTAGCCACAGAAATCCAATGTTTTTCAGTAAAACCTTCAAATTTTTTATTTTTTTATTTTAAGTGTCCAAAAGACACTTAAAGAATCTCTCAACATCCTTAGTCATCAGGGAAATGCAAATCAAAAAGCTCTGAGATATACCACCTTACACCTGTCTGAATGGCTAGGATCAAAATCACTAATGACAACTTATGTTGGAGAGGATGAAGAATAAGGGGAAAACTCCTCCACTGCTGGAGGGAGCATAAATTTTATGGTTGTTGCTGGCATTTCAAGTCCCACCTCTTCAGCCCCAAATGAAAACATATGCTATATTAATTATAAAACTGTTGGCCAATGGCTAAGGCTTCTTATTGGCTAGCTTTGTATTAGTTATTAACCCATAACTACTAATCTATCTATTTCTAGATGGCCTTATCTTAACAGAGAACACCTGGCACATCCTATTCTCCAGGTTTCTACATGGCATCCTCTCATAAGACTCTCTGCCTCTCTCCCTAGCCCTTGTCTCCTAGCCCTGCCTCTGCTGGATATTGGCCAGTGTTTATTCATCAAGCAATAAGAGAAACATACATACAGAAGGATATCTCCCATCATACAGCCACTTGGAAATCCATGTGGGGGTTTCTTAGAAAATTGGGAATCATCCTACCTCAAGACCCAGCACTATCAACAACTCTTGGACATATATCCAAAGGATGCATAACCATAACATAAGGACACTTTCTCAGCTATGTTGGTGTCAACATTAATCATATTAGCCACAACCTGGAAACAGCCTAGATGCCCCTGAACTAAAGAATGGGTAAGGAAAATGTGATACATTACACAATGGAGTACTACTCAGCTGTAAAAAAAAATGATGACCTCATGAAATTTGCCAGCAAATGTATAGAACTAAAAATAAAAATATCATTCTGAGTGAGATAGCCCAGACCACAAGAAAAAAACATGGCATGTACTCACATATAGGTGGTTGTTAGAACTAAAGGATAGGATACAATTCACAATCCCAGAGTCTAGATAACAAGGAGGGCCCAAAGAGGGATGCACAGATTTCCCTGGGAGGGGAAAATAGAGAAGATCTCCTGAGTAAACTGGGGGTGGGAGCTGAGGAGATGGAGGGCTGGGAACTAAAGGGAGCAAATTGAGTAGGCTGGGTGTAAGAGGTGGGTTGGAGGCCAGATGGAGGGTGACCGTAACAAAAGAGAAGTATTGATAGGGGCAATTTTAGGGTTATGGAGAAATCTAGTGCCAGGGAAACCCCCCAGGAACCTACAAGGATGACCCCAACTAAGACTAATAGCAATTGTGAAGAGAGTGTCTGAACTCACCATCTACTGCAAGCAGATTGGTGACTTTCCTAATTGCCATCAGAGATAAATACTCAGTAACTGATTGGAAGCAGAGGCAAAGATCTACAGACAAATGCTGTGCTGAGCTCCAAGAGTCTTGCAGAAGAAAGGGAGGATGGATTGTACCAGCCAGGTGGATCTTGATGGGGGAACCCACAGAGCCACCTGACCTGAGCTCACAGGAGCTCATGAATACTGGACCAACTGTCAGGGAGCCTGAATGGGACCAACCTAGACCCTCTGTAGGTGTGTGAGAAGCATGTAGCTTGGTATTTTAGTAAAACTTCTAGCAGTGAGAGCAGGATGTGCCCCTGGTGCTTAGCTGACTTTTGGTAACTTGTTCCCCATGCTGGATTACCTGGCATTGTAAGGCCTCCTCATAATAAGGCGGGGGAGGGGGAGCTCACCTTGACATCGTAATCGATAGAGCTCTGCCCTGCCTCAACTTGATATGCTATGCTTTGTGCAAGCCCATGGGCAAGCCCATTTTCTGAATGGAGATGGAGGAAGAGTGAATAGTGAGAGAGGTAGATGGCAAAAAGGAGGAGACAAGAGAAGAGAAGTGGGGAACAGCTGGCTGGTATGAAAAATAAATGAAATATGTTTATTTAAATTAAGAAATAAATTGTTTTCTTATACAATATATCCTGGTTATAGTTTCCTCTCCCCATTTTTCCCAGTTCCTCTGCACCTCCAATTGCCTTTGGATTCACTCCCTTTTTGTCTCTCACAAGATAAGAACAGGCTTCTAAGAGATAATAACCAAGCATGACAAAATAAAATATGATAAAATAAAGCAAAACCCATCATATATAAGTTGAACTTGACAACTTAACAGAAAGTACCAAGAACATCTGTAAGAATAAGAGACCCATTTTTTCTCACTTGAGAGTCTTATAAAATTATGAAGCTAACAGCTATAATATATACACAGAGGACCTGATGCAGACCTGGATAGGTACTGTGATTGCTTCTTAAGTCTCTGTGATCTTATATGCACCTTGATTAGCTGATTCATGGAGCCTTATTCTCCTGGTGTCCTCTATCCCCTCTTGCTCTTACGCTTTCTGTTTCCTCATTTGTGAGATAACATGAACTCAGGAAAGGGAATTGACAGGCCCATCTCATTTAGACTCTTTCTCTATGTAATATTTGGCTGTGGGTCTCTGGATCTGTCCCAATCTGCTGCCAAAGAAAACTTTTATGACGATGACTGAAGAAGGCACTGATCTATGAGTGCAGCAGAATGTCATTAGCAGTCATTTTTTGAAACATTTTTTTTGACCAATAGTGTTTGGTTTGGTCTCTAGGCTATTTAGTCTCCAGTTCTTGGTTACTCAGTCAGGGTCAAGTATAGGTTGCTTCTCATGCAGTGGGCTTTAAGTCAAATCAAACATTGGTTGGCTACTCCCACAGGTTATATGCTACCATTGCCCTAGCATATTTTGCAGGCAGGACAGGTTGTAGGTCAAATATTTTGTGGCTGGGTTGGTATTTACATTTCCCTTTTGGAAGCCTGGAGAGAACCTTCCAGCACCAAAGACACCAGAACACGGGGGTAAAGCCTCCATGTAAGCACCAGCTTGACTTTTCCATGTTCACTAATTAGTGTAGGTGTTGTCCTCAGTAATGGGGCCCCACTATCAGATTACAGAGAGCAAGCCATTTTAGCAACAACCTGGGTTATTTGGGGATTACCATGGGACCCCTTGGCCAACCACTCAATTGGATGTTTTCTAGTTCCACTACTGGAATCCTCCTTTGAAGAAAAGAGACGGCCATTTGGAAATCTGTATCCTCCATTATTAGGAGACCTAATTAGAATCACCTTCATACGTTTCAGGAAATCTTCACTGTACTAGGTTTCCACATCATCCTTCAAATGACCTCAATTTCAGATGCCCCTCCCTGAATTCTCTCTCTCTACCATGTCTCCCCTCTGCCTTCTCACATTATTCTCATTCCCATTCCCACCCACCCTAGTCTACCCATAAATTCCCCCTCCCAGGAAGATCCATGTGCCCTGCAAGAACGTTTCTCTAGGTAAACCTCACTGGGTAAACGGGTTGCAGATTGGGTGTAATTTAACTAGTGACTAATATTCACATATAAACATCCACACTATATTTGTCTTTCTTGGTCTGAGTTACCTTGAGCAGGATGATTTTTCTAATTCCTTCTTTTTACCTGAAAACTTAAACAGCCAAATAATACTCTATAGTGTAAATATATACCACATTTTCTATGTACATTCTTCTGTTGAGAAACATTGAAGTTATTTCCAGTTACTGAATATTATGATAAAGTATCAATGAACATGTCTGAGCATCCTTTGGAGTATATACCCAAGAGTGCTATAGCTGGAACCCGAGATATATCAATTCACAACCTTCTGAAGAACTACTATTGTGATTTCCATACAGGCTGTAAAAGTTTGTACTTATACCAGGAATGGATGAGCATTCCCCTTATTCCACATCCTTGCCAGCATAAATTATCCCTTGTGATTTTATGTTAACCATTCTGACAGATATAAAATAGAATTTAAATGTAGTTTTGATTTGCATTTTGCTGATGGTTAAGTATGTTGAACATTTCTTTAAGTGTTTCTTAACCATTTAAATATCATCTATCAAAAATTCTCTGTTTAGATCTATACCCCATTTTAATTGTATTATTTGGTTTTTGATATCTAATTCTTTGATACTGAACCCTTTATGTATTTTGGATATTAGTCCTCTATTAGACATAGAGTTGGTAAAATTCTTTTCTCATTCTGTAGGCTGCTGTTTTGTTTGTTTTGTTTTGTTTTCCTATTGACAGCATCCTTTGTCTTACCAAAGCTTTTCAGTTTCATAAGGTCCCATTAACTAGTTGTTGATCTTAGTGCCTGAGTTATTGGTGTTCTATACATGTCTTGTGCCAATGTCTCCTACTTTCTCTTCTAACAGGTTTAATGTATCTGGTAAAACCTTCAACTTTCCTGGCTTCATATCCTATTTTTAAGACACTTTTATATCAATTATCATTCTTAACTATTAATTTGTACTGTTTATGCTTTTCTTAATTACTCTCTCAAAATGCAAGAATATATTATCTTTTTCATGTAAATGGGATATTTGTTCTCAAGTAGAAAAGACACCTTGATTTTTCCTGTGAAGACAGTGACCTGTTTCACTGCACATGCTCATTCTGAGCTCCCTTGTGTGGAGAATTAGGTTTGATGCCATGTGATATGAAACAAGAATGGTTACACCCATGGACTCATGGGTTTCTAGGTTTGGGAGCAACTTTGGGGATAATCTATTTCAATTTCTCCCTATTGCAAGAAGTCCTACACTTCCTTCCTAATGAGCTTCTGAACACAACCAGGACCAGAAAGCATCTTTCACACAGGGAGCCGTTTGCACTTCACAGGACATCTAATTCTTAGAAGGCACTTCCATTTATTGAGCCAAAATCAGATTCCCTGAACTTCAAACATTGACCCTGGCTACAGCCTCCAGTGTTTCAAAGATTTAATCTAATCCCTCTTCAAATATTGAAAGGCAGCCATGGTTCCCTCTAGGTATTTTCCTATGGCCTATAAACCTGACTAAATCTGTATCATCCAGCCCACATGTGTCTATTAACCACAAGGACATCATGAGAGATCACTTCAAAGGCCTCACTCGTGTATGAATGCCAACATTTCTTCAACTACCAATGTAATAAAGGAGATTTGGTCATGATCACTCCTAAGAAATTCCTGTTGGCTCTTAGCACTCACTGCCCATTTCTGTGTGCACATAACAATCTGTTTAAAATTCAGTAGGAACTGTGCTCGTTTTATTTCCGAAATCAATCTTTCTCTTTTTTCAACCTGAAGGGGAAAATATTCCACTTCAGTATTTAAAATTTGGGAGACACATAAGCCAAGGATCTCATTACACAGAAACAGAACTTGCTGAACAGGATCCACAGGGAACAGTAGCAACCCAGTAGCTGAGGCTAGAGGGGAAAAGGAAGGACAGAAGTCAATATCACCTAAAGGAGCCTGAAATTTTGATGTATATTTGGAATGAGAGTCTTAACTAGACAGACCTCTTTTGGGGATACTACAAGAAAGCACCTGTGCATGGAGAGACTAACAAGTAACAGAGCTTTCCTCTTCTAGCTCTTCATTTACTTCAGGCATCTTGCTTTTCCACTGGAAGTCCTCACTAGAAGGCTTTGTGGCTCAGAGACTGGAAAGGAAGCCTGTAGAGACAAAGCAGAACCAGAGGGTCAGGGGAAGCTATGAATGTATTTTCACAGTTCTCCACAAGTCATCAAGTATACAAACGCACTGAGCACTTCAGTTTCTTTGTTTTGTTGCAGAGATCACTTCCTGTCTAAGTCTTCTCCAGATATGAATGAACATAGAACCACATTTTATTGCTGCTGTTATTTACCTATATTTAACATTATTGTTGTAAATTTACCTATTTGTCATACTTAAGAGATACAATGATTTGCCTCATTCTTAAAAAATGTAATAATCCTCCCTTGTTTAGTGTCTAGATTCTGCTTAGTCATATTTCCATTATGATGTTTAGCTGACAATTGGTGCCAACAATTATCTGGAGTTTAAAATTCTAACTTTCCTTTGTAAGGAGTTAATTTGACTCATCCATTACTTGTCTTTGAACCACATGCACCCAACTTTAATTGAGAGGAACAAGAAATGAATTACAAAAATGTTAAAGTGAATGTTCAAATGATGCATATCAAGTGGACTTCAATATTAAATTCGAATTTTTAGAAAGATTCCTTCTTCTTATTGATATTTGACTAAACAAATGTTTATATAGTGTCCCTGGCACAAACATTTCTACATTTAGCAGCCGGTAGCTTTGTTAATTCATGTCAGTTGGCTGAGTCCATGGATTTAACTAATCTCAAAAAAATGGCAGGTTTTAACAGTAATTGCCAAAACTGAACAGCAATCGGGCCATTGTCTTGATTCAAGATGTATATCCTGCTTTTCCCAAGTGTCCAAAGTAAGTATCGTGCCTGACATTGTACTGTGCTTCAGATGGAGATGTATGGATCACTGCTGTCCCATACTAGCCAAGAGAGTGACCAAACTCTTGAGACACAGTGCATCTGTATGGTCATGTGCTGTGAGCATGAATTGTAAGACAGGAATTCAAAGCACTTTTTATATTGATTGCATATTAAAATGATAAATACTTGTATGTACACAATTAAATTAAATGATAATTTTCTCTTATTTTCTGCACATTTAGCTCCGAGAAAGAAAATTAATATATTTTATTGAAATAAAATTACATCATTTGCCCTTTTGTTCCATTCAGCCCTTCTCATGCCCTCCCACTCTCACATTTATAGCCTCTTTTTATTTTATTAATCTTATATATAAATATAGGTGCATAAATATGTATGGATATAGACTTTTGTATTGAACACTTGACTATATGTCTTTCTACAGGACAGTGTGAGTCTGAGTAAATTACAAAGTAACTGTTTGCTGAGACAGACCATTGAAACTAAGGGAAAAGCCATCTCTCCCTTTAATTAGTTTTGTAATTGCAACAGATCCAATGATGGACATTTAAAAGAGACAAGCGTATTCTCTTCACTCAGGCAAAATTCCCACTGAGCTTCCTAAGAGTTCTGCCTGAGTGAAGCAAATAAGATTAGGCCCATGGTATTTCCTTCATACTGAAACATTTTCTCCTTTCCAAAACTTTTTTAGTGTATTATTGGCTACCAGACTGCACAAGGATGGAAGAACAATAAAGGAATGATTTGAAAGTGTTGTTTTGAAACCTGTAACTACTGCTGTCAGCTGCTGGTTCTTTCCTCTTTGTACATTTACATTTCCTGACTGTAGTTTAAGAACACTTCACTGCGTGTAACTATCAATCATCCTTAACCCAGAAGTGCACTGTACATTAGTAACAGTTAATTGACATATTTAAAGCAAATAGCTACTTAGTTTTGTTGTGAGGTTTTGCATACAAATCTATAACACCACATGCTTTGTTTGTTTCAATAACAAACATCCTTATCTGCAGTATTGCTACCCCTGACAGTACATGGATAGGGATGCA
The DNA here is from genome assembly GCA_030556225.1 of Cricetiscus sungorus. Lineage (NCBI taxonomy): Eukaryota > Metazoa > Chordata > Mammalia > Rodentia > Cricetidae > Cricetiscus > Cricetiscus sungorus. Next base: position 44,838,680 of record JANBXA010000398.1, read on the forward strand.
ATCTCATTAAAACACCCAGAGCACCACATGACAGCCTAAATATCCTGCAACATGAAAGAAAATACTCTGCCCACCAAAGGATGCCCATATGTGGAGAATAATACAATGATATGAGAGAGAGAGGCAAAGTGGAACTTTACAAGAATGGCCAAGAAAAGAAGGGGACAAACAATGGAAGTTAAAACTTCATCTATACTATGTGTATGTATTAATGAGCTAAAATGTTGATTTATTTATCAGGAATTTATTGGGCCACACTTATTTATTCAATGGTAAGTTCATATTCAGTAAGTAGCAGGGTTTATATAGTTCAGGGAAGTATATCATTATTCTCTACTCTTCTCTGGGTTCAATAATAAATAGAATAGGCCTTGTTCACTGGAAAACCAGGAATGGGTTAAGTACTCGATGAAAAAAAGATTAAATGACAAAGTCTTCTTTTCAACATATATTTTTAAAAATATATGATAAATATCTTTAAAGCAAACAATTGCTACTATATTTGGGTAAGATTCAGTGTCTCCTGAAAAAAAATATGGATTATTAACTGAGTAAAACCATTTCTTTTGCCACCTGTACCAAGAAGCCAAAAGATATCATCTGGAAGAGTTGTGTGTTTTGTTTGTTTTTTTTTGTTTTTCTTGGTTTGTTTATATGCTTTCTGAGTGAGTGTGCATGCATTCACACATGGGTATACACATGAAAAACAACAATACACACAACTATATATAATGGACATCATCATAGTCCATAAAAATCCTATGTCCACAACATGATTGATGTAGAACTAACCAACAGTGTAATTATAAACACTAAGAATATTATTAAAACTCTACTAAAAGGTTAATGATGAAAAGAAGACTTTACATAAATAATCTGGAGAGTTAGAAGCAGAAGGGGAATTTAAATTTTACAATAATTATTTAGTAATATCGTTTAGTAGCATCCCATCATTCTTATTATCATAGGGAATTTACTAGTTTTATTTTCTGCAAACCTCAAAGGACAGTTCCTCAAAGCATTGAAAAGTGACCACATGACTGACCCACAAAGAATGGAAAGCCAGGAATTTATCCTTCATCCATTCCCACATAGCATCAACCTAGTAAAGAAAAAAGAAAAGTTGTAAGTAGTGTTGTCTCAAGCACTGGAAAATGTGAAGAGGATAATTTCTGTTCTCAGTAAAAGTACAGAGAAGAACTTCCCATCTGTTCTAAATTTCTAATATTGAACTCTTCGGTTGAGGCCCACAGTCTTTCATGGTTCACTGTGAATTTGTAAATAGATGCTTTTCCATTGCTAACGCAAAGCTAAAAAGCCAGGATTCTTTTTCTGGCCCTGTGCTTTTGAATCCTCCTCAGTGTAGAAGTTTCTGTGTCTGATCCCATCACCCAGGCCAGGATGGTTGTGGGGCAATATGTGCCTTCTTGTCATGTATCCCATTTGGTGTGTGACTTCACCCTGTTCCTTCATCACTGCAATGTTGCCAAGATGCATTCTTTACTCACCACAACCATCATGAAAGCTCCTTATCATGGTTATCACAGAAGTAGAAAGTGACTAGACCCTTCTCTTCCTGTGCTGGTTCATTGTCTCTATTTTATACCACCTTCAATGAAATGATGATGTTGTAGACTCTAGGTCTCAACTTTTTCTCTGCAAAAGTATACAAGGTTTTATTTCACACAGTCTGTACTGAGTTGATATTTTGTAAACTAAACAAAATGGCAACTGGGTAAAGAACCACTTGTCTGTCACAGCTGTTGTAAACATAAACAAATTCCATCATTCCATGTTTGTATTGTCTCATTCCTAATCTCTGACAGTTTTCTGATTACCATCATTCTCCAGACCACATTCCTAGAAGCACCTAGGAGTGCTGCCTATCTAATCACAGTTATTTTCCAGCCTTATTACTTACATCATCTTTATTGAGACACTCTCATAATTGTTATGTTTTCAATGGCTAGTATTTTTAGAAAATACCTCTTTTCTTTTCTTTTCTATTAAACTTTTTGCCTTAAAGCACTTCAAAATCCTATAGATACTTGATAAAATTGGTAGCAAAATGTGGATAACTTGATCAGAGTATATGACTACAGAATATTTGACAGCATTGTAGCAAAATTCTACAGAGAAGGAGAAATCCCGTACACACACACACACACACACACACACACACACACACACCACAAATGCACACACACACACACCTATGCACCACATATGTGCACATACACATATGCACACCTCATCTAAGAGGTTTCAGGAAAATACTTAAATGTTCTGCAAAAAGGCTATAGCTGTACCCAGGTTTTTTATCATAAAGACCACCAATTAGTATCAAAAGGGAAATGTAGGTATAATGTTGTAGTACTTTCTGTCTTTGCTGACACTTTTTCATATGATTAAAATATTTTGTGCTGTATCAACAAAATACCCAGATGAATTCCTAACATTTTACTATATTTACTGATGTTAGTTAGTATGTTGCCGAGACACAATGAGAAATCTCAGCAAGATGCTGATACCTCAGTATATCATTTGTTTTATAGACAAAAATGTATATAGCATTGCCCTCATCCACCAGCTCAAAGGCTGATAACAAGCCCCTTCCTTCTGGGTTCCATTGCTTCAGCCAGATTACTTTTCATACTGTTTCTTCATATACTTTGCAACATGATTGCATCACATTTTTCTTCAAAACTCTGGCAGATTGTTTGGGCTAGAGATAGATGGAGACAAGAGGCACCATCTGGTGTAAGATCTTTATTCCTTGTTAGCACTACAGGAGTTCTGGTATTTTACATGGTTCAAGCAGTAGCAAATTTGTTTTTTCTAATGCATAGATGGAAAAGGTATAAGATGGTCAAAAGGCCTTTGGCACTGTCTGATCATATCTTGGGCATTGCTTGTTTAGAGTTGAGGGTGTTTTGAAGGTTTTCTTTTTTCCTTCTTCTTCAACTCAGACAACCAGTGGCATATGGTTTCATGATTCACAAAGATGATCCTGGACCATAGATTTGACGATCTCAACATAACTTCCAGGCTTGCCAGGGATGTTACAGCAAAGCAAGCAAATAACTCATGATATTTCTCCTGTGATGAGTAAGCTCCAAACTCTCAAGCTTAAATTTGATCTGTAGTCAAGAGAAAGGAGTCATGTCCTTTCATGCCAGTATCAGTGCACTCTCTTCTTCAGATGAGAGTGTGACACTAGTCTGCACTACTGGCCAGAAGCTTTCAGGAATCTCGCAGGGCCTTGAGCAATACCCAGCTCCGTTTTGTTGACTCACACTTAATGGGAACTGTCACTGTTTTTCCTATCTTTCTACTCTGTATACACTTATACTCTTTTTGATGCATAACTGTTATTGTAATAATTTGGTGTTTTTACATTAAAATATTAAATGTAATAGGAAAAATGATCACATTTCATAATTAAACTAAGAATTCTCTAGAATAGAATTAGCTAAGCATTGGGAACTAGATTTTCTGGTGATGCTAAAAATCTAATTCAGCTACTTTATCAGGAGAAGTGAGCATATGAATTGGAATAGAGTTCTGGCATTCTCCAGCCGCCAATTACCTCTGTTTCTTCTACCCCCAGCATTCTTCCCTTCTCCTTTAGTACTACATATGTTCTACCATACCACCTGGACCTCAAGATGCATGCTTACACATGCAAACACACACCCACACACATATGTGCCCAATACAGGCAAACATGCATATACATACACGTGCACACATTGAAACTTAAAAAAAAATTGTCTTATTGTTTTAAAAAAGTAATCTATAGAATTGATCCCATCAGGACTGACAGAAAAATAAAATATGCCCGCTAATGTCTGTGAGAAAATGCTGGGGGAAAAATAGTCTGCCCTTTACACTCCGAGTTAAAATCCAAATGAAGAATTTTGTTGAGTAATAGGGACAATGGAGTATTCTAGAAATAATTAAAGACAGCAAATCAGGAAACAAATGACAGTAAACCAAATAATAAACTATAGCAAAATTTGTACCAGCTGAAGAGTGATATTTACATAGAAATAGTGCATAAATTTCTTATGCCATGGCATCCATTTCCATTTAGCCAAATACTTGTTAATTCATTCAGCCAACCCATTGTAAGAACTATTCCTCCTCAATCAAAAGAGTGCTTAATTGGACTGAGTGTATGCTTGGGTATTAGAAACTTCATGCATACTTAAGAATGATCCTGCTCTATTTCTCTTTCGAAAATAAAACAAGAAATCAAAGCAAACAAAAACATAGCCCAGCAAGACAAAAAAAATGTCAAAAACAAAACAAAATGCATACAAAAATATGGAGTTGTCTTTGTGTTTAAAACTACTCATGTGCATGGAGTCTGCCCTGGAATGTGGCTGATATATGCAGGGGCACTCCAGTGGAAATACAAATAATAATCAATTTTCTTTTTCCCAGCAGACAACAGTTGTAAATAGAATTCAAGGAGTTCATAGCTCCACTAGCATTTCCTGGGATTCTGGTAACACAACCTGGTAAGTGACCACCACCTCTCTTCTCCTGAAATGTGTGCTGCTGCTTTTAGAATCTGAGTGGTCAGCCTAAGACCTCACTTTCCTGTCCTTTCTTTTATATGACACCATGTGACTAGGCCTTGTCAAAAAGAACTGAATTCAAGCCAGACATCAGCATACCACCTTTTATGCCAGCAGAGACCAACAAGTCTTTGTGAGTTCAAGACCAACTATGGCTACACAGTGAGATCCCATCTCAAATGCATGCATGCATGCATACATACATAATATATACATACATATATGCATGCATGCATAAAAGCTTAAGTACTGTAGGCTACTTAGGGATGAAATGGCTAGAAAAGCTCACCTCCAAAAGCTCTTTGCTCCTGTATGCAAGGCTTTTCTTCACATGCCTAAACCCCTGCTGCATATCCATCACTGAAGTTGGAAGAGATTCCACACAGAGAATATTTCTTTCCCAAATCACACACTTATTTGCTCATTCCCTTTTCTCCACTCAACTGTTAACAGGAAGCCTAGTTTTGACCATAAAAGAGGGAGCCATTATAGGTTTGAAGAGAAAACTGAACATAGAGAAATGTCCAGAGACCTGCAAGACTGACCCCAACTAACAATTTGAGCAACAGTGGAAAGGCTACCATAAATGCCCTTCCCTGATAATGAGATCCACGAGTAAGTTATCCACCATCATAGAGCCCTCATCTAGTAGCCAATGGAAACAGAAACAAACACCCACAGCTAAACACTGAGCTGAACTGGAATCCAGATGCAGAGAGGGAGGACAAGACCAGGCTACAAAAACACAGAGACAGCTGACTGAACAAGGAGGAGCTAATGGGTCCCCATGCTGATAGCTGGGAATCCAGCATGGGATTGATTCAAACCCACTGAACATGGGTCTCAGCTAGAAGGCCTGGGCAGTCTAAAAGACCTCAGACAGTGAAACCAGGATGTATTCTTGGTGCACAAAAGGACTTTGGGGGCACATCCCCCACAGAGGGATACTCCCTTAACCTAGAGACAGGAGGGAAGGCCTAGTGGCTACTCCAAATGACTTGACAGATTTACATGACCTCTCCTGGAAGTCATCACCCTACATGTGGAGTGGCGGGGAGGGGAAGAGAGGGTGGTGGGGAGGCATGAGAGGGTTGGAGAGAGAGAAAAAGGGAGGGACAGAGAGGGAACTGGGATTGATATGTAAAATAAAAATAAATTAAATTTTAAAAAAATGTAATTATCTGGGGAAAACTGGGACCATTAACCATGAGAACTAATTTGAGGTTTGATTTTAATAACATTGATGATGATACTGATGGTAGGAAGGGAAGGTGTGTTTGTTTTTAAGAAAAAAAAACATTTAATTTTATCTTTTTAAAGAAATAGCATGTTATAATAGCTTCTCATTTTAGTCTTTCCAGAGTGAAGAATAAGTTAAGCAATACGGAGCTAAGCCAAATTCAGGAAATCTCTCTATAGCCAGAAAATGCAGGTTCTTAAAAGCCATTGCACTTTATCCCCCAAGGTCTTCACGGTAATGCCTCCAGGGCATTAGTGTAGCCTGGTTTGAAACTTACAGGCTTGAACTACAGTCCATCCAAAACACCTGCTGTGGAACCCATGCTATTGTGCAGTGCAATGAACAGCTTTGTCTTCCTAGAGATCTGATTTACAATGAATGTTTGTGCAGTGCACTCTTACCTGTCCTGCAATGTCCTAGAAGCTGCAAGATCATCCCAGGAACTGAACTGCAGAATGGTCTAGAGTCAAGATATGAATTGGAAATTGGGAGTCAAACTTAATGTGCCCAAATGATTGTGGAGATTAAGTACAATTTGCCTAATTGTTTCCCAATTTCTTTAACTGTTTGCTAATATTAGCACTTACAATGGAAAATATGCAGTAACATAAAACAAAATATCATTATTTTAAAAGCATACAACATCCTTTGGTTAGAACTGAATTTTCTTCCTCCCCCTCCCCAACTTGTGTTCATAAATACAATGGAGATTTTGGACACTCTTAATTGCACTGTAATTGGTGTTAGGCATGGGAAAGTGTGCAAACATACAGTTTCCTAGTCTTTGACTGTTCGTTGCCTCTGGCCTCTGTCAAGGAGGCTTGCTAACTGCATCTCAGAGGAGCAATCACACAGCTTGACTCAGCCTGTGACTCTGACTATTGGGACTTCCTGAAGTCACAACCACTTTGGCTTCCAGAACTGGGGCACGGAGTGTCTACTCTTCATAAAATGCAGAGGTTGTAAGGGAAGTGTGAAGTGTGGGAGCTGATTAGGGATGCACCTTAAATGGTATCAAGGGAGCCTGTTAGCAATGCAAAATATGAGATAATATAAACATAACATTCACCGCCTGCCCATTGATCATTCATGTGTGCACCACAAAAGGCAAAATAGAGGGTAAAAAAATATAGGTGATCAGCAAACAAATGCAAGACTTCTTCAAATATAATTTTGCATAAAAGTTCAGTTTTACAGGAAAATACATAATAAAAATGACATAAAGGGCCATGATGGTAGAGGACAATATATCCATTTGTCTTTCTGGAATTTGCATATTCTTTCCTCATCCTAATGGGTATCTCTGCTCTTTTATGTACATGTTTTCCCTATAGCAAGTTATTGATTAGCAGAATTTACAGGGAAAACATAGAATTATTTTGGCTCTCTTGAACATTCTGTGAGTACGGTGGAGTATTTACATTTCACTGGTTAAAACGTTAAGGTAATTTTTAATTTTGGAATTTGTAAATCATTGGTTTTAAAGGAACACATCACAGATAGCAAAAAAAAAAAAAAAAAACCTTTTTTTGCTTGATATTCTCATACAGTTATTCTCCTGTCAACCTACGCTTTCACAGACAAGAGAAAAAAGTCTTTCTAAAAGCCTTGGCCTAATTAACACGAATGAACTAGATTTTATGATGAACAATTTATAAGCAGTTAATAGAGCTCATATACGGTAGCCAGGAGCTAGATAATTTATCATAAAAGGAATCTCACTTACACTCTAATCCCTGTTCTCTTAATATTGCAGCCAACCATATTCAGAATTGCCAGTTTTCCAAGCTTTGATTTACTGACTAGTGGTGCTTTATATTTTACAGTCAAAACAAAACTTATAAGCACAATAAATACTAATATCTGTGTCCATTTGCTTCAAAGTACTTGCCAAATAATTTGCTCTAAATTGTTGTCTCTAGACAAACATAATTTTCAAAGATTTCCTAGCACTCCTCATTCCTACTACAAATGAAAATAAAAACAATAGCAACATTGTTTATTAACCACCCTAAGTATTTGTTGAGAAGAAACCGACTTACCCCTAAAGAGCCTGCAGCTGCATAATCAGCTATGAATGGGCAGGGTAAATACATCTCTAAATTGTGAGATAAAGAAGCAAATGTCCCAAAGAAATCTTTTAATGGGAAAAATGTGAACTGTGTGTTAGCAGTTGGTGTCCTACTGCTGTCTCTGTTTTAAAGCTGCAGAAACTGGAAAGCACCTTGGATAGGGCAGCACCAAGGATTGGGTATCTGTGATCATCGCTGCCTGGTAGCTCATCCATCCATTCCTTTCCAGCAGGAAATCCCAAAGTACCTGCTCCAAGAAGGTGCACATGATAGTAAATGCAGGTTTTTCTTCGGCTGGCAAGTTCCAGAATATACAATCAGAGGCCTACTATTAGTTATAATTGTCTGGCCAATGGCTCGGGCATATTGTTGACTAGCTCTAGAAATTTGATTAACCAATTTCTATTAGTTTATATTTTACCATGATGCTCATGGCTTATTACCTCACATCTTGCTTCTCCAGCAGCTACAGGGAGTCTCCTTGACTCTGCCTTCTTTCTCTCCATATCTTTGTTTGCATTTCCTGCCAGTCTCTATTTTGCCAGTCCACTATCAAATCACCTTTATTTAGCAACCAATAAAAGCAACACATACTCACAGCATACAGAACATCCCACGATACTTCACTACTTCCATCCTTCCTGCATGACTTCAGTGGTGAGATACAGCTCCCTACTTTGAATCTACATGTACCTAGGTTGTAATTGTATGGTTACCATTTATATCCAGATTGACTGTGAGTTCTGAGATAGAAAAGGCCTCTGTGTTCAGGAGGGAGGGCCTAGTCCCTACTCCAAATGACTTGACACTATTTAGATAACCCCTCCAGGAAGGCATCACCCTACATGTGGAGTGGGGGGGGGGTAGGAAGGTGGTCAGGAGGCATGGAAGGTTGGAAGAGAGGGAGGGAGGGAGGGACAGAGAGGAAACTGGGATTGATATGTAAATAAGAAAAATAAATAAATAAATAAAACATTTATTTTAAAAAAAGTATCTTTATTAATTAGCAAAAGAAAAAATAAAGAAGGGACGGAAGGAAGGAAGGAAGGAAGGAAGGAAGGAAGGAAGGAAGGAAGGAAGGAAGAAAAGGCTTTGTGTTACCAGAAGAGTCCAGAATACGTTTGCCACAATGGATAGTGTTCCACTTTCCAAGACTGCTAATGGAGTCATAACAAATATCATCTGAGATAAGTTTGACCCAGCAAAACATTTGCTTGTGGCAAATGATAGAGAACTAGTTTCACTTTAAATCATAGAGAATTAATTCACAAGTCAAGAATCACTAAATTTCTCATGGCCAACTTCATACTTTTAAGCATTATGCTCATTTTAGGTTTTTCACATTTTAAAGTGAATATTTTGGAGCAAAATACAGGTAAATAAGTAAATAGAGTTAGAACAAAAATTCAAATGAAAAGTTTAGAGAAATGTGATCGTTTAATCCAAAGCAGATACCTGAACTATGACATGAATCGTGATCTGTGGGGACATCCATAGAGCCGCTCATTCCATGAAGAGAGAGATTCATTGTAAAGCTGTTTGGCCCTGGAAAATAACAGTTTCCTGACCTAACATTCATGAAATGTGAGACTAAGTGTCTGTGGGTTCACTAAGCAGTACATTTTTCAAGTGATTAGGGATTTATTTCAGCCTTCCAGGCAACAAGCTTTTGTCCAGATGATAAAATTATAGACAAGAGGTCAAGCTGATTTTATCACCAACTATTCTCAAATATCAAGTTTATTTCTCTTTCACCCAAGGTTTCCTATCTCTTACCTGTGTGTTGTGAAGATGTATTACATTGTTTTCTATAGGCAGATAGTTTTTTGATTTAAGAAAAATGTAACTGTTCTTTTCCCCTTCAGATTGTCCCCATCATTACAGAGAAACTGAGTTTCCAACAGCCCTACCAGAAGTCAGCCCCACAACTGCCAAAGCACTTAAAAAAAAATACATCCTTAGCATGACCAGAGTGGCCAACAGCACAGGGGAATGTAGCATTTCTCTGCACTTTTCCCATTCTGTTTGATGGCATAAAGTGCAGGGATACAAGCAGAAGATGCTTCCAGCAATACCAAACATGCCACCTGAGTAGTGTTGTACCAGCCTCAGACCTCTAGAAGCAGATGCCCTGAACCAGGAAAAAAGAAAAGCCTGAGAATGCTGTCCCTGTGACTCCTAATGTCAGCTAAAAATAGCAGAGGTGGGTACTTGACACCTAAGCTTCACCTGGGAGGCTTTCCCTAATCATTCATATCTCCCAGACTGTCTTTTTTTCAAATGGAATTGGTCATTGACATGTGCACATGCTCCTAATAGCAAAATAAAAATATTCCCTGCCTGGAGCATTATAATAAAGTTGTCTTTCTCCATTTCTTTGTCTCAGAGCATTTAATCAATTGGCATAATGACTGGGGTAGGTCAAAAGGAGCCACCTTATATTGCAACATATAATTAAAATACCCAATAAATTAATACTGATATGCTAATATTGTTTTAACCCATTTTGTACAGATTTTTCTACTTAAGTTAATTAATATTTTTGTGCTGCATACTCAGTAGGGATTCTATGATAAAAGTCCAGATACTTAAAGCTTGTGTTGATTTAAAAAAAAAAAAAGCCAACACTACAAATTTCTACAGTAGACAAATTGTCCAAAAAAATAAAATCTGGACTTCCATTTCAGATTTTCTGTCACCACCTACTTTCATAAAATTATTATCTAAGTTAAAAAATGAGTGAGATCTTGAAGTGTGTTTGTTAAAACACAGAACGCAGCACACATTCAAAACTCAAAGTCTATTAGCTCCTTTACTTTTGTAGATCGGGAAAAAAATTATTATCAATTGTTTTCAAATGTATGAAAACATTGATCAAAATTTACCTATATGGAGTATTATATCTTCTCCAGTTATAAAGCATAGATTGGCCTCCAGATGAAAGAAATTGTATGTGATATTTGTGGATGTGTGTTCAGATGGCAAATTGGAGAAAAAGAAGCAAATATGTATATATAATTATTAAACTGACATAAATAGTTATTAGCTCCATCCTTAAATAAAACCAACCTTGATCCTTGGCTCTTCCCTCTGCCTCTAAGCAGGGTCTGGCTTCCCTGTCTTTATCTTCACTGTTAACAGCAGGAGGCTGACGGCCCTATCTCAATTTTGACAGCAGCCAGCCCCTTACTGACAGTGTAAGGGTTGTCTCAGGCAGACAACGGGAAGGAGATAACTGTTTAAAGTGCTTAATTCCAAACATGGAAATGAATTAGCTAAACTGCTTTGACAATGATTTTCCCAGATAACAAATAGCATGAGGAGAGGCATTCCATAGTACAATTGTATATGAGCAAAGTCACTCACTTAACCTCTCTTTCACACAATGTGACTATTGGTCTATTTTTTAAAAATATTGTCTTCATCCTATTGTGAACTGGTTATATTTTGAATATGGGGGAACACACCAGACAAGCCTCCTCCACCAAACCACCACAACATATTATTATAAATAAGAGCTAACTTGGAGAACTGCATCCACGTTAATTTTCCCACATGTGAATTGTGTGCACATGTACAATCACATGCAAATTCTTTGTTGAACATAGGTATACTCACAAGGTCATTGCTTCTCTCTTATCTGTGTAAGCAGAAAATCTATTTAAGCAAGAACTAAAATATGCATACAGTTCAGGGCAACTCCAAATGGCACAGCCTCTCTACAGAAAATGGGCCACTCATCCAAGCATCCTAGTATTTTGACATAGGTCCTGTCAAATAGAAGATTCCATGCTACCAGATACACTTCTTTTGAAAATGTCATCCAAGGTACAAATTGATTTTCCGTCTCAAATGTAGTAGCTGCTGCTCTGAACTACACTCTATCCTATTAAAAGTGCCTCCATTCCTCTGTCATCTAGACATAGAGCATATGATGGAATTGACATCTGTAGAATGCTAAGCTCTCATGGATCCATTCATTTATTCAACAAATGTACACAAATCACTACTCTAGATTCTGAGAATGCAACAGAGAACAGCATAACAAAAATTCTTACAAAATTAACTTCTAGTATGTAAAAGATAATAAATAATAAGCAAGAAAATTTTAGAGAGTGCATTTTGAAAAACCATGAAATAGCATAAAGTAACAGAAACAGACTCTTTGGATTGGATAGTCAATAAGAGTCTTTCCCAGTACTATATTTTACTAGATCAAATGTAATACACTGGACAGAAAATATCCTAAATTCAGAGAATGGTCTCAGGTTCTTCGTTTTTTAAGTCTTTAAACAAGTACCTGAAAGCCTTCTGCTTTTTAATGTGGAGTTGGTAGCCTAATGGGACATTTTTTCAGTATCACGTAAAAGGTTCGTACTGGCTCAACTTGATAACCTTTTCCATTATGATATTTATATCATGACTAAACCCCATTGCATCCACCTTTCTAAATATGAAGACTCTAAATCAATGGCTCTCAACTCCATATGCATGGGAGAGTCACCAAAAATCCTTGCAGAAAATACCCGTATAGCTTTAATTCAGTCTGAGGCTGAGAACGGAGACCAGGCATTGCCATTTCATCAAGTTATTTGAATGTTAACCTCAAGGACACTGCTCTACAAGTGGAGGAAAGATTAATTATTAGGAAAGTCTTGCAAGTAAAATTTGTGGGCAGGTAGAAAGTGAGAGCAAGAGAGCAGAGATCTTTCAGAAGTTGTAAGGAGCAATTATCTATAGATGTTCTGCTGTCTTTCATAAAGTGACCTGTATAAACAAAAAGAAAAAGAAGAAACAAGCTAACAATGACCTCACAGATAATTTACCCTAGATAATTAAACAAAAGATACCTGTATCAGGTGTTAGAAACCCTATGTTTTTTATTGTCAAGAAGTTTCAGACTGCAAGTGATACATGTATGTGTGTGTGTGTGTGACCACTTTTTGTCAAATTATACAATAGAAATCACAGCCTCTTGGGGTTAAATACTGCCCTACCAGCTTCAAGAGATTTTAAATCTCACATCTCCACTCACACATAAATTATCCAATGCTGATGGAAGAAGGTATTTGAGGTATTTGACAGCATCACTGTCGTGCACTAGTTTTTCCTTGCACTGCCCATAACCGATGTATTTACCTTTGTGCCTGTGCTTTACTTGGTTCCTGACATTGACGTATGTTCAGGATGTTCTAAGCCTTGCTCTGAGCTACAAGGTGACTGGTTATTTGGAAGGCCCAAGACTAGATTAAAACATAAGTCAGGCACATGTAGGTAAACAAAACACCTACAAATCAGCATCTTCACACCTGGGGCTTTTGTACCAAACACCATTTATTTTTCCAAACTCAATTCTACCATATTTTCAAGGTCTTATTCTTTCTCCTTTTTTCACTCTACTGACCTTTTGGGATATAAAATTTTGCTGTCATTGAAGCATATTACTTATCTAATTGCTTTATATTTCATATGACTGAAGTTTTAGGCCCCTCAAGAAAAAGTATTTAGAAACGTATCTTTTGCTTTATCCCCTAATAGCTTCTCAGTAATTAGGTGAGGGTTTGATACAAGGACACACTTGGAAAATAAGCAATAAATGGAACTGATTTCTAAGGTGTCTTTGTGCTGAGATCTGTGGGATTAGACTTTTATTTAAAGCATGGGTTCATAATTCACAGTAGGACAGACACTATAGGAGTGTTCCTGCAGTGCAGGAGAAGGAAACAGTGAATTGCCAAAGCCATATCTGGGTTTCTAAAGCGAAGCACAGAACAATTAAGATTGTATACTCTTTCTTAGATGTTCCTGATGATCCTGGTTTATGGAGGGCCTATGGAACCCTGGCTCAGAATTCCTTTTGACATCCCACCCAAGGCAAAAACTGGTGCCACTGCACTAACTACCTCTTCCGTATTTACTCCTTAGTTATTGGTGCCTCAGCTATATACAGTCAATTGACTTAGCCAATTACAGCATTATGATTTTTTTTTTAAATCTAGGCTAGAGAGTACTGGGGATTGAGGGACAGGGAGACACATCTTCATTTTTGTTAATTTCCCAAAGGAATTTTAGTGACTAAGAAAACTTCCTGAGTAAAGATCCATGAAACACAGAGCTAGTTTTGATGTCAAATCCCTCTCTCCTAAAAGCAGGAACAGACTAATCCAAGCTCTGCCAGAAAAGATTGGAAATTGGCATAAGAGAGCTCCTTGTCTGTCTTTTTCTAGAATTTGTCTTCATCTATCCAAGAAAACTATTAGACAGCTTAATAAGTATTATAGCCCTCTAACAAAATCATATAACAGATGATAAATTTTTATCATTAATATACTTGTATCACTCACCTTTCAATGAAAGGTGATTCAGAACAAATTCCCCCTTAGAAAGTTTAGCATTGAAATCTTATTTCTAATACCAATAAACTCAAGCAATAATACAATGTTTTTATTTTCCTTTTCCATTTTTCCTTTTAGATTATAGATTACGGAAGATGTTATGCAGCAGTTGGTGACAAAATATATTTCTTATTAATGTGTAATATTTGCTACATTAATAATTTTATGTCATTAATTATTGATGCAAACTTAATTGTGCCCCATGTCCCTTTTTCTTGCAGCTCAATAAAAACTATATATTTCTTTAATTAGGCTTCACTTGAAGACTGGAAGACAATACAGGAGTGGTATTTTGTTAATTCACCTATACACAGCCAGGAAAGAAATGAAATTAGTGTCTTGAATGTGATTTAGCAAGGAGGTATTGAGATGTTCAGAAACTGTGGCTTTTCCAAAACAATTAACCTCACCCAGAGGCCAGGGACATGAAGGCAACTAAATTCCAGCTCAGTGGGAGGAGAATGTTTTCTCATTTCTGGTCTAGAGAGATACCCCATTGATCTCAGTAGAGACAGAAGGAGAAAACTGGACTTAGCTATATGGCTATCACATCAGCTTCTCTCTTTACATTGCTGCTTGATTTCAATATGCTGCTGTAGTACACATCACTGGGAATATTTTAACCACTTTTTTTCTATTCCTAAAAGTTTAACTACAGAAAATGTTATCTTTGAAAGAAATTAGCATTTGTTAACTATCTAGTCCAGGCTGAAAGAGGTGCTTCTAAATATTTTTCTATCTTAAGATGTCAAAAGGAAGAAGAAGTCACACTAGGATTGAGAAACAAGGCACCCTCTTGGCTCCATCTGATGGAAAAATAACAGAAAGAAAAGGCTTTCCTAGGACACACATAAATGGCAACACAGCAATGAGCAGTGAGTGTTAGGCCAGCATAAGGAGCATGGGGGCTGATCTAAACTGGAGCCTTCCACCCCAGCCATGCTGCCATCTCAGAACACAAGCTTTATAAGGCCAATAACAAATAAGTATACAAGATGGCAAAGTTGGGTATGTGTGAATTTTTCTTATTTTTAAGTGGTTGTTTCAATTATTCTTTAAACAGTACAAAACATAACTACAGTTGTATATGGCCTGTGGACTATTGGTCTGATATCTCTGTAGCAGGTCAAAACCTGCTACTATCCAACTACTTTCCTTATGTCTAGCATAACATTGCATTGGATTTATTTTTAAACAGCAAAGTTCTTAAATATGATTTTGTTTGGGAAAAGTTTTGAGCACAGTATTTTGTTTTCTAAAAATTATTCTTAAAGATAGATAGATGATAGATAGATAGATAGATAGAGATATAAAATCTTAGAATACCCAAAAGATGGAGAATGAATAGAAATAAAATAAATCACCATAACCCTGTCATACCAATATAATCACTATAATGAACAGTGTTATACATTTCCATCCAGGATTTTGAATTTTTCAATTGTCATATTAAAATCACACCATAGACACAATTCTACATATGCCTTGTCCATTAACTTAACTATACTACGAATCATTACATGGGACTTACTGTTTAATATATTAAATGGCTACATAACATTCACTGGAAAGTTTTATACTAGCATGCTAAATCAACCTGATTTAGGCTTTGTACTTGAAAGTAAATCTAAAAGTTGCAAAAACACATTTTTGCATAAAATACTTTACAAGTTAAATCTTGACTACAGACTTTAAAAATATAATGCACTGCTATTTACACATATCCAAGACATAGCTATCAAATACCAAGTCACTTTTGTCAACAAAGTATTACAAATTGCCATTGTAGAATATCAATCTCCAGGTGCTTAAGTGTCCTTTCAACATGGAGAGGTTTTTTCTTATTATTATTCTCTTATTTTACACACATATACACACACACACACACATACGTATATATATATATATATGTATATATATGTGTATATATACATATATATGTGTGTATGTGTATATATATACATATATATATATGTATATATATATATACATATATATATATAACCCAGTTCCCTCTACCTTCCATGCTCTCACCGGCCCTCCATCTCTTACCCCATTGACTCCCCAGGGAGGGTGAGGCCATCCATTAGTGATCATCTTGATGTAGAGTAATTCCCATTTTCCTGAGAAACCACCATGCTGAATTCCAAAGTGGCTGTACAAGTTTGCACTCCCAACAATGGAGGAGGGTTATCCTTTCTTCACATCCTCTCAAGCATTAGTTATCATTGGTGTTCCTAATTTTAGCCATTGTGATAGGAGTAAGATAGTATCTCAGAGTTGTTTTGCTTAGCATTTTCCTGATAGCTAAGGGTGTTGAGCACTTTCTTAACTGTTTTTGAGCCATTTTGTATTACTCTATTGAGAATTCTCTATTTAGCTCAGTACCTCACTTTTTAATTGGATTATTTGGTGTTTTGATGACTATCTTCGTGAGTTCTTTGTATATTTTCAAGATTGGCCCTCTGTCAGATGTGGGGTAGGTAAAGATCTTTTCCCAGTCTGTGAGCTGCTGTTTGGTCTTGTCAACTGTGTCCTTTGCCTTACTGAAGCTTCTCAGTTTCAGGGGGTCCCATTTATTAATTATCAATATCAGTGTCTTTGTTACTGGAGTTATGTTCAGGAAGCAATCTGTTGTGTCTCCCTTGGCCAGCAAGAAAACACGCAACCACAACTCTTCTCCATGCAGTTTATTCAGGATCATTGAACAAGCTTCTTCTGCCCCCATCAGCTTCCGCTTCTCCCAGCCCCAGCAAGCCCTTAAATGTGCTCTCACAACCCAATCAGCTCATGCCACCTGGTGATCCCGGATAGGCCACAGAAGGAGGAAGCGCAGCAGATCCATCAAGCACTTCCAAATAAGGCTTGTTTACAGCTAAGGGTGAACTACCTGGCATCCAGCCAGGTGCCATCTTGGGGCTGTGGCTTCCCACAGCAATCTCCTGTACCAATTTGTTCAAAGGTGACTCCCACTTTCTCTCTTAAGAGGTTCAATGTGGCTGGATTTATGTTGAGGCCTTTGATCCATTTGGACTTAAGGTTTGTGCATTGATAGACATGGATATATCTGTAGTCTTCTACACACTAGCATCCAGTTATGCCAGCACCATTTGTTGAAGATGCTTTCCTCCTTACATTGTATACTTTTAGCTGTTTTGCCAAAAGTCAGGTGTTAGCTGTTTTGTCAAATCAGGTGCTTTTACTATATTGATCCTACCTATCCAAGATCGTGGGAGGTCTTTCCATTTTCTGGTACCTTCTTTAATTTCTTTCTTTAAAGCCACAAAATTTTTATTATATAGGTCTTTCACTTGTTTGTTTAGCATTACCCCAAGATATTTTATGTTGTTTGTGGTTGTAAAGGGTGATGTTTCTCTAATTTCTTTCTCAGCCCCTTTATTGTCTGTATATAATAGGGCTATTGATTTTTTTTTAGTTAATCTTGTATCCTGCCACTTTGTTGAAGGTGTTTATTGGCTATAGGAGTTACCTAATATAGTTTTTCGTGAGAAAGTTTGACTTCTTCTTTTCCAATTTGTATCCACTTGATCTCCTTTTGTTGTCTTATTGCTCTAGCTAGAACTTCAGGTACAATATCCTTGCCTACCTTGGATAAAGCCTACTTGGTCATAGTGGATGATTTCTTGGATTCGATTTGACAAAATTTTACTGAATATTTCTGCATCAATATTTATGAGGGATGTTGGTCTGTCATTCTCTTTCTTAGTTGTACCATTGTGTGGCTTGGGTACCAAGGTAATTGTAGCCTTGTAAAAAAGAATTTGTCAATGACCCTTTGACTTATATTGTGTGGAGCAATTTGAGGAGTATTGGTATAGCTCTTCTTTGGTAGAATTCTTCACTGAAGCCATCTGGCACTGGGCTTTTTTTGGCTGGGGACTTTTGATGATTGCTTCTATTTCAATAGGGGTTATATATCTGTTTAAATTGCTCATCTGTTCTTAATTTGATTTTGGTATGTGATATCTATCCAGAAAATTGTCCATTTCTTTTAAATTTTCATATTAGTTTTGAAAATAATAATAAAGTGTATGGCTTTTACATCAGTATGAAAAAAGTCAAAAGTCTTTTCAACGCTAATTGTAAAAAGTTGTTAACATTCAATCAATCCTTTGTTAAATTTTTATTCAGTATTAGTGTTTTTATGAACATGATTAAATTTGTTTTGAAGAAAAGAGTCTATGAATGATAAGACATACATAATAGGTGGTCACATGCAATCCAATGCAAGTTTTGATTCACAGAGATCTTCTTAAGAATTCTTTCTCTTCTAGAGACCATTCTGGAGACCATTGTTACACGTGACTATTATTTGTGTGTGCGTGTGCACAAATGTATGTGCATGCATGTGAACCAGAAAAAGGAAACTGTTGTCTGATATTTCCCCCTATTAGCTTCACATACAACTCCTTTTTGTAACCTATCACCTGTTACCTTTAACTTCTGATTTTGTATGGTATGCACATAGCATTCAAGATCCTTGCCTGGAGTTCACCAAAGAAGCTGGCTGGCAGTGAGCCATAAGGACCCTCCCATCTCTACTTCCCTGTGCTCAGATTAGAGGCATGCTCCAAGCCCACTTTTTTTAGCACTAGTTGTAGAATACAAATTCACTTTATTGATTGAAATGCCCTAGACTACAGTTTTGTCTTTGACTTTACAACTGCTCTCCACATACAAACAATCATCTCTCATATGTTTGTATTCTAGTACCATGAAACTACATGCCAAGAGATAAGTAGCTGGCAACAACAAAATTTACTATCTAACCGTTTCCTTGCTCTAGGGTTTGAACACAAGTTAGTCTGCCCCAAGTGTAGGCAGACTATTCTGTCCCACCAGCCTGTTCCCAAACAACCTCACAGAGACTTATTATTAATTTAAAATGCTCAGCGTACATCTTAGGCTTGTTACTAACTAGTTCTTACAGCTTAAATGAACCTATTTCTATTCCTTTATTTGCTACTTCCTTGCATCTGGCTTGTAATTCCTCAGAGTCCACTCTTCTTCCCTGTGTCCTCTTAGTCTGGCTCTCCAACCCAACCTCTTCCTGCCCATCTATAGCCCAGTCAGCTCTTTATTAACCAATGAGAGTAATACATAATTACAGTGTGCAAAATTTGTCCCACATTACCCAGGTCTTACCTAAAGGGATACAAAGCCTGGTTTTAGGATTAGCTTTTAACTCACAAGTTGATAATAGAATCTGATTCATGTATTGTTATAAGCAAACCCTTGGAAGTTTGTTCGGCTTCCAGAGACTACCTTCAAGTCTTTGGCCTGTGGCCTTCACCAGAGACATTCTCATGACACATCAGTTTTCTTTTTTCCAGGCAACCAGACTATCAAGAAAAATTTCCTATTGTTTCAAATAACTCTTCCTCTTTTGGGAGCCCCTCTGACTAGGGTAGACCCATTCACATATACCTCCCTCTCCTTTATATCAGTGTGAGACAATTAGAGTGTTGCAAAGTACAATATGCAATACCATAGTTTCACATTATCATACTTACTGTTCCTATCAACTGTTAAAGAGAGGCAGTTATACACAGATGATAGGGGATCTTGTGGATTTCCCAGGATCCTGCTTCCCTCTGGCTTCCAATAAAATACTAGGTTCCTTTGAAAACAGGAAGCTGACTAGACTCTTTTTCCTAACTGCTTTTCAATATCTACAAATGCTTTGACATCTCAGTGCTATCTTATACATAATCTGATTGGCCCACCTCTTAGCGCACGTCTTACACATATTCTGATTGGTCCAATGCCTTCTACATGTAGTGCCTGCCAGTGTTTTTAAAGTGTCAGTGTTGAGGCCTTTTTCCTGCCACTTGATAAGTATAATAAATACTTGTCACAAATGAAACTTGCACAAAAGCTGACTGTGGCGTGCAAATAATGGATATAGTTTTTGTAGCAGTAATGTAGGTTGATTTTTGAAATCTTAAATTTATTGTTAGTACATGCTATTCAGAGGGTCTGAACTCTTGATATATATAGAAAACTCAAACTTCAAAGCATTTTAGAAAAATGACAGGCACCTGAGAGTCTTACTTTTTATTCCAATGAAAATACCTTTTACCAAGAAGTTAAAATTTCCCGAAAAATGTAAAAGGGCTAAAGAAAATAAAGGCAGTAAAAGTGCTATTATTCTCAGTAAGACATCCCATAATCTTGTTGGTTTAAGAAAATCTTTGAGCCTTTCCCTCATAGTTGCAAGGAAAGTTCAACTCTCACAATGCAAGGAAAATCTCTGAAGAGTTGTCTGGGGCTTCTTCTCAGCTTGTTTCCTTCTCTGCCTAAGAAGCTATTTCATATCACACTTTCATACTATTCTTAAGGATATAAGAAATATTTAGATTTGGAGAAGAAATCCATCTATAGGAATTCACATTTAATTTTGCCAACATGTAAACATCCCTATCAATAAAATCAGTGATTCCCCTAGGTTCTTTTAAAAATTAGGTAAAAGCTAACTAGTTCTGCTGCTCATTGGATGCTTGAATGCTGATGAGTGATGCACTGTAAATCTAGGGAACAGATGTATTATTTTTTGCCTTACAAGTTACAGCAAAATATTTTATGTTTAGAAAAGAACTACTGAACTATTGCACTACTTTGCTCTTTAGAGCAGTTGAAGCAGTCATCTTACTGCACGCATAAGAGAAATTTCTCCAAGCTCTTCCTCTATAAATCTTCAACAGATAAATGATGAGTTCATTTTTAAAAGAAATCTTCCATATTCCCACCACTATCACTAATGGATCTCTTGCTTAGAAATTATTTGTGTAACTGGTCAGCTCAAAATAGACTAGCTTACTCTTTTGTATCACGTTTATTTTCTAGATCAATTGTGTCAAATAATAGTATTTCACCCTGTTTTATTTTCTGCACAATGTGCTGCTTTAAAACCATCTAGAGAAATGTTTTCAGGGATATGTCTTGCAACCTCAGGAGACAATGAAGGTACACAGAAATGTAACTTAACCAGTATGCTTGATGAGGAAACTGATTCCTTTTCTGAATGTTGGTTTGCTACAGACATGCCCAACTATTTGAGTGTCCTATGAATGTTATTTTTATCTTTTGATTACAGTGTATGAAGAGACTTTTCAGTAGTACCTTAGACCCACAAGAAACCTGATGTGTGATGGAAAGCAAAGCTGTCATTTAGCAACTTCATCAACCAGCACCAAACATGAGATCAACTTTATTTGCTTTATTCCCATTTTCAATCACTTCTGAAATTGTCAGAGCATGAAAAAAAAGCTGGGGTAAAGTTCTTGTTGAAGAACAATACTTTAATTTTGCATACTGATCCCTTTATTCAAGCCCATGTAGATAACACAGTGCAACTCTACAATTACAATATGAACATTCAAATGTCCCCCACAGTGGTTCCTGTCAGATAATTTGTGAAAACTTAATTTCTCTAATTAATTTTTGGCTCTTGTCTCATCTGCTTCTCAGTAGTTTTTCAACCCAGCTGTTCCCAAAGCTTTGTTTCTTGGGTCCTATGAGAAAAGGGTAGATGTTTGTACAATGCACAAAAAGCCCAGGATTTGTAACCCTAGGAATTTCTGTATTTTTTCCATCAGTTTTCAGAGAGTCAGATCATTCAATTGTATTTAGTCAGAGGAACCGATAAAAGAAACTCAGTGAATAAGTGCTGAGAGACTTCTGTAAGGCAACCCTGCCAGTTGCTTCTCAGAGTATCCCAGAATGCAAAGGAAAGTGCCTCCATAAGAGCTTACTAGAAAATCCAGGACTTCCAAATCATAGTTTAAATACATCAGCTCTCTACTGCAGTGATTTCTTATATTTTCTTGATATTCAAAACACCCATTTTTCACAATTATGGATTTTAGGCCAGTCAACAACTTTTGAACAGGGCCTATTTTTAATGTGTAGTGTTCTTTTTCTTCTGAGAATATTGCTTAATCAATGGTGAATCTCAGACAAGAAATCCTTCAGTAATAATAAAATATGTAATGTGGTCCATTGACAAATATAGGACCATATAATAGCACAATAAAATAATTTTGAGGTTGATCCTTAGTATTGGTTCATACATCTTCAAGATCTTCTTTACCTTGAATAAAAATAGACAGGACTGTGGTAGTGATCTTAGAAGTTGGACACTAGATCCTATGATTGATATCATCAAGGTGCTTCTATATTCTAGTTTTGATATCTTTATGGAGGAGATATTTTATGTTATTTATAAGAACATGTGCATGCATATATGTAGTTTTCAAGTAATTCAAAGTGCTTTAGAGACATTAAGATCATCATGTGACTATCACCATTCTCATGAAATATGACTTAATGCATGTGATCAAATGGTAATGTCAGAAACCTTTCCTTCTAAAAGGCTTTAAATGACCCACTTTGCCTGGTTATCGGGAAGCTTCCAAACTGAACTTCTTTCCTAATATGAGTCAATTAAATGGTTCTGACAGGAATTGAGTATTTGGGCATAAAAGGAAACTTCAAGATTATCCAGAACATCTGACTCAACGTGTACCCCAGAAGAATGAACCCCCCTCCCAAAAAAGAGAGTCATATATCTTTCCTAAAGTTGTAGAGTTAATTGGTGACAGAATTCTGGGACTTCTATTGTCCAGTGTAATATTCTTTTCATAGGACAGGAGACTGGCCATTTTTTAAAACATGGATAAAATATTGTTGTTCTAAGAACCCTTATTTGAACCTCTACAATGAACATTTGGGAAATCAGGCCTCAATTCTACTACAATTTTTCTGCTTATTCTTGGCAATCCTCTTATTACTGGGCATGGATAACATCTATATGATACACAACAAATTTGAGAGTATGTGCATTAAATATTCAAATATTAAACAGACAGGGAAAGTGCTTACACATTAGGTTTTATGTTTTTGCTCTGAGACAGGATCTTACAGTGTGTTCTAGGCTGGCCTGGAGCTCATGACAATCCTCTTGTCATGACATCTTGAACATTGTAATTAAAAACATATACCGCATACTCTGACTCTAAGGGAGGTCTTAATAAATTAGAAGTCCTCAGGTTGACAGTCAGAAATGTCCAAATCATTTCACTTCATTCCCCAACTTTGAAGAAGAGAAAAAGTCTCTAAGAAAGTAAAATGGTCCGTTCAATGTTGGTTATCACCTGGTTAATATTGGAGCATGGGTATTCCCTGTCTACTGCTATTTCATAACTGTTGGAGCATCATCATGAATTATATCTAGGCTATAGAAAAGTGCAAAGTTGCTTAAGACAGTGTGCCTACCACAGACTCTTAAGATAATGACATGGGTGAGACTTGTTCTCAGAGACATCAGTTTCTTTATCTTCAGCCCTTTCAAAGGTCATTTTCCTCCATTTTTGCCCTATCAGGTATGCAATTGAGAAAAATTTATTTTTTGCAAGTGAATTTATTACCATCCTTTACAGCATACCAATTTGGTGGTATTAGTGTTAGTCCCATCAGTTTAGATGCAAAGCAGTGAAGGCTGCCTCTGGATTGAATCACATCATCATACATGGATAGTTCAGAGTTGGTCAACAAAGACTCAAGGCCACAATGAGAAGAACTTTTCTTAAAACACTTGACATTGAGGGAAGTGTGATAAATATAGGAAGTAAGATGTGTATCTTGTATCATACATGTAGTATCATACCGGTTTAATATAACATCCAGTTACATGTAGGAGGACTTGGATTGAATACTGACTACTGCAAAGTACAGTAGATAAATTATCAATGGAACATAAACAGATGATAGATAAAAATAACATCTACATGAAAATAGATGCAATTACAAGAGAATAAGAGGGGACAAAGGAAGAGAGAAGCGGAAATGAAAGAGGCTGAGACCATGGAGTAAGTATAGCACAAACAAATTACAAGGGAGCCTTTGCACAGGCCCTACTGTATAGAATCTTAGGACTTAAATTAGACCACTTCCACATCCTATTTCTTCCATAGAGTGTGTGGTGGCAATCTCAACTGCATGACCAGTGAAGCAACTGGTACTGCAGTCCTCTCAGACAGCTTTGTAAGTATCAGTCAATTATTGTTACTATTTTATATCCAAATTCAGGCCTTTGCTAATTTGTTTTTTGTTGTTTTGTTTTGTAGTTTGTGACAGCCTCCCTGTGTAATTCTGGCTAGCCTGCAGCTCTAGATATAGACCAAACTGGCCTCGAACTCACTATTTACCTGCTTTTCCTTTCCAAGTGCTGGGATTAAAGGAATGCACCAGCATATCCAGAATCAGTAATTTATTTTAATAAAAGCTTCCTATCTATATCAAGTGGGTAATTTATCTAGTCCGAAAATATAGAATTATAATATTTCTTTTTCAATAAAACCAGTTATAAGTGAGGATATTTGACTATTGTTTAATTTCCCTTTTATTCTATATCCTAAAAACTATCATCTAAAAATATCCTTATTTTCTTAATAGTTTCAAGCCTCTTATTTCACAAAGGAGAAAGATTAAGACTGGAATTACTGCACACCAGTTTTCTTTGGAAGTGGACTATGTAGGTACTATCTGTTGTCATACTCATTTAAATATGCCAGCCGAGGTATAAGAAAACCTAAGTTTCACGTTAAAACCCACATCTGCTTATGCTAGAATGAAAACCCATCTGAGAATCAATGAAGCACATGGAGAGGGTCTAATTAAATCCCCATGCCATTTCCTTTAAAACTGTCAAATTGAAATTGTAATCGTGTATTCATTCACCCCCAATGGTGTAGTGGTAATTTTAGAAGTGGGAATATTTAAGCAATGAGACCCAACAGTGTGTATTTTGCTTGGCTATCAACAATGGTGGATATTTCTTGGGTATTCAGCCAGTAGTCTGGAAACAAAACCTCTCCTAAACAGTGAACCACAAAAGCTTTTCCAAGTATACACCCACACTAATAAAAAACACAGACTCCTGTGTGGAGAAGAAGAATTCAAAATAAATGTATTTATTAAGAAATAACAAAATAAACCTAAACTAATAAAAATAATACAAGGGTTTGGCACACTAAGTCAAAGTGGTGATACATACAGCAAATCAAAAATCAAACTGAAGATTTCTGGCATTGAATTCCCAACAGCACTCCAAATTCTTATTCTACTGCTATCCTTTGTCATCTAATTTTGTTTTTGCCTTAAATGGCTCTAAACTAAAATCTAATTGAGTAAGTATGGGAGGAGTATTGTTTTGCTGGTTGATGTTGTACCTTCTGCCTAATTTAGAGGGTGGCAAATATTTGAAAAAAAGGGGGGGCTATTTGGAATGTGAACTGAAATAGCAGTATCTTCTTTACATACACAAAAACTCATAAAACTCAGACCTGTAATTGCCTTAAGGCTGAATAACAAGTAATAGGCAACAGCAATCAAACAATGCAGCCAATTCCCTGGCTGAGTGTGGTCACACCTAACTTTGGATACAAGCATTGTTCATGTTTTTAAGATAAAATCTTTATCTTCTTTCTTCTGAGATACAGTAAAGTTTACATAAATTAAAAGAAAAAACAAAAAAATACTCCTGCTGAAATTGTGAAACCTCTCCTCCTATTATACACGCTGACTGAATGATTGAATAGAACCAAGAATACAAGAAGAGCATGGTGGCATTGTAAACACCTACACATAAAAATGCCACGCTTTAGCTCACCTCATTTTAGACACTTTCACTCTGCCCTTTTCTATAGGAACAGGAGTCTGTCTTTCTATAGCTATAGCCCAGGTAGGAAAGGTTATTGTAATTGAGCATCAACAGAAAACAACAAACACAGAGGGCAGACTTTGAGCTGCTGCTTGCCCATCTCTATTCCAGGCCCCACTCCACACAAGTGCCTCTCAACAAGCTCTCCTCAGCCAAACTAGGTCATCCTTCAAGGTCACCATGTGAAAAATGCAGCAACAACAAGGTAAACTTAGAGAGGTTTCATTGTCCTGTGTATCTAAGGTGACCTTCAGGGAAGAATCAAGAAAACTAAAGCTGACAGGGAAAAAAATGTAAAACTTAATATCACTTCTCTGTAAAGTTGTATAGAAAATGGAATAGACTAAGGGTTCTTACAAACCAAAGGAGTAACTAGGCAACCCAAGGGCATGCTTCCCAGATTCATCCCGACTTTGCTTACTCCAATCCTCTTTCAGTGTTTGGGGATAGGAGTTGGGATATGGGTACTCAGGAGAATAGAAGTAGTAGACTACTTTCACTAAATTAATTTCTCTTCTCTCATTCCTCTCTTGTGATAGAGGAGTCTCTCAGGAGAGGAGAGACAAGATAGCCACATGTTACATTTTGTACCCTACTCTATCAACATCCCCATAAAGAGTAGCAGAGTTTAAAGACAGCCAACATCATGAAATGTGGTGAAATACATGAATCATCTGTATGAACTGAAAACCTCTAAAATACTAGGAGAATCTATAAACTGCATCACTCCACAATAAATAATCAGACTTCACCAACAGGAAAACATATACAAAGGTATAATACATTTATGTAAATATGTCTCTCATACTGGTTAATGAATAAATCAGTTTGGCCAATGGGAAAGCAAGATAGGTGGGGCTAGGATACAAGGAAGAAAGAGGAAGTAGTGAGGAGGAGTCAGCATGTAGAGCCTAGAGGAAGCAAGATGCCGGCCTGCCGCACTCGGATAAGATGACCACGTGGAAATACTTAGATAAGTAGAAATGGGTTAATAATTAAGACAGAGCTAGCCCATAAACAATAATAGTAACTTGCCAACAGGATTATATCAAATACAGTGTCTGCCTGTTATTGGGGCGCGTGTGGCGGCAGGACCGGGCAGCCGGCGAGAGGAACCAAGAGCAGGACCCGACCGGCAGGGGGAAAAAACCTACACGTAACACATTTCCAATATTAAACTCTGGTAAAAGGTAAAAAAGAAGGAGATAGCATAAATATTATGGGCTGTTTCAGCTAAGGTCAACATTCAAATTATAAAGAATTGCTCTCTGGAGACATATGTGTCCCTGGTTCCATTTCTTTTATCTATTTAACAAAGCACATTGTTTTAATATGCACATACTGTCATTCCCCAAGCTTATTGATAAATTTCTAAAATCTTGCAAAAGCTTATGAAACCACTATTGTCAGCATTGGAATAACTACAAAATTACCCAGTGTTTATTAGTGATGGCAAATACATTACTCAAAATTAAAGTAATGATTATCTTACAGCTTTATTGCAAAAGTTAACTGAATTTCACAGATGTATTTTCTCTCAAACAAGCACTCAACTTCGCTTTTTATTTGTATTTTTATTCTGTTTTTTGATGTGCTATGCATCAAACCAATGGCTCCATGAATCCTAGGCATGTCCTCTCCACTGAACGTCCAGCCCTACCATGTTAAATTTTTAAAGACACACATTATGTAGGTTCTAAGAGCATCTTTTGTTTTTATCATTGTAGAACATGCTTTTTCATTTTTACATATACTGTCATAACATCTATCGTGAAAGAGATATGTCTCCATTAAAATAAATGTGCTGATTACCAACAAACTGAATTAAGAGGCAGTAATTTTATAACATTCAAATGACTCATTCTTTCATTTATATACAAAAACTGAACTGGACCATTTCTAAGTATAAAATATTACTGCCAGACTAAAATATGTGCTTCTATCTATTTAATTGGTCTTTGTCCATATAAAAGATATATAGAAGATACACTGTTTTAGGCATTTCAGATAACACCTTACTTATCTTGAGAGAAGGCAAAAACAAAGACATTTTAAAATAGCCACTATTTTAATTAGAGATGTGGTATCATGAATTCCTTACTATTGTCTTTTTTTTTTTTTTTTTGTCCCTTTCTATTTGTAGAAAAATCCCAGTCCTTTGCCCACAATCTAATCTCATTGGTCTTCAAATAGTGAAGTAAAAACATGCCTTTATCATCAGCATTTCAAAATTAAGCTTTACAAGCAGAACAATTACTTAAATAAGGAAGACTAATGATCGAAGTTATCCTAGTAACAAACTCACTGTGAAAACCAAAATGTATGTAAGGTTTTCTGCTTGCTGTGGGTATGTCACGCCTGTGGTATCCTTGCCACAGGGGTGCTAAGATCTCAAAGATGGGCTAATATGAAAAGTAATGTCTGTTGGAGTCAGGTAAAACCGAGCTTAAGGAAATTAGCCTAACTAGCCTTCATGGGATTCAAATGTTGTGTTTAAGAGGAAATTGCAATATCTGCTAAAATCCACACTGGTATTTATTTGCAGGAGACTACATAACTCTTTGAGGGAACTCAGGCTCAGTAGCCAGGTGGGCTGGCAGAGGAACTGCAAGGAAGTGGTCTGCAGGGGTCTGGGTTTGCGATGGAAAAGAGAAAACTATGTGAGAGACAGCTATAGTTCTGATTATTCAGAAACAAACCCCACAGTTTCAGGGTGCATCAGCTAGTGCTAAATTCCTGTGCTGGTACAGATGTGACTCACATTTCTCTCTCAGTTTTAGTGGCTTTAACCTCACAGAAATGCACCTACAAACCACAAGTTTATAATAACTAGTGTAAGACAACGCTAAAGAACCGGGAAACCTACCTTCCCGTGTTACTTTTCCCCTGCATGATCATGCTCAAACACACACCTACAGTCATGTACTTTTAGTTAATCTATATTATGAATGGTTTTCTCCAGTTGGGGTCTTATTGATTCAAATTTATTGCTTATCAAGTCTTAAAATATGAAAAATCACTCAGCACAATGGTTTATGCCTGTAATTACAGCAGTTGGTAGTTTGAGGCAGGAAAAAAATACCAGTAGTTTCAAGTCCAGCTTGGTGGACACAGTTAGTTCCAAGCCACTGAAGGCTGCTAAGTAGGAACATGTTCTCAAAAACATGACCAATAATAACTCATACTAAAAAAAATATGAATTGTACTGTTTTTGATCTTTGGAATTAAGTATATTATCTTACATGTTTAAAATGAATAATATTACTGAGAGGATTTATGAATTTTTATCATAGATTGTAAAAGTTAGTGGGAAAACAGAATCATGGAATAACCAGAGAGAATATGCACATTTCCAAATCTAATTTTTCTAATTTTAAGCTCTTTAGCTCTTGATTTAGTAAATGTAAACTCTGAGCTTCTCCAGCGGTAATGTTTCTTAAACACAAATATAGAAAGATTTGTGTATAATTCCCATTGTTTCATTTAC
Organism: Cricetiscus sungorus; assembly: GCA_030556225.1. NCBI lineage: Eukaryota > Metazoa > Chordata > Mammalia > Rodentia > Cricetidae > Cricetiscus > Cricetiscus sungorus. Next base: position 44,868,203 of record JANBXA010000398.1, read on the forward strand.
TCAGGAAGCAGATTGGAAGAACAATGATGCTGGGTTTTAGATGACTGAAGGAAATACAGTGTGCATGACATCTGTTTCCCCTGGGAATCTGACACAAATTTACTTTAATGTACTTGTGCTTCTCATTATGTTAAATGTTTTCTGCTAAAAACAAGAGTATGTTCCAGGCTTAGAGAAAAAGAAAATTATCATAAATCCTAAGGTCCTCTCAAAAGGAACAGTAATTTAGGGGTTAACCTTTCAAGGAGAAAAATATACAAATAATCATCTTTTTAACTGCCTATTTTTTCAAAGATTATTTGTAAGTATTCCATAAACCTTCCAAAAATATAAGTCTTCATAATCATTAAAGAGTTAATCCAAAGTCAAAAATAACATGGTTTTGAAAATCAACAGCTAAAAGAAAAAGATCAGCATCCTTAGGAGTTCAAATCATTGACTTAAAATCTTTAAGGTATTAATCCTCTGGAAAATTATTTGGCTTCCTCCAGAAGTACTGCCTGTTAAATACCTCTGATAGATGCCCTAGAATTTTGCATACACTGACACAAAAAGCTCCAGTTACCAAGTGCCACTGTCCCATATGACCAGCTGTCTTGCCATCTCTGCATTTTTTTTTGTAATTGCATTTAATTTAAAACATGCAGATACTTCCATGATTTACATTTAGTATTCATATTAGTGCTTTTCTAATTGGTGAAAGAAAATACCCTACCAGAAGTGACTTAAGAGAGAAATGGTTTGCTTTGGCTGACAGTTTCAGGATGCATCCGTCAGGGTGAGAAAGTCATGGTAGCAGGACCTTGAGCCAAATGGCCGTGTTGCAGCCACAGTCAGGAAGCGGAGTGGTGCATTCTGATGGTTAGCTCACTTTCTCCTTGGAGTTCAGTCCAGAATATGAAAGCCATGATGCCACCCACAGTGAGGATGGTTCTTACCACCTCAACTACAATAATCTAGATAATCTCTCCCAGGCACACACAGAGGCTAACCTAATGCAGACAGCCCCTCCTAGGCGTTCATAAACATTTGTGTCCTAGATACTAGATCTGTCAGGTAAACATGTATTCGCTATTACCACATGTGTTTAAATGACAATCAAATTACAATGTTTGTCCCCACCACCACAAGTAGGAAGCTGTGGTAAAAGAATGAAAGAATTTCTGAAATACTAAAATTTGCCACAAGTGTATGAGGAACAAAATTATTATTAATACATTAAAATTATCACATCTCAGGGATAAATGTGATACAATCACTTGTTTTCATTTTATCTTTTTCATGAGATAACAATAGTCAGATGTCATTCTACAGTCTGAGAGTTGAAATGTTCTAAATCTAGACAATGGTAATGAACATTTCCTGAAAGGTCTAAGCCTGACCCACCAGGAAACATACGCAGCCCCCAGCAGCTAGAAGAAAAGTCCCAAGGAATTAAAGAGTGATTGCGGCCAATATTTGCTTTTCCTTGCTGCCATCTTTAGAATGTAGATTCAGCCTTTTAACTTCTGTGTCCTGAAGTACTTCAATAAACTAAAAATACTTTAAAATCTCCTGTTGAGTGAATTAAACTAAGCACATTTATTTGATAAATTATTGGGGTATCTTGAAAGAAAAAGCCCCCCAAAGGGAGTGGCACTATTACAAGGTGTGGCCTTGTTGAAGGGTGTGTGTCACTGCAAGGGTGGACTTTGAGGGTCCTTTGCTTCCTTCAGTGTGACAATCAGTAGACTTACTGTCCCCTACAAGACACAGGACACTCAGCTAGTCCTCCAACGCCATATCCCCTTCATGCCATCATGATTCTGCCATGATGATAATAGATGAACCTCTAAAACTGTAAGACAACACCTCAATATTTACTTTATAAGAGTTTCCATGGTCGTGCTGTCTCTTCACAGCAATAAAAATCCCTAACTATGACAGTTATATACACACACATTTAATTCCTACAATGTGCTTGGAGAATTAGAATAAAATTTTCATCTCTTTAGTAGATTTTCTTACTAAAAATGGAGAATTTATGCTAAAAAGGGGGCTCAGTGGATGAAAGACAACACCAGAAAGAGCTTCTACAGGTACTTCTTTAAAATTATTACATTAAAAATCATTTTCTGCATTAGCATCTATATGAGCATAGACTTAAAAAGATTTTTTTAAAGTCAGTTTTAGACTTCAGACCCACTCAACCAAAAGGAAATCAAGCACAGTACTAGAAACCTGAGGAGTGGCAGTCAAATCCCCAGGACTAGTGAAGTACTTCGAGCAGAACTCATAACCAGCTGTTTACTAAAACAATGTAACCCCCAACTACACAGTGTAATTACAGATAGTGTAATCCTTGCTCACTAAGGAAACGTCTCTTTGCAATATATCAAGACCATAGCAAGAAGCCACAACCAATCAAAATGCTAAACTGTGGGTCCCAACCCTATGGATGCTTCCACAAGGAAGCCTTCCATTCCTAAGGCTCTAGGAATGTTGAGGAAGGGGAAGAGGCAAGAAGATTGCAAGAACCAGAGAATCCAGGAGTTTGTTGTGAGATTGTGTCCCCTAGGAATATCAGAAGCCGTATCCATACAGTCTCACCAACACAATTGCCTGAAGATGAGCTGAATGAGAACAATAGACATTCAAACTGAAAGGACAAAATCCCATGAGGCCTCAACCCTACACAGAGAACTATAGGCCACTAAAGAATGCTGAAAGTGGTAGTCTTCCTCATGGAATAGCACACCAATTGGGTATACAATACCAAATGTCAGCCCTGAAAACAAGTAACAAAAAGGCTAAGCAGGCTGTATTTTTAAAAATATATATGTATGTGTACATATATCTGTGTGTGTGTTGCATACGTTCGTGTTTGTGTGTTTATGTAACAACAGTTAAATAAAACAGAAGAAATGAATTCAAAAGAGATACAGTAAGTTATATGGGAGGGTTCAGAGAAAAGAAAGGAAAGGGGAAAACAAAATGTTAAAATAATTTTTAAACATGCTGTTTCATATATGGAATACACATACACACACACACACACACACACACATTGGGGTGTATATATATATATATATAACATACATATATATATATATATATATATATATATATACCAATGTCCTAGATTTTTTGATAACTCTCTAATAAAAAGTTTCTATAATAACAGCTGGAAAAAAAAACCTAGCCTGGGCAACTTAATGAACTTAATGATTACCTGTCACAAAGTCAAGGGCTTAAAAGGTCAAAGAAAGTTGGAGGAGGGTGGTAACTTACCTTGCATACAAAAGACTCAAGTGCTATAAAACAAAACAAAAAGCTTTATTTTTACAATATCTCAGTTGTTTATATTTATTAAAAACACTTTATTTCAAATGCACTGACTAAATACGCATATTCTATCAGAACAAGTAACTAGATCATGACAAACTAAATTCCCCCATGTGATAGTCATTTCCAAATGCAAATTAAGTACCAGTTGAAATCATGTCAGCAGATTAGAATTTATTAAACTATCCCTACATTAATGCAGCTTCCAAAGGTGACTCACCATCGGTGACTCAGTTTGTCCCTAGAAGACCCTGACTCATTATATTCAGTCAAGAGTGCTTCAAACCTTAAGCACCAGAAGCTAATGCTGACCTCAGGGGAGATTGGGACCTCGTGAATTTAATTATATTTGAAATCTAAAGAAGTCAAAATAATTCATTTCCCATTGATGCTAATGCAGGTAACTGTGTTAAAAGCTACATGGTATATAATTCTCTTGCTTTGTAAATATGCTTATGGCAGAATCATAGAGAGGGCTTATTTTGCTTCTCAGATTCATACACCATTACGACACTATCCAATATGTTATGGCAATTGTAATACATTGCAGACTGGTGGAAAAAATATATCTAAAAATAACTGTGCCATTTCTGAGCCAAAGCAGAGGTAATTGATGTTTCCTAGAAAAGTGATCCCACCTGGCTTTGTAGAAGATCGGTGTGAGCGCTTCAGTGCAGGTGGACACCGAGCAGAGCTTTGTCCTCCGTATCATGGCAATTCTCTGAAGCCCCGAAGCAAGGTTCATAGAGTTCCTTTAGGATGCTCCACTTGAAACCCAGATTACACTATTTAAGTGGCCTATGGAGTTCTCTATTAAAGGCTCCCCGCTGCTCGGGCATTTTTTGCCCTATTATAATACATTGCTGTAGATACAACATTGTAGATTCTCTACCATTTATCTAATACAGGTCTAAAGGTTTCCATCACTGTGGATGCTCCTAAATTATGTCATTACAAATAAGCTTACTACCAAAAGAATTTTTGTTTAGCAAAGACGTTATACGGCATATCAGCATTAAAGTTCTGGATCTGTATTTCAAGTTTATGCATAATATAGGTGATAAACAGAAAAGCATTAGATAAGTTACAACTATAAACAATTTTGTCAGCAAGCTCTTTTGTAAATGTACATTTGTAAATTTTAAGTGCCCTGCTATGCTCTAACTTATCCCCTTCTGAAGTCGGATGTTTAAATATCAGTTTTACCATTTCCCTTATCAGAAATTGGTAATCAACCACTAGGATGTTTGTCCCGCTTTATGTGACTCGTTAAGCAGGCAAATGAAGCAATTCAAGCAAGGCAGTTTCCAAGAGAATAAAACATATGTTCCATGGTTACATTGTTTGAAGTTATTTTTTTTTCAACTCTTCTCTGAAAACAGAGTTAAAGTGAATGCTGATACTAAAGCTGACTTGAGAGTGAAACTTACTTTTGAGGAATTTTCCTCTCCTTATCGTTGCAGTCTGTCCTTACTGCACTTTGTAAAATATGTTAATTGCCTGGGTTTTAGAATCAGAGATGCCTGGATTCAGCATTGGCCTCAACATCATGTCTTATAAGCTCTTAGACAAGTTGTTTGACTAAAACTCCTCATATGTTTTCTCATGTCTATAACGTATTAATCTTTGTGGTTTAAGTTAATAGCTTTTTGAACTAGAGGAAGCATATTTTTTTAGCCACATTCTGTAAGGAAGGAAATGAGCACTCGATGAACTTGGTAGATTGGTACTATCTTAAACATAGAGCTATAACAGAACTAAGCATAGACTCCACAGCCTTTGGCTTCTGACTGGCAGCTATTTCTATTCCAATATTCAGGATTCTCAACATGCTTTGTTTTTGTTGAGTATTCTAACCTTACTAATGTAAAGAGTTATTTTCATTCTTAACCCAAACAACTCTTTATTTAATCCAGGCATGTTAAAAAGTGAAGAGGAAAAATATGTCAAACAGCTCGTCAGGTCAAATATATCTTACATCTGTTATTTTGAAACTTTGCCCCTAGTTCTCCTAAACTGTTTCTACTTTTCTCTGATTTTTCTTGTATTTCATTTCTGAGCTGAAGAAATGTGCCTCCCGCTCATCTCTAGGATTCCATGAGTACCATGGAGGAAGCACAAAGGATGCCTTCCATGAGCTGAGGTTGTTTAGGAAATGTTCTGAATGATACATACCTAATATATTTTTCTCTATGTAATTTATTTCATGTTCTATAAAATTTAGTATTTATAGTGAAAGATATGTCTACAAATTATTCCTAAAGTTTTAAATACAGATTATATTCAATCTAACCATATGTCATAGAATATAAGTTACACTTTTCTATTCACTCATTACTCATTAATACTTAGAAAAAAAAGTGCCAGGAATACAGACTCTTAATAGATATCTACTATGTGAATGAATGGATGCTTCCTTTGACCGAACTTTATCTATTCATTTTCCTGTGTTCTTATATACTGTCTTCCATATGCACAGTGACTATCAGTATGAATTTCTATCTAGTGCCAATGCAGGTACTTTTACCTGTATCACCCTTTCTCAACTAAATTGTGTCATACCTAATTAAGGTACAATATCCCCTCTCTAATGCCTGTGCCATCTGTCATACTCTCAAATAATTTACATTGCCATACAATGTGTTAATATCTATCAATATGAAAAAACTTGAATCTGTAGATTCCTCCATCTTTATCTCTATTTCTCTAGTCTCTCCCTTTTCACTGAAAAAAAAATTCTTAAAAAAAATGTATTTTGATTGTTTCCCATCCCCGCTTGGTCCCATATCCTCCCCTTCTCTGCAGCAACCCAACTTTATGTTTTTTACCTCCTGCCTCTTTTTTTCTAACTTAGCTTTTTATTGACTCTTTGCAGATTTCACATGCTCTCCATTCATCTCCCTGTCCCTTCTCATCGGTCCTATGCCCTTGCAACATCCCCACCAAGATAAAATCAAAATAAAAGTTAAAAGAAAATTATCATGATGGAAGCTGTAGTGTTTCACAGTGAGTCACACAGTATACCCATTAGTCCATACATCCTTACTTGTAAATGTCCATTGCAATGAGTTATTGCTCTGGTACAAGGCCTCTGATTTCTTTCTTTTTTTCTCAGAAACATTAAACATTGGTTTATTATTATAGATATAATTCTTTTTGTTATTATTATTATATTATTTTACATGTTGATCCCAGTTTCCTCTCCATCCCTCCCTCCCTCTTACCCTCTCTCCCCACTCACATGCACCCTGACCACCTTCCCCTCCCATCCCACTACCCCCATTCCCCATGTAGGGCTATGATCTCCAGGTGGCATCATGAAAATCTGTCAAGCCATTTGAAGTATGGGCAAGGACTTCTTTCCTGTCAGGAGAGGAATAGAAGACAGAGGAGAGAGAGAGAGAGAGAGAGAGAGAGAGAGAGAGAGAGAGAGAGAGAGGGAGAGAGAGAGAGAGAGAACATTAAAAAAGGGAGCCATTATTGGTTTAAAGAAAAAAGGCCTCTGATTTCTATTACACTTTTGATATTGGGCCTTCAGAGGGACACTTCTGGGATATTATGTTGTTCTGTGTCATAGTGGAGTTCCTGCAATTTTAGGTCTGCAGGACTAGCTTCTTCACTTGCTCCAACAGTTCAAGGATGGGGTGGATATTGGAGTAGGCCAACTCAGCCCTGGTTCTGGGCCTAGACTGTAGCTGGGTTAGCCTGCCAGCTCTCTCTCATCCTCAACACCAGGGTAAGTTCTCCAGCACTGCCCAGGCTAGCAGGGAGCAAAGGGCAGGCTGGTTCTCCTGCTCTCAGGCCCTTCTTGCCTGCCCACTGATACCTACAGCACCAGGGTCAGTTCTAACATATTGTCGTGAGGAGTGCAGTGGCTACTCTGGCATTTATCTTGCTTTTTAAAAAACACACAAGGAGGCTGGAGAAAAGGCTCAGAGGTTAAGAGCACTGGCTACTCTTCCAGAGGTCCTGAGTCCAATTCCCAGCAACCACATGGTGGCTCACAGCCATCTATAATGAAATCTGGTGCTATCTTCTGGCAGGTAGGCAAACATGCATACATAATAAATAATAAGTAAATAAATAATAAATAAATAATAAAATCTTTAAATAGAAAACAAGTGAATCTTTAAAAAGAAGGAAAGCAAAGAACAGAAGAACATATATATATATATGTATATATATATATATATCAAAAATAGAGATCAACATAAATGAAAGACCAATATGAGAGAGAGAGAGAGAGAGAGAGAGAGAGAGAGAGAGAAGAGAGAGAGAGAGAGAGAGAACATAAGACCTAACTCTAAAAAATAGCACTGAGTTCTTTTTGTGTTGGCCAGATAATCCTGGGCATAGAGTCCATGCTTAAGTGTGGTTAAGCAATCTCTATTATTATTATTATTCCTCTATTTTATGGAAGAAAAGTTTAAAGCTGGAGGCATTGAAGCAAGCCACTGGCATGGTGACATGAACAGGAAGCACAAAACTCATGTTTTTGTATTACATCTTTATTTCTTGAGATTATAATTAAAACATTTCATCTTCCCTCTTTTCTCTTCACAACAAATATGGGAATACACTCCCCTTTGCTCTCTTTCAAATCTATGTCCTCTTTTTTCATTAATTACATATATATTCCTAATTGTAACATGCTCAATCTGTATAATGGCATGCATGTATCTTTTCAGGGCTGACCATTTAGTATTAGAAAACCAATTAGTGTGTTCTTCCCTAAGGAAGACCATTTCTCCTACTTTCAGCATCTGTCAGTCAGTTGCCTGTAGTTTTTGTACAAGATTAAGGTCTCCTGGGATTTTCCCCATTTATCCTGCCATATTTATTATTGCTGTGTTTGTTCAGCACATATTTAGCTAGTTATGGTGGTGAGACTTCATAAGTGTGGCTTCTGACTCTCCTAGAAGACACACTGTCATAGCAAACACCCTGATTTTGAAGGTTTAGCTGACTCTAGAAAAACTTCCATTTCTTTTAAGTTTTCTGGCTTAATAGAATGCAGGTTTTCTTTCCTGTTCCTTTCTGTGAAATCTCATTTTTTTTTTGTTTGTTTGTTTGTTTTTGGTTAGTAGGGCCAAGAGTTTGCCAGTCTTGTTTATCTTCTAGGAGAATCTAGTATTAGATGATTCTTTTTTGTACTGTTTTCTTTGTTCCTATTTCATTGATTTTTGCTCTGATTTTTATTACGTATTCTAAAGAGTAGTTAGTTTTGCCACTGAGACTTCTTTGGAAAAAACTAAATTTTCATTTGCAATGAGTTATACATTGGAGATAGCTTCTGGGTTAGTGGTGGAGGCATGTGTTCACTTTTTCTTTCAGCTCAAGGACTCCATCTGGTGCAGGCCAGCACAGGGCCTGTGCATGTTACCTCGGTCTCCCTGAGTTCATATTTGCATAGACCATGTTGATTTAAGAGACTTTATTTTCTGGTGTCCTCCATCCCCTCTGGCTCTACACTCTTTCTGTCTCCTCTTCCTGGAATTTGCTGAGGCCTGAGAGGAGGGATTTGATGGAGACATCCCATTTACGGCTGAATGTTCCAAAGTCTTTGACTGTGAGTGTCTGTCTGTATTTATTCCTATATGCAGAAGGAGGAGGAATCTGTTATGCTGTCTGAGCAAACCACTGATCTATGAGTAAAGTAGAATTTCATTAGAAGTCATTTATGGCTACCTCCCCAATAGTAGTATTTGGTTTAAACCTAGAACCTTAGTCTCAGTTTCTTGATCACTCAAACAGTGTTGCCTATGGATTCCATTTCATGGAGTAGGCCTTCATTCAAATCAGATATTGTTTGGCTACTCCCACAAACTTTGTGGCCCATTTCACTAGAGTGATTTTAATCTTTTTTAATTTGTAAAGATTTGTTTTGTACCCCAGATGTGGTTTAATTTAGGGAATCTGTGTGCTTCTGAGTAAAATGGGTGATGTTACTAAATTCTGCTGTCTCTGTTTTTGTTTTGTTTTGTTGCATTTGTTATTTTGTTCAAGTGACCCGCCTATTGGAGAAAATGAGTTATTGAATAATCTGTATTTTTAAATCTAGTAGTACATTTTTATGAAATATGAATTTGTTGTATAAATGTTTAGAACAGTAATATCTTCTTATTTAACTATTGCCTTGATTAAAGTGAAATATCCTTCTTTATCTCTTCTGAGTAGTTTCAGTTTTAAGACTATTTTGTCAAATATTAAAGGAGTGATACCTACTTTCTTCCTAGTTCTTTTGGTTGGAGTTGTTTGTCCTGTTATTCTGAGGTGGTGTTTATCATTGAAGCTTTGTTACTTTTTTTAGATAAATATATAATGTTATTTTTTTTCAAATAAAATTTCTACTTGAATATCTAAATTTTTAAAATATTGAATTATATTTGCCAAAGGGATTACAAAACTATTTTATACTTCTATTGGAGATTGGTTTCTTGTTGAAAACAGCCATATGGATTTTGTTTCTTGATCAATGCAGGTAGCCCAAGTCTTTTGATTGGAGAATGAAGGCCACTGCAATTTAAATTTATTATTGAATTGTGTGTATTAATTGTGGTCATCATGTTGCATCAAGTTGTTGACTTTCAATATTGTTGTGTTCTCCATGCTACTCTGTGTCTTAATAATTATGGGTTCATATATTTTTCCAAGTCTGTTTGCTTTGCTCATTTTGATTGCTCTATTTTAGATTTGGTTTGTTGAATATAAATGTTTTAGGCTGTTTGTGTATCATCAAAAATTTTACTTTTCCCTTCAAATACATCAGAAAGTTTTGCTGAATATATTCATCTAGGCTGACCATGACAGTCTTTGAGACTTGGAATGCATTGCTTCAGGCATTTCAGGCTTTCAAAGTTTCTACTTTTTTCTTTATATGTGATTTAATATTTTTCTCTTACAGCTTTCAATATACTGTCTTAGTAGTTAGCTATGATATAACATGGAGATTTTCTTTTCTTATCTTGTTGATTTGGCGTTAAGTGTCTTTCTTTAGTTTGTGAAGGATTCCTTCTATGGCCTCATTGAAGAAGGCCTGATCTATTCATTGACTTGGGATTTTTTCCTTCTCTATGTCTATAATTTGAACTTTTTTTTTATTTTTTTTCATAGTGTCCTATATTTCCTGCATGTTCCTTTTCTGTCTTATTTTTAATGTTTCATGTGTCTTACTTATTTTCTCTAGAGCTACTTTATCTTTGTGTGCTGATATTCTATCTTTAAGTTTTCTAGTTGAGTTGCTGTATGTTCCAATTCCATCTTTATCTCAACTTATGTCCTCTCCAAATATTTCTATCTCCTTATTGAACCTTGTTCTCATGTCCTAGATTCCTTTTGTAATCTACATATACATTGTTTGTGTTTATTAGACATCACCCAGGCATTAATTCTCCTTCAGTTTTTCCTCCCTAATTTTATTAAGGAATTCCTTTTCATCTTCTAACTCTTGATAAACTCTTTGATGAAGTTTGTTATTATTCTTTGAATACTGTTATTCAAAGAATGGCATTCATCTAGGTCAACCTTCTTAACACTCTGATCCTTTAACACAGTTCCTCATGTTAGGGTGATCTCCAACTGTAAAGTTCCTTTTGTTATTACTTCATAACTATGATTTTGCCATTGTTGTAAATTGCAATATAAATATCTGATATGAAGGACATCTGGGATTAAATCTGGGCATGTGATCTTCTTTTCTTAGATTGATGTCACATGGACAAAGAAAGTTAAGAAGAAAGAATGTGCAGGTGGGTTGGTCCAGGGTAGACACTGGAGAAGAAGCTTGTCTAGTCTCTTATATAAATCATTTTTTTAATTGTCTGTATTTCCGGAATATACTTTTTCCCTGATGATTTTTCTCTTTTTTTCTTCTAACTAGAACACAATCTCTAAGAAAACAGGAATATTGTCTACTTTTTATGGCTATATGCTAATTCGGGGACAGATTCTTATCCATTGTTGATACTTATATTTTTTATTATTTAAATTTGAAACAAGTTTGTTTTACATGTCAATCCCAGTTCCCGCACCCTCCTTTCCTCCCCTTCCCCCCCACCAACCCCCATCCCATCCTTTTTCTGCTCCCCAGGGAGAGTGAGGCCTTCCACGGGGAGGGGGCTCTTCAAAGTCTGTCATATCATTTGGAACAGGGCCTAGGCCCTCCCCCCATGTGTCTAGGTTGAAAAAGTATCCCTCTCTGTGGATTGGGTTCCCAAAAATCCATTCGTATACTAGGGATAAGTACTGATCCAATACCAGAGGCCCCATAGAATGTCTAGTCCTTCTAACTAACATCTGCATCTTGAACCAGTTCAATAATCATTAATTATGAAAATATACAGGAAGAACATAATAGTATTACAGGCAAAGTTATACTACTTCATGGTCTAGGTTTATCATCCTTGACTTTATTGTTATCCCTTTGGATTACTAACTTCTTTGAGGACTTTAGTTTGAATCAAGAGACTAGATTCCTTCTGTGAAGAATCTACAAAGACCACCCATACATTTCTCCAAGGTCTAAGGCTAGACAAACTTAAAATAGACCAATATTATTCAGTAGCTACCCTCCTGATCTAAAAAAGTAGTAAGGCCCAAAGTGGAAGTTTGAGTAGGAGATCTAGAATCAACACAAGCCTATATTTTAGGAGACATAATTGACTATGAAACCAGATTCTTTTAAGGTGCTAAGCTTTGGGGAGCTGTGGCTGAGTAATGACTATGAGGTGTGAATCTAGTACTAGCATACTAATAAGGAACAACAGGATTTATAGTAGATAGAAAGCATTTGCATTAGCTTCTAATGGTCTGACACCAGGCTTTCTGATGGGGGAGAGGGGTAGGGATATCAGTCTCTTAGTGGATATACATCGCCACTATTGGAAAGGAGACAAACATCCCCTTTTTGACTGACTGACTGCCAAAGTGAGTTGTTAACTCAAGAGAATGGGTATAAGCTAGGGATTTGAGAAAATGGTACCCAACTATGTGGGAGATCCCACTTACAATGACAAAGGCAGTCTTCAGATTTTTAAACAACAGTATGACTTTATTTGCTTTCTGGGTGTAACAAATCTGACTAGCTACATGAACAGTCACAAAATATGTTCCATGACTAGGTAACTGTAACTAGAAGTTATCTAGAAAGTAGTTTTCCTATGGTCAATTAAATTGAGAAAATGGACGCTTAAATTTGAATAAATTAGAGGGACAGGAAGACTTCTCAAAGAGGTAGCAGAATAAAGTATATCATGTAGCATGTATGTTTCCGCCAGCCTGCCCGCCGCTGGTCTGGCGTCCTGGCCCCCAATAACACGCAGGAGACTCTATATTTGATACAATCCTGTTGGCCAGTTACCATTATTGTTTATGGGCTAGCTCTGTCTTAATTATTAACCCATTTCTACTTATCTAAGTATTTCCACGTGGTGGTCTTATCGGAGCCGCGGCGGGCGTCCTGCGTCTTCCCTGGGCTACATCTTGACTCCAATTACTACTTCCTCTTCCTCCTCCTAGTCTCCTAGCCCCACCTATCTAGTTTTCTATTGGCCACAGGGCTTTATTAACAGTATGAGAAACATATATGCAGAATCACATCTCCCATCAATATCAGGCCTCAGATTTGTGACATAATGAAAATTTTGTGATATCATGAGATTAACACTGTAGAGAACACAAATGAAGAAATGCTGCTAAGACTAAGCTGTACAGACCAGAATGATTTCCAAAGAGAATTTTTATTTTATGGTCTGATTGAACACTGGAACTTGGAGCCAGATAAGTACAGCATCAGAATTCATGCAAAGTCTTTGATTTTCTGAAAATATTTCATTTTAATATTATGGTTGTTAAAAAAGTATGTATGTATAAGCTTGTAAAGCTGATACAATGAAGAATTTAATGCTCTACTGTGTGTGGTGAGCAAAAGTCCTACAGAGCTCCTCATGTCATTTTCACAGAGACCTTGCAAAACATATGCAATTATTAGAATACATACATCAAAACTTTTGCCACTTATGAAACCTAACAAAGTACTGATATAATTCATTCCACTGTCAAAATAGCACACTTCCTACTTTTCTTTTATCTTTCTGTGTCATCCATGAATGTTTTTTAAAATATAAAGTCAACCAAAAATCAGCACATTCTTTACCATGAAACAGAAAATGAAAGGAGAAGTATGCTATTTTTGGAAATCAGGGGGAAAAACCTGCAGGTTTCATGGGGGGAAAAAAAGGGAAAAAAAAGATCCAACAGAATTATAGCAATCCGTTATTTTATATGGCCACCCTGCATTTTGATATTTTCTCCAAGCCCTTTTTGCTTCATTTGAGCATGTTTTTCTCTTAAAACAAAAGTTTCATTTAAGATGAACTTTATTTTTTAAAGGGCTATTCAAATGCCATTTCAGACCACACTTATTTCCTCTCTTCCAAAGGTTCCCACTTAGATGTGAGCTGACACAATTATGGGTATTCTTTTTCTAATTTATTTTCCACACTTTGTGTTTTAGATCTTTGCATGGTAAGAAACAAAAGCTTCAGGCAGATGTGCTCACTTGAGACCCATGTTTTTACCTTCTCTCACTTGCCTTTCAAATTGATTGTAATTGTACTATTTTACACCCAAATGGTCTTTTACATTAAATACAGGGATTTCTCACCAACATGCCCCTGAAATAATTGAACTCTTATAAATCCTGATTATAAGTACTTCACCTCATAATACTTACATTGTCTAATACTCTGAAATATTTTTAATGTTTTTGAAATAAGTCATAGAATGCCAATATTGTAGATTCATTCTCTGGTGGATTCCAGTTGTCACTTCATCATATTTTATTAATTCAGGTCAAGATTTTATATTTTAAAAATTATATATTTACGTTTCTAACCACAATCAGGAAAGAATATTTAAACAAGAATTAAATACCATTTTATACATCTTTTTGACAAAAAAAGAAAAAGAAAAAAAATCATTAAACAATAAGTACCCTTAGCAAAGGGAGAGCCATTGAGAGGAATAAATTGGAATTACATAAACTCCTGATGGAAAATGAATACAGTCCATGATAAAGGCACTCTTAAAAAAAATCACAGACTGAGTGGGCTGAATAACAGACACTCGTTCATTTATTTATTATTCTTAAGTTTTTATAATTCTGAGGGCGGGAAAAACGACCTATTAGGTCATTACCTGGATTTGGTTGCAGATTAGGGCCTTCTTTCTGTCTTTTCCATAGTTCACCGCTCATTATGTAGGCAAATACCCTTCTTTTGTAGGAAGAGTGGAGGAAGGGAAGGAGAAAGAGAAGGTGGAACAGTCTTTGATTTTGTTAAATTTTTTTTTCTTATTTTACATATCGACCCCAGTCTCCTCTCCCTCCCTCCCTCTCTTCCACTCTCCCATGTCCCCCGACCACCCTCCCATCCCATTTATCCCCCTTTCCCCAACTCCACATGTAGGGTAATGCCTTCTGGAGGGGTCATCTAAGTCTGTCAAGTCATTTGGAGTCAGGACTATGCCCTCCTGCCTCCAGGATTGTTCTGTTTTGTTTTGTTTGTTCGCTTGTTTGTTTGTTTTTATAATTAATTAAAGTTTCCATTTATTTTGCATCCCAATTGCAGCTTTCCTTCCCCCTCCTCCCATATCCTTCCTCTACATCCTCCCTGTCCCCTTCCCCAGTCCACCCCTCCTCCACCTCTGTTTAGAAAGGCGCAGTCCCCCCATTGGTACCAACAAAACATGACATGGCAAGTTCATGTAGGACTAAGCTCCTCTCCTTGTATAAAGGTTGGGCAAGGCAACCCAGCGTTAGGAACAGAATCACAGAAGCCGGCCAAAGTGCTACAATCAGGACCCGCTCCCACTGCCAGGAATCCCACAAATAGACCAGGCCACACAACCATCAAACATATCCAGAAGGCCTAGGTAGCTCCCATGCAGGCTCCCTAGCTTTTGGTCTGTAAGCTCTCATGAACATGCTATTTGTTTCTTGGGTTCACTTGTGATGAACCTGACACCCCTGGCTCATAAAATCATTCCTCCTTCTCCTTAACAGGATTTCGCTGGTTCAGTCCAGCTGGGCTATGGATCGCTGCTTCAGTTTCCATCAGCTACTAGACAAAGGTTCTCAAATGAAAAACAGGGTAAATATCAATCTGAGTACAGGAGATGAGCAGTTTAGGCTACCTATCCACTATTGCTAAGAGTTTTAGCTGGGGTCATTCTTGTAGATTCCTGGGAGTTTCCCTTATATCAGATTTCTACCTGACCCTAAAATGCCCTGCACCAAAATCAAGTTATTTCTTTCATTATTCTCCCTCTCTATTTCACTATTTCCCATCCCCACTTGCCCCCATCTACCCAGGAGATCTCTTCTATTTCCTTTTCCCAGGGAAATCTATGCATCTCCTTTGAACCCTTCTTGTTCCCTAGTCTCTCTGGGGCTGTGGATTATAGCCTGGTTTTCCTTTACTTCACAACTAATATCCACTTATGAGGGAGGATATACCACGTTTGTCTTTCTGGGTCTGAGTTACTTAACTCAGAATAAGATACTTAGTCCCATACACTTGCCTGCAAATTTCTTAATGTCATTGTTTGTAACATCTGAGTAAGAAATACTCAATTGTGTAAATGTACCACTTTTTCTTTGATCATTCTTCAGCTGAGTAGCATCTAGGTTGCTTCCAGCTTCCAGACATATTTTACCTACTGTTAGTTCTAGGAATGGATGTTCTACTTTGTTTTCCTCACTTTTAAATTAATTTAAAGAATTATTGAAATTTTAGATTTGAGAAATTTTACCATTACACACAGGTTGAAAATGTGACCAGGAGTAAAAGAGTTTGAAAGATATCATGTTTTCTATATCACAATTGTAACAAATATTTGCAGAATAACCAGAATTGTCTAGAAGGACTGCTAATGATACACTAAAAGTTTAAATGAAATATTTTCTCAGGAAGTTGGAGGATTGTTCAATGGTTAAGAGCACTTGCTATTCTTTCAGGATATCTGATTTGGTTTCCAGCACCCACATAGTAGCTTACAACCATTTGAAACTCTACTACCAGGATATCCAACACCCTCTTCTGGCTTCCATAGCATTTACAAAGGTGGTTCAAATATATACATAAAAGCAAAACATTCATCCACATAAAATAAAGGCAAGAGTATTTCAAAGAAATAGTCATCCAACTGAGATATTTACAAGACACTTACAAATATAGGAAATTTGTGAAAATGTATATTGTACTAAGACTATTCACATGGGTAATGTACTGAATGTACTGTTTGCATTAACTACAATATGAGTAAAAACCAGAGCACTCATGTCCTATATTGAGCAATCTAAGGGAAGATTATAGTGTTGCTAGAAAAAAAAACAAGGGAGGCAAGAACTCCAAGCTAAACTCATAATGGACTTAACCATTTGTGTTTCAAAACAATTTGGACTAACATCAAGACACTTTACAGGAAAATACAAAGAGTGACAGAGAGTAGAGAGAGCTGCATGTAAAATATGGAACTTTCTAAACCATTTAAGCTGATTTGAGGTACTCTGAATTAATTATTGTTTGAAAGACAGTTCAAATGCCATTTCCTACCATGCCAGTTTCCTCTTCCATGGCAATAGTTAGAACTGAAGCTGGGGGGAGATGCCCTTCTTCTAAAACTGTCTTTTCTTTCACACTTCACATCTTCATTTAAGCAGTATATTCAAAGGCTCTAATGTGTCAAAGATTTAAGCAGTAGTGGATATTAGGATTTTATTTCACTGGATAAATGATAAATCACTTATTATTTTGGACATGTAGGTACTAGAGATTTATTTTTGCCAAAGTTGTTGGTATTGGCTAAGGTAACCCCTACAATTTAGTTTCTTCCTCTAGTTCTACCCATTTTAAGCCTGACGACTTATCCAACATTGTATGATCCAATATTCACATACGAAGTTCTGAGTCACTTATTATCCACTTATTATCCTGGAACTCACTTTGTAGACCAGGTTGGCCTCATACTCACATACTCACAGAGATGCACCTACATTTGCCTTTTGAGTGCCGGGATTAAAAGTGTGTGCCACCATGCCTGGCTGATCCTTGATTTTTAATGTGTGAAGTTATTCTATTCCAAAATAGGACACTGGCATTTGCAAGCAAGTCTTAAAAGGCAATGGACATGGAACTTTGTACTTCAGATCTAGACCAAGAGTTAACATTGAACTTCACTGAAGAAAGTTGTTCGAACCTGGGACAATTGTAATCTCCCTCATCTATAAGAGAGGTTTTAGGAACAACACTCATGAGGCTTGATGATTATTCTATAATGTATGGAGGAAAGATGAGGCAAGTACTTTGTCCATCCTTGAAAGTATCAAAGTCTCCTTCCTAGGAGCTATGCTCCCATAGAAAACCTAACAGAAGCCTGTGTGACCATGGACTACATCAGAGCCTGTTTCTAAAGATCTGGCTCTAGGATTCTTTGTAAATGATTGTTTGCTTTAGGAGAATGGCTACCTGAACACCAAAACAACATAAACTGTGGTGAAGAAGCTGAAAAACTCACATCAATAAAGCTGCAAAAAGGATAATTTTAGTTCTTATGAAACAACCTCAAATGGAGGTCCCACAAGTGACTCACTTGTAAGATCTCTGGACACAAGCCAGTACATGTCACAAGCCTACCTTCCACTCAGTAGTCTTCTTCTTCACCAAATGTTAGTTAAGCATTCTGGGGAGATAACTAAGTTGCAGTCAGGTTTTTCTTTGAGCCACCAGCTCACAAATAAAGACACAGAGACTTGTTACTAATTATGAATCCTTGGCCTTCCTAGCTTAGGCTTGTTTTTAACTAGCTCTTATCATTTGAATTACCCTGTTTATATTAATCTATTTCTATCATGTGGCATTACCTCTCTTCCTTATTACACTTCCTGGCTTTTCTCCATATCTCCTGAAGTGTCCCTGTGCCTCCTACTTCCTTTCTCTCCTGGAAGTCCTAGCTACTGGCCGTTCAGCTTTTTATTACACTAATCACTGCAATGTATCTTCACACAGTGTACAAATATCCCACAACAGTCGGTAAAGTGCTTACAACACACGCATAATGACCTGAGTTTAGATTCTTAGGATATGTGCAAAAATTGGCTATGACAGCATGCAACTATAGCACTAATAGTAGAGAACAGAGATAGAAGGATTGCTGGATCTCATTAGATATTCAGTCCAGATGAATCAAAGAACTCTGGGTACAGTGAAAAGTGTTATAGCAAAAGTAAAAGTAAATAAGTAAACAATAAGACAGAGAGTAACCAAGATAGACATCTAATGTCAGTCTCTGACCACCACATATGTGATACTTATGCACATTCACTTTGATGTATATTTACAACACACATAGACACACATGTCCATATACACATCCACACACACTGCATGGGCACTTTGATGACTGAAATGGTATTAAG
This sequence comes from Cricetiscus sungorus, assembly GCA_030556225.1. NCBI lineage: Eukaryota > Metazoa > Chordata > Mammalia > Rodentia > Cricetidae > Cricetiscus > Cricetiscus sungorus. The sequence goes on from JANBXA010000398.1 coordinate 44,887,002, forward strand.
TAATCAGAGTACATTTTTTATTATCCAAAAAAATGAATGGAAATGTTGCAGAATTCATTTCAGATTTCTAATAGAGATAGACACGACTCAGAAACACTGAATCATTTTATTTTGAAAATAAACACTAGAGCCACTTGTCTGTTTCATCATCTACATGCATATTACATACATAAATATACACATAAATAGTATAAAGAAACTCGAACAATAAATGTTTTTATAAGTCAGAAGTATTCTTTGAATTTCTTCATTGAGACTCAGTTAACTCACTTTAACAACTAAAACACACACAGACAAAAGTTACCTTCATAAATAATGCACATGTGATATGTGTTCCTGTATGGGCACGTATGCATTAGGGTGCACATACACCATCAACATTGTTTAGTGAGACAGTATCTCATTGGTCTAGTGTTTACCAATAGGCTAGGTAGTCTGGTAACTAAGTCTAAAAGACTCCTAGCTATAGGATACAAACACACACAACTACACAGGCTTTGACATTCTGATCATTTTGTTCATTTCTGAGATTATAATTTAATTAGAATTTCCCTCTTCCCTGTTCCCCCCTCCAAACCCTCCCATATATCTATTTCCTAGCTTTTAATTTTTATTACATGTGTGTGTACTTGTATCTACATATATGATTCTAAATATAACCTTTTGAGTCCATATAATGTTTATTGTATATATAATACACCTGGCCGTTTTTATGTTGTTTAGGAGAAATGAACTCAGGTCCTCATGCTCATTTGGAAAGCTTGCTACCACAATTTAAGAAAACATTTTTCTGTGATATCAGTTTACCATATGTGAGGTGGGATTCTAAGTACCAGGGAAATAAATTTAAAAAAAATTAAAAAAAAAAGGTCACTCCTTTGCTTGAAGTTATTTAAACACATAGAGGAAAGACAAAGCAAAATAAAGTAGTACACTGAACTAGTGGAAAACCTTGTCAGAACACACAGGAACTAGCAAGTGTCACCCAATGGTGTTAATACCTCTAGATTTGCACCCCTTTAATCCACCCTCCATATTAAATCTAAATCTGGCCATAAAACCTATGATATCAAATGCTCTACTGGATTCTAATAGTGTTAAGTTAAACAATTTAATCTAAGATCAAATTATGATCTTCCCTCTGCTTCCTTCTCTGACCTCCCTTCAAAATGCCTTCTTTTTAACCTTATATTCCTGGGTTTCAACTGCAGTACATCATGTCCCACTTCATACCCCAACCCACACTTTCTTTTCTCCCTAGAATCCGACCTTTATCTCATCTGTTTGCAGGGTTCCAGCTTGTTCTTTAAACACTGACCTGTTTAAGATATTCAGCTCTCTGTAAGCTCTCTCTTGCCCTTTCCCTGGCTCTGTCCTAATTCATGTAACTTTGTTTTGAGCCATGCTTACACAAGAACACTTAAAGCATTGGTCTAAAAGTATTTCTTGAGCAATTATCTTCACCAGTCACTAAGTGATTAGCTAGCTGGAATTGTGATGGAAACCTTTTAGACTGAATAAATGAAATACCTGAACCAAGGTGAATTTGTTAGCATTGTTTGGTGGCTTTTGCTGAACATAATTGGGATCTGCACAATGATTTAAGATGTCTCCCCCCTTTTTTAATTTAAATTTGAAACAAGCTTGTTTTACATGTCAATCCCCGTTCCCTCACCCTCTCATCCTCCTGTATCACCCCCACCAAACCCCAGCCCATCCCCTTTTTGCTCCCCAGGGAGGGTGAGGCCTGTCATATCATTTGGGGCAAGGCCTAGGCCCTCCCCCATGTGTCTAAGCTGAGAAAGTATCCCTCTATGTGGGATGGGCTCCCAAAGTCCATTTGTATAACAGGGATACATACTGATCCATTACTAGAAGCCCTATAAACTGCTCAGTCCTCCTAACTAACACCCACACTCAAGGGGTCTGGGTCAGTCCTATGCTGGTAGCCCAGTTATCAACTGGAGTGCATGAGCTCTCCCTTGTTCAGGTCAGCTGATTCTGTGGGTTTCTCCAGCCTGGTCTTGACCCCTTTGCTCTCATCGCTCCTCCCTCTCAGTAACTGGATTCCAGGAGTTCGGCTAGTGTCTAGCTGTGGGTATCTGGTTCAATGAACCTGAATTTTTCTGAACTCAAATTAAAGGTTGATAAATCCTCCTTGACTAACTGTATAAAACACATGAGACAATTTGGACAGAAGTTGATGCAAATTAAGGTCAGTGTGTATGTGACAGAAACTGAGGAATCCTCAGAGGTTCTTATGTTCTTGGCATAACAGGATTGGAAAGGGATTAGATAACACAGCTGAGAACCAAACAAGAAACACTTATGGCTTGGCATGATGTCTATTCTCCCTGGAGAATCATCAAAGTCCATCACCTCACATCATTTGGGGCAGGACATAGGCCCACCTCCATGTATCTAGGCTAAGAGAGCATCCCTTCATAGGGAATGGGTTCCCAAAGCCCACTTGTGCACTAGAGATAAATACTTATTCCACTGCCAGAGGCCCCATAGACTGCCCAGCTACCCCATCCCCTGACACCCACATTCAGGGGGCTTGGTTTGGTCTTATGCAGGTTCCCCAGCTCTCAGTCTGGGGTCCATGAGCTCTCACTTTCCCAGGTCAGCTGTTTCTGTGGGTTTCCCCAGCATGGTCTTGTTCAACTATGTTCATAGCCACATTATTTGTAATAACCAGAACCTGGAAGCAACCTAGATGCCCCATATCAAAGAACTGATAAAGAGAATGTGTGGTACATTTACACAATGGAGTACTACTCAGCAGTAAGAAATAATGACATCTTGAAAGTCACAGACAAATGGGTGGAACTAAAAGAAACCATCCTGAGTGAAGTAACCTAAACACAGAAAGACAAACATGGTATGTACTCACTCATAAGTGGATATTAGACATATAGCAAAAAATAACCAGCCCACAATCCACAATGGCAGAGATGCTAGGAAGCAAGGAGCACCCTAAGAGAGACCATACATTGACCCCCCCCCAGAAGGGAAAAGGGACAAGATCTCCTGAGTAAATGGAGCATGGGGGGAGGGGCTAAAGTTTAAAGGAGTTGGGAGAATCTGCTAATGGGGTGTTGTAGATAAAGGTGAGATAAGGAACCATGGAAGTAAATCTGTTTAGGAAAGAAATTGCTCTGAAAAAAAAAATTGACTAAAACACACTTCTTAAATGCTTACAGATACTTTCCTCCTAGGTCTTGAAAGGCCATATACATTTTCACTTTAAGTTGCATATTCTTACTGTATGGTCACAGAAATAATAGCTTGTAGTAACCTAAGCTATTACTAACTCCAGAGTCTATGTAGCTTTTTGTTATAAACTTAGCTAATATAGCTTACTCTATGGTTGAACTGTCCATATAGTAAAATTTGCTTTTAAAATTTCAGTTACTTTTGATTTAGCCTAGAGTTACAAAAAAAATGGAAATGTACTACTTTAGACCCATATGTGTGTGTGTGTGTGTATGTATGTGTATAAATGTGAATATGTGTGCATACATACAGACACATAGATACTATATACATACACAGTGTTTAAATAGAGTTACAGTAAAAAGGGACAAGTATACTCTAACTAGACACCACTATCAAATTAAAAAGTTAAGTGCTGAAGATGGACTACCTCCTTCAGGGTTGTTGGCAAGTGATGTCCCATAGTCCCTCAGACATTTTAAGCTATTATCAATACTATTAGTTACTCATCAAAACTTGATAGTAAGCCCCTATTGCTGAAAATACACTTGCATCACAGAATATGGAGAAATACAGATGATATTGACTTGCAAGCTTCATCTTTAATGGTGCATGGTGCAGGAAGATATTATACAGGTACATGAGAAGAAAACAAATCACTAGTACAATATTGGCATAGGCATTATGCGAGTAGTAATTTTTCCTTGGTTTCTCAAGAACAAGAGTAATGGACACTAATCTGCTATGGTGAGTGTGCTGAGAAGAATTGTGGTTTCATGGTGTTTTCATCTGGTCTGATAATATCTAGAAAATTCACAGGTAGCTACACATTTTTAGAAGCAATGTAATAAAGTCCTTTGTCATTCTTTCTTACAAAAAATACTTTTATAACTATATTTTAAGTATTTACCTCTTTGTAATATGTCACAACGTTATGCTTCAGGTGTCTGCTAATAGAAAGAAAGATCCAAGCTAGTAACAGAACTGTTTCAAACAACAAAGTAATAAATAATATTTGATCTTTATTCTTTGTACATATTAAAGAAATATTGCATGTAAATGTTGTATGTGTGTGTGTGTGTGTGTGTGTGTGTGTGTGACATATGTATGTAACTATATAGAGGCTAAAGGTCAGTGTCAAGTGTTCTCTCCATTTTTTTTTAAACAGGGTCTGTTACTGAACCTAGAGCTCACGAATTCGATTAGACTACCTGTGCAACAAGCCCCTGGGATCCTCCATCTCTTCCAGCAGCACTATGACTATAGACAGTTTTTTGTTTTGTGTGTGTGTGTGTGTGTGTGTGTGTGTGTGTGTGTGTGTGTGTCGTGTGTGTGTGTGTGTGTGAGTACTGAATATCTATAACTAATAACTTCAAGTTTGCATTTTACCAACTGAACTATCTTCCCAGATCCTACAACCTCTATTTCAAACATGAAGCTCCAGAGATATCCCAGTGGTTAAGAACAATGACTGTTCTTCCAGAAAACCAGAGTTCAATTCCTAGCACCCACATAGTGACTTACAACTGACTACAATTCTATTCACAGAGATTTGATGCCTTCTTCTAGTATCTGCAGACATACATTGAGGCAAACACTTGCATGCACGCATGAAATAATAAAAAGCAAAATCTCAAAAAATGGATAGATAAGATTTAGACATGAATATAAATGGCAGATAATCCAAAGAGTAGACTAAATAGCCAAGCAAGCACACTGGGCTTTTATTCAGTGATGAAAATCCAAACTTCTTGAATATGCTTTGTTATGTAAATGGGCATAAAATTGCAGTAATTTTAGTTTCCAAATCAATTTTGAAAACTTTGAAATGTTTAAAGTATGATTAATTCCAAAACTTGTAATTTCAGAAAAAGGAAATATTTCATTAAATCTTAATTTAACTAGTAAATTTGAAGTAAGAAATTTTTGTAAGCCTAAACTTCTCAGACTATTAAGAATTAGCTAAGGATACCAAGCTTTTATTTTTAATGTTTTTCTATTTTTTATGTACATTATACTAAAATTAAAAGTCATTTTTGTTGACTTTACCTGATATTCTAGAAAAGTGCTGAGTTTGTAAGTGCTGCTTTAGATTCAAAACTCCCCAAATGTAACTGTTCTCTGTGTCCTCATAAGAATCTCCCTATATAGAAGGCCAAAATGGAACAATTTTTAAAAATCAGCATTTTTCCTAACTCTTGATAGAACTGGAAATTGAATGATTTCTTTAGAATTAAATAAAACAAAGGTGGTTTCTTAGTAACTTTCAGGTACCTGTTCTGCTATGTGACTGTCCTATAGCTAGGAGTCTGGCCGGGTCAATCACTCACCTAGTGCCCCAATCTACCTACCTTGTCATGAGCATCTCTCTGCTCTGGTGTTCTTTAAATTGTATTTGATGTTTCACTGATATTCTGTTATTATGACCTTTGAAGCAAAACATTATCACTACCCCCATGATCTATGTGTAGTGTTGCAAAAAGTGATTTAAATATTAGGTAGGTTTTGATAAAGCAAAACATCCACATTGTAACTCAAAGCCATTTGGAGAAAAAAGTGTAAAAATTAAAATTGAAAACTTCAGAGAATTTTCCAGGAGCCTCACACCATTTCTGTATTTTGAAAAGAATATGAGAAACGGACACCAAAATAAATAATAATAAAGAAATAATACTTATTCGATGAATCAGAGGACAATGTTTTGAATGTCTGTTCCACATATAGCTACAGCAGTGACTAGAAATATTCTAAGTGGCACCATATGGTTTCTTAAGAACAATTAGGGTTCTGTTTCTGTAATGATGATGCATGAAATGTCACAGTCAGGAAGACTTGTGACTGCTTTTAGTCCATTGGTGCTGAATATCATAGAGTACCATCTCTTTGAACAGACTGCTTTGCAGCTTAGAGGGGGATTACAACTTACTAATATAGTCAGTCTGAAATGCAGATAAATTTACTACAGGTCATAACATAGCCGGTTTGAGAGTAGGACCTCCTCCTAATGGCTGTTCTGGGTTTTATTTAGCTACCTCATGCTAGTTCAAATGAAGCCAGACAATAAATAGGTAAGAGACTATCACAAGCATAGCACAGCTAGGCAACAAGTCTCGCTTTCCTTTATGCATTGTCTTTTTGACATGGGCTTTTGGGTGTTTGGTATGAAACTCTGAGCGGGATTTGTTTGCTGTAAGACTTGTAGCAGAGATGACTCACTACTGACATGATTTTCATTTACTCTTTATGCTTTAACAGCAGAATCCAATTTAGTGTAGAGTTATAATGTGGTCAGCTTGGAACCCCGGTTCTCAGTCTCCTTGAAAGTTGGACATCCAATGACTGCAGTCTAGCAATGAAATGTAAGTAGCCTCAGTTGCACAGGGGCATCTCACCTGGCATGTACATTGACCACTTTCCTTCTTTGATACAGAAGCATACAGCTAATCGTTTATTAATTTCTTCCACAGTTCAAAAGTGGCATAACAGCAAATGTGTAAAGCAGAGTTTCACCACATGTAACATCTTTTGATTCTTCTACTTGTGATTTCAAAAAGTCCCCAGATTCTATATGTGAAGGTAGAACTAAAGCTGCTGCTTGGTGTGTAAAAGTACACGTCTGGGGAATTCCTGTTTTAAAAAATACTTCCAATATCAGTTTCAGTCAGTTTACACAAAATGAAAGCGGAGTAGTACTCCAAGATTCTCAGTATAAATTATGCCTGAAAGGAAGCAGTTTATTTTTCTAAGGATAGCATCTATTTTTAATAGCAAACACTATAAACGTCTGTTCTTTCATGTTAATTAAATATATAAATCATATGTAATCAGAACATTAAGTGAACTTGATGATGCTGCAGCCCAGGATCTCCAGGCCAGGATTGACAAAGAAAAGGAGGGAGGAGGAAGGAGACTTCAGGATTCCATCCTAAGCTAGACAGCTTCACTAAGTAGTGCAAGAAGTACAAGCTTTGTAGCATTCGCTTGAGCTCTCCCTTTACACTTAACTCAAAGACTACCTGTCTAGGATACCTTCCTTCCTTCTCCCCATTTAACCTACAAAACCTAAAATGTATGATCCAAGGCTTAGCTGCAGCCTCCTCCAGAAAGCTTCCTCTACCTGCCCTTGCCCTCAGCATGCTCACCCCAGCATGCCCTTGCCCTCACCATGCACATCCTTGGCGCAGTAAGGATCTGTTCTCCTCCCCTGGATCCACATTGTAAGAACTAGCCTCTTGCATCCCATCCTGATGCCCTGAAAACAACTTCACTCTTTTTTTTTTTTTTTGTAATCATTTTTATTTAAGTTTGAAACAAACTTGTTTGACATGTCAGTCCCAGTTCCTTCACACTCCTGTCCTCCCCTGTTCCCCCCATCAACTCCTATCCCATCCCCCTTTCTGCTCCCCAGAGAGGATAAAGCCTTCCGTGGGGCGTCTTCAAAGTCTGTCATATCATTTGGAGGAGGGTCATTCAAACTATATGTGGCGGCTGTTCTTGATTGCCAAATTGACTAAATCAGGAAAAAACTACAATCCAGAAATGGAGGGCACACCTGTGAAAAACTTTTCTGCTTGATTTGAAGTGGGTGAATCCATTTCTAGTCTGGACCTTTTAGGTAAGAAGACACGTGACTTTTATCCAGATCTTGAGGTGGGAAGACACACCTTTAGTTTGAGCTACATTTCTGCTGGAAGTCTATATAACGACATGGAAGATGGAAGGTTTTGCTTTTTGCCTGCTTTCCCTCACCTTGCTCATACATCTACTCCTTTATGAACATTGGAGCCTATTTCTTTCAGATTCCATCATATACTGAAGACCAGATAATACACCTAGTCTTGTCAGACTGAGCAGCTACTAGATTATTGAACTTTCTGTTCACAGCTAGCCATTGTTGGATTATTTGGACTGATATCTGTATGTCATTCCAATAAATTCCCATTTTATATGTAAACAGAGAGAGTCATTTCGTAAGTTATTTGACTCCAGAGAACTCTAATTCACTGACAGGGGCAAGGACCACTGTTCAATGTGATATATGGCCAAATATACTTGCCTTAACACTCACATTTTAGATGTTGTACACCAATGAACTTTAGTGTCCCAGGGACAGAGCATGACTATGGGAATTTAGTCAGTTCTCTACTGTTGTTTGAACCCTTCTTCTGATTTCCATTGCCAAAGAGATTTTCATAATCTCAGACCAACTAAATCCAAAAATCCTTGAAGAGAGTTGTAAGCACTAGAAAGAAGCAATAAATAACCAATTTTAAGGTGTCATAGAACATTCAAATGATTTTGTCATTAAGGAAGGCAAAAAGTTTCAGGTCCAAGGAGCAGATAAGGGCAGCTAAGCGCACAAAGGGTCCTGGGCCATATCATTTATACAAATCTCTGTTTGCTTAGGCTTGCTCCTAGCACTTTGTAATAGATATGGATTTTGAAATTAATAGATTAATCTAAGCTCAAGAAAGAAAGATATAACAATGGAAACAACAGTGATATAGAGTACATCAGGAAACCAACCATTGGAAGAAGCACATTGCCCAGGGCAGAAAGAAGGAATATTCTAACGCCCCAATGATATTCTTTAACATACTGGTGCTGTTTACCAGACCAACTACAATTTGGCAATTTTAGTTTGAGATGATTCTTTTTTAAAAAAAATCAATTATTGCCAAGATTTATAACAAATTATTTAAAAGTAAAGCCAATTTTTATTCTTCATTTAGTTACTTGTTCTATTTCAGAGTTTGAGATAATTCTAAATGAGAGGTTTCTGGTATTTTCCCCTACTTATTTTCTAGATTATTTTTCTTCATTCATCATCTTTTAAAGGATTCTATAAATAGTTTTTATGTTAAAACATAGTTTTTTTATAGAATAGAATAAATGGGGGTCTTATATAAAAGATCCTACAGTGTGAAATATTAGAAAATAACTTAAGCAAATAATTGATATAGTCATTTTAATTTCCACCTTGTTATCTCTGACCTAGTTTTTTGGGAGTTTTTTATGGAGCTTGATTCTCTAATTTACAGGAGAATGTTAGATTCAGAATGAATGCAAGACTATGCTTATACCTCTTCTCTTTTGTTAAATCGACTATATTTCTTTCAAAACAAATCAGGCTAGCCAAACTCATTGTGGATATGGTTTTCCTAACAGCAAGTTTATATTTAATTAGCTTTAATAAAGAAGAAAAGCATTTTTTCTATAATTATGATTCCCTATAGAGAATATCTATCAAGGAAGACAGGAAAGAAAGCTGTCTTAAGTTCTGCTGTGCTGCTATTGCACCAATTCAAGCAAACAAAGCAGAAGTTAGTTTTCACAGACTAGTACAGGAGGGGATTTGCACCCCAATTTTCTATTTCCTGTAGCATACTTTACCTGCAAAACTTTTCCCTGAAGATTGGTCACTATGAGTCACCTCAACTAACATGACACAACATTCATCTGTGATGAAAAGTGTCCTGATTGCACAGATCCAATTTGTAGAATATATAAAGTGCTAAATGAAAGCAATTTAGAATTATGAAATGGTTGTCATTTACAGGCACTTCTTGAGGTTTCTCAGGGACAATGATGAGAATAATAAACAAATGATAACAGCCAAACCTGAAGACCCCAAAAAAGTTTCTATAAGACACTCACATGCTGACACATTCTGGCACAATGCATATGTGCCCATGACATAACTGCAGCATAAAATCACTCAGAATATTTAGATCCAACCCCTCAGATGACAGTAATGAGTTAGAGATGGAAGACCAGCTCTTCAGAGAAGGTACTTATTCATTCTGATCTTCAATGATTTGTTCATTCTGAGGTGTTTGTGTGTGCACACCCCAGGGACTTATACATAAAATTATAATAGCAAAGCTATTTTAGAAATTCAATATTTAGAAAAAGTATTTAGAAATTAAACCAGACCATCAGAAACCTGCACCAGGTATGCTTACAAAGGCAATTATATGAAACACTCTTTGTGAAACTCAACCCCTGTTCTTTGGGGGTATTTTTAGATACTATCTTATAAATTGGTTGCCTTTATCTTTTTTGAGTACTGCTGCTAAACAATATATCCATCATTGTTACTAAATTGATATCTAGTCTTACATGTCTACTTACCATGGTCTTTATTTTAGCTATGTGGTATGTTTATAAATATGCCAAAAACTTTTATTCTTGTTTTATTGTATTTATTTTGTGAAACATTTGACTATGATGGGCAGGTTGGGGGAAGAGAAGAAGACAGTAGTGGAGGAGAAAGAGCAGATGAACCTTGGGTTCTGGACTTAAGAAGATGCACTCACTAGTCTTCACTGTCAATTTAATAGAATCAAGAATCACTAAGGAGGAGTTATATTAATTGAGAATTTATTTCATTCAGAATAGCCTGCAGCCATGTCTGTGGGGAACTATCTTGACTGGAAATTGACATGAGAGCACTCTTCCCACTGTGGGTGGTGTCACTTGTGGGCAGCTGAACCTGGATTGTATAAGAGGACTGACTAAGCACAAGGCAGGAGGAGCGAGTTAGTTAGCAGCATTCCTCCATAGTTCCTTTCCAAGCTTCTGCCTAAAGTTCTTACTCTGATTTCCCTCAATAATGAATGAACTCAAAGATAAAATGAGCTCAAAGATAAAAAAAAAACTCTTTCTTTTCCAAGTTGTTTGGATTGTTGTGCTTATCATAGTGCCAAAGAGCAACCTTAAACAGGAAAAAGTGAAATCTATCCTAAAATTTTATAGTTCCTAAGTTTTTAAAAACTCATTGTGTTAGTCTATCCTGTGAATTATTTAACTTCTCTGAGCCTCAGTTTCATCTAAAGGGGAAGTCTATAAGCTATATACAGCAGAAGAAATAGTCAATCAAGTGATATTAGCTTCTTATTAATATTTCTGTCAATGTATGGATTGTTTGCTTAAGTTATATGACAAACATAAAAACATGTATATGTACATGTGTGTGTGAGTGTATAATCTATACATAGGTACACAAGTTCTCTCCAACACACACACAAACACACACACACAAACACACACCTGTTTTCTTTCTTACTCTAATATCAAAAACTCATTCATAAAGTCTCTACTTATTAAAATTTCCAAAGCACTTTCATGTGAGCAGAGTTAGGAAACTCACCTGTACTTCACAGAAAATGCTATTTTATTTTTTGTCAAAATTATGACATGCAGAGTATAATATGAATACATCTAGAAACTGAGTCATTTTATGAAGGCAGTTTGGATAATCTATTTATTTAATAGAAATCTAAAAGAAATTTCTCCCTATAAGCCCCAAACCACCCTGGTGATTTACTCAGCCTGTCTGTTACAATAACCATCGCCAGGGAACACAGTACTCACCAATGACCTATTGCAGACAGTTAATCAAGAGCAGAGAGACCAGCTTTCACAGTACAAGTACTTACTTGTTCTCAACTTTTTAAAGTTCATAATTCAGTCTTACTGTCATTTCTTTCCTCTTGCCGGTGCTTTTATGAAGGGTAAAGCTGAACAGAAAGAAAACCAGAGTCATTAACTGCTTGAAAGTTTAATGTGCTACCAAACCAGAATTAGATGTGATAATGAAATTTCCACTGCTGAAAGCAGTCTTCGCTAGCTGATGTATGTAGTGAGAAGGTGGTCTCATAACCAATGAAACTAAGAAAATACCTAATTTTTTCTATTTCTCATTCAATTTTTGTCGACAAAGGCCAAACAAACATCAAATTAAACTTCAGTTAAACTACTTTAAAAAAGAATATGTAGCAAAATTCCTTGTTCCTTTTAGAAAATGTGTTGTAAACGTATAGATGTCAATCAAATCCCTTTCCATCTAGAGACATTCTGGAGAAGCAGATATGATTTAGCAACTTTACATTTCTATGCTTTATTCATTTATCCCAAGAGAGCATTCCAAATCACTAGTGTCCCTTCCACAAAGCCTGACGCAACCCTAAATCCAGCATTCATGGTATAGCTAAATAAAATTCCAAAATTTCTAACTACAGATGGTTCCAAATTTTGATTATTCAATTTACAATCCTCCAGTCTTACTATGAAAGTTTCTTTTGAACTTTAACTTTCCCCTTCATGTTAGCTTATGCAATATGATATTTCTTAAAGATTTTGGGCAGCAACAGCAAAACGCTCATCCTAGTTGGCCAAGTGATTATGGGTGTAAACAGCCTCTTCTCTACAAGGCACTGTTGCTAAGTAAGGTAGGACATTCAGTGGGATAATATAATAAATACACTTTCAAATTATTGTCAACTTACAGTACATACCAACAGTTATATTAGGACATAATTCCACTTTAAATTAAAGAATATCAATACTTTACCTTCTGTCTCTATGCTTAATATTTATTGTCAGATGGATCGTGTACTATTCTCCAAATACAATACAGTCTTGCCTGCCTTTTTTTGTCTTTGCATATGCCACTTTCTCACCCTAAAGTTCTGGAGCAGAACTGCTTCTACTTGCTTCCTGCCTCTAGGTACCAACTGTGTCTTTCTTCCCACTACTTCCACTCAGGGACCTGTTATAGATCACCATCTGTTGAAATTATATTCATTTTAAATTCAGTTAACCTATCCCTTTCAAGCAAAGTTTTCTTCTTGCCCACCCCAAACTGGCCTAATCTCTTTCTCATCTCCATCCACCAGTTACATTAATTTACATCTGCTTTATCAATTTTCTTATCCTGTGGCACATAGTAAGAGTTTATTCACTGTGTGATTAGTGACTGTGGGTGATTTTGCATTTTTATTTACCCCCAGTCTTCTCCTATTCTTGTTTTTATAAGCTTCTTAGTCATCAAAGGTAGGGGGTGGCGAATGAATGCCTATTAATCTTTATAACATTTCATTATCTAATAGGCTCATTGCACATAATGTAGGCTTGGTAAATATTTCTTGAATTTCATGATTGAACTAGGTCAGTCAGTCTCAGCTAGAAGCACCTCAGTTTGCTTTTAGATTTATCAGGAGCAATGCTACTGATGCAAAAGGAAATTGTCTTTGCTGAATCATAACTGAATTTCTATCACACTAATCTTTGGAAGGTACCACTTTTTGAATTAAATACAAAACAGTAATCTTGTTGTATGTTACAGTTTACATTCTCTTGGCTTCTTTCAGGCATGAGGACATCTCTGTAAGGTGTTGACCTAAATTTCTGCTGACCTAATTTCCTTGTTGCAAACGGATTTCGGTGCAGCCAGTCCCCACTGCGGAAAGGTTTTGTTCTACATCACTGTCAAATTTCAATGACAAATGGAATGAACTTTGTTAGTCCTTCTGAGATTTCAGAATAGCTCAGGACATTCCCTTTTAATATCTAATAGGATTTCAGTGATTTGTCCTACCAACTATAGAGTGTAAAGGGGCCTCCCTGTTTCCTATACACTTACACTAGGCTGTCAGGTATGTCTCATGGAAGCAGTAGACACTTACTACCTGCAAACATTTTTACTGAGTAGTATCAGGAGAATGTTGCTAATGAAATGGAAATTAATACAAATGACAAAATGGACTTGCTGGGCTCTTGAGTCAAGTAAAGAAGTGTTTTCAGCACTAACAGACTCTACTTTGATTCTGGTCCTGTGTATTTTGAAAAAATTAAAAATAACTTCTCTTATGATTGAAATCAATATTCTCCCAATGGTACAAATATTTAAAAATTTATTTCCAATATACTGTAACATTTGTGTGTAGTTGTGCTTGATAAGGATCATGGTAGAGGAAAAAATGGACTTTAGCTCAAATAATTCAGTAGCTATAAAAAATATGCAACGATAAACAGGAATTATCAAAAAATCTTTTCCTTTGAGTATTTAAGAAAATGGAAAATCAAGTCTACTACTTTTTGAAAAGGGGGTATACCAGATGTCTATACATGCTTCTTTCTATTATTTTTAGAATCAAGTATTTACATTTAGTCTTAATATGGGCTATATTGATTTTGAAATTGAGAATTATAATAACTTACAATGATATGGTGAAAGTATCACCAACAGCTCAACAATGTTATGCCAGTGGAAGCAAATATCAGGAAGACCTTCAGGCACCATACCATGGGCAGTTAAAGATGTGGTCAGCAAATGGAAAGGAGAATGAAGAAGGAAAGATATACGAAAATGAACATCAGGTCAAAAAGAGATATGGTGAGAAGTTATTTTTAATAAGAACAAGATTAGATAAAATCAATAAAGAAAAATTTAAAAAAATCAAAACCTGTTGAATATCATTTTTTGTAAAGTGTCCGGGATGTTAAAAAGAGTAAACGATGCACCTTTTATTCTTTAGTAATCAGGTTATGTGAAAAGAAAGTCTAGTAAGTGCCCTTCATCACCAAGAATCTATTGGAAACAGACAAAGATCCAAGTGTAAGGAGAAGTAATAACTCAACTGACAAATCTATCACCAATGCATTGCTTTACCATGTTAAACAATGACCAGAGCGAGAACTGATAATTTAGAATTAAAAATTTTACAGTAGCCCTGTGTGCTATATTAAATCAAAAGCAAAGAGGAAGACACATAGTGTAAGACCATAAGGGGAAAATGGAGAAAGAAGAAGGGGCAAAAGGAGAAGGAACAGGAGTAGGAGGTGAAATATGTGGGAGACAATGCACCCTGAGACTGGTTCTTTAGCAACCGGGGTTAATATGGCTACATACTACAAAATAGACCCTCTATACATAGTGTTTTCCAGAATCTTTAAAGATATTTATTTTGAAAAGAAATACACAAGATGCCCTCATGAAATCAAAGGTCATTGTCATTCCAAAGATTTGTTTTAGAAAAGTAATATCTTGCCATATTGCTTTGAGTTACAACGACAGCAGCAAGAGAATCCTCCTATGAAGCAAGAGTTGAGAAGCTACTGCCTCTGAAAGAAATAATCTCAGTATACAGTGACCTAGAGTAGGTTACATGAATATTACAGACTTGGTGTGAGTCTCTCAAATCTCTTTGATAGCCCCTAATGAAAGAGCCCACGCAACCTCCATCTTGATGTGTACACGAGACAGTAAAACTTTCAAGATCCAAGTCAGTTGATAACTAAAAACGTATTTCTTATGTATCCAAACTCTGTGGAGAAGTTGAAAGTCATTTCTTCCTATGAGAGTGAGCATTCCATGATTGTCTACTACAGAAACCATTTAACGAACAAATAGCCTTTGGCTGTTGGGGTTTATTGACTCAGCATTGTCACCTGGCAGCATCTCTCTCTGATCCCACTGCAACCCACACCTGCTGCTCCAGAGTCTCTTGGTCAAACACAGGGAAAGGACAGCAACTTCTAAAACCCATTTTTACCTTATCAGGAACAAAGATGACTACTGAAGCAAAAGCCAGGTCAAATCTAGCTTTTCATAAAGTTGGTTGAGCCTGTTTCGGTTCAGAAAAACTCCTTGCTGAACCGTTGCTTTCAGAAGCCGCAATGGATTGAAAAATCAGAGTGTTTGAAAACCCATCATTCCCACAAGGATTTGTGAAGTGTTGAACGTCTGGCATATGGGTGTTCTGAATAAAAGGATTTTGCCAGGAGTTTTGAGATCAGAGATCCACAATTAATTCTGACTGCTTGGATCAATAAAGATTGTTTTCCTTTGAAACAGAGCACCTATAAAGTTATGTAATTTGAGGTATAGGAAAATCATTGCTGAACAAGCAAAGAGTGCTCAGCTGCCCACAGAATCCATTTGGTAATAATTTCAGCATGAAAAGTAAGACCATTATTTTGATGGGACAAATGTATTTGAAAGCCATAGAAGATTATATCAGTGAAAAAAGCCTATTTGAATAAAATATATTTTCAGCACAAACTTACTCAGGTGTAGTACTGTTCACAGCAGAAATGCAGTTCAGTAGGAGCTCTTTCCTAAAGGAAAAGTGCATGTGAGAATTCAGATTATTTTGTCTAGCACAGCTGCTACTTGTTCTGCAGAAGCAGGAATGCGACTGATGACAAGGTAGAATGGAACGTGACACCTCTGTTGGCAACCAGCCAAGAATACAGAATGTTTTAGCCAGTCTTGTGGCATGTGATCCATTTCTTAATTGTTGATAACATGTAATTAGGACAATCTTAGCCGAGCTTAATGAATGCAGTAAGTTAAACTGCAGTGCTTGAGTATACTTGGATAGACTTTGTTAGTCTTGGAGCATGGAACTGCAAAGTAACATTTTATAAACAGTACAAAATGGAATCTTCCCTTTACAAACTATCAGCCTGGAATTATGGCCAACATCCTAACCCACAGTATAAATTCTGTGCACTGTATAAATGTCAACTGATACTCATGGCCAATGTGCCCAAAATAAATTCTCCCTTTGAAGATTTTAAAGGTAAGATTTATGTGAAGACATTGTGCACATATTTAAAAATGACAGACTACATGCTCTTCTAATCAGTTATCAATCTGATTTATTCTGACAGCTCCTTTCTCAGATGGCTAGAGCTCAGTTTGTGGATTACAAGCTTTGTTTTATTTGATTGCAATTATTTTATTAGAAATAACTTATTTTTATTAAAATAGATTCTCTGAACTTATTTTTCACACCCTCATTACTTAACATTACAATGTCTTAATGTTGTCATAATAAAGGATGAGAACATCTTTATGTAGGCCATAAGTAAATTCAACTGAAATTTTCACATTTCTTATGAAAAAGATTAATTTTTAAAATGGAGAAATCCTATCAGTCTATGAAACAACACAAGATATTGAAAAACTGAGAAATGTATTCTAGCTTTTATTTAAAACACAACAATAAAACAAAACCTTGCTTAAAGTAAGTCATATTTGTCCATAGCATGCATGCATGATCGCATTCAAGCTTTCCCTAATGTTTTCTTTTTTTTTCTTTTTTTTTGTCTTTAAATTTGTTCTAATGTTACTAGAATCAATTTTTAGTTTCAGTCATCCCAAAGGAGCTGTCTTGAGTGGAGCTCTTATCGGGAAATTGTAATGAAGAATCAGCTCACAGAGCTGTTACTATGGTACTCATATATCTGAAGAAAATTTTAGTGGAAATAAAATTCCAAAGCACTAAATTTAGAGGTATTTCGTTTTCTAGTAAGAGGAATAAAAATAGCATTACTAGATACAATTTGAATTCCAAGAGGGAGATATTTATTCCTACATGATGTTCAAATGTGTACATTTTACAAAGCCAGTTTCTTTACGTAGTCCCAGAGGCAAATTAAAAATCATGTTACCTAAGTTTTGGTCTAACCTTTGAAGGACAGTGCCTAAGAATGGAGACCTTAGTTTTCATTTTGGTAATGTTTTTACACAGGAACATTAATGATGAAAGTGGAGCTATTTGGGGCTGTACTTTTATGTATTAAGAAAAAAATTAACAGTGATATGCATTTGTAGTTGAACACTAAGTTGTTTATTCTCTCTCAGATTCAGGGAGAGACAGGGGATGTTGTTGATATTGATAGTGACTAGAAATCCCAGGTAGAAAACTCTATCTTCCATTAAAAACCTTAATATGTTGGTGTGCACAAAGCAATGAAATTCTGTTTTCCATAAGTAAGAATAGTGAAAAGTTCCAGAAAATATGACAAAATATATTTCTGATATTATATTTACTCTTTCACATTTAATATAACTTAAATAAACCTCCCACTGTTCAAAATGATGCCCAAGTTCTCAGGTCAGATTTCTTTTTAGAAGCGTCCTAAGAGTCTGCCAGAGGAAGAAAGTTTTAAAATTATATTTCAATTTTTTACTTCATTTAATGTTTTCTGCGATTAAGCCACCAAAGAAACAGAAAAAGTCTACAATAACTTTTCATATTTCATCACATCTGAATTTCTACATTTTTAAGCAAAAAGGAATTTTGATCTTTCTCAAAACATAACTCAAAGCTGCTAGCAACCTCAAAATTTTCTATGAATGAGTGACGTAATGTAAATACTAGAGGTGGGACTAAGAAGGCTTTCCAGTTTTCTATACATTGCCTACACATTTATAATCCATTCTGATGTATGTCAAATTCTAGAATACAATACAGAGACAGGCTTGTGACTTACTGTGTCCTGGGCACACAGGAGAGCAAAAGAGCGGTTGTTTTATGTGTCCTACAAACTGTCCTTAGGAGGAGCAAATCAGAAAGCAACCCACAGCTTCAGTCTCCAAGTTCAAATGTACACTTTTCACTAACATGACAACATGAATCCATGATTTCAAAGACTATTTTAGGAAATGAGGTCAATATATGTGTGTGTGTGTGTCTCTCTGTGTGTGTGTGTGTGTGTGTGTGTGTGTGTGTGTACTTTTTATCATGAATTCTTGACTTGGGAGAAATTCCGGCTCAAAATTTAAAAAGAACACTGAGACTTCGTGATACTGCTACGATGTTAGAATGAGCAATATGTCTTTACACAAAGGTCTAACCCAATACTTTTAATTATCCATTTATACCATAAATGCAATATTCTTTGGTGAAAATACAGAGCTTTGTGAAAAATTTCTATAATTTTCTACATGTTTTCCATTTTATAAAAGTTTCATTTTCATTTCAATTTGAAAAGGCCTGTTACAGATTCCAAAATCTAATTGGAAAAAAAATATGAAAGAGGCAATTTCATTTTGCCTACATGGAAAACAGAAACACCAAAATAAAATTTGATAATCCTTTTTTTCTTTGACAATATCAAAGAAAAATACCAGTTTAAACTGTGGGGAACACTTTACTGTAAAAGTCACCTTAATTCATTATTATTATTGACAAAATAAGTATTTGCCTGATATTTTCCTGTAATTATTTCTCCCTTTTTACAGACTGTATACTAAACATAGTCTACTAGTTTTTTAATTTTTTATTTAAATTAGAAACAATCTTATTTTACATATCAATCCCAGTTCCCTCTCCCTCCCACCCTCCCATGCACCCCATGGATCCCCCCATCCCACCCCTCATCTACTCCCCAGGAAAAGCAAGGCCTTCCCTGGAGGATAATCAATGTCTGTCATGTTAGAGATCCACAAGGACAACTCTAACTAAGAATCTAAGCAATAGTGGGGATATCCTACTAGTTTTTATCCACTTTTAGTTCACAGCAAACCCTACTTGTCACTCTTGCTACTTGCTAGACAAAGTGTATTAGAAGTGATTTCCATGGAGAGTCAGCAAAGACTGTCACATCACTTTGAGGCAGGGCCAAGGCCCTCCCCACCATAGATAGGCTAAGCAAGGTATCCCTCCAAAAAGAATGGACTCCAAAAAGCCAGTTCAAGCACTAGGGATAAATCTTGGTCCCATTTAACCTCTCTGAGGAGTATGAGGGTAGGGTGGGGAGTTGAAACAGCAGGAGGAGGGGAGAAAGTGTGAACTAAGGTTGGTATGTAAAATGAGAGAAGATTGTTTTAAAAATGAAAGATTTAAAAATACACACAAATTTATCACCGAGTATTAAAAAAAAAAAAAAAAACCTGATTCTCGTATTAACTTAACCAGGAGAAAGAATATAAACTGCTCATTCAGCTGCACATTTCCAGGCTTTGAACTATCCAGGAAGTGTATTTTGTGAATATTAATCCAAAGAGTCTCAAAACATTCCTTAAAATCACTTTTTCTTTTAAGGACAACCCAGAAATCCTACTGGCCTAGATCAAGAAAAGATAATCACTTGGCAAGACATTTGGGATAATAAGCAGATTTGCTAAATGCTTTTAGAACTTACTTAATATTATAGGAATTAACCCCAGAAAACTCAACTATACATCTCTCATTATGAAAATAGAGTTCATTCTACTATGAACTCTCCAGGCCTTGTGATTGTTCTAACATGGTGGGAAGGCTCTGTACAGAAAAAAGAGAAGGTTGTCTGTTGGGCACTATGGGACTGCATCTTAGATTCCCATTGCATTTTTCCTCTTCTTGGTAGTTGAGTGCAGAAAGTCTCAAAAGAATTGCAAACTCAACTTTTACATCTGAATCCAGAAGGAAATTGGCCAGAGCTGCCTACACAGCAAGCTCAAGAGTGTTCATCTATCAGCAGTGGCTTTCCTCGATTCTTCTTGGTTTTAGTGTGGCAAAGATATAAACAAGGAGTTCCCATAACACCCCACTCTCAAACCCAAAGAGAACTGAGGAGGCAGCTGTGCTGAGACTTGGCAAACAAAGGACCTCCATAGCAGAGACCCAATTTGGACTTCTACCAGGGAGCTAGAGTGAAATAAAGCAGAGACTGAATTCTTGTACCCCCAAGCCAAACTAGTCTGTTGGCAAGCAGACCAAGCCAAGGTAACAGGTGTCCATATCATATGCAGTACCTACCAGACCAATAGACAAGGGACAGCATCACGAAACCAGAGATAAGTAGAACTCAGCACCCAGTGATGCCAACTCTTCCCTATCGCTCTCATGACTGTAAAACCACCAGCCACTAACTTGAAGGAGAGCCCAGAAGTGGACAGAAGGTTGAAAAATCTGGGAGAATAAGCATGTTTTCCTAAACAGACAGCATTACCTAAAAGGATGGTTGTAATTACTGGATTGGATTGAATTTTAAAATGCATAGGGCTCTAAATTTATAAGAAAACCAGAATAGTTATAGACAAAATAATCGAACTGTTTTCCAGGGACATCCAAGTTGCTGTGCTTATGAAGTCAGTGTTCCATAACCAACACAATGAATAAAATTTCTGCAGTGAAAATACCCACCTCCCAAATATATCTTACTCATCCTCACCTTCAAGATCACTACATGGCATTTGGTTTGCCAAAAAAAAGGAGGAGCTTTTGTGATTCGAATTCTCTACATGTGATGGTTATGTTAATCAATAGGCCAAATGGTCAATTTGATTTTCTTTTTGCTTTCCCATGCATGTATAAAGTAGAAGTATAGCTTTATGTTATAATTGGCACACAAAATAGTGGATTTTGTAATGATATTTTGTGCATGTATATTATTGTACTTTGCTCATGTCTATCTCTTCCATTGCCTTCTCTTATTCTTTCTTAGGGTGTGTGTGTGTGTGTGTGTGTGTGTGTGTGTGTGTGTGTGTGTGTGAAAACAACACTATCACATCTTAATTTGAGGGAACAAGTAAGATTGGTTAGATAAAGTTAAGAGCAATTTATAAACTCACTCATGCCAAAACTTATGCTTTGGGTCTGGATCCTCCAAAGGCCACCATCTGCCAGCTGATAGTATTTGGAGAGGTGGCAAAATTTTCAGGTTATTGGTCCTAATTTGAGGAAATAAGTCACAGGGTGTGCCCCCTTCAAGTGTGTGCTGAGGCTCCTTTAGCTGCCATAGGGATACCCACCATGATTTTATGATTCACCCTGTCATCAAAAATCAAAACCAATAGACTGTGACCTGAGACTTCTGGGAGAGTGAATAAAAGAAATAAACCTATTGTGGCAAGAGATTAAGTTAAGAATGCTTTCTGAGCAAGTACAACATGTGTGTGTTCAAATTCCAACACACACATGATAAGTGGAGTGTTCTGTGCATGCCTCTAACTCCAGCACCAAGTGGAGACAGGAGAATTGCTGGAGTTTGCTACATGCCAGTGTAGCCATGAAAACAAAACATGGAAACCAAAATAAACAAGTGAGTTCCAGGTTCAGAGAGGCACTCTGCCTTAAAAGGAACAGGCAGATAAATAAATAAATAAATAAATAAATAAATAAATAAATAAATAAATAAATAATAGGGAAGATACCCAAAGCCCTCTTTTGGACTACACACAGGAGATCCTGTACCACACATGTCCATACCACACATACTGTGGGGGCAGGAAAGAGAGGGAGAGCTGTTTCTGAAAGCATTCATTTTTCTGCCGCCATCTCCTTCTTTTTTAGGTCACTTCCATAAGAAATATGCAACAGCCTGAAGTACTTGACTATATATCATGGAAGAGTTAAAATAAACTAGAATCAATAAGGGTGAATCAAACAGAAGAAAAGATAAATGATAGAATAACCTGGAAAAATCTGTCTTTAGCTAATTTTAACTTTAAGCTTTATGTTTTGCGAACAAGAAAAAAAAAAAAGGTTTTGTCATTGGTAGTCATTAACTCAAAATTTTAAAGCCATTAGCTTTATATTAAACATTCTTGTTTCTTGTTTCAATTTTCTGAAATTAGAACAGGAAAAAAAGTGTTCTTTCAAGGTTGGACACACGGCAATACCAATGTATGTGCTACCATGGGGGAGGGTGTAATTTTGTATGGGTCCCACTCTTGATAGAGAACTGTGGACAACATAAGACTCCCTTGAGAAGGGAAATTAGCCTCTCCTATGGGTGATTCCGGTTGTCAGGTACAGAGGGCCTAGTGTCACATCTATATAAACACAAACAACAAAAATAGACCAATCAGATAGTATTAACATATATGTGTGTATACACATACATATATGCATGCATGAACATACACATACATATAGGTATATGCCACAATAATAATCATAGTAAAAGAGGCTATTGATTTGAGAGTGAAGTGATGATGGAAGATGTTATTCTGTAAATATGTTTCTCATACTGGTTAATAAATAAAGCACTGTGGCCAATAGGAAACAAGATAGGCAGAGCTAGGAGTCTAGGAGGAGGAAAGAGGAAGTAATAAGGAGGAGTCAACATGTAGAGCCTAGAGGAAGCAAGATACTGGCCCGCCACTCGGATAAGATGACCACATGGAAATACTTAGATAAGTAAAAATGGGTTAATAATTAAGACAGAACTAGCCCATTAACAATGATAGTCACTGTCCCACAGGATTGTATCAAATACAGAATCTCTGAGTTTTATTTGGGGCTTGCATGGTGGCAGGACCGGGCGGCTGGCAGGGAGGAACAAAGAGTGGGTCAGGAGGCCTGCAGGAAAAACCTGCCCGTAACATAATGGTGTTATAGTTTTCCTTAGTTAGGATTAAAGATAAGTTACATATAGGACTTTAGACTCACAAATATAGGATAAATGATATTTTGTTTAAGTCTTACAAAATGTTAATGGACTAAATATTGTTAACTGTGGTTCTTATTTGATAACTGTTGTATGGTATATTTTGCTATGTTAAGGTTAAAACCCTTCTTTTTATTTTAGACAGCAAAGAGGAGATGATGGGAGATGTTATTCTGTAAATATGTTTCTCATACTGGTTAATTAATAAAGCACTGTGGCCAATGAGAAAGCAAGATAGGAGGGGCTAGGGGACAAGGAGGAAAGAGGAAGTAGTTAGGAGGAGTCAGCATGTAGAGCCTAGAGGAAGCAAGATGCCGGGCTACCGCTCTCCGGTAAGATAAGCCACATGGAAATACTTAGATAAGTAGAAATGGGTTAATAATTAAGACAGAGCTAGCCCATAAACAATAATAGTAACTGGCCAACAGGATTGTATCAAATACAGAGTCTCTGAGTGTTATTGGGGGCTGGTGTGGTAGCGGGGCAGCGGGACCAGACCGGCAGGGAAAAACCTGCCCGTAACAAAGTGGCATGAGAGGGACTGGAAGGAGGAAAAGAAGAGGAAAGTTGATGTGATTCTATTTCAATTTTAAAAAATTAAAAATAAGAATAAGGTACCTTAAGCCATAGGAAAAAAAATTGTTCTTTAAGGAAGTGCTAAAAATTCTCCTTAAAATACATGTAGATTTTTTAAATATTTGGATTGTCTTTTATATATAATATATAATAATAGGTATAGGCATATAAGACATAAACCAAGGCCTCAGTTATTTTAATTAATGAATTACTAATTTAATTGCTACTGCATTTTATTTTCTTTGCATAAATCAATGAAAACAAAATAAAAAGATAAAAGAGTCAAATAGAAATAAGGTAGTCATTGAGAAAGAAAAGTACATTTTCTGGATGCACAGTAAAAATGCAAACCCCAAGTCATTTTATAGTAATCTCTATAATTGATATTAATAATCATCAGGGTATATCTCATTCCTAGAGTCTATCATAATGCATTGTCCAGATCAAATTGTCATAAATAATGCCTTGTCCAGTTCAAATTGTCATAAGCTTTATTTTTTGGCTTTCCCTGGGTTTTATTCATAACATAAACTGGAGGTTTAGAGGATTTGTTAGTTTATTTATTTTCTGTTAGCATGGGACAGTTTCCCTAGCTGAACCTGGCTTAGTCTGGAACTACCTGTCTGTCCTTCCTCTGCCTTCCAAGTGCTGGGATTTCAAGTGTATACTACCATCCTTGGAAAAATTTAGTAGTCATTCATTCATATAGCCCAAGCTAGCTAAAGATGACCATGCACTTATGATCCTCCTGTTTCCACTTTCTGGGTGGTAGGATTATAAGTATGTGTCATATACAAGCTCTGTGCTGTGCTGGGGATTGAACCAGGGCTTTACAATAAACAATTATCCTACCAGCAAAGCTACACCCTTAGCCCAAGCCCACCATATAAAATACATCAGAATGCTGAAGCTCCAATTAGGCAGGCAAGGAGCCCACTCCCATATACTCCCCAGTCTCAGAAAGACCTTCAAGGACTTTCAAGCCTTGAAAGACCTCTTAAAGCAGGCCATGTAGCCTCCCTGTGCTTCACCTGTAAAATGTGACTACAATAGTATTATCTCTTCCTCAGTGGGATACTGTGACAAAATTGGGTGAGTTCTGACATATAAAGTGATGGGAGATGTCATTCTGTAAATATGTTTCTCTTATTAGTTAATGAATAAAACACTGTTGGCCAATAGGAAAACAAGATAGGTGGGACTAAGAGACTAGGTGGAGAAAGGAGGTAGTAAGGAGGAGTCAAGATGGAGGATGGAGAGAGAACACCAGCTCCTCTCTCTGGTAAGATAAGACCACATGGAAATACTTAGATTACTAGAAATGGGTTAATATTTAAGACAGAGCTAGCCGATAAGAAACTAGTAACTGGCCTACAGCTTTATATCTAATATAATGTCCCTGTGTGTTATTTAGGTCTGGCACGGCTTGGGGACCAGGCTGGTGGGAAACTATTCATAACAATAAAGTGCTTGGGGAAGTACTGAATATACAGTAAACATTCAATAAATGATAGCTTCATTTTGTTATACATTCAGTCCTACATGTTTTCTAAATTTATTTTTTATTTTGGTGCTTATGAGGGGGGACATTGCTAGGGATGGAACCCAGGACTCTGTATATAAAGCAAGTACTATACTATCAAGTCACATCCCAGTCCTAAGAATGACATAAAAAATATTTTTACATAAAGGAAGACCCTGACATAGGACAAAGCCTTCTACTGTATACCTAAAAGTAATTCCAATAATGAAGACCAAGCTCTTCTTATGTAAAACAATAATCTTGTCTGGCATTCTGAGATTTAAGAAGAAAACTAAATTTCTGAGAGGTTAAATAAATAACCATGGATTACATAACTAATAAACAGCAATGCCAGAGACTGAATGCAGTTTCTCCAACCTCTCATCATGGCTCTAATTAGTTTCAATTGATTGACTAACTGGAGGTAATTAATTACAAACAGCTGGAGTCTGTATTGCCAAGGAGTGTTCCTCACTGCAGTATCATGAGACTCATTTTGATATGTTATATTGTCCTTATTACCTACTCTAGGTAAATAGACACAGGAAGTCATAAGTGAAGAAAGAGGAGTTACATTGTACACATGAATTATGTGTACTTCTAGGTTGAAATTTTTTCTGAGAGAAAATGTTGACCATATTGCTCAGGACTTTAAGAGGGGAAAGACCCTTAGTAGCTGCCATGCTCAAGACTTGAACAAGATCCATAGGAAACAGGTGTAAGTTGTTCCCCATCATTTTGTGACTTTGACAAAAGCTCTGGAAGGTAGAGGGGAGAGAAAAAGAGATTCAAGTTTCTAATACTGAAGGGAGCTGCCACTACTTGCCACTCGAGAGACATTTTTACATCTATTAAGCCAGTTTAAAATATATTTTCTGTTATTTGCAACCAAAATCTATGAACTTTTAAATGGGAGAACACAAAAGCAAGAGGGGGAGTTTAGAGTTACATGTTTCGGTCTTATATGCAAAGTCATTAAAGTAATGCTAGTATGTAAACTACTTTGGGTAGTAGTAGTACCTTTTGGATCTCAGAAATACCAAATACAACCTGCAAGGAGTAGAGTGTGAGGGCTCAGCCATGCACAATAGCAGATGTCTTTCAATGGTTGGAGGAGGAAACACGATCATCCCTCCTCTTGTTCTATTCATCGTATTATGACAGTGGCTAACCCATCTGGTTTACAGGTGTCAGCATCAGAAATCTGTGGGAAGAAGTCATTCCAGAAGGGAATGTGTAAGTGGAACATGCTCTGAGAAGAAAGGGAGAATCTTCTACCCACACATTGGGCTTTATGTTTCTGTTTTGTATCTTGTACCCCATCTTAGCCCCACTTCTCTACTGCAAGGCAGTGGGGAAAATAGACTTCAGTGAAACACAAGATAGAATGGCCCACAGTGCAGTTCTGGGAGACAGCCAGTTCCCCAGCATTGATGTGGTCTCACTTAACTCCTCTGGGGTGGATGCATGTCGAGGCTTAGTGACAGCAAGCTATTGCAGCAGCTGGCATCCAGGGAACTGAAGTGGGATCACTGCAAGAAGGGTGGGCAGAAGAAACACTCCAGAAAATGCTGGAGCATAATTTCAAGCAATGCCGCACTGTTTGGGAATGTGGGAAACCACAGGGGTAAACAGGCCAAGCTGGCATGCAGCAGGCAACAGAAAGGCAGGACGTTTTTAATGTGACCCAACAGAAAAACCAGATCAAAGATCTGGAGCAGTTAGCATGAAACGCCCATTCTACAATATTGATTCATTCTGTGAACAATTTTGTTGCATACCTACTATGTGTCACATTCTATGACACTGGAATCAGAAAAGGAAAGCATAATTCTGTCATTGATATATAAAAAGCCAATGCGACCAGACACAGATTCCAAAATACAGACAATTTTACTTCCCCCCCCCATAAGTGTGTTTCTTTAAAGTCCCCAGTCACATAATGGCAGAAATAAATAAGGCCTCTTTTTAAGCTACTCTCCAGAAAGTTACCTATAACTTGCATGGATTAAAGAACCAGAGACCAAGGAAGATGAAAGGAGGAGGCACTCTGGCCTCATCATCAATATTCTACCAGCACCCTGCACCCCTTGTGTGCTCATCTCCAGTGTCCTTGCTGGCGAAGTGAGATTCAGCATCTCAAACTCTTCTCAGCTGCCTCACCATTCCATGCATCACTTGGGCTCCTGGTCGAGCAGCTGCCAGAATTTGTACTGTCTTCTTTTCTGGCCCTCTACCACTTTCTGAGATAATGACATTTTTCCAAGTCTAGACTAAGGAGGAACACACCACTTTATTTTTTCAAATCTGTTTTCAAACTTCAGGTCTTAAGTTACCAAAACGTAGTAAACTCCTTACTGCCATTGTCTTCTTTGTTGTCCCTGCCCTGAATTGGGCTAACTTCCTGAATACAGAGGAAGGGCAGTGGTTATAGGAAACAGAGGCACACAAGTATCAATTCGTGTCTACAAAGAACACTTCACTGGGTAAGTTGTGTTCATCTTTGGAAATGGAATAAAATGTCCTTAAATGGGTTCATCAAAAGAAGAGAGTAAATGAGAATCAAACGTATGGGAGAGGTTTCGCTAATACATAAGATTAACCCAACAATCTTGTACGTCATGAAATACTATAAAACAATACAACAGTGTGGAATATCACAGAATATGAAAGTTTGAGGTCATTTATAGGATGTTGTGCTCACAGGTGGGAAAAATGAACATCGGTACATTTCATGTGGATAAAAGACATTTTATTAAAAATAAATTCTCCTCTCAAGTAATACATCCTGACAAGTTTTCCCTTCCTACACTCCTCCCAGCTCTCCCTCTACTTCCCTTCTCCCTCAGATTCACTCCTGCTTTGTTTCCTCTTCTGAAAACAAAAGGCCTCCAAGAGAAGACAGATAAACAGAAATAAGATATATACAATAGGGCAAGGCAAAAGCCCTCATATGGAAAATGAAAAGGACACCCCAATAGGAGGAGAAGTGTCTCAAGAGCAGACAGTCAGAAATACAGCTGCTCCCACTGTCAGGAGTCCCACAAAACACCAAGCAAGCAGACATAAGGTATATGCAGAGGACCTATTTCAATTTCATATCATTTCTCTCTTGCTATAGGTTAAAGACACTGGAAGAAAGATTAAAAACAAAAAAAACAAAAAAAAAAAAAAAAAAAACAGCCTGAGGAGGGAGGGCCTAGTCCCTAGTCCCTACTCCAAATGACTTGACAGATTTTGTTGACCCCTCCTGGAAGGCATCATCCTCCCTGTGGAGTGGGGAGGATGAGATGGGAGGGTGGTCAGAGGGCAAGGGAGGGAGGGAGAGAGAGAGGGGGAGGAAGGGAAAGGAAATTAGAATAAGAGCAAAAAGTTTAAAATTAAAAAGAAAAAAGAAAACCAGCGTGGAGTAAGGCCCCACAACATGCGTCAGGTACAAAATTACAAATACTCTCCTATCATACTTTAGCAAGTACCTATTTGACTATGAACTTCCATTACAACACTTGAATGACCATTGTGTCCCCAATACACTTCTTGCAGCTCTGAATTAAAGTTTCAGTGTGTTTCAAAACTGATTTAAAATATCTTTCGGTGAAAGCATGTGGGGACACAACAGGCAGACAGTGTTCACCAATCATGAGTATTAGATTTCCTTCCACCAGTTTGTCTTGCAAATTCTACTGCACATGTGAAAATTCCCTTTGCACCTTTAATCATCATGCAGCCAGTATACGTGCAACAGAGAACAAAATCCTCAAGTCACACATCACCCTTTCCAGCTTGCATTCAGAATTTTGAAGTTGAGCATGCTCAGTGGATCTAACAGGGATTGCTACTGAGGCCTCGACTCTAAATAAATAGTTTAAAATAAAAAGTTGTATAAATATCAGGCTGTGCCAATGATGCGGTTTGAGAGGGAGTGCTATAAACACAAAGTAAATTGAATGGGATCTGCTTTTGTGGGGTAGAGGGCTACTTAGACTGGTTATTATAGAGAAAATTTTGTTGTGTGGTGCGACAGCACGTACCCATGTGGCTAACCTACAACTGGTAGAAGAAACAAATCCCACCCATACCTCGGACCGGTGCCACAGCCAGACCACAATTCCTGTGGGGATGAACTTAATTTGCTGAAAATGAAGGCCAGGCTCTGTTGCAGCTCATTAGCTGGTTACAGACACACTGCTAGAGAAGAAAGTGGAATTTGGTCGATGTTCCAACTTCTACATGTGCTGTGAATAAAACAGACTATTGTTTTTTTGATAAAGAAGTATTGTTTTGAATGTGCAGATTGGCTAAGTGAAGCCAGCAGAATTTTTTGGCCAAATATAGTCTCTTGCTCACACCGAAAAATCCTAGCTTTCAAATTAGGAGCTGAAGTCATTGAAAAAAAAAAAAGTTTACATTCCTGCAGCCTGCTGCAGCAAAGCCAAACAAATGTTTGGCTTAAAGTTCACTTACATCTCTTTCATGAGCCTTTTCTTTAACACAGAAGTCTGAAAAATACTGTTTCTTTTTATCAAGTCATTTAATATCCTGTAGGATGTGTGTGTGTGTGTGTGTGTGTGTGTGTGTGTACTTGTGTTCACCAACAGTATTACAGGGTTAGTGTAGTAGTATAAACCATATGGGTCATACTTGAATTTAAAGAAAACCATGGCTTTATAGCTTCTGGCATAATTTAGGTCACAGTCACAAACTGATTTTTTTAAGCATCATTAACCACTGAATGGACAAGGAGTGTGTTATTTTCAAGAAGTTTCTTTGGTGCCAGTTCAGGCAATAAAAACTAAAGATGGGGTCAAAATGGGAGGGTAGTTTAGTAGGCAGTTGCCTTTCCAAAACCATAAAAAATGGCATGCTCTCTGGCATTGAATTCAAGCACAAACTTTTCTCTAGGAAAACGTCTTGATGGCCAGTTTCTTTGTAGTCCACCATATTAGTATTTGGGCACTGTGACATGCCCACAAAGATGACCAAATTGAAGATTTGAGTAGTTTTAGGATCACTGGTACATTTTCCTCGTGATACCCTTTGAAGGATACCCAAACTATTCTACAATGCAAATCATTTTGCTATACTGATGCCATTCACATTAAACAAATTCTCTGTCAAGAAACAGAAGTAAAATATCTCAAATCAAGCCTTTTTATAGCCCTTTGACTAGTGACAATCTAGTCCTGAAGAAATGGAAATGATGGCAGTCCTGTGTGCATCCTTCTCACAGCTATCTTTGCTTTCCGCTGGCCCTGGGAACAGGTGAGATATTTTGTTTGCAGGAGTACTTTTAAGTTTTCCAAATGCAAAGTTATGGCAGAAAAAGATGTCACAGGATCAAATTGTAGTGCCATGAGCCACTGAAGCTCTCCTTAGATCAGTTCTAGTTCCTTCCTCGCTTTACACAAACAACATTAGAACTATAGCAGGCAGTTGTCATCTGGAAAGAACACATGAACCATATATCACATATTATTTATATAGTAACTTCTATCAATGAAACATCAAAATCCTGATCTTTATATCTACAGAGTCCCTAAACTCTCTATGCTTTAGTGTTGAGTTGTTTAATAGGATTTTACCTATATAATGACATAATTATCATAGTGATCATAGTATCAATGTGTGTTTATTTTGTCTGTTCATTGTTTATTTTTCCAGATGTTCCATATATAAATTCTTATGCTGTTTTAGTGTATTGCAAATGACCAACATGACTTTTTATTTATTAAAACCTGTTAGGATTAATTCTAGAAAGGCCATAGATTCTATGGCATAGAAGAGTAAAGATCATCTTTTCAAAGAATGGCTAAACGTATCCTTGAATTCTAAACACAGAAACACAACTTTAGTGATTTATGTCCAGACAATGAATTTTCACAGTGTGTATTTGTTAGGTACATGATTTTAATTTAAGCATTTCTACTAGTTTCTAAGATGTGTATGCCATGACCTCTACAAAAATAAGTTTTAGAAGGTAAAATAACCTTTTTTGCCATGACATTACTGCAGATATTCACTGCCGTATCAAGTCTGTGTGCCATGATATTACTGTGGATATCCACTCCTGTATCACATGTCTGTACCTCCCTTTCCTACTTTTTCTTTCTATGCTGGGTTCGCAGTTAAGATTTGCTATTGCTATGCCTGTGTCTAGTGACATTTCACTTCCTTTCTCTCAATCTGCTCTGAGATAGAAAAGGAGATCTAAGTCTGTAAAGAGTTTATGTTAAGAGTGATCAGTATGATTTTGGCTAGAAAGCTGCTATTTATGTCCACTACATTTTTTGCAAGAAAATTTCAATACAGAAAGTAAGGGGTTAGTATAAAGTACAAATCCTGACCATCTCTATACTATTCCAAAAAAGTCAAAGAAATTTAAGTTGAACACCAAATGAACTTTCCTTTGTAAAGCATTTCCATTTTGATACTAGTTTTTATCTTCAACATCTAAAATGTAATCTCAAATTAAACTGTATTTTACAAAGGCCAGTAACTTCCACACAGACTTTCTCTTTTCTGTGTTATGGTTATAACCTGAATACACTTAGCTATTTCAGGTAACAAGGAACACAAGTTTATTCCAGCTAGTATAAGTTTTCACTCTTATAGGGAAGCCAAACACATCACCAGCTTTACAACAAACTCCCTAAAGCATTCAATGTTACTCAAAGATTGGGAGATTGTTCACGCTATTATTTATGACCAGCTTTTACTATTGTATCTCAGAATGCTTCTGCTTTTGCTATGGCTTCAACATCAACTTACTGAATTTTAAAATGTAAAAATAATCAAAACTTTTCACTACTAGATCTGTTGTCTCATACATTAAATATTCCAAAACAAGAAATACCTAATGTTCACCCATGCAAGCGCTCATGAATGTGGATCTGAGTGTGAGACATTTCCAATATCCACAGTATAATTGTGCTAATAGTGGTACTCAAGTAAAGGTAAGATCATGAGGGGTTATGCATTCTAATCAGTCTAAAGTAAGCAATTGTAGTTTTTACCCCAATTTTTACCATAAATAAATTAATAAAGCAGTGTTTAGAATCTTGTTACAACTGTAATTACAACTTGGGCTTCCCTACTTTTTCCTGTCACTCAGGATAGACAGACTTTCAGAACAGAAGCAGCCTAAAGATTTCAATTAGAAAACAGAATGAAAGATGGTTAAGGAGAAAATATTCAAGAAAATACAGATGCCTTGGGGAAGCGTTAGCCCTGTGCAATCCTCAGATGAGGAAATGTACAAGTATCACTTCACCGGCTTCCTGAGCATGTTCGCTCTTGTGAAACACTCCTCTTAGTATCCTGAGAAAAGAAGCAACTCAGAAGGAAGTGTGGTGGAAATTTCCAAAATACATAGAGCCTGTTTGGATAAAAACAGTGAAGACAGGCTTCTATATTTAATGACAGGGCCTGGGCTGCTGACCTCCTGTGATCACTGGCTCTGTGTGCTACACTTTGGTGAGTTTATGATGGTGTAACTCACCCAGCAAGTGAAGCACTCCCTTTCCCTAAGTGCTGTTTATTCTTAGCTTATGCACACAAAGAGTGAGGAAAGTTGTCAACAACACATTCAGTTTATACACTGAATACTGCTAAGAGCCAGTGGACTTAAGTGAACCAAAAGCCCTTATAGCCTGAGAATCTTTCGTCCATTCATTCACACATACAAATATTGACTCTGGACCTACTATGTGCCAGTCATAACAACAGGAAGGGTTAGTTGGGAAAACAAGTAGAAGAGGACACAGAAGAAGCCAAGAAGACTTGAAGGAGGGAAAAATACTTTGTTTTGTATTAATTAAACAGGAGTGCTCGCTCATATTAAATATGTTCCTTTCTAATTTAACCCATGATACTCTGAAGGACATCATTCTACCCAAAATTCTCATAGGAACTTAAAAATACATACACATCCATTCTTTAAAAATAGGTTTAAAAAAAGAAGAAGAGAAGAAAAGAAAAAAGAAAAGAAATGCAACTCTAAGCATATCTGGGGCAGAAAATTATAATAGCATAAGGAGATGTCTAGTTTTGTGAAAGTAAAGAAAAATTACACATTTATAAAGCCATTTATGTGTTTGTTTTACAATTAGAAATCAAACATTAAAGTGAATACTGTAACAACACTGAATTGGTAATGGCGTTAAGATAACAATTTGGGAGAGCTGGAGGAAATGGAAGACAAGCTTTTTCATCTGGATCATAGTATTTCTTGTAAAATGAATCCCTGTCCTTAGGAGGCGGGATTTAAGAGCTCGGACCCAAGGCAGGGTGTTTTAATATCACTTTGTGAATTGGGACAACAGAAATAGCACTTGTTCAGAAAGTGTTTCCAAGTCATGATTTCTAGAAGTCTCCTCACTTATCACTATGTCAGAATATTTTTCTCCAGTCCATTAAAAAGCAGGCTTTGCCTTTATGCTGCTTTCAAAGATTCCGAAGGTTCACTCCCAATGTCAGACTACAATAAAACTCAGTGTAATGTGAACCACTCTATGATATTGCCTTTCCTTATTGCCTTTCAGTTACACCATTCTAAATGCAATAAAGGAGAAGTTGCTCTGAATGGGACAGGGAGAGAAATGAGTATCATTCTTTGAGTTGAAAAGTCACAAACTGTAATAGGCTAACAGCTTAGAGGAGAATTTCCTATATTGACGCCTGGTTGTGTGTGTTTGAACATCTGAGTAGCCTAAAAAGTATACAGGATGGCCTATTTCAAATCATGATGGTTTGTATTCGGCATGCATTCCACAGTGGGCAATAAAGCAGTGCCCTAGCCAGATGCAAGTGCAGGGGTGTAAAAGAGCAAGCTGGAGCTGAAATGTGGTTGTAGGAAAGAAGAACATAACAGATCTGTAAAAACAAGACTCTTCCTTTGATTTGGAACCTGACACTCAACAACAGGTCAGAGCCATTCAGGGGGCTGTAAACCTAGGAATGTTCTGAGATGCTAGTTGAGCTTCAAATGATCTCAGGAAGTTTATGTACAATCTTGGCACCAAACAGCCTGTGTCTCCTTATGTATAAACTCAAAGCTAAAAGCCTTGACTGAAACACAGGAATACATGATGCAACCCTTGGCTTTAGGGTACCTTTCATGGACTCATGCAAGAGCTTGTGGGTGGTAGCACTGGTTTTCTGGATGATGGTAGGAACATTCTAAACCTAAAACATCGAAAATGCTCTGAGCATTTCAATGGTGAATTTACATATGGTCATCTGTTTATTTTAAGATGAAAAGAAGGACTGCCAGACAATCCCAGCCTATAAATACCACTGTCCCTAGTCATTATTTTAAGTGTTTCCTTCACCCTCAAAGAAAGGGAGAAAAAGAAGGGGAAAAAGAAGCTCTAAGATTTCAAGCGTAATTGTATTTTGAAGTAGCATCTGAAGAATATGAATGATTCCTGTCCAGGTCACATCTTGGGTCGTTTTCCTGACGAATTCCCACTAATGATCCCTTTGCCTAGGACCTAAAATAAACCCCTCTATTCCTCCTACCAAAGGGAGAATAACAAAAGTCTCAGGGCTTGCAGGGAAATGATCCCCTGTGACATGAATGAATCATGCAAGGCATTGAAGCAAAGGTTTCCTTTGAAAACCCTCTTCCTTCGAGGGACCCTTTGCACTGACATCTGATAGAGAGCACACAACGGAACCCCAAGTCATGCACCAGACAAGCAGAAAAGTTCTGTTTAAAGTAAATGCTTGGTCATAGTTCAGTTTCATGAAAAGTTAGACTTATAGATAAACCTGTAGGGAGAAAAATTGTGCTATACATTTGTAATCTCAGTTATGAGTTCCAACATTCACCCCAATGAGCTTTTCTTTTTTTTTTGGTTGTTTTTTGTTTTATTTCATTTGAGAAAAACAGAAAATCTGATTCTTACGACTTATTCAAAATTAATATTCCAAAATAATTTGCATTCTGTGTCTCCTACAGTTGCCTTTAATATTAAGAAGTCATACTGACTGAGCCAATTCTTGAACTGCTTAGCAAATATTCTGTTAAAGACTCATTATGAAAAATAAAAATGTTATTGTCTAGAATATGTCTTATCAGTTTTGTTCATGATATATCCTCTTAACACTTTCATTTTCTGCATTCTATTGCAGTTATTAAATTGCTAAGAGTTACAAGTTCTAGGATTCTTTAATATCTATGAGCAAAGCACTTAAGTCCAACAATTAATTTCTTAAGCTGCATCTTTCCTATCATAAAAGGCATAACAATAAATCTACTTTTCAACATATACTTTATATAAATTAACCATAATTATAAAATTAACTCATTTGTTAGAGATTTTTAATTTTTCTTTATTGAAATTCTAATTTTCTTAATGATTTTGGCTGTTACATACTTAAAGTGACTCAAGAAAGGAAAAAAGAACATAAAGATATATATGTTTAAAGTGCTATTTAAAATCAAGACTCTCTGATATACTTAGCTCAATGAATTGCATTTTTGGACATAGGATTTATAAAATATAATATGATCAACTTTAAAATTTTGGAAATACAATAGAGGCAAAGACAGGAAAAGTTATTTATGATGCCATATGCTGAGCCAAATATAATTGAAACTTAAACTCATGCCAAAATGAGAAAACACTGTATGGTTATCTTGGTGGGATCAGTGCCTCTGATCTAGGCGACCACACCACCAGCCTCAAAGATAAGCTGTTACTTAAATACCACCATTCTAAGGAGACCCAGAAGTCAACATCCCAAAACAGCATCTAGGATATAAATATAGATAACAACTGAAGAATTTAGGGCTGAAAGCAACATCTGAGAACACTATTGATGAAGTCACCTGTTTTTGAAGAAAAAAGGAATTGGAGAACTATGGTATCAAATTTAATATATTTATTTACTTGG
Organism: Cricetiscus sungorus; assembly: GCA_030556225.1. Taxonomy (NCBI): domain Eukaryota; kingdom Metazoa; phylum Chordata; class Mammalia; order Rodentia; family Cricetidae; genus Cricetiscus; species Cricetiscus sungorus. The sequence goes on from JANBXA010000398.1 coordinate 44,923,171, forward strand.
TGGGAGGCTGTGACATGGCAAGCAAGCGGAAGTCAGAGAGGGAACTTGAAGGGGCTGGTTCTGTCCTTTCATCCTGTGGGTCGAAGGAGAAAACTTATCTTGTCAGACATGGGAACTAGAACCTGTATCCATGTATTTGTCTTGCTGGTATTAATGTACCATTTAAAATATTTTAGTAACTTTTAACTGATACACATTAAAATAAACATTTATTGGCAGCCCTGTGATATTTGATACATGTATGCTTTATATAATGTTCAGGCCAGGTTAGGTGCATTTATTTTGTTAAACATTGTTCATAACTTAAGCTGAAAACAGTCAGCATTCTTTCTACTGTATCTTTGGAGTGTATAGTACATCTGTAGTCATCCTATCATGTGGTAACATTAGATATTCTTAATTCACCTAAGAATAATCTGGAACCCTTTGATCAACCTCATCCTATCATCATCTATCCCTCTCCTCTATCACATTCTCTGGTAATTACCCTTGTAACTTCCATATGAACAAAATTTGAAATTCAACATGTGAGTGAGGTCATGCCATATTTGTATTCCTGATCCTGGCCTATCATTTACATAATGGTCTCTATTTCTACCTCTGTCATTCCATATTGACAGAACAGTTTTCATATATATATATATATATATATATATATATATATATATATATTTGCTGATTTCATTCTTCTGCAAGTTTGTTTTCATGTTTCCCAAAAGCATTTAATAAAGGCATCTTTTCTCTACCGTGTTCTTAGCATCTTTGTAAGAAGTCAGTGATCTATATTGGTCTATTTTTAGGCTTTTCCTGTTTCCCATTGCTATGCCAGTCTATTTTTATGACAGTTTTCATATTTATTGATTACAGTTTTGTAGTATTAACTGAATCAAGTATAATGTCACCTGCATGCTCTTTGTTGTTGTTGTTGTTCAAGATTACTTTGATATTAAGGATATTTTTCTTTGACCCATACAAATTTTAAGTTTCTTATGTCTCTGAAAAATGTCACTGGCATTTTAACAGGGGCTGCACTGAATTTTTAGATTAATTTTGGTGGTTTAAATATTCCAATAATATTAATTCTTGAATCAAAGAACACAAGTTACTATTTCAAATTTTATTTTTAAAACTTCTTAATTTATAAGTATGTGGGGGGTGAACATGCATATAGATACAAGTACCCATGGATGTCAAAAGAAGGTGTCCAATCCAGTGGTTGTGAACCATCCAACACAGATCCTGGGAACCAAACTCAGGACTCCCGCAGGAGCAACAGGCCCTTTAACCACTGATCCATCTCTTTAGCCTTCAGTCTTAGATTTAATGTTTTTTTATTCAGTTTCTTTCCTCTGTGTTTTATGGCTCTCATTATCTACAGCTTCACCTTGTGTTTCCCAAATGTTGCATTTAGTTTGTTAACATTATGTTGAAGGTTTTTGCTTCCATGTTCATCAATGATATTGACAATGATTCCCTTTTCTGCTATGTCTTTGTCTGCTTTGGTAGAGGATCTTGTTAATTATCATAGAATGCATTATGTACATTTGTCTCTTTTTAGCCTGGATTTACAAGGATTAAAATGCTAGTTAGAAGTAACTTGACATGATGACACAAGCCTCAAGTCCCAGTGTCTAGGCAGTAGAGGGAAGAGGATGATAATTTCAAAGTCAGCCTTGGCTACATAGCAATTTCTGGGTCAGCATGCTGTGAGACTCTATCTCAAAAATAACAAAAAACAAAGCAAGAAAACAAACAAACATCACTGTTACGTATACTCAAAGTATAACAGAATATACAGTGAATTGTTGTCAACTATACTACATATGAGTTAGAAAACAATTCTGGCTGACAAGCAAAGAACTATCACTAAGCTTGTAACAGGCATCATCTTTCCATAATCCCATAATCCCTTCAAATGATCCTTTTCCAACCTTGTACTTTCCTCAAACATGTATGCAAGGCAGTACTGCTAAATTTGTGAATGGACTGTAGATCCCAGGGATCTTTTTCTGTGCATGTATCTTGTCTTCTTGGAGTTCTGTCCAGCAAAGTGTGACCTCTATATTCTTTCATGCTTTCCACTCTATTTCCTCAGCTTAAGGATGTTGTCTCCCTTCAGGTAGTTATTGCTGACTGTGCTGTTATTGGGAACCCACCAGGGCTGTGTGACCTCAGGATTCACATTCTACCTTCTCCTCCCCCTTGAACAACTGTCATCACTTGGTGTGTAATGTCCCATGTCTTGAAATCCACTGCCTTTATGCATTTGACTTTCCCAGTTGGTTTTTGTTTTTGTTGCTGCTGAATTTGTTTTAAAAATGATGTCTCCAAGTTTTTCAAATAGTTGAATTGGTATCAGCTATACCTTTGACATCGAGTGTAACACTCCAATGAATCTGAATGCTTTGGACTCTGTCTTCATAGGAATGACTTTTTTACTGGTTCTAAACCTACTAGTTATTTATTATCTTGAAATAAATTAAAGTTGAAACAAATTAAGTTGTCCCTACTTAAAATCAGTAAATTAATCAAAAATAGGTTTAGACATTTTTTAACTTTGATAAGGAGCTTTAGAACATCAAGTGCTGGCTGTCAAGATTTCATTTTCTACCTTTTGTTGCCTTCCCATCTTGGTTAACTCAGCTCTCCTGGAGCAGTGTGGCAGGCTATCTCGGAAGCTGGTGTTTCGGTTTGCTGTGTAGCTATTTCTTCCAAAGTGAACAATTCCTTCATGGGAGAAGGAAAGAGGCTCGTGAGAATCAAAATGGAAACGATGTTACAAGTTTTGGGAGCAAATTACAAGATTGCAGACCCCCTCATCTCACCAAGGTTGAAAAACTGGTAAACAATGGTCAAAGAAAAGAGCCTTTCTGGCTTGTCTTCAGCTTGTTCATGGAGTCCCAAGGGATGCCCCTTTGGTGAACTCATACTGGGTTGAACCTTTCAATGGCTTCACTGCCTCTGAGTAACCTACGTTCCTGTCAATAACCCTAATAAACTCAGTGGATTATGTCGAATAATTTCCTTAGTCATCAATAGCCCTATCAGGAGAGAATAGACATTTGATTGTGCCTTCCCATGAAGTCACAGAGCACAATTTCCACCTGAACAAGCAAGAAGACAATGATGAGTTGGAGAGGAGTGGTTATAAGACTCAGTCAATAGGAGCTAAGACCAGAAACTGAGGCTGATCTGTGTCAACTGTCAATATTTGTATGATGACCTTTCCCCTTGTAGAATTACAGTATGTCTACTTGATATAGCTGGATAAATGTTCTTTATAATGGATATGAGGGCATCCAATAATTATCATGCCTTCTGAGAGTAGTTTGTCTTTAATGGAATCCGTGGTATCCACCTCCCTCCATTTTGTAGGGGGTGACATACCTCCTAGGTAAGTAGGGTCCACCATAAAGTACCTAAGTGTTTCCAAAAGCACAGAAGAGCTAGAGAATTTGTTACACTCTCTGAAAAAAGCTCATATGTGACAGGGCTGTAAGTAAGTCATGGTATCAGCTGCATACCTTTGTTGAGGTCAATGAGAGATGCAACTGAGGCTTGACTATTCACAGAAATAACTTGACTGTTTTGGGAGGAATGACAAAGACAGGAAAGAAAGCATGAAGGAAGACACTGTCTGCTCTTGTTACTGTATTAGCCTCTGACTTCAGAAGCAAAGTAGGGAAAGAGAAAGATGAGATGGAGGTGTAGGCTTCCTTTTTTTATAGCTGGCAAGATGTAAGGAAAGAGTGCAAATTAGAGATGAGATAATAAGCCCTTCTTAGGATACAAAAACCTTGAATCCATGGTAAACAGAAAAAAAAAAAAAGAAGATAGACACGATACACAAGTCCAGCCTCAATACAGAATAAAGAAAATTCTGTGATTAGTCATGGAGATAGGAGCCTTAGTAATGACCCAGGATAAAAAGGAAGGAAGGAAGGAAGGAAGGAAGGAAGGAAGGAAGGAAGGAAGGAAGGAAGAAGAAATGATGACAGTGAATACATATTCTGCATCCAAAGTGCTTGACTTGAGGACATGTTTTAAACAGATAATGAAAGAACATCTCACAGACTGGCTTGTGATGTGGTTTGGGACCTGGGAGAGATGAGATAAGTTTGGATGCTGTGAAAGAAGAGACACTAATCATATAATTGCTCATCCCTTCTTGAGATAAAGTTTGTAACACAAGGGAAGTCAATGCCTGACTTACTGGCTCATATGAGCCACGAAGGATGCATAATCACCAGCTGACTTCTCCATGCATATTAGGGACTAGAAGAAACCAGAGAAATGATAGGCATTACTAGGGAAATGGAGCTTGAGAGGTGGTATGTGATGCCCAGTTTGCTAGAATAGATAAAACTATCTTCACGGAGATTAAGAGCTATTCAACAGGACCCATGAGACTGGTGTCATGTTTTAGTGGCTTTAATGAGCCCTCTGGTGATCATGATATATATGAGATAAGAGATGCTCTGTCAGACCTGAACAACTTTGACTGGCATGTAAAGTACATTCATAAAGGGCAAAACTACCAAGAGAGGATGAGAAAGTGGCATAACAGATAAGGGGATCCATCTGAGTCACTGCAAATAATGTGTCAAGATTTGTGTTCAACCAGATATCCTAGAAAAAGCCATGTGCTGTGCTAGTGAGTTTCTAGAAGACTCTAGAAGTGCCTGAATAATGTTCTCAGAAAACATAAATGATAAAACAGTTCAGGAGAAGATTGAGCTTGATGTGAGAGTGCGTAGGCACCCCCCCCCGAGTGTGTCCTGTATATTTCCCTCTTGAAAGAAATTATATTTAACTTAAAAGTTGTCCACGTAGATTAGAGCCCTTTAAGTATCCAAAAATGACTTCCAGAGACAAGAGCCATGGTGTTTGTCAGAGCCTACCAGAACCATCAGTGGCTACAATATGCTAGAATGTGGTCTTGCTGCTCCTGAGCCCAACTCAGGTCAAGCAACACAAGCTCCATCAACCTGAGAGCATCATCACCCTAGGCTGAGTCTGGATGATTTAGAAAAAAAAATGAATGAAGGGATTTATACTATAGCATCACCCACCTTTTGTTAAAGAAACAATGTTCTTTGGTTGCAGGATATGGAGAAATCAGACTGGCCCTGAGTGGGAAGTGCCCTCCCTGCTGGCTGGCTTCTGAGATGCCAGATGTTACTGTGAAGACTGCTAAGGGGTATTTTCTCCAACAGTCCTGTTCAGATATGGAAACGTGCTTGTTATAATACAAACATAATGGGCAAAATATGTTCACTGGCACAACTATAGCATGGGAGCTATAGGTGCATCCAACAGTTTTTTGGCCCACTTTAAAGCAAACCACACAGGAATTAACCCATATCTAATACTATGAGCCAGGGCAAAAGCCTGTGGCTTGGAAGGTCATATATTCCTGTGGACAGGCCACTTATGTTGTTTTGTCAAATAGGTTTGTATGGTGTGGCCATCACACTATCTTCTAAACATTTTTAATGCCCATGCATTGTTCTGCCTTCAAAGCATACCTCTTTTTTCAGTGGGCAGTATAGCACAGAGATTCATAAGATTGCCAAGCTCCTTATAATAAGTGGCTGTTGTGGTAGCACAGTGGCTCAATGCTTGGATACTCAGCCAAAGATGGAAGAAATAATCAAACATCTGTCCCACCCACCCCCAAGACTCCAGGAAATATTCAGAAGATGAGAATAATATAAGAGTAGGATTAAAAAGGCAGAATGTTGTGCAGCTATTCCCTCTAAATTAAAGCATTTCTTCCTGGAGGGAGACTCATAAGACTCAGAAAGTAAGTGAAACTCACCATGCTTCAAAAGTTTCATAAATTATGAGTTTCTTTGTCCTTCTCCAATCTTATAAATGAAATGAAAGATAACTAGGAAGAAAGAGACTCCCTGACTAGCTGAGCTTCCTGTAACTTGTATGGAGGACCTCAGGACCGTGGTTCATAAGCCATCACCATGTTGGGGTAAATTTTTCAGGGATACAAATATTGTTCACATCTTGCTGAGAAAGTCATACAACACTGTTGAAGACTAAAAGCACCTGAGACCCTAAATAACAACTATAAGAATTTCAGATCATTTGCAAATACTGAGAGTAATATTTAGCTTCCACAGAATTTCAAATGTGGCCCTCTGGCCAGGACACTTGTCAGTGGAAATGGCAAGATATTCAAAATGGTTCTTGGAACTAAAATGAACAACAGAGTTCCATTAGAATGGATCAGCTTTCAATTGCCTACCTCATGGAGTTGTTAAATGATAATAAATAATACTCTGAGAATGGCACCATTACTTTTCAAAAGCAACATTCATGTTGCAACTTTCTGGGAATGGGGAAGAAATGGAGGGAAGTGTGTGGTCTCTGATGAACATACACACCTTACTAATTTAGCAACATGCTCAAATTTTATTTAAGCAAGAAGGAATGCCCATAGAAGTATATAAACTCTACTATAAGAGCTTGATCTATAGCAAAAACATGGAGTACAATAGTAAGTTATCACTAAATGGGGGTAGTAATAATAGTAGTTAAAAACTGATAGTCATCAAAACTATACAGCACAAGCTAAAGCCTCAGGAATAATCTTTACCAGGGTGTCAGAGCCAATATGGAAGTATGCATTTCACACTGAAGAATTTTGCTTGTGGAGACTTATGACAATCTGTGAGACAAACCACTGAAGTCACAACACAGTATCTCTTAAAGGGAAAACCATTCATTAGATGGGATGAGTTAGTCCATGTAGTTCATAAAGGCCAAAGTGGCTGTGAAAACTGTGTAACTTCTGTGACAGTTTTTCATCCTCTCCTGAACTTAAATCTATAGATATTCTGGAGATTCCAATGACAGATTACTAGAATGTGTTAGTGGTAGAAAGTTCCTGATAGAAATAAATGCCTATGCTCCCAGAGCAGGCAGAAACAGCTGTCTGGCAAGACAGACATGGCAATCAACTAAACAGAATGAAGTAAGGAGTCCAGTGAAAATATTTTGGAGCTTCATGTGAAACTATTGAATGCACTAGGCATTCACAGCAGTGTTGGTTTGCTGTTTGGGCAGGTAGAAATTATGGGGAAGGGCTTGGTAGTAATGTACTCAGTTGCTAAGTTATATATTGGTCCTGTGCTTAAGTCTTCATGTGTGTTTTCTTCTAAAGGTCATAGCAAGAGCTTGAGAGATAGAATGACATTGTATGTCTTTAACATGACCACTATAAATTTTTGGAAGAACAAATGTGGAGAAATGGGTGGTTATATGAAGAAATAGAGAAAGAAGGAAGGAATTCCTGATAGGATTGTTACTTAATGTCAAAGGTACCCCTAAATTAGCTAGAACTATATTGAAATATACCACAAACAAGTTAAAACCCATATAAATAATGTTTTCCTGAAATTCAGGAACCATTTGCTATTTTCTTGTTTCTTCAAGTCCTGTGAATACAAATTTGAGCAATTTTTTAAATCTCCAGATAATATGTAGACAAGTTTTTGCTATAAATATATGTCAAACAAAAATGGAGTTGAACCTACACCCAAGGATGATGGGTCCACTTACCATTCTTGTCACTATGGACTTTCTCCTTCTATATTTTGTGGTTGTTTCAGTTTCTTGGTTCACACATATGGTCTGAATGTTTGAAATAGTAACTATTTGTTATGTGAGGGTTCAGTATTTCAGAAAGTGTTATTCATTTCTCCCTCCAACTCCAATTTAAAAACAAAAACAAAAAAACAAAATGGTGACTTGTGGTATTTTTCTTCTTTGTGAGTAGTGATGTACTTGAATTAGCTCTTCTTTATGAAGTATGGTGTAATAAGCAATGATGATGGCTCCTAAACTGAACTTCACATAAAAGCAAACACACTATGTGAAGTAAATGAACCTTACAAGGACTCTTGAATGTCAATTATATGCATGGAAAGTATTTTGATTATAGACATATTTCTTAGCATATTTAACATGAGAGTCAGTAGAAAATTAGACTATTGCTAACAAGGCAAACCTAGGGCAGAGTTATTACTAATAGCCTCATCTCCTTTAACAAATTTTTATGCAGTACCTCTCAGAAGCCAGACACATACAAAGTCCAAGAAATACAAAATGACTAATATGGAATCTCTATACAATCTCTTGATCCTGGTTGGGAAGTAAACTCATCCTCAAGTACTATACAGTGAGATAACATGTAAATAAATACACAGAATCAGAACAAAATGAGGGCTCTAAAGAATTCATTAGACTTTGGGGGAATACCTCAGAAGTTGCCAGTCAGATGCCTTCTTGTATGAGCAAATACTTGTTACTGAGAGAGACCATCCTGAAATGTTTTCTTGACACAAAACATTCTAGATATGAGCAAAGTGTGGTCGTTATATGGTAATTCATCATCTGTGGATAATGAAAGTAGTTGTGTCTGAGAACACGAGACCCAGTGTGTAAAACAAAGTAAGAAGCAAACAGATAGTGGGTAAAGTTTGTGCCACACTAAAGAAACTAGACTACATCTTTTGAGGGTATCTTGCTACTGTTAATTATTCTTGACAACCTATCCCTGGTGCATGAACTGGCTTTTTGGAGCCATTCCCTCTGATGGGATACCTTGATGCAGTAGGGGGAACAGCTTGATCCTGTCTCAACTTGATATGCCAGGCTTTGTTGACTCCCCATGGCAGGTCTTACCCTCGATAATGAGTGAATGGGGGTGGGGTGAAGAGCATGTGTGGGGAAGCAGGAGGAAGGGAGATCAGGGGAACTGCAGTTGGTACATAAAATGAACACGAAATTTAAAATAAAAAAATAAAATACACAAATTTCAGGGGTTTTAAGTTATTTACTGCCCTCACTTCTCTTCCAAGTGCTTATAGATAACCATCTCCAGAAATAAGGTCAGAGTGGACTGGACCCAGACTGCAAATGGGGGTTTGGGTACTATAGATAAATGTGGCACCTTATTCAGTTTTACTCCTAAACCTGACTAGCAATTTTTTTCCAGAGTAAAAATGACTTAACAGGTAACTAGTAAAATTGTTCTTAATTCTCTAGAAATATTAACTAAAAAGAACTTCACCTTGTTCATCTCAGAAAGAAATGCTTTCTTGCAAGAATTTATATTGTAAGTGATAACATTACTTTTGTTTCAGGAAATTCTTGGTATGGTAAGAAAGTTCAGAAGCAAATGACAATACTTTATATCCTCTGCCTATCTAGTCGCTAACAAAGTGGAGTATTAGGGCTGTGAGGCCTATGGTACAATGGGGAACACTATTTTTTTTAACTATTTCCAAGATTATGTTTCTGATATTCAACAAACTCCATGAAGGACACCTTAAGTATCCTCATGTCTAAACAGTAACTGGGTTGGGGATTAAATTCAAAATGATGACTGAAGAATTTGGTTGTTATAAGCATACACTGAGAGGCAGGCATTTCCTTTAAAATTAAATATATGAAAAAATAGGTTTTTTTCCTCATGTTCCACTTTTGGGTATCATTGACATACATTATCTGCAAATAAATTAAAGCAAAGATTGGAGATACTGACATAGAAAGGATCTGGGTTCCAGGCAGATTTTGTACTTTAAAAATTAAAAACAAAACCAATATCAAGAAAAAGACAAAGGCCAAACTTCATAAATTCTGTAAATTATCAATAATCATCTTATTTCCAATACTTTTCCAGTACAAGAGACTTGTCAATATGGCCCTAATCACACAGTGAATTTACTGAAATGAAAATTAGTAGCAAAATAAATGAGAGTTGAGCCATGTTTTTTCTACCTTTATATTCTCCTATACCGATATACATTTTGCTTTTCAACTTTACTTTGAGTCTTTGGCTTTAGAAACTATTCATTTTTTAAAACCAAATGCTTAATCAGAAGATCTGAACACTATATGTGAAATATCTCCTTTCATCTCTGCTAGCTACAAAAAAATAAAGATGTTATCTGTTGCAAATATTCCACAAGGATTTTTGCTTCCTAAAAGGGATGGTTGACAGTGGGAAAAGACAGGTGTTAAAGGTTATCACAATTATATTGACTGTCATTTTATTTCCATTAGCTACTTTGTGTTAACTTACCAATTATGTATTGTTACCTTGACCCATTTTTTAGATGTCTCAATGGATCTGAAAGGCAGTAATTTGGGACCTAAAATTTGAGCTTTCAATTGCTATATTTTTAGTACAACCTTAAGGTGTGCACAGGAAATTATGAATCTGGATTAGACAACACAGAGCTGTTCTGTGCGAGCATACAATAATTCCATTCACAACTTCTCTCATTCTGATGTTTCCTAAAGTTAATGTCTTTAAATAATTGCTTGCTTGCAGCCATTAGATTAATTTTTCATGAGTGGGTTTTCAAACTGTGTCCCTCTACTCGATATAAGAATGAAAATATTTAAAATTAGGTATGCTGGCTTGACAGTACAAATGTGCAGTTTTTATTATAATTCACACTACAAAGGTTTCAGACATTGTACATGGTACTCTAATTCCTACGAGAAATATTTGAAATTCAGGAATCATGAACTATGGCTGAGTTCTTGGAAACTATGTGTCTGCTTTGGAGGCTGTTGGCTCCTGTGAATGGAAAAAAGTGCCACTGAGAATTTCAACCAACATGGAGCAACTGTTCTGAAGAATGTGGCTTAAGATGTTCAAAGACAAGCCAGACAGTTAATGCATGCAGCTGTACTAGAAGGTGACCAAGAGTGAGAATAGATGAATCAAATAACAAATGCTTAACCACGAGGCAGCTTCAACTTCTTGGGAGTAACTTGAGTTCTTTATTTTTATCTGAACAGTGCTCATATTCAAAAGAAACAAAGTCGAATACAGACACAGGATAAATTTTCTAAGTAAGCAGTGGCAAATAAAATGGCAGACAAGCTACTGTCCAAAAACCAAAGAAATTAAAGAGTATCAAAGTTACCTTGACAACAAGAAATACCTAAATCCTGCATGTTCTTTTGAGGATAACACATATGACAATTTTAAATCACACTAAAATTCAACTACAAAATTCTTCCAGAATAAATTAGCTTCCAAAAATCAAACATTTTCAGAGAGCCTATAAAAAAAAAAAAGATAAGTGTGAAATGTAGGCCTTCTGTGGAATCACCAAGATCTCTCAGCTCTTTATTCTTCTTTCTAAAAAGTTTCTCCTATGAAATATAATTTAGAGAATGCGCAGAAAATAAATTTAGGATGGGCCAAAAAGTATGAGGCCTGGAGCTCCAATGACAACTTCGAGGATATACAGCCATTCAGCTTCAACCTACCTCCTCTTGGTGAACAGATTTCATCATTTTTGAAAGGAAATGAGTTTTAACTAATAGCATTGTGAATTACTTGCAAGATTAAATATTCTACTTCTATAGGAAACTTTAGGTCAGCAGCAGATGTTGGTGAATTCCTACAGAAACGCATGCCCGGAGAATGTGGGCTTTTTTTTTTTTTTTTTTTTTTTTAAATGGCAGAAATCTGCTAGCTATTCCTGCCTTATCTACAACAGCTGAGCAATCTCTCAGTGCCGTGCGGAGACGGGAAACTTGGCTCAGATAGAGCGTGGACAAGCTTGCCTTAATCACATTGCTCTTTTACATGTACAGAAGGACATCAACATTGACAGTACAGGGTAAAGCAGCCATTTGCTGAAAACAACTGTCAACGTTGTCAAGATTTTGGAACCTCTTATAATGTGATTTGTATGACAAATCTTATGGCATTTTGTTTGTCAGCAACAGTAGTGAATTTCCATGTATCTGGGAAGGAGGGGAGACTGTTCAGATGTAGAGTGGTTCCCTTACGCGAGCTGCACTGAAAGAAAACACTTATTAATTTCAGCTGACACATTTCAACTAGAACCGAAATTTTTTTTTCAAGTAAAAATTTATTTCACACAGCACACAAATGTGTACCCCCACCTTTTGGCTCAAACCTTGAAAAGTTACACTCATCTTTCAATTTTCCTTTATGGCTTTTTAAATTTCAAAACTGTTACTCTAGAAATGTTAGCATTTCCTGGGATGAATCTGTAGTGGCAATGAAAGGTGTTCTCTGCGACAGTGGCAGATTCAATCATTTCCCAAAGAATTGGGCTATATTTCTGTAAAGCTGGTGACAGTTGGCCTTGGTAAGGTATTCCTAAGCTACTACACATGAGTATTATTGAGCACTATTGTTTTCAAGTGAAATTCACAGATATTCTTGGCTGTGACTTTTTCATTGTGTTCTTATTTCCTACTACAAGGTGCTTTTCTCATACAACTATTCCTTAATATACTTTGTTCCTGTGTCCTCAGCCAAGTACCCCCCCCCATTTCTGAATGGAGTCATCTTGGACATGTTTGTATCACTGACCACAAATATTCCCTTTGTGTCGATGACAAAATGTCACTGAATGCTTGATAGGAATTCAGCCAAGAAAATCTCAGGTTCTTGTCCATGCTAGCTGTGGTCCCTGGGCAGATTCGCCAAAGTCTAAAGACAAGATTGTCTCTCCATGTTTCTGCCCATATGGATCACCTGAGAGAGCTCTCTGGCTGTGAACCTCAGTTCTCAGCTCCACATAACATATAGAGCCACCTTCATAAATACTAGCACTAGAATTTGGTGGGGATTAAATTTTTCATTACTGGAATTAGGCATAATAGATAAAACTGAGACGCACCCTCAAATGCTTTGCTTCAGACTATAGTACCCAGATATGCCTTCCTTTGTTTTGTTTGTTTGTTTGTTTTTGTTTTGTTTTTTTTCTTTTGGAGAAAGAATGGCTGGCATGATCAGTGTAACTACAGAAATAAAATACAAACTCTAAGTGCAAAGTATGAAAGCCATTTTAATTTTCTGGTAACCATGTTAAATAGCAAATGGATGCAGATGAAATTAATGTCAGCAAAGTATTTTATTTAACTCAACATATCCATAATGTAATTAGTATTAAAATTTAGTAATGACATATTTTGCATTCCTTTTCATTTGCATTATATCTTTGAAATCTGGTATGGTTTTCACACTTAAAACACATCTCAAATAGGACTAGGAATATTTCCATAACTCAGTAGCCCTATGAGGACAATTGCAGCAGTACTGAAAATTAGAGTCCTAGGAGCGTAACTCCAAGATACTTTGTCTACTTGTGAGATTCCTTTTCCCTAATACAAGTATTTAATCAATTCCTGTCCTATTGGAACCGTAGCTTGCATCACGTGGAAAAACACATTTAGAAGTTGTCTGAAACTTCAGATGATCTCAGAAGTCTAATTTTTTGTTTCTATTTTCTCTTTTATTCTCCAAAATTCCTATACTTTCCATTTTTCTCAAAAGCTTAAAACCATCAAAGTTTGTTCAAACCTTGTAGAGCAAAGAATGATGATTGTTTGTTTGTTTGTTTGTTTGTTTTGGGAGTTTGTTTGGAAGTTTTTTTGGTTGTTTTTGTTGTTGTGGTTGTTTTGTTTTGTTATGCTTTGTTGTATTTTGAGATAGGGTTTCTCTGAATTGCTTTGCAGCCTGTCCTGGAACTAGCTCTATTGACCAGGATGGTCTCCAATTCATAGAGATCCACCTGTCTCTACCTCCAGAGTGCTGGAATTAAAGGCCACAAATGCCAAGCAAGACTGATGGCTTAAAAAGCATTGTTAAACCAGGTGGTGGTCATACACACCTTTAATCCAAGCACTCTGAAAGCAGGAAGATCCCAAAGTTCCAGACCAGCCTGGTCTAAGGAAAGCACAACCAGCCAGGGCTACACAGAGAAACCCTTTAAACAAAAACTATCAAATGCTTATGATTTTTTCTTCCTCTGCATGACAACTCACCTTCATGAAACCTCCTGGAGGGTATCAACTGCTTGCCTTTTCTCTGATAGTCTGTTTTTAAGGACACTCAGCTCCTGTAGCTGACCAGTTCAAGATCAGTTTGTAGTTGTGTATAAAGAACACATAGAAAAAAAGCAATATCTCTGTACCTTGATTCAAATATCTGGCTTGTTTATAAAAATAGCTGAAGCTGGTAACACATGTATATGGTCTGACCTTCAATGGATATATTTCCAGTACAATTTAAATGTGTTCATGAGAGGAGTGAATCTTAACTAGGGAAGACTCTGTGAACACAACTGCGTAAGCCTCTTTTCCTCCCTAATTTTTCCTAAAACAAATTTTTTTGCTAACACTTTCAGCTAATTGTTTACTACTGAGAGGGAATTCTATCTCTACAAAGCATGTTTCTTCAAACTGGAAATCCTCTTTTCCACACAATTTTTACTACCTTTTTTCTTTTTGATTTTTCATACCCACTCCCTTTCCTTTCCATCTCTTCTTTGCTCTTGCCCCCTCAACCTCTTACCCAAAGAAGCTTTCAGCTGAAGCTGATTGGTACCTACTCCTTACTGTTCTCCTCTGGGCTTTTCTCCCATATTCCCCTTGTAGTCACTGTATGGCTGTCACTGATTATGGCAAAATAGCTTTGAACTTTTTGTTTACCCACACCTCTTCTATATATTGGGGACTTCCATAGTTCATAGCTCACATATAATGGATACTTACATAAATGAAAATGAAAGATAAGATGTATGCAAAGTATGCAAAGATACTTTACTGCCATAAAGTATCATGTAAATTAATCTAGCAGAATCTAGATATACCAGTGGCTACCCAACTCACTATCTCCACAAAACAGCAATCTATTTGAAAAGAGTTCTAAATGTCATGGGGTTTTTTAAAATGCTTTTGAATACACTCTTAATCACCATTTCCAGTGGTTTGCCTACAACCCAGCTGCAGCTATGCTGATTAGAGCATCAGTACCAATTGATTTTCCAGCATGCACTTGCAATGTCTATTGTATCTCGTGGCTCACTGTACACTATTGGTATTTAGCCAAAGCTAAGAGGACAGAACACACCAGTCCCTGAGAGTTTCCTAATTCCCAGGAGAACATAGAAATCAGGTACTCAATGTCAGACTAAATGGTTTCTTACAGTTAATGTGTTTGGTGGCCACAGCCTCAAATAATCTCATGTCCAGAGCCAGGGTTACTCGGCTGTATAATGACCTCTAAGGTCTCTCCTTCAAAAAGGATACAGGATTCATGGCTTTAATTTTGCTGCTGATAATGTGAAAGTATACTCCATGTAAGACTGAGCAAGCATTCACTCTCAGCTCCACTCTAATGAAATTCTAATTGTTTCAAAAGTTTAAGAAGGATAAAATGGTTAATCTCCATGATGACAAAAGGAAGCCAGGAAAATAAAGTGACACACTTGAATGAACTGTGAGGAAATAAAGTGCACAACATGCGATAATGCCATGACTCCGTGTTATTGCGCATTTCTGGGCTGAAAAGATATGGCTTGATGGGTAATTTGTCATGCTGTGCAATAGAGAACAACAGTAAAGAGACTTCAGACAGAAGAAAATTACACAAATAGTAGGGTGGAAAGGTATAATTGAAGATGGCAAAAGATTGAAAGAAAGACATTTAAAATTACTGTACTGACCTACTAAATGCACTTGGGCGTGGAATCCTGGCCTCACAAGAAGAGGCATTAAATGACTGCGGGCTGTGACACTACTGCGGAGTAATGCCAATCTCCTGAGTTTACAGAGAAGAAAAACACTGCACAGCCTGATGGAGCAGCCTCAACCTGCTTTCTTAAAGAGAGCTGCCTGGAATTCTGGTGAACTATGCTAGCAAAAGTTTCCTAAATAACCCTGCTTGTTTCTTTAAATTACAAAAATGCAGCTAGTATTTTGAGGGTTTAACTAACTCCTTAATTTTTCTTAAGTCAATAAATTTCTACCTTATAGAACTGTAAGACCAGTGTGATATTTTTAACAATAAATCCATGCCAAAAAAATCTTACATTAGGTTAAGTTTCATTAAAAGGATTGAAGGGTCCCAGAGAAAAACATGACATTGTGACTGTACTGGATAGTTTTATGTCAACTTGACATAACCTAGAGTTATTTGAAAATAAGAAACCCCAATTGAGACAATGCCTCCATGGGATCTGGCTGTAGAGCATTTTCTTAATTAGTGATTGATTGGGGAGGGCTCAGCCCATTGGGCCCTACCATCATTGGGCTGGTAGTCCTGGGTTCCTTAAAAAAAAAAAAAAAAAAAAAGCAGGCTGAGCAAACCATAGGGAGCAAGCCGGTCAGCAGCACCCCTCCATGACCTCCGAAGGAGCTCCAGGTTTAAAATTCCCATCTTCTTTGAGTTGCTGTTCTACCTTCCTTCAATGGTGGAATACAATGCAAATAAACCCTTTCTTCAGTAACTTGATTTTTGGTCGTGGTATTTCATCACAACAATAGAAACCTTAATTGATACAGTGCCAAAAATATTCAACACTGAAGAAAGGGACACGGGCCCAAATAGGAGACTCCCCTCTTCTGTTTACTTAGTAATCATGCATGAATCCTGGTAGGTCCTTGAACCACACAAACCTCAAGACCTCTTTTTGATAAGTAGGGACCAGATACTTTCTGAAGATTTGTTTCCAGTCGAAAGATTTGACTACAAGCAGCAGACTTTGCAAAGTGCTTCTTCATAAATGTTTTTTCCTTTTCCTTCCAGCTCTAGATGTCTCCAATGAGCATACACTGCAATGCTTCAAATCACGAATCTACCTTGCTCCCTTAAACTGAATGCATGTGTGTGCCTGTGTGCATGGGGACATGTGTGCCTTATCACCATCATGTATATGGTTTCATTAGAAGCACAAAATTCCTTGACATTCAAATTATTGCAAAGTTCATTTCCACTCCTTACCAAAAAGAAGAAAAAAAAAGCCTGAATCATTGCAATTTAAAAGTTGGCTGTATTTTTGCATCAATGCCAAGTTGTTTTCAGACTGTAGCGCTATGGTAGAGCTTGAAGTCAGGAATGGTGATGCCTCCTGAAGTTCCTTTATTGCACAGGATTGTTTTGGCTATGCTGGGTATTTTGTTTTTCCATATAAAGCCATATAAAGTTGAGTATTGTTCTTTAAAGGTGTGAAGAATTGTGCTGGGATTGTGATGGGGATTGCATTGAATCTGTAGATTGCTTTTGAGAAGATTGCCATTTTTACTATGTTGATCATACCTGTCCAAGAGCATGGGAGATCTTTCCATTTTCTGGTATCTTCATTCACTTCTTTCTTTAAAGACTCAAGGTTCTTGTTATATAGGTCTTTCATTTGTTTGTGGCTATTATAAAAGGTGATGTTTCTCTGATGTCTTTCTCAGCCCCTTTATTGTGTAGAGCTACAGGTTTTTTTTTTTTTTTTTTTTTTTGAGTTTATCTTGTACCTGCTAGTTTGCTGAAGGTGTTTATCAGCCGTAGGAGTTCCCTGGTAGAATTTTTCAGGTCACTCATGTAAACTTTCATATCAGTGCAAATAGTGAGAGTTTGACTTCTTCCTTTCCAAATTGTATCCCCTTGATCTCCTTTTGTTTTCTTATTGCTCTAGCTAGAACTTCAAGTACAATATTGAAGAGATATGGAGAAAGTAAACTTCCTTGTCTTGTTCCTGATTTTAGAGGAATTGCCTTGAGTTTCTTCTTTCCATTATGTTTGATGTTGGCTGTTGGTTTGCTGTATATTGCTTTTATTATATTTAGGTATGTTCCTGTTATTTCTGATATCTCCAATACATTAATTATGAAAGGGTATTGGATTTGTCACAGGCTTTTTCGGCATCATGTGAAATGATAATGTGGTTATTCTTTTTTAGTTTGTTTTTTAATAGTGATTAGATTAATGGATTTCTGTATGTTGAACCATCCCTGCATGAAGCCTACTTGGTCATAATGGATGACTTATCTGGTGTGTTCTTGGATTTAACTTGCCAATATTTTATTGAGTATTTTTTGCATCAATATAGATGAGAGATAATGGTCTGTAGTTCTCTTTCTTAGTTGTGTCTTTGTGTGTTTGGCAAGACCAATGGAATTGAATTGAAAACCCTGATATTCACCCACATACTTAAAAACACCTGATTTTTGACAAAGAAACTAAATATATACAATGGAAAAAAGAAAGCATCTTTGACAAATGGTGCTGGCATACCTGGATGTGACCAGTAGAAGACTGCAGATAGATCCATATCTATCGCCATTCACAAAACTTAAGTCTAAATGGATCAAAGAGCTCAATATAACTCCAGCCACACTGAACCTCTTAGAAGAGAAAGTGTGGGAACAAAGTCGTGCAGGAGACTGCTTCCTAAACATAAC
This sequence comes from Cricetiscus sungorus, assembly GCA_030556225.1. Taxonomy (NCBI): domain Eukaryota; kingdom Metazoa; phylum Chordata; class Mammalia; order Rodentia; family Cricetidae; genus Cricetiscus; species Cricetiscus sungorus. The sequence goes on from JANBXA010000398.1 coordinate 44,941,426, forward strand.
ACCAGTAGCACAGACACTGAGATCAACAATTAATAAATGGGACCTCCTGAAATTGAAAATCTTCGGTAAGGCAAAAGACAAAACGGCAGCCCACAGAATGAGAAAAGATATTCACCAGTCCCACATCTGACAGAGGGCTGATCTCCAAAATATATAAACTCAACAAGCTAGTTACCAAAACACTAAATAATCCAATTAAAAAGTGGGGTACAGAACTGAATAGAGAATTCTCAATAAAGGAATCTAAATGGCTGAAAGACACTTTAAAAAAAAAAGTGCTCAACATCCTTAACCATCAGGTAAATGCAAATCAAATCAACTCTAAGATGCCATCTTACTCCAACTAACAATCTAAGCAATAATGGAGAGACTAACTCAAATGCCCTTCCCCAATAATGAAATTGATGACTACCTTATTTGCCATCCTAGAGCCTTCATCCAGCAGATGATGCAAGCAGAAGCAGACACCCATAGCTAAACACTGAGCAGAACTTTTGGAATCTAGTTGCTGACTGGGTGGAGTGACGAGCAAAGGGTCAAGACCAGGTTGGAGAAACCCGAAGAAACAGCTGGCCAGTGTAGTAAGATATTGAGGGGAGCTCATGGACTACAGTCTGATAGCTAGGACTGACACAGATTCCCTGATTGTGGTGTTAGTTGGGAGGACTGGACAGTCTATGGGGCATCTGGTAGTGGATCAGTATTTATCCCTATTTATCCCTAATATACGAATGGACTTTAGGAGCCCATTCCACACAGAGGGATACTCCCTCAGCCTAGACACATGAGGGAGGGCCTGGGCCCTGCTGGAAATGATATGACAGACTTTGAAAACTTCCCCTGGAATGCCTCACCCTCCCTGGGGAGCAGAAAGGCGATGGGATGAGGGTTGGTGGGGGGAACAGGGGAGGACCGGAGGGTGCAGGAACTGGGATTGATATGTAAGACAAACTTGTTTCAAATTTAAAATTAAAAAATATTTAAAAAGTTAGCTGTAATAACAATGAAGTACTTGTTATACTAATGGGACATCTTAAAAAGTGTTTGTTATTATTGTGTGTATGGCATGTTTATGAACATGTAGATACCATGGCACATGTCAAAAATAACTTTTGGGCATCAGTTCTCTCCTTCGGTTGTAGGCCATGGAAACAAAAGTTAAGATTATCAGAGCTGCTGAACAAACGCTTCTACCTGGTAAGCTATTTCAACAGCCCAGAATACAACATCTTAGAGAAAGGGAACTGCTTCCCTTGGTGATTCTAATGCAAGGAAAGTGAAGTGGCACCATCTTTTGCAATACTTATTACTAGCACTGTGTCTCCACTATCCCATGGTTTTTCCCAAGAGGTAGAAAAGAGGCTATCCTTGTGATGCTCCTTGAATCACTCAAAATTATCTTTCAGTAGGAAGTGCTGCAGTCTTATTACAGGTAGAATTTTCAAACAGGTATAAGAAATAGTTATGAAAAAATCAGATGACTTTCAACCAGAAACTAATTTTTTACGACTTCACCATAGTTGGCTATGCTAAAAATGAAGTCTTATTAAAACCACTATGTCTAGATGCTACTGTAAAGAATACATTAAATTGAGAGATTTCCCCCTTGAAATGGTAAAAATCTTTTTAAATTTTTAAAAGACAACACAAGGCAGATTCTTGGAGAAACATATGGAGAGGTTTTAGAGAGTTTTCAAGGCACACTGAACAACTGTTTTGTACTATGAAGGATCTCGGAGTCACAGAACTGGAGATTAAATTGCATCTTAAGACACCATTATATTTTCTTACATTATTATATTCCTTTTCCAAATTTCCAATATTCTTCAAATGTTATATCTTCATGTTATAATACTGACAGTATTGAGCATCAGGTGCTATTTACAACATTCTCTAAAGGGTATATTTAATTATATTATTACTTTCATCACTAAAATCAACCACTGGTTATTCAATTAAAAATTTTTAAAGAAAATTGAAAATAAAGAAAAAGCAGAGTGTAACATCAGTTGAAGCTTTCTGTGTAAAGATTGATCCTCTAAAGAAAGTAAACAGCAAAGATTAAGTTCCTCCAACACATACACTCACAGTCACCCAATAAATAGATATTCAACATCTCTTCACACTCTGGAGACTACACAGTACATAAAAACACATAATTTTTCTTGAAAATTCATATTCAAAATAGTTTGCCAGATCTGAGTCAAAAATTCTGGTATAAGAGTCAAAGAATCCTGTTTCATGACATCTAGTATAATGTATAAGTATAATGACTATTTATAAGAAGGAAAGCCACAGACTTACCTTCATTCCTTTACACCAGACCCAAAAATTGACAAGTATTAAAATAATCACTCATACACTTATAAATTTGATTAACTTATATTACCCATCTAATCATGTTACAAAATAAAGAAGAATTAAACAGACATGGACCCTCACAGGGTCTCCTGGAGAATGATCTGAAATAGAACAAACAGCAATAAAGTGAGATAAGAGTGGAGATGTGACAAGTGCAGAGAATAGTGAAACATGAGAAAGGGTGTGTTAAGTCTCTGAGGGGAGACTGGTGAAGCTGTAACCTGAAAACGAGTCAGGCAGGGCTTTTATGGAAGTACACTCTTACTTCCATGATTGTGAGCAAGACACTCACTCCCTACAATAGCTTTCACCCCCTCCGCACTGCTACCAAACTCATAAATGCATGCATGATCCATCTTCTATCTCCTGTAGTATTTTGGTCTCTTGGGATACTAAATCCCTCAAAGGTTTTATGAAGCTTCTGGGAAAGTGTTCTGCCTCTGCAAGGAAACCTTGGGAAATGCTGAGAGCTACTTTCCTGCTAACCATCAGTGAAGTTGAGCCACCAGAACAAACAATGGAAGGAAAGCTAAGCCACATGTCAACCTTGACTTCCTCCTTACCTGTGCACTCAGCAGAGTGAGCTAACATACATTCTTCTAGGAGAACCATCTGCACTTGTATTTTCTGCTACTTGTAGGCAAGAGCACGGTGACTACTAAAACATTATGGATAGAAACACTATGTCTTTTTTGTCTTCCACTACCAACATATACACAGTAGTTATCAAGATAGGTTTCATGAATAAATGAACATCACAATTCAAAGAAAATATTTAGCAACAAAATCATCAGTTTTGTTGATTATGCCTGTGCAAAACTAAAAATGAGTAAGAACTGAGTTTTCAATCAAGAACTTTGAAAGGTGTTTAAAAATCAGGATTTAGAAAGTGTAGCTTTTTTCAAAATTCCTTCTATAAATTCTGGCTATAGAACGGATCAATAGGGTAGGATTTAAGACCATAAATTTTGCATCTTACTTGTAACATTACCTGAGGCATTTTTTTCTGCCTTTTCAACATTGAGCATCAATTACAGATAAAGCAACTATGGATCCAACAGCCTGATTCCACTGTATAGCAAGGCAACTCCAGATACTGTCATCCATGTCCAAACCAACAGCATGACAGAGAGCTGCTTTTATTTAATTTTCTTAGAAGCAAATACACCTAGTAATTTGTATACCATTTCTGTCAAGGCACAATCACACCTCTGAGGATCTCTGCCTACAGAGCTGATCAATGGAGTAGAATTTAAGATCATGTTTTTGCATCCTACTTGTAACAGAGTAACTTCACAGTTAAAGTAAGTATCTGTATTAAAAATGCCTCTACTTCCAAAGTGCATCAGTAAGTATTACAAATGACACTTGTTTTATCACAAAGTTATACAAAATTGGGATCTTTCATCCTCTACCTTAAACACACATTAAAACTAAATTCTAAAAACAAAACAAAATGTGCCACTCTATGAATGTTTCCATCTCAATCAATTGCAAGATGTTTTGACTACCTGGTCTTGCAAATCATGTTTTCTAGAGTCACCTTTATTGCCAAACAGAAATGCATTCTGTTGCATACCTCATCAGAATTGCTCGTGGATCCTTAATGCCTTTCCAAACAGTTGTATAGAGTCAGCAACCTATACATTAGGGAAAAATGGATGGATGTGTGCATTGTGGGCTTCTTATAATAGCAATGAGCCTTCATAATGAGACCATTTCTTAATTTTGCTTACTTTCTATGCAGCTTCATTAATACTACATTGTCAGACAAAGACAAGGGTGAATGCGAGACATGAGAACTTAGTAAAGAAAAAGCAGCAGAGGAAAACAATGTAGTCATCCATGGGTCAAGTGCTGAGCTTGTGAAAGAAAAACAAAAACAGTTCCCATTTTATTAAATAATTGTGTTCCTGAAGGGATGTCTGAAGTACTCTGCAAGGCTAATTAGGGCAGATCAATGTACACTTACCTCTGCTGAAGGCTGAAAGGTGTGTAGTGACTCTATGCCATTAAAAATTCACTTGACCATGGGCATCAAATGTCCGTGAGAGAACGACCCTGGCAAGGCACTTTAAGTTTCCATTTTACCCATGTCATCCTCAATGAATCAAAACTGCCACAGACACCATTACTATCACACAGCAGCTGATGTGCTATCTATATTTGAGAGGGTGGTATCAATTAACTATATTATATATGAAACCATACTTGCAATTACTACCACTTCACAATTTATCATTAACACATTTGGCAGATTTTTTTGCAAAGTAACATTTATTTAAAGGTTAATCAAAATTCTTAGAACAGCATTTATTATAATGTGATTTTTGATAATTGACTAAATCAGTGGCTCTTAAAAACACCCTTGTCTCAGTCCTGCTCAGTATACACTACATTGGCATTTGGGGAAAAGAAATACATATTAGGAATGTTCATTTCAGACCTCGTCATGGAAGATCATATATTAATGTAATCAGGTGGTACATTTACATGCTCATTAGTAATCCATCATTAATCCAAATGCTCACTATTAGGAATAAATGTACAACGAGTTATTCAGAATACCCAGAAATAGTATTTCTTATTTAAACATTCAGAATAAGCTGACTGAAATAAGTGCACACCTTGAATTTGAACTTTCAAGGCACATCACTAAAGTCAATCAGTTATGTCAGCACATTCTACAGTAATAATCTCAATTATAAAACTCCTGCCCCCTCCCAACACAGGAGTGGGGGTAGTTTCAATATTTAAATTTTTCTAAATCACTGTAGCTGCAAAAATTCCTGATGAATTGTGTATTTAAATTGTATGCTTTAATACAGAGGGAGCTACTAAGGCGCATTAGTTATGCTTTATGGTATTTAATCTTATGTCAAAATCTGTTCTAGCATGCTATGGTAATTTAACTACAATTAATCAATCAAGGAAATAAATAAAGTGTTAAAAATGCCAAATAACAACTTCTCAAAAAGCAACCAACCACTATCTACACATTTACTCTAAATATGCTTACTGGTCATCATCATACAAGGAAAGCAACTTAAGATTTAGTTGTTAGTAATAAGTCTTTCGCCATTAGATAAGAGCATGTGCTTGGATGGGTCTTTCTAACTAAAATGTAAATAACTTGGGAGTCACACTTCTTTATATACCTCATGCCTGATACCATCCATGACTTAATTCTAAGACATGCTCAATATGCTGAATAGAAAAAAAAATCAAATGATTCAAATATCCATGTGCACCTAGACTCTTTGTGATGGATTTTAGTACCTATGACACCAGCCACACTTTTTTGGTAAAATAATTAACATGCTTTCTTGGTATTAAAAAAAAAAGTGGTGGCGCTCATCAATTCTAGAGCCACTTGAGACTAAGGAAGGCTTACTGATGGATATGTTTTCATGGATTCCTCCAGAAAACCATTGTTTTTCATGTTTGTAATTTAACAGTTTGTTAGCTAACATTTGGGACTAAGATAGAGAGACTGGTAATAAGTCTCAGGTTAAGTATCTCCTGAGTAGCACATAGTATGTTGGCAATTTTAAAAAGAAAATGACAAGGAATACCATGTCCTTTATTTCCAATCTAAACTCAGAGGCAAAGACAGAACCATTTTGCTTTAATGAGGATTACTGACTACACTCCACTCCATTCTCATTGAAGGGCAAGGACAGCCAAGGACCTAAGAATGACAAGTGTTTGTATATCAAGAAACCAGTCGTGACTGTCATGAAAGCTCACAAACCGCTTCCTATTGGAACCTCAAAGGGAAAAGTTGGCAAGGTCTTGAGGAACATGGGTGTCCTTAAAACACCTCAGGAACTTCACAGATACTATTCACTAGTGCATTCACTAGTGGTGAGGGTTCAAATGTTTCCAGAATGCACTGCTTGCTTTCTGAGAAATGACTTAATTGTTTTCATCAAATTACCTTTGGTTATATTTTTAAAATGTGAATTAATGGGCATCAGTATACAGAATAAGAAAATGATTGCTTCATAGCTAGCTCTTGATGGAAATTATAGTTAAAAATTGTCATGACTGAAAGTATCCTGAAGATATTACAACAGAGTCACCGTACTCAGCTCTAAACCATCTACCACACTGTCCAAGACTACCCTGCCCTGCAAGACAGTCAGCCTATGTCACCTGTGGGTGTTGAAAACAGAATATCACTAGTCAAAATTAGGTTCTTCTGTAAATGTAAAATACAATAAATAGCTTCAGCCACTAAAATGCTTGTAAAAAATGATTTAACGAATTTATAATACCCATTAATATAAAAGTATTTTGATTCATTGAGTGGAAAACATATTAAATGACTTTACCCATGTCTTTTTGTATTTCACTATAGACACTAGAATTTTTTGATTATAGTTGTGGCTCACATTATATTTCTATTGAACAATGATAACCTTAAGACACTCCTAAGGAGAGTAATTTTTTAGTACATCCTTTTACAAAGTAATATTGTATTACTATTACAAAATAATAGTGGTAATATTCATGTTTTAATATGATTGTCTGATAAACAAGTTTATGCTATAAGCCACTTGGTATATGATGCCCCAAAGTCAGGAAACGCAAAAGGATTAGCTCTTAGTCAACTGGTACCTGTTAGCACACATTGATAGGCCTAAAGGGACATCATTGCCTAAGCCACCCCTTCCTATGGTGGCATAAAGTGTGATCCTAAAGTCCAAGGAGTTCAGCTAAACTCAACTGCTGGGCTTTGGGGAGGGTCTTGGCTTCCTCGTTCACTTTTACCTTATTTTTATCACTTGATTTGGCTCTCTATTGTAATGGCTCTATTGTTTAAAATGCAAAAATTAAAGGGATTGGTGAGCTATCAGTGGATGAGTGAAAAGGTAAATGGGCTGAGACAGCACTCTTCCTACTTTAGGAAAGCTCATTTAGTCTGAGGCTCTTCTCTCTGTTATGCGTGAGAGGAAAGATGGATAACAGGCAATTCCAGCATGTACATGTGGTATCACAAACACAGAGCAGACATTACCCAAGCTGTCATCCAAAGCTAGAGTTGGCAGGCTCAGTAATGTTCAAAGGATAATAAGAATACGATTCCATGTAAGCAAGTCTAAGTCATAAAGTATCAAACCCAACAAAGGTAGAAGCAAGTATCAATACCCAGGAAGCAGGCAAGAGGTGGTATTTATTAGATCTAATCTTATAATCTGATATACCACAACTTAGAAGGATCGCATAATGACAGACTCCAAAATTCCAGCTGTGAATGAAGAGTAACATGAGAATAAAAACACTATACCTGGGTCACCATCTCCACACAAGGAAAGGAAATAAAAATCTTTAAATATAGTCCTTATTTACAGGGACCGATGGTTTTGGATATATGTGGGATCAGAAAATTGAGCTTAAACTTTAGCACAAGAGGAAGGGGCGTAAGGTGAATGTCTCTTCCTTCATAAAGTTGAGGGCTTGTTTTAATGCCCATGCAGCTCATATTCTAAAATTAACATTTCAAAATTATTTAGGAAAAATAAAATTAAATTATATGAAAAGGGCATTTTCTCTCCATTACATATATGCAACTTAACATTGATTCACTTTTAAGATTGAGAGAAACTATTGGGAATGTTATAGAATATTAAGAATACCTGTAGGAACTACATTCTTGAGCCATAAAAATAAGAAATAACTACATTTTTCAGATACAGGGACAGTGATAAGAGAGTATAGAGAAAAATAAAAGCTATGGACATATAAAATGCTGGAACACACGGTCTCCACAAGCAATTTTTGGGACAAGGAATAAATACTCAAAGTCAGCCCTACTGGTATCATACTCTGGAATGTTTTCATAGAATTGTGTTTTAATGAGTGTAGAATATAAGTAACCAGTTTTTACTTCATAAAGTAAAAATTAATAAAATTCCAAAAGGTAAACTTGTGTGAAATCGGTCGTCATGTTAAAAATAAAAGAAAGTCTCAAGTTCCTACTAAATGTTGCATATTATAACAACATTTTAAAACTTCTTCCAGATCCTTCCAACTCATCAAAGAGGCCTCCATCTGAACAGTGAACTAAGTGGTGACTTTCCAAATGCAGATTTAAGTATTGAATTGGTTACTAAGCTGATGAGAGGGAAGTTCACAAACTGAAGCACATATGTACCTGATGTCATATCAAGAAGACTCACTCAGGTCAAGCTAAAAATCTCCAGAACTATCTTCCCAATTAGCTGGCCAACCACACAAAAGCACAGGTACACACATCCTTCTCTGTGACTTGGAGAAGAGAGGTTGAGTTTCAAAAAGAAAAACCAAAGGAGAAATTGCTAGCCTGCACATCACATGCCCATGCTTTCATGGATTTATTGAGCTTAGAACAGCCTAATAAATATTCAAAGACAACTGAGTTGTTATAGTTTGATAGGAGCATAAAATCATACGGAGTGACTTTTTCATTGCTTGCCACTAATACCCACAAAACCAAAATAAAGATTTCCTTCAACATTCCGAAATAAGGTATTTTCTACTGAGTGCCTGGAAAGAAAACAAAAAACTCATAACTAAAGAAAACTCAAAATATGTGACATTCTGTCAGCCAATTACAATCAGCTACAGTACAAATGGCAACATATGTACAAAGCCCATTGCATGTATGTGTTCATCTCCACATTGCAAAGGCCATTGCTAAGCAGGAAAGAGAAAAGCTTTGGCCAAATGAGCAAAATTGCCAAAATGAGCAAAACTTTGACCAAAATGAGCATGATTCTGTGTGTAATCCCTGACTCACTGACATTTGAAGTCGGAATGAATTCTTGTACTTGCATTTGATCATGTTGTGAGAACACGAGCCTCAGATTAACTTTCTGTGCACTTCTTATGATTCCATGTGCCTTGTTAGGTTGATGTATTCTGTAGCACTTAGAATTAGGGCTCATCATTTGTCATCATTTGTGCCCTGAAAATAAGTAGTCAGCTTAGCCACTTCGCTAGTCGGGCACTAAGACAGAAGCACAGCCTGATGGGAAATTTTTAGTGATAAAAGTGCTTATATACTTGGGAATGGGGGTGTGTGTGTGTGTGTGTGTGTGTGTGTGTGTGTGCGTGCGTGCGTGCGTGTGGTGTATTATAGCAGTTAATGAAAAAAGAGGCCATGAATTAGAAAAAGAACAAGAAGGGGTAAATGGGAGAGTTTGGAGGGAGGAATGAGAAGGGCGATATAATGCAATTATAATCTCAAAAAAGTTAAAGAAGTGATTTTCAATTAAAAAGAGCAGCGATAACATCTTTTGACTTGGAAATAGGACATGGCATTTAGTCTAACTTGGGTATGTGTTGTTTCCTGGGGGTTCCTGTGCTGAAAGCTTTATCTCCAGTATGATGATACTGAAATTATAGGAAATTTGAAAATGTAGGTCTGACGCAATGCACTATATGATCACAGGGACTAAAGCATTCAGTTTGGATTAATATGGCTTTGTAGGAAACAGCTGAGGTCAGGAATCAGCTAATGCCCAAGAATGGGATGTTATCAGTGAGTAAGCCAATTCCTCAAGGCTCTCTGGCTTCCTCCCTCTCATGCATGCCCTTCTTAGTGCAATGCTTTTGTTTCTACTTCTTCATCCCATTGCCAAGATGCCAGAGGCTTGTTGTCATAACACTTTATCCACCCAAATCATAAGCCAGATAGGCATCATTATAATGTACATAGCAGTAGGAATTTTGTTATATCAACACAGAAGAGACAGTAGTCTTCATATGTATTCTATCCCACTACTTCTTAACTATTATTGGGATGCATTGTGATTGCCAGTGCAGCTCTGTCAAAAAAAATTTGACAGATAATTAATTCTTTGACATGATGAAAAACATCTTAGGTTACAAAACGAATGTGTACCCTAGTCTCTGTTTCCAAAGTTAGTATCTTGCAAATATTCAAACCAGAATTTAAAACTGCTTTAATCCAATGAGCCTTCTCCAGTTGTACATGCTCCTATTTGTACTAGCATATATATGTGGAGCTCTGTGTAATTTGATCGCATGCATAGCTCTGAGTAACAGCTGGTCTAAGCCAAACACTTAACTGAATCATTACTTCAAATTTCCTAATGCTTTCTACTTCTAATTCTATCTCATTAACTCCCTTCTTCCTTGCCCTGAGTGACCACTAGTATGGTCTACATCTCTATAAGTATGTTATTCCACAAGCATTGTACTAAATTAAAACATGATAACTCGAATACATATTAAATTAAAGAAATAAATGTCTGATGTATTTATCTTAAAGATTAATGAGAAGGGCTAGAGGTGTGGGTCAGGGGTATTATGCTACTATGCTTGCCTGACATTTTTGAAGACCCAGGTTCCATCCTAACATTGCAAAGATAAAATAAAATTTTAAAAGCACATGAATTCCAGCTATTTCCTTTGGATATTCCCAGATTAAGTGCCATGCCAACTGCAACCCTCGCTTCAAGAATATCATTTTCAGGGGACATTTCCAAGACAAATAATTATATCTCTTGGATTGTTGACTGATATCAGGTTTGGTAAAGGAAATGTTCAACATAACCATGTCAAATTTTATCATTTTTGGGTATCATAAGAACTTTCAAAAATTTGTATCCTTAAAAGACACACACTAACAAACTCAGAACCAAAAATGTGGCAACTATAATGTCCAATACCAATGAACTGAGTGTTCAAAATGAAATGTTAGGACAGTGGTCACTATCAGAAGACATTGAAAGAAGTTCATTACATGTAGAACTGAAAAGGTAAGCAAAATAAAAAATTACATTGACTATTTGTAGAAATTAAACCTCCAAGAAAAAAACTCTATCATCCTGGATTAAGCAGAAACAAAAGTAATTATATCAGTATTTTGCAAATCCTAAAGAATACATGTGTAGAAGAAGCAGTGAACATTAACATGTGACATCACAAAGTCAGAGGAAAAGCATGTTAGATGCATGTATGAAAATGTCATTACTGAAACCAATTTTTATAATTTTGTGCTAATAAGAATTACAAAAAAGGAATCAGTATCTGTCCTACTCTGTCACAAATGAATATGATCAAGTTTTCAGAACTAATGACCACTTTTAAGATATAGAAGAGGGCAGAAGAGCTTATTAAACGATGTCACAGAAATGTATCAGCAAATTTAGAGTGTAAAATATTCAGAGCACCAAGAATTTCTGTTTTCTCAGCAAATAAGGAAAAACAAGTATGTATTTATAAACAAAAGGAAAAGAAGCAAACCAACCAATCACAAGACAGGGACCTTATTTGAGTTCTGTTTTAAGTACTAGAAAAGTTAAAAATTTGTGACAAAAGCAAATGTGAAAATTGTGTGAGCATTTTTGAAAATAATAAAAGCATAATGTCTTTATAGACATGGTTAATTTTTAAAGTTATTAAAAGGCAGCCTAAAAAATTATTAACAGATGAAAGTATATTTGAGATCAGCTTCAAAACAAGTTATGGTAAATGCAGACTGTTAAACAGAATAATAAAACAGATTTTGAGCTGATAGTTGAAGACAGATGATGTACTTTATTCAAGTTCATTACACCAATACCTGTGTAATTATTAGTTTTTCTTGAGACTTTCATAGTAAAAGGATAGTTATTCCTGTGTTAATAATACATGATTAATTGAGGAGGCCTTTAAAAATTAGAAGTCATAAGTGAACATTTTTCTGAATGAAAAAAATTCTTTCACCTTATTAAATCACAATTTTTCAGGCATTCAGATATTAGATATGAAATTTTACTAGAATACTCAAGATAGATCCCCTTAAAAGAGGCCACACTTTCTTCACACAGGACAATGACTGCTGATTAAGATTAGAACTTCTTGTGAGAAAACAGATATATCAATAAAGCAGGTGGTTGCATTACTGGGGGCACTAAAAAACATGTAAAGAGTCAATTTTTAAAACTGTCTATAAACATAGTTGTTGTCTTTTTATGAGAAATCTAATAATGAATATGTGTATTACTCAACAGTATCCTTGATATGTTATTTTTATAATTCAATTTTCCATTCTTGATTTTTTTTTTGTCTTACCTTCACTTTCAACTAGTGCTTTTGAGTTTTTAGTATTGAAGTTAGGGCAAACGATCTTTGCAAAGTTCACAAATGTTTTTGAGGGCATGAGAGGCGACTTGAAAATGCTTGCCCAGCAAGAATGAAGTTCAAAGTTTGGATCCCCAGACATACATAAATTCCAGGAATCATGGCAGCTCCATGTCATCTGGAGACAGAAGTAGAGCTTCCAGGGTACTCTTAACCTAGACTTGCCACAACTGACTACCTTTGTCTGTGAATGACCCAGCCTAATGAGGAAAGTGAAAAAAAAATTCAAGGAAGGTGTGGCTTTTGACCTCTAAAAACATGTGCACACAGGACATAAGTGAAAAACAAAAGGGCAAAAAAATGTTTTCAAAGTCAAATAATTTATTTTAAAAACTGTGTTTTCTTCAGAATCTGGTTTTCAGTGAGAGGGACCGCTGAGAAGCTTGTCCAAACTTTTTTCAAACAAGTTTCTTTTCTGATCCTGTCCACATGAAAGGACATGACCAAGTCCAAAAAGTGTCTAAAAAGATGTCTTAGGTCTCCAATTTTAAACATGTTTTATGATTCTACAGATAAAAAGCACTCAAGCAGGAAGTTTGACAGAATTTTTTTAAATCTCTGCAAAGTTCAGATATGAAATGCAAGCTTGCAATCACTCTGCTTGTACTAGTATTATTAATTAAATATCATATATTGTAGTACTCACTTTCACCAAATGCCTAAAAGGCCATGGAGATTTAAACCTTGGAACATGCCTTGAGAGCAGAATCGGCTATGGAGGAACTGGGCAGTAAGCATCTTTGTAGAAACTAGTTACATACTTGAAATTCTTTGCAAGGATGCATTGCAGAAATTGTAACAGAACTTCTCCAAATATTTATCACCATAGTTAGAACTTTCATTAGAGTATCTTTCTGATATAATAGTGTTCGTAATGATCATTTTTAAATCTGCTACCCCAGGCTGATAAAGCAATATTACAATGTCTTTCCTTCAACAATATTAAAAACATTCATCTCTTCTAAATATTATAAAGAAGCTGTACTATGATGCTGACCTAATATTTAAGTAAATGGGAAAAATTATGTTATTGTGACAGACCACCAAAGATTTAAAAATCTTCACAACAGGATATTTTAACTTCTGATAAAAAATAATCTTTGAAATGTAACCAATCACCTGATAATATTTCTTAAAATTCAACTAAATAAATATCAGAGAAACATTCTCCCTTAGTCATTAATGGTTTTAGTCATGCTTCCTGGTAGCTGTCATACATTTTATATAATATGAACTAGAACTGTACTGGCCAAGATTGTAGATACTGGTCATGTGGACTCTGTAATGGCAAAAAATAAATAAATTCAAAATTTACTTTCTCTGTTCTGTAGCCAAATATTGCTGAGTGCACCATATTAAAAAATAAACATACAAAGGATTTACAGCATCACTGAAATTTCTACTGAACAGTGTTGGTTCACAGCAGTGAAAACTCTACTGATGGGCAGGAAATGTCAAATGTGTGTTGGCTTTCTCTGAGTTTCCTTGACGGGAGGAAAAGTTTGGGAATACGTAAGTTAAAATTACATACATAACATCCCAGTGTTGGGGTCTTTTCTCTTCTCTGTCTGTGACTGAATATCAAAACATTCCTTCTTCTCTAGAAAATGAATCAATGTCAGCCATTCTCAATGTTTTGTCCATTATGAAGATCTAGGCCAACCTATCTCTGCCTCACACTTTATGCAGCACTAGCCCAAGCTTACTTTACAGCTACATTTTCTGTTTCAGACATCAATACTTCTGACCTCAGACTTTGTACTTGTAAATTTTGTCACTAGCACAAGAAACTAATGTCAGAGCTGTTTCATAGGTTCAAAGTTCTTTAGGTCTCTTCAAAATTCCAGTGACCTCCTTATGCTGCCATAGCTGTTTCCTAATTTAGAAAGGTACATTTTGTTACATTTAAAAAGATAAAAATGCACAAAGAGTATAATTTGATATAATTCATGATAAACTAAACACCACTATCAAAAATAAATAAAAATAACATGGAAAAATCAACCATGAGTCTAAATCAGGTGCATTTATATGGCACTTCTGAAAACCTTGATTAAAAAATTATATATATATGTATTTAAAGAATTAAATAAGTCATATAGTTGATCCAGACAAAAACAGACATTCTATAATTACTAGTCATTTAAATTTTAAGTATTTTCATGAAAACCTCATGAATATAAGGTATAGTTATGTCATATTGAAGGCAATTGGATTTTAAAAAACATATAATGCTCATTTTTTGATGATTATTTTAAATATAGTCATATATTTTATCAAAATGAATCCCATATGAAGAAATGTTTAGTAGAACTTCCATTTTGTGGGGGGGAGGTATCCTAGGAAAGACTTCTTTCTCCAGACTAAAAATTTGCTTATTGCTTGGGAATTTAATTTTCCCATTAGTTTTTGCAGTGTCTAAGAAATGAATTAGTGTACTACGTTACATACAGAAATGTTTACAAAGAGAGAATGGAAGGTGGGGAGGCTGGAGAAAATGAAGGAGAGAGGGAGGGAGAGGGAGGGAAATAAAGATATGTTAACTTCCTAGCATTTCCCCCAAATAAATTGGGTAATTACACTCAGTTTCAAGACTCTTTGCTGGAGTTAAATACATGGGCTCATTTTGTTCACTTGTTCATTCCTCAACCAAGACTGAAGCCAAATACGTTAACTGTTAGCATTCACCAGTAAAATATTACTTTAAACTTTATTTTTTTCATTTTTAAAATTTAAGAATGTTTCATTCTACCTCTGTAACTGCTCCTGACACAAGGCCTTTGAAATGTGGCTCACCAAATACTGGTGGGTCATAGAGAAGTTTGAAATGCAGCTCGTTAAGATTCTGAGGAGCTGTGTTGTACATAAAAATGAGAACTGATGGAGAGGCTGGGACTAAACACATAATTTTATGAAATATGAGGAAACATAAGGGTTTTGTTATGACGCACATAACAATCAAGGACCTGTTTCTTTTTAGCAAGCTCCTAAAAAGTCCCACCCGTATAATTATTAAATAAAAACACTTACTTATTCAGTACTCAGCTAGCTTTTAAACTCTGAATAAGAGAAGTACACAGTGAGAGAGGTACTTACATGGTTTCCTTGGATACTGGATGATGCCATTCAGGTCTATGTTTTATCTGAAAGTGGTGCCCTGCAGAGAAATGAGGCTTGTTGAGTGGCTGTTTATACATAGTAAGTAAATAGGAACCTTGTTTATTTTACAAAGCATTTTTTTTATTTTGACCCAGTTTTCTTTTTCTCATCACACCCAAGCCTTGTAAACAGCAATAGTATGGTAGAGCAGGTACTTTGCCCAATTCACGTTAACTACTCTTAAGAAATCATGGTTGTCCAAGTGGAAGCTCAGAAGGTTTTGTCCAAGCATGCTCCCTTAGTTCTCTACAGTTGGGCTGTTGTATTTGTGCCAGATAAACCAGTGAACACTGCTTGCCTGTCTTTTTCTTACAACAGGATTTATCAAACCACTAAAAAATAAATCTAAATGTCCTTACCTTAAGCAACCAGGAAAGAACCCCAGCCATAGTCAGCCTCACATATCAAGGGTTTCTACAGACTTGAGTTTGCATTTTAAGTGGTGCAGAGGCTATTCCCAATAGTTTAAGTGTCATGACCATCCAGTTTTGACACGGAGTCCCTTGGAACTGCCGGCTTTCTAACTTGGGAGGGTGATTAATCCCTCCTATGTGATAAGTTTTAACCTTCTAATACTTCTTTGGATTGAAGAGAGCAAATGAGGTGTGGCAAAGAATGGCAACTAACTTCAGTGCCTAACAGTTTAATAACCTGAAATGAAGTGTGTGCTATGTTTCCATTAAAAAGTTTCCAGCCACAATTAATTGAACAAAAACTTGTACTGTTCCAAGATTATTCTTGGAAATGTAATTTTAAAGCCTGTGTGAAATGAGGAAACTTAACTTTTTTTATACCATATGAAAGCAATTTCATTTTTTAGGAATGATTTTGGATAGACTTCCGATTGGATATTTTCCATTGGAACTAACATTGTAGAGGGTTGGGGTGGGGGAGAGCAGCTCTGTGTTCTTTTGCCAGCACTGACAAAGGTCTGGTTGTCAATGATACCTTTGCTGCTAAATTTACCCCGAGTGACATGAACAGGTGCTCTTCGGCCTGCCAGACACTTGTGCAGAGGCATCACGCATCTCACCGCTTGACGACCAAGGGGGCAAAGCCTCGGTCTTCATAGAAAAGGAGAGGAGGCAAACACAGCCCAAACTGGGGGGTTTCTCTTCAAAGCCAGCTGGTCTGGCTTTATTCTACAGGAATTATTTACCTGTCAGAGTTGGGACAACAAAACCCTCAGCAGGTGCTGACGGGTACAACTTCCTGGGGAAGCAGAACGGCACTGGTGAGTTTCAATTGCCAAAATGTATTTTTTTAATTTCTAAAAGTTGGTTTTGTTGTCTTAGAGGAGACACTGCTGGGATACCTATGTCCACAAAGCTGATGAGAACACTGGAATCAGATCCAACTTAGCTAACAGTGGGTTTGCTAATGCACAAAATACAGCCCTTAACATTTGACAATTTTTAAAATTATACAATGATGATTTTGTGAAAGAATAATTTATAGTTTTAGTATTGCTCTCTGATTGCTACTTCGAATACGTGAGTCTAACAAATGCATCACACATATTACATGAGGTTATATCATAGTACCTCAGTTTCGTTTCAATCTATTTCTCATAATCTTTGAATAAAATGTTATTTTCCAAAAACTTTCCAAAATCAAATTGTGAAATGGAATGTATTCTTCTCAAAAACCCCATTTGCTATTATTTAAGAGTGTGTACATTTTAGAAACATGATTGGAATACAGAGTTGATTTTATTTAATATAATTAAAACATCTAAGTAAACAGAAAAATTAATAATTTAAAGGAGCAAAATTTTCTCATTATTTTACAGAGATTTTTTTAAAAGAATAAGGTCTTTAGAATAGATGATCAAGGGAATAATAAAGCATGTTTTTACATCATTTATTTCCAAAATTAGAACATTTATATTTTGGTATTTTTTTTATTTTGTGAATTCAAAAGTTGGGTAAAAATATTTTTTTTCAGAAAGGATTTTAATTAATGCAAAAGAAGGAAAAATGAGACCACATGTTAGGACATATTTTTAAAAAGTGATTCTATTTCAAGGACTCATTCTTTTAACTATGCTTCACAGCATTTCTCTACAAATTGTTGTATTATAGCAAATTGAAAACATTTATTTAAGCAAGGAAGCAGCTCAGAGCTAAGGACTATACATAGCAAACATATGAAACCATTTTCATAAGCAAATTCCATATTCACAAGCAACATGGGCTAATGAATGTAAAAGACACAACAGCATACATTGATCAAGAATGCTATAAATTATTATGCATTAAAATCAATTTTCTGGGCTGTGGGGGGTAGGATTGGTACTTAAAAAGAGAAAACCTTCTACAAATATGAATTACTAAGACTATGAAGCAAATACTTTATTCTGATGGTGCCATAAATAATTTTCAATCTACATGTTTAATACTTGTTTGTAAAATATAAAATCTGGCTTTTGTTAATGACTATCTTATCTAAAACATGTTAAAATTCAGTGTGGTTTGGACATGTATAAACTTATGAGTATTTTCTTAAACAGGCTTAATTTCCCTTTAATAATATTAAAAATACTTTTAAATTGACAAAACCCTAATACTTAAAATAATGGTCTCATCTATAAACATTCCTTGAATACATTTTTAAAAATTAAAACTCAATTTTACTTTGTATTATAAAATATTACATATAGACTGTTTTTCAGATTATCAAAATGTATTTTTATTTAGGTGCATAGTTATTTGTATTCTCTTTTTCTTTTACCTAGGTCCATAGTGGTTTTTACCCACCCCCCTTTTTATGTATATGGTGGTTTGTATTGCTCTTTTCACAAATGCTTTGTCATACTTCATTGCTGATTCTGGCATAGGAATCACCAGATCTATTAAATTTTTTAAAATCTTCATCAGCCTCTTAAAGAACAAGACATGTGAAAAAAAGATAACTTTCCTAGTTTGCTAAGTGCCGTGTTCTTAAAGAACCAGAGCAATTACTTTTGAAGGTGAAAACTATTTATTGCAAATCATAAACCTCTTAGGCCTGCTTCAGAATTACACTTATTAAGTTCTCGAGTGCATTAGTACTGGACACATTTATCGCACCTGTCACTAACTAACACTGAAGCAGCAATAAAGAAATATGAAAACTTCTGCCAAATGTTGTTTATGACTGTCAACTTTCTAGGGGTAGCAGAGCTTATTAAAAATATTAGGTAGAGTCTAACTATCCAAAATATCTAAAACTTATCATTTTCATTGTGCCAGGAATTCAGGCTTAGAAAATTCCATGTTTTCATTGAATTATCAGAAGCCATAAATCCCTGTTACCACTCAGTGATATGTTTGTCCTTCCTAATAAATCTTCAACACTAGGTCACAAAATACTGATGCCAATTTGTTTCATGTATATGAATAGGTTCCCTTAACAAGTCTTAGTGACAGATTTCAGATTAAAATGACAATGACTCATACTTGCCTCGTGCATTTAAAGGATTACTTGAAATATATCTTCATAATATAAAGATAATTATTCCAGTGTTGGAAATTAATCATTCTCCTGCTTCAGAAAGCCACTCAAAAGGCTTTCTGTTCATTTTCTATGTTCATAAGAAGGATGTTGGTTCTCCTAGTAATTCACAATAACAATAATTAATAAACTAAAGGGAGACTAACCATCTATTTAAGTACATGCAGCATTTCCATGTAAAAGAGTTTACTTGTAAGTATTTAAAGAAACAAAAAATACTTTGGCAGTTTTATATGTAGCTCCTCATTGACCAGACACATAACTGACAGCTGTCTTCTGTTCATGGGCCAGATGTAATTCAATAAAGATAAAAATGGCATATTACTCATCCCTGTTGATAATACCTGGTGCCAGTAAGCTTACAAGTCAGAATACCTGGACAACAGACAAGACAAATAAAAGGGAACCATCCCTCTGCCTAGCAGTCCTCCTCTATTATGGACTTATTTGCAATTCCTTCTTATTTGTCTAATTTCTTCTCTGTCTATATATACTTTACATCTAGAAAGGGTTAATTACCTTAAAGGAATTTTCAGAAGTGTGCACATGCTGGTCAAAACACTAAGCACCTTGGTAATGATATCTGTCTTTCAAAAATAGGTATCTATCCTTGATCATACTATTTTGAACTCATGAAATCCTTAAAAGTCAGGTGAGAAAGGCTTTGAAACTCCAATTCTCATTTAAGAGAAATTCCATAAAAGAATAAATTTGAAACTAACAGTCACTGTGTGAGTAGGTGAACACAAATTTGGGCTTGTCTCTCAGTTCCATGTTCAGTTTTCTTTGACTTCAAAAATGTGGACAATCAAACCACCAAACTAAAAGAATCACATGAGAAAAATTATGAGTAAAGTTGCTTTCAAAGTATTTTTCAGTCAGTTAAAAATACCAATACAGGAATATATATATATATATATATATTAATTATATGTGTGTATGCATATACATAAATACATACAGAGCATGTTAAAATAATGTAAAAACGTTAAGGACATGAACACATTGAAACATATCCATTTTGAACTCTTCTGAGATCTCTTCATCATATTTACACATATTTACAAATTAGAAAATTTATTTCAAATAACAAAATTTTAAATGACAATAGTATGCCTTAGAAAATTAATATAAAAATCAAAAGTTTAGTCTGATCTTTCTAAAAGATTGGGGATGAATTAAAAATACTAAATATACCAAAATATAAGCATATG
Organism: Cricetiscus sungorus; assembly: GCA_030556225.1. Classification (NCBI taxonomy): domain Eukaryota; kingdom Metazoa; phylum Chordata; class Mammalia; order Rodentia; family Cricetidae; genus Cricetiscus; species Cricetiscus sungorus. The sequence goes on from JANBXA010000398.1 coordinate 44,961,792, forward strand.
TATAGTACACAATGCAGTATACTTAAAAGCTGATTCAACAATTAACTAGGTTTGAGAGTGTGTGTGTGTGTGTGTGTGTGTGTGTGTGTTCTGTGTCTGTGTCTGTGTGTGTGTCTGTGTATTTGTCTGTGTGTGTCTATGTGTGTGTGTTTGTGTGTGTGTCTGTGTGTGTGTGTGTCTGCATGTATATGTGTCTGTGTGTTTCTGTGTCTGTGTGTCTGTGTGTGTGTGTGTGTGTGTGTGTGTGTGTGTGCGTGTGTGTGTGTGTGTCTGTGTGTGTGTGTCTGTGTGTGTATGTGCTAAGTAACAAACCACAGTGTAGCCCAATGACTTCATTCTTGCATGTTCAGAGGTCATACTATTCAATTAACACTGTTTAATGTAAGTATTGCACATCAGGTCAAATAGTATTAATATCAATTACTATTGATATATTTGTTGGTGATCCCTTACAATAAACTGGTTCAATCAAGATTAAAATATATAAATATTCAAATAAATACTAATTTTCTGCCCTCTAGAAAGGAAAATGTTTAGGTTAAGGTACATTTTCTAATTTTCAAGGAATGTCTTATCCTTCGATTTTAATCTGGCATTTGCAGGTAAGAAGCGCAGCTTCTAATACACAGACATACAAATTACTAAAACAAAAATGGGAAAAACTTAAAATATGGGGATAATATATGGATAAAAATTGTGGCTACTGTTTCTTTCCAAAAGATTGTTTTAAAGAAATCAATATTTCTATGACTAATACTATCATTTAACAACAGAGGTGTCAAAAGAAAATATGCAAAATGGCAAGGGATCCCAGGCAACTTAGTCTTGCATCTCAAAGGAGTTTTTTATGAATGTAAATTGCCCCTCGTCTGCTTCTAAAGGATAACAAGTATTTCTGTCTAGAACTGATGAACGTGGTTCAAAGAAAACCAGGGCAGAAGTGGGAGATCAGAGTCCTCCTTGTCTCTGTTTCACTGCTATGTACTTTTGTGACTGAAAAGAAGTCACTAAATTTCTGTGACACAACTAAATGGATTAGAGCTTTAGGGTTAGTAACATACATATCACAAGGAAAGAAGTTACAGCTAGCCAGGACAGTATTCTCTCTGCTTCATGAGAGGTGTCCCAAAAGGACTCTGGGCCATTGTTGGAATGCTAGCTGCAGTGTCATGTCCTGTTCTCCAAGTTGTTGTTAAGTACTTCAAATAACAGAAATCCCAGAGCAGTGTAGAGCTGGGAAGTTAAAGGGCAAAGTGAAATTATTCCGCGGAATGTTACTGAGTAAGCATCTAGTAGGGTGCCCTTGTTACACAACATGAAAGGTCACACCCTCAACATTACATTACTACATGTAGTTCGGAAATTTAGTGTGCATACTCACAGCTGAACTGGATGAAAATCCAATGAATATTTAATATTTTCAGTTTCGTGAAATGGAAGGAAAAATTAAATTAAAAAGTAGTTATGACACATAACTGCTATAAGAGAACTAATGTTTGTTTTGTCAGATGAAAAGAGAGAAAAAGCCACTGCAGCAAGAAGCAGGGTTGTCAAAGGAATCCTCTTCTGAAGGACTAAGGATGTTGGAACTCAAGAGCAGCAGTGAGAGATGGAGGGAGGATTGAGGGCAGTGTTAGGTATGGAAGATGTGGAAGGACTGATCAACCTGTTGCTGGAGCTCGTGATGTTGAGGTGGTCTTGTATGGTTTCTAGGCAGACAGTTAATTACCAAGGACATAAGAACATCTGAAAATCCCCTTACTGAGAGGTCCTATCACTCAAGGCACTGGAGACAAGTGTTACTCTTATTTTCAGGAAGTTTAGGCTCACAAGAAACTGGCAATAACAAAAGCATGCACTTCTGAGAGTTGTTCATCCTTAATGTTAAATATCTCTCAATTAGATGCCCACTTTACAAGATTTTTTGAGGGCCCAGTTCTCCATCCAAGAAAAGATGAGGGTTTTCACTCAAATAAGTTAAAAAGAAGAATGGCCCATACATTTAGTAAAGTGGGTCACCATTTGGTACCAAAAAGTCATCCCTGAAAACATATCTACGAGTAACATTATGCAGACTGAGACTGGTTATATTTAGGAAGGTAGGTAGGGGTGTGTGTGTGTGTGTGTGTGTGTGTGTGTGTGTGTGTGTGTGTACGTGTGTGTACGCATGTGTATGCATGTGTGTGTACATATATGTACTCAACAATAATAAAAGAAAAAGAGGCCATGAATTTGAGAAAGGGCAAGGGGCTCCATGGGAAGGTTGGAAGAATGAAGAGAGGAAATAAAGTCCTTATGTTTCAGAAAACAAAAACTAGACACATAGATACACACACTGATGCATAGATAGAAAGTAAATTAGGTCCCCATATTGCTTAATCAGCTTCTTAATGAGCAGTTTTCAATAAGTATGATATGTATAGTGTGCCTTTTTGCTTGTTTACAGTTTGAGCCAAACTGGGTATTGGAACAATTCATTTTATCTTGGAATCTCATCCTTACTATTTCAAAAGGAGATAACACACTTTTGGGATTGTTTGAGAGAAAAGAATAAGAAACAGAGAGAAGAAAGGGTTACGCCATTAGGAAGACTTTACTCATCCTTATTCTTACCACAGGCAAGAACATATAACAACATGTAAGTGGATAGCAAGAGACTTTTCTCTCCATCATATCCTTTCTTACCTTTCCCCCTTCTTTTTGAGACATTATATATTGCTGTGAAGTCCTGGCTGGCCTCAAACTCCATGTAATACTCCTGCCTGGCCCTTCCAAATGCTTGGATCATAGGGAAATGCCATCATATCTGATTTCTAAGGAGCCTTTTAAAATGAAAATTCCTAAACTGGCACAGAAGTTTCCAGATATAATCCCAGCACACAGGAGGCTGAGGCCCAGCTCTGTCAGCATATGAGGGCAATCTGTTCTGCACAGCAAATTCCATCCCAGCCAGGACTACACAGTGAGACTCTATCTCATGTTTTGTGTTTTGCTTTGTGTTCTAAGAAATTAAATACATTTTAAAATGTGGTTTCCTGAGACTGTGGATTCATGGATAAGAATTGATTCAGACCATCAGGTTCTAACCTTTGCTGGTTCTGAGGCACTTGAATAAACTGTCATCTGGGCTGATTATTATCCTCTTAACCTTTCTCTAGTGCAATGTCACTTCTCATATTCCAACACAGCAAGAAAATCCATGCATGGTGACTCCATGTACTGAGAGGCCAACAGGAACACATGGCTGTAGCTATAAATGTTACTTTTGCTTTTACTCATTGTCTAATATGTTAAGCACTATAGTGCTTAAGTAGTTTCTTCACCTTTTTCATTTGAATTGGCAAATAATAACTGTCCCCCAAATTAGCAAAGCCTTAGTCTTACTCAAACCTCATATTAGTTTAAGACCCTAAGTAACAAAGTTTTAAGTATGGCCAAATGGCTTCCGCTGATTCTTTGGGAAAGCTATTTTGGGAAAATTCGATAGACAATTATTACTCTAAGTATGCATGTGTGCATTCACTAACTGTAAGAATATGCAATTAATCATTGCTGATCTGGAGTAACTACAGGCTTAATTCTCTTCTGGGTGAGTTGTTTTACAGCCATAGGCTATGTAAACTAGACTCCTACAGCTGTGTGAGGTTGAGCTAAGACTGTATGGATGGTAAATATAAATCTTCCACAGACATTACCTGACACAAACACAGTTTCTGTTCATTTTGAATCATCATTAGAGTTATAGATTAAAAAAATCATATAAATTATATGGCCATATTATCAAAGCAAGCTCTTTATAGTGGCAATTTATTCTGTGGTGATTTTTTAAATGGAAAAATTACTAATAGTATTCCATAGTTCTAAAATAGAAATCTAATTTCACACAGAAAAAAAAATGATTAACCATTAACATGTATTGACAACTGAGGAGAAATTTACAATGGAAAATGAGGACTGAAGTAAAATGGATCAAAGGGATGAAGTGGGAAAGAGAAAAGGTAGAGAAGATAGAGATTATCAGTTGACTATCTAGTGTTAAAGAGGGCAAAAGGGATAAAAACAGTCACAAAAAGTTTCTTATGTAGTGCTAAGAATCTTATCCTTAAAATACCCCTCACATTTCTGAAATTCTTCAGAAAGATGAGTATTGCTATAAACCCACACATCTGACATAGATCTCTATACTTACATGTATGTGACCATACAAAGTCAGAAAGTATGTTTGTTTACTCTGGTGATACAGAAAGGTATCTATTTGTGATCTTTACATGGGAGATAGGGAAAAGACAGCACAAACTTTGTCCTCTGACCCTAAAACACTCCCAAACTTCATGCCCTTCATTCAAGAAGAAATAGAGGGCTCTTCAAATTCCTTCAAGACATTACTGAGCAAATTATAATTTTGTTGTTGGTGGATTTTCATATAAGGGAATGTATACAGTAAGCGGAATTATCATTCAGCATAGAAGCAAAGGCACAAGAGACATGCATATTTAATTAGTTGGTATGCCACTCATGTGCAAAGGTAAAATAAGGCCAAAGCAGCAGGTATGAGAATTTACAAAATCTGAAAGGAAAGTCCATGAATTTTCAAGGAACTGACAGAGAATTCCTCTTCCATCCCAACGTTTTGAGAACCAATAACATTTCTTCTTTAAGTAACAGCCAGCCTTCCCATGCACTTTCCCTTACTTTCCTGGGTACAATTAAGTGGCTAGCAGTGGGAGGGACTTGAGGCATACAGAAAGCCTGCCCTAAAAACATCTCTAGAAACACAGCAGGAAATTTATGGGCTCTGTTAGAGATTCTTTGGCATTAAAAAAAAAAAAAGTAGAAAGAAAGAAACATTTTTTCTCTTAGAAGTTAAAAATATTTACTTAAGAGGTGACACACATAGATAGGATGGAGTGGATAAGGCAAAAGATTATAATGAGAATTCTGGGGCATAAGGGATGCTGAGGGATGGAAGGACCTTGTACGTCACATCAGTAGAAGGCCAAGAGGAATCACAGACACTCACCAAGGAGCTGTTATTGATTTTCCAATTGCTGCTGGGTGAGTGAACATGCCAAGGTGAAAGAAGGGTAAGTTGAAGGTGGGTGAAGGGAAGAACATTAGGCAAAGACAAGCTTCAGTGACATCACAAAGCTGCCTGCCACACAGGTGAGATCACTGACTCCAAAGAAGACACACAGCCTAGATTGATGGAAATTCCCTCACCCTATGCACTTAGGTTCAGACTCTTTAAATTTAAGTGTAATGTTACACACTCACTAAGCAATTTATAAGATTTCCAAGATAACCAAAGTATATAAGCATGGATCCTTACTCTAGACAAACACCTCACCTTTTCCAAGTATCTGATAAAATCCAGTATGAGTAAAAACAAGAGGTTCTCTTAAAATTATATTCTCCAGAACACTGATAAGGACCATGTAAGTTATCACCTATAAAATGCGTATTAAATGTTGATTTACTCAACATACTAGAATAAACTTATATTATTTTAAATATCAAACAATTGACCATGAAATAACTGAGTTGAAGTATGAAACCTGAGAGAAAAAAATACCTGTTTTAAAATATCATTAAGTAACTGATAGTAATTTTTTTAGGGACAGATGGAATAGATAAAACTGAAATTAAAAAGTGTGATACTTTACTGAGCATTTTCTACAGGCCAGGCAGAAGTACAGTTTCATATTCTCTCAGCAAACTGATTGTTGCAGGTAGGTCCTGCCATTTTCTCGGGACCCAGCATTCTAATCTACTGTCTGCTTACCTTCCTCAGCTTATAGTGCATCTTCCATTAACCATTAACTAGCTGCACCAACCTGCAAGAATTTTCGGTCTTTGTAGGCATCAAAAACAAACACTTGTCCTTAAAGATTGTGCTTATTATCCAAATGTAAATGCTTGAGGCTTAATAATCAAATCTTAGTTTCCACCTTGTTTACTACATGTGGTTTGGATTTAATTTTTAAAATTTGTTTATTTATTTACTTTTATATGTGGACCATAGTTTCCTCTCCCCCATCTCTTTCTGGTCTGCCCAGAACCTCCTCTTTCCCTCCCCCATCCAGCAGGCCTCCCATGGATATCAACTAGCCATGGCATACCAAGTTGCAGCCAAGACTAGGCACCCCCTCTCCTACCAGGGCTGGATGAAGCAATCAGGTAGGAGGAAAGGGTCCCAAAAGCGGGCAACAGAGGCAGAGACAGACCCTGCTCTCACTGTTAGGAGTCCCACAAGAAGACCAAGCTACACATAACACAACTGTAACACATGCGCAGAGTCAGTCCCATGCAAGCTCCCTGGTTGTCAATACAGTTTCTATGAGCCCCTATGAATCCAGGTGAGTTGATTCTGTGGGTTTTCTTTGGGTTTGCTTTTAACAAAAGAAAAAAACAACAACAAAAATGTTTAAACTTAGCAATAGAGTTTCTCCAGCACTGACATGCTTGCTTGTTAGGATTATGGAGCACATTTCCAAGAAGACATGTAATCGCTTCAAGCAAAGGGCTTGTGCCCTGTCATAGCCTCTGTGAAGTGACCTGCAAGTAGACATAAGTTTCTAAAGTTTATTCCATTTGTATGACTACAGCTCTTCCTGGTGAGTCAGACCTTACAGAGGTATAATATCAAAGAACAGAGTTTTAAGTCTGTTTGCCTTTCCTTTCCTTAGATATTTATGGGCTATCTGGGCAGACAATGTCATCTCTCTAAGCTTTCGTTCTTAAAATCTATAAAATGAAGATAATAATAAAAGCCTTTTAAGAGGTTGTTGCTTAGATAAAAGGAATAATTATTACAACCTTAAAAATAGCAAGTGGCCATGAAATGTCAAGTATCTTAAATGTACTTATTTTTATATACATTCTAGGAATATTGAATTTTTGCATAAGTATCACAAATATTACCCTTACATTATAAATACAATTGATTTGAAAGACACAAATATACATTTATCAAAATAATAAGCAATCAAGCCTGTTGGTTTGGGTTTTTAACTCAATGAATAAGTCAACAAGCAGACAACTTTTAATCACTGACTTAAGTTTGGTTTTCTTTCTTTTCTTTGCATTCAGTTTTCATTCTCACTCTATTCCAAAATAACTTAGGAAACTTTCATCCCAAACAATAAAAATTAATTTTCTTTCTGTTTAGAAAGTTAAAATATTAGCATAATTATGACGTATTTATTTTAAATTTACACAGAATAATCACATAGTAGAAGAAAATGTTTTTGCATATTTCTTTCCAGCTTAAATTTTTAGGCTATAAATAAAACACTTAAAAATAATCTAAGCTTTCCTTTAAATAACAATCTTTGAAAATTGCACCAAAAGGTAGACAAAGCACATTATATTTTATCATCACTACCCCCTCTTTTCTAGACACCTTTGTCTTACTTGGGTGATCTCCATAAGTAATGTTACCATGCACACCACATACAAAGTCTTCAATGCCCTGAGTCTGTTTGTTTTTTGCAATGTATACTTGTATATATTCCATTCCAGAGTTTACAAAAAATCCAGAGTGAGTATGGCTTCTGTTTTACATATTCTATAATGAAACAGTGATATCTACCACACATGCAGCAGAACATGGCCTCTAGGTTCCTCTTGAACAGAAGGCTCCATTAGGCATTCCATGATTTCCCCCTTCCCAAGAGGCCTGTGCCCAGCCCAGTTGCCATAGATGGCCATCAGACATTCAGAATGACATCAGGAGACAATCTGGGAAGGCACTGCCCTAAAGAATTCTGCTAGCAGGAGACTGGGGATATCAATGTCTTCTTGGCCGACAACTGCATTCCAAAGGTCAACTGGGGTGAAAAGAGGACGGACTTGGAGTGTACAATGCCTTTTCAGCAACCAGACAGCTACCAAGCAGAAAGCAGCTGACATGAGAGCTAAAAGTAGACTAGAGACTACACACCTGTGAAAAAGTCACCCGACCCAGTAAAACAGGATTTTATGTCAAAAGAGATTTCCACTTCTTCAGAGGTAAAATTCAAGACTTATTCCCATCCTGAATCAATCCTCATGTCTCTGATGACCTGCTTCTTTCTCTATGATAGCCACAGTGGGAGTGAATAGGGAACTTGGTCCTGTGGAAGTAGAAATTTTTCGCACAAATTATACAGTGTTTTCTCATCCCTGTTGCATGTTGACTAGCTCCTTCATTCCTAACAGCAATCGAGGATATCACATTATATTCAACGTTTTATAGGTGAGGAAACTGAGTCACGGAGAAGCTCAACATGTGAGTGATCAATTCCCCTGTGGGACAGTCAGGTGGCTTTGCCAATACTTTCTTCAGATCCCATCAGTCTTCATTTGTTAGCTACAGAGAGGCTGAGGCCTTCTTTACATGCAAAGAACTGAGACAAAGAAAAGAGATGTTTTTCATAGGGTCATGGATTAAGGTAGTGTGAGAAGAATCTTTTCAAACAAGAACAAATGATAAATAGACCATTTACCATTAAATGGCAAATAGACAAGAGAAACATGATGACCCAAGTATTGGTCAATCCAACATTCAAAATAATTATTATTTTTAAACTATTATTTCCCATTCGTGAATATGCTGGTGTAAACAGAGAGCATTTTCATTAAGGTCTCTGCCCATTACCACAAATGGGCAGAATTAATAACATTAATCTCAACTAACAACAACAACAAAATGTAGAGAACAAGTACAGCAAAATAAATCACCTAACTACTTACGGAAGCACATTTATGCTGCGTCAAAAATTTCACAGCACATGCGACTTAGTTCTGCATCTTACATAGTAATAATTAAAATTTCATTCTGTTTATGTTCTTAGCATTTCTGAGCAAATCCTACTCCTGCGAAATCAGTGAATTTGATATCTTATCGAATCTGAGGGGGATTATACTTTGTTAGCAAGTCTCACCTAAGATCACATCTTCGTCTTTGACCTTAATATTGTTTTTTACCTCTTGCTCTAAAAGTATAATGCTAGTTCTGGGCTCTCTTTGAAAACACATTCTGCAGTCAAATGCTCTACCACTGAGTTATACCCCCTTGAAAACATAGTCTGGCTGTCTGGTATTGTCAGTCATACAGTTTAAGTTTTCGAGACAGTATTATTCCTCATGCAGCTCACTCTTTATTAAATGGAATTTTCTCTAGGGTGAATACTTAGAAGCATTCTCTCTCCTAAAAGGATGATTCTGCCTAAAATCTGTCGACACCTTCTACTCTAGTCAGTTTGCCCAGACCAAGCCAGCCATAGTGTTCCTCCCAGCCAGCAGAGAGGATCTTAGGCCCTATCAGAGGACCTAAGCTTCTTTCCAAATTTACAGCTGCGTATCACTTAGTTAACATCTCTGTTCTTGACTTGCTGTCCTTATTTAAAAACAACAAAAAAGATGCACATACACGGTGTTTCCTAGGACCTAGCACAAAAGACACTAAAATTCAGACTTTAAGACATTGTGTACTACTCTCATGTAATAGAATTGCAGACTGTCCTAAAATCAGACTGGTATCAAACATAAAGCATATTGTTTTGTTTTTTGTTATCAGGGGCCAAGGGTTCTCTGTGTAGCACTGTCTGTCCTGGAACTCTCTCTGTAGACCAGGTTGGTCTTGAGCTAAGAGATCTGCCTGTCTCTGTCTCCAGAGTGCTGGGATTAAATGCATGTACCACCATAGCTGAGCACATAAATCATAAAACTTTACCGCAGTACTCTCCAATATGACTCCACATGGTGGTAGAAATATTCCACATCTCCGTACCCCAAAGATTCTACTGCCCACACGGGCCTATTGGGCAGTTAAAATATGGACAGTGTTTAGTTTTAGTTCACTTGAAAAGCCACATGTGTCTAGCAGCTAATCTATTCAGAGCACTCCTCAAGAAGGGGACATACACTTTTAGACTTAAGAGGTATAGAACCCCTGTGCTCTCTACAGCCTTCAATGTGTTCTTCCTACCACACTTACTGTTCTTGGTACAGCACCCTAGATGGGCAAATACCATCACACAGTCTCGTTTCCCCCATGATTATTTTTGCAGAATATCCCAACACTGTTTCCAAGTGATAACAAATGAAAGTTGTGCAGGAGAAAAGAAAGTTTTCTTACTTTCATTTCCCTTAGCATCCCAGTTCTTTCTATTTTGTGACCTTAACTATGTCACCCACAAAGGCAGCTTAGTTGCTGGGGTTAGTGGTTGGCTGTTAGTTTTTTAAAATACTTCTGTAGATCCTGAGTACTTAGGGTTTAAATTCAATTCTGGGCCCTGGTCCTTTCCTGTTATTAGTCTGTTACATTTGTTAAAAATCTGGGACACTATAGGACAGGGCGGCTGTATCTGCCCAAAGTCCCTATTTCTCTCCCGGATTGCAAAATGTTTGGAGTGCATCAAGTAACCAGAGACGCTGACCTTGTGCCAGCACTTTGTGCGATGTGTGTGGGTGGTGGGTTTCTTTTGCTGACACCCCCCCCCCGTGATTGTGGAGACCTCACAGAGCTCATCTCCAGCTCCTCGGAAGAAATATTCTTGGGATCCTAACAACCAGAGCAGCAGATAAACTCCACCAGCGCCGCCACCGCACGTTTCCAAAGCACACCCACTGCCTTTGCGCCCTCCTCCATTCCCCGGAGCCCTTCACGCTCCATCTTTATCAGCAAGACCCCGTCTCTTTCCTCCAAGCCAAGACATCTCCTCTCCAGCGAATGCAGGCCGGCACACCCCTTTCTGTCCCGGCCTCAGACAGCACGCCCAACCCTCTGCGCACCCAGGCCCAGCAGGTCCGTCAGAGGGCCAGGCTTCCTATGCCCAGCCCGTGGCGCACTCACGTGGCACACTCACCCCCCCCCACACACACACACACTTGGAACCTGGCATCTCTAGAATCTCGTGGGGCAAAGAGTCCCCACCCCCTCAGCTCCATCAGCCACGAGAAAAGTGGGTGGGAGGAAGTAGCGACCCGCGGAGAAAGAGCAGATAGGAGGGGAAAGCGGTGTCAGAGGGGAGGACCAGCAGTAATTGGGTGGCGTTGTGGCTCTTGAGCCTCTCCAGTCCGCCCAGCCAGCGGGTCCATTTTCAACACAAACCAGTCTGAAGGGAATGCTGCTCCCAGCAATCAATAACTCAGGAGTGAGCTGCTGAAACCAAAGGCGTCCCTCGTCTGCTCTCTAAGGGGCCTTGCGGAATGAATCCCAGCCCTCTGTCTCCTAAACAAAGAAGTGGGTACCAAAATGCCGGGCGAAATTTTTAACCCCAAACTTGCACCGCATCCCTTGGTAACGATCTTGTAAAATGAAAGAGCACAGCTCTCTAGAAGAAACGGTTAAAAGGGGAAGTGTGACTATCTTACCCCTTAAATTTCAGGTCTCTTGTGATATGTCAAGAAATGGAGTAGAACCAGTATTTCAATAAGCATTTAACAATGGGGAATGTAAATGTTAAGTCCCATTAAATTTAGCTGTCTCCGTGGATGCTTTCAGATCAGCCACACACTTACAAGCAAATTACCAATGAAGCCTTATTTGGACTTACTGATAGAAGAAATGTATCACCGTTTATAGAGGAGAGTTTGGGGTTTTTTTAAAGTGTATCTTCCAGACTTTCATGAACAGTGGAGTGAACAGGTCCTGGGAGATGTCTGTATCATGATCGCCACTTAATATGCATTAAAGCCTAGCAGAAGTAAGAGAAAAGGGATTGGTGGTTCTGAGAACTAGGACAAATTGAGACTTAGGCATGGTGGGCCTGGGATTGAAAGATGCAAATTTGATGAGCATAACCCTAAAAATAAAAACAAAAATCCTGGCCAAATTCTTCATTTCTCTGATTCCAACACAATATAATAAAAAGAAATCATATGAATGGCAGCACAGATGAAGAAGTGTTCTAGATGACTCCTCACTATGGAAAGTCTTGCTAAGACAACCAGGAAAAGGGATATTGGCCCTTGTAATCTGTTGTATTATAGTTTGTCCTTTTGGGGGACTGGTCCCATTCTGAAACCTAGGAAAGATTCCCAAAGTCATGGGAAGCTAGTCTGAGTCAGAGATCAGAACACAGGAGTACTTGTCTATGCTCAACACAGCTAAACACAGGTTGGAAGAATAAGGTATTGTTACTAATAGAATTCATACACAGTACTGAACCCACATCATTATTCCCAAAGTGTTGTAAGTGGGCTTTTAAGCAATGCCCATCAACTTAGATAATATTATAGATATCTCCAAGTTTGACAAATTTTGTTAGCATGAGAAATGATAGGTTTTACTTTACTTTTTTCCCTTGTGATTTTTATCAGATATAAAAATCAAAGGTACAAGAGTGAAGAGAAGAATAGGCTCACTCTTTATGAGATGAAGCATACCATGAAAGCTTTGCCTGATAAACCAAACCCTTTGTATATCACAGTTTCTTTAGCACACTCAGTCCACATGCTTGGAAGAAAGCTATACCTAGGGAATTTGTGAATTTGTGAAATTTAGAAATGTGCCATCATTCATTTTTAAAAATTATGGGCACCATCCCATTTGATCATTTAAATTCTTATCTAGCCAATTTGAGTTTAGAGTAATAAATACCGCTACTTTAGAAGTTTTTAAACCATACCTGCCTGAATCTACTGTAAGGTCAGCTTTAGAGAAAATAACTATTTTTATATACTTACATGTTTTTAAGGTGCCAACAAAAAGAGCTGGAAACTGTGACGTAACCTCTGAAGAGATGAAGTGAAGCATGGAAGGCAAATGGCTGTGGCAGTAAAGAAGTGTAGGTGGTAAGTATCCACGTTAATCACCACAGTGCCATCATAGAAGTGAAAGCACCTGTTTCTTTAAGTACTTAAAATGTTGACACGAGTGACAGTGATACACATTCTCCTCTTCATAATATAAGCAGTGCTGTGGTACACTGTCCTCATCACCTTCCGAGGCCCACCTTCACCTTCACAAGTGTCTACTACAAATAATCTCTTTCCTAGGCAGTTATGTACATCATCATAAGACAACTACAAAGAGGTTAAAATATGTTTTCTGTTGTAGAATTTAAATCTTACCATGTTTCTTCGATTTTTCTAAACTTTCATGTTCAGTTATATTTGTGTTGAAAGTATTCTGGCTGAAGAACAAATACTATACACTTGAATAATCTTAAGGGGTAGATTAATCTATATCCTTTCTTCATCTCAGGGTAGGTTGCTGTGGCAACCGCCCCAGCTCACTTTAAAATAATTTTTTAAAGCTCACTTCAAGAGCTACACCCAGCGTGGGCCAGGCTTAAAAGCAGGCAGAGCCAGTGCACAGGGCTCTGGTAGAGTGCTGCTTTAATGTGGGAAGCAGAGGAAAAAGACGGTGCAGTAACATGGCACAAACCAGGGACTGGAATGTTAGCTTTGTGTAGAGCTGAGACAGTCACCATGCTCTCTGTAACTTTAGTTGTTTAAATGGATTGTTGAATAAATCTTTGGAGGGGTTGCTAATGTGTATTTATATTTAATATAAAGCACTAATAGTAATTAATGAAAGTAATATTGCTAATTACACAGAGATAGAGAAAGGGGGGGTTAGCATTAGCATACCAATCCCAGATATCACTTCATCCTTTTTTCTTAAAGTTGCCTTTAATTAAATAGACAAATCCCTACATGCTCACTGAAATAAATGATATAATGATTATTTTTTTTATTTTTCAAGTACAGAACTAAATTGGAGAGCTCATGTAACCTAGCAAACTGAGGTCTACGAAGGGTTTATCAATTAGTACTGTGTTTTTTGTGTTTATATCAAACCATAAGCAAAGGCCCTGTTCATGCCAGTGATGTTAGTGCTCTGCCATTGAGTCACATCACCAAGCACAAATTTTGAAACTGGATAGAGAATCTGAAGTCTCTCAACACCTAGACCAAGCTACTTCCTACACACATACACACACACACACACACACACACACACACACACACACACACACGTATCTACAAGTATCTGATCCTCACCAAGTACCATTAGAAAGCAGGCATCATCACTTTGAGTAAATTTAAGTAAATAAATAATGCAAGTCTGGGGTTACTTAAAGCCAAATACAAAACATTCTCTGGATCAACCACCTCATGGATTACTACTAAATACTTTTAAAGCTCAGATAACTGTCTATTGTTCATGTCCATGTAAGTACTTCCCTTCCACTTCAGCTACACAAGCTTATGTAAAGGAAACTAATTCTAATATTAACTTAGGTCACACATAATTAAGAAACTAAATCTACTAAGGGTGTAAATCTTATATTTTTAAACAGACCATCTCTAATATATTCCAGATCCAAAGTTTCAAGTCATCCTCTCTTTGGTTTACCATACTTTTGAATGTTTACACTATTGTTGATAAATATTTTGTTACAATGTTTATTAATAATAACTCTTTGACATAATAAGCACAGTAAGTTTCCCTTTGAAGGAAAATAATTCTAAAAATGAAGTATATTGTGGTAAATAGAAATACCCTCTATAAGTAACTACAATAGCATGATTGATAATCATGTATTGGCTATATATATACTTTGTCTTATGATATAAGCCATTGCAGTTCTTTACATTAATTTAAAGCATTTTGGCAGAAAATTCCCCTGGTCTGTCATATGGTTTGCTCAGTGAGGATCTTTGTAAACCTCAAAAACAACCTCCATTTCATTTATGTCACCATATCTAGAGGTGCCTTAGTGTTCGGCATCTCTAAGCATCAGAGGGTATACCTGCAAAAAGGCTTTTGCCCTACTGTTTACACAAACTCATGGTAGTCACACACTTGCTACATAAAGGCAAACAGTATAGTATAGATACTAATTAGCAAAAACAGACGAAACAAACAAAAAAAAAACCCCACAGTTTGTCATGCTTTCCTGTAATAAAAGTAGCTCTGCTAATTAATCCTCACAATAGTAAGGGGCCAGACACTTGAAGACTGTTCAGATGTAGTTTAACTTGACTATAAAGTCAGCTCCTGCTTTCAAGTGAAGCCTTTGGTGGGTGCTTAAATGTTGAGGCCCACTCTTCTAGAAAAGCTACTAACTTCAAACAGTCTGCACAAAGAGACAGGACGTTTTTTGAACAGCATTGTCCCCTGCATTAAAATAGTGCTCTGCAGGCCTACTGAAGAGCTTACCAGGAAACGCAACCAGTCATTGGGTTAAACACATGGTGCTGAAAAGAGGAGTTTGGGATTTTTTTTGGGGGGGGGGAGTGGTGGTTGTTTTTTTTGAAGGGATACCTTTAGTTAGCTAGATATTTCACTGTGCTACTGTGGTCTAGTTTTGTACCTTCGGTGTTATGGTCCTCTGTGAGCTTCCTCTTCCTCCACTCATAAAATTAAAAGAATTAGTTGATTGATTTTGAATGTTTTAAAAACCTACAATACCCCTGGCCTGCAATCTTGGCTGTTTTTTGTTTGGTTGGTTTTTTTTTTTTTTTGTGTGTGTGTGTGTGTGTGTGTGTGTGTGTGTGTGTGTGGTAGTGTGTGATTTGTGTACCAGGTGATTTATTTATCTTGAACTTTTTGGGTGTAGTGTAGTTGACTGGGTAACTGACCCAGTACCTGCAACCTTCTTCCGTAAGTCCCAGTTGTTTGTTAGCCTGTTTTTGCTGTGGAAAAGTATTCAGCCCACTTAAACCTTAACATAAGTATCCTTATCGGTCTCTGTTGCTGCTTCCTGTGCAGCTGAAACTCTTCAGATTAGTGAAGTCATCCGCTATCAGCCAGGGTAGACTAATGCATTTGGGAAGTTGGTTTGGTTTACATGCTAATGATCTGGATAAGGTCCAGTAAGGTGTGGAGGAGACGCTGGAGGGAAGGAGAGGGGATTCTCAGAGGAAGCTGTCCCCTTGGTAAATACTTCCATATTGATTCGAAAGTTCATGGCCCCGCGCGATAAAGTCGAGATTTCAAATACTTCTAATTGTTTTATTACTAGCATCGGAGAATCCTTTCAGCTCACTTTCTAGCCTGGTTCTCCAGGTCTCAAGGCCAAACGCTTTGTACAGTCTGGGCGGGCAGGAAGCGCACGCTGGGATCGAGGCTTGCAGGCATCCTGGATCGTGGCTTTTAAGCGTGAGTAGCAGAGGCGCGCGCGGAACGGAGCAAGAATGAAGTGGCTACCACGAATCCAAAGGGGTGGGGGGTTGGGGGAGTAGCTAAAGCAGCTCTTAGGGTCGCGCTCCTATTGGTCAGAGGGAAGATCCCGACTTCAGAAGGACTTTCCTGCTGGCTGGCTCGCAGCCTCCCAGGGGAGCAAGCGCGCGGCAACCGAGCGTCCCCTCCGAGCGTCCCCTCCGAGCGCCCTCGGAGAGAGGCAGGGAGCCGCCGCTCCCCGTGTTGTCTTCCCTTTCATGCAATAAAGAATTGTCATTAGGTTTGCGTATGGCATGTGCCATTACCCCACCGTAAAACTAAAATTAGCAAAATGTCAGGAATGGAAAGATTGATTCACCAAGATGCAATTATCATTTAAAAGTGCTTGATTGAGGTACTGATGTTCAGTGATTTATTCTGCATACCATATACATAATTAAAGTAGTGTAGTGGAGTAATTTATCAATCTAGTTGAGACTGGAGGGGTGAGGAGGGAGCAGCAGTATGTTTGTTTTATTAAAATGCTGCGAGGTCTAGTCCCGCCCCCCTTTTGCAAGAGTGAAACTGATGATTTCCCCAGCTCGCGGGGAGAGGCAACGGTTTGGGCTCCTAGGGATAGAGAAACGGAAAGGAAAAGGCAGCGCAGGCAAAGGCAAGAATAAAATGAAATGGGCAGGGGGGTGCGCACGGGCGCGTACGTGCTGCTTAGAACCCCAGCCCCGTGTGCTCCGTGTTGCTTGCCACCCCCGCGTCCCCTCCCAGTATCCTTACACCCCACCCCCCACCCCCCGCTCTTTTACGCGACGTTTCTAAAGCTGTGTGCTGCTCTCCTTTTCCCATTCGTCTTCTGTCACTTCCTTCCTGGACGCAGTTTTCTGGACGAGTCTGGCTACTTTTAATCCCACCGACCACAGAGAGCCACTTTCTCCTCCTCCTCCTCCTCCTCCTCCTCCTCCTCCTCCTCCTCCTCCTCCTCCTCCTCCTCCTCCTCCTCCTCCTCCTCCTCCTCCTCCTCCTCCTCCTCCTCCTCCTCTTCCTCCTCCTCCTTCTCTTCCTCCTCCTTCGTTTCCTTCACCTTCCTCCTCCTCTTTCTCCTCCTCTTCCAGCCGCTTCGCTGCGCGCGCGAATGCGCGATCCCGTGCGCGCCTCCCCCTCGTCCCCCCCCCCCCTCGCGCGCGCACACACGCACTCTTCGTCTCCAGCTCTCTGCTCGCTCGGCTCGCAGTCACAGACACTTGAGCACACGCGTACACCCAGACATCTTCGGGCTGCTATTGGATTGACTTTGAAGGCTCTGTGTGGGTCGCCGTGCCTGCAGCTTTGAATCAGGTGGAGAAGCGCTTCAAGGCTGGATGAAGTAAAGATTACTGTTATTGTTTTCTCTCTCTCTCTTCCTCTTTTAAGAAAGAAAAATATACCAAGGACTAATCTGGTCGAGTCTTCCTACATGTAAGTACCTCTGACATTTCTCGAAAAGAATAGAAATAGCCTGGGTATTGTCTGTGAAATCTATTTCAGTCTCTTCCAGGCAGAGGGTCTATCCCAACTGCTTTTTGGAAGGCTTAAGTTGAGGCTTGTTGTGCGTTCTTTTCTTTAGATTCCATGATTTCCTTGTGTGTGGCTGAAAGTAACTTTTTAGATAGTAGTATCTGCTTGCCATCCGCTACTGCAATCACATCTGACTCGCTCCTGTCACATCAGTTTGTTTAAAGTTTCATGAAGTTAGTTCACGTCATTAGCATGCTTGATTGAGTGGAGAACGTGGAACCTGGAGGATGTGAGAATTTCCCAGACTGTTCTGTGACCTTGAAGTAGATGTCTTAAAATTTAGCAGTTAGTTCACTGGGTAAAAATGTTACTGTGAGTCGCCCCCAGGATTGGTTTGCCTTGGGTTTGGATTCTGAGCCACTAATTCTTGGGATGACTCTAAGTCACAGCAGGGCTTCTGCCTTGGGCCACCTTTGTGCATCCTCTCCAGTCACCAAAGGACTGGCTTGAGAGAGCTTAATTGGTGGGGACCAGAAACAGTGCCCTGGCCATGGTAGTCTATGCATGAATTTCAGCATATGCACTGTTGTTTAGATCAAGGGAAATATTAAGCTATTTAAAAACAAACAAGACTAAGTCCCTTAGCCTGCCTTCTGTTTGGACTTGGGTTGAAAGTTACCAAACTAAGTGACAAAGTTAGCTATAAAGGAAGTCTACAGAGACGGGGCACATTGTTTATTGTATTATTATGTATTATGCAAGTGTTTGAGTCCAGTGCTAATGTTATTTCCTTCCCAGAGCAAGGCCACTAATTCTTAAGGGAAATTTTATATCGGAACCATTTTGTGCTATTCTAGATGCTATAGTTATTCTCTGTGAAAAGGCTTTTCCTCACACTTTTGAAATGGATGTCTTTCATAGAAAAGACTTTCTATGTAAATGCTGACACTGGAAGTATAATCAGGTTCTCTGCCGACTCCTTAAAGGATCCACAGTGGAGAACTGCTTTGACATGAAGTGCATTTTACTATTGTTAACCCAATAGTAACTCTAATAGTAGCTGTCTTATGAAATACCTAGTGACTGTGAATGTTTTCTAAGTGCTGTAAAGAAAACTCCAGGTGCCTTCCCATGCCTGTCCACAAGAGTGACCAGGCTCCCTGTCACTGGCGCCTTGCAATAGAATTGTGGTTGCACAGTAAAGATGTTTATATATGGGGCATAATAATTCCCCTCCCTAGAGACTTGCTGGGACACGAAATGTGACCACCTGTGAGCACAGCTTAACCTTGTAGCCATATCAATTTTAGCCTTCAGTGGTTCAGCAATTTTCAATTTATAGCTAAAATATCTCATTGAATTTTTAAAATAATGGCAGTTTGGGCTAGTCTGAAAAACAGTATGTATCAGTATGGCACAAGTGGACTTTTATGCAGCTCTTGATTCAATTATAGAAAATTTAGGCAACAAACCACATTATTATCATCTAGTACAAGCATGAAATTAATTATTAAGTTTAGAAGTAGTCCTAAAGCAAGTGCATGGTAGGTAAAATGAGATGTCCTTATGTCCTGTCTGAAGAGGGAAAAATTCCTTAAGTCAATGAGTGAGTTTTTGTATTGTTTGAAGGATAATATATTTAATCATCAATCAGATTCCAATCTTGATTCTAAAAGCATTCATAAAAACATACTTTACACATATTTTAGTTTAAAATTTGGTTCCCAAGTTAAGTTAAAGGGCCAATAGTTGGCAGTTATCTTTAGATTGTGCTAAACTTTATTTAAAAAAAAAAGAAACCTACTATTCCTATTAATATGATTTACATAGCTTTGAAATGTGTTCTGTAGTTCTCATATTCCTTATTAAAAACAGTATTTTTAGTTCATTCATCAATTGTGCTATTTACATCTGGGTTGTTGTACATGTAAATGTTTCAGAGGATAACATTTATTTCATATTAATATGTTTTTCATTTGCTGAAGAAACAAATGGTCATATCATAATAAGAATCATCTTTCCTTCATTTCAAAGCTAACCATATTTTTAAAGTATGTAAGCATGGACATTAACTTTCCCGGGCAGAGATAAGGAAACTTCAGTCACAAAGACTTGCTGTAACTTGCCTCATTTTTTTCTTTATAAACAGGTTTATTTTGCAAAATTTGGAGGAATTTATTCACTCCAATAAGAAAGTAACTAAGGATTCCTGAAAATTGAATCCTGGAAAAAGTATACTCTATAGCTTTCAAATATCTTTTCATTTTCCCTTGGCCTTCACCTTACTCAATGAATAAGCTGAACGGCATGCAATTATGTCTTTCTAATAAATTATTCATTGTATTTAAATTTCTTTAGTAGAGAACTATACTAAATAACTCTTTGGTAAATGTTAAACATTACCTTTTAAAACTTTCTTTTGTTTATTTTTGTATATTTTGTGGTTTTATTTTCCACCTCTTTGCAATATAGTTTAGCCTATGAAATGTCAGAAAGTGACAAAAATGGGGAAATATCTTTAAAGTAATTAAGTGTACTACATAACCAAAAGTAGTTATTGAACAAAGAACCAAGGTTTTCAGGGCATGATTGAAAGCAACATGGAGAAATTTAATGTGCAGTTAAGGCTTGCAAAGTGGATTGCAAAAGGATTACTAATTAATTTTAAACTTTTTAAAATAGCATCTTCTAAGAAAATGTCCCCCAAATGAATGTGTGAGCTTAGAAAAGCATGTGTATTTCTTTTACACATTTATTGTGATGGTTTGGACCAAATCAAAGGCTTTTGCCTCTAATGCTTAGGGAATATGCCACATGGGAAGAAGCGCTGACTATGCCCTCTCCTCAGCACTGGGTTAAACCCATCCCATGGACTCATGGATATTCCTGCATTCAGTAAAGCTTGACTCTTCACTGAGATCTGTCACCTTTAAGAAATCAAATCAGATTACAGAGGCAAGTCACAAAACCAAAGCAACAACACTGTACACCTTACAAAAGGCAGATTACACAGTTCATGTGCTAGTCTGATAGGGCAAAGATAAAAGCCGATTGCTGAGAAACGGCAAGACACTCTGATTTCAAATGATTGCTAGATAAGTATGCCACAACCCTGTTGCTTCGTCATTATAAAGAGCAATTCAAATAGGGGGAAACTCGGCTTTCAAATAATAGGCTTTTAATAGTGCAGCGAAAGAAAGTATATGCCTTTTCGTGCTTTTCTGTTGCTTAAAATTTAAGTTCCATCAGTTCTCTATGAACAGGCATCAAGTTGCCTTGTTTGTGTGAAGTGGTTACCATACAGCTTAAGTGCATTAGGCTATTTCAGAAATGTTGTGTAGACTGTGAAGCAGAGAGGACTAGAAATAAAGCATCCTCAAGGTACTGAATAATTGATCAGAAAATGTATTATAATTGTTAATATCCAATATGTTCTTCTGTTACCAAATAAGAAGTTACATAGTTATGAACCAGTACATCCAAAATACATCTTGATAGGTGTTTATTGGTGAAATTATATAAATATATGTATGTCTATTTTATGACTGTTATATAAACATCATTCTTTATGACAAAATAGAATTATTTGAGATTTTCTTAGCACATAATCTTGTTTTACCTGTAGCATTTTTAAAACTCAAACTTCGCACACATCCAACACTTCAGTAATTTCTTGTTTCTTCTAAAATTGAAGTCCTTTTTTACCCTACTGATGCCTCCTAGTGTCTCACACAATAAAACACTAATGAGTCATCCATAAATGTAAACATTGCATTTTCATTGCCTACATCTTCTGTGATACATAAAATTTAATATTTATGTATTTAATTTTCTGTACATTACTGTAGTAAGGATACTCTCTTGAATGAGATGTTTCATCTGTGGACTTAAGACAGACACATGTAGGTTTACTATGACTTTAGCAACATTCTGCTAAGTATAATAAGTTTATACCTTCAGTTACAATTCCTTATATTCAACATTATTGCACATGAAAAAAAATAGTAAGTCTTCCACTTTGGAGACCTGGAAATTATATAGCTGAGTTCGTCATCGAACAGCTGATAAAAAGATGGTAAAAGAATTCATCATTTCATTGAAGCAAAAACTCCCTCAAGAGATACCAACTTTTATTAACTCCGTGTATTCACTGCATGCAAACTTCTGTGTGAATGCTGCATTTGAAAGGTTAAAAAAATAAAGAGTAGCGATAAGTGCACAAGTTTCCACAAATTAGAGTGCTGTCTTTCATAAAATAACAAAAGAAAAACTTGATTAGGGAGTGGATACTCTGTGTACTGGAAGGGAGGCTTACTAGAACATAATTTCTCAAGACTCACAGAGTAGTTTCATGAGATAGGCATTAGTGGACATCAGCTTCAGTGCAGGCTTTCTGTCCTTACAGCAAAGACTGGTGACATTCTTGCTCTGATTCCACTTAAGAAAATTGACATTGGAATTTGTGAGTTTTTTCTTAAATGTGGTTATGAAAGGGAGCATTCCCCTGATGTTCTAAATAAAGTTCAGAAGATTGTCACCTCTAGGAGCCTCCTCCTGAGGTTTTACAGCGCACGTGTGTGCACTACATTCATGACTTTCATCAATGCAATGTTCTGAGGACCCAAGTGCAAATGCTAGATCCGAGCTTAGTTCATTTTTGTTTCACACACACACACACACACACACACACACACACACACACACACACACGCAGTGGGGAAGGGAAGTTAATTCTGCTTAAAAATTACAGAGAATATTATCAACTGTTGACTATTGATTATTTTGTTCTAAGTTAGTCAGTGATACAGTGTTATTACAATTCTATGATTGTTGGAAATTTCAAAGAATGTAAGGGGGTGTGTTCCTTTCATTTAGGGAAGCAAACATCTAGGAAGGGGTGGGCCTTTCCCACAGGAGCCGCATTGCGTCCCTTGGAGAACTGAATATGTGGTATGTAAGACAATGGTGCATGAGAAATAGAATGATTTGTAATGATCTGTTCTAGTTAGTGAGCAAAGAAAACCATCAAGTTTTTTTCCCCTGAGAAAACAGCTCCTGTTGGTGGCTTAATGTTCAGTGCTAAAAAGGAGCAATGAAATAAAAAAAATTAACATTTTCAGTGGTTATGCTCACAACTCTAAAGTACACTCAAACAATTTTGGTAACCATCACATGTATGTAGTACTAAGACATAAAAATAAAGGGTCCTAGAGACATATAGTCCCTAGACCCACTGTGAGAATATATAGAAAGCACCACTGTGCCTATGTTCTTTTTGTCTGCTAAGAAAAAATGTGTTTATGACAAAAAATACTATAGTGAAATATAAGAATGTTGAAAAACAATATAATACAATATTATTTTACATTTCCTTGCTCTCACTGCAAAAAAAGCATATTCATATTAAGAAAAGAATTTGTGTTACCTGTTATATAAATCCGTAGTTTAACTTCACTGGCAAAAAAAAGTGATATTTGCTATCATTATGATATATCTGCTATACATTGCTGTTTTATTCCAGAAATCCAGCCTCGGTACTTATTTTTAAAATACAACCACTGTAAACAAAATTCTGAATACACATGAAGAAAATTTTCTGAGGGCATAGTACAGGAAATAAGAGAAATGACAAGTAATACATGCAGTAAACTTATTACAAAAAAAATCTGTAGGAATCAGTACTCTTTAATAATGTATACATTTGAAAGACTTTATTAATTCTTAATGCATAAAATTTGAAATGAATGAAGCAGTGATGTTCACCCTGCTTATTGAATGGCAGTGCAAGTCTTCAAGTGATGATTTAAATAAAGTCCTCTCAACTTGTTTTTAGTGACTGGAGGAAGCGATCTTTGAAACAGTCCCTAGTGGGAACCTGCTTTCCCCAAATTGCATCCTGAGCATCACTGATTGTCTTCTGCACCTAGTGATAGATAACATACATATGAAGATGCTGCTGCACGGTGTTTAAGAATACTGTGGTTGGTAGCATGCTGAATTTAAAGTGTTAGACATGGTCCTTTGTTAGAGGATGTGAAGTGCTTAAAAGAAACCAGCCTAAAACTACGTTTTAAAAAATATATATATCTGTAGTATTTTCAACAAGTTAAAAATGGTAACAAGAGAACGCCTCTATTTCCCAAACCCCTAAATATTGGCACCTTTAGCTTAAATATGCTTAGTTTTTATGAAATTAGACAATAGATTTGTTAATATAAGTAAGTAGGAAAAGATAAAGAAATTTGCCTAGTAGGGTATTACAGTTGACTTTCATTTCTTAGCTCTTAATTAATTGTTGACCTTGTGTAAGGTATATAACAAACTATCCTCGAAACCAGATGTTATTTTTTAATGCAACACGAAGGATTGGGATTTCTTTATAGTAATATTGAAGGTGTGGTTATTTAGCTGAAATAGTCACTGGAACATTTTATTTTTAGAAATCATGGTCATACAAGGAAGGCTTTATGGGACCGACTAGCTAATTGCAGTCAAAGATCTCTTTAAGGAATGAACACACATAGAAGAATACATATTTTAAGAATATAATGGCCCTATATTTTTTTAATTGTCACACTTTTTATATCAGAACAAAACATATGTGTCTAAGCAGATGTTTTAAGTTATATCCATCGTGTAGGTGAGTCTGAGTCTGTAAATATACAATTTGACTTAAATGGCTTTGTGGGAAGGTAGTTTGAGGAGTTTAAGAAGAAAAAAGAAAGGGGGAAATCTCCAGTTACTATAGTTTCAGCTCTTTCTTTTTAAAAACAGTAATTACACTCAGGATAAAGAAAGAGAAATAAACTCTTTTAATTCTTTTTAACATCCACACAGTTCCTTTGGTAGAGCTGGTATATTTTTATTCATGTGTATGCAGGGCAGGTACTGGCAGCCAGGCTACAAAATGAAAACTTGCTGGCTGCAGACCAGATACAGTGCACAGCGCCACATCATAAACTTCCCTCTTCTGTCTCAGAGTGATTTCAGCCCTAAGTAATGTCCTCTTCCTCCAGCGTAGGCTGAGCAGCAGAGGGCCTCCTTCCTGAGTAGCGGCTTGGGGAAAGGAAAGGCCCAATGTTTCCCTTCTTCACCTTGAAAACTCTGCCTCTTAAATCACTAGAATGTGAACTGGGAAGTGTATTCAGTATGTTTCTTTTTTTCCCATATAGCAGTTGGGAATGCATAAAACAATAGGTGTGAGTTAGAACATGGGACTGCCTCCCCACCCCCTATGCTACATAGTACATAAAGGCCTGATCAGATACCTGTGGGGTGTTTTGTTGTTGTACAAAGAAAAATGCAATTTTTCTTTTCAGTAAAGCGCATGCCTCATATTGCTGATAGGCCAGATCATTTCATGTTGCAAATTTACATCAAACATCAAAGACTTTTGTTTCAATTTTCCATCACAATGTGCGGTGCTGCTGTGATTTTTATTGATAAAATTCACATGTTTAATAATTATTAGATCAAAATAGAGCGGACAAAAAGGGAAAATATGTATGTGTGATTTGACTAGTATCATGTTAAGTAAGTTGATTTCTAAATATCTGCGTTACAATCCTTGCACTTGAACCTGGCCTGAAATGTCAACTTCTCTTTGGCACATAAAGTAACAAATGTTTAAAAGTAGCTCTTAATTGCCAGTTACACTTTGAACGCTTACCAGTGGGCTTCTTTTCTTTAAATCCTATTAAAAATAATTTCTAGCTGCCTGAGTAGTGAATTCTCATTTGTGAGAGGTGGAGCCTGACTGTTACCAGCACACCTTTCTAAAAGTAGCCTTCACATTTGGAAATACATTAAATGGGACCTTTCAGGAGAAAGTGTTACTACATAATAAATATTTGTTCCACTTTTATTTTTAAACTAAATTATTGCTTTCACAATGTTCTAACAGGGAATAAATCTTAGCAACAAACTAAACCAATTGTTAGTTATCTAAATAACATTGACTGAACACTCCAACAAGTAAATATAACTTCATGTTCCTTTAAATTAGATAAATTGGATTATTTTAATTTTATTTAAGTGTCAAGAACAACTTTTTTCTGTCACTATCAATACAGACGTTTTTCTAACAAAGTTTTAAAAGATTAATGAAACAGATCTTTTCAGAACCCATAAAAGGAATCTCATGAGATTATCTGTAGGCCAAGCCCTCTAGCAAGAGGGAAGAAATGTTGAACTTTGATGCATATATTATGAGTATAGACTGAAGTAAAATGATACTTATTGTGTTATAAAATAGATATCCAATTGAAAATTGTGTAAACCTTTGATTTTGCTTTAATTTAAAAAAATAGTATGATATTTCTTTGTTTTCTTAGGATAGTACAGAATGATATGAAAGTTTAAATCACCACCCCTGGTAAACATTGTTCTACCCATTGTCAAGTTTCAAGTATGGAGACTTTAAATAGAAAATAAACTATCTTGCTATTTAAATATTATACAACTATTCTCCATTTTAATGTCTGACTCTTCTAGAGTTCCTCCTAGTAGGTAATCTACTCAAGCATTTTAGACACTTCAAACTATGCTAACCAATAACTTCTTCAAAGTGTGCCTGATTCCCACCCATATTTGAGGAGACTTACTAAGTCTTTTAGTAAATGTTTCTGTGATCAAGGGCATAGAATTTATGTTGGAGATGCTCTTGACCTTCTTTGTTAACCATTAGTAAGTCAAAATGTTTAAGTCCGACCTAATTCCATCTGAATTATCTTCACTAAGCGAAAGCATAAAATCTGATTGCCTAAAAAAACAAATTGCATAATTTGGCTTATTGGATTTATTGGAAGTCCATTTAAAGTTTGTATAGGTTAGTGCTTAAGGAAAAAATGTTACCTACATTTTTCTCTCACACATGAACTTTTCTCCCTTTGCATAAACTAAAAACAATTTCCATAGTAATGCGAATAGATATACAAGGGCCTGAGTGAGTGTCTCAGTTCCTAGTTCTGGTGCCTTATGACTCATTTGTCCAAAAAGATTGGCAATGTCTCTTGATCTGACTGGAATGAGAGGGGGCCAGCTCCTCCTTTTCTTTCATTTAATAACTCAAAAGAAACAGTCTTAAGGATTCCTCATTTGACCCTTTTTACTTTTTTTCTTTTTTGGATCCTGTCTGATCTTCCTTCTTATCAAATAAAAAAGAAAGAAAGAAAGAAAGAAAGATAGAAAAGACATCATTTGGTATTCTGAAAGCATTGCACTAGGAACCTGATTTGACTACCCACATGTGACTGTAGAATTTTTCAGGTGTAAACTTATTTCCGTACACTTGAGAGACTGGTGTGGGTCAACACAGGACAATATCATGTCACAAAGGAGCTCCATAACTATTCTTGAAAGAGTAAGGACTAAGGGATAGTGACTTTGTCAGAAACTACTGTGGGTTTAAAGTCAGTGGGTGGTACACCCACAACAACAATGTACAGTTTCTTGAGCCCTCAGGAGAGGCTACATTTGTGGAATAAGCTGAACCAAATTCTGTGTGACTCTGTGCAGTCTTTGGTTAGTGTGTGCGCACATGCGTGTGCATGCATGTGTCTGTGTTTTGTGTGTGTGTGTGTGTGTGTGTGTGTGTGTGTGTGAGTGTGTGTGTGTGTGAGTGAGTGTGTGTGTGTGTGTGTGTGTGTGTGTGTGTGTGTGTGCGTGTGTCTATGGAGTGGAAAGTTGAGGTGAGAGAACAGAATAAAGGAGAGGCACATGAGAGGAATGATGACCATGATGATGAATCTGAAAGAAAATAATTGAAGCAAAAACAAAGCATTTAAAGAACCGTTTGCCATACCTACTTGCTGTTTCTTAGTTACACACCCATGTTATTACATACATTGTGCACCTATAAACTGTGAGCATGGTGATGTAGAACAGGATCACCATTTGATTTCAAAATCTTCTGGCTCCTCACTAGCCTGTGGTTTAGGACAGGTTGTCTAACCTCCAAAAAACCTCAGACCTGCATCTGTGAAACATGAGTGTTAACATCCAGATCTAATAGGGTCTGTGTAGGTTCAGTGCATAGAGAAGCATTATGCAGTCATATAATGATGTCCAGTAATTATTAAATGGCTGTTCTACCACTCTATTTTAACGATTTTATTGCCGACTACTAATGATCACTTAGCAATGCTTGGATGATTTTTTTTTAACTTTTTGTTCCTGCAATATCTTTAGACCATTAAAATTGGGTTACTGTCAGGTCAAATGTCTTATCTGGACACTATGTTGTTTCAGCTCTAATCGTTACTAAATAAAACATAACTTTTTCCCAGAAAAAAAAAGAAAGAAAGAAACAGAAACTTCACAGACCAGACATTGTTCTCAAAGTTTAAAATGGGATCATAGGAATAAAAATAATTTCATCCTTGACTTTTAAAATGCATTCATTGCAAGTTTTGACTTTAGATAGACTACTGCTCAACAGTAATAGTTTCGATGGGATTTCAGTCAGGAAATGACTGCCTCACAGAGGTACTCTAAGAATTTTGAACTCTTCTGTTTGTTATCAGTACTGGACTTTGTTTGTTTGCTTTACAATTTGGCTGTTTGTTGTGATAGAATTCTTTAAGAAGAATGAGTGGCAGTGGTCACTCTCACCTGCCTTCATAAGCAGGGTTACGTATAGTATGTATCATACAGAACCTGCTGAATAAATGTTTGCCCATAAAGACAAAATGTACTTTGAATCATTAAAAACAAGTGAATACATTTCTACTATTCTTATTTGCTTGAGTGATTATTAACTCTACAGATAGCTTACCCACTTTGAGGCAATGAATGAATGACAGTCACAGTCAGTCATAAATGGACATTACTCAGGTATTTTTCACTCATGTGAGAAGAAATATAAGGCACAGAAAATGAAAAATTTTACCAAGGACTTTGGCATTAGACATATAAAAGACATATTCGGGAAATTTTGATAAAACTTGGAGTATTTCTGGTGCAAGAAATTACTTGCCCTCTTTTTGTTGTTTTTGTATTCATGTATTTTCTAAAGAAAAAAAATTGTATTTTGATAGTAGGTAATGTTGACAAAGCCTTCCCAGTGTATACAGCCTGGGGAGTAACGTCTGCTTGAAATAGTTCTCCTGCTTTTGAATAATGACCCTCTGGTGTGCACCTTGCATTTCAGCTCTCTTTTCTAACCTTGTTTTAATGCCTGGATAAAAGAGTGTTCAGCGCAAGGAATACTTGCAGAGTGGACTTCCCTGTGGTAAAACAGCATGGACAGCTCCCAACACTGCAATCAAGGACGCTTCTAAAAGCTTTAATTTAAAAATAATAATAATAATAATAAGTCTGCATGAAGATGATGGAGCCCTCTAAGGCATATGGGCTTAGAGAATTATTCCCATCTGCAACCCCCTCCCCCTGCTTAGTAGCCCTTTCCAGGGTTATGATTACTGGAAAATGGCTGTTAATCACCAGGATTTTTTTTTTCTTTTGACTGCAGCTGCTTCAGTCAGACTCCTAATCTATTAAACAACTTTGTCTCCAGTTTAAAATTTGCATTGTATACTGTATAGAATAAATTTTCATTGTAATCAGAGCATCCAACAGAACTTCCAGATATGATTTATAGCCAGCGACACATTTGTTTGTATGTATGGGCTCTCTTCTGCTATTGAACCAACTGTTTAAACAATACTGTGGTTGATCAGCATAATATGGAATATTACAGCATTATTGAGTGGCAGGCACTACTTACAATAGTCACATTTACAGAATATTTGAATTGAGGCATCCTTGGCACTTGACAGTATAATACACAATTTGAAAACTTAACTTGGATATTTAAATTTTCACTTGAACCTGAAAGGGTGTTTTGAAGTTTTGTGTTCTTGTACCAAACCACTAGGTGTCTTTTTCAATCCTTGTGCTTATTACATTTGACATAATTTTAATAAATAATCCAATACCAGAGTCAATATTTAGTGGTATGAAAGGACAAAACAGCACTAATTTATCAAGGATTCTTTTTAAAACACATTTGTACATGTAAAATTGACAGGCTACAAGAAGTGGTTGGACGATGTTCCTCTTGTTGGAAAGAATGTTTCAATTAAAGTTGAGCACTTTCTCTTCCAGGTCTTTTTTTTCTCCATTTTTTATTTGCTGTGCCAAGGTATCCATGTGCGTTTTTCCACTGTCATCTGGCTCGTTCCCAGCAGATGCACACAATCTGTTCCGCTGTCACTAACAGGGTTCGGTTTATGAAAAGAATGTGTCAGAACATGCCACTATAGTCACTTTTGCAGGTTTTTTTAAAAGAGTAACTGAGAATATATGCATTGCCCTAGTTTTATTGTACTCAACCCTTAAGATTTCTAAGAAACTTTTTTTACTAGACCAAAAGTGTTCTTTCAGATATATTTACCAAATATTTACTTTCAATTAAAAGTGAAATCTTAGAAATCCACAAGTCTTCAATGATTAAGTGTAAGAGGAGATTTTTATAAGAGTGTTTCAAATAGATCAAAGATAGTTATGATAAAATTATTGAATTTCCAATTATGGTATTTCCTGAATAATTAAATGCAAATATACTCACATTCTAGACTTGAGCCTACTTTTCTACTAAGTAATAGCCTTGTTTCAATTATTCTTTGATAGAATAATAAAAAGATGGTCATAAATACCAACATTTAATAGACAACGACATTAAGTTAATCCCAAAGTTAAACTATCAAATATATTCCCAATTTTAGAGAGAGACTCAACTTCCAAGGAACATTTTGACACTTTGTTTTATATGCGATCACATTTTAAATATATAATAAGCATTTTTGAGTATAATTCTTATTCATTAAGGCTTCCTTATCTTCATCCATAATTTAACAACTTAAGTGTATGTTGTCTTCACTAAAAATAAATTCTCTGCTTTTGTATAAATTCTTAAAACTTGAGTAATGGACATTGAATGCATTCCTAAATTAATAACTTAATTATATAGCAGGATTTTAAGTTTTATGAGTAGGTGCTGCATATATATCCAGGTGCAAATAGTTACTGGATATATTATATTCTGTCGGGATTTTGTGATATTGAATATATTTCAGAATTAAAGACTCAAATGTAACTTGAATGCTAATTTTAAGTTCTGAAATAATCTCTAATGTGGGTAATAACTCAAATCTCAGAGAAAACAAACTTTCTTAATCAAAATTAAAATTTGCATGACCTAAAATTATAGATTAAATACTGTATAAAGGAGTGATAATATAGAGGTTTTGGTAAAATACATATTTAGAAAATCTAGCTCTAGATCTCTTCTACAAGAGACTTTATGAAGTACAATTCAGGTATACTGTGTCAGAAGTCTTGTATACTACAAAATTGATGTCATTACTTTGATAACTCATGTAATATAAATTACAATGTTTTAAAACTGTTTTGTACATTTTAACAAGAAAATAACTTATAGTTGGAACTTATTGGCACTGCTATTGCAGTAGTTGCTGAATTATCTCTGTAGAATGGAACTACACAAATGTTATGTTTTCTTAATTCTTAAAGTAAAAAGAATACTAGTGTATCATGTTTAAAATGATGATGTGTACATGCCTATCATAAGTTTATTTTATAATTATTTTGATGAGCAAGTACATTGATTTTAGATGAGTCATAAAAGCTGGGCACAGTGATACATGTATGCTACTCAAAGATGAGGCAAAGGATCTCAAGTTCAAGGTCAGCCTTGGCTACTTAGTAAGACCCTGTCACATGAGATGAAGTGAGAATAAAGAAAAAAAGAAAGGAAGGAAGGAAGAGAGAAAGAAAAAAAGGAAGGAGAATAAAGAACAATTCTAGGTTTTTTGTCTTTTGTTTTTAACTTAGTCATGACTTAATATGCCAAGTAATCACTCTTTAATTTGTGGGTACTTACATTTTGGGGGTTTAGGTGGCCTGGATATTTGTGTTGGCACAGGGAGCTAACAAGATGAGCAGGGTTGAGTCCTACTGTCCTTTCTCTGTAACTGTTACAGTGAGGTGGAGAACTGTTGTCAATTTCAGAACAGGCTTAGCCTGACTACTGCTGGTATTGATGAAGGGGTCATGTGGACATGGCATAATTACAATCTTTAATCTTGTTGCAGTCTGAAAAACAAGATTATTTCAAGACAAAACTCCATGTGCAAATTTAGTCATCCTGAATTGTTAATCCTAAAATCTCCAATACATCAATCACAGCATAGAAACAATTTTAAATGTCATTAAGGAAAAAAAAAAGTTTACTCTTTTTAGTAGGATCCACAGAAGTTGAATATTCTCAAATAGGTTTTGCCTTGTGAAATACTGGATTTTCCAAAAGAGATAAGCCTTTCTTTTAAAAATTAATGCATTCCTTGTAAAGAAGTAATCCGATTTCCAATCTTACTTGATTTTTAAAATCTAAAGCAAGTATTCTTTCCCACGTAAATTTCTTTCTGGTTACTGGGGAGATGAGCTGTGGAAGCATTTCATCAACAAAATACTTAGAGTTTTGTGAGTGGCTTTAAGTTACAACAAGGATGGGTCCTCAATCTTCCAAGAGGATGTGAAGATGGTCTTTCCAGTAGGGACAAGGACACCTTTCTTTGTGGTTAGGATGTGACACTTTATTTGCATTTGCTTAGTCATAGGTCTTTTTAGACCAAAGATAGATCATTTTATGATACTGTCCCCAAATATGCATTATTCATAAACAAGAAAGCCATCAAAGTCTCTCTCACTTCGTAAACCCAGCAAAGACTCTGGATGCACAATTAATGGTGGGCTGGACACCAGTGACCAGAAGGCCTTCCACTCGGCTTTCTTTCAAGAATTTCAAGACAGTTGTATTTTTTTTCCATCTGCAGTGACATATGTTGCCCAGTTGGTTTTCAATATTTGTTGGCTTGGTCATATGAAGTAGAAATGGTCTGTAAATATAATTTATACTTTTAACTATGGCTTAGGAATTCCACCTCTACATTTTTCCACTGTCTCTACCCAACATATCTCTAAGAACTCATAATATTTAGGTTATGTGTCAATAGTTTGCATTGTTAATTTACAAGAAACATGTATTGCTGTTATTTGTTGTTGGTAGTAAATATAGTAGCTAACAATTTTGGAGACCTTATTCTTACCTTGCTCAGCCTAGCTACAGTGGGGGAGGGCCTTGGTCCTACCCCAAATGATGTGATAGACTTTGATGAGTCTCCATGGGAGGCCTCACCCTCTCTGAGAAGTGGATGGGGGTGGGGGGTGGGAAAGAGTGGGGGTAGTGGGAACATTGAAAGGAGAGGGAACTGGGATTGATATGTAAAATAAGATTAAAAAAGAACTATTCTAAGATCTTAAAACTTTGTAAGTTCATTAACTTCTTTATTCCCCAAAACTTAATGTATTCTACTGTATTGTTACATTTATCATATTACAGGTGAAGAAACTGGGACAAGACTTTTTTAAATAATTTGCCTAAAATTACCCAATAAGGGCAGCACATGAACCTTCAACCCACATGGTCACCAGAGCTCATTTTCTTACACAATGAGCTAAGGCACTACACACATCATATCTGTTAGGTAAGAAGGAAAGACTCAACTATTCCATCTGAAGTGTCTATTGCTGGTTAGGGAAAAGTGTTCAGTGACTCCTGAATAACATAATATCCATGTTTATGTTCTTTCTAAACAGAAGACAGACAAGCATTAGGTGGACATACAGTTCTATATCGTTAACCTAAGGGGGGAATTTTTACTATTTGATAGGCCTCTTTTTGCAAACAGTATCTTATTACTGTTTGGGAAGAGCACTTTCCAATTACAGTGTAGCCCGACTGAAGTGTGGACATGCAGCTTTTCTCGTCATTGTCTACTGATTTTTATTTTGCTTTACATCTCTTGATCTGTTTCCTTTTTAACCTTCACTTGACTGAATTACTGTAATTTATGTAGTTTTTTACTTAGGGGTATGACTTATTAGTCAAAGTTTGTGTTGGATCTTAAATGAGTTTCAGGAATTATTTAGTTATTAATTCATGTGGAGTGTATTCTGAAAACTTCAAGTTCAAACATAACTTTCAAGTTTTCTTTGTGGTTCAGAATCCTGAAACCAGTGCTAGATTTGAACCAAAGTGGTGGCTTAGATAAGCTTTTCTATATTTAAAAACTAATGTATATTAAGTTTATTCATCAAATACGGCCTTTAAGTTTTTAAATAAAGTATCTCTGGGTTTAGTAAAGAAGCTTTGAAAATGGAAAAGGAGCACTTTGAGGTTTTATTTTGTTTGTTTTTTCTGTTAGGAAACAGTATTAACTTTCTTTTCCTCTAAAGTTTTTTTTTTCCACAAAGTATTGTCATAGTGTTGAATGGAGGTGAGGACAGTGTCTGATAGAAGTCAAGTGGGACTTAGGTATCTCAGAATTACCAAATGTATAAGCTTCGGAATCATAATAAATAGATACCATGCTTCCAATGTCATGGGTTGCCTGCCAGGTTCCTTCACCTCACATTTGTTTCTGCCTCGTTTGGATTACCATAAAACACCAAAATAACTTCTGTTCTTTGTATTTTAAGATTCTTTTATTTGAGATGTCTTTTGAAGATTTGGTTATTGTGTGTTATTCGGAATTAATTTGCTACAGAAATAAATAGCCACCACCACCATTCTGGTGTCTGCTGGCAGGAGGCATTTGGTTTTCTTTGTGTTGTTGACTGTCTGGTCAGCACTCACTCTTTACAACAAAACCACTAAGACAAGCAGTTGCCTCTCTTTCCTAACACAATTTGGAGTAGATGGTTTGACTTCCTCTTTTTAGAACTTCCCAGCTATAACAGACACTCTGAAGATGCCATGGAGCATCAAATTTACTTTTAGAATTTATTTGAATTCTAAATATATAGGAAATAGGTATTTTATCATAAAAGGACTGACTTAACCAAAGCTTGAGGAGGCACCCATAGCTGTTAGATAACTCTATAAAAGATAATCATGTCACTAGAAATTCAAAAAAATTCATTTAAAATATGTGTGCCAGAATTGGTCTTGGATGTATGCGAAGTAACAAGGGTAGGACGTTGAGTTTTCTTTGTATAATTGGTTTCAGTAATAGGGTCTCAATCCTGTGCAGATGAGAAGCAGTTCAAAAACATGATACCCAGATCCCACCTCCAGATTTGGAATAAGCTGAGCTGCCATCTGGGCATTGTAGTTTTGTAAAGCTGCTTGGGTGCTTTTCCTGTAAAGACTAGCTTAAGAATTTCCAGTTAAATAATATATGTGAATTTTAAACATAGGCATGCAACTCCATTCTGAGATTTACAGAAACAAATAAGCATGGTAAAATTGACTCCTCCAACACTAGCTCATTAACACCAACTATGAAAGTCTCGGTCAGTCTGTGCAGTCAGAGGTGAGTAGGGAGTGTCTTCTCAGTGCTAGCGATACAGAGGTGAACCATGACAACTCTGCCCCCGAGGGAATTAGTTTCATAAGCAAATGAAAATGCCAGGTGAAATTCCGAATTCGATGTGCTCAACACTGTGCTACGCGTTACATCAAAAGTGAAGTCAGTGCTTATGTGATGAAGCGGTCAACTCTTTCGAAAGATACCTGCTCACATTAGTCTTCAGTAGAGAGAAGGTCACCAATGTGAGACTTAAAAGATGAAACCAAGCCCTGGTAATATCATGGAAAGGGAGCGTGGGAGCTACTGCTCCTGATAAAGCGAAGGATTTCATACGGTTTTTACGGCAAGCCATATTCTCAATTATGCTTTCCTGTTTTGAAAAGCTTCTCGGGCCTTGCCTAGGACTTTAGTTTCTTTTGAAATATCGGGGAATTAATGAAGCTGTGAAGATGGACCAGAAGTAGGACAAGCGAGGCTAATCCCCTTTCCATGCTCTGGTATGCTACAAACCCTCCCTGTTGGGGATCTGGAGCTAACTTGGAGGACTGACTCTTCTCCTCCCACTCATGCCCTATTTCCTAGACACAGCTGAAAGGAAGGATGCCGAGCCTGGTCCTCCTCTGCAATCCCCTGCTTCGTCAAAGGATATAGAGCAGGTTATGAATAAGAGAGAGGAGCACCAACAGAGATGCCCCAAGGATTCTTTACAGAAAGGAACAAAACTTTTATCTCATACAAAAGTAATTTAAAAAAAAATTCAGCCAGCATTTTCCTTTTTCTTTCTTGTTCTAAAGAAATAAATAAAATACTTGAAGGATATCTTATCTTTGGGGAAAGGAATCTTATGTGTGCTAAAAGAACTCTTAAAAATATGCTGATAGAAGGGAATATGCTTTTTTTAAAAAGTTAATTCAACTTCTTAATGATAGATATTCTTTTTAATTTTTTGAGATTATAATATAATTTTGTAATTTCCCATTTCCCTCTCCCTTGAAACCTCCCATATACATGCTCTTGCTGGTTTTCAAATTCTTTCTTTTTTCTTTCATTGTTAATATATTATTACTAATATTCTATACATGTTACATATTCCTAAATATACAAATACACTGTGCTTACTCTGTGCAGTGTTACTTGTATGTATGTTCTCAGACCTGCTCTTGCGACATTGAATAATCAGTTGATATGTTCCTCCCTAGAGAACACCCTTTGTCTTGCTCTCAGCATTCCTTAGTTGCCTATAGTCGTTTGCCTAGGGTTGAGGCCTTTTGAGTTTTCCTCCTTCTATGTTAGCTTGTCTATTGATGTCATCCTTGTTCAGATCATGTTTATGCAGGGATGGTGATGAGACTTCATGGGTGGGAATAAATCTTTAACAGCAAACTATGGCCTTAGAAGATACACGAAATCTGAGGGACGGCACTTGCTTATTAGGCATTACCAAATATAAATACAAAGTATATAAGCACGCCCATATAAACACAAACAGAATAATACAGTGTAGGGAGAATGAAAAGGCTTCACAATAAAAGTATTGACATAAGTTTACATAGAAATGATTTATTATGTTATAGGAAAGCATTACGACAAAACAGACGTGCTTAGAGTTAAGGCTGAGTGGTTGACATGTATAGTGGCGTAGATTCCAGCTTTTGGTTCCACTTACCATGAAATTATCACCACCACAGAGAAGACATTTAATGTCATAAATCCATTTATGTACTGGGAGAGAAGTGAGGAGCTAGGTTGCACTCCCTGATGGTAGCATTTCTCTAAGACTGAGGAGAGAATTACAACAGTTTTAAAAGACTACCAACATTAAACTAACAGGCTGACTTTTTGAAAGGTATAAAAATGTAGTGAATTTTATCTCAGCTACATTAATATCATATATGCAACCAGAACGTCATCACCTTGAGCAAATTAAGTATACAGCCTGGAATCAAATTACTGTACACTTACAAGTCAGTTAATATTCTGAGATAGGATTTTTTTAAATATTATTAGAAATTCCCCAAAGAGTCAATATGATCCAAGTGAAAACAATTTATTTTTAAGCAACTGACAGGTCCTGTTACTGGCTATGCAGAAAGAGGAATATTTATTAGGACTATAAGGAGAAAGTCGGAACTTTCCATCATTGTCACTTACAAGTCCATTGAGAATCGGTGAGACTGTCCAGTTGGACTTTTTCCTCTCATCTCATGTAAAAGCTAATAAACTCTTCCAGGTGGACCAACTCACAAATGAATAGACTGACTTTCTCTGTCCAGGTGAGATACAGCAAAATCATACCTGTGCTTGGCTTCTATCTTCCTAAGCAAGTTTAATAAAAAAGATCTCACATCCAGCTTCATAATTGACTATCTGAGAAAGCTCTTAAGAATCATCAGTGCCAGGGCTGGAGAGAAAGCTCAGTGATTAAGAGCATTGGCTATTCTTCTAGAGGACCCAGGTTCAATTCCCAGTGCCCACAGGTTCAGTGAATCCAACTCCCTCACGCAGACATACTTGCAGCCTAAACACGAGTGCACACATTTTAAAAAAAGGGATTATCAGCAACTACAATTCTGAATGCACTGATGTGAGATAAGTTTATGAATCAGTATTTTTTTAAAAGTGACCAACATAATTAAAATTAGAAGCCAGAGTTAAGAACTATTATTGTTAACAGAGCTTTCAAAAATCTCTTAAACATTGAATCATCTTTGGATAGCAAAGCAAAATAAGTTTGGGACAGGAGTATTATTCCTTTCTAACTGCAGAATTTGGAAGAAACTAAACTGACTTCTTAATTTATAACAGGAGAATTAGCCATTCCATAGAATTTTCCCTTACCAAGTTTGTGAGACCAGCTGCGCCATTCTAGATTCTAAATTATTGGCATTTCTGAAGATGAAGTAACAGGGGAAGTGATGAACTTTATAAATAGACTGCCTAAAATATTTGCCATGAGGGGTCAAGATGTAGGCGAAGCTGGAAAAAGACTTTAGCTTGGGGATTAGCCAGAGGCCAACAGTTGTTAAATTCCCTAAATTTCCTTAAGAAAGAGAGAGTGAGAATCCCTTTATGAACGTGTTTTTTTCTCTTCATTGTGTAGTTAGTGAAACCCAGAAAGGAATTGGGGGTGAGAGGGGGAGGTCCTAAAAACAAAACTACACCTTTTGAGCCAAAATTAGATCATTCCAACCACAGCAAATTGGAAGCTCTACTTAAATTGTAGTCTTTCAGGGTTGCCTTGGATCATCTTGATGTCATGCACGTGGTGAGGCTAATGTGCCCAGATCGTGGCCGCTGACTCTGCTGAGCTGGCCAGTTTCTGCTGTCTGAATCTGACTGTCCAGCCTGGCTGCACAGACGTGGCCCAAGGCTGTGTCTGAAAGGTACACTGTAGACAATGACATTTGAAAAATACAAACAAAACATCTTGTATTTTGGCAGTTTCTAAAAACAAAAAACAAACAAAAAAGCACATTTCACTTTGCTTTATGATGCTGGAGTAACAAAATGTTAAAGGAAATTGAGAACAGGTAGTGTAGCACAGTGACTAACAGGCAACGTTGCTTTATGGGACAGGACTGGTAAAAACCCATCTTATCCCCAAAGGAGGAAGTAGAGATACCTGTAAAGCCCTAGTTCATTCACACGGTCATCTGCCATAGGATGTTATGGGAGAGTTCTTCTTTCTCTAGCTGTGAGAACAGAGAAGACAGTCAGGAGGGTCTCCATCCATCCTGCAGGCACTTCACATCATCAGGATGTTGAATCCGCTGCAAAATGCAAAGTTTTGTTTTTATTTATGTAAAAGAAACTGTTTCCATTGTTTCCTACCTGCAGAACACATTTCACTAGTGGTTTTAGTCATCATTACAGTGTTGCATTGGCTAAAGTGGGGAACCTATTTCCATTACATAAAGGTACTTCATATTTTTTCCCTACTTGTAGGAGGAATTTAACAAAAATATTATGAACTATATGGTTTAAGAAACTTTATCATAACATTTTCTTGCAAAACTTTATTATTGGACTTATTCCTAAAGAAGCAAATACCTTTGCAGCTGAGGCCTTGTTTATAGATACCCATTAGCTAACATATCTGCAGTATATCTATCTACAAGGAGTTTTCCTCTCGGAGAACAACTCTCCAATGTATATGATTGATTATCAGAGAAGTTTCCATTACTGGCTTTTCACAGAATACTGTGTGGTTGCATAACATTGTACCTGCTGTTCACTGGGGCTGCAGAGAGCAAGCTGCCGCTTTGTGATGGAGAAAAGTGCAGTCACAGTCACTTAGCACGGGCTCTAATGTGCAAACAGCGTTATCCTCTGCTTTTCTTATATGCCCGTTCTATGTGTTTGACACTCAGAAACAGAAAAGCCTGTTCTGTACTGCATGATGATTCTGGAAACAGTTCACCCAGGGATACACATTCAAGCCAGGTATTAGGATTCATTGCGTGTGTCTTGTGTTAGCATTTTCATGTCACTAGTGTGTAGTATGGACTGGACTGAACTACTTGGTACCCAATAATAGAGTCACATCACAATTACCTTGTGTCTAAAAGTATTTTACAACTAATGTAGGATATGTGGAATTTATTTTTCTAGGAGATAACTTTTAAATGGACGATGTGATTTCACATGTGCCAAAGGAAACCTACTGTGCACCTCAGATAAAAGCTCAAAACACAATAGTGGGCCACACTAGTTCTGTAATGTAAATAGCTGAAGAAGGCACTGTTCAAGTTTGCTTTTGTTGATGCTATTAGCCAGAGATCTCTGACAAGTGAGTGGGTGGAAAGAGAACAGATTCTAGATTTCCAAAGTACACTCTGTGGTACCCCAAACTCAGTAAGAACCTCCTCCTTCAGAGCACTGATTTCTTTTATTTAAACTAAAAACAAGTTTATCTTACATACCAATCCCAGTTCCCTCTCCCTTCCCTCCTCTCACTGCTCCCACCATCTCCCCATCCTGTGCCCGTATCCATTCCTCAGTGAGGGTGAGGCCTTCCATGGGGGATCACCAAAGTCTGTAACTTCATTTGGGGCAGGACCTAGGCCCTCTCCTGTGTATTTAGACTGAGAGATTATTCCTCCATGGGGGCTCCCAAAGCCCATTTGTGCACTAGGGATAAATACTGATTCTACTGCCAGAGGCTCCATAGTTGCACAGGCCCCACAACTGACACGTTCAAGGGTTCAAGGGGCAGCCTAGTTAGGTCCTATGTGGGTTCCCCTGGTGTCAAACTGGAATCAGTGAGTTCCCACTTGCTCAGGTCAGCTATGTCTGTGGGTTCCCCCAGCATGGACTTGACCCCTTTGCTCATCACTCCTTACTCTCTACAACTGGATTCCAGGAGTTCAGCTCAGTGCTTAGCTGGAGCACCAATTTCTTAATCTCACATTCTCACAAGAGCTTTCTGGCTGATGTTCAGGTAATGAGAATGCCTGCTGGAATCTGAGGATAGCTACTGATGTATTCAAGTTCTCTTGCTTTATAATGCCTTCACACTAGGCTCCTTGTGTTTCTTAAGACAGACGTAATGTACCATGGTCATTACTATAAAAGTTTATTAGTTATCTTTAATTGACTTGTCAGACACATGATGAAAAGGCCTTTCTTCAAGAGCTAACTGAACAAAAGCTCAAGAAAAGATGAAAAGGGACCCATAATGGGGTAAGCATGTGCCTGAGAAGGGTAGAGCTTACCTGCCTTTAGGTGACTTCAGCTTTTCACCCTTCTCTGCTATATTCTGCTGCCTTGTCTGGGTGCCAAGGCCTACTCCTCCTCCAAAATATCCCAAGTAGATTTTGAAATTCACTGCCGATAGTCCCCAAATTTAAACTCCGCCGTGGACATGGTACTTAATAAATGAATACTTAGTAAATGAATGAGCAAATAAATTGCAATTCCCTCTTTCTAAGCTCTGTGGAGTTTTGTTCACATTGGTCTCTGGAGCTCCTTAGGAAGGCAACTTGGTGGCATAGGAATATGCTACAGGAATTAAATTGAATGGGAGAAAAACAGGCTAAGGGAAACTTTAGAAACTCTTGCAGGGGGTTGGTGTAAAGTGATTTGTATATGGATGGAATGATTTACGCAAGTAGGGCAGTGGTGGGAGACCTAAGAAGACCCTGACTTGCCAAGGACAGATATGTATATGTTGAGTTGACTTGCATTAGGAACTCACATGTTGGATTTTGTTGTCAAGAAATATCTCTATTTGCTAAAATTAAGCAAATAGGTAAAGAGTATTTTGTTGAATGGACTATGAGTCTAAAATCAGCACCTCTTGAATTTTACCAAAACATTCTTATTAGTGTTTGATTAACTTATTTTTAAGGAAGCTCTGAGACTTTTTTGTTTCCACTATATTGCTTGAGCCATATGGACATGCACTCATCCACCTCACAGAAATCCGAAAGAAAGGAATGACAATACATATGATCGGCAACACATTATTGCTTGCTGGATTTTAAGTTGCTTATCACCCCAAGATGTTTTATTCTTTTGTATTGAAAAATCATCCATGAACAGCTAATGAAAAGCACCCAAAATTATTTTTTAATATATAATTTTATAAGTATGCATAACACTCCCTTAAGAACAATGATGATGATGTTCTTCTGAAGCAAGAAATAATTTATATTGGAAATATAATACTTTCAGATTATTTTTAAAAAATTAAATACCTCTAAAGTCTTCTATTTTACATTTTTGAACTTCAACTAAAAATAGATCATAAGTCTGAGGAAGAGTTCCAAGGGTTCATTTTAATTTGTGTGGTCTTTGGGGTTCCTCAACAAGGACGTTGCTGGGCCACTGTTCTTCCCAAGGGCTTCCCACCCTGTTCAGTTCCTTCCTGCTTCTTGGGCCACTTGGGGGAGTGGTTCATAAGCTATTCTA
This sequence comes from Cricetiscus sungorus, assembly GCA_030556225.1. Lineage (NCBI taxonomy): Eukaryota > Metazoa > Chordata > Mammalia > Rodentia > Cricetidae > Cricetiscus > Cricetiscus sungorus. The sequence continues at coordinate 45,003,705 of JANBXA010000398.1, forward strand.
GAATGCTTCAGTCCATTCACATGGATACTAAAATTAGAATGAATGTCAGTTCCCTATAACACAAAGGCAAAACCCTGAAGACAGTTGTGATTCATTGAACTCCCTTTTCATATCACAGTAGAAATATTGTCAAGTTTTGTAACTTCAGTAATCACGATATTTAAGGGTTGAGTGAAATAGTGTATATGCAGTAGCACCATAAAATGAAAATGAACATTATTCTTAAACCCTATTGTATTGCCGGCTCATTCAGCTTGGGGATTACACCTTATTCATCTTTGTTTTCTTCTCACATCTAAATGAGCATGTTACACATAATAGTTGTTCCGTAATTGTTGAGTTAAGTTGAAGCAAATGAATGAAGGATAATAATTGTCCTAATTCAAAAGAAAGAGCCCTGGAGGAGCAATCGAAATCCTTCTGCCATGCGCCTTTTCCCTGTGGAGTTGGCTTTCCCACATCTAACATCACCAGGATTTCATGTACACCTATTATATGGTGCTTACTGATTTGTAACTAGTATTAAAATTAGAATGGGAAAATGTCAGCTCTTTGGGGTACAGAGGTTGGATTATATTCATTTTTTCTATTCGGGTTATACAAACTGATGGATTAGTAATCTCTCAACTAATAAGATACATTTTACCAGCTCTAAACACATGGCAGGCTGAAGGATTTTTATCTTAACTGCTCTATAAACCTGTGGCAATAAAGTCCATGCCATGCCCTTAAAAATCACTCATAGACTCCAAAAAATGTGGTTCTTTTCTGGCTACATAAAGCTGCTAATTCATTTGTAATCACATAGTGGGTACCTAATGCTTCTAAATGTTTCTTGAATTACGATTTTACATTTCTTTCTCAGAATTTCCTCTACTTAAAAACTGTAAATTACCATGACTCTTGTTTATGTCACTAGTAATAGTCAAGAGATGGCATTGGATAGGATGGATGGATGGATGGATTCATTTTAAAATATGGTCTATGTTATTGACTCCACCGGGAGTTTAAACTTAGTCAAATTTTTTCATGTGAGTTGCTTTTTAGGTTTTGTGGTGATCCTATAGAAGTATAAGGAATTCTAGTACAAAGAAAGAGGGCTTGTATCTCTTGTCAACCCTTTGTAAATCATGCCTTTTGTGTATTCCACTGTTAGCATCATCAGACAGTGAGAAGAAAACTCAAAAAGATAAATCTTGAAGTCTTACTCTTCACTAGGAATCTTCATGACACATTTGTTTTAGTGATGTTGTCTTCTAAAATTATCATCACTTGTAATTTTCATAAATTTAATTTATTCAAGAAATCTTCAGTTACCTGCTTTCATTTATATACTGACTACTGTTTTGAAAACGATGCCTTGTGTATGTAGGTATTACGTAACTAACAGAGCATTTCTTCTTATTAGTTCTAATGGGAAATAAGTTAGTTATCACAGGAGTTAAAGTGAATATTCAGTAATAATCTCTTGTTCACCAGGAACAAGTTCAGCCCAGAAATGTTGTTATCAGTAGATGCTACTGTTGGCTACTTGAGAACAGCATACATACTCTCATTATTGCTTGGGAAATCAAATGATTAAAGTCTTTGTTTAACATTTTTCTTGTTGTATAGTACAGTTATTTCTGATAATGGTTAACAGAGCCAAAATCCAGTGCTCAGATAAACTGAACATTCCCTAGAACTATCTTGTACAGAAGTTGTTTTTAAAGTATGATTCTATTTTCCATTCATATTCTATATCTCAACTTTCATCTCTGCTACTGATAGTTTTAGACCTATGTTTTTCTTGTATTTGTTATAGAAGTAGATTTAAAGTTACTGTTCTATATAGAAAAGATTTAAAGTTTAAGGACAAAAGAAATGAATTTTTAACTGTTAACCAGTCTTGAACATACATTTCAGTATACAGATCTAAAACTGTTTTATTCATAATTTTACATCTAAGATGATAGCAATGTAAGCTATTTTTAATCTTTATAATGCTCAGAAATGTAGAACATTCCATATATATTAATGTCCATCCTTCGCTGTCAGTGATTTAATTCCTACTTGTTATTATGGAATGTTACAATTTAAACTGCAAATGTATTTTTGATAACTTGCTTTTATTAAAGATACTTAAAGCATTTATGGACCAAATCTGATTGTATTGATTGCATTATAAAGCTTCAAGTAATAATCAACTCAGTACATTTTAGTGTAATTAATGCTCTAGTCTTTTTGAGAGGCTTAAAATAGATTTGATAATTTCAAGTACTTGTGGCAAACACAATATTCTATTCACATAAATGTAAATGTCTTACACTATTGTAAGGTATAAAATATATATGTTTACACTGCTAAATATTAAAGTTCTATACTTTAAACTTGCCATCTGGCCATTCAGAATGTGAATGTTTTTTTAAAAAAAAATAATGGTTCACAGAAATACTCCATATTTTTAAATAATGATGATTTACAGGTAGAATTCACAATAGAAAAATGTTGCCAGTTCTAGAGACAGTTGCTTTCACCAAGAAAATTCATAATATCTGTAAAAATCCAGCATAGGCTGTTCACACACAGTGAAGTTATGAAGTCTGTATTGAGTACTGAATGAGACTTACCGGCATCAGTAGAAGACAAAACAAAACCATAGCATATCATAGCAACAAGAGAAAAAAAACATTGTTTCTGGGCAAATTCTTCAGATATAAATTCTTCCCTGTGAATACAAGATCTTTGCTTGTATGTGCAAAGGCTGCTCCATCAATAACATTTCCCACATTCATTTTGTTTTTAAGATTTTACTTATTTTTGTTGTGTGTAGGTGTTTTGGCTGCATTCATATTTATGGACTACATACATTCAGGACACTCAGAGCCCAGAAGAGGGTATGAGATACTCTGAAACTGAAGTTACAGTCAAGAGCTGCCATGTGGGTACAAGGAGCTCAGCCAGAGCCCTCTAGAAGAGCCACCGGTGCTCTTAACCACCGAGCCACATCTCCAGCCCCTTTGTCACATACTTAGCTTTTGTTGCAAGTGTGTTCAGAATTGATCTATTGATCAATTTCCATGAAGATGTTGGATTGTTTTTATCATAACAAGAGCAGCAGACACTGGAATAAATCATTAGTTTCTGACTCTAGATATCCATACTTCCCATGGCCAAGAGGAAAGAGAACTTCTCTTTGCCTACGTGTCCTGATCTATAAAGTGGACATGATGGTGCACAACAAGGCCTTACAGGGATTAAATAGGCCCATATGAACAGAGCACTTCACCATACACAAGGAGAGCTAAACTTGGTATCCTTTAACAGTAACAAACCTTTTGATTTTTCATTTTGTGAAGAAATTCTAGGAAACATCTCAACAATACCAGAATAATCCTATGTGATCACAAGATCCAAAAGCATTAAAGGCAGATTTATACTTTTATTTTTTATCTCCAAAGATTTAGAAAGTACTGTTAGTGGATTTAAATGACTTCAATTAAAATTATTAAGTATGGTATTAGGAAATATATTATTTATGGAATTTTCTGAATTTTGAAACGTTAATTTATAGTAAGCAATTATTTAAGCTTTATTTATTTTTATTTTATATGTGTGAATGTTTTGGATAGATGTATATCTATGTAGCACATGCTTGTCTGTTATCTGTGGAGACTAGAAGAGGGTATTGGTTCCTCTGGAATGGAAGTTATGAATAGTTGTGAACCACCATGTAGGTCCTAGAGATTGAACTTTTCTGGGTCTTCTTGGAGAATATCAAGTGATTATAACCACTGAGACAGCCCCAATTGTAAGAAATTTCTTGAAGTAAATTATAATATGTCTCCCTGAAGCATCAGACAAAATTTGAATGGAAGGGATCAGTCTCAGCTTACTAACATAAAGTTGAACATTTAGACACATATTGAATGATATTAATGTATTTATTGTTGTAGACTTAACCTTGGAAAGCATTTTGTATTGGCCTATCTAATAACCATCATTGAATATTTACAGAAGACTTATGATACCATAACATATCAATTTTTGCCAAACAGTTCTTACATCTTTTTTGGTCACACAATGGGTATTTTCAGTATTATACAAGAAAGTGGCAAAAATTATGTGTAATGGCCTTGTGAATGTGAATCTTCAGGTTTAGACAGGGCATATGGGTGTGTGAATACCTTTTATTTGATTTTGAAATAAGCAGATTGAACATCCTTTATGTTTATCATGATAATCTTAATAAAAATATTAATAAAAATATGTTATGACACTGAATAGCGTTTGTGTCAGTCAAGAAAGTATGACACTCCCTTATGGCTCACACAGAACTCTACATAACCAGTTCATTGACAAGCAGACTCTTAGGAATGTCTTTCACACAGATATTGACACAGTAAACAGGATTCTTATCCCAAGTAATGCCAGTTTTCAGTTACAATCTAATCTTTGGGTTTTTCAACAAAAAACCCAATCTTTGGGTTTGTTCCCCTCATCAGTGTATGAAGGATGGATTTCTAATATCTAAAAGCATATGTGCCCTAGAGCTAGCTGTTGTCCTTACTGTTAGGAGAGATGGAGATGGGTTTTACCTTTAGAAGGTGCCTTGCATTCTCTTAAGGATACCCTGAATTCTACAGAGTTAAAAAACTTGTGGCATAAGAAGAAACCTGTACTCATTTTGCTAACTTTGTAGAGATAGCTTTGTTTTATAATAAGATAAAGTTGGTATTCTCTGGAGAGTGAAGTAGAGAGAGTGTGAGGTTGTGTCCAGGCTGGGCCACATTTCTCTACCCTTCCTTTAAAAACAGAAGTTTGGCTTCCAAATACAGATCATTAGTTTTAAATCAGAAAGATCATGTCAAACACCTCCTTGGAAATTTCTTTCCATTAATTTCTTTAATGGCAAGTTATTCTATCTTTGTAAAAGTTTTAGTAATAAAGGACTAAAAAATCTTATATAAAGTATTCTATGTGGACCTTAGTTACAACACTCTGGGACTCATACTAGTTAATAATTTTACACGTAGAATATGGGGTTTATTTGTAGGATAAGTTCTTGGCCATGTATTTTGTATATAGAATTTATTTGAGTCTAAGTTTTGTAATTTAGATAGTATTTGGTTGCATTCAAACCAAGTATGAAGAACTCTTTGGTAATGCATGTGTGATCTAACTCATTATCAAAAACAGTATAAATGTACATGATAAACAGAGTAGAAACAGTGATCCTAAGTGAGTCACAGATGCCACCTGATAGTGTCCTCTAGCTAATTAGATGTCTCCGAAGCCTGCAGAAGTTCTAACTAGATGTCCTGAGATTTTAAGCACATTTGTTTGAGAAAAATGAGTTGCCAAATGAGAAAAAGAAAAGTGGTAACGGGAAGTTGGCATGGAGAATTGTTGCTGCACTCAGCTCTCTTGATCTTTTTCTAAATATAGTTTTAAAATGCTGTCCGGGTCAGCTGATGTCAGCAGGGGCCTTTCACGACCGCATCCCTTCTCAGTCATCTCAGCCACGCTTTTAATGAATGTGTGCAGAGCAAAGCAGCAGTATTACAGTATCAAATCAGGAGTTGTCAGTCCTCCAAATATTTTTACTATATTGCTAATCTCAAGCCAGGACTATGCTGTTTTTTGGGGGGCTAAGGCAGTAATTTTATAATAACAATGTCTCTTACAGTCATGTCTTACTATAACATACCAAAATACCATTTATTCTTTGACGGAGTGATTTATCCCATTTAAATATAAGCTCCAAAAAGGAGATGTGTTCATCTATTTTTACTCTAAGAACATAAATATGTCTGTTACATTCAAGTCAGTAAATGAATTCAGAAGCCAATATGCCTACATGCTGAAATTTCTTCTGTAAATGATGAATAATATTGATAAATGAAAAATACAAATCTGCAATAGAGCCTAACTATTGACTACTAAATCATTCTGTTACCAACTCTGTGTTCCAATGACATTTTCTAGATTAAAAAAAAAGTCATTCCCATATTTTAAAATATTTTGTCTTTGCAGCAATATAAGTAAATATGCATTTGAGGGAAAGTTTACAATGCAACCACATATAATTTCCCTTAGGAATCCAAATGCCCTTTTCAAAAATAGTTCAATCTTTAAAATGCAGTCTTTAAAAATCTTCTTTCCTGCCAGACTACATACAGTTCACATGGTTGTTACAATCAAAATAGAGAAGCAATGGAAAAGAATTCTTTGGCCCATATTTCTTAAAACACCTTCATTCACCTCGATTTGTCAGCGCACATTACGGAGCTGGTCATTATGCAGGAGAGACGAGGAAGGCAGCTCTAACTCATGTGACTGACACAAAGCAAACATGGCCATTAATTCAAGTTGGCAGTGACCTTGGAGGCATCACAAGCTGTCTCCTTGCAGGAATAAACTGTATTTTGAGTAATATTTCACCTTGTTGGGTTCTCCTTAGAACTTTACTGATTAATTTTCTTTAGTTCTAGCACAAACATTTATAAAGTTACCCCCATACTGCTTTTCTCCTCTCTTTGCTTCCTCATCTAACAGTTTACTGGAGTGTATTGATGCTCTCATTTTTCTATCCTGTGGAGAACTGCCTTTTGCACTTGGTAGCACTTTCAGAAAGAGTAGTTATATGTCTACAGCCAATTATTATGCTCATCGTAATCAAAGTCTGAAAGACCAGAAAGTACTCATGGGAAAGACATAGACTAGTCATTTGATAAATAAAACAATTTCTAAAAGGTTGTATTTTATTTTATTTATATAAGTTCTCAACACCAAGGGCAGAGGAGATGATTCAGCCAGTAACATTCTTGCTTTCCAAGTGTGAGGACCTGAGTTTGAGCCACAGGACACATGGAAACTAACTCAGGCGTGTAATTCCAGTCCTGGTAAAGCATGAAGAGGCAGATCTTAGCGCCTGCAGAGCAGCCAGGCTAGATTAATAGGTGGACTCCAGGCTAATAGAGACCCACTATCAAAAATGGTGGACATTTTTCTGAGGGTAACACATGCATGTACACACACATTTGATAATTTATCACTACTGAATTTACGTTATATATAATATGTTTTTCTCAAAACTTCTGAGATGTTTGCAGTAAAATATATAAATGCATCATTGCTTATTTTCCATTTCAGATGAATTTGTCACATAGGCCTAGAATTGTGATGCATAAAAGATTCAAACAATGGTGTCATCATATTAAATCTACTATAACATACAACTTACTCTTTGGTCATTGCTGAAAGGCCTACATCATAAAGGTTTGTTTAATTTGAAGCAGTGTAGCAGACCTGAGAAACTGGAGTCAGCTTCCCTCACCTCAAGAGTCAGTGTTTAATATTTCTTGTGATGAAAAGTTGAACAGGTTGTATATTTTCTCCGTGCTTCTATTTCTTCACCAAAAAAGGCTAAATAGTATGAGATGGCAGTATGAATTTACCTAGATAACATATCTAATTGGAATAATATAAAGAGTGTCCTAAGTACATGGTCATTTGGTATGAACACTACAGCCCGGGTGAAATGCAATTGTTCCAGAGAAATAAACTATCAAGCACAAATTAGGGAAAAAATTGTCAAATTGTATTCTTTTTTCTTCCCTGTGATTTCATCTGAATGTGGACTTCTTATTATAATAGCTGGCATGGAAAGCCATGAGTATTTGGCAATAAACCATAAATCATGGCATCTTTACTTAGAAACATGTGCATTACCTACTTAATATCTTTTAACTTGCAATAAAGAAATTGGGTGTTAGGAAAATATTAAATTCCCAAACTGGATTTTGGAATTATGAAAGTCAGAACTTTAATGTAATTGTGTAACAAATTGTTTTGCCTGATAATTTATTTTCTTGCAGAGTGTCAGTAGAATTCAAGAAATAGACATTTGTATTCTTTTTTAGCTTAATTCTAAAGTACTGGATTTCATTAGGTGGAGAAGGTTGTTATAAAAGTCAAATGGTGTATAAATACACAGTATTTTAAGGTATAGTGAACTTGTTAGTGTTTGGAAGTGTGGACACGGAATCAACTTAAAAACTTGGGAAGTGGCAAAGGACTAATGGAACAAGAAATTCAAGTGGTAATTCTTTTTTTGTTGTAAGTTCACACATACATATACAGAGAGAAACAGAAAGGGGGGAGGGAAAGGGAGAGGGAGAAAGGGAGGGAGGGAGGAGAAAAAACTGGAGAGATTTTGCCGAATATCACATCTAAATTTTAATAAGCTGAGATCAGACAGTATCTCAACACCATGCACATTTGAGGGTTGGGAAATACTGGTATATGCTCTGTTTCCATTATGCCTCTCTCCTAGGCAAGACAGGAGAAGTACATTTTGTTCTATAGATATTGGCTGTAGTGAGTGTCATCACGTGTGCATGCCAGTCCACATAAGTCACTGTCAGAACTGTACACATGAATAATTTTAAGACTTCTGGAAAAAGAAAAGAATCTCTAACAATTCAGGAGATTTTGCCACCTAATTCCATACCATCCATACCTCCAAGAACTTCTGTCAATTCCATACAGTTGACACAATTATGTTGTTCCATGTATGTAACCATAAACATGAGGTCATTTCACTGCCTTAAATGGTGAAAAATAAGTCAAGTAAGCTTTGCTTGTTGGATTAAATTGAGATTGTATTGTGAAATATCACCTTTTTCTAAAATGATTTTGATTATTTAGACTCTCACACATACCATGAAAATTTTATCTAGACATTTGACACTATGACAAACACCTAGCTACACAGATATTTTCTGTTTTACCTCACTGTTTCATCCTCCTGAGAGTTTTTTCCAACACATTTAATGAAAACTAAAATTGTGACAAAGAAATCATCACTGTATTTCCCACTTCTTTATTTACTGTAATTTCACGGCTTATTCTGTATTCATAAATTCTCAAAAAGGGATTTTTCTCATTGTGTACCTTTTACTTTATTTTTTATGTGATTGATGTCTGAAATTGTACTCCATTGCAATCCACTGTCTTTTATTATATTATAGTCATTGATCACTAGCTCTCATCTGAATATAATAGAAATATCTAAATATTACTGTCACAGATCACTCAGTAACACAACACCAGGAAACATGAAATCACATTGCCTTTATTCATGTATTCACTTTTTTCTCCATCTCACTTTTTATATGAAGCTGAGACAAATAGTTTTCATTAATAAGTTTTTCATCAAATCTGGTGATTAGTCAAGGTTTCACAATATTGTAGGTTCCAAATACTGGCACGAATTAGAGATCTGAAGAATGTGGCTTCAGAAAAGATGTACTTTAACAGAACAAATGTTGAAGGGCTTAAGTATATTACAAGACATCCTTAGAAAAGGTAGCACAAGGGTGGTACAGGGGGCCAGAGAACACTATAGATCAGAAGCATGACAAAGGAAGGAGTGGTTGTGTTTCTGAAGATGGATCTGAATGGAGAGTGCAAGTAAAATAGAATTGAGAGAAAGACAAGAATTAAAGCAGGGGGAGTTGAACAATCTGAGACATGGTAAATGATTGAATTCAGATAAAAAATGGGAAATAGAGACACTATATATATAACTTTATATAAATATATATATATATATATATGTATGTGTACTTAGTTTCACCCAAAATACCAACAACATAAAGTGTTTCCCCTTCAACCTGGAAGGGAAATAAGCATACAGTAGTAGTACAGGACTGAATTCCATGAAAGCATACACCTTTGCCAGTACAGTCATTCATGTATCACACAGAACAATCCCTAGAACAGCAATTAATTTTTTAAAATGTCACTGAATTAATGAATGAATAAAGTGTCACTTTGATTTGTTTTTTACCTTTATTGATCAGTGACATGAACTTGTATTTATGGCCACACGTAATCTAACAGAAGTGTGAGCAGTGTTCAGAAGTAAGTGACACTAGGAAATGAAGATCTCATGGAATTCCTCCAGGGAAGGTTTGGGTAAGGTCATCTCCTTGCTGGAATTTTTGCTATCACTGCTATTTCAAGTGTGCAGGCTACTGGTTTAAGAAGTTTTGAATAAAGCCAAGTACATAACTATCATAGAATATCATATCTTCCCCCCCCCCAAGAAAATAGAAGATGACCCAGTCAGTAGCTCTCTTCTTCCCAAATCTAAATTCAGTCTGTCTGATTTCCATCCTAAGACTCAGAGCATAAGCACAAAATGATACAGCATCATTTGATAATAGTAATTACTCGACAGGAAGACTTTCTTCTTTATTAATAATAAGGCACAGAGGAAAAGTAGTAGCTAGAACCTTAGTTTTCCAAGATTCTTGATTTTGTTCTGGATGACAAACTCATCCATCAGTGGGGAAATGCCTCCCAACCACACAAATTTTTGCAGGAGCTACAGAAATAATAAAATCAATACTTTAGGGGGTGACTTTAAAAGGCTAAAGAATCCTGTGCAATTAGAGTGTCTTGAAAGATGGGATAGAGGAATTGGCTGAAAACAGTTCTGGCAAGGGAAATGATGCAAATTTTTAAAAGGTGAGGCAGTCAATAGTGCTTTAAGTGAGTTGGGGGAGTGTTGAGTCAGTGACTTGCTGTGGAGCTTCAACTGGCCTCAAACTTCATGCCTCCTCCCCCTGAAATGCTGGAATTACAAGCATGCACCACCACACTGCAACTTAAAAGTCTCTCCCTCTCTCTTTTTTTTATGACTATGTATATTTTTGGATTCTCCAGCTAAAGCAAGTGCATAATTTGGAAGGAAGAACTTTGACAATGGGGGAAAGAAAATAAGGATTAAGAGAGTAGGTGCAATTCAATCCAGTCTTCAAGTGTAGGCAAGGAGGACATGTCTGCCAAAGGTTGCTCTCCTTGCAGGGGACAGAGAAGAGGAGTGACGACAAAGTATTCTTTGAGGGATTAACTGGGGGGAAGAATTTCCTGGGTCAGAGCTGTGAAATATCAAAAATAGTTTGCTGAGGAAGGTTGTGTTGCTCCTTTTCCGGAAGGTCTTAAAAATAGGAGAGGTGGAATCTTTGTGAAAATTTCTGTATGGTATTATCTGAAGGCAGGAAAGAGGATATGACTGAGTCCACAGCTGCCAATTTTAATACCCAGAGTGTCTCCACTCACCTGGGCTGAATGGAAATACAAAGTATGTATGTATGTATGTATGTATGTATGTATGTATGTATGTATGTATGTATGTATTTCCACTATGAAGAAAGAGCAACCTTCCCTAATTTTTTTCTTGCTTGGCAAATTTTTCTTTCTTGTAAAGATCCATTTTAAGACAAAAGAAATGCTAGAGCCTTTCTTCAAATTCTCTCTGGTAATTTAGGAAATATTAATATCAGCAAATTTTTACAAAGGACTTGATAACTATTGCTGTGTTTGTTGTTTCTCTAGTTTACAGTATAGGAAAGATAGACATTTTATATAATCTGGAGTTTTAGACTCCTCAAGGATGCAGACAATAACTATTATGTCAACTATTTACTTAATGACAATGTCCATTTTCCTAGTGTAATTAATGCTTGACAATGTTTCCCCTTCTGAAACACTTTTGTTACTAGATGTACCCAAAGGTCAAAGACACTATTATAAAAATTTCTATAGGGCTTCTTTTACTTTGGAAGGCAGTTTTTAACCAGGTGGACTATTCTTTTTTATCTAGAAATATAAAGATCTCTTGATGACTGAAAGTTCTCTTAGAGTGCATGAAATAAAGAGGCGGCCATTTTGAACTTTAGTTGACATTTTACATTAAATTCAGCCTTGGATAGAATATACCAGTATCACCTATAGAGTTTTCCAATAGCCCTGACCCACTGTCGCCTTTAATTAGTACAATAATATATGTAAATATATGAATGAATATGTATATTCTTGTTCTATGTATACCATGTGGTGGTCCATCTGTGAAAATAGGGAAAAGGCTGAGGACACATGCTGAAAATATACAAACTTTTGTTTCTTTCTTATCTTTTTCTTTTCTTTTTTTCTGGCTTTTCAAGACAGGTTTTCTCTTTATTGCTTTGGAGTTTGTCCTGGAACTAGCTCTGTAGACCAGGCTGGCCTCGAACTCAAAGAGATTCATCTACCTCTGCCTCCTGAGTGCTGGGATTAAAGACGCACACCACCAATGCCTGGTTTGCTTCTTCCTTCTCTATAGACCTTGAAAACACAAGATTACATAAAATACTGTATGAAACAAATTTGTTTAATGTAACAAGGTGTGATTTTTCTATAACAAAATCACATTTGCCAAATATACCATTGTCAGTTAATTTTTATTAGATATGTGTATTACAAAGCTGATAGCTATAAAATTACTTCTAAAATAATGCTATTGTAAAACTAGGTACTAGAAATATGGCACTAGACTTAGAGCTCTCAACCACATATAACTCTGAAGAAATGGATAAATATATGAATCCTGAGGTAACAACTCCACTGCAAATAGAGTATTAGAGCAGAGAGTGATTGGAAGAGATAAAAGGAAACACACAGGCACCCAAAAGAAGAGCAAGATAAGTATCAAGGGGCCAGGCATCAGGCTGAGTACTGTGACACAAATTATGTCTGATTTAGAAGCCTACTCAAGGTGCTCGTCTATAGAAGGCTTAGAGGTTCTAATCAATAAGTTTCTCATTCTCAACATTTTTCCATTTTATTATCAAGATGGCTCCTATTTTCCTAGATTTTCTTCTATAGCAAAAGCATACTCATTTGTGTATCTTTACCTGTCCTCATGGTGATTAGACTCCTTCATATGTGCAAGGTGGAAACAGCCGATGGATATAGGATTGGAAAGATGGCTCAGTGGTTAAGATCATGACTGCTCTTCTAGAAGACCCAGGTTCAATTCCTAGCAAGAACATGGCAGCTCACACCTGTCTGTAACTTCAAGATTTTTACACCCTCACACAAACATACATTCAGGCAAAACACTAATGCATATACAATAAAAATAAAAAAAATTTAAAAAGAGGAGAAAATGGATATAACCCCTATGAACATCACATTTTCTTGCTTATTTTAATTTTATAAATACTCCTTGAAGCTGGGCATCGTGGCATGTGTCTTTAATCCCAGCCTTTGGAAGGCAGATACAGGAGCATCTCTGTGAGATGGATTCTAGCCTGGTCCACATAGTGAGTTTCATTTCATCTAGGACAAGATAGTGAGACCTTGTTCTCAGAAGCAAAAAGAATGTGAACGCCCTTGAAAACTGCCCTTGCATCAAGGTGAAGTGGAGTGTAATTCAACCACTGAATCCAAGACTAGATTTTATGTATGAGCTGAAATTAAAACTTCAAATACTTGGGGAGGGGGCTTTACAAAATGCTCTACATCTCCGTCCTCCTGCTTTTTCCCTGTAAAATACAATGTCATCTCTGTAGGTTGCTGTAAGCATCAGAGTTGATGTAAGCATTAGTGCCTTAACGTTTTGAAGTTCCTTAGTTGTCTATTTATTAACTTCCAAATGTGATTAGTTGCCTCAAGTACAGAATGCAGCCTTGATCTTAACTGCCTTTATTGCTTGAGAAGGAAATGAACAAACATTTTGATAGAAGAAAAAGGTAATAAAATAGAGGTTTGTCCAGAAATTAAAACTTACTATCAGTCTATTGTTTTCTACCCTTTTATGGGGTCACCCCAACCTTATGTTTTACACAGTTTTTACATTTGTACTGTTTAGGAACTTGAAAGGTGTCTCAGAAACTGAACTCAGCTGGCTTGTGTGCTTGTGAGCTTGTAGGAAACGATACTTAAAGTTGCTGCCTGGCTGATAGGCATGCAGTTAGTGGGTAGCAGAAGCCAAGTGAGGTCAAGGCAGCACGTTCTTCCCTAAAACTCTACTGCTTTTCATTCTCTTCTTTTGTGTTTTAGGAAAATATTGCATTCTTTGATTGCTCAATGTCCATTTATCGTTTTGGTTTAAATAAGCAGCTATTTCCCATATGCATCTCAAAAGGGTGGGTTTTTGGTTTTGGTTTTGGTTTTTGGTTTGTTTGTTTGTTTTTTGGTTTTTGTTTGTTTTTTTGTAAAATGAGAAGACTGGTTCTCCATTCTTTCTGTATTTCTTCACTGTGATAAAGGGTGCTATACTGTCCTCCAGCTGAGTATTGTTTTTCAGTGGGAGCTGCTCACCTGTCAGGGGGAGGAAACTTACCTCTTTATGTAGAGGTAGTGTTACCAGAGGATCACCCAAATAAATTGGGAAATGCTCCATATTCTGGGGTCCAGGACAAAGAAATTAGACAGGGTCCGCAGCTACTGGACGTGGCCTTTGGAGCCCATTTTGGGAAGTGTGTGTAAATTTGGTGAGATCTCTAGAGAGAGTCATGGATTTGACTATACCTATGAGTATTTTCTTTTAAATTTCAGATTAGAGAGAATAAAGCTGAAATAACGGCTCAATTTAGCAGTTTCTGGTCTCTGCTAACAGACTTTTTTCTACAGGGGAAGTACTGTAATACTTTCCATTTAGTATTATCTGCCAAGGATGACTTGAGCTATCCTTGAAAACAGCCCAGGACAAAATGTGTAGACATGCAAAGATAAGGAGCCTCCTGCCAGGCCTTGGGCCTCAGGAGCTGTCTCCTCTCTACTGAGGCCCAGGCACCTTTCCTCTGCACTGTGCTTGCTCTGCCCCTGCCTGGATATTACAAGGAAGCGTTTTGCTTGTCTGAGGACACCTCTATTCCTAGCTCTTTGACAGTTTCACTTGCCATATCCCCTCAGTTCTCAACATGAGGAAAAGGAGATAACGAAAGGTGATGAAATGAAGAGGGAAAAAAAACAAGTGGGAATGCCACAAGAGATGAAACTCCTTGTGCAAGCCTATTTTGTATGCAGTTGTAACCTGGTTTTAAAGGCAATGTAAATGTACCCTGAAGGTCATTTCAGTGATTTTAGTGGATAGGGAAGAAAAGAGAAAATGCAAAGTAAAATATTGGTTAGCATTGAACATAAAGTTAAACTTAGTATGTTTTTTTTAAAAAAAAAAAAAAACTTGTTTCATGATGGGGGAAAATACAGTTTGTGATGTAAAGAACTGCTCTAAGTTTGTGATTCTTCTTTAGGACCCTTGAACTTATAATAAGTGCTAATTTAGGCTATACGGCAAGTTGTATAACTTCGTTTAAAACTCATTTAAGTTCATGAGATAAGAAAGTGGGCCTATAATAAAGCATCAAGCATGTACAACTCTCTCCAAAAATTGAGAGGGGGGACAGTAAAAATGTATGTCTCACATGTTGTAAAGTTGCACTGCGAAGGAAAAAAAATGTATCTGGCCCTTAAAATAGTATAGTTCTTTCTTGGATGTCTCTGTGTCATAGTTTTTTAAATTAAAGTGAATCAGTTTCCTTTACTCTAACTTCATACTTATCAACTTAGTCATAATCCCTCGATTTGTTTTTTTCTTTCCTATTAAAATTATTTGATTTTAAAAAAAAATAGTGGATAATTCAATTTGCCTTTTCATTCTTAGTTGGAAATTAATCTGTTTAACTTTAGGCTATGTAATGTCTTTCATTAGATGGGCTACCCAAAGACACATGAATATTTCCAATAGAGGAGACACTGGGATTTTCAGATATTATTGAGATCTTAATCAAAACTTCTGAATGCATTGATGGTTCTCTTCTGAAAGACAAAACAAATCGCCTCAACAAATGACTACGTTTTACTAGTAATGTTGTAAGCCTGCCTACTCACAAGGGAAAAAGAATATACAATACTGTGATTTGCATTGGCAGAAATCTTGAGTATATTGTCATACTGTTCATGGAGTTCCATATTTATAATTGAAAAATAAACGGATGCGCCCAAGAACTATGTCAACCAGCTGGGAGACTTTTCATAAAATATCTGCATGTTGAGTAAAGTGTCATTGAATTCAATTGATGTCAAGTTAGAGGCTGTTGACTTCAGTTTTCTTTAAAGGACTTTATTTCTTTTAATTATATATCACAGTGATAAAAAAACAAGTGTAATAATGAATTTATTAAACTCAATTTCATTCAAATGAATTTTATAGGTGAGTGTGATCTATTTCATGTAATAGGAATGAGTAAATTATTATTTCCACCATTTAGATGAAGATACCGAAGTTCAGGTAACTATAATAGGACAGTTTGCAACACCCGTAACAGGAGATGACAGGTGTGTTCATCGTCACATACAACTCACTCCATGTGGTTTAGGTCTTTCTTGTGTCTTCTAAAGTAGCTCTGTACTAATAGGCTATTGAATATATGACCACCTCCTCCCTTCTGTACTAACTCACCCCAGAGCCTACTCTCTGTAGTATTTCCTCCATAGTAGTTGTCTATCTAAATCATCATAATGTTTGAGCTTGAGTATAAACACGTGTCCCAGTAGATGGAAGTATAAACTTCATGGAGCCATACCCTCTTTGCTGCATTCCCAGTGATGGCCCTGGCATTGAGCTACCCTGATTCATGCCTGCTGGTCTCTGTGACTAACAATCGGTCATTTTCATGTATTTTTAAGCACCATGATTTTGGCTCCTGGTATCCCATGCATAATGGCAATTAAACTAGAATTTTATTTTTTACGTAGTCCAAGCTAAAGTCTAGTTTGAAATGTGCTATATGAATGCACCAAATGTGTTACAGCAATCAGCCTTCTCCAGGTCTATGGCTGAGGGGTGGAACTGCATCCTCCTGGGAGTCTAAAGTCTGCTGGTGCCCTTACTGACCACCACTCCTGACAATAGCTCTGAAGTGTTAAAACCCTGTGTTACACAGCCCTGGCATGTTTGGCGGTGCAGAGAGCCTGGTTGTCCTGGAGTTTTGCACAGATAAAGGAAGGATACAGTTCTGAGAGGAATGCAGTAACTACAAAGTGCATCCTGAAGGCCATTTAGCTCACAATGAAGGTCTGTGTTTTAAAATAGCTCTATAACAAAGTAACTACAGAGTTTTGGCAAGAGCTCCAACTATTTATAGAACTGAGTAAGGCGTGGTAAATACTGCCACGGTATCCAGCTCTCCCTTGCCATAACCCCAAACTTATAAGAAGTACTGTAATTATATTTTTCTACTTTGAAAAAAAATCATAGTAGCCATTATCAGTTTAACCATACGGAAGCTTGGGCTGAGATTTCTTTTTTAAATGCATAGTTTTGATTTTCAGCAGCTGCACTCGGTCTTTAATCATATATTATCTTTATGAAGCCTTTTTCTAACATATGTTAATTGGCTGTTTTCTGTGACAAATTATGAGCTCTTACTTTGATGAGGTTCAATTGCAATCATGTCGGAGTCGAGTACGTCAAGTTTCCACCCCTGCCGGCTCCTCAAACCACTACAAACATCCGCGCGTCACTGCAATGCTGAGTAATGGCAGGATTGGGGCTGGCTGATTTTGCTACAGACTTTTTTTTTCCACAGGATATTTTCAGCTTCTTTGTACTAAATCTGTTGCAGGGTTTGCCCTTTTTAGCAGACACATGCTCTAAAATTAACATCAAATCTTATTGGAGATTACTATAATACAGTGAAGAATATTTCATAATACAACAGCCCAGCGTCTGTTTTGCTTTACTGACATTTCAGAGCATTTATTACACATTTTAAGTCAGTCATTTGTGAATTTGACTAGTGTTCTACGTCATCAGCATTTTGTAACAGTCGTTTTGAAAGTTCCTCTTTAGAGGGAAGTAAGTTATATAGGGATAATGAGGTAAACACTCAGTTGTTATAAAGAAATTTTACTTAAGTGTTTATCTAGGTGTTGACAACTATATTAGGATGCTGCAAATTATCTTGTTCATTGTATTCCCTTTTCTTCAACATTGTATCTACCCATCAAGTAATAAAAACAATGACATGTTCATCAAGGTTAATGTCCTATAAGATGTATAACAGTCTTTCCAATTCTCTGTCCTAGTGTCAACTTTTAATGTACGATTCAGATGAGCAGAAATGTTCTAATCCATCTGCTCTGAGAACTGTGACAGATAGCTTGTATCAAATACCAACAGATGATCAGTGATAGCTATAATTAGAACAGATACAAAAATGCAGTGCATTGTCTATAATCATGGGAAATTAGTCAAGGTAATTGATTAAGGTCTTCTGTGCCTGTATCAAACATCAGTGGTGTTGGGATTAATTTAACTGTTTCTGCCTCAGCCTCTCACATAAAGAGCTCTAGATAAACTGCAGTTCTGCAAGCCAAAGCCAGAGATTGATTTCCATATAGGCATCAGGAGTTTAGATAAGATGAGCCAGATGTTAACAGAGCCAGATGTGAATAGGCACTGCTCTCCTCCGGAGGCTGTTTTTAATCAGCTATTTCCCTGGGGTAATGCACAGCCAATGAGCTCTAAATCCTGAGGCTACCTGTGTTCACAGGAATGCCTGGGAAGATCATTACAAGGCTTACAACTGAGCATATGTGAAAAAATTAGAGCAGAAATTAAGGGTAAGAAAGGTTAACTTTGTAAGTGTTACTTTGCTATTGCTTAAAAAAATAAAAAAAAAATTTAAAAAAATTGAAAAAATAATTTAAATGCTTTAAAAGAGTCAACGCCAGCTTCCAAATACAGATGCAAATGAAAAGCTAATGTCTGATAGTAGCCAGACCTGTATAAAGGTGTGTGTTATTTTGAGAATGTGCATGGGGAGTCATCTTCAGCACAAATAAATAATCTCAAGGTGTCTTTGTCATCCGTGCTATCACATCTAAAGAGGTTGGCTTTGCGAGCCCTGTGTGGTCCTGCAATAGGACTGTTAAGTCAGTCTATGCACTCTGTCTTGAGCCAGCTTATACAAGGAAATTTAGTTCCACTTGATAAGACACATACTTAATTGGCTTTTAGAAAATAAACCAAGGTAAAGAACAATGTGTAAATGAAACAGAGAGCTTGGCACTTGGCTGTAAGGAAGCCCGCGAGCCATGTGGCTTAATTGGGGCCAGTTGGGATCATTTAATGATTGCTGTCAGAAGACCAGAGTTAATAGAAGACCACAGTGGGGTAGAGTTAAACAAATTGTCATCAGGCGTTTCAGATGAACAAAACCTTAATTAGGTTGATTAGGATGCTGTTAAGGAGATGAAGAGACAGAGAAAAATTGATGAATCACTGAATTCCATATTGAGCTATATATAATATTGTCACAAGTATCATCTGTATCTTAAGGGACCTTTATGGTAGTTTGAAAACCACACATATGCACCTATAAACTTTAATAATTACCTAAAGTTTAATTGCAAATTAAAAATAGGTGACATTCAATTTAAATACCGGATGATTTATCAAGTATTTTTTACTTAAAATAAGAGAAGAATGTTGTCTAGAGAACAGTATGTCTTCCATTGTAAAGGTATATTTGAGCGTTGAGTTATTTGAGAAAGCAATAGCAGAAGCAGATTATTTTTCAAGGATATAATTTGATCATTTGAGGTAAGTGGCTAAGGAGTGGGTTATGATCTTCAGTTAGACTGCCTTGTTAACCATTCATATCGCAGTTACTGATTTTTGTACTGGCAAGATTACTTCGGTATCCTTAAACACACCCACCGTTTTATTTATAGCTTTTAAAAGACCAACTTGTGTTCTTCTACTTGCTGTGCACATGTACACAAACAAATACACACACACATACACAGCAATAAATCTGAAAAAAGTGCCCAACACATACAAGCCTAAAAGAAGAAAACATTTATAGAATATTTCCATTTTAATCATTAAATATAATACACTAAAGGTTGAGGAAAGATGCTTCAGAATTTCATTTTTACTCTAATAAGATGAAAATGTACCTTAGCAACATGTACCACTTCTGGCTGAGCTGGCTTTGGAGACTGACTTAGTTTCACTGCTGGTGATGTATAGTGCTTTACTTGCTTTGTTCAGTAACAGCAGCAAGAAATCCAGCTGCATGTGCTTAAGAGGGGTTACAGCTGGAGAGCAGAGCCTAATGTGTGATGCTACATAGTAGCCCTAGCTTCATGCTGAAGACACCAGCTTTACCTGCCTGGGAAAACTTGCCACAGCCCTAACTGGCCTCTGGTAATGTGGGGCAGCACTGCTACGAAACTTTAGGAAAACAAAGACATGGCAGAAGCCTGCATTCATTACACAGTCTGATATGGAAATACTAAAAACTGTCGTGTCGTTGAGGAGTATGAGGCTTTTGACATATTTAGACCATTTGGAGTTTATTTTGGCTTAGAGAATGCAGGATGCCATTTTAACTGCAGTGGGGGAAAATGTCCAAGGCAGAATATGGCATGGATAATTGTGACAGGGAAGCTGTGTTTCCTTATGTTTGTTAAATTGTTTGTAGTGCTGTGCAGTTGTCTGGAAGTATGTTGCTCCTAAATTCTTGAGGTGTGTAAATATGATGGTCTATGGAAGGGATAATGATGGCAGGTTTAGGCCCTCTTATTAAATTAATTGCAGGGGCTTTCAAGATGGGCTCCGTTTTAGCCTTATTATATTTCTGACATACATTTCATCTCCTTTTGTCCTTAGGGAAAGATACTAAAGTAGGACTAGAAGCACTCACATAGAGTTTCCAGCAGCTGTGGTCACTGGGAAATTGATGTATTTCCCTAGTTATTTCTACTCTTGCAGCCTGAAGCTCTTCCATGGCTGATACTTAAGAGAAAGTCTTATCTGTGTGACAGTGCACATTTTCTGGCATTTAATGCTTGTTGTTACTGATGTAAATGAAGGACTATGGGAAGTGAGATCTCCATGCAGTATATACAGGGGTTTACATTGTTCTCTTGCTACAAACCTTACTCCATAGCTTATGCATGAAAGCTAACATACAAGTGTAGGTAATCCACGTTCCTGGCACCATTATCCACTTCTACTTCCTGTAGTGTCATATTTAATGAGGCTGGAACGACTTTGCAAATGAAAATTATTTTCCCAGTTTGAGGTAGGACATAGAAACAGTAAATGCAGGCTTTGATCATCAGGCTGCAGTGACCTGGTCTCTGAGACTTCAGCTTCCTAATTCACAGATTCATTTACCTTTCACTTCCATGTAAATTATTCTTATTCTATCTATGAGCTTCAGTACAACATGATAAAGGATTAACCAGGGTTACCAGTTTGTTTGTATATAAGCAATATGAGAAAAATTCCTCAATATTTATAGCTAAAAATAGCTAGCAAATACCTCAGATGAGAATTACAGACCTTGATAAATAGAGTTCAGTTAACCAACTGGTAATGATTAGTTCCTGCTGCTTACCCGATGCTTACCCGATGCTGGGACTACATACAGACTTAATGTTTGCTCTCCCCTCCACCCCAGTGGCCAGTACTGCAAAGGAGAGGGACCGGGTGTTTATCCAAGGGAAGCACTTCCTTAGGAAATGGACTGGGACAGAAGAAAGAGTTGAGTATACACAGAAGGGAGGGATCATTTCAGACAGAAGGAATTGCAAATGCCCTGTGGTAGGAAGGACAGAGAAGTAAGAACTCCTTTTTTTTTTAAGCCAATTATATTTGCTTTTTGTATGTGTAATACTGTGATACTGACCCTTGAAGATGATTTAGAATTCATCATATTAATACTAAATTCTATCAGTTGGGAAATGAATGTTTGGCATAGTAGTGTTTAATCTAGAGAAAAGGAACAGCCCTTTTATACACTCAGGGAGATGAACTTTGGCTTTGTGGCTTTAAAATCAACTGCATTCTATTCTGTAAAATATATGGTAAACTTAGAGAAAAATGGAGCGATTTTCAGGACCAGAGAAATACTTCTCATCACACAGTCAAGCATTGCTAAGAATAATAATTGGGTTATTTCATTTGAAGCTCTTAAGGGAAAATAGGTACGTTCTGCTAGCTCTTTTTAACCAAAGTATAATTGCATGCCTCATATGTCTTTGAAACAAACCATAAAGTAGAAAGTTTAATGTATCTAAATGCAAGTAATGAGCAAAGCTTTCCACTTGAAATGGTAGCGAATCACTGAATAGCTTGAGTCAGTAACAAACACAGGCTTGCAGAGACAGGGCAGGCATCCCTTTGCCTCTTGCTCTTCATGGGGCTCTCACTGATTTAACAATACTACTTCTTGTGTAACACAGTGTGCCTAATTTACAGCCTTTCGTTTTACAAAACAAGGTTTTCTGAGGATGCTAAGGGTGAAGCAAATGTGAGTGAGTGGAACTGTTACTTGCTCACCCGAATAAAAGAAATCCACAATTCTTTCCTTGCAAATTGACATTACATAGTCTAATGTTTTAGCCTTGTCCATAGGCTGTTTTTGTTTAAGTGACGGCACTGTACTTACTGGAACAAAATACATACTTTGCAAAAGTAATTTTAGCAGTAGAGAATTAATTTCTTCCCACATCTTTTAATGTGGCATGGGAGTCTCACTCTGTGATCAAAAAAACGTAACTGGAGGTTATGTTTAATTTCTAAATCAAAGTGTTGTGGGATGGCAATTGAAATTTGATGATGACTCAGATCCAGTTGCTATGTGGTTTTCTTCCTACAGAAACTTTAGGGTAGACTGCCATTTCCATGTTAGAAAAAGCTAAGCAGTGATGAGATTAAAATAGTTTCTCCATAGACTGAAAGTTTACATTAGTCACTGTGATTGCTAATTGAATATTTTAAGGTGCCTTGAAAGTCTCAGTAACAAGAATTATTTTCTTACTACTTAATCTTTCTTTTAGTGTGGAACTAAATAAACAATCAATGCCCATCACCAACAAATACTCTTTTACTGCCATCATGATTCAGTTCTTTCCCGAAAGTTGTAACTCATACATTTTGTTTCTTTGCTCATATAGAAATCTTCATTGGCTTCAAAGGGTAAATTCCAAGTAGCATTTACTAGACAATGTAATTTGGGTAAGGCATGGTAGATGGCAATGGAGATATGCCTGCTGCTCACCCATGTCAACTTAGGTCTATTTGGTTTCTCATATTTATTGTTTAAGGGAACCATAACAAAACATCAACCTAGAACGGGAATGGCTTTTTCATAGTGTTTGAAACACAGAAATTAGGCACATTGTGCCTCTGCTCTGCCTTTCCCTTGCTGTCCTTTATCTGAACCACTCCAAGGCCTGCACACCAGCCTGCTCCTCTCAGAGAAGGAAGTGGAGAGTTTTGGTTCCCATTTTACACTTGTGGAGCAGTTTAGGGAAGGAAGCACCTTTACACCTTTTATTGTTTGCGGTTGCTGACATCATATCCTTCCCTGCCCAGTCTGTGCGTGTTTCCTGCCATTCTGTCAAGATTCTTCTCTGTTACTGGGAGGGATTTGCTGAAGGGAAGGAGGGAGGAAGGGAAGAGGGCAAAAAAGAGTGGGAGAAGGAAGGGAGGGGGAGGTGCATGTCAATCAAGCCAGCTTGTTTGGAAATGAGGGAGTCTGTGGGAGAGTGATCTTTAGCTGTCCAGAAGAAACTCTTGCAGCTCTCAAACCACTCTGTCGTTGTCTGTCTGCTTATAGCAAACTCCAAGTGAACAGAAGCCTGCCGTACTGAAGTTCCCCTTTTTAGTAAGCGGGCAGATTTTACCTTTTTATTTAACTTGGCAAAGGAAGAAAAAGGGCAGACTGTAACTTCATAGTCCTCTTTTTCTTTCCTTCTTGTTCAAGGTCTGGATTGTTTACATGTAACTGTCATTTTCCAAGGATGGTTTCTTCATGTGAAAACTGTAGTGTCCAGAATAAAGCCTGTGATTGATTATATTTAATGAAAGCTCACACTGTGACTGAAATGCTGCTATATGTAGTTTAATTATTAGTATTCTTTTTTCCACATACCTGTGAGACAGCCAAACAGGTTACTATGGTAATCATAATTTTTTTTTCTAGCCCCTCCTGATAATTAATACTTGAAACAACCAAACAGCACAGCTTGTGTGTGTGTGTGTGTGTGTGTGTGTGTGTGTGTGTATGTGTGTGTGTGTGTGTGTGTGTGTGTGTGTGTGTAAAAACCAGGTTAATAGTTATATTAAATAAATAATTAAATAAATAAATAAATAAATAAATAAATAAATATGAAAAAAGTGCACTGGTACAGGCCTTCCCAGTTCTTTGAATTTTTACTGATAGCCTTGAAATGTGGGGACATCTTCCACAAAATGCCACATCATTGCTGCTTGCTATTCCGCATGTGAGCTTCATGTTAATTGTGCATTTTATGAATGTTTAGAAAGCAAGACTTCAGTTACTGAACTGAATATTGGCCTTGTGCAGAACACCAAAATTAAAGTTGAATTAGGTTTAATTTTCCGTCCCTCTCCACTACCTGGCATATTTTAGAATGGAGACTATTTTCAAGGGCAGTTTCAACAATTGTTTTATGTATGTGTTCTATGCACATAGAAGCATGCTAGTATGTTTACATATGTACTTCTAGAAAAAAATCCTGTTGTGTTTTAAGAATAGTAATAATAATGAAAAGAAGACATAAACAAAAAACATGTCACCAGCTCCTTCTAAACAGCGTCCTCCTTCCAAGTTGGAAAACATGGGATGGTAATGCACAAGGCTTCTTTTTTTTTTTTTTTTTTTTTTTTTTTGAGTTTGGTAGTCAGGAGCACACTCTGGCTCTTTAAGGAAGGTCTTCTTTGCCAGTATCTCCCCACTTGCTTGGCTATGTGTAGTTTGAATCAAGGTCTATAGCCGGTGACCTCCTCTCTGCCTTGCCTCTGCACTCTAATCTGTTTGCCCTGACCTTCCACCTAAAGTGAGTAAGCGCTTAGGCAGGCATAGTCCTGTAAGCCGATAGCTAGCGACTCTGGCCTCGGCTAAGACAAGGGAAGGGGATGCGCCCAAAGGCTTTTCCTGGGGTTCACGGATTGTTTTTCCTTTGGTGGAGAAAGCCTGCTTGTCCCTTTGGGGTCTTGCACATGCATGGGAAATACCATTCTGGATCGCTGCTGGCTTCTTCGGTAAGACTGTGGGAAATACAGAAAAGGTTCCCAGTTGTGCAAACTTTAAGGTCATTTGTAAGGCTAAATGAGTGGATTATTTAGCAGTGTTGAATGCTTTATGTATTGTGCTTTAAATCCTGCATGTATGTGATCTTGGTGTCTTGTAGCAGTGTGCTAAGGTTGTGAGTGTTTCACGCAGGCAGTGGGTGTTGTTTATATAACTTTTCAAAACTTTAGAACTGTTACTAACATTGAAAACTGACTGAGGTCATCATTTTTGATAAGCAGACCGTAATCATGATGTAACTCGCATATGTATGCCAAGAGGCTGAACTGAGCTGCAGTTTAGTAGAAAGACACTGCGTAAAGGAGAGTGGATAGTCTTAGTGATTAAGCAGTGCTTAACCCACCAGAACTAATTATATCATAATAGTCTCTGCAATTAGATAATTACCTACACTTATATTTTAAAAATTTACTTAAGGTGATGAAGAATGAAGAAATTTAAAGGCAGCTGAGGATCAGACCAAGTATTTAACAGCCTTTTCTGTCCCATGAACCTTGAACTAAAGCCAAATAATCTATTAAGTAGCCAGGACAGTGGCTTAGTGTTACATAATACATGTGGGAATTTTTCAGGTCCACTGTCACAGACTAAGTAGAATCAATAGAGAAATACTGAGCAGTATGTAAAGTAGTTGTATCCACTGACATATTAGGAGACAAAATAATTGAAGCCACCGCTTGCAAATGAAGCAAGTATTATAGGGTGCTTCCTAGTTAACTTCCATTTCATAGCGACTCACTTTCATTATGTGCAAATATTTTTAGACATAATTTTAGACGGAGTAAAATATAGACTTTTAATATTCTGTACTCTTTGGGTTTGCCATGTAATTGATAATCATTATTTTAATTTTAATTCATGACCTACAGCTCTCTGGTATATAATATCAAGCTTCTGTAATTGTGTGTCTGACTCCCTAAGGAGATATGATATGTCTCTTTTAAACATTTAAATTTAGAGGGCTGGTGGTCTATTATTAAAAAGTGTATAGTTACAAATGAGTTAATAACCTTAATTTTTTGCGCCATTTACTTCTTATCAGTGACCATCATTTTTGAGTACTGTTTTAATGGGCAGTTTAAAGGCTTCCAAGAGGAAATGCTCTCACTGCTAACTGATGCTTGAACACCAGGTGAAACATACCATATTACTTTTCCTGTGTTCTCTGTAGTGCTCTTCTTAAAATAAGATTTAAGGATTTAGTTTTAAATTAGTTGACATTTACATATATCAAAGAGCACTTTCATAATTGTCCATCCTATTTGCATAACTAGGGACGTTATCACCTCTGCTGTCAAAACACGAGATTGTTTTCCCTTCAGAAATGAATTAGATGCCCTACTTAGCATACACAGGTATATAAAGGTTCATTAACTCTCTGATTTAGGTAATTTTTCATAACAGAAGGGTGAAAATTGTCACCTAATTTCATTAAAAATATTAAGAAGCTCTTTACAAAAAATACAGTTCATTTCAAGTGTTGGGTTTTAAAACACAGTTTTCATCACTTAAATGACTTCTTAAATTACTTATGAGCTTATTTTAATTATAAAAGCATCAACCCTGTGTATATACTCCTGCGTGTGCTGTGCCATGAGCTTTTAACAAATAGCTATTTTCATATGTTTTTTTGTTTTGCTTCCACGCAGCTTATTTCCTTGATGGAGTTGGAAGGCCACGGTAGTTCTTAGGAAGCTGGCTTGCTGTGGAACTATTGTTTAAATTGTCATTTCTCTTCAGCAGGAACGAATGCAAGGATTTGGGAACTGAGCTTTGCACGTGCTGAAGAAGGAGACTTGTTTGAAGGAAACAGGAAAGAGGAAGAAAAGGAAGGAAAAAATACATAATTTCAGGGACGAGAGAGAGAAGAAACACGGGGACTATGGGGAGAAAAAAGATTCAGATCACAAGGATCATGGATGAGCGGAACAGGCAGGTGAGTGGACAACCCTTTGTGTTGTTGGTACTAAGGCAACTTGTCCACCAAAAGCAGGGAAGAGAAAAATCACCTTAACTGTTGTTATAAGATTGTTTTAGAGATTCATGATTGTTCATTTCTCACTGCCTCGAGACTTAAATGGAATTTGTATTTGTATGACAAGAATAGCTTAATAACTAAGCGTTAACAAGCATAGTATTGTTACATTGCACGCATCATCAAACAAAGATATTCTTACATTCATGAGAATGAGGCCCTCTGTAGTCATCCATTTTAAAGTTTGTAGCATTGCCTAAATGTTCTCTCTGCAAAATGGCTTGCTTTCTTTTTCATCACAAAGAAGTGTCTGAAGTAAATCCAAACATGCCCAGATGCTACTGACAACGAAAACATCCACAGGGCATATAGACAGGAACATCCCGATAATTCACTTTTTCTCTAAATTCTGAATTTTATAAACAGGGTACTATCATTTTTTCTGCAACTCCATTGATGATGTCTATAAGACATATCCAGTTTTGAAGATTTCATATATCAAATGTTTAGCACTGCATTAAGGACTGTGCACCATGAATGCCTGCCTGCAATCTAATTTTCCCTTCTACTAGAAAGAGGATCTGGGCTTCTTGAGGGTAGCTAGGTGGTTTGGACACATCCTACTGCTGATTATCAGGTGACAGTCCTCTAGAAGAATCATAGTCCATCTGCATACCCACAGTGGCCTTCACACAATGGAACCTGTGCTTGGCTCTAGGAGAGGGGAGAGTTAGTCAGTCCTTCCACCCCACCCCATCCCACTCACACCACCCATTTATGGTCCAGAATAGGTTCAACACACTCCCAAATAATGACGCTCACCTTCCATTAGGTCCCTGTTTACCCTTCTGTAACATAAGAACAGATTCAATTTTAAAACACAATGTTACTTACATTTATAAATTATAATGAATAGGAATCATTGTTTGTTACATTGTCTCTACAGATGGCTCTTTATAAAAAGCCAGTGAGTTTCTAAGAGTTGGGAAGATTTTTCTAGGTTTTATTTTGTTTGTTTGTTTGTTTGGTGTTTGTTTTAATTATGCTTTTTCCAAAGCTAGAACATCTAAAGTTCCCAGGATTTAAATTGCTTTGAGCTTAACATTGAATTAAATGACAAAAAAATACAAAATTCATGAGGGATCTATCAGTGTTTTCATACAGATTGTCTATTGCTGTAGGCCAAGACAAAAAAGCAATATCCTTGTTAGAATTAAACCCCAATTTTGTATTCATTTATAGCTTGAAACTGAAATAAAGGCTGTAGTATTGAACATCACATACCGTTGACTGTGGAGGCCTTGTTATTTGGAACACAATCTGTTGGGTTAGAGTTAAAAAAACACATGTGAATTAACATTTGTACTTTATTAATAATATGACCTATATTTTAGCTTCCTGAGATTCATTATATCTTCTTATTACTTATAAAAGATAGAAGAAATGTGGTGGGGTTCAATTGTGCAGGCTTTTACCTTGCTTCCTAAAGGCAGAAAACATTCCCATAGAGCTACAAGAATTGTCACATTATACTCTTTAGAGAGCAGTTTAAATGTTTAAATACAGTTATATCAATATATGCTTGTAAATACTCTTACCTACATGAGAAGTCATAATAACTTTAGGAGGGGAGAAAATATTTAAATTCAGATTAGTTTGATTTTGTTTAGAAAGTGTAGAGGATTGATTTCTTCATTTTATTCTGTAGGATTTAGAGTCAGTGCATCATTTTCTTCAATCTATGGGTACAATGGGCCTTTTAATTCACTGCTCTTGAAGTAAATTAATAAAAATGACATTGCTGTGTTTTAAGCTATATTTCAGTGGTAGTATAAGGTGACTATTGGCAGCTTTAAAGAGCTGTCATTCATGGCAATGTTGGTCTTGCTCACCTCTCCTTTTCTATGAGAGTGGTCCAAAGAGCCACTTGGGATAAATATGTAGGTCATTCCTGATAATTAAAAGCAACAAATGTGCAGAGGAACCCCTAACCGGTGCTTGCTTTAAACCATGTGTTCATATGCTGGAAAGGAAAATGTCAGTAGCTGGGTTCTTCCTGATGTCTCTCCTCTAGGGTGGCCTAGTAGGACCTCACACAGAGGCACACTGCTGTCTTCTCTTGACAGCAGTGAATGCTCTTCTTTCTGCCTTTTCATTTGTGTATTTGAGCACATACAGAATAGTGTGGGCTCTTCTGCAGGAAAAGAAATGATAACCCAAAGTGGGCCCTGAAATACCACAGCACTTATTAGTACATCGTGCTTCAGAAAGATAAAACTGGCTTAAGACAGAAACCAGTTTACACTAAGTTCTGCCTTTATTGTCTCTTTTACAACAAGAAGACAACAGCTAAAGCTCCAAATCCAACTTAGAAACACACAATTGTGTAATGATAAAAGTTCAAAATCTTTTTGTACTTCACATTTTTTCAGTTTATTCTTAACCTTCACTAAGTTTTTCCAGTTAATATGTACAACAAACACATGAATTGTCAATTTATCTTACAGATACATTAAGACAGCTCAGTGAAAGTCATTACCAATTAGTTTCCAAGGATGATAATGTAAATTATTCCCTTTAATCCTTAGTAATCCTATTTTATAACCGGATGTTATTTATTTATTAAGTCAACAGTTTTATTTAACTGCTTCATTCCCAAAAGAAAGTATTCACTGGTGAATAACAGTCTCATCCAGGGATGAGTAAAGTATTCTATAAACAACCAGGTAGCAAATACTGTTTGGGTTATGAGCTATGCCATCTCTAACTCAGCCATGGAGCTCAATAGCAGTCATAGACAATATCTAAATGGATATGTGTCTGTATTCAGTAAAAAAAGCTTTACTGAAAAAGCAAAGGTGGACCAGATCAGGCTAGTGGACCATCGTTTTTATACCTCTGGTAGACTGAAATAGACATGGAAATATGAACATGAACAATGAAAATATAGAACAAAAGTGTCATTAAAGGGCTGAGAATGGAAATATCAAAGTAGTAGGAAAGAACATCAAGGGGGTGTTTTATTTACCCCTGAGAAGACACACAATATGGGAACTACAGCATTCTAGAAGAACCAAAATGTCTAAGGCTTGAGATAGGAAAAGCTTTGGCTGAGGATTCAGAACTGGGTTATTAAGACTTGAGCTGTGTGATGGTAGAGTAATGAAGGACTCCACACACAACATGCAGAGCAACAACCTGCACAGCTTACAGGATGTTCTTCAGTTCAGAACTGGCCAAGATTTCATAGTAAAGATCAGAAGATGCCCAAGATCCAGTGTCAAGTTCCTCATATTCAAAACAATATATACTTCCTTCAGTGAATCATGATGCATCTATTATATCTTAATGGCTAAAAGAGCAAGCCTTTACTTCATGTCTATTTTCAGTCATATCATATTGTATCCTATATGATATAGTAGAAAAGAGTTCAACTTCTAGTGACATATAAACCTTTTTCTAGTCCCAGCCCTACACTTAGTAATATTACTCTCAGCTACAGTAGATTAATAGGTACTATAGTATATTACACTACACTAAAATAAGATAACTCTGCAGCAAATTATTTAGCCTCTCTCAACTTAGTAGAGCAAGGATTTAACAATAGTAGCTACCATGTTCCAATGCTAAGATATGAAGTGATGCATTTGAAGTTCTCAATACACGCACAGATTTGCTCCTCCTGTGACGAGTCTTTTTCTTTGAGCCATTGTTTCTTACAGTCATTGGGATTCCCATCAAAACTGCTCCTGTGTTGGGTAGCATATGAAAGAAAAGTTGCTGGGTCTTCACTCCAAAGGAGCTCTACCATAAGAGAATGTCGAGGGGGTGGGCGTGGAACAGAGTAAAGCAAGAACACAAAGAAATTCCCTTGCCTACAAGCTGCTAGGGAACCATATAGAGCCGTGTTTCTGCAGAGTGTGGTCTGCTGGCCCCAAAGGAAGAGCACACAAGACACGCACAATGCAGGTCTTATGGAGTTTGGAAGTTGTTTCCAAAATTCTGTGTAGGTGGTAACACAATTTTCAAATGTATGTTACTGACCAAATGCTTTTATAATACTTTTCACCATTTTTATCACTTCTGCCTTCAAGCATGTGTTAACAATGATTTTAGTCTCTCCATCTTCACTTACCCTGTCTTTCTTACATTTGGTCCTTACTGATTAGTCAGCCATGCAGTCTTAGCCTTTCTCATATGTTACACATTTTGAATTTGGTGCTTGAAACAATTGGACTTTTAATTAGCTGTTATGTGACTCATTTTTACAAACAAAATATAATTAGAAATCTGTCCCATGAGAAAGAACAATATGTATAAACTCGGAATGCTAAGTAAACCTAAAACTATTTGCTCCTACTAAAAGGCTAACATAAGTAAATTCCAATATATTTGTGCAACTTGTTACAAACAGACATCTAAATATGCGAATAAGTATAAGAGGGAAATATTTGCAGGTAGCACATCTAGGACCTAAGATAGTAAGCTTGTATATATATTTAAATGCCTTGCATTTTCTTTGCTTCCTTTGGATCTGGGGTTTTGTTTTTTGCCAGCAAAGAAAATTCCACATAATTGTCAGTACGATAGCTTGAACCCATATTAAAAGCAATCAGTATCATTCCCCTTAATAAGTCAGAAGAACCCTCTTACTAATTAAAAAGATTCAGCTTTTAAATTTTCTAACATTCCTTCTTCCTGGGCTTCTAGCCTTTCTTTCCACAGTGCATGCTACATGCAGCAAGTTAAGGAAGGCCAGCAGAAGTGTATTCAGTGTAGATGCTACCTCTGCTAGTTTGTACACAGTGACTTTTTTTCCATATAAATCTGGTTTATTTTGCACTGAACAAAATAGAAAAATAAATAAAAAGTATTCCAATTCCCTCGGGTGACAAAAAAAAAGGAGGAAGAAGAAAAGAAAGCAAAAGAAAAAACCTGCTTTAAACTATTTTCAGTTCTTAGAAATTTAGCTCAAGTTGCACAGGGATTTTTGGTGTACATTCCCTTCAAGATGGTTTGAGAAAATGAGCAAATAAAAAAAGGGCTGGTTACAATTCTAAGTTTGGAGATTTTATCTAATTACCTAAATAAAGTTTGTTGAAATTGCGATAGATTCACTCTTCAAGTGTAGAAAGCTAGATAGTTGAGAAATGTAAATTAATTGCTTTGACAAAAGTTCTTGGGGAATTCTGGTCTGCCTTGGAGAACAGAGGTGTACAGCCCATTGTCAAAAGCACTTCCTTCCATTTTGCCACAAACAGCGTTTTCATACTTGTCAGTTTTATCTGAAATTATATAGGTGAACTACCCTTATTCAGTGAGGTATTTTGACCCTACTGCAGATCTTGTGAATAACAGGTTCAATGAAAAAATAACGTTGATTTGTGTGTGTGTGTGTGTGTGTGTGTGTGTGTGTGTGTGTGTCTGAGGCCAAGTAAGATTGTATATATCTTGTAAGATGTTTATTTTACCTATTTTCTTAATAACATATTTTAACTGATTATATTCTTCCCTGAGCTTGTGTAAAAGTTATGCCTATGTCACTCAGTATACATGAAATGTGGGTGCATTGTGGTTGTATGAAGAATGCTATTGTTCAGAGCTGATTTTAGGCTACACTCGTGCATACTGGAAATATCTACTGGATAGGGTCCTGTGTATTCTTACTCTTTCACTAATAAAGGCTAAAATAATGAAGGAAACCAATCTTTTATTATATTGTACCAACAAATGGCCAACACATTCATTTTCATTTTTGTAGAAAATCCGAGAGAATAAAATTCTCAAATGGAAAGTGTTCTTCATGTAAAACATAAGTACTTTCTCTACGTGCTAGAGTTGTTGTCAACACTAGGAATATGAACAATACAAATAGAACACATAAACGAAGAGAGTTCTTCGAACTATGAATAAAAGAAACATTGGTAAGCATTTTAAAAGCCATGTCCTTCACAGGCAAAACTCCCTGTAGCATCATAATTTATTCATTTAAAGTGGAATACTATGGTGAAAGCATTTTTCTAAACTTTCGAACACATTGTACTTTTAGAAAAATATTTGGAAGCTTTGTTTTTTTTTTTTTTCAAAAGTAATGGCTACAACAAAAGAATAAAATAAAGTAAATAACATAATTAAACTGAAGGTTAAAATTCCCCATTTGCAGTGTGTATTTGTGTGTCACTTGAAATATGTTAGACCACTAATGGGAATAAGAGAAACCAATTACATATTTGGAAATTCGACTTTTAATTTTAAATTGGAACAGTTTCACATAAGAAATCACTAACATTTAAATAACATTTCAACAAATGTAACTGTTTGGAAACTACAGCTGAGGCAGCCTCCTGCCTTCTGTCTTGCAGGATTGATTTGGAAGGCCCTTGGGGAGAAAATATTGGAGTTGGGAGGTAAAACTGAAGCCATTGTGGGAAGGAAGAAGTTACTCTCTTCCTGTTATGACAGGAAGGCATAGACAAATGTGCTTCCTGAGTTTGCTCAGCAGGGAATGAAGGAGTCTTTGACCTTTAACTTACATGCACATTTTGGCTGTAAACATGCTTTTGCCCCCCCCCCGGCCCCTCCTCTCCTCTGTATTAATCTGGATTACTTAATCTTCTCCACTTCAAAGTGTGTGTCTTAAGTAGATGAAGCGCAGTGCAGCAGCCTTTTACTGCTGCAGGAGATGGCACTTTCAGCAAGTAAGCTCTTTCAGAAAACATTTGAACCTAAAAAGCACATGCAAGTATGTCCAATATATTGCACGACAGAATTCTCTTTTGAAGTGTACTTCACTATACTTTGCAATTGGCCACTCTTTTAAACTCTGACAAACCAAATGGTTATCACTGGCCTCTCCTCTCCTTACATAAACGAATGCATCAGAAGTCCTTAGAAACCACATTTAAAGCCTACAGTCTTCAATGGGCCCTCAGTTAATTGTGATCTGATCTCCTATTGATTATCCACCCTCAAAATACCAGTTTACAAGATGTAAATTTTTATTTGGACATCGTGGATATTGACTTAGGGGAAGGGGCTGATAGAGTCCTATATTCTATACTCTGAGCCCCTTATTTTAGTTGGTTTATTGTCTTGGGAAGCTTAGGGACCAGTGCTAAAAATCCTGTGGAAAGGCTGCTGTGTTTCACTGAAGCATGGCTCAGTTTGCTGGAGGCTAAGGAGGACAATGGTCTCCTTTGCAACAGAACACACTGCTGTCTCATCATCGCAAGTTGTGCTGGAGGGTTACAAGCACATGGTAGCAGTCTGCTTAAAAGAACCCCTCACTGCTCTTTAAAGGGCCTTTCATTTAGGATGGCAGGCTCCGTCATTGTATAAAGGAGCGCTTGTCTAGAACACAAGTCTGCAATGGCATCGCTTCCTCCCACTGAGAGTAATCATCAGGCCTAGAGCTCGGAGCCTTCCTAATGACAGACTGAATTAAACAAAATAAAACTAAAGAGGAATATTCAGAACAGTTGTGCCATTACTTACGGACAGGCGCAGGGGAGGGCAAAATGGAGCATTTAGAAGGCCATTTCCCTTTTTTCAATTAGAGATTGTCATTACAGACTCTTGACTCAATCCCTAACCCGTTAAACACATGGGAAGACCCAGTGGCACATGGATTATTACAGAGCACATTGTCTCTATGAACCACTCCTCTTGTCACTCATTACTCATTCATCTCCCTCAACTTATGAAAGTGGAGATTATCTTGGTGGCAGAGGGATAATGATATGGGTGCTGTCTAAAATACTCTCATATAAAGAAGTTATGTTAATAATTTGGGGTATGGCAAAACGTAAACATCATTGAAAATAGTTGGGTATATTCCAATATATTCTAAAGTAAATGACAACTACTTTATTACTTTATGAGTTAAAAAAATATGGCTGCAGGGTAGATTTACTCAGTGTTAAAATGCTTACCTATTTACAGAAAGCTCTGGTTTTGATGCCAGCACTGGAAAAAGAAAGGAAGGGAGGGAGGGAGGGGGGAGGGAGGGAGGGAAAGAGAGAGGGAGGGAGGGAGGAAGAAATGATAGAAGGGAGGAAGGAAAAAGAGAGGGAGCGAGAAAAGTGGGGGAAAGAGAGGGAGAGGAGAAGGGTGAATGGGAAGGAGGGTGGGTGAGTTAAGAATCACTTCGTTCATTGAATACAAAAAGTTTCATTAGGATTAGGCCTCAAGTATTGTGATTTCAGACTCTATATGAAGTTAATGTGGTATCCCTTTGAGATAGTATTAAACTTTAAGGTTTGAACCTCCAATGTTCTTAGGGGTGTGGTAGCTATTGTTTGCAAAGTTTATTCTCCTTTATTCCTTTAGAACTCTTCCCAGTAAGGTGCAAGGATTCTCTTTGTGAGAGCACAGCTAAGTCCTTCAGAGATGACTAACAATGTAAAGGGGTGTGGGACAAGGGCAGAGATCACAAAAATACCCTTCCCATGATGCAGTATGCCAAACTAATTTCCCTAACATGGGAGAAACTACACAGGACCAGACCTCTGATTTTAAAACTTGGTATTTAAACTGCCGGTGTAGCAAAGTCTATGTGGAAATCGCAGTTCCATTATTTTTATTCTAGCTGTGAGCAGACATGTATTTGCTGCCAGCAAAAGCACTTCCCATTTTGGGAAACTGAAACATCTATAAATATAGAAATAGTATGTGCCTACTCATGCTTGTATGTGGTTCTCCCCAGCTTTCGTGGGAATGGTTGAGTGTCTAAGGGCAGCCATGGCTACAGAACCACACGAAAGCATACCTGGTCTATTGATGGAAGCAGAAACCACTGGTTCCCAATTAGTGTTAGTAATATTATTTCATTTATTTCAACCTAGGAAGCTACCTTTATATGAATTAATGGTCTTTATCAGACCATTCTGTTCTCAGGAATGTGTTCGATGGTTATTTAAGCAAATAAAAACAATGGTGCATTTACTGGGGAAGGGCCTAGGCCCTACCCCAAAGGACTTGACAGCTTTTGATGATCCCTCATAGAAGAACTCACCCTCCCTGGAGAGTGGATGGGGGATGGAATGGGAAGCTAGTGGGGGAAATGGGATTGATATGTAAAATAAAAAATATTAAATAATAATAAAGTAAATGGTGCATTTATGTGCTCAGCGAACAATGGGCTGGGTTTAAGCCATGAGGAGCTTCTGCCCAGAAGAGGGAAGACATGATGACTAGAAAAACATGCATTGTGTATAGAAAAGCTATCAGTTCTAGTTCATCTGTGGACTAGATGTATAACTTTGTATTAGGTCACTTACCTGTGGATGCACAGTATCCACCTGAGAAAGGGAGATGACAAACTACTAGCTACAGCCGACAGGAGGTATTCTTAAATGTGGTAAAACTGCTGAGTAGAAAGTCTTTGACCATCTTTAAAAATTCACCAAAGCCAATGTTCTTGTCTAAAACAGTTACATGAAAGAGTATGCTCCTGTTTCAAACTCAAACAGAATATGGCACCGTTCAGTTTTTGTCTTCACCTCAATTACAGGGAATATGTATTTTCACTATAAGTTAAAATGACAAAAATATAAAAGAACTATGTGAACATGTTCTGTCAATGGTAAGCTTCCCTTCAATTTACTCTGAGCATACATGAGAATTTAATTTGAAACCCCCATTTTGAAAAGAAAACATGTAAGTTCCTCCATGCATCATCTATTCATCCATCCAATAAATGTTAGTCAATTATTATTTTGTACTTTAAATTACAATGATGAATAGAAAATGGCTTCAACTTTCAAAGAAAGCATGAAGCAGTTAAGACACTCTAAAGTAAACATTAAGCGAGCAGAACTAAAACATGTGGATGGACCTTAGCCACCAAGTCACAGTGGTACTTTACTTCTTGGTAAATGGAATGTATAAATGATACGTATCATGAATTGGTAAACTTAACTTACTAAAGCATAAATACTATGTAGAATGACACTGCAGTAGAGGATACTTGTTTTGAAGTTAATAATCACTCATATTCTTTTCTGCATGAATGTGGATACCTTCTAGGGCATAAAGCGTGAACACATAAAAACTTCAGGAATGGCTGTAGGCCTGGTTCTTGGTCAGCTGTTTAAACCTCAACATCCAGCTGTACCAGAACAAGATCAAGAATGAGGGCAGTAAATTGAGCTCCACTCTTCTCTCTCATTACTACACATTTCCTTTCTCTTGAGTGGATGATATTTGCAGTGCTTTTCTTTCTATAACAAGAAAGATACACATGCCTTTTCATATGCGCACAAAACCTCAGATCTTGGAAAATGTTTAGCATTTGGCTTTTAGCGTTCTGAGTGTAGAAGGATTAAAAGTAACACATATTTCCAATGGCTTTTCCTCCAGAATTAGTTGGAGACCTTGCATCACCTTCTTTGTCATTCTATCAATGGCCTCATTTTGTCAACATCTTCTTAGAGTATAACTTATAGCATATGAAATAGTCACCAAAGATTATTCTAACAGATCCAGATCAGTAAAGGTAATCTATTCCCACTGTGGGATGTTATAAACTTAGGTCTTTTCCCAAAACCCATTCACCATGTTTTTCAAAAAGCAATTGTTTAAAAAAAAAAAGCTATGAGTGAAAATTTCAAAATCATCTGTTTGATTCATTTTGTGACTCAACTTCTCAAAGTGTTTAAAAGCTGTAGACTCTACCATGTCTAGTGTTAGATCTGCTATCTGCATTTATGTTACATATAAATCCAATAAGCATGTCTTCAATTTTCATCTAAACCCTTGGTAAACATGTTTCCTGGAACAAGAAAGTGACTGAATTTCACAGCAATTTCTAGAGACTCCTTCACACTTTGTGTTGGTTAATTAATTCATCTTTTCAGTATAATTCTTAAGTTACTCAGCCATTTTCAAATGCACAAATACATTTTTATTGAAAGCCCCAACTCATCAGAAAGTACAAAGAATGTTTGTTTGACAAGGATAGTCACCCCAAACCCTTGAGCCTCCTCTTCATGTGAGGGTAGGGGGAAGTGTATATTTGTGTATAGATGTGTATGTATGCATGTGGGTTCACAAGTTGTTTGAGGGGAGGCTCTAAGTCTGTTCTCTGTATCTTTCTCAATCCTCTTTTATCTCATCTTATAATACCAGGTCTCTTACTGAATCTGTAGCTCACTGAATGGCTAGGCTGTCTAGCCAATAAGCTTACTGATTGGCTAGGCTGTCTGGCCAGTAAGCTCCAGGGACCCACCTGACCCCACACCCAGACAATAACCCTGGTCACAAATGAGTACCACATCTGCTTTTATGTGGGTGCTAGGGACCTACACTTAGGACCTTATGTTTGCACAGTGAGCAATTTACAAACTGAGTCATCTCCCCCATCTTTCCATCCCAGTTTTTCCCC
Source organism: Cricetiscus sungorus (assembly GCA_030556225.1). Classification (NCBI taxonomy): domain Eukaryota; kingdom Metazoa; phylum Chordata; class Mammalia; order Rodentia; family Cricetidae; genus Cricetiscus; species Cricetiscus sungorus. Next base: position 45,042,019 of record JANBXA010000398.1, read on the forward strand.
GCTATGTGTCTACAACCATAAAAATAAATATCTATTCTCACACTTTTTTACTCTTCATGATGCATCATCCAAGCACAGACTTAAATGCTTTTTGTTGAACTTTTCTTGAATTCTGGAGAATCTACACTTACGTATTCTGTTATAGACATTCTCTGCTTACCATAGTATAAATTTTACAATAGCATAATTGCTTTCTCTCAAGGTTCATGACAGTAAATTGTTAGAATATTTACATGTATACAAGTCCACAATCTCTTATCTTGGAGAGGTAAACTTGCCAAAAGGCAAGTAAAGCAAGTATCTACTTTTAACAGAAAACTATACTCAGGCAGTATAGTATTTAAAATAGAGTAATTATGTTCTGTAATCTACTATTCAGCAACCAGCCATTCTGTAACCACAAGTTAGTTGTGTGGAGGCTGCTCTGGAGTCTTAGGGAACTAAAATGGCAGCAAGAAAGACAAACTCATAAGCAATCAACTTGGGTATCAGAATACTTTTGAAAACAAAAGCTTGTACAAGTTATTGGAGGAACCAGTACATTATGGAACACACCTGTAATCCCAACAACGAGGAGGCTGAAATAAGAGGGGTCAATACCAACATGGAGAGATCGTGTCTCATCCATCAATTAATAAATCCATTAATACTGGACAACTAAAATGAGGAAGGAATATGACAGTGAAAGCATCTTAGTGAATGCATGTTGTGATTCAACTAAGCTTTGCAGTGTGGTGAAAGTTCCACCAGCAGCCAGATAGGAAGGGAGAGGTCATAGCACCATAAGCAGTTTTGACCAACTACAATGTAAGAAATCATTCTGGGAGAGCAAACTTTATTTTGTAATCATCTCAATTGGTTTCATATATATCAGTTTTCTTCTTCAGTCTAGAGAAAATTGGTCTGAAAATAAAAGCTAAATTAAAGCAATGAGATAATGCCACTTTAAATCATGATAAGAAATAGAAATTTATTGGTCAAATAATGTATTTTGTTCTTAAGGGAAAAGAATTCCTTCAGATGTTGAAGAATCTGGTTATTTTCTCCTCCAGCCACAGAAGTGACATCAACTTAAGAAATACTATTTTATGTAATAGAAATTATAGAATCCAGCACAAATATGTAACATGGAGAAGACTAAATAATACCCAACAGTATGTCTGTAACACTAGACATGTAGAAAAATCTTCAGTAAAAATGGTCCCTAACAAGATTTTCATAATTTCTTTACAACTGGATTATATAATCCTGTATTCAGCAAATAAGACTCTCTTCAATTTCAGATTCCAATTTCAGTTTCTCATCTCTCCTTGATAGGGTTGTCATAAATTATGTGAGATCTATACATATGGTAGGACTTAAAACTTAAAACTTAGGGTTACTATAAAAATCTAATATTGAAATATCTTCATGCATCATGAAAGATTCAATAGGAAAATAAAACTGTCAGTGCTTACAATGTAGTTCTTTTTCTTATGCAAATGTTTTTATCAAATCTCCTTAATTCTTAAAACTAGATGTTGAATTACAGTGCCCACTTAAAAATATTGGCTTTATTCTTCTCTTGATGCATCCCGATTGATGTAAACACTTGGAAAGTACATCTTTACTTAACTGCTGTAAAAGCAGCTTTCTGTATCACCTCAGGTCAAAATATATTATTGAAATAGAAATATGGACTTGTCCCCATTACAAACTATTGTCATGTTATGAAAAATGTAATCATTACAATACATTATTATACTTAAGCATAAAAGCTCTGAATTGCAATCTTTGTAAATGATTGGCATATTTTAAATGAAGAGTAATATCCCAGATCTCTTTGGAAAGCCTAATGCTTAAAAACAATTTTATCTAACTATGAACAATGGGAAAAAGCATTATAAAATACATTTTGAGTATGCATGAAGAATATGAACATAATACAGAATTAAATTTAGAGCAACTAAGAGTAGATTTTGAAGATATTTTCTTAACTGCTTTAATACAGTCATCATTTCAGATTGCAGTTTTAATGAAAAGAAGCTATACTCACTGACTTTTTTGACAGGATTATTAGATAAGTATGTATTATCAAGCAACTTATTTGGTTACACAAAAGTTGAGAAGCATCTAAGAGTAAACACAAATAGTGGTTTTGTGGTATTTCGGTCCTAAATATACTTTGATGATGATTGTTAGAATGTCCCAAATTCTTTGATTTGAGTACTACAGGAACCATACTGTGTTGCGATGGTCTACCTACATTGTGTGGACATGGTCTGATTAAAAGTGTTTCCATATATGTGAAGCTATTTCACATCAGTGTTTCTATATTTAATATGCTTTAGTCTATTTCACTGAATTAAACAGAAATATGTGGTTAGATTCATATCTAAATTGCATCTCAAAAAACATCACAATATATTGTGACTAGATCACTATAATTAATGATTATACTTACTTATCAATTCTAATAAGAAAGTCTCCTGACCATCCTTGGTGTCAGTCATAACTCATCCAAATGAATCAGAATAAAATTTTCTATGGAAATATGATAATCAGATATAAAAATAGAATGCTAGGTTATTCTATCAGAAGTACTTTAGAAAAACAGCAAACAAAAATAAAAGATGGTAAGGCACTGATGGTTACTGTAGAGCAAAACTGCCTAAGTTAAAATGTAAATAACATCTGAATAGAGAGTGGCTGGTTCCTGTGGGCTGTGATGCAAGTGCTTTGTGTCCCAAAGGATAGTCAGCAAGGGCAGAAAGCTCAGCATAATGCTCTCATCAAGATAGCAACATCTTAAAGCAGCTTCAGTATAGAGGATCTTCATGTCACCAGGACACGTATTTTCTTAGTATTCATTTCTAGGGACCCTGCACTTGTAGTGAGAATTCTAATTGGTCTTAATGATAAAACCTGGAGTCAGAAATCCGAGGGTGAAAGATGAAAGATCAAAGGAACAAAAGGGCCAGCCACTACCAATGCTCAGACCAAATGGGAAAGACTGTTCGAAGACTGCCTCCTCAGACAGTATCCTCAGACTGACTGCCCTGCCTTATATTCCTCTCTCCAGCCAGCCATATCCTTTCCTGTCTCCACCTCCCAAGTACTTAGATGATTAAAGATGTGAGCCACCACTGCTTGGCTCTGTTTCTCTTTTAGACTGGATCAATTTTATGTAACTCATGGTGGCCTTGAACTAACAGAAATCCATCTGCCTTTGTCTCCCAAAGGCTGGGATTAAAAGCAAGTGCCACCACTACCTAGCCTCTTATGGCTAACTAGTTTGCCTAGCTTTGCACTCTGATCTTCAGGCAAACTTTATTTGTTAGCTCATAAACAAAATATCACTGCATGTACTTATGATGAGATGGGTAGTATGGAAGAAAGAGGTACTAGAGTGAATGCTGAGTCTGAGCTTTTGAGGTTTGAATAGCCCAGGGATGCTTTGACAGCTTCACACTGGGGCACATTCATTGGTTATCTTTGGTTATATGAAAATGAAGAAAAAAGAATATCATAGATTTTGGAGTTGCAAATAAATGGCAGTCAAAAGTAAACTGATTTGTGCAAGACCCATTGCATTTAAAGAGAAGAGAGAGTAAATAAACTGTCAAAGATGCTCAAAGTATGACCCTCAAAAACCTAGTTCCCAAAACTTATATGTGCTTCTCAAATAAGTAAATAAGCAAAGGTGCACACAGCTCTGTCAGCCATAGGGTTGGGAAGCAAGTTGTAGTTTAAAGGTTTCTCAGCCTTTGGTAACCCAACCTGCCTGCTACCAAATCAAACCATAGTACATTTACTGGTAATCTTTTCTGGGAATAATATGCTACATGCTCCTTGGAACCACTATAATGAATATATGTATGTATGTATGTATGTATGTATGTATGTATGTATGTATATGTATGTATGTGTGTGTCTGTATACACATATACATATATACACACACATATATGTATGTATGTATTCATTCTATATATATTATAATTATATTTATATTTTTATATATACTATAATTAACAATGATCATGATTTAGGGCGGGTAAACCAGCAGGACAAGCTGAAGTTTAAAGAACACTGAAATTGTAAGAGTGAAGTATATGCATTACTTCTAGTGGGATTGGAAAGTAAAAGACATGGGAAACTAGAGTCAGGTGCTGTTGGAGACAGTTCATGAGAGAAGGGAATGTGGGGCGAGATTTTGCAGAATGAGATGAATTGAGGAGTCAATGATTCCAGGCAGGGAGATCATTGGGCCAGGAAGCTGAGAGGCTGACCATGGTGACATGATAAGGATATGAATGATGGGGCTGCCTGGGAAATAGACAAGTGTGAACTTAACAAATATTTGTAGGGAAGGAATTATGGGACTTGGTCATAGATTAGGATAGAAGAAGAAAAGGTCAAAGATAAAGTAACTGGCCTGAAAGAAAAAAAAAATAGGAAACAGAAGAACGAAAATCCTAACAATACTTCCCAGGACTCTGGAGATTAGAGTGCATTGCCTCCGAGTGTTTTCAATTAAGTGGCACAAGATGAAACAGGTTTGTGTGTGTGTTGTTTTAAGACAGGTCTAAAATACCAGGTTTATAATGCCATGCCCAGTCTTCAAATGACTGAAAAAACAAATCATCTTCTTGATTTGTTATTGGAGAAATTATTAAACATGCTCAAGTTACCATTTTAAGATATTCAAAGTAACACGATTGTTTCTTCCGTCATCTTATTTAAATTCCTTGAATTAAATCTTGTATCTACAGTTTCCCATTCTACCACTAGCTAGAAATCACACATCTCCAAATTCTAGGCAGAAAACACTTCTAGATCATTTGCTTTACCTTTGAATGTGTTAGCACCCAAGGTTCTGGCAACTCTACACCATTGTTTTGCAAAGGAAAGAAAAAGTAGTGTGAAAACATACAACACATGCGTAAGGTTTTTGTCTTTAACAATACTTTCTTTTTCCAGGTGACGTTTACAAAGAGGAAATTTGGATTGATGAAGAAGGCTTACGAGCTGAGTGTACTGTGTGACTGTGAGATTGCACTCATCATCTTTAACAGCACCAACAAGCTGTTCCAGTACGCCAGCACCGACATGGACAAGGTGCTGCTGAAATACACAGAGTACAACGAGCCGCACGAGAGCCGGACGAACTCTGACATCGTCGAGGTGAGCACACTCACTGTGAGCCTGGGGTTCTGCAGAGCCTCATGGTGTGGGCCTTGCCCAAGTCTTTCCATATGTTCCTACTCCTGAACACATTTTAAGGATTTTTACCATAGCTATGACTGCGCCATCCTGGTTACTTCTCTCAAAATGAAAGTAGAAGTGGCAAAATGATGAACTGTGTAGGATCTAGAAATCAAGTTCCAGGGTCAAATCAGTGGCTGTTTCTTTCTTGAGTGAGCAGTATCCCCCACTGTGTATCAGGACACCAGAGTTTTGGGAGCTGTGGTCAGGTGAAACGCCATCCAAAGGGCACTCTCGTATACTTACAATTTATGCTAAGTATATAATAGTTTCCCTACAGAATCAAATTTTCTTTCAAGTGAATTCCATCTAACCATATAATCTTTCACATGTGTCACTTTCTTCTAACTCATTATTTTTAGGGCTATTTCACTAGGAAAGTGAAAACAGCTATTATACAGATGCTTTTCACTGGGTGTGGTGGCACATACCCTTAATCCCAGCGGGGGGGGGGTCAAGAACAGGTGGATCTCTGTGAGTTTCAGGCCAGCCTGTTCTACAAATCAATTTTCAGGACTACCAGGGCTTTTGCACAGAGAAATCCTGTCTCAGAAAAAAACACAGCACAAAAGTTGAGCACAAGCTCCGATCAAATGAACAAGCCTCTTGCACCCACTTCTTTTTACAGCACCCACCTCTAATAATGAACTATTTAAAACTAATTCTGATTTCTTTGCTTTTATTGAAAATTTTCAAAAGCATTAGAATTTATTGGCTTTAAATTTTCATATTGTCAATTTGCCTAATAAGACCCAACACAATTTCAGTGGAAAAAGTCAGTGAACCATGTTTGATATGTGGTGGAGATAATCTATGTCATTTTTACTTTTCATTGACTAGTGATTGAGCAATGTGCTTGCCTGGACCCTCAACTTTGATTAGTAATAAATTTTGCCTGCCTTTAGGAGAGCTCTTTTCACACCTACATATAAACCCAATACTAATAATAACAATAAGCATGAAAGAACTAGTTAGTTGTGAAGCTTCAAGAGCTTTTGTGTATGTGAACTTTATAGTCAAAACCCTATCACATACTACAGCTGTAACAAGATATATTCCAGGATAACAAACTGACTTAATATCTGACACTGAATTTGATGTTCTTGGACTACACTGCCCTTCATGTGATGTGAAGCAAAGAACTTTACTGGATGGATTAGAAAAATACATTGACTTTTAAATTCTTCTTTTATGAGTTTTTAATCTAGAAAATTGCTATGTGACTTGAAGGTGACTTGAAGTTTGGCACCCCATCTGATATTTTCATAGTCCTGTGTAGATGGGCACCTGAGAACTAGACTTCTTTAAAGGCTGTGATATGAACAGTGGGTCAAGAATCTGAGATTTGCATTATTGTGCTATGTGGCAAGTTGGCTGTCTCCAGCTGAAGCATTCTCATCTCAAAAAAAAAATGAAATGGGCTTGCAACTCAGTGGTAGAGCATCTCCTGGATATGGGAGAGTCTGGGTATCAATTCCAATACCATACAAATAACTTGAAAATCCTTTGTGATGGTGATATTTCCACCATTCAAAATCACAGCAAAAGTCTAATTTCATTATTTTGTATGTGATAGAAACATATTAAAGCTGATCATTTTAGGGCTCTGACTCTCTGGCGAAATCAAGAGTTTGTGGCTCAATATTTTGGGTGAATACACATGCAAATGTGTCCTGACAGATTATATTAGTAACATTTATTCTTCCCGATTTGGTCCTCCTGCATTTTTGAAGTAACAATTGGTGGAGAGGTTTTTAAGGCAGAGCATCTAGCTGCTAAAGTTTATATTTACTTATATACTGTCATGTGTGCTACCTTTAACAATATGGGGCATTGAACACTGGAGATAAGGGACTGAAGTGGAAAGTGAATATATAACATGTTCCCTCACATAATTAGCCACACCAGGTTCCCAACCTTTGTAGACTACAAATCTGTAGTTAGAAGAATTCACTTTTAGAATAATCTAACATAAAGTTTAAAGTGAAGATAGTTTACTACTCCTGGGTAAAATTTTGAATCCTATTTATTTTAATTTAATGAATACAGTTAACTGGGTAGGGTAAGTTTAATGGGGAACATATTATGTTCCATAAAGGGTCATTAGTTTTCCATTTTCCATTTAACCATTGCCTCCCTTTCTCAACCCACTACAGTTTACTCACAAGAGGGAAAGGTTAGAGAGAGGGGTGGAGGGGGTGGGGGGAAGGAGAGTACAGCATCTAACATGGAGACTGGAGTGCAGATTCCTGGGCCACGCCAGAGAAGTGTTAGAGGGTCACAGAAAAGTGTGCAATGTGTGGGTGTTGAAAAGAGATTTCTCCTTTTAGCAAAAAGCTCTGTGTAATTACCATGTCTTTGCTTGATAATTAGCACCACTGTTACAATGGCACAGAGACACACAAAGGCTTAACAGATAGACTGAAATAGTCTTTTTTCACCCATTGTATCATAATGCAGCTTGAATATCTGTTTAGATACACTATATAAATATGCCAGATTTAGTAAATGTGTTAAAAATTGTAATCCATTGTTTAAAAAGGAAACAAAAACAGCTATTGTATTTAAAATACATCCTTTGAAGAAAGTCCATTTTATTTGGCTCTGTAACACAAAACTAGATATCTGCCCAAGTGCTGGCTTACAAGGCTCTGAAATTCAGGTAGTGTGAAGACCTGCTCTGTCATCATTTGTCTCCTAATGGAAGAAACACTGGAAGCATTTGGTAAACACCTGAGAATGACCTAGAGAATGCAGGTCCTACAGGACTATTCCCAGGGAGGTGATGTCTGCATTCTGTGCTCTTGCTAAAGATGTAAAACAATTGGAAGGCAAAGATGGATGCCCCATAAATACCATGTAAGCTGCTGAAAGGAAAGTGGGCACCAACAGTTCAGCAGCACTACAGGCCAGCACATGTGTGCTGCAGGAACATGGCAAGTGGTCTCTGGAATAAAAGAATCTGACATTAATGGTAACCACCATAGCCATTCCATGCCTACCAAACATGAAGCCCAAATGTGAGTGTACTTAGGATCTGGCCAATTATTCCACAAAAGCGTCATCCAGTCTGGGCCAGGAATCCAGCTACTATGTGCAAACAGGAGCAAAATACAAGGTCCTTCACAGCTCCCTGGGAAATACATAGATGAGATTAGCACCTATTAGAAACAAACCCTAGAGTCACAGCGGTCCCAGTAGAAGATATTGGCTTTTATTTTTAGATACATGACTGATCAATGAGTCTTCCACACTCTGTGTGCATGACAGAGACAGACAGACGGACGGACGGACGGATGGACAGATGGACTGATGAACAGGTGGATTGACAGACAGACGGACAGAAAAGAATTTACCTTAATTTTTATTTTCTGTCACCTGAGTCCTGCTTGGCTTAAAAGACACCTAGAAGCCAATGTTACATGAACATGTTTCTTCATCCAGTAAGTTCGGTAGTGGCTAAGGCCTAAATTAGGATGTACAAGACCTTAAAATAGCTTTTAACCTTTGTTGCCTCACAGTACTGCTGGAAGGTTATACACAGTCTAACCGCTCTTGCAGAGTTGGGTAAAGATTGGTGAGTGCAATTTTTGTTGAAGATTAAATGCAACAAAAGTTAGAATTGGACCTCATTACAAATCAGTATTACAGAAATATAAAAACTACCTGTTCACGTGACTCTGTAATGTAACTAAGCCAATATAATTCATAATTACAAAGAATAGATTCATAAACTTTGCATTTACCACAGGCTCATGTTATACACAAGTACTTAGCACAAAAACACATTTGCTGACTTGTTTGGTAGTTTCTGGATTTCCATTCCTTCAATCATTCACCAAACAAAGATGTGTTGAATTCCTGCTGTGTACTACAAGCCATGGAATGCCTGAAGTGCAAATATAACCCAAGCAACTTGAGAACTCTGAGTTCTTAAAGTGGCTCACAAAGCCATGTGACCCTGCCATTTCCCTTCTGCCTTTGCTTGTCACCCATTTGACCTTGTCCTGACAGTTCCCATCCTGTGCTTCAGGCACACAAGGCATATTCTTCCCATGTATAACCTCTCTACACTTGATTTGCTTTGTCTTCATGGTTTTGTAATAGGCCTTTGACTTTTACTTATCCTTATTTCAAATAAGGCCCCAGACTGTGAGCCATGAGGAAGTTACCCTTGTGTTAGGTGCATTCCCTATATCCCAGTCATCTTGTACTCTTGTCTTCCACTGTAGAAAGTTATTGACATGAATACCTACTTAATAGTTACCCGGTGATTTGAAACTTATGAGGGACAGGGACTTTGACTAGTTACTCAACATCAACACCAGTGTTTACCTGAAGAGAAATAGGTCCTCAGAATGCATTAAATGGAATAAGTACACAGGAAATAAACATATGTCATCAAGTCATTGCCAGAGAATAATATTGCTCATTTAAAGTACAAAAACAGTATTTTCATGTCCCAGTGAAATGTTTCATGACACAGACCACTATAGAAATTTACAATTAGTCATAATGCAGGTAACAACTGACCATAGAGTACTAAGCACCAACTGGTAACACCTACAACACAACCCCTACACCTAAAGCTCAGGGAATGTCACAAAAGAGGGAGATAGTTAGAGCCAAGACAACTGCAACAAGCTTGTAACTCTATATGTGACAGGGAAGCTGAGTCCATGTAATCTCAATGCTACAGCTGCTTAAATAAGACCTGCAGAGGGCCCATGATTGATATGTTAGCGTGGACGGGGGAAATCTCACAAGGTCCTGCCCAGAGATGAAGAGCTACAGAGAAATAGCTCTCTCTATAGAGATGAAGAGCTTTTGAGAAAGGCAGAATAGTCTTCCCCAAGAATGAGCCCTCAAGTGTGTCACCCAATATGAAATGGTCAGCTCTAAAAATGTATACATAGAAGCAACACTTGATGAGTTCAGTAGGCTATATTTATTCATACATGTGTGTACATGTAGGTGTATGTAAAAATAATGACTGAAGGAGAAGATACCATGCATTTTATAAGGTGGAGTGACATAGGATGAGTTGGAGTGGAGAAAGGAGAAGAGGGCTAATATAAATATAGTACTCATACGTTTATTTTTAAAAAAATACAAAACACAAAAACACACTATCTAGACTTGTTACCTCTGTTATGTCAACCACTAGCCACATAGGGCTCTTCACATTTAAATGAAATAAAATTCTGAAACTTATGATTCATTTCCTCAATAGCAGTAGCCACATTTCAAGTGTTTTGTGGCCATGTGTGGGCTAGTGGCTATGTTGAATAGGGAAGATCCTGACCCATTGGTCAGCGAGACCACACTGGTCTGAGAAGTGAAGAGTGGGTGTTTTAATTTACTGTTCCCTCAAACTAACACCAAGATGGATTCTTCAATTCATCATCATTTTAGTCATCATCAACAACATGAAGTGTGAGGGGTCCATTTCAAAAGTGGTAAGTGGTATAGAGCTCCAGCACTTCAATTTTAGAATACAGAGTGCAAACATTCTTCTACAAAAGACACCAGTTTGGAACTTGATACTTGGTAAAACTAGACACACATCTTACCTCAGGCCACAGTCAATCAGTAACCTCACTGACTAGTCTGGTTAGAGAACACCTGTGAGGGGTCTAGACTGTAGGGGAGCACTAACCACGTGGATGGGGTTGTGGGGCAGGCTTGTTCTTTGTCTCTAACTTGAAGCTTGTTAGTGGGGAGGTGGTAGATCTTTCATGTTACTGTTTTAAATTTGCTTGAGGTAACACTGAGCCACTGCTTAACTTTATAATTAGTAATTTCCATTGAAGAACTCTTCTTTGTGTAGAAATATAAAAAAAAAAAATGTTGTCCTTTACTTACATTACAAATATGTCATAGATTTGCCAGACAACATAACTGAAATAATTCACATGGCTAATGTCTCAGGAAATCTCTGCTGACATATGTTAAATCAAGTATAGGCTTGTTTTCAATAGATTATTTGAATTATTGAGAAAATGTTAGCATATCCCATAAATATTTAAACCTTCTATATTGAGATTTCCAAGGACAAAGAAATAAACTGAATTTTATAAAAGATATTTTGAGATTTTAATTTTTGTGTGTGTATCTTTAAAACCTTTACTAAGAACTGGAAACTATATTTGTGTTTGTCCTAATAAGAAAGACTACAATTTCAGATGTATCCATATTTCTCATAACCATACTCCAATGGTTTTTGTTTGTTTGTTTGACTGGCTGGTTGGTTGGTTTTTGAGACAGGGTTTCTCTGTATAGCCTTGACTATTCTAGAATTTACTCTATAGATCAGACTGGCCTCAAACTGACAGAGATCTGCCTGCCTTTGCCTCTCAAGTGCTGGGATTAAAGATGTGCACCACCACCCAGCTGACTACAATGGTTTTTATACACCAGATTTAAAATTCAATTCTTTTCTAAAATAGTGCTTTTCTTTCATTTGCATATGTTTTATGAATATAATAATCTGCTTAGCATCTCATTTATTAAGAAAATAATTGGTGAAAGTGTGCTTGTTAGATTGCTTAACGTATATGCATAAGGTAGTAAAACTGGGTTTCCTCTGCTCTTACCTCACAGCTCTGGTGCTTTACAGCATCAGTACCAACAGAGCCATCAGAGAATCATGAATAGTCAGAGCACAAAGGGCTGCATCTGAAAGCAGTGTTTTGTCGAGGCTAACTTCATCAATATTAGTCAGCACCATTTTGTCATTGGTCCCCTTCCTGGCAATCCAAAGCCCTTGTATCTTTTTTTTTTCTCTCTTAATACATAGAAGCAAAAGTGGTTAGGGAAACACAGCCTAGATCACAATCCTCCATTTTGATCATATTCAAACATTTTATACCATGTAGGACCTGATGGTTGTGGCCTATCTGAACCAAGAAGAGTATGCTAGTTGATGATAACAGGCAAATAATGTTGCATTGCTTGAATTATAAAAATGTTAAATAAAATATCAAGGTGTAGAACATTTTCCCAGATTTGCTACTCAATCAAAAGAGAAATTTTTGGAATAATTCTCAGTCTGCCTAAAATCAGATTAAAAGACAATGGCTTTTCTCATAACAGAACTATTTGTTATTTGCTGATCCTTGCGAACATCTATAGTCTTCTGAATGACATTTGAAAGTTTAACTGTGCAACATTTCTTCTTTGTAGTTTAACTGATTAGGGTCATATTACAAGATGGAATCTTAGTGGCAGTGGTATTTCTTTAAACTGATAGTCAATGAAACAAATTCTTGAAGCAAGAGAGTTGGCTTTTGCAGGCAGTGCCATTGTAAGTGCCCATTGTGACTCAGCAGGCAAACCATACTTAGGGCAAGCAGGGTATTTAGGCACTGTGCTCTCTTACTCTGTGAAAAGTCATTTAGTAGTGGCTTCCTAGAGGAGGTGAGGAAGTTTCTAGGTCTGAGTCCAAACTAGCTGGGGAAGTGTAATGTGATTGCTTGGGGTGATTCAGAAGCGTGGTAGTGCCTCCCCCACTACTTTCATTGTCCCCATGGTCAAAAGACTCCTTAGAATAGTCTGAAAAAGATAATGAAACCCAATCATTGAAATAACTATAATTTTCTCAAAGAATCAATAAAAAGTATGTTAAAAAAGGAGAACTGTAATTACATTAGTGGTACATGTACACACAACAGAGTAGATGGGTTATCAGAGACACACTGTATTTTACCAGTGGCAACCTACTTGCCCCATTATCCAGTCACAACTCACTGATATTCCCAGCTTGTTTTGTGTTACCCTGAAATTCAGCCACTTCAGAGGAACTGAATAAGGAAAAGAAACTTTCTGTCAATTATCTCTAAAGGTCATAGAGTTAATGACTAACTGGGAGGTTAATTAGATTCTGAAAGCCTCTTCGTATCAATTAAATCTCTTATCTTTATGTTTTAGTAAATAGACTCAGTGACTACTGAGGGCTACTGCTCTTAGGGAGGCAGCATTATAAACAGTAACAATAAATGAGTGTTTATTCTCACAAAAATTTCTACCAAAGATTAGACATGTGAGTTAATAATGGTAACTCCTCAATTTCTCAATTATATGCTATATTTTTTAAAATAACATGCAAATCTCCCCTTATTTAGAAACAAATGTCATTCCTGGAATAGCAAGAAGGCCATTTCATGGAGAGGAAAACTGAGGTTACAGTGACCCTAGGAATAGCTACTAACTGAAAGCCAATCCAGGATACTCATTCAAGCTCTCAAACACAGTATTTTCTAAATTGCTATATGTGGTTTTGGGTTTTTTGTTTTTGTTTTTTGTTTTGTTGGTGTGTGGGGTGTGTGTGTGTGTGTGTGTGTGTGTGTGTGTGTGTGTGTGTGTGTGTGTGAGATGATAGATTTTTATTTTTTTATTTTTATTTTTTCTAGAAAAGTTTTCTCATACTGAGCTATGTTTTCTGTCCTAATTTATACATTTTTCAAATAAATTATACTTTAGCAACTATGATATGATAATAAATGGAGTCATTTCAGTCATATGAATTGTTCTGGATAATAGAACCAGATATTAGATAAGCTGAAACAGGTCAGCAATGATCAGTAAGTGAAGCCACTAACCTTATTTACGTAGATATATTGGCCTTAAATGAAAGCTCAAAACTTCTATCTTATTGTCTGGATATACGCCTAAGGTCTCAAGAACCAAGAACACTTGGTGATCTCATATATAGTTGTACATAATCAAGGCTTTCTATGGACAGGATGAAGTGTCTTGGTGACTTAGCACTCTTGTCCATGGAGTTAGCTAGGATGATGGTAATCAGACACAACCTAATAGAGACATACAACCGGACTCCAATGACTGCTTCTCCTTAACTGTGGTTATTCTGAGTTGATTTCATATAAAGAAAGAAACAGAAGCTTGATGGCCACTTCTATACTGGGGAACATTTTGTAAACTTTCATCTGTTAATTCTCAGAAATAGAAATTCTAAAGCCCCACCAACTGGGATTAAAGATAAGAGTTTAAAACTAATTTCAAGAGGCTGTAGTTCCGTGTTAGACTATATGCCTACCATGGATGGACAAGGTGATTAGGTAGTGGGTTTGATCCCCAGCACCCCAAAACACTGTTACAATAAGGTAACACACCCATTTTCTGACCAGAGACAAATAACTTATTTATCTCCCTTGAGTTAGTGTTTTTTTCCACCGAGTTCTCCTCTAGGCTTGTAATTTGGATTATGAGTTGTAAAAGATATCAGAGCCTATTGTAAACTGTTGAGTTGGTGTACTTTGAAAACTAAGGAGAAAGTTCAAGGGAAGAAAAAAGATAGCAAACAACAAGTTCTTGACTTGGAGATGTGTAATATTTTATGCTAATAATACAACATTTAGATAAAGAGCCAACGTTTCACAAAAATTAGAAATTTAAACAAAACTCAATGTATTATTTATTTATTTTTCCCAAGTATTTAGAAAGCAAGTGCAAGAAATGGTGCTAAGTGCCCTGGGAAATAAAACTGTAGTGACATGTTCACTGTCCCCACCCCAGTACTGACAGTCTAGTGTGGATGAAACATGTACAGTGTTCACTGTTTCATTCAGCAGATAAGGATGAAGCTGAAGTCTGCGTGCCCGGCATTCTGTTGGCTGCTGGAGAAGCCCGCTGATCTGAACTCTAGTGAAGTGTTACTACAAATAGGGTGGGTTAACCAAGGGAAAAGAAATTACAACTGTGAGCACCCAAAGGTGTGTCAGGGTGAACATTAAAGGATTTTGGTTTTTAATCATGTGTTTATGGAGTGCTGATGTGTGCATGAGATGGATCCCCTGGAACTGGAGTTACAGGAAGTTCTGAGCCACCAAATGTGCCTGCTGGAAACCAAATGTGCATCCCTACAAAAGCAGTAGGTGCTCTCAACTGCTGGTGGAGCCATCTGTCCAGCCCCACATGGTAGAATTTTAGAAGAAAGTGTGGCCTTGAGTGATAAGTAGAATGGTAACGATGTGCTTAACAGGTCTGAAAGTGATTTATTCCCATTTAAAGTAAAAGTGAGACTACAGTGAGATTTACAGACATTCGATATATAAGTTATAAATGAATACATAAATGCAGTGACATAGAGACAAAAAATGTATTTATAGACCATGTTTATCTACGGTATGGATATGTCAGGGTCTGATTTCCCATTGGGTTAGATTTTTAAATATAGAGTTTCTCTGTAAACAGGTGGTTATAATTTTAGAAAAATATCATAGAATACATTAGCAAACTGCAATGTATATCTGCCTGAAGTTTGATTAAAAAGTTCAGCTTTACAGTTGTATCCCACACCCTTGTTTTAACTTGACAGGGGAGTCCCCACCCCCTAATTCTAAAATAGGATAGTTTGGCTGAGGGGCTGGAAAATGTTTCATACTTGGGTAACATTCCTATAACCTAATCGCTCTTCAACTTTTTCTCTTAGTTTAACCAGTGGAGAATGTTCTTTGTTTCTATAGTCACTGCTTCACATAGTAACAGCTTGTTGTATTATGGTCTGTTAGCCAGAGGGTAGGTTTATTTTTAAAACCCTGAACTCTGAATTTTTCTTTATTTTTCCAAGATTGAAAGCAGCTGAAATGCCTGGAGTTGCAGGTTGAAGGCTGCTTTGCAATATGTGTGGAGAGGCCCCGTTCCCTCCTCGTATGTGCGTGTGTGTGTGTGTGTGTGTGTGTGTGTGTGTGTGTGTGTGTGTGTGTGTGTTTAAATTTTTTTCCTAACAAATGTCTTCTAACTGGCAGTTGTCTAAAAATAGAAAACTGCTTAACTAAAAATAGCCTGGCTCTCCGTCGTGCCAAAGAAAATGGAGAGGAATAGGCGTGGAATAGAAGGCTGAGTAATCCAGTTCTATTCATTGAGAGAAACCTTTGGGAACACAGGCCATGATAAAGTGCCCTCCAGAAACCACAGGCCGGACTCTCTCTTCAGACTTCGAGGTGCCAGTAAACACTTTAGCCCCGGGATACTTTTTTCCCCTCATAGATTGTAAACATTTTCTGAAAGACAAGGCTTTGTTTCACAGAACCTGACAAACTGCCATAAGTAACTTTTTTTTAAGGTCTTAAAAATTCATAATTGTAAGAGTTTTTTAAGAAAAAAAAATGTTTTAAAGGAAAATGTTGTAAAATAATGTACATCGTGTAATAATTAACAGGAAACTCTGTTATAATAAAAAAAAAAAAAACACTTACTGCTAGCAATTAAACTCAAAACTTTAAAAGTTCCACAGAAAGAAATTACTTCTGTGACTCACTGTAGCTGGAGAGCAGCTGACTCAGTTTGCTATAGTCCCTGGGTGTAGGATACTCTTGGCAGAGTACATCCCCTGACAGGCCCTATTTAATCACTTTCTGAGAGTCATCTTCACCCAAGCAGATTGTTCTCTTTTCATTTTTAAAATGGAATAAAAGCCACCTCCAAAAGTGACATCCTGGGAAGATGGCTTTCTGTCTTAAGAAATGGCATTCTGAATAAGCCGTCTTTTAAACAAATACACGGACTGTTACACACACACACACACACACACACACACACACACACACACACACACACACATCATTTTCTATTGCTTAAGTAATCTGAATAACCAGGTCAAACATAGCAACAGGGTGTGGAAATGTCAGCACAGGTCAGGGGTGGTGTGAGTCTGGGCATTGTTATTTTCAGTTCCTATAATGCTGCTAAAGCTCCTGAGACAAAGGACACTAATTGATGGAAGAGGCTTAAATCATTGCTAGAAGAATCAAGGTCCTTGTATCTGTGTACATCGACTCTTCTGGTCTCCTTCCGTCTTGTAAAGCATTTTGTCGTTTGCATGTTGGCCCCCTACCGCTCTTTGTAATGGATGCAGACCACAAGTGGTTCCTTTATGCAGCATACAGGGTGTAATTGTGTCTGTGTGGTGTATTAGTAATTACCAAGCTGAATTCCCATATTGTATCTTTACTGCAGGCATGGAAAAATAGGACATACAATCCTGCATAGCCATTTTCAACCTAGATAGTGAGCCACTCAGAGCTGTATCCTAGGGACAAAGCCTTTTACATATATACTTTAAAACAAAATTGTCATTGTTAAGTCATTTGTGCTATGCAGGGTAAATTCAGCTTTGGCAATGACTATCTTTGATATTATAGCATTCATTTATTTTTTACTATTCAACAAAGCCTTTGCAATGTGGAAAATACTGTCTTTTTAATTGTTGACATAAAAAATTTAATATTGCTAGATACTATAATGATATTAGCTACATTCACTATGCTAGAGTGCAGAAAAACAGTGCCTGAGTTTCTATGTGCAATAGCTTATATGACATTCATAAACATCACAAAACATAATTATGTTAGAAGCATTTTGCCCTTAAACAGTCATATTTTCATATATAATTTATCAATCTTGACTCAAGAATTGTTAAACCAGAAAGAGCTGACAACAAATTTTTGTTACAGTAAACAGATATGAATTAATTATTAATTTCTTTGCTATAAAATTTGCATCCATCCTTTATGTATTATGTAGTTGTTATTGATTTGACTACCTCTTAATCTGTAGGGACTTGAAACAGCTTCAGTCAAAATAAAACAAGCAGCTTGGTTTAAACAAGAGAAACTTCATTTTTTGTGTGCAGATGTTTACAGTGACAATGAAGTACTGTTCACTACAGGAGTAAAGAAAGCAATATGACCATTTTGGTTGTGTATAATCAATTAAATTGGATTTATTTTGTGGATTATTAATGCACTCAGGATTTTAATTACATTTTGCTTTTGACTGTAGATATTTTTTTTATTCAAGCAATAATGATTAGACTCTGGGTAAGCATAGAAATTAGCAATACTAGGAGAGAAAGAAGTTTGGAAAGCATCGTCTGTGACTCCGCAAAGCAGCTAGCTGATACAGAAAATACACAGAATCAACTGGACCAAACCATATAGAAAGAACTGGGATATGTTACAAGTGCAGCACAGCGTATCAGAAAGCATCAATTCTGAAACTAGCCTGAGTGCTTAGTTTCTCTCTGCTGTGTGGCTACCTGAATGTCCCTAGGAAGATTACTTATGTTCTGTGTCTTAAAGTCATTGTTTTCAATTGGGATTAATAATAATAACTAGTAAATGACCACTATGACAATTAGAGGTGTGAACATTTTTGAATACTTGGAACAGGTATCTGGCTCATAATAAAATTTATAATGAGATGACAGTAATGACGATGATATATGTGATAAACCCAATATCTAGTAGAAAGCAGAATAGTCAGACCTAAAAATACCATGGAATGTAATTATAGGCTCAAAAAAAGTGAAATCTAGAAAGGAGCTGTGAATTGATGAAGAGGTTGTAAGGAAGCCTCCTCAAAGGATGAGTGAGAAGGGAAGAAGGCATAAAAAGTATAGCATGCTATGAATACAATGCTCACATACAGGAGGAAACCAGGAAATGAATGTAAGATAGCTGTAGGGAAGGAGTGAGATGCAAAATGTTTAATGGAGAATTATATGCGATGAAAATAGATATGAAAAAGATCCTGTGTACTCAAGCAAGAGAATACCATAAAGGAAACTAAGAGAAGGTGTGACTAATATTAACTATCTCAAAATAGAAGCAGTAGAATTATTTTAAAAGTGCTAAACGATTTTAATTTGTATAAAATGTGTGTATACATTTTAGAAAATCTAAAACCTTTTTCTGTGTGTACATTGCAAGCTGTTTCAGTCACATTGTAAGTATCTGTGATTGTACATGAGGCATTTTGTTGCTGTTGTTGTTTCAAGACAGGGTTTCTCTGTGTATCTTTGGCTGTTCTCAAACTTCTGTAGTCCAGACTGGCTTCCAATTCACAGAGATCCATCTGCCTCTGCCCCTGAGTGCTGGGATTAAAGCAAGTGCCACCACGCCTGGCTCATAAGACATTTTTTAATGCATTTAATTTTAGTTCACACTGGTAATCTACATATGCATTTCTCTGATGACTATTTATCATATGCAAACAGAAAATTACAGAGATCATAGGTCACATATTTTAAGCTATTTAAGCATCTGTACATTAAATGGAAGAAATGGGAATTTCCTAGAAATAGAAAAAGACGTACAATTTTAATGACTCTGAAAACAGATCAGGATTCCATCCATACTGTTGAAAAATGAGAGCCTTTAAGCTATCTGTGCTGTGGGAAGATGGAAGCCTGAAAGCCCAGCTTTCTCACTGCTATGGTGGGTGGTGTGACACAAGAGGAGGGTACAAACTGGAGAGTCACACAAGCCATGTTCCTTGCATAAACTGTGACCTTGGGCATGCTTCAAAATCTCCACTGAAGCTCCACTGTAACCTGATGTTGGTCTTTGTGCGGACAGTAACAATTAATGTACATGTCCATTAGCACATGTACAGGGCATGACTTTGAACGTTACATACTATTTCTTTTCTTGCTACTCCTCCTTAGTCATGTAACTTAGGCAATTTTTAACACCCTCTCCTGTGTGTGTCTGTGTGTCTGTCTGTCTGTCTGTCTGTCTTACAAACACACATACACACACACACACACACACACACACACACACACCTTCTAAGCACTGAAACCTATATATTTTGCTTTGTTTTCATATCTTAAAAATGTTATTTTGTGGGCTAATTCAGTGGTAGCCTACCTACCCTACTGTGTTCACGGACCTGAGCTGAATTCTCAGCATAGGAAATGAATTCATTTTGAGAACTGATGGATAAATGTTATTTAATGAAACTCTTCATACAGACAGTATACTGACTGACATTTAAACTAGGATAATACAGACAAAAGAAAAACAAATTCTGTTAAGGGACACCAAAATAATGTTGAAAAAGAAATGAGTAGAGCTCTAGCTAACGGAATCCCTAGTCCAATTTCTGTAAGCAAACTTTGTTAGCGTTACACACCAACCCGATTCACCTTTTTAACAATGTGCATCCAAAGAAGAGGCCAGTCAGACTGGAGTGTTGTGTGAGACGGGGTGGAAGGCAAAAAGACTGAACTTTAAAAAAACAACATAATTGGCAAAGCTGAGACAAAGAATATCCCTCCTGTGTGGCAGATTCCTTTCTGATTTAAAAAAAAATTTTTTTTCATTAAAATACTAACCAGTCAATGGTGTTTAGGGTGTTGATCCTGTTAATGATTAAAGTTCTTGTGTATCCTAAATTGCTTCTAGTGAAACTTTTAAGGATCTCTATGGCAGCTCCCTCACTATTTCGATGGCGGTATGATACATGCTGCTGGAACCAAACCAAACATGTGCTAATGTATTATACATTTGGATCAGTTCCAGGACAGCAGGTGCTTCAGATATTCCAGTCACACACCCACAGTGTATATTGCCACTGGGGGGAAAATAGCATTTCTAAATCACTGATGTTAGTTCTGAACCACACCTATTTTTCACCATAGCGACCGCACAGATGAATTTGATGGGGAAAGGGCCTTTGCCTGCTTAGGGGTGCAACAAACAAGTAGTTCTGAAGTTTACACTTGACCACTGGCTCCCAGATTAAGGCACTGGGCATTCAGTAATCAGAAAACAAGTGATCGAAACCCAGGGAAATGGTTCAGCATTTTCCATAATTGAGTCCCTGCAAATAGGAGGGACTTTCTACTTATAGTCGAAAAAATAGTGGCAAATTGTATGATAATAAATTGGTAGGTTCTGATTAGGGAAAGAAATCTGTGTGTCATTAGAATCCACCATTCAGTTTGCAAACAACCTAACAGGAAACAACCTGACTTTCCTGGGGCTCTAATTACTAAATTGAACTATTTCCTTTTAGAGGAAAAAAAAGGCAGTAGTAGCTATATGGAAATATGCTGGGTGGTGGTGGCGCATGCTTTTAATCCCAGCACTCTTGAGGCAGAGGAAATACATCTACACAGAAATAATTTAGATTGTAAAAGTTTTAACTTCCTGCTGGATCCACACATGTGCACCTACACACACACACACACGTTCTTCTGCTTTCATAAATGGATGAAGCCTGCCGCTCCGAGCAGATGAACTCAGATACAGAGCTTCTGTTTCACGAAGCAAAAGTTCCTGTGTCAGATCAACAA
The DNA here is from genome assembly GCA_030556225.1 of Cricetiscus sungorus. Lineage (NCBI taxonomy): Eukaryota > Metazoa > Chordata > Mammalia > Rodentia > Cricetidae > Cricetiscus > Cricetiscus sungorus. Next base: position 45,063,371 of record JANBXA010000398.1, read on the forward strand.
ACTTTCATTGATCTTTATCTGACCCTTTGGCTTCAGCAATAAAGTGATGCAAGAAGGCTGGAGAGAGGTTTCTGACTTCCCCCAGCCACCTGCCTTAACCTCATGCTCCATTTCGGTATAGACAGGATCTCTTTGATGATTAGTCAATAATGCACATTACCTCATGGAAACCGGCTTTGAACTCCATTGTACTTCCTCTTTTAATGGTGCCATTTCCCCTCATCTTTTAACAGTGATCTTTAAAAAGAAACAAGATACTATTCAAAGCAACGGTGACAGCAGGTTGAGGCATTTTGAAACTGTTAAGTGGTTAATATTATTTATCCAACAGAACACTGATATTAAGCTCGTGCAGCACTCCCAAGTATGGTCACTGTGAGATCCTTTAAATATTATACAGCATGGTTTCATTTCAGATTTCACCAAATCCGGTTTCCCGTCAGAGAGACTTGAGTACTACTGTGCTGTGGGAAGCCTCCAGAGAAAACAGGGGCGTTCGCAAGTGTGGAGACAGTCGATGACTGTGGGTGGCATTTCTCTGCTGAGTCAGGTCCCCAGGCTTTACCAACAGTGCAGATTTTCTGACAAGATGTGAAAGCCCAAGTCTGTGGCTTTTGAAGCTCTTCTGTAATTTTCCCCTTTTCCTTGCAACTTTGGGAAATTTTCACTTAAGATCGTACTTTTTTTTTTCTGTCTTCCTCTTAACTGTTTCAGAAAATTGAGAGGTTTTACACTCAATTCCTTTACTTTTCCTCTCATCCCCATCTGTGTGAAAATAAGGAAAAGGAACAACTTATGTCATGGGGCCTAGGCAAAGAACTGTTAGGATGAGTGCAAGATTTCTCCAAGACCCACAGCATTGCACAGAGACCAATGTTTGTTCGTAAGAGTATACCTCTTTCTCTTTCGCCACCAATCCTCTCAAGCCCAGGAAAGAAGCAAATTTAAAATCACCTGCCTTGTCATCCCTCATATGGCCAGGCAAACTGAAGCAGAGAACTGAGCAGTTAGTTTACTCAGAAAAGCATACATTCTCCCTAAGTAAATCATTAAAATCTGCTTTTCTTAGTAACTGAAACTTGGGGTTCTTCCTCGGAGTGTCATAATCATCATAGCAGCCCTGCATTTGGATGTACCCCAATGTTCGGCCTGTGTGCCTTGGAAGAGATGCCGCTCAGCCTTAGGAGCCTAGAGAAATGCCAGTCTTTTTCTCCTTTCATTTACACCTCATTTTAACAAGACCAGCGTTACAGAGAGGCATGCAGTAGAAGGGACTAACCTGTACCCCACGGTCATGGGAGTATCAACAGGAAATATCCTAGAAGATTGTTTGTCAGATAATATATTTTATTACAGATATTTCCCTTTGTGGGAAAAAAATATGAGGCAAGTTGTTCAAAAAATTGTATAGAGAAAATGTTCACATTTTTGTGTTTGGTGGAAGGATCCAACCGAGGTCCCTGCACTTCTTAGAGATATACTCTACAGTTGAGCTACATTCCCAGGCCCTAGGCAATCTTTATTACCAGTCAAGCTTGCAGAAACAACAGAGTTCTGAAAAATAAATATATAACTACTAAAGCCTGGGGAGTAAACACTGCAGCTCACAAATAGTTCACAAGCTTGTGTCCTTGCTAACTAACTGAGAATTTGATGGAGTTCCTAAACCACATTGCACCTATTTATTGGCATCCAAGGCATGGCAATCATAGTAGATATGTGGTTGTGTAGATTTAAAAAAAAAATCCATGCAAGGTTCAGGTTCACCTCTTGACACAGATAAGTACTCCATAAATGGTAGGTTTTATTGATGATATTTAAGTAAAATATTAAGAACATTAATATTTTGATAGTGAAGGAAGACTGGTTTAATTTCCTCCTTATGCCATAGAAGGAGAATAATTTTATAATTATCTGTGCTGATGAAAATTTCTAGATTCACCAATGAACTAACTAAATTTTCTTAAGTTATGAAAACTGAAATGTGAAGCTTGAAAGCCAGGTAGCAGAGCATTTCCATGCACAATTCCTAAGATTATTGAAGCCACCTTGACTAAAACAGACAACCCTAGCCTGCAGGAATGAAAAACCTAATTCTCAGGCACTCCTCAAAGAAGACCATTAGGGCCAGAGGACAGATGCTCTGTGGGACTTACAGCTCTACTTGCTTGCTCTGAGGTAGACGGTCGTGGTGGTGGAAGTCAGGATGAACAGAACTGAGGGTGGCTTGTGATGGAGCTTTGTGTTAGATCTTGAAGTGGGAAGCTAACACCACAGGAAGCCAGCTGACAGACTAAGCAGCACTTGGTGGGTTTGCTTATTATCCTCCCTGTCCTTCAAAACACCCCTGAGCAAGGTCACTCATTCTTTACTCTTCTCCACCCCAGCCAGCATCTATCTACTACCTGTATATCGATCATCGTCTTCTCTTTCTAACCCTTTTAAGATGAAGGAAACTGAAAGGAAACTTAGTCTTATTATCTAGATGAAATATTATGTCATGGAAATGTAATTTTATGAACTGTGACTTTTGTAACCTTTAGAGTGATGTATGTATGTATGTATGCATGTATGTATGTATGTATGTATATTTGAATAACAGTATTTGGCTATAGAAAAAAGTTTAAATTAATTTTGTTTTTAATTATCAATCAATTTAATTTGAAAATATAAAATTAGAAAAATTTAAATTTGTTCATTAATTAATAGCAGTCATTAGTCTATATATGTCTTGCTCAGGATGTATTAGTAATGCCACTAGGCTTCATAAAACATTTTTGTAAAATGTGTTCCATTTATAAGTATTTAATCTACAAGATCCCAGTTTCTACAATGAATGCGTTAGATGTTTTCAAACATTTTTGTTTTATTATTACATCCTATTTATTCTAATCCCTATACTCAATTTATAATTGTCTATGCTAATAAAAACTGGCTCTCTGCATTAATACTGTAAAAATAACAGGAACTAGAGTATGAATCTAAGAGACAGGAGCCTCCAAATAACAAATGATCCAACCAACCTCAGGGCAAGTCCCTGTGGAAAGTTCAGCTGAGAGTCCTAATTCAGAAATGCTACTGGCACTTTTGATGTTGGTCCTAGAAGCACTGTTCAGTTATTTAGCTAGTTCCAGATGGAAATAATTATATTGTTAAGAAAGCAAACAGTGACCTTTTGATTAATGACCTCAAAGTCTGCATTAATTCATGAAATTCTAAGGGACCACTTCTTTCCCAGGTAGTAGGAATGCTCAGTTAAAAGGTGCAGCTATACCTTCTGGAAGCTGGGTTTGGAATGTAAACTGAGGCAGGAGCTTAGTAGCAGTTCAGTTGGAATAGCCAGGATAGGACTATCAGGAATAGCAGGGAGAGCATGAAGAAAGTGACTGAGATAGTGCTGACACACTTACAGCCCAAGCTCTAAGAGGGAGGCTGAGATTCAGCATCTGTCTCAGGATTTATAGCATCTTTATTTCTAAGCACCTTTTATTTACTTGATGCCCTTGATCATTAAATTGTGGAACCCCATAACACTTCCTTCTACTAGACACCTACTCGAGACCATTGAACATGAAATCCAGCACTTACTCTTGATCCACATAATAGATTTGTGGTAATGAGATAAAGCTGTAGGGTACAGGCTTGACTCTGAGTTTCCTGCAAGTTCAGATACTGTGGTTTACAATGTGATTGGAAAGATAAGAGGTAGAAGCCAGTATAAACTTAGGGCAGGATAGAAAGTAGAGGCGTTTTATCTTTCCTGCTTGCTTTTCAGAGGCCTGGTCTACAGGAATTCCCTGTTGCCTAATATGAGTGGATAAATGGAATTCTGTTCACTCACCCACTGATAACAACCCCTATAAACCTGTCTCTACTTCCAAGTTAACACTCTAAATATAAGCCTGTGCCTATCCTTTTCCTCAGATCTGAGTTCTAACTAGCCTCTCTTTTTTTTTTTTTTTCACTAACAAATACAGCTGTAGTTTCCTGCTCATAAACAGGTCTTCTGGAGTCCAATATGCTCTATGTGTCTACCTAGTTAACTGGCCTGGCTAACCAGCCAGCAGTGACTCATTACAAGTTGGATGGATACTGTTAAACAAGAAGTTAGACAATGTATCAGACAATAAGATGAGAAAACTAGTATTATATGAACAAAGTCCTAGGAGATGTTTTTACATAGAAAGTAATGATGATGGTGATGATGATGATTTGATGATGATGATGATGATGATGATGATGATGATGATGATAAAGCTAGAGACCAAGTCCTCAGACCTTTGACACATAGCATGACTTTCTCTAAAAGGAAAGTTCCTTCCTCGTTGTGTAGAGGAAGAAAGCTGGGTTTCTAGCCACTAGCTTCTTTTTAGCTTGTCTGAGGCTCCTTGCTGTATGTCATCAGGCTGTCATTAGCACTTTTCTTCTATAGAATGCCTGTCCAAAGGAGTTAACTGATCTGTTGCAACATTCTACTGTCAGATACTAAGCTAATTGCCAAGAACAGACAACCCTCTGGAGACTTCCAGTCTGCATTAATCTTACAATCTAAAAAAAATAAATGAGATAAAACAATAATAGAGTACAGATATAAAGTAAATGTTAATTACACAGTTCTAGAGAAACATGAAAATACTATTTTTCGAGGGCCCCTATAAAGCTAGTCAAATACTCCACCATTGAGCTACATCCCCTGCCCTCCATCAACTCCACCCTACTATTTGTCTTTTTTATATTTTAATTTTGTTATGAGAATAGATAGGGGTGCTGGAGTTCTGTGGTAGCCTTTGGTAGAGGTCACAGTAGTGAATATCCTTCATTCAAATCGAATAACTTTCTCTGTGTGTTTTCAGGTCACACTGTAATCCCACTTTAAATGTGTACCACTATTATCGAAGCCTTAGACCCATTATTACCTTATTAGCAACACCATTTGTTGGATGGCATCCATGTACAGGACACAATCAGGTTGCAGAGGTAAAGAATTTCCTCTGTCATGTAGACTTGTTCTCACACACACTGACTTCCTTCCTCGGGTATCCATGGAAGCTGACTGACAGGCTGCCCTCACACCATCTCAGTGACGCTACATATCCCTCAGACCTGGGTTCCTTTCTAACATGTCAGGAGAGGGGGTGGAGTACCATTGCCAATTCATGCTTACAGTTGTTAATTCTAGTCTCTGGGATGTTATACTGGCTCAGAATCAGGACCTGGGGAGTCTTGAGGCTATACTCACTTAAGAGGTGGTACATAAGGGGCCCTTTCCCACCTCTGCCATCAAGTCACTGCAGAATAACCAAAAAGAAAACAAAATTTCTGTGGAGAATGGATTGTGATGTGTGCATGGCAACAGGCTGGGTTAAGAGGTGATAAATGTTCAAGTGGTAGAAGGAAGAGGTTGAAGATGCCATAAGTGAAGCCTAAATTAAGAATCTAGAACTGGCCTTGGACTCCTCAATGCCTGCCAGTTAAGAACTCAAGGAATGAAAAAGAACTTGGGGAATAATTCCTTTCTGTCTCAGATTGAGGTCTTTTATTGGCTCATGTTGGGCCTGTAACTGGAGACATGAGAGCTATATTTTGGATGAAGGATAAAGAGAAGGATTTCCCATTGGGCCAGGGAAAATGTGCCAGGATCAAGACCATTAGAATTCCTAAGTCTCTTTACTCTTCAGATGGACTGATGGAAGAAGCCATCATTTTTAGCATGGAAATAATGTAGCCTCTACATCTTGGGAGTCTCTGAATGCCTTAGAAATAAAGTTTTGTATGTCTCCTTCTGAGTAAGTAACACACTTTCTAAGATTCAAGTAAATCCATGGCTAGCCTCAAATCATTACTTTGTTGCTTCATAGAAAACCCTATGTATCCTGCCTTTCTGATAAGCTAGTGGTAGACCAGAGATATAACCAACAGAGAGTTTCCAATGTATATCAAGGGCAATGCTTTGTTCCTGGGGAAACCTAAAATAAAGGTACAGAGATGGCTGTTGCAGTACTTTGGTACTTCAAAAATATTTTTGTTCTCTTTGTGGTAACTTCCTCAAAGATCAAGAGCAAGAAATATACCAGCACCAGGAGTAGCACTTCTAAGATGACTGTGGTAGTCTGTAAAGCAGAGAGGAACGTAAGCAAGGACATCCTAGACACGAATTACTAGCCCAGGTCAACAGTGTTTGGAAAAATCATATAGTCTTGGGAAATTATAGGAAGAGTTCCCCTTGGTCCAAGCACAGTGTCCTGGAAGAGAAGGGGAAACTGAGGCTAGAGAAGCTGGTGGAGAGTCTGCTGTGCAAGCTTGTGTGTGATGTGTCTGTTAGTAGCCAACATGGTTTGTAAAGACAACAATGATGCAATTAGATTTTCATTTCAATTCAACCCTACCAGAATTATGAAGGAAGCTTGTGTGGAAAGTGGGGTAAAAAAAAAAAAACAGACTGAGGACATGAGACAGAAGAGCAAGGTGAAGGACATTTGAGAGAAGGGGATGAAATTAAGGATGATTTTGGCTTCCTAGAGAGCTAAGTTGTTACATTTTCTGAAAGGAGACTAGAATAAAGGATGAGCTAGAATCAAGGAACAAAATTGGAAGAGAACTAAACATAGGTCATACAAATCTCTATAGAAACTAGGGCACATAGTGATTGGCAACAGCTTATACTGACAAGTAAGAGAGTGTAGGCTATAGGCCACTCTCATTTCAAATGATGTCATGCATTGACTCTATTTATGAATGAAAGATTAGACAAGAAACTACAAGGAAACAAAGTCGCAGTTTGACCATAGTGCAATTACTGAAGATAGCATATGCATCTCCTTTTGTTAGTAGGTTTATAAAAGATGATAATCTGAGGAATTATTTTTAAAGCTCTAGTGCCTTTTCCCTGTAACAGATTTGCAGCGGAAGTGCCACAGTCTAAAAAGATTCATATATGGAGTTACATTCACGTGTCATGCTCTCACAAAACCTGCTTCCTGATCTTTGTTAATTTATTCTTTTCCTCTCTTTCTCAGTCTTGCTGAATTCATTCTGGCTTGCTTTTTCTTCTTCCCTTTTTGAGAAATCATCAACATCAGCTAGTCTTTAGACCCATCGCGAATTTGACTGATTTTATGAACATCATGTTTCCTGATTAATATTTAGCTTTAGGTTGACCAAGGAGTGTTTCATGGCTGAAGTGTGTCAGGATTCCCAGCTCAGTGTTCTACACTAGATACAAGCCTGGATTCCAGAAAGGATGCGGGGGAAAGACCCTTGAGGGCTGTAAGCTGCTATCCTGTCCTGAGGATGTCTGGATCATTTTATCACATTTGCAAATTCTCCCCCAGGTTAAGGTGCTTCCAAAATAAGCCTAGAGCCTAGACAAATAGGAGACTACAGAACAGCTCCCCACACTTCTGGGGAAACAAAGATGAGCTGTGCCCAAGAGTGCAGAAATGTGCTTACTGAGCATGTGTATATTCACATATTCACAAACTTCCCCCATGCACTTTCCTATGATGTTTTTGTTGTGCTTTTTCTATAATTTACATTTTGATTAAAGTATGTCTCCTTTCCCCCCTTTTCTACAATGAATTTTGTTCTCTGTTTCCTTCTGCCATACAGAGATTACCCACTCACAACTTTCTTCCATAATCATTGTAGCATCATCACTAATACTGGGGTTTGGATATATATCAACCCTCTAATTTTTAAGCAATGACATAAGGATAAAACTAATTTACAAGGAACTTCAAATTATGAGTTATGAACAGTTCTGCATTGTTTTCTACATTAAAAACTACATTTCAAAAATAGTAAATCTGTAGCAGTGACTTAAAAATAGGAAGATGCCAAGTTTTAAAAATAATATGAAGTAGTTATTAACATAATAAAAAAGAAGGGAAATCCCATAAAGAAACCATTGCACTGAGGCTTCTCTTCCTCCTCCTGACAGTTGGATTTTCTTTTCTACTTTGTTTATGTATCCATTTAAGTCTGTTACTTATGTTCCAAACATCTAGTACACTCTTGTCATGTCCTAGGTCCCATGCTACATCCTGGCAATACAGGATGACAACTGAACAGCTGTGTGCTATAAGAAGCTCCCAAAAGTAGCAAGAAAACATGCAACTATTTGAACCATATAGTCAGAAAACCAGTTCACATCTGGAGGACTAGAGGCAAGACAGAGTAGCAGTTGGCAACTGTACATTAAGTGGTCTGGATCCTAGGGCTGTCTCCACCTCATAGATGGACAGCATTGGTCCAGTTGGGAAACCTCAGCAGAAGTTAACACTGAAGAGGAAATGTGTGTCCCTTTCATCTTTACAGCATTTGCTGAGTTGAACACCTAAAGTATGTCAGACTGTTGTGTGTTGCTTTCCAAAGAAAATACAGGAAAAGCTTTTGTTAAGGACATCTTAGTGTACCCCAGGAGGCTGACACTAAATAATAAATAATGACTGAGCAAGGCTACAACAGAGATTATGTGAAATTTGTGCATGGATGGTAGATAAATTACTTTAACTGTGTGATGAAAGAAGATGGAAGTTGATATGATGGCATGTCAGCTGCACTTTGGAGGAGGAATAGTGACTGTGTGGCTTCCTCCTGAAGCCCAACTGGAGGAGTAGCTCAGCCACTTCTTATGCACCAGGATTCTCCACCTTCTGGGAGGCAGGAGGAGAGCCAGATGACACTTGGGTTCATCTGCACTGCAGTCCAAATAATTTTAGGAGTTGTCATATCTGAATGCTTACATGAAATAATTTGTGCCCATTAGAAAGCATGTGATGATATTTGATACACTAAAAGTCATTCAAATCTTTAATTAATGTCTTCTGTGTTGCTGAAAAATAATTTACTGGAATAAAACCCTTCAACTCCATTTATTTTAATATTGTTTAATAATGAGTATTTAGAGACAGGAGACACGTGTATTTGAGTGTGGTTTCCAACAGAAACCAGCAGCTTCAGATCCTGCGTTTCTGGAGTTACAGATGGTTGTGAGCCACCCAACACTGGTGCTGAGAACTAAGCCCAGGTTCTGTGCAAGAGGTACACACTCTTGCCTGCTGAGCCATCTCGCTAGTCCCTCTAATACTATCCTTTAGGGAAAGTTTGGTCCTTTATTCTACGTGCAGCTCTGGGAGAGCCAATGCCCTCTTCTGGATCCATGGCTACTGCAGCCCCATGCTCAAACTCACACATGGAAATGTATCTATAGACATAATCAAAATAAAATCCACAGTGGTCTCCATTTGTTATAAAAGTAAGCTGCTTTTGTTATCTTTCTTTATTTTGAGATTACAACTCATCATTTCCCTCTTTCCTTTACTCCTTCCAAACCCCTCCTTGGTCTTTTTAAAAAAGTCATGGCTTCTTACATATTTATATGTGTATGTAAATATACAAATATATTTCTAAATATAACTTGCTCAGTCTGCATGTTACTTGTGTGATGTTTTCAAGGCTGATCGTTGGTTGGTATTGGATAACCAGTTGATATGCTTTTCTGTGGAAGACTTTCTCCCATTCACAGCACCCTTTAGTTGCCTCTACTTCTTAGTGTAAGGTTGAGGCCTCATGGTCATGTCCCCATCCACTCTCACATGTCTATTGTTGGCATCCTTGTTTAGCTCTCGTTTAGGCAGTCATGTTAGTGAGACTTTGTAAGTAGAGCTTCTGACTAGGAGTCACAATTACATAGCAAACTTAGTCCTCTGGCTCTTACAATCTTTCTGTCCCCTCTCCTCAAATGTCCCCTGAGGCTTATATGAAGGGGTTGTTTTGTCCAGTGGGACTGAGCCCCACAACTCTGTTTTTTGAGAGGCATCTCTAATGAGGGTTGGTAGCTACACTTACCTGCAGGTACAAGGATAAGATTTAGAATGTAGCTAGGAATTATGTTGGTCTAGCAAAGTGTTGGTAGTAGATTCTTTACTGAGGCCCATGACAGCACTAGTCACTAGCCCCTGGAATTTGGCTAAGTTTCTATTACCAGACATGACTTCCCTCCTGTAGAGTGGACCTTAAGAGATGGTTGTGGACTAATCTCGTCGTGATGGTCATCATGACAGGTCATGAGTGTTGCAGCTGTATCAGACTATATTGCTTCCTCCCTAGGCAGGTTGCACAGTATTTTCTGAAACCATGGAAGTTAAATCACAGGAAAGAAGCTTTTAAGCTTAGGTATACCTTGAATTTTCCAAGACCTTCATCTTAAGTAGATGGTGTCTTCAGTGTTAGGGGCTTCCCTTCAACCTATGGAAGTCAACCAAGAGCTACAGCAATAGTCTATAATGGACTGCCTTAACCAGACATATAAAAGGAAATTTTTGCATGCATGGTACTGGAGTTGTTCTTAGTCTATGGTTCTTATGAGGAACAGTGTCAGCCCAGATGGCATAAAACTTTGTCTGAGATTGTGGGGAGTGTGTGTGTGTGTGTGTGTGTGTGTGTGTGTGTGTGTGTGCGTGTGTGTAAATAATCAAAGAAAAAAGCTATCTATTTGAGAGGGGTGCATGAGAAGAGTTGAAAGGAGGGTGCCTGAGAAGTGCAGGTGGGAGGAAAAGGGGGGATGTCATTCTATTTTAACTAAAAAATTACTTAAAATGACAGAAAAAATAAAATCTTAAAACAATGAAAAACACTGAAAATTGTAGTTCCTTCTACACACACACACACACACACACACACACACACACACACCTTCCTACAGTAAAAGAAAATATACATTTAGAGTTAATGTTAATCTAGAGGTAAACAGTGATAGTTTTATATTTTTAACTTTTTCAGCTTTTCACCACAAATAATTTGTTATGAGTTAAATTTTTCATATATATGATTGTACTAAATGCACAATATATTGATATGACTTTTTTATTTCAGGAATAGGAAATAGAGAGAATCGTGGTACACATAAACGTGGTACAGACAATGCTTACAGTTTTCATTATTAAAACTTGTCGAAGTTTTAATAATTTCTTGGCACTTAGTTTTCCCCTGCCCGAGAGCTCTGTTAGAAATGATAAAATAAAGCACACAGTATACCTCCACTGAGAGCTGTTTACTTTGAATTTATAAACCAATTACAGAATTGAAGGCGCATCGTAGGGTGGCCACTCCCAGATGGTGAAGTGTCCTGAGCCAGTGTTGGGAGGCCTTGCATACAGCATTCATTTCATTCATATTGCTACACCTACAGGACTTCCTGTACTGAAGCCCACTGATCTTGCCCTCATCAGCTGCTAAAATCAGGCTCCAAAGGCTTAACATCAGAAGAAAAAAAACTGCCCTTCCTATTTTCTTCCTTGGTTTTTATGTGGACACAACATCCACGCAAACTAACAGTAATGATTCCTGAATATGTTCTTGACACATGAGCACCCTAAAGTCAGGGAAGCCCCCGTTATGCAAGAAAGCATGATTATTTGGATTTTGACAAAGGTTAATGAGAGTAATTTGGGGTTTTTTACAAAAGGTTTTTAAATTAAATTTCTGCTGTATAGTTCGATACAGATAAAGTTTAGAAGACAATGAAAACATGTTATTCAGAACTAAAACTACAGAGAGAAATTGGCTGGTTTGAGTTAATATGAGATAGTAGTTGTGTGAGAAAAATGTTGAATTTTACTTAAATAGCCTTAAAATGGGTTATATACATTTCACAGAATTGAAATGGCCAATAATTTAGGGGCCTCTTTTGTACTAAGAAGAGATTTTTTTTAAAGAAAACTAAGAATTGAAACAATACATAGTTAAAAAGGAAAAGTCAGTTTAAATCATTGCATAGGGAAGGGATTGTCTAGTTGATAACATAATGCATAAGACAAGAAAAAAAGCTCCATGTGGCATCCTTTTTCATTTATATTCTTTTCAATAATGAAATAGAATCTGTTACCCTACATCTATTTCATTAGAATTTTGGAGCACCTGTCATCTATCATCATCAGTTTCTACATATTTCAGGTTTTCCTGGGGAACAAATGTAATAATGCAGGTCCATATGTCCACATGCCTGGGCGTAGAGATGCCACATGATTGTTGGATTACCTGCCTGCACTTCTCCCATTTATTGTTTGGGGTATGTCACCTTCTGTCAGTCTAATTACTTCTCTAAGAGCGGCTGCTCTGTGCTCACTGTGTGACAATCACACCTTGTGAATATACCCCAGAAGCCTCTGCAGTCAATTGATCTAGCCCAAAAGTGTCACTCTTCTGTGGCAAGCTGGCTTCAGTGTACAAGCTCACAGAAGATTTGCAGAGTTCTCTAGGGGCAGTCTATTTAGATACAGTGAGCAAAGGTGGTGGTTTCAGTAGAAATCTTGCCTTCTCTTGGCACACAGAAAAAGACTGCATCAAAATATCATCTGAGGGATGCTGCACATACATCCCATCTATAGGGCTTCTATCTCTACTCAAAAATGGCTGTTGACGTGCCTATGTTACCTGACCAGGACACTTATAAAAAGATCAGAGACGCTTTCAAGGCCAACAGCAGAGAGTTTGATTTTGCTAGAAAAGCCCTAAAGGAATACGTTTCAAATCCATTTAGTAAGCCCTTTAGCTCATATTGACTATTCATTACTGTGAATAGACAGACTTGGCTGAGGCTAACAGTAGTTCCTTTGTCATCATTAAACAGCTGTAGATTTTAATATAATAAAGATAAAACTGTTCCTCTAGTTCTGCATTCACACTATGGTATTCAAGTTTGTGCCACCACTTCCATTTTCCAAGCTTTATAATTCCACCATAATCATTTGTTCTTGGCAGAAATATGTTATGCAAGCACTCAGCTGAGGATAATATTTTTGAACAATTTTTCCAGTGTTCTGATTATGTGATTATGGGCATTTAGAGCTTGATATTAATTTACTCTCAGATTTCGTGTTTCTAGTTCTCAAAAAGCTCTTTTTTAAAAATAACACAATTTAGCTTAAATCGTTACTTCTATACCAGTCATACTCATTACTAGATAATGTCATCAGACACAAGAGGAATTTATTGGGACAAAAATCATTAAATTTCCATGCCACCAGCTTTGTTTGCTTTCAGTGATTCATACCATGCTTCAGGTACAAAGTGGTTAGTGATGCTTTTGCTGTCTTAATCCATAAATTGTTTTGTTGACCAGATGACTAGTACATAGCTTAGTTCGTAGAGTGCTTGCCTCCCAAGGACAAAGCCCTGGGTTTGATCCACAGCACAGCACAAACCAAAAGTGACAGTGCATACCTATAATCCTACCACTTGGAAGGTAGAGGCAGAAGAATTGGAAATTCTAGGTCATTTCAGCCTTATAGCAAGTTCAGCGTCAGCCTGGACACTCAAAAAGAATTTTCATCCTTAGAATTTTCCAAAAACCCAATTCATTAAGTTTTCAACTTAATTTGTGCTAATGTTGAGTGGTCTTGCTGCAACTTGAATCAAAGAGATAAAGTCTGTGTTCCTCATTTCTCAAAAGCAAGTTTCAATAATGGAAAAGTCAGCCACCCTTCCTTATCTCCAAGCAGTGACCAAAACTTCAGTTGCCATGGTGGGCACTACTGGTTTGAGATCTGTCATGAGGCTTGCTAAATTCTTCACGAAACACTTGTGAGACAGAATGAGTTAACATTTGTGGAGGTATTTCGTTGAAATATAAGCGGTGTTTGAATTTTTATAAGTCACAGTATCTACCCACCCAAAAGCTTTGGGAGAATATTTAGCACACATGTATGTGCCAGATGGATTGTAATGACAGTTGATAGGCCTCTTCTAACCCTTGCGTTCTGTTGTCAGAAGTCTGCATATCAAAACAACGATACTTTTTTACAATAAGTTTATTGGGCAAAACACACATTGAAAAAAAATTACTGTCTATTAAGACTCTACTAGCATAATATGAGGCTTCAAGTTAAAGGTTTTCACGAGAATATCTTAATATGCCTGATAGAAATACAAATAAGGAAGTTTGGAAATTGCTCGATATTTTCTTGATCTTACCTACTTTTCTCTATTATAAATGAGTTCTTTTTTTCATTTTTTAAAATCATGTATGCAAGTTATTGTGTATGTTCTATTTGTGCTTGTGATGTTAAATGATTGTTAGTGTGGGTAAGGGAGGGGTATGGGTGTGGGTGCATGTGTGTGTATGAGCATGTAAAGGCCACAGATTGATATCAGACATCCTTTCTAGACTATGTCCGACCTTTAATTTTTGAGGTAGGGACCCTCACTGATGTTGAAGCTCACTGATTCAGATAGATTAGCTGGCCAATTAACTCCATGGATCTGCCTTCTTCACTCTGTGCCAGGGTGACAAGTTGCAGGCCCACATCATCAAGCCCAGCGTTTTACATTAGTCTAGGTTAGAACAACTATGTCTTCATACTTACTTGGTGATGAAACATTTCTCCAGCCCTATAAGTGAATTCTTAACAGACAGACAGAGAGACAGACAGACAGAGGCAGGCAGGCAGGCAGGCCTGCATGCCACACACACACACATTCATGAATGCACACATGCACACACGGACTATAATCCAAGACACCCTGTTTCCTTAAAACTCAAGAATCTGTAGAGGCCAAAGCAAAAACACATTGGAAACACTACAAGTAGAATGCTTTGTGGTTGAGATAACACTAGCAAAGGAGTTTAAAATGTAAGAAATCAATAAAAGGAATTATCGTCCTAGTGTTTTGTGATGTCCTTTCTAGTGTTATTGTGAGAATTATCAAAGAGTACTTGTTGTTGACCAAAATCTATGGTCGTAGACTCACGAGGGGGACATGTGGCCCCACCAATTAAAAATTCCCCAAGATTAAAAATTTTTTGTAATCTTGTGTCAAAATATTCATTTTAATATTCAAACATCTTACCACATAATAAACTGCAACCATATGTTTGTTATATTATACCACTGTAACATTAATAAATATTTACAGAGCTGCATTATATCCTAGATGTATGAGAAACGGTAGCTCTCAATTTGATTTTAAGTACAATCCTTCAATGCCTCTAAAACTAATTTTAAGTAGCATTATTTTTGTTGCCTGCTGATAAGAATCAATGGATTTGAATTTTCAGGCTGGACATTTCATTGGAAAATAATATTATTTATTTTCTCGAAATACATGAATCGAGAATGGAGTGTTATCTCAGCTTTCAGTCCCTTGACTGGACACTTGAGTTTTTGCTTTATTTGTATCTGAGTTCTGTGTTTAACACGGATCAGTGCTGCAGAACTTCCCATTAGTGACAGAACAGCTATTTAGCTGTTCATCTCTTTGTGACCAACACTGGTAATACCAAGAAAAATAAGAACTAGTGTGTGAGACTCTTAATTGTTAACATGTCAAGTTGTATGATTAATCAAAAGTTTTATGATCTTCAAAACCACAACATTGTTTCTGTCCACTGGATTGTACGTAGTTTCGTGGAAAAGCATGTTTTTTAAAAAGAATAAAATTCAAGACTCCTGACTCACACTTTTCCAAATGGTTATGCTGTTTTCTTAGTATTTATTCCTTAGTGACAGCTAAAACTAGAGCAGACTACACCAGGAGACAGGAGGCTGGCACTAAGCCACTGACTTCACTCTCGTGTGTCAGACGAGTCCCAGGCTCATCCCTATTCAGCTAAAACCAGGCATTTTTACTGTTTGATATCTACTGACTTGGTTGCCTATATACAATGCTGTCTTCCTTACTCAGCTCGGGATAATGAAGCCCTAAGCTCAGCCATCCCAATGTTGCTTCTAGCTCCTGTCTGGGAAGATAATTTCTCAATACTGGAAATTCCAATACAGAATCTCACACTTACACAGAACTCTAACAAGCAAAAATAATTTTTCCAAATGAGCTTCTTCCTTGTAAGTGCTTTGCGATTGGCTGACTTCTCTTATGCCCTTTTGCTGTCAGGTGCTAGGGGTGGGATGGAACAATAATGCCAACCACTACACTAAATCCAGAAATAATGTTTGCAACATTTCTGCTTTTCTCACCTCGAGTTCTGAATTCATTGTGCAGCGTCCTGACTACTTTTGTTTCTGTGGGGAAAGAGTACTGTGTTGCATTGAACTTCACACATTGTGTTGGGTTGCTATTGTTTTTCATTAAACATTTCTGTCTGAATTCCATATCAAGAGATTTTACCTTCTTTATTCATTGACTGAATTTAGCTACAAACATGATAGTTCCTTGTTGTTAAACTGTTGATGAACACTGTTGAAATGGCTCTGTCTCTCCTTGTGATTTCTTTTTTAAAATGCAGTATAACATATGTAATAATCTGAAATGCTGGATGTCTTGACTTTCTGTAACATCCCTAAATATCTCTTACAGCTTTTGTCTAGGTTTGAACTTTCCACATTATGTATTTCAGACATTGAGAAAGAAGGGCCTTAATGGCTGTGACAGCCCAGATCCCGATGCGGACGATTCAGTAGGTCACAGCCCTGAGTCTGAGGACAAGTACAGGAAAATTAACGAAGATATTGATCTAATGATCAGCAGGCAAAGATTGTGTGTAAGTACTCAAACCACCCTTCATTTTTTTTACTCTTGATATTTCTCTGAACCTGGCAGGCATTGAACAAGAAAGAAAACAAAGGTTGTGAAAGCCCTGATCCTGACTCCTCTTATGCACTCACCCCACGCACTGAAGAAAAATACAAAAAAATTAATGAAGAATTTGATAATATGATCAAGAGTCATAAAATTCCTGTAAGTACCAAAGGTAGATGGCTGATCTGCTGGTAACTGCTACAGTAACATACCTTAACCCTCTCTGTGATGGCTTGCTGTAAGAAGCGTTGCAAAGTCAGACAGATAAAATAGCCATCTCATCCCACAGGCAGAGCATTTAGAAAGCAACCCCCCTGTGGGATACTGAAATTACATAATCTTAAAGAGTTGCCATGGAGAAGTTCATTCTGAGGTAGACAAGTTCACAGGAGAAAGAGAAAACTCTATGTGACATGCCCTGAAATTACACAGCCTTTGAAACATGAAGTTCTCACACAGATCAAAGTACAGTGGAAAAACACGAGAATTGCTTTCTACACGAGTTTGGTATGCAGAGACCAGATACATGAGTGGAACAGTCTTTCCATCATGTACACTGACAGTCATGACCTAAGTAAAGACTGGTTTCTGAATGACATTGTCTCACACACACACACACACACACACACACACACACACACACACACACACACACACACAAAATTCAACAACAGCACTGAAGGGCTAGAGCTAATGTGCCGCAGGAAACAAGCTGCATGAAACCTAACGGTAAGACTTCAATGTCTGTGTGACCTCAAAGCTTTTATCAGAATTTTATCTGCTTTGCCTACAACATTTTCCATGCTTTAACTTTTGGCTAAATTATTGTCTTAACCGATTCAGAAATGTCCTAACAATCAATGCCTTGCCAGATCGTTAAGAATAATAACTGTGCATGTATTATTTTGTTTATTCAAATGTATAGGAGAAAATGGTTACCCTACTGCTGGATTCAGTCATCAATCAAACAATGTTAATTCTGTAGCATAAAAGGATTACACTCAAAGCTCGCATGCTGTGAATAATGTTAGTACCTGAATTCTAATTTGTATACAAGCTTCTCAGTACATAATTAATTTTTTCAGGAAAAAAAAATGTCTCTCTGGTAAGCTAGCAAAGCAGCTCAAACCTGAGTATTAAAAACAAATCTGCAGTGAAAATAGGCTTTGTTGATTATACATGTAGATATTTGAGGTGAAAAGCTGTAAACCATACTGCACTCACGAAGTAAATTGATTCATTTCCACAGATAGCACACACTTTAGCCTCTCCTGGCTGAAATGAACCCTTTAAAATTTATTTGAAAAATTGTGCTTATTAGAAACTGTGTCTTCATGACTGCTTACTTTTTCTTTTGCTAAATGAAATGTCAGCAGTACAGGTTTTAAGTTTCATGTTTTAAATCCTTTTTTGAGATTATAATATAGTTATGTCATTTCTCCCTTCCCTTCCTTCCTCAAAACCCTCCCATATACCCTCCTAGTCTTAAAGGTCTTGTTCCCTTCCAGTACTCCACACATGTTCATAGTGTTTTACCCATTGAAGAAATCCATATATGCTTGCTAACTGTGTGCAAAATTATTAAATGATAAAATGCCTAACCAAATTTATTTTACCCAGAAAAGAGAAATAAACAGTGCCTTTGGGTAAACAACTAGTTCTTAGAGCCTGAGTTTTTCTTCCTATATATAGAACAGAGTGTCTGAAAGCTGTTTGCACAAAGGTTTAAATGTAGGGCTGTAAGGCAATGCCTTCAGTACCTCGGATCAAATGAATCCTCTGCGCAGATCAGAAAAAGGCAAACACCCGCCATATTGCTGATAATTTTTTGCAAGGGTAAGCCTAAATATGGAGAAACATTGAACAAAATGGTAAAGCTCAAGAAAGAAGAGGAGGATGGAAACTAACAGACAAGATGAATTCATAGCAAGGTGGAGAAGCACCCTGTATTTATGGTATGCAGTGAATAGAGTGAAGTTAGGTCAGGGTGACTATATAATCACCCATACTTATTGTGTAGAAACTGAATACAGGGAAAGTGATTGCAGGCACTCAGACAGTGATGAGTGTCTGTACATTGAGGATATACATGGAATGAACAGGTATATACTATAACTACTAGGAAGCCATGAAGAAATTGGGATATTAGCAGTTGGTAATCATTGGTCATTAGACTTGTATAATGTTTTTTCTCTACTAGGAGCTTAATATATATAGTTCTATTAGTGACAAAACAAAACAGATGATGCAGTTCAGTTGTCCACATGAACGAAAGAAGGTCCAATAACTAAAACAAATATTTCATCAAAATGTATTGTTTGATTGTTTTATCGAACTTTTCTGGGTGGAGTGTTGAAAAAGATTAAGAGTTCAGATGCTCTTCTGTCTAGGAAATCATACTTCAGGGACCATGGCCACTGCTCAAAGACAGCAACCTCAAGTTTCTCAGCCTCATATCTGCATCACTTAAGCAAAGACCACCTGCATGTTCTCACAGAGATGGGCTTGCTTATATGCCCTGCTGTCACTCTACAGATTCTTCACCTTTTTAAAGTGACAGTTCAGCTCACTTTTCTTTGAGTCATTAGTTAGAGAGCCAAGTCTACTCACAACACTCTGATCACTCCAAATTCTACTTTCCAAAACTGAATCTTCTCAACATTTAGAGATTTCCATGATATAATCACCTTTAGGGGACTTCTGGTTTTGATCCCCAAAGTTTTAATATAAACCTTTTGAATGTTCCTAATTTTGAAAAGTCAAGAAGAAAAAGAATAAGGCAAATTTCTTCAAAACATATGGGTTACTCTACCCTCTCCATTACTCCACAAGCATTGAGAAATGTTCAGTGTCTTTATCTAGGTAACTATCTTTTTGCATGGATAAGCAATCAGGGTAGGGTATTAAATAGCTTTCCGGTTATGGGGCAACTTACTACAACTGGAGCTACAGTTGAGATTGCTTGGGGAAAGGCAGACCTTGATTTCCTAAAGCATCATTATCAACGTGGTCATTTTAAGCTTGTAATCTACTTTCAAATTGCTGTAGATAGTTCCTGGCATGGCTAGAAGCAGTGAAACAATTGACAGAGTACACCAGTGATGTTGGTGTATCATGTGAGTTCAAAACTGGTTAAGTATGCTCTGATAATGGAATCTATCTACCTGCCATTTAGCCAATTACAAATGAGTTTTATAGTGATCTTCTTCAAGTTGTTATGGTCCAATATGCTAGAAGCTCAATAATTCTTCAGGATAATGCTTAGGAGGAAAAATGAGTTTAGTGATTTTCACTGAACTGGTTGGTAGGATACCTCAGAATTCATTGAATAATTATTAACTACCTCCTGTATTGTGAATGTGCCTATAATCTCCTAGGGGAAGAGAGATGGACTTGGTCCTCTATTGAGGGAAAGTCAATATTCTTCTCAATATGGGGAGAGACTAAGCTCTGTAGTGATTCTTAGAGACCCATTGAAAGGGTATAAATATTTATAAATAGGAACAATGAGTATAAATTAAAACATTTAGAATCAAAAATAGTTTTAAAGTGTGGACTTTTGAGTAAATATGGAAGAAGGGGGTCTTTAAAATTTGTTTTTCCCAAGGCCTCAGTTGAATTAGTTTGTTGATCATGTGGCCCATGGATGGTAGCTTGCTAATACCCAATATGTGTAAATAGTAGAACCTCTGACCGCAAGATTTTATTTGCTTCAAAATACTAATTTGTACTACATAGTGACCTAGGATTCAGTCACTAATTTGATGATATTGGGTCATTTTCTCAATTTTACTATACAAAGGGATACTTACAGTATGTAAAATATACACCCTAGTGCCTAACAATAGAAACCATATAGGAACTAGCAATCTTATCCTTTTAGTTTAATATAATATATCCCCCCAAAAAGTCTCCTTTACAGAGAAATATTCAATTATGCAATGCAAAGAGTACATTTTGAATTGTTTGTAGTGACAGAGCTTGAGTACTTTGATGAACTGGGCCATTTCTAACCAACATCAAAACTATATTCAATTGTAAGAGATGAGAAAGAGATCCACAGATGGGCGTAAGGAGCAAGCAAGCTGCCAGATGAAATAGAATAGTCAAGGTGGGCATCCTGGAGATGGCAGGGTTTGGAGGAGAGATTTGGATGTGATACTGGGGTTAATCATGGTACTTGGTCGGAAATGAAAAACGTGGGCAAGGATGGCCTGGCAGGTATGAGGCAGTGGAGGTTGGTAAATGCCAAAACTTGGAGAGGCTGTTGGAGGAAGTGGAACTTTTACGTTAAGTAAAATGGGCACTGTCATGGGGAAAATCAGAGAGATGCTGTTATCTAGTGTGTGCTCCAAAGGATCAGAACACTGATTGTTGTGTGTTGAAAGATAAAAGCAGGAAGATGAGGTTCAGAGCAGGTCGGTCCATCAAGAAGCAACTGCAGGAATCACCAGGAGGGTGCTGGGAACAAGGGTGTTCTCATGTCCACCCATAATTCCAGACGGTCTCCACCCCAAATCTGTAGGGCTAATATTCATGATCTGAGATCACAGCCAAAAAAAAAGTGCCAAACTCAAGAGTATAGCTAAAGAGAGATTGTTAAAAAGAACTGCACACTTAGAGTTAAGGAAAACATGAGAGAATGCTGAAGTATGTTAAGACTTGGGATTCTAGAAGCTGCTGTCACCTGCCGGCCTAATGATGCAAGCAAAGCAAGAAATCACTAGAGGGGGCAAAATAAGAGAGCCACTGAAAGATGTTTCATTCTGTGGATGAAACCATCCCCTACAATACAGCTGTGTTCTAGCAGGAAGGATGCTGCTGCAAAACAGGTCATGACCTCTTTCCTCCATTCTGTGCTGGTGCTGGTGCTGGTGCTGCTGCTGATGCTGCTGCTGCTGCCTGCACCAGTGGACAGAAAGCCTAGTTAATATTCTGGAGCCCAGGGCAGAGAGAAGAGATTGGATGGTCAAGACTGCTTAGCACTATTACTGTACTGCCTTCACAGCTGACTTCTATTCTCTTTTGGCATGTAAGGAAAGGGATGTTTCCCACTCTAAAGTCACCTTACAGCATATATTAATTTTTTTTTCTTGTTTAATGGGGTTTTGGATATTTGGGCATATCTCCATGCTCTGATATATTACCAAGCATTTATATTCCACTGTCATTGAGTTTATGCAAAGATCATTTTCTGTTAATTTGTGTACCAGCTATATATGACCTAAAAGACAGACTATGTCACAAGCATTTTTATTTCCCTTAAAAACAGTGAAAAGTCAGTCATTTGAAAGTAAGCTGTAAAACATTTGCCTTAATCAGGATTAGTATTTCTATAGCATGGAAGAAAATAAAAACATTACATGAAGACTATGAGAGAACATATTATAGGTATCAACAACATAACCATAGAATTACTGCAGACACAATGTATGATGAAGGCCAGTCAGTCAGTCACAGATAGCTGATGTTAACTCTAAAGGAAAAAATAGTAAAACTCAAAGCAATAATGGCAAACCGAGTCAAAATAAACATGTCCAAGTAAACTTGGACAACTTCTTACTGAAAACTCAGAGGGTTTATATGTGCCTTTTATGTGTATACACACATGTGCAATATTTCGTTATTAATGTTGTATGCCTTGATACCATGAGTCCTCTGGCATGTATTTCAACAGTATTTTCATTTGTAACACTGACAAAAGGAGAAAGACAAGAGTGTTTACAACTATGATGGGTTCCTGCAAGCAGAAACAGAAACATAATTTTGCTTTAATTGCCAAAATAATAGCAAAAAATCAATAATTGGAACCTGGATCACTCTAATTAGACATCCGCACAGCTTCAGCTCACTAAATATTTGCCAACTCTCTCATTTGAGTTATAGATCTTGCCATGTGGCAGGGATAGTACCTATACAGCAAAATGTTGTGAAGCTTTGTGCACTTTCTGAGCTATCACTTTAAAATGTGAGCTAGTGAATGATACATACTCCGCTGAAACCTGTACCGTAAAATGCCTATTATCTTCTGAGTTGCTATTAAGAGACAGACTTTTTAAAAAATAATAATTAAACTATATGTGCTATTCACAGGCCTGAAGATGATTTTCTATCATTAAACTTCTGCATAAATATGCTTCAATAAGCAATTAAACCAAAGGATCTGGTTTGCATTTTAATCCCCCCTTTTCTCTGTTAAGTCATCACAGTCATGTACCTTTGATCTTGTAGTCATTTCTGGCACCAGATTCAGATATCACAAATGAATAATTATTACTTCATAGAATGGAATTCAAAGACAATGGAGTCTAATGAAATGGGGCTTTGTTTCACGAAGAAGTAAAACCTTTTCTAACAGTTGCAAAGAAAGAGTTCTCAGCACAGTGAAGAAATCAATTTATGATTGCACATCTTGAGACCCCCTTCTTGATGGTAATCTACCATCAAACACTGCATGGTTTGAAATTTAAAATTTTTTCTTGGAGAACTTAATGCTGTCTGTACTTGAATGCTCTGTTAGTCCCCTTCTGTCTGCCTCACATGGTTTTTCCCTTGCTTCTCCTCCACAGGCTGTTCCACCTCCCAACTTTGAGATGCCAGTTTCCATCCCAGTGTCCAGCCATAACAGTCTGGTATACAGCAACCCTGTCAGCTCACTGGGAAACCCCAACCTTCTGCCACTGGCCCACCCTTCTCTGCAGAGGAATAGTATGTCTCCTGGTGTAACACATAGACCTCCAAGTGCGGGTAACACAGGTAAGTCCTTCAAAGGCCGTAATGTTAAGAAGTTGTTGAGAGGAACCTCTTCTAGCAAAAGCTTCCTTACCTAGGAGGTGCGCTTTGGTTTGCCATTTATGTCCTTTCATTGCTTAACATCTGCACCTTACTCGACACTCTCTGTGACTCAGTAGATGTTCTCCAGAGTCTCTTTCATAATATTTTCTACCCCATATTTGGTCTTTTCTGGCTGTCAACTACCTCCTCCGGTGGCTATATTTTAACCACATTCTTTCTCAAACTGTGTGTCAAGTATCTAGTCCATATACTTTTGATCCTTGTCTCATCTACATAAAGTATCATTCTCTCTCTTCTTCCTATGGAAATGTCTCCTCCTATGTAAAGCTACTCTCTGTGTTCTCTCCCATAGCATGTGTCCCTATACGTAACTATTTGGGTCTTTTTTTTTTTCTGAGACAACTTATCCCCAGAATGGATATAAGGTAGAAAAGAACTGTGTGGTACAGTAGCATGACTTATGAGGAATATGAAATAAGAACACAGCTGAGTCAGAAATGCAATCACAAGGGCATGTCACATACTCAGGTACACTCACTGGAGATTTGCCTCTGCGTTATAAAAGATCCTTACTGCTGTTCAATTCACAATGACCTAGAGACATGAAATTACTGCTCAGAAAAAAAAAAGCCATTCTTAGTATGAGAATCCAGCTAAATATGTTGTGATGTACTGTATTGAATATGTGTCTTTTTCTCTACTGGACTTGAAGGATCTTGAAAGGAAGAATGCCCATTTGCTTTACGAAGCTCGCAGTGGGAGCTGATTCAGTGAACACTGAATATAACTAAGCCATTCCTTCATATTTCCAGAAGCAGCATAAAACATAATTGTATTTCTAAATCTCATGCAGCAATCCATTGTGTGTTTACACTCTAGCTTTAAGGGAGCACTCCACAGGGCACTTTCCCTAACTAAGCCACATTTAACTATACTAAGAGCAGCGTCTCTATGGAAGAACTTTTTTCTCTAGAAGAATGATAAATCTTGAACCACAGAAGTGTGTACAAGAGGGTTCACTGTGCCATTCCTTTCTGATCATATTTAGATGTATTTGAATGTCTTATTTATTAATCCATGTTCATTTATTGTTTTAAATTTGATACTTTGTCTTCAAAACTGCATTTGGTGGGAAATAGCCACAATTTTTTAAAAAATACATTAATCATTTTTTTCTGATTCCAAAACCTGGAACCAATTAATAACAATAAGCATCTCTTGGAAACAGCTAAAAGAAATCACAATTAGGTGATATTGCCACTAGTTTTCTAGATCTTGTTCTTTAAAAGTTTTAAATACTTATTATATTCAGTCTTAGTGAAAGTTCACAACTCTCATTAAGAAGCATAGCCATTATCACACTTAATCTACTTATTTATGTGTGTGCTGATTTTGATGGAGGTATGCACGTGCCATTGCCCATGTGTGGTTAATAGGAGGACAATGTCCAGGAATTAGTTCTCTTCCATGTGTGGGTCCAGGAGATGGAACTCAGGCCATCATGCTTTGTGGTAACTACTATAACCGGCTAAACCATCTTGCCAGCCTAAGATTTTATATAGTTTTTTAAATTAGCAAGGAATTAGCATATTTTTAAGACATGTGGCAGTGAAAGCTTTATTATTTCATTAAGTAAAATTCAATTAGAAATATTAGTCAACTTAATGAGAAAATAAAATTTATAATCAATTAATATTGAACCAAAATTGATACTATAAAATATACTTAGAAAGAACCTAGACACCAGATGTGTGGCCATCAAGGCATATGTGGAAATAAAGTGGGGTTTTCATTTTATTTGCTGTGATGTACCTCTTTAGGAGGAAACTAGACTTGAAAACAATAATGAATAAACAATTCCCAGACTGTAGTTTTCTAGTGTAATCGTTCCTAGAAAAACAATCTGCAAAATGTTAGTGAGTGAATGCATTTTTAACATTTGTGCACAGCATGTCACAATAAAGCAAATGTCAGCCCTCCACCTTAGGTAGAACTTTTTTAAGACTGCCTCTCAGGAGAGGACAACTGCTGAGTGCTGATGGCACTGTGCTCTGTTCCTTTGGCCCTTAGCCTTTCTCCTTTTGATCTTCCTCTTTACCCCATAGGTGGTCTGATGGGTGGAGACCTCACATCCGGTGCAGGCACCAGCGCAGGTAAGCTACAGCTAAAGCTCCTTCTGAAGGGGGAGTGGTTGAGCAGTAACTTACAAAAAAACTGTGTATTAACTGGATCTTCCTTGGTATAGCTTTAGCCAAGGCAAAGCAGACATCAACCTGAAGTGTCATGCCCAGTTTGTTAATGAAGACAATGTATATGTGTTAATTCTACAGTAAGAGACACTTCAGAAAAAATAAAGTAAAATAACTTCAACTGGTTTGCAGAGAATTGTAGATTCTTATCAGATCACTTCAGTCCCAAATACCACTCTTTAGGCAAGAGTATCTTAGGGAAGCTGTACTTCTCATGCTCTCTGTTAATCAGTTCCTAATTGAATCAGTCATGTCTACCCAAAGTACTGATATCTGGTACAATTCTAAAGAAGAGTACATAAGAAACAATGGGAATAAGGTTGTAATCATTCAACAATATTGCTAATAAAGCCATAATTGGCATTAATATGAGGACTCAGAGAAATAACCTTAATAGACTATGCTGTCACAAAAATCTTTAAATATATTTCATTTCTTAAGATTATCTTCAACAGTGATTAATTGTCTCATAGTCACATTTCTTCAGGTTCTCAAATTAACTTATAATATTGGAATTATTGAGATGTTGGTTTCCTTTTCAATGCAGATACATAATATAGCACAGTACTTTTAAGTGCCAACTCTGGTTTACTTTTAGTGTAAGAAGTAACCATGGTGATTTCTACAGCTGGAACATGCTATAAATTTAAAATAGGAGGCAAGCATGAATGACACAGGGTTATGTTTGAAGTGTCAAAAAAATCAAGTTTATTGAAATATGCATGGACAGCCTCATTAAAACACTTTGCTCGGGTCAAATATAATAGCCTGCTAATTATAAGAAAGAAGATAAGGAAAATTGGCATATAAAAACATTTTTATATGTATATCTATTGGAGGTAGTGTCTCTTCTGGGTGTTGGTTTTTTATTACTTCAGTAAGTTTTACAGAAATACTAAAACTATACAGAGAGTATGAATAACTGTAGCTATCTATAAATTTTTAAAGACTAGGTAGACCCAAACTAGTAAGCAGATTCAGTAGTCATTTTCTAGACACTGAATTTGTCATATTTGATTTTTTTTCACTGCAGAAAATACTTTGCAACTAATAACCTCAAAATTCAAGAGCCAGAAAAAGTCTAGACAGGTGTTTCCTAGATTGAAGTCCTGGCCACACACTGGTTAGGAGAGGAGGGAAGAGATTGGTTGAGTAGTCACAAGGACCAAGTCATAAGCTAAGAAAAGTAGTCTAGATGTCATGACTTTAACATTAAGCCAGCTTGATTACTATTAAAGAAACAGCCAGTAGTGGAAGTAAACACTAAGAAAATGTTTTTTTTGTTGTTGTTGTTTTTGTTTTTGTTTTGTAAATATGGAGGAAAAAATCTTTGTGTTACTAAACTTTGATGCAAATGCATCTTGTTACTATTTAATAGCAATGATGCTTTAGAATTGATGTTGAAAATAAGTGTTTGATTGTTCAGTTCTGCTGTTATTGTTAATTGCCTGTCAGCCTGCTAAATTTAATCATTCTCCAAGAATAAGGAAGATATTCAGTCTTCTAAATAGAAGTTTGCCATACACAGAGTGTAGAACCATTACAAAAACATCTCAGGAGTTAAACCAAGTCATCCTGCTACGTCAGAATGTATGCCATAGACACATGACACCTTATATCTAGAAATAGAAGGGATCAGGCTGGTGATATGACTCAGGGGACAAGTTTTTGCCAGGCTGGGGATAAAGCTCAGAGAGTAAGTGATTACCATTTGTGCCTGGCACTCTGAGCATTGAGGCATCTGTAATCATGCTGTGTTCCTGTGGAGGATGGGAGTAGACACAGGGCAGTATCTTAAAGCTCCTGGGCCAGCTAGTCCAACTTATATAGCATTGAACAACAGGAAACCCTGGTTCAAATGTGTGGAAGGCTTGTCTCCCCACATTGACTGTGGCACTGACCCCATGCCAAGAGGTCACCAAACATGCATACACACATTACATACATGCACACAGTGGTGGAAACAGAAACAACAAAGGAAGAACTGCGACTGCACCTTATTACTAAATATACTTTTCTGGTATATCATAGCCACACGTGTATAATTTTCATAGTTTCTGCTCAATGTATAAAAGTTACTTAGCCATTTTTTAGATAGAGGAAGCAGCCCTTTCTGACCCTGGTTCCAAGGAACACCTGTTGCAGATGCCATTTAGTCTTGAGCACAGCCATGTCCTGCTCTTACACTCACTCATTTTGCCTCCTTTTACATGCCAGCCAGTATCATATGTCAAGGCTGAATATATCTGTGCTGATGTCAGAGAATCAAATAGCACCAAGGGAAAGCAAGGCCAGTCAGAAAGGCTCTGCATTCTCAATGAAGAAAACTAAAGCAAAATTACCAAAAGATATCTTCCAAATTTTTAACATTGTCATTTAAATTCAAGGTCTCAGAGTTAGAACTTTTAAGGCCAAATGACAAGACTGCAACCAGATTAAATCCGTGAAGCCTTTGTTGTTGTTTTCCCAAATCAAATCCTCTCACGTAGTTACACACATACACACACACACACACACACACACACACACACACACACACACACACACACACACAAAGCAGCAAAGACATAGTTTCTCTAGGGGAGGCAGTAACTTACTGTGTACCTTAAAATTACAATCAAATAGATGAGCATTCTCTTTCTCAGCTCAGCTTGGTTACTTTCTCATCTGTGACTGAGCTGTTTTGTGGTCACCCTGTGAGCCACCAAGTCGCAAGGTATTGCCTAGGTTAACCCCTCCCCCTCCACAGCCAACCTAGTGTCCTGATTTGGACTCATAGTAATTACCCCAGATTCTTTCCAGAGCTTCCTTACACATATGTCTGTTCCTTGTCACATTCCCTAGTAGTCTCCCTGTGGCTGACCAGTCTTTCTCAAAGCCTCACACTAATGGCATGTCACCCTTTATATGCATAAAACTCAGCAATGAGCCCCTTCTCTTTCACAGTTCATCATGAGCCTCTTATCTGTGGCCCACCCAACTTTCCAGGCTTGCATTCTTTTCTGTCACTGCCCTAAAAAGCATCTTGAACTCCAACTTCACTAATAACAAACACTTGAACAGTTTGTAATATGCATTTTTTAACAAAACAAAAATTTAACTCAATCTACCTTTTAAAGTAGATGCTCCCATTATGTCATCTCTACGTATGGGTAAACCAAGGCATGGTGAAGCTACTTAATGGCCTAAAGTAGAACCCAGGCAGTCTGTCTCCAGAGCCTGTGTTTCTGACGACCTCACTGTGCTTTCTCTTTTCATGCCCTCCTCCCATGCCACCTGTACATTCCTAACTCTTCTTTGTGTCCCCTGATGTGTGATCTCGAGCACTGCCTGTCATACCTCTGCTCTGTGCTCGCAGGGCGGCCTGCACTGACATTGAATGCTTGTTCCTTTGCACTGTGATTACAGTCTCT
The DNA here is from genome assembly GCA_030556225.1 of Cricetiscus sungorus. Lineage (NCBI taxonomy): Eukaryota > Metazoa > Chordata > Mammalia > Rodentia > Cricetidae > Cricetiscus > Cricetiscus sungorus. The sequence goes on from JANBXA010000398.1 coordinate 45,092,364, forward strand.
GTGCATATCTCTCCTGGACACTGCCATTTAGGGCAGAACAGTCTTAGTTTGTCTCAGCTCAGTACATAAAAGTAGCACCCAGCAGATGTTCAGTAAAGTTTGTTCACTGAAGAAAAAAATTTCATCTCTGAGATATAAAGTGTTTATTAGTAATAATAAAGCTTCAATAATAGTAACCTGTATTAGTTAATAAATAACAGTAATAATAAAGCTTTAGGAAAGTAAAAAGTGAGAATATTTTTCCAAAATCTGTAGTTTTAGATACAAAAACCTTTGATCTGTACTTCACTAAGATAGTTTATTCATTTCAGACTGTGTAAAGTGAATGTCTAATTGATAAAATGACTGAGCACTGTTGGTTGATAAAGCAAGTTTTCCTTTAATACAGTTTGAAAAATAAACCAAATAGCTGATATATAGCAGAAAGTGAAGATGAGGATTGGTATCTCATACTATCACAAATTACTGCTTAAAACAATGAACCCCTTATCATCACTTAGATTGAAATAATTACCAAGAGGAAGGCAGGTTGTATGGAAGAAGTAATGAAATGAGATTGTGCTCTTGGTATAAGGGATATATACAGCAAGTCATTATAATACATTAGTAACGGTGACACTTCCAGCTTTCAGTTGACAGTTACTCATCCACGACTTACTGCTTTCCTCTCAACAACCAAAATGAGATGTCACTGCTTTTAAAATTACATTTTGTCATGTCTCTGTACATTAAAGCTTTTAACATGTTAATCTAAGTGGTTATTGATGATTGTAAGATCAAGTTCAGTTGAATTCTTGTAATCATTACATTTAATGGAAATAACCACTTGCACAGCCATACCTTGTGCTGGATCAGGCCCCATCAAAAGAATAACTTCTGGCTTTTTTTTATTAATATTCTTACCTTTTATAGAGCAGAAGGCGCACATATTTACTGATTCATGGTTAAGGTTTAATCACAGTAAGGGGAAGAACTTTAGAAATCATTTTGAAAAATTTAGAAAATATGACAGTCTACATAGCTATTTGACAATAAGACAAAGAAAATTTATGCATATTGGTTAATAATTTTAATTGGCATTCATTGTAAATTACATATAATTTTATACAAAAAGAAACTAACAGCTGTTTCTTTATTTTGATTGTCAATTGTTTACTATTTTATGCATTTGGCTGTCAAGCATTGCCACTTCTAGAATGCTTAATTTGCATCCGCTAAATAGGTGGAGACATGTGACTTGCAATGTACTGCTATGGATACACATTGACAGGCAAATACCTGGACCTGCTTTCAGAGTCGGACCTTCACTGCTGACTCAGCACTTTTAAGCTAAACACTCACACTGAAGCTAAGACACCATTATCCTTATACTCCATTTTGAAGGGAATATTTTATGATCATTGTGATCACATAATCACAAAACTACACTCTTTAAAATTCAGGTAGCAGTGAAAAGATAGAAAGTAGCACATTACTGTATGAAACCAAGTCGGGAGAGGCAATGAACAGGCAGTGCTTAGACACCTATACATTTCATATTCAGTGACTTAAAAACAATTGATGAAGTGACTAAAGTTCCCATTTATAAGGATGGCTTAGTAAGTTTGCACTTTGCTTTATAAAAAATTCAAATTGCAGCATTCCAGAAAGAAAATACACCAATTGGTTGCTTTCAAGTAAGAAAACTAATTTTAGTATAAAAATAAAATTTTCATGCCACTGTTTTGAGGGTCAAGGGGGATGTGTTAAAATTCCCAGCCAAGCTTTTATATCTTAAAAATATTGTTAAGTAAGATATGAGGAAAACTAGGCTAATTGATGGGTTCTGCTATGAAAGTTTAATTTTTTTTAGTCTGTACTGTTCAGAAGAAAGAGAGGAAGAGGAAGGAAGGAAGGAAGAAAGGAAGGAAGTCTAAATTCATTTTCAGTTTTACCTTGGAAGTTCCCAAAATATAAATAAAGATACTACAGCCTTCCATTATTGTTACCTAAAAAACTAAATAACAAGGATATTTTTTGGTTTTTTTATGTTTTATTTATTTACTTTTCTTATTTTACATATCCATCCCAGTTCCCTCTCCTTCCCTCCCATCCCATCCCCTCCCCACTCCACAGGGAGGGTAGTGCCTTCCTGGAGGAGTCAACAGAATCTGTCAAGTCATTTGGAGTAGGGACTAGGCCCTCCCTTCTGCCTCTAGGTTAAGGAAATATCCCTCCATGGGGGAATGTGCTCCCAAGTCCTTTGTGCCCAGGGATACATCCTGGTTCCTCTATCAGAGGTCCCTTAGACTGCTCAGGCATTCTAACTGAGACCTACATTCAGGGGGTCTGAGTGGGTTCAATGCTGGTTTCCCAGCTATCAGTCTGAGAGCCCATTAGCTCCTCCTTATAACAAGGATATTTTTAACTTAAAGCAAGGTTACCAAGATTTATTAAAGGGGAAAGAAAAAAACTTAGTCTTTTAATTGGTCAGTCTAGAGCATGTGATACAGTCACTGCCAGGAAAATCAGTTCCACTTTCCATGCACAAGACCTGGCAGATTACAGATAAAGTAGAGCCCTGCCACTCCTCTCTCAGGGCTGACTTTAGTCTGGGGAAAACAGGTCTAAACTAAGACTTAAGGGAACATGCCACAAGCTAACTCAGCATAGCATGTAAGTTCCTCCTTCAGCTCCTGGGCTCTGCCTTAACTCCTGAGGAGTCTGATTTCCAAAGAGAAAAAAAAGAAAATCTCTGGTCATAGCTTTCTGGAGCAGTGTTTCTCAACCTTCCTAATACTGTGACCCTTTAATTTAGTCCCTCAAGTGGTGGTGACCCCCAATCATAAAAGTATTTTTGTTACTACTTCATAACTGTAATTTTTTTGTTACTATTATGAATCACATGTAAATATCTGATGTGCAGATGGTCTTAAGCAACCCCTATGAAAGGATTGTTCCATCTCCAAAGGAGCTGAAATCCACAGGTTGAGAACTGGTATCCTAGAGTCTTCAAGCAACTGTTGGAACATTTCCTTAATTATTAGTTCTGATATTCCAAACTATGTTTGTTTATTTGTTTGTGACAGTGTTGCCCAGGCTAGTCAAGAACTCATGCACTCAAGTGATTCCCAGCTCTGGTCTTTCTGAATAGCTGGGGCTACAGATGTGGATGTACCACTATGCTGAGATTTTAGGCTGTTTTTATTTACCTGAATATCAATTATGTTTAGTAAAGTGATGTGAAAATTTGTATCTCCATTCATATCCTATACATTTGCTATAAGAATGGGACTGCTCAACCCAGGCTCCCTGCACATGTGTGTCAATTAGGAGGCCTAGGGATTCTATGGGGCCTCTGGTAGTGGATCATTGTTTATTCCTAGTGTACGAATGGACTTTTTGGGAACCCATCCCACATAGAGGGATACTCTCTCAGCCTAGGACCTGCTCCAAATGATATGACAGACTTTGAAGATCCCCCATGGAAGGCCTCACCCTCCCTGGGGTGCAGAAAGGGGATGGGATGGAGGTTTGGTGGAGAGCCTAACATAATATATTTTCCTTGAATTCCAATTCAATGAATATGCAATTGTGGCATCTCCTGTTTGGAAGACAGTAGGTATTTTAAAGAATTAGAGCTGGGGATACTAAAATCTTGAGCAGCAGTTTCAGTTTGTGTGCAGAATTGTCCGTGGGCGCTAAGGATTCACAAGATTTGTTTATTATGGCACCGTTTCAATTGTTTGAACTCAGTATTGAAGCGTTCAATGGTCTTCCTAAACACTGTGTTCTTCCTTTATAGTTTCTCACCCACATTATGCCAAAGAATGGATTCTGTTTTTTTCTGCACTAGAAGGAGAACCTTTTGGACTAACACAGCTATTACAGCAGTGGGAACAAATCTGTCTATGTCTAATTTACATATTCAAACATGATAGTGCTAATTTACATACCAAGCTTGAAAAAAAAACAAGTTTTTAGTTAGAATAGTATTAAGTCTAATGAAAATAATAAAGTCACGGAGCAAAGTTTTTGCCTTTGGAATTACTTGCTTTGGGAAAATATGCCATCGGCATACACTGAAAGTAATAAAATAACCCAAAATATGCAAGCTCCTTTAGAGTAGACATTCTTGTCTTTAAAAGGTGTAAAGTTTTACTGTACAAGATTAGTGTAGGAATCTCATGAGAGAGCCAGCACAAAGCACCTAGCACACTTCTCACTGTAGAGTAAGTTCTTGTTAATAAACGTTGGCTTTTATTGTATCCTTGGTCCAGTACCATTCATCAAATGTACACTACCCCATACTGGTGCAGTACTAGTCTCCTCAGAGATGTCAGGTCCAGGCTTGTGTCCTTGAGAGTGTGAGTAAAACAAGTGTAGTCATGACTCTGAGGCAGTGTGTGAACGCAGCAAACACTGTGCCACACATTTCACTTTGAACGTTATGAACTTCGTATGTGTTCAAAGCAGTTGTGTAAATGTTAAAACCACAAGTCATTATTCCTTCTCTTCTGTCACGTTCTCCCTAATTTATACTGTCTCAATATTTTTGTTTAGAAAAGTGACTGAAAGAAAGAGCGATTGTGTCAATAATGAAGACACCCCCTCATTTTTATCAAAGAGACAGCCCCAAAAATCTCAAGAAGTGAACAATTAAATGAGTCATAAATCTATCATTCACGGTTAAGTGGAGTTTTTTTTTCTTTTAAGATAGTAAGGTTTGATGCCATTTTTATGGCGCCATTAAAAACTATCCTTTAAGTCAGTACCCTAAGCACACAGATAGTCTAAGAGCCCACGAGCATGGAAAAATCATCCTCCTCTGCCTTTCCTGTGAATGGGGGCTTTTCCAGGGATGGGGAAATACACAAGGCACGCTAAATTTCAAACATCTGGTCTTTGTAGCACTGCAGTGGAGGCCTGCATTTGGATATGTATCAAAGCTCTCACATTTGCTTCCCGGGTGATTGCAGAAGCCGCCTTAGCTTCAGTCTCTTCCTTCGCTAAAAGTTGGGTGACAAAGGAGGCCCACATGATAATCAGGGCACAGGAGTACACAAGGCTGCTTTGGCATGGACCCCTTTCCTTGGGGAAGTTACTTTGTAGAAGTTGAAGCCCTCTGCTTCCGCTTCAAGATCAAGGGAACAGCACACGCTCTGTGAAAAACAATATCCACTTGACTGATAAAGCATACGTTTTACAGAAAGTGTATAGCACACCACCACAAGGCTCAGCAATAACGTTTGTCACCCATTCATGAGAAGCTGAGACAAATCCCCAGAATCTATGCAAAGGCAAGACTTGGCAGTGTGTGTCTATAACTTCAGTGTTTGGGAGACAGAGACAGGAGGATCCCCGAGCATTCCCACCTCCAGGTTCACATAGAGACAAGGAGAGAAACTGGAGGTCAACCTCCGTCCCCTCCACACACACACATACACACCAGAAAACAGACAACAGTTATCCAAACATCAAAGTCAAAAATGCTAGGTGTAAAACCCTTGACACTGCCTATCTGCTGACGCAATACAACAGAGATAAGTCTCTTAGAAATATGCGCTGCTCCCAAGGTGGAACACCTTCGAGTAGTTTTCAAAACCCGCAGCTGAAGCAAGGCCTCACTGGGGTTCCTTCACAGTGAAGTTATCTGTTATTATACCTCCACTGAGAATCCCCAGAAAGAGGAGCAACAGGATTCTGGACACAGGAATCTATAATCACGAGTCTTCAGTAGATCTGATTTAATCCATCTACTGCAGGCAGACTTCTGACCCAAATATCACCTGGTTGCCTCTTAGAGCCATCAATAAAAATGAACTTTTTTAAGCAAAATAAAAACCCTTATTTTGATTTATAATAGCTGAAAATCACTCTTTTTTTTTCAAAATCTTAACTGGGTTTCAGGCATTCTAAATAGAGTGAGATGAGACTGCAATCTAGAAAGTCAAAAGATATCTAGGAATATATGTGCAGGTTTGAGACATAAAATGACACTTTTGGTTAAAAAGCTAGCTTGTAGTCTTAAAGCCTTTTAAAAGTCAAATGCAAAATTGGTTGATGGTGGTGACAATGTTTACATAAACATGGCAGCTCCTATTTAACAAGGCAATGTATGGAAAGTATTTTCAAAATGTTTCTAATAAAAGAAAAATTAAGGAGCTATGGGCATAACTCAGTGGAAGAGCATGTGCTTAGCATATGTAAGGTCTTGGGTTCAATCACCAACATAAAAAAAATTAAAATTACAAGCAGTCTAAGTGGGGAAAACACTTAGCTGGAGTAAAAGCAACAAATCAATACATGAAACGTTTAGCTGTGTCTTCGTCTTAATGTTTTCCTGTGGCAATGTGCCCCAAACTCTCCCAGATCAGATGACACGAACAAATCCCCACACAAAGCAATTCTGGCACACCTCGGAGCTAGATCAAAACAACTAATAATAGATCCCGGAAAATTCTAGACATTCTGTTGTTGTGTTAAGTGGCTTAATAGAGGCTTGTCTTTTTAATTGATAGTAAACAGGTAAACATCTTTATTCTTGATTTAAATTTTACAAAATCTCATTTTAAATCATGTCTAATCACCTACCCCAAATAGTATACTACAATAGCTGTTTAGGCTCTTCACACATCTAAGCCTATCATGTCCTGTTCATTGTAAGTGCTACCCAGGAGACCAGAAATTTTGCTTGACACATCATCATCCTGTACCTTATAAAATTTTCTTTCAAACCAGTCTTAATATGCCTTGTTTTGCTTTGCTTTATTTTGACTTGCTTAATTTCAGTTTGAGGTGCTAATGACTGAACCCAGGGTTTGTCGGCTTCCAGCTCTTTGACTAGGCTACATCCTTCAGCATTATTCTAACTATTTGTTAATGCCCAGTAGTATGCCCTTCAGATTTCTACATCTCCTTTAGCTTGGGAGAAGCTCTGAGTCTCCTGTCATCAGTCTCACAGTTGTCTTCCTTTATAATTCTTTGATTTTAAAATGAGGCAGTGTGTGAAAGCCTTTAGAATCTAGAAATTGATTTTCAGAGAGCAATGCAGCATACGCTTAGGGCATGGACATGATGCTTGAGTTCACATTATGTCTCTCTACAAGTGGATGGCTTTCTGATGTTTAGCAAGTTACTAGGCCTCCCTGTTCTTTGTTGTGTTGTTTTGTTTTGTTTTGTTTTGTTTTTTACTGTGCAGCATAATGAGATACTTTTAATATCTCATGGAGTTATTCTTATGAGGTCTTTTCTATCCATGTTTGTTATCAGCTACCTGGCACTGCTCAGGGGGAGGAGATAATGTGCATGTTAGATATCACATGATTGGCAGATAATGTTTCCAGGTGTTTGCTGTTGGTGGTGGTGTATGGACAGTTGGCAATGTCTGCCTTCAATTCACATTTCTCTTAGGTTTCACTTACCTCAAGAAACAGTGTTTTATACTGAGAAGGCAAATCTACCTTAGCCTCTTTTGTGCCCAGCTCCCAACTGCCAGTAAACTAGCCATGGATACTATGTCATCTATACCTGATTTACAATGTGCTGTGTGGTGTGTGCATCTTAACTAGCTTCCCTGGTAGCAGGCTAACTCCTTTTATGTGTGTGTTTCCTAATACACCAGATTAACAGTGCTAACCACTCAACCACTCTCCTTTGCTGCTCATTTCCTACTGGATAAAGTTTGGTAAGAGCTTAGGATAAAGTTAACATAATCTGAGACACTTGTGTTAGATAATCCCACTTTTCCAAATATTGAAAAGGCATATTCTAAAACAGTCAGTATTTTACCTTCACAGAGCACTTTCTTCCTCAAGTAGTCACGATTCATCAGACTTCACTATTTGTGCCCCTGTCTCTAAAACACCTTTCTTAACCTTCTATAAAACCCAGTTTACACTTAGTTGGTACTGTCTACCACCTCTTAAAAGAAGTTTCACTTAAGTAAATTTTTGAGAATTACCTTAAGAGAACCTGTGACAGTAAACATTTGTCAGTTTGAAAGATCTGTGTCTTCTTTCAGTTTTTGTTTCACTGGGGGATATGTCCACCTTATTTTATCCTACCACAAATGGCATAACACTATGTCCTATAAAATGATAAATAGGTTAGACAAGCTAAAAAGAGGCTTCAATTAACTCCTATAAACAAATTTAGTAGATGACAGTTATGTGGTTTGTGGGGCTTTCATATCATATGGCTGATAAACAAGTTTGTTTTATTGGTATACTTGGCCTCCAAAATATAATGTTGATCCAAATATAAGAGTCTTGCAAGTAGCATAAAGAGGAGAGACTCTTGATGTTCAAATTTAAGGTTATTCATTCCATTTTCAGTCATCACCTCTTGTTCCACAGTAACTCATCTCCTAGTGCCATTTCTTAGTAATTCCTAATCCTCTAGCTTACTCTGTAATGTTTCTCCAATATATGAAGCACTGTACAAAGGAACACAGTGTCACTGCCTCTAGCTACAGTGACAGTTTCGAGAAGAGTCAGTTCAGATGTGATCTGAAAGGCATTATGAAAGACCCACCAATGTAGCTGATCCTTAAAAGACAAATTTGAATTAAAGAGGAGAGTGAACACTGACAGTTGTTGAAGTAACAGAGGGAAGACTCAGGCGTATTCAAAGCATGGTAGCGTGGCTGTGGCCATTGCGAATTAGGTTAGACACAGTAGGTCAACTATGGGAAGTCCTGAGAGACAGGCAGGGTACTGACCCAACTGTGTTAAACAGTATATGGAAAAGAAAAAAAAAGGAATAGGACAGAAAGGGCAGTTAAGAATGATGCCCCCAGGTGTGATGGCCAACATGACACATTACACAGAAGTTTACATACATCTCAAACCCTACTGAAGCTTAATTTAGGACATGGAGAGGAATCCTTCAGCTAGAGAACAGAATAATAGGTGGAGAGTTTTGAAAGACTACGTCAGATGGGGATTGAAGGCTATATAAGAATGATAGCAATAAAAAAAATGCATACAGGCTTTTTTGAGAAAACTGAGAAAGATTTGGTATCTTGTAGATTATAAAGATGGAGGCAGGGAAGCAAAAGGTCAAAGTTGACAATTTGGAAGATACGACTGCCTTGCAAACATTAACTAGCCCCAGGTCCTACGATTAATTTCAGCTTTGTGTTTACTAACATTATGTGCTTTTATTATGATTGAAAAATTAAAAGAAAAACTAAAAAGAAAATGAAAAGACTCACAATACCCAAGTGTTCAAATCAGAGAAAGTTTTAGAATCATGGGCTCACAGGAGTGTGTGCTCTGCTGAGCTCTGTGTGACAAGGCCAAGTGCCCGCCTCATATCTTCCGCCAGGAGTGTGTTCTCTGAATTTACTGCTTCCTAAAGTAGGAGTGACTGAAAGCAAATGAAGTAGAAAACACGGAAAAATGTTTGAAGTTAACTGTGAGGAAAATTAACACTATATTTCAACTCTTGAATATTTACACTAATTTTGATTATTTACACTCCTGGAGCAACAAGTAGAATCTGCTATCCTTTACATAAGTTACATCGTGAAAGCTGAAATTGTTTTATAAGGAACAATGTTTTAATCAAATGAGACCATAAAAGCTTCACTGGACTCTAAAGTTGGTCTGTACCTCATTTTCCTATAATCTATAATCAGGAAACCCATTTGCCATACTTTATAATTTTTGTCCTTTTAAGTGGTCAGAAGACTGTGACATCTGCACACAGTCACGTCTAAATTGATAATTGTCCAAGTGGAGTATAATTTTAAAACACAGCATCAGGAAAGTTGAATCTGTATATTAGAAGGTTGTTGAGAGTGGCATTTCCCACGTCTTGACCCCTGAATTTAAATGTGACCATGCTCTCTGGTGAATTTATCTTAAGGTGGGACAGTAGCTTCCACACAGGGCTAAAGCATTCCGAGTGAGGAGGAGGCTGTGGTTTCCCAGCCAGCTTAAATGCAGGCTCTTCTTAGCAATAAACCACACACATGTATTCATCATTGATTTCCAAATGATAGGTTTCAATATCACTGGTCTAGGGTCCACAGTCTCACATTCCTGAATCTATATTATGCCAAAAGAATAACAATTTGGTGGCTGGAAACATAAATGGTTATTATACGGCTCCAAAATGCTAGCTGGCACAATATGCTAAAAATAGCAGAAATTCACTCATAAAAAAATAGAATTTATTTGTTCATAAAAATAACTATGCTCTAAAAATATAAATGTAAAAAAAATTGTCATCAGAGCTGAAAATATTTTAGATTCAATGTGTAAATACCTTAAAAAATATGTAACTAATCTTCTAAAGTGGTGTAATTTCCAAATAACAGGAAACATTTCAAGAGAGAAACAGAACAGTTTTTAATTCAGTTTTTACTTCGGAGGTGTTTACTGAGTGAAAAACCATGCATGTATGTTTCCTTTCTCCCCTCCTACTGCTGCCTCAAATCGCTGTTTTAAAATGTGGGCAGAAAGACAGAGGTTTTTTTTTTTTTTTTTTGGAATGTCTCTGAGCTTACCCTAGAAAATATTTTTAAAGAGACTTGTCACAGCCTCTGTGAAGCCTTTCCATTTTCTCACACTGGCCCTGTGTTTGTCATATCTCAGGACAGCACATTTCACGAAGCGGTTTTACTTCCTTTTAGCAGAATCACTCCTCCATGCAAACCAGCATCGGCTTCTACCCAGGCAGGGTTTTAGTTTCTTCTCATCTGTTCAGGCTTCATTGCACTGCTTAACTGACATTTCTTCTTCTTCTTTTGAAATTACTAGGCTAGTTTTCCATTTGATTGTTTATTTAAACCAGCTCTCACCCAGGGTTAACATGTACATAGCACATGTGACTCAGTGTGTCTGTCTGAACTTCACAAGACAGGAATGCAAGCTGTAGATGCCTTGGTTTTCTCATTTCCTTTTTATCCATGATATTCTACAATTAAATCTAATGCCCTAACACAAAACAATAGTTCAGGGAGATACATTAAATAAAAAACTCCTCTGAGTACTCTCCCTTACCCATCTTTTTTCTTAAGAATATAATTTGTTTATATTTCTCGTGGTGAGAAAAGGTAAATGTATTGTTTTATATAAGAACTTTTACTACCAAACACTGTCCAAATTTAACTATAACAGATAATTGGGTTTTGACATATTTAGCTAGCTGTAATTTAGCAACTTTTCTTGATGTTTTATTATAGAAGACTAATTTATATTCAAATTCAGTGCAAATTTCTTAAGCAACTACTTGGTAGTTGGCACATGTATTGGGGGTGTTTCGTTTGTTTTATTTTAGTTTTGCCTCAAGAAACTTGTTAATTTTATCCATAATTTAATCATTAGATTGAATATTGCAGCTTTATATATTCAGCCTATATATTTATTCATGAAACAAAACAGGTAAATGAATTGGATATGAAGAACAAATGTGTTTTGGATCACATGCTCCAGCTAGATTTTAATTCAAAAATTATCCCCAGAAGGACGGTTTGAGAAGACAAGAGCCAAAATGGGTTGGAAAGGACAAAAGAGGATGAATATATCAAAGTATATTGTATACATGTTTGAGCATGTCATAATGAAACCATTACTTTGTACAATTAATATCCACTTAGCAGAAGGTCCAAGTAAGAATCTTCTTCAAATAATCCTGAGCTTTCCTTTCCCGTCTCCTTGTCTCTACCTGAAGCCATTGCGATGGTGTCAAGAATGATCCACACCACTGGGCTTTTCCAGGTCCAGGCTTTCTTAGTGCCTGTAGATACATGACCATATAGGAGCCAGTTCTATCTCTGGCTCAGAATTGTTGGGTGGACTCCATTTCTACCACATTAACACAATCCGACTTCTGTAGTCCTCCATGGAGCACTCCCTTTGTAAGCAGATTCCTCCCAGTTTTCCTAAGGATGGTGGATAAAATCCTTCCTTAACCTTCCCCATACCCTGACACCCAAGTCAAGGCTTAACTATGTCTTCTCTTTGTTGAGAAGTAAATTAGTTCATTAACCTGCATTAGGCAACCTGTTCTCCCATAGAAGTTGAATCATGTATAGTCTATTTTGTTCTATGGGCATCTTGCCCTGGGTTGGCTTGTTTGTTTGTACACAAGTGTGGGTTGCTTTACTACAAAGGAATTTCAGAGCCTTGCAAGGCTATAGCTTTTTCTTTCCCTCTTCACTGAGTAGCATTTGGTCTCATCCTTCTAAGAGTAATAGATACTTGTCTTTGAGATGATGACAATAACAAAGAAGTGTAACTACCTCCTTTCGTGGCCCTCAGAAAACAACTGCCTGGTTATCTAGGGAGCGTTACTAAATCCAGCAGTGGGTTTCTCCTATTCTCCACGAGAAACCAGCAGATAGCTTTTTGAGTCAGTTCTTACTCTCTTTCCACCCAACTCCTTCACTGTTTCTGTCAGGGGAAATGAAAGCTTCAAATGCCCACTTTGTTAGGAAGAAGCTGAATATCAGATCCTAAGAGAACCCTAAGCCTTCACAATTAGTAGCTTTCCAAGTGTCTGAATGACTCAGGATTTCACTGGAGGCATCATAGCATCAGTGCCTGAGGGCTGTCACTTTGGAAGGTTTTCATGAACAGGAAGTCATGAAAGGAAGGCTTCAGGCTGTGTACTGAACTCGGTGAGAATGGTAAACCAGATGCAAGAAAGGCCATGGAGAGCATTCACTGAGAGCTGGGGAAACTGAACAGTAAATGTGTGTGCAGCTTCCCCTCCTCCTGCCTGCCCTAGAAATTACAGCCTTGCTGCTTTGCCCCTTCTTCATCCAAGGATGCACAGACACACAGAATAAAACCCAAACCAACGAACTGAAAGAGTGAGTCACTCCAGCCCGGCCTCCACCAAACTAGTCAATTAAAGTGCAGGACCAATTCTGTGCTTTTCTTAGATCCTGAACTGGCTGTCTGACTTTCTTCCGGGGGAGGGGAGAGATGAACTTAATAGGGGGGAAGAAAAGCATATGATATGTAGATTTCTGATCAAGTTAACAAAGATTCCCTCTCTTCTCACAAAAAAAAAAAAAAGTTTTTAATATTCTTCCAGAGGTGTATGAAACAATTAACTGGGTTGCTGCCTTTCATGCAGCCGTTAAAACAGCCTATGAGCTTTTGTGTGTTCCTATGGATGTCTCACAGTTAAGCTTTTCCTTTTATTCTCATACAGAATGTTCTTTTAAAACACGATTGAATCTAGATTGCTCCCTGAGCTCTGTCACTGTTTTGTATTAACAGGGAATGGATATGGCAACCCCCGAAACTCACCAGGTCTGCTGGTCTCACCTGGTAACTTGAACAAGAATATACAAGCCAAATCTCCTCCCCCTATGAATCTAGGGATGAATAATCGCAAACCAGATCTCCGAGTTCTTATTCCACCGGGCAGCAAGAACACAATGCCATCAGTGGTAATGCACAACTCTGTCCTTAATGTGTGTTGATGATAGCTTATCTGGATGTGTTTTGCTATTCTAGAATATGAATTTCTTAGGACGAACCAGACAGTTAACACTATTGACTAATGGTGTTTTTAATCCTATTGATGGGACTGTAGTAACTGATTTTGCATTTTCCTTTTCTATATTAAAAGAAATCCAATAAACACTTCTTCAGGGTTACTTTTCTGGAATAAGAAAAAACAATTCTTCCTAAGGTTCTCTGTTTATAGTTAGAAAAACAGTTCTACTACTGATCAAATCATATCCCATAGGAAGAGTAATTATGAAGTACTTTGTGAAAGTATTTTTACATTGTTGAGCTATCTTCTCACGATGGTGACAGTGAAAAATACTTACCCTGATTCCTAAAAGAATTTTTTTTATTAATTGGAAATCCCTTTCTTGGGTATCACTTCTTTAATATCTAACATACCACGTGCCTTTGCATTGTCTCAACTCATCTTTGCCTACACGTTCTTTATGAAAACTTCTAACCTTCAAAAACAAGCTTTGTTAAAGCCAAAAAAATTTGAGAACCAATGTTATATTTCATAACAAAAAATGTAGTGACATATTTTAAGGGAAAATGTAGAAATATAAAATATAGACCTCAGCATATGTAATATTCTAAGGTTGTATCATTTTCTTGCTTGTGAAACTCATACCTAAGGTAGAAAGAATATTGTGGTATCGAACTCAAAAACAAAGATAGATAGGTAGCTAAAAAATAGATGATAGATAGATAGAAGATGGATAGCTAGATAGATGGATGATAAATAATGTCCTCCAACTCAGCAGTATTTACCAGTGAGAACATTTATAACAAAGATTTAATAGGCAGATTTAAATCATTCTACACATATTTCTTTCTGTTTTTTTTTAGAATTCTCTGTTCTGTGGCATGCTTACGAGTAAAATAGTTCTGTGAACTGATTGGTTTATTATTATATTCATTTTTTTAGTATCTAGCCAAAAATCAAATAATATGTGACATTCCCTTTAGAAAAGACTGGGTCTAATAAATAAAACCTCCCACAGTGATGCAGTCAGTGTGGGCCAGGCATGGCAAGCAGTGTTTCTCAGCAGATTTATCCCTCGTCCCTTAACACTGATGCATTCCCATGGATTCTGCAAGTGGCAGGTCGTGTCCCTCTTCTGGTTGTCAGATGTGAGCCCCTTTCCCTCTAGCAAGTAGGGTTTAAAGTACAGTCCTTTTATTTTTTATCAAAATATGGTGGCAAAATAATGAACATGGAGACCCTGACCTGTGCTGAGACCCAGATAGATTGCATTCCCTTCGAGACCAGCCCCTCACTAAGGGAAACAAAGAATGTCTTTGTTAAGGAGATGTCATTGGAATCCGGTGTACAAAGCTGCTAAAACTGTTGTGTGTACCAGGGGATGCTTCTCCTTTTGTTGAAAAGATTTCACAGTTACAAATATTTACAGACACTAATTAATAAACTCCTTCCCCATGCTCTCAGTCTGAGGATGTGGACCTGCTGTTGGTAAGTGGTAAGAATGTTTCCCTTGGAGGGCATGTTCAGGAGGATAACAAAACTACTTTAGTGTAAGGTGCCAGTTATGATCAAATGGAAGGAAGTCAAATTTACCTTACTGAATGAGGTTATTGGTTATGCTTAAGCATCATTAATTCCTAGGGTCTCTGACAGATGAAAAGGAACATCTGGTTTTTGTGGGCCTTTTTCCCCCGACCCCACCTTTTAACTAAAGGCCATGTTTTAAATATTTTCAGACTGAACTAACTCTAAAATTCAAACACACACACAAAAAAAATATTTCTTTAGTTATCAAACAGTAAAATGCCTATTTTTCAAGATTTAAAATACCGTTATTCTAAGCGAATGCATCTTTTACCTCCTTGTTATAAGGAGCTAATTACTGGCATTAGCTACTTTGCCTTCTTTGAAAGGAAGTTTAGAGGCTGAAAAAAGTGGTCAGAGCACCACCTGCTGGCCAGAATACAGCATGAATCCATATCTGTCAGCTCAGCAGCATATAGAGCTAACTGATCATAAAACCCACTGTGGTTGATTTTAATTTTTTAATTTGCATTTGAATAAAACTGAAACAATAGCAGTACAGTATACATATTTCATCAGTTCTCAACATAGTCTGTTTTTACCCATAATAAAGCTATGGTACTTGTTACTAGTTCAGTTGCCTAGGAGATACTGATGTAATGGGTTACTATGGCAACAGCTGGTCTCTTGAAGGATTGTAAATGATAGGGTTGGCAGAGTTCATAGAGACACATGTTAAATGATTAATTTCATGAGCTTTGTACCAACTTATTTCTTTATGTGAAAAACTAATAGTGAGACCTAGTATTTTGAACTTTTTAAAATCTGACATCTATAATGTCCTTTTATTTACTTTAAAAGAATCAAAGGATAAATAACTCCCAGTCGGCTCAGTCATTGGCTACCCCAGTGGTTTCCGTAGCAACTCCTACTTTACCAGGACAAGGAATGGGAGGGTATCCGTCAGCCATTTCAACAACATATGGTACTGGTGAGTAGCTTTGCTATGTGCAAATATTACAGTAAACACTTCTTTGAAAAGCATATTTTAGAAGTTATTTTCTTTACCCTGTAGGGAGCTTGTGTGGTGCCTGTGTCCAGACCGCACTGTACCATTGCATGCTTTACAAAGGCAAAGCAATTGTCTACAGTGCTTTTTTAAGTACCTGAAAGTTCTATCCCCCAAAAATAAATTCAAAATGTCAAGAAAAATGAGCTACTGTTTCTTTACTGTAACACAGAGCTCACTTTCTTGAGATTTTTAAATAAAAAATATCTTTCTGGACCATAAAACAAGTGTATACATTACACTTTTAAAGCAAAGTTAGTGTAATAAACTATAATTGCAGGAGCTGTCACTTGAAACCTTTTGTGAAATCCTTACTTGGGTGAATATTTTTCTTTTTAAATTAAAATTGTCCCTGGTGGTTTTTCTTCTTCTTCTTCTTCTTCTTCTTCTTCTTCTTCTTCTTCTTCTTCTTCTTCTTCTTCTTCTTCTTCTCTCTTCTCCTCCTCCTTCTCCTTCTCCTTCTCCTTCTCCTTCTTCTCCTTTTCCTCCTCCTCCTTTTCCTCCTCCTCCTACTCCTCTTCCTCCTCCTCCTACTTGTCTTCCTCCTCCTCTTACTCCTCCTTTTCCTCCTCCTCCTACTCCTCTTCCTCCTCCTTCTACTCCTCTTCCTCCTCCTCCTACTCCTCTTCCTCCTCCTCTTACTCCTCTTCCTCCTCCTCTTCTTCCTCCTCCTCTTCTTCCTCCTCCTCCTCCTCCTCTTCCTCCTCCTCTTCCTCCTTCTCCTCCTCTTCCTTTTCTTCCTCCTCCTTCTCCTTCTCCTCCTTGTTCTCCTTCTTCTTCCTCCTTCTTTTTCTTTTTCTTGTTCTTCTTCTTTTCTCGAATCAAAACATTTGACTTAAGCATGTTTTAGGAATTGAAACTGTTTAATTTTGTTTACCAATTGACAGTTTCCACATTAAGTGTCTCCTCCTCTCCTTCATTCCTTCATCTAGAGTACTCCCTGAGTAGCGCAGACCTGTCATCTCTGTCTGGGTTCAACACTGCCAGTGCGCTTCACCTTGGCTCTGTAACTGGCTGGCAACAGCAGCACCTACACAACATGCCACCATCTGCCCTCAGTCAGTTGGGGTAAGCAATATTTGTGTCTTTCTATCGTAACCAGAAGTTGTGTTTTTAAATGATAAAGGCCTGTCTTTAACAACATGCTTTCGTATCTATTAAAGGATGTAGAACGTGATTTCTGTGAAAGACACTTTCAGATCACATTTCAAGTAGCTTAGATATCGCTTCACAGTTTTGTTTGTTTGTTGTTTGTTTTTGTTTTTGTTTTTACATGACTGGGAAGCACTAATAGTTAGGCACACTCTTTCCTTAATGTGTGAGGCTCTGTTTCCTTCTACCTCTTTTGGTGATGGAGCTTTGGATTAGATTTCTGCAGGGTTACATTTTTTTTGGAAATTTTGAAGGTATTTATAGTTATAATTCTTTACATTTTGAGCTGAGGCTCTCTAGCATAAACTACATACTTTTTTCTCTAATAAGAACCTAATGTTCATAGAATCAACTGTTGATTTCTGTACAGGCTTTAAATATGTGTAATGTTAATTAGTAGGATAGTTGTCTAGTTATATCCATTGTATTAAAATATATGGGCAAATACTAATTAACACATGCAATACTAATTACTGAATTTGGGTATAAAAATAACTTTTGTTTTTTTCTGGTCAAAGTATGTATCTTTCTGCCCCCTTGTGGTAGCTTTGAGATGCATCATAGAAATGACTTCTGTCATTTATCTATAGGGAAACTCAAACTCTAAAATGCCCTGAATCCACAATTCGCACTTCATCTTATAACAATTAAACAAGCCACCTCATTTTAATTTGAAACAATAATTACAGAATCCAATCTTTAAAAACAAATAGGACAAAACTACTTAGAGATGAATTCTCATATTTTAGAAACATCCTACATAACCCACCCCACATTCAGTTTTCTATTGAGCCATTTTAGTTATGAGTTAGTAATATTAATTAACTAGTTTTGTATCTCTGTGCCTAGGATCTATTTATTCAAATAAAATTCCCTAATTGCTACTATAACTTCATTGCTCTTACCTTATACTCTCCCCTCCCCCCCGAACTTCATTTAGTATTGATGTAACACAGATATCAGGTACCATTCAAGAGTCACTTGGTATGGCCATCCCACTGACACATCACTGTCATTGCAAATCTTGCCTTCCATGTGCACAATAAAACAAATGTATGTGGCATTATGGCTGTGCCTTCTGGAAAGAGTGCTGCAGTTAAAAATATATGAAATGTTGGTCAACAATGCTCTCTTTAAGACATTTAAATCTTCTCTCCAGTGCAAGTAGATTCTAATAGCAATAACTCTTCTGGAAATTATCACTAAGTACATAATACTGTCCAGACAATTTTTATATTTATACACAGCATCATACTAACCTACAATAATAAGGGAAACGGTTCCTTTCTAATTTTTCACAAAATTCATCTGTCAAAGCACTAAATTCATCCTCCAAGGTATTATCCATGTCAAAAACCCATATAATGACCAGCCAGATGGCTCAATGGCTAAAGGTACTTGTCACAAAACCTCCTTGACAACCTGCCTTTGATTACTGGCACCCACATAATGGAAGAAGAGAGTAAACTCCTAAAGGTGTACATGCACTTGCGCTCACATACACAGGATAAATGAATACATAATACAATGTTATGCCATGTCATTTTATTGGAATGCCATTTTCCTTTGCTTGAGAATGACTCCAGATCATTTTTAATTATGAGGGTATACATATATTTGTTATTTTGACCCTACACACAATTTAAAAAATTACCACACGGGGAAACATAACTCTCTACTACCCTTACGTGAGAAGGGAATGAGTGGTACCCTAAGACTAAAGAGTAACTGAGTTCCATCAGCCAAGCCTTCCCCTTTTTTCTTCCAAAGCCAGATCTTCTTGTGCATAATTTGAATCGTCTGTGAGCTGCAGTTGCAGTCAATCACTTCCCTCACACCTCACACTGATAGGATGACCAAGTCTTTACTACATCTTTGCAGACAGCACCACTTCCTGCCTCTCTCCTCCTGTCACCATATGCCTCCTCCTTCATCCCCTCTCACAGTAGCTATTTGTGAGGTGTCTTGCGATAAGTCATCTCATCTTCTTACACAATGTTTTGTAGAGAACTCCAGAGCATAATGTTTATGTAAAATAAAGTATGTAAACTGCCTTAATTCCTTTGAGAAGCAGTTCTCAGCCTGTGGGTCAAAACTCCTTTGGGAGGGTTGTGTACCAGATATCCTACATATCAGATATTTAGATTATGATTTACGACAGTAGCAAAATTACAGTTATGAAGTAGCAATGAAATAATTGCATGGTTGGGGACACCACAACATGAGGAACTCTATTAAAGATCAGAGCAAAGGAAGGTTGAGAACCACTGTCTTATAGATTAAATCAGTTAAAATGATTGGTATATTTTCCAAGTCAAAGGGTCTAACAGATTTGTGCTTAGTATGTAGGTACTTTAAGCAAAGAATGGAATAGATTTTTAGTTCCACCAAAGTCAATACCTTCAGAATCCTAAAATGACTACTATAATTCACCAAATTGCAAACTATAGTAAAATTCTTCATTTTTGTTAATGAAAACCAAAATGTCCACTTTGTCCTTTACAGCATTGTCTGCAAAGCTAGGTTTGAGAAATTCTGTAGTATCTATTTTATATGATGAAGTTAGACAAGACACACACATTAATTTTATGTAAGAAGAGCCATTCTTAGTGAGGGAGTCACAGTTTTACAGACACAGACCTTGACTTTTAGGTACTCTTTTGATGGCTGTCTCGAAAATTACAACCTGTTTTCTGGAAGTCTGTCCACTCACTTTCTTCATTGATGAGAGTGTTCGATACATACTGAGAGAGGGAAAGAGAGAGAAATTAAATGGAGATTACTTTTAAAGGTCAGATTTTGTGGCTGTGTGTGGTTCCAGTCTTAGTCTGGTCTATATAGTAAATTCCAGGTCAATCAGGGTTATGTGGTAAAACCCAGCCTCTAGAAAAAAAAAAAAAAAAAAAAAAAAAACAGTGAGGCTCAGGGACTGGAGAGATAATGGCTCAGGAACTAAAAGTGCTTACTGGTATTACTCAAGACCCAAGACACCCATGTCAGATGGTTCACAACTACCTGTAAGTCTAGCTCCAGAAAAGCCAATGTCCTCTTCTGGTCCCTAGGCACACATATATACCAACTCATGCAGAGACACACACATATATTCATAAATAAAAATAAAATGAATCTTTAAAAAGAAATGGCCTCAAGTGAGCCTGATGTGGCAACCTATAATCCCAACACCTAGGAGACCAAGACAGTAGGATTAAAGTTTGAGGCCAGACTGGCATACATAATGAGACTGTTTCACAGAAGAAAAAGAAGATAAATATAGTAAGAAATCCTAATTTTCTTGGGGTGGTAGAGTGAGAGGAACTATCTCTAATAGCCGGTCATTGGGTGGCACACACATTTAATCTCACAGAGGCAGATCTCTATGAGTTTGAGGCCAACCTGGTTTACAATACAGAGAAACCCTGTCTCAAAAAAAAACCAAAAAAAAGAAAGAAAAGCTATCCCTATTTATTTCTGAATGGTTTTGAGGAAGGGTTGTTTTCCCAGTTTAAAATCCTGTGTAGTGGATTGGAACTAGCACAGAGACCCTGACAGGGTACCTTATACACCTGACCTCTTCCCGCCTCTCCTTCTACCTCTCTGTCACCCACTTACACCTGTAGCATCTCACAGTTGTCTGTGGCTCTTTTGTTCTCAAGGACAAACTAGAATAGAGACAGTTAAATGGTGTGAATGCTGACTTTTGTCAAGAAAGTACTCCTTTGACAGCAGAGATTAACTCTGGGTTGCACTCTACACTACACTGAAATGACATTGAGGTGAAAAGACCATTTATATCTCTTTACTGTAGATTTAGTCCCCTCAGCTACACAGCTCAGAAGAGACCTTTCTATATGCTTAGTGGCAAAATGAAATCCCACCACCAGATAAACTGTTCCAGTTAGTAAAGAGAACCACCAGAAGTTCTTTGATCTTCGGGGGGGGGGAGAGACAAGATGCTACTAAACTTCTACACTGCCCTTGATATGGGGAACTGAAGCAAATAAAAGGGTAGTTCAGCTTTCGGGTGGCATTAAAGAAACATCACCTTACTCACATAACTTTTAATTTAATTGCCATAGATAAGTTACCTATGTGACCCAACTCACTAAGTTTTTAGAAATTTCCCTTTCTACTGTGTTTAGAGAAATGCAAATTAAAATGTCAAAGAGTGAAGAAAAGTATTTACTGATGTGCTGTGTCATTTCCAGCCTCCTAATTGACATTCGTTATTAAGTGCCCATATGATCCACAGCAGAAGCATTTAATTAAATGTTAGTGAAATGGTTCTTCGTACCCAGAGCCAGGAAAACTCTTTCTTCCAGAAATCAAAAGAGGATTTCCACAAACATCAAAATGAATCATTAAATGACTTTGAAGCAGTATAAAATAGTCCACCATCATGGAGCCTTTGAAATCCGGGCTCTCCTGCCCCCATCTCAACAGTCTCGATTTAAAGACCATTTAATTAAAAGTCTCAGAAAATTAAGAACTAATATAAACTAAAATAACAAGCTTCAGATAAATAGTTCCAGGAGTAAACAGAGAAGGAAAACGGTGTGCACTGGGAGTGAGATATTGGTCTAAGTGCTCAGACTGCCAAAGAAGGAAGGGCTCATTAAAGCAGCAAGGGACTCTCTTTATATTGTCCTCCATGTTAGCCCAGCTATTAATAAGAGGGAAGTAATTCCTTGCCAGTAGGTGGTGCTTTTGTATAAAACATTACTCAAAGATAAATTCGCTTCTGACTAATTTTATATCTGTGCACCTTAATCCTTACCGAATCTCCCAAAAGGCCAGCCCCAAATTATTCCACTTTTCTCTGAAATGTACTCACACTGTTTCCCTGCTCAGAAAGACACATCTAGTCCTCCCCATTAGAAATCAGCACAATTACATACTTGAATAGGTAGGCTTGGTTTCTTTTGTTTCAAATTCACGTGCCTGTACAGTTAATTATTTTTTGTGAGTATCCCTCAGTTAAAGGGACTACTGTACTTTCTTGACACTGCAGTCGGGTTAGCTTGGCTCTGGCAATCAAAATGCAGCAACAACAACAAAAAAACATTTTAAAGTTGATGCAAGGTGACCACAGTTTGCCCTGATCAAAGTCACTGATTGCCTAGCAACACTTAAGAGCTTAGTGCTTCTTTCTCCAGAATATCATGTCACAGTCCCCCCCCAAAAAAAAAAAAAAACACTCTTTGGAAATCAGTGAGCGTTAGAAGGATAGTAATAGCATGTTCCATCCTTCTTTCGCACACCCTTTCCTTAAGAAACAACAGATTCACCAAATAATATTACTTATAAATTAAGAGGCCCTGTGTACCCCATCATTACTCCTGCTTAGCCAGAGTAAGGTTAGAGAAAACAGATTTTCCTCCCATGCAACTGCAAAAGATAAAGAAAGTCCAGCTATATCAGTTTTAGTGAGATGTTTTAAACTGATATTTAAATTTTCTGCAGATAATATTCGGTCCTATACCTCTCCTTTGCCCTCCCAAGCTTTACATAGGTTATCTATGCTGTATAACATTTCTATGTTGTGTTCATTTGAAATTCAAACTGTTCACTTTCCCTTAGTACTATATAACTCCACCTGTATGGGCATATTAATTGAAAGGAAAGGAAGCTTATATCAGTATAAGTTTTTTTAAAATAATTTTCAAATGCAGGCATTAGTAAACTAGGAGAGGCTGGTTCAAAGTTAAGCACTATCCCCCAAGGCTTAGAAAATCAGAGATTGGAGATGGTACAGGGAAAATTCTATGAACATAGAATGACTTTTGTATCATGTCTCAAACCTTAAAAAATAAAGACAAAAAAAAAACACAAAACTATATGGTTTCAGAGTCTCTTGGGGCTACAGATCATTCATGAGGCCTGGGCCAGTTAAGTAGCCTGTTTCCCACCAGGCACAGGCATTCTCCACCGCTCTAGGCAGTGCCTAGCCGCCCTACTCACTCTGGGCGTGCACTAGAGTCTATGCAAGTCGTTAAACTGATATGTTTGTAATGTGAGTTCCTGGGGCCTGCAGGCCTCCTCCATCTGTAACTGGGTTTCCTTTCCTCCTACAGAGCTTGCACTAGCACTCATTTATCTCAGAGTTCAAATCTCTCCCTGCCTTCTACTCAAAGCCTCAACATCAAGTCAGAACCTGTTTCTCCTCCTAGAGACCGTACCACCACTCCTTCGAGATACCCACAACACACGCGCCACGAGGCGGGGAGGTCTCCTGTTGATAGCTTGAGCAGCTGTAGCAGTTCCTACGATGGGAGCGACCGAGAGGATCACCGGAACGAATTCCACTCCCCCATTGGACTCACCAGACCTTCGCCGGACGAAAGGGAAAGTCCCTCAGTCAAGCGCATGCGACTCTCTGAAGGATGGGCAACATGATCACATTATTACTTAATAGTTTTTTTTTTTTTTCTTGCAGTGTGTGTGTGTGCTATACCTTAATGGGGAAGGGGGGTCGATATGCATTATATGTGCCGTGTGTGGAAAAAAAAAAAAAACCGTCAGGTACTCTGTTTTGTAAAAGTACTTTTAAATTGCCTCAGTGATACAGTATAAAGATAAACAGAAATGCTGAGATAAGCTTAGCACTTGAGTTGTACAACAGAACACTTGTACAAAATAGATTTTAAGGCTAACTTCTCTTCACTGTTGTGCTCCTTTGCAAAATGTATGTTACAATAGATAGTGTCATGTTGCAGGTTCAACGTTATTTACATGTAAATAGACAAAAGGAAACATTTGCCAAAAGCGGCAGATCTTTACTGAAAGAGAGCAGCTGTTATGCAACATATAGAAAAATGTATAGAAGTTTGGACAGACCCGGCAAGGGGTGGCCATTGGTAAATGTTAGGAACATGCCCGGTCACCTAACATCCCGAGGAAGCTCACAAACCTGCAGGCATATCATTGGCGTATGGCACTCATTCAAAAGGATCAGAAACCATTCAAAGAGGACCATACCTACTTTAAAAGAAAAGAAAAGAAAAAAAAGCAAAAACAAAATACAAAAAAAAAAAAGTGTGGCGTTTGAGAGCTAACGTATTTAATTAAATAAATAAATCTGGGTCTGCATCTCTTATTAAATAAAAAAAAATATAAAAATATGTACATTACATTTTGCTTATTTTCATATAAAAGGTAAGAAAGAGTTTGCAAAGCATTTGTGGCTTTTTGTAGTTTACTTAAGCCAAAATGTGTTTTTTCCCCTCAATAGCTTCGCTAATATTTTAAACAGTCCTGTAAAAACCCACAGAGGACTTTTTGTATAGAAAGCACTACCCTAAGCCATGAGGAATTCCATGCTTTGCTAACAAACATAACTGTTTTCTCTTTGTAGAAGTTTTGTTTTTGAAATGTGTATTTCTAATTATATAAAATATTAAGAATCTTTTAAAAATCTGTGAATTAACATGCTTGTGTATAGCTTTCTAATATATATAATATTATGGTAATGGCAGAAGTTTTGTTTTCTTAATAGCGGGAGGGGGGTATATTTGTGCACTTGCACACTTGAGTAACTATTTTCTTTCTGATTTCTTTTACTCTGCACACATTTTATAAGTTCAAGGTCAGCTGTCAAAAGGATAACCTGTGGGGTTAGAGCATATTATATTGCAACATCCTAAATTGTTTCTAGAACATCAACAAATTATTGGGTCAACTGACATCCATTGTATATACTAATTGGTTTCTTTCAAACTATTTTTCTCTTGTTTTTGTTTTTTTGTTTTGTTTTGTTTTGTTTTTGCATTTTATCAAAAGCAGGGCCCCTTTCAGATCTCTCCATTTCACCACGCATCTTGGAATTCAGTAAGTTCATATCCTAACTTGCCCATATTCTAAATTTACATGGTTCATGTTCCAGCCTTGAATTTGATGTTTCTTAGAAATATGCCCAGAGTAAGTTGGGTCACATGTCCTGCAAGTTGGGCCCTAGGAACAAGAGATGTGAGTTTACTTGGTGGATAAGTTACAGATTTCTGTAGAAGAAAAATGTGCAAGACTGGGTGCTACAAAGGAGGAAAACAGTTAAGGGATGGTTACTTGTCGTCCACCTTCGTGATTTTAACTGACCCGTTGAACAGCCTGGTGTGTCAGGACCCCCAATGTCACTTCTGCATAAAGCATGTATGGCATCTATTTTTTTCTTCAATAAAGAGATTTAATATCCATTTCAAGAATTCCCATTCAAAAACTTTCTCTATGTCCCTTTTTTTTAATTTTCATGATAATTTAACTCTTGTCTAATATTTGTGTGTGAGGGATTAGTTTTCAGACCCTTTAAAAGTGAGTGCCATAAGAATCAATATATAGTGTTTAATAAAGTGATATTTCAGGCTAGGAAGAGATTTTCTTCTCTTGGAATGTGAAGATCTGTCGATTCATCTCCAGTCATCCATACTGACATGCAGAGCAAAGACTATGGTAAAAAAAAAAAAAATCAGTCCTGCTAGATCATGTGTAGGACATGTTCATCCATTCTTATTTCCTTTTACCTGCATAGTTGCTATGTGTTTCTCACTGTAAAAGGCTGCCGCTGGGTGGCAGAAGCCAAAAGACCTTATTAACGAGGCTATATTTTTCTTAACTTGATCTGCAATCCATGATTAGACCACGATGCACCTTTGGTTGTATCCGTATAGGATGCTAGCCTGCCTTGTAGTAATGTTTTATATATTAAAAATAAAATAAGGACATCAGTCATTTCATATATATCCCACTACTAAAGGTATCCATGGAACATGAAGACTAGTATTTATGCAGAAGAAAAACAGGAAAATATCCCTGCAAACATGGTTATCTATGCACCTGTTTGCATGTCCGTGTGTGCACATGAAGTGAAAATGAAAATCAGTCATTATTTCACTCCAGACTTGATTCCATCCTGACGATTCATGTTTATAACTTAGTATGTATTAAATATGCAAGCGCATCACAAATGTTCTCTCTCATTTCAAAATACATTAGTTTATCAGTATCATTAGAATCTTGCCAGTGGGTGGGAAAGGGTCATATAAAAATATGAAGAAATAGCCATATTAAATTTTACCTGCCATTTGCTTCGGCAAAAAAAGCAAACATGATTTTCTAATGCTAAAGATAGAGTAAGCTAATGTGCCAGCAAAGGCCTCTGCTGTTGGTAGCACTTCTGACAATAGTTTTTTACAAACTCAAGAAGAACAGACTCACTTGAAAATGGATTCCAGTCACCTCCTTCCCATTACTGAATTCAAAGCAGTAGCAGACAGTAAAGGGGTAATCTAAGAATTTTTAAAGATGATTTAATGAGAAGCACAATTTTTATTGTGACCAGTCACACTCTATGAACATTCAGTGTCTGTCTGTCTTTACCCTTCTGCCTTTCCTGTAACTCACCACTTACTGTATTTGCAAATCTAGTACGGTTTTTAATCACAGAAAGTCCTTTGTGTCCAGGAGTCTGGGCAGAGCTCTGAGGGATTATTTTACATTACCTGGCCTAGAGTAGCATTTTAGACAACATTCACCATTGCAAGTAGAACTGTAAGTGGCATTTTACATGGCTGCAAGTATTGTTATACCTAGTCCTATTTTAACAGAATTTTGGTAACAGTAAGCTGAAAACCACTGGTAACAGTGTTGCAGCATATGCAAGCTGCACAACCTGTATACTGTATGCATTGATGTGAGGAGGCTGTTTATTTCAACCTTTTTTAAAATTGTGTTTTTTAGTAAAATGGCTTATTTTTTTCCCAAAGGTGGAATTTAACATTTTGTAATGATGAATATGAAAATGCCTGTCATCTTTAGATCATCTAAAGGTTAACTAAAGTGAGAATTGCAAAACAAATCCCAATACATGTTTTAAGACCATGTCTGCCCTCTTGCACCTCTCTGTGTTTGTTTTTGACATACCTATCCTTTACCTTAGAGATACCATTTTACTACCTGATCCCTTTCATGTGTGTCCCCCCCTCCACCAGAGAGTAAATGCTTTGTATTCTTTCTTTAAAAAAAATTTTTTTGAAGACGAAGCCACTTGAACCTTCAATAAAGGCTGTTGCCTAAGCATGGCATACTTCATCTGCTTTCCTTTGTGCCATCTGCTATGGTGTCGTCACTTGTATGGCGTTAATTTCCTGCCACTACAGATCTTTTGAAGATTGCTTGAATACTGGTGTCTGGTAGAATGCTTCAGACTACAGATGTAATTAAAGGCTTTTCTTACTATGTGTTAACCAAAGATGTGGAGCAATCCAAGCCACATATCTTCTGCATTAAATTTGTCCATTTTGGTTATTTTCCTAATCGGGTATTGCATTTTGCCTTCCCTGTTCATACCTCAAATTGATTCATACCTCAGTTTAATTCAAGGAGGTTCACTAAGTGATGGATCCTGTTGTGATCTGAGTGCAGCAGTGTACTCTCGGAGCAAACAGACCCGGGTCACTGTAGGCATAGGACTTGGATTGCTTCAGATGGTTTGCTGTGTCATTTTTCTTCCTTTCCTTTTCTGAGGACTTGTTTCCATTTGATGAGAGTAATTAAATAGCTTGTAAATGAGGGCATACAAGCATTTGCAACAAGTATTCAAACAGAGGCTCACAGCGGCATAAGCTGGACTTTGTCGCCACTAGATGACAAGATGTTATACCTAAGTTAAACCACATCTGTGTATCTCAAGGGACTTAAATTCAGCTGTCTGTAGTGAATTAAAGTGGGAAATTTTCAAAAGTTTCTCCTGCTGGAAATAAGGTATAATTTGTATTTTGCAGACAATTCAGTAAAGTTACTGGCTTTCTTAGTGATGCGGTGTCTGTGGTGCATTCTTTTAATTAATGTTTTCTGTCCAAATGATTCCACTTCATCATGTTTTTTTTTTAAGAAACTTATCCCCAAGCACAAATGAGCTTTCTCAGCTTCCAGCTCAAAATATATGAAAAGATGGATATGTGTGGGAAGGTGTGAATTGGGTACTAGTTCTTAAGCTAACAGAGTACTCAGCCAGGGTGGGAAGTCGGAGCTTTTTGCAGACTGGGGCATCCTAATTTCTCCAAGCAGATCCATGAAGATCTTTTCTTGTCTGTTGACAGAATTTTCCAGGTCTTTATGAAAGGCATAACCATGAAATAAATTAATGGTTTTACTAAAATGTATAGATTTATTTTCCACAAGCCTTCCTTTTTTTTTTTTAATCAAAATAGCTTTTTTAAAAGGTTGGAAGCATAGGCTTGTATCTAAAATATTTGAATAAGCCAGTAGATTTGTACGTTCTGAAAACTACAAATTACATGTATTATCATAATCCAATTATGATTTCTGATATGAGTGTTCTTAGAAGAGCAATATGAGTCAATGTAGCAACTGTGAGGGAGAAAGAGGGGCCCTGCCAGGCAATTAGACAATATGGACGTTGGCATTTACTGTGATTCTTTGTCTGATAAATGAAAGAAAGGCAATTCCTGAAAATTTTGCACATGGCTTCAAAATTGGCACTGCCCTCTTTAATTGATTTTCAGCAAACATTAGGCAGTAATTGTCTGTGACCCCTGTGGTAGCTTCCAGGAGTCCCTGCTTTCAGAAGACTTGGGGACTAATGGGAGGTAGAAAGGGTTTTCAGAGAAGCCCAGAGGAGAATGCTTTGACCATCTTCAGAGGAAAGTAGAGACAGGCCCAGCGTGCAGAAGCTTTAAAATCTGGTTAGCTAGCAAAGCCTTGCCTTCCCTTTTGAAAGGTGGGCAGGGTTAAGAAAGGCTCAGAAAGATCAAGCAGCCTGACTTAATGGCCCATAGCCCTGCCCTGTGTTGACACCAGTGCTTTGTTCTCACCATTGTGAACATAACAATGTTTTCTGTGAGCTTGTGTTCTGTAGGCAGAGTGCAATGGGACAGGAGACTCTGTGTGTAAACCGAAGACACACACAGGAAAAAGAGAAAGGCTTTTCATGAATAGCTTTAACAGAAGATAACTTTGCCTATTTTTATGACAAGGAGCCCAACTTTTTCACTTTCCACTGGGCTCTGCAGTCACGAGGTCAGCCCAGGTAAGGGTGTTAAACACAGAAGCAGTGAATGCACAGAGCAGGACACAGACACGCAGGAACTGGAGCCCGTTTGTTTCAAATAAAGGAAACCATAAGAAAAGCAGAGATGAGACATAAGAGTGGGAGAATTGGCTCAGAGCTTGATTAGATCATATCTGTGGGCTTAAGGACTCAACAATGGGTGGTGCTGGCACATGCCTTTCATCCCGGTGCTTGGGAGGCAGAAGCAGGCCGATCTTGAGGCCAGCTCAGTCTACATCGTGAGTTCAGAACAGCCAAGGCTACACAGAGAAAAGAAAAATCAGGTAACTATGGGTGTAGAGGCCTGTGTCTCAATTCCAACACTCCAAGAGGCAGAGGTAGGTGGATCACTATGGGTTTGAGGCCAGCCTGTTCTATTTCGTTATCTCCAAGGCAGCAGGGCTACATAGTAGGATCCTGTCTCAAAAAAGAAAAGAAAAACAGGTTGATTAATTTATGAAATAGGGTTGTCAGGATTCACAAAATAGATTAATGGCTATCCTAATACTACATTAAAAATTATAAAAGTTTACATATTAAGCTTAAGTTATTAAGAACCTAAGGATCACAAATAAAGAGGCATTGCCTCATGGGACAACGGTTACTTCAGTGTTCACTGGGTTGGCTTTGACCTATATCCATGAGGATATTATAAATACAAGCTTAAACTCAGAGTATCCGTTAATGAAGACAGTCAAGATAATAGTGAAGCCACACCTCTAAGTTCACTTGTCGAGGAGAAAGGAGAGGAATAGGGTATCCTAGAAGAGCAAGTAGCAGAGAGAAGATCTGCAGAAATGAAAATGAACAGTGAAAGTCAAGAATGAGAAGTCAGACAAAATGGAAACCGAAGCTGCCACTGTCAGAATAGAATACACACACAGCTATGTCAGAGACTGGACTGAGGTCACGGAGGAAGAGGACAGTGGGGAGTATTTTGCTTGCTGTGAGGAATAACTAAGACAGCCTTTTGGACAAGCTATAGTAGGAGGCAGGGGAGGCCTAAAGGAATTATCTGGCAGGTATTAATCAAATTTTAAGTAGCAAGTATGAACCAAACTCAGAAGTTTTGGTAACTAAAATAAAAGCCCGCATGCATGCCAGTCACTATTGCACACACCTTTCTTTAATCTTAGCACTCACAAGGCAGAAGCAGGTGGATCCATATGAGTTCCATACCAGCCAGGTCTACATAGCAAATTCCAGGTCAGTGTTACATAGTGAAACCCTGTCTCAAAAACAGCAAAAGGAAAAGACATCTTTTCCATTGGGTGGCAAAGTCAAAGGCAAAGGAAGGTCTTTTAAAACAGCAGATGCTGTCTAGGCAATGTACAGGACAGGAAAGAGAAGCCTGAAGTTTTGGGCACCAACATGTAATTTCTGCACTTGATGCAACCGTGGTTGCCAGGGCATCATTTCCATCCCATCCCCAGACTTGACTAACAGACCAAGGAAGAACCCACAGCCCTGACATGCCCCATTCCTAGCAGCTAACTTTTGTTCTTAGCCAAATGGAAATGATGATAACCTTTGGGGCAAATACCATACTGAATGGAGGTGACAATGAGGAGCAGTGAGACAACCCCAAGCTAAATAGAAAGTGACTTGAAGAGCCCTTGCTCAGACACTACAAAGGCATTGAGTGACATAGGGCCCTCGTCAGATCCCATGCCTGGCCCTTCCACAAAAAGAAAACAAGCTGCGGTTGCAGTGGCAACCTGGAAAAGCAGAAGAGAAGCTGAAAGGTAGCTGATACTAACGTGTACCAATGGTTTTCCCTGCAACAGACCTGTCCTGAATTCCCTGTTTAAGATATAAGGTTACACTATGCAGTATTCCTAACCCCTGATTGAAAATCAGACCAACTTCGCTCATGACAAGTAAAGTAATGCTTTATTTGTTTTCTTTAAACATTGGTTTTCTGTGAGTCGCAGGGTCCGTCACTGGCTCATGGGACTGAGATCATTATGGGAGCTATTCACTAAAAAGGTCTCACACATTGCTGGATCACACCCCACAGAATGCTGATAAAAGTAGCCAGAATTTTCCTACAATATCTACAATGTGCTCTTTCTATTTCTTTGGTAATACTGCATTCATTCTCCAAAGATTATTTGCTATGTCCCTGCTATATTGATGTTCAAAACCTAATTCTTCTGCTCACAGAGAAAGTTGTGCTGTACAGATATCAAAGCTTCCTGCTGGTGATGCCAAATGCATCACACACACAATCATAGCCAGAAGTATTCTGAGTTTTGCTGTTTACAAATAAGACTTCTGCTTACATATACAAAGCACTTTGTATCCTAACATCTGAATGTGCACTAATATTGATTAGTATATACAGAAGGGGCCTGTCTGTAAAGGATTGCTGAGGTAATTGTGATATATCTATATAATGGAATACTCTGCAGAAAACCTGTATGTGTTGTTATGCGAAATTACCAAAACACATTGCTAGGGTTTTCTGTTTGGTTGGTTGGTTGATTGGTTGGTTGGTTTTTTATTTATTTGTTTTTTATTTTGTTTTGTTTTTGTTTTTGTTTTGTCTTTGTTTCTGTCCTAGAACTTGTTTTGTAGACCAGGCTGACCTCAAACTCAGATATCCTCCTGCCTCTGCCTCCTGAGAGGTTGAATTAAAGATGTCTTCCAGCATACCCAGAAGATTTTTTTTTCAACGATGAAGCTGTACATAGAGTATGCTGCATTTTAGACAAAAAAAAAAGGGAAGAGAAAGCTAAAGAAGAAAGGAAAGAAGAGTTGGGTGGAGAAAAGAATGAATGGAGAGGGAGGGTGATGATGTATAGTTTTTATTTTGTACCTACATGGACATACTGCTTCTTTTAAGGAAAGACTTCCAATTTGAGGAGAAAAATATTCTGCCACAAACTCCCCAGTCTAGTGGAGGTGTTCACTGGAAAGGGCTTTGGTATACACCGTGCTCAGAGAAAAGCTCCAGAGTGGTGACTTTCTTGCCTCCTGAATCTAGAAAGACTAAAGGCTTCAGCTGTCCCCTGTGATTGATAGAACCCTACCTTTATTCTGGGAGTTTGATTCTTTACTAACTACACTACCTGGCCCAAGAACCTCCACTAATCAGTCGCCTGATTAAGGCATGCATGTTTTTGTTGACCTTTCCCAGTCACCTATCTGCACTTTTAAAACCTGGACTCAGAATTCAGAACTCCTATGAAGTATAACTACTCTGACTACTCAAGAATCTATTTATCCTATCTATATACATAATATTAAGAATTTAAAGCTTAAGGCCTTAGCTAGATTTCTTGGAACTTACAGCTGCCTTTTTGTTGTTGTTGTTGTTGCCACTGTAACCTGTTCCTATCTGAGATGCACTCAGCTCTAGCATTTAAACATAAAGAGTATGTCATCTTCTCCAACTTCTGTGTCCTTCTCATCAGCTATAGTAAAGAGATGATGTTACTATTTGATGCTTCATAATTCATCCATTACATTTCCAAAGTAAGTTT
This sequence comes from Cricetiscus sungorus, assembly GCA_030556225.1. NCBI lineage: Eukaryota > Metazoa > Chordata > Mammalia > Rodentia > Cricetidae > Cricetiscus > Cricetiscus sungorus. The sequence goes on from JANBXA010000398.1 coordinate 45,125,098, forward strand.
AGAAGGGTCAGAACAGTGTTTTATTCCTACTCGTGTGCTGTCCTGGTTTCTGCACTTTGTGTGTACACATTTTGACCTTTAAAACATGCTAAAGATTTCACCAAACCAAAAGATACTTTATTTACTTCAGAATTCTACAAACAATAAATAAATATCTACTTTCTCTTTCCTGAAATCATCAGCTAGTGATAACATTTGTTTTGAGTGTGACCATAAAAATGATTTCATCTTCCTAATAGTATGTACTCTACAGGGTCTACTTTAATATACAAAACTCAGACCATGTAATTTAATAAAGTCCAGGTTTTTCTTGTCTTTAGTAACACATTTTATGAATTTTAATAGAAGTTTTTACTGTGAAATATAGATTCAAAAGATTACAATTTCACAAAATTAGAAATGTGTGTGCAAAAATAGAATCTAAAAATTGAAATTTATAGATGACTAGTTGCATATGTCAGAATATAATTAACTAGGGTGCTAATTGTGATTATAATTATTAAAAGTTACTCACTTAGCTCACATAAGAACTATGTTGAATGAGTAAACAAGATCCTGAAACTGTAAGAATATACTTCATGATTCAATTTGTATGAGCTCAAGAACACAAAACTAATCTATATTTATAAACATCAGAACATGAATGCCTGTGGAGTGGGCAGAAGGGGCACAAAGAAACTTTCTTATTTACTTAATTGAGCATTTAAGATCTCTACATTTGTCTCTATGATTGTCCTTAGTTAAAAACATGGATGAATTGGGTGGTAGCACATGCCTTTAATCCCAGCACTTCAGAGGCAGAGACAGGCAGATCTCTGTGAGTTCGAGACCAACTGGTTTACTACTGAATGAGATCCAGGATAGACTCCAAAGCTACAGAAAAACCTTGCATCCAAAAGACTTTTTTAAAAAAAAGAAAGAAAGAAAGAAAGAAAGAAAGAAGGAAGGAAGGAAGTTAAAAAGAGCATTGGCTGCTTTTCCAGAGGACCCGATTTTTATTTATAAGTTTTTAATAATAAAGTTTACAAAAATTAAAATGAGGAATTATGCCTCTTGGGGACAAATGGATGAATGGAGATCATCATGTTAAGTGAAATAAACCACCATAAGCCTCCTCTACATTCCCCCAAAATAGCACATGTTCTCTCTCATGTGTGTAAGTTAAGGAGAAAGAAAGCATGACAAGAAATTAAAGGGGGAATTACAAACAATGTAGAAAGAGGAATATGAGAAAGAGTAATAAACTTGGTGGTTGTGGTATTGGTACATTATATGAATGTATAGAAATGTAATGAAACTCTATACAATTCCTATTCATCAATAAAGAAAAAAAGGGTTCTTAATAAAAGCATTTGTTTTCTTAAATGCTTTGGAAATAATCCCATGCAACATTGTGTTATTATTTTACCATAGATAAAGTAAAGTACTTAAGTTCATTCCCAGTCAAATTATCAGAAACACTAAAATAGTATAGGCAAATTAGTATGATCACATTGAAACTGATTGTGACATGTAATGACACACATCAGATTAATCACCTACTTCAAGGATGATGTTATTATTACCCCCCCAGAACACTCAATGAGTTTTGAATATTTTTCAGTTGACGCTTTTAGACCACATTCTTATCAATGCTATGAAACATAATGTTAAGCTGCAAAATGTAAAAGAGAATAAGAGAATGAGAATACGTATCTTTTGCCTATAGATTATCCGAAACAAAGCAAAACAAGAGTCACTTATTTTCCTTCCCAGGGAAATTAAATCAAGCTTCAAAATGTGCAATACCAAAAGTGACAGTCATTGCAGCCACCTATTCATGAGGGTTAAGGAGAGGACAGCACAAATAAAAATAAAGGGCTCAGATGCATATCGAGTGAAATTTCACTTAGTGAAATTAAGTACAAGATCTCTCTGCTCAAGTCCTCTGAAACTACCAGTAGACTTTCATGAAGGTATGAATTTTGGGGGGAGAGTACACATGATCAATAGGGGAAAATACACCTGAGTTTAAATCTTTTATTTTTTTTAAATTATGGCATACAGTAATTTTAGAAAGTATTAACATCTGTTCATATGCATTTAAATAAGTACATGTAGAGTGCTAACTAATACTGAATGTTACACACACACACACACACACACACACACACACACAGTACATATGTCAGAATGGTACAGAAACAGTAGGAAGGTGCTTTGATTTAGGTTAATATGTTTTCCTGTCTCAAAAAACAAAACATGAGCAAAAGATTGACTGCCTTGAAGGCTGTCCCTCCTTAGTCCTTCACCACTTTATGGCTCTGTACACCTAATTAGTGTGTAATACCAGCCAGAAGATCAGAAGAAACCTTCATTCTGCAAGTAAGTATTTGAGCCCAAATTATAAGGTCCTCAGATTATCACCCTATGCATTCTGAGCAACATCAAAACATGGCTCCTGGTGCATCTTCATGCTGAAAACAGAATAAAAAGGTGCATGTTTATAGGAAAGGCATTCAAGGGGGCTCATAAAGATTTTTTTTTACTCAGGAGTTTGCTTTTCTTTAGCTATCTTTCTCCAGCTCACTAGCCCACTTCTACCCTGGAATACCTTTTTTCTCTATATTTAAACTGCCTCTATTTCTAGCACACAAAAAAGAGACAGTGTCATATACATTGCAGTAGTCTCTAGTGTTGTGCTTCTATTTGTATCATGTAGCAAGGTCTCAAATCCTTAGAAAATAACAATCTTTAATTGCTCATTAAGAAGTATCTTAACTTGCCAGGCATGGCAGTGCAGAGGTAGGCAGATCCAAGAGTGTGAGGTCAGTCTGATCTACATAGTGAATTCCAGGACAGCCAGAGCCACGTAAAGAGACCCTGTCTCAGAAAACAAAAGGGGGAAGAAAAGAGAACCCTCTTAACTTAATAACATCGATTCCAATTGTGAACTACAACCATGGTTACTGGCCCCGAACCCACACAAGACATATCCTGAAAGAACTAGTTATGGAAGGGGCAGAGGCTCACACACCAGTGCTCCTTATTGATAACTGTTGGTTATTGATAGTTTCTGGAAGCAGTGGAATTTTGTATCCACTTATATTCTCTCTCCTGATATCACCACACACCAACAGATAACTGTGGTTAAACTCAGTGAGTCACAAAATAAAACAAACAGAATTTGGAGGGAAGAGGGAAGTCAGATAAAAGTTGTAGGGAGATAGGAGAGTAGGGAGTGAGAACTATCAGTCACCATTATATACATGTGGGAAGTTGTCAGATTCAATGAATAGGAAATCTTTTAAAGATTGTATTCATTTATTATGTGCACAGCATTCTGCCTGTGTGTATGCCTGCATGCCAGAAGAGGGCACCAGATCTCATTTTTATAGATTGTTATGAGTCACCATGTGGTTTCTGGGATTAATCTCTGGATCTCTGGAAGAACAGCCAGTACTCTTAACCTCTGAGCCATCTACCATGCTATGGGATGCTAGAGTGTGGGATAAGGGGTCATTGTCTTTGGAACATGGACATTGGTAGTTTGCTCATGTCTGGATGGATGACTACACACCCACATGTATAGGGGCAGCATCAACTGGACTTGGGGTTATTAATAGAAATTTCTTAAGAAGATGATATGAAAACTTAATCCCATCACTTAGGAAAGAGAACCCAGTGGATCTCTATTATTTTTGAGGCCAAACTGATCTACAAAATAAGTTCCAGGCTAGGTTCACATAGTTAGATCCTGTTTCAAAAAAAAAAAAAAAGTTTATGAGAAGATGAGACAAGAGCACTACAAAGAGGGAGATATTGGTAGATGAATATGATCATTACATATTGCATAAATGTATTAAACTTTCAAGAATAAAAAATATTTTGACTTCGCATGAGAAATGTAACCACCACCTTTTGGATGCCTTGCTATCTTGGACTCTGCCACACAATGCAAAATTAGTAAGTCAACAGGGCCTATCTCACACAGCCTTTCCTAAATGTACGGGCCTAGCTTACTGGTTTAACCACATTAGATTTAACCACATTAGAAGTTGAGGAACAATTGATTATACTCAATGAAATAAAAGGCTGGCAGATTCTGTTCAGGACCTATCACCACGATGAGCTGCACCAAAAACTATTGTCCTTCCTTCAGACAGTAATTTTGAACACCAGATGAGACTTGATTTTACTGATTCTTGGACTTTAGTCAAGGACCTAAGCATGTGGCCTTCTTGAGAGACAACAGGCTGGCAAGAATAAAGAGTACTGTTTAGGAACAGCAAACTGAAGAAGAAAAAAGGTCCACTCTCCAGAAAGGTGGCACCTGGCAAGGCACCATATCAATTAGCATGTACTGAGGTAACTCAGGATTGATGCAGATGCCACAGCTGCTAACAAAAGTTGGTCCATGTCATCTTGGCTAATGATAAGTAACAGATGAGGGAACATAGATGCCTGATGCCTATTCTGCAACTTCAGAATCTGCTCCTGCTGGTCCTGAGTAAAGAGGCATTCCTTTCCTTGGGTTAACAACATCTATGCACTGCCGTAAAGGGTGTGCAGGCCCCAGAGAAGCTACCCAAAACCAAACCTCCTGTTTTGTTTCCTGCTGCATCCTAAGCTTCTAGAATGGAACAAAATAAATGTTCACCAAGTAATGTTTTCAATTAATCAGTGGGTGATCAGAGTGAACTAAATGTACTGTAGCTTTTGTGGACTTTTGAGTGGTTTTAAAATGTGTTGCTATATTTCTGTCTATTTATTCACATTAACACCTGAAATGACTCATCAAAGGAACAAATATATTTTCACCTCATCTACAATAAATGTCAGTTTGAATGTGAGCACTTTAATCCCAGTGCTCAGGAGATGGATCTCTGTGAATTTGAAGCCATCCTGGTCTACAGAACAAGCTCCAGTTCAGCCAGGGCTACATAGAGAAATCCCATCTTGAAAAACAAGACACAAACAAAGACAGTACTTTCAATGAGAGCACAGCTACAATGAGTTGGCAGGCCAAGCCATGCAAAGTCTCCTAGAAGCCCAAAGTTCAGCTCTCCTAGAGGCAACAACAGCCCAGAAACAGGAAAAAAAATCCTGCCTCAAGGGGAAGGTGAGAACCATTGCTGCAGAACTGTCCTCCACATAGACACTAGGACCTGTACAAATCCGGCTCCCTTCTTCCCTCTTCCTCCTCCCTCCCCACCTCCCTCCCCGCTTCTCTGTCTCTCTCACATATATAAATAAATAAATATATAAATAAATATATAAAATGAAATACCTAGATACATAAATATGTTGCAAATCCATAAGTATATAGTAAAATAGTTTCAAAATAAACATGTCTACACCTTTGAAAAGTTGTAACTTCTAAAAAGACATAATGTTAACATTTCTTTTTTTAAAAAAAAGAAGCAAGTAATATGTTTTGAATATGGATGGTGATTGAAAGGATTTCTATTATTTTCTTTACTTCTTGCATAATTTAAAGTTTTATACTCAAAACTGAAAACTAGTTTTAAATTATGGTAATATTGTCTGGATCTTTGACTTCCACTGGAAACTAAAACTTCAGTTCAACCTAATTAGCAAACTAGTATTAACATTTTCATTTATACTCAAAGTTAATAATCTTAAATGTTACAGTATTCATACAGTTTATATGTACTGAAATAAAATAAGATTGAAATGATCAAATTTTGCTATTCTACAGGTAAGTACTTGGATATATTAGGTTAGAAATTCTCATCTCCATTCTTTGAGAAGTGAATAATGACCAACTTCTATTAATTCATATATTTCTAAATAGACTCATATATACAAATACACTTAAGTTTAACCTATATAAGGGTTTACCCATATCTCAGGGATTTTTGTATTTATGTTTATATCATTTATTTTATTTTATGTGTATTAGTGTTTGAGTGGCATATACACACACAGAGTATATGAATGCTGATGTCATTGGGGGTCAGAAGAGAATGTTGATCCAGAAATTTCAGTTATAGATGGTTGTATGACACCATACGGATGAGAAGTGAACCTGAGTCCTCTGCAGGAATGAGTGTGCTGGGCTACTGAGCCATCCCCCAGTCCTATATCTCTCTTTCTTTGCACAGTAAATGAATACTTGGACAACCATGATCCTCCTCACTAATGCTTTACATGTAACTCAAATTATTTTGGTATCAGGGGTTTGATTTTATTTAACAATCCAAGTTCCTATATATTACCTCTTATTTGATGTAGTCCCCTCTGTGTCTTCTCCAAGGGTGTCTCTGCTATTCTAGTAATGCTTGTGTACCTTGGCTGGAAAAATTCAACTACACAAGCAGAATGCAACCAGAGTTCTTAAGCTGGCTTTTAAAACTAGCTAACATGTTCAAGTGTCTGAAAAAGAAGTCTGGGTACTAGCTACCTAGCTTGCATATTTATAAATGCTATTACACATATATATAAAGATTAAATGAGAACAGGAAACATGTAAATGTGTAACCTTGTGTGTTCATTTGTAGTTTTCATTTCTATTTGTATCACTGTCCTCCAATGGAGAATTTAAGGATTTTAAGTAAGGGCCTGATGTGTTCCTTATTTTTTTTTCACCACAAAATAAATACATTCAAGACAGAGGTCCAAACTAATGCAAAATATTAAGGAATCTCTTACAGCTTTCTCAGGTAACTGAGTATGCAAATGACTTTAGACTTTGATTGTGTGTTTTTCTTCCCTGAAGAAGTTGATGGCTGCACTGTAGAAAATGATGCTCTCAACGGATTACCAGCCTACAGTCCATGCCTTCAGAGAAGCTAGGAAGCAAGGATGACCCTAAGAGAGAATACATGCTCCCCCCACCCCTGCCCAAAGGGAAAAGGGACAAGAGCTCCTAAACAAATTGGGAGGATGGGGGAGGAGGAGGAGGGAGAAAAGGAAAAAAGAGGAGGGGAGAAGAGGAGGGGGCAGGAGAACATGACAGATCAGGAAGATTAAGTCAGCAGATGAATGGAGGAGAGCAAGGAAAGGGATACCTTAATGGAGGAAGCCATTTTAGGTTTAAAGAGAAATCTGGCAATAGGGAAATGTCCAGAAATCCACAAGGATCACTCTAACTGAAAATCTAAGGAATGATGGAGAGGCTACCTTAAATGCCTTCCCCCTATAATGGAATTGATGACTACCCTAAATGCCACAGCTAAACACTGAGTGGAACTCCTGGAATCCAGTTGGAGAGAGGGAGATGTGATAAGCAAAGGAGTCAAGACCATGCTGGGGAAACTCACAGAAACAGCTGACCTGAGTAAGTGGGAGCTCAGGGCCCCCAGTCTGATAGCTGGGGAATCAGCATAGGACAGAACTGAGCCCCGTGAACATCGGTGACAGGAGGCCTGGGAAGTCTATGGGGCCTCTGGCAGTGGAACCAGTATTAATCCCTAATGCGTGAATGGTCTCTGGGAGCCCATTCCCCATGGAGGGATACTCTCTCAGCCCAGATACAGAGAGGAGGGCCTAGGCCCTGCCCCAAAAGATGTGACAGACTTTGATGATCTCCCATGGAAGGCCTCACTCTTCCTGGGGTGGGAAGGGGGTGGGGGGGGGGCAGCAGACGATGAGAGGGAGAGGGAACTGGGATTCATATGTAAAATGAGACTGTTTCGTGTGTGTGTGTGTGTGTGTGTGTGTGTGTGTGTGTGTGTGTGTGTGTGTGTGTGTGTGTGCACGTGCGTGCGTGCGTGCGTGCGTGCGTGCGTGTGTGTGCGTGTGTGTGTGTGAAAATGGTGCTGTCAGTCATTGTGACCAAGAGCCACGACTGAAGGCTAACTGGTGCTGTCTTTGTCTCTGCACTTAAGTAGTTTTAAACCCTGAAAGCAGGAAAACAGCATTTTATGGGCTTTGGAAAATAAAATAGTTTTTCTAAAGTGTAGCCATTGTTGTCAAGGCATTTTGAAATTAAAATGTCATGAAGACATACAAATACCATCTGTTGTGGTAAATAAATTGCCAGTTCCCATGGGACTGATACAACCAGAGACTGCTACTAGCCCATTCCTATCTTCTGCTATCTGAACTCAGCAATCAGTGTGGTGGCAATATTAGCGACATTATCATAAATAATATCATCAAAGAGGTATGCTAGGTAAAAAGAAAATATACTACAAACAAATGAAAAGGAAAGATCAAAGCCACAAGAATTGAGGGGTTTTATGTAAACTACTACAGGCTGTTACTTATTTCAATTAAATGTTCGAAAAAAAATTATATAAGACCAAGGAAATCTTACTTATTATCTATTTGCTAATGGCTATGTGATTGTTGGTTTTTACATTTTAGATTTTTATATTTAGATTCCCTTTTAACTGGTTCCTTTTTTAATTTAGCATGTTATAAATGCATTTTAAATTGTGCAGTACTGACTTGGACATTAATAAAAAGTGCATTTCTAGAATGGAATGTGTTTCTGCTGTGTTTACTTGGAGAAAGTTTTTGTTGTTTCTTTGAGATAGGACCTCTCCATGTAGACTTGGTTGTCCTGGAACTCAGATTGCTATGTAGACCAAACTGGCCTTGAGCTGAGAGACCATCTGCCTGCCTCTGCCTCTGCTTCCTGAGTGCTGGGATTAAGGACCAGCACTACCACACCTAGCCTGACAAATACAATTTATCAATTGGAGGCCTACAGGTTATTTAAAATGCAGCTTGCAGTCTGAAACCATTTGGGTCACAACTCCTGCTGTATCCCTTTAGCTCAAAGTAAGTATCAGGATATCCTTCTTTCCTGCAAAAATGTCAAAAGGAAAATGGGAAGGTGTAGTGGTATGGCTCACTCTCCAGTGATGCCATAGTGAACCCCTTGGCTTCAGATTCCCAGAACTCATAACAATGTAGAAAGATGTCCTGTGTTTTTTTTTTTCTGACATAGTTTCTGAAGTGAATATATGTGCATGCTTGCATAAGTGATGACACAGAAAAATGAGCACTTCAATTATCTTCTTTATTGTCTTGATAGAGATTCATCTTGAGCCTGCATTTCTTGCTTATTGAAGACTTGGAAAAATTACCATTACATTTTTCTGGCAAAAGTGTCACGGCTCAACAGTTTTCTGACAAAAATTAAAGAGGGGAAAGTGTGAGACTCAATGTTTGGACAATTGACATTTTTAAAAATATGGATTCAATGTGGCAGAAGATGGGAGAAGGTAGTCTCCCCTGAAAATGCAGTAAGCTTAGTGAGAGGGCATTCTAATCATGTGGGCATGCCACAGACAGCCTAATCTGAAAACCCAACTGTAGTGAGACATTCACTTTGTCCGCAACTGTGGCACTGACCACGCCCATTGGGGGGTGGAGACAGGGGCGGAAGTGACCTGCAGAACTAGGTCTGTGGAGGAACCCGGGATCGCTGTCTTGCTGGAGGAACATGTTGAAGGGAGAGCATTTGGTGGAACCTGCTGTTGTTTATCTGTCTAGGTTGTAAGTTATTTCTCCCTGAATAAACAGCTATCTGGCCTATTTGTTTATCCTGATCCTTATTAAACCACGATACCCAACCATCAATTGCCAGATGAAGAGTCCAAAAATGCCAAGGAACATAGCAAGAGGTAAAGAGATTCAGTTTAAAAAACTTCATTCTTGTGGCAGTTTTATGAAAAGGATTTACATAGAAATCAAGAGTTAATAATGAGAACACACAAATTACTGTAGAGAATGATTAGTGATAATAATTGCTCAAGAAAACACATGTCTCACTTGCCTCTGAAAGATAATTTAGTTCTAGTGACTAATGAATAATTCAAATTCACAACCTTAAGGCCAACCCTGTTGTCACTATTCCCCAAATCAGAATAAAGAGACAAGTTAGCTACTAAACCACGCCAGACTGACCTGTCCCTTACAAGCTATTTCTCCAGTGTCATACTGAAATCTGAAACCAGCTTTTCTTCTCTTCCTTTTGCGTTCATTTCTTGATAGCGCCTTGATTTTCAGCAACATGAGAAGCTCCAGGAATGAACAAATACAAGGCGGGAGGATCAAGACAGGGAGAAAGGGATGTGAAAGAGGAAAAGGAATAAAAGGAAGGCCAGCATGTGAGAAAGTGGCCCCTTTCCAAATGCTAAATGTCCTAAAGGAATTTTTACTCCATTTTAGAAGTGACTATGGAGTCTCGCCAATTAAAACATTAAAAAAAAATCCTTTTAGTTGCTCAATGTTAAGTTCTTAAAGTCTGTAAAATAAATGAGCAAATTAAGAGTACTTAGACAATGTGATTAAGGGAACATTGATTTCAGAAATAATAATTCGTTTTTACATTTTTTACATTTAAATTTGATTTGTATGTTTTTGCCTGAGTGTATATATGTGCAGCACATGTATGCAAGTGCTTACCAAGGTCAGAAGAGGTCAGTTTTGATAGAACTGGAGTTACAGATGCTTGTAAACTTTCATACTGGGATCTGAACCTAGGTCCTCTACAAGAACATGAAGTGCTCTTTACCACTGAACCATCTCTCTGGCTGACATCAAAAATAATTCTATCTTCTCCATTTGGTTGGGCAATACTGTACAATTCCTTCACTTGGCAATTTGGAAAATTTCTTTAGGAGGCAGATGAAATAGTCTTTTATTATTTTAGTATGGCACTATGCCAAATAACACCGAGTATTGAGGGCTGAATGTAGGGTTTTTGAATGCTAAGCATGCATCTTACCAAGGAACCATATTCTCAGTCAGGTCATATACTTTTCCTCTCAATACTAAAGAATCAAGAAAACCAAGATACAAGGAAGCTGGGGAAATGAGAAAACAGTTAAAAGAAACAAGAGGAAGGATTTTATGCTCTACAGTCAATTTTCCCTAGATGCAGAAGTTTTTTTTAATTATTCTTTGAAAATCTCATAAACGTATTCAATATATTTTGATCATGTCCACCCCTAACTCCAGCCCAAAGGCATCCCACTAACTACATCTGAACACATCTCCCTCTGCACTTCCTGTCCTCTTTTTAATAATAATAATAATAATAATAATAATAATAATAATAATAATCCACTGAGTCCAATTAGTGCTGCTTTGGATATACATATGGTTCATCTCTAGGGCATGGACCACATACAAGTGGTGTCCACTATACACCCCCCAAAAGAAAAGTGACTCTCCCTGGTAGCCAGCCATCAACTGCCAATCACTCTTCAGCTAGTTGTGGAGTCTCAGGAACGACTCCCTGTCATGCTGTAATTTTTAACTGTCCTGATCTTAACGCAGGCCTTCAACAGATAACCTCAGCTGATGTGATTTCATGTCTACAACAGGCATGTCAGTCATGTCCAGGAAAACAACATTTCATAGCACCTACCCCTCCTCTGGCTCTTATATTTTGTCTTTTCTTCCTCCACTGTGTTCTCTGGGCCTTGGAAAGCATGGTTGATATAGATGTCACATGTAGGCCAGAGAGCTCACAGTTGCTTATTTGGGGCAAGTTGAACAGTTAAGAGTCTCTCTAGTCACCTTTTCCCACAGCAATAAGAAGTTTCTCTTGGTAATGGATGTCTTCTCTAAATAACAACAGACTTGGGCTCAGGTGTATTCACTCTTGACCCTGAAGGCTGGATAACAGGTGTGGCTACCAAATGCCTGGAGGATTAAGGAAAGTAAGTTTCATTGCTCCTTTTACATGATAATAGTAGTCTTCTGCCACATCCCCCCTTTTGGTTGGGGTACTTGAGAATGTTGAAGAATAAACTTAGGCTTTTAGTGTTCGCTGGATTGCCCTCCTGACTCTGTCCTGTGTTTCTGACTTTCCCTTAATGTCTTTACCTACCCTTTCTCCATCCACACTCCCCCTCTCAGGTACAGACCGGGCAAGTTGGCTGTAGCCCCACAGATAAGGACCTGAACTCAGATCCCCAAGCATCCACATAAATGCCAGGTAGCAATGCAACATGCACCTGTAGTATTAGTTCTTGTGGTGTATAAACAAGTAGATCCCATGGGCTTAATGTCCAGCTAGCCAGTTACTGAATAAGTGAGCTCCATGTTCATCTTGTTCCCAAAAAACAATGTGGAGAGAGATAGATGAAGACATCCAAGTCACCTTCCAGATTTCACAGACCCATGTGCACCTCCTGAGCTCAAGCAGATGAGAGCATCACACACACACACACACACACACACACACACACACTATTGCCATGATAAACATATCACAGTAGTGTCTTCAGAATGATGATTTTGCATATTATGATATCATCTACTTTAACTTGATGATAAGTTAATAGTAAATCTACTGTTACTAGTTTGAAAAAGATGTTAAAAACAAAACGAAAACATAGTTTTCAAGGAAGATCTTCATTGCAATATATACATACATATTACTCTGAATGTTTGATAGGCATGGAAAGTGGTGTTCAAGTTTACATATTGTTCTCAGTTGAAAATATCTCTTGCTGGGCAATGGTGGCACACACCTTTAATCCTAGCACTCAGGAGGTAGAAGCAGGCAGATCTCTGTGAGTTCAAGGCCAGCCTTATCTACTAGTGAGTTCCAGGACAGCCAGAGATGTTAGACATAGAGACACCCTGTTTTGAAAAAAATAAAAAAAGAAAGAAAACTAAAAAGTATGTGAGAGTGAAAAAAAAGAGGAAGGCACAGAGAAAGAATCCAAATATATTGTTGGAAATGACTTTATTCAAATTAAGTACATAGTCGTCCAGATGAACACTTTGCATATTTCAACACATTTACTTAAAATTTAAAATTTTACTTTATTATCCTGTCATGATGTATAACTAGAAGATAGATTTTTCTTCTTAATGTTATCTCTTTTGTCTTAAATTTTAAAATCTCCATATAAAAACTAGCCAGATTCATTTTCAAAATGAAATCTTACTAAAATGTTTTTTAAGACTTGTCTTACTCTTAGTCCAGCCTGGCTTAAAACATGTCCATGCAGCCCGGGCTGTCCTTCAACTTCAAGCTGTCCTATGGTGTGTGATTCTGCAGCCTCCTGACTCAGAGTTATAAGTATATACCACCACACCCAGCTGCTGCAATTTTAATATTGTTATTATTATTACATTTCTATGTGTGTGTTGACATAATATAATTGGTGTGCTTGTTTTAAACATGTGTGTTTGGCAGAATCAATAATTTTGAAAAGAATTTCCCTATAAGCTTTAGTTCTGGTATTTGACTTCATTTTTAACACCATTCTAATGTTTTCCATAATCCTAAAGTTTTATTTCAAAAAAAGTCAATGAGCATGACAAATTATTACTTTGGATTACTTTTCTTTTGGGGGGAGGTGGGAGTGGGTAGGTAGAACCTCACTATGTAGCTCTGGCTAACTTGAAACTCTCTATGTAGACAAGGTTGGCCTTGAATTCCAGCTGCCTCCTGAATGCTAGGATTAAAGGTGTGCACCACCACACTCAGTCTGGATTTCTTCTAAAGGCATAAAAGCATGAAACAGGCATTATTAACAGTATCTCCTGGAACCACTTGACTACTGTCGAGGTCTTTGGCTTTGGTGCAAATACAAATCTGTGCCTAGGGTTCCATACTGGTGGTGAGCTCCATCTAGTGTGCTCATAGCATCTGGTTCAGTTAATTAACCAAAGCTTTCTATTTTTAATGGACACGTTCATTACATGTACCTGTCCTCAGTTGAGCTTCTACTTGGAAGTGGCATAGATGTGTTCACTGACTAGCTCTCTACTCTGCGTTGGGTTTAAAGTTGGCAGGATTGGGATTGCAGGAACCATGGTAATGTACACCTGTAACCCTACCACTCAGGAATTGGAACCAGGAGGATCAGGAGTTCAAGACTAGCTAGTACACGAAGAAATGAGGACAGTCTGGACTGCACGGCAGAAAAGGAGAGGCTCATAAATTGGTGTAAAACTTTGTGGAGGGAAAAAAAACCAAAACGCATTTAATGCAATGACTAGTGCTTAAAAGGTATTGAATAAATAATAAATCCTTTGCCTTCATGAATCAGACACCTTTCTGATGATTTCTTTATATTAAGTGAAATAAAAATAAAGTTTGTCCTAATAGGAGTATACAGACAGGTGAATTTTATCTTATGCACTTTTTTGTGGTTCTTTAAAATTAATGCCTAAATGAAGTAAATAAATAAATAAATACTGTGTGTTTTAGAGATTGGGAACAAGATATAGACAAGGGAAAAATCACCCAGAGCAGATGGCCTGCAGGACATCGCCACTCCCTCAGGCTCACTGGAGTGATGCGGGTGGTCTCAGATCCTCACCTTTGCTGGAGACCTCTTTTTGGTCTGGGGTCCTTGGTGAGGAAAAGAGAAAACCCAGGTGACCTAAAGTATGTTCTCCTGGAGCCCAGACCCCAATCTCAGGTCCCTACCCACTTAGGGTGGTGCATTCTAAATATGCCTTGGGAGCAACCACTCTTCAAGTGTCCCCAGAGATGGTCTGGCTGTCAAAGTGGGAAGATCCATGTGGCTATGAGAGTACACTGGTGCTTCTCTGGGGCAGTCCTCTCTCTCTCTCTCTCTCTCTCTCTCTCTCTCTCTCTCTCTCTCTCTCTCTCTCTCTCTCTCTCTCTCTCCCTCCCTCTTGCTTCCTCCCTTCTCCTTCACCCCCCTTTTCCCCTCCCCGTCACCTTTCTCTATCTCCCCCTTTTTTCTGGTCATTAACGTCCCAAAGACTGTATGAAGTACATCCTCTCCCTCAGTGAAAAGTTTGAAAACCAGAAGCGTAGCCAAAGTCGCACCAGGGAGCAACCAAAGAAAATATTTTGCTCAGATCCTCGTCTCTGGCGGCTAAGGTGGAATAAGAATAAAAGATAAAACTGGCTGCAATTTTTACGATCCTCCGGCGGCATGAGTGGAGAACCCGCCCCCTCCATCCGGCTAGTTTGAGACACTTCGGGAATGCGGGGAGGGGGAAGTGGGTGTGAGTAAAAGTCCGGAGAAAATATGTATTTGTATGCATATATATGTGTACGTATTAACTTAAATAGTCCAAATGTGTTTCTCTACATCTCCCCTCATGTAAAATCTGTAACTCAAGCCCAAGATTGATGGCTGAGAGGCAGAATAGGGCAGTGCCACCCTTCAGAGCAGCTGGCTAGGGGTAGCCTACACCCTTTCCCAAGAGTTGGTGACCCTGAGACGCCACAGGTCTCCAGGGAAGTTCACCATTCACTATCCTAAAGTGCAGATTTTTTTTTTCCTACCAAATTTTCCAACGAACATGTTTGGGAATTACTGGGTTCTATTCACAGATGGAGGACCTCAGGAAATAGGATGGACAGGTGCCCTGTCGTGAGGCTTTGAAAGTTAAATATGCATGCCTTTCTAACTCGTTCTAGGCTGCGGGGATTCCCAGCACAACTGTTCCGGAAGGTGGTCCCTTAACCTTCACCGGCAGTGCCGCGTTGCTGAGTGTTACAAATTGATAGATAAACCGTCAGGCCTCTACTCTGGCACAGATCACTAGTGCCATCCAGAATGTCTCAAGAAATGTTTAAAGTGGCGTCAGCACGAATGGCCTTTTCCAGTTTCGGAAAGGTTTTGGGGTCGGCTAACTCAAGTCCACTCTTGCTAAGTTCTAGCTTATAGAGAAAGGGACACAGCCTCGGGTACAGGACGTAGACAAGGCAACCTGATTTGATAAACCCTCAAGCTCTTGAGGGCCCAAGTCCCAGGGGACTCCATTTTGCAGTACCTGGGCATAGCTGATTTCCTATGCCTAGTCCCCCAGCCTTAGGTAGGCTGTTTCCAATCCAGCGAGACCCTCCCTATGTGTCCCAAGTGGTGCCAAGAGAAGTTTAGCTCCCTTTCTTCCTTGGGCAGAGGCTGAAACCTTTGGCAGGAACTCTGATTTATCCCGGCTTGAGAGCCTCCGGATTTTTGTTCTGGAGTCATGGATGCTCTGTTTACTCTGGGACAGCATAGGACTTCTGGGTACTGTTGGCACTATTACAGGCAGAGAGATACGTCTGTATGTTTTAAAATTGAGTTGTTTATTCGTTAGTTTACTGATGGAATCTTTTTCTCTTCCAATTCAGTTTAATCTGTTGGCACTGTTTTTTGTTGTGACGTAGATTTAATCCTGGGATTTTCAAGTCATGTTCCCCTTCAACAACTCTCAATCCTTCGTTGTTCTCAAAGAGAAACAGCTGTTTAAAATATTCGGTGTCTGTGGGTTCGGCTTTATCCCGCCTTTCTCGTCTTGTCGGGTAAAAGTTTGCCCTCACTGAGATGTGACACCCATCTACTTTCCGCTCTTTCGCTGGAGCTACCCACGGTCTTCCAGGGTGTGGGAAAGCTTGATCTCCGGAGTTCAGCCCCTCCCCCACCCTTTTCTTTGAAGATGCTCGAAACACGGACGATCTGGAGGTGTGAAGTTCCGCTCCTCTGGCCTATGCAACTCGGTCCAAGCAAAGAAAAGTTTAGAGAGAAGCAATGCTGTCCAGCCTCGACCAATCCCGGGCTACTCTCTTCCTTCTCCCACCAAACTGTCTACTCTCCACCAGAGACGCCCCTACCCGCAGCCTCTGATTATCCCCAAACAGAGCCCTAAATAAGACTCCGGAGGTAGATTCAAGCGCAGCAGGACAAATGCGCTCCAGCCCCTCTTAGTCCCTGAGGTGTGAAAAACGTTCCCCAGCAGCATTTGTCACCGCCTAGGAAGAGTAAACTCTTCACAGCATGGTATCCTAGTCCTATTGAACAGGACTTGGTTACCCACGGGACTTTTCTAGGCTCCTAGTACCTTGGAATGACCACTTATTCATACTTCAGCCTGGAGAGGAAGAATGGCCAAGGAAGAAAAACTGGGCCTTCCTCACAAACTCCCTAAGCCAGGAAGAGAGGCTAGCTCAACTGAAAGACCTCAAGAGGGGTCAGAACACCAGTCTGGCTTGGGGGCTTTGAGCTTGGAGAGCTGGGTTTGTTTTTCCGGGACGGGTTGGAAGTTCATTTATTTACATTTGTTTGTCTGTTTGATTGTTTAAAAAAAAAAAAAAAAAAAAAAAAAAAACCAAGAGTTCAACCTGAATTGTCAAGTTTCATAGTTTGCGTTTAACTTGTATGTTGCCAAAAAAAAAATCTTTTTCCAAAATGACTTCACCTCGGCACTAGTTGGCTATAACTGATGAAATAAGTAGATCAAGAGAGAGAGAGAGAGAGAGAGAGAGAGAGAGAGAGAGAGAGAGAGAGAGAGAGAGAGAGATCACTGTGAAAATTATTTTTGAATCAAAAGGCTGTTTGGTGTTTCAGTTGCTCCCATCTTGTCCAGCCTTGCTTGATTTAGGGATATGAACTTAGAGAAAACGTCGTTTCTTCTTTTGGTTTTTCTTGTTGAGCCAATTAAGCTTTTCCGAGAACTCGCCGGTAACAAGAACAAATGTGGTGAACTTTCTCTAACAGGAGCTTTTAAAGCTCTGTTTTTCTCTGGGTTCAGCAACCAAAGTTTTTTATACTCACGTTATAAACCCTTTCTGCATACATTTGCCTTAAAGAATGGTGAAGGTGTGTGCGTGCGTGTGTGTGTGTGTGTGTGTGTGTGTGTGTGTGTGTGTGTGATATTCACTTAAGTTTTAGATGCTTCAGAAGCCTTAAGATCCTTATTCTACACTCTCTTGCTGACATCTCTTTGTCCTTAAATCGTGCACTTGTGTTGCCCGCTCACGCTGACGTTAGATTGGGGAAAATTAGGAGCAGCAACTCGGGTTTTCTCTTCTACCCAGGCTGGCGCCGCTGGCTCACTCGCGCTGCATATCTCCACTTGTCCACTAGAGGTCACTGGCCCCTCGCGGCTTGCCTCTGGACCTGCTGCCTCTGGCTTCTAGAGCTCAAATTAGCCTCCCGTTAATTAACACCCAGTCCATCAAGGCGGGTTCCTCCGTACAGTACTTGCAGCAGGGCTTATATAGACAACTCACACCCAGCCAAAGCAAACTTCCCCAAACCCAACACTTCCAGCATGTCCAAATTGGGAGGCAGGCGCCAGAATAACCCGGGGCAAGGTATCGTGCCATCATGCTTTAACTTTTGTTGGGTGGGGCTTGCTAAGTTGCTGTGGTGAAGACCGCTTTCTTCGAGAATGAAGGTTCTGCGGGGCCGCTTTACTCCCTAGCGCTAGCAGGCTGGGAGTGTGCTTTCTGGCCCCGCCAGCGTCTTAGTACTTACGGAGACTTTCTCCAGCGCCTGTCGCTATGCAGAAGGTGGTTGCTGGTCTGCACTGTTCTGAGAGCATACAAGTGGAGGGTATTTATTTAGGGTGTAGAGTACAAGGACATCCCCAGAGGTCTTTGAAATTGATAGAAGAAAGAAATTTACGTGACTGTGGCTTTTCTCATGTCTTTTGACAGAGAACGGGAAAGAGTCGGGTAATGATAGGGATGCGCGCCACGAATCGACCCTGGTTTCAGTGTGTGAGAGGGCCCGAGGTGTCCTGGGAATTCTCTGGTTCTTGCTGCGTGCACATTTTTACTTCTGAAATCCTCCGAAAATCTGAGGTCTAGCTTTAATTTTACAGTATTTTCAACCCAAGTCCCCCAAGGATTCCCCCCTATGGTCGGGGGGGGGAGGGGGTTGACTAAGCCTTTGCTCCAGGCCTCAACGAAATCTGAAGAACTGCTTGAAACGAAGCCCGTGTGTGTTCCAGCATTAACTCTCCAGCTTGGTCGTATTTGTAAATCGCCATGACATTCTCCTTTGAGTTGTTGTTCTAGTAGGTGGGTCATTTCTAGTGTTCTTAATTCCTTGGGGGAAGATATTGGAAATCTTAACTCAGATCTAAATATTTATCTCACTTGACGTCTTTTGCAGCGATGGGTAGAAGGCATGGGGAGGCAGACTGTGAACGTCCCCTTAGCTTAGGGACTGGGCTCTTTATCTGGTCCCCCAAAGACCTGGACTTTTGACTTGTGAGAGGATGGGATCGAGAGTGGTCACTCACTAAACAGCCTCTCGTGCTGCGGCAAGAAGCAACGCGCACTTGTGGCGGGAATAAGACTTTCCTAGGTCTCTTAATGGTCGGTACATTAATGGAGCATTGTCTCTCCTTCCAGAGCTAGGGCAGTCCCGGTCGGGCTACTGACTACATCTATGTGCTAGGCCGTAAGCACCAACAAACTGAACATCAATAGTAATGAGGGGTGGGCAGGAGGAGGCAGATTAGAGGTCTTGGGAGAAGTCCCACAGCTGATGCAAAGTCCGCTTTTCTTGAAAACGGGAGGGAGCGCTCCCCGAAGTTGGGACTTCGAACACCACCTGAGTGAATCCCGGTGCTTATAAACATTGTCTCACAAACCTAAATTTGGAGATGGAGGGTCCTTGAAACATCCACTCCAAGACCTAGTTCAACCTTAATCACGAAAGAGCACCCACCCACAATCCAACTTTGTTCAGCCACCACTTGCTTTTGGCGACGGTACTATCAGGCCAGTGTCCCAGCACAGGCTCTGCAACCCGACCTCGCTCCAGTGCGGGCACAGGTGTCAGCCTGAGTAGGAATTATGTAATGGATTTGGCGGCCTAGGCTCCTGCCAAAGGGAATTAGGGAGTGCGAGAAGGCTTTCTCTTTTCTTTTCCTTTTGACTACGTCTGGTATCAGGTGTACGGGATCTGAGGCCGCAGGTGTGATTTGAAGGGAAAGAACAAGCGAAATGGCGGCCAAGGTCACAGTGCTTCGGAGAGCTGCCACGAGAGCCTGGCATCTCCTCCTCAACCGCTCACCTGAGGATGGCTCACAGCACAGGTGGCCTGGATTCCAAGGAAGAGAGGCAAAAGCCTGGTGCCCTCCCTCGTTCTTGTAGATGCTGTGGGGGTTCTATCCGGATGTCTTCTGTTAGTCTTTTGATCCCCTCATGAGCTTGATTGAGTATAGATGCAAAATCACACACACACACACACACACACACACACACACACACACACACACACACACACGGCTAGCGCACAGTGACAGGGAGCCCGTCCTATAAAAGAAATGATAACTTTTGACACGATGTACAGAGGCAGGACTCTAAACCCAAGAGCCCATTCAAGGCCTTTTCTACGAGGCAAGGCCACGGGAGAAATTCCAATGTGGAATTCTTTTCGGGCCAATTTTGGTTAACTGTAGAAGGGGGGTTTCAAGCAGTGCCAACCTGTGTTTCCTTGGGCAGGAAGGAAAGAGACTTTAGGAATAATGACCTCAGCTCCAGAACTGTCAATGACACCACGTCGCTGCCATCCGGACAAGTGACACCACGGATATCTGAAACCTTAGATAACTAAGTGAATCGTTTGAGCTTTAAAAAGTCACATGCTGACTTTGGGAAGTGGTCTTAATTTTTTAATGATAAAACAGAATAGCTTTTAAGAGACAACTATGAAGTCTAAATTTGAAGCTCCCTCTTGATTCCTGAAAGGAGTATTCATTCAAGGTGACCAAAAAGAAAGGTTAAAAATGAGCACAAAGAGAACGTAGCAGAAGCTCCCTGCAGTGGCCAGGCACAGAGGTGGGGTACACACTGCTGAGGAGATCACAGATGAGCTGTGGTTCTGGCTCCTTAATTCAGATTGGTGACTGTAGACAAAAACTTACAAGCTAGAAACACTTGAGTCTAAGATACACAAATGAAGCTCCCATCCCTGTAAACTATTACCGGTTTACAGAGTTGCTGCCCAGAAAACTGGCAATCTTTCTATATTGATATTTACATGACCCCAGCATGCCCTTGAGTGTCCGTGTTAATTATTGAAAGAACTAACATCAATGACTACCCATAAACAACATTTTACAGGTCTGTGAGAGATAGACAGGAAAAATACTAACATCTGTGGGGAGGAGTTCAAATGGTTCCATTAAATATGTCATAATCCATGCTGTTTGATGGTGAATATTCTTGCCTTTCTGGCTATTGCCAAAACTGTTGTGTTTTTTTTTTTTTTTTTCAGGAGATTCACTGAAAAGCAACACCACTCCATAGCTACCCCTGTTTGGGGGACATGTATGAGTTTCTACATGAATCCCTATTGCAGGCCTTCTAGGCCAGTCATACTGTGTAGCTACACTAGCAGAGAACAGCCCAACATGAAGCTGCCTCCTCCCTGACAGAACTTGGAAAGAGAAACCTTTCTCCTTCTCCTCTTCCTCCTCCTCCTCATCCTCTTCCTCTTCTCCCCAGAATCAGCTCACATTTCCATGTCTCCCACTAAAGCCACACTCACAGTGCCAGCAGTACAAAGCCAATTGTGGCTTGGGGCTTTACTGACTGCCTCTTGAAAAGTTCCACACCTTGCAGAAAGGCAGGCTATGCACCTTTGGGATGTCAGTGGCTATCTGTTACCTACTTAAAGATTCCTGGGCTCATTTTGCAAGTTGGTGTGCACAAATATGACATTGTGGATAAATTTAAAAGGAAAACCTGGAGTGCAGTTTACAAAGTTATCTGTCTCAAGTATAAAGAGAAGTTTTGTAAGTTGCTGAGGTCTTAAACCCAGCCACAGATATGCTTTCCATATGTATCAGACAACTGAAATCTAAAACTGATTGTCGCACCCATATACTTCTTCTGACAGTGTCTCATATTTTCAAACATAGATAGCCAGGCATCTAAAAAATAGTATCCAACAAGCAAAGCTGCTTAATTGTTGTACAGCTGTTACATGGTGAAAAATAATGAAGGTCTGTCCCCACCATATCATTGTACTGTAGACTGAGTGTTGTCCTTATACAAACACTCCAAAATGTGTGGGAGATACAGGGAGGTGGAAAACTTTCATCCCCAGATAGCCCCTGTCAGTGCAGGTGTGGGAGTCTGGGAGAACCATCATGGCCAAGACATCTGCTCTTGGTACAGTGATCCAATGGTATAGGCTGGCATCAGGTCTTTGTGCTTTTCATTTGGTTTCTTATTGCTGCTGTCCGGAAGAATCCTGAAAATCCCAGTCAGGGCGAAATCCTTTAATATAGTTCATAGGCAACCCGTTCTGCTCAAGGGAAATGATTTTGTTTGCCTTCAACTAACATAGGTTTCCAAAGAACAAGTTCATTTTCCATATTACTTCCAACCCTTGGTAGTCATAAATTAGCAACATTTTATCATTGTTATACTGAAATAAGATCTGGCAGATAAAGGAGTCCATATGCCAGATGTTAAATAAACTAATGTGCAGGAAATTCTTCCTGCCACAGGAAAGATACAGTAACACTAGTTTCTCAACCAAGTATGCAAAAATCCTGAGTGCGGGTAACCATTTGGTAGGCTAGCTGAAAAGGAGATTGCTGCCGAGACACCATTGCTATTATTGAGATTAAGCAGCTTTGAGTAAATATAATTGCTAATAAAAGGCTTGTCTCTATACCCCTTATGTGAAAGCATGGTTTCCCTCACCCCTCTGACACTTTATGGAATGCCATTCAGATGAATTCTAAGTAGAATTATGTGGAAGCTAGCGGCCTACTGTACAAGGTCGCATCTACAGGTCAGCAAGGAAGAGAATATGGGGGTGACCTCACTATACTTAGGGATGGTTGTCTGAGAAAACACATTCACGTGTTCAGATATCGATGCTGAAACTTTTTCTCTTTAAGAACGCAACACAATTTTTCAAACCGACCGCGTCCACCCTCTGCGGTACCCCGTGTTTGTGCACTAAAGGCGGCCATGAAATCATCGCATGGGGCTGGTTTAATGCGTTTAACAGAGAACTAATGGGTTGTCTGTGGCAGAAAGCGTGTTCCCATTTCTAATCCCGTCACGTACTGAAGCGGTTTTGTGCGAATCTGTGGCTTCCACCTTTATCCACCCTGGACGCTCCTACTCAGGAAAACCTTCCCAGTTTCTGACCGCTGCTAAAATGTCCTGCTTTCTGGTTACTCATTTTCGGTCTATTTTCGTCATGCTTAATGATAATAATAACTGACCCTTGCAGTGTAAGATCTCAGTTGAAATGATCCGGCGAGCTCCTGCCTTGTTTCTTGCTTTGAAATGTAATCTTAACTACTCAATATATTTAATTTGCTCCGCTCTCCAAGCTGCAGGAGACCAAAGCTACTTTTGTGCTGGATTTTACCTTCTTTCCTACCCGGAACGTGCGTTGTGCGCGTATATACACATGCGCTCATGCGTGAGCACAAACACACACGCTCGCGCGCGCACACACACACACACACACACACACACACACACACACACACGGGTGGGGAGGAGAGGGGGGAGAGAGAGAGAGAGAGAGAGAGAGAGAGAGAGAGAGAGAGAGAGAGAGAGAGAGAGAGAGAGAGAGAGAACTCCCGCAAGAAAGAAAAAGAAGAGGCAGGGATGCCCTGTGAATAACAGAGACTTGGGGCTCAGGCTTAATCCCGGCGTCGGGGATTGGGGTGGGGACCGGAGCACCAGCCCTCCGACAGCAGCCGCTTTGGCCTGGAAGCCCGGCCGTCCCGGTGAGGACGCGAGGATGCCCCGTGGGCCCCAGCACTTGTCTGGCACAAAACAGGCTGCTTGGGCTCCGGGAGCTAAGTAAAAGTTCCTTATGCTTGAAAGCACTGTGTAGCCACCTTGCCTGAGCGTCTCGCTGTCTGGGAGAGCGGCCTCCAGGGCTAGTAGAACTGGGAGGAAGCCCTCGCAGGGGGTCCTATGGTGCTAGCTTTTGTACCGCCCCGCCTAGGCCAGTCGGGAGCTGACGCACCCGCTCCCCAGAGACGCTGGGGGCGTCGCACTGCAGCTGGGTGGGGAGCAATTTATTCCTGGCGGTCACATCCCACCCCATCTTCTGTTACTCCACCCTACCCCTCCCATCCCTCCACCTCTTCCTCCTCCTCTTCTACCAACGCCCGCACTATCTTCTGGTTCTTTTTCTCCTCACCCTCCATTCTTCCTCTCTCCTTTTCTTTTCCACTCTCTCTTCCCCCTCCCCCATTCTCTCCTGTCCCTCCCCCTCCTCCGCCGAATAACCAAGCTTTTGCCTCTAAAAGTCACAGAGATGATGGAGAGAGAGAGAGAGAGAGAGAGAGAGAGAGAGAGAGAGAGAGAGAGAGAGAGAGAGAGGCCTGCGGTGACTGGAATGGAAGACAGGAGGGGAATCTGGTACATCTGGGAGTGGAAACTTGAAGCTTCTGGGCCAAGATTTGCCAGGGCCTCGCTTAAGGTGAGTACACTGGGGGCCCGAGGAGTTCCCACTTGGAAGGCTCCAAATCCCGCCCAAACCAGAGAGACCCGCGGTAGTCAAATAGCTGTTAAATCTGGGATGGAGTGAGCGTCGAGGAAAGACTACCCCATAAGGGTCACAAGCCAAGTGGGTGCTGTAGCCTGCCTCGTAGCTCCTAGCTCCGGCTCCTGCCCACGGCTGCTTCCCAGTCTGCCTGGGGAATCCGCGACGGCTGCGCCTTCCAGAGTCTCTTCCAACGCCGCCCTTCCTGCAGCTCCCCTTCTAACAAACCCGCGTTCAAGGGACACTTTGGCGTCAGGAAGTGAGAAAGTCAGCCTCTCTCAGACCGTGAAAAACGGAAGTTTGTCAAGGTTGGCACCTCTGATTCTATCGTTCTCTCTCGAACCTAACCCAGGATCCCTAGGTAGCGCATAATATTGTTATTTTCCCTTTTAAAACGAAAGACTTTAACGAAAATTCGTATGTAGCCAAAAAGATTATTGGATCACTATGACTGATCAGCTGCTGCTGACCTACCAATAAGCGTTTTTAAATACACACGTACATTCATGCGTGCCCCCTACACGCAAACACACTCGGGGGGCTCTGAGTAATGAATCACACAGCTCTAGGTTACCAAGAATTAAGAGGGAATCTAAAGGGCTTTTTAAATGTTATGCACGTACGTTCCATTTGTGTGCAGATTGAGGGGGGTAGCTGAAGGAGCATTCGTTGGCTGGGCATTTTCTCAGTGCCTGTGTGTTGCGTGTGTTGTCAGCTGGCTCTGGTTTCTAAGCACTGAGTGTTGCCAAAGGCTGGGGCCAGTATCCACCATCCACCTCGGCACCCTAGTGGCAGAACAGGACTCATTTGTTTGGTGCAGAGCGGTGAGGACCTGGAAGAGGCTGGAGTGTAGTTAGGTCGGCCCCCTGCCATCTATTACACCTGCGGCAGATGGCTCAAGTGGTAGAGCGGTTTTGTTTGCCAGGATCAAGAAGGGAGGAGGAGATTCAGCCTCGCCCCACTCAAAAGAAGTACGTAAAGAGCCAGAGAAATGAAAGAAGCCACGACCATGCCATCAAAAGCAACAATGCTGTCCCCTCCCCTGAGTTATTCTGGGCAGTTAGTGACCTTGATGCCTAGCCCCAACAGATACTATGGCAGAATTTTACGAATGTATTTTTGATCAAATGTTTTCTCTGCACACACCACACACACACACACACACACACACACACACACACACACACACACACACACGTAGATGCACACAGGTGTCCTTGGGGCTGAAGGGAATGACAATCAAAATTCAAAATCCAGGCAGCCCCTTCCCTTCCCAAGAGCTTCGTTCACTGGGACTGCCAACTCACACAGAAAGACCCCTCCCCAGACTGTCCGCTAGCTGAGATTTAAGCAGGCTTCAAATGTATCTATCTCGTTTTCACACAGAGTGGTGTTCCTTTCTGATCAAAATTCTCATCCTTGCATCCTTTCCTTCATGTTACTCAACAAGCAGGGCAAGAAGTAAGCACACCCTCCCTGGTGACAGTAGGGCATGGGCAGATGTGACAAAGAGCGCAGAGGCAGTCTATGAAGCTCAGTCTGTTTTCAATTGTTTAATTCTACACTGAAGCCGAGAGTGAAGAGAACTATATCAAGGGACACCAAAACATAGCAGGACCCTGTCTCTACCCTTGCTCCGCACCAGTCACAATAATTACAGACATCTATGTTTTATAGCAAATATTTTCATGTTTCTTATGAGGTAAATTATTTGACCTAATTCTCTATCATAAATCAAGTACATATCCTTTGCTCGGGGAGTAATATGCTAACTTGTTGGGGTTGGTTGGTATGTAGCTGCAGAGAAATTCCACCATTTTGGAGAGCACTCATTTTTTTTTTTTTTCATATTAAGGCCAAATAATGTTTACAGTTCTACCAAAGATGGGGAAACAAGAATCCATTCTAGTTTTGGTTTGGGGGTCATAAATAAGACACACTCTAAACCCACCACACAGTACCTGAAGAACCCTGTGAATTAGGGTTCTCTGGCTGGGTACTTATCTGCACCATGTAATTTAATTGTTCTGCTATCATTTGCCTTTCCTAGAAGGGTTTTTATTTTCCAAGGAGAAACTTCAATATACACCAAGCTATAAGGCTCATTGAGAAGAATATAAAAACAGTGCTCTCTTTCATTCAGAATTAGTAATATGAGCTTACTCACACATCATACAAATTGCTAAGGGTCTGTTCTAAGGCATTAATCCAAACTCACTCCTATCCACTTGCAGGAAAGTTAGAACAAACAAACAAACAAACAAACAAAAAACCCTGCAATTATAAAAATGAGCTGGGTCTTATTGAACTTTTGAGGGTTTGTTTGTTTTTTAATAAAAAGAAAAGAAATAGAAAGACAACTGTTTTAAAACCCGCTTTTAGGGAGACTAAGAGCATCCTGTTTTATTTAAGAAAAAAAGAAATCACCTAACTTTTACCATTCTAAAGAATGAAGACAACCAATGTTTCTTCCCCTCCCCTTTTCTGATTTAAACATGTTTGACCTTAATTCCAACCAGGGTTCTAAAGCTAAGACTAAGAATTTCCAATATAGACTTGTGACCTTTGGATTAACAGGTGAACTTATTGGTTTTTGTTTATTTTATTTTGCTTTTTTTTTAAACCCTGGCGTTTGATAACATATGTCATTTTAAATTAAAACCTCAAAGACTCCAACTAATTCAAACGCTCCAGTGTTTTAAGGGGAAGGAATCTGCTTAATATTTGAACAGGTCAGTCCAGAATCACAATAAGATTTCAGAGGCCCCTGTCCGCTCAGAACTTGGTACAAGAAAAGGAAACATGTAGAGTAAGAGGGGATGCTGGGACCCCTCCCTCCTCCACTCACCGCTGGGACCACCTACATCACATGTTTTCATATGAAATGGCTATTTGGTTTTACAGAAAAGACTCATGAGACAAGATATGCAAACTGTTCTCAGACACACTTTAACATATCTACTTTGATACACAGGCTCTATGTATGTGAGGGGAGCTTCGGTCTCAAAAACATCGTTTGTCTTAGGAATTAATAAGATTATAATCCCCCCCAAAAAAGAAAAAAAGGTACCAAATGTTTTCTGGATGCAGTGCAATGAGGTAAAGCCATCTAGCACCCAGAAGGGCTCAACCAATTTACAGGCCTATAGTGGTGCCAGGCGTTTTTAAAGATGCAGTCTTCAATTGGCACTAAATAGGTGTGGTGGTGAATGATGAAAAGGACTATATTATCAGCCCAAGTAAATTAGAATTTCGACATTTGTTTGCGTCTCATAAAACCAAAGGATCAACTACAATTACAGGTCCCTAGGGTTCCAGAAGAAAGGCCCTTCGGCTGGAGGGTATTTGTATTGCCTGTGTGAACAGGCCCCTTTTGCAGCTCCCTAGATCCCTCTAGAAACTATAGTTTTGCCTTTCCTGGTGCAGAAATGGTTAGAGAAGTCCCAAGAGCCTTAAACACAAAGCTCTTGAAGCTCCCCAAGTCCAGAGAAATCGGGTTCTCCAGGTCAGGGCCGCCCCGACGGCCCAAGCACGGTGCTCAAAGAGCCAGTAGGTGTCGCTGTTTCCCTGCTGGCAGGAGCCTGGAGCCCGACGTTGGCCCCTAGCACCACTC
The DNA here is from genome assembly GCA_030556225.1 of Cricetiscus sungorus. Classification (NCBI taxonomy): domain Eukaryota; kingdom Metazoa; phylum Chordata; class Mammalia; order Rodentia; family Cricetidae; genus Cricetiscus; species Cricetiscus sungorus. Next base: position 45,152,875 of record JANBXA010000398.1, read on the forward strand.
AGCTTTTCGGCCCTGGGTGCTTTCCCAGACTCCTCTGAGCTCCAGGGTTGTGACCGCTCCCACATAGTGTTTCCCCCTAATCCCTGCCCTGGCTCACCTGGCCAGGGCCACAGCAACAGTGGTCGGCCTAATAAAACATCTATGGAGAGAAAAAGGAGAGACGAATTTGGTTGGGTCAAAAGGCTGAAATCGTGCTTTATCTGCCACCCATGCTCCTTCTTTCTCTTCATAGGCCGAGGGTGGCAAGGGTCTATGGGGAGCACCCTGATAAAACCCAAAATTTGAGGAATTCAGACACGGTTTTACTTTGACTTTGAAAAAAAGCTAAGAGGTTCAAAACTAGCTTCGCGGGACCTAGTCACAGAAAGAGTTTTCATATCCTTGTCTCAAAAGACAAGGAAGGAGGTTGGGGTGTGTTGTAGAGGGGTGGGGGACGCTAGGCCTGTACCTTGAGCTACCAATGTGTTTGCCCACATGCCTGTACTCAAAGTGTGGGGTGAACGCACTGGCCACCCTTTACTCTGGTCCACAAAGGAAAATCTGAAGTATCCTAGTCTCTCCCACCGCCCTCCCTAAAGCATTGCTTACTAAGCATTAATCTCCTTTGGCTAGGGTTAGCCCATCTCTGCAATCTATATTAAAATTCTAGGTATTGAGAATTCTGCTCCTTTCTTTGGCGTCCTGCGGGGCCCCTGGCTTTGGCTCAGTATACTGCGTAAGCGATTATTAACTAGAGGAGTTCTTTTTGTGTCGGAGCACGGGGGCAGGGAGGACCGGGGTGGGGGGAGCATTTGGCTTGCAGATTCCAAGAGAGGTACTTAACAATGGTTACATCCTATAGATGGCTGGAGATTCTATTACGATCTGGATTTCTTTGCATAGGGACCCCACTTTTCTGGCTGGGGGAGATGGCATGAAACACCCTAAATTCAGTTTTGCACAGTCGCGAGAGGCGCTGTGGAAGTGAAACTACCTTTGTATTTAATGCAAGTCTAAAAATAATATCTACGGTCAAGAGTTTGCTGTAATTTTTTTAAAGACCCATACTGTTGTGTTTGTGTAAAAGTAAAACATTTGCAAAGAGGAAAAACATAACAAATACAAAACAAGGAAGCACGGGAAAACTTCGCACTTAAAGTGCCAAGTATATTGGGATAATTTTCCTGTAATGTTTAGTCTGAGGCATTTCCCTCTCAGGACCTGCAGCGAAAGAGGCTGCGTATTCAAAGAGAGGTTGACTTTTTAGCTAGAGTTGGCAAATATCTTCATTAAATGTCACGCCCTTTGATGTTTCATAAAATTGACTCCTTCCTTTAAAGTCTTATGTATGTTATACAATTTCAAATAATCATTTCTGGTCGAGACAGCAAATTTATCACCGGGGGTGGGGTAGGACGAACACGTGTCTAATTGTAGGTTGTGAAGTTCAGTGAGGTGGTATTTTTAGCTTGAAGTGCTCAAATTCATATACTTGGATGTTTCTTCCGGTCTCATTCTTTCTGTTTTTGCCCCCCATCCACTCAACCCTTTCTCTTATTTTCCGCTCTCTCTTGCCTCTGTCTTCCTTCTTCCCTCTACAGCGCCTCTCGCCCGTTCCCTTCACTTCTTCTCTTTCTCGCCTCTTTTCCTTTCTCTTTCCCGCTCCCTTTCTTGTATAATTTATTGTCTGATTCTATCAGTCAAGTTAATATGAAACTAGCAAGAGGGAGGCCCATCGCCCTTATCTGGCCCTCTCCGCGAAGCGCTTATGAGACTTTAGGGAGCTGTCGGGAGCTGTCAGGTATGGACCAGCGAGACGGCCCTAGGTGCAGAGCACACTGTTTGTGGAGGACTTGGGGTCCGCCAGGGGTGGAGGGGCTTATTCAAATACCGCCCGCTGCCGCTGTGATTCGCAGGGACTCGGCCTCCATATGGTAATGCGGGGCGGGGGGGGGGTTAGAGGGAGGCGCAGAGGGGAGGGGAGGAAAGGATGGGGGTGAGGGCGGGAGGGAGGGGGCTCCGACACCGCGCGCTCTGCTGCCGTGCTGGGACAGAGCACCCGGACTCGCGGCAGCGGCGACAGCGGCGCTACCCACCCTCTACCTCAACACCCATCGAGCCAGGAAGCCACCAAGCCAAGGGGCCCTCCGGGTAAGCCACAGCGCGCACACTGCAGCGAAGGTGAAGCCAATGAGGGAGATTAGAAACAGAAAAGATTACAGAGAGATCAGAGATAAGAGGTGTACCTCTCTCTGTCCGTTGTCACAGAGCGCGCGTGCACATGCATCTGTACACACATGCATGTTCCAACAGCAAGACATTCCACATTCCTTGCTAGCTACACCCATCCAAATACATGCACCGGCACTCTGCCCTGCAACGTGGCCAGTGTGTTTGTCCTGATCCTGCATAAAGCGGGCAGGTATGTGCTGGAGCCTAGGCAAGAATAAACAGCCACACACAATTGAATTGAAGCCAAACTCAGACATTTAGCCTGCTGAATTGATCCATTCGGCCCGGTGCCCCCACCCCCCACCCCAACCGGAATTCTGTAACCAGTTATGGAATTCTGCAATTATTCATAAAACGTGCTGAAATTTTACCTCAGCTATATATGGCAAGGTAAGGGTGGACCGGGAGGATGGATGTGTTTCCATTTTTTAGTGTTTCACGCATAGCCATCTGACCACTTTTTATTGGGTGACATATCATATGAGCACTTTCGTGTAGGCTTGGAAAAACTGTAGCCAGAGGTAAGGCTGGAAAATGCCATAAGAATTAAGCGTGCTGAAAATGGACGCTAGAGAGTGCAACATGAAAGATGGCATACAGCTGTAGGTTTGAAATGGGAGGAAATGCATGTGAATATTTATACACAAAAGCTGTTGGGGAGGGCTGAGTCTTGCCTTGGTATCTGTGCAGGTAAGTCATTCATAAGAAAACTAATTACCTGTGCATGTACTCGGACTTGTTTAATTGAAAAAGCTGCATGTGTGCACATTTTCTGTTCTTTGTGGTTATGCAATTATGGATTGGGTCCTTTTTTTTACATGATAGCTTTAGGGAATGCTAATATATAATTTAAATATACATCTATTCAATAGTCATTGTGCTGAATAGCTATACTGCCAAGGAGGAGAAATTCTATCATATAAACAAGATTACTATAGCTTGAAATCCAACTCAAGGCCTGTATATTTTAAGGCACATCAACTGGGTTAATAGAGTTAACTGTTTTGTTTGTGTGTTTTCACTTCAATGTCTGGAATTAAGGATGCTTTGCAATCAAGATAATGTCTTTCCATCAAGAGATAAAAATAAAACTCAGTATATTTTAAATGCTGCAGACATGACACAACATACAACATGGATAAAAATGTCTTCCTTGCAGAGGGCTGTCCATTGCTGTGTCTACACACTTTAAAATACATTTTTTACAAGAAATGCTAGAAAGCAATAGGTGGTGAATACCGCATTCCCTCAGTTAATCAGCACAATTCTTTAGTAATCTGGAATCCCTTCACTCACACGTACTTTTCTCAAAAGTACTGGCTCCAACCTGTATTTCTACTAATAGGAACTTAATCGGAGAATCAAACTTTGAGCCTCAGAACCGTAGGCATTATAGCCAAGGGAGGGGTATGTAAAAAGAGAAAAAAAGAAAAAAAGAAAAAAAGAAATGTGTTCTTTTATGATCAAACTAGGATGTTCTCCAGTTGGCACTGTATACATAACATATATGCATATTTCTAATCTTAAGTAAACAAAAGAAGGGAGGCAACTGTGTACATAATCTAGCTAGAGATAGCAGCAGACACTAGCCAAAAAAAAAAAAAAAAAGAAAAAAGAAAAAAGAAAGAAAGCTGACAGAAAGGACAACAGAGGCAGACAGACTTATAAAATGGGGAGTAAAAAGGAGGGGGAGGGGAAATCAACAAAACCGTATAACCAGAAATTTTCAAGGAATTTTTTTAAAAATGCAAATATATCTTTACATATGCATCAGTATTAAAAATACTATACGCTGGACCCAGGGGGAGCTGGGGCAGGAGGAGGAGGAAAGGTGGAGGAGTGGAGGAGGAGAAGGAGGAGGAGGAAGAGGAGGAGGAGGAGGAGGAGGAGGAGGAGGAGGAGGAGGAGGAGGAGGAGGAGGAGGAGGAGGAGGAGGAGGAGGAGGAGGAGGAGGAGGAAAGAATGGAGGCGCCGCGGAGCCCTGATTATGCATGGGCCGGAGCTGCCTCCTCTAACCTGTTCTCGGAGCAGGGCAGCCGGCGGTCCTCAGCCGCCCACAGAACAGGAGCCGAAACAACCGTTCCCGAAGGCTACAGCGTTTATTTTTCTCTTTTGGGGGATTTTGGCGGTTGTTTCAGGGGCTAGCCAACTGGCCCCTTTAATTAAAAGCTTCAATAAAAGGCGATCGCTCCAGGAATGCACCCGCTCCTCTTCGCGCAGGATTTGCATATTTTTTTAATGCCCTAATTTCCTTGATGTATGTAAATGTAGCCGGACGTAGAGGGAGACAGGGAGCTGACGTCAATGGACGTGACCTCGCAGCTAAACCTTGAACGTGAAGCCGGGATGGGGGAAAACACGGAGCTGCGGCCGGTGGAACCCGAAAGCCTGTGTGGCTATATCTATCGGTGGCCGAGCCCGAGCCCGAGCCCGAGCCCGAGCCCGAGGTTCCAAGGGCGCCCTTGCCAGTCCCAGGGGAGGACAAGCCGCTGCCTCGTTTCTGCCGGCGGCAGTTGCCAGCCTCGCCAGTCTTCCCGCCACGTTCGCAGACTCTCATTTCTGCGCCTCCAGCCCCACCAAATACAAGTTCTTGTCTTTCCCCAGGAAAAAGAAAGAAACAAACAGACGCACAAACCTAAAACAGCAAACCAAAAGCAACAGATAACAAACAGAACGAATCCCAAGTGTTTTAGAACAACGCTCGGGTCGGTTGTCAGAAAGAAGACTGACAATGGAACATTGTTATTTTTTTTCTCCCTTCTCTCCACCTGAAGAGGAGAGGGAGACAACAGATACCAGCAAAGCATTCCTAAAACACGATCTACTACACATGTTCCCCGTAGGGAGAGGTAAATTGCCCAGCCAAATGGTGAGGGCTTCTCTTTTTGGTACCTATTTACCTGTCAACAAATTATGCGTGTTAGCTTCATTAACAGCAATGCCAGGAGCGAGAATTTTACTGTATGGGAGTGGTGGTGTGTGTGTGTGTGTGTGTGTGTGTGTGTGTGTGTGTGTGTGTGTGTGTGTTGAAAGGTGCTTAGCTTACTTAGACTGTGAGCACAGAGGGAGGCGACTTGGGACAGAGACCAACCAGTATTTTCATGGCCAGGTCTGGTGCCTTATCTGGGGAGCTATCCAGCTAAGGATGCTGGACTGGGGATCGACCTCCCCCCCACCCGGGCCCTCTTAGAAGAGATAATCTTAAAAAGCCTTCTCCTGGACAGCCAGGCCCTTGTGATGGTATTGTCTGAAGTGGGGGACTTGAGGTGGGAATGCCTTGGCTGCGGCTTGGATTAGGCCTGGTGCTTTCCTCTAAGAGCTCAGCTGCTTCTGTGTGGAGGCAGAGATGCCGGGAGATTGGGAGGCCTGCAGGCTGGGCTCGCGTGTGCCCGCGCAGCAGGCGGGGGCCCTGGCACCTCCCAGGGCACACTCGCTCTCGCCTACGATCGCCACCCGCTCCGAGCCGCGAGGGTTTGGTCCTCGGTCGCAGCTGAGCTAAGGGCACAAACCTGCCAGCAGGCTAGGAAGAGGCGCTAGAGGCCGCGGTGTCAGCTTCCCAAGGCTGCCGTTTCTGATTCCACCTCGCAGCCCAGCTTTGTTTTCCTGACCTGCTCGCGGCCACTGGGCCGCGTGCCTGCGAGGGGACTGTGTGGGTGTGCGTGTGCGCGGGGCCGTGCGTGTGCGCGGAGGCTGCGTGCGCGCGCGGCGGGCGGGGACCCTCCCGCCAAGGACACGCTTGGCTGGCTGTCCTCCCGCTGCACTTGGCGGGAAAGCTGGAGGCCCGCAGCGGGGACCGGGCGGCCGCAGCTCTCAGGATAGCCTCTCGTCTCCTACCCCGGCCACATTTACAGACGGGCGACCGTCGAATTTTTTCAGAGCACCATCCCCTCCTCGCCCTGGGTCGTGCAGGCTCCAACTACGGCCCGGGGGCTCCTAGGTATCAGCCAGCGCCAAGGCTACCTTCAGCTCCCTGCGAGCAAACAGGCCCAAGGGAGCAGACTGCCCTCACCGGGACAGATTCCTGCACCTCCTCCCCCTCCTCCCATTCGCCCGCACCCCTGACCGCCTCCTGCTGGTGTTGCAGGAAACCCACCTTCCCCGAAAGCCCCCACCTTTCTCTCTACACACTTCCAGCCCCTCCTCCCGCATCTCAGCCTCTCTAGCACACACACACACACACACACACACACACACACACAGAGAGAGAGAGAGAGAGAGAGAGAGAGAGAGAGAGAGAGAGAGAGAGAGAGGGGAGAGAGAGAGAGAGAGAGAGAGAGAGAGAGAGAGAGAGAGAGAGAGAGAGAGAGAGAGAGAGAGAGAGAGAGAGAGAGAGAGAGAGAGAGAGAGAGAGAGAGAGAGAGAAGGGTTTTCCTCCTTCGCAACCTTTATCATTCTGGCCTGGTACCCTTTGAATAAAACTAGAGTTTAGAGGAGAAAAATCCTCATAATGTATTCCTTGTCTTTAGCGAAACATACAAACAATCAGAGGGGGAAGGGAGCTTGAACTAGAAGACCTTTCTTGGGGAAAAAAAAAAAAACTCTGCAAGTCAAAAGGTCATTCTCCAAGTTTGTAAATAAAATTGCAAAAGGGAACCCCAAAAGAAAGGAAAGGAAAGGAGGAAGGGAGCCAGGAAGGCCCACAAGTTAATAAAATGGTGCACTGGGAAACAAGACAGGGGGGATTCTTTTTAAAATGGGTCCAAGAAACCAAGAGGAGAAAAGCTGGGATAAAAGGGGGGGGGGAGAAGAAAATAAAAGGTGGAAAAGGCAAAATAAGTTTCCAAAGAAATGTGTGCTGTGCATCCTACAATAGGAAAATGTAGCCATTGCCCTCCTTCAGACGAGACATTTCTAATTTGTTCCGTCTGTCAGGAGGGGACTATGAGAGGTTTGGGTGCAAATTCATTATCTCTGGCAACGCCGAACGTAGTGTGGGGACTGAAAAAGACCGTGGCAATGGATGAACAATAGGGCTTCAGTTCATCAGTAACAAAAGCAGTGGGGAAATTGGTTGAGTTTCAGAGCACGTCCTCCTCGGCAGAGGGGGCTGGACTAGACCTTGGACAGCCCCCCCAAAAACTTGTCGAGCCTCGCACACACCACTTCACTCTGCACTCCGAGGCTCAGGGAGCAAGTGCTTGAGTGGGGGGGGGGGAAAGTTGGCTTTTTTCCCCCTCCTTGGTCTTTTGCGTTCTCTCTCCCTCAGAAGAGCGGTGTAAACTATTTTAGACGCAATCAAGGAAGAATCGCCCACCATGTGGAATTGAGCGGCAGTTTTAAATGTACTAAGAGAAGACTGATCTGAAAAAAATGTTTTTTCCCTTCTTTTTTGGAGACGCCTAAAGGAGCCTGTTTGTTTGCTGTTGCCACGTTCTGCTGTGACTGGATCTTGTCTTCTGCCTCGATTTCGGTCCGGCTGGATTTGGGGGACAGCACTGCCTGGCGCAGGGACATCAAGTGAGTATCTTGGCCGCGTGAAGGCTGCAAGCTCCGCGGGGCTGCGCCAGGCCGGCAGTGCTGGTAGTTGTCTGGTGCCCACACCAAGAGCCGGGCAAGGGCCGCTCCGAGGGCCAGTCCAGGGCTTTGCTTCAGCTAATTGATTGTATGTCTCCAGTGCCAGACCTGTTGATCTTGTGAGTTGTCCGAGCCAGGACGGTTAATTATCCTTCGGACTGACCCCTAATCGCAGAGAGATGCCAGAAAAAATTCGCACAGAAAGAATTTGTATGTAAATTTGTGGTGTTGACAGCGGGACTTCTCTTAGAGGCAGTGCTAAGTACAATTGTGCTTTCCTTTTTTAAATTCTGGGTTCTCAGTTTGAATAATTTGCTTATTTTGGATCGCCCCAAAGTTTCCGTTAGCTGGCACTGAAGACACTGTCTGTTTAGACCCTAGTGGAAAACTTGTACACTAGGTAACTGCATCTGGTAAATTTTCTGCTTTCTAGATTTTGGAGGGAGGGATACAGGGCTATCCCGAGTTTAGCTTTAACCGAACTGCAACCTTCATGGTTAGTTATGGTGCCTTGGAGCTTTTCGGCTTCAGACACCTCTGGAATCGGAGTGAAGCTTGTTCTTCGTTTGCTTAGAGGCCAAAATCAACTGAAGGCAAGACCTTCCTTCGGTGGTGAGGGACTGTCTGCAGAAAATACTGGGCGATCAGAACCATAGCAATGTAATTTTGCATTAGGGTCGGCAGCGTTTTTCTCTTGCAAATGTGCCGGCTGTGCTTGAATGGAGTACTGTCTGAAGGGGTCAGGGCAATTCACTGGAATTTATCAGAAGTTAGACCCCAGGCCCTGTCAAGTCACGGCCACGGCCGTGGGGTGGGGGTGGGGGGTTAGAGCTGTGGCTGCTTTGGGCCCATAAGGATGGAGTCAGACCGTTTTCTTCCTTTCTTGGTACCCACACCTGCCCAACACCTCTATTTCCACCTTGGCACCGGTAACTAGGGCAATGGCAGGAACGAGCCACTGTAGTCAGCATAATTGAATCGGGGCAGTACTTTCATTTTGCAAAAACAACAGCTCCACCCCTCCAGTCCAAAATAATAGTAAGCATCAAAAAATCGTTTTTAAAAACCCAACCTATTTTCTGGAGTACGTAAGGCTTCTTAATATTGGATTGTGGGGGTAGGGTGGGGGAAGGGTATAAAAATCCACCACTTTACAGCAATCAGGGTTTACATTATTCATTGATTTACTGAAGGAAAGAGCCAATCAGGAGCCATAGATATGAATGCATATCTCACTATGCTGTGTGGCCTTACAGTAAACTATTTGCATCTTTCTAATGGATTAGACATTTATCCTGGGATTCCCATTGTTTGAAAGGCCAGGAAATCCAGTCCCTTAAACATTTAGAAAATAAGACTTTGTTCCAGACTTAAAATCCTTGCATGGTGGGGCTGTCTCTTCTCTTTTGTATGGCAGGTTACAAGGTTCAAATCCCTAATGTTTCTTAAGTCTCTCTTCTTTCCAAGCTAAAAATAAAAGGAGAAAGAAAAATTAATTTCCCAAACCCCTCTAGATCCTGCATATTTTGCATTCCCATTATCATGCACGTCTCCATTTAAATGCAAATTAGCATATTTAACCCTGTAGGTGCTAAGGCCCAAGATACACTGTATTGATGTTTTATATAATCTTTTGGTATTTTAAGGAATCACAGTAATTGTAATACTTTAAACTTAATCTATATGTGATGATATATATAAACTGTGGTCATTTGTTTTATTGCCTATTTTTCAGATGAGACTTCAAAGAAGCATAAAATGAATACACTATTCAATCAAACAAAGGTAATTTAAGATTTTTTATTTGATAAAATATGACTTGATGTACCAAACCAAATAATATATTGTTTACTGGTGGACATGTCTGCAGTGTATTACATATTTCTCCTTGCAATAGATAGAATTTCAGAAACATCTAAGTTTCAGTGTGTTCAGTTGTTTCTTCTGTAGAAGCCTTTGTGAACATATATATATATATATTCATATATATATATATATATGCATAAGGCATAATATAAATATAGCCTGCAATGGCCTATAAGAAAGAAGTTTATTTTCAGAAGAAAGATACTTTTATTATCATGTAAGCTAGTTAAGTACATTACTTAAACCATGGACATTGCTGTAACAAAAATGGATTTTTATAAAGACAATAGTAGTATTGACTTTATTAATAGACTACAGTTTGTGCACCTGTAATTTTTACAAATCAAATATTTAAAAAGAGTTGGTGTTAGGCCAGTTCATTATGTATTCTGCATTCATGTAGATAGGGTTTAGAGATGTTCTCAATATTGGTAATAAACTGAATGTGTTTGAATTAATTAAATAGCATAATTCTGACCCAAACATGGTGAAATTCATAACTTTTTACTTTTAACCAGCAGAGATTGTGTATTCCCAAGTGAACCAGGATGCTTGAGTCATGTTTCAGAAATCTGGGGACCTATAAAAACATCTGAAAATGAACATGGCAATCACATCCTAGCCTCCCAGCCACTAATGAAAATTTACTAGGGAACAAACAGGCAGAGTGTTTGAATTCGAGATATTCTTCAGTATGCTGACTTCCAAGCAAATATTTTGTAGCTTATCCAGATAGCTTTTTAAAAGCAAAAAATACCTGAAATGAAAGTGTAGTTGTGGAGAATTGCTCTTCATATATGCCATTGTGAACTCCTTGGAGCTATGTAATTGCAGCATATTGGGGGGTGTATATAATAATACATATGATAAGCCATGTTGCAAATGTTGGCAATATTATAAATAATCAGGGACTTAATGTTAAATATTAGTGTATTCCATTTTCTTCTGTGAGCCTGAGAGGTTGATAGAGAAATAAAATATTTAATTGGCTACATGGATAATGAACAAGACTGCCCATAATCCTTATCTTGGCTCATTTCACTTATTGGGGTTCCCATAATGAATCTGTTTTTAATACCAAGCATGGAGACCACAGTCTTAGAGTAAGTTAGCATGACTACACCACATTGGCTGAGAAGGTGCTATTTGAAGACAGCATCTTCTGTAGTTTCTACTGTCAGAAGCATCCAAACATTCAAGGTGTTAACTCTCATTGTAGATGCTGTTTCTGAAAATGCATTTTATTGTTAAGTATAGGATACAGTCATAATAATTCTCAAACTACAAAAAAAAATATGAGGATAATCACACACACCACTCATAGATAAATGTATAGCTTGCTCTCTCACACCTAGAAACACATGAAGCAAAGGGTATTCTAAAAACGTTCTTGATTTCTTGGGCTTTGACTTTCAGAGTTGAGTAGATTTGATCATTTACTCGATTTATGTAATACCTGCCAGATCACTAATTACTCTGTTGCCAGTTCTTGGAAAGCAAGACCACAGTGCTCTTTAATCTTCCAAGCTCCAAAGCTCATTAGGGTTTTACACCATGTCAGAAGTGGCATGTGCCTCAGTGAGTTGTTTATGTTGTGACCATATGGTTTAAGAAGGGACAAAAATTCCATGGATGTGTTTTTAAAATCGAATTGTAGTTTACATGTGCATTTTATATCTGACTTTTTGTTCATGATTTGATAAGAAATATCATGAGTTCTTTCCCATATCATAGTCTTTTGTAAGTAATCAGTAAAAGAATGCTTACCACAAAAGTAAACAAATTAATCTAAGGACAGATTGGCATCTCTGTTACTCTGCCATATGTTAATTGGTGTGATATTATGTTTAAACTCTTCACTGGAGATTTTTCCTAGCATAAAAAAACAAAAACAAAACAACAACAACAACAAAAACTTGTCAGTCTCTTTTACAGGGTTTATATTTGTGTGCTCTGCATGTGTTTGAATAAGCCTGTTCTCATTCACATCTTAAATGAATAAATTAGTGAATTCCTGAGGAAAATGTATGTTCCAAAAAAATGTAAATCTGAAAGTGTTTAGCCCTTGGGGAAAATGGACACATTATGGAATTGAGAGTATAGTGACACCCTGATGATGTGTGCAATGGATATTAAGGATTCTCTTTTAGTGTGTAACTTAAAGAATAGCAACACCACCAAAAATAATTAGTAATTTTGATTAATACTTCGTGGCATTTACCCAGTGAGAAAATGTCTCTTATGTAGATTACCATGAATGAATATTTTGTTGAGAGGCATCTGAATGTTTGATGTTAATAGATGTGCCAGACACATCATCTATTATAAAGGATGGAAAAGAAAAGGACTCTTGGAAGAGATTTTAAAGTCACACTTTAAAAACTTCTAAGACAATGAATGAAGCTAATGAATTTATTAAACTCCGCTTCTAGATAGAAGAGAAAGATGAGTGGGTGGGGCCAGGGAAGGTGAAGTGGCATCACACTCCACATCCAGGTGTTTTATCTGCTTTTTCAGGAGACAATAACTTTGTCATCATTTTATAAGCAAGTCTAGAGCATTTTTTTTTCTGGTATGCAAACTGATGTTTAAAACAGTAGACAAAGGCTCAGCATTTTTACCACAGCAGAGTTGTGTACTACATTAGAAACTATTGCTACAATATTTACCTGTGCTGCATTCTAAAGCACACACCCTTTATATGCAATCATTAAAATGACAAAAAGATGATTAAAAAAAAAAAAAAGATGAAGCTCTTCTGCTTAGATCGCTCAGTTTGAATTTACAGAACAGAATGCGTTGCCCTATCGCCATGGTACACAGATACAAAACATGACTGAGCTGTGAAGCCATTAACAACACAACACCAAAGCAAATTGTCAATGTAATCACACATCGACTCAATGCGTAATAATACAGATCTGATTCCCAGCCCCAGAAAGCGAGGCCCTGCTTTAAGCAATAGTAAAGTGCCTTCCATCTGCCTGCCTATGCAATCTGCCAGAAGAGAAATGCAGGCAAAGACGTTCCCCAGACCTGAAATGCTTTTATCTGTCCTTAGAGAGAGATTTCCTCCAGTCTTTGGATATTAGAACGATCTACACTAGCGCCGAGGAGGTAAAAGGCCGCGGGTTGCTCTTCCAGGAACAGTCGGTAGTGTTAGTGGATGAAATGTTGATTGAGAAAATAGGGCTTGTGGCAGAGCTGCTGCTGAGTCGCCACCACCACTGCTGCAGCCGCCACCGCAGCCTCTCTTCCTCCTGGCAGCAGGCGTGGGGCAGTTGGCTGATCACTGATGCATATCAATAACCATGTACTTGAGATTTCTCATGACATCATCATTACCTTGGTCTCCCGCGGTCTCAAACCTTTGACCTTGCCGGGCTGGTCCACAATTTGGCAGTGAAAGCCCCTCCAATGATGGCCCTTTTCTCCTTCTTTCAGACCGGGGGCAGCAGTACTCCAGCAAGACAGCACCTTCTCCCCAGCCTAGAAGTCCTGAGAAATCGAGGATCTCCCCCTAAAACATTCTCATACAAGATATGTGCAATCAAGCTGCCAGCACTTGGTAAAAAGCTCATGATGCCTAACCCAATGATCCGGCGCAGATCTTTGAATCAGCTGTCACTTCTATAGAATGGGATTTTCCCCCTCTTCCTCTTTAACCAGCGCTGGAAACTGCCAAGGGCTTTATACATCTCAGTAGAGGAAGGCTAAAGAATCTTACGTGAGAACGAAGCAATTTACAATGCAAATAGAGGCCTGTGAAGGGATGGACGCTGCTGCTCACTGGAACAGCTTGCTGCACCTTAGTCGCTGGTTCTCATTTTCTGATATTAATAGATGAATTGTTGGCTAACGCTGCTGGAGATTACTTGCTGGAAGGGAAAGAAAGTTTGGAATAAACTCTGAATGCACCAGATCTTATTTGGATGTGTTAGCCGCACTCACTCAGACAGAAACCAGGTCACGTTTGCATGAAAAGAGGAATCTTAAACGCGGCGAATATCCTGGAGGACTACACTTCTGTAGATCCAGTGTGGAGCGGGATCTGGAGTGAAACCAGAGGAAGACTTCCTGTGAGGGAAGCGAGTTGTTATCTTTGGTTATCTAGCTGTATGAGTGTATTGGTCTTCATAAAGCTAGATAACCGAAAGTAAAAACTCCTTCAAGATCACCGAGGAGCGGCCCAGAATGAAAGCCTACAGCCAAGAGACAGTAAAGACCAGAAAGGTCAGGAATGCTTATTGAATCTAACTTTTTTTTCTTATGATTAAAAGTGGGATGCAAGGAAATTAAGTGACACCCATATTGAAATCTAAAGGGGCCAGGTTCTGAGAGGGGCTGTACAACTGGAGAGGAGAATTGTGTGGGTTTTTATGGGTAAAGATGCATGGACTTTCTATATTGTTCTGTTTTGGAGCAAATGTTTTACATATGAGAAATGCTTTTCTTAGAAAGCTGTTATAGTGATGCCTGATACCTCGTTTAAAAAGGATGCCATAATTATGTAGATTTGGGCAGTTTCCCTCTGAGGCCCCTCCCTCAAGTTTGAAGCTTGTGCTTGGAAACTTTCTACGTATTTGAGGTTGTACATTAAATTCTATGAAGTTAGACTTTCAGTAAAGCTTATATTGGAAGGTTAATAATTTATATCTCCCGAGGACTTAGAGCTAGCAGGGGAAATGGAGGGGGGGGCGTCTGAATTTTATTCTTCTATTCAAAATACAAGGACAGATGCTTCTCTGTTCCAAGAGGGTTTCCTTGAGGAAGCTACTGAAGCAGAAAGACATGATGGAGACGAGATCGCCTCCCCTCTTGTCAAAGTGTTAAAAAAATGTTCTGTCTTACTCTGCGCCTAGCATTGGAAATGAAAGTGACATTTACGCCACAACCCACGTGTGCGCCTCCTCTCTTTTTGTTTAAGGATGATCAGGTCTATCCAGGAAACAGCTCTGGCATCCCAAACTGAAATAATTAGGACGTATATAGACCTGACAAAAATGGAAACGGGGTGGGGAATCTGAGGGTCTGTCTTGCCTAATTGATTCCGCTAAACGGAAAGCAGGAGATGTGAACGGCAGGACGCTCCGATTCCCACGCTCGGGGGCAAGTGGTAAAGCCTGGCCGGCAGCCTATGACAGACAGCCCTGTTGGGGGGCAGGGGTATGAAAAAAAAAAAAAACCATCAAGCACACACACCATACTCATCTCCATCGCTTAAGAAAGTAAAGGCATTTCCCACCCACAGCCATCTGCAGCCTCCCAAATGGCAACACCAACTGGTTGGTAGCTGCTGGGTACTGTTTCAGTTAGTTTTTAAACCACTGTTTAATCTGGCCATGATTAAATTTGGCTTTCTCCTTTGGTTGAAATTTTCATTATTTAAGGAAAGCAAGTGGAAAGGGACGCCAAGAACGTCCCTCCGAGAAATTCTCAGCCTGTGGTTAGGGCTTTGTGATAACCTTTTGGCTTTTGTTTTGGCTGTGTTGTATTTTAAAGTCACGTCTGGTAACACTCATTCTGACTTAGTTCATCGGGCTGTTTACTTCTTTATGTGACACAGGAACTTGGCCTACTTATGCTAATCTACATTCTGGAAATAAAGCTATAAAGTTATCAGTCTGTAGAAAGTTTATTACAATCACAATATGTTTAAAACTTGTTTTAGAATAGTCTTAGCAGTATGTGTTCTACAGCTTTTTCTTTTCTTTTTCTTCTTCTTTTTTTTAATCTAAAAGTAACTGGTCCTAGCATAAACCTTGAGGTTTTGGAGAAATCCATTGTAAAGCTTTTCTGAAATTCCTTAAATTTTGTTACATGTTATCAGGCAAACATTTGTATAGGCATTTGCATGTGAACACAACCATTGCAATAAAAGATTGTCCAACATTGCCTTTCACATGGCCTAAATTACTGACACTCTCAGATACATAATTTTTTTTTTTCAGGGACAGTGCATTTTTCTTTATCACCTCAACTTTTTTTTTTTTTATAAGATTGAAACTGGGAAGGCCTGGAAAGCCAGTGTTAGCATCGTACAGAAAAAGCTGAGAGACTTTAATAAAGCAAATTCTCAATTTGGCTGCTGAACACGTGCCAAAGTTTTACTACTGTAGTGACTGTTGAGAAGACCCGTGTTTATTTACCTTTGAAGCACTGTTTGTGCAAACAAGCTTTCATTGTAAAGTGCCTGTGTTCCTTTCATTTGCCCCATGTCCAGGGGTGCTATTTACCTAGAACCATTGTCTACTACAATTAACATTTACATTACAAAGTGTGTGGTTTTCTTTCTCAAGGAGGTTCAATTAAGGCAATAAGATGTTTGCTGGGGAAACCTATTGTTTACTCAAAGCACTCAATGGAGTCAAATTACTGAAGTTTTTGCCTACATCTTGGTCGTTTATGTAAATATGTTAACTATAACATCTACGAAAAATAAACAATATTAAAATTATCTGTTTGCCATTGTCATATCAAACTTGCTTTGTATCATACTAATGTTACATAACTTATTGATCAATAAAAATACATTTCAATGTTCTTTTCATTTTATTTTTTGCTGTTCCACTGCTCTTGCTGCAACATGTCCCAACTTTTCTTTTTTCTATTACACATCAAACTTCTGACCTTTTGTTACATTTGTGTGTGTTCAAAGAGGTACCGTGTCTGAGCAAGAGTCTAAAGGGTGTCCAAGATAATCTCTGCAGTGACCTTATCATTAGGTGATAATTTTTTTTTGAAATCTGAAATATTCCTAAGGCATGCACATTTAAGCCAAAAGAAGTGTAAATATCAGTTAAGTAGTTCTTTGAAAGCTAGTTTTAGCATTGGCAGAAACCGGATCGAGTTTATTTAGCATACCCCTGCATTGTAAAACAGTTGGAGTGAAGTTGCAGGTTGCGTGAGTATGCATGTTAACTAGTGGGAACCAGTGCAGTCTTTGTGACAGGAAAGCAGCAGATTGCTGTGCAAGGCCAATGTTAAAAAGGCAGCTGAATTTAACACCATCTGGAAGAAAAGATCCCTTCACGACTTTCTCACACCGTCAGACAAAACTAGTGTCTCTTGTTCCGAGCCCTTGTCTATGCAACCATACAATACTGAGTCATTATACTTTTGCTGAGAGAAAATTTGAGAACACAATATGGGTAACCAGTGAATGACCAAGTTTCATTGTGCCCGTCTAAGTCGATTGAAATCTACGTCTAGAGCTATGAATGGTTGTATTGTTTTCCTCACCAGGGCTGTACTAAATGTCAGCACAGTGTAAAGAAAAACTTGAAGTCTGCAAATAACTTACCAGATCTCAATTATAATATTTTCCCACACTAGAACTAATATCATTGCAAGGGGCTACATTGTAGAAAATACAAAAAGAGATGAGAAGAAATAAAAGAGCTCATTACTAAGTTATTTTATCTATACAAACATTTTAATTTTCTGATTCGAAGTTTAAGATGCAGGCATAGTTAAGGAATGGAGTCCATTACTTGGATGCTGGAGTTACAAAAATGCTTCTTGTGCAATTAAAATAGATTAAAAACAAATCCCCACCTCTACCTGAAACTAATTATGCATGAATGGACTCCATTTGGATTTTATTGCTAGAGTTCTGCTTAGAATTGTTAGTATGACTCTAACTTAAATTTTGCTTTGAGTTTTAGCATCCTACTCTTTCAAAGTTGGCCACTATGATTGACACTGTACATGAACACATAGAAGTATATTTACCAGCATACACAGGAGCACACTGGTGGATTCTAGTGCCCTCAAAATATGTTTACTATTTATGTTTCTAATTTGTTTTAACACATGAATATCAATCAGTTATCTTCAAGGTTAATGTTCACGTGTTGTATTTGATTGTAAACAGTTAGAATAGGGTAACAAAACAATTCAGAAAGAGTAAAAGAAGCCAATTGTGTATATTTTATTAAGATGTCTATTTTAAATATAATTGACTTTGCAATTTGGTTATTGTGTCACTAAGTGTCACATAGTTCTTAATGTGTAAGTGCAAAACAATGAGTAATTGCTGTTTTGCTGAATAGTACATCTGAGTTGCCAATGTCAAAGGTATTATTTTGTGTATTCCCAAACAGGAACATTAGCTGCTGATTTTGACATTTAGAACCTTTTCAGGAAATTCTGAGAAAGAGGACAATAAAGTGATACCTTTAAAATTAAATGTAAAACTATAAGTAATGTATTTTGCTCATCTTATTTTGTGATACTAGAAATTAGCAATGAAAAGTCAGTCATTCAATAGTCAAATTATAAAGCATATAACATTAAACACTGATAAAAACCTAACACAGCAACAAAAATGGAAATTGAATAGAAGTTAAAACACAGATACACAGGAAAACTTCTATAATCTGTTCCAGAATATGCATGGGTATAATATTAGTCTTTCCCTCACTGAAGTAACTATGAATATGCATAATAATGAGATAGATACATTATTTACATTCAAAATATATATTTTTTCAAAATAGCTCTTCAAGTTTTCTTAAAACATTACATTTTGTATTAGTTGTACTATTCCTGTTTATTTTTAAAATTAAAATGATTTTCTTACTTAGAAATATGTAAAATTCTAATTTGATTTTGTGTTGTTTGATGAAAACTGAAAAATTATTTAAATAATGAGATGAATGAGTACATTTCAAGTTAAAAACCACTTTCTATTCATAGACTACATAAACATTTTAGGGTAGCTCATCTTCTTAGGAATTTTGATTTTTAAAAAAGTATTTTCTTTGTTACAGTGTCTAGACAGGGGGACAGAGAGATGACTCACTGGCTAAGAGCACTTTTTGCTCTTCCAGAGGACTCAGGTTCAGTTCCCAGCACCCACATGACAGTTCACAACCTTCTGTAATTCCAGTTCCAGGAAACCTGATGCTTTCTTCTGGCTTCCTTGGGTGCCAGGCACAGATGTGGTTCTCAGACAAGCATGCATGCAAATAAGCATCCAAGCAAAACAGCCATGCACATAACATAAAATAAAAATAAATGAAATGCTTAGGAATATTGATATCATATACATAAATACATACATACATACGCACGTGCACACACACACACACACACAGAGAGAGAGAGAGAGAGAGAGAGAGAGAGAGAGAGAGAGAGAGAGAGAGAGAGAGACTGATTCTCTGTGAAGCTCTGGCTGCCCTGTAACTCACTCAGTAGAGCAGGCTGGCCTGCAATTTAGAGATCCACCTGCCTCTGCCTCCTGACTTCTGGCATTAAAGGCATGCACTACTGCCCATGGAGTTCATTCTGTATCTTTCTGTGACTTATATTTTCTTAAATTTGCTAAAGTAAACACACAATGTTATGTTGCATTGGGGTAGGTGAATTCTGGGTGGTGATGGTGAGATGGACAACAAAGAACAGGTCTTCCTTGTGATTAAGAACTGGAATTAGAGTTGTTGAGTAAAAGCTATTTGTAATACTGAGTCAATTGTCTTACCAGTACAGTAGCTTGAGACTCTCAAATAGACCTTACAGCAATGGAGCATGTAAGGCAGTCCTTCAGTGTCTCTGGATTAATGGATGGCTTTGTTATCCTGTTATTCTGCACCCCCACCCCCACCCCCGCCAAGTTAAACAAGCTACTGCAGAAATTCATTCCCATTTGCCTAGAGAACCCATTTCACCCCTTCTGGGAATTGTTCGACTTTCCTGTAGAATTACTCCTACAATGGTGAATGAAAATGCAAGTGTATAGTTGTGATTGCTGCTAAGGAATATCTGCCTGCTCTCAAACAGGGCCTCAGGCTGGAGTTAGTGCGCTTCCTTAGAAAGGTGATAGCCATCTTTTGAGGTAGAAGCATGTGGCTTTCTGCTTTGCTTCCAAGTGCCAGACCACAGGGGGTAGAGTTTAAAAAGTGCAGATAATCGACTTTATTCATAGAAATAAGAACTTCTGAGCCATATCTGGTTCAAAGAGAAGCACATCCCTGTGCTTGGTGGTTTGACTTGGTCCTAGCGAGGCGTCCGCACAACGCAGTCTAGAGATCTAAAAATAGCCAGGCTTCTCCTCCCAAGATGCTCGGTGTGGGCGGTGTGCAGATCTGATGGCAGGCTGTGACTGGCTGCAGAAGTGGCTGGGCCAGGCAGTGGCGGTGGCTGAGGCTGCGGGTCTGCCGCTGGGCATCACAAGGCCCGCCAGCGCGGGCCAACAGCCGGAGTCCTCGCTGAGCTGCGGCGGCTCGCGGCGGGCGACAGAAAGCAGGCGTCTGATTGGTGTTTCCCGGGAGACCAGCTGCCCGAGCTGGGGGAGCTGGTGCGCCGGCGCGCGCGTGCTCCCGGCTGGCGCGCTCGAGAGGCTGGGGACGCGCCGCGGCGCGGGTGGCAGGGCGGGAGGCTGGGGACTCTGCAGGGCTGTGTTCCTTGGCCGCCCCTCCTCTGCCTGGCGCGCTGAGTGCATGCAGGAGGGCTGTTGAATGTGATTTCCATGTCTTTCGGCTGGGTACCAGCGACCAGGCCTCTCCAGTCGGCCTTTGCTTAGGAATCCCGAGCTTGCGGATGGGGTGGCGTTGAGGGTTAGTTGGACAAGGGTTTCTGTCAGGCAGGTGTTTTCTATTTCAGAGCCCCTTCCTTGTCTAGGCTGCTCTGTTCTCGGTGGTTTAGGGTTCTCTTCTGAGCTTTTCTAGCTCTGCCCAGTTTCTCTCTCTCTCTCTCTCTCTCTCTCTCTCTCTCTCTCTCTCTCTCTCTCTCTCTCTCTCTCTCTCTCTCTCCCCCTCTCTCTCTCTCTCCCTCTCCCTCTCCCTCTCCCCCCTCTCTCTCCTTCCCTCCCTTTCTTCCTCTTTCTTTCTTTCTTTCTTTCTTTCTTTCTTTCTTTCTTTCAGAAATAGTCCAGGTTTAATGATGATGTCCCCTCCTCATCATAATATTTTTATTGTCTTTTTTAAGCTAATGAGTTGCTACTAACAGAAAAGGATTCCCCCATCCCCCAACAGGAAAATTCCTGGTGCGGGTGTTCTTGAACTTGGGTCCAACGGAACACCCATTTAGTCTCTAGAAATCGCAACACCTCTCCTCCTACGGTCCACGGGGAGCTCAGTGCATCTTCACTCCAACAGATTTGCTGGAACTATTAATCTCCTTATCTTCTTGTTGGGTGGATACAGTAGAACTTGTTCGGAGATTACTTAAAAAAAAAAAAATCTAGGTCTTAAGCACTTACTAAAGCCAGTTAATAACATCATGCATGGACATTTAAACTTGTTGTAAGTTGCAGTCAGGATTAAGGGGAAGTCACGCTGTGCACAGCTAATGATACCATCTTAACTCTAACTGGCCTAAATCCACCACTTCTGGCTCATGTCTGGGTCTTAGGCCCTTCAATGAGCCTAGAGAAGAGGGAGGCCTCGGATGAGTGAACTGGGCAGAAACTTCAGTAGCATCTTTAGTTCGTTCTTTAGGTGACAGCCAATTACCCAGGGAGGCTCTGCTGGGTCTTGCTGCTGCCGGAATGGGCATGATCAGTAGGAGGAAGTCCTTGCCATCCCGGTGTGTGCGGTGTGTGCATATATGTGTGACACTCTCTGGAGGGTACTGGCCGACAGGCGGAGTGTTTTTACTCTATTAACCACAGGTGTGAAAGGATGTTGGATGCTCAGGCGAGTTTTCTAGTTTCCAAAGTTGGTTGCATTCTAGTGGCTGGACTACGTGTATTACCAAGGCCAATCACTTTCTAGTCTACTTTGAAAAAATAGTTCAGTATTTCACAGGTAAATTTCTCAGAGTATTACTAACAACCTCTTGTCATAAGTTTCAAACTGATTGCTGTTTTAAAGGAGTTTGTGACTATTTTATGACAGGGCCAATTAGAAGTAACCCTTGGGAAAATGTATTACAAATGGTGCATTATTAAAACACCTAATGATATCTATCTGGTTCTGTCACTAAGTAGCTGTCTGGCAGATTTCTTGTGTTTATGAGTTTCTTTTAATAGTCATTTGCCTTGGGAAGAAAACAAGTTATCAGGATAATGTTAACTGTAGCTTAGTTCTGAACTTCTTTTAAAATTTAAACCTGTACATGACAAGGTTAAATGTTTACGACTTTTATCATTGACAGCTAGCGTGAGACTGAAAATAACTTTACTTACTGATCACTGTAAAAACTGGTGAAAACCTGCAAATTGATGGCTAAGGAATCGCTCGAGATGAAGGTTGTATGGGAAAGGATCAAAACAACAAACTAACAATACTTTCTACTAATTAGCTTACAAGAAACAAAATGCAAAATATAAATCATAATGTTTCTCAAAATTCTACCAACATGTATGTGAATAAAATTTATTAGAATATATGAAATACTGACATATATGATAAATATTTTCACTGAATATCTCAAAGAGTTTATATGTTTATCAAGGCCATTCTAATGAAAAAACAGTCTATAATTTATTTGAAATTATTGCCTCCATGAAGACAGATTTAATATCATTGATATTCAGATTCAACCAACTAGCTCCTTAAGAAGGCTAAATTTCTTGTACAGTAATAATAAAAGTGTACTTAGTTCTTATTGTTAATTCAGTGAGTATTATGAAGGGACGTGAAACAGTTGCACGGATATGACAGTACTGAGGAGGAGCTACATGATAGGTTTTAGGCCTTATATTTTCAAAAGCAGGTATTTTATGGAGATTAGTTGCTTAACATTATTTGAATTTACTATATTATCCTTAAATGCATGCTGTAATACAATGTTAAATTATCACTGGCTAGTAGTACTCATCTGAAGTTGACAGTGTAGAGCAGTATATGGGATAGCTTGAAAACTGTTTAAGAGCTTTAAATATGAAGCTACAGCCATGACTAATTGATGGAAAGTTTATTTGAAAAGAATAAGAAAAACAGCCTTTTTTTTGTTAGTTTGTTTTTTTAAATCAAGATCTCACTTTGTAGTTCATGATAGCCTGGAATTCAATATGGAGCCTATCTTGGCCTCAAACAAAAATCCTCCTGTCTCAGCCTCTGACTTGACGGAATTACCGGTGTAAGCCACCATTCCCAAATAACAACAGACAAAAAACAAGTCTTTATCCTTATAGTGTTTGTGGTTGATGCCTCTTGAATGATTTTAATAGAGAAAATATTTAAATAGCAAGGAACTAGGAGTTAACAAATTAACATTTTATTGCTTTATAAAATGACTCTTCACAATTTGTGCACATTTAGGTTAATACAAGAAATAAATAGCTCAGTTTATTCCAGAATCATATTAGAAATTGCTGTGTAGCTGAAGTTTTTCTACTGAAGACTTACACTCATTTATAGCCTGAAGTCTCAGCTTGCAGATATGACATGGGATTGGAGTGACTCAAACAGCAGGGTACAAATACTGTATCTATTTCTACCAATTTGTTTCAGATGAACTAGCTGCTAAGGAAGACTGTATCAGGACTGAGTTAGGTGAAGGTGTGCTTCCCCTCCAGTAGGTAACCCTGTCTCCATTAGGATGCCATGCTTATGGGCAAAAAAAGAAAGAGTGCTTGAATTTCTGCCCTTCAAGACTTTAGTCTTATGATTTATATTATGTTAGAATATATGAAGTGAAAAATATTTGTGTTAACAAATTAATATTATCTACATTATTTTCTTACCACTGGAAATAGAAATTTGACTTTGTTTATTAAAAGTTAATATTCAACTAGCTCTATTTCATTACAGATTGTCTAATTCAATTTTGATTTTTCAAATTGCATTTTATATAATAAAAAGCTCTTCTGCAACTTGAAACGGGAAAATATTTATGCTTTTATTGTTACGAGTGATCAAATGCTGCACAGTGCTAGATATTAGACTATCCTGTGTGCCACCACATTATTAACTTAATGTAATGCTCAGAGTCATTACCACATTCATGGGTGTCTTTCTGATATCTCTCCAGTCCACTGGATTTTGAAGTGTGATTATGTAAATTTTCTACTGATAAATAAATGACTATAATTGTACTTGAAATACCACTCAAATTCTTAAGACCATGGATTCTAAATAATATATTATGCATTCCTTAATTATTTATCAAGACTAATTCAAAATAACTGTAGGGCAAAGCATACATTTATTTTTAAATAGCCATCCCCTTCCCCAATTTTTTCAGATTAAAAGGTATACCAGATGGTGAAAACATAGGGGATGAGAAAAAGGTTGATGAGTAGAGTAAGTTCATTCTTCAAGGAGACATACATGTTTGGCTTGCCCAATAATACTCTTACCTTGATGCTATTTTTATAGCATGTGACCTTAATGCCATTTTAATAAGGGTATTTTGGTGATAAGAAGAAAAAACATTTAAGTGGGAGTGCCAAAAATTTCTCATCATTATATGACAAAAAGGGAGGGGTTAGGAAATAAAATATTTTTTAACCCATGATTATTTCTGAATGTTCTTTTATGATCATTATGAAGAAATTGTAAAATGTGAGTAAGCGTTCAAAAGGTACTAAATCAAAAGGTACTAAATTTCAAGTAGGGCTTTCTTTCATTTAATTTTGGATACAGAATATCACAGTAATTGAGCGGTGTCTTTTCATTGTTCAACATTGCTAGGCTGTTTTCAGAGCTCCCGGTGCACTGTGCCTTTAAAGGAAGCATGTGTGTGTGTGTGTGTGTGTGTTACCTACATAAATCCTAATTGCAGAGTCTACTCTAATCACCATGTAGAAATCATCTGAAGCCTTAAGTTCATGAGCTACACACTTTTTCTTTTTATTCTGCAGACCACACCTTATCTGGTTGCTAATGAAATACAGGAGATTGATTGCAGAAAATCTTCAAGGGAATATTTGCTGTAGCACATATAGTAAGCTCCATTTGGTGCATTAGCATTTAGCCATTTTATGCAAATTTAGAGAAAATGACTCATGTATATGATTTAATATGCATCAGCGATAACTCATAGCACCCTTATAAGAAAAAAGAAATTAAAAATTCATTAGAAAACTAGACTAGTGTCACTACATGGTTAAAACATTATTAAAGCATATTTCAATGTTTTGCTTACACTAGTGTTCTCATCATGGTGCCACCATTTCATGACAAAGGCCGTAGAGGAGGAAACATTCAACTTAAAATGTCTGCTGGCACACTTCGCTGGATTTGTGTGTCACTAAACAATGAGCGAGCATAGCCTTGAATACCAACTATTTAATTAGCACTTTTGGAAGCCATGCATAGAAAATAGCTCATTTACGTGCATCTGCTTAGCGATTAGTCCCATAAAAAGCCACCATTTTTTTGTTGTTGTTGTTTAATATTGTGAGCATTTTATCATTTGGCCATGAAAAAAAAATCAAAACATACCTTATTATTTTCAAATCCTGAAATTCAGATATTTAATTACAAAAGGCAAAACTCTTCATATTTCTTTTCAAGATATATTTAAATTACTTAACCTTAAGTGTACCATAAAAGGCTGGATACAAGTAATAATTAAGAACTTCAAAGGACAACAGAAAGCCTCTAAGAGTCAGTCCTTGGTTTAATTAAAGCCTATTATTGGAAAGCTCTCAAATACACAGTTATGTTTAATGACAAATAATGACTAGTAAAAGCAGTATTTGAAAGTTATGAGTATCTTATTTTAAATATTACTGATGTGCTCTGCAAAGTATTTTTTATTATTCAATTTGAAAATAAACGACAGACATTTCCTGCAAAATCAAACCGATAACACTAAGAGCCTGTGTGTTTAAGATGCTTTTCATTAATTCTTGAGTCTTCGTGTACCTGTCATTATCACAAACTAATTGGATGCTTTTTTAAAATCGTTTCTGCCAACTTAGATGCCTTTAAGAGGGCATGTTTTTCTGATACAGAGGAGTATTTTGAAGGCACATATACAAATGTGCAAGGATGCATTAATAACAAGACGAGGTTTCTTTGGCCATTTTGGAAAATGGCATTCTCTTTTGAATACAAATTGATATTTAATATTACCATAATAAATTATTTGCTTTAGATTTTTATATTATTTAACACATTTTTGTCAGCTGCAGACAATCAGCCAGAACAAGGAAATGATTCTAAATAAATCATGCATAAAATAGAAATGCACATTTATGTAAATTTTATTTTATTGTAAGCAGTTATACGTATACTTATTGGACTACTTAACTTTATGTATATTATTTCGTATGGGAAATTCAGTTGAATTTGTATAGATACAATTCAGGGATGATGAATGAGTGTGTATACATAATATTTTTGTTGTTGTTGTTTTTAAGATGGTATCTCACTGTATAGCCTTGCTTGAAGTTCACTATATATATACCAGGCTGGCCTTGAGCTTACAGAGATCCACCTGCCTCTGCCTTTTGAGTGCTGGAGTTGAGGGTTTATGACATCAGGCCTGGTCGCATACATACATACGTTCTTAAGTGAACTTTAAAAGTTATGTTTCACTGATCCTGTTTGTTAATTATCTTTCACAATTAAATTGGAAGCACATTTATAATTTAAGAATCACCTATTTATTATACATGTAAATTTTACTTTTATGGGAAGTTTGTTCTTTTGCAGATATGACACTACTTCCTCTGCTCACTCTTGGGCCAGTGAATACCATGGAAAGAAAGATTGCTTATGTTGATTAATATGTGAATATGAGTTTATCTAGAATACTGTTGAATTTTATTTCACTTCAGTTCTCCTCAAAATCAGCACCCCCTTTTTCTGAGACAAGGCCTCCCAGGTCAGCTTGGGATTTACTATGTATTCCAGAGTGACATTAAGCTCGCTGTTGTCCCACCCACCTCAGCCTCTCAAGTGCTAGAGCTCCAGCGGCGTACCCACCACAGCCAGCTTAAAACAGTGTTATTTTATATTTCCTGATTATTCTCCCTACAGTCCTTCCCAAGACACTAATGCTCAGAATTAAAAAAAAAAAAAAAAAAGTTTGTAAGGGTGTGGAACCTACTTGTCTTGCATGTGCCAAATATTTGTACCGGAAATGACAAATAGTGCACGTTACTTGTTGATGAATGCATTTAATTTTAGTAAGAAACTACTCTTGCTGAAATAGCTCCTGCCATATTGGCTAAGGGTTTGGAGAGAATGGCTCCTCCCTCAGGAAGAGTTCTCATGAAGCTGCCCAGGTATTGAGGTTCTATTGCTTAGAGAAAATGGCTCTTTGGAAATAACTCCTAAGCCAAATTTCAAATGTTTCTGTAGGATATGTTTTGAGATCCCTTGTTGCAGATGAGGAACAGTCAGTGGCCATAGGGTGAGGTCAGTTTAATTAACTGAACAACTTGGGACTGAATCCTAAAAATCCCAAAACAAGTCAGGCAAGGGTGGCACACACCTTAAAGCCAGCACTCAGGAGGCAGAGGCAGGAGGATCTGAGTATGAGGCCAGCCTGGTCTACAAAGTATCCCAGGACAGCCAGGGATACCCAGAGAAACAGTGTCTGAGAAAAACAAAAACAAAAACTAAAACAGTTATATAAACACACAACAAAATATTTTGGAGATAATTTTGTTTTATTCACTTTGATTAAAATATCAAATTTATTGAAGTACACCTCTCATGAAAATGACTGGAATGCTTATAATCTTAATTTCTGAGCAAAGAAATAAACAAAGGTCAGTATGTCTCAAGTTCCAACCTCCTTGACTAAACTAGTATTTTGTTTTAGTGGTGCTAGAATCAAATTCAAGACCTTTTCACACACTGGGCAAGTGCCTTACCAATGAGTTACTCCTCCAGGCCCTAGGCCTGTGTGTGTGTGTGTGTGTGTGTGTGTGTGTGTGTGTGTGTGTGTGTGTGTTCTTAGGTGTGGGTTCAGGTACCTGGGGCTCATGTGGAGACCAGAATCTGAACTTTCTCTGACACTCTTCACCTCATTACTGAAGTGAGGTCTCTCAACACCAATCTCACAAATTCAGCTGGTCTAGCTAAACAGATTGCTTGGAAAGTTTCTTTCTCAAACTCTGAGATTATAGGCAGGCCTCCATACCTACTCAGCCTTTACTTAGGCTTGGAAGGTCTGATGTGAACTTCTGTCCCCACAGTTGTGTGATAAATGCTGTGTTCACTGAGCTGTGTCCCAAGCTCCTAGGATCAGAGTTGAAAGGCTCATTGGTTACCTTGGAGTACTAGGGATTGTGATTAAAGACACACTAGTAAATGGTACTCCTGTGATTTCATGATTGGTGTTCCTGAGTACCTAACCTGAAGTCAAAGAGCTACATGGAGAGAGTTTAAGCCACTGATCATGTTCCAATGCAGAAATATTTCATATAGAGACAGCAAAGGCTGACTTCTCACATTTTTACAGAACAGGGCTTCAAAATAACCAGAGGCAGGCTGGAAATATGGATCCTGAGTTTAGAGTTCTGGATGTTCTTCCAGAGTACCAGAATTCAATTCTGAGTGTACACGTAGTGGCTAAAAACCATTTGTAAACCCATTTCCAGGGGATCTTCCAGAAGTTCCCAGAGACCTTGTCTGCTCTCCGAAGGAACCAGGCACTTATGTGATGTACAGACATAGCAAGCACAAATGCCAATACAATGAAATAGTTAAAAAAATTAAAACAAAATTCAAGAGAAAGATGAGAATTCAATCCAGTGAAATGCTAATTAGGCTTATGCCCCACCAACCAGGTTCTGTGGTTCTTAGAAAACAAGCAGTGTTTTGTTGTGTTAAGAAGCAGTACTTATTAGGGGGCTGGGGAGATGGCTCTTTCAGTGTTTAAGAGCACTGGCTGCTCTTCCAGAGGACCTGGGTTCAATTCCCAGTACTGACATGGCAGCTCACAATTGTAACTCTAATTCCAGGAAATCCAAGACTTTCACACAGATATACATGTAAGCAAAACACCAATAAAATAAACAAATAATTTAAAAATAGTTTTAAAAAGAGGCAATACCCTTATATGTTCACAAGACTCGGAAAGTACAGCCCATTCTCACTTCAGTACCACTAAGAATGAATGTTCTTGACTTGGGTTAAATATTTGACTACTAATTTTTTCAATGCTTTACCATACTATTTTATCCTATTAATGACATTTTTAAAATGCAATTATTTCTGCTTTTGTGCTAAAAGAGAGAAGATGATAATCCGGAGATAGAATGAGATTTCTAATTTATCTGTTTTGACCATCATGACTAACTTTGAACTCTGGTAAAATTTGGACTGATATGGTCATTGGTTTATTTTTAAATTGTACTTATTTATTTGTAGACACAGTCTCATCATATAGCCCTTGCTAGCTTGAAATTCACTATGTAGATCAGGCTGTCTCCAACTTATAGAGATCTTCCACCCATTGCCTTTTGATGCTTTTGACTTTTAATGACAAAAAAAAAAAAATCTCCAGTGTACATGTGGCCATACAGCTCCTTTTTATGTTAAAGGTAAAGATAAATCTATTAACTGGCAAGTATTTGTGGAGTAGTTTATAAGCATATACAATGCTGGAGGATGTTTATGTGGTTGTGAATATATGGTCAGGAGACAGAAAGATTTGAATGAGGGGGACCACAGGGAAAGTACAAGAAGTGCATAGAATAAATGAACTATAAGAATTTAAGTTCTGGTTGAAGAAAGTAGATTGATAAATAAGAGAAAAAATAGTAAACACATGCTTAAAATTAGTAAGCACTCATTACTAATATTAGAGAAATCCATAGTAAATATAAAAGAATATAGAAATGTGATGTCAGCAGCTTTGGGTTGGAGTTGTGAAAGAGTTATGGAATTAAGAGAAATAGACATAGGAGCACTATGGGCCAGAAAAAAAAATGATTGATGATGACCTAGATGCATGAATAAGCAAGGCATGTTCTTGAGAGTGGAGAGAGGGGATTGCTTTATATTCAGAAATGGTGATTAATATTTGTAGACAGGTAGGATAAGCAAGATTATTTAAATTCTTGAAATGTGTTATTGGAGATAGACATGACAGAAATCATTTTTTGCTATTTCAAATTATTTTTTCTTTTATTCAGTGCTAGAGACTGAACCCATGGTCTCAGTTATGCTAGACAATTATTCTACCATTTCTTTCCACACCTTTTCCCAGTGGGTTTTTGTTTGTTTGTTTCATGTATTCAACAAATATTTATTGAGGATATACTATGTGTCAAACACTTAGCCACCTCTGGAAATACAATGAGACCAAATTAATTCATGGTTAACATTTGAAGTAAATATTATGTGGGCACATTAGACTTAAGTAATTGCTCAATTAGTAATTGCTCAACTGACTTGACTGTATTGGTCAGTTCTAAAACGGAGAAATACAGAGAGAAGTCTGGGAAGAGAGCTGTGATTAGAAAGCTTCCCTGTAGAAATGATGCTTGATAGGATAGAGTGTAGGAGGAGGAGAAGATGACTTAGTGAAAGAGAGGAGGTCATGTAGAATTTACAGAAAGGAAAATAACACATGTCAAGGTCCCCATGCAGGAGGATTCCTACTATGTTTGAGAAAATTCAAGGTTAGGGTAAAGAAATAGACAGGTATCTCAGTAAGACACCATAAAAAAGGTTTGGTGTCAAACACAGATGTTGTTGGTAATTTTTGTCTTTGACAAAAAGTGTGGTTGAATAGCACTGAATGGTTTGAAACTAACATGAAGACAGGCATATTTGGATTGACATTTCCAAGAATTTCTGTCTCTATGAATGAGTGAGGTATGATTAAAAGGGGAGTATGGTCTGAGCTAGAGAAGTTTGTGTGAGAATTAAGGAAGACAGATGTATCTGAGAGGAGTTCAATGTAGCAAAATACAACTCACTACATAAAATGAGAAAAGTAACATTTTTAAAAAGAAGGCTCCTTTTGTCAGTGGATCAATAGTGAGCCCTCAGTTGGAGACATAACATTCTGAAAAGATGATAGAACCTGAAATTGGGTAGAAGACAAGGTATGTGTTAAATAAATTTAAAGAGGAACAACACAGATTTTTTTTGAACTAAATACTTTACTGAAAATGCATATTTTTTGTTATCATATGGAGACTTTAGATATATACATACATATGAAAACTAGGATGGAGTCTGAGAGGTGAAAAAAGAAGCTTAAGAGAAGGCTGGAGAGGGAACAAGTAGTCAAATAGAATACATATGGCAGGGACACAAAGGGACACATTGCAGGGGTGAAGGGGAGTAGTAGGAGGGAACAGGAGAACAGAAGAGAGGAATGGGCAAGAGGACCATATGACATGATCCTCAAAAAATACATATGACATGCCATGATGAAACCTATTACTTTATACACTATTTTAAAGAGCTACTGATAATGTTTTGCCTTAGTGTGTTAGCATGTCAGTACTGCAACAGATACTTGGGATTCAAAAACTTAGAAACAGGAAAGATTAGTTGGCTCATGGCTTTGAAGGGTTCAGTCTGTGCTCAGGAGGACTTATTCCTTTTGGGTCTGTGGCAAGGCAGCATTCGGCAGTAGAGCAAACTACTTGGTGATACAGATGTTGAAGAGTGAGAGGAAACTCATGTCTCACAGCCCCTTAAGGGTATGCCCCCATAGTCTAAAGCCTCTTAACATAGCACTTTTTCCTAAGATTTCCACATTGTAAGATTTCTGCTGCCTTACAATGGCACTATGCTGAAGACCACAAATACCTACAACACTT
The DNA here is from genome assembly GCA_030556225.1 of Cricetiscus sungorus. NCBI lineage: Eukaryota > Metazoa > Chordata > Mammalia > Rodentia > Cricetidae > Cricetiscus > Cricetiscus sungorus. The sequence continues at coordinate 45,184,100 of JANBXA010000398.1, forward strand.
GGGAGGACATGTCAGATCTGAATCACAGCACTTTGATACTTTAGTGGCTACAAGAAGTAAGTAGACTAAAGAGGAAAACTGACTCATTTGAGAAGTTTTGAGTTTGCAGTATTTAATAAGAAAGATACGGGGAGATAGTTCCACTGGTCAAGTGCTTGCTGTGGAAGCCTGAGGACTTGAGGACCTGAGTTCAGATCACCAGAACATACATGCTTATAAGTATAGCACTGAGGAGGCAGAGACAGGAGGATTCTCAGTACTCAGTGGCCAGACAGTCTCACTAAATCTGTTATTTGGGGGTTTAGTGAGAGACTCTGTCATGGGGAAATAAGATAGGGAGCAGTAGAAGAAGGTACCTGATGGCCTTCTCTGGCTTCTGCATGCACACACAGGCACTCCAATACTCACAAGTATGTACCCTTACACTTTCTCACATAAAAATAAAGCAGAGAAGCAACTATGGAAGACACCCAAGTTAACTTCCAGGCTCCATACACATGTATACACACACACGTATGTGTATTTGTATGAACATGCGCTCCCTGTAAATATGCACGTACACATAAACCACACGAACCACCAACACTTGAAGGCAAAAAGCTGATAAGAAAGTGACTGTTTGGGTGCGTAAAAATAGAGATTAGTGACTGGGTTCATGCAATAAAGTAGGGGAATTTTGCCAAGGAAGCAGAGAAGGTAGCAAACAGCAGCAAAGCCTGGAGTCTGGAACTTTTAGAAGGAATAGCAGGTGTCACCCATGAACTAATTGACATTTGGAAACCCAGTCACTCTCAGTAACTCCCTCTTGAAGGCAACTTAAATTTTAGCAGTTTTCTTTCACTTACTGAATCAAGTAAGTCTTAAAAAATGGCTACACTTAGAATTTGTAATGTGCTGAGCACCATGTAGCAAGTCAATAAATCTAATTCTCAAAGCCAACACAGGAAGATTGCAAGTTTGAGAATACCGGACTACATGGTGAGATTATGTCCCAAAAATAGAAAGTGAGAGAAGATTAGGCACATGTTCATATAATTCCAAAAACAATTAGAAGCAAAACAATACTCCATGAATAACAATTAAAATGATTATCAAGTTATCCAAATATGCTCAAATGCATAGAAATTTCTCTCAGAAAAGAGGAAGAAGAAGAAGAAGAAGGAGGAGGAGGAGGAGGAGGAGGAGGAGGAGGAGGAGGAGAAGAAGAAGGAGGAGAAGAAGAAGAAGCAGCTAATTTTTACATCCCATGAATATTCAGGGCATTTTTTTTCCAGAACATACACAATTGGCACTGGTTTGGGTCTATAACTTTTTGTCCTGATTAGGACTTTATATTAAAAAGGGGAAATATTGACATTAGACAAATAGATAAAAGAAAGTATTTAGATAGTTTGTCTGGACAAGTAAAACACACATGGGAGTTACCACACTTGAGAAGTCAGACAAGACTTAACTTGGGGAGCTAGAGTTCCCAGTGGCACCTCAAAACATGAACTCAAAAGAATTGCTTTTGTGTGTGTCAACATGTAGCTCATGCTGATTTCAAAATGGCATCCTCCTGCCTCAGCCCCAAATCCCGGGTTTACTAACAAGTGCCACTTTGTCCAGCTATTACTTAAATGTCTGAAAGTTCTAGAAAGTGCATATACTTACGTGAGTGTACTGAACCCTTGGGTTTAATAGAAAGAAGCATTGATTTCACTTTTGGTTCTCTAGTAAGGGCCATGTAACACAGCAGGATGCAGAGGGAACCATGCCAGAAATTCAATACTTGTGTTTCACTTCTATAATTATGCATTCATGGTCACAGAAAAAAAAATACAGGAACCAATCTCTCACCTGCCTATCTTGCCCATAACCCGAGCATCCAGTTATATTCAAAGGATTTTAAAAATAAAAAGATAGTTTGGTAAATGCTTTTGTGTTGTACCATGACAAAATATTTAAGCAAACAAAACTGCCAATAATTTTAGGTACCTAGAGAGATTTATTTACATATTTAAAAATTTGTGAATTGTTGTATGATCAGAGGATGTATGGGTGGGTGTGTCCATGGTGTGTTGTAAATGTGGAGGTCAGAATACAACTCTGTGGTGTCTGTTCTCTCCTTTCACCCTTGTGTGGGCTCTGCAGATTAAACCCACACTGTTAGGCTTGTGGAGAAAGTAATTCTCCATTGAGCCTTTTTTTTCGACCTCAAGAATTTAGTGTTTTGAAATACTAGTGTTGAGATTGATAGGCAGTAGAGTTACTTGCAAGCAATAATTAATAATAATTAATAAGATTTTTGAAAGTAATAAGTCAGAAAGCAAAAGAATATGGTTATTATTGGTGACAACAGTTTATATTTAGTTATAAAAATTGAAAGAGATTGTTCTTTTCTAGAACTACTTCATGTTAGTATTTTTATGTTGATGGTTATGAAAATCTTATCCTATTAAGTACATTTTGCTTTTCTAGACTTTTCTTAATTGTCATAGTTTTCAGAAATACTGACCTTTTTCCTGAGCACATGTTCTCACTGTACCTTTTATAACTGACATTCAGACTTAATACTATTGTTTAACAATTTTTTTTTTTTTGGTTTTTGAGACAGGGTTTCTCTGCATTGCTTTAGAGCCTGTCCTTTCCTGTAGATCAGGGTTGTTTAACAAATTTAATTTATCAATTAAAATGGGGACACAAAAATATGCTATTTGAAGCTCAAAGTTGGACAGAGATAATTAACAAAAAATAAACTTGCCAGTTCCATTAGCTTCTTTTTCCAGTGATGCCTTAGTTACTGTCTATTGTTGTGAAAAGACACCATGACCAAGGCAATTTATTAAAAAAAAGTATTTAATTGAGGGCTTGATTACAGTTTCAGAGGCTTATTTCATTATCATGATGGCAGGGAACATGGCAGAAGGCAAGAAGGCCTGGCCCTGGCACAATAGCTTGCTACGAGTTTACATCAGATCCACAAGGAGGTAGGTGAGTGCGCACGTGTGTGTGTGTGTGTGTGTGTGTGTGTGTGTGTGTGTGTGTGTGTGTTTGTGTGTTAGAGAGGGGGGAGAAAGAGAGAGGGACACAGAGATATGGAGGGGGAGAGGAAGAAGAGAGAGAGAGAGAGAGAGAGAGAGAGAGAGAGAGAGAGAGAGAGAGAGAGAGAGAGAGAGAGAGAGAGAGACTGAGCCTGGCTTGGGCTTTTGAAACCTTAAGGCACACTCCCAGTGATACACTTCCTCTAACTAGGCCACACCTCCTAATTCTTTTCCTAACAGTCCACAAACCAATTAACAATTATGATTATGGGGGCTGTTCTCATTAAAATCCCCATGAGGGGTAACTGCATTTTTTTTTTTACCGACTTTCTCAGTTCCCCTCTTCAGGAGTAACTGCATTTTCTTGAGTCTTGGAAATGGTTCTGATGTTGAAGTTGAAATCACTTTACTTATGTGAAAGGTTCTCAATTTATAGCTGTATTGGGCCTTGAAACATTTTTGAGCTACTTCAGATCTTTATGTACCTGTGATGCTTAAGGCACACCAAGACCGAATTCAAATATAAACCATGATACTTCAGAATCTCGGGAGCTACCTTTGGTAAAAACTAGGCACAAATTAATATTGTTAGTTTGTGCGAAATTCATATTAGGAGACTTAAAGGATAGTTTTTGCATGGTTTCTCTCACAGACAATTCATAATTATGGGTTAGCTCATAAGCCTTTTCCTCTGAAAAAAACCTCATGTGCTTCACCAACTTTCAAAATGTCAAGCTAACTAGCTGTTTCCCACTCTAAATTAGGTGGCATCCAAATCTTAGCTTCTCCTATAATCAACAACCTTAAAAAACAAAACAACAAAACCAAACGTACAAACTGTGATCAGTAAGAAGCTCAGTACTGCAGGGTGTGGCTCACGCCTTTAATTCCAGCACTCTGGAGGCAGAGGCTGGATCTTGTATAGTGAGAACCAGGCCAGCCAGGACTACACAGAGAGATCCTGTATGACACATCTTATGAAGCATAACATGGTAGAATAGAGGTGGAGCACTATGAAGTTAAGTACCTAGTTAAATGTCTTGGGTTTTCACAAAAAACATTATTTTAAAAAAATCTGAAAATCAATTGGAGCATTCATCAACACTGAGTGTGGCAGAAGGCAAGAAGGCCTGGCCCTGAGTCAATAGCTAAGAGCTGATACACATCCCATGCACTAGGCAGTGTGTGTGTGTGCGTGCATGCGTGCGTGCGTGCGTGTGTGTGTGTGTGTGTGTGTATGTGTGTGTAAGAGAGAGACAGAGAGAGAGAGAGAGAGACTTGATCACACACGTGATGTCCAGACATTCCTTCTTCAAAAATGCCAATTCCCGGGACTGTTCCACAGCTGACAAGGAATTTCACTTAATCCCAGTGAAATTTTGTGTTTAATCTTGGCCTCATTTCTCAGAGGTGCAAGCAGAGGCAAGGAGAGGCATAGTAGAAGCAGACAAAAGAAAGGACAATAGAGAAATGCTTAGATATCAGAGTATCTGGTTCAGAGTAAGCCTACGTCCAAGTCAACAGACAAGAATATTATGGTTTATTTGGCTACCTCGTTATCTAAGAAAACCTTCAAGCCAGTAAAACCCCAGCCTCATTAAATCACATATTATCAAGTTAGCAGATTAAGGAGAAAACAGGATATCATTGAATGAGGAGATATGGAGAGAAATTAATGTCTATAAAATAAACAGACCATTTCCTTTTAGGATCACATGCTGTGGTATTTTTAGGTATAATTTATAAGCACACATTTGATATTTCAAATTTACATATTTAGAAATTTACATTTATAACTATTTCAACACTCACTTGAATATCTTAACAAAAAGAATCATTTTTATATGTCAAATTTTATGTCTAACTGCATGGAAAGGAAAAATGCATTGAAATAATGTTTACTGTCTGATATTATGGCTATCTAAACATATTAATTCTAGCGTAAATAAGTGACAATTTTCTTTACCTTATGTTTAAGTGTGTGTGTGTAGAAGTGTCTTTGATGATAAAAAGAAAGTTAAAATTAACATAACCCATGTTTGGTATGCAAGCATTACTTCAATCAAATATACATTTCCCCCTTTAAGCCTCTGAATTTAAACACAAAAATAAATTATTGGTTCTGCATGCTCTGCGGAATAACTGAGAAGGCTGAGGGGCTGCAGCTTGACATTGCCTAATTGCATGGAAGGCAAATTGACTCTGGGAAGAATTGTGAATGAAGGGATGTTTCTATCTTGTATTAGGTAATAAATCCTCTGTCCTCCTGAGCTTTCTACCTTCACAATTGTTTCTCTTTCGACATCCATTCCTTCTTGAGCAGTTTCTTCTTGTCCTCTCCTCCTTGGCTCTGTTGATTCTGTTTCTGGGGACAGAATTGAAAGTAACCAGTTCCCAAGGTGAAACTGGTTCAGTGTCTGTCTCAGTTTATTCCCATCGCTGTTACCAAATACTTTATATTGGCTATTATAAGTAACAGTTCCCCCACCCAAAGTCATGGACGGTGAAATGTCCAAGCCTAAGGGGCCATCAGATTCTCTGTGTGATAAGGGTTGTCATTTATTCCAGGTGTGGGATGTCTCTAGTGTCCTTGTAGACTGCAGCTTGTGGAAAGGCACCTCTAAGAATCCTTTTCTATAAGGCCATTGTTCTCACTCATGATGGCAGAGCTCTTATAACTTAATTGTTTCTCTCAGTACTCCTTCTCCTTACACTGTTGCATCAGGGATTAAATTCCATCCTGAATGTTCACTGTAACCACAGCAGTATCTTATTTCTTAAAACATAATGTAGCTTTAAAGAATAGAATGGTTTCATTTAACACATATTGACTCACTGTTATGTATCCTCTATAGACATTAACTAGTTGAATCCTCAGTAACCTATGAGGTAGACTTGCAATTGTGGAATTTCAGGACAGTCGAAGGTAAGATTCAGTTAGAACCTCACAACAGGATTTTGGCTGACATATTCAAATAGAAATGTTTATACGGAAGTGTGAAGAAATGGGAAATTCTTGAGTTCTTAATCTGTTCCTGTAGTTGAAATATTACCATTTCTGTTATTAGAAATGTCAAAAATTTAGATCTAACATTTAAATATAAGTTTTCTTACTTTTGGAAGAACACAGTGATTCCACCTTTAATATCTCCTTTAATGGGTGATCTTTTCCATTGTAAACAATGCTTTTAGAGAAGTGCTGTTTTGCTTTTTTTCAGTTTTTATTTAAATTTGAAACAAGGTTGTTTTACATGTCAATCCCAGTTCCTTCATCCTCCCATCCTCCCCCATCACCCCCACCAAACCCCAGCCCAACCCCTTTCTGATCCCCAGGGAGGGTGAGGCCCTCCACGGGGTGTCCTCAAAGTCTGTAATATCATTTAAGGCAGGGCCTAGGCCTTCCCCGATGTGTTTAGGCTGAGAAAGTATCCCTCCATGTGAAATGGGCTCCCAAAGTCTATTCGTATACTAGGGATAAATACTGATCTATGACTAGAGGCCCCATATACTTCCCAGTCCTCCTAACTAACACCCACATTCAGGGGGTTTGGGTCAGTCCTATGCGGCTTTCCCAGCTATCAGACTGGGGTCCATGAGCTTCCCTTGTTCAGGTCAGCTGTTTTTGTGGGTTTCTCTGGCCTGGTCTTGACCCTTTTGCTCATCACTCTCCCTCTCTGAAACTGGATTCCAGGAGTTCCACTAGTGTTTAGCTGTGGGTGTTTGCTTCTGCTTCCATCAGCTACTAGATGAAGACTCCAGGATGGCATTTAAGGTAGTCATCAATCTCATCATCCGGGAAGGGCATTTAAGGTAGCCTCTCTACTATTGCTCAGATTTCTAGATTTCTGGGCATTTCCCTAGTGCCAGATTTTTTCTTAAATCTACAATAGCTCCCTCCATTATGGTATCTGTTTTCTTGATCTTTCCCTGTCTCAATCTTCCTGTTCCCTCATGCCCACTTCTCACCTCCCCCTTCTCCCTCCCTTTCTCTTAATTCCCTCTCTCACCTCCCTACATGCCCCCAATTTTCTCTGGAGATCCTGTTCCTTTCCCCCTGTCCAGGGGACCACATATGTCTCTCTTAGGGTCCTCCTTGCTTCCTAGCTTCTCTGGTGCTGTAAATTATAGGCTGGTAATTCTTTGTTCTACGTCTAAAATCCATATATGAGTGAGTACATACAGTGTTTGTCTTTTCGTGACTGGGTTACCTCACTCAGGATGGTTTCTTCTAGTTGCATCCAATTCCCTGTGAATTTCAGGATTCCATTGTGGTTTTCTGCTGAGTAGTACTCCATTGTGTAAATATACCACATTTTCTCCATCCATTCTTCAGTTGAGGGCATCTAGGTTGCTTCCAGATTCTGGCTATTACAAATGCTGTTATGAACATAGTTGAACAGATGCCCTTGTAGTATGAATGTGAATCTTCTGGGTATATGCCTGAATGGAATGATTGAATCTTGAGATAGACTGATTCCCATTTTCCTGAGGAACCACCATACTGATGTCCAAAGTGGCTGTATGAGTTTTCACTCCTACCATCAATGGAGGAGTATGCCCTTTTCTCCACATGCTCTCCAGCATGAACTGTCTTTGGTATTTTAGATTTTAGATATTCTGAAAGGAGTAAGATGGCATCTCATAGTTGTTTTCATTTGCATTTCTCTGATGTCTAAGGATATTGAGCACTTTCTTAAGTGTCTTTCAGCCATATTAGATTCCTCCATTGAGAAGTCTCTATTTAGTCCTGTACCCCAATTTTTAATTGGATTATTTGGTGTTTTGGTGACTAGCTTCTTGAGTTCTTTTTATATTTTGGAGATGAGCCTCTGTCAGATATGGGGTTGGGGAATATCTTTTTCCATTCTGTAGGCTGCCATTTTGTCTTGTTGACTGTGTCCTTTGCGCTATAGAAGCTTCTCAGTTTGAGGAGGTCCCATTTATTATCTCAGTGTCTGTGCTACTGCTGTTATGTTCAGGAAGCAGTCTCCTGTACCAATTCGTTCAAGGGTACCTCCCATTTTCTCTTCTAAGAGGTTCAGTGTGGCTGGGTTTATGTTGAGGTATTTCATCCAGTTGGATATAAGTTTTGTGTATGGTGATAGGCATGAGTCTATCTGCAGTCTTCTCCACACCATCATCCAATTGTGCTAGCACCATTTGTTGACGATGCTTTCTTTTTTCCATTGTATAAATTTAGCTTCTTTGTCAAAAATCAGGTGATTGTAGTTTTGTGGGTTAATATCAGGGTTTTCAATTCTATTCCATTGGTCTACCTGTCTATTTTTATGTCACTACCAAGCTGTTTTCAGGACTATAATAGAGTTTGAAGTCAGGGATGGTGATGCTCCTAGAAGTTGTTTTATTGTACATGGTTGTTTTGTCTATCCTGAATCTTTTGTTTTTCAATATAAAGTTGAAGATTGTTCTTTCAATGTCTGTGAAGAATTGTGCTGGGATTTGGATGGGGATTGCATTGAATCTGTAGATAGCTTTTGGCAAGATTGCCATTTTTACTATGTTGATGCTACCTTTCCAAGGGCATGGGAGATAGTTCCGTTTTCTGGTATCTTCTGTAATTTCTTTCTTTAAATACCCAAAGTTCTTATTGTATAGGTCTTTCATTTGTTTTGTAAGTGTTACCCACAATATTTTATTTCATTTGTGGTTATTGTAAAAGGTGATGTTTTTCTGATTTCTTTCTCAGCTCTTTTATCATCTATATATAGTAGGGCTACTTATTTTTTTGAGTTAATCTAGTACCCTGCCACTTTGCTGAAGGTGTTTATCATCTGTAGGAGTTCCCTAGTAGAGTTTTTTGGGTCACTTATGTAAACTATCATATCATCTTCAAATAGGGAAAGTTTGACTTCTTCTTTTCCAATTTGTATCCCCTTGATCCTCTTTTGTTGCCTTACTGCTCTAGCTAGTATTTAAGTACAATATTGAAGAGATAAGGAGAGATTGCAGCCTTGTTTTGTTCCTGATTTTAGAAAGATCACATTGAGTTTCTTTGGTTTGTTGTCTGTTGATTTTATTATGTTTAGATATGTTCTTGTTATCCCTGATCTCTTCAAAACCTTTGTCATGAATGGGTGCTGGATTTTGTCAAAGGCTTTTTCAGCACCTAGGGAGATGATCATGTGGTTTTTCTATTTCAATTTGTTTATATGGTGGATTACATTGATGTATTTCCATATGTTGAACCATCCCTACATCCCCGGGATGAAGCCCACTTGGTCATGGTGGGTGAATTTTCTGATGTGTTCTTGAATTTGATTTGCCAGTATTTTATTGAGTATTTTTGCATCAATATTCATGAGGGATACTGGTCTATCGTTCTCTTTGTTAGTTGTGTCTTTGTGTGGCTTGGGTACCAGGGTAAAAAAGAGTTTCTATTGTATGGAACACTTTGAGGAGTATTGGTATTAGCTCTTCTTTGAATTTCTGGTAGAATTCTGTACTGAAACCATCTGTTCCTGGGTTTTTTTTTTTTTTTTTTTTTTTTTGGTTGGCAGACTTTTGATGACTGCATCAATTTCATTAGGGGTTATAGGTCAATTTAAATTGCTTATTTGGCTTTGATTTAATTTTGGTTAGTGATATCTATCCAGAAAATTATCCATTTCTGTTAAATTTTCTAATATTGTGGGGTACAGGTTTTCAGAGTATGACCTCAAGATTCTCTGTGTCCATTGTTATGTCACCCTTTTCATTTCTGGCTTTGTTAATTTGCATGTTCTCTCTCTGTCTTTTGGTTAGTTTGGATGAAAATTTCTCTATTTTGTTAATTTTCTCAAAGAACCAACTGTTTGCTACATTGATTCTTTGTGTTGATGTGAGATGTCATTCTGTAAATATGTTTCTAGTATTGGTTAATGAATAAAGCACTGTTGGCCAATAGGAAAACAAGATAGGCTAGACTAGGAGACAAGGAGGATTCTGGAAGTAGTAAAGAGTTGACATGTAGAGACTGGAAAGAACAGAAGTTTGGTCCCTCTCTGGTAAGATGAGACCACTTGGGAATACTTAGATTAATAGAAATGGGTTAATATTTAAGACAGAGATAGCCAATAAGAAATGCTAGTAACAGGCCAACAGCATTATAGCAAATACAGAGTCTCTGTGTATTATTTGGGGCTGGCAGAAAAACCTTACTCATAACAGTTTTCCTAGTTTCTACCTTAATAATTTCAGCCTTCAAATTGATTATTTCCTCGTGTCTACTTTTCCAGGGTGAGTTTGTTTCTCTTTGTTCTAGAGCTTTTGATTGTGCTGTTAATTCTCCAGTGTGACTGTTCTCCAGCTTCTTCATATTCTCCAGCCCTTCTTCACTTAGGGCTATGAACTTTCCCCTTAGCACTGTTTTCAAAGTGTCCCATAAGTTTGGGTATGTTGTGTCTTCATTTTCACTGAATTCTAGGAAGTTTTAAATTTCTTTATTTCTTCCTTGACCCAGGAATGGTGCAATTGTTCAATTTCCATGAGTTTTTAAGTTTTCTGCAATTTGTGTTGTTGAATTCTTACGTTAAAGCATGGTGGTCTGATAAAATACAGGGGGTTATGTAGCTTGTATGTTTTCCGCCAGCCCGCCACCGGTCTGGGCCCACAGCTGTGCCAGCCCCCAATAACACGCTGAGACTTTGTATTTGATACAATCCTGTTGGCCAGTTCCTAATATTGTTTATGGGCTAGCTCTGTTTTAATTATTAACCCATTTCTACTTATCTAAGTATTTCCATGTGGTTATCTTATGGGGAGCAGTGGCCCGGCATCTTGCTTTCTCTTGCTCTACATGCTGACCCCTCCCAACTACTTTCTCTTTCCTCCTCCTAGTCTCCTAGCCCCGCCTATCTAGTTTCCTATTGGCCAACAGCGCTTTATTAATTAACCAGTATGAGAAACATATTTACAGAATAACATCTCCCATCAGGGTTATTTCAATTTTTTGTACCTATTGAAGTTTACAATATTGCCGAGTATGTGGTCGATTTTAGAGAAGGTTCCATGTGGTGCTGAGAATGTAAATTCTTTTGTGTTTGAATGGAATGTTCTATAAATGTCTGTTAAACCCAATTGGGTCACAACTTCTGTTCTTTTGGTTTTTTTTTTTTTTTTTTTTTTTGTTAAGCTGTCTGGTGGATCTGTCTAGTGTTGAGAGTGGGGTGTTGAAATCTCCCACTATAAGTGTGTGAGGTTTAATGTGAGATTTGAGTTTTTGTAATGTTTCTTTTATGAATGTGAGTACTTTTGTATTTGGGGCATAGATGTTCAGAATTGAGACTTCATCTTGATGAATTTCTCTTTTGAATAAGAAATGACCTTCTTTGTCTCTTTTGATTGATTTTAGTTTAAAGTCTAATTTATTAGATATAAGTATTGCTACACCTGCTTGTTTCTTGCGTCCATTTGATTGGAAAGTCACTTCTAAATGCTTAACTCTGAGATGATATCTGTCTTTGAAGTTGAGGTGTGTTTTTTGTATGCAGCAGAAGAATAAATTCTGTCTTCCTGTCCATTCTTTTAGCCTAGGTCTTTTTATAGGTGAGTGAAGACCATTAATATTGAGGCACATTAATGACCATTGATTGTTAATTCTTGCTTGTTTTGGATTTGTTGTTGGTGGTATTATGTGTGGATTCCTCCCCCCCCCCCATTTTTCTTTTGGATGTTGGTAAAGTAGAATTATTTATTGTCTATGTTTTTGTGGGTGTAGTTAATTTTTTTGGGTTGGAGTTTTCCTTCCAGAATTTTTTGTAGGGCTAAATTAGGTCATGTATATTGTTTAAATATGGTTTTGTCATGGGATATCTTGGTTTCTCCATCAATAGAAATTTAAAGCTTTGCTAGGTATAGTAGTCTGGGCTGGCATCTGTGATCTTTTAGTGCTGGCAAAATATTTATCCAGGACCTTCTGGCCTTCAGGATTTCCATGAAGAAGTCAGGTGCAATTCTGATAGGTTTGCTTTACTATGTCACTTGGCTTTTTTCCTTTGCTGCTCTTAATAGTCTTTCTTTATTCTGTATGTTTGGTGTTTTGATTATTATGTGGAGAGGGACTTTCTTTGTGGTCCATTCTATTTGGTGTCTGTAAGCTTCTTGTACTTTCATTGGTATGCCTTTCTTTAGGTTGGGAAAGTTTTCTTCTATGACTTTGTTGAACATATTTTCTGCACCGTTGAGTTGGGTTTCCTCACCTTCTTCTATACTTATTATTCTTAGGTTTGGCCTTTTCATGGTGTCCAAATTTCCTGGATTATTTTGTGTCAAGGATTTGTTGGATTTACAATTTTCTTTGGTGGATGAATCTATTTCTCCTAGTGTATCTTCAATGCCTGAGATTCCCTCTTCCATCTTTTGTATTCAGCTGGTTATGCTTGCATCTGTAGTTCATGATCGTTTGCCCAACTTTTCTACTTCCAGCATTCCCTCAGACTGTGTTTGTTTTATTGTCTCTATTTCAGTTTTCAAACCTTGCACTGTTTGAACTGTTTCTTGTAATTTTTGGTCTGTCTTTTCCTCCATTTCTTGAATTTTCTTCTTCCATTCCTTTGAGGGGTTTTCTCATTTCCTCTTTTTGGGTCTCTTTCATTTTCATGAAGTTGTTTTTAGGGTTATTCTCTTCTGCTTCATCTGTGTTGGGATGTTCAGATCTTGCTGGTGTGGAGTCCCTAGACTCTGGTGGTGTCATATGGCTCTTTCTGTTGTTGCCTGCATGGCATCATATTGATCTTTCTGTTGTTGACTGTGTTCTCATACTGTTGTCTACTCATCTCTTCTTCCAGTGCATACTGGTAGGGTCTCTCCCTCTTCTGGTGGGTATGGGACCAAGGGTCTCTTCCGGTGGGTGCAAGCAGTTCCAATACTCTGTTTGCTTTCCTACTCAGTGGTTGGGGTGGGACCAGGATGCTGGCAGCCTCCAGGTGGGCCTGACTGCTAAGGTGGACTCCTCTGCGTGCAGTGTTCAGGCCTCAGGACTCTCTGGACAGGGTACCAGAAGGTAGGCCCAAGTGCTTTTTTTCTAAGAATAAAACAAACTGTGTTCACTCTTTTTAATGGTGCTATGAAGCAGTGAGTATATTTCAAGGATACCATGAATTGTTTTTTATTTTATATTTATTTAATATATATATATATATATATATATATACTTAGATGTGAAATAAGTTATCTTTATGACTACTGAGTAAGCTCTATCAGAATCTCTAAAAACACTTGTAAACATAAAAACTTAGAAGACTGCAATTTACATAGTACATAATTTAAGAAAATTTCTTCAAACTTTCTTACAGTATGTAAGAAAATTACTAAGAAAAATGCAAATAGTGAAAACAACAAGGAGTGGAAAGTGGTAACAAGAGTAGACTGATTTTAATTAGGAAGTGTCAAATTTGAAAGTAAATTGCAACAATTGTTTATGTTTCTCAAATCTCACATGACAAATTGCCTGACAAGAAATATGGCAACTCTGAAACTTCTTACTGTAAGGAACTCCCATTGTCAGCTGATTGCTCAAAGAAGTCTGTGCAAATGGTTCCACTTCTTTTGTTAAATCATAAACAACAGAGATAGGCCTAAAACAGTAATTCTCAGTCCTGGCTCTGAATTAGAATCAGTTAAGAAACTTCTGCAAATAATCAGTGTGGCAATATATTGTTTAAGATTTATTAAAACTTGCCTGAGAATTCAGAAAGCAAAGCCAGCCAAAAGCTATAGAGGTGATATACACCTTTAATCCCAGCAGCCATACTAATTAGCCAGGCAGTGCTGGCACATACTTTTAATCCCAGGACTCAGGAGACAGGCAAATGGATCTCTATGAGTTCAAAGCCACTCTGGCCTACACAAGAGTAAAGAGTAACACAGTTCACAATTTTGAACCTAGCACTTGGGGTCACACAACTTTAATCCCAGCACTAGGGAGAGAGAGACAGGAGGATATGGCTGGGTGGATAAAGGACTATGAGGAGGAGGAGACAGAATTCAGAGCTTTTGCCTCTGAGGATTTGTGGAGATAGGATTGCCATTTCAGCTGGGTAGAGATAAATCTACTCGCTTTGTTTTAGTGATGCTTTGTTTTACTGATCTTCATCTTGAAGCTTGAAGCCCAATATCAGTCTCTGGGTCATTTATTTTTCATGTTACAAATCAGCATTTGAATTCATGCCCCACAGTTTCTGATTTAGATGTGGCCTAAGCAATAAAAAACAAAGGGAAGTTTGAAACACATGTAAAACATCTGTGTATAAGCAGAGTTCAACCAACAGCTGATGCAATTCAACCATGCATTAGAAAATGTTCATACTATTATTTCTACCACACAATTGTGTTTTCTAAATGAGTTTTCTGCCCTTAGACATCAAAAGTTTAATGTGTCATAAAGTTTAAACTTGTATTTTGTAGTCAATCTGTGTTTGATTCAATATACTTAAAATTAAAATGCTTCATAAAATGTATTACACTAAACTTGTTAAAGCATACAACTTTATACAATGAAAGTAAATTTATAAATTAGAGGTTAGTCATTGCTTTTTACTAACAAAATAAGTCTTAAAAAATTGTGCAACTCAATCTGTCATTATTAACTTAAACAACTGAATTGTATTCAAGGAGACATTTTATTAATTTGTTTGTGCTGTATCATTAATGCATGATAGCCAATTGAACCTAAGACAGGTCTAGATTCCAGAACAAATTCTACACACATGACTTCAGCTTCTCCCCTGAACATGGTTTAAACTCAGAAATACCTCCATTTGTCCTGCTACCTCACTTTGCCATTTCTAAGTCTAGTTTTAGCATTCTATTTTACTTCTCCGATGCTTGCCAACTTACTATTTAACAAAAGTCAAATTCTATTTACTTCTCTCCTTTAGTCCCACTTACCATGAAACATCATTGATAAGAAAAACAAAACTTAAAAACCTGTTATTGTAAGTTGGTAGTTAGGAAACACTTATAGGCCTATTTAGTTCTTCTAAAGCAGCTCTAAATTGGTGGCCAAGGAGATAGCTCAGAGATTAAAATGTTTCCTGCACAAGAATAAGGACTTGAATTAAGATCCCCAGAACTTATGTAAAAGCTGGACCCAGGAACATCTTTTACCCAAGTGCCTGGAAATAAGTAATGGAGACAAGAGATTCCCAGAAGCTCATGGAGCAGATAATCTAACCATGATGGTAAGCTCTAGGCTCATTAAAGATCTTGTCTCAAAAAATATAGTAGAGTGGTACAAGATGCTTAGTGTTGACTCTGGACTCCGAATGAGCACAGGCGCACCACATCCCTCAATGCATGTACCACACACATGCATGCACGCTATAAATTTAGAACATTTAAAGTAATTTATATAAAATCAAGCTTGAAATGATGGTCTCTTTTTCTAAAGAAGTTTAGAAAATAAATCAGAAAGCTACCTTTAACACATCTAAAATTTGAAAGAAGCAAATCGGTAGCTTTTCTACCTAGAAATGCCTTGAGAGGCATCACTGAACCCTTGGTTTTAAATATACATCATAGTATTACCTATAGGTTAGTTCTCAATTGTTAGAACACATTCCAGGAATGGAGTCTTATGAGGATTCTGAGCACCTGTGAGAAAACTCTAGGAAAACAAGAGTCTTGAGACCCCAGTTTCTTCAAAACACAGTTTTCTTGGAATGGTTCCATGCTCCTCCCAGATGTAGTGGACAGGAGTGAGTTCGCTTCAGCCATTGATTTTCATAGGCCTCTATGGAAAACACGTTTATGCCATGTGTGGCTTGTACTTGTGATCAAACACCTTACACTGAGTGATTCTTCTTAACCCTTGCAGTACAAATTGTCTGCTGCTCTAAGTTGGCCAGTGCGTGAAACTTCAGTCCGCCTCATTTTTAGGGCCTGCTCTAACTAGAGCAATGGACACCTAATCACCGTGATAGATTTATTACAATGCAAAGAAGTCATCTTTCAAGTGATTGACAAGACAGTTTGATATTTCAAAATTATTTTTGTGATTTATTATAAGTTTATCTTTCCCTAAACAGTTGGGTACCAACCAATCACATTTTAAATATCATAAAATAATTTGGATGCATACCAAATAAAATCTAGGCAGAATGGAATGGTCACTGATATATTGACAAAGATGAGATAGTTGTTGATATGGGTTTGTTCTTGAGCTTAAATAAAATACAGAACTCTGTGCCAACAGAATTTGAGACGGGAGTAATCCACAGCATAAAGTAGCATTAGAAGAAATAATGTCTACTCTATCACTCACTGTTGTGTGTCTTCTGAAATAACTGCTTTAAGAACCTGAGCATACTGTGAGTTTTATACCAGCCTGGTCTACAAGAGCTAGTTCCAGGACAGCATCCAAAGCCAGAGAGAAACCCTGTTTCAAACAAACCAAAAAAAAAAAAAGGAACCTAAGCATAAGTCATATGTGGTGGCACACACCTGTAATCCAAGCACTCAGGAGGGAAGGAGGGAGAGGCAGGTGGTTCTCTAAGTCTGAGCTAAGTTTGAGACCAGCCTAGTGTACATATTACAGCAAGAACTACATAGGGAAATCCTGTTCAGGAAAAAGAAAAATGAATCTGAACACTGTCTGTACTTGACTATCAGAGCTGTATTAATGACTCAAAAAGACTTGATATGAGAGTGAGTTTCCCCCCAAAATCAGACCATACACAGAAAGCAAATGAGAAACATGGTTTTAACTTTCAGTTTAAAATATGGCTAAAGAAGCTGAGCACTTCTATCATAGTCTTAAAATGATCTCTTGTTTCTCATAGAGATAGTTTTAGTACTGTGGAGATTTGACATTGAACTGAATTGTGCAAATTATGAAATTCTAGCATGACTTTCATTTACAGACTAGCCTAGTCTGTTTCACATAAGTGAGTGTCACTTGGAAGATACGGGACTGTGAATATTTAACATAGGCACTGTTGATCGAAATAGCTTATCTTTTCAAGTCTCAGGAAACTATTCTTCCCTGTGTTTGAAAATGTTCAAATACCTTTACCAGGTACATGTGCTTGCACAGGAAGAGCTGTGCTCCTCAAGTTGCACTCCAACTCCTGTTTTTTTTCCTTTTGTTTATTTGTAACTAGCTCCAATAGGTCCTATCTTTGTACCAAACACAAAGTCTCACAAGAAATAATTCGTGTGCAAACCATCTGGATCTTCACAATACGTGCCAGAATTATCTAAGGATATTAAAGGGTATATTGTAACATCAGCTCAGCACATATTCACTTACAGATATGGGAGCACTTACCAGAGAGTCTGGATTTAATGCCATTAGTGGTGGCATTAAAGGTGGCATAGAAGGGAGGGGAAGAGTTTTCTTGTTTAGTTGAATGAAGGTTAGATTCAATGATAGCCTATATATGCTGAGTGCAGATACCAGAGTTCCTTGGAGCAGTGGAAGCCTGGAGCTGTGGAGTTGGGATCTTGGAGCATATTTTTCATAGGTGTTATGTGTGACCACTCCCTAACTACATCTCCTGTGTCAGCCCAGACACGCTTAATGAAATCATTTGGTGCAGGGGACATTCAATAGGTGGGTAAGTGCATACACCCCTTGTGCGGATGCCAGAAGGCCTCATTCCTTAGTTATTGCAGTGTATGCAATAACTAAAAACATAAATTACATGATAAAATAATACATTTTATAAACATATATTATAAAACTGTAAATATCATAAACAATAAAATAAATCCATTATAAAAATTAAATAAAAGATGCTAAGTAAAAATCAGTTGAAAGAGGCCATGTAGCAGGGAAGTAAGCTCTTCGTGAGTTTAACAACTTCCTTATTCAAAGCTCAGCTGCTGACCACTGATATCTCTTGCTTCAAGTGCCAGCATCAGATAACACTGGGAGTCTATAGAGAGCCAGTAAGCCTTGCTCTATTGGCAAATGACTGAATACTTTTTCCGGGGGAAGGACATAGTTTAGTACTCACTGGATTGGAAACATATTCTGGAAGTAGATTTACTTTCCCTGTCAGCACCAATGCTCTTTATTTCATTGGATACTTTCACTGTATTCATGATCGTAATATTCTGCTCATTTCACTTTTTGAGATATATTTATTTTATCTTATGCGTGCTTTATTTGCACATATGAACGTGCATTACATGCATTCTAGTGCTTGAGGGGACACCAAATTCTCTGGAACTGGAGTTATGGATTGGTTAGAGCCACCATGTGGATGCCTGGAATTTAATTCAGGTCCTCTGTAAGAGCAACAAGTGCTCTTAACCACTGAGACAACTCCCCAGCCCCTGTACATTTCACTTTTGACATAAGAATTTCAGAGAAATTGTCCAGGAATTCAATAGTCTTACCAAGCATGCTATCCTGTAGAAATAACTGGCCTCCTAAACTCTCAGCTCAGACATGGCACAGTGGCACATGTCTTTAAACACAGTTCTTGGGAGGCAGAGGCAAGTGGATCTCTATGAGTTTCAGGCCAGACTGAAACTCTGTCTACAAGTGAGGATTGGGCTAGCCAGAGTTACATAGTAAGGCTCCCATCACAAAATAAAACAACAAAACAAAAACAAACCTGAAGGAAAACTCAGCTCAGGCTTCAGTAAAAACAGCATCCCGAAGGGATGATGCTTTACTGCGGAGGACATAGTACATGCTTTCAATCAGAGATTAAAAATGAGGTGCTTTATCTTGTGAACAAAATCATATACATCTAGGAATCCAGACATAGAGAAGTGGCTCCCCTCTTTTTAAAAATAAACTATTTTATTAATTCTTTGAAGATTTAATACATTATATTGTGATCATATTCACTTCCCATTCTTCCCCTTGACTCCTCCCAGCTCCAGACCCTTCTTCACCCTTTTGGAAATCCTGTTCTCTCTCTTTTTATTTTGGCAATAACTCATCAAGTCCATTTTGTACTGCTTGTACACTCAACTGTCTAGGCCTACTTGAGGGAATCACAGTCCATCAGGAGCCACACCCTTAAAGAAAACTGATTCTTCCTATCCCAGAAACCAACACCCTCTCATAGCTCCTCAGTCACAGGCAGGAGCTCATGAGATCTCCCCACCCCCCACACTAGGTTGCTGATTGGCTTGTTGTACAGGTCCTATGCGGGCTACCACAGCTGCTTCGAGTTTATGAACGCAAGATGGCCCATCATTTTTCTTCATTCTTTTAAGTGTGTAGCTATATCTCATTGTGGTTTTCATTTGTGATTTCTTTAATGATTAATGAGACCACAAGCACAATCAAGCTAATGACACATCTATCACTTTAGAAAAATCCTTTTGTGTATGTGTTTCTTTTCCATCTATATATTTTCTATGGGAAAGCAATTATTAAAACCTTTTTCTTATTTTTTTTAAAAAATTAGATTGTTCTGCTAAGAAATTTTGAGTAATATATTCCAAATGCAAGTTCTTAACCAGATGTATGATTTTAAAGGTTTTCTCTCAGCTTGTGGCTTTTATTTTCATTATCTCAACAGTAACTTAACATTTTTATATTTAGTTGTTTTAGTTTATATGTATTAGTTTAGTTTATGTTTTGCTTACATGTGAGTCTGTGCATCATGTGTGTACAGCACTTGTGGGGGCCAGAAAAAGATTTTACATCCCCTGGAATGGGAGTTATAGAAGGTTGTAAGCCACCATGTGGGTACTGAGAACCCACCTTGTGTCTTCTGCAAGAGCAGCAAGTACTCTTGATGTCTTGATGTCTTGTCAGCTCCTCAACCACATCTTTTGAAGAATGAAATCCTGCTAAGGAGATATCCAGATCATCAATTCATTCATTATTGCATCATTTTTCATATATAAAATAACTTTGTGTAACTCAATGTTAGAATATGTCTGAAAGTTTTTATAGCTTTAATCTTATATTCAGGCTTGTCTATGTTTGATTTTATTTCATAATTTGTATATGGTATAAGTTATGAATCAAAGCTTATATTCTTTCTTGTACTTAGCAATCAATATTCTCAGTATTATTTACTAATATGTAACCCTTCTTAGTATTGAATTTTGTTTTTCAAAACAAATCATGTAGTTCCTGTTAGTTGACTGGAACAACCCGATAGTTTCCTGAATTATGATCTCGATATCTAAAATTTGTTAATTCTTTTGCCCAGAGAGTCGTAGCCTATTGTATAAATAGTATCCAAATGGGACCATCAAAGCAAACACATTATTATTAGTAACAATATTAACTTTGTAGAGAGATATGGCAGTTTTGCTTCAATACAAGAAGATGTAATATTTTAGAAGCAAATTAATTTTTACCCAATGTGATTTTATAGTAAATACTTAATTCTAAGTACATCCAAGAAAATGAAGTGGGATTTTTTTTTTTGGGGGGGGAGCTGTTTCATATTATATTTAAGTAGTAAGATACACTTAAATATTAAAAATAGCTATTGACTTGTGATTTAAAAAAAGAGCTTTATTTATTTTATTACATGTGTGTGATTGTTTGCCTGTATGTATTTGTACGTGCACTCTATGTGTACCAGGTACCTAAGGAAGCCAGAAGAGGGCATTATATCCCCTAGAATTGGAGTAGTGAATCACTATGTAGGTGCTGGGAACATGTGGTCTTAATCATGGAGTCATCTCTCCAACCTAGATTTGTGTTCTTATAAGTAGCTTTAAGTGTAGAGTCTTGAGTGATACATAGCTTATTGGATAAAAAATCAGCCAGGAATGTAAACTATAAATTAAGGTAGAAACCTGTTACGAGCAGGCTTTTCCGCCAGCCTAGTCCCTAAGCCACACCAGCCCCAAATAACAAAGAGAGATGCTGTATTAGATATAAAGCTGTTAGCCTGTTACTAGCATTTTTTATTTGCTAGCTCTGTCTTAATAGAAATATTAATAGAAATATTATCCAATTTCTATTAATCTAAGTTTTTCTACGTGGTCTTATCTTACCAGAGAGAGGGCCCGGCATTTTTCTCTCTAGGTCTTACATCTTGAATCTACTTCCTAATTCTTCCTCTCTCCTCCTACTCTCTTAGTCCCACCTATGTTGCTTGGCCAACAGTGCTTTATTCATTAACCAATAAGAGAAACACATTTACAGAATGACATCTCCCATCAGAAATGGAACTAGTGAAAGCTTATTCGCTGATATTTTATAGTTCCCTAGAAACTTGCTCATCTCATTACTATTCCCTTCAACTATTCTTAGTCTATGACACAGATGGGATAAATGCTAAAGTTAAACCCCAAAGGGTTGTACTCTCTTAATGGTCTGTAATTTTTGTCATGATTATTATTTTGGTTGTGTAGGTGTTTTGCCTGCATGTGTATCTGTGCAGCATGTGTGTTCAGGGCCCACAGAGGCCAGAAGAGGGTGTAGGATTGCCTGGGACCAGAGTTACAGATAGTTGGGATACTACATGTGCATGTTAGAAATGGAAACTGTGTCCTCTGGAAGAACAGCCAGTATTTTAAGCCGATGAGTCATCTTTCCAGGTCCAACCTGCAATTTCTTGTCTTGAGCCTCAATCACAAAAAGAAATCCTGCTTGATATCTTGAATGTTGAGTTCATAAAGTATAAAATGTTCTGCTTCTGAACAACTATGGTATCTTTATTCTCAACTTTAGAGAAATCTCATGTCTGGAACATGTGAGTTAATGAATATTCCGTTATGAGAAGAAACAAACTAATAGTTCAAGAATGCAAACACACTCAAAGCTGATCTGTTTTGAACATATATAAAACAGCCAACTGAACTCTTCCTTTTGCGCCTTACTTGTTTGTTTTCTTATACAAAAGAGAGAAAAAGCTACTAATACTGACTTTCTAGTGTGCCTGCAAGAGCCAAGATACAGGCACTTAGCACAAGTCCCAAACCACATTTCACACCAAAGAATAAAGAAGGGGTTGGCTAATACATTACTCAGAAACAGAAAAACTGTTCTAAAGGTAATGCTTCTGTTGTTAGTCTTTCTTCAGGCCAAAAATACATAAAACTAACATTTTTGTGTTGCTTCTGCCCAAGGAAAACCTTAAAGACAGAACCTTACTCTGTGTTCCACAGAGTATTGTTAAAAACAGGAAAAAAATATCATGGGTGCCAAAATGAATGAGGCTCTGAAAAGAATGGAAGAATACTATTGTTATTTCTATTTAAAAATAAGCAGAAAGTGAAACTTCATCCACAAAGTTACTCTGAATTCAGTGTTGTAGACAGAGACTTCTCTAGTACCTAAGACTGGTGTATAGAGATCACTGCAGTTTTGGATCTGTGTGCCACTTTCTTTTGTAATGTGACTTGAAACTTTACCTACTTTTTTATAATTTAACTTCTTAATTTTAAGTAAGACACTTCATTCTAGAATGATTTTAATTTAGATGGTTGAATTATTCAATATATTTTATTTATATATTCTTTCATAACATCTGGAGCATACTATGAATTATATGAAGATATTTTTTCAAAATTATAAAATATCTACATTTTATTACTTTTCTCATTAACTTTGTTTATATAATCAAGAAGCAAATGAATTAGCAGTTCATAATAAAGTGATAGTGATCAGAGCATTATCTCCAAAACTACTAGAAAGTTTATTTCCAAATCTTTTTATTTGTCTAAGAGACAGACCAAAAAAAATAAAGTTTATCTTTGATATACATGCCCCTTACATTTTGCCATTTAAGCATGACCACAGGATCATGTCCTAAAATTCCATGTAGCTGCCATAAACCCCCACTGTGTTGGTCAGTTGTCAGTGTGGAAAATTGTAGTAAATATCTATATCAAGTAAGAGAACAAAGAAAGAAAAGGACTGAAAAAAAAATGACGCTGCACCAAATATTTTTCATGCACAGCCTCATTTAATTCTCATGACTATGTCAAAGCAATAAAACAATTCATCAATTGTCACAGAGATGAAAAGTGGTCACAACTGACACTCATGTGTTTGTCATTAAAGTTGTTATCATTCCCACTCCGCTGAGCTAGCTCCTAAGTGTGTATCAGCTAATATTCACCCATTAGTTAGATGGAAAAGTGGAAGATTTATTCCAATAGAATTCTGATACCGTGGAATGTATTGAATGCTCAGGGAAAGCTAAGTATCTTTTAAAATTATTTTGTTAATTAGCTTAGGTTATTTACAGAGTAAAGGATTTCATTATAAGTGGCATTATGCTTTGTTGTCATTTGTTCTGGCTTTTACTGCCCTATGTCCCATTCAGCCTGGTTCCCTTACTTCACCCAGACAGTTCCTGCTTCTGCTTTATTTGCATACGAACTCCACCATCATTTCTTTCTCTCCTCTAAGACCTTTCACCTCCTCTCTTGATCTCCTTTCTAGTTTCACAACGACCCCCATATAACTTTACACACACACACACACACACACACACACACACACACACACACACACACTTGTAATTTAAAATTTAGGTACTGTTTATAACAGAAAATGTGGTATTTGTCTTTCCTAATCTGGATTATTTTACTTAATATAATAACATCTAGTTATTATGGCTGTGTAAATTCCATTGTGTGTATGTATCACTCTCTGGTCCTGGTGTTACAGACACCCTCGGCCAAGCCCAGACATAGGTGTTGGGCATTTGAACTCAGGTCATCATATTTGTGCAGTAGGGACTACTGTTGGAGCCTTCTCTCAGACCTCTAGGCTTTATAGAAATGTATCCCACAAAGACATAGATTTTTTTCACTAACTCTTAATATGTCAGTATTAGTTTCAAATTCTTGTTTTTTGGTGTTTGGTGTTTGGTTTGTTTGTTTGCTTTTGAGAAATAGGTTTTCACTGTGTGATCCTAGGCTAGCTTGGAATTCACTACGTGGTTCATATTGACTTCAAATTCACAGAATCCTAACCGGGTGGTGGTTGTGCACGCTTTCAATCTCAGAACTTGGGAGGCAGGGTCAGGCAGCTCTCTGAATTTGAGACCAGCCTAGTCTACAAAGAGAGTTCTAGGACAGCCGAGGAATTCACAGGAATCCTAAATGCTGACACTAATTATAAGGCATTTGTGCTCACAGTTAGTTAAAAATTCACATTTCTGTGTTACAAGGCTTTTGTTTCATTGTGATTTTCATTCTATTAAAATTTTCATTCTATAAAATCTCTAATCTTTAATTTGTCTTTACTTTTATATACAAATGAATTAATGGGGCCAAATGACTAGTATACAAGGAGTTCATATGAAACAAAATCACTCAGGAGCTGAGTCATCTGTAAATTCACCTGGTTGGCAATTATAGTCTCTTGTTAGTTTTCTATATTCTCTTTAGCAAGGGTCTCTGAAATGCAAGAGAAATTGGGAGATTTTATATTTAATTCTGTGATAACAATAAACTAAATTACTATAGATAGAGTTAAATTCAAATGGGCTGCGATAGGCTTTTGAGCCTGTGTGTGTTTGTATGTTTAACGACTAAAGTTCTTGAAGAATTCCTATTGGGTTGTGATAGATTTTGAGTCTGTGTGTGCATTTGCATGTTTGACTATTAAAATTCTTCAAGAATTTTAAGCCTGTACATATTTCAGAAGCAATATATGTTGACAAGGGATACATGACTTAATAGCTCACTGCTCACATCAGATACTGGTAACCAGCATTGACCAAAGCTACCAGATAATGGCAAGTATTTTTCTATTAGTTGTATTTAGAGAACTTCCACCACAGTCATTTGTCTGTAAAATCCATCAGCAAAATCTCTTTGTGCTATGGACACCATAGGGACCAGATCAGTCTTTCAACTATGGCTTCATGGAGACAAGGTAGAGAGCCATTTTCATTTTCTGTGACATTTCATGAACACATGACTAGAGCCATAGGGGATCTTAGGGAATAGGTCACCGGATCCATGCCCATCATAGAGACCAAATTCATAGTTCACATCTTTTCCATAAAGTGTACATCCTCCCTAATCATCTCTAGGCTCTATATAATATACAATATACTGTGGATGATATACTAATAGTGTTACTCTGTATTATTTGAGGAATAACTGACCCTTTTCAATGTTTAATGTTAGTATTAAGTGAACAACACAGTGGAATGACAGCTGTAAATTACATCCATTCTGGTTAATTTAGTGCAAATAAATTAACTCATCCAGGAAGAGCCTGGATGAGTAGAACTTAAGCTCTTTAGAGTTGTAGCACTATCTCTTTATAATTAGGGCTAAATGGCATATACTGTAATTTTTTCTTTTTTTTTTTGAGAATGTATTAAAACTTCTTTTGGCATATAAAGAACTTTATAGTATCAGCTCTGTTTGGGTGCTTTGAAGAGTTCAAAAATAAGAGAGAAGAATAAATAACCCTGGGGCTACATTATCATTGTGCTACAATGATAAGGACTTGTTTCTTGGTGGATATGTCTGGATACAGAAATCATAACATTTCAGCTTGCGAATCAAAGTTCATGAGACTGTGATTTCAAACATAAGTGTGAACACGGTTTCAGGAATACTTTCTAAAAAGTCTTCCTGTGGGTGAAGGTAGGTAACTTACTATTTTCAGGAAAAGAAAGACATTTGTTAATATCCACAAGCAATTCTTTCATTGGAAGAAAATTCTTTTACTAAATGCTACTTTTAAATACTTGTATTAAATTAAAATTGATTGTTACAAAATTAGGCTCTTAAAAATGCTTATCTTTGGCTGGGCTGTGGTGCACCCGCCTTTAATGCCAGTACTCATGAGGCAGAGGCAGGCAGATCTCTGTGAATTTGAGACCACCCTGGTCTACAGGGAGTTTCAGGGCATTCGGGCTACACAGAGAAACCAGGACTAGAAAAACAAAGAAAATCTTATCTTCAGTCATTCCTTTGACTACTGATAATTTTTTAACTTGGTAAAAGAAAAAAAAATATATGATACAGACAACCTATCACAATTATGTCTGATTTATTTCTGACACAATTTGTTTTCTTTCCTTGGGAGGATTTCAAGTCACAAATTTTTAAGTAGGTAGTAAAGAGCTAACTAATAAATATAGATCACTCAGGTCAAATTAGATTCTTTTCTGAGTTAATCTCATGATTTGGTCCAAAGGAAAGTGCTAATTTTCCAGCCTATATTTTAGCATACTTCTAATTTCTTTTCTCGAAGAAATAATTTTAGACCTTTATATTTGGTACTGAGACTTTTCATGCATTTATTTAAAAAATGATTTCTTATTTCTTCATGCCATTGAACTAAATAAGATCTATAATTAAAATCAAAGTTTAAAAAAGTGGCTTTGGAAGAAAATATTTATCTGCCCCCCACAAAATCAGTATTTGTGTTACTGATACATATACCTGCTTCTTAAGACATACCCCCAGTTCTCCAAACCTGACCTTCAGTGATGCAGGGAACATGTAGCAGGCAGGAAGGAGTGCTGTTGAGAGTGTTTTATTTGAAGGGTAAATTAACAAGGCCTGAACAGAAAACAGTGCTCTGAGGGCTTGGCCAAGGCTTTTGCATGAAGAAGCAGCAAGGAAAATATGAAATGCATAAAGACTCTGCACAGAAGCTTTAGAGCTTTGATAAAATATAAAATGTCTTTAACCCCTTTGCTGTTCTTGCAAACGCCTGCAATTCAAGAATTTTATTATTCTGGGGCTAACGTATTTTAAACCTCAATAACTGAATGTTTCCTTTGGGATACCTTCAGGCAAACTATATATTGATTTTCTCAGAATGCACTGTATTTTTCATTAGTACCAAGGTTTGGTGGATATCTAGTCATTTGTTCACCAAATTCCTCTGAAAATTAAAATAGACCACTATTTTGGCTGTGGAGACTTCAGAGCATGGGTGGGTTTTGCCCTCTCTCTCTCTCTGCGTCACTTCCAGAACATGCTATTGAACATTCATCTTCTCCAGAGCAGGTGTTCCCAAATCTTGACTTTAACTTGGTCCACCATTGCCCTCTAAACAGCATTCTTTTTCAGCCATTTGAGTTTCATGACTTATTGGACATAGTCAAGACTAGGAAATTTTCTGACCTTCTTCTGACCTTTAAGCCATAAAGTTATACATTCAATATATAATATAAATAAAAATAAGATCTCTAACCAAACCTTCATTTGAATTACCTAGGAAAGTTAGGTTATTCAAACAAACAAAAACAAAACTCATACTGCCTCACTATTTCATATTTTAGAAGATGATAGATAAATGGTTTTCAGAGTTGGAAGTAAAATTACTCACTCAAATGATTTTGTTGTGATTCCAATCTCATTCTCTATGAACCACTTCTAGTTGAGGAGAACTCCATTTCCTCTTCCAGTGTTCTCTGCTTAGCAGGCAGGGTACATAGGCAACAGGCTATGTAGTCCAGTAATCTTACTTCTTATCTATTCCTTTATCTCATGATACTGAGACAGGTTTGAATCCATCAGCCACCTTCTTCCTCCTCCAACAAAGAAACAATATTTAAACTATTCATCACAGTTGCTATGCATATCTTATTCTTACAATAAGTGAGTGCTAGCAGTTTATCAGTGTTATAAACAAGGAACTGATAAAGTTGCATGTAATGATTTAATTTTAATTCAATGATTTTAGAGGATTTTGGATGAGTTCCCTGGAAATGTCAAGCATTTACTATGCTGTGATGCTTTGAATAGGAATGGCCCTCATAGACTCATCTATTTAAATGCTTGGTCATTAAGGAGTGGTGCTACTTGACAAAGATTAGGGGGTGTGACCTTGTTGTAGGAAGTGTGTCACTGGGAGTGGCCTTTGGTGTTTTTAAATGCTCAAGCCAGGCCTAGTGGTTGCTCTCTTCCTGCTGTCTGCCTGTCCAGCACCATGTCTGCCTGCTTGCCACCATGCTTCCTGCCATGATGATAATGGACTAAATCTCTGAAATTGTAAACCAGCCCCAATTAAATGCTTTCCTTTAAGAGTTGCCTTAGTCATGGTGTCTCTTCACAGCAATAGAATGTTGACTAAAGACAGATTATGGAAAACTGATCTAAAGAACTGAGGGAGAGTCAATTCAAACCCACACTATGTCATATTTACTGTTTGTGACCTCAAATGTTTTAGAGAACTTTTCTAGTTATGGAAAAGTCAAAAGTGAACGTACTGGAATCATACTTCCTGCTACAGAATACATGTCCATTTAAGGAAGAAGGTAAGAGTAGTCAAAACAAATGGAACCAACAAAATAAATGTGAATTCAGAAAATTGGTAACAGTTTAATATAATAAAACAGAGCAATATAAAAAGAGAATGAGAAACACTTGTAACATGTCTTTCTTTGGACTGCCAGATCCCGAATAATGACATGGAGACTTTTTATTAATTATGAAAGCTTGGCCTTAGGTTATCCTTGTTCCCAACTAGCGTTTAAAATTTAAACCAACAAGCTTGTATTAATCTACATTCTGCTACATGGATTTTACCTTCCATCAGTACCACATATCTGACTTCCTTCACATCTGTCTGGTGAATCTCCTGCCTCAGATTCTTTCCCAAAGTTCCTATATCTGCCTGGAAGTCCTGCCTATCTTTTCCTGCCTCACTATTCAGCTCTACCAAGGTGCTTTTGGCAATTGAGGAAGAATGAAGACACATCTTCACAGAGTGCACAAAAAGATTATCCCAATAAATACTGATCCAGGAGTATTGAGAACTATCTTAAATTGGTTGATGGATTCATTGAGGGAGATTTGAAATGGTCTTTTAAGATGAAGGAGTCTCATTGAGGGTCCAAAATCAATGGCAGAAGCCAGTGGCCTTGAACCATTGCAAAGAACAATTACAAGTAAAGCTGGCTCTACAAAAGGGTTTATTGCATGGCACAACATGACACACCCCAGGTCCCACAGCAAGGATTTTTTTAAAAAAAAAATCTTATTTTCTATTTTTGGGTGGGTGAGAAGTTGTTACAAGGGTGGAGGGTAGATATGGAAGGATGGAGAAATCAGTGGGGTTGGGCTGCATGATGTGAAAGTCACAAAAAATAAATATAAAATTATGAAAAAAGAGAAAGAATCTTTGTATATGCAGGGGATGAGAGGAAAGCAAGTTGTCAGAGAGCAGAGCAAGGTGTCGTAGTCACTGTCACACAAGAGCTTTCTTTCAGATTAAACAGATTGGTAAGGTAAACATGGAACTTCAAGGTCCAGGGTCAGGATCAGTATTAACTTATAATGGAATATTATATGATTTGGGATAAAATCTGTGTGTGAAGGAAATAGCAGGAAAAGTTAATGAGATATTGAGCACTTTTGTGTTTTGATTCTGAGTTAGATAGAGGTAGATAAATAAGGCTTGCTATGGGGAGATAGAACCATATGATATATTTCTGTTAGGCAAATTGTGGGTTAAAACTATTTCCTTTAAGATATATGAAAAATCAACTAATCTCAAAAGTCAGAAACTATACTTCCATGGTTTTTGTTTTGTTTTGTTTTTTTCAGTTAAGACCATAATTTCTTGTTTGGTATTCACTAGGATTGGAATCAAGTTTACACTGAAGTTAATTTTTATATAATGGATGCTTATCAATAATTGATTTATTAGTTTGACTAATACTTATTCTTTCCCCTTTATTGCAAATGGATTCAGTTTTCCCTCCCTCTACTCCTCACAGTTCCTCCCCCATTTCTCTCTCATCTATACCCACCCACTTTCTTTCATTAGAAAATAAACAAGCAGGCTTGCAAGAGATAATAGTAAAATAAATAAAATATAACACAGCAAAAACAAACACATTAGATCAGGAAAATAAAAGCAAACAGAAAGAATGAAAAGAGCTCAAGAAAGGGCAAAAGAAACAGATATAGACTCAGAAACCTACTAGTTTGCATACTCAGGAAATCCCATAAATACATTAAATTGGAAGCCACAAAGGACCAAGGGTAAAAAGAGAGGGGGGGGAAAAAGTAATATATATATTTACACACATATATATATAAAATAAAGCAAAAATAAAAATAAAAAATTAAAAGATTTAAAAAAAAAAAAAAAAAGGAAAGGCCCTGACGTTCTGAGACAAGGAACCTCCAAAGATGCCCTTGAATTAGTTTTCTGTTACCCTTAAGAGTAAGACTCTCTTGGAGAGAGCTAAATTTTCATTTGTATGTGGTTATCAATTGGAGATAGATTTTGGGTTAGGGCTGGAGACATGTGTCCACTTTTCCTCTTAGATCTGGTACAGACACATGCAGGCCCTGTGCATGATGCCTCAGTCATTTTGAGTTCATATGTGCTTACATATTGTTGATTTAGAGGTCCTTCCTTATTTCTTCTGATTCTCTATTGTTGAAGCCATCTATAGTAGCCCCACATTGTGGGGGCTAATCTGTCGTAACCTGTCCTTGTGGGCCTTCAGTTGGATTGGAGTAGAGGAGGAGTGCAGATTGATAAATGGCAGGTAAAGATGCTAAGAGAAATGCAGAGAGTCAGGAGGGTAATTCAGAGAATACTGAAAGTCCCACGTTTATTTTTCAACTTTCTTAAGTACCACAACCAAAAGGGGGACATGGCAAAAGACTTATTTATCTTGTATAAGGAACAAACATACTTTCTTCCCTTAATCTTCTAAGCATTTGGTAACTATACCTTAGACTGTATTTCCTGTTATCCAGCCTTGAGAGTCAAGAGTAAACACACCCCAGCCCAAGTCTGTTGTTATTTAGATAAGACATCTGCTACCAAGATCAAAACATCCTGCAGTAGCCAAGCCTTAGACCTTTAGGACTTGGACTTACTAAGGGCAGTTTTGAACTCTCTGACCTTGAGGCAAGATGAAATGGAAATTTCTTTATGGGCCCCAACACTCCATTTCCTCTGGCTTCTCTTACACTTTCTGCTTCCTCTTCTACAGGATTTCCCGAGCCTTGATTCTGGAAAGGGATTTAATGGAAACATCCCATTTAAGGTTGTATGTTCCAAGGTCTCTTACTCTCTAAGTAATGTCTGTCTGGATCTCTGTATATTTTCCCATCTGGTGTGGGAGGAAGCTTCTCTAATGATGACTGAAAAAGATATAGGTCTATGAATGTAGCAGGAAGTCACTAGAGTTATTTTATTGCTACAGTTTAAAACAGTAGTATTTGGTTTTCCACTGGGTTTTTGGGCTATCTAGTCTCAGGTTCTTGGTTACCCAAGCAGTGTTGGGTATGAGTTCCATTTTCCGAAGTGAACCTTCAGTCAAATCAGATATTGGTTGGTTACTCCCACAAGCTTTGTGCTACTGTTGCATTAGCATATCTTGGAGGTAGAATGCCTTTATAGATCAAGGGGTTTGTAACTGCATTGGTGTTTTATGCTTCTTCTTTAATAGTATGTAGAGTACCTTTCTGTATCAAAGATTCTATCATGTAGGAGTGAATGCTCTATGTAGGCACCAGACTGACTTCTTTATGTACGAGTTGTGTATGTATTGCCTTCAGCAATGGGTCCTTTCAGTTAGTTCTCAGAGAGCAACCTATATTTTTGGCATGGTTATTTAGGAGTTCACATGGGACTCCTGTGGCCAACAATTCAATTAAATATAGCCCAGTCCCAGTACTGGAACCTACATTTGATGATCAGAGATGGCCAGTTGGGGCTCTGTTTTCCCTATTATTTGGCAATATCATTTAGATAATCTTCAAATATGTATACAAGTTAAGAAGATTCTACTATATTAGGTTTCATACTTCCCCTCAAATGCCTCTTCAATTAGCTGTTCCTTCCTCTATTCCATCCCTTGTCCTCTTCTTTTCTCCCTCTCCCCAACTGATCCTCCCCTTGTCCTCCCAAAACCATCTATTCTATTTTCTTTTCCTAGCGGGATCTATGTGCTTCCCCATCCCCAATCCCTAACTTCTATGGTTCTATGTGGTTCTTGGTTAACCAAGTCAACATTCATGTGTAAGTGAGTGCATACGATGTTTGTCTTTCTGGGTCTGGGCTACCTCACTTAGGTTGACTTTTTCTAGTTCTATCCATTTACCTGTGAATTTCATGATTTAATTTTTCAATGGCTAATTAATACTCCATATATATATATATATATATATATATATATATATATATATATAACATTTTTCTATCTATTCTTTTGTTTAGAGACATCTTGTTTGTTTCTGATTTCTGGCTTTTATAAATAGGGCAACAATGAACATGATTGAGTATGTGTCTTTGTGGTATATAGTCTTTTGGCTATATACTCAAATGTAAACCATCAAAACTGTTGAGAATCAATCTCAGACAGGCAAGCTGCAAAGAGGTCTCTGAGGCAAAACAAGAAGCCTAAAATAGAAGCAGAAACCAACAGAGGTGCCTGGAAGAGGAACAGGCCAGCTGAGTCATTGGAAAAAATGGTTTCCAACCTGCTGAGCTGCCTGGAAGGAGTATAGATCAGCTGAGCCACCTGTAAGGGACATTCTCCAACCCACTGAGCTGCCTGTAGGCTGTATAGCAGACTATGAGTTTTCAGGTTTTCCAGCTTTTGTGAGGTGTCACCCATTCCTGAAGTTATCTTTGGTGATGCAGTTGTCTTTGAGTTATTTCTGAACCTGTAAGTAACACATTGCCTATATTTCTGCAAGTAAACCCAATAAAACTCTTTGGTTCACCAAGTTGGACTCCGGTTGGTCTGTCATAAACTCTCCATCTGGGGAGAGTAGAAATATGTGTTGTGTTTTTCTAGGAAAAATCTTGTCACACAACCCCATGTCAGCAACATACACTTACTTGTAAACTCACACACTTAGGGTTTCTTCTACTCTTCACATGGCAGATATAGATGTCTTATTTAGGCCCTAGTACTCCAATGTTGTTTATCCTCTGTATTTGCTATCCACTGCAGCAACAACAACGAAAGTCCTCTCTAATCAAGGCATAGAGTAGCAACATGGGTATTTACAGGGGACTTTGATGACATAACCATTTGACACAGAAATTCCAGACCTTATGACTTCCACAGCCTTGGGTATTTGAATAGGTTTTTGGGACTATCTTAAGTTCCCTCTTATGCAGTGGGTCTGAAATTTAATTAGAAAGCAGATAAACCCCTGTAATAGTGATGGCATTATTGGCTCACAGAATACATTATGTCTGACAGGTGTAATTGTAGCTCACAGGGCTCATAACTGTGTAAAACTGTTGGTGACTTTTTCTCCCACAGCTTATGTAGTACGATGAAAGCTGGGAAGAAGTTCCCATGTTAATTTAGTTTGATTTCTCCATATCTTATCACCACAGTGTATATTGTCTTTAGCAATAAAGCCTTATTTTCAAGATCTAGTGGTCAACCAAGAGCAATGTCAAAACCCTGTATTATTTTGGGGGCCTCCTCCCTAACCAAAAATTTAGGAAGTGATATCTCATCTGGCATTGAGAATTTTACCACCTTACCTATGGCTTCTGTGGGGAGCATCATCAACTTACAGAAGGCATCTCCATTAAAATCATTTAAAAATTTGGTTCAGGATAAGATTCTCACTTTAAGAACATTACCAAGAAGCTAAAATCTGAAATAGATGCAATAAAATACCTGTAGTAAACATGTATTTGTATATGTATGCTTTTCAAGGCAGGGTTTCTCTCTGTGTAGCCCTGGTTGTCCTAGAGCTTGCTCTGTAGAGCAAGTCGGTCTCAGACTCACAAAGATTTTCCTGCCTCTGCCTTTCGAGTACTGGGATTAAAGGCATGTATCACCATTGCCCTTTGACATAATTATTTCCCTGCTCTCTTTATATTGTTTAGTTTCTCTACTGACCTAAAGCTCATATGTCTTATTTGCTTCCAAATAAATTCAGCAAGGCAACTGATAGCTTTGTGTCAGCCTGTAATCTTCCTATAGAAATAATAGTCAATATTTTTATTAACCTTTAATAAACTTTTTGTTAGTCTTTACATACAGAACTGCAGTTTTGTAGATAGTATTTTGATTCCAAATGTTTTTTTCTCTTAATCCTCTCACCTTTGCAAGGATGTGAAGAGGTCATGGATACACCTAGAACATGAATATGATGTTGCTGCACCCCAGGCATTATTTAACTGTCTTTCTTTTTCATTTAAAAAAAAAGTGAAAAAGGATTTAGAATCTTTCTAATAATCTTGGAAAGAGCTAATTTTTAGAAAGATTGTGATTTTTCAGTACAATGACACTATTTCTTCTTCAAGGTCTCTGTACTTGGGAAGACGTATCATGATATTCTTTGGAATAGCTTTAGAACTTTAGTTATTTGGTTCTTCCTTATTCCAGTAATTTCTGTCCAAATCCTAGGTCAGAATTCTGAATTCTTGTGATAAACTCACTCTCTCTCTCTCTCTCTCTCTCTCTCTCTCTCTCTCTCTCTCTCTGTGTGTGTGTGTGTGTGTGTGTGTGTGTGTGCTTTTAAAAATATTCTATTTTAATTGTTCTTTGGGAATTTCATTCATGCATACTGTGCTTTCATGCAGAAAGCCTCAGTGTTGGATGAGTTCAGCAGTTTTCCAGCTATACCATTGTGTCTACTCCAAGGACAGAAGTATTTGGCTGAAATTAGTGATCTTTAAAAAAACAAAATACAAAATACAAAATACAAAATTTTAGATTCTGGATTTATAGAAACATTGTGAGAATAACTGTAGCATGACTGATAAAAATAAAGAGACAGATATTGGGGTTCAGACTGAAGATCAGAAAAGCAAAGCAGCCAACCACTAGAGAGTTCTTATCTCTACCAACATGGGGGCGATCCTTATCTCTACCAAGGTGGGGGTGATCCTATCCTCATCATGGCTGCAGACTGAATGCAGTGCACTCCTGTCTCCACCTGCCTTATATAAGGCATGCAACACCACCACCCAGTTTCTATGGCTAACTAAAACAAATAAAACAACAACAACAAAATGAACCTGTCAGTTATATTCTTATGACTGACATGCAAAGGAAGCTTTTTAGGTGTATTTCCTATCAGGCTTTGAACAATTTCTAAATCTTTATAACTTTTCATTTTATTTAGCATTATGATATTTTATATTAAGAGATTTTATAAGCAAACTCATAAATTTAATTGTTCTGTAATTATTTGGATGCTCCTATATGTTGATGTTTCCCCTCCTACTATTGTAAAAAGTTATATGATAGTATTTTAATAATCACTTAGGTAGCAAAACTTCCTACATAATTCAATTAACTTTCTTCAGAGAAATTTCTAAAAGGAGAAATAAAATTCAAATCTTATATCAGTTAGAGATAATTTCATCTGTAAGAAGCAATAACAACTAAAAACAGCTTTGGTCATTTTCAATTACAATCAAATAATAGCTATTTTATGAATTGCTTAAGACAAACTTTATGGTGTACTATAGAAGGAAGCAGCATTAGCATTCAGAGCTGTTTCCCTCACCAATAAGGTGACACAATGATGACTCCTTGTCTTCTTGGGACCTTTTAATTTTCGAGTGTTCTGTGTTTGCTCTGAGGGTTGTTTCTTCATTGGTTGGAGCACGTGCTGTTCTGATCATCCCAGCCATTGTAGGTCACCAGAGCCAGTGAGCTCTTCTATCATCATCATCATCATCATCATCATCATCATCATCATCATCATATAAGATCTACTCTCTCAACAATGTTCAAGGTTAGAGTACATTATTAGCTGTGGTTATCATTGTACAAAATGTGTTTCCATCTTGGTTAAGCTGGTATCATTTGACTGACTATTTTTCTCCATCTCATTCTCTCTGATTCCTTAGATTGGATTCCCTTCCATTTCTAAAAGTGTATTGCTCATATGGCTCTCTAGGTCCGTTTTCTCTGTTTACAAGCAAATCTAATTTACAGTTTTTTCATCCCTAATTTAGTCATTAATATAGTATGTAGTGAGATTATCACCATATCATCAAGCAATGACAACAGAAGCAGAGATTTCTATTTTTTTTTGTCAGAAATGGAAGATATTTTGGAAGTCTAGAGACACAAAGTTTGACTATTCACTATGAACCAAACATTGCTTCTAATGGTAGGATATATATTGATAAAAAAAAAAGAGACAATTTCATTCTACTGAAAAGACAATGTAAATGGACAGTATGCAATGTTAAGTCATTAATTTTATAAACAAAAATTAAATTGAGCTATGGAATATAGCGATGGACAGTGCAATTCTATAAGAAATACTCCGAGAAGTCTCTCTGTGGTGAGTTTTCAGGGATCCGAAAAGGGCAGACAGCTAGATAGCTACACTGAGTCTTGGAGATGTTAGGTGTTCTGGAAGGACTGTTGCACATTAAGTAAGGCCAGAATGAGGAAGGTGGGGAGGAGGCACCATATTCCCTTTTCACCATTGGATAGGGCTTTTTAGTTTCCTTTTTTTATTCTTTTTTCTTTCCCATTCTTGTAGATCCTGTACTCCAGTGAAAAATTATCAGTTTTCACTCTTCTGATAATGACTATAGCTATTCTTTTTCTTTATCCCTCCCTCCCTCCCTTTCCCCCCTCTCCTTTTCTTCCTTTTTTTTTTCTTTTGTTGCTTTGT
The DNA here is from genome assembly GCA_030556225.1 of Cricetiscus sungorus. Classification (NCBI taxonomy): domain Eukaryota; kingdom Metazoa; phylum Chordata; class Mammalia; order Rodentia; family Cricetidae; genus Cricetiscus; species Cricetiscus sungorus. Next base: position 45,220,573 of record JANBXA010000398.1, read on the forward strand.
GTTGGGACTAACTATGGGACCTAACATTTCCCAGATATCAATCTATCACTGGACTGAACCCCAACATTTAAATTTCATTTCTGAAGAAAAATTTGACTGGGTACAGATTTCTGGATTGACAACTTTTGTTTCTTTTGTAAAAAAAAAGAAAGGAACATAGTACCACTTAGCTTTGACTTCTTTAATTCCTGATGAATAAATTCTTTGTCGTTGTAATAGCATTGTAATACTTTTTCTGCTTTAGGTATTTTATCTTTTCACCCTAGTTGTTATTAGGATTGCTTTTTAGCTTTAGTTCTAACAATTTGATTTTTGTGTGCTTGGGGTTAATTTCCTTGACTTGATTGTATTAGGGCTTCGCTCAGGATTTTTGAGTTTGTCAGTTGATGTGTTATATTTGAGGAAATTTTAGTGTACACATGTGTTTGTACAAATGCCTATGTACATACACATGTATATAAATATGCATGCACACACACACAAGGTCTTACATTCATTCTTCTCTCTATAACATAGATTATGCAAATGTTTTTATCATCTTTTTTTCTTGTATGTCATTTTTCAATGTATTTTCTATTGTTGAAATTGAGTAATTTCTATTCCTCTATCTTCAAATATACTGATTTTCCTTTTCATTCAGTAACTTATTTTCTAATAAAATCATTAATTATTTTTAGTTATCATGTGATGGGTTTTACTGTGGTATTTCCATACACACACACACACACACACACACACACATGTGCGTGTGCGTGTGTGTGTGTGTGTGTGTGTGTGTGTGTATAAAGTTCATCATACTCTATTCTTACTCAATACTACTTCTGCCTTCTTTCAACCTTCTCCCTGACTGTGATGGTTTCTTCTTCCTTTCAAATAGTCCATCCTACTGTCTCATGTCACATCTATTCCTATTCCACTATTCTCTCTTGCTCCCCCCTCTCCTTTTCCTTAAGACCTACCTCTTCAGCCCCTCTTATAGTCCTTCCTCCTTCTAATTAATTTCCCAGTTAACATATGAGATAAGCTCATATATATATGGATCTTTACACTTGTTCTTATACTCCCCTCCTTCTCACAGTCATCCCTTGACAACACCGACTTTTTAACTCTTTCATCTCCTGACAATACTTAAGTTAATTCATTTTTCTTCTCTTTAATTGTAGTTCTCAGTTCTAAAATCGCTATTTGATTTTTTTATTTTATATTTCTTTGCTAAGCCTTTTATTTGTTTAAAGAGAACTTGCAGTTTTTATGGAAATATTTTATTGTGTCTGCTTTAGATCTGTTACAGATAATTCCAACACATGGCACCTCTAAAGGAAGTTGTGTTTTATCATTGCGTCCTTACTCAAGTTGAGATTTTTCATGATTTTGCTACAATGAGTGGTTTTTATTTCATCTTGAACATTGTGACTATTAGGTATGAGACTGTTTTCTATTTAAACATTCTATATTAGTGAGGATTTAGCATTTATATTAAAAATGTACATCCTAGCATACCTTTGAAGGCTTCAGTTCAAATGTCAGTCTGGTTCTCAAAGTCTTCATAGTGCTGCTCTGGCTTAGTTCCATTCTTGCTTTCCAGAGACCAGAGCAATTTTTAAAAGTATTCCAAATCCATTTAAATTCATACTTTCTGCAGTGTTGATTCTGAAGTGTATGCTTAGAGGTCTTAGCAGGATTTCCTTATCTCAGTCTTCTAGGTGGAAGGAGAATTCATGGTATCTTATTATAGCAGGGCAGTGGTGTAGGCAACACAGTACCAAGATTCAGAAGGTTGCAACACCTGCAGAGCACAGTTGGCTGCAATCTTCTTTCTCCTGGTATTCACCTGGAACAACATAGGCATCCTCAAAATGTTTACGCTCTTCTCTGCTTCCTCTAGCTGTGGTCTTTGATGAGAAAGAATGGATGGAGTGTGTGTGTGTGTGTGTGTGTGTGTGTGTGTGTGTGTGTGTGTGTACTTGCTGATGTTTGGGGTGAGTACAGACTAGGACACATATAACACAAAATAAGTCAAAGCTTGTGTCATTCTTCAAGCCCTGAACTCTTTGGTGAGTCTGCTTTTGTTTCTCCAGTGCTCTGCTCTTATATCTACTTTATAAGTTCTGTCCATAGGGTTTGGGTTGTTTTGTAATTAAAAGAATGAAGAGTATGGGCACAATAATTTTAGATGCTATATCTTGTCCAGATTGGAAGACCAGATTTTTGGATCCTTTAATGGGAAACATTTGAATGGATGTTCCTAAGGATGGGACATTATCTAACAGATGTGTTAGAATTGTGCTGGCTGTTGCTCAGCTCAAAGTTAGTAAAGTATAAAATAAAATTTAAAAATAAAAATGTAAATATGAGACTGTGATGCAAATGGTCCAGGTGGAGAGTAAGGTTAATGTGGCTAGAGAGAGAACAGTAGAAGGGAAGAAATGTGAGAGACTGACAGGATTTCCTAGTGTGAAGAAAAATAATAATAGGTTTTCACGTTTTTAACTTGGAGGACTGAGCATTTACTGAGATGGGAAGTACCAGGGAATTAGACATGGAAATCAAGAGCTCAAAATTTGCATTTGCTGAACTAGGGACACATTCTAGATATCCGAATGGAGATATTGAGCAGGCAACAGGCTGTGCAAGTTGAGATTAAAGAAGAGATTAGGGCAATTATATGTAAATTTATAAAAAGAGGTAGAGCTACTCAGACCTGAAAGAATGACAAGCTCACTTGGGAGTAAACAGGAAATGAATAAAGGAGAACATGTTTGTCCAAGTTAAGTTTTCCTTGCTGTGATAAAGCACTGACCAAAGCAACTTGGTGGAGGGAGCATTTATTTGGTTTATACTTACATGTCACAGTTCATCATCAAGGGAAGTTAGGGCAAGAACTCAAGGCAGGAATCTGGAGGCAGGAACTGAAGTAGAGACCTTGGAAGAATGCTACTTACTGGCTTGGTTCCAATGTTTTGTTCAGCTTGCTTTCTTATACCATCCAGGATCAGTTGCCTTCCTACATCAATCACTAATCAAGAAAATGTCTAGTAGACATACCTGCAAAACAATCTGATGGAGGCAATTCCTCCTCTCAGGCATTTCCAGTTTTGCTAAGTTATCAAAAATTTAGGATAATTGGCCCTTTGTCAATTTGATATATACATAACAGTATTAAACCATAACCTTTTCCTTCTTGTTTGCTCCTATGATCACCCTAATATTAAAATCAAAATATAAAATATAGGACACCTTTAAAGGTTCCATAGTCTTTAAATTATTCCATCATTTAAAAGTTTATGTCTCTTTAAAATATCCAGTATCTTTACTGCAGGCTCCTATTAAATAAAAAAGCAAGTTAAGTACTTCTTATTCTAAGAAGGAAGAGTCACAGTAGTAATCAGATAAAAGCAAAACCAGTATCCAGCAGTGTAGCTGAGTTTCATCACTTATGATCTTCTGAGCCCCAAAGAGGTTGGGCTGCTTTGCATCTCAAGCTCTGCCAACCACAGCATGTAGAACTCATCTCAGAGGCTCAGGGTTGCTCAACTCCACACCCTATCTTGCCCTTGGTGGCCATCCTACAATCCTTTCATTTTTAGTACTCTGGAGTCTCTACTGCACCTTCACCAGTGGATTCCTGACCTGTCTGCAGGGACTCAAACCCTGTCACACATCACCAAGTCTTGGTTGTTCTCTAAGACCCCTTCAGTCTCGCAGTGTTCATGTTCACCTGATGGCTGGAGACACAGCCTTGTCCCTTTACCCCCACCCCCAGCTATTACTGGGCCACTTTTTCTGTGTGTTGACTCAGAGGAAATACCTCTATGAAGACTTTGTCTCAATGATGGTGGTCTTTTATTAATCACAATTAATTTTTTCACTAGGGGGTGTTGATCCCTTGTTACTAACAGTTGATTGTTCAGCCTCAGTTGACAAGAAACCACAGAATCTTATTTTTTCTTATTTTACATATAGATCCCAGTTCCCTCTTCCTCTCATCCTTCTATTCTCCCCCCCCCCCCGACCCCCACACTCCCTCCCACTCCATTCCCCACCCACTCTCCAGGGACCATGAGGCCTTCCAGGAGGAATCATCAAAATCTGTCAAGTCATTTGGGGTAGGGCCTAGGCCCTTCTTCCTGTCTCTAGGTTAAGGGAGCATCCCTTCATGGGGAATATGCTCCTGAAGTCCTTTTGTGTACCAGGGATACATCCTGTCAGAGGTCCCATAGGCTGCCCAGGCCTATTAACTGAGACCTGCATTCAGGGGTTCTAGGTCAATCCTATGCTGGTTTCCCAGCTATCAGTCTGGGGTCCATGAGCTCCCCCTTGTTCAGATCAGCTGTCCCTGTGGGTTTCTGTAGCCTGGTCTTGCCCGCATTTTCTTATCACTCCTCCCTCTCTGCAACTGGATTCCAGGAGTCCGACTTAGTGTTTAGCTGTGGGTGTCTACTTCTGTTACCATCAGCTCCTAGATGAGGGATCTATGATGTCATATAAGGTAGTTATCAATCCCATTATTAAGGAAGGGCATTTAAGGTACCCTCTACACTATTGTTCAGTTTGTTAGTTGGGGTCATCCTTGTAGGTCTCTGAACATTTTCTAGAGTCAGTTTTCTCTTCATACCTGCAATGCCTCCCTCCATTATGGTATCTCTTTTCTTGCTCTCCTCTTTCCTCCCCGATTCAATCTTCCTGGTTCCTCATGTTCTCCTTCTCTTTCTCAATGACCTTTCTGACTCAACATTCCAAACACTTCAAAGTTCTCCCCAAGCAGAATTATCAGGCCTTCGGACAGTGATAGTCTGAGTTCTGGTACTGATTTCCATTTTAGTTTCCTTCTCTGTTACTATAATAAACTGTTGACCAAAAGCAAGGTAAGAGAGGAAAACCTTTCTTTCTCTTGCACTGCCATGTCACAATCCATCTTTAAGGGAAGGAATTCAAAGCAGGAATCTGGAGGCAGGAACTGACACAGAGATCTGAATGCTGCTTACTGGCTTGCTCCCATGGCTTGTTCAGCTGGCTTTCTTTTATATCCTAGGACCACATGTATACCCAGATGTGGCATTGACCATGGTGTGCCAGGTATTCTCATAAAAGTCATGATCAGTAGAGTATTCCACTGATAAAATGAGCCCTAACAATATTCTGCTATGCTTACTTATCAGTCACTGTCAGAGAAGCTTCCTCCTGTGGTAGATAGGAACAAATACAGAGATCCATAGCCAGAGATTATTTGGAGAGTGAGAGACCATGCAATATTCAGCCTTCATAACACTCAGGGCTCAGGAAATTTCTCCAAAGAGGAGGCAGGAAGAGTGTAAGAGCCAGAGATGATGGAGGACATAGGGAGAGCAAGGTCTTCTGAACAACATGATTCAGACAGAGGTCATGTGAACTCAGAGACTGAGGCAGCAAGCACAGGGCTGGCATGGGTTTGTACCAGGTCCTCTCTGTATGTATCATAGCTTCCAGTTTAGTGTTTTTATGGGATTCCTGAGTGTGTGAATGAGTGAGTCTCTGTTTCTTGTGCCTTCTCTTGGGCTTCTTTCTTCTGTTTATTTTTCTTGTCCAATTCTGATGTGATTGTTTTTGTTTTATCTCATGTTCTATGTTGTAATATTTATTATTCATAAGAAATATTTATTGTTACAAGTATTACAATAAACATTGTAATATTTATTATTTCTCAGAAGCTGTTGTTTCTAATGAGCGACTGAAAGGGAGTAGATGTGGATGGCAGGGGAGGTGGGGAGAAACTGAGATGAGGAAATAGAAGGGAAATATAAATCAGGATGTATTATGTGGAAAAATCTATTTTCAATAAAAATAAAATGAAAACACTCCACAGACTTGACGGAGTGTGTGATGGAGGTGATTTCTCAGCTGAGGTTCCCTCCTCTCAAGTGTTTACAAGTATGTGAAGCTGGCAAAAGATGAGCAGCATGGAGTCTAAAGTACCGAGCCTTAGGGTTTCCTAAACTTACCCAAATGGAAATTTGATGTGGCTCATCTTTGTTGTGTCTTAAAAAAACACATTTCCCCTCATTTTGTTGATGTCATTTGTGTTCTTGGGTTTTCATGGTCTATGGGGATGTCCTTTCCTAGCTTTATTGGCAGATTTCCTCCCTCACCTCTCCCTTGGTATTTTTCTTCTCTATATACTGTATTCTCTAAATTACCTTGTCTATTGGAGTTCAGAAAAATGCCTAATTCTAGGACTGGAGCAGGAAAACATATAATCAATGCTCAATATATAGTGCATATTGAAACATAGAGACGCTACTAGAGGCTATTGGAATTAAATAAAACAAAACAATTCTCAGAACTCAGTTTGTAAGCTCTTACTGATAAGATTTGGGACAATAATAAAACAATAATGATCATGTTAGCCAGTCTGAGTAGTCAGTCTAAGGATGCAGGAGGGGGGGCAGTCTGAGGACAGTCTGAGCTTTGATAGAGGCTCTTCCTGTGGAATATCTGTACCTGCATTACAGAACTCTAGATCAAGGGAAGAGCCATGTTATAATGAGAGAGCAGCCGATTGTGGGTCATGTTTTTTCCATTCATCTGACCTGTGAGAGTCAAACTATGGAGACAGGAAGATATTTTCTGAATAGCAAGGCTCTACTGTGTAACCATGGGTACTACATGAATAAAGTACCTGGAGAGGCCAGAAGAGAACATCAGATTCATTAGAGCTGGAATTACAGTTTCGAGTGGTCATTTGGGTGGTAGGAACCAGATCTAGGTCCTCCACAAGAACAACAAGGTATTATGCTGGTGGCCATTGAAGTTTAGGAGGTTGGCCCACCCAGAAGGAAAGTTCTAATGCACAAATATCAGATGAGCAAAACCCCAAAGGATTTGGTTCCAGACTGTCTCTTGCTACTGCTGAGCCTCTACATGTTAGATGCTGCCATCTTTCTCTGGTATCTAGCATGGTGTGAATGGGTGTGAAGAGATCCCCATTGCCTTAATGAAGTATGATTATCTCATGGAAACATCCTGTTCTACCGGGCATTTTTATCTGTGGATTATTATGAAGATGATTTCCTCCTTAGCTGTACCGTTTAACTGGTGATTTTTACATAATAATAGTGTTAGTTTAAATAGGATTTTGATGGTTGAGAGTTTTTAAAAATATAGTAAGGGATTATGATAGAGGTTAGTTTAGTGGAATAATTAATACAGGTAAAGGTAGGAGGATATAGTGTTGCCCCTTCTCCTGGTAAAGCAGGGGCTGCAGAGGATAGAAAATAAGAACAAAAAAGTGTGACTGAGCTGAGACATGAGTATCTCTTGAGACGTTGTATAGACTGTGGCTTAGGTTAATGATTAAGAGAAACAATTGAGTACCAGAAGCGAGGCTAGCTCAAGTTCCTTTAATCTTACTATTGAGAGATGTGTTCATGGATTTTGGTGGGCATCATAGCTAATGCAAAGCTTTAAATATGACTTAAAGTTAGGTTGAGATGTTTTTGTCAATAGCTTTGAGATGAAAACCTTGGGGGAATGAGTGACTCACTCAGGCCAAGGAACAAGAATAATGGCAGTCTGGCTATTGTTGACTAATGTACCATTCTGGTTAGGGTGGGTTGGTGGTCAAGGGTGATGATTATTAGTTCCTTGTACTCATTTATGCCCTTAGTTTCCTGATATTTATCTATTAATGAGTAGGTATGCATAGAGCTGATTGACTGTTTTTCACACATTAAAGTTTAGATTTTTGATTCTTTAAGATTTTTTTATAAGATTACCTTTTGAGATAGATGATAAAGTGATGGACTCATTCTTTGTAACTGCAAAATGCAGCTGGCCAGAAAAAGAACTGGCTGAGAAAAATACCTTGCTTACTTACATTCTGTTAATCTATACCAAGTTGTTTGATATGTGTGTTCTTAGGATAACTTGGTTTTAACCTATAAAGTGTAAAACTATCAAATCATGTAAGGGGTATGGAAAACATGCTGGTTTTTTTTTTAATCATTCACTTAAAAATGGAATGTAACAACTTTTTAATTTTTATACTGATTGAAAGATTTTGAGGGGATATATAAGCCAAAAGGGGGAAAAAGTCATTAGAACAAAGACATCAAGAGAGACAGAAGGGATATTTCTGGATAGAAGTAAAGAGAAAATAACAAGATGAGAGAGGAGATGATAGAGAGACCCTAAAAATTACTATGTCAGATTAAAACTAAATAGATTCATTAAAATACACACATTATGTTAGTATTCCCTCTGCCCATTGGACACTTTCCAAAAATATTAGGAAACTAGACCAATGTGAAAACTCATATACAGAGGAACTGTATCTAGACTCTGAAGAGCTACTGTGGTAAAATATTTCTCTAGAGAAAAATTCTGGTAATAAATTTGCAAGAAATAACAAAATGTCAACATTTCAATATGTATAATGAGATAATGAACTTAGGAAATGATAATAGATGGTACTAAAAAATTAAGTCAACAACGACTAACTCTACATATCCATTTATTGTCATTAAAAGAGAAACACCAGATACAGTCTGCTGTCTGACAGCCACTAGCCATGTGGTGGTCATGGATCATCTGAAATGTTAAACTCTTAAATGCTACACTGTGTGTTTTAAAGACAAATTGAAGAAAGTTAAATATATCATAATTGTTTGACAACATTAAAATTGAAATGCTAAAATTTGTACACAATTAAATACATAACATATCAAACTAAATTTCTCTCTCATTTTGTTTTACTTTTGGGAAGTGTAGCTCATGGAAAATTAAAGCTCGTGTACATGCTTGGATTACACTTCTGATTATTCATGATTGGATGAATCTTCAGTGGCTAGAATATTGCTTTAAAACCCTGCAGGTATCAAATAGCTTTTTGCTGTGTAAATGAATGAAATTGCTAACACATAAAAGTGTTTAATCCTTTATATGATTTCATCTTTGAGAAACCCAGATCTAGTTGAGGAGGCACAGCAGTGAGTGTGAGTGGTGAAAATCATGGTGATTTAGGGAGGTTTTAGGGAAAGCATGGGGAACATATATCTTCTGATATCTAAAATGTTGTTTATTCCTTAATATGATATAAATGCCTAGAAAATTAACCCTCTTTCTTTTACTCACCTTCTCTCTTAATATTCTTTAAGCTTTTAACCTTTACTTTTACTGTTTGTTTGGTTTTCTATTTGGCTTTAAAACTCTATTGGTTCAACAACTAAAAATATAGCATGTAACTTAAAATTGAAAAAAAACCTTTGCAAGAAGATGAACCAAGGAATTTGAGTTTTATTTAGCATATTATAAATGTACAAAATAATGAGTGTCATGATATTTTCAAACATGTATAAAACAGACTTTGAATACATTCACTTCTCCGTCCCCATTCAATCTCTGCCCAGATCTTTTCCCGTGCAATACCCTAACCTTTTGTGACCCTTTCCCTCATGTTATGCACATGAAGGAAAATGTTTTAATTTGGGGGCAGTATAAAAACTATTGACTGAATCGTTACAGCCATATGTTGGAATATTTACCTCCTTGTAATAACAGCTGGAAGAATTGGGAGATGCCTAGGTTTGGAACACAGAGGGCAGAAGTCAGATTGTGCCCTTTCTGAACAGATCCTAAAGATCTCTATTCCCCACTTTACCATAGCAAGAAGATAGGCTTCCAAGTCTGCTTTGCTTCATGATGGTGTCCAGTTTTACCCATTTTTCTGAAAATGATAAATTTTTATTCCTATTTATAGTTGAATAATATTCCATTTAAATATTTATATCATATTTTATTTCTTCATCTTTTGGTGAGCAACTAGACTATTATTATAATTTGGTTATTGTGAATAGTGTCACAGTAAACCTAGGTGCCCAGGTATACAGTAGGGATTGTATCTTTCTTGGATTCTGTTTCTAACATTTTTTTTTCTGTGAATTTCATACATAGATACTGCTTGTACGTCATTTCCACTGAAAATTTTACTCCTTCCATGTTCTTTCAACTTCCTCTCAACTTCACAACCTCTTATTTAATTATTATTGTTGCATATATATTTATATATTGTAGAATAATCTTTTTATACACTGAAGATGTGTCTTTGCCAAGGTACCATCTGATCGGTTTAATAAAGAGATAGACAGGAAGAGGATAGGTGGAACTTTGGGCAGAGAGAAAAGAAGGGGAGGTGAATCTCGGCATGGACCTGAGGAAATTGAGAGGATACAAGATGCAAGATGGAAGATGGGTTAAAAAGCTAATAAAGCAAAACATGAATTAATATAAATGGGTCAATTTAAGTTGTAAGAGCAAGAGGGACAAGCTTAAGCTATAGGCTGCTTTCATAATTAATGATAAGTCTTCATCTCATGTTTTTGTGAGCTGGTGGCACAAAGAAAAACCCATCTCCAGTTACATATGTGTATGCATGTGTATATGATATCTATCATCTATCTATCTATCTATCTATCTATCTATCTATCTATCTATCTATCTATCTGTCTCTCCATCTACCCATTTATATCTATATCTTCTGAGACTATTTGTTGTTGCCCATATGTATATCTATTTAGGGATGAAAATTGGGTTGGCTTACCTATCAGTAACATGTTCTTGAAGAAGACTCACTCTCTCCTCTTAGCAGCCAATATATACCCTGGGAGATTTTCCCAGGGTCACCTGAGCTGGTGGTAACTTGTCCGGGATCCCACCACCCTCTCTGAACATATCTGATGTCTTGCAACTGGATCAGACAGAGAAGGAGAGTGAAGAGAGAACCCTGGGATAACTATGACATTTTACTTTAAGCTGCTGTAAGAAACCTGACATTTGCTGAGAAGAAGACACTAGGAAGGGTAATTTAGGAAGAAAGAAGACCAGAAATTCTGTGTTAAACATGTTAACTACCACTGATTGTTAGTGTGTTAGTGTGAATTGAGATTTGTTCTCTCTCTCTCTCTCTCTCTCTCTCTCTCTCTCTCTCTCTCTCTCTCTCTCTCTCCTCCTCCCTCCCTCCCTCCCTCCCTCTCTCTCTCTCTCTCTCTCTCTCTCTCTCTCTCTCTCTCTCTCTCTCTCTCTCTCTCTCTCTCTCTGTCTCTCTCTCTCTGTGTGTGTGTGGTGAAGTTAAGAATCTTAAAGATTCCAAATTGGTTGACTTCACCTTCAAATTGGGGAATCAAAAACCTTTATGTCGGAAAAATTTTACAATGTTTATTTGTAATAGTTAATACTTACTTTTCTATGAAAATATATACTTTATATAAATCAATAATGCAGTTGAATGCTGGAAAACACTAAAATGTATTTTTGCTAATGAGAACATGAGTGAGTGAAATGTTAGTGATTAATAATAGATTGTATTATTTTAATAATACAGAAAAAACCCAGATAGTACCTTTCTTACCCATAAATGCTCTGCAAGAAATGCTTATGCCTGAAGAGTATGTCTGAGCCACTAATTTATGGAGGCCTTGGCTGTCTATGCTGCTGGTGTAACAGCTCTTTCAAGCAACTCCTAAGAGGTCCTTTAAGTGACAGCTACAAAGATGACAATTCTTCAGTGCGATTACCTTACACATATTAAAATAAAATGCTTCCTTTCCCTTTCACTCTTGTGTGAAGTGTCTAGGTTTTTATTGCAATGTTTGTGTAAACATGAGCTCTATACCTCCGAGAAGGGGCACCTAATTGAAATGCGGCTTGGCCAAGGTCTGCAAATGAACTCAACTGAGGACTTTCCAGGGACATTAAAATATTTTAATATTCTGTTAAAGAAAGCAAGGGATTTTAAGTGATCTAAATAGAAGTCTCTAGATCAGCTATATTTTGAAAATATCTAAGTGGAAATGAATATTTTACAATTACACCAGAGACTACCTAAGAAATATTTCTGTATAAGTGCATGATTAATATGCGTTTGTCTCAGATGCTTCTAGATTTTAACCTTAGATTATCACCACATTGATAAAACTTGCAGTGTAAATGTGTTTTCACCAAGTATACACAAAAGCAAATGAGGAAAGGAAAAAGGGTATAGACCCATTCCTTGAGCTTGGTGGTGCATCGTGGATTGATTTCGGAAAGGAAGTCATAAGCCTGCAGGTCTGTGTGCCATGAGGATTCATCTAGCTCATTGTGTTACCCTAGGAAGTAATAATTGCCAAATGCAAAACTGCTTATAATAGGCTGATGTCCCACCTTGTGAACTGGGAGAACTCTTCTGAAGATAGGATTTTTCAAAGATACAGCAAATGGGTTTCCCCCTCATGTCACCCTTGTGGAGTTCCCAACAGTGGAAGTGTGTTCTACAGGTTCCCTGGCGATAACTCAAACCCTTAACAGAGAACTTAAATTTTGAATAATCTTTTTGTGTGATCTTTTGGTGTTCGTCAAATAATGGTTCTTTGTTTAAAGAAAATCAGATGGGAACTTGTATATTGAGTGACTAATGTAAAGGCTTATTATTGTGTTTTCCCATCTACTTCTTCTTTGATCTTTCAGCTATGACCTTGGCTTTTGATCCATTTCCAAAGTATTAAGACATGGCTGCTGTAAGGAACCAGCCTTTATGTCAGTGGAGTCTTGTGCATGGCCCTTGGCTACTCCGCATCACCCGGGCCTTGTTCCACAGGTTTGATTCTACCTGGTTATTCTTTCATCCCCTGGTTTACAGTGTATCAGTGGGTAGCCAGCTTTCTCTTTCAAGGAACATGTTCAGTATCTACTTTATCTTAATAGCAAAATCATCAAAATACTTTCAACTGTGGCAAGGTTTTTGCAATTACACTTATGGAAGGAAGTAAGCAAAAATATAAAAAATCTGTTAGGGCATAGGATGATTAGTTACAAAATATTCTGGACAAATGTTACTAGAGCAATGAGAACTAACATAAGTGTAATGGTATGCATGCATTCATAAACGTATTAAACTCTCACTTATGTTTAAATCTGAGCTAAAACTGGTATCTGAAGGTTGCCTTTTCAGTAACTATTAGGGATTAAGTCATTATTCTGAACACTGAACAATGTGAATTGTTGTTGAACTTCTGACATTAAGAGATGTCTTCTTAGTTTCTACCCAGTGCATGCATGCCTGTGAGTGCGTGCGTGCATACTGGGTTTTAGAAGATTGATTTTGGAGCATTTATACTTACTAAGTATACTTTTGTCAGTGATACATTTTAATAATAAAATTAATGGTGATATTTAAGTGAACCAATGAAAATATTTTCTTCTTCCCCTTTCTTATTTCTTCCTTCTGTGGCCCTCTCTCTTTTTGCCTTCCTTGCCTTCTCTATTCCTTGTCTCTCTGACAGGACATTATGTAGTACATTCTGGCTTTAAACCCATGTGCTCTCAATGTAGATAAGAAAAAAAAATGACTTTGACTTTAAACAACATGTCAGACCCCCCTTGCTGTTTCTAATCACCTAGCTTTATTTGGGCTGGGGATCAAATCCAGGTTATTTTGGTTTTGGCTTTTTGTTTGTTTATGCTAGGCAAATACTTTATCAGCTGAGCTATATTCTCAGCCCTGCTGGCATCTCATTTTATTTATTTATCTCTAACATTTTATTTATTTACTCTCTCTCTCTCTCTCTCTCTCTCTCTCTCTCTCTCTCTCTCTCTCTCCCCCCCCCGTGTGTGTGTGTGTGTGTGTGTGTGTGTGTGTGTGTCTATGTTCATGAATGTTTGTGGCACTCTTGTGAAGGTTAAAGGAGTTGGTTTTCAACTTCTACCATGTGGATCACAGGGATTGAACTTGAGTCCTCAGGTTTGGCAACAGGCACTTTTACTTCCTGAGCCATCTTGTCTGCTCCACTACAGAAAAATTTTATAGCTCTCTCTATACTTTTATCTTTCATACACACTGACTGTGTCAGTTTATTTATCTCACTTCATTGTGTATATGTGGTTATTGAATGATAATCACTTCTATAATGGTAAAATTAACTTTAATTTTTTTCCAGGATATGCTGATTTAAGATGAGTTATAACTAAAATTAGTTCAAATTAGACCCAGAGCGGCTTGTTGTTTAGTCAGGGAGGAGCCAGACATGTGTTCTGTGGTAGCATCATCCTCTTCCCTTCCCCCCCCCATTAGTCTCCCTGTCTCTCCTTTTCTTCTTTCTTCCCTGCTGCCTCTTTCTCTCCCTCCTGGTGAGGGTCAGCTTTGCCCCTGCAGATCTCACCTCCTTCTCATCTTTTGATTACTTCCTCTCCTAGCAGCCTCCTGAGTGTGCCTTGTACACGACAGTTACACTATGCATCCAGACCTTCTCCTTAGCTCTAGAAAAGTCTTTCCATGCAAATCTCCTTACTCAACTCTCTTATCATTTTTATAATAAGATTTATTTTTATATTTACTTATTTGGTTTTTCAAAGCAGGGTTTCATTATAGAGCTTTGGAGCATGTCCTGGAACTCTCTTTGTAGACCAGGCTGGTTGTGAACTCACAGAGATCTGCCTCCCAAGTGCTGGGATTAAAGGTGCATGCCACCACAGCCCATCTAGATCTATTTTTATTTATGCGTGTTTGTGTCTGTGCTGGTACTTGGAGGGTCTCCTGGTACTGGAGTCACAGGCAGTTGTGAGCCACTTCCCATGGGCATTGGGAACTGAACTCAGGTCCTATGGAAGAATAGTGGGTTCTCTTAACTGCTGATTATCTCTTTAGCCCTCTCACCTTACTTCTTAATGTAACACTCTATTACTATTAGTCAATAACATTGCATATTGGGCATCACTGTTAGTCAACAAAATCCATTTTTCTACAACTATACATGGAGTTCTTCCCTCCTGAAGTTAGATATGACCACATTACCCATAGCAGTCAAAGCAATATGAGCAGAGGTGATGTATTTATGATTTTATGTTGATGTCCAACATGTATCACTGCAAGTCAGACACTCATCAATTCATGCCTCTGAGTGAGGATGCCATTGGCAAAGTGCTCGGCCAGCCTAATGTGGTTTAAGAGCAATTGCAGAGGTCTGGAGGTCATTCGATTCTGCAAAGTAAGTTAGGTACATGTGCACATCTCTCCCAAGTATCTCTGTGCTTTGCTCAACCTCCCCTCTGCTCCCACCCATGGCTTCTCTGTTTGGCTTTAACCTTCCTTTCTTTTGTTGCACTTATCATTCTCCATCATCCCACCGTATCTCCTTCACTGGGAAGCAACTTTACGGTCAGGAGTTTTATTTTGTGAAATTATACAAACAAGCATTTTGTAAACATTTAGTGAAAGAACAAATATTAAAAGTGAACACAAAGATATTAAACACTGCCATGTGCTGTTCTGTGTTCACAGCTCAGAGATGGGTACAATAACTATCTTGCCCTGTTGAGTTGTATGGCTGACCCTGACGCTACACAAGCAATGCATTGAAAGAGCAGAAGGACAGGCATGGCACTTCATCTGTTGTCATTGGGCAGAAAGAGGATAAGACAGGAGACTTCTGAAAGCTAAGAGAAGAGATGAAGTCCCGGGATCTATGTCAGATTCTGCACGGATGATGGGAATTTCAAAAGCAGCCACTGGACTTCACTTGGTCATAAGGGACTTCTTCAAGATCACGTTGTTAACCTGATTTTTATGAACCCAAATGTAACTCGAAAAGTAAAACTCAGTGACAGATAATGGGCTTCAGGCTGAAAGATCAGAGAAGCAAAGCAGCCAAGTCAGTAAGTAGCTCTTACCTCTATCGAGGCTAAAGCAGTTCTATCCTCAATGTGACTAGAGACCAAAATACTCCAGAATGAATATCTGCTCCCATTTTACATACCTCCAGTGCTGGGATTAAAGGCATGAGTTCTCTTGTGCTGAGATCACCTTTGTGTGAACTTTCTCTTTTAGACTGGATCTGTTTTGTGTAGCTCAGTATGACCTCAGAGTAACAGAGATCTGTCTACCTCTGTCTCCCAAGTCTTGGGATTAAAGGTGTGTATCACCACCAACTAATGTTGCTGGTGTAACATGTATGTTTCTGCCAGCCCGCCAGCCCACCAGTCTGGGCCCACAGCCAAACCAGCCCCAAATAACACTCAGAGACTCTGTATTTGATACAATTCTGTTGGCCAATGACTATCATTGTTTATGGGCTAGCTCTGTCTTGATTATTAACCCATTTCTACTTATCTAAGTTTTTCCACGTGGTCGTCTTATCCGGGAGCCGCAGCCAGCATCTTCTTTCTTTCAGGTCTCCATCTTGACTCCTCCTCCTACTTCCTCTTTCCTCCTTGTCTCCTAGCCCCACCTATCTTGCTATCTCATTGGCCACAGAGCTTTATTAACCAGTATGAGAAACATATATACAGAATAACATCTCCAATCATGCTGGCATTGCATTCTTATACTTCAGACAATGTTTATTAAATCATAAATATCACCACACCAAAATATAAGAAATCACTAAATCTTTTCTCAATTAGCGATGATGGCAATGGTGTGTGTGAAAAAGCAAAGGACTCAGAGTAACTTGCTTAGCACTACACAGATATTCATGGCAAAGTTCAGCTAAAATGTCCTCTTCAATTCAGTTTCTCTGTATTGCTTTGGAGCCTGTTCTGGAATTCACTCTGTATTCCAGCTGGACTTGAACTCACAAACATCTGCCTGCCTCTGCCTCCTAAGTGCTGGAACTAAAGGTGTGTGCCACCAACACCCAGCTTGTCCTCTTCAAGTCTTATTTACTCCTTGTGTGAGGACCAAGGTTTTAGAAGTCTCCCTTAAGCCTTACCTACTGGATGAGAAATGACACTCAGCTTTTCCCCATCTTTTTCCCTCACTGACTGACTGTTAGGAAATTCTCAGGGCTTTTCTTCCTTTTCTAGTTAGTCTGGTTCTAGCATCATGCCAGGCAGCCCCACCTGCTTCCCATCTTCCTGCAGTGGCTTCTCAGTTCTTCTCAGTGCTTTTCTATGCTCAAGTCTGGTTCATCTTCTACAGTGTGGCTTCTATTCCCTTTGGAAATGAGATGCTGTCACTATTACCATGCCTAATAACATGGAATAAAATGAGTCTCTCTAAGGCCTACAAGGTTGCATGGCCTGTGGTTATTGCCTACATTTTAGATCTTTCCACTTTTGGCTTCCTTCTTGGTTCACAGATTGTCCTTTTTATCCTTTCTACAAACTAGCACATCCTTGTAGCAGGAATAATAAAAACCCAGAGACAGGTATTGTGGTTCAAGCTGAAGACCAGAAAAGCAAAGCAGCCAGCCACTAGCTTTTACATCTACCCCAGATTGGAATGGGCAATCCTGTCTCCATAAATCCTCAGACTCCTCTGTCAGTCTGCACTGAGCTCCTGTCTGATATTCCTCTCTATTTTTGGGATTAAAGATGTGTCATCCCAAGCTCTGGGATCAAAGGTGTGAGCTCTGTTTCTCTTTTAGACCGATTCACTCTCATGTAGCCTAGGGTGGCCTTGAATTCACAGAGATCCATCTGTCTCTGTTTCCGAAGTGCTGGGATTAAAGGTGTAACCACTATTAGGGCCTGTCCTCTATGGCTAACTAGTAGTTAGGTATGTGGCTAACTAGTGATTTAGGTCTTAACTAAGTGTGTGGTTAACTAGTGGCTTAGTTCTTCATTCTGATCTTCAGGCAAATTTGTTTGTTTGATTACAAACAATATATCACAATGATCCTCATCGTGTGGACTTGACACTTACTTCTTCCTAGATGACTGCTCCAACAATTTTTATTTGTCTGGCCCTTCTTCTTTCAGCCCTAGCTCAAAACCCACCCCTTCAGCAAGATCATCCTTCCCCATCTAACTAACTAACGGGCCTCCTATTTGGCTCCCCTTGCTGGAGTATAGACAGGAAGTATAGACAGTATAGACAGAGATTGCTATTTCAGTCATTGAATTACTTCACTTATTTGTTCATTCATGCCATCTGTCTTGTGATGGAGAACAAGAGTTGTGTCACTGCTTCCATTTGGCATTTTCAGAGTCTAGAACAGTGCTTAGGTTCATTGGAGCTGCATTTATATTGCCCCTTACAAGGCATTGTTCTGAAGACTTTAAAATATTCCTTTAAGTTTTCATACATGTATATTGTAAATTGAGCACACTTATCCACATCCTTTCTATACTCCCTGTGACCCTTCCTCACTCTTGCTTGTCCCCATTCTTCCCCTCCCTTCCATTTCCATGTCATATATACATAGCTGATTTTATGTATTTATATGGAAATCTAGGAACAACAAAGCATATGAAACATAACAGAATCTTTTTGGAGACTGACTTAATTTATTTAATATTACTATATCCAAATGCATCTATTAACCCCAAAGCATACTAACTTTCTTCTTTTTGGCTGAAAAAAGAATTCCATTTTTTTGCATATACCACAGTTTCCTTACCCATTCCTCTATTGTCAGGTACCTAGATGGAATTTGCTCATCTAATATTTACTTACAACTCTACTTAAAGGGAGAGAACTGGGATACTGAATTAGGAAATTAAAGCTCTTGCTAAAATCAGTGAGTAGTAATATTTTGGAATAGCATTTCTCTAATTCTAGCACCACTGGAATCACCCAGGCATGTATACAGGTGGAAGTTGGTGGCCCTCACTGTAGCACTTTCTTTAGCAGATATGGTGCCTGTTCTAAAAATTTTCATTTCTAACAAGTTTCCAAGTTGTGTAGATCTTCCCCACCCTTTGAAACTCAATAAAACCTAAAGTTATTTCCCTGTTACCCATATGAATACATATATTCTCATATCCTACTACTTCCCAGGGAAATCCAGGCATCCATCTTTGGGCCCTCTTTGTTACCTAGCCTCTCTGGGGCTGTGCATTGTAGCATGGTCATTTTTTTACTTTACAGAAAATATCCTCTTATGAGTGAGTTCTTATCATATTTGTCTTTCTGAGTCTGTGTTACCTCACTCAGCATGATTTTATTTTTTTAGTTCCATCCATTTGCCTAAAAATTGCATGCTGTCATAGATTTTTACAGTTAATACTCTGTTATGGGCACGTTTTTCCCCTGCTGCCGGTCTGGTCCCACTCTTTGTTCCTCCCTGTTGGCTGCCTGGTCCCGCCGCCAAGCAAGCCCCAAATAACACTCAGAGACTCTGTATTTGATACAATACTGTTGGCCAGTTACTATTATTGTTTATGGGCTAGCTCTGTCTTAATGATTAACCCATTTCTACTTATCTAAGTATTTCCACGTGGTCATCTTATCTGAGCACGGCGGCCGGCATCTTGCTTCCTCCGGGTTCTCCATGCTGACTCCTCCTAACTACTTCCTCTTTCCTCCTCATATCTTGTCTCCTATTGGCCACAGTGCTTTATTTATTAATCAGTATGAGAAACATATTTACAAAATGACATCTCCCATCAATACTCCATTTGTAAACACACCACATTTTCTTTATCCATTCTTCAGTTGTGGAGCATCTAGGTTGTCTTCAGGTTCTGGCTATTACGAATAATGGTGCCGTGAACACAATTGAGCAACTGTCCTTGAGGTGTGATTGAGCATCCTTTGGGTTTATGCTCAAGATTGATATAGGGTCTTGAGGTAGGTTGATTTCCAGTTCTCTGAGAAACTGCTATATTGGTTTCCAAAGTGGCTGTACAAGTTTTCACTTCCACCAGAAGTGGAGGAGTGTTCACTTTTCTCCACATCCTCTTCAGCATAAGCTGTCATCAGTGTTTTTGATCTCAGTCATTCTGGCAGGTGTAAGATGGTATCTCAGAATTATTTTGGTTTGCATTTCCCTGATGCCTAAGGATGTTGAACAATTCCTTAAACATCTTTTAGCTATTAGAGAGATTCTTCTGCTGAGAATTTGTTTAGATCAATACCCCATTTTAAAAATTGGATTATTTGGTATTTTGGTGTCTAGTTTCTGGAGTTCTTTATGTATTTTAGAGATCATATTTTCTCATTCTGTAGGCTGTTGTTTTATATTATTGGCAGTGTCCTTTGCCTTACAGAAGATTTTCAGTTTCAGGGTCCCATTTATTAAATGTTGATCTGAGTGTCTGTGCTACTGGTGTTGTACTCAGGAGGTTTTCTCCTGTGTCATGTGTTCACGGCTATTTCCCACTTTCTCTTTTATCAGAATCAGTGTAACTGAATTTATGTTGAGGTCTTTGACTCGAGTTTTGTGCAGGGTGATAGATATAGATCTATTTGGATTTTTCTACATGTCAGCATTCAGTTATGCCAGCACCATTTGTTGAAGCTGCTTTCTATTTTTCTATTGTATAATTTTTTCTTCTTTGTCAAAAATCACATGTTAATAGGTGTAGATTTACTTCAGGGTTTTTGATTCAATTCTGTTGATCCACCTTTCTGTTTTTTATGCTTATATAATGCTGTTTATATTACTATAGGTCTATAGTAGAGCTTGAAATCAGGGATGGTGATGTCCCCATAAATTCTTTTATTGTACAGGATTGTTTTGGCTATCCTGGGTTTTTTGTTTTTCCATATGAAGTTGAGTATTGTTCTTTTAGGTTAGTGAATAATTGTGTTGGAATTTCAAAGGGGACTGAATTGAATCTATAGATTCCTTTTGGTAAGACTGCCGTTTTTACTATGTTGATCTATTCAAGACCTTTCGTTTTCTGATTTTTTTTCTCCAATTTATTTCTTCAAAAACAAGTGTTTTTCATATGTCTTTCACTTGTTTAGATACAGTTAAGTTGAGATATTTTATGTTGTTTCTGGCTATTGTAAAGGATGATCTTTCTCTGATTTCTTCCTCAGCACATTTATCATTTATATATAGGAGGGCTATTGCCTTGCCACATTACTAAGGCATTTATTGGCTATAGGAGTGCCCTGGTAGAATTTTTGGTGTCACTTGTGTATACTACCATATCATCTGCAAATAACAAAAGTTTGACTTCTTCCTTTTTAATTTGTATCTCCAAAATCTCCTTTTGTTTTTTATTGCTCTAGGTAGAACTTGGAGTACTATATTAAATAGATATGGAGAGAATGGACAGCCTTGTCTTGTTCCTGATTTTAGTGGAATCGATTTGAGTGTCTCTCCACTTAATTTGATGTTGGCTGTTGGTTTACTGTAAATTGCTTTTATTATGTTTAGGTATGTTTCTTGTATCCCTGATCTCTCCAGGATCCTTATCATGAAGGGATGTTGCATTTTTTTTTAAAGGCTTTTTCAGCATCTAATGAGTTGATCATGTAATTTTTTCTTTCAGTTTGTTTATATGGTGGATTATGTTGACAGATTTTCATATGTTGAACCATCTCTGCATCCCTGGTATGAAGCCTACTTGATCACCTTGGCTTCAGCTTGTCAGTATTTTATTGGGTATTTTTGCAGCAATGTTCATGAGAGATTGGTCTGTAATTTTCTTTCCTTGTTGCATATTGGTGTGGTTTGGGTATCAAGGTAACTGTAGCATAATAAAAAGATTTTGGTCATGTTCCTTCTGTTTCTATTTGTGAAACAATTTGAGGAGTATTTGGGTTAGCTCTTCTTTGAAATTCTAGAAGAATTCTGTGCTGAAACCATCTGGTCCTGGGCTTTTTTTCTTTTTGGTTAAGAGACTTTTAACAACTGCTTGCTTTTCTAATTTTATGGAGTACAGGTTTTTAAAGTATGACTTGATGTTTCTCTGGGTATTCTCAGTGTCTGTTTTCATGTCTACCTTTTCATTTATGATTTTATTAATTTGAATGTTGTTTCTGCCTTTTAGTTAGTTTGGATACCGGTTTGTCTGTCATGTTGCTTTTTTTCTCAAAGAACCAACTCTTTATGTCATTGCTTTTTATATTGTTCTGTTTCTGTTTTATTGATTTCAACCCCCAGTTTATTTCATGGCATCCATTCCTTCTGAGTGAGTTTGCTTCTAGAGCCTTCAGATATCCTATTAATTCACCAATGTAAGAGTTCTTCAGATTTTTCATTTAGTGCTATCAAATTTTCTCTTAACACTGCTTTCATAGAGTCCCTATAACTTTGGGTATGTTGTGCATTCATTTTCATTGAATTCTAGGAAGTCTTTAATTTCTTTCTTTATTTCTCCTTTTTCCCATTGGTAATTCAGTTGAGGATTGTCCTGGGAGGATTGCTCTAGGTGTCTATTATGTCCACTTGAGTCATAACATCTGTTAGTTGAAAATGAACAGATCTGTACCCCATATTTTAATTAGATAATTAGGTAGTTTAATATCTAGTTTCTTGAGTTTTTTTTTTTTCTTTGTATATTTTGGAGATCAACTCTCTGTCAGATGTGGGGCTGGTAAAGAGAGCTGTTTTGTCTTGTTGACTATGTTCTTTGCTTTACAGAAGCTTCTCAATTTCAGGAGATCCCATTTATTAATTGTTGCTCTCAGTGTCTGTGCTACTGATGTTTTATTTAAGAAGTGGTCTCCTGTGCTGTCGTGCCCAACCTCGACCAGCAAGGAAGATGCAACTCTGGGAAGATCTTCTTCATGCAGTTTATTCAGGATCCTTGAACAAGCTTCTTCTGCCCCTGGGGAAATGCCTGCACAGGCTTAAATCCCCTTGTGCTGACCAACCCCAGTGAGCTACGTGGACCCTGCAGATAGGCTACTCTAATGTGTAACCAAACAGGCTGAACAGGCTTAACCAAATAAGGACTTGTTTATGCCAGAGAGCGCTCACTATCGGGAAGGTGGAAGGCAGAAGTCAGCGCTATCTTTAAGGTGTGGCACTTCATAGCTCTCTACACTGGGCTTATGTGTTCAAATGTATTTCCCACTTTCTCTTCTGTGAGGTTCTGGATGGATTTATATTGATGTGTTTGATCTATTTGGACACGAGTTTTGTGCATGGCCATAGATATGGATATATTTGCATTCTTCTACATGTTGACATCCAGTTATAGCAGCACCATTTGAATATGTTTTCTTTTTTCCGTTTTATATTTTTAACATCTTTGTCAAAAATTAGGTGTTTACTAGTATGTGGGTTGATATCAGGGTCTTCAATTTGATTCCATTGGTCTACCTATCTCTTTTTATGCTAATACCAAGCTGTTTTCATTACTATAGCTCTATAGTAGAGCTTGAAGTCAGGGATGGTGATGCCTCCAGAAGTTCCTTTATTGTACAGGGTAGTTTTGGCTATCCTGGATCTTTTGTTTTTCCATATGAAGTTGAGTATTGTTCTTCCAATGTCTGTGAAGAATTGTGCTGGGATTTGGATGAGGATCGCATTGAATCCGTAGACTGTTTTTAGTAAGATTGCCATTTTTTTTTTATTATGTTAATCCTACCTATCCAAGAGCATGGAGATCTTTCCATTTTCTGGTATCTTCTTTAACTCTTGCTTTAAAGACTCAGAGTTCTTGTCATACAGGTCTTTCACTTATTTGGTTAGAGTTACCCTAAGATATTTTATGTTGTTTGTGGCTATTGTAAAGGGTGACGTTTCTCTGATTTCTTTCTCAGCCCATTTATCATCTGTATACAGGAGGGCTACTGATTATATATATATTTAGTTAATCTTGTATTCTGCTACATCACTGAAGGTGTTTATCAGTTGTAGTTCTCTGGCAGAATTTTTGGGGTCTCTTATGTAAACTATCATATTATCCATAAGTAGTGAGAGTTGGACTTCTTTTTCAATTTGTATCCCTTTGGTCTCCTTTTGCTGTTTTACTACTATAGCTAGAATCTCCAGTACTATGTGGACAGTCTTACCTTGTTCCTGATTTCAGTGGGATTGCTTTGAGTTTCCATCATTTAGTTTGATGTTGGCTGTCGGGTTACCGTATTGCCTTTATTGTGTTTAGGTATGTTCCTTATATCCTTATTCTCTCCAAGACCTTTATCATGAAGGGGTGTTAAATTTTGTTAAAAGCTTTTTCAGCATCTAGTGAGATGATCATGCATTTTTTTTTTGTTTGTATATAGGGTGTACTACATTGACAGATTTTCATATGTTGAACCATTCCTGCATCTCTGGGATAAATTCTACTTGGTCTTGGTGGATGATTTTTCTGATGTGTTGTTTAATTAGATTTGCCAGTATTTATTAAATATTTTTCATATGTTCATGAGGGAAATTTGTCTGTAATTCTCTTTTTTAGTTGTGTCTTTGTGTGGCTTGGGTATCAGGGTAATTATAGTCTTATAAACAAAGTTTGGCTATGTTCCTTCTTCTGTTTCTGTTGTGTGAAATAATTTGAGGAGTATTGCTATTAGGTCTTTGAATCTAGTGTAGAATTTTGTACTAAATTCATCCTGGCCTGGGCTTTGTTTTGTTGGGAGACTATTGATAAGTACTTCTATTTCCTTAGGAGTTATAGGAGTATTTAAGTTGTTTATCTGTCCTTGGTTTATTTTGGTATCTGGTACTTATCTAGAAAATTGTCCATCTTCTTAAAATTTTCCAATTTTGTGGAATACAGTTTTTTTTTTTTTTAATATAATGGTTTTCTGGATTTCCTCAGTGTCTGTTGTTATGTCCCCTTTTTTTGTTTCTGATTTTGTTAATTTGGATATTCTTTTTCTGTTCTTTTCATTAGTTTGGATAAAGGTTTGTTTATTTTGTTGAATTTTTCAAACAACCAATTCTTTTGCCTCATTGATTCTTTGCACTCTTTTCTGTGTTTCTATTTTATTGATTTCAGCTCCCAACTTGACTGTTTCTTGATGTTTATTTCTTCTGGAGTTTGCTTCTTGTTTAGAGCTCTCAGTTGTTCTGTTAATTCACTAGCAAGGGATTTTCCCAGCTTCTTTATGTAGGCATTTAGTGCTATCAACTTTTGTCTCAGCACTGCTTTCATTGTGCCCCATAAGTTTGGATGTGTTTTGTGGTCATTTTCATTAAATTTTAGGAAGTCTTTCATTTCTTTCTTAATTTCTTCCTTGGCCAGTGGTGGTTCAGTCTATCATTGTTCAATTCCCATGTGTTTGTGGACTTTATGAAATTAATGTTGCTGTTAAATTCTAACTTCTTTATCTTTTTTGATTAATTTTGGTTTGAAATTTATTTTGTTAGATATTACGATAGGTACACTAGCTTACTTCTTAGTAATTTTTCCAATCAAATGGAAAAATTTCCCTAACCCTGTACTTTGAGGTAATGTCAATCTGTGTGGTTGTGGTATGTTTCTTATATGCAGCAGAAGGATGGATTCTGTTTTTGTATTCAACCAGTTAGCCTGTGTCTTTTTACAGGTGAATTAAAACCATTTATATTAATGGATATTAATGATCAGTGGTTGCTAGTTCCTGTTATTTTTGTTTTTGTTGTTGGTAATGGCATTATGTGTTCAGTTTCCTTCTTTGGGATTTGTTGCTGTACACCCACTTATTTCCTGTGTTCTTGTGGACATAGGTGACTTCCTTGGGTTGGCTTTTTCCTTCTAGTACTTTTGGTAAGACTTGGTTTGTGGATAGATATTGTTTAAATTTGGTTTTATTGTGGAATAGCTTGTTTTCTCTGTCTATGGTTATTGAATGCTTTGCTGCGTAAAGTAGTCTGGCCTGGCATCCGTTGTTCTTGAGTTTCTCCAGGACCTTCTGGTTTTCATTGAGAAATCAGGTATAATTCAGATAGGTCTGCCTATATATGATACCTGGCTTTTTTCTTTTGTAGCTCTTAATACTCGTTCTTTATTCTGTATGTTTATTGTTTTGACTATTTTGTGGTAAGGGAACTTTTTTTTTTCTTTTTTGGTCCAGTATATTTGGTGTTCTGTAAGCCTCTTGTATCTTCATAGGCATTTTCTTCTTTAGGCTGGGAAAGTTTTCTTATATGATTTTGTTGAATATATTTTCTGTGCCTTTGAGTTGGACTTCTCCTTCCTTTATCCATATTATTCTTAGGTTTGTTTTTTTCATGGTGTCCCATATTTCCTGCGTGTTTTGTGTTAAGGATTTTTTTTGATTTAAAAGTTTCTTTGATGAATCTATTTCTTCTATCATATTTTCAATGCCTGAAATTGTGTCTTCCATTTCTTGTATTCTGTTATTGATGTTGCATTTGTGGCTCCTGATAATTTACCCAGATTTTAAATTTCCAGAATTCCCTCCATTTGTATTTTCTTTATTGCCTCTATTTCAGATTTCATGTCTTGAATTGTTTTCTTGTTTGATTGCTTTTTTTGGTTTTCTTTAAGGGATTTGTTGATATCCTCCAATTTTTGTTTGTCTTTTCTCCATTTCTTTAAGAGAATTTTTTTACTTCCTCTTTAATGGCCTCAATTATCCTCATAAAGTTATTTTTTTAGGTCACTTCCTTCTACTTCATCTGTGTTGAAATGCTTAGGTCTTGCTATTGTAGCACCACTTGTTTCTAGTGGTGCCTTATTGCTCTTTATACTGTTGAGTGTGTTCTGACCTTGTTGTCTATGCATCTCTTCCTCTAATTTGTACAGGTGGAGCTTGTGGTTCAGGGGTCTCTCTTTCTCCAATTGGTGTAGTTGGAGGCTGTGGCTCCTTTGACTGCTCCTTCAGGCACAAGTAAAGCAGAGCGTATGATGAACACCCCTCCTGGTGGAAGTGAGGTAAATGCTCAGATCACTCCTTGAGGTGCAGGCAGGCTATAGCTTCAGTGGATGCTTTTTCCATTGGAGGTGTAGGTGGGTCTGAGAGTCCAGTGGTTGATGTAGTAGCAGGGTATCTCCAACTGAGAAATGACAGTGGATGCTGGCTGGGACAAAAGTACTCTTTCCCAGAGGAAATTTTTGAGATTGCTTCTAGAAGCTACCGCCACAAACTTCTGCGGTCGTTTCGCCCAGCAATTACTCCTTGCTCCTAGGCCTGAGGCTGTGGCCTCCTTTTGACACTATTCCCAGGCTTGTGGTTCCCTTGATGCTGCTCAGGGCCTGAAGCTCAAACCTTCCTCTGCTCTGGGCCCGAAACTCAGGCCCAGTTTTGATGCTGCTCTTAGTCTGAGGCTCATAAGCTCCCTTGTGCTGCTCCAGGCCTGAAGCTATGACCATCCTCTGATGTTGCTTCCTGCTAGGATTTGGGCCTTTTACTAATATTGCTCTGGGCCTGAAGCTCGCAGACCTCCCTCTGATGCTGCTCCCAGTCCGTGGCTGTTGAATGCATTCGTACACTGAAGTTAACTCATCTAGATTTGGAATAATTATTGGCCTGGTTGTTGTTTTTTATATTTGACTTTGTTGGATTGGTGTTTTGTACCTTTCTTACCTGTTTCTTTTATTGTGTTCTGTCCTGAATGGCCATGGCTTCTAGTGATTGGCAGGTCTTCAAGTCTACTAGGGTATCTCAGCTCAGATTTGTTGGGATTTGGGTGCCTAGATCCAGCCTATCCTATTCTTCTGATTGGTGTGTACTCTACCTACGTCTATGGAGTCTTTTGGAGTTGTGGTCCAGCCTTCAGGAAGGTCTCTCTCCTGCTAGCCAGCTGGTAGGGACTGGTTGGTATTACATTTTTTTAAAATTATAATCTTGTCGTAGATAAAATATAAAGACTTCATGAATTTGAGAGGTAAACAAAGGAATCTCATCGGAATAGAGGAAATTTACATCTTTTCTTCTTTATGTTTTTTTTCTTCTCTTTTTAAATTTAATTTGAATGATCAAGATGGTTTCTGGACAAATTGACTTGCAATTTATTTTCTGTCTTATTTAGACATTAGTAAGTATGGCCTTACCACTTTCCTTTATGTTCCATGGGACCCGAGTTTCTCATAGATTGCACATTGAGTTTTCTGACACTTAATGGTGGGATTAAAGGAAGCTTTTTTTTTTTTTCAAAGAGAAATGCAAAATTCAAGAGAACTTGTTAAAAATGTGTTGAATTTTAATATTTACCAATTAGTAAATAGGATAATTTCTCTGAAAGGATTTTTAAAAACTGCACAAGACCGTTTTCACTAAGACAGATGAAGAACACTTGATTTGTTTCTTGTACAGAAACCTTATTGCACTCTAAAGGCTTGGAGCCACAAAACTTTGTTTGCCTAGCTTCTTCATGGTATTAACATTCCAATGCTGTATTCACATGACAAAGACTAATAAGAGAAAACGGCACACCCTGGATCTATTTTAGAGATAAAGATAGGAGTGGGAACTGGTAAAACCTACCTTGTCCTCATTACCACAATGCTAAAACTGCCATCAATTATAATCACCCACCATCTCCCTAACGTGAGACTTCGTTGCTAACGTCCCTTCAACAGGGACTCTATCTCTTTTAATCCAGTCTGTCTGCAGAACGTGTATGGAAATATATTGATAGTGCTTGCATTGATAGCATTCTCTTCACTTATAAAAGCCTGTGTTAGAAAAGTGGCGGTGTCAGCACATAACAGCAGATTCCTATGGACAGCCATTTCTATTTTATTGCCTATCATCTTATAGGCAAAATAGAAAGTGTTCCAAGCATTTACCTTGACCTATATTTCACAGACATAGTGATGCTGAACGTTTCTTTTGTCTTTGCCAAGATGTTCATGTACTTCCCTTTGCCTATGACCTTAAGTTCAGCACCCCAACCCCTATCTTGTGGATTGAACCTAGGGCTTCATGCATGGGAAGCAAGCCCTCTATCACTTAGCTCAAGGTGCTGTTTCTGTCTAGTTTAACTCTACTCTTTTCTTCCTTCTTTAATTTATCTTCTTTTCTCTCCCCATTGACTCTTTTTTATTCATGAACAATTATCATGTCCATGAAGTTCTAAATTTGGAAAATACGACACCAGGTCAATGATAGAGAGGACACCAGGTCAATGATAAGCAGTATGAAAAATGCTCTGGTTTAGAAGGTTGCATCACTAAGAGTATCAAGAGAGTGGTCAGTGCACCAGAGTAAGAAGCATCATAGTAACATTATTCCCACTAAACTACCATTGTTATTATCACCTCATAAAAGATACTTTAGGCATTTCTCCATGTTTGAGAATCACCCCAAACTGTAGTGCCTCAGACTGTAGTGAGCTCTGATTCATCATAGCTAAATCATCTGAGCTGTGTTGACTTGCTTCTGATTTATCTGCCATTTCCCTGGGTTGGGGTATCCAGAATGGCTTCCTCTCTTACACATCTACCTTAAATATCTGGAATAGGTAGAAGCGGGCCCTCTCCTCCATTCTTTTTTTTTTTTTTTAAATTATAAACAATCTTATTTTACATATCAATCCCAGTTTCCTCTCCCTCCTATCCTCCCATGTGCCCACCGACCCCCATTCCATCCCACTTCTGCTCCATAGAAAGGGTGAGGCCTTCCATGGGGATCTTCAAAACTTGTCATATCATTTGGGGCAGGGCCTAGGCCCTCCCCCATGTGTCTAGGCTGAGCGAGTATCCCTCTATGGCGAATGGACTCCCAAAGTCTGTTCGTACATTAGGGATAAATACTGATCCACTACCAGAGGTCCTATACACTTCCCAGGCCTTCCAATTGACATCTGCATTCAGGGGGCCTAGTTTGGTACTATGCTGGTTTCTGAGCTGTCAGTCTGGGGTCATCTGTTTCTGTGGGTTTCCCCAGCATGATCTGGATCCCTTTGCTCATCACTCCTCCCTTTCTGCAACTGGATTCCAGGAGTTTGTCTCAGTGCTTAACTGTGGGTCTCTGCTTCTGTTTTCATTAACAACTGGATGAAGGCTCTATGATGGTATGTTAAGGTAACTATCAATCTCATTATAGGGGATGGGTATTTAAGATAGCTTTTCCGCTATTGCTTAGATTCTTAGTTGGAGTCATCCTTGTAGATCTTTGGATATATCCCTAGTGTCAGATTTCTCTTAAAATCTACAATGGCTCCCTCTATTCAGGTATCTCTTTCTTGCTCTCACCTATTCTTCCCCCACTCAATCTTCTGGTTCCTATGTCTTCTTGCCCCTTCTCTTTTTTCTAACTCCTGCCCTCCTCCAATGCTCCCAATTTGCTCAGGAGATTTTGTCCCTTTCCCCTTCTTCGGGGGGACCATGTATGTCTCCCTTAGGGTCTTCCTTGTTTCCTAGCTTTTCTGGTGGTGTAGATTGTAAGCTGACAATCTTTTACTCTATGTCTAATATCCATATATGAGTGAGTACATACTATGCTTGTCTTTTTGTGACTGGGTTACCTCACTCAGGATGATTTCTTCTAGTTCCACTCATTTGCCTGTGAATTTCAAGATTCCTTAGTTTGTTTGTTTTTTTTTTCCACTGAGTAGTACTCCATTGTGTAAATTATCACACTTTCTTCATAAATTCTTCAGTTGAGCTGAGCTTCTAGGTTCTGGCTATTACAAATAATGCTGCTATGAACATAGTTGAACAGATGTCCTTGTTGTATGAATGTGCATCTTTTGGGTGTATGCCTAAGAGTGGAATTGCTGTAGCTGATTTCCATTTTCCTGAGAAAGGACCATACTGATTTCCAAAGTGGCTGTACAAGTTTGTACTCCACTCAGCAGTGGAGATCTCTCTTCCATTCTTTCCTTTCCTGGACATTGTCTAGCTGTCTCTGTTGGGATGACCCAAGCTCTGAGAGAGAGAGAGAGAGAGAGAGAGAGAGAGAGAGAGAGAGAGAGGAGAGAGAGTATGTCAAGAGCCTGAGTCCTAGTATGCAGGCTCTTTTCAGGGCTGCTGCTGTCCTACTTGCCTATGTTCCATGGCCAAAACAAGTCAGCATGGGCTATGCAGACTGTGTCAGGTTGGGTTCACTGGGAAATACTGTAGTAAAGAAAGACCTTGGAAAGTAAAGTCATGCATGCAAAATTTGAGTATGGACTTTAAGAATCCATAGAACCATACATTACAGCAGAAGAGGTTGCACAGCAGAACTAATTTGTGAATGTTAAGAAAACATGGGGGACCACACAGTACAATAGAAGAGGTTGCACAAGAGACCTAGTTTCATCCATGAGAACTGTGAAATGAAGACTATGTTTACTAGGCAAACTAGACAATATTTACAGGAAGGCTGGGACATGAGTGAAGCCTAAAGCACTAAATGCCAGAAAAGGGGACAGGAAGATTGCCAGAGGATAAGGATGTCAGCTGCAAGATTATGTCTTCTACATATAACAGTGTAGTTACATCCATGATATCTCAAAACATGGCTATCTGAACAAGACCTGAACAGTGAATGACAATACCCACTGGCATGCCAACATCGATGAAGAAAATTTCACCAGGCCTCATCCCTAGATGAAGAGATACAAACAATTAAAGACTTGAGAGAGAGAGAAGCATATATACATTTGTGTACATTATATATAATATATAATAACATATATTATATTATATATAAATATATGCAAATTATATATAATAAATATATATTATATATGATAATATATGTATATTATATATAATGTACATATACAATATACATATATAAACAATTTCTATAAAGACTGAGCAAGCTCTACTCATATATCTGTTTACAATCACACACACACACACACACACACACACACACACCACTCACTCAGAGAGAAAGAGGACACAGATTTGGGAAGGATAGGAAATGGAGGAAGATGTGGAAGGTGATGGAAGGAGGAGAGGGAGAGAATGACAGTTATATTTTAATTAAATAAAAAGTAGAAATCAATATAAACAACCAATAACAGACCAAATGGCTCAAGCAGTAAGAGTGGATAAAAACCACGAAAGGAAGCTGCTCCAGTAAACTCTTTAGTGAATTTTAAGGCCAGACTGGAGGACAAAGCTCCCACACATTCCTTTCACATTTTTTAAGAATGTTAGAATTTTTTTTGTATCGCTAATTGAATTCAACTCTCACTTCAACACATTAGAAATGGAGCATGGGTAATAATTCAGTTTTACTTGAGAAACTTTCACTGTGGAACTTGACCAGCACATGAAGTTACTGATTTGTCTTTGAGGTGTACTCATGGTCCGGAAGCAGGGTAGACTCACAGCAAGGAGGTTTAAGTTCATGATGCAGCTGGCTAAATGAACTTTTCCTTTGCCTATTACTATTAATACAGTGTACTATCCTGTTTCCAGAAACAACAAATTTGTACAAGAGCTTGCTTTCCCTGATGATTCAGCTTTTTTTCTTTGAATTGCTTCTTCCTGATGGTAGACTGCATTAAACAAGCCCATGAAATTAACAGTTTAGTCCGGGTCTTTTCTTGGTATCGACTGATACAGCGAAGACAGTTTGCAGAGGAAATGAGTAGTTTTCTGAGAACCCATTGCACATTGAAAGAGATTGGTTGAGGAAGTGCACTCACAAATTTTCTGAGCGGTGGTCAGGGAGCTTTGAATGTCTAAACATATATAGGCATTGGCTCAGCTCTCTTCGTTGCCTTGGTTAACCTAGTCAATGTGACACTAAGACCCTAGCAGCCACAGACAAGCCATGGAAAACTGGCAAGTGCTAGCAGAAACAGGAACCCCAAACATAGAGTGCATTGTCTTTACCTAGACTTCTGTTTTGAGAGGAAAACGTGGAAGCTAAGAATCCAGTCAAAATAAGATGAAGCTAACAACCACAATCGAAGTAGTTCACAATGCCACAGACGCGTTCTCTCAGACTTTGAGATGATTTTGGGGACTGTGGTATGGCAAACACTTACATACTCACTTATCTCCAAGAATAATGAGATGGCAAAAATGTGGTTCTAAATTTTTATACACATCTCAATAATTAAGTATTTGAGTTCCTGATCTTCACTTTTTGAAAATGTTAATACAGGTATATGTCCAGTAGGTCACGTGACACATGTGACAATAAAATCACCTGAGATTTATTGAGTTTCTATCCTCTGCTGAGTGTTTTGTGTGTACTCTATTGTTTGATGTTCACCACAGTTTTGTGAGTTAGGTAGTATTTTTGTGCTTTTTTTGGATAGTAGCGAGCAGAGGGAGACAGAGAGCTTCCGTAGGCTATCCAACGAACCACAGCAGGATTTTAACTGCGATTCAGGCACCAGACATTTTATGAACTTTTCCATATTGTATTGTACTGTAAAAACAAATCTTAAACGATGGACTTTGAGGAAAAATTGGCCAACAGAGAAAGGACATTTGCTATTACATATTTTCTTGCTGTTTTCTCAATATATCAGAAGGGGCCACATGCGTTGTCAAGTGATATTTACTATTAATAAATATACAGTGTTAGCTGTAGGTCAGAATGTAAAGTTTTAATTATTTTATTTACAAAATTTCATGAGTACATATTAAACATTGAACACACTCCCCACATACCCTTTCTTGTCCTCTGCTGCTATTAGTCAGCTTTGTCCCCCTGGATTTTAGTCTTTACTTCTCCTTTCATGTCACATATACCCATTTTTTGGATCAATCTGCTATGGCTAATCTTTGTTGTCTATTTGACACACAGTGAAGAGCTAACCTCAACTGAAGAACTGCAGCTATCAGACGGGCCTTTGGACATATCTATAGATCAGTATTGTTTATTTCTAGTTAATGGAGGAGAACACAGTTCATTGTGGGCAGTACCATCCCAAGGCAGATGGATCTGGCCTGTGTAAGAAAAGTAGTTGACTGAAGTCTACTCAGAAAATTCTTGCCTGTGACTTTATCATGAAGCATTTCTCTTACCTTTTACTCTAACAGTTTCAGAATTTCAGGTTTTACAGAAGAGTCATTGGACTATTTGCAATTGATTTTCATGTAGTATAAAGGACAGAGGGCATAATTACATGTGGGTACTTGATTTTCCAGAGCCATTTGTTTAAGAAGTTGTGTATTTTAGCATTATGGTAAAAAAAAATCATGTGACTGTATATCTGTCCTGTTCTTTGAAGTTTATTTCCTGTTTTAGTTAAGTAGTTCTCATTGCATTTCTGTGAGATAGACACTCTTGTTTTCTTCCTTTTGTAAATAAGACAGTATTGACAAGTTAAGTCACATTGTTGAAACCATTCATATTTTCACCCAGACCTTATTTAGAGATATAAAAATAGTTACCTTTGATTTTCCATGACATTCTGCATTACCGAGTGGCTGGGAGGACCTTGTAAAATGATTTCATGCTCACATATGAACCTATTCATATGATACTACCAACCAACCATTTAAACACAATTTAAAGCTACATATTTTAGAGAAATGATTTCTTATTTGCATTTATTCCATGAAAGGAATCAAAAACTATGCTGGAGTAGGAAGACCTTTTTCTAAGGTCCAGTGATATTACTGGAGGAAAAACTGTCCATGGAATATGACTGAGAAGATTTCATGTTGATCTTGTCTGTAGACAGAGTTTCTGTCTCTCCTGGTCCTACAGCCATTTAGTTCCAAATAAACACAGAGGCTTATATTAATTATAAACATTTTGGCCGATGGGTCAGGCTTCTTATTGGCTAGCTCTCTTAATGATTAGCCCATTTCTATTAAACTATGTATTGCCACAAGGCTGTGGCTTATCCATAATGCTGTTACTCCTTTGACAGCTACATGACATCTCCCTGGTGATTCTCTTTCTCTCTTCCCAGAATTTTCCTAGTCTGGTAGTACCACCTATGCTTACTGCCTGGCTACTGACAATTTATTCATCAATCAATAAGAGAAACATATATTCACAGCATACAGAAGGACATTCACCATCACTTGGTACCCAGCAAGTTTCAAAGCTCCATAACTCAAGCCTGAAGATGTCATCTCTCTATCAAACATTGTAATTATCAACTTTAATATCTCTCTTTTAAGATAGATGTCCTCTCTCTCTCTCTCTCTCTCTCTCTCTCTCTCTCTCTCTCTCTCTCTCTCTCTCTCTCTCTTTCTCTTTCTCTATCTCTCTCCCTCACCATCCTCCTCCCATTCTGCCTCTTCCTCTCCCTCTCTGCCTCTTGGCTTTTCAAGACAGGGTTTCTCTGTGTAGCCCTGGCTGTTCTAGAACTCTCTCTATAGAGCAGGCTGGTCTCAAACACAGAGATCCACCTGCCTCTGCCTCTTGAGTACTGGGATCCAAGGTATGCATCACCACCACCCAGCTTAAGATTTCTTTTAAAATTTATGAATTTCTAAAGAAATTATAGTTAATAGAATGTAAAATTCATGACTTCCTTCATGAACATCTATAAGAAATAGAATTCATAGGTGATTGGTTATGACTTCTACCACACACATGGTTTGCTTAATGTTAAAATGTAAAGATTAAGGTGTAAAAACTGTCATGTGTTTTACTTAAGAACTAACACAAGGAGCTGCAGAGATAATTCAGTGGATTAAAAGCTTGTACTGTTCTTTACAGAATGGAAATGTGGTTCCCAGCACCGATGCAGGGATACTAACAGCTGTCTGAAACTCTACCTCCAGGGGAAACTGAAAATGTACTCACATGTACATATTCACACACACACATGCACATAGTTAATTAATTAATTAAAGTTAAACTTAATTAAAGTTAACTAATTGAAATTAATAAAATTAAAAATGAAGTTCATGTTCATTGTGCTATAATGTTGGATCATATCTTTTGCATTTATTATAACTTGAGTCTAGATTTTCAAAATTAATTCTCATAACAATCCAGTGATCAGTAAAATTGATAATTACTTATAAAATTATCTCAAAGATACTGTAATAATTTTAAACCCACAGGACCTGAAATATAATGGCACTTATAATATTTATGGTCATAAATTCCTTCCAGTTTTCAAATAATTTAGAGCTTCCAATGAACTTTTTACATAAAATAACTTTAATTGTTAGTTTTAAAAATTTAACATCTCAAATACATTATTTGTATTTAAAAATATCTGGAATTATGAAATGTAGAATAACTGAGCTTATCTACAAATAGTAACTAGATGTGTAATCTTAAAAATTCAGAATGTGAAAATACTAATAAATACATAGAACTAGTGTATTTTTTCATTGTATGAGGAATGATGCTGGATGAAGCTTTAGCATCATAACTTTGAAGATTCTTGGTATTTTTGCTATGCATGAACTAATGAATAACTAAATAACCTTTAGTTACAGACTCTCACTCAGTGAGCTTAGAGTTTAAGGAACATTCTGTATAGGAATATGAGTCATGAAGCAGGAAGATTTTTCAGCTAGCTACCTGTATCCCCATAGTGATAGGAGGTATTAAACTGCAGCTAGAAGGGGATTCCTTTCTTCATATGGTCTTCAAATAATTTTAAACCATCTAAATTCTCTTTGAGCTCACATTTCACATGTTTCAATAACCATAGGCTTCTTTTTGTTGAAGCTTATTATCACAGAATATGTGCTTTAAGAAATATTTTTTATTTAAGTCATAAAATGCAATGTACTTGGGCTGTAGCATGGATATTGCCTAGCTTTGGGTTTAACATAAACCAGGCTTCTCTCAGCTAACACTACTGTTAGGATGGGGTTCCCACAGAATCACAGAGGGTGAGACCTGCATTTTATAAGAAATGTTACTAAATGTCTCAACAATGGATGATGGGTTTTGCTATTTCATAATGAATCCAAGAAAACAGGACCCATTAGATGGCGTCAATTCAAGGTTAGTGATGAGGAAATGGATGGAAAGGTTAATGATAGACATGAGTTATGGGGTGCACCTGTATTGGAAAAAAACCATGATTATTGTGAATTCTTTTTCAATGCAAGGTAGTTTTATTCTGATTTAATGATTCAGTCTCCACTTAAGCTAGTACACAAAGCCAATGTATACATAGCCTTGCTTCCTTGTTAAATTTATAGCAATATCACATTGTAACAGTCTATTTTTAGATGATGCCAAATGTTTGTAGAAGAATATACATATAAATCTATCTATTCATGCACTTACCCATTCTCTCAGTCATCATTCAACAAACCTTTGTTGTCTTTGTATGCATTAGGTACTGTAGTTGTATTAAAACACACTGATAAATGAAAACAGTAAAAATTTTTAAATAAACACATGTATTTGTTCCTTGCTCTTATGAAGATTCAGATACATGGGGGAGGGAAGCATTAATTGCAGCATCTCACTAATCAAAGTAGAATTAAGGCTGTTATGTTGTGGAAAGCTATTCAGTATAACAGCAACCACTACTCTTTGTGTGGGATGAGACAGTGGTGACAAGGAAGACTCTGGTGAGGTCTGAATAAGGTAAAGCATGAGGAGTCTTGCAATATAAGAAAATTTGTTTGCAATGGCCTCAGGGAAGAGGAAGAGAGGGAAAAATATAAAGATGGCCAGATAGAGAAGTTGAGAGAGAAGTGTACAGACAGACCAGAGACCGAACACTCAGCCATTTTTCGGACACTTGTAAACTTCAACCATTGTGCTTTTTGTTTGTTTGAATTTTTGTTATATAAGACAGTATACTTTATAGCCCTGGTTGACCTAGAAAGCCCAATGTAGACTAGGTGGTCACAAACATACAATGACACCCCCATTCCTGCCCTCCTGAGTTCTGGGATTGCAGGTATGCATTACTAGGAAAGCTCTAGTTATTTCCTGATGACTGTGTTTCCAGCACTGTCCTAAGTCCTGGTGATGGTGATGCTTCAAGGAATAGAACAATACCCTCCAAGAGGTTATGGGGCAGAAAGTAAATAAGGACAGTTTATTATTCATGAATAGGTGCACAGCCAAAGAGTAAATCCTATTGGTTTGTTAAGAACATTGTCTTTCTTTATATTGGATCCTAAGTCATCATACTGGAACACTGGAATTTGTTTCCGACAGTTGATCAAGAAATGAATACAGGATAAGCACGCACACACACACACACACACACACACACACACACACACACACACACACAGAGAGAGAGAGAGAGAGAGAGAGAGAGAGAGAGAGACAGAGCAGAGAGAGAGAGAGAGGGAAGGAGGGAGAGAGAGAGACAGACAGAGAGAGAGAAAGAGAGAGAGAGAGGGAGGGAGGGAAGGAGGGAGAGAGAGAGACAGAGAGAGAGACAGACAGACAGAGAGAGAGAGAGAGAGAGAGAGAGAGAGAGAGAGAGAGAGAGAGAGAGAGAGAGAGAGAGAGAGAGAGAATGAGTATATGAAAGAGAAAATTCCCAATAGTCATCTTTAGGTATGAAATGGGAACATGTAGTTTAGATGTCATGGTGATGCTCATATACAAATAAGAAGACAATTATTTCTTCTTCCTTTTAAATGAGAGGACTAGACAAACTGATTCATTACACTACTTTCTAGGTGAGAATTTATTTTACTCTTCCATGTCTTAGTCTTTTGTGAAGAATGACCTTTATGATGTGGCAACTGATGTCCCTGACATCTCCCTGCTCCACAAACAATCCTTCTTCCCTCTCTTCAGCTAGATCTCCTGATTTTAGCCCACTTCTTGGCTGTGGGGCTCTGTATCTGTTTCTATCATCTACTAGATGTCATCTCTGATGACAATTGGTGTACTTATTAATCTTTGAGTATAGCAGAATATCATTAGGCATCATTACATTGACATTTTTCCTTTTCCAAATGTGTTTGGTTCTATCCTAGGTCTCTGAGGCATTCAGCCTCTGGGTCTTGGCAATCTAGAGTATCAATGGTGGGTTCACTCTCATAATATGGGTCCCAGGCTGGCTCAGTCATTGGTTTGCCACTTCTGAAATCTCTATGCCACCTTTAATACCTCCTCCCACATCCTATCGGTAGGGCATACTATAGGTCGAAGGTTATGTGTTGGGGTTGCTTGGTTGGAATCCCAATCTCTCCAAAGAAAGTCTCTCCTGGTCACAGGTGATGGGCAGTTCAGGCTATGTATCCACTGTTGCTATGAGTCTCAGCTGGGGTCATTCTTCTCAATACTTGGGAGTTTCCCTTACACCTGGTTTCTACCTGATCCTGAAATGCAACCCCCTTCCAGTCATCTATTTTGGTACTCTCCTCTTACTTCAACTGGAACCCAATCCCTCAAGTTCCCATCCCTACCTGCCCTCAGTCCACCCAGGAGATTTTTATTTCCTCTTCCTGGGGAGATCCATGGGCTCCCCATCTTGCTACCTTGCCTTTCTGGGTCTGTGGATTGTAGTGTGATTATCTTTACTTTAAAGCTCATTTCTACTTATAAGTGCGTACATACCATGTTTGTCTCTCTAGGTCTGGGCTACCTCATTCTGGATGAATTTTTTCTAGTCTCATCCATTTGCCTTTGAAATTCATGATGTCCTTGTTTTTTTTTTTAACAGCTGAGTAATACTCCATTGTATCATATGAAAGCCCACATAAACAACTAACCTGGGTTCATAAGAGCTCACAGAGTCTAGAGCTACAGCCTCTTGGAGGGTATTGTTCTATTCCTTCAAGCTTCACCATCACCAGGACTTAGAACAGTGCTGGAAACACAGTCATCAGTCTGCATGGGACTGACCTAGGCCCTCTATGTAGACAGTATGTGACAGCTGTGTAGCTTGGTCTACTTATGGGACTCCTAAATTGGGAGCAAGAGCAGTCTCCAATGTTTTGGGTGGTATGGCGGTTTGAAAGAAATGGCCTCCAAAGGGAGTGGCACTTGTTGAGGGAAGTGTCACTGTGGGGGGTGAGCTTTGAGGTCCCTTGCTTAAGCTTCCCTCAGTGTGACTTTCAGTCGATTTCCTGCTGCCTGAAAGATGCAGCACTTTCAGCTCCAGCACCACATCTGCCTGCTGGCCACCATACTCCCATCCTGATGATAATGGACTGAACCTCTGAAACTGTAAACAGGCCACCCCAATTAGATTTTTTTCTTTATAAGAGTT
This sequence comes from Cricetiscus sungorus, assembly GCA_030556225.1. NCBI lineage: Eukaryota > Metazoa > Chordata > Mammalia > Rodentia > Cricetidae > Cricetiscus > Cricetiscus sungorus. The sequence goes on from JANBXA010000398.1 coordinate 45,260,127, forward strand.
GCCGTCGTCATGGTGTCTCTTCACAGCAATAAAACCCCAAGACAGCTGGCTTTTGGGCATCTACCCCTCATACTGGGTCGCCTTTCAAAAGCCTTAATACACAGCAAGGGGTTTAGTCCTACCTCTACTTCATATGCCATGTTTTGTTGATACCCAATGGGAGCCTGCTCCTTTCTGAACAGAAACAGAGGAGGAATAGATGGGGGTGGTAGTGGAGGGAGGTGGGGAAGGAAATGGAAGGGGAAATTGTTTGGGATATAAAATAAATGAAAAAATTAATTAATATAAAAGGATTTTATATTACATTAATATAAAATTAATATAATATGGTAAATGTACATGATAAAATATTACTAAACCATTAAGGATGAAATAATGTTTGCAGGTGAATGGAAAAAGTCAGAAGTCATCATGTTAATAAAAGTAAACTAGAAAAAGAAATATCACACAGGTGTTTTCTGTCACATGTATGATCTAGATTTAAACAATAACAATAAACCATGAAAGCAAAAGAGGAACTATTTGGATAAGAAAAGGAACCTGTGGGAGAAAGAGAAGGAACAAGAGGCTGTAATAAGATCATGAACATCATCAAAGCATGAGGATATCATATCAAATCCATTACTGTATACAATTCATATGTGATAACTGCTCTGGGTTCAAACCCTGATTTACTACTCACACACCACCATAATGATATTTTTGTAAACTCACTTTGAAAACTATAAAAAAATAGTTAACAAATATTAACAAATATTTAGCATGGGGCTAGGGAGATGACTCAGAGGGTGGAGGTGCAGTGGCTGATATCTGTAATAACAATCCACTAGCTGCAAGACAGAAGGTGGAAACAAAGGAATCAGGAGACATTGGGCCAGCTAGCAACTGAGAATCTGCCAAAGTTGTTCTGCCATCTCTACAGCTATGCTGTGGCAGGCACACACACACACACACACACACACACACACACACACACACACACACACACACACACACACACTCACACACACACACACACACACACACACACCCTACTAAATAAATAAATATTAAAAGTATGTAGTTCATCCCTTAGATGCAATAAGAGTTGAATGAATGATATCAGTTCTTAAGGTTATTTTAATGTATTAGGCCCGTCTTCTAGACAGCAGGACTGACACACATATGTGCTCACAGGGTCTGGGGCAACATGCACAGCACCTGCACAGTCTAAGCCATATGAGTTCCCAGTCCTGAGAGGGGAAGTGGACACATTACCCCATCCCTAACCCAGAATCTACCTGCAATTGATAGATATCTCCACTTGCAAAGGAAAAATGAGTTTTCTCTAGTGGAATCTTACTCAGTGTACAAACCATACTTAAGGAAGACCCCATGCCCAGGAGTAGATGGCCAACACAAAACAAACTCAGTGGTTATTTTTTGAGTTTTTTTGTCTCATAATTTTTTGTCTGGACATTTTAAAAAAACTTCACAGGCCTTTTCCTTACTTAAGGGAGACCCCACACAGTAATAGATGACCAACACAAAACAAAATCAGTGGCATTTTTGTTTTGTTTTGTTTTTGTTTGTTTGTTTGTTTGTTTTTGTTTTTTGAGACAGGATTTCTTTGTATTGCTTTGGAGCCTGCTCTGGAACTTGCTCTGTAGACCAGGCTGGCCTCGAACTCACAAAGATCCTCCTGCCTTTGCCTCTCTAGTGCTGGGACAAAAGGCGTGAGACACCAACACCCAGCTTTGCTTCTTTTTTGTTTGTTTGCTTGTTTGTTTCATAATTCTTTATCTGGGCATTATTATTTTTTAACTTTATAGATGTTTTGCTTATATTTTATGATTTCTGATTTTGTTTTGGGGGCTTTTGTGTGTGTTTCAGGGTTTATGTTTTTTGTGCTTTTTCTTTGACTTTTTGCTTGCTCGTTCTTATTCCTATTCTTGTTTGTTTGTTTTATATTTTATTTTACTGTTTATTAGATGCCTCTTTGTTTTCTAATGAGAGAGAAAGAAATAGTGTGGAATTGAGTGGATTGGGAAGATCTGGGCAGAGTCAGGGGAGGGAAACCATACTCAGAATATATTGTATGAAAAACAATCTATTCTCAATGAAAAAGGAGTATTAGAAACATCATTTTAGGTCTCCAAAATAGTTGCCATTGTGAGGCCATTTATTTCACTGTCTGGAATCAAGTGTGGGAAGGTAAGTGTGTTTGAGGGCACATGTTGTAACTGCTTCAGAGGAGAAAGTAAGGCAGAGTCCCAGGAGAATTAAGCATGTTAATTTTATGGGCGTGTCTTGGGTGCCTCTGGAAGCCACGTTTCCTGCACTCCTTTCACAGAAGATTTCTTTTGTGCACAATTGTTTACTTAGCTAAAGACTAAGGATTGTTCCACCAACTGAGGATATTCCTTCACCTGTCTCCTTAGAGGGACGGTGTACTGTTAGCCCTCTGTATCCTGGTGTTCCAGATTATCAGATTCAACCGATTGTGAATGAAAATACATATAAAAATTTCATAAAGTTCTAAACAGTACAACTGAATTTTGCATTAGCTGAGTATCACTGTAATCTGTGACGTGCAGGCTCACCCTGCTCTAGCCTCCTACCACTTCATAGTGTAGATTGTTACCAGCAGCTGAGCCTCCTTCCATCTGCATCACATTCTATGTAGTTAGGCCTGTTTGGTTGTATATGCATAGAATGTATGTGGATATATTTTCCTCATCATTATTTCCTAAACAATGTAGAATAACATCTTTTCACATAGCACTGGAAATGTATTAGGTATAAAAAGTAATCTAGAGATGGATTTACAGTATATGATAGGATGTATGCAAGCGTTACAACGTTTTACAGAAGGGACTTGAACATATGTGGATTAGGGTATTATTGGAGGGGGTCTCAAAATCAATCTACTGTGGATAGGAAGGGACAGCTGTATTTCTGTTAAGACGCATTTATTTTAAACTATGTTTGAAAATCACCTAGATTCCTATTTTCTCACATTTTATCTGAGAAGTGCATGATGTTTACTTGTGAAATGGAAATGAATTTTGGTATTGCACTTACTGCTGTGGGGTGTAGAGCTGACTTCATCTCATTAAATGCATGGGTGAATTAGTGTATTTATTTGCATGTATGATATATCTGTATTTCAAAGCAAACATTTCAAAGGATCATAGAAATATGTATGTAAAGTTTGCATTTGCCTCCTAGTGATGTTCTTAAACAGGGTAGGCACTACACAGGTCTGCTTTTATAAGAAAAATTGAACTGTTTGGAATTCCATTACTCAATTTTCATGGGCATAGATGTAGGCAGTCTTCTAGATGCAAAACTTTCAAGTGTTTATGTCATAGTTTTAAAATATGGCAATAAATAGGTAGGATCAAATTCTACCCACAGGTAACTTAGTGAGCCCAAGCAGTGGCTTTTCTCTTCTGTCAAGGCACACAGGGCTAAGCATAGTTTTGTGAGACAGTTCTAAGTCACACACATTTCATTTTATAATGTGGGTGCTTTATAGTAAATAACCTGAGATGAAGCACATGTTGGGAACAGTGCTGGAGGCTGCTAAGCCGGTTCCGTTGTCCACAGATGTGAGCTCCTTTAATTAAACACACCGTGGGCCCATGTTTTTCCATACAGCTTCCTTTGCATTTGAGTTCTTACATTTTATTTATCATGAATAGATTTTAATCATGATTTAAAAGCATGAGCCAGTTTTCACTTTGATGTAGGTAGATCTGATCCCTATGGAAGTTAATGGGGGTTATGAATGCAGAGGGGAAAATGTACCCACAGCTTCCAAAACAAATTTAGAACAATTTATAATGCCCTGCAGTAGGAAAGAGCTAGTTTAAGGGGTCACTAAGAGGGTAAATATACATTTTAAAGATTATTTCTGTGAAACATTCTTGTGGTTTTATGGCCCTAGGGAAGAATAAATGAGTGTCACCATCCCAAAAAAACCAAAATAATAAATAAATAAATAAACAAATAAAACCCTAATAATCACATCTGTGGTAAAGTGTAAATTATGGTTTACCTTTGCAAGAAGAATGTGGTCACATTCTTTTTGTGTGCTACTTACATTTCCAAGAGTGGTGTAGCCAATGTGTAACTCTCACAGTGTCCTTGTGAGGTGTGTGTGCACTTCTTATCAATCAGCCTCCATGACAGTAATGTAGGGACACATTTATTGTTCGGTCTCTAGGATATAACATTTTAAGTGATCAATTTAGCTTCTATCAGTATGCACCCGTATAAATAGAGACATAGGTCAGAAGCTCTCTTCAGTCACTTGAGTGGTGACATGTGGGTTGGATTTCATAGGGAACCCCTCTGCTGTGTGTCTAAAAGTACAGGTCACCCTACACCTTAAAGCCACCATGTTAACTAATGTTAATTAGATCAGCAAAACTAAATACAGAATTTTGCTCATACTTCCTCCAAGGCATGTTAATAAGAAATAGCCAATGTTATCCCCAGTCACATCATACAATAATACAGAGCATCTATAAGACAGTATTATGAAGTGTAAAAAAAGTCATCGAATTAAAATCACAGGATTTGGCTTCTTTTCTAGTGCTTTCAGTTTGAACTGCTAATTGGAAAAATATGATGAGCTTTAAAAAAATATAGATGCTTGGGGCTGGAGAAATGGCTCAGTGGTTAAAAGTACTTGCTGTCCAAACATGAGGATAGGAGTTTGAAAGCCAGCACCCATGTAAAAATCCAGGAAAGGCCTTTCCCAAGAATGTAAACTTAGCACCGAGCAAGGTAGGGATAGGAAGATTGCTGGGGCTTATGGTACAGGCTGACAGTGTTAAAAACCAAACACGTGAATTTCACATTTAGCAAGAAATCCTCAAAGAATAAGGCAGAGAGCAATGCAAGCCAGCCAACAACTCCCTTAGACCTCTGCACAGGCACACAACACACTGCACACATGTGTGCACATATCTCACAAATACCACATACATGAAGGTATCTGGGAAAACAAACCAATCAAATTTTAGCTTATTTACTCTTAATAGAAGACACAAAACTCTTTTGAGGGATAAATTTGTGCCAGGCCTCTGCCAACACCTATACAAAGGAGACATTGCTAATAACTAAAAGAATACCTAGGCACTGACACTGGAAGACAAGTGGACCAACTTATAATACAGGTTCTTGGATGAAGCATTTGCAGACCTTTTAAACACATTCTGTGGAATTCTACAGGGCAGAAATGCAGACCACAGGAACACGGTCAGGTTAGACACTGGAGAAGATATAAAGTATCAATGGACTGAGTCTTGAGGGAGGCACAGAAGTAGGTCAGATGGAGAAAGGGATGGGTCCTTCAGGCAGAGAGAATGTAGAAGGAGATGGGGGAGTGCACTGCACACTCAGAAACCTGCAACATGCTTATATCACTGCCTTTGATAATTCGTTTGGGGAACTAATAGAAGATTAGAAAGCCAAGGCCAAATATGAGTGGGTTTATAATTCATTCTGAAGGCCAAGGGGAGATTTTATTTTCTATCGGGCAGGAACAGATTGAGTTTCTTCTTTTGTAAATGTATTCCAGTAACCTTTGAGGGATGGAGACCAGAACAGTTCACTATTGCTTTGTCACAGCATAAATGTCTAAAGGCTGAAATAACGGTGGAACAACAAGGAGTGATGTCATAGACTGAGCTATTTTGGAAAGTAGAATAAAAAAAGTTCAGTACAAATATACAATAATAATGTTAATTTTCAAAATAAAGCCAATCATGAGAAGCAGCATGTTAAAATAGGGCTATGGTGGGATGCATAATGACTCCCAAATCAACATCCCAGCCTCTAAAACCTGTAGATACATTGCTTTGGATGATAGAGAAGAATTTACAGATGTGACACATTGTTTTTAAGGAAGAGGTATGATAGTTTGAATGTAATTAACCCCCATAAGCTCCTAAAGAATAGTGTTATTAGGAGCTGTGACTTTGTTGGAGTAGGTATGACCTTGATGTGTCACTGTGGAGGTGGACTTTGAGTTCTCATATATACCCAAGCCATGCCCAGTGCCACAGTTCACTTCCTGTTGCCTTCTGGTGGAGATGTAGCTAGAACCATGGCTGCCTGGATGTTACCATGTTCCCCACTATGGTGATAATGGACTAAAACTCTGAACTGTAAGCTACCACCTCAATTAAGTGTTTTCCTTTGTAAGAGTTGCCATGGTCATGGTGTCTCTTTATAGCAATAGATACCCTAAGAGAAGAGTTTATCCTGCTTTATGGAGGTAGTATAATTTCAAGGGTCTTTGGAAGAGAGTAATGACAAAGATTCATCAGAATAGAGATGTGACAATAGAAGCAAGAAGTTAAGGTGATATGACCAAGTCATTCAGACCTAAGGATTGTGGCCTGTCTCTGGAAGCTGAGTAGGTGAAATATGAAGCTGAGCCTCTTAGGAAATTTGAAGCAGAAAAACATCCTTATGGGTGCTTTCTCATTTTTCCCCACTATCGGCACTCAGATGACTTTGTTCCTGTTTTAAAAAGAAGTATTATTTATTCATTTTATTAATTAATGAATTGATTTTCCCCAGCTTGACCTCAGTTTCCCCTCCCTCCCTCCTCTCATCCCAGTCCATTCCTCCACTGTCCCCTCCCACCCACTCCTTCTCCTCCTTTCTCTTCATAAAAGTGCAAGCCTCCCATGGATATAGTCAGTATTGTGTATCAAGCTGTAGTAAGACTAGGCACTCCTCTCCAATCAAAGCTATAGGAGGCAACCCAGCAGGAGGAAAGGGTTCCAAAAACTAGGCAATGGAGACTGAGACAGCCCCTGTTCCCACTATTAGGAGTGCCACAAGAAGACCAAGCTAAACAACTGTAACACATGTGAAGAGAGAGGGGCTAGATCAGTCTCACGCAGCTTCTCTGGTTAACAGTTCAGCCTTTGTGAGCCCCCATGAGCCCAGGTTGGTTAATTCTGTGGATTTTCTTGTAGTGTTTTTGCAGTCTCTGCCTCCTACAATCTATCCTTCTCCCTTTCACAGAATTCCCAAGTTCCATCCCATGTTTGGTTGTGGGTCTGTTGCTGGATGAAGCCTCTCTGATGACAACTTGGCAAGGCACCAGTCTATGAGTAGAGCAGAATATCATTAGGAATCATTTTATTTACTTTTCCTTCTTTTTTGCCAGTCTTTTTTGGTTTTATCCTGGGTCTTTGGGCCATCCTGGGTCATCCTAGCCCTCCAGGCAGTATCAGTGGTGGGCTCCTTCTCATAATGTAGGTCTCAACAGGACCAGTCATTAGTTGGCCACCTTTGTAAAAAGAAGTATAATTGTTAAAGGGAGCTTAAGAGAGAAGGAAGGCAGAGATCCAGTACAGCAGGAGGGATCCCTGGTACTGGGTTAGCCCTGAGCCTCAAGGCCTTGGAGTTAATAATGTTTCTACTGGATGGGTGGAGAGAGGTGGGTAGTGAACTTAGCAGTCATTCTCAATGTGGAGGTGCCTCTTAGTTTCATGTCTTCAGCATGGTTTCCTAGAAAGTTGTGCTTCTTGGGGTAAAAGAGATAAGAGAATGCTAGACTCTCTTTTCTGGAATCTCCAGCCACTGCTTATGGCAGGGCCATAGACATTTTTGCCTTCAACAATTGTAGCAATAAGATGCCCCCTTTAAAAAAATAAATTATTTTTTCCTATACAATATAGTTTAAGTATACTTTCCTCTCTCTCTATTCCTCCAAGTTCCTTTCCACCCCCTCTCCCATCTGGATCCACTCCCTTTCTGTCTCTCATTAGAACAGAACAAGCTTCTAGCAGATAACAACAAATCCTAACAAAATACAGTAAAACAAACAAAAAAAAACCCCATCATTTGAAGTTAGACTAGGAAGACCAACAGGAGGAAAAGAGTCCCCAAAGAAGGCACTAGAGTCAGAGACTCACTTGTTCACATATTCAGGAGTCCCATGAAAGTACTATTATGCATATGTAAAGGACATGGTCCAGACCAGTGTAGGGCTCTGCTTGATGCATTAGTCTCTGAGAGTTGACTTAGAGGGTTTTGTTCTCCTGGTATACTCTATACACTCTGGGTTCTATACTCTTTCTGTCTCCTCTTCCATGAGGTTCCCTGAGCTATGAGGAGAAGGATTTGATGGAAATATCTCATTTGGAGCTGTGTATTTAAAGCTCCTCTCTCTCTCTCTCTGTCATATCTGGCTGTATGTCTGTATTTATTACCATCTGCTGCAGGAGGAATCCTCTCTGATGATGGTTGAATAAGGCACCAATCTATGTGTATAGCAGAGTATCATTAGAGGCCATTTTATGGTTACTTTTTTTTTTCAAGGACAGTAGTATTTAGTTTTATCTCAGGCCTCTGGACTATCTAGTCTCTGGTTCTTGGTAACACAAGCAGTGGGTATAGGTTCTATCTTGTGGAGCAGAGCTTAAGTCAAATCAGAAATTGGTTGGTGACTCCCACAGTTTGTGCCACCATTGCACAAGCATATTTTACAGGCAGGACAGATTGTAGATTAAAGGGTTTGTGTCTGTGTTGTTTGTTTCCATTTTTCCTTTGGTAGCCTGCAGAATACCTTCCTGTACCAAAGGCATGAGAACATGGAGGTAAAGGTTCTATGTAAGCAACAGCTTGACCTCTCCATGTTCAATGACTATCTATGTGTTGTTGTCAGCAACGGTGCCTTGCTGTCAATTTGTGACAACACTATTCTCTTGACAACAGCCTGGATTGTTTGGGGATTTCCATAGGATGCCTTTGGCCAACAACTCAGTTGAACTTAACCCAGTCCTTGTATTGAAAACTTCATTTGGTGACAAGAGATGGCCAGTTGTGGCTTCATCTCTTTCATTATTTAGAGACTTCATTAAGACTACCTTCATATATTTAAGAAAGTTTCCATTGCACTAGTTTTCCTACCACCCTTCAAATGCCCCTCAATTAGAGATGTCTCTTCCTGCATTCTCTCCCTCAAACCATATCTCTCTTCCCTTCCCTACCTGGTCCTCCAACTCTCACTTACTCCCATTTCTATCCCCCATAAAATCTATTCTATTTCCCTTCCTAGGGAGAGCTGTGTCCCCCCCCATCCCCATTCCATCATTTTAGTGTAAGATCTGTTCTACAGATTGTAAATTGGTTATCATTTGTGTAAATATACCACATTTTCTCTATTAAATTCTTCTGTTGAGGGACATCTAGGTTGTTTCTAATTTTTGATTGTTATTAATAGAGCAGCAACGAACATGATTGAGCATCCTTGTCATAGGATGGAGCATCCTTTGGGTATATGCCCAGAAGTGGTACAGCTCGGTCTTGAAGTAGATGGATTCCCATCTTTCTGAGGAACTGTTATACTGATTCCTAAAGTGGATGTACAAGTTTGCATTCCCACCAGCAATGGAGGCGTGTTCCCTTTGCTCTTCAACCTCCTTTCTAGCATAAATTGTAACTTAATTTATTAAACTTAACTATTCTGACAAGTGTAAAACAGAATCTCAAAGTAGTTTTGAGTTGCCTTTCCCTGACAGCTAAGGGAACTGAGCATTTCTGTGTTTTTCATTCATTTGAATTTTCTATATTGAGAATTTTCTGTTAGATCTGTATCCCATTTTAAAATTGGACATTTTGGATTGTTGACATCTAGTTTCTTAAGTTGTTTATTTTTCTTTTTTTGGGGATATTAGTCAGATATGGAGTTGGTAAAAATCTTTTACCATTCTGTAGGCTGCTGTTTGTACTATTGATGGTATGCTTTCCCTTACAGAAGCTTTTCAGTTTCATGAAGTTCCATTTATTACTTATGCATCTTAGTACCTGTGCTAATGGTGTTCTGCTCAGAAAGACTTCTTATGTGCCAAAGCATCCAAGGCTAGATTCTCTTCTGTCAGGTTCAGTGTATCTGGCTTTATGTTGAGGTCTTTGATCCATTTTGAGTTAAGTTTTGTGTCAGGTGATGAGTAAGGATCTATTTGGATTCTTCTACATACAGACATTCATGTTGACCAGCACCATCTGTTAAAGATGTTGTCTTTTTTTCCAGGATGTATTTCTGGCTTCTTTATCAAAAATCAGGTGTTCATATGAATGTGGACTTATATTTGGGCCTTCAATTCAATTTCATTGATCAATGTATCTATTTTCATGCCAATAGAATGCTGTTTTTTTATTACTATAGCTTTGGTTTTTTTTGTTTTACTTTTATTTTATTTTTTAAATTTTTAATATTTTTCTTATTTTACATATTGATCACAGTTCCTTCTAACTCCCATCCTCTCGTGCCCCCCACAACCCCCCCCCCATCCCATTCTCCATCCACTCCCCAAGGAGGGTGAAGCCTTCAATGAGAGATCATCAAAGTCAGTCAAATCATTTGGGGTTGGGCCTAGGCCCTCTCCAGTGTCTCTAGGCTAAGGGAGTATCCCTCCATGGGGAATGGGCTCCTGGAGTCCAAGTTCCTGAACTAGGAATACATCCTGGTTTCATTGTCAGAGGTACCATAGACTTTCAATGCCTCCTAACTGAGACCCACATTCAGGAGATCTGGGCCAGTACTGTGCCAGTTTCCCAGCTATCACACTGGGGTCCATGAGCTCCCCCTTGTTCAGGTCAGCAGTTTCAGTGGGTTTCTCTAGCCTCATCTTGACTTCTTTGCTCATCACTCCCTACTCTCTGCATCTAAATACCAGGAGTTCAGCTCAGTGTTCAGTTGTGGGTGTCTGCTCCTGCTTCCATCTGATGGGAGATGTTATTTTGTAAATATGTTTTTCATACTGGTTAATAAATAAAGCACTGTTGGGCCCATGGGAAAGCAAGATAGGCGGAGCTAGGAGACAAGGAGGAAAGAGGAAGTAGTAAGGAGGAGTCAGCACGTAGAGCCTGGAGGAAGCAAGATGTCGGCCCGCTGCTCTCTAATAAGATGACCATATGGAAATACTTAGATAAGTAGAAATGGGTTAATTGTTAAGACAGAGCTAGCACATAAACAATAATAGTAACTGGCCAACAACATTGTATCAAATACAGAGTCTATGAATGTTATTTGGGGCTCACATGGCAACAGGACCGGGTGGGCTGGTGGAAAACATACATGCTATAGATGGTGCCCAACAATTATGGTATAGATATGAATGCTTTGTTTTGAGATGTATTTCATTTATTGATACAAATTTAAGGTCAATTTTGTAATATGTATACTTCTCTTGTTTAGGTGTTGTGTTTATATAGGTCATTGAAAAATGTAGTGTATAATTTAGTACAGATAATAGATAGTTACCTATAATAGTAAAAACTTATAGTTAGGTGAGTTGGGTTTTCTAGATATATAGAGATGTATTTGAGATGGATAGGCATTCTTCAAACCTTTCAAAGACCTACAGAATATGGCATTTAAAATGGTTTAGGGTTTTTTTTGACAGTGAGGCACAATTGCTCCTGGTAACACCACCTGCATCAGAAAGAAAGATGTACATCGAGGAAACACATTATGGAGTTTGCTTCTAATATGGCAAGACTAGCCATTTGGGCAAGGTACTACTCTTCTAGACTGTTTGACTTTATGCTGTATAAACTAGACATTAAGGTCCCACAGAAAAGTGACTGCTGGAACAAGATGGGCATTGCTACAGGATTCCTGCTTCATGGAAGAAGCAGACATTCTGCAGGACACAGAGAAAAATGACTGACAAATTGCCAATACAGGCAGACAGTTTAAAGTCTCCTGCTTTGCTGAGGAGTCTGCCAGACACACTATGGCCTATGGGCTGAAGATGGAACATTATAGAAGAACTTGAGGTGACTGACCAGGCAGTGAGTTGTCTCTGTCATTTCTAGAGTTTATACATTATCCTTCTGTAGTCTTTGAAGGAGTTGAAGACAGGTAGTTATGGTTATAGTTTTCCTTAGTTAGGATTACAGATAAGTTACATATAGGACTTTAGACTCACAAATGTAGCATGTATGTTTCCGCCAGCCCGCCAGTCCACCAGTCTGGGCCCACAGCCGCGCCAGCCCCAAATAACACTCAGAGACTCTGTATTTGATACAATCATGTTGGCCAATTACCATTATTGTTTATGGGCTAGCTCTGTCTTAATTATTAACCCATTTCTACTTATCTAAGTATTTCCACGTGGTTGTCTTATCAGGGAGCCTCGGCAGGCGTCCTGCTTCTTCCCCGGGCTACATCTCGACTCCTCCTTCTCACTTCCTCTTTCCTCCTTGTCTCCTAGCCCCGCCTATCTTGCTATCTCATTGGCCACAGAGCTTTATTAACCAGTATGAGAAACATATATACAGAATAACATCTCCCATCATCTCCTCTTTTCTGTCTAAAGTAAAAGAAGGGGTTTAACCTTAACATAGCAAAATATACCATACAACAGTTATCAAATAAGAATCACAGTTAACAATATTTAGTCCATTAACATTTTGTAAGACTTAAAGAAAATATCTATCCTATCTTTGTGAGTCTAAAGTCCTATATGTAACTTATCTTTAATCCTAACTAAGGAAAACTGTAACCATAACTATCTGTCTTCATCTCCATCAAAGACCACAGAAGGATAATATATAAACTCTAGAAATGACAGAGACAACTCATTGCCTGGTCAGTCACCCGAAGTTCTTCTGTAATGTTCCATCTTCAGCCCATAGGCCATAGTGTGTGTCCAGACTCCTCAACAAGGCTGGAAACTTTTCTCTGTGTCCTGTAGACTGTCTGGCTGTCTGGCAGCCTCTTCCACGAAGCAGGAACCCTGTAGCAATGTCCATCTTGCATCAGCAGTCACCTTTTTGTGGGTCCTGCATGTCCAGTTTCTACAACATAAAGTCAAACAGTCTAGACAAGAGAAGTACCTTGCTCAAATGGCTAGTCTTGCCATATTAGAAGCAAACTCCATAATGTGTTTCTTCGATGTCCATCTTCCTTTCTTCTGTAACACCATCTTCCTGGCATTACCAGGAGCAGTTGTGCCTCACTGTCAAGAAAATCCCTAAACCATTTTAAATGCCATATTCTGTAGGTCTTTGAAAGGTTTGAAGAATGCCTATCCATCTCAAATACATCTCTGTATATCTAGAAATCCTAACTCAATTAACTCTAAGTTTTAACTGTCATAGGTAACTCTCTATAATCTGTATTAAATTATACATTACATTTTCCAATGAGCTATATAAACACAATACCTAAACAAGAGGAGAAATATACATCTCATAAAATTGACCTTAAATTGTATCAATAAAAAAAAATCCATTCCAAAGCAAAGTATTCATATCTATAATTCCATTTTTACCTTTAAAAAGATTGTTTGTGGTTATAGCCATTTATAACCAAGCCCATTTAAATGAAAACAAACATTTATAAACAATATTTGGGAATTTGGGTGTCATTCTTTCCAAACTACTTCCTGGTGGTAGAGGGCGCTGTCATGGGGTTCCAAAGAAGACTCAGAAATCTTGGCAGTAGTCTGCAAGGCTTTGTCTCAACTGCTTTGAATGTTGGATCATCTGGGGCATTGTTTCAGGGGGTCTGGCTTGATCAAACCACATAAGTCTGGAAAGAATCCATAGCTTTTCATTTTCTGTGGAAAGAAAAATAGAAATCCTTTTCCCCAGTAACTTGTCCTTAGGCTTAAATTTTTGAGTCAAAGCATTTTTAAAATATATAAATTGAATTAATCCAGCAGCATTTCTTTTATCAGTAGTTATTTTCTCAGCAATCAAATAATTTAAAGACAACAGAAGCGTGTATAGTATCCAAAATTTCTGTTTTTCATTTTTACGTGGCTTTTTTATTATTCTATTTATTCTACTTTTATTTTTACATATTTTGAGACAGGGTTTCTCTGTGTAACTTTTATCTGTCCTGGAATTCACTGCATACCAGGTTTACTTTGAAATCACAGAGATCTGCTTGCCTCTGTCTCCCGAGTGCTGGGATCAATGGCGTGCGCCACCACAACCATCCATTTTACTTTCTTTTTGCTTTTTAAACCATTGTATCCTGTTTCCTTTTCTCTCCCAAGCCAGTGTATTTTTTAAAACACAGTGTAAACTTTCATTGCAGCTCTTGTACATGCCAATGAATTGTTAGCAGAGCTCTTTAAAAGCAAGGTGGTTTTTTGCCGCTTATGCTAATTTTGGAAACCTCCCTTAAAGGAGCCGCACAAATCTGTCTACAGCAAAACGAATCCAACCGAGAAAATGCTGCTACCAAGAAGTCTTGCTAGTCTCTGTTCCCTTGTTTCTTAAAACTATTTTTTAAGCTTTTATTAATTTTAAGTAAAAGTTCTTATAAACCACGTTGGGCGCCATCTGTAGCATGTATGTTTCTCAGTCGGTAGAGCATGAGACTCTTAATCTCAGGGTCGTGGGTTTGTGCCCCATGTTGGGTACCATCTGTAGCATGTATGTTTCTGCCAGCCCGCCAGTCCACCAGTCTGGGCCCACAGCTGCGCCAGCCCCAAATAACACTCAGAGACTCTGTATTTGATACAATCCTGTTGGCCAATTACCATTATTGTTTATTGGCTAGCGCTGTCTTAATTATTAACCCATTTCTACTTATCTAAGTATTTCCACGTGGTCGTCTTATCAGGGAGCCTCGGCAGGCGTCCTGCTTCTTCCCCGGGCTACATCTCGACTCCTCTTTCCCACTTCCTCTTTCCTCCTTGTCTCCTAGCCCCGCCTATCTTGCTATCTCATTGGCCACAGAGCTTTATTAACCAGTATGAGAAACATATATATAGAATAACATCTCCCATCACACAAAGATAAGATAGATGATATTTTGTTTAAGTCTTATAAAATGTTAATGGACTAAATATTGTTAACTGTGATTCTTACTTGATAACTGTTGTAGTATATTTTGCTATGTTAAGGTTAAAACTCTTCCTTTTATTTTAGACAGAAAAGAGGCGATGATGGGAGATGTTATTCTGTAAATGTGTTTCTCATACTCGTTAATAAATAAAGCACTGTTGGGCCAATGGGAAAGCAAGATAGGTAGAGCTAGGAGAAAAGGAGGAAAGAGAAAGTAGTAAGGAGGAGTCAGCATGTAGAGCCTAGAGGAAGCAAGATGTCAGCCCGCCACTCTCTGATAAGATGACCATGTGGAAATACTTAGGTCAGTAGAAATAGGTTAGTTATTAAGATAGAGCTAGCACATAAACAATAATAGTAACTGGCCAACAACATTGTATCAAATACAGAGTGTTATTTGGGGCTTACATGGTGGTGGGACTGGGCAGGCTGGTGGAAAACATACATGCTATATCCATCAGCTACTGGATGAGGGCTCTAGGATGGCATATAAGGTAGCCATCAATCTCATTGTTGGGGAAGGGCATTTAAGGAAGCCTCACCACTATTGCTTAGATTGTTAGTTGGGGTCATCTCTGTAGGTCTCTGAATATTTCCCTAGTGTGAGATTTCTCTTAAAACCTATAATGGACCCCTCTATTATAGTATCTATTTTCTTGTTTTTTTTTTCTATTCTTTCCCCCATCTCAAGTTTACTGCTCCCTCATGTTCTCCTCTCCCCTTCTCTTTCTTCTACCTTCTCTCCCCATCCCGTTGCCTGCTCCCAATTTGCTGAGGAGATCTTGTCCCTTTTTCCTTCTGTGAGGGTTCATGTATGTCTCTCTTAGGGTGATCTTTGTTTCCTAGCTTCTTTGGCAGTGTGGAATGTAGGTTGGTGATCCTTTGCTTTATGTATAAATCAGTAGCACAGTCACTGAGATTTATAATTAATAAATCGGACCTCCTGACACTGAAATGCATCTGTAAGGTAAAGGACATAGTTAACAAGACAAAATGGCAGCTCACAGAATGGGAAAAGATCTTCACCAACCCCACATCACCAGAGGACTGATTTTCAAAATACACAAAGAACTTAAGAAGTTAGTCACCAAAACACTAAATAATCCAGTTAAAAAATGAGGAACAGAACTAAATAAAAATTGGCTGAAAGACACTTAAGAAAGTGCTCAACATCCTTGGCCATCAGGGGAACGCAAGTCAAAACAATTCTCAGATACCATCTTACTTCTGTCAGAATGGCTAAAAGCTAAACCACTAATGACAGTTTGTACTGGAGAGGATGTGGAGAAATAGGCACTTCTCCACTGCTGGTGGGAGTGCAAACTTGTACAGCCACTTTGGAAATCAGTGTGCTGGTTCATCAAGAAAATGGGAATCAGTCTACCACAAGATCCAGTGATTCTATTCTTAGGCATATACCCAAATGATGTACATTCATACAATAAGGACATCTGTTCAAATATGTTTATGGCGGCATTATTTGTAATCGCCAGAACCTGGAAGCAATCTAGATGTCCCTCAACGAAGAATGGATACAGAAAATTTGACACATTTATACCATGGAGTACTACTCAGAGGAAAAAGCAAGCAAACAAATAAACAATGGAATCTTGAAATTCACAGGCAAATGTATGGAACTAGGAGAAACCATCCTGAGTGAGGTAACCCAGTCACAAAAAGACTAAAATGGTATGTACACATATATGGATTTTATACATAGAGCAAAGGATTACCAGCCTACTATAGTTTTGTAATATAATGTAAAATTGGGAGTGGTGAAACTTCCTGCAGTTCACTATTGTTCTGAATTGTTTTAGCTTTCTGATGATTTTGTTTTTCCATATGAAGATGAGAATTGTACTTTTAAGGTCTGTGAAGAATTGTGTTGGAATTTTGATGGAGATTGCATTGAATTTGTACCTTGTTTTTGCTTGAACGCTTTTACTATGTTAATCTTATAACTTCATGAGCATGGGAGAACTTTCATCTTCTGATATCTTTTTCAATTTTTTTCTTCAAGGACTTTAAGTTCTTGTCATGCAGATTTTCACTTGCTTGGTTAGAGTTACCCCAACTTTTGTATTTATTGTGGCTATTGTGAAGGGTGTTGTTTCCCTGATTTCTTTCTGAAATCACTTGTAATTTGTATTTAGGAAGGCTAGTAATTTTTTTGTGAATTAATCTTGTATCCAGCAACTTTGCTGAAAGTATTTATCAGCTGTAGGATTTCCCTGATAAAGTTTTTAGGGATAATAATGTATACTTTCATATCATCTGCAAATAAAGATACTTTGACTTCTTCTTTTCCTATTTTTATTCCCTTATCTTCTCCAATTATCTAATGGCTGGAGCTAAAACTTCAAGTTTCATATTGAATAGATATGAACAAAATGGGCAACCTTTTCTTGTTCTTGATTTTAGTGCAATTTCTCCGAGTTTCCCTCCATTTAAGTTGATGTTGGCTATGGGATTTCTGTAAGCTAACTTTATTATGTTTTGACATTTAGGTACGAGGTTCTTTTACTAAGAATCTGCCCAAGGCTAAAGTGAAGAGTTTTTGGATTAATTCTGTTGGCAGAGGAAATCTCAAAACAGTCTAGTATAGACTCTGTCATGTGGTTATTAACAGTAACTGTAATGATGACCTAAAATAAAAAGGAGCAAGTTGAGCAGGGAAAATTACAAAATGCAAACTTTAAGGAGAAAAGGGGCATCATAAAGTGAAATGGATCTAAGTCCTATGATCGAGGAGATAAACAATTTAAGAAATAGGTGACTTTAGGGCAAGATCCCACCCAGTTAAGTTTCCATCTTGTGAGATGGCTTGGAGCCATGTGTGGTGCACACATTTTTAATCCTAACACTCAGAAGGCAGAGGCTGGCAGATCTCTGAGTTTGATGCCAACATGGTCTACCGATCAAGTTTCAGGACAACTAAGCTCAGGCAGTGAAAGACAGAAAGCTGTTGAAGATGTATTTGAATAAGAAGGCCGTGTTCCACAGAACTTGGCAGCTTTGGCCATGTGGTTCTGCCTTTACAGTTAAAGAGAGAAGAAGGGAGCTATGATCCGTATTTCATCATTATGCTCCCTTCCTTTTACTTTGGAACAGTAAAGCCTGTCCTGTGCAATTGTATGTTGGAAGTATGTGGTCTGTTTTTTGACATTAATTTTATAGGGGATCATAGTGAAGAGATTGCAAGAATCTCAGAAGAGACTTTGAACTTTGGACTTTAAAACATTATTGGGACTGTGATAGACTATGGGGACTTTTGAAGTTGGGTTGAATGATTTTTTTTGCATTATTATGCAGCTATAAATATTTGGGGGCCAGGGAGTGAAATATGTGTTTTGAAAGAAAATGGTTCCCAAAAGGAGTGGCACTAATAGAAAGTTTGACCTTTTTGGAAAAGTTGTGGTCTTGTTGGAGGAAGTGTGTCACTGTGGAGGCAGGCTTTAAGGTCGATTAAGACACTGCCCGGTGTTTCAGACTACTTCCTGTTACCTCAACATGTAGGACTCTCAGTACCATGTCTGCCCGCATGCCACCATGTCCCACCATAATAATAAGAGACTAAAACTCCGAACTGTAAGAGAGCTACTCCAATTAAATGTTTTCCTTTATAAGAATTGCCATGATCGTGGTGTCTCTTCACAACAATAGAATCCCTCACTAAGACAGGTATGTCTTTGTATCCTTAATCTTTTCCAGGACTTTATAAGATGTTTATCTTATTCTCTAGTTCTGTGTATTTGATTCTATTTGTTTGTTTTTCTGGTTTTTTGTGGCAGGGTTTCCTCTGTGGCTTTGGAGCCTGTCCTGGAACTTGCTCTGTAGATCAGGCTGGCCTTGAACTCACAGAGATCTGCTTGCCTCTGCATCCCAAGTGCTGGGATTAAGGGCATGCACTACCAGCACCTGGCTTCTATTTGTTTTTTATCATTCTCCCCTTATTTCTTTTCCAGTTTGCACTTTTGGGCCTGTGGGTTATGTTTTGTTTTTGTTACTTTAAATATATATGTATATATATATATATATTTACTATATATTAAATATATGTTATATATTATATAAATTTATTATATATATTAAATATATACATAGATATAAATTTAAATTTGAAACAAGCTTGCTTTACATGTCAAACCCAGTTCCCTCACTCTCCTGTCCTCCCCTGTTACCCACACTAATCTCCATCCTGACCCCTTTCTGCTCCCCAGGGAGGGTTAGGCCTTTCATGGGGAGTCTTCAAAGTCTGACATATCATTTGGAGCAAGGCCCAGGCCCTTTCCCATGTGTCCAGGCTGTTAGAGTATCCCTCTATGTGGAATGGGCTCTCAAAATCCATTCATATACTAGGGATAAATACTGATCCACTACCAGAGGCCTCATAGACTGCCCAGTCCTCCCAACTAACACCACATTCAGGGAATTTGGGTCAGTCCTATGCTGGTTTCCTAGCCATCAGATTCGAGTCCATGAGCTCCCCCTTGCTCAGGTCAGCAGTTTCTCCAGCCTGGTCTTGACTCCTTTGCTCATCTCTCCTCCCTGTCTGCAACTGGATTCCAGGAGTTTGGCTCAGTGTTTAGTTGTGGGTATCTGCTTCTGTTCCTATCAGCTACTAGATGAAGGCTCTAGGATGGGATATAAGGTAGTCATACATCTCATTATTGGGGAAGGACATTTAAGGTAGCCTCTCCACTATTGCTTAGATTGTTAGTTGGGGTCATCTTTGTAGATCTCTGGACATTTCCATAGTGCCAGATTTCTCTTATAACCATAATGGCTTCCTCTATTATGGTGTCTCTTTTTCTTGCTCTCCTCTATTCTTTCCCTGACTCAATCTTCCTGCTCCCTAATGTTCTCTCCCCTTCTCTTTCTCCTAACTTCTTCTCTCCCCATCTGCTTGCCTGCTCCCAATTTGCTGAGATCTTGTCCCCTTTCTACTTTTGTGAGGGTCCATGTATGTCTCTCTTAGGGTCCTCCTTGTTTCCTAGCTTTTCTGGTGGTGTGGATTGTAGGCTAGTAATTTTTGTTCTATGTCGAATATGTATACATGAGTGAGTCATGCCATGTTTGCTTTTTTGTGACTGGATTATCTCACTCAGAATAGTTTCTTCTAGTTCCATCCATTTGCCTGTGAATTTCAAGATTCCCTTGTTTTTTTTCCTGCTGAGTAGTATTCCATTGTGTACCATGTTTTCTTTACCCATTCTTCAATTGAGGGGCATTTAGATTGCTTCCAGGTTCTTGGCCTGTGTTTTGTGTTGCACAGATGTGTGCATGCTTTTCATATTTGTGGGCTTACAAGTGTGCATGTAAGACACCTGAAGTTGATGTATGGATTCATCATTCACTGCTCCTTTACCTTATTCACTGAGGTTGGGTCTTGTAATCAAACCCAGAGCTGATGGATATGAATTGTCTTCCCAGCCAGTTTTCACTCAGGGTCCTAGATCTTTGCCTTTTGAGGGAGGTTACACTTGTAGGAAGATCAATTACCTACCTGCAATTACATCCATTCTATGAATCTGAATTTGGTTCCTCACACTTTCATGGTAAGCATCAACTGAGCATACACCTTCTCCACACCTGCCAATCTGTTACTAAACATAAACTAGGGTGCTGGGGACTTGAAAACAACTTATAGACAACTTGGTGTATATGGCTCGAGTCATTAAAAATTATTAATGATCAGACAGAAAATTGCAATTCTTAAACATCCATGGAGAGACAGTCTTGCCCTGAGATTTCACTGTGCTAGTTAGGTTTCAAGATTTCTTTACAAAGTGGTCATACGATTTTAAACCAAGGCTAAGAGTTCACATGTTAATCCTGAATGCTGTGTGGATCTGTGTTTCTGTAAAAAGAGCTCTCCATGTTTCATGGCTGCCTAAACTGCTCTACTAGAAAAATCACATGGGTTCATTGTATAAAATTCATATTTTTATTTAGGGGGGCTGATGTCATTGATCTCTGATGTTTTAAGGAAGTTTTAAGGAAAACTTCAGTTTATCCTTAAAATCTGCCAAGATTGGTAACACAGACTTCAGTCATCTTCCTGTTCCCATCCACTGTCTTGGGCTTTACTTCTCGAGTCTCTCTGGCTGCACAAGTAGGTACATGCTAGTCTTTGTGCAATCAGTCTCTACTTCAATGACATGGAGGGTTCCAATTTTTTTTTCTTTTTTGCTTATTAATGTAAAAGCTCCCACCTGCTTCTCAAGTTAAAGAAAGGCATCAAACTCTGTCTTTCTGTTCTCAGGGCTTTTATGAATTCTTCCCTTTTGTACTTATTTACTATGCCTCACAATGGTCTTATAAAGAGATAAGCTAAGCATGTATACTTGAAATATTTCCTTGAATCAAACTTCAATAATCATGCTTTGAAAAACTCTCCTGAGTGAGGCAATTGGTAACGTGCAACATAACAGATTGGATCTGGGGATAAGGGAGATAGGGCAGTGTTGGATAATCCTCAACTGACTGGCCTTATAAATTGGGAAAATTTTTATGTGTTGCACTGAAGAGAAGAATTGAAAGGGAAGAAACTGTTTTGCTAGGGAAAGATAATGCATGTAGTTTTTTTTTTTTTTTTTTTTTTTTTTTTTACATGTCCAGTTCTATAGGAAAGCCAAGGGAAGAGCTCTGGTACGGAAGCATCCCTCTGTGAGCCATTAAATCATTGATTCATTCATCAATTTGCTTTTATGAAGCATCTTTTAAATGCATGTCAGGACAAAAAAATGAAAGTATCTTACAGAGGACAGAAACAAATACCAAGCAGGGATGATAAGGTATTGTAAGTACAATGATAGGTGACATTCATAGTGCTATGTGAACTCATAGGAGGGCCACCAATTCCGGACCTAGGCGATCAAGGGAGGAGTTGACATTTAGGCTGCAATTTAAGGATGAATTGGATGAGCCTGGCTGAGGAGTCTAGAGAGGGAAGTTGTTTTAAAAAGAATGAAGAGTTACTGGGAAGGCTGAGCCAAAAGGAAACTCTGCTGAGAATGTTTATATCACTGGCTTTTGATAGGAAGGAATTCATGAGAGGAGGCTGGAAAGGCAAACCGGAGTGAGGCAGTATAGAGTCTTATACACAGGGGGACTCTAAATAATCATCGTCAAAGAAGGTTTGAAACTGGTTGTGGTGCTGTGAATGAGAATGGTTCCCATAGGCTTACTTGGTTGAATGCAAGTTGGTTTAACTGTTTTGGGAAGTAAAGGATGTGTTCCATACCCCCTACACACTCACACACACACACACACACACACACACACACACACATCTCTCTCTCTCTCTCTCTCTCTCTCTCTCTCTCTCTCTCTCTCTCTCTCTCTCTCTCTCTCGCTGTGTCTGTCTGTCTCTTTTTCTGCTTGGCAGTAGTTGTCTCAATGTGTCAGTGCCATGCCTGCCTGCCTGCCTGCTGACTTCCATTCTCCCTTACATTATGATGGTGGTCTCACCTTAGAAACTGTAAGCAGTCCCCAATTAAATGCTTTGTTTTACAAATTACCTTGGTGTCTCTTCATAACAATAGAAAAGCAATAAAGGCACTGGTGATAGATGACATCATTAGCATCCTCTACCTTTGATCAGCATCAGAATTACCAATGAAACTCCTACTGTATACAGCACAGCATATAATTTCTTTCAGTAAATTATCCAGTAAACCTCACAGTATTTGAAAGTTGATCCTTGTCTTTTCTCTTGCTCCAAGATGCCTCAGACATAAGCATTACATAGATTAAGTCATGAGATTTGCTGAGAAATTATGAAAAACATTTTTTTTAAATCCAGAATGACACCATTATTTTTTAATTCTGTTTTTGAAATTTCAGTATAGGAGATACAAGAGTAAAACTTGGAAGCTTAGCAAGCAATAAAGGCAATATTTTTCTGCACATGGCCTTTGAATTTTGCTTATAGTAACTTAAGAACAGAGAAAAGATTTCAGATGCAGTTCTAGAACAGGTAAATCTGAAAATGAGAAAAAGCAGTTAGAGAAATGGGAGGTAACTTCAAGATAGCGTAGATTCCATCTTAACACAGCCAAATGGTTATCATAAAGACAACAAACTAAGACAAATGTTCACAATGATGCAGGATAAGGAAAATCTCTACACACTACTGGTGGAAATGCAAATAGGTTCTATCATTACGGAAATCAGTAAGGAGGTCTCTCTCTCTCTCTCTCATACACACACACACACACACACACACACACACACACACACACACACACACACTAAAAATAAACTAGCATATGACCCAGATATACCCCTCTTGAAGAAATTCCCTAAACCATCTTATCATAGAAACATGTGCCTACTAGTGCTCATTCTAGCAGTGTTCTCATTAACCAAAACATAGATCAAACTACATACCTACCAACAGATGAACAGACAAAGAGAAGATGGCATATATACATTATGGAGATGAAGTCATCCATAAAAAGTAAAATTATGTTTTTTTTATTTGGAAAATAGGTGAAACTCAATTTTATCACATGGTGAAAGTGTAGAGAATCACCCAAGTTGTCCCATGACCTCCATACTCATGCTGAGACAGTCTTAAAAGCTTTAGAAAATAGAGATGATGGTAGGGTAAGGAAGGAGATGAGTAAGAGAGGAGAAGTGGTTGAAGAAGACAGGGAGAATATAGAAGTAGTATCATCAAAGTACACAATATCCTTGAAGAAATGCTTCTTACACCCTAGAATTCTATATAATGAATATATGCTAATGAACTTTTAAAAGAGGATTACTATTGAACAGAGAATTGGAGGTTGTCAGGATATGTCATAGAACACACAGAAGAAGTATGAAAAGCCTTTGAAGCACCTGCTCTCAGCTGGTGAAAAACAAGGGGAGGGAATATTAGATGGGGGAAGGGATAGAATTATCAGAGAGATAATGCACTATGGATTTTGAGGTGTAAGTATTAACAATATGTGGAGCAGGTTTCTTGGGCCTGTATATATTCTTGTTCAATAAAAGTGTTCTGAAATTTATGAGACACTTCTCTGATAAACTGGAGGTTGATTCCTAACTTCCAGAGTATGGAGGACTAATGGCAGCATGTTCTGGAATGAATGTCTCCAATGACCCTTCTCATGCTTCTGCTAGGGCCATTTTAGTCTTCTGGGAAGACTGACTCTTCTGGAGAGTTTATGTGTTCATACTTTCTTAAAATATACATACATAAACGATGAAAACATGCTATTATGTTGACCACCTCTAGAAAAGAGACAAGAATAATTTGTTATTTTAGTGCTTTAATTAATAACAGAATAGAGATTTTTCATTTCCAACTTTAAATTACTTCCTGTTCTTCATCTGGGGTAGGGGTTTTGAACTGACTGCTTAGGTAATTTAATACAAACTAATTTTAATAATTTACTAGAAAATTTAAACAGAAAAGCTTATTAACAATTTTTATTGTTTTATTTCCACATTTGACACTGTCCTAAGTTTTTTTACATACCTTATTTTCTTTAAGCCTGGAGATATAAATGAATTAATTATTGTGTTAGCAATCATTATCAGTCAACACACTGGAAATCTTAAGATAATTGTTATTATAATATTCTTTTGTTTTAATTTTAAGAAGTGTAAGTATGCCTACGTTATTTCCAAGGAAACCCATTTGAGGTATGTAGCACTTTATAAATGGAGCTATTTTTAAAAGAAGAAAATTCAATTAAAGACCAAGATAAAGACTCAAATGAAAAATAAACATTTTGAAGTTCAGTAATATTCTCATGAATATATGCAAAATTCTAATCATCTGTATTTACAACAGAAATATTCACCTATGCCCTCCTTCACTCATGCTGTGGAAAAACACTTAGTTAGTCTATATAACACAATTTAACAACCATTTGAGGGAAGCCATATCATCTTCCATATTAGAATAACAATACACTTTTCTGGTAGGTTCATATCCTAATAGTTTTTAAGGCTTTGATTCTGGAATTTGATTCTGACTTTAAATCCTCTTTTATTAATTAGCAGATACATGTTTTTGGGTAAATATCCTGACCTAGCCAATATTTAAATTTTTATGTGTAAAAATAGATCAAGCTTAACACTTATCCTACCAATTTGTACAAATTAGGTAAGGTAATATATACTAAGGTAATATATATATATATATATATATGTATATATATATATATATATACTGCAAATAATGTGCATATACCTCTATCAAAATATTCTTAAAACTGTTTTAGATATTTAATTAAATTTATAGGGATAAGTTAATGAGTTAATAATTTTTCAATAAATATCTTATGCTTTAAAATAACCTGCTTTATAGGAGTTTCTACAATGGGCATCAGAAGCAGGCACTTGTCAAAATGAACTTTCTCCTCTACTGAATCTGAAACACAACAAAGTCAGCTCAGAAATTGTGCTGGGTAGCAGGGATGTGTCTTCCTTGTCAAAAAATTCAAAAGAAGATGTCATTATTACCTTTAAGAAGTTTATGACCCAGTTGAAAGAATGCACATCAACACTATAAGCAATGGAAAACTCATTTATGGACACCAGAAAGAGAAAATGAATAGAGACTGGGCTGGCCTGGCATAAAGATGATGGGCCTGAAAATTTTCAATGCAGATTATTCTCTGCATGTTCGGTCAAGCAGGCCCTGTCCGAACAGTTGTCAGAAGTGTGAGTTCAAACTTTTTTGCCTCACAATCCAGCTAGATTTTCTATTCTGTTATTACTCAATAATAGAATAACAATTATTCCATTATTACTAATTATAAATTAGACAGATTTTACATTTATATAGTGACTTATGTGAAACTTCACATATTTTCATACTTATTGTAAGAAATTATATTTATTTTTTCTTCAGAATAAATAAGGAGAATCCACTGTGTTAAATGCTGCCAAAAAAACAGTATATTATATTGACATTAATTACTAGTGGAGTTTTATTAGGCAGTAACTCTGTTTTTGTTAGACAACAAGAACATTTCCATTTGATTCTGTTAAATAATTAAATAATGTGAATGGCTGTAATGGTAACTTTATGCCTATAATTTTTTTCCAGATAGTTCCACAGATGACAGGGTTTAATTAGTGCTAATAAGCAATTCCTAGTAGACAAGGTCAGGACAGATAGAATAAAAATTCTTAATCTTTGGTGTTTTACTGTTCTTTGTGTTTACTCTGGGGTTGAATCTAGAGCTTCGGGTATGTGGTATAGCACTCTGCCATTGAGCTAGATCCACCAGCACTTGGCTTTTATTCTTTAATAATCACTGGCTTGGTGCCTAACTCCCCTCTCCATGCTGGAGTTTGATCTTCACAGTTATTATGAATGCTGTCATAAACACCGTGAGTTCATCTGACTGTGTCCTGAAGATGCTCTTTCCTTGAGGTCATGATCTGCCTCTGACTCCTAAATTTGTTCTGATTCCTATTTCACAATGGTCCTTGGGTCCTGGCTGAAGGAGCTTTGAAACATGTCCCATTTAGAATTGAGCTTTCTACATTCTCCTGTTCTCTGCACCTTGATAAGTTGTGGGTCTGTGTTATTATCCACTACAAATAGAAATTTCTATCATGAGGATTGAGTGAAGCTTTATTCTATTGGTATAATGGTATACTATTAAGATTGGTTTGGTCATGTGAAGGTGGTGCATTACTTTAATCCCAGCACTCAGGAGGCAGAAGCAGGCAAGTTCAAAGTCAACCTGGTCTATAGAGTGATTTCCAAGACAGCTAGGGCTGTTACACAGAGAAACCCTATGTCAAAAAACAAAATCAAAAACCAAAAAATACCCCAACCCCCCCAAAACCAAACCAACCAACCAACCAACCACACAAAACAAAACGCAAGTTGCTTTGATACAATTTTCATTTAGTAGAGAATAGTAGTAATACTACTAATAATAGTAATAGGTTCTTCCCTAGGGCTCATGACCTGACTAGCCATAGGATCTTGGCCTGATAACTGTGCCAGGTATTGGTTTCACTTTGTAGACCAGGTCTTAAGTCCAACAAGAAAGTGATTGATTACCCCATGCATGTGCTCCCAGTGTGCACGGATTGCCAAGCCTGTCACTATTGTCACACACAGGATTCTGAGCTGGGTAACAGGGATTATTACTGTTCTCCTCCCATAGTGTGAGAAGCATGTCCAGCACTATGAACCTAGCCAGTAAGGATGACACTTCTGGATGAGTACCATCTTGATTTCCCCATGTTCTAGAACTCAAGTATGTCTTCAGCAAGATCATCTTACCACGACGTTCTTAAGGGTAACCAACAGCATTGAAGTTAGCCTATATAGTTTCTGGGAGAGGGGAGAAATAACAGGTTTTCTAAGAGTATAAATCCTGGTACATTGAATTGACCTCACTCCAGTGGCAGGCTATACATCTAAGAATATATAGGCAGCACAAATTCGACAAGGTAGGTTAACAGTAGGGACTAGAGAAATGGCTCAACAGTTAGTATTTGTTGCTCTTGCAAAGGACCCAGGTTCAGTTCCCAGCACACACCACAGAAGGGCCATATCCACATCTAACTCCAGTTTGAGAAGGATCTGATGCCATCTTCTGACTTTTGCAGGCACCAGCCATGCATGTGGTATATATACGTATTATATATCAAATAAGATAAAAACAAATCTTTAATAAACAAAACAATTTAAAGTACATTAAGTAGGATAGGTTGGAAAGGAGGAGTGTATCGGTGGAGTTGGGGGATGGGAAGTGAAAGTGATCAAAACACATTCTATAAAATTCTTAAATAACTATATACACACACTCACACACATATAATCACACACACATAATTGTAGAAACTCTTCAATAGTTTTTGTTGATGTTAAGTATGCCAATTGAGTTTTAAACCACAAATTGAAATTAAGAACATAAAATATTAATTCAAAACTAAGAGGAATAAGTAAAACCCTTTTATATAAAGTAACTATCTTCCAAAGCAAACAAAGGGTAAGTAATGTGGAGTAAAAGGTGGTTCCAATTTACTCGTTGCAAATACTTTTAACCTATTTATTTCACTTGGGCTGCTATAACAAATCTGTGGCCAAACTGCCTTTTAAATATTTATTTCTATACATGTAGACAAATGCTACTCCCAACCTTAATCAGAGGTGCCTGCTTTTTCAGTGAGTAGTGATAAATGCAGGGGTGAATAATTGTGCAAGGTACTTGCAGTAAGCAACAATTGAGTGCTTACCTCAAAACAGGATTTTTATACTCCCTCAAATTCCCAGGAACCATCACAAAAGAGAGGATTGCAAGAATGTGAGAGTAATTAATAAATGGGACCTCATGAAAATAAAAAGTTTCTATAAGGCAAAAGGCACCATCAATAGGACCAAACAGCAGCCTATAGAATGGGAAAAGATTTTTACCTACTCCACATCTTACAGAAGGCTAATATCCAAAATATATTAAGCACTTAAGAAACTGGGGCTGGAGAGATGGCTCAGAGATTAAGAGCACTGGCTGCTCTTCCAGGGGTCCTGAGTTCAATTCCCAGCTACTACATGGTGGCTCATAACCATCTATAATTTGACCTGATGCCTTCTTCTGGCATGTCAGCAGAACACTGTATATATAATAAATAAATCTTTAAAAAAAAAAGAAAAAAAGAACGTAAGAAACTAGACATCAACAAACCAGATAATCCAATTTAAAAAACGGAGAACAGATTTAAACAGAATTCTCAACATGGATTCTCAAATGGCTGAGAAATTACTCTGAGATTCCATCTTATACCTATCAGAATGGTTAAGATCAAAAACAAAAGTGACAGCTCACACTAGTGAGGATGTGGAGCAAAAGGAACACTCCACTATTGCTGGTAGGAGTGCAAACTTGTACAACCACTGTGGAAATCAATATAGTGGTTTCCCAGAAAACTGGGACTCCATTAACCTCAAGACCTAGCTATACCACTCTTGAGCATGTACCCAAAGGACACGCCATCCTTCCACATGGACACTTGTTCAGCTATGTTCATAGCAGCTTTATTAGTAATAGCCAGAAACTGGATACAACCTAGATGTCCCTTTACAGAAGATTGATGAAGAAAATGAGATACATTTACACAATGGAGTATTACTCAGCTGTTAAAAAAATAACAACATGAAATTTATAGTCAAATTGATGGAACTAGAAAAAAAAATTATCCTGAGTGATGAAACCCAGACTCAGAAAGACAAACATGGTAAGCACTCACTTTTAAGTATATATTAACTGTAAAGGATAACCGTGCTACAATCCACAGCCCCAGAGTAGCTAAGTTACATGGAGGGTTCAAGGGGAGATGTATGATTTCCCTGTGAAGGAGAAATAAAACAGATATTGCAGATGGACTACAAGCTGGTGGGTTTGACAACAGGAGGGATCGTGTGGTGGGGTGGAGAGCACAGGGAGAGACTACAGGAATGGAGAGGCATTTTGGGGGCGAGGTAGAAATTTAGTGCAATGAAAACTCCCAGGGATCTGAGGGTGACCTTAGCTAAGAGACCTAGTAATGGGGGGATATTGAGCCTGAACCAGCCATGATGGGAGATGTTATTCAAGTAGAATGGCTGGGTGTGGTGGCACACACCTTTAATCCCAGTACTCGGGAGGCAGAGACAAACAGATCTCTATGATTTCAAAGTAAATCTGGTATACAGTAAATTCCAGGACAGATAAAAGTTACACACACACACACACACACACACACACACACACACAAACATGGTCTCAAAATATGTAAAATTAAAGTAAAAGAAATAGACTAATAAAAAAAAAACCACGTAAAGGTAAAAAGCACAAACTTTGGATACTATACATGATTCCGTTGTCTTTAAATTATTTAACTGCTAAGAAAATAACAACAACTGATAAAAGATATGCTTCTGGATTAATTCAATTTATATATTTTAAAAATGCTTTGACTCCAAAATTTAAGCCTAAGGACAAGTTACTGGGAAAAAGGATTTCTATTTTTGTTTCCACAAAAAATGAAAAGCTGTGGATTCCTTCCAGACTTATGTGGTTTGATCAAGTGAGACCCCCTGAAGCAACGTCAATGGGACATTGCAACCTTGCAGACCACTACAGCCAGGATTTCTGGGTCTTCCTAGGATCCCCATGACAGCGCCCCCTACCAGCAGGAAGTAGTTTGGAAAGAACGACACCCAAATTCCCAAATATTGTTTATAAATGTTTGTTTTCATTTAAGTGGGCTTGGTTATAACTGGTTAATGACACAAGCAATCTTTTTAAATGTAAAAAGGGAATTATGGTATAGATATGACTGCTTTGTTTTGGAATGGATTTTCATTAATTAAAACAATTTAAGGTCAATTTTGTGATATGTATATTTCTCCTCTTGTTTAGGTATTATGTTTATATAGCTCATTAAAAAATGTAATGTATAATTTAGTACAGATTATAGAGTTACCTATGATAGTCAAAACTTAGAGTTAAGTTAGTTAGGATTTCTAGATATGCAGAGATGTATTTGAGATAAATAGACATTCTTCAAACCTTTCAAAGACCTACAGAATATGACATTTAAAATGGTTTAGGGTTTTTCTTGACAGTGAGGCACAACTACTCCTGGTAACACCACCTGCATCAGAAAAAAAGATGGACATCGAAAAAACACATTATGGAGTTTGTTTCTAATATGGCAAGACTGGCCATTTGGACAAGGTACTGCTCTTCTGGACTGTTTGACTTTATGCTGTGTAAACTGGACATACAGGACCCACAAAAAAGTGACTGCTGATTCAAGATGAACATTGCTACAGGATTCCTGCTTCATAAAAGAGGCTGCCAGACAGCCAGACAGTCTAGTCTATAGGATACAAAAAAAGTGACTGACAAACTGTCAATACAGATGGACAGTTTAAAGTTTCCTGCTTCATGAAGGAGTCTGGAGACACACTATGGCCTATGGGCTAAAGATAAAACATTACAAAAGAACTTCGGGTGACTGACCAGGCAGTGAGTTGTCTCTGTCATTTCTAGAGTTTATATATTATCCTTCTGTAGTCTTTAAAGGAGTTGAAGACAGATAGTTATAGTTATAGTTTTCCTTAGTTAGGATTAAAGATAATTTACATATAGAACTTTAGACTCATGAAGGTAGGATAGATGATATTTTCTTTAAGTCTTACAAAATGTTAATGGACTAAATATTGTTAACTGTTAGTCTTATTTGATAACTGTTGTATGGTATATTTTGCTATGTTAAGGTGCAAACCCTTCTTTTATTTTAGACAGAAAAGAGGAGTGATGGGAGATGTTATTCTGTAAATATGTTTATCATACTAGTTAATTAATAAAGCACTGTTTGGCCAATGGGAAAGCAAGATAGGCGGAGGTAGGAGACAAGGAGGAAAGAGGAAGTAGTAAGGAGGAGTCAGCATGTAGAGCCTAGAGGAAGCAAGATGCCCGGCAGCCGCTCTCCAGTAAGATGACCATGTGGAAAAACTTAGATAAGTAGAAATGGGTTAATAATTAAGACAGAGCTAGCCCATAAACAATGATAATAAGTGGCCAACAGCTTGTATCAAATACAGTGTCTCGGCGTGTTATTGGGGCTCGCGTGGTGGCGGGACCGGGCAGCTGGCAGGGAGGAACAAAGAGCGGACCCGACCGGCGTGTAAAAACCTGCCCATAACACAGCCATCTTCTGTAACGAGTCAAGGC
This sequence comes from Cricetiscus sungorus, assembly GCA_030556225.1. Taxonomy (NCBI): domain Eukaryota; kingdom Metazoa; phylum Chordata; class Mammalia; order Rodentia; family Cricetidae; genus Cricetiscus; species Cricetiscus sungorus. The sequence continues at coordinate 45,291,665 of JANBXA010000398.1, forward strand.
TTCCAGTGGAAGGATAGGGACATACAATTTAGCCACAAAACCTTCAACCTATAATTTGTTGTGCCTGTAAAATGTGCTGGGATAAAGGTAGTAGAAAATTTGTAGGAATGGCCAACTAATGACTGGTCCAACTTGAGACCCATGCCAGGAGAGCAAATCCTGACACTGCCTGGAGGGCCAGGAACCAGAAGATGGATAGCCCAGACTGGCAAAAAACAAACAGACAGACAGCATCTGCTATAGTTGCCAGCCAGAGCCTAGCATAATTGTCATGAGAGCTGCTCCACCCAGCAACTGATGGAAGCAGTTGCAAAGATACACAGCCAAGCATTAGACTAAACTCTTAGAATCCTTTGGAAGAGGATGAGGAAGGATTATGGGAGGCAGGGGGTTAAAAACACCACAAGAAAACCCACAGAATCAACTAATTAGAGTTCACAGGGGCTCAGAGAGAAATAACAATCACATACCCTCCATGGGTCTGTGCAAGCTCCTACACATATATGTTATGGTTGTGTAGCTTGGTGTTCTTGTGGGATTCCTAACAGTGGGAATGGGGGCTGTCTTTCACTTTTTTGTCTGCTCTTGGAACCCTTCCCCCACACTGGGTTGCTTTGACCACTCTTAATACGGTGGCACGGGTGAGGGGGCCAAGTCTTATTGCAAGTAGAAACTCCATGTTTGGTTGATATTCCTGGGAAGTTTGTCCTTCTTGAAGAGAAATGGAGGAGGAGTGGATCTTAGGGAGAGGGGAGGTGGGGACAGGTGCTGGGAGGAAAGGAGGGAGGGGAAACTGGTTGGGATTGGGAAGCAATATATGAAAGAAGGAAAAAAAAAGAGAGAGAAGAAGAGGATAGTGAAATGCTGTTTCCTAAGCACTAAATAGTCAATGCATTCATTATCTAACATCAGCTGTGTTTCCCCACAATGGGCCTATACAGTACTGGGCATAGCTACAGACAATCATGGATCAGAGAGGAGATTAAGGGACACTATTTCTTCCTGCTGTACTGTTTTTGGTATTGATGGATTCTGGGAAAGGGGTTGTCACTGTCTTTGTCATCAAATACCCAAACACTAGGGCTCATGCCTCAACATATGGGCACTAATTCACAGTTCAACTGGACTCTTGTAGTTTGTTTATTACAATAGAATATACATGCAGCATGGCATTTGCAAAGAAATGAAAGCAAAAAAGAAATTACAGATATTAATATGGTATTTCTCACAAAATTGGGAATCAATATACCTTATGACCTAGCTATATGACTCTTGGGCATATATGCAAGGATGCTCAATCATATCACAAAGCATAAATCCTTTGAGTATATGCCCAAGAGTCATAAAGTTTTGTCTTCCAATGGATATATCCCCACCTCTCTGAGGAACTACCACACTGTTACCCATAGTAGTTGTACAAGTGTGCATACCCACTAGCAATAGATGAATATTCCACTAACTCCATGTCCTCCTCGGCATGACCTGTCACTTGTTTATTGATTTTAGTTATTTAACTGCTGCAAAATGAAATCTCAAAGTAGTTTTTATTTATATTTACTTTTATATACATTACTTTTATTTAAAGCATGAAAGTAATTTTGAGTTTGTGGATTCCAGCCTGTAGCTTTAGGAAAGGTAGGGGTCCACAAAGTACACCGAATAACCACAGCACTTTTATAAAAACAAAAAATCTTCAAGTCCTAGTGACTTAAAAGAAAGCTTTTCTGTTTTCCTTTTTTTCTCCTCGCTGTAGCCCTTGATTTGAGAATCAGTTTTGTGGATCAGATACTATCCACCAGTAACTATAGCAAAGGGAGACAAAAGCCATTTTGGACTGATACTTAAGTCTTCCCCTCAATTCTGCAAGACACCTGTTATGCCTGCTTATGTTTTATGAATCAAGAAATTCATACAAACATCCATAAACATACAGGCATACACTCATACATTCTTTGCCTGAGTTCATGAAGGCTGAGTTTTAACTCTCCTCTGTAGCATGTTGTTTCCACCAGCCCGCCAGCCTGGGCCCACAGCCGCGCCAGCCCCAAATAACACTCAAGAGACTCTGTATTTGATACAATCCTGTTGGCCAGTTACCATTATTGTTAATGGGCTAGCTCTGCCTTAATCATTAACCCATTTCTACTTATCTAAGTATTTCCACGTGGTCATCTTATCGGGAGCTGCGGCTGGCGTCCTGCTTCTTCCCGGGCTTCATCTCGACTCCACCTACTACTTCCTCTTCCTCCTCCTAGTCTCCTAGCCCCACCTATCTAGTTTTCTATTGGCCACAGGGCTTTATTAACAGTATGAGAAACATATATACAGAATCACATCTCCCATCATCTCCTCTTTTCTGTCTAAAGTAAAAGAAGGGGTTTAACCTTAACATAGCAAAATATACCATACAACAGTTATCAAATAAGAATCACAGTTAACAATATTTAGTCCATTAACATTTTGTAAGACTTAAAGAAAATATCATCTATCCTATCTTTGTCAGTCTAAAGACCTATATGTAACTAATTTTTAATCCTAACTAAGAAAAACTATAATCATAACTATCTGTCTTCAACCCCTTCAAAGACCACAGAAGGATAATATATAAACTCTAGAAATGACAGAGACAATGCATTGCCTGGTCAGTCACCCGAAGTTCTGTAATGTTCCATCTTCAGCCCATAGGCCATAATGTGTGTCCAGACTCCTCAATAAGGCAGGAAACTTTTCTCTGTGTCCTGTAGACTGTCTGGCTGTCTGGCAGCCTCTTCCATGAAACAGGAATCCTGTAGCAATGTCCATCTTGCATCAGCAGTCACCTTTTTGTGGGTCCTGCATGTCCAGTTTCTACAACATAAAGTCAAACAGTCCAAAAGAGCAGTACCTTGCCCAAATGGCTAGTCTTGCCATATTAGAAGCAAACTTCATAACGAGTTTCTTCAATGTCCATCTTCCTTTTTGATGCAGGTGGTGTTACCAGGAGCAGTTGTGCCTCCCTGTCAAGAAAACCCCTAAATCATTTTAAATGCCATATTCTGTAGGTCTTTGAAAGGTTTGAAGAATGCCTATTCATCTCAAATACATCTCTGCATATCTAGAAATACTAATTAACTTAACTCCAAGTTTTGACTCTCATAGGTAACTCTCTATAATCTGTACTAAATTATACATTACATTTCTAAATGAGCTATATAAACACAATACCTAAACAAGAGGAGAAATATACATATCACAAAATTGACCTTAAATTGTATCAATAAAAGAAAATCCATTCCAAAGCAAAATATTCATATCTATGCCATAATTCCCTTTTTACCTTTAAAAAGATTGCTTGTGGTTAGAGCCACTTATAACCAAGCCTATTTAAATGAAAACAAACATTTATAAACAATATTTGGGAATTTGGACGTCGTTCTTTCCAAACTACTTCCTGCTAGTAGAGGGCGCTGTCATGGGGGTCCAAAGAAGACGCAGAAATCTTGGCAGTAGTCTGCAAGGCTTTGTCTCAACTGCTTTGAATGTTGGATCACCTGGGGAGTTGTTTCAGGGGGTCTGGCTTGATCAAACCACATAAGTCTGGAAAGAATCCATAGCTTTTCATTTTCTGTGGAAATAAAAATAGAAATCCTTTTCCCCAGTAACTTGTCCTTAGGCTTGAATTTTTGAGTCAAAGCATTTTTAAAATATATAAATTGAATTAATCTAGCAGCATTTCTTTTATTAGTAGTTGTTTTCTCAGCAATCAAATAATTTAAAGACAACAGAAGCACGTATAGTATCCAAAATTTCTCTGTGTTTTCCATCTTTACGTGGCTTTTTTATTATTCTATTTCTTCTACTTCTATTTTTACATATTTTGAGACAGGGTTTCTCTGTGTAACTTTTATCTGTCCTGGAATTCACTGCATACCAGGTTTACTTTGAAATCACAGAGATCTGCTTGCCTCTGTCTGCCGAGTGCTGGGATTAATGGCGTGTGCCATTACATCCATCCATTTAATTCCTTTTTTCTTTTTAAACCATTGTATCCCATTTCTTTTTCTCTCCCAAGCCAGCGTATTTTTTAAAACACAGTGTAAACCTTCATTGCAGCTCTTGTACACACCAATGAATTGTTAGCAGAGCTCTTTAAAAGCAAGGCGGTTTTTGCCGCTTATGCTAATTTTGGAAACCTCCCTTAAAGGAGCCGCGAAACTCTCTGTCTACAGCAAAACAAATCCAACCAAGAAAATGGTGCTACTAAGAAGTCTTGCTAGTCTCTGTTCCCTTGTTTCTAAAACTATTTTTTAAGCTTTTGTTAAGTTTTAAGCGAAAGTTCTCAATCCCGCTTCTGACACCATTATGTTATGGCAGGTCTCCCCGCCAGCCTCCTGGTCCTGCCGCCACGTGGGCCCTCTGGGCCCTCTGCCGTGCCAGCCCCAAATAACACTCAGAGACTCTGTATTTGATACAATCCTGTTGGGCAATTACCATTACTGTTTATGGGCTAGCTCTGTTTTAATTATTAACCCATTTCTACTTATCTAAGTATTTCCACGTGGTCGTCTTATCGGGGAGCTGCGCGGCAGGCTTCCTGCTCCTTCCCCGGGCTACATCTTGACTCCACCTACTACTTCCTCTTCCTCCTCCTAGTCTCCTAGCCCCACCTATCTAGTTTTCTATTGGCCACAGGGCTTTATTAACAGTATGAGAAACATATATACAGAATCACATCTCCCATCATCTAATAACATCTCCCATCACTCCTCAGGGTGGGTCATACAATATTAGTTGACAGTAGTACTGTCTTGATGGGAGATGTCATCTGTAAATATGTTTCTTGTATTGGTTAATAAATAAAGCCCCATTGGCCAATAGGAAAGGAAGATAGGAGGGACTAGGAGACAAGGAGAAAAGAGGACGTAGTAAGGAGGAGTCAGCATGGAGAGTCTGGAGAGAACAGAGGTCTGGACCCTCTAGCTGGTAAGATGAGACCACGTGGAAATACTTAGATGAATAGAAATGGGTTAATATTTAAGACAGAGCTAGCCGATAAGAAACTAGTAAATGGCCAACAGCATAACATCAAATACAGAGTCTCTGTGTATTATTTTGGGGCTGGTGTGGCTCTGGGTCCAGGGCAGGCAGAAAACCTTACTTCCTACACTGTCTACCATCCTAACAAACATTGATGTGCATATCTAATTCTATTGTGCCAAGTCATCAGACTTTATGATCTAGGTCAGAGTTTAGTAAAGTTATCTCTGTATTTAACTATAAACCTTCCCATTTCCTACTCTCATGAATTAATGAGACTCTGTAATAAATGGACATTCACTAAAGGGACACTTATGGAATACCTGTTAAAATATTTTTTAGATTTGTGCACGATACTGATGTGTCTTAGATTCCAAGAAAGTATGATCAAATGCTATGAAGCCAAATCAGACTAAGAAGGAATCCTTTCAGATAATCCACCCAAAGTATGAATACACTAAATAAAACCATTTTAACCCTAAAAAATCACAATAAAGTTACATATGTCCAGACAATATTTTGGAAATGGCTTTGAGATGGAGTCATCTTCAAAATTAGCCTAGTTGAACACTCAAATGATAACATTTCATACAGTTTTTACACTAGGGGTGCATGTTAGCTAATAAATAAAATGTCTAGTACTCAAAAAACAAGATATTCTTAAATAACTATAGACATGAAACTTCTATTTACTTTTTCCCTTGAGAGCCAACTCTGGTAAGAACTCTGCTGAATTTCTAATCTTCCTACATGAGACATTCACTCTAAATGATGCTCTATTGACTACTTTTACTGCAAAAGCCATTTTCCAAAACCAATTATGCTCACAGAAATATCTTGCAGATGATAACAAGATTATATGGTATAAATTGCCAGGATGTGGGTGATTGCTCTTACCTCCAAGAAACACAACTAAGCATTTGTATTTTATTTTTATTAATTTTAGGATCAAAGTCCCAAACTTAAAAACAGAGATTGGTTGAACACATAAAAATTTGCAGCACTGCATATTCTCACAGTGTAGTAAAAATTAATCAATGAAAAAGGAAGCTTGCCTTCAGAAGATGCTTCCTTTCTAAGAGTAATATTTTATTCTAATTAAACTTTGCAAAATCTCAGTAGGAGTACATAACGGACAAATGCTCCAGTTCGATAGATGAAAAAAAAAAAAGGCATAAACAAGCTAGAGGTCATACAATGAGTTGTTATCAGAGCCAAGGAGGTATAATGGTCTTCTTTTCTTCAAATATGGCCTCAGATGTGTAGCCATTGTGATCATGACTATACATTTGTAACTCTAGCAAAATTTAGAAAAACATCTTTGTCAAAACATGTAAAGGGAAGGAAATGAAATTTTACTTATGACCAAATTATCTTGGTTGGGAATAACAAAAGGCATTCTCACTAATATTTAGTTTTTTTTTTTTTTTTTTTTTACATTTAGCAAACATCTGTTGTCCAACCACAAATAAATGCAAATATAACTGCAATGCCAAGTAGCATTTGCACCACTATCCCGTTAAAAACTCTCATGTGTGAATGGGTGTTTAATTAGGCTGTATTAGATTAATCCCATGTCTCCATTGGTTGTAACAAATGAAAAGATAGTGTGCACTGTCATGGGGATAGACATTTAAAACTCAATGTAACTTTCATATTTTTCTGTGTGATCGGTCAGCGAGGACTTCCCTTTAATGAAAATTTGGTTTGTAAATCAGAAACTCTTCTTAATTTCAAGGAATCCAAAGCAGGGATTCTTTTTTTTTTTTTTAAAGGACTAACATCACCTTTGTTATTTGATATGTTAAAATAAGGTCCATAAGGGGCTGATCTAAACAATAAAGTTAGTATAAAATAGATAAAATGCTTGCTTCCTGGGCCTGTATAGTGATCCCAGCAAGCTTGGAAAGAACAACCTCATGCTTCTAATATGATAACATTGCCTACATTAGAAGTAGAATATTTGTTATAAAAGGTCTTAAATGTCATTTCTTAATGACATTTTCAGGTAATTTTAACCACTTTTAAAATCATTGCACATATATTATAATTATGACACACGAAAAATCTCACCTTCAGTTTAAACAATGATGGGGAATTAAATGTAAATTTAAGTAGTGAAACCTAATTTTTAAATCAGAAAAATTATTCCAGCCGACACGTGAGTTTTGCTTTGTCACTGTACTGTATCCCGTTCAGTAGAACAAAGACCGGATGCATAATGAGCCAATGCAAATGAAGTCAAATCAGCAAAACAGAGTGGGGGAGGGGAAGGTGTAAAATATGACAGTCGTGTAATGACCAGGGAGTAGAGAATTTAAATGTTTAATGCCTGCACATTCAGATTCATTTTCTGTCATCTCTTTGAATGGGTAGACTGAGGTGCTTGGCAGTCCAGAATGAAACATCATCCTCTAGACGAAAATAATCACTAATGTTATTTAAGCATGGATATGATCTGCACTTACAATCATCCTTTTCCTATTACTTTCCACTCCCCATGCCCCACTGTGGTAGGGGCATAGTAAGAAAGGTGGTCATAATTAGAGATAATTAGGGAAAATGCTCTAAGTATTTATTTGGAGCTTTCTGTCTTATGCTTCCGTACTGCATGCCAGCTTCCCATTTCCCAGCCATGATGGAAGCTCAGAACACAATAGAAACACAGCAACAATATGAATTGCAAATGCATGTATATCTTTCTGTACAACCTATCTTATTGACTCTTAATAAAATGAGTATCTGCTAAAAAATATCTTGAGCTGTAAATTGCTTTGCTGTTGATGACGGGCTTTGGAAAAACACTACACACATGCCTTACAATCAACTAGACAGACTTGTGTTAAACAGAATAGCTTAGTGCTTGTCTGCAATTTCTCCCCTCCCTCTCCAGAAAAGGAATGAATCTTCTTAATAATCTATGCTGCTTAGCATGTGTTATAACTGTGCATGTGAAAACGTGAGTATTTTATATACCCCACACATTAGGACTATAACAAGCCTTTATCATAATGTTCTCATATTTAACATTTTCTCTCCCTAGAGTGTGAATTGTCAAGAATATTAGCATTGAGGCCATTGAATGCAATGTCCTCATCACCCCATTTTTTTCTCTTATGCAATTCCAAAATATTGCTGTCTCAAAACATATCCATAAATTCATTTCACTGTCCAGGTGGTTTAGCACATAGTAATTAAATTGGAGCCATAAACAGTAAAGCATACACATGGACTTCTCTGATTTCAGTGTTATATTATAGTAGTGAATATTAATCTCTAGCAACAAATGCATTGATAATTTCAAAGGAAAATTCTTTTTTGTTGGGGGAGTATTTTTGTTGGGAGGAATTATTATAAAATAAGTTAAATTTCTGATTAGGGTGCTAATTAAATTATTCAAAAGAAAATTTCTTTATATTAAAAAGAAAAGAAAACAAAATTCCTGGCACTTGTAATGTGCACTAAAGGGCTTCTGTTAAAGGAGAAGTATGCCAGGCATGCATCTGGTCTGCATGCTGTGGGCTGGGGTAACAGGGGCTTGAAAACTCCTTGCTTTGTAGATATATAAGTGTTATATCTAGAGGAGGTATAAAATGTTAAACTTTTACCTTTGAACCTGTTAGTGAAATATCTAAATGTAAATGTGAATACAGTGAGCTTAATCAGTAAATTTGACCAAAAATTATGAACTTTTTTCTAAATGCATTCACATTTACATATACAGAAGTCCATATATGTACATAAATTAATTTTATTACATACATTTTATACAAACCGAATGTTCAGCAGTTAAAGTACTAAAAAAGTCAATCAAAATATTCTTTGTATCCTTAAGTCCATAAACCTCTTTACATTTTTTTTCCTTTAAAGAAACAGCTAAATTATGGAGATGTGGACAGCATTACAGAATATTTGCCAGGTATGTTTTGACTCCTATTTGAAATTCCCACAAGAATACAGGCACGGCAGTAATATAAACCATAGAAAGAGGCGAAAAAAGTAGAACACAGGGACTTGTAAATAAATCCATGAATATCAAGAAGCATAGACACTAAGATTATGCATTTTCTTCAGTATGGTTCTGTGCTTGTAAACTATAAGGCCAGAATTTGCATCGTTTGGTGTAGCAGATCCTGCTGAGGGAGGGAGAGGAAGGAGAAACTCAGAGAAGCTTGGGAGGAGGGAATAAGGAAGGGAAAGAATGAGGGAGGGAGGGAGAGAGGGAGGGAGAAAGGGAGAGAGTCAGAGAGAGAAAGAGAGGGAGGGAGGAAGAGGGAGAGAGAAAGAGGGAGAGGGAGGAGAGAAAGAGAGAGAGAGAGAGATCCAGACACAATACCGCATAATAATGGTAACATTCCTGCATGTCTAATGGCTTAAATATGTTCAGTGCCTCACTCTAGCCCTATGCCACAGCTGATGTCAAAGAACTATTTAATATTTTATCAACAGTTCTCCTTTGAACCACAAATATGTATGTGTGTATACACATATATGTATATGTATACATTTGTATGAATCATCCAGGGTTTTATAAGCATGAGGAAAATGAAATCCCTGAATGGCAAAATTTTAAGCCACATAATATTTGTAAATATCCCACATTTAGCAAGATTCACACTAATTTTCAATGAGTCTTACATTATTTACATGTTAGAAACATCAACATGTCCTATTTACCGAAGAAACATATACTCACATTTTATCTTCTTATTAAACAGTAAGAATGTATAACTTTATTTATTAATGTAAATTCAATCACTGATTGAATTATGATTATAATACCAGTTGGACTTCTAGGTAGTTATTGTGGAAAACATTGTTTTCTTGTTTGACGGATAGTCTGCTTGTAACAAAGAATGACTGAATTGTCTTAACAAAGAAGATGAAGGCTGTATATGTTGGTTACAATAGAATAACCACCTCCCAGATCTCTTAAATCCACAATATATGTAGTGTGAGTCCTGAGTGGCTTTTGTTTTCAATGTCTTTTGTAAGCTTTTAGGGTTTTTTCTGCATCAAATGTCAAGTTAATTTACAGGGCGCTATTACTGATATGTTTCCTTGGTTTGTGGTTTTCTGTGAAAGGCAGGCAGCTGAGACCAAGTCTTAGGCTAGGGGGAGGGGCAGCTGAGCCCATAACACATACACTGTGCCAGAGTCTGTAAATTGGCTGCCTGTATGACAGCAGGCCCAGGGAAACCTCTATTCTTCATTTGCATGCTGAAGAATATCCAGGATTAAACCGGACTGATTTTCATACAGGATTTAGACCTGACATTTATTATTCGGTTCACAGACCTCTTGAAGGAAAGTTTGTTTTCCACTCATAGATGAAAAATCTTCCAAGATAAATAAAGACGGGCTTAGCAGTAACAGGAAATAAATATCTTTCCTGTATTCCTTATGAATTTATCTTATATGATTAACAGACAGATGTTTGCTACCAAATTGTTATATTTCGCTCTTTAGCATTTCCAAAGGAAAATATCTATCAAGGCCTCTCTCAGTGTTTATACAAAATGTATTCATTTAATTCTGGAAGTTGAGTTTTCATAAATAAATTTAAAGACAGACATTTGATTTTCAGAACAAATTAAAACAACACTGGAGCAGTAAAATACTCTGAGATGCTTAATTTTGCATCTGCTCCATGTGTTTCTATGGGGATACAGGAAATTTAGGTTCTATCATAAGCCTTATTTGCACAGTTTTAAACAAAACATGAAAATTACAAATGAATGCTTCACGTGAGCCCTATCTGCTAAATTTATAACCCAGATAGTTTGTTTTCATTGCTAATAGATTTACAAAAATATTTTGATTCTTTTACCATTTAGGTATTAATGGCTTTTGCAGAGAAACACTTATAATTCAACATGATGGTGGTATTTTTATTGAGCCAAGATTTAATTTCTAATATAGAGCAAAACATTTCATAACACAGTACCAGTATGAAAAAACATGACATGGTTGCTTTCTTCTTTCTGGAATACTGTTCTATGTGGCTAGAAAAAAAACTGGAAGTGATGATCAGGCAAGGCCAGAAGAAGGCTGAGTCCTCATGCATTAAAAAACAGAGTAGAGTTTTCAAATGGATTGAAAATATACTTTATACATTTAATAAGCATAAGGTAGAATAATATAAATGTTAGCAATTAAATAACACTATTGTGTCTGTCAGCGCTTGTGGAGGAAACAGTATAAAATCTGACACTTATTTGAATTTTTAATGTGTTAATGAAACTTTTGAAAATGGATTCTGATATTTGATTTCTTTATGGTTGTTATACTAAATTTATAAAATCTAAAATGTGTACAATATAGAACATCTTCTCTGGAATATTTTTTGTTCTAATACTGCTTTCATTGTAAACGTGTGCAGATCAACTTGTGATTATACTCAGAAGTATTTATTTTAAAGTTTTAGACTTTAATAGTTTAGACTGCATTAATGTACTGCTTTTAGGGAACTATCTGTATTATATATATGAATCTGTTTATTAACTGCAGTTAATAAGTGAACATGATGAGTCTGTCTTGTTTTACCTTAATTTAATTCACACGAACTCAAGAACACATACACACACAATCTAACTCAACTAAATATAAGTACAACCAAAGAATAGAAGTTATTGCTGTAAGATGATCTTCATCATCTTTTGAGGAGAAATATTTCAGAATTATATATGTATGTTTCAAATGTTGACATAAACATTATTGTAAACTATGTCTACATATGCAAACTGAAGAAAATCAAGTCAGTCATTTGAAAAATTCATGATAAATCTTTCACTTTTATTTGCAATGAATAGTTGAGGCACATGTGCTTTACCCTTGAATTGTACAATTGTATCAATTCTTTAGTTTGTGCTATACACATGTGTAGATATAACAATTGTGTGTTTGCTGAAAGTGGCATTTAAAAAAAATCCAAATTTTAAAAAAATGCATTCTTTTACAACGTTGTTAATTTATGTGTCTACTATACCACCAAGTTTGTTTATTAATCATACTGGGACTTTAACAAGGGGCAAAAGTTTAATGTATTTTCCTAAGTAATCATTTTTAAAGCAATAAATGGTGATATTTAGAGATGAAACATATAGTTACACACATGTCATACCACCTACTCTGCAACCTACTCTGGAGTAGTTCCCCAGTATCTACCGTTTTAATTTTTATTAGCAATATACTTCCACAGTAGGCCCTGTTAATTGTATGGAAAGCATTTGTGGTGATGTGTAACCCATAGTACTGAACAATATTTATTTGTGAAGGTTTGATTCTTAACTTGAAATTATGAAAGTATATGCCTGAGAAAAAGAATTCTGAATCTAGCTGGTTGGAATGGGGAGTGCTGTTTTCAACCAAGTCAACTTTTAGTGACTTTATTCTTAATACACTTAAAAATATGGCTGATATAATGACTTGAGTGAACACAGCTATTTTGCTGTTTTTAGTGATGGCATGAGAAATGGGTAATAATTGCCCCACTATTTAAAATTCTTGATACAATTCACATCCACTCACTCTGAATATAAGATGCCTCTCAATCATACTGTGGGAGTCTTTATATCTTCAGTGTAATTAGTACCGTGCAGTATTCATGACAAACAGTCTGAACAAGAAAAAGGATTCCTACTTGATAATCACTGTAAATATGAAATTGTCAAGCTACTCCTAATTAGTCACCAAGATAAAGATAATATGCAAGTCTTTAAGAGATGCAACTCACTTAGAAAAAATTCAGATATGCTGCAAATAGATTATTGTTTCAAATGCCTGTGCTTAATAAAGTTGGTGGGCCATGTATGCCAAATAATTCAGTCAGGCAAGCAATCACAGTTTAAAAGTTATTAAACAATGTATTCTCATCTTAAAATGTTATACTCAGAAGTCCATGCTTTTGCTCGTTTTAAATGTATAAGGCAATTGATGAATGTATTAATTAATAAAAAATCTATATAGTGTCCTTTTTAGACTTCAACAGGTAGAGAATCACTGTAAAAACTTTACTTTAAAAACATATAGTAAAGCATTTGATCGTTTAACATTTTTATTATGCAAGTTCTTACCATTTCATACTACTCCCTGGAGAGGGGCTGAGGAAATATTAAAAATACTATAAAAATATAAAGGATAAGATATTTGTCACTCTCGTTTAAATTGATGTATGCTGCTGTCCTATAAACGTCACATCAGATAACCCTGAAAAATTACCATGAATCTCCATAATTACGCATATTCATGATGGTGTTTTGCATACCGCTAACAGCCGGACTGCATGTGAGGTGGGACATGAAGGGAGTAAGAGTGATGTGACATATTAAAATTATTACCAGTATCATGGAAATAGACAGCAATAGTACCATTTTGTTAGGGCTTAGAAAACAAAAGCATATCATGAAATTGCATGGTAATTAAATAAGCAGACATTTTTTCTTTTACATGTTTCACCATAAGATATTAACAGGAATAAACTGAGCAGAAATGTCATCCTTATTTGAAATATGTTGTATTTGCCATAAACTCCTAGGTATAAGACTGTAGCCACTGAAAAGAGAGTGTGTTTTTTAACTTTCCTTTGGGGACAGATGAGAAGACGGGATGTGGGTGACTTTTCAAGCTCACTGAAATATATGAGTTTCTCATATGGTCGACAAGCTCTTGATGTTTTGAGTGCAAATCATCTAGCTATGTTTTCTTTCTCCTGATAAATATGAGTCATATCCAAACTGTTAAAATGCTCTGAGACAGAAAAGTTGTCAGGCGTCTACTTCTATAGATACTTTGTGCTGAGTCAGAGAGCAGGGTTAATCAGGGACTCCAGAAGCAATTATCGACAGAATTTGGGTAATACAAATGCTTGGGTAAACAGGACTGTTCTTTCCACAAGATTGCCAGTAGACACAACAATACTGGTATTGTCCTCCACTTCTCATTAGGGGACTTGGGAAGGGGATGCTGCACTAGGAGGCCGGTGGGAAACTGACAGGCAAACCTTGTTGGGAACAGCTCTCCTGATTCCCCTACCACAGGCTCTGGCTTTTGGCATCAGGAGTGCCAGCTGCATGAGGAGAAGCCAAGCCTGTCATACCTTCTTCACATCAAATCTTCAGGGTATGAGAGCTAGAGCATAGTTAGAGCTTAATGAAGAAACAAACACAAAGGGGAAGATTGATTAGGCCTTGTTAACACTCACATTCATTTCCTCGTAAGAAACTGCACTGGGAAGGTTGTCCTATAGAACACATTCTCTTCAGCAGAAAGTTACAAGGATGTATTTTTATATTGTAAAGGGTCGGATGGGGAGGGAATATTTCAGTTCTCCTGTAACTCTAATTCAGCAAATTGTGTTGTCAAAAATGCCACATGAAACGGTGATGTCTATGACAACTGTCAAAATTGGTAAATAAATACTTTTGAATTTATTATACTAATAATATTGGACTCACAGCCATGTAAGACATTTCCTTGCATGCTCAAGTGGTAACAGTATACTTCTTTGAAACACTAGGATATGAAATTCTGTCCATTGTTAAGGGATAACAGTCTCTTTATCGGGGTGAAACATTCATGTTCTGTAGCCCTGCATTACTTTTCAAATTAGTTGAATGTGAGAAAAAGGAATCATATTTTTGAAGTTCACTATGAAGTACCCAGAAAGTTTGATAGCAGAATGCTACAATTATTTCTTATTGATGTAAGCAGTCAGTCAACTGCACAAAGGTGTATTGTGTACAGTTGCAACTTAAAACCTGTTTTTGTTGATGCTCTCTATCAACTACTTAATATGCTGTTCTAAACTGAATAATGTACTTTCTGCTCCGCACTGTGTGTGGTGCCCTACTCAGGAAAGACATATCTGTGGTTCTTAACTTTGGAACATATTGAAGGAAGGCAGATTATTTGTTAAGGGATCTTAGAGAAAGATGCTCAATGAGAATACCTTGTATGTACTTTGCTTAGCCTATGATGAAAAGAAGTAGAAACATGGAGAGCTGGTTATTACTTTGGAAAGTAACTTCATAGTATGACTTCCTGTAGTAATATAAAACTATAGATCCAAACAATGCAATCTTATTGCTAAGTAAGCTTATTTTAAAAGAAAAACTTAAAATCTACACTACAGGCATAGCTGAAAAAGAAGTCATTTCACATGCACTGTCAACCCAAGTAAATTCCCACCTGTTTCCACATAATGGCAACAACAAAATGCTATAGTTTTTGCTGTATAAAGGAGGCTCAGCTCTGTATGGAGTGAGATGTCACAGCTCAGACTTTATTGACAAATTATTCCTCATTTTTGAGGGACAGTAATTGAATTTTCATTGGTGTAGTGTGAATATATTCTTTTTTTACTTATCTGACTAGAAAAAAACCCCCAGTATTCCTATGTTACAGAAATGATATCTATTGTTCTGTTGGTGTCTGAAGATATCATCAAATTAGTTGCAATGTACTGAGTTCTGCTGCAGTCTTGCTGTTTGTGGTTATTATATATGCATGACATAATTTTGTCCATGGTAAATGCATATGAACACTTGCACATACTGTAAATTTCTTAGGTCACATACTTCTCAGCTCTCTAATATCAAGAATATCACCAGCCCAATATGGCTGCTTCTTAAAATGTGGGGTCATGTTGTAAGATGACCTCATCAGTAACACTTCTCAGAGAAAACTATTGCAATGAATTCATTATTCAAATGGTGCTGGGTGTTTATTAGCATTAGTTCTCCTGAAATTTCAGAACAAGGACAGTAACATATTGACTATAACTACCTTTTCTTATTAATTTTCTTAGTAGTCACCTTAGTAGTTTATAATTAAACATGACAAGCAGATTCCCATGGTGCCTCCAAGTATGTTTTCCGTACTGTTAAAACAACTTTGTCATAACAAGTGAAATGAAACTTTTCTCCTTAACAATGGAACTCCTTTAAATATTTTGTTAATAATTACTTCAGCATTAATGTCTGGGATTAATTTCTAATACTGACCACTAGCGTCCGCAGCTGCTTAAATAGAGAAAATATCCTGCTAGGAGAGTACATAGATGAAAATCTGTGCTCTTTAATCCATTGCACTTTAAGATGATTGTAAAATGCATATCACATGTATAATGCATCAGATGTTTAATGCATACCTATAATACATATAATAACATTAGGCTAATATATAAAAGAACATTTCAAATGACACAGTAATAGAAAAAATAGCAAGTTCTCCTTAAGGAGAAAAACAACATAAACAAAATGGGCAGAATATCTGCTATTGTGCAATGCAAGTCAGTAATGCTTGTATTTAAATGGATGGCAAACAACAATCAGCACTAGTGGCTTTTTGGTTTGAAAATATATTGTGTGACTGAAACTGGAGTCTTTTGAGGTTAATTAATGCTCTGGAGTTAAGTGATACATGTGTTTAATGAACAATTGTCTGTCCCCATTTTACACTACAAGGCATCACCTAAAGAAGAATATACTTTTTGTGTAAAGCTTAGTCTTAATTTATAAAACATTAAAACTTAAGTCAATCAAAACAAAAGATAAATATACCTTAACTTATATCTGCAAGTATTCTCCACAAATTTAATTAAAATTCCCCCTAAAATCAGTTGATTTCTATGTGAAATGTGAACCAAATTTTCCTTTTAAAGTACTGGAAAATCTAGTCTAACAGAGACACTTTAAATGTTAACAAAAATTAAATGTGTAATAATGTCGCACAATAGGACAAACTTCAACTTCCTGTTTTTAACGTCAGACCCTGGACAGAAGAACCTTGGGCCATGCTCTTGCCTGTCATGCAGTCTCCAGCAGTTCTGACTGCTGTTCATGGGAAGGGTGGCTGTGGAGGGTGGAAAGAACCATGTCAGCAACCAGATCCTCAGATGGAGCAACCTAACTTCAGCCTTGTAAAACTGAGAGCAGAAAGGATTTCTTCTGGGCTCCTGGCAAAGTCATAAAGTGAATTCTTTTTGCAGCGGGCAGGGAGATGACTGAGTTGAGGCTGGGGATTGTCAAGTTTATTTTAACCTCAGCCTTGGTTTGTATGTCCTGGATATGTTCATTCTTCTTCACGCCCTTTTCAAAACAACTCGTTATTGGGTCCTTGAAAATATTCTGCCTTAAATTTTAGTTTGACATCATCTCACCATACACACATACCAACTATGTGGCTTTTGTCAGTCAGTTGGTTATTTTGAAGAAGACAGTGTCAGAACTGCAGTTTCTCATAACACAGAACCAATGTTATCATCTTATTGAGGTTCAGGATTAGTACCTTCTGATGTGACTTTAGAGATTACAGAAAAGATCATGTTACAAAATAGCAAGCACTTGGCTTGAAGCACACGAGATGTTTCAGCTTAGTGACCAAGTAGAATTCAGAACAAACCAAGATCTGAGTGGTTGCTTAAGAATGGATATTTCATTCATTCTTGGTGTGTGTCAGAGGTAAGGGAGTCACAGAGCCCTTCATTACCTGTAAGAAGTGATAGTGGTGTGTTGGATCAATACTTGATTCTTAGAACAAGCTTTCATATTTTATTCACAATGGAATGTGTCACAGTGGAAGCAAGACTTGAATATTCTGGTTCTTAAAAACAATGAAAGAGAATGAAATTGACAAAGAAAGTTTATTTTTTCCTCTTAATATTGAAACTATACATAATAAACTAGATAATGAATCCCAGAATACTTTAAGATGATTTTTTAAATTTGAGCCACAGTTATTTGAAAAATACGTTATTTTGAGCTCACTTCCAAACATTTTCTCTTGAAAATAAAAAAGTTGAGGAAAGTTTAATATACTACTGTCTTCATAATCACATAGTGAGAAACTGTCATGCACCTTTAGGAAATGTACCTTGAAGTACCTAACAAAGTAACAACATCACATCACTTACAGACACTCTTTAGATGTCTTGCCCACCCACTGTGAGCATAAATCCTATCATGTTCATAATACTCATTATTACAGAATGGTTTTTCATTTCTTCACAGTGCAGCATTTATTCCTAGTGTTTCCTTAAGCAGAATAGCCTGGTGTTTTACTAAACATGCCCATTAACTATTTCCTGGAGAAGAGTGTGTTTTCAGGTGTCATTACCTATATTTATATTTAATCAATGTAGCTTATGTATGTAGGCCAACAAATAACAGTGGTTCTGCTGTAGGCACTATGTTGTCCTGTTAACCTGAATTTCATTTCTGACTACTTTTGTATTTAAACTTAAATTTCATAACCTACATATGTATGGTAGATTGATTCTTGTCTGAGAATTGCACTCCTACTTAAAAATAACTGTAGCTGAAAAAGTAGGTGTTCATTCTATTAACATTTTGTTTATTCTTTAACAATTTTGTGCATATATACAATATATTTTGATTATATCAACTTGAAATACCACCCCAACTCTTTCCAGCCTCTTCACCAACTTTTTCTAAAGATTTGGAGCTTGTATGATTGACAGTCCTTCCTCACAGTGGAGTGAAGGTATGACAAGACAGATGCTATCAGGAATGTATGAAGATTTATTCCATGATGGATTTTCTTCATGAGTATTATTGGCAACTTTCAATTACTGAAAAAATGATATTTCTAGTATTTTCAAGCTATAAAACTTGTATATTAAAAAAAGTAAGAGTAATCTTAAGCTAAAATGCCATATGAGTGTGGTCTCCCAGCTGCTAACTGGTGGGCCCTACCCATTTGGAAATGATAATATCCATGTAAAAGAGTGTATATGAATTTTCAATGAAAATACATCCACAAAAGATTAGAAAGAATTATCATCCTATCTATTAACCAAAGCTCCCCCAAGGAAGCTTATAAATAAAGTCTAATGAAACAAAATAATCCCATTTTCATCTGTATCATTTTCACTATACACTGACTTTAAGTCTACAAAACCTTTCTCTATGTAGTATGCAAAGTTGAGTTTTACTCCATTTTTTTGTCATCTGGAAGTTGATAATTATTTCAGGTCATTATTTGAGCATCTGTTTTAGTGCTCAGTTGGTTATTTTTGATAATTTAATAATCTTAATGTGATTTTTTTGCAGAATGAGATTTTTAATGGAAGCATGAGGTCAAGATGATGGTGTATGTTACCTTTGTTTCTCCAGTATCATATAGCCTGATGAAGTATACTTCTAGGTACTGTTGTAGCAACAAATAAGCAAATAGTGAATTTTCATGCAGTACTATTTAGACAATAACAATTTGTCAGAGCAGTATGCTGGTTTTAAAGGAGATGCCATTGTATTAAGACACAAATGACTTTATAACTTTCAAAAAAACCTTTAAAGCATTTGCCAATATTTAACTTTTTCAAATAAAAGGCACAGACATTACCCTCAAGCATATTTTCCCCTCTGTGTGTTGTAAAGAAATCATTAAGACACAGTGAGTATACAAAACACACTAAGGGCAGGCCCCATGTCCAACAGTAGACAGCCAATGCAAAATGAACTCAGTGGCACCTTTTGAGTTGTTTTATCTCATAATGTTTTGTTTAGGCATTTCTTTTACCTTATGGGTTTTTTCCTAAATGTTATGGTTTTTGATTGGGATTTTTTAAAAATGGGTTTTGTATGTTTTTCATGCTTTTCCTTTTTCTTTTTCTATTTGTTTTATCCTATTTTTTTTCTTTTTGTTTTCCAAAGAGAGAAAAGAAGAAGGTGTGGAGTTGGAAGGGTGGGGGAAGTGCTGATGTGTGGAGGATCAGGGTGGAGGTGAAACTGTGGTCAGAATATTTTGTATGGAAAAAGTTTATTTTCAAGAAAAATATATATTAAAAAATACCACGAAAAGTGCATGAGATAACTGCACATGCACCAGTGGGCAGTTACGTCCAAGTTTTATTTTGGAAAGTAACACACCACATAGGAGTTTTTTTTTTTTTTACTGATACTGGGATTTAAAAATGTGTTAAATCATTTCTAATATTCATTCTCAATAACTTTCTGACAATAAATTTACATTTAAATCTTGATATTTCAAAATTTATTTTTAAAGTTTTATTTATTTCTAGAAAATGCTATTCTTTTCTTAGAATGGATTACAATCTTTATGGCACTACCACAGCATTATTACTGTATTTCTTAACATCAGAAATTTGCTGAACACATTTCCTACAATGCATTCACACTCATTTTTATTTTTGCTCTTTGCTACATAACATGGTTCTATGTGTCTTCCTGAATTCCCCTTTCTCTTTTTAATATACATCTCTTTCTTTCTCTGTACTCGATCTTCCTTTTCTTCTCTATTTTCTCCACCCTTTCATTCTATACAAGAACTTTCCTTCTTTTCCTGCCCTCAGTTTTTCTATGCATAGCATAGTAAACATTAAGACCATTCAGTTATGGTTGGGCTTCTAACCTTGCTTAACTTCAGCATCCGTAAAGGGATTCTGCTTCTTGAATTCATTAATAATGTTTTGCCACAAAAGGCTTTGTAGTTCTCTCCTGAATATTGAGCCTAGCTTAATAACATTCCATTTATGTTAAAGACACATTTAATCTATAAATGTGACCTTTAGAAAAATTCTCTTGTTTTTCATTAAAGAAATACTGCATTACAAATATTAATTATTCTTTGGTGCAGTATTTTAATTAACTAATCATGTGCTTTTGAAGCAATAAAGAATGTATGTACAGTCATGCCATGCAATGTAAGATCAATATCAAAGAACCCATTTCTGTAGAAAAGATATGTTTGGATATCTTCACTTGATGCACTTTCTTTTATGAAATATTCGGTCTAGAATAATACTTTCTTTTGCTTTTTGTTTTGTATTTTTAAATGCCCATGCAAGCCTGTTTAAAATGCTGAACATATTGTTAGCCCCATCGCTAATAAGTGAACGTTCACTGATGCATATTAGCAGGCTCTCGCAATGTGGTGAAATTGTCATTGAAGTGTTTGGAATCTGAACACAGAAAATGACAGGCAATGCCGAAGGTCTGGCTCCACTGCATGTCTTCACTGTGGCTGGAGTCACTGGATTGGTGAAACCAGTTTAGGTTCAAGGTCGCTGCTGACATTCAGCTGTCATGGCTTCATTGTCTGCTGGCCTTCTCTCCATTGACACATTCAAGAGTACTTTACAGCAACCACAAAGAGCCAGTCAATTGATACCATTACACTTCATGCACACACAAACCACAAGCCTGTTCAGGACTGTTGATACAGTCTAACATTTATTCATTAAGGGACCTATTGAAAATGCAACTTACCCAGCGCCACTCTTAACAACATAGACTTACTTGTTTAGTCCAAACATTTAGCTTCGTCTTTTTCAAGTTTTGCACAGCGTTCTCTAATTGAGGTAACATTATCTGCATTTTAATGCTACACCATTTATGTCCAATGAAAGATTACCTGAAGAACCCTGCCATTACCACACTAGTTTAAATACAGGCAGTTGTATAGAAAAATATACACAAAAGATGTAAGCAGGGGGAAAGGGAGATATTTATTTGTTCTGGGAATGCCACGGAAATCCAGTTGCTTAGAAATCAAATAAGAGTCTGGAGTGAAAGGAGGGAAACCTAAGCTTGGGTCAGGGAAGAGGCAGTGATTAGCTCCATTGTTAGGAGCTCTTTGAGCTTCATTGGTTGTAAAGAAAAACCCACTAATGAATCTATTGAAGCTTGCCAGAACTTTGTGTTGAAGACAACGTAAGTTATGGTGTTGATCTAAAAAAAAATGCTAGTAATGCTTGTGGATACATAAAACAGCACATATGTCTCTTTCTTAACAGCTTGCTCATAAAAACAAAAAAAAAGTTGTTTAAAGATTGTGTGTTGCACAAATGGCCTATTTAACATCATGTGTTTGAGTCAATATTCTCAGGTCTTGAAAAAAATCTTGATGATGAAATGTAAGAAAATATGTCCTATTTAATAGTTAAAAGATCAGAAAATCAGGGAAATGCAATGTAGTTAATGACTTCTTGGTTTCCCACTGACATTTGTAAAAGAAAGACAAGTTTAAAAGGTAAGTTCAAAGTTGTTTAATATTTTGCATATACTAAACATGCAAAAATATTTCATTTTGGAATATAATCAAATGACATTAAAGCTCACAGACTTGGAAAAAAATGGTCAATATGGCCACGTACTGTGCATAGTAAAAACATGCTTGTTCTTACATTGTATGTGTTCTAATAAAATTGAATCTATTTTTTCCAGTCTGATATAATATTCAATTAAGGGAGTCTATTTAATGCACAAACAACATTATATTCTAAAACAAGGCTATAGACATTGTTAGAATTCAATTAGCAATTAGTATGGAAGAGAAAATAACTCTAGTCAACTCCTTGATCAAGGTCATTGCGAGTGCTGAAAAACATCCATTGTGTAGCTATGTTCTCTTCTGAAAGTTCTGGTCTGATGTTTTGCTAAATAGTTGAGTGTTAGCTTGGTAAAGCAAAATTCAGACACTTTAAAAATCTCCCCATACTCTACATCTCCCTCCATATATATTTATCTTGACTTTTGCACAAGAATGATGTTTGCAGTCAGTTGTGGTGGGGCATGCCTTTAATCCCAGCATTCAGGGGGCAGAGACAGGTCGATCTCAGTGAGTATGAGGCCAGCCTAGTCTACAAAGCAAGTTCCAGGATAAATTCTAAAGCTACAGAGAAACCCTATGAAAAACAAAACAAGAAGTTTGCTACTTAAGAAGTGTAAGTCTTTCTCTTGGAGAACTGAAATGTGTCAGTTGATTTGTTTATATTTTCATGTACATGTAAATATTATTCCTTTGAAGCATGGTATTTCAGGGGATCAGGACCAGCTGCTAAGCAGAATCTTTTCTTGCAAGGCCAAAGGTCTCTTCACTGTGTCATCTAGGATTTCTAAGGCCCCAGGAGACATTTTAGGGAAATTATCTATTAATTATCATAAAATTCCCTTTAACTTCATGTGACATATGAAAAGATAGCAGTTCTACAGAAGATAGGGACATTTCTTCACATAGTTCTTTATTCATTTCAGTAATCAAGCAGATATGAATATAATCTATACATAATCAAAAATCAACCACCAACAAAAGACCTACTTAGATGGCTTTAGTTTTTCTCAGGTTGAAACCACCAAAAATCCATTACTGTCAAGTTTTTTTTTTTTAAACAATTGCTTTTCTTTCATTATATATTTTTAAAAACGACATTTAAAATTATTTAGTCTCTGTGTGTGTGTGTGTGTGCGCGCGCTCGCACGTGCACACGTACATGTGTGCACATGTGGGAGTTGGAGAGGGCTTGCAAGAATTGGTTTTCTTCTTTCATTATGTGTGTTTCAGGTTTTAGTAGCCTAGTAGCCTGTATCTTTATCCTCTGAATCACCTTGTTTCCAACATCCCTTCTGCCTAATATTTTAGATTAGGAAACTTGCCTTAATAATTGAGAGATTTTAGAACTAGAATTGCAAAACGTGTACAAAATATTCAAGAGCTAAAGAAAATCAACATAGCATAACTTCATAGAGTAACTACTACATGCAAGGGATTTGATTGGACACTACCTGTGTCATTTGGTCTCTATTACAATCCTGTGTATCCTGCAAGTGTTCTTTCTCTCCATGGATGAGAAGCTCTACCAACCTACTCTAGTATGCAAAGCAAGAAAGGGGAAAGCTTCACTTAGGCCAATGACAATATTCTTCAAGTTCATACCACCCTGAACATCTATTCCAGCAAAAAATGATGTAAAAAGATCTGGTAAGGTTTGGCTAAGTTTCCAGTGCTGTTTATGGTGAATGCTGACTTCTTTCTCTTTTTTAGGCCTCGTTTTTCTGTGAGTCAACTTCCTATAATGAGCTATGCAATTTGCCTTTCTCTTCTCTTCTTTCCTTTTTTCCTAAAGAACTCTCCTGAGTGTTGGCCATCTTCTGTATGAATGTCTTTCCTATCACTCCTTGTCCATGACAGCTGCATAGAAGTAGTTTCATCAAAGATATATACTTCTTCAGGCTCATTCACACTGTATCTTCTCTGTAGCTAGCACAAATTTGAGGGTCTCTGTAAAAGCCTAAAACTTTTACATAATTAACGTACATGTAGTCCTCAGAGCTCCATGTCAATATTCCCCTTTATTTCTTATTATTTAGGAGACAAACTTTTATGGTAAACTGCCCCACGTTTTCACCCAGATGCATCAATATGTATCAAGTTTTACAATGCTGTCTGCACATGTGTTTTTTTGGTACACACATGTGACTATTTCTTTCTGACATCTAATCCTTTTGTCTTCCCACTGCCATTATATAGATAAAATTTTATATGGTTCTGACACATTTCTTCAAGAAAAATAAAATACTGTTTTTCAAGCACATATTATCAGTGAAAGAGTTTTGCAAACTTAGGTGTACTTGCTCATTTGAATACCAAAGAGATTGTCCCACTTGAAAATTAGAAAAGTACTTTTATTACACATGTATTTATTGTCTTTCATAATCCAATTTGTTTTTGTCTGTTTTTTCAAAAGCCTGTAAATGTTGACTTATACAAATGCCTTAGTGAAAATGACACCAAATAATATTAAAATAATAACAAAAGGAGAAAAATATCCAGGGTAAATATACCCTATACTTGCTAAAAACAAGTACAGATTTCTGTTTTTTTATATGACTTGATTAAAAAGATTTATGATTATATTAAACCTTGCATTAGAATATAGACTGTTCTGGAGATTTCTTCCATGGTCCAATGTTAATTTTTTACTGTTCTTGATTAAAATATAGTTAAAGTAAATATTATATGACATGATGACTCAGCGTTTTACCCTTTGGCAAACATATACAAATCTTACAAATAGCTCACCAAAAAATATGTGCTTTTAGAAGAGTGAAATTTGCTTTTGCTATACATTCTCAGTTAATTTCTAATCTAGAAGGAGACATATTTGACTGGCATAGCCTATAATTAGTGAGATCAGTAATCTGTGATTAATTTTCCTACAAGCAAAGAGACTGGGGACATCTGGTTCAGATGACTTCGATGGTCAAATGTAAGTGCACTTAAATTTTTTTTGTTCTGTGGTTATCTTCAGGGAGACAAGAGAGTACATGTCCCTCATGAGAACATTTCTGAACACAGACAGTAAGTACATGGGCAGATATCAATGAGTACTAAACAATAATTGATATGATATACCCATATGCAACATATGCATTCACATGGCAGCATTTAATGGTTGAGAAATTACCTTTTGGTTTTATTAAAAGATCTGTCAGTTTTAGGTCAGTGTAAGATTTTGGGGGGTGGCATTTCACAGTAGAAAGCTCTCTTGGCCACTGTGGTGTGTAAGGGTTGTTTGTTGTTTGTCTTGTTCATGATGCTTAGCCAAGGAGACACTTCCTTTCAGATCCTGTCTTCCAAACCCCAGGGCTCTGTTCTGGGCAGTTCAGCCTAATGGAATTAAGCCTGACATGTTTCAACTCTATTTCTTCATAAAATAAACATAAAACAATGGCTTAGATTTCTAATAAAACTCTTGAAGCATGGGGAACTCCAACTTTCCCTGTTCTTTACACATCTGTAAATAAAGCGCATAAAAGAGGAACACAACAGGATAAATCAACATAAATTTGAAATCCACCGCAGCATATTAAATGGTGCAGTCTCAGTCAAAGGGAGGCTGACCCCGAGGCTTCGTGCAGTTTGAAGCTAATTGTTTTCGTCAGGATGGGAACGGCTGAAAGTCCATGGCTGTGTCCCACCAGTAAGGCTCCAGTAACTGAGCTGGCCCACAGAGAATGGACCCACTTTGTAGCGACACAGCGGGCCCAGACACCACCTATTCTGCTCTGCAAACTGTCATGCATAACAACTTTATTGTGCTAAATTGAACTTGAAAGCAACCAAAGGCTATGAGAAGGAGAGGCTATGAGAAAAGCGTGCTGTCAACGATGGCAAAGGTTGACCTGGAAAGTAGTCTCAGGGACGGCGAATAAAAGACCAGGCCCCATGAACACAGCATATTGTTTCATTTTAAAGTATGATTCCCATACTAGAGAAAGTAGCAAATGTGATGTAAATTTATTTAAATAGATTCGACCGCTTAAAAGTTTTTCAGCCGCTCTTATCCAACTTTCCCAGCTCTCTGATTCGTTACTTACAGTGGGAATATAATGACATATAGTCATCATTGTAACGGCTTCTTTGCAGGGGCACAATGATGATTAATAGCCAGCAGCAAATTTTCACATGGGCTCTGAAGCACTATGGCATTAAGCAGCCAAACAGTCCCAAATCCCCCTTTTCTGTTCCACTGAAAAGTCCCTCCTTGTACCTTGCAGATAGGAACAAAGCTTATCTTAATTCCAATCAGCTTTTCCCCATTCAAAGGGGCCTTCTCTCTTTCATAATTGATTCATGTGCATTTTTTTAGGGTTCCACTGAACTGAAGCCACATTTCTCCTTTTCTCTGTTCTGTCCCCACATCAGTACCCCTCTTTTTTTGAGAGAGAAAGTGGAGAGTGGGAAACATTCAACAAGAACAACACCAACACCAAAAAAAAAAAAAAAAAAAAAAAAATCAGTGGGCTTTTTTTTTTTTCTTACTAAGTTTTTTGCTAAATATATTTTTCAATTAGTACTTGTGTGTGCTCTATATTTAAGGGTTTTATGACAGAAGTAACTCCTAGATGTCTCCATCATTAGTTTTAGTTATTAAAAAGTATGAACTGAAATGTCAAAGGCAGAAACCCTGCACAGACGCACTGTTCCTGCGGGGAACTCTGCACAGCTCTGGCTCCCATGAAAGACTCAGCGAGGGCAGGAACAGAGCCCCTGGCTCCAGATGTACCCTTTATTTTCTCCCTGTGCTGGTAAGCCGTGATAGAAAGTACAAATGACCAAAATAGAAAGCAGCAAATTGAAAACTCCAACCCACGGTATCCTTATTAAGGATCTTTTCACGCCATACCAGTCTTAAATCATAATTTCTAGCAAAATCCCCTATGGTGTCTGAAGAAGTGCCCCTCATTCATAGTTTTCACCCCCATGATAGCAGCACAAATGACACCATCTAATGTTGTCTAGGGAAGGGATTGCCACAGTAAATTCATTTGTGCCCATGTGATAATATAGTGGCCGCTTAATACAGAACATTAATTGATATGTTTGAATATTTATTTACATTTCATATATGTCTGCCCTCACTTTTCCTCCATGGGTAGGATGAGTGTATCCCTGTTTGCTTGGGACTCATCTAAATCTTGCCTATTATTCTTATATAAGTACTGTCAATGATTTCTCTCCACCTATAAATGTCCAGACCTGAACAGTTTGAAAAACCCCATGCTTTTGCCCTGGAAACGACCCTGAATGACTTACACAAACCAAAAGGGCAGGCCACGTCATACCTGAGTGACTGTGGAATGTTTTATGTTTTCATAATTTAGGGGGAATGAACCAAATTTGGAAGCTCTGATGCTGCTGGTGGCACCAACTTGTGTTTCTTTCTGTTCAGAGGCTGGTTGACCCTACATAGCTTCTTTGATTTGTGGCAAAAGGAGACGATTTACTGAAAGACATATTATAAACCACATTTTAAATGTGACACTGTCCCGTGGCTGGGTCACAGTTCTTGCTGTGAATCAGCAAATACTTGAGCAGCCAGATAAAAATACTCTGCCATGTTGCAGAACAGCAGCCTTTCCTATGGTTCAGGGTCTCCAAAAGAAGGGAAGAATATATCAAATGGATGGAAGAAATAGTATTCATCATTGTCACTCCAATGATATTTAGCAAAAAGCATCACACGAAAGTGGTTGTCTTATATTGCATGTCTACCATAGTTTTCACTCTAAATCTTAAACAAGTGATGGCAGTCCAGTATTTGTGTTATAGAGTCAGAATTTTTCAGAGAGTGTGACAAATCAATACAGCAATCAATGTCTCTGGACATTGGAATTGAGATGTGGATTATGAAATTGGCAGAGAAGTGTAATATTTGTTGTCATAGAATCACCTGTGACAGGGTCACCACAGAGACTTGTATGAGTGTCAACTAACTCCAGAAAATTTGGGGATAAATGGACTCTGGGTACGCTATATTCAGAACAACAACACACCTGAAAGCTTCTTTCTATCTTTCAAAACATATTCTACATTGAAGGTCTGCTAAGACAGTTATCTAAGGATTATGACTACACTTTGTACGACAGTCTTACCATATAGCCTAATCTGTACCTGCTTCATAAGTGTTAGCACACATCATCCCTTCCATAGATCATTCTTTCAGAAATGAACTGAGTACAATAAAGATCTTACTTGATTGGTCTTAAAAAGATGTAATAGAGATTTTTGCTGGGAGTTAATTTGTGAAGTTAATGGATAGTCAATTCTACAGTTCTGTCATTTGTTGTAGTGATCTGCCCTCTTCAATAGGGAGATAAGAAGAATCATCATGAAATTCCAGCTTTTGGAAATTTTTAGCTACAAGCTCCACATTTGTAAGTCTTGGGGAATCTAACAGGCAAACAATCGCCCTTAAGTGTTTCTGTCATCTTTCTTGTATTCATTCTCAAAACTTTTGGGTGATTCTGGTGAATCTTTAACAAAGATGTGTGCATTTTCTAAACTAAATGTTCAAAGAGCGTGTTTGTTCTTAAATTGTAGGGCAGGTCTGAGCTGTACTACATCTGGTTTGAACATACTAAATGACACGTTTTCTGATTTATTTTTCTGCCATCTCTTTACATACTACCGCACCTATGAGAAATGTAATTGAAGTGTAGGTATGAGCCACCACAGAAGGGGATAACATTTATTTATGTTACTATGGTAGGTGTGGTCATGAATACCCTAGGTTCATGAAAGAATGTTACTGGCTCAGAGGAGCATTTTTTTTTTCTTATTTTACATATCGATCTCACTTCCCTTTCCTTCCCATCCTTCCATGGCCTTCAATTTCCCCTCCCATCACATTCTCCACCCACTTCACAGGGAGGGTGAGGGCTTCTAGGAGGGATCATCAAAATCTATCAAGTCATTTGGGTCTAGGCCCTCCCTCCTGTATCTAGGTTAAGGGACCATGTATGAATCTCTCAGGTTCCTTCTTGTAATCTAGTTTCTCTGGCAGTGTGAATTGCAAGCTGGTGATCCTTTGCTCTATGTCTAAAATCCATATTCCTCTTTTTGTGACTGAGTAAACTCATTCAGGATGGTTTCTTCAAGTTCCATCCATTTGGCTATGGATTTCAAGATTCTTTGTTTTTTTTTTCCCTCTGAGTAGTATTCCATTGTGTAGATGTGCCAAATCTTCTTTACCTATTCTTCAGTTGAGGAGCATCTAGGTTGCTACCATGTTATTGCTATTACAATAATGCTGCTATGAACATAGTAGAGCAGATATCTTTGTTTGCATGGATGTGGTCATTTTGGTATATACCTAAGAGGGGAATTGCTGGGACCTGTGGTAGACTGATTCCCATTTTCCTGAGGAACCCCCCTACTGATCTCCAAAATGACTGTACAAGTTTGGACTCCAAACAGCAGTGGAGGAGTGTTCCCCTTTCTCCACATCCTCTCCAGCATAAGTTGTCATTGCTGTTTCTGATTTTAGCCATTCTGATAGAAATAAGATGGTATCTCAGAGCTGTTTTGATTTGCATTTCTCTGATGGCTAAGGATGTTGAGCACTTTCTCGAGTGTCTTTCAGCCCTTTTGGATTCCTCTATTGAGAATTCTCTATTCAGTTCTGTTCCCC
This sequence comes from Cricetiscus sungorus, assembly GCA_030556225.1. NCBI lineage: Eukaryota > Metazoa > Chordata > Mammalia > Rodentia > Cricetidae > Cricetiscus > Cricetiscus sungorus. The sequence goes on from JANBXA010000398.1 coordinate 45,321,417, forward strand.
AATTTTTAATTGAATTATTTGGTGTTTTGGAGACTAGTTTCTTGATTTCATTGTATATTTTGGAGATCAGCCCTCTATCAGATGTGGGGTTGGTGAAGATCTTTTCCTTGGAGTAATGCTAACCAAACAAGTGAAAACCTAGATAGGAAGAACTTTGCATCTTTAAAGAAAGAAATTAAAGAAGATACCAGTAAATGGAAAGATCTCCCATGCTCTTGGATAGGTAGGATCAACACAGTAAAAATGGCAATCTTGCCAAAAGCAATCTACAGATTCAATGCAATCCCCATCAAAATCTTAGCACAATTCTTCACTGACCTTGAAAGGATAATACTCAACTTTATATGGGAACCAAAAGACCCAGGATAGCCAAAACAACCCTGTATGATAAAGGAACTTCAGGAGACATCACCAGCTCTGACTTCAAGCCCTACTATAGAGCTATAGTCCTGAAAACAGCTTGGTACTGGCACAAAAATAGACAGGAAGAGCAATGGAATAGAATAAAAAATCCTGATATTAACCCACACACCTATGAAACATGATTTTTGACAAAACAGCTAAAATTATACAATGGAAGAAGGAAAGCATCTTCAACAAATGGTGCTGTCATAACTCTGGATGATGGTGTGTAGAAGACGGCAGATAGACCCATGTTTATTGCCACGCACAAAACTTAAGTTCAAATGGATCAAAGACCTCAACATAAACCCAGTTACACTGAATCTCTTAGAAGAAAAAGTGGGGGTAACTTTGAATGAATTGATACAGGAGACTGTTTCCTGAACATAATACCAATAGCACAAACACTGAGATGGACAGTTAGTAAATGGGACCCCTGAAACTGAGAAGCTTCTGTAAGGCAAAGGACACTGTTGACAAGACCAAATGGCAGAGGAGGATTTTTACTTTTATTTATTTTTTCTTATTTTACATATCGAACCCAGTTCCCTCTCCCTCCCTCCCTTCCCTGCCCGGAGACCACACTTCCATCCCTTCCCCCCAACCTGCCAACTCCACAGGGATGGTGATGCCTTCCAGGAGGGATCAACAAAATCTATCAAGGCATTTCTCAGAGAAGGATTTTTAAACTCACTGAGACAAATTGTCTTTCAAACCTTTTTTTGTTTTAATGAAATTGTATTTAAATTAAAAACAATTTTATTTTACATAAATAAACTACATAAACTACAAACCTAGTTCCCTCTACTTTCCATCCCCCCCAGCAACCCCTCATCCCACTCCCCCATTCACTCCCCATTCACTCCCCAGGGTGAGGCCTTCCATGGGGGATCTTCCAAGTCTGTCACATGATTTGGGGGAGAACCTAGGCCCGCCCCTGTGTATCTAGGCTGAGAGAATATCCCTCCATTGGGAATGGGCTCCCATAGTCCATTTGTGCACTAGGGATAAATACTGGTTCCACTGCCAGAGGACCCATAGACTGCCCAGGCCTCCTAACTATGTTCAGGGGGCCTGCAGACCTGAGTTTCTTAGAGGGACTTCTAGGGACATCCAGAAGGATTCACGAATCCAGTGCTGATCTTGTTTTCTGGGAACCACACAGGGAGCTGCAGGAATCCTTAGATTTTGGATAGAGAGTGTTACCTTACATTTTACTCTCAGGCACACCACTTCAGCATCATCATTCAACATCATCATTCAAGTCCCACAGTACTTTTCCCTCACAGGAGAAAGCTTCTGTGTACAAAGAGTGTAAACCAAGGCTTGTTATTCTTATAAAGGTGATGTCAAACACTTTGCTACAAAATCCTAATTTTGTCTAGGTGCTCAAGTTATTTACTTTGTTTCATATACTCTCTTTCCCCTAGTTCAAAATCGTCAAGGCTAAGGCAATAGTTCACCATCATACAGCACTTATGTTTATGAACATCAATTTTTTAAATATGGCATCTCAGTTGGATGTGAGGTAGTCTCCAGTGCTTTGCAGTAGAGAGCAGTGGACTAACTACAGCTAATGGCAGTTAATGGATTATTGTAAAAGTAGCCAGGAGAAAGGACTTTTTAAATGTTCCTGATATTTAAGACATGGGACATGTCTGGGTGGCAGATGGACTTACTCCCAGATCTGACTACAACATACTGTATGCCTGCAGATATGTGTCACATTTTACTCATATATGTTTACATAATATGTGAAATATATGTATGTTAGACATGTATGTTTACTGTTTGCATGCATACATGTCACATTTTACTCATTATATATATGAAATATATTGTATATAATAACTTGTCACCCATGTATGCATATATAAAATTTTAACAGTCAATAAAATGCAAATGCACAGAAGAACAAAATGGGGTTAAAGAATCTCCCAAAGCTTCATGGAGAAACCCTGTCTCGGCAAAACAAAAACAAAAACAAAAACAGAATAATAATAATTTCTTGGTTCTGGCTATGTCCGTGACATGCTTCAGCCTTTCTGATGATTACTTTGCTTTTCCATATTTTCCTTTCTTCTTTTTTGCTCACTAACAAAAGTCTTATATGTTTTTCAAGTGTCATGCAGAATTTAGCTAAGCAAAGGCAAGCCCACGTCTGTAAAACAAGTTCAAGAGATCTACAGTTTTCATTAGAATTGCTTTCTCCCATGTCAGGATGGGTTTTGGAAATGCATAGGACTAATCTCCTGGGGTAGGAGGGACAACAGACAGGTATAGGAATAGGTATAGGATGCTTCTCACCCTCCCTACTAGCTTAGGCATTATTTTTAAAGATAGGAACATGGGATGGTGGTAACAAAGCAGAGATACTTCAAGAATACTAACAAAGCAGAACCACAACTGTGACATTGGTGAGTTGTTAACTGGTCAACATAGAAACTGACATTCTAGGAATTCCTGATAGTAGACCTCCATTATTCAAATTATTTATAGCTGGAAATTCTGTTACTTGCAGCCTGAAGCACATTACCTGAACCCACATCTACTCTACTCCCAGTTATTCTTTTTTTGGTATGTGTATCTTTCTAGTTTCTTCCATTCAACATAGTAGACGGGTAGGATTCAGGATACTAAAGCTGAAAGCCCTGTAAGATTATCTTATTTGGCCTTGACTAAGTCTCTGTAGTTTGTTATAGAGCAAATAACTTCAAACTGAGAAAGCAACTAATTTAAGGTTACAAAATCTAGTCTGAGCACAAGAGTATGAACTTTTTAAAATGTCTTTTTTTCCTTTCTTTTTTTTTCCCTTTCTTTCTTTCTTTCTTTCTTTCTTTCTTTCTTTCTTTCTTTCTTTCTTTTTCTTTTTTTCTTTTTTGAGACAGGGTTTCTCTGTGGCTTTGGAGCCTGTCCTGGAACTAGCTCTTGTAGATCAGGCTGGTCTCATGGTCTCAAACTCACAGACATCGGCTTGCCTCAGCCTCCTGAGTGCTGGGGATTAAAGGCATATGCCACCACTGCCCGGTTTTAAACGTCTTTTTAAATTTAAATTAGAAACAATCTTATTTTATATATCAATCCCAGTTCCCTCTACTCTCCATTCCCCAAGCTCCCACTGATCCGCATCTCATCCCTCTTCTGCTCCATAGAAAAGAGTGAGGCCTTCCATGGGGGATCATCAAAGTCTGTCACATCATTTGGGGCAGGGCCTAGGTCCTCCCCTGAGTGTCTAGGCTGAGAAAGTATCTCTCTGTGGGAAATGGGCTCCCAATGTCCATTAACACACTAGGTATAAATGCTGTTCCACTGCCAGGGGCCCCATAAACTGACTCGTTAAAATTCCATCCTATGCTGGTTTCCAAGCTGTCAATGTGGTGTCCATGAGCCTCCCGTTTGTTCAAGTCAGCTGTCTCTGTGGGCTTCCTTTGCTCATCACTCCTTCCTCTCTACAGCTCGATTTCAGGAATGTGGTTCAGTGCTTAGCTGTATGGACTTTTAGCTGCCTGAATGCCAATGGAATCTACTCCCTATATTTTCTCCCAATTTCCTTTCTTTCTTTGGACTCTTTCAGTCTAACTATACTGCATTTAAACTTCCTGTGTGTTTATACTGCTATCTACACTCACAGATCAGTCAGACAAGCTTCTTTCATTGGATGGGAACACATCATACCTCTGCCTCAAGTCTCAGTGATTTATGCAGATGAGGAGGTAGATTTCAAAAGCCAGAGGCAATGGATGATTCCAGGCAAACTGTTTTCAAGACACAACAGGGCTGATGCACCTGAAAACTCACAGAGACTATTGCAGCATACACAAGATATACAAAGATTCAAGCCCTATAGTGTCCCAGTGCTGGGGGGCAGCTGGTAAATATGGGATCCGCACCCCTAACTAAGGAGCTGTCTGCAATTGATATCCACTAGCATTTCTCCAAATGGAGTGTCACTGGATATGTCAACCACAACTGAGGGCAAGTCCCATGCCCAGGAGTAGCTGGCCAACAGAAAATGAAAGAAATATTATTTTTGTAAACTTTTTGTTTCACTTTGACTTATTTGTTTGTTAGTTTGTTTTATCTGTCTTTTTAGTCTTTTACATGCTTGTTTTGTTTCTGGCCTTCACATGTACCTTCACACACTTGAATCCACACATGAGAACCTACACCCCCCACCCCACACACACAGAGAGAGAGAGAGAGAGAGAGAGAGAGAGAGAGAGAGAGAGAGAGAGAGAGAGAGAGAGAAAGAGAAAGAGAGAGAGAGATTGATTATTGATTTATAAGGCTAAAATGCCTAATATACTGAGGAATTAAGTTATCACAGAACATTTTCGCTTTTCTTATTTATTATTATTATTTTTTCTTATTTTACATATCGATTCCAGTTCCCTCTCCCTCCGCCCCTCCCTCTCTCCCATGTTCCCCAGCCTCCCTCCCATCCCATCATCCCCCCACCCCACTGGGAGGGTGATGCCTTCCAGGAGGTATCAACAAAGTTGTCGAATCATTTGGAGTATGGACTAGGTCCTCCCTCCTGCCTTTAGGTTAAGGGAGTGTCCCTCTATGGGGAATGTGCTCCCAAAGGCCTTTCCTGCCAATACCAAGCTGTTTTCATTACTATAGCTCTATAGTAGAGCTTGCAGTCAGAGATCATGATGCCTCTGGAAGTTCATTTATTGTACAGTGTTGTTTTGTCTATCCTGGGTATTTTATTTTTTCTGTGTAAAGTTCAGTGTTGTTCTTTCACGGTCTGTGAGGAATTGTGCTGGGATTTTGATGGGGGTTGCATTGATTTGTAGACTGCTTTTGGTAAGATTGCCATTTTAACTCTGTTGATCCTACCTATCCAAGAGCATGGAAGATCTTTCCATTTTTCTGATATTTTCTTCAAGTTTTTTTTAAAAAAGATTTAAAGTTCTTGTCATACAGTTCTTTTACTTGTTTGGTTAGAGTTACCCTAAGACACTGTGAGAGGTCCCTTAGACTGCTCAGGCCTTCTAACTGAGACACGGTTTCAGGGAATCTGAGTCGATCCAATGCTGGTTTACCAGCTATCAGTCTGGGGCTTCATGATCTCCCCCTTGTTCAGGTCAGCTGCCTCTGTGGGTTTCTCCAGCCTGGTCTTGACCCCATATACTCATCACTCCTTCCTTTCTGCATCTGGATTCCAGGAGTTTGGCTCAGTGTTTAGCTGTGGGTGTCTGTTTCTGTTCCATCAGCTACTAGATGAGGGCTTTATGATGTCAGATAAGTTAGTTATCAACCTGATTATCAGGGAAGGGCATTTAAGGTAGCCTTTCCACTGTTGCCCAGATTGTTAGTTGGGGTCATCCTTGTAGGTCTCTGGATATTTCTCTATAGTCAGTTTTCTCTTCAAAACTACAATGGCTCCCTCTATTATGGTATCTCTTTTTCTTTTCTTTTCTTTCCTTTCCTTTTTTGCTCTCATCTATTGGTCCCCTAACTCAGTCTTCCTAGTCCCACATGCTCTCCTTTACTCTCCTTCTCTTTCTAACTCCCTCTCCACTCACTGCCCCCCCAATATGCTCAGGAGATCTTGTTCCTTTCCCCTTAGTAATTATATTCCATTCTCTCTTTCTCTCTAGAGAGCAAACTCGGGGCCTTGTTCAAGATAACTAGAGCTCTGCTACTGAGCAATATACAAACCCTGAAACTTCAGTTCCATGATATTCATGTGTCTTCTGTGGAGATCATCTATTCAAGCACTCCCCCTGTTTTGGATTGCGAGCTGGTTTTCTGGCTGATCATAGGTCATAGGAATTCTTTCTTGAGTCTAGATATGAATCACCAGCTGTTTCTCCCATTCTATGAGGTGTTTTCTTCTTCTGTTCATTAGTATCCTCTGATGCATAGAAAGTTTTCACTTTAGTACAGTGGGATTTGGTGAATATTTATTGTTATTGTTCTTCTGTAGTTCTGTTTCGATTCCCAAGAAATCATTGCCAGATCCAGAGCAAATTTTCTTCTATGTTTTCTCAGGGTCTTATAGTTTTGGATCTTTAATCTACTTGGAGTTACATTTCTGAACTGTGTTAGGATATTTTATTGTACAAAATTCAGTAAAATGTTCTTTTGCATTTGGATAATCAGTTTTACTGCAACCTTTGTTGAAAAGACATAGCAGTTCATTTGGAGTTGTTGTCTTTTTCATGTGTTTCTTGAATGCAGAGGAAATGAGGAACAATAGATAAGGAATTGCAGTTAGCTACGACTCTTTGAATTACCAGATGTAATACTTGTTAAGAAGTGGTAGTGAGTGATTAACTAACTGCCTGAATTTTGTTTTTCTTTTTTTTTTATGTTTGTAATGTTGAATTTTTTCTTTTACGTATTTATTTTTCTAATTTTACATATCTATCCCAGTTCTGTCTCCCCCCTCCCTCCCTCCGTCCCTCCAACTTTCCCATGCCCCCTGAATCCTCCTCCCATCCCACCTTCCCCCCACACCACAGGGAGGGTAATGCCTCCCAGAAGGGATCAACAAAATCTGTCAAGTCATTTGCAGTAGGAACTAGGCCCTCCTCCTGGCTCTAGGTTAAGGGAGTATCCCTCCATGGGGAATGTGCTCCCAAAGTCCTTTTGTGCACCAAGGATACATCCTGCTTTCACTGTCAGAGGTCCCTTAGATTGTACAGGCCTTCTAACTGAGACCCATGTTCAGGGGGTCTGAGTCAGTCCAATGCTGGATTCCTGAAATTTGTTTTTTTGTTTTTTATTTCTAGTCTATAATACATTGTTCCCTATGAACAATACTATGCTAGACCATAAAGGCTGAGCATAGACAGACAGACAGACAGACATAGACAAAGATGGAGCAGTTAAAGAGATAGACAGATCCTACCCTTTTGATGTTTAAGTTATGGTGATCTGTTACTTTAAAGTAGGGTGTATAGTAAAGCCCGCTTCTTGAGGTTCCCATAAGGATGAAGAGAGGAAAGAGTATTAAGTCCCAGACTATGGATTTTTACCTTTGATAAAACTATGCTCAAAAAGACTATATTTTGTTTAAATATTCATCCACAGATGCTATAATATTGTCTCACCAAGAAGTACAATTCTTTAGCTTCAACCTAGGTATAAAAAGTTTTAATCTTTCCATATGAAACAACAACAACAAAAGAAACAGCAAGCAATAGGTAATGATGGAAAGGAATTCCCAAGAGAGGGTAAAAACACATAGTGAACCCAATGATTGTTTCAAATTAATAGCAAAATTTCCAAACTGTGTCACTAGAGGAAAGCCTACACTGAGTACACTAGGCTCCTTGTAGTTCAGTGTCTGGGGAGAGGAAGAAGTGTAGTACAGGCCTTGAGGGCTGAACTGGCAACACAGAGAGATAAGTCCAGAGTTCTGCAGAAGGTGCCTGAATGGGTTATGATTCTTATTGCTGTCAAGATGTCTGTTAATCAATTTAAAGAAGAAAGGACATTTGAAGTCACAGTTTGAGATGGTAAACTTTTACCATCCAGCATGCCAAGAAGTTGAGCAGAGGATCACACTGCATCCACAGTCAGGTAGCTCAGTGCCAACAGGAAATGTGATGCAACTGTGAAATTCTAAGGCCCACCCCCAGGGAGCCGTTTATTCCTGTGAGGCTGTGTTTCTTGAAGGATATAATAACATTTTAAAAATGAGGCTTCTAGCTGGCAACAAAATGTTTAAACATATGAACTTTCAGAGCTATTTAGTACTCAAATCAAAGCAATATCATCTGAGTATTCTGTGGAACACAAATCATCAAATATATGTTAGAAAACTGCCTGGGTAAGGAAACATCAAGACCAGAGAATGTGGCTTCTATTCCTACCAAGCTGACTAGAATACCTCGTGACTCAAAAACCACAGGATGGAGTAGTTGCAAGTGAGGCATGCAGAACAATTGTCTATCTCTAGATTAATGTTTGCTTTGGTACCATGTATCAATTCCCTGTAGTAGCAATGCCCCAAATCAAACTTTCTAAGTACTGCATGCCAGAATGAAGCTCAAGTAACCAGCACTCAACAGAGTCCAGTATATACCCAAAACTATCAAAAGTCTGAGAAACAAAATCCACGATATAGAGAAAGAACACTCCCTTGAAGCTAAGTTGGAGCAGATGGAGGTGTAGTATGTAGAGATATCGAAGATAAAATTTGAATTTCCAAAGATTTTTTAAATACTACTACTGGGATAGGACAGATAGAATGGAGACAAAGTAGAAAAACTGGAAGACTTGCAATAAAAGCTTTTGAAAATGAAACACACCACAAAAAGTAATTTAAAAGATAAAAAAATACGGGATCTGAGTAGTAACTCCAAAAGGCTACATATGTATGCAAGTTAGTTCCTTAAGAAAAGGACAAATTAAAGTTGGAAATAATGAATTCCAAGAACAAGAACCATGAGTCTATCATGCACGCTAGTTAAAGTGCTCAAAACCAGTGATCAAAAACTTGCTCTTTAGAATAAACATAGGAAGAAAATGATTTATTTTCCAGAGGTGAAAAGTAATGATGATAACAATTACCTAGAGTACTATACCCAGCAAAAATAACTTCAAACAAAAATGTTTCAAACACAATGCCTAGAGATTTTGTCTCACACAGACCAGCACCTGAGAGACATGAAAGAAGTGTGTATAATGACACATATTTAGTTCAGGCACTCAGGAGGCTGAAACAAGGGCGTGGGAGTACAGTCTTTCTTGAGATGTAAAGTAAGGCTCTGCCTCAAAACAACAAACAAATCAAAGCCATAAATAAAATAAAATGGTAACTTAAATCAAATAAAAAGAATGTTAAAATTATTGAAGGAAGAAAGAACATATGGGATTGAAAAGTGAGATAAATCATTATTTCACAAATAAGTTATTATTAAATTCTATTACTTAACATCACTTAAAGGCAACTATTTACAAAATGTACTTGAATGTATTTTGTAATGTTTGTTCAAAACTCAACACTATAATTATGAGGGGTAGGAAATTCCCACTGCAAATGATTCATGGTTGAAGAAATGGAACTGTTTATTTTCCTGAATTGATCATTAAATATTTTATACATTGCCGTCTTTATACCCAAATAGTATGTCTCAATAAAACATGAGACTTGTTGTTGAAGAGGGTAGAGCTTTTGAAAATCGATGTTTCATGAATAGCCATGAGGGGATAGGCTTGGAATTAAAATGGCAAGAAGCCCATTAGAATGGCTAAAATTAAAAACAAATTACAAAACCAAATGCTGATAAGAATACAGAAAAACTACATTACTTATCTATTTATTAAAGAAATATAAAATGGTCCCACCACTTCAGAAAAACACTATCACAGTTTAATAAGAACTGAACAATCAGCAATACAACCATGAACATTTAGTATATATTCACCTTAAAACCTGTATCCAGTGGTCATAGGAGCTTTGTTTATAACTTTGACCTGGGGCCTGGGAACAACAAAAACAACCTTCAATAAGTCAGTGGTTAAATAATGTTGGCACATTCACACTGTAGAATACAAATTAACAAAGAAAGAAAATACTATGTATGCCCTGGGATTGAAAGTACAGAGGAAGCATTAATTGTAAGAAGCATGAATGCAGTTTATATTTGATTTCACTTTAAACTATAGCATAATAATTGATAAATATTAAAATCCATATATTACTATTTTAGAAAAAGTCAATTTTAATAGAGAATATTCATTTTGGAAAACAGTGTCCCACCCTGATTCTTCTGATAATTGGTGAAAGCAACATATTCATTACTGATGAGAAGTAACTAACACTGTGCAAAGAAACCAGTGACCTCAGGAATGAAGCCAGACCCACACTTAGCGCCACATCAAGAAAAAAAGGAAACTAGTTTGCCTACTTATACAGTTGGATGTCATCATTTGAGGAAAAAATATTTTGTGGGCAAATTAGGTTGAAAGAAAATGAAAGATTTGAGAGAACTGCAGCTATGTGATGTTTTCTCTAAGCGCTGATGGTGCCTCTCCAAATAATCACTATGATCAGACTTTTAAGATGTAAAACCTAATGGTATGAATTGTGTTGCTCTCAAACTCTCTCTTAACTGATTCCTTATTAATGATTACATTTTCCCCTAGTCCTACTGAATAAACAGATCTATTGCACTAGTAAAATCCATTAATCTCTATAAGCACTAAATAACAGAAAAAGTAATAACTTGACCATGAAAATACATAAAATGTATTAACAAATCTGAAAAAGTATGCATGCAATTAGAGGACCCTCAGATACAGTTGATGGATCCAATAGACCTCAGTCAATTTGTCTGCTATTTTTTTTCCCCAGCAGAGTTTCACTTAAGAATATGTGCTGCTCCTGCATACCTCAACACTATTCCTTCTTATTGCATTTACAGCTCCCAGGTTTGTGTCACTTATGGGTTTCATTCATGTGTCATTTACCTTTTTCCTCAAACAATTAAGCTCAAAATTACATCAGAGATTGCACAAGCTGTTTGCTATTTAGATAAATTATACATCATGACTTTTTGACCAGTCAGCATCTAGCACTGACTACCTTCTGCAAGTCACTCAGCTTCAGTAGTTCGTTTCTCAGGTAGCCAGCACCAAGGAGAACTAATCTATGACATACCATTTTTCAACTAGAATGTTCTTTTTCTGTGTCTCCTTGTTTATGTGCTGTAAGAGTGTTATTATCCTCTTATTTAATATGGCTGGTTGGCACTATCATTTTAAGCTTTAAGACAGAAAATACCTTTACTAATTTAACCAGGTCTTAATATACCAGTCATGCATCACTTAACAACAGGGGTACATCATGAGAAATGTGTCATTAAGCAATTGCACCATTGTGCAAACATTATAGTATACTTTCACAGCCCAGATACTATAGGACACACTTGATTTAGGCAACAAAGTCAGCCAGCAAATATGGGATGTGTGAGGCCACAGCCAGTAAATACATAATATTATCTCATAGTCAATGTTTTTAGTAAGTAGAAGTTTAAGACAATAATAAAAGTACTGCGTAGAAAGTACGCAGAGCAATAATGCAAACATTCATCATCATTATGGAGTTTCTATATGAGCTTTTCTGGCTGGACTTTCCTGTGACTGGCAGACAGGGTGTCTTTCACCAGCACTGCCACAAGCATGTGAACAATGCATTATGCTGTGACAGTGGGACAGTTGTTACATCATGAGGCAGTAACTAAATCTTAGCTTCATTCTAATTTTATGAGATTATTGTCCCATGTGGTCCCCCACTGACAGAAATGTAGTTATGTAACACTTAACTGGATATAAAGAAATATTTCCATCATTTCCTACAGGTTCCATCTTTGTGAACGGTTTAAGTTTTAACATTCAGGTGAATAACAGTCCTATTTTGTTACCTTTAGTATTTATTCTTCATCAGGAATTTGTCTAAATTTGTAAGCGTGGGACCACTGGCTCACAGCTATGTCTCCACTACTAAGCGATTGAGATTTGATGTGATTGAAATTCCATAGATACTATGGAAAAGTGAACAGAGTTAACACATAACTTTCCACTGATGATAGAAATTAGTGCATGTTTCATGATGTAGAAAGCCTGTTTATGTTTTCCATTGCCATCCAGTTTTCAACAGAGTGCCTTGACAATACAGTATGTGTTCCATAAGCAACTGTCATGTTTGCAATTCCTATAGAAACCATCCTCATGATGCTGGTCTGCCAATCTTAGTGTGTATTCCTGACAATTACACAGGTGGTTATCTGAAACACCACCACTGTTTTCAACATATTTCTCACATACAGAAGCCAAATCAAAACTTGAGCTGCTACGAATCTACCTCTAAGTAAGTCTAAGAAACATGCTTTTAAAGTCCTCTTTTATTTTGGCCATCTATGCAAATATTGCTTTACATTTTCTAACAATTTTGCACATTTATTACCATAAGTATAAAATTGGGGTTTCTGAATGGCTCAATAGAAAACAAAACAAAACACTTGCTGTTCAATCATGAGGAGAACAGTTGTAATCCCCATAACTTATATAAAAGCTGGACTCATGAGGTGGTCCACCTGTGATCATAATGATTGTTAGGAGGACACAGGAATCTATGGGGTGAGCTGTGTAACTAGGCTATCTGAATAGGCCAACTTTTGGTAAAGTGAGAGATCCTGTCTCAGGAAATAAAGTGGAAATCGACTGAGGCAAACACAACACATTTGGGCATGCATCTACACACCCTCACACCTCTTTGAAAACATCTGTGTACACACAGCCACATAAAAATTAATTAGTTAAAAATAGAATAAACAGTTTCTTGCTACTTCATTATTCATTTCTCCCAACCCTAAGTATTTGGCATGTTCACTACTAAGGGGAAGTTCCCAACATGGCCCATGATGTCAATTTCTAAGGACCAAAATTGAAGAAAGCTTAATTAACAAATCCCCAGTACTGACTTAATGTTCCCATGTTGAGTTATTTAGAGCACTTCTCTTCTTGTTATCACTTCATTTGATACAGTTCTCGTGCATAGTCATCATTGTTTCGTATACATTATTTTCATATATTTATTGTCATCAACTTTTCTTTAGTGAATTATCTGCTCAATTACTTCATTAATTTAATTTTAAAAATTGATTTACATTATATACTAAAGAGGTAGCTTAATTTTTTATTATTCAGTTTGCTAATGTTTCCCCCTTAACATGGTTCCTATGTCATTTTTGTGTATGGTATTAAACATTTTACATTGTATAAACTTAAAAACATGAGCAAAAAGTAGAAATAACATACAAATTTCATTTATTCACCGTCTAGTTTTAACAATGATCTATTCACATCTAATTTTATCTCCCTCCACTCAGTTTTCATCTCTTTCTATTTCCTTTAAATTTTGAAGAAAATACTATACATCTCACACATTTCAGCCCTTGATCTGTAAATACTTGATTATGTAGCAAAATTGGTGAAAACTTCTGCCTTCCCCCCTTTTTGGTTTTGTCAAGACAGGGGTTCTCAGTGTAGCCTTGGCTTTCCTCTAACTCTCTCTGTTAACTAGGCTGGACTAGGTTGGCCTTGAACTCAGAGATCTATCTGTCTCCACCTCAAGTGCTGGGATTAAAGGCATGTGCCACAGACTGCTCAGTGGGTTGCAGGTCTGTGTGGAGACCAAGACTCGGATGACCAGGTCAGGAGTGGCTTCGGCTTGACAGACAGACACAAACACACCTGAGGAGGTTTGCGAACTGCTGCAAAGTTTACTTCAAAGTATTGGGTTTTTATACAGAAAGCTCAAAGAACAGATCTTTGGTCACAGTTTAAAGATAAACAGGCATTCTATAGATGTTAACAATTCCCTTTGAAGTTTGAGATAGTAAATACATCTAAGCAAGTGCATAATTGAGAGCCTCTGTCTATTTTGGCCTGCTTGTGGTCAGCATATCAGAGATTTGATTTACTGAGTAAAGAGAATTGTCTTTGAACACTAATCTTTTAATAGCAATGATTCAAGGGCCCTAAGATACCAAGTTAGAATTCTGTAGTAACTCCCACAGTAGCCTAGCTGCGGGTAGGCTGATTATAGGCAAGGTCACATTGTGGGCTGCTTCCTTACAGCTTTAGCCCTAATTGTTTATTAGGCCTTGGGCTGACATCTGGCACTATGGGTTTTATGATCGGGGGCACAGAGGTCAACATCCATCCCCTGAATGTTGGTCTGTATCTCTTCCAGTTCCTGAAACTATATCTAAGTGTTTTCTAGGCTTCTCTGAATTAACAGTGGAGCTACAGGCTAAAATGTCCATAATTAAAAGGCATTAATGTATAGCACAAAACACATCTAGCACCCATTCCAAGCAGCCAGCCAAGTAAGCACCTGCAGGGACCTGAACCATTTTTCCCCAGGAGGCGTAACCACGTGTGGTGCGAACCTCTGGACAGGTAGCCATTGAGATTTCTCTCAGCATTGCTACACTGCCTCCACTGGGGCTGGTGTGGCAGGCATGTGTTACCACACATCAGCAAATCTCTCCTCTTTCAATGTTCTCACAAACTAAAGTTGTAACTGATGCTGGGCATACTGGGTAGTTTTATGTCTCCTTGACACAAACTAGAATGCTTTTGGAAGAGAGAAACTTAATTGAGAAAATTGACCCAGCAGCTTGGCCTATGCGAATACATTTTCTTGATTGATGATTGATGTAGGTGGTGCCACCTGTGGGTTGGTGACCCTATAAGAAAACAGGCTGAGCAAATTAAAAACAAGCCTTGCAGAGACTACTGAGCAAACATTCCTCCATGACCTCTGATACAATTCATGCTTTCCAGTGCCTGCCTTGAGTTCCTGCCCCGACTACCCTTCATGATAGACTGTGATGGGCCAAATAAGCTGAAATGAATCATTTTCTTCCCAGGTTGCTTTTGGTCATGGTGTTTTATCAGAGGAGTAGAAACCCTAACTAAGACAGTAGGCATTACAGAAAAAATTAACTTTTACATAACTCTTTCTTCATGGTTCCTATTACTATTATTCTCAGAGAAACTTCCCATGTCTTACATTGCAAAATCCATGTCTTTTGTTTTAATTATATCATTAATATATAACTATTGTAGATGATTTAAAAATATAATTGTATGAAATGAATTGGATTTTGCAATTCCACTCTTAGGTATATACCCAAATGACCCACATCCAGGCAACAAAGTCATGTGCTAAACTATGTTCATAGCAGCATTATTTGTAATAGAAAGAACCTGGAAGCAACCTAGATGCCACTCAACTGAAGAATGGATGAAGAAGATGTGGCACATCTACACAATGGAATACTACTCTGCAGATAAAAATAACGGGATCTTGAAATTCACAGGCAAGTGAATGGAACTTGAAGAAAGCATCCTGAATGAGGTAACCCAGTCACAAAAAGAGGAACAGGGTATGTACTCGCTCATATATGGATTTTAGACGTAGAGCAAAGATCACCAGCCTACAATACACACCACCAGACGAACTAGGATATAAGGTGTATTCTAAGAGATTCATATATGGTTCCTCAGAGCACATGGGAAATGGGGGTCAGTGAATGGAGAGAGAACTAAGAGAAAGAGAAGGGGAGGAGAGCAAAACATGTATGACTAGATAGATTGAGTCAGGGTGAGAGAGAGAGGGAGGGACATAAAAGAGGGAGCCATTATTGGTTTGAAGAGAAAACTGAACCTAAAGAAAGGTCTAGAGAACTACAAGACCGACTCCAACTAATAATTCGAGCAACCATGGAAAGGCTACCATAAGTGCCCTTCTCTGATAATGAGATCATCAACTAAATTATCCCCCATCATGGAGCCCTCATCTAGTACCTGTTGGAAACAGAAGCAAACACCCATAACCAAACACTGAGTCGAACTAGAAACCATATGCAAAGAAAGGAGACAAGACCAGGTTACAGAAACACACAAAGACAGCTGACCTGAACAAGGAGGAGGTAATGCCCCCCCCTGACTGATAGCTGGGAATCCAGCATGGGACTGACTCACAACCCCTGAATATGGGTCTCAGCCAGAAGGACTGAGCAGTCTGGGGGACTTCAGACAGTAGAAACAGGATCTATTCCTGGTGCACAAAAGGACCTTGCGGACACATCCCCCATGGAAGAATACTCCCTTAACCTAGAGACAGGAGAGAAGTCCTAGTCCCTACCTCAAATGACTTGACAGATTTATATGACCCAACCTGGATAGCATAGCCCTACAAGTGGAATGGGGGTGGGGGGATGGGAGGGGACGGTGGCCAGGGTGCATGTCACAGGGGAAAGAGGGTAAGGGGGAGGGAGGGAGGGAAGGAGGGTTGGAAGGAAGGAGGGTTTTTGGAGGAAGGGAGAGGAAACTGGGATCCACATGTAAATTTTTTATATTATATTATTAATAAAAAAAGGAGAAAAAAAATTGGATTTCATCTAACTCGTATAGACCACACCCAAAGCTATAGAATATAGATTATATTCTGGAAACATTTTTAGGTTTTTTTATTTTCAAAATCAGAGTCACATTATTTTCTGATTTGATACTTAATTTATTGTAAATGACATCTCATGCCAATAAAATAAAGATAGGCATTATTATTTCACAAAGCGATAAGCATTTTATTCAAGTCTGTAGAATAGTTTGTTTTTTTCAGTGTCTTAATGATAGTTAGTAAGTAATATTTTGAGACTGTCAACAATTAATTAAATCTGTATTGAATCCATGTAATATTCCAGATATACTCTCTGATACAGAAGACATAAGGAAGAAGAAAACAAACCAACTCAGAATACTGCTTCCCGTATATAGCTAGCTCACTATTGCTGGGGACTTTTCCCTCAAAGCTTCTTTTTCTTTTTTACATCACTCTTAATAGCTTCCTTTGAATAAATTTCTGAGCATGAAAACTATTCTTAGAAGAATGATTTTTGTAAACACAACTGCATTCTACTGAAGGAACTTCGTGTCGCCTGTCTGACTACATGGCATTGCTGTTAACATTATGACTATGTATCATTGCTTCTCTCAGTCTTCAGGGATGTAAGGGAAAATGTTTTGCCAGTGTTGTTAATGCCATTTCCCTTATTGCTACTGATGATACTACTTGTTCACATTTTGTTAAGCATTTCTGTTATTCCGTTTGTGAATTGCCTGTTTTTACTCTTGGCATTTTTTTTTTCTCATTCGGGTGTCTGCTTTTTTGCATCATCAAAAATGGCTATATGGAGCCCATATATACAATACTGCTAAAAATATCTTTGGCTAGGAAAATTATTGTAAGCTTGAAAATGTGAAGCTATAAAAGTATCAACCACTTTGGAGGCTTGTCTGCATTACTCAACACCATGCAGGTTTTCTCACTACAACACTATTTGAGGCATCAGTCAGTGAACATGTCAAATGGTCTTTAGAGCTCACCATAAAACAATTCTGGCTTTATGTTGCAAAGCAGAAGAGAAGGGCCATCGGTGATTGTGGGATGGGTTATAAAGTCTCACTGTCCAAAAACAGTAGGGATGTCAGTGACAAAAGTTATCATACATGCCAGAAGTTATATTACACAAAATGATGTATAGAACTCAAAATAACTTTTCATGTGAGCATAACAAAATTCATCAATGCCATTAGCATCCATGTGGGCACTCTCCAGAGAAAAACCAATGACCACATTATTTCTGGTGAGACAGTTGGTATGGAAATGTGGGCTTTCCTGAATTAAACTATCTCTAGCTGGTGAATAGGGAACTGATTTCAATTTCTAGGACCATTAATCTCCTACCTTTTATGGGCTGGAAGTTACCTTGAAATTAAAACAAACAAACGAGATACCTGTTAGATCATGCATCAGTATCAACACAGGCTCTCAGCAAATTGTAATTATGACCACTATCTTGACCTACTTAAAAGGTCAACTAAGGAAGACAACACCATTTCTCTTTCAAACAGAAAAAAAAATAACTTAAAAAATTGGAAGACTATAGCTATACTGAGTGGTAGACTGCTTGCCTGGTAAATATCAAAGTCCGAGTTCAGTTCCCAGCCCACAAAAATATAAAACCTGATGTTTACTTTTTTCTTTATGTAGTATACCTCATTGGTATTCATTCATTTGCAATAGTCTGACATCCCTTGTGTTTATGGTATATTTTTGTTTCATTATACTTCTCACATTCAAGATGGAAATGAAGGTTTGGGCTGACTTCAGTGTCTAGACATACATTAAAAATAAGTATGAAATAATTAAATAAATGCACAAGGAAGAAAAGAAAGAGAAGTGGTGGTTTGAAGATAAAAATCACTATCATTTTTATTTTCTTGCATATGAAGTCAATTCTACCACATGTCAGCCTCATTAATTACCAACTTGAATGAATAGAATCTCCAAAGTATTCTGTTTGTCCTTTACCCATTATGTTCTGCTAAAAGGAAGCATTAACTTGTGGCAAGCCACCAACCACAAAACTAGCAGGATGAAGGAATGACAAAAATCATTTTGGTTGGTTCATAAAACCTACTACATTTATCATTGGTTTGCTGGAAGCTGAGTAGGATTTGGGAGACTATCCAAATAAGTAGATGAAGGATCCCACTAAAACCATTTTTATTGATGTATTCAGTCAGGCTTTGGTAAAATAACCCTAAAGGTGTAATAGTGACATGTGTATCTTGGCAATAACCACTAGCTTTATAATTGAACTTAAGAGCTTCCCAACAAGAGATAAATCATGCCTGGCAGTGGAAATCTTGGAGGAGAACTTATAACCATTATTTTACTAAACAAGAACAACACTTAAATATATTCTAAATATTTGTCCTTATACCTACAGATGACTATAGTTCTTGTAGTTCATACTTCCATCAAGGACACTTCTCTTTGCAAGAGATAAGGATACTATGATAGAAAACCACAAGTGATCAAAATGCAGAGAACAACTGACCATGGAGTTTCCACCTCCGGCTGACACATCTACAACACAACTCCTGCAGCTAAGGCTCAGGAATCATCATGGAAGAGGGAGAGGAAAGATTGTAAGAGCCAGAGGACTAGGGAATCTACTGTGAAGTCATGTCTTCCAGAAATGTCAGAGAAGACACACTCATGGAGTTTCACCAACATGACTACCTAAACAAGACCGAATGAGGACAACTCCAATATACACACTATCCTAGTTAGGGTTTCTAGTGCTGAAACACCATGACCAAGAGCAAGTTAGGGAGGAGAGGGTTTATTTGGCATATAGTTCTACATTATAGAACATTACTAAAGACATTCAGGACAGGAACTCAAGTAGGGCTGGAATCTGGAGGCAGAAGCTGGTGCAGAGGCCAGGAAAGAGTGATGCTTACCAGCTTGTAAATCACAGTTTGCTCAACCTTATAGAAACAAGAACCACTTGCTGAGAGGTGACCCGACCCACAATGGGCCAGGCCCTCCCACATCAATCATTAAGAAACTACTCTACAGGCTTCCCTACAGCTCAGTCTTATGAAAAACTTTTATCAACACAAGCTTCCTCTTTCCCAGCCATTCTAGCTTGTGTAAAGATTTCATAAAACTAGCCAGCAAAAATGTGGATGGGGGTCAAGTAGAACCCAGGAGGCCCCAGGCCTAGACAAAGAGCTTCAGACAACTAAGAAATAATGAGAGTGTGAGAAATAGTTTTCTTTAGGGAAGGGCACACCGATTGTTTATTCAAAAACAAATGGTCAGCCCTGAAATCGCGCGCGTGTGTGTATGTGTGTGTACAACATTATGTGAATTGAGACATATATATATATATATATTATATATTATATAATGTTTGTATGATACATATGATATATACATATATCAAATAAAGAAAGACCAGAGTTTGAAAGAGGGCAAGATGGATGGATACATTGAGGGAGAATTGAAGGAGGAAAGTAAAGATGAAAATGATTTAAATATAATCTTAAGCATTTTTAAAATGTAGGTGACTCTTGGCCTATAAATGTTGGATATTTCTCCTTTAGAGGATTTATTTCTTCTATTTGCATGAATGTTTTCCTGCAGGTATTTCAGTCTAAAATGTGTATGGATGGTGTTTATGGAGGCCAGAAGAGGGTATTGCAAATCCTGGAACTGAAGATTCAGACCGCCTAGAAGCTGCTGTCTAGGTGTTGAAACTGAACTTGGGTTCTCTGGAAGAACACCTAGTGTTATTAACTGCTGAGCCATCTCCAAACCCTGTGGAGGTTTTCTTCCATGTGTTTTCTCCAGATAAAAGCTGCATGTTTTAGAATGAATAAAGTATGCTTGCAGTGAACAGAAGTCAACTATTCATAGGACAGCCCAATTATTCTGGAATTCATTCTGTCCTCACCAAGAATGCATAGAGATACTAGTTAAAGGGAGCTCTCTTTTGAAAATGACTATTTTAAAATAGAGGTTGTGGTTTTAGTATGTTTTCCTGAGCTGATGGGGGTGAAGCAGGTTTCAATTGCTTCTGGTAGAAAATATAACAGAAAAGATAATGGAAAGACTCCCACATGATTGCCTGATTATAGAATGATTATTGCTGATAATCAGAGAAAGAAAAACTACTGTTTTAGAGATACAAATTGGAAAGGAAGAAGTTGAAGTATTATTTTGCCCATATGATGATAGTATACATAAACAACCCCCTAAATTCTACTAGGAAATGCCTACAATTAATAAACACCTTCAGCAAAGTGGCTGGATATAAAATTAACTCAAAAAAATCTCTTAGGTACAAAACACAAGTGGCCTGAGAAAGAAATCAGGGAAGTATCAGCTTTCACAATAGACAGAAATAATATAAAATATCTTGGGGTAACTCTAAACAAGCAAATGAAAGACTTGTATGACAAAAACTTCAAGTCTTTGAAGAAAAAAAATTGAAGAAGATACAAGAAGATAGAAAGCTTTTCCATGATCATGGATTAACAGGGTTAACAGTGAAAATAGCCATTTTATTAAAAGCAATCTACAGATTCAATGCAATCCTGATCAAAATTTTAACACAACACTTTACAGATCTTGAAAGAATAATATTCAACTTCATATGAAAAAACTCCCAAGATATCTAAAACAATCCAGAACAATAAAAAAACTTCCAGAGATATCATTATCTCTGTTTTCAAGCTGTATTACAGAGCTACTGTAATAAAAACTGCATTATATTGGCATAAAAATAGAAAAGTTGGTCAATGGAAACAAATTGAAAACACAGGGATAAATCCACACACATGTGCACCTGACTTTAGATAAAGAAGCCAAAAATATACAGTGAAAAAAAAAGACAGTATCTTCAATAAATATTGCTGGCAAAACTGGATGTCAGCATGTAAAAGAATGCAAATAGATCCCGATTTATCATCCTGGACAAAACTCATGTCCAAATAAATCAAAGACCTTAACATAAAGACAGATACACTGAACCTGATAAAAGAGTAAGTGAAGAATATCCTTCAGCTCATTGGGCAGGAGACAATTTTCTGAACAGAACAACAACAGGACAGATACAAAGATCAACAATTCATAAATGGAACCTCATGAAACTGAGAGGCTTGTGTAAGGCAAAGAACACCATTAACAGGACAAAATGAGAGCATAGAGGATGTGAAAGTATTTTCACCAACTCCACATCTGACAGGAGACTAATACCCAAAATATATAAAACACTCAAGAAACTAGACATAAAAAACAAAAACAAGCCCAAAACACCAATGGAGACAGGGCTGGGTGTTGGTGTTGCACGCCTTTAATCCCAGCACTCGGGAGACAGAGGCAGGTGGATCTCTGTGTGTCCAAGGTCAGCCTGATCTACAGAGCAAGTGCCTGGATAGGCTCCAAAGCTACAGAGAGAAACCTTGTCTCCAAAACAAATTAATAAACAAACATAAAAATACAAAAAGGAAAGAAAATGGAGACATCCATACAGAGAATTCTCAACAGAGGAATCACAGATGGCTAAGAAAGACTTAAATAAATGTTCAACATCCTTAGCCATCAGGGAAATGCAAATCGAAATGTCACTGAGATATTATCTTACATTTGTCAGAATGGCTAAGATCAAAAACACAAGTGATACCTCATGCTGGAGAGGATGTGGAGCAAAGGGAACACTCCTACATTGCTGGTGGGAGTGCAAATTTGTGCAGCCACTGTGGAAATCAATATTGCAGTTTCTCAGAAAATTGGGAATTGCTCTACCTCAAGACTGAGCTATACCCACTCCTGAGCATATACTCAAAGGATGCTCCATCATACAGCAAGGAAACTTGCTCAGGTATGGAACACAATTTAAAACACACACACACACACACACACACACACAGAGGTTTTTAGAGACAGGGTTCTCTGTGTTGCTTTTGAGCCTGTCCTGGAACTCTCTCTGTAGACCAGGCTATCCTCAAACTCACAGAGATATGCCTGCCTCTGCCTCTGCCTCCTTAGTGTGGGGATAAAGGTGTGTTATTTTAAACTCCTCTTACACAGGAAAAATAAAGTTAAATATTTTCAGGGGAAACATGCTTTTTGGAGAGTAGTGGTTCTCAACCCATAGGTCAGAGGGTCATATAGAATATACCCTGAATATCAGATAGTTACATTATGATTCATAACAGTAACAAATTGCAGTTATTAAGTAACAACGAAATAATTTTATGGTTGGAGGTCACTACAACAAGAGGAACTATATTACAGGGTCACAACATTAGGAAAGTTGAGAACACTGCTGTAGACACACGACTAGATTTTTGTGACTTATCAGTAACACATAAAATTAGAAGTATTAACTCAGCAGTTAGTTTTGTTTGTTTTATAATGAAACTATAGAATAAACAAATATTTTCAGTATTTTTAGGATACAACAAATACATTTTGCATTTCAGATGGATATGGATTTTGAGGGACAACAGGATGGAATTTTATAAATTTAATGTGTATATTCCGTCAAAATTTATAATCAAAAGATTGATGCCTAACATGGATGGAACAGAAGAAGCCCTTCTGAGTGAGGTAAATCAGTCACAAAAAGACGAACATGGTATGTACTCACTCATATATGGATTTTAGACAGAGGACACAGGATCACTAGCCTACAATCCACACTGCCAGAGAAGCTAGGAAACAAGAAGGACCCTAAGAGAGACATGCATAGTCCCCCACAGAAGAGGAAAAGACAAGATCCTCCTGAGAAAATTTGGAACATGGGGAGGGGAGAGAGAGTTTGGAGAAAAAGAAGGGGAGAAGAGGAGGAAGAAGGAAGATTGAGTCGGGGGAAGAATAAAGTAGAATAAGAAAAGATACTATAATAGAGGGAGCCATTATAGGTTTAATGAGAAATCTGGGTCTAGGGAAATGTTCAGAGACCTAAAGGATGACCCCAACTAACAATATAAGCAATAGTGGAGAGGCTACCTTAAATGACCTTCCCTGATAATGAGATTGATGATTACCTTATATACTCACTCTCCTAGAGCCTTCATTTAGTAGCTAAGAGAAGCAGAAGCAGACACCCACAGCTAAACACTGAACCAAACTCGGGGGATTGCAGAGAGGGAGAAGTGATGAGCAAAGGTGTCAAGAAACCCACAGAAACAGCTGACCGGAACAAGAGGGAGCTCATGGACCCCAGACTGATAGCTGGGAAACCAGCATAGTACCGACCCAGACCCCTGAATGTGGGTCTCAGTTAGGAAGCCTTGGCAAGCTATGGAACCTCTGACAATGGAACTAGGATGTATCCCTAGTGCATGAACAGACTTCGGAAGCCCATTCCCCATGGAGGGACACTCACTTAGCCTCAAGAGGGCCTAGGCACTACCCCAAATGACTTGATGAATTTTGATGATCCCTCATGGAAGGCCTCCCCCTCCCTGGGGATATGGGGTCTGTGGGGAGGAGGATGGGAGGGAGAGGGAACTGGGATCGATATGTAAAATAAGAAAAATGAGAAAAATATTAAATGAATTTAAAAAGACCATGTAGAAATAAAAACAAACAAAATAAGAAAAAAAACCTAATGCTTAATATCATGCTATTAGGCAATGGGACCTTGAAATGTAATTAACTCAAGAGGATAAAGGTCTCATGAGTTGTTCTCATTAAACCTGTAATGTCCTCATAATAACAAAGGGGAAAGATTCTTTTCCTCTCCTCTTTTCCATGTGAGAAAACCACAAGACACCTTTTTGCAATATTGTACCTGGGATTAGGCCAGATGATGGATCTACAAGGACCTTGATCTTAGTTTTCCAGCTTCTATAACAATGAAAAGTAGCTATCATTTACATCACCCAGTCTATTGTAGATTATTTTTAGCATGACATGTTGGATAGAAAGGTCTACTAGGAACGTCTGACCCATTTAGTCCAGGTCCTTGTTCCCCTTAATAAAATAACTTATAGAAGTTCACATAAGGTTGAAGTGTGAAAGATTTATTTAGAAGTACTTGAGGAAAAGAAAGCATATACATTGCACCAGGCAGCAAGCAGCACAGGTGACTCCTCCAGGGATAATACAGTGGGTTTGGGGGGTGTTTTTGATGGATTCACAGATGTTGTTGAAGGAACAGTGTTTATTGGGGAGTGTCTGACTGGTTCTGTCTTAGGATGTATAACTAGTTATACAACCACACCTTGGGCACAAAAATGTTATTGGGTTGAAGCTTCAGAACATTCTCAGTGAGAACACTTTTTCCTTATAACAGTGGCAAAACAGTGGCCACATACTGGTCATCTGGTATACTGGTGGCAAACCAGTGGTCACCCACTGGTAATTTGATGGAGATTTAGGGAACTGTACACATTTAGAGTCTTTGAGGTCGAGGGACCGTGTCTTTCAGATTGGATGAGAAGGATGGGCAGTTTTACTGTATTGAAAGTAAAATAGGGGGATAGTGATGTTAGCAGCATCTGAAATATCTGACTTTCTCTGAACTATTTTTCACTCAGGCATTGTCTGAAGGAAAAATGAAGCACACATACAAAAAGTATATTTAAAATATTTTATTAATTTTTATTTTCTTCTTGGGGGATATGATACAGGTGAGATATTTAGGTATCTATTTTCACTTGAAGGATACAATGGTGTGATCTGAACATTAAATAGAAAACTTAAAGGGGCTTCTTGAGAAAAAATGAATGGGAATGCAGGTTGGTAGCTATTGGAAGTTGTATAGCTTTGGGCAACTTATAGATTTTTTTCTTATCCTGATGGATACACAGATTATTTCAGATAAATGGCTTGTGAGTGAATTAAAGCTGTTAGACAATGCACAGTGGGTAACAGAATCTGCCACTGGTACCAGTAGATCTTCAACAAATACTATGGGCTATGCAGTCTTCTGAAATCTACCACAATGAAATGATATGGAAAATAATATTAAAGGAATTTCTCTGAATCACAGTTGAAACTCATACTTCCACACACATTCCACTTGTTGGAACTCTTTGAGATCTGACCACATCTAACTTCAAGACATTAGCAATGAAATCCAACTGCATGCTCAAAAAAGAGATTTGACTGAGGAATACTTTGCTAGTCTTTACCACATCAAAGAATCAACATGATAAAATATTAATGTGAAAATAGTAAGTGATGTTCTAACAGACATGTATACTTAGAAGCAATATTAATACTTATCTTGATGCAGTATATTGTCTGACTGAGCTCACAGAAGAAGAAATGAAGGGCTTGTACAGTAACTAAACCTTTGTGGAAATAGATGTATTTAGCGAAGCTTATAGAATGTGAAGCACAGAAATGGTATTTTGTTATAACAGGGAAGAAGATTCTGCATTCTAGCCAGTAATCTAGGGATATCCTTGGAATTGATAATCAGGCCCAGGAACAGTTATATGAGTGATTAAGGGTAGGAGAATCTGAAGAATAGCAAGTAAGCACTTGTCAATTAACTATCATTCCAATTGTCACTTTATGTCATAGCAATTATCTTGAAGCACATGAGTTTGACCTACAATTACCCAATTGATGGTGAAATTATAAGAGTTTATTATGTATCTATGAGTAACTGCATTTACAATATACATTCACCTAAAAGTTATGGGCACACTGTGATTTACCAGGGAACTTGGCAGGTGGTATCTTTTATACAATTATAGCTTTCTGAACTATGTTTATAAAACAATTGAAAATTGTTTACTTCTTTTAATACCTTTTGTATCTTAAAACAGCAATTTAAAGAAAGAAAACAACAGGAAATTCCCCCCATAGATAGAGATAGATTGTTGGATTTCTTTATCTATTTTTATTTATCTACTTCTTTGTTCTTATCTATCATCTATCTGTCTGTCTGTCTGTCTGTCAAGCTACCTGTTCAAAATCTATCAACTGAAATACACTGAATGTTCATGCCCCTCACCCTGTGGAGCATTTTGGAACATGATTGGATCATAAAGGCAGACCCCCCACAAATGAGATTATTGCCTTTGTAAAAGATACTCCAGAGTGAGACCTTTTCTCTCTCTGTTTCCACAGACACAATTCCCCAGTCTGGTCTCTACTGCTGAAACAGAAAACAGTTGCAGCCTTTATTTCCCCTTGCCTACATCTTCTGTGGATCCCACAGTCCATCCCCTCCTAACTTTTTTCTCCCCACTCATCTGTGTTTTATAGCCCCATATCCAGCCGGCATTCCCTGTTGAATCACAGGACACATCTGTCAGAAAACTAGATAGGTTTCCCACAAACCTTCTCTCTTTCTGTTCCCCAGACCCAATCTGTCAGTCATATCCCTAGCTCTGCAGCAGAACACCCATGGAATCCTTCCCTGCACCCCTGCTCACATTTCCCCCTGTGAATCTCACAACTCTTCCCCTTCTAACTTCCCTCCCTTCACTTGTTTTGTCCCAGAACCCACCTCTCATAGGCATCCCCTAGTAACACAAGAGCCACTACTTCCAGGGCAACAAGTAGGTTACAGGCAGATCCACACTTCTCCTACTGCTTCCGAGATTAATCCTCCCAATCTCATTCCCATCTCTGTATCTGGAAATCTACTGTTATCTCCCTTCCATCTTAGACCCCATTCCAAATGGATCACAAAGACATTTACCTCCAACCTTACATCTCTGGATTCATCACACCATCCCAATCTCCAACATCAGATTCCTTGGTAACACACCAGATGAGCAGGCCAGAAAAACAAGTAACATACAGCCATTTCACTCTCTGAAGGATAAAGAAACCAAGGAACAAAACACTCACCCAACAAAGATGAATCCAGAAATTATTACCTAGACATATAATCATCCCAAACCCAGATGCCTAGACACCAGTGTAAAACTATAATCAACAACAGCCAGGGCAATATGTCTCCACTAGAGCCCAGCTATCCTACCACATCAGGCCCTGGCTATTCCAACACAGCTGAAGCACAAGAAAAATACCATAAAAAACAAAATAGCTGGAATCAGCAATCATTGCTCATTGGTATCTTTTAATATCAATGGCCTAGTTCCCCAATAAAAAAGACAGTTTAACAAAATGGATGCAAAATCAGGATCCATTTGCCTACTGCATACAAAAAACCACACTTTAACATCAAGGATATACATTGTCTCGGGAAGGGGATGGAAGAAGATATTCCAAGCAAATGACCTAAGAAGCAAGCTAGTGTAGCCATTTTATTATCTAACAAAATAGACTTCAAACCGAAACTAATTAAAATAGATGCGAAAGGACACTATATATTAAGCAAAGGAAAATTCCACCAAGAGTACATTTCAATTTTTAACAGCTATGCCCCACATAAGGACACATAAGTTTGTAAAAGAAACACTAAAATCACATATTGACCCCCACACACTAAAAGCGGGAGAATTCAGTAAGCCACTCTCCCCATTGAACGGGTCATCCAGACAAAAACTAAACACAGAAATACTGGAGCTAGCAGATCTTATAAACCAAACTGACCTAACATATTTACAGACCATTTCACCCAAACACAAAAAATATTTCTTTTTCTCCGTACCTCATAGAACTTTCTCCAGAATGATCACATTCTTGAACACTAACAAGTCTCAACTGATATACGAAAACTGGAATAACCGTCTGCATCATATCAGACCACCAAGGATTAAAGCTGAATATCATCAATAACAACAGAAGCAACAGAAAGCTTACAAATTCATAGAAATGGAACAACCCTCTACTGAATAATAAATGGATCAAGACAGAAATAGTTAAAGATACTAAAGGCTTTCTAGAATTCAATGAAAGTGAATGCACTACATACTCAAACTTATGGCACATGATGAAAGTGGTACTAAACAGAAAGTTCATAGCACCAAGTGCTATGAACTTAGTGCATAAGTTCATATGAACTTAGTGCATTTAAATGCACTATGAACTTAGTGCATTTCTAAGTGCATAAGAAAGTTGGAGAAATCTTATACTAACAACTTAGCAGCACACTTGGAAGCTCTAGAACAAAAAGAAGCAAGCACACTCAAAATAGGTAGACAATAAGAAATAATCAAACTGAGGAATGAAATCAATAAAATAGAAACAAAGATAATAATACAAAGAACCAATGGAACAAAGAGTTGGTTCTTTGAGACAATCAAGATAGACAAAACTATGCAAAATAACTAAAAGAGAGAATATCCAACAAAATCATAAATGAAAAATGGGTATAACCAAGGAGGATTCTAAAAGATTCATATAAGGTCCCTCACAGAGGGGGAAAGGGAGAATATCTCCAGAGCACATGGGGAGTGGGGGAGGCACAGTGAATGGAGAGGGAACTAGGAGAGAGAGAAGGGGAGGAAAGGAAAGCATGTGGGACTAGGAAGATTGAGTAAGGGGAGTAATAGGCAAGAGAAGAAAAGAGAAGAGAGAGAGAGAGAGAGAGAGAGAGAGAGAGAGAGAGAGAGAGAGAGAGAGAGAGAGAGAGAACATAAAAGAGGAGCCATTATAGGTTTGAAGAGAAAACTGAACCTAGAAAAATGTCCGGAAACCTACAAGACTGACCCCAACTAACAATTTGAGCAACAGTGGAAAGGCTACCATAAATGCCCTTTCCTGATAATGAGATTGTCGACTAACGTATCCACCATCATGGAGTCCTCATCTAGTAGTTGATGGAAACAGAAGCAAACACCCACAACTAAACACTGAGCAGAACTAGAATCCAGATGCAGAGAGAAAGGACAAGACCAGGCTGCAGAAACACATAGAGACAGCTGACCTGAACAAGGAGGAGCTAATGGGCCCCCAGACTGATATCTGGGAATCCAGCATGGGACTGACTCAGACCCCCTTGAACATGGGTCTCAACTAGAAGGTCTGAGCAGTCTAAGGGACCTCAGACAATGGAACCAGGATGTATTCCTGGTGCACAAAATGACTTTGGGGGCACATTTCCCATGGACAGATACTCCCTTAACCTAGAGGCAGGAGAGAAGGCCTAGTCCCTACTCCAAATAACTTGACAGATTTTGTTGACTCCTCAAGGAGGGCATTACCCTACATGTGGAGTGTGAGGGGATGGGATGGGAGGGTGGTGGTGGGGGCATGTGAGGGTGGGAGAGAGGAAAAGAGGAAGGAAAGGAGGGAGGGAGGGAGGAAAAGGGAACTGGGACTGATATGTAAAATAAAAATAAAAGTTAAAAAAAAAAGAAAAAAGAAAAGGGGGTATAACAATAGACACTAAGAAAATCCAGAGAATCATAAGGACATACTTTGTATGCCACCAAATTGGAAAATCTAAATAAAATAATTTTCTTGATAGGGACCATTGCCAAAGCTAAATCAAGATCTGATAAGCAATTTAAGATCTGTAATGCCTAGTGAAATAGAAGCAGTAATTAAAAGTCTATCAACCAATAAAAGGTCAAGGGCAGATGGTTTTAGAACAGAAATCTACCAGACTTTCAAAGAGGAGTTAACACCAATACTCATCAATTTTTTTAAAAAAAATTATTATTATTTTCTTATTTTACATATTGATCCCAGTTCCCTCTCCCTCCCTCCCATGCCTTCCCCCCACTGCACAGAGAGGGTTATCTCTTTTAGGAGGGATCATCAAAATCTGTCAAGTCACTTAGAGTAGGGTCTAGGCCCTCCCTCCTGCCTCTAGGCTAAGAGAGTATCCCTCCATGGGGAATGTGCTCCCAAAGTCCTTTCGTGCTCCAGGGATAGAAACAGAAGGAACATTGCCAAATTAATGTTATGTGGCCCCAGTTACTCAGATAGTCAAAGCTTTAAAGACTCAACAAAGAAAGAGAATTACAGACCTATTTCCCTTATGAACATGCATGAAAAACACTCAGTGAAATACTTGCAAACAGAAACTAAGAACATATCAGAAAGATCATCCATGGTGATGAGTAGGCTTCATCGCTTCATCCCAGAGATGCAGGAACGATTCAATATAAGAAAATCTGTCAATGTAATGTCCATATAAGCAATCTTAAAGAAAAAAAAAGACACCATCATCTCATTAGATGCAGATAAGGCTTTTGACAAAATCCAACATTCATAAACGTTCCAAAGAGACTAGGGATGCAAGAGACATACCTAAATTCCATAAAGGCAATTTATAGCAAGCCTATAGGCAACGTAAATGGAGAGAAGCTCAAAGCAATTCCATTAAAATCGGGAACAAGACAAACTGTCCATTCTCTCAATATTTATTCAATATAATACTTAAAATTTTAGCTAGAGCAATAAAATAGCCAAAGGAGATCAAGGAGATACAAATTGGAAAGGAAGAAATAAAAGTATTATTATTTGCAGGTGATATGAT
The DNA here is from genome assembly GCA_030556225.1 of Cricetiscus sungorus. Lineage (NCBI taxonomy): Eukaryota > Metazoa > Chordata > Mammalia > Rodentia > Cricetidae > Cricetiscus > Cricetiscus sungorus. Next base: position 45,352,085 of record JANBXA010000398.1, read on the forward strand.
AGTCATATAAGTGACCCTAAAAATTCCACATGGGAACTCCTACTGATAAACACTTTCAGCAAAGTGGCTGGATACAAGATTAAGTAAACTAATTCAATAGTCCTGTATACAAAATGGCAAATGAGAAAGAATCAGGGAAACAACACTTTTTAAAACAGCCTCAAATAATATAAAATATAGTGAGTGTGACTAACCAAGCAAGTGAAAGACTTGTATGACACAAACTTGAAGTTGTTGGAGAAAGAAGTTGAAGAAAATATCAGGAGATGGAAAGAACTTCCATGTTCATGGATCAGTAGAATTAATATAGTAAAAATGGCCACCTTAACAAAAGCAATCTACAGATTCAATAAAATTCCCGTAAAAATTCCAATACAATCCTTTATAGATCTTGAAAGGACAATTCTCAACTTTATACTGAAAAACAAAAACTCCAGGGTAATTAAAACAATCCTGAATAATAAAAGAACTGTTGGAGGTGATTTTGAGCTGTGCTGCAGAGCTTTATAGTAGTAAAGCCCCCATTGTATTGACATAAAAACAAATTGATCAATGCAATCGAATTGAAGACCCAGATATAAATCCACACATCTATGGAACCTGATATTTTATAAAGAAGCCAGAAGGGAAACACTCCTCCTTTAATGGTGGGAATGAAACATTTTACTAGGGAAATCAATATAGTAGTTCTTCAGAAAGCTAGGAATTTAGCTGCCTCAAGACCCAGCTATACTACTCTTAGGCATATACACAAAGTATGCTCCATCCTATCATAAGTGCCCTACTCAACCATGTTCATTATGGCTTTGCTCATAATATCGGAAACTGGAAATAAACTTGATGTTCCTCAGCAGAAGAATGGATAAAGAAAACATGGTACATTTACTCAATGGAGTATTACTCAACTCTTAAAAAAGTGTCATCATGCAATTTTTAAGAAAATGGATGGAACAAGAAAAAAAGTCATCCTGAGTGACCAGACCTAGAAAGACAAAGATGGTATATATATTCAGTTATAAGTGAATATTAGCTGTTAAGTGAATGACAACTGTACTACAATCTGTAGACCTAGAGTGGCTAAGATAGGGGCTTGGGGAGATACATGGATTTCCCTGGGAAGGAAGAAATAGGTTTTATGAGTGGAGTGGAGGCTGGGTGGGATGGGAACAGGAGGAATCAGGTGTCAGGGGGAAATATGATGGAGGGAGAGAGTCTGAGGGCAGACAGTTAAAATTGGGGGCCATTTAGGGGGTGGTGTGAAAACCTAGTGCAGTGGAAACTTCCTGGGATCTGTGAAGGTGATTGTAATAAGGACTTCTAGTAATGGGGAATGCATGGTCTCAATTGGCCATTTCCTATAGTCAGGTGAGTCTTCCAGTGATAAGACTGAGTTGCATTCAGTTGACATGTTGGTCAAGGGGAGAGCCCATGGAAATCTTCAAAGAACCCAGGCTTATGAAGGCAAAGGGTTGCTCTTCACAAACTGACAAGAGGACAGTCCATTTCATAGGACAACATCCAAACAAGTCATTGAACATGGAGAAGTTGAGCTGGTGCCAACATGAAGCCTTTACACTTGCGGTCTAGTCTCTTTTGTGTGTGAAGATACTCTGTAGGCTCCCAAAAGAGAAATGTGGACCCCAACCAAGTTGCAAAGCCTTTGGCCTACGTCCTGGTTTGCCTTCAAAATATGCTAGGGCAATGGTGGCACAGAAATTGTGGGAGTAGCGAACCAATGACTGATTTGACTTAAGGCCCAGTGCATGCGACGGAACCCTTACCTGGCACTGTTTGGGTAAGCAAGGGCCAGAGACTAGATACCCCAGAGACCTATGGTTTAAAAACCTCAATAAAATGACTCCTAATGATATTCTGCTATACTCACAGATCACTGCCCTATCTAGTTATCACCAGAGATGATGGTTCTAGCTGCAGACAGGAATGGATGCAGAGACCCACAGCCAGGCATTGTTTGGAGAGAGTCTAAATTGGAAATCTCCATCAACCCCCACTCCACTCAATACTAGTAGACTTTTCTTCTCTTCACACACAAATTCTTTACAGAGTCATTGCAAATATTTTCGGAAGGTTGTTTATATATTTCAGTTACAAGACATAAAGAATGATTTTAATAAAATGACAGTGTGAAAATGGATTCGCTCTTGTCAATGACTCACTGCCAAACTTTCTAAACTTTCATTAAATGTCCATGTTGCACTTAGAAATATATTGATGTTCTCAGGGGTATTAGAATGAGCAGTAGCAAGATGCCTTCTTGCCACTGTAGACTTTTGAAAAGAAAACAAAAGAAATTCTTTCTATAATCCCTCCAAAACAAACAAAATAATCCTTCTTCTCAGAAAGAGGCTGAGCTTCTTAGAACCTGAGCCAGGTACATCTGAGGTGCATAAAGCGAAGGAACATATCTCTTCTCCAGCAGGGAACTTAAAATATTTTCAGAGGTCCATTGTTCCTGGTATAGTGATATATTCCAGTTTTCCACTTTGTTTTAAAGATCATAAAACAGACAGAAATTGTGATTTGGAATCCACAATTAGCCCAGGTGATATATTTGTGTAATTAGAACACCTTCTCAGGTCACATACAAGTCCCAGCAACTGTGTCCCTTCAGATTATACTCTGTCATTTTGAGAGGAGTGCATTCTGCAGAAAGCATGCCCAGTAGCTACTGACTTCCTAAGCTTGTTTTGCTTTATTCTGTTTTTTTTTTTTCAGTTGAGACAGATTCTCACTATAAAGTCCTGTGTAGCCTGAACTTACTATGTACACCAAGCTGTCCTTGACCTTATGACAATCCATCCGCCTCTGTTTCCTGTATGCTAGAAATACAAATGCAGGCTACCACCAGACTTTAAAGCTGATAGATTTTAAAAAGAATATTATACTCAACTGTCTTCTTTGCACCAGGAAAAAGTACCAATTTAATGCTTACATGTTTAGTGTAACATGCTTACAGTTGTTAATATAATTTTAAACAGATAATAAGAGTTCTATAGTGAGCCTGGGTGGGTTGTACACAACCTAAGGAGACAAAAGAAACAGCTGAACCCATCTCAGATAATACTATAGATATTTGTGATGATAGCACTTGATTCTACAAATCCAAGGTATTTTCTATGTTAGTTTATTCAAAAGGTGGTGTATTAGCAGCACTTTGTATCATGAAAATCTAAGATACAGACCTTAAGAAAGGTTAATCTAAATTCACAGATGACAGGAAATGTCAAGAAGTCTCCAGTACACCCCAATCTTTTGAATTTCATATGACATGCCCCTTTATGTTCCTAGAATAGACAGAATATTGGATGGACCATTGCTCAGGCCCACTGAACTAATTCTTCTGCTTTTAACTAAAATCTCCTATTTCTTTGAAAAGAACTCGTTTAAATTGCAGATGAATCTGGTCTGGGGAAAGGTGTCCCTAAAGAGAGAGGAATGTAAGTGCCCATGTTAGTGCTATCTTACTGTGTGCACAGGATAAATCTAGTGCAGATTGAACTAATCTAAAGTTCAACATCTGTTTCATTCAAAGTGGAATATTTGAAATTCAATGCAAAGAAGGACTTTCAAGCCTGGCTTTTATTCTGAACAACTAATTGCAGCAGTCAGGTTCCAGTTTTTGAGTTCATAAAGCCCTATAGCTAGCCCCAATAAAAGTCCCATAAAGTAGCATTACAATCTGATGGGTATATGATAGGTTCCTCACTGTTTTGAGTAGAAGCCATATTCTATGATTTTATAAACTTTTGAAATTATTAATATAGGATATCAGGAGTATTACAGTGACAATACCCTACTTTGGATGGGGATATATTTAAGACAGAGTCTCTCATTCGTTCCAGAATGATTTTAAGCAAGTTACAGATTTTTTTTTCTCTGTGAAATGGGAATATAAATAATGCCAATTACATAAAGAATATTAATGAATTAATGGGTTAGGAACATAAAGAAACATAGTGCAACTAATCTTGCACAATGGTTGGCAAAAAGGGAAGGGTCAAAACATACTAACTACAATTAAGCATCATCATAACTATCTTCATTCAGAACTGATCTTTAGATTGATTAGTTTGCTTTATAGAACACATGCATCAGATAATGCTGCATATTTATTAAAAGCAGCTCTGAGTATCATACATGAGGTTCCCAAAATTTCTTCCTTTTGCTTCAGCAGTGTTTGGATGGAACACACCTCAGGTCTGTCTCCTTTTAAATTTTAAACTATCCTTTAGTCTCTTCACAGTCTCTAAGATAGTCTGCTTGTGTTCCAGACTTCAGGACCAGCCAACATCTCTTTACTCTTACCTTCATATTGTCAACCTGCTGTGGCTTCCCAGGCTTGTCAGAGTGCTATAACTATGCAGATGCTATGGTCAACCTCCTAGTCAATATGCCCTATGGACCTCCTACATATTCCAGTTTTTCCTGGGCCACATGGCTCTGCTGTGAGCCGCTTGTTCCCTAAACTGGCTAAAAAAAACATGAGAGAGAGCAGTCAATGTCTACCAAAGATATGGATTGCTGAAACATGCCTGCATTGTTTCAGGATGTACAGATGCTGTCTTAAGATGGCAAGGGTAAAATCAAGGATGCCATGGGAACCATGTTGATCCAGAATACAGAACCAGAACCAGACCTGTTGTCTGGGTCTTTATGAGTTGTGCTGAGGCTTCTTGGAGAGCCATTTCTCCTAAGAGGATGTGAAAGTCCCCAAACAGAAGATAACCACCTGTGTATCCTCTGCAAATTGGCAGGCCCAAGCTTTTGCTGATCAAGTATCTTTTCAAATGGCTAGGCTTCAAGATGACTGGGATACACATAGGCTTCCAGGGGAAGATTTGCTTTGCTTCAGCCAGCCTCAGACCTCTGTCTGTGCCTCTTCAGTCACTAAGTAGCATTGTAATTTCCCTGGAGCCTCTCCTAAGCTGTGGAGTAAATGAAAATAAAACATTCTGAAACTGAATATGTACACACACGCACGCACACACACACACACACACACACACACACACACACACACACACACACACAGAGAGAGAGAGGGGGGGAGAGAAGAGAGAAAGAGAGAAAGAGAGATGAAGAGAGAGAGAGAAAGAAAGAAAGAGAGATGGAGAGAAAGGAGAGAGAGAGAGAGAGAGAGAGAGAGAGAGAGAGAGAGAGAGAGATTTCAAACAAGTGTTTGGTACAATGAAATAAGAACATTTTCCTCTTGGTCTTAAAATGTTAATAAATTAACATCATTAACACTGGTAATATGGAGCATGTCCAGTGTTCATCTTTATTCATTCATGTTTTCTGAGACACCCTCTTTGATTGACTCTGCATTAGGCTAGCTTCTATTCCTTATGCCTCTAAGGTACCATAATATTTACTGCTGGAGGGAGAGTACTGAGAGCAGTTTATTACTGGCATATCCTCAACTACTCTGTCACCTTTCCTAAAGAGAAAAATCAAGTCAGGGAATATTAGTTGCTCACATAAGTTCAGCTGAATAGGAATTTATGCTCAGCTCTCCATGCTTGTTTCCTTGGATGATGTGGAACCTAAAAGTGGGAGGGCTCAGCATCTGTTTCTCAGCCCTGATTTGCTATTGTGTCCCACATGATGGCTGAGGCTTCAATACAATCTTTGATTTGTACACAAAGTTTTAAAGTGTTCTATACTATAGAAGTTTAAGAGACCAAAGCTATCATTGTGGTCTGCTTCTGCAATGGGAAATAGACTTGAAAACTGAGCTTCAGCTCATTGAATATAATCTCAGTTAAGAAACCGAAGTTGCTCACGTGAACTTAGCATTATCTGTTGTGTATGCACCATTGTGTAAGTATGGGGAAAATCCGTTTATAACGTATGTTTTACTTACAACGAAGAACAAAGCTATAAAGTACGGTAGACACTTGGTGAACATTCAGATAAGTTATTAGTGAATCTACACACACATCTACTTCAGTGTTGTGTAGAGTCTGGATCTACATCCCATAGGTGATGTCTGCTGGCATTCCAAAGGAAAACTCTGTCCTCCAGAGAACAGACTGCACCCATCAAAGTGCTTAGAGTTCTGTTGCCTTTTGAGAAAGTATCTCAGCCTCCTGAGTGCTGGAATTACAGCTAACCTTTCCTTATATCCTTCTGATACTGAGTTTCTCTTATTCAACCAGTTTCAGATCCTGGGAACATTGTCAGGAACTTCGAAATTTCAACTCAGTTATTTTAGGTTCTCTTTTCTGCTGGTCCAAAAACATTAATTAGCATATTCTAATGTTGTAAGTAAGGGTGCTTCCAAGAATATGGAATGGTATGGATTTGTGCTGGCTCAGAGAACTTATTCAAAATGGCTATAGAATTTCTGAACAGAGATGGGCGTTGGTGTATACTTTAATCCCAGCACTCAGGAGGCCGAGGCAAGAAGATATTGCATTTGAGCCCAGCTTGAGTTATATAGCAAAAAAACCCATGGGAAACTAGTTGATATCTTTAAGCAGATACAAATAATAGTACTCCAGTATGGAAGTCTACCACTTAATAATTTGATCTTTTTGTGTGCCTCTGAAATCATGTTGGCTCACTTAAGAAAGAGAAACGACGTTGAATAAGAATGTTGTGATTAATGCAGGAACAGGAAAATATCTGTGTTTTCTGAAATAGATTAGCTTTAAATTGTTGTTAATGTGTCTGTGCATGTAGGAGTCATTACACACACGTTGAAGAGAGAAAACAACTTTGTAAATTGTTCTGTCCTTCTACTTTGACATAGCATTCATGGATCAAACTAAGATCTACAATTTTGTATAGTAAATGTTTTAACCAGCTGGGCCATAGGCACCACCTGAAAAAAAAAGTTACCACTTTGTAAATTGTAATTCCTAAAGATATTGTATGGATGTGAATTTTCATTTTAAGTAAAAAGTCATTGTGATGTGTCTATACAACATATCATTTGTTTTGAAAAAAAATTAACAACTATTTAGTTTTTTTGCCTTTCAAGATGATGTATTAAAAAGAAACAACAATGGCATTTAAATTTGCATGGAAGAGTCCTGTTCTGTATTTCTGAGTATGATGGTGGGATTAGGTAAGTGGCTGATGGCTTGATCTGCCAGAGGCCAACTTGAGAAGTACTGATTTCTTGGATGTAAGCCAAAGGCTGCCCTTGGGGTTAAGATAAGCCAGTTAATCTCCTGACTGAAACAGGAAGTCTAGACATCAAATTGCCCTGGTATAATACTTGTCAGGGATGTTCCGGATGGACTACATTCTAATTTTGGACCATGGGTTGTCCTTGAATTGCAGAGGTGTTTTGGATAAGTATAGCATAGTTGGCATAGCTTCACTGAGGCAGACACTCAGAGAATGGTATGCAAGGTGAGTTTGGGATTTGCATAATTTCCTAAAGATCAGTTAGTAATGGGAAGAAATAATTGCATAATAGGTCTAACTTGTTTTATTCATGTGTAAGGACATGATAAGGAATCCATAAGCTGGCATTAGACTCTGTTACTGATCCTCTGAGCGGTCCTTCTGCTTGTGAGGATCCTTAAAAGTCACTGATAGAGTCACTTGAGACTACTGTGTGTAAATAGCTCTCAACTGGAAGGCCCATTCATGTAAAAGGGAGACTTTCTAAAGAGCCTTGGCAAAATATGAGAAGAAACTTCACACACAATTTTACCATTGTCTGGCAACTTTATGTAAGAGTGCTTGCCACCAAAACTGATGACATGAGTTGATCCTTGGAACCCATGTGGTGGCAGGAGAGCACTGACTCCTAAAAATCAGTCTTTGACCTCCACAAACATGGTATGTCACATGACTTTCTGTTTCTCTTTCTGTTTCTCTCATATACATACAAATATCAAATAAATAAATAAATAAAACTTAAAAATTCAAGAGCCATCTAAAATAAACTAAGCATCAGAATGAGTACTTCCTGGCTCCAACATCTTCAGAGCAAATCCATCCCACTTGGACAGAACTGAAGGCCCTGGGAACACTGGGATGCTATCTCCATCCTTTTGATTTCCCTCCACCTTATTTTATTCAGCCCTCCCATCATGCTTTCAAAGGTGGAAAACCAGATCCTTCTTTTGGTGACTTTATAATCTAATAATGATGCTTACATCAAGCAAAAGACTATTATGGAGACTGAAGCACCACCATTCCATGGTGACTTAGAAACTGGGGATGCTATCCAGAAATACATTAATCTTAATTTTCTTATATTGCCTTATATATTTTTGTACTCTGCTAATTCATTAGCTACTAGCCTTATAATTTATGGACAATAAAGCCTATTTTCTGCCCCAACTCTTGCCTATGTCCTTGGAGACAATTGTATCCTGAATGTTTGTATGACAGTGGTTCATAAGAACTTTAAATGAAACCCAATGTTTTATCCTCAAAACATGATAACCAGGATGTGACATATTTGGATTAGTTTCATAGCATTCAAACAAGACCAATCTGAACATGGAATCCACAGAAATTCTTTCATCTCCCTCAGTTTCAATTCTAACTAGTTTCTGTGGTTAGTTGCTTCTTGCTCCCTCTTGAGTCTCATGTTAAAGGCTGGGTTCTCTTGGACAATGATCCAGCTGCAAATTAACATCTGTAGAAAGGAAAGGAAGAGAGCAAGACTGCCACAGGACACAGGACTGTTATGTCTCCATCTGACTTTATGAAAATACTAAAAAGTGGCAAAGTTTCTGAGAGGGTCTCACATAGGATAGAAATGTTAGAAATACCTACTTGTCCTACCTGCCTCTACTCACTCCCTCTGTGCTCCCAATTTGTTCAGGAGATCTTGTCTCTTTCCTCTTCTCCAGGAGACCATGTATGTATCTCTTGGAGTTCTCCTTGTTTCATAGCTTCTCTGGGGTTGTGGATTATAGGTTGGTAATCCTTTGTTCTAGTGAGGGAGTGAGGAGAAAAAAAGGGGAGGAGGGGAAGGGAGGAGAAAATGAGTGATCAGGAAGATTGAGTTGGAGGAATGATAGAGAATAAGAAAAGAGATACCTTAACAGAGGGAGCCATTGCAGGTTTAAAGAGAAATCTGTCACTAGGGAAATGTCCAGAGATCCACAAGGATGATACCAACTAAGAACCTAAGCAATAGTGGAGAGGCTACCTTAAATACCCTTCCCCCATAATGAGATTGATGACTACCTTATATGCCATCATAGAGTCTTCATCCAGTAGCTGATGGAAGCAGAAGCAGAGATCAACAGCTAATCACTGAGCCAAACTCTTGGAATCTAGTTTAGAGAGGGAGGAGTGATGGGCAAAGAGGTCAAGACCATTCTGTATAAACCCACAGAAACAGCTGACCTGAGCAAGTGTGAACTCATGGACACCAGTCTGACAACTGGGAAACCAGCATAGGACTGACACAGACCCCCAGAATGTGGGTGTCAGTTAGGAGGCCTGGGCAGTCTATGGGGCCTCCGGCAATTGAATCAGTATTTATCCCTAGTGCATGAATGGATTTTGGGAGCCTATTCCCTATGTAGCGATACTCTCTTAGCCTAAATACACAAGGAAGGACCTAGGCCATGCCCCAAGTAATGTGACAGACTTTGATGATCCCCAATGGGAGGACTCATTCTTCCTTGGGGAGTGGGTAGAGAGTTGGTAGGGGCATGGGAGTGGGGAAGAGAGAGGGAACTGGGATTGGTGTGTAAATTGAGATTGTTTTAAATTTAAATAAAAATATAGAAAAAAGATAAATACCTCTTTGTATTACACTTGGCATTTTGTTTTCTTTGCAATCATCTTTTTATAGATTTTTCAAACACTTGTTCAAAGTCTTCAGGAATTTTCTGACTGTTCTTTTTTTCTTCTTTTGTACAGACTCCCGCAAACTCAAACAAAGTCATGTCACCCTGTAGCTAAAATACTCAATAAATGCTCCAACATCTGAAGGATGACTTCTTACAAAGAACATTATGAGCTAATAACTCTCTTAACTTTTCAGACTTCTTGCTCATCTCTATTCCTGAACCCAGTCTAAAAGTTAGCAATACAGAAATCCCTGCAGGCTCTCCATAAACTGCATTGTTACATGTCTGTGTTCTGTCCACCTGGAGAGGCTTTCTCCCCCCTGCCCTGGCTGATAAACTCATCCTGACTATTCCTCAGGAGTCACCTGAAGTTCACTCCTTACAGTGTCTCTTTCCAACATTTCTGGATAGAGGGAGGCACCTTCATTTCTATGGGATCTCATTGTTAGCTGTGACCATTTGCTTATTGCTTGTTTCACACTCTAGGATGTGAAAGCTACAAGGACTACCCACATGTGTTTGTACATGCATGCGGTAGACATACAAAATCACATTGTGTTCCTTATTCTTAGAACAATTTCTGGTTTAAGGGTATGTGCTAATTGTTTTTTGTGTTACTGTGATAAAAATAACGTGACCAAAGGCAAAATGAGAAACAGTTGATTTCTATATACAGTTCCAGAAGAACATCCTTAATGGTGGGTGTGCATGACAGCAGATGGCTGAACCTGGAAGTGAGACATCATTTCTCAACCACTCAGAGTTAGTAGAGAGCAATCTAGAAGTGGGGTGCACTATAAGTTTTCCAAGCCCACCCCCAGTGACATATTTCTTCCAGCAAGGTTCCAGGTCCTAAAAGTCCTATAACCTCTCCAAACAGGGCCACCAGCAGGAGACCAAGTGTTCAAATGCATGAGACTATGGGGAACACTTTTGCTTCGACTATGGGGAACATTTAACATCCACAGACTGGATGGTTAAAAACATTCAAGAGAGCAAGGTAAAGTGGTGTATACTTGTGATCTCAGCAGTTTGTGGGGTTGGGGCAGGATGCTTATGGATTTGAGGTCATCATGGGCAAATAGCAAATACTTGCTCTCCTTCCTTCTCTTTCCCTCTCATTCACAAACTAGAAATAGGAGCAGGTAGGAGGCCCTCATACACTGTAAACTGTACTTTATCCAACACCTAGGTTTGCTTCCTTAAGGGCTCTAGAAACTTTGTTTTGTTAGCACAACATTAGTCTTTTATTGAAATTTATTCTATTTCTTTTATGTTTTTTTATTAAGACATTTACTAAAAGTGATTACACACAAGTATTTAATAGTCCTATATTGATGTTTAATAAGGATCAGGAGGAACAAATAGGCCAAATAGATGTTTATTCAGGGAGAAATAACTTACAACATAGATGAACACCAGGTTCTACAGGATCCTCTCCTCTTGGCATCCCACTAGCATGGTCTAAGCCACAGGTGTGGACAAGGTGAATATCTCACTACAATACTACCTTGTCAGTTCTGTGATGTGAGTTTCATTCAGAGGCACTTGGGGCAGTCGGACAGTCAGTGAGTCTGACTCAAGTGTTAAGAGTGTCAGCAGTGGCTAGTATGGGGTGTGGGAGAAGCCTGCAGCTGCTATTTTGAGGAAAACAAGAAGGTGTAATAAGGGTTGCTACTTTCAGGAGATCTACTCATAAAAATAAAATGAAGAAAGAAAGAAAGAGAGAGAGAGAGAGAGAGAGAGAGAGAGAGAGAGAGAGAGAGAGAGAGAAAGGAAAAAAAGAAAGAAAATTACACTAAGTTCCAGTCTCTATTCAGAGGGTGTGGATAACTCATGAAGAGTCTGGCAGGAAGGGGAAACCAAAATTCTATCTTTTTCCATACTGTGGTTAAAGCAGAGCATCGATTAGATTAGCATGGAGGGTTGGAGAGCCAAGGCATCAGAACAAGGTGCAGGAATCCAAGTTTGTGAGGAAGTAACAAGAAAACTGTCACCTTGGGATTTGAGGGGGGTCACAGCAAGACTGTCACCATGAGCTGTGAGGGGTAACACCAAAACTATCACCATAGGCTATGAGGGGGTAACAAGACTTTCATTGTGCATTGTGAGGGTAACAACAAGACAGTCACAGTGGGTTGTGAGGGAGTCACAGGACTGTCACGGTGGGTCATGAAGGAGTAGCAACAAGACCGTTACTGTGGGCTGTGAGGGGGGTAACAATAAGTTTGTCACCATGAGCTGTGAGGGGTAACAACAAGATGTCACTGTGGGCTCTGCTCCATGGTGATGAGCACACATGCAGATTCCAGTTCTCTTCAGGTGCAGAACTGGGAGATACTGGTGAAGGCTGGGAGCCCTGTGAAATGACTGACCCTCAGTGCTAGGGAGATAACAAATAGCACATTCAAGTGCTTGTCAGTCTGGATTCTGGGAATTTATACTGTTTAAAAAAACTCATTTAATAAAATGTTTTAATAAACTTGAATTTGAAGTGCTTAAATTTAAAGAAACTTATTAAATTGAAAACCAATTCCTTAAGTAGTTCTAGCCTTCCTGTCTGTATCCTATATGCTGTATAATTCAGAACAGTGAAGAAACGGTGAGATGCCCTCAAAAATAAGCCTTTCTCCTGCTCTTCAAAGCCAAAGCCTAAGGGGGAAAGACACGAAGAGAGCAGAAGGGGGCTAGACAGCATTCAATAGAAAAAATAAAAGTACCTTTAGTCCAAAACAGAGGTACACCTTTGATGATATGTCAGTGGCATTATTCTCTATCTGAACCTTGTCATAGTTTGGAAAGCCGCCTTTCTGATGGTAATCAGGGTGATCTGGCAGCAGAGGTGTGGGGTTGGCATGTCCCCCTCATGTAGACCACATTCAGGGACACTGCTAACCATGCCAGCATGCTGCTGGCCAGACAGAACAGGTACAAGTGAGCAGGGGTACAGGACACACGGGACAGGACACAACACAGAGAACAATCCTGACCTACCCTCCTTGTGTGTATGGGAAGCTATTTATTTTGTTGTCTAGGATAGAGAAAGAGTTTTGTTTTGTTTTTATTGGTATCTGGGATGGCTTTGTGACGTGTCGTCTTGACTATAGTGAACTACATCCTCTAAAATTCTCTTTTAAGTGTGTTTCTGGCTAAGGTGAGCTTCAAAGGACAGGCCTCAAGTTGGAGTGCTGGTGGGGGCAGCTCTGCTTTGTAGTCTGAACACTCCTTGTCCCAGGAACTCAAGCACTGGTCTTGTGCTGTTCTGAAGGGGTTATCCATGTATCTTATCTGTGCACCTGAGGCATAAGGCTTACCTTTTCTGTCGTGAAACCATGTGGAAGAGTTGATAATGGTCCATAGCATATCTCATCATCTAAGGAGCCAATGCAGCTAGACTGTGGAGAGCTGAGTGAGAAAGTTTAGCCAAAGGAGGCTGTGGAGGTGCTTTGAAGGTTCTTCCTTCCACGGGAAAAGCTCACGTTGAGATTACTATCCGTTTTCTTGGGGCACCCAAAGCTTGGGTAGTATGCAAAGGTGGCATACTCTGTCTAGACAGCGACTTTACCAGATGCCAACTTTTGTGCAAAGGCAGAATGATGTACTGTAACCTATAATGCAGATAACTGTATAAAATAACTGAACCATTGCATGGTTGCTATCTCTGGCTCATCTTTATCTGGAGCCAGCAGAAGACCTTTGTTTTTTTTCTGGAACAGACCAAAAGATTACTGCGTCTAAAATTAGAACCACAAAAGCCTATGTATAGTGCTATGCAGCATAATCAAATTATGATAAAACAGCTTTTATTTCTTCATAGCTTTACAATACTACCCAATTCTATGGACTAAAGCAGCACTGTTTTCTGTTTTTGTTTTTATTTATTTTTTATTTATTTATTTATTTATTTATCCAAATAGACCATCTTCTTGAGTGCTGAGCAGAAATGTTTACTTCAAGAATGGGAGGAGTTTGATAACGTCTAATTTGTTTCTTTCCTTGCTGTCTGTCTTTCCTGCCTTTCATATACACAGGCCACTGCTCATGATTTCTTCCTGCTCATCCTTATCGCTTATTGTGCTAACATGATGCTCAGAAAGCAGTTCCCGTTCATTTGATGTGACCAGATAAAGTCGAAAGCCTCCTGCCTCCCCAGCGCTGGAGAAACCTTAGCTGTTTGCTCCTGGACTCTGATCAGGGAAAAGCCACACACAAGCTATGTCATCAGATAAGTTATGCGTGCAAGGTTGCAAACACGAGCAAGGAGGGGGAAAATGAAAGGCAAGGGAAGAGGTTTGATAGTAGAGGAGGACGGGGGAGGGGGGGAGAAGGGGAGTCGAAAGAGGATTGAGCGAAAGAAAAAAAAAGCAATATAGAGAAAAGAACAAGAAAAATAAAACTAGAGGAGCAAAGCAGGCCAGAGAAAAGGTGAAACAGCAAATGAAGATAGCCTCTACCACGGTGTAGGGTGTAGGCGGGGGGGTGGGGGGGGTGGGGGGGGGCAGGCACACTGTTTGAGGCCTCTGAAAAGCTCTCCACAGCACCGTCCAGCACAACCTCCACCCCTGCCCCTGCCCCTCAATACCACCATTAATGATGAAGGTAGCTCTAGCTGCCGAGGTGCCATTTTCTCCTAATTTAATTTTCGGCTACTGAACTCAGTTACTGACTCTTTAGAGCCTGAGGGAGGATGAGCCTTTGTTAAAGCTCTGCCTGTTAACTTTCACTTTCTTTTCAACCTCATTATATTTCCTGAGGTTTAGTTCTAGACCTAAAGCACTGTGCTGTGGCTAAACTGTAAAATAACGGTTTTTTTTTTTTTTTTGTTTGTTTGTTTGTTTTTTCTCATTTTGGTGAAAAGTTAACACTTGGAAAAAAAATGTCACAGGAATTTTGACTTCAGTTGTATCCAGTGATGTCACCAAATGTATTTCCAGCTCAGATGACTCCAGTAATAGGGTATTAAATTGGTCACGGGCTTAGTGGAAGCCCTAGCTTGTGATTTCCCCTTCATGGCATCCTGCAGTGCAGTGATGAACCAGAAAACCTTCTTGTCTGGTGGGACCTTTATATGCATATTCAATGAATAGCACACCCATGCAAGCAGAAGTCTCACCATAGCAGGATTTGAGAAGGGGCAGCTTACCTGGCTGAGTCCAAACAGGGCATAAAAATTTCTTAATTAGTTGGCATAGCATTCCAACGGTATTTCCTGTGAGTGTGGGTCTTTTTTCTGTTTCTTTTTTTTTTTTTCTTCTAAGGAGGATTTTTTAAAAACGGAAAACATAAAAAAGTGTTAAAATGTATTCAAAGAAACTAAAGATTAGAAGGACAGCTGCAAAGGTTGTGTATTATGACCTACAAAGTTTATGTGGGATGGATTGTATCTGGTCTCTATTGCCATGCCCTTCAGGGGTGTCATCACCCTGACTCAGTCTCTGGACCCGGCTCAGTAACCTCATCCTAAGTTATCAGGCACAACCAGGATGGTTTTGTTGACTTTAGTGCCCCTCATCCCCAATGCCTCTTAGAGTTTCTGTTCCGCTGGTCTTTGTGACAGGTTCTTTTTTCTATGCCTGTGCTGTGTTCAGTCTTTTGTGTGATGAAGAAAGACATTTTAAGGTCATCTAAGTGGAGAAACAGGCTGCTTCTGTGGGGGAATGAAGTCTAATTGGACACTACCTCACCTATGCCCTTGCACTGCTGGTGCAACACCCTTAAATTTCCTCCAAGAAATAATAGCTAGCTTGTGCTGAGAAATCACTTCCTGACTGACTTTATAAAAACATTAGCTATGTGAAAGAACACTTGTGTAATGGACATCAAGTCTTAGGTAGCTCACACCAATCTCAAACTTAGTATATATAGTGGTGTCAACTTACGGTCCCCTCACTCAGTTTTCTGAAAACTAAGGTTATACTACCATGTGATACTGGGAATTGAACCCAACCCAGGGTCTTTCTCATGCTCTTCAAGTACTTTCCACATTAAACTACACTCCTGTCCCCTAAAAGTCATTCTTAAGGATTATATACTTTACACAAGCCATTAAAGCAAAGCATAAATTTATAAATGCCTAATTGTTTATATTTCATCATTCTTGAAGAGAAGGTATTGCAAAAATCAACTTAATTTGGTAGAAATGTATGTCAGATTTTGTTTGAGCTCTTTCTAAGATTTTTTTTTACCAATTTAAAGAAATACATGCAATAAGAAATACATTTTAAATTGGGTGTGGTGGTGCTTTTGAGCTTAAGGCACAGTGATCCTGAGTTTCAAGTTAGCCTGGACTATATAACAACACCCTTTTCTCAAAAACAAAAATACAGATTTACACCATGAACCATCTATTACAAAATGCATAGCTCTTAGAATGAAATCATTGGACTTTTCTGGATTTTTGTTTTTTATTTATATACATAAAAATCTGCTTACAACATAGTTCTACTTCATTACCCACCTGCAGATAAACACATGGCTTAAAAACCAAATCTCTAGGTTACTGAGAAAAATCAGGACAATGGATGAAAAAATCAGATTTAATGGTAAATTAAGAAATAAACACTCATGAATAATCCACACAGTAAATACACAGTAGATATTTGTTATATGCTGAACTGTTTATTTATTGATTTTTGTTAGTACTCAGGAATGGATCCCAATGCCATGCTAGGAAAGTTCTCTACAACTGAACTATGTCCTTTGCTCTTCTCAAAAATTATTTTGAGTTATGGTATACGTATGATGCTCAGACTAACTTCCAACTCACAGTCCTCTTCTCTCGGCAATTTCTAAGTGATTTGTGTCAGGTTATGACAGGTTGGTAGGTATTGGTCTGGGTTCTACAAATGACCTTCCACCACGTTAGTGAGGTGGAGCCAATGGAAATCACCTGGAGGCTCTTTCCCACCACAGAGTCCCCTTTCCAAACCACATTCCTCACTTTCTATACCATTTTCTCCCCAACCATGTCCCTCATGCTCTATACCATTATCTTCTACTTAAACTGAAGGAGAAGGATAATGGAAAGAATGTAAGAATCTGACCGAGGTCAGGGAGGATAAGAGCAGAACAGTGTCACATGATAAACTGTTGTACTCATCAACTCAGTGTCTGTGGTAATCTGTACAAGGCCTTCATAAGATCAAGGCATTCCACATTCTAGCATGGAATAGGAAAGAGTTCAGGAGTCCCCAGCCTTAACTGAATAGGTATGGACATGTTATGTCTTCCGGTTGGGGGAGGAGACAGTTTTCTTTAAGGGTATGACTCCTGGTAGATTGGCCATGTTCTAGTGGATGGTCCCACATATGGAAGTACATGGACAGCAGAAATTGGAGTTTATAACTATCAAATTTTAAAAAAAGAGATGACACTGAGTTGGGGTAAGAGGTAGGGTTATATTTGGAAGGGGTTAAGGGGAAGGGTTGGGGTTAAATATACTTAAAATATGTTGTATGAAATTCTCAGAAAATTAATCAGAATACTTTAAAATAAAGGCTAGACATATTGGTGAACACTTGATTTGATTGAGAAACCCTGACTCAAAATAATAAGGTGAAAGGGCAAGACCTCCACACATGCACATCCCCCTCCCACATCCCCACACACACACATGATCACAGGCTTCATACACATGATCACATAATAAAAACGTGTGCTTTTTTTACTATGTGAGTGGATATTATATAGGTTTGATCTCCAGAACCCAGAAGGAAAAAAAATGCTAATGTTGCAGTACAAACATATGATCCCAGTCCTGGAAATGTGGAGACAGGTGGGTTTTGGGCTCATTGTCTGGCCAGCTCAGCTGTGTCAACAAGTTCCAGTCCAGGTGCGAGAACCTGTTTCCAAACTCTAGATAAATAACAGGCATGACTGTACACACCTGGAATGCCTGTACTTGGAGAGTGGGGCTAGTGGTGCATAGACATTAAAGTCCAGCCTGGGTTCCAGGAGAGAAGGTCTCAAAAGACAAAGAATCACTTAAAGGCAGGGCCCATGCCTAGCTGTGCATGGCAAACAGGAAATGAACTCTGGTGTTTCGGAGATTATTTTTTCTTGTCTCGTTTTGCTTTGTTTTTGGTATTTAATACCTATACACATAAAGTCATAAAATACTTTTAAGCATTTGGGTAGAGTGTGGATATAGAAATGTGGACACAGGCAATGACAGCATAGTCTTCTGGATTTCCAACATTATCTCCAGGAAATACTTGATAATTGTCCTTCTTCCAAGCCTGCATCAGTACTTTCCCAAGAATCTCACTGGTATTTTCTTCTAACACTTTCAACTCACACTTGGTTAGCTTACTCAGTATTTACTTAAATTGTAGCTGTAATAATAAATGACTGACTCACCTTTAAGAATAAATATAATGGATTCTTTTAAGTGTTTGTGTGCCAGGAAAAGCCTAGGGAATCAGTCTATTGCATAGTATTGTGGTCACAGGCTTTGAGCCTTTAACACAAGACAATCAGGATAATGGATATAAATCCTGTGTATCTTCTCAGATTTCTGGGATGGCATTTCTCCTTCTATCTCTTGGGTGGCATCTACGTGTACTAAGTCACCTTCTCACATTGGGTTTCAATGCAATGCCCCATTTCAGGCATGGGATATGGCTTCCGGAGTGTTTCCCAAAGGGCCAGGTGAGGCCATTAAAAGAAAACCTTGCCTTGTGAATCACAGGAAATGAGAAATGGAAGGTATCTGGCAGGGCTCTCCTCATTTCTTTCCTGCATGGACAACAAGGTAAGCTTCTTTTTCAGTGTTTTAGGAGAAAACCCTTTGTGCTGAGTAAACATGTCTGCCCAGGGAATTGTTCTTATCTCTCTTGAACTCTGTGTGAAGGGGTGGCCATCACTGTAATGACTCCATGTCTTTTATTGCCCACCGTCTCCCTTTCTCTGCATCTTCATTACCCTGGGCTTACACGTCCCTAGTGTCAGCACTTTAATCTCTGCCTGAGGCTCTGCCTTCCAGAGGATGGATACAAAGACAGTCAGTTAATTTGATGTCAGTTAAACAGAGGTTTAAACAGCTTCCATGGCATAGCCTTAGTGCTGAAGGAGGAGAGATGAGCAGCACAGAGGAGTGTGAGGTACGTGGAGTAATTTACAGTCTGTTGGGTTTACGTAGGCAATGCAATGTATATTGAGATATCTAAAATTAAAATGAGCCTAAAGGGATAAAAATGAAAAGAATAAATATTACAAAAAACATGCCTCATAGTCTGATAAGACAGTGGAGACATAATAAAAGAAATAATAATAATAATAATAATACAATAGTGGTATGTTATGTTCTTATGTTAGACACATCACAAACATGAATTCTTAAATTAGACATGTGTTAATTTACTAAATTTGAGATAAAGGCATGGAGTCTTAGGAAACTTGGTGGATTTCCCATAGTCACCCAGCTAGGAGACAGTAGAGTTTTTAGATTCATGCTCAGATAGTTTGTCTCTTAACCACAGAATAACAGGATACAGGAAAATATTTAAATGGAGCCTCTGGCATCTGTGAGACCGGTGTACCATCTAGAGAACTTCGAACAGTATCTCAGGTATCATTTAATAAGTAAGGCCAGTCGCAGTGTGACTACTCATGTGAGGTCAGAATTCCTTGGATGATTGTGCAGTCTCCATGCAAGTCAGAATGAGCTTGCTCCCTGTGAAAAAGATTTCATCTGTTTTTCATCTTTTTTTTTTATTCTGATTGCTGACCATTCAAACTCTGTTATTTCACGGATATAATTATCCAGCAAATGTTCAATAAACATTTTGCTCAGAGGCATGGGAAATTGTACTTGTGTATAGGTAGATACATAAGATACAGTCCCAAATTAAAGAGTTTGTTTTCTGGTAGAGAAAAAAGCCAAGTATTCTAAAAATTATAACGGGATAGAAGAGAATGTGTCGTGGCACATGAAGAGCAGAGGAGTATGCATGATCCCCACCAATGCCAGAGAAGAAGGTTCGGAGATGAACCTCTGTTCCAAGAGACAAAGGAAGAAAGGAAATTCTACACAGAAGAAATGAAAAAAAGAAACAGAGAGAATGGTGAAGAATTTTGACATATCTGATAGACATGTATGTCTTCAAATATGGTAAGCGTAGAGTGCTGCATTATCACTCACAAACAAAGCCAGGATGAGGCTTTCAAAAGTGAAATGACATTCCTGATGACAAAGGGTGGAAAGTATTTGAGAATCACATGGAGTTTTGTTTGGAAAACAGACTTACATATTGAAGGCAGAGCAACTACATAATCAGCTAAGCAGCTGTCTTCATCTCCATTTTCTAATTTAATCTGAAAAATCAGAAATTCCTTGGGAGTTTCTGTGATGATTGAGATTAAAAAATACAACTGGCATAAAGGTATTTTCTAATAGATGTTCAATAAACAAAGTTTCTCTGTCTGCTCTTACTGTAAGACAAAAATGGGGCACAAAGGCACCATTAGACAAGTGTGGGATTGCCATGGATCTTATATTGGAAGCTAAGCAGTATGAATTTTATCCAGAGAAAAAAATAACTACACAGATTAATCTCCCAACCCCACTTGCACTTTAGAATAAAAGTCTCCAGTAGAGCTTAAGTTGCCTATAAGGACAAGTAGCCACATCCAGAAGCCCCAGGTATACTCTGGCATCACAAAACATTGAGGTATTCCAGTAATGATACTTATAAAGTCGTAAATTCTTGGATTAGAAGATGGCTCAGTGCCTAACAGTGTTTGCTCCACGAGTATGAGGGCTTGAGATTGGATCCCAGCACCCATGTGAAATGTTTGTAGGCCTGTAACCTCAAAGCTGTGGGAGGTAGAGAATCCCTGGCTGCCACAACCTTCAGGTTCTGCGAGAGACCCAGTGTCAAGAAAATAAGATAGAGTGACAGGACAGGGTACCTGACATCCTCTGGCCTCCCTAAGAGTGCAAAGTCATGTGCACCCACACACTAGCATATACATCACTCATGCAAACATCCTAACACTTTATTGCTTCAACTCACTTAGAAGTAGACCCCAGATTCATGTTTAAATAGCTTATTTGGTACCCTACTGAGGAAACTTCCGATGGTAGTGCAAACATGGAACAGGGCTGGTGAGGCATTGATGGGAGCCACAGAATAGACTATTCCCTGTCAGGTAGCTCTGTTCATGCTGTTGAACTCAAGCCTTAGAGGAGACAGGTGTTTGTAAAATTGGAAGAACACAACTCCAGGAGTACCATCCATTCCCAGGCATGCCCAGTTAGTTACAATTAGAAGAGAATGGCCTCACCGGCAAAGAAAACCCCCATGTGAAAAGATGCTGAAAGTTCTGAATCTATTGAGTGTACAGGGATGGCAAAAACTGAAGGGGCACAGGGCATCAGAGGCCAATTTGATTTTAAAAACTCTCAGTTAAGGAGATTTTTACTTATAGGTGAAAACCTTATGGCTACTGAAATGTTAAAAAATGGATTGCCCAATTTTAATTATGTGATTATTTTTTAAAACTATTTCAGGGTTTTCAACCCATTTCATTTTTCAAACATCTGGAATTAAAAAACAAAAGCAACAACAAAAATCTTAGGTGTCTCTATTTCACCACAGGGCAAAGCTGGCAGAGGGATGTCTGTAAATGAGATGGAGCAAGAACTAGGAAGAACTCTTCTTGCTCTGATCTCCTCTTTCCTTCTTTAGATGCTCAGCTGTGTCTAACTTGTGGTTTGAAAGAAAATGCCCCCCAAAGTGAGTGGCTTTGTTGGAGGAGATAGGGACTTGTTGGAGGAAGTGTGGCACTGTTGAGAGGGCAGTCTTTGAGGTGTCCTACGCTCAAGCTATGCCTGCTATGAGACACAGACTACTGTTGCCTATAGATCAAGATATAGATCTCTTAGCTCCTTTTCCAGTACCATGTCTCCCTGAATGCCACCTGCCATGACAATAATGGACTAAACATTTGAACTGTAAGCTAGCACCAATTAAATGTTTTCCCTTATAAGAGTTGCTTTGGTCATGGTATCTCTTCAAAGCAATAGAGATCCTAACTAAGACGCATGTCTAGACACTAAAACAAACTGAACATATGTGGTGCTCCTTCAAAAGAAGCTTGATGAGTTATTAATTTCAAGATTTCTTTTACAAGTTGAATACTCTACACTCTTATGTAGGTGGAGTTGGGTACTTTACATTCTCATATACATAGAGCTGGTACACTACACTCTCATGTAGGTGAGGGCTAATATAGCCATGTCTTGGACCTAAGGCATTTGGCCTTGTTTCAGGCTCAAAGTGATGAAGCCAGCCCATCCTTGACTGAAACTTCTGAAACCATAGGCAAAACAAATATTTCCATCTTTAAGAAATGATAATATATAGGATGTATTACAATTTTTATGAAAGTACACACATTTTCAATGTGTTATTGCCACTAATATTACTATAATAACCAAAATTTTACAGGAGATAGATGCACTTAAACATAATTTTATCTTCTTGTATTTAAAACTATTCAAAAAAGCTGATATAGTGTAAAAGCAGATGTTTCTGCTTTCTATGTGCTCCTTCTAACTAAGATTTTGCATAAGATGCATATACCCAAAGATAGCCCTTTCTTCATACAACGTAGTGATACAGAAATACCAAAAGACAGCCCATTCTTTATATGGTGTAGAAATACAGAAATACATAAAGATAGTCCTTTTTAAAATATGATATAGTAATACAGAAGTTTGTTGTAACTTTTGATGATAATGTAATTGAAGTGTATATTTTTAAGATTAGAGAACAAACAATGATAACAGAATAAGACCATCTAACTGGTCCTGAGAGGCAGTAGGACAAAAGATAATCTATTTCTTAATTGATATACTATCAATGAGAAATCAAAACTTAATAGTTTTATAATTTAAAGTCATGTAAATTTTACTTGTGAGAAATATAGTTCCCACAAAAACCTTAAGCAAAAATATAAAATGGATGAGATTTGCTTGTTTTCAGTTGAGCATAATTATAGTTAGATTTGTATGAATTATATCTTTGTCTTTTTTAAAAAGTAAATATATGTCATTTTTAATTGTGTGTGTGTATACATGTGAACACAGTTGTCCACAGATGTTAGAGTGAAGGATCCCTCTGGTCCTTTGGAGGAACAGTGAGCCCTCTTAAAATCTGAGCCATCTTTGCGTCTTCCTTTCTTTGGATTCTTTTTTATTAAACTATAAAATTTTATTATTTTTTCTTATTTTACATATTGATTAGTATATACAGATGATAAAGGGGCTGAGAAAGAAATCACCCTTTACAGTAGCCACAAACAACATAAAGTATCTTGGGTTAACGCTTACCAAACAAGTGAAAGAACTGCATAGCAAGAACATTGCATCTTTAAAGAAAGAAATGAAAGGAGATACCAGAAAATGGAAAGAACTCCCGTGCTCTTGGATAGGTAGGATCAACATAGTAAAAATGGCAATCTTGCCAAAAGCTATGTACAGATTCCAGGCAATTCCCATCAAAATCCCAGTACAGTTCTTCACAGACCTTAAAAGAATAATACTCAACTTTATATGGAAAAATAAAAGACCCAGGATAGCCAAAACAACCCTGTACAATAAAGAAACTTCCAAAAGCATCACCATCCCTGACTTCAAGCTTTACTATAGAGCTATAGTCCTGAAAATAGCTTTTATTGGCACAAAAATAGACAGGTAGACCAATGGAATCAAATTGAAAATGCTGATGTTAATTCACACACCTACGAATACCTGATTTTCGACAAAACAGCTAAAATTGTACAATGGAAACAACAAAGTATATTCTGAAATGGTGGTGGCATAACTGGATGCTTGTGTGGAGAAGACTGTAGATATATTCATGTCTACACCATGCATAAAACCTAAGTCCATATGGATCAAAGACATTAACATAAATCCAGCCACACTTAACCTCTTAGAAGAGAAAGTGGGAGGTACCCTTGAATGAACTGGTAGAGGAGACTGCTTTCTGAACATAATATTAGTAGCACAGACACTGAGATTGACAATTAATAAGTGGGACCTCCTGCAACCAGGTTTGTACCGACTTTGGGAGCACATTCCCCATGGAGGGATACTTCCTTAGCCTAGAGACAGGAGGGAGGACCTAAGCCCTACCCACAAATGACTTGACAAATTTTGATGATCCCTCCTGGAAGGCCTTACCCTCCCTGGGAAGTGGGTGGGGAATGGGATGGGAGGTCAGGGGTAGGGAGGCTTTGGAGGTAGAGGGAACTGGGAGTTAATCTTGTATCCTGCCACTTTGTTGAAGGTGTTTCTCAGCTGTAGAAATTTCCTGGTAGAGTTTTTCAGGTCACTTATGTAAACTATAATACATCTGAAAATAGTGAAAGTTTGACTTCTTCCTTTCCAATTAGTATTCCCTTGATCTCCTTTTGTTGTTGTCTTATTGCTCTAGCTAGAACTTCAAGTACAATATTGAAGAAATATGGAGAGGGCAGCCTTGGCTTCTTCCAGATTTTAGAAGAATTACCATATACTTCTCTCCATTCAGTTTGATGTTGCCTGTTGGTTTACTGTATATTGCTTTTATTGTGTTTAGGTATGTTCCTGTTATCCCTGGTCTCTCCAAGACCTTTATCATGACGGGGTGTTGGATTTTGTCAAAGGCTTTTTCAGCATCTAGTGAGATGATCATTTGGTTTTTCTTTTTCAGTTGGTTTATATGGTGGATTACATTCATACATTCTTGTATGTTGAACCATCTCTGCATCCCTGGAATGAGGCCTACCTGGTCATGGTGCATCATTTCTCTGATGTGTTATTAGATTTGAGTATTTTTGTATCAGTGTTCACCAGGGATATTGGTATGTAGTTTTCGTTCTCAGTTGTGTATTTGTGTGGCTTAGGTACCAAGGTCATTGTAGCCTCATTAAAAGAATTTTGCAATGACCCTTCTACTTCTATTGTGTGGAAAATTTTGAGGAGTAATCATATTAGCTGTTCTTTAAATTTCTGGTAGAACTCTACACTGAAGCCATCTGGCCCAGGGTCTTTTTTGGTTGGTAAACTTTTGATTAACTCTTCTATTTCATTAGGGGTTATAGGTCTATTTAAATTGCTTATCTGTTCTTGATTTGATTTTGGTAAGTGATAGCTATCCAGAAAATTTTGCATTCCCTTTAAATTTTCAAATTTTGAGGAGTACAGGTTTTCAAAATGTGATCTGAAGATTCTCTGTATTTTCTCTGTGTCAGTTGTTGTGTCCCCTTTTCATTTCTGATTTTGTTGATTTGCATGTTCTCTGTCTGCTTTTTGGTTAGTTTGAATAAAGGTTTGTTTATCTTGTTGATTTTTTCAAAGAATCAACTCTCTGTTACATTGCTTCTTTGTATTGGTTTCCTAGTTTCTACTTTATTGATTTCAGCCCTCAATTTTATTATTTCCTGGCATATATGCCTCTGGGGTAAGTTTGCTTCTTTTTGTTCTAGTTGTGTTGTTAATTCTCCAATGTGACTTTCCCCAGGTTCTTCATGTGGGCACTTAGTGCTACGAGCTGTCCTCTTAGTACTGCTTTCAAAGTGTCCCATAAGTCTGGGTATGTTGTGTCTCCCTTCTCATTGAATACTAGGAAGTTTTTATTTCTTTATTTCTTCCTTGACCCAGGAATGTTGCAATTGTG
Source organism: Cricetiscus sungorus (assembly GCA_030556225.1). NCBI lineage: Eukaryota > Metazoa > Chordata > Mammalia > Rodentia > Cricetidae > Cricetiscus > Cricetiscus sungorus. The sequence continues at coordinate 45,377,550 of JANBXA010000398.1, forward strand.
CATTGTTCAGTTTCCATGAGTTTGTAGGGTTTCTGTTGTTGTTGAATTCTAACTTTAGAACATGGTGGTTTGATAAGATATAAGGGGTTATTCCAATTTTTTTTTAATCTGTTGAGGATTGCTATGTTACTGAGTATGTAGTCAATTTTACAGAATGTTCCATGTGGAGCTGAGAAGACTTATTCTTTTGTGTTTGGATGGAATGTTCTATAGATGTTTGTTAAACCTAATTGGGTCATAACTTGTGTTAGTTCCTTTGTTTCTTTGTTAAGTTTCTGCCTGGTGGTCCTGTCTAGTGGTGAGAGTGGGGTGTTAAAGTCTCCCACTATAAGTGTGTGAGGTTTTATGTGAGATTTGAGTTTTAATAGCCTTTCTTTTACGAATGTGGGTGCCTTTGTATTTGGGGTATAGTTGTTCAGAATTGCAACTTCATCCAGATAGATTTTTCCTATGGGGAATATGAAATGACTTTCTTCATCTCTTTAGATTAATTTTTAGTCTGATGTCTAATTTGTTAGATATTAGGATAGCTACACCAGTTTGCTTCTTGAGTCCATTTGATTGGAGGATCTTTTCCTAACCCTTTACTCTGAGGTAGTGTCTTTCTTTGAAGCTGAGGTTTATTTCTTGTATATAGCAGAAGGATGGGTTCTGTCTTCATATCCATTCTGTTAGCCTGTATCTTTTTATAGGCGAGTTAAGGCCATTAATATTATGGGAAAATAAGTACCATTGATTGTTAATTCTTGTTTGTTTTGGATTTGTTGTTGGCAGTGGTATTGTGAGTATATTTGTCCCATTTTTTCTTTTGGGTTCTGGTAAAGTGGGATTATCTATTGCCTATGTTTTTTTGTGAGTGTAGTTGTGGGTTGGAGTTTTCCTTCCAGATCTTTGTGTAGAGCGGGGTTTGTGGATATGTATTTTGTAAATCTGGTTTTGTCATGGGGTATCTTGTTTTCTCCATATATAGTGATTGACTATTTTTCTGGGTATCATAGTTTGGGCTAGCACCTCTGGACTCTTACTGTTTGTAGAACATCTATCTGGAACCTTCTGGCTTTCAGAGTTTCCATGGAGAAGTCAGGTATAATTCTGATAGGTCTGCCTTTATATGTTACCTGGTCTTTTTCTTTATTGTCTCTATTTCAGTTTTCAGGTCTTGAATTGTTTGAATTGTTTCCTTCATCTGTTTCATTCTGTTTCATTGTTTTTCCTTTGAATTTGATTTCTTTCTTGCTCTTTTTTTTTTTTTTTTTTGGTTCATCTTTTCCTCTATTTCTTCCAATTATTTTTTGTTATTGTTCTTTTTTCCATTTCTTCAAGGGAGTTTTTCATATTGTCTTTGAGGGTCTCTATCATTTTCATGAAGTGAATTTTAGCTCATTCTCTTTTGCTTCACCTCCTTTGGTGTGTTCAGGTCTAGTTGGTGTAAGTCCCTAGAGTCTGGTGGTGCCACATTGGTCTTTCTATTGTTGAATGTTTTCTTGTATTGCCCTCTTCCTATCCCTTCTTCCAGTGGGTGCAGGTGGCTTCTCTCTCTCTCTCTCTCTCTCTCTCTCTCTCTCTCTCTCTCTCTCTCTCTCTCTCTCTCCTCTCCTAGTGTGTGCAGGTGGCTCAGAACTTCTATGTCAGTAACCCTAGATGATCTGAACTCTCTTGGAGGTCTCTCAATCAGAGGGCGAAGCAGGACCAAGGATTACAGAGGGCAAGCTCTGGATGATCCTAAGCAGAGGCAAAGGGGCCTAAGGGTCAGGTGAGGGTAGGCTCCGGATATTCCTGCATGGAGGGGGCGGGTCCACTATGCACTGAGCCAACCTAGAAAATTCCAAGGAGAGAATGGGTGTGTTGGACCCGAGCTGGCCAAACACTCATCTCAAGCAGTTTAAAAGTATTTTTGTTTTTGAGATATAGTTTTTTTATAAAGCACTGTCTAGCCAGCTACTCATTAGATAGGCCAGGTTGGCCTTGAACTCATGCCAATCCTCCTGTCTCAGTTCTCATTGCATTCTACCAGCTGGAAATTGTATAAAAAATTTTCTACAAGGTTCCTTCAATCAGTAAGAATTACTCTATGCTATGCATATGACTTGATTAGTAAATTTTCATTTTTTTTTTTACTTAAGAGCCTCACTGTTTTTTTTTAATAATTGTAAAATAGTTTCCTGTAACTGGAACAATCAGATTAATAATAGTGATTAATTTCTGTGTATGAAATCACCCAGTGAAATATTCTGTGACTTACATGCTTTCTGCTCTGATGAGAATTAGGTATGAAGTAAAGTGGAAAACTAGCAAGAGTGACATTGCAATCTGACACTGCAAACAGATTTAGAAGGCAAAGGGAAAGAGAAAGAAGAGAAGCTTGTCTCATGTCCAGGAGACTGAGAATAGCCAATGGTTTTCAGAGGAAAAGAAACAGCAAGTGTATCTAAGCATTGATGAAATAGGATATCAACTACTTGCTGGACTCACCATCCTTCAGGCTGTGCAAAGTGACAGACAACTGTTTCAGCAAAAGAGGCACAATTTGATGAGTCCTGGGAGGTCCTGGGACATGGGCTGATTCCAAGATCTCAGAGGTTAATGGAATTCAAAGAGACAGACAAATGTCCAAGCAATAGTTTGGATGACTCTGAGACTCTAAACTGTCTAATGGCTGTTCTCCATAGAAGGCTGTGCAGGGAGACAATGTGAAAAACAGAGAAACTAATTGTACTTGTCAGTACATCAACTGGAAGGAAAGGACACCAGAAAGCAAAGGAGATTCAGATTTTCCTTTTGAGGGGAAAGAGCAAATGAAGCGGGCAACTTAGAGATAAAAACATTGTGTTGATTGAGGGGGTGTCAGCTTATATTGCTAGCACTGGCCTCCCCATAGTAGATAGAGCCGATATACTTAAGTCTTTGTTCCAACAGGATTCTCATCATACTTTGTTCAAATGATACAGTAAGCTTTCCACTTATGAGGATTGTTTCAACCTTCATGCTGTCAACCAACACACTTAGATCTTGTTAAACTGAACACAAGGAAAAATTGTAGATTTCACTTTTATTGTACTGGAACGTTCTCCGAATAGCTTTAGCTATGGCCACTTAAATGTCAACATTGTTAACAATGCTGTCTCTAAATGAGATACCTGCAGGAAAGCTCTTTTGCTTGGAGGACCTCGTGTGTGATAATGCTTCTTACATGCGAATGTATTATTAATAAGAAGTCACTTTCAAAGTATGTGTGCTCCCAGTATAAGAAAGACATTTTTCAGCATTCTAATCCATTGGTTTTTTAATTCAGTTTTAAAATTTTTATGAGTAGTTAGAAAATCATTCCAAATATGAATGCATCCAAAAAATAATTGGACCATAGGCTATTAAAATATTTTTTACTCATCCTAGAACTAATTTTTAACAGAAATACATCTTGATATAACTATTCGTGTAAGAGCATTTAGATATTCTGAGTCACTGAATTTTTCAAGTGATTAGGATTGTTCCTTATTTATTCAAAGTGGAACTATGAGCTTATGTCTATCCTTTGGTTATCTGCCCCTCCCATCATGTCTGCTTAAGAAAGTAATGAATAGCTGGGTGTTGGTTGCATACGCCTTTAACCCCATCACTCAGGAGGCAGAGGCAGGTGGATCTCTGTGAGTTAGAGGCTAGTCTGTTCTACAGAGCTAGTTTTAGGACAGGCTCCAAAGCAATACAGAGAAACCCTGTCTTGAAAAAACAAAACAAAACAAAGAACCAGCTATGAATAGAGATATAGTGCTGCTGTAGCGCTGCTTGTTAGAGCAACTGATGGAAACAGAACATGGACTACTCACCCCTTTCTTTGTCACATATCTTTCTCACTTTTCTAGCTTCCATGGTCATCTCTAGCAGCCTTCCTTCCTCCTCTTAGTACCTCCTTAGGTGTAAATTATTGGATCACTGAGAAAATTACCTTTTATGTGTCAGAGTATTCCTCTTTCAAATGTCTAGAAAGTAATATAATACCCACAATATAATGTTTTTGCTACCAAATTAGGTTCTCTCAAATTCATGTGATCCTTTAAAATATAAACCTTAAAAAAAGTAAATAAATGTTTTGCCTACAAATATGTATGTGCACCACATACACTCAGTGCGGTGGAGACCTGAAGAAGGTGTTATATTTCTTGTAAATGAGATATTTTGTTTTTTTCCAATTTGACTTTTTTTTTATTGATCCTTTGTGGATTTCACATCATGTATCTTGATTCCACTCATCTCCTTGTCCTTTCCCATCTGCCCTCTGCCATTGCAACTCCCGAAGATAAAATAAAATTTAAAAGAAACGGAATGAGAAAAATGCAAAGAAAAATCTTTTTGTAGAAGCTGTAACACAGTGACACAGTGAGTCCCACACTCTGTGTTTTTAGCTCTTTACTAGCAAGTGTTCATCACAAGCCATTGGTCTGTTTCAAGAATCTCACTGGAGTTCCTCTTGGCACTGTGCCATGGAGACACTGAAATTTCTGGTCTGCAGGACTAGACCCTTCAGGTTCGTGCTTCAACAAATCATAGATGGGATGGAAGTTGGGATGGGCCAATTCATAGCCCTGCATCTGGGCCTGGGTGGTAGTTGAGTTGGTTAGCCCTGCAGCTATGCCTCCCTCCTCAACACCTGGGTGAGCTCTCCAGCACTGCCTCAGCTAGTTTATCCTATGAAGTAAACAAAAAAGGGGCAGGGCAGTTCTGCTCCCATGTCCTTGGGGCCAGCTTGCCCAGACCTACATTACCAGGGCTAACTCTACTACACTGCCCAGGTGAGGTGCAGGGGCCATTCTGCAGAGTGCTACAGCTGGCGAGGGGTCAGGGCCATCTCTCTTGCTTCTGCGTCCTCAGGGTGAGCTCTCCTACCTGCCCACAGGTCTTGAGGGGTGGGGCTGGGAGCTTCTCTCCCTTTCCCATGCCACCATATGGCAGATGAGAGTCAGGTACAGGGCTGCTTCTCCAGGAACGGCATCTGGTGAGGTACAATGTCAGCTCTTTTGCCTGCTGCAGGTGGTTAAGAGAGCAGGCAATAAGGCATCCTTTCCTCTCCCTCACCACTACATGGCAGATGAAGGGTGTATTGCCAGCTCTCCCCTTCTCAGGACCTCAGGCAGGCTCACTTATGCTCCTGCCAGCAGGGTCAGCTGTCCAAGCAAGGGGCAGGGCCAGCTGTTCCACCTGCAGGCCACAGGGAGCAAGAGGAAAAGGGGGGTGGGCATCTGTCTGGACCCATGCCACCATGTGACAGACAAGTAGTGAGACCAGCTCTCCCAAGCTCATACTCTCTGGGCTGGCCCACTATGTCATCGCCAGCAGGGTCAGATCTACTGTGCTGCCCAAGTGAGGCACATTGCAGGGCTGTTCTCCTCAGTGCTGCAGTTGGTTAGGGGCTAGGTCAGCTCTCCTGTTTGCTACAGGTGGTGAAGGACAGGGGTGGGGTGGGGTGGGCATTTTTCCCTTGACCACACAATCACATGGTAGATGGGGAGGGGTGGGGCAAGCTCTCCCACTCTCACACACTTAACTGCACCTCCTGCATCCCCTGCACCCTCCCAGTAACCCCCACCCCCACTCCCTGCCAACATTTGGCTTTGTCATGCAGCCCAGGCAAGGTGCAGGGACCTGCTCTCTCTAGTGCATTCACAGGACCAATTCTCTCTAGTGTTGCAGTCAGTAAGGGGCGGGTCTCTGTGCATCCTTACCCTCTAGCCAGAGAGGTATGGGTCTCTGTTCATCCCTAGCAGTGGTAAAATGTGATATAGACATCAACAGTGTCCAAGGCTACAGCAGGGCCATGGTGGGCGTTTACACGACCCTTGGCAGCAGCTCAGGCCTGGATGTCACTGTGCCCTGAATGGCAAACAGCCACCAACTTCAGTCCCCTCGCTGCTTTCCCTCTTTCAAATCTACCTCTCCTCACAGGAAACGAACCATTTTGTCTCTCTCTCTCATACCCCACCACATATTTGCCCACCATAATAGTGCCCATCTGCCTGGCATCTTGTGGGCAGAGTTTTCTCCTCCTGCCCGGGTCCACAGAGCTCCCCCCACCCAGACAAGCCTGTGGGTCTTTGTCTCCCACTCAGTCTTACAGGCACTGAATCCGAACTGAGGTTCTGAGCTGCAATGTAGATGCAGGCAACCAAACCCAGGTTTCCTGGAAGATAAGAAAGTGATCTTAACCACTGAGTCATCCCTCCAGTCCCCAAACACAAGTTTTAAATGTACAAGCCTCACTAGTTATGACAATATATATCTGTCAGGGTAGCAATGGGGGCTGAGGGAGGACCACAAAGCTGACAGCCAGACTCATGGACAAACAAGCAATTACAACATCATCCACTCCCTGCTCCAGGCATTAGTCACAATAGGGTTTCTCAGAGATACTCACACAAATGTGAGAATCAGGTACCAACAAATACAAGCCTAAGGAACTATATATTCATTTTGTTACAGAAATAGCTATATTTTCTGGTGTTTATCCTTTCTCCATTATTGGTTATCTTCATTTTAAAAAGCCTTTAAACTACACAATGAAAGCAGACTAGTCAGTAATTTAAAATTTACAAATAATAAGTAAAATATAGAATTATACTAAGTACAAACCACAAGGCAAAGCACATATGTTTAGATATACATTACTGATGTATATAGCCATATGTTATATACAGCTAAATATGAAGATAAGTAGATTGTGATAGATTATATGTCTAATATGTGTTCACAAGTATAACTTGTTAACTAATCTGTTACTATCTAATATATAAATTTTCTGTATGCTTCTATATGTATATATTTGTCTTTGTAAATATAACTGCATGTAGGTTTATTCATATTATGTTTAATTTATTATTCCAATCTCCCCATTGTTCAGAAAACTCATAATTTAAAAATTGATTATGGTTTTCTTAATATGAAAATTAAAAATTATGCCTCAAGTTAAAATTGGAGAGTTATGTCGAGAGCCTTCATTGATCCCTCTTTATCAGTTATGGTAAAGTCTGTTGCAAATTAACACATGGATATTTCATTCTGTCATGTTTTAACAATAATATTGTGAGATGCTTTCAATTGTAAAACAATTTGTGAAGTTTGTGCCTGCATTTCAAATCCTCATTGTACATCTCACTCCCCGCTCACTCTCACTCACTATGTATTTGTGAGGCTTCAACAATAAAGAAACAAGAATAGATTGACATACCATCTTATATAGGATAGCTACACCCCAGGAGCCAGTGCACAGTCTCCATTGAAATTGTAAGACTCTTTCCTAAAGTCCATGTTACATCACTTGAGAAAAATGCTCAGAATTAAGTCCTCAACTTTCACTTTAGCTTGAAGACCTCAGGGGAAATCTCAACTGGTAACCACCAACTCTGCAACTTTCCCCCACAATCTTCCAGAACACCACTCTGATAATGATTACTGCTTTCAAGTTACTATGAATTTAGCACAGTATCAAACATTCAGGCTCATGTCTTGGCTCATGTCTTTTTAGAAACACTGTTTTCTTCCAGAGTAGACTACCCTTAAAACTCTTCATATTCATACATTAAAGATAAACAGTATACCCAAGACATAAATGAATATAGTTCACTTTACTGAATGTTGCCTTTCCTAAAAGGCAGGGAGAGATGTTCTGTCTCATTTTTTTCACACATCCTTTTTCCATATCCAAATCCTTCTGGTGATCTCCCCATCCAACACCATTGTGAGCAAAGTGGTAATTATTGCTTAGTTAGGAAGCTGCTGTTAGACACATAACAACTCACATTTGCTTTTGCTTTTTCTCTCTCTCATCTTTCATTCTTTTGTCTCAAGACTTCAATAACCATAGATTCTTCTTTTTCTCCTTGTAAATGGGGAAACAGTCTTTCCAGACTATTCCCACAGTGCTCTGTGTCAAATATGTTACAAAGGTGCTAACACAGTAAATAGAAATGATACCCTTGGGAAACCCTCTTTCTTCTATAGTTGTCTCTGTTGCTTTGAATAAAAGATGTCTGTGAGGTTTGAGTGGAGGTTTAGCAACATCTCCACTCAAAGTGATTTCAGGTTGTTTCATTGAAATTCCATGAAGAAAGTACTCCTACCCAACATAGGCAAGAGGTTATGAATACACTCTTGGAGCAAGGATGTTTTATTGAAAAGGCTCTTTGTCTCCTTCTGAGGACCCTAATGAGCTTTCGAGGGTGGTGCATCAACGTGGGAGCCAGGAGAAAAGTTCTGTGCCTTTTGTCATTAGTCCTGCTCTTCTTTGTAACCGGACTCCTTGTTGACTCACAGCACTCATGGCTGAATGGAAGACAAGTGTATGGTCCAGATCACCCAAAACATCGACTTGTATCATCCTAAGTGATGGCTGTAAGGACCTGATCTCTTTCCACCATGCTTCTAAGAGACAGATTTTTCTGTTTCAAAACCCAATACAAGTCAGACAGCTTAAGTCATATGTTCATTTATTACATTTTCCAGGCTTAATGATGATCAAACCATTGGAGGCTCAATTTGCTTATAATCATTCATGATGAAACGAACAAATAAAAACTTATCAAGAGAATTTTGACTCGATATATACATTCCATGAGTAATAACTTGCTTTTTTCTTTATTCATATCATGCTTCAATTCTTACCATGTAACATATGTGGATTCTACTATCATGGTTCCGTTTTCTTACCCTATATTCAAGGAATTAAAATCTTACCGAGTTCATTTATTTGAGATATAATTTATAATTATCCCTACAATTTAATAACTTTCAGAAATATCCTATGGGGAAAAAGTTAGAGTTAAATCCATTTCTAGATAAAGGCAAAAATAATTCCTTTCTTAAAATACACACAGGGACTTTATGTGGTGGGCCTGTCCTAATAATCATAGTTCTCACCCATCATCAAGGTAACTTTTGTTTGCAACAGATGGAAACCACCACAGCAAACCATGACCAAAGTGACAACAACTGATCCCCTAGTGCTCACCTGAGTTGATACAACACAACCCCCCCTACCTAAAACTCAGGGGATGTTTTGGAAGAGGGAGCAGAAAGATTGTAAAAGCCAGAGGGCCAGGGAGTGTGCTGTGAGATTATGTATCCTGAGAATTACAGGGAAGCTACACTCATAATATTTTAACAATATGGTTGTCATAAAATACATGGACAATGACAACAGCAAAAGAGATGCTACTGTGGGAGGGAATAGCTCACAGAGTCCTGCCAATAGACAAAGAACTATGGGTAACTAATGACTACTGAGAGAGGGCGAATCAGTCTTCACCGGGGGTAAGCCAATGCCAAGTGATAAGCCTGAAATTAAAATTAAACACACACACACACACACACACACACACACACACACACCACTAACTTGACACAGGAAATTTATATATTTATGCTTATATTATATCAGTATTGATTGAAGAAACAGAGGCCATGTATTTGAAGGGGAGCCAGAAGGTCCATGGGAGGGTAGGAGTGAAGAGTAAAAAGGGATGATATAATTATGTTTTAATTAAAAATTAAAAATAAATAAAATATGCAGATATTTAAGCTCAGCTGTAAGCTTTACAGAAACTTTGCACATGGTAGTAGCAGCCTAAACTCTCCTTTGACACCATGCTCTACAATGGTGCTACATTTGAAGGTAACATAGAAGTATGTTTCTTAGGCCACATGAGTACAGATGGTACCTTTGTAGTGTGTCGTTTCTACCAAAATGTCATGAAACATCACAGGCAAAGCAATTTCTGTCTCACTTGCTTTTACTGATCAGTAGCTACAGGCAACCGAAGACTGGTTTTTGAGCTTCATTTTCCTGATGGAACTGAGCAGCCTGGCATGACACTTAACTGTTGGTCAAGTTTGGCTCACATTTTCAAATAAGAGAAATAAGAGTGTATTTTTCTTTGGCAGAAGATAGAAATGGATTAAAACAGTTGGACCCAGTTATTTTAAAATCTGAAAGCCCTTAATTCTCATAATTCTTGAAAGGAAAGAATTCCTTTTCTTTGATTATTTTTGTTTCATATATATATATATGTATGCACATAAATATAACATGCTGAACCCATTTTTGTTATGCATGTGTGTATATAGGGCTCAGGGTGCCACTTTGCGTGCATAACCAACCAATAAAGATACTTATCTCCTTGAAAAGGGGAATTCTTACCTCAAAATTAGACAGTCAGTATAAATTTCACGTATCATTTTTTTGTGTGTTAAAAATCACGTATTGAGTCGGTCCAATGCTGCTTTCCCAGCTATCAGTCGGGGGTCCATGATCTCCTCCTTGTTCAGGTCAGCTGTCTCTGTGGGTTTCTGTTGCCATTTTGCTATCACTCCTCCCATTTTTTAACTGGATTCCAGGAGTTCGGCTCTGTGTTTGGCTGTGGGTGTGTAGCTTGTTGTTTTCCGGCCAGACCACCTCCTTTTTTCTTTTTTTAAGGCACCAACTGTAGTGTGTATGTTTCTGCCAGCCCGCCAGCCCGCCAGTCTGGGCCCATAGCCGCGCCAGCCCCAAGTAACACTCAGAGACTCTGTATTTGATACAATCCTGTTGGCCAATTACCATTATTGTTTATGGGCTAGTTCTGCCTTAATTATTAACCCATTTCTACTTATCTAAGTATTTCCACGTGGTTGTCTTATCAGGGAGCCGCGGCAGGAGTCCTGCTTCTTCCAGGACTACATATCGACTCCTCCTTCCCATTTCCTCTTTCCTTCTCCTAGTCTCCTAGCCCCACCTATCTAGTTTTCTATTGGCCATAGAGCTTTATTAACCAGTATGAGAAACATATATACAGAATAACATCTCCCATCATCTCCTCTTTTCTGTCTAAAGTAAAAGAAGGGGTTTAACCTTAACATAGCAAAATATACCATTCAACAGTTATCAAATAAGAATCACAGTTAACAATATTTAGTCCATTAACATTTTGTAAGACTTAAAGAAAATATCATCTGTCCTATCTTTGTGAGTCTAAAGTCCTATATGTAACTTATCTTTAATCCTAACTAAGGAAAACTATAACCAAAACTATCTGTCTTCAACTCCTTCAAAGACCATAGAAGGATAATATATAAACTCTAGAAATGACAGAGACAACTCATTGCCTGGTCAGTCACCTGAAGTTCTTCTGTAATGTTTCATCTTCAGCCCATAGGCCATAGTGTGTGTCCAGACTCCTCAACAAGGCAGGAAATTTTCTCTGTGTCCTGTAGACTGTCTGGCTGTCTGGCAGCCTCTTCCATGAAGCAGGAATCCTGTAGCAATGTCCATCTTGCATCAGCAGTCACCTTTTTGTGGGTCCTGCATGTCCAGTTTCTACAACATAAAGTCAAACAGTCTAGACAAGAGCAGTATCTTGCCTATATGGCTAGTCTTGCCATATTAGAAGCAAACTCCATAATGTGTTTCTTCGATGTCCATCTTCCTTTCTTCTGTAGGTGGTTTTACCAGGAGCAGTTGTGCCTCATTGTCAAGAAAAACCCTAAACCATTTTAAATACCATATTCTGTAGGTCTTTGAAAGGTTTGAAGAATGCCTATTCATCTCAAATACATCTCTGCATATCTAGAAATCCTAACTAACTTAACACCAAGTTTTAATTATCATAGGTAACTCTCAATTATACATTACATTTTCCAATGAGCTATATAAACATAATACCTAAACAAGAGGAGAACTATACATATCACAAAATTGACCTTAAATTGTATCAATAAAAGAAAATCCATTCCAAAGCAAAGTATTCATATCTATACTATAATTCCCCTTTTACCTTTAAAAAGATTGTTTGTGGTTATAGCCATTTATAACCAAGTCCATTTAAATGAAAACAAACATTTATAAACAATATTTGGGAATTTGGGCATCGTTCTTTCCAAGCTAGTTCCTGCTGGTAGAGGGCGCTGTCATGGGGGTCCAAAGAAGATGCAGAAATCTTGGCTGTAGACATTGCTTCAGGGGGTCTGGCTTGATCAAACCATATAAGTCTGGAAAGAATCCACAGCTTTTCATTTTCTGTGGAAACAAAAATAGAAATCCTTTTCCCCAGTAACTTGTCCTTAGGCTTAAATTTTTGAGTCAAAGCATTTTTAAAATATATAAATTGAATTAATCCAGCAGCATTTCTTTTATCAGTAGTTGTTATTTTCTCAGCAATCAAATAATTTAAAGACAACAGAATCACGTATAGTATCCAAAATTTCTCTGTGCTTTCCATGTTTACCTGGCTTTTTTATTACTCTATTTCTTCTATTTCTATTTTTACTTATTTTGAGACAGGGTTTCTCTGTAAATTTTATCTGTCCTGGAATTTCCTCTGTTATACCAGGTTTAATTTGAAATCACAGAGATCTGCTTGCCTCTGTCTGCCTAGTGCTGGGATAATGGCGTGTGCCAGTACATCCATCCATTTTACTTTCTTTTTTCTTTTTTAAACCATTGTACCCTGTTTCTTTTTCTCTCCCAAGCCAGCGTATTTTTTAAAACACAGTGTAAACCTTCATTGCAGCTCTTGTACACACCGATGAATGGTTAGCAGAGCTCTTTAAAAGCAAGGCTGCTTTTTTGCCGCTTATGCTAATTTTGGAAACCTCCCTTAAAGGAGCTGCACAACTCTCTGTCTACAGAAAAACAAATCCAACCGAGAAAATGCTGCTACTAAGAAGTCTTGCTAGTCTCTGTTCCTTTGTTTCTAAAACATTTCTTAAGCTCTTATTAGTTTTAAGTGAAAGTTCTTATAGCCACGTTAGGCACTATCTGTAGCTTGTTGATTTCCGGCCAGCCCGCTGCCAGACAGCCAGACAGTCTACAGGACACAGAGAAAAATGACTGACAAACTATCAATACAGGTGGACAGTTTAAAGTTTCCTGCTTTGCTGAAAGTCTGCCAGACACATTATGGCCTATGGGCTGAAGATGGAACATTACAGAAGAACTTCAGGTGACTGACCAGGCAATGAGTTGTCTCTGTCATTTCTAGAGTTTATATATTATCCTTCTGTGGTCTTTGATGGAGTTGAAGACAGGTAGTTATGATTATAGTTTTCCTTAGTTAGGATTAAAGATAAGTTACATATAGGACTTTAGACTCACAAAGATAGGACAGATGATATTTTCTTTAAGTCTTACAAAATGTTAATGGACTAAATATTGTTAACTGTGATTCTTATTTGATAACTGTTGAATGGTATATTTTGCTATGTTAAGGTTAAACCCCTTCTTTTACTTTAGACAGAAAAAGAAGAGATGATGGGAGATGTTATTCTGTATATATGTTTCTCATACTGGTTAATAAAGCTCTGTGGCCAATAGAAAACTAGATAGGCGGGGCTAGGAGACTAGGAGAAGGAAAGAGGAAATGGGAAGGAGGAGTCGATATGTAGTCCTGGAAGAAGCAGGACTCCTGCCGCGGCTCCCTGATAAGACAACCACGTGGAAATACTTAGATAAGTAGAAATGGGTTAATAATTAAGGCAGAACTAGCCCATAAACAATAATGGTAATTGGCCAACAGGATTGTATCAAATACAGAGTCTCTGAGTGTTACTTGGGGCTGGCGCGGCTGTGGGCCCAGACTGGTGGGCTGGCGGAAACATACATGCTACATGGGTGTCTGCTTCTGTTTCCATCAGCTACTAGATGAGGGCTCTATGATGGCATATAAGTTAGTTATCAATCTTATTATCAGGAAAAGGCATTTAAAGTAGCCTTTCCACTGTTGCTCAGATTATTAGTTCGGGTCATCCTTGTAGGTCTGGACATTTCTCTAGAGTCAGTTTTCTCTTCAAACCTATAATGGCTCCCTCTATTATAGTCTCTCTCTCTCTCTCTCTCTCTCTCTCTCTCTCTCTCTCTCTCTCTCTCTCTCTCTCTCTCTGCTCTTGTCTATTCATCCCCCGACTCAATCTTTCTAGTTCCACATGCTCTCCTCTTCTCCCATCTCTTTCTCCTGGCTCCCTCTCCACTTACTGCACCTCCCACTCCCAATATGCTCAGGAGATCTTGTTCCTTTCCCCTTCTGTGAGGGACCTTGTATGAATCTCTTAGGTATCCTAGTTTCTCTTTCAGTGTGAATTATAGGCTGGTGATCCTTTGCTCTATGTCTAAAATTCATATATGAGTGAGTAAATACCATGTTCCTCTTTGTGTGACTGGGTTACCTCATTCATGATGGTTTCTTTAAGTTCCATCCATTTGCCTGCAAATTTCAAGATTCCATTGTTTTTCTCCACTGAACATGGGTCTCAGTTAGAAGGCCTGGGCAGTCTAAGGGACCTCTGACAGTGAAACCAAGATGTATCCCTGATGCCCTGGTGCATGAAAGGACTTTGGGAGCACATTCCCCATGGAGGGATACTCCCTTAGCCTAGGGGCAGGAGGAAGGGCCTAGTCCCTGTTCCAAAAGACTTGACAGATTTTAATAATCCTTCCTGGCAGGCATCATCCTCTCTGTAGAGTGCGGTGTGGGGTGGAATGGGAGGTAGTGAGGGAGGGAGAGGGAACTGGGATCAATATGTAAAATAAGAAAAAATTATATATATAGTAAAAATCAAGTATTGCTCCCTGCAAGTCATTCTTAGCCTTGTGGCATTCTGGCCCTCTGTTCTATTATTTTATTATTTTTATGGAAGCCTCAGTTACAAGTTTTCTGTCTTTGGGACAAGTAATGCCACTACCTTAACTAAACCATTTGCCTGGAGTTCATGGGTGATTAGTCACTGTTTTTAGCTGGCATATTCTGCACAGATCCAGCATGTTCAGTGTATGCCTGTGTGTGCATTGTATAGGATTTGAGTTTGTAGCTTTAAACTCAGTTCTTAAATGGGCAACTCCCAAAGCAGCTGAAAATAGTACTTGAGAGGGAAAGGACAGAAACCAGACCAAGACAGACAAGGTATGTCAACTTCTGGGCGTATTCCCAGCCGATTACACTTACGACAAGAATTTAAAGGCCTAATTGTATTTACTCAGATTAGGAGAGATTACACAGAGAGAAAAAGAAAAAAATAGGCAAAAGTTATCCATTTAATCTTTATAATGAATTAAGAAATACTTAAAATAACACAACCATAGTAACATGGAATGTGAGGCACATACTCTATCTTAATTTAACTTGTGAGATACTTGCTACTGTCCTGCTTTATTTCAGCTTTGATACGTTAATACACAGTCATTATTTGATGAGTGTCCCACAAAGTAAAATAGTATTTCAGCTGCCATGGACTAGTCTTTATGTGGCCTAGAGAACGTGTGTGTATGTAAATGGCAGGTTGGAATACACCACTTGTTTCATTAATTATAGGCTCAACAATGTCATTATAAGGAGAAAAAAAGGGGAAGATTTATTAGATTATTTGTAGAGCTTCCTGGTGGGAATGTCTCTTGATTGACTTTAACATAAAATTGATGAACAATTTTACTCATTTTTCATTACTGATATGATATAATTCCCAGTGTTTTGGAGCTCATAGAAAAGAGCTGAAGACTGTTTTCTAAAAACCAAGTTTTTCTGGTGAGATTATGTACAAATGCATCCCCTGCTGATGAGACAACTAAGGAGCTATAGTCTCACTGAACTGAAGTCCTAGTCACCCTTTGGAACCCACAATGTAGACTTATGCATGAGACAGATTGTGTATTCTGAGAGTCTAACTTGATTTTATTCTATCTCTATCTCCCCTCCCTGTATTTAATTTTGAGCAACTAGAAAGAAAGCTTTTATATGGCCTACATTTAAAAGCAGCAAACTTCAGCCTAGTAATGAATTGAGTTACTTTTCTCCTTGTTTATCTATTTAATTTTGTGTGCTTTCTCATCAAACAACCAATTAAACCAAGCATTAGCAATAATTACAGAGGATCAAATATGAACTTAAAAATGGCCATATGCAAATCTTGGGTAAAAGATATAATAATAATAAAGTACATTTAAGAAAACCTGGAAGAATGAACCATCGGCTTTATTTAAAGGATGATTTAAATTTTGGCCATAGAAGTAACACATTACAGCCTGAGAAATAGGTAAAATTGGTGAAAAATAAATTATAAATGTTTCTTTTGACTTGGAATTTCAGTGGACACATAGTCATGAGTGCATTCTTTAAAAACAAATATTTCTTTAAAGACTACTAAATTATTTTCCCCATGCTGCTTCCTCTCTCCACGCCCACCCACAACTTTGCAGTAATTTTTCTATATCAATAATAAATGTGTGTTTTAGTCATATGTATTTAACAAACTTAGCCCTTCAAGACGTATTCATATCTGAGAAAACTGAATTGATTCTGGTTTGTTCTGACCCATCTTGACATTTCATTCAAGTGTTTCTTTTCAGGCTACACTATTTACTAAATGACATTTCTGCTAATCTAAAGGAAAATATCTGTTCTTCAAATATTGTCATTGCCAAGCTTTAAAAAGATTTGATTGTACCGTGTTAGGGAAACAGTGTCAGAATTTCCATCAAACTTTCTCCCACTGTAATAACGGAATACAAAAAATGAACATTGAGTGATGAAATGGCTAGAAAGCAAATTAATGCAATCAAGTCATTAGCAACAACTCTGTCCATATCTGCTAAATATTTTCAAACTATTCTAAAGAATCACACCCAGAAGGCAAACTAACAGTGAATGGAAACAAAATGGTCAGCAGCATGCGTTGCTTGTTATTTGAATGGAAAGTAATTTATCGTGTCTGAAATAAAAGCTGTTTATTCTTGTGTTTCACTGTCAGTAACAATCTTTACCATTTATCTGTGAAAAAGTGAGAAACTGTACCGTTATTAGCATATGAATACTTGACACATCAAATTGGCTGTACAATAACAGAAGGGCATTTGCTATTGGTGTATGCAACAGACAAAGCAGCCATTTTGAAAAAAAAAATGAAATAGTGTGGGTTGGTTAACCCTTTCCTTCTCTATTAGTTTTCTTGATTTTGACCAGAACTGTCTGGCAGTTAAAATCAGAATTTTTTAAATAGCAAATAAAAGTAATCAGGGGCCATTATGTATGTGGCAATTATATTGTTACATTCACTTTACTTGAAAAAGAGAAGTGGAACGATAATAAAGGGGTTTGTGTGAGCGTATGGACATGCATGTGCAGAGTGGGGGGAGTGCGTGAGTCTGGCCGTGTAGAGGGTCCAGAAATGAAACAATGCAGACGTACAGTTTTATTTCATGGCAACAACATAGTGGTCCTTGGGTCAGATGTGTGAAACTATTTCTCAAAGAAGCTGCATACATAATTGAGGCCCTCTGAAGGGCTCCCCGTTGAAGTTGCCAGGCTGCATTCATTTCAAAAGCAGAGCCATTTGTTATCAAATTTAAATTAACTCTCTGCACACTGAACTTGAATTTTAGAGCTCTGCTCTCTTACAATCGCTAAAGTAATTGAGAAAGTGGGAAATATGTATCTGTAGAGTGGAAATACATAGTCCCCACAGGGGGATACAGAGGTTCCCAGGTAGGCCTGTGTCCAGCAGCTTTTTCAAACTGAGGAAACCCCATTTGTGGTTGCTAGTACCAAGTCTGTGTCTTGTCATGTAGTTTCTACACAGATCCTAATTTGTTATGAAGTCTTCTTGATGTAGATCTGTAACCGTCTTTCTCATCTCTAATATCTAAGATTGTTCTTTTCTGGAAGATTTAGAGAAAGATCATTTAAAGTAACACAAAACTCATACTGTTTTAATCTAATAGTTGACAGTAATTCTTGGCTATACATAATATTTCCTCCTATTTATCTGGATTAATGTACTTTCTTTAACAAAGTTTACATTAATACATTTTAAAAGGGTAAACAACCAATATGCGTATACTTAGTTGCTTTGAGATCTTGTCATGCTTATGTGAAAAAGTGTCCCAAATGAGAATATATGCATGTTTTTTCACAACACAATGGCCCACTGTGGACATCTCTGAATCTATAAAAAATGTTAAGTTTGTTACTTTACTAGGAGTTGGTAAAATGCATCATGGAGCAGACTTTTATACCTTCTAAGCCTAATGCATAGAACCGCAGCCCAGGCTGCATATGCTTTTCCTGTCTTCTCTGTTTTGAAATATAAAGATAAAGGTTTGAATCACCATCAGTTCATCATTGTAAAATACTAATTTCCTATTATCAAGTGAAGCTATCTTTAGTGTAATGAAATAACTCTTTTGTTTTTCTGGAATGCTTAGCAGAACTGGCTTTGAAGGCAATAAAAAAGGAGGGAAAATGATAAAACAAAGCAAAGCAACAACAACAACAACAAAAAGAATCCCTGAAACGCCATTGAAAGCTGTGACATGAACAGTGATCTTCCAAGTAGCCACAGAAAAAATGTACATAGAAGACAAAGGACACTGCTCTGCTGTGTCTGAAGACCCAACAGTACGGAGTACTACTAGCATCACAAAAAGGAACTGATCATCTTAATAGCAGCATCTATTGTTATGTAATAATTGTTACACAGTATGAAAGTAGGAAAGGATAGGAATTACAGTTTTAAATTTCTCCAAAACTGTTCAACACATGTAAGGCACCTGCATGTCAGGTTTTTTTTTTTTTCTTCCGACAATATGTATTATTGTATGCTCACAAACTATTTGTTTAAGGTTCTCTGCAGCCACCAACACTACAGATTAATGTGTTTTACAAAATGATTTTGCTTCCTTACTGATGGAAGGGATGCACCCTGCTTGTGTATCCATGACAACACTGAAACATGCCAGAGCAGTAGTAGAACTTTCTCTATTATTTTTGTAACTGTAATAAGATATTAAAAGTAAGAGGTTAAAATTATTAAGTATCAGCTTCTTTTCAAAAGACAGAATATAAAGCCTGTGGGAATGTAAGGGAACTGCTTATAGGGATACATTTCAGCTATTTTGAAGCTTTATCTAAATCTGTAAACTGACTATAAATAGTTCTGAATGATGGAAAAAGTAGGACAGATGAACTTGGCAAATTCTCACACTTTTTTGTGTTATAATGACTCATTAACCACACTTGCTTCATGTTAGATAACTGTATAATATTCTTTACTTTTTGAAGGCATTATCTTAATTTTTTTAGCAAAGTCCTTTTAAAATAACTCTTAGATATTTCAGATTATTAATCTTTATGTATTAACACTTAGAAGATGACCATTAATTTATGTGGGTGACAGTTTTTACATAAATATTTTAATTAATGTACAGAAAAGAAACTTTTTAATAATATAGAGAAATTACCTTTTTATTTGCTAAAGTTTTTTATTATTCTGTAGAACACTTGAAAGTTTGTAAATATTTAAGCGGTTCTAAGAATTGCATAAAAAGTATGATTTTTGCCTTGATGGACAGGATTATTTCTTGGCTCTAGCGAGAGAATGCTGCATTTAAGGTTTTATATTGAAATTTTTTCAAAATGTGCCAAGCTTCTCTGAGTCTGAAATTATCATTTGAACTCAAATGGTTTGTCTCATTAGATAAATTTGTCATTTATCATATGAATAAGCTTCAAAATGATTAGAAATCCAAACATCTCAAAGACTTGGCTCATCTATTTTGTACTTGGATTTTCTTGATGTTAAGTATCACTGAAAATATCTAATAGTAGGAAAACTACTATGACATAACTGGAAATTTTCTCATCAACATTGACTGCAAAGTAAGCGAGCACACTAGAAAAATACAATGAAAACTAATTCCTCCCTTTTCCTCTTCTCTGATGCTGCCACCTTTTCTTTCCTTCTCAATTTCTGATTCTGCATGCATCTCCATTCTGCATCTTGTGAGTTAAGCCAATCAACTCATGTGCAGTGCGCTGTGGAGAAACTGTGGCACACATATGGTCGTGGACTGGTTTGGTAAACATATGTCTTTGCAGGCATTGGACAGCATGCCAGGAATGAGCTATTCCATTTTGGGGAAGGAGGTGGGAAGTACTTAACCACCTACAGATGTTTTGCAGCAACGCAGAAGAACAGCAGTCAGAGCTGCAAAATGTGTAAATTTGGACATTTTCCAGGTTTCCTCTTTTTTTTTTTTTAAATAAGAAAAAAGTTAACAGCTTTCCTATTCATCTCTTTTGAGAAAATTTACAGTCGTTTCCCAGTCGGGCCCCATTCTGAAGGAAGGACAAAGGACTGAACCTGAAGCTATCCATCTGTCCATCTGCTCCATAACAGTAATGTTATAATGGGTGCTGTCTATTTTATGCCATTGCTCATGTGTGCCCAGGGGAATGGAACTATTTAATTCACTGATTTCACAGCTCTGTTGTGTGTCACAAAAGGTTAAAAAAAATCCAACACACTTTTTAGCACCCTGTTTACAAGGACTCCCTGTAAATCTAACTGAAGTAACAGATTCCCACCCTGCCCCCCATGTCAGTCCCCCTAGCTAATTCAGTGCATTTGGATAACAGGTAATAGATGGAGACTTGCACCATTGACTTGTTGTGTGCAAATAGTGAATATTTTAAATCTGCTGTGAATGTTACTTTCAAAGGCCACAGATTCCAGAAGTAGATTCAAAAAGAAAGATGTTTGCCTTTAAGATTTTCGGATTAGACAACTCTGTTTTCCCAGAAGTCCAAGAATTAATGCTATAGATTAGAACAGAGTTAATGAAAACCTGTAGAGGAAGACTGACACCTTCGATTCCTCTCCACAGGGCAGCGGACTGAGCAGTTGCACATGCAGCTGGTGCATGCTGGTGTTTTGCCAAGACCTTAATGAAGCCAGTTCACTCCAGGGCATTTACTGGAAAGACATTGGTGGCCAAGAAATGTGCACTTGGGGCAGCTCTGAGGTCTTCTCAAGAGCACTTGTGTAGATGTTGAAACTGGCATTGATGCTTACCTTCAGAGAGAAAATAGAAACCTGAAGTCAAGAGAATTTTTGTTCCCCACCAAAGAGGGTTCTCTACAGAAGTGTTTCAGTATATGATGCCCTTCTTGAGGCTCATTCTGATGATGCACTTCTGTAATATTTTGGAGAGTCAAACACTAACTATCTAGGTATAATTGTCACTTTCATTTTGATACCATTAATCAAATCCAATTCCAACTGGGGTAACTGCAAAGATGCTTTCACACATTCCCTTGAAAATGAGCTTGTGGGTGAACAGGCCTAAAGTCAGTGAGGAGACTCAGTTTTTAAAAGAAAGTAATAACTGTTTTTGTTCACAAGATAGAAATAACTGGATGTTGTAAGAATCTTTGAAAACATCAATTAGAGCATAAGGGGGTGCCATCATTTGCACGTCAGTCAGCACTTTCCATTCTGCTCACTCCTGGCTTTTCTCTAGAATCTGCTGTGTGTACAGCACTGATTTTCAGAGATGCTAGGAGCAGCTCAGGAGATGTGTTCTTTTGCAAACTGAATTTGGGGAAAATAATGAATTAAGTTTCCATTCTTTGAAGGATGAAAATTGTCTTCTTTTTACCAGGGAAGATCTGTTCCAGTTTATTATTATATCTGGAAATAATTTAATTTACACTTTCCACAATTATTGGACTTTTTGCTTTCTCTGAACTATTCTTCCAACACAAAAACAAATAATATCTAGACTCTAGAGTACTGAAGGTGAAATTCAGTGGCAACTGGTATAATGTGGAGAAAAGCATCAGGTAGGATGATTTTTATTGCATACATTTTTAGTAGACTTGCAAACCAGAGCAGTGGCAACAGAAGAGCAAGTACAATCTACTTCTTGACCACACATTCTTTAAAGAATTGACATGTGGCTATTCCAAGTTTAGGTCTTTGAATCTTACAGTCAGCAGGCAAAATGCTGATGTTAAATATAAACTAATTCACCAGCTCTTTCAGATGAACAAACCTGAAGGTGCTTCACCATTGCATGCAAGTCCCTGGGTTCATTCCCTAAAGCCAGAATACAACAAATCAAACCAGCAAAATGCAGGGAGGAGTCAAGGTCTTAGAAACTTAAATTTAAGCAACCAACAAGAAATCTTGAATGGAGTGTGATACCATCTCATGGCAGATGGAGACAGGGGGATTTGGGAACTTCTATTTAAAATAAAAAAGGAAATAAAGGAGGGAGAGAGGTAGGGAAGGAAGGAGGAAAAAAACTAAAGAAATAAGCTTCAAATTAATTTGTCAAATGACTAGATATAGAATAAGCTAATAGGCAACTCCTGATCTCTTGTTTTTAAAATGTAAAGTTCTTATTCTGTGGGAATTCTATGATAAAATGAATGTTGTTTGAGAAGAAATACTTTTTTAGAGCACATAAATTGGTGCTCAAGATAATCGACAGTTTGTGTTGTCAATTCAACTTCTGATGCTAGGCTGAAAAAAAATTTAGGTATACAGTCGACAGAATGTGACAGTATGTGACAGTAACAATAACATTCTACACATCTTTGTCACTCATGGAGAAAAACAAGATCCAATTGGAAAAATTTATGAATTTTCTTACCCCAATAAAAGGCCTTCACATGCAACTATTACTATTATCTTTCTGATATTATACTGAAAATGAAACTCATTCACCAATTCTCTGAAGGCAATTTCTCTTTACCTCAAATAAATCTTTCTTATAGGCCATATAAACAGAAATGAACTGGTTTGTAATGTTTCCATTTGTTTTCCTACAGAATAAACTCATTATAGTCAGCCCATTAGAAAATGATATTAAAGGATTTAATTGCCTGTGCATATTAAATATGTTTAAATTTAGGAAAATAAACATTTTGAAATTGAATAAATATTCTGAAATAATAGAAATGTTTGTGTGAGCTCACTGATAATCTTTAAGGTAATGCGTACTACAATACAATACTATATGTAACTCTATGAGAAATGTAGCGACCCCAGGGTGCAGAGTTAAAGCCAAATAAGGGCAAAACTCCATTTTAAGAAGCACATTTGGTATTGCTAATAGATTTTCAATGGCAATTTAGTTCATTTAGACAGTTTCTTTGGATGAAGTGTTGTTTTATGGTAATGAGAATGGATTTACCACAATTGACATGCTTGGTGTGTTCCGGGCACCATTTATCCCAAGGGAGCATATGTGTTGACCATGTGTCGTTACACCCTCAGAGTAACGTGTATCAAAACTGCCTAATTGACAGCTGCTTGTCATAAAAGTTAGCAGGACATGAAGACTTAAGTAAAAAACTTAACACTAATTAGGAGCAAATGCAAAACTAGTGGCCAAATAAACTTAGCTGAGTCTAAATGCTAACGGTGCTGAGAAAGTCATCACAGTTCGGGTACAGTTCTCAAGAATTTGGAGCATTTACCTTTGGAAGACTACAGTCAGGCTGCAGCAAGAAAGAAAATGTAAGCCAACTTAACAGTTAGCTCTTGATGCAAACCCTATGTTAGTACTCATTCAATATCGATGCAGATTTGTCAGGTATTTTTTTTATGGCAATCGAGCACACCTCTTCGAATAAAATCTATCTGGCTGGAAAACTAAATCCAGGATCAGTTGTGTAAGGTTTGATTTGTTGATTGTTTTCCAAACCACTTCTTCTCTTTGAGCAGAAAAATGAGTGATTATCTCATTTCTAATTTTCTGTGTATGTTTATATTTTATTTTCAGTTTTTATATAAAGAAAATAACTAAGTAAAATACCTTCTGAAGTTCAGGGAACCACTTTAATCACTTCTAACATGCCCAATTCAATAAGCAGAAGTTCCTAATTCATAAGAGGTGCTGGGTCCTGAGGCTAACAGTTTTCCTCTGAGCGGCATATTGCTGAGTTGTTCTGTCTGTCCTTATCCTGATTTGCCTGTACCTCAAATCCCCTCCCCTTGTGGAACACCTATACTCTGAGACACCTAAACTGCTGACTAATGTTGCATTGTTTCAGTTGGTCTGAGTTCCTGCCCTGACCCGCGGGGCCTAGTTATTCGTGGGTCGAGGTGGGCTAGAACCTGAAAATAATGGGAGAGAAAGAAGGAAGGAGACCAAGCAGTGCATTTGTCAAGGTCTGACTTTATTGATGTAAAAGGAGTTTTTAAAGCAAAGCTGGGAGGAAATGGGGAGGGGTAGCAGGCAAGGAGGAAATGGGGAGGGGTAGCAGGCAGGGAGGAAATGGGGAGGGGTAGTAGGCAGGGAGGAAATGGGAAGGGGTAACTTCTGCTAACTCCCGGGTCCTGGTAATTATCCCAGACAGTAAACATCAGACAGTAAACCTCTGCTTATCTTAGTTCCTGGGCCAGGCCCATCTCAGTTCCGGGCACTCAGTACCTGGAATGAGTGGAAGAGACCACCTGTTAAGCAGGTTCCTGTATACCAAGATAAGGCTCAATTAAGAGTTCTAAGGTGTAAGCAATTCTGCAAGAGAATGTAACTCAAGGTCGGCTCCCAACAAGTTCCTTGTGCTGTGTCACTTCCATGCCAGCAGCAATATAGCCACAGGGCCTCTATCAAGATGGCAGATCTTTTACGACAAAATCATACCCCCTAAACTTTTCCAAACAGACCTACCAAGCAGAGACCAAATGCTCAAACCAGAGACTATGAGGACATTTCTTTCTTTTTTTTCATATTTTTTATTAATAATATAATTGAAAAATTTTACATGTCGATCCCAGTTTCCTCTCCCTTCCTCCCTCTCTCCCTCCCTCCCTCAATCCCTCACTCCCTCCCTCCCTCCCTCCTTCCCTTCCTCCCTTTTACCCTCTTCCCCTCCCCCGTGACATGCACTCTGGCCACCCTCCCTTACCATCCCCCACTCCCCATTCTACTTGTAGAGCTATGCTATGCAGGTTGGGTCATATAAATCTGTCAAGTCATTTAAAGTAGGGACTAGGACTTCTCTCTTGTCTCTAGGTGGAGATCAGTATGGAGGGTCCTCGGGAAAATGGGAATTAGCTTACCACAGGACCCAGCAAATCCACTCTTAGGTATATACCCAAATGACCCACATCCATGCAACAAAGACATGTGCTCAACTATGTTCATAGCAGCATTATTTGTAATAGCAAGAACCTGGAAGCAACCTAGATGCCCCTCAACTGAAGAATGGATAAAGAAGATGTGGCACATCTACACAATGGAATACTACTCCGCAGAAAAAAATAACGGAATCTTGAAATTCGCAGGCAAGTGGATGGAACTTGAAGAAACCATCCTGAATGACGTAACCCAGTCACAAAAAGAGGAACAGGGTATGTATTCGCTCATATATGGATTTTAGATCTAGACCAACGAACATTTCTTTCTTAAGCTACCACAACAGGCAATGTTCACATCACAGAGTTCCATGGAAGCACTACTAAAGATTATTGGCTTTACTGGGAATGCATTGGCAAGTAGTTACAACATTTGCCTTTTTAAAAGATCATTGCCATTTCCCTTTAGGGAACAGATAGTAAAGGTGGGAAATGTGGAAGGCTTGATTCCAGCTGTCAGTGGTGACATGTAAGTGGAAAACTAAGAGTTTACAGTGACACAATGGCCTTCTTTCAGTACTGTCAGTAGTCTCTACAGCTGTATGTATGACCTCATTCAGAAACAACGCCCAGTCTGCATTTGAAATTGCACTGACTATAAGTTCAGCAACCAAAGAACTTAAAATCACTGGAAAACGGGAGAAGAGTCCCGCTCCCCTCCCCCCAGTCTTTCATAAATTCTCCACAAAAGATAAGTTAAACTCTTTAGGAAAAGAAGCAGCTTTTCTCCAATTCGGTGCCTTTTCTAGCAGTAATGTTACATTCATTTTTCATGATTTCTGACTTACTGGGATGTAGAATTTCTTTCCTTTTCCTCTAAGGACATAATATTATTTGAAAGCTTTCTACTAAAAGATTATATTACTGCCACAAGTAGTGGAAAGCCACAGAAAGATCATATTCCAGATTGAGTAGTTTCTGAACAAAAAGGCTTTTTAGATTCTACTAAATGTTACTTTTCCAAGATCAGCATAGACACACTGAGAACTATGATTACACTGCCCACCTACATATGGAGACTGGGAGCCAGTGCTCCCGAGGAAGCCTTCCAGCAACACACAAGATGGTCTGCTTAGGGTCAACCTCAGGAACATACATTTTCTCTCCTTTCCCACCACTCTGAGTCTTGGTGATAGTGATATGCAAAATACTACATGGGAAGACAAGAAGTGTCGTTTTGGAGTCTCAAAGTACTCTCCCATTTAAAAGTATCTTGTAAACTGTAAAACATTATGCAAACAGAAACTGCTCCTGCCCCAACACTTTTATAAATAGTCAGAAAAGTGTTAAATGTAACTTTCATTATGCAAAGAAGTATATGACAGCAGACAAGATTTCCACAGAGGGAGAGTTGAACATAATCTTAGATTTTCTGTTCATTTTATTAGTAGGACCAAGACAAAAAACTTGTGCCAAGTTGGAGAGCAACCGCACAGATCAGGTATGGAAGTTTCTTATTCTACACTCACTACCCCTATTTGAGCTGACAAAACTTCTTTTTTCTTTCCTTTCTCTTTCTTTCTTTCTTTCTTTCTTTCTTTCTTTCTTTCTTTCTTTCTTTCTTTCTCTCTTCTTTTTTTTTGATTTTTGTATTTAAATTTGAAACAAGCTTGTTTTACATGTCAGTCCCAGTTCCCTCACCCTCCCCTCCTCCTCTATCCCCCCCAACCAATCATCATCCCATCTTCTTTCTGCTCCCCAGAGAGGGTGAGGCCTTTCTTGGGGAGTTTTCAAAATCTGTCATGTCATTTGGAGCAGGGCCCAGGCACTTCCCTGTGTGTCTAGGCTGAGGGAGTATCCCTCTATGTGGAATGGGCTCCCAAAGTCCATTCATATACTAGGGATAAGTACAGATCCACTACCAGAGGCCCTATAGATTGCTCAGTCCTCCTAACTAACAACCATATTAAGGGGGTCTTGAGTCGGTTCTATGCTGGATTTCCAGCTATCAGACTGGGGTGCATGAGCTCCCCCTTGATCAGGGAGCTGACAAAATTTCTAAATTCATATATTTCATCAGATCAAAGGAGAAAATCTTGGAATGGTAGTATATTCCTGTAATCCCAGAAGTCAGTAATTTCAGTGAATCAGGAGGAATGCTTTTGTTCAAGGCTAACCAGAGCTATTCAATAAAGCATTGTCTCATAAAACAAAAAAAGGTACATAAATAACTAATGATAAAACATAAGGCAGAATATGGATGACAATCCAGGAAAAAAAAAAAAACAAAACTCAAAGCTATAGCATATATGAAACAACAACAAACCCCCATTGAGAAAGGCAGTCAAGAAATTGGCATAGAGGAGAGCTGGGGCTATAGGTCAGTGGTATAGTGCTGCTTAGCGCAAATCTATTATTAAAAGGAGTAGGAAGAAAGCAAGGAGGCAGAAGAAAGGAAGAAAAAGAAAGATATGGGGATTGACAGGAGAAACAGCGCTTAGAGCTAAAGGGTTTCTAGTACAAAGTGTTTGTCTTCCTACAGTGCTAGGGTAAGTTGTGTGAATTAAACGCATTTCAATTAAGACACCTTCTATGTGTCCAATGGATGTATTTACATTGTAAGCTTAGTTCACTCATGCACAAGCCTTAGGAAACCTAAAACTTCCATTATCTATTGTACCTACTTGGTTTCAGGAATCGCTTTCTGATTTCTGGTTAACAAATACCTTAAAATTTTTCCTAAACTGTTGTGAGTTCATTTTCTTAGACTCATAGACTATAATGTTTAAGATAAAACTGAAGACAGAAGACTAATTGGGACATCATGGCCATCTGTATTCAATTCCCAGGACCCATGTGGTAGAAGGAGAGCATAGAGGACACCAGTAAGGTGTTCTGTCACCACAGGAGCACCAGCTCACCTGTGAAACACACACACACACACACACACACACACACACACACACGATAATAACAACAACAGCAACAACAATACACATTAGAGTCAAAGAAGGAGAGAAAGAGAAAGGAAAGGAGGGTGGGAATAAGGATGAGAGAGAGAGAGAGAGAGAGAGAGAGAGAGAGAGAGAGAGAGAGAGAGAGAGAGAGAGAGAGAGAGAGAGAGAGAGACTAATATTAACCAAAAAACCGAGGTATTAAAGAGACAGAATCAGACATTCTGGTTGATTAGGTGAGTTAGGTGAGGGCGATGAAAGAGGAGTGGTTCTGCCTCTAATTAGGTGATAGCAGTGTGATGTGCTATGATAAGGAGCAAAGAAGCAGGCACAGGTTCAGGAGAAGATGAGTTACATTTGAACACACTGAATTTTATACATCAGAGGGACGTGAGAGGAACCCAGTAGGCAGTTGGATATGAGTACGGCATATGGGTCAAACTGATCTTGGCTAAAAGTACAAATTTATGAATTAGCATATTGGTGGTATGTCGGGAAGATTGTTATAATATTGTATAGAACAAGGGAAAGCTTCTTATCTTGTGAACTAGCTTAAATAGTGTGGAAATTCTTTTGGTCTATCCCCAGGGGCATATTATTGGAGTTAGTGCACAAAATTTATATTTTCAGTGATGCTTGGAGAATCAAAAAATTGAGAAACTACTGAAATAAAGTAAAAATAAAGGGACATCTGATGCAAGTCATTGCAGCATATAAAATTATAAGAAATAGTCTTAAAGGGATACTTTGCAGAAATGATCAAATATATGAAAGTAAGTCTCAAGTCATATGCCAAGGGATGATATGAGATTGTTTAAAGGGTATGGTTGTTGTACCAATGGCAAATGTAGTGACAAAGGTGTCTGGCCTTGCCTTTAGGAGGCTATTGTGAGCAGGCCGAGAGCAATTAAACATGCCATAAATTTCTAAGTTGAGAAATAAGAAGTGAAAGACAAGGTCCTAACAAGTTTACAGTAACCAAAATCTGTCTTTAGTTAACTAATAATTAGAATCAACTTCAAGTTGTTGAAAAATATGTATATTAGAGGCTAGAGAGATGTCTTTGTTAGTGAAGTCTTTGGTATGCAAGCAAGAGGACCTGAGTTCAAATCCCCATCCCCCATGTAAAAAGATGGGCTTGATGGCATGCAACGGTAACCCTAATCAGTGTTATGGAGACAGATAGGAAGGAGGATCCCTGGAGTGCATGCCCCCTCAAGTACACATACATGCATATACACACACCACACACTAAAACACAGAAGGATGAGGGAGGGAGAGAGAATATACTTTCTTTTCCCCTTTCTAATTATCATCCTGAGAAACTTTGCTTATTTCTCCCTAGTTTTTAGTGAGCTCTCTAATAAAGAAATGCTATATGGAAAACATCCACAGTAAAAGTTTTTAGTCTCATATAGAACTCAAAGCAGGGGTATTCATGCAGCCCTCAGAAAAAACTTAACAAATGAAGTGTTCAAGAGTGCTGAATTGGGTTTAGTCATAATGAGAGATTATATTTGCTAGAAAACAACACAATGGTACAGTTTCAAAGGGTTTGAGCTTTCTAGCCCAAAGCTAGGGCTATGTTGACAACATGTCCAACTTTTATTGTAATTATTCACTAATGGCTCAAGGAAAGTAGACATAAGAATGATAGATTGTTTTTCTGAAATAAGATCTCACTGTGTAGCTCAAATTAATGTTGAACTTAATATCTTTTTGCCTTAGCTTCTCAAGTGCTGAGATTACAAGTGTGTATCACCATACAAAAATAAAAGTATTGTGAATTATTGCTCATACAACTTTTTTAATTGAAGAAATGAGAATTATAATGTTTTCTCTTTTCGGGGGGGGGGGAGTCTGTTATGGCACAATCAAAACCACTCCAATCATCTGTGTATACATTAATTCATGTTACAACTCGGTATATCTACTCTTTACATGTCCATTTTCCTCTGTTGTCTCATGTGACTCTTGGGAACAGGACTGTATCTTTTATCTTTCTAGTAACTAGGACTTTAAACTGCATTAGATGAATAAATTAATTTTAATAATGTACCTAAATATATTTATCAACCTTATTTTAAATTTTTATTTGTGCAACAGTGATAAAATAGTTTTGTATTTTTATGCTTAAAAATAACTCATTTTCCCATAATACATTTGAAACATTATTAATAAGATGATGGAAAAGAAAATGCCACAGCTCATTTGAAATGCCCAATGTAAATAAATAGCAGTTAAATCATAGGCATTAAATTCACACATATGTCAAGTAATAACAAGAATACTTTCCTTAGAACCCAAAACATTGACAAGGGAATTGTTCCATTGATTTTTTTTTTTTTAAATAGAAGTAAGCCTCTATTTTCCATGTTTTTCAAATTAAGCTGGCTGAGTTGGTTGCTTTGAGAGAATTAGTCAAAGAAACCAAATCCCATATCTCCATCTGATTTCCTCAGTGTCCTCCTTGACTTTAGCCTTGTCTGGGGCTGCAGCAGCAGCAAAAGCAACAGTGGTGGCTGTCGCTACAGGAGCAGATGGATCAACCAAGAAGGCCTTGACCTTTTCAGCAAATGGGAAGGTGTACTCATTCTTCATAGACAAAGCCAGGACACATTTATACCCATTGATAATAGAGTGCAGCACTGAGGTAACAGGTAACTAATCTGCAAACACTGGCAACATTTCGGACACCCTCTAGGAAGTAAGACTGCAGTCCGCTCTGTGATGTCAACCACTTCTGTGTTGTACTGCTCCCATTGTCAAGCATGCTGGATGATCAACCCAAAGGAGAAGGGGGAGATGCTCGCCATGATCAGCAGTGTGCCTTCACTGGTTCCTGCTTTGTCTCCAGTTTTTATCAGTGGCATATCACTCAGAATTTCAGTGCTACTTCTGGAGATCTTAATGGTGCCGCCCAAATTCTGGAAGAAAGAAGTCTTCTCAGGCCCCAAAACTGTGCTCTAGGCTTGCACAGTGACTTCACACAGGACAATGATAACAGTATTGTAACAATACCCTATTAGCCAGCAGCATGTCCCTAACCTCAGTGAACATAAAGTGCATATTCCCCTGGACTTGAGGCAGCAGTGTATCGCAAGCTGGACTTTCCCAGATGTCCCCTTTTGGCCTTGGTGTTCTTTCTCGCCAGCACCAGCACCACAGTTCTCCCTCACAGGGACTTGCCGATCTGCGCCATCTGCTTGAAGCCTAAATTGTATGCTCACACCATGAAGTATTTTTGGCTAATCATCAAGAAATCAGATGATCTTAAGGAAGTAGCTGGACTTCCAGGTCACCCTGTTTTCCCTTGGAATCAAGGCAGTGATCAGGGATTGTCACACAGGGTTTAAAGTCGATGTTATTCTAATGAGATGCTAAGCAAGAAAAGGGTTCATTAGGATTTTTTAAGCCTAATGTAGCCTGAAACGGATTAACAGTTATGTGCATTAAAAGAGAGAGAGAGAGATAGAGACAGAGAGAGAGAGACAGAGACAGAGACAGAGAGACAGAGACAGAGAGAGAGAGACAGAGAGAGAGACAGAGACAGAGACAGAGAGACAGAGACACAGAGAGAGAGAGAACCCTACATTTGTAAAAGCAGTTCTGACAGAAGACCACATGGTTTTACAGATTGTCATTTGAGAGTTCAAGAGTGATTGGGATGAGTAAGGCTGGGGAAGAACAAAGATGCCCTCCACAGTAGACAACATTTTATGACTCATCAGTGGACATGCCCAGCTAGGAGCCTCTGCTACCCTGAAACAGAGCAGAGGACACACAGCAAACAAACTTGACACACACACACATCACCGGAAAAGTCACTGCATCTAAAATTGATTTGTCCACCTCTATCTGCAATTATGATGTAATAGAGAATTTAAAAAACTACCTTGATCAATTTATAATTAACAACAAAGTTGAAAGATGAGACATTATTTCCATATCAAAACTGTTTAATGTGGAAATATTCTTTGGGACATTATCAAAAAACAAAAGTCAGGTAACATATATCTCATAATTTCCCCCAAATTTTTTAAATGTGGACTTGAGCATGTAGGGTCACCAAGAAATGTACATATGTGCCAGACCGAAGACACTGACTGTAACATGTTGAGGGATTACGTATGTGTCATCTGTATATTTGGTCCCTGATATCATTCTTCTAGTGAAAAGAAAAAGAAACCAATTTGTGTACAAAATGGGATTTTTATTCTAGAGAAACCTATGGAATTATTCATGCACTTACTATAATTCAGTATGAACTTTTCTGTCATACCTCTCAGGAATAAGATTGCTTTGCCGGGCAGTTGTGGTGCACATCTTTAATGGCAGCACTTGGTGGGCAGAGGCAAATACATCTTAGAGTTTGAGGCTAGGCGGGTCTACGTGGCCAGAAACAAGGCAGCCTGGCCTACCCAGAGAAACTTAAAAGAAAAAAATAAACTTGCTTGCTTGTAGAACTGTTGAGCCTTGTTCTTGGACAATATGCTGAGATGTGAGTATGTATATCTGCTTATGTTTTTTTTCTTCAATTCTTTTTTTCCTTTATTTAAATTTGAAACAAGCTTGTTTTTCATGTCAATCTCAGTTCCCTCAACCTCTCATCCTCTCCATCTTCCCCACCAAACCCTAGCCTCTCCCTTTTCTGCTCACCAGGGAGGGTGAGGCTTTCCATGGGGAGTATTCCTATCATTTGGGGCAGAGCATAGGCCCTTCCCCATGTGTCTAGGCTGAGAAAATATCCCTCTTATGTGGGATGGGCTTCCAAAGTCCATTTGTATACTAGGGACAAATACTGACCCATTACTAGAGGCCCCATACACTGTCCAGTCCTCCTAACTAACACCCACATTCAGAGAGTCTGTGTCGGTCTTATGCTGCATTCCCAGCTATTAGACTAGAGTCCATGAGCTCCCCATTTGTTCAGGTCAGCTATTTCTGTGTGTTTCTCAAGCCTTGTCTTGACCCCTTTGTTCATCACTCCTCCCTCTTTGTAACTGGATTCCAGGAGTTTGGCTAGTGTTTAGCTGTGGGTGTCTGTTTCTGCTTCCACTAGCTACTAGATGAGGGCTCTAGGATGGCATATAAGGTAGCTGGCAATCTCTTTATCTTAGAAGGGCATTAAAGGTAGCCTCTTCACTATTGCTTAGATTGTTAATTGGGTTCATCCTTGTAGACCTCTGGACATTAAATGTGGTACATTGACACAGTGGAGTACTACTCAGTCAGAAAACACAATGGAATCCTGCAATTTGAAGGGAAATGGATGCAACTAGTAGAAACCTTCCTGAGTGAGGTAATCCAGTCATAAAAAGACAAACATGGTATGTACTTATTCATATATGGATTTTAGACATAGAACAAAGGATTGCCAGCTTACAATTCACACCACCAGGAAAGCTAGGAAACAAGGAGGACCCTAAGAGATTCATACAAGTTTCCTCACAGAAAGGGACAAGATCTCCCAAGTAAAATGGAAGCATGGAGGGAAGGAAGAGCAGGGAGGGAGTTAAGAGAAAGAGAAGGGGAAAAGATGAGGGGAGAAGAGGGAGCAGGAAGATTGAGACAGGAAAAGAATAGAGGAGAACAAGAAAAGAGATACCATAATAGAGGGAGCTATTATAGATTTAAGGAGAAATCTGGCACTAGGGAAATGCCCAGAGATTTACTTCTTCTTAAGAGTCAGAATTAACTGTGCGCAGTGATTGGCATACACCTTTAATCCTAGCACCGGGGAGGCCAAGGCATGTGGATCTTTTCAAGTTTGAGGCTAGACTGGTCTACAGAGTGAGTTCCAGCAGGTCAAGGCAGAAGGATTAAAAGTTTGAGGCCAGGCTAGCTAGGCAGACCCTGTCTGAAAAAACAAAAAATAAACAAACAACAAACAAGAAGAACCTGAACATGAAGAGAAGGTTGCTTTTGCTCCAGTCATGTAAATACCTCAATGTGAAGTCTCTATCCTGACAATAAATATGTTTGGAAGGAACTGCTTTAAAGACATGCCTTTTTGTGTAGTTTCACTTTCAGAATACAAGGTTTAGGATCCCTTTTCAGTTCTTCCCACACATGAAAGAAAAGCCAAGAGATTATAATGAGTGCTACTTTAAAAATGAGAAATTTGAATGTCTTGTTTTATATGATTTCATTTGTCTTTTCATATTTAAATATGGAGCTGTCTAAAAGCTTGCCTGCCCACTTGAGATCTCTGCTGGTGTAAAAGATATTTCAAAGTTACTTTCCAAAACTCAGTGACTAACTACTGTGTTAGTCAGTTTTCTTTCTCTATGACAACTGTGTAAGACAAATTAACTTACAAATAGCAAAGATTTATTCTTGAATGAAGGTTTCTGGGGTTTCCATCTACTTTCAACCAATCGTGCTTGTTTGAGTCAGTGGCAGTGCATCATGGTACAAACACATCAGAGCAAACCCTTAGCCATGTGGATAGAATAGCAGATCGTGATCAGAGCTGGATACCAGCCTCTTCAAAGGCAGACCACAATCAACTGGAGGCCTCCCATTGCACCCCAGCTCTTCAAGGTTCTGCATCTCAATAGCACTAACCTGGTTACCAAGTTGTTGACAGATAGCTCTTAACGGATTCTAAACCCTAAACTATAGAAATCCTCCTCCCCAAAACTTTCCTTTTCTTTAACTTTCTCTATCCCTTGCAGCAGATTGCACTGTCAGTAACCCAGAATCCCAAACAGTTCCTCCCACTATATGTGTGTATCAAATTCTCTCTCTCCCTCCTTCTCTCTCTCCTTTCTCTCTCTCTCTCTCTCTCTCTCTCTCTCTCTCTCTCTCTCTCTCTCTCTCTCTCTGTGTCTCTGTCTATATAGACAATCCCCTCTAATTTCATATTTTTAAGAATTTGATCATTTTTGAATTTTCAAAAATACATCCTAAACATATCTGCTTCTGTAGCTACCACCTGGTTCCAAGCTACCACAATCTTTCACTGACTTGATGACAAAAACCTGTTAATATCCATCCATCTCTCTACTTCTACCTGTACCATTCTGTATGTTAGCCTTCAGTTTAGCAAATAATCATTAAACAGTAAGGCCTCATGGGGCTTCCATTTCTATCTCCTTCCATAACAACAATGTCTTGGGACTTGTGCTTCATTTATGTACTTGACCTCTGCCTGCCACACTTTCACCTCCAGAAAGTCCCTGCATCTGATGGATGGTACCACGTCATCATATTTGTCCATCTGCTTCATTGATTTGCCTTTGTCATTACAAAATCAATTTACAAGCCCCCTCCCCCCACATTTATCCTTATGGCAATTTAATCTAGATTTTAACCTGAGCACTTTCTGCCTGTTGTTTCATTGTTTTCTCTTTACGGCTCTTACTATTTTATCTTCTTGTTTGCTGTCCAACTCTCTAAACAACAATAAAACACCACACAAATATATTTTATAAGAGTAGACATTTAGTCAACTACTTCATCACAGTAGCTATAACAGCTAGAAGATGTTTGTAGTATATAATCATGCATGTTTGTTGAATAAATGAATGAATGAATTCTTGGAGGTTTTAATAAGCATATTTAGGGGAGCTAGAGAGGTGGCTCAGTAGTTAAACATACTTTCTGCTCATCCACAGAACCCACATTGAATTTTAGTACTCACATTTGGAAACTCACAATCACCCAATGTAGCATTTGTATAAGAAATACTAATATTTCACTTAGTTATAAAGACTAATAAGCCTATGTGTTAGTGTGTTTTAGTGGCCAGAATATATTGTACTATACAGGAAAGCTGTCTTTTGAAATATTATAGTATGCAAAAATCAAACAGTTTTTGAGCCTGTTGGCTTAGATAAGCTCTTAAGTACGTAAAATGGAGCTTGGATATAATTCAGAGGGAAACACCAGCTTAATACGCATGAGGCCATGATTCAAGTCCAAGAATCAAAGACAGCAATCAACAAGCACAGTTAGACTGGGGGTGTAGCTTACACTGTGCTGTGGTTAGAGTTGGAATGCTCCCCATAGACTGAGGCCTTTGAACACTTGGTTTCTAGTTGGTGGTGCTGTTTGGAGAGAGCATGTGGACTTTCAGCCTTCCTAGAGGAAGTAACCACTGGAGCTGGGCTGTTGGTGTTCATAGCCTTGACCTACTTCCAGCCTATTCTCTCTGCTTCATGATAAAAGTTAAAATTGTGGTCTCTGGAAGTTTTTTCGTGTAGCAGATGGGACCAAATACAGAAGCCAACAGCCAGACATTATGCAGAGACCCTAAATGGAATGTTACCTTTAGAAAGAGATCTTTAAATTTAACTCATTTGTTTAGCTTTTTATTATTAGTAGTATTACTATTATTATGATCAGTAACAATTTGCAACCAAACCCCCTAAACAACAAACGTCCATAAACCATCTGAGGAAGTGTGGGTATGGTCTTCTAGGCTACTTCCTGCCGACTGGGGCACTGGTAGTCTTTGGGGGGATTCTGAGAAAGTTTAGCGTTATCGTCAAGTTTTTACTGGGCTATTATTTGAAGCTGGATCACCTCAACCAGCTACACTGAAGCTATTTTGGATACTGGATCACCTGGGCCATGGCTCTCATGGGGGTCTTACTTGATCAAACCCTACTAGCCTGGAAGAAATCCACAGCTTTTCATCTTTTGGGGAAACAAAAGCAGAATCTCTTTTCCAAAGCAACATATCCTTAGACCCAAATTTTGAAGTCAACCTTTTTGTTGGTTTAGCTTAGCTTCAAGCCCCACAATCAAATGTCTCTTTGTAGTTAGTTCATTGACAATCAAAAAATTCAAAGAAAACACAATAATATACATATTCCTGACTCTCTGTGCATTTTACAACTTTTCATGGGTTATTTTTATACTGCTTTCACTGTCGCTTTAAAGACTTTATTCTTTCTGTAGCTTATACTTTCCTATATTCATTTTTAAACACCCTGTGACCTGTTTAGAGGTTTTGTTTTGTTTAGTTTTTTTCTGAGTCTGTTTTATTGTGTATCTGTTATGTACCTGTAATTTTTTTTTTATCATTGCTTTGAACTGTTAAGTGGATGTAGTTAGGACCAGAGCAGCCACTTTGGCTTCTGGTTCCACCTTTCTGGGCTTTCAACATGGTGGAGGTAGCAATGAGTGTCACATTTACCTCTCAGTCCTGCCATTGCGTAGTGTGCAGCCAACCCACAAACGTTTTTTGTTTGTATGAGCAAAAGCTAAACCCGGCACACGACAAGTGTGGTTGATTAGCCTCTCTGTACTGAGGTCTATGTGAGACTGTGGAAACCCACCATGCAGTTTAGCTCATGGAGGCTGGCGGCCAGCTCCATCCATCTTTCAGGCAGCTGTTGAGAGATTCCTCTCTACACTGCTGCTGGCGTGAGACTCGGAAGCCCAGTGACAGTGAGGCTGTTTTTTGAGGCTGCTTTTCTCAGGCTCTATGGAAATGTAAGAGCCTCTTGTTGGTATACCATTTGTAAGTGGAGGTTTTGAGGAGTCCTACACAATCCCTCAGCTGCTTATAAAATAATTACTCTGAAGCTTAATTTTAATTATAAATTGGTCAATGGCTCAGCCATATTACTGACTAGCTCTTACAATTTAGTTCACAGTTCTACCACGATGCTCATGGTTTGTTACTTTACATTTTTGTTTCTCCAGTGGTTACATGGCGCCTCCTTGACTCCGCCTTCTTTTTCCCTTAATGGAGTGGATTTCTCACCTGGCCCTGTTCTCCCTGGCTACTGGCCAAATCAGTTTCTTTACTAACCAATGGTAATAAAACACATTTACAACATACAGAAGGGCATAGGGCAGTGAAAATGAAGGAAAGCTCTTAGGCTGATCAACACAACTACCACGGAGACCCATAACCAGGGCTGAGTTGGCTCGCCAACTATCTTCCTCAGGTGAAGTGCATGAGCATGTAAAGGGGACAGACTTACAGATACAAAACTACAGGATCTCTATAACACAAGATAACTACAAGACATCCGAGAAGAGTCCCAGTGAGAGCCCAGTATTGATGGTGTAGCAGAAACCAGAGGCCTCAAATCAGACCAATGAATACTCACAAGTAAAGATGTATGAACTAAAGTATACACTGTGTGACTCACCAGGCCACACTAAATCTTCCAAGGTGAGAATTTGTTTGGTTTTGGCTGTTCTTTTAAATTTTGTTTTGTTTTGTTTTGGGGAGGAAGTTGCAAAGGCAGAGGGCAGATGTGTAGGGATGGTGAAATGAGTGCTAATAGGATGCATAATGAAAAATCCATAAAAAAGCAATAAAAAGTTACAAAAATGCCTAACACAAATCAGTCAAACAATAGTAATAAGTAAACAAAAGAAAATCAATGGGTAGGGTAGAATAGGCTGGCCAGAGAGAAAATACACAGAATAAATCATGAGAGTTCAGCAGGCAGTGCATGAGCTACTGAAAGTTTTGATAGTGAATGATAATCCCTGGGTTTCCTAATTCATTAAAGAATAAGAGAATACTGGCAGTGCTTGAACCCATGGCCTTGTACATGCTGTAGGCCATACTCACCGATGAGGTAGACCTCTAAGAGCATTTTCACCTAGGCTGTCTTGATCTGATTTTATTGATGATGAGAGTTTGGGGAGATGAATAGAGTTATTCTTAAACAATAATGTTTTACAAGTATTTTAAAAGTAAGATTTCTCTTTCTAAAGGATTTCCTTCAGCTGTGTTGTGACTCTGACAAAAACACATTGTTTATTGCTCCTGGAGGATATGGGAAACACAGCTTACAACACAGTACACACACACTGAAAACTCTGCAAAGCAAAAGTGAGATTGTGATAAGGTTATAAAAAAGTAGACAACAACCTGTATTTGTAAGAGTGATATCAAATATAGAATGAAAGACACAGGAAATCAATCCTAATTATCCATGGCAATATAGCAAATATTAACCCTGGGTGGTTTCCCCTCATCACCCAGCAGTCAGAATTCAGTGTGAATTTGAAATAGAAACTCATTTCACTCTCATACAACATAATTATGAGGTAAATTTTCTGGAAAAACAATGCATACAATAGATTCCAAAGTCAAGTGGAAGTGATTTTTAAATTATTTGCTATTTTGGGTTATTCAAAACAGGAAAATGATGATTTTATAGTCATCACATTTGAAATGAATAAAAGAATAAATGAATTCATATAAAGTTAAACATATTGAGATGGTAATTGGCTGTAAACAGAAAGGTGGGGTAGTTTGTTATCTTTGGTGCAGCTTTGTGTTTTAAAATTTACAAGTGTTTTGCAAATAACTAAAAATATATAGATATATAGCAAATATATTTCTGAACAAAATGTTCATGATAGATTATCAAGTCAAAGCTTTCATTGTTATGAGTTTACAAAGCCCCACTTAACCAATAATCATGTACTGATGAAGGCAATGTAGAAAGTGTGACTAGACAGTTTTACTTAGCTCAGAGGGGGTCAGGCTTTTACCAAGGTCACATTTGAGTTGAACATTTCTGCAGATGTTCTTCTGGTTCCCTAATGCAAACTATATAATCTTTATTGCGAGACTTATGAACATCAATTTATTTATGACTATTTGAGGATAATATTCTCTGTCAGTTGGGTTGTTTTAAATTTTAGTATCTTTTTCAAAAATGTAGTATTTACATTTTTTTGTTATATTCTAGAGCCACCTATTTTAGGTAAAAAATGCAAGAAGTATGGGACCATTTTCTCCCTATCATCATAGTTAAAATAACTCAAGTTAAAACTCATAATATTGGAAAAGGTAATCCTTTATTTTATTCTTTAGCTCATGTAACTAATCAGAGAACTTAAAAAAAAAACTGGATATGACTTGTCCAGCCCCAACATTCACCCCATCTGTAATCTGCTGGAACATATGAAGGAACCTGATCCGAGACCCAAAACTGTAGGTTCTCCACAACACAAGGCAACAACAGGATATCCAGGAAGAGTCCTGGTGAGGACCCAACATCAATAGTGTAGTAGAAACCAAAGGCCTCAAACCAAACCAATGACTCTTTGCAATGAACACTTGCAAGTGAAGATATACGGACAAAGGGGTTCACAGAGTGACTCCCTGTGTCACACTGTAACTTCCATGGTGAGATTTTCAAGTCCCACTCCCATGTTTATTTTCTTTTAATTATTCCCTTTTTCTATTAAATTTTGTTTCATTTGTGAAGATGGTGAAAGAGAAAGAAGCATTACATTGTTTTCTCTAATGAGACATGGAATAGAAGGGTGTCTAGGTTGGTATCACATTCATTGAGCAAAGCATGACCCCATACTGAATGTCACCATGACCGAAGGTGGCAGAGGCCATCTAGGTTAGCATGGCTCTGGTAGAAGCATGGCCTTCAGACACGCAGATCAATCAGGCAATGCTATCCATGATGGACAGCCTTGAACTCTCTTGCCAGAGTTGTACTTCAAAACAGAAGAACACTAGACCTAATAACTGCCGAATATGGAGGAACTTGGATGGTCTTGGGAGAATGTTGTTTCTTTGTCAATGAGTCCAATTTAGTGGAACAAAATCTAAAGACCCTTAAAGCCCTATGAAAAGATCTCCTGGCCCAGTTTCAGTGTTCCTGGCTCCTACCCTTTATCAGTCCCTGATTATTCTATTTGATTCTTGACCTCTGCCTTATTCAGTTCCTCTGGCAACAGATCTCCACCATTGCTAAAATTATCACCAATCAGGTCCTGGTTCACTACCAGGCCCTGGACCCTCCTGGCACAGACCACATGCTCCTCAGGGCTTAAGATGACACCTCTCCATTATAAAATAAAATGGATGTTGGAAATCATCAATGCTCAGAGGTCACAGTCTATCATGGCCTGGCTGCTTTTTGTCAGAGCTTGGCAAAATGGAAACCCCCTTCCTAGTGAAACTTCCTGCTATCTACTTGCCTTATCTAGAAAATGTCCCTGGGTCCAAAGAACTGATCTTATATGAAGGCTGTCTCTAGACCTGGATGCCTGGTTTATCTCTAGGGTGAGCTTTGGCATAGTTTCCTGCTGTAAGCCTCCCCTGCTGCAATAAGGTAACTAAGACTTGTGCTAGGAACTTTGCTATAGGACCCTGCTTCCACAGAAAAATCCCTATGTTAGGATTGTGACACTTAATGCAAATTAAGGTTTGTCCCCAAGCTCCCCAACACTGTATTTCCTATACTATGGAATAAAGTTCAGCAGGTTCACTGAAGTCATCTCCTGGAGGGATTTCACTATCATACCCACAGTCATCTGAACCCTGTTCTCATATTCTGCTCCCTCCACCCTAGTGCACCAATGTATCCAACAATCCAGAGGAAAAAACAAAACCATATATTAATCCTACTGATCCATGAACATGGAATATTGAAGGTGGAGGTTTCGGTCCTACCTGATCCCACAGCCACTTTGCCCCACATAAGCACACAAAGACTTATAAACTTATAAAATGTTTGGCCAATGGCTCAGACTTCCTATTGGCTAGTTCTTTCTTAATTATTAGCAACTTGGACACAAAGCAAGTCTCAACAGAAAACTGAAATACCTCCATGTATCCTGTTGACCAACACAAATTAAATCTGGGTACCAACAACAATAGAAACAACAGAAAGTTTACAAACAAATGAAACTGAATCCTTCACTGAATTAAAAAATGGGTCAAGACAGAAATTAGGAAAGAAATGAAAGACTTCTAGAATTCAATGAGAATGAATACACAGCATAACCAAACTTATGGGCCTCTAAAGAAGGTGAGTTGATAGTACAAAGCGCCTACATGACAACAACAAAATCAATACAAAAGAACAGCAACAACAAGATGGAGAGATCTCATATTAGTAGTTTAAAAGCATACCTGAAAGCTCTAGATCAAAAAGAAGAAATAACATTCCAAAGGAGTATATGAAAAGAAATAATCAACTCGGCTGAAATCAACGAAGTAGAAACAAAAATAACACAGAGTCAATGGTTCTTTTGAGAACATCAATAAGATTGGCAAACCTTTATCCAAATTAATTAAAAGGCAGAGAGGGAGGGGAGATAGATAGATAGATAGATAGATAGATAGATAGATAGATAGATAGATAGAAAGAAAGATAGAAAAAATTCAAATTAACAAAAACAGAAATGAAAAGGGGGACATATCTTGTATGTCTTTCTGGGTCTGGGTTACATCATTCATGCTGATTTTTTTCTATTCCATTCATTTGCCTGAAAATTTCATGATATCAAATATGCCACATTTTCTTTCCTCATTCATTGAA
This sequence comes from Cricetiscus sungorus, assembly GCA_030556225.1. NCBI lineage: Eukaryota > Metazoa > Chordata > Mammalia > Rodentia > Cricetidae > Cricetiscus > Cricetiscus sungorus. The sequence continues at coordinate 45,419,653 of JANBXA010000398.1, forward strand.
TGAGGGACATCTATAGTGTTTCCAGTTTCTTTCTATTTTGAATAAAGCTACTATGAATATAGTTGAACAAGTGCCCTAGTAGTGGGATGGGTATCTTTTGGGTATGTGGTCTTTTGGTTATTGCTGGATCTTGAGGTAGATTGATTCCCATTTTTCTGAAGGACTGTCACATTTATTTCCATGGGAGTAGCAATGGAGAGTGTTCCCTTGCTACAGATTTCACCAGCATGAGCTGTCACTTATACTTTTGATCTTAGCCATTCTGACAGATATAAGATGGAACCACAGAGTTGTTTTTATTTTCGTTTTCCTAGTGACTAAGTGTTTCTTCTCCATTTGAGTTTTCTATATTGAAAACTTATTTGATCTGCATCCTATTTTAAAACTGAACAGTTTGGACTTTTGATATCTAGTTTCTTGAGTTCCTTATGTATTTTGGATATTAGTGCTCTATCAGATGTGGTGTTGGTTAAACTCTTTTCCCATTCTTCAAGCTGCTGCTTTGTCCTACAGAAGATTTTCAATTTCATGAAGTCCCATTTGTTACTTATGCATCTTAGTGACTGTGCTATTAGTGTTCTGTTCAGAAAGTCTTCTCGTGTGCTAATGCATTCAAGGCAATTTCCACTTTCTCTTCTATCAGGTTCAGGGTATCTGGTTTTATGTTGAAGTCCTTGATCCATTTCTGCAGCAAGTATATTTTCCACCAGCCTGCCTGGTCCCGCTGCCATGCTAGCTCCCAATAACACGCAGAGACTCTTTATTTGACATAAAGCTGTTGGCCAGGTACTAGTTTGTTACCTGCTAGCTCTGTCTTAGTGATTAACCCATTTCTACTATTCTAAGTATTTCCAAGTGGCTCATCTTACCAGCCAGAGTGGCTGGCATGCTACTTCTCCAGGCTCTCCATGTTGACTTCTCCTTTCTCCTTCCTCTTTCCTCCTTGACTCCTAGCCCTATCATGCTTTCCCATTGGCCCAGAGTGCTTTATTCATTAACCAGTGTGAGAAACATATTTACAGAATAACATCTCCCATCACATTTCTAGTTCAGTTTTGTGGCAAGTGATAAGTATGGATCTATTTGGAGTCTTTTACATACAGACAACCAGTTTGACCAGTACCATTTGTTAAAAATGCTGTTTTATTTTGCACATATGTATTTCTGGCTTCTTTATCAAAAATCAGAATTAATAGGTATGTGGATTTATGTTTGGGTCTTGAATTAGATTTCATTGATCAATGTGTCTATTTTCATGCCAATACCATGCTGTTTTTATTATCATGGCTTTGTAATACAACTTGACTTTGGAAATGGTGAGACCTCCAGCAGCAGATGGTAGTAGATACAGAGACCCCCCCCCCAGACAAACCTTAAGCAGAACTCTGGGAAGCCCAAAGAATAGGGAGAAGAAGGATTGTAGGAACCAGATGGGTCAAGGACACCAGGAGAACACATCCCATAGACTCAACTAAGCAGGGCTCACAGGGGCTTACATGTCCTTGTTGTATGAGTGTATATCCTTTAGGTTTTTGCCTATGAATGTTATTGCTTGGTCTTAAGGTAGATTGAATCCCAGTTTTCTAAGCAACTGCCATATTGATGGCCAAAGCAGCTGTACAAGCTTGTACTCCCACCAGTAGTAAAGGAGTGATTCCTTTATTTCATATCTCTCCAGCATAAGCTGTCATTAGTGTTTTTTATTATTATTATTATTATTATTATTATTATTATTATTATTATTATTATTACCATTCTGACAGGTGTAAGAAGGAATCTCTGAGTTGTTTTGGTTTTCATTTTCCTGATGCCTAAGGATGTTAAACAAACTTTATCTCAGCCATTTGAGACTCTTCTGTTGAGAATACTATGTTGAGATTAGTACCCCATTTTAAAAATTGGATTATTTGGTATTTTGATGTATAGTTTCCTGGGTTCTTTGTATTTTGAGATCATCTTTTTGTCAGAGGTAGACTTGGTAAAGAACTTTTCCCATTCTGTGGGCTGATGTTTTGTCTAATTTATCATATTCTTTGCCTTACAGAAGCTTTTTGGTTTCATGAGGCCCCATTTATTAATTGTTTATCTCAGTGTCTGTACTACTGGTGTTCTATTCAGGAAGTTGTCTCCTGTGTCAATGCATTCAAGGCTACTTCCCACTTTCTTTTCTCTCTGGTTCAGTGTAACTGATTGTAACTGATTTATATTAAGGTCTTTGATCCACTTGAACTCAAGTTTTGTGCAGGAAAATAGATATGGATCTGTTTGCAGTCTTCTACATGTTGACTTCCAGTTATGCTAGCACCACTTGTTGAATATGCTTTCTTTTTTTCCATTGTATAATTTTGTCTTCCTTGTCAAAAATCATGCATTTATACACGTGTGCATTAAGTCAGGGACCTCAATTTGATTCCATTGATCCACCTGTCTGTTTTCATGCTAATACTATGCTGGTTTTATTCCTATAGCTCTATAGTAGATCTTGAATTTAGGGAAGAGAATGCCTCCAGAAGTTCCTTTATTGTACAGGATTGTGTTAGCTATCTTGGGTTTTTTCTTTTCCCATATGAAGTTGAGCAATGCTTTTTCAATGTCTGTGAAGAATTATGTTGGAATTTTTATGAGAATTGCATTGAACCTGTAGATTTTGGTAAGATTGCCATTTTTACTATTTTAACCCTACTTAACCATGAGCAGTTAAGATCCTCTGCTACATGTAAAGTTGGCAAAGATTTTCTCCCATCCTGTTTGTTGCCTCTCTAGCCACCACTTATTATGGTTTTTTTTTGGGGGGGGGTTCCTTCCTGTTTAGAGGCTTTTTAATCCATTAAAATTTCCTTTTAAATTTCTTAACAGTATTTTCTGTTCTGTTGAAGTCCATAGATCCTTAGAAAGTCCTTACTTGTGCCTGCATCATGGAGTATTTTACCCATTTTCCTTTAGTAGTTTCAAAGTGCTAAGTGTTACATTAAGATCTTTGACCCTATTTGAATAGATTTCTTTTTTGTTTAACATGGAAAGTTTTATAAGGAAGAGTTGGGAGTGGGCAATGGGATAGAGAGGGGGAGAAAGAAGAAAGAAAGAGAAAGAGAGAAAAAAGAGGGAAGGAGATTCAGACAAATGGAAATCTGTCTGCGTCTGAATAAATTTCTTTTATGTAAGGTGAGAGATAAGTATTTAATTTCTTTCTTCTACATGTAAGTACCCAGTTTTCTCTCCACCATTTTTGATGAGGTGTCATTTTTTTCAAGGTATTGTTTGGATAGCATTGTGGAAGGTTAAGTAGATACAGTTATAGTTGTATGGGTTTGTTTCTGGGTCCCCTATTCTGTCCTATTAAACTGCATTTTATGCATTTGTTTTTGTGCCATTATTGTACTGTTTTTGTTGCTATGAGTCTGTAGTATAATTTGAGGTCAGGTATTCTGGCATCTACAGCAAATCTCTTTCTCTTAGAATATTTTTGCCATTTAAAATAATAATTTTAAATTTCATTTTACATTCTGACCACAATTCTCCCTCTCACCCCTTTCACTTCCTCCAACTCCCCTCATTTCCCTTCCCAGCCCACCTCCAATGCACTTCTCCTCAGAGATAATGGCTCCCATGAGGATTCAACATAGTCTGGCACAATAGATTTGGGCAGGGCCCGGCCCCTCTCCCATGTGTTAAGGCTGAGGATGGCATCCCACCATAGGGAATGGGCTCCAACAAGCTAGCTCATGTACTGGGATTATATCATGATACTACTGTCGCTAAGCATGGCATTCTACCAAAGAAATAGGCTCCAACAAGCTAGCTTATGTACCTACCAGGTTTTTATTGTTGTCCTACTGCCAGGGTGCCTCTGATAGTCCAAGATTCACAACTGTCTCCCACATATGGAGGGCCTAGTTTGGTCCCCTGGAGTCTCCACAGTTATAGGTCTAAAGTTCACATGTTTCCACGAGCCTGGTTCAGCTGTCTCTGTAGATTTCTGCATCTTGATCTTGACCTCCCTTTCTCCATTTTCCCTTTCTTCACCTGGATTTCCAGAGCTGGGTGTGGTTCTTGGTTGTGGATCTCTGTGTCTGGTTCCATCAATTACTGGGTGAGGGCTTGTGTTTGTCTTTCTGAGTCTGGGTTGCCTCACTCAGGATGGTTTTTCTTTCTAGTTCTATTCATTTGCCTGAAAATTATATGAGGTCATCCTTTTTTTTTTTTAACCATGATATAGTACTGCATTGTGTGCATTGTGTAAAGGTACCACATTTTCCTTATCCATTCTTTGGTGAAGGGGTATCTAGGTTATTTCCAGGTTCTGGCTATTATGAATAATGCTGTTATGAACATTGCTGATCTAATGTCCTTGTGGTATGACTGAACTTCCTTTGGGTAAATGCCCAAGAATAGTATTGCTAGGTCTTGAGGTAGATTGATTACCAATTTTCTTCGAAACCACCATACTGATTTCCAAAATGGCTGCACAAATTTGCATTTCCACCAGTAGTGGAGGAGTGTTTCCCTGACTCCATATCTTCCCAAACATACTGCTTAGCATTTCTTGTTCTTAAGTGCATTTATACTTTCATACGAATTTTAAGGTAACTCTTTTCAGTTCTTCAGAGAATGTTGGAATTTTGGTTAGGGTTGTATTAAATGTGTAAATTACTTTCAGCGATGTAGCTACTTTCACGCTATTAATTTTTGCTAATTCACAAGCACTGTGGTGTTTCCATCATTGAGTGTGTTCATTTTCTGTCTTCGGTAAGTTCAAAGTTTTCACTGAGGAGACTTATTTTCCTTCATCAAGTTTGTTACTAGTTGCTTTATTCACTCATATGTATTTTGAGGCTATTGTGAGTGGAATCATTATTTCTGAATTCTTGCTTTAAAAGTTTGCTACTGTTATATAGAAAAAGAATCTGGCTTTTAATGTTGATTTGGTCTCCTACAACTTTGTTAAAATGTTTATCAGAGACAAGATTTTTGGTAGTATCTTTATATTATCTTAAGTATATAATCATGCCATCTGAAAGCATAGATAATATGACTTCTTTTCCTCTTTATATCCCTTTTTTCTGTTGCTTTCTTGCTGTAGCTAAGGCTTCAAGCACTATATTGAATAAGAGCAGAGAGAGAATGAACACCCTTGTGAAGTTCTTGATTTTAGATGGACCACTTTTAGTTTTGCTCCATTTAGTATAAAGAGGCTTATAATCTATATTATATAGGCTTTGTATACTGAGATAACTTTTTTCATCCTGAGCATCTCCAGTGACTTTAACGTAAAGCAATGTTAAACTTCAGCAATGATGTTTAAATTCTTGTGACATTAATTTCAGTAATGTTAAATGTTGCAGTTACAAATGATCATATAATTCTTTTATTTCTTTTTTAAAAGATGGAGTTTCTCTGTGTAGCTTTGGGGCCTGTCCTAGAACTCTCTCTGCATACCAGGATGTCCTAAAATTCACAGAGCTCTGCCTGCCTCTGCCTGTGGTAATATATTGTTTATAGTCTAACAAATGAAGCTTGTCTGGGGATCAGAGGGCAGAGCTAGCCACTAGTTAACCATAGACAAGAAGTGATATGGTGGAGCAGAGAGGAATATAAGGCAGGAGGAGACAGGAACTGGGTCTCTTGTGACTGAGGAGTTAGTAAGGTCAGAGTTGACTGTGGCTTGTTCTTTTCTCTCTTTGATCTTGCAACATTTACCCCAATATCTGACTTCAGGTTTTTATTCTTAAAACCAATTAGAACTTGTGTTACGTCTGTCTCCTGAGTGCTGGGATTAAACGCATGTGCCCCCACCACCTTACTGTAATAATTCTATCTTTAAGTGTAAGTGTATGTTGCCCCATTATACTTACTTACATTATACTTACTCATTTGCACATGTAGAACCATTCTTGCATCCTTGAAACCAGTTCAGTTACGATGTATGATTTTCTTAATATGCTTTTAAGTTCAGTTTGTAAGTATTTTATTGAGAATTTGTTTTTCTCTGTTTATCAGGGAAAACATTGTCATATAATGTTCCTTCTTATCTATATCCAGTTTTTGTATGTGTAATACTAGATTCAAAGAATGAGTCTGGGAATATTCCTTCACTTTCTATTTTATGAAAAACTTTTGAGAAGCAACATTAGTCCTTTGAAGGCTTGATAGAATTTAGCAGTAAACACATCTAGTCCTAGGCTTGTTGGGAGTCTATTGCTGCTTAAATATCTTTGTTTGGTGTCCTACTTAAAGTTACTATTGCTGTGATGAAACTCTGTGATTAAAAGCAACTTGGAGAGGAAAGGATTTATTTGCTATTATGTTTGCATATCACTGTTCTTCATCCAAGGACGTCAGGGCACAGCAGGAGCCTGCAGGTAGGAACTGATGCAGAAGCTATGGAGGAGTGCTGCTTACTGACTTGCTCCTCATGGGTTGCTCAGCATTATTTCTTATAGAAACTGCAACCACAAGTCTGGGAATGGCACCACCCAAAATGGGATAGGTCCTCGCCCATCAATCAATAATTAAGAAAATATTCTACAGGCTTGCCTACAGCCAGATCTTATGGAAGCATTTTCTCAATTCATGTTTCCTTTTCTTAGATGAGTATAGCTGTGTCAAGTTTCCATAAAATTAGCCAGCCCACTTATTATGGGTTTATTCATATTGCTTATACATTCTCTATTTAATTTTAGTAGGCAATATGATTCCAAAATCTTAGCAATTTCCTCTAGATTTTCTATTTGCAGAGATTTAAGTTTTAAGGTAGTCCACGGAGGTCTTCTGGACTTAAATGTTATCTGCCATAATGCCCCTCTTTTTTATCTCTCACATTTTAAATTTGATCTTCTTCCTCTTATTGCTGGCTAATTTTACTAGCAGATTGTCAGCAGCTCTCCTCACTTCCCCAGTGGTTCCTAAACTTTGGGAGGAGGGGATATGCTATTAATGTTCATTTCATTTGAACTGAGTCTTCCATAGTCTCTGTAATAACATTCCTATTGGCCACTTGTAGCTTTCTGTATTAATCACTATCTACTATAAACAGAGGCTTTTTGGTGAGGGTAGAGAGATGTAGTTATGTATGGGTATAAGGCAATGGTGATCAGTTTAATACTGTACCCATTTAATAGTGGTGGGTTGCCTTATACCCTCTGGCAAGCAGAAGGGGAATGGGATGGAGAGTTGGTGGGGGGCATGGGAGAATGTCATGGAGAGGGAACTGGGATTAATATGTAAAATAAGATTGTTCTAATTTAAATTTTAAAAAAATTTAAAAAGAATCCTGTGTTATATACCTTCCAAGATTTTTAAAGAATCAAATGCAAGAAGTAACTGTAAAAACACTGTGAAACTACTCAAAAATAAGAGTTAAAAGAATAAACAACTTGATAAATAAAATGCAGGATGCAGTCTGTATTCTACAATGCCTGCTCCTCTTTCCCTTTGCTGTTTGTTCCTCCATCTTTACCTGTACAATACTTGTTTTCTGGCAATCTAGAGACATCCAATAGGATTACTCAATTTATTCTCTAATTCACAACTTCCTGCTTCTCTGTTTATTCTTCACCTCTCTGTAATAGCACACTACCCCAATTAGAAAAATATATGCCATCCTCTAGGAATGTCTGAATGAATGCAATGTAAGTTGTTGGCTTTGTTTATCTAACAAGCTGTATACCTCCTTTTGAAAAATTAACATTACTTTGGTAAAGTTATTAATGACTTTCTATTGTAAAATACAGTGAGCAATTTAAAATTTATCTTAGATCTTTATGATACCTATAATCACACTAAACAACAAGCTCCCATGTTGAAAACTTGTTCTCAAAGTGCAGAGTGGAACATTAAGAGGGAATTATGCCAGTGGGCCTCATGCCCATGAGTGGATTAATGATACTCTAGTAGGAATGGATTCCTTCTTGTGTTCTCTCTTCTTTACCTTTTCATCTTGCAATGATGCAACAAGAAGACCCTTATCTGAAGTAGACCCACAATCTTGGATTTTTCAGCTTTCAGGGCCATGAATTAATGATTTTTATGCATCACAAATTACTCAGTTTTGGACTGGCAAGATGGTTTGGCAGATAAAGCACTTGCTGTGCAAACCCAACAGCCTAAGTTCAGTCCCTGGATAACCAGGTGTAATGAATGAGCCAATTCCCAAAAGTTGTCCACATGCATGCCACAACACACATTTACAGTACAATAATACAAGAAGTAAAAGTGTGGAAATTTATTGTCAGCCTGAAGTGACCTCATTTAGGAACACAAACCAGACAAAGACAGAGACATCTAATAATTCTTAGAATGATCTTCCAGAACCAGACCCCTTCCTCAGTGACCTCTGGTCATTTTCTTTCATCCCCTTAATAAGTCCTTCTTCCTCATGGTGTTTCCATCCACTGTGGTAAATACTCCCTCCTCCCTTACTACATACTAATAATGAACAGTTCATTAAATGACACTTTATGTGCTTTATACTAAGGCCTGAAGCAGACAGAAATCTGTGGGTACGAGGAACCACCTACACTTGTCAGTTGGTGGAAACGGTGTAGCACTGTGGGAGCTGAGATGTTTTGTTTTGTATGGTTCATCTTATAGTGCCATGCATCCTTGAAGCAGTGCTGTCCTGTAGGAGGACCACCATAGCTTGGAAAGGACTGGTGGAGATAGGAAGCATCTCGTTATCTCACTTGTTGAGAAGCCTGTTAACAACATCTAATGGGAGGATGTTTCATAGAATTGAATGAATGGTTGGTTTTAGTCTGAGTGTCCACAACCTAGCAGGGCTGGAGCAAAAGTTTAGGTGGCCAGGAGACAGAGAAAGCACCTAGGGGCTGTCCTTAGGATGTGCGTTGTATGGAAGTTTACTAACAGGGAAACTAACAGGAAAGACAAGCTTGATGGGGGATGTCCTTCTGTATAAATGTTTCTCTTATTGATTGATGAATTAAACACTGATTGGGCAGTAGCCAGGCAGGAAGCATAGGTAGGGCTACGAGACCAGAAGAAGTCTGGGGAAAGGAAAGCAGAGAGGACTGCCAAGGAGAGATGCCATGCTGCTGAAGGAGTAACATGCTGGATTATGGGTAAGCAACAACCTCATGGTAATACATAGATTAATAGAAATGGGTTAATAATTAAGACAGAGCTAACCAATGAGAAGCCTGAGGCACCAGCCAACAGTTTAATAATTAATATGTCTCTGTGTGCTTATTTGGGGCACAAGCAATGGGACCTGGCAGGACAGAATTTCCAGACTACACAAACTTACTAACAAGGTTAGCCCAATGGCAGCTAGATGAACAAGGGAGCATGCACAAGAAGATCCTCTGTTGGGTTTCACTATGAAAGCCAATAGTGTGGATAGGAAATCTGGTGGTGGACAGGCAGCATTTATTCTTTCCATGGTACCCTGAACTGCTAAAACCTGGAAAAAAATATTTAACCTCTCTATGGTGTTGCTAAGACCCCAGGACAGCCAGCTCACCTACACTACTAGCTTACCTGACTTTGTGCGGCCAGCATCAAACTTAGGAGGTAGGCAGGAAGCAGTTTCTCTTTAGATGACACTAATTTACTCCTTCCCAATGAGAGAGAATAGGTGGCTCCCCATGTAGACTTTAGCTGGTTTCCCAGACTCAGCTCATCTGGTTCACTTCGTGGCTCACTTTCCATGACAAGATCCTTGGGGATGGAAAAGATTCATGGAGCTGATGCTGATGTCCTGTTTTTCTCAGAGATCAACAGAGATGCCATTTTGAGGTGATGCATGTTTGAAGAGAAAAAAAAAAACATTTCAAATTTTCTGGAGAACATATTTTTATGTTTAAAATTAGGAAAAATTAATAAAAATAATTTCACAAAAATATGATTTGGAGGCTGAACATGTATTTGTTAATTTAGAAATACAATGCAAATATAAAGATTAAAAGATGAAGCTATCTGTTCTTTCCTAATGTGTGGGCTAATTGTGATGATGCAATGACAGAAATGTTTTCATTTGTACTTTTTTGTTTGTTTGTCTTTGAAAAATGATAGATAACCTAAAGGGTTGTATTTCATGCTTTGAATTAAAAACTTATATGCAACTAATAATATCATATATTTTTGAATTTAACAAACCCAAAAAGTGCATCCATGACTGTTCAGTGGTATCTGGAAGGCTATGGACATCAGTGTCTCAGGTTTCTGTTGTGTGTTTTGAAACTACCAAGGAAGTCTTTTGTTTGCAAAAGAGTTTTTGTAAAGATGACCAAAACTTTTGCTAAACCTGGAGCTCTTCCTGTAGTTGGTGATCCTATCAGCATCCAACATGCTTAGCCACTCCTTATTGAAATGTTTTCCTAGTATGACATTTCACTCACCTGTTTCCTTTACATTAAAGAATTTCTCTTAGGTTCTTTTTGTTCATTCAACTAACCAGTCAGAAGCTACCTGGCTTGCGCCTTGTGGGTTTTCTGTTTCTGTTTTTGTTTTCCATTGAGTATTTCCCAATTAGGCAACCACACACATCCAGGTTGTCCTACATGGTCTGTACTGGTTATTATCAAGCCTGTTCTCTACTCATACCCAAATCTTAGCTGTGTTCTTGCAAATATAACTACTTAGTTGTCCACAAATTATTAAACTTTCTGTGTCTGAAATTAAGCCACCCATCTTTCTTTCCCTTTCTTGATTTATTTCTGCTGCTTCTGGGTTAACACGTGGTCTGTATAAAAATTAAGGTTCGATGCAGGAGAAAGACTGAATCTTAAACCGAAGGAATAGAATTGAAGCCCTTGGCAAGTTTCTACTCAACTTGCAGTTCCTTCTCTCATCATCTATCATCTTTGTTAACTGATACTGATTCTGAAGTTCATAATTCATGTATAACCAGTCCTGGAAAATTTTCCTGACTCTTTCAACTTGAATTACATACCATTCTCATGTATTTTCTAGAAAACTCATGATATATACTTTTCTATCACAGCTATTTATAAGCATTGTATTATAATTATATGCTGATCTGTCACCTTTGTTAGTCTTTTAGCCCCATGAAGATAGGAAGCTGCTGTGTCCATCTTCACATTGTTGTCCCTAATACAATGGTAGACACAGGCTATGAAATGTCTTTATCTTATTTCATCTTCTGGCATTATAGTTTTTCAGTGGCGCATTTTACTGACCTACTAGACTGTCTTATTTAGTGTTTCTATTACTGTGAAGAGACACCATAGCTATAACAATTGGCCAATAGTGCTTTATTCATTAACCAATAACATATTTACAGAATGACGTCTCCCATCATCTCCTCTTTTCTGTCTAAAATAAAAAGAAGGGTTTTAACCTTAACATAGCAAAATATATAACAAAACAGTTATCAAATAAGAACCACAGTTAACAATGTTCAGTCCATTAACATTTAACAAGATTTAAAGAAAATATTCCTTCACCATAACAATTCTTATAAAGGAAAAACATTTAATCAGGATGGCTTACATTTTCAGAGGTTTAGTCCGTAATGATCATGGTATGACATGGTGGTGGGCAGGTAAACATGGTGCTGGAGCTGAGAGTTCTACATTTTTATAGTCAGGCAACAGGGAGTGTTCTATCTCACTGGGCATGACTTGAGCATATATGAGACCTCAAAGCCCATCTACGTAGTGAAATATTTCCTCTAATGATACCATACATACTCCAACAAAGCCATACCTCGTGTCACTCCCTTTGCAGGCTATTTTCCTTCAAACTACCATACTGACACAGCTCAGTGTTACTATATCATATATTTTTCACATCCAACCACCACTTATCTCTTCTCCAAGACCCTAGCCTTACTTAGGTATTATTTGCTTGAAGGTTAATGGAAACTCATTTGCACTGTTTTCTTTTCTTTTTAAACAATGCATTTTAATTGAAATCGAAATGCATCAGTTTCCCTCTCTTCTCTCCCTCCAAGTACCTTTCCTCTAGCCCCTTCCTTGTCCCCCAACTCTTAAGTTGATAGCCTTATTTTCTTTAATTATTTGTGTTGTGTATGTATGTGTGTCCACAAATATGTAAATAAACCTTCTGAGTCCATTTTTGCTGTTTGTGTGTATATAGTTTCAGAGATGAACACTTTGCATTGAGCAACCAAGAAGGGGAGCTTTTCTCTGGGAAAGTCATTATTTTCTATAGTTTGTGGTGGAAGTGGGACAAGTACAACATTTTCCACATTAAAAGGTGTGGAATATGTGTTCTCAGTTATAGGTACTGTAGCAGACAAAACCTTGAGAAGTTTCCATAATAACCGGACACTGCCAGAGTTCCTACTTTGCCAACCCAGGCACTATGTGTCCCTCACCGCCAACCTTCTCCAACTTGATACATGTGAGAAAGATACCAGCGATTCTGCAGATTCTGTTCCAGCACCATGGATAGTGGTTATGAGCTCCAGGGTATGAACAATCCTTCATTTCTCCAGAGCTACATATTCTCTGGACTCTTGATTATTGGAACACCTGTTTATGCCTTCCATCTGTACAATAACCTCTGTTTATCTCCACACACATGAGAGCAAATGTAGCTATTTAGTTCCCTATTCCTTCCTCAAACAAGCAAAGAACAATATCTGTGACTGGTAAATTAAATCCCTGGGAGGAAAACTTCTGCCTTAAAATAGTTATTAATCTGGATCACGTATAAGTGCCTACAGGTATTACATATGCCAACTTCATAGCAAAATATCTCATCCCAAGAGAAAGAAATGTAGTTAAGAACTCAGACTAGAAATTGTCACCCCATCTCATGAACACTACCTAGACTGCTGTTCTATGGCCCAAACCATTTTTGTCACTTGCTACACATACTAGACATGTTAGGACAGCAGGAAGAAGGTTGAAGATACCAGGATCAATTATCTGTGAAAGGAGCCCAGTTAGAAATAGAACTCAGTAATGGATATGGAACACATGCATGCATACGCACATGCACACGCACATACACATGCGTGTGCGCGCATGCGCGCACACACACACACACACACACACACACACACACACACACATTTGATTCAACATGTATATCCTTAGTGCATAGGACAGAACTTAACACAGATCAATTCATTTAATGTGTAAATGAAAATGAGAGATCAGAGAATCAACTAGAAAGCAGTGTCACTGGAAAATGTGATTTTTATGGCTAAAATCAGGTCTGTTCATATGTAGCAACTGTGTTAATTCAAGCAATATAATCTATTTATGTTTTAAAAAGTAATAAGACAGAGTCTCCTCCAGAACATACTACAACAGGGTATCTGAAGATCTGTCTTTGACCTTAGAACTACAAAGTGATAACTCTTTGTCTGTATCTAGTAACTATAACAGAGATAAGTTAATATATCCAGAAAAGAGGGAAATGATCTGTTTCTTGGATATTTCATTATGTATATTTTTGGATAAAAGAAATCTTGGGGAAATGGTTTATAATTTGTTTAACAGTAATTTCCAAGCGGATATATAATAGACGCCTGTTTTGGCTGTTCAGTTCTGCTACCTGAACTTCTGCCACATTCTGGAACTGTCCCTCTGTCTAGATTTCTGGGCACAGTTGGGAGGGGGTGAGTATTCTAGGAATAGGCATGTGACTTGTGTCAACAACAATAGATACTGTTCCAGGATAGACACATAATCCACTTACAGTGAGTAGAAACTAAGCCAGGAATCTTTCCAGAACATACTGGAACTGTTATGACAGCAAGACAGAGGCCAGAGCTGCCACCACCAATTAACTTGTAAAAAGAGCCAACATGGAAACAGAATCCAGGAAAGGGTGTGGAGCAAGCACATGCTCGCATTTGTCCACTGTTGCTGTTATAACAAATTTTCACTTAATTGCTGTATTAACACCATGTAGAGTACTCTCTAACAGCTCTGGAGATCAAGTATGATACAAGTCACAGAGCTAAATCAAGGAGTCAAGTAGGCTGTCCCCTCTGGTGGCTCCAGCAGAGTGTTTTATACTAGTTCAGGTTGTGGTTGTATGACTGGGACCTACATTTACAATCTGGATGCTCACATAAAGACTGCTCCTAATCAGAAGTCACCACACTTCTAAGGTGTTCTAGTCTGGGGGCTTGCAGAGCTTTGGGAGTGCTTTGGGGGTTTGGTTCTCCCTCTCCATCATTGCCTCCCCTCTTGTGTGTGTGTGTGTGTGTGTGTGTGTGTGTGTGTGTGTGTGTGTGTGTGTGGGTGGGTGCATATGTGTGGGAGGGTGCATATGCCTAAGATTAATGGTGGGTATGTTCCTCTGTCACTCTTATCCATATGTATGGAGGCAGGGTCTTTCACTGAACCTGGCCATGTTTATTGTGGTTAATCTCACCATGGAGATTTGCTGTCTTGGCCTCTTACATTGAGCCATATCCCCAGACCCTAAACACTTTAGTTTACAACACCATTTCTTTTCCTAAAAAATCAGCAAGCTTGTGCTGAGTTACAAAATCACTTCCCTTCTGCCTTCCTTTTTTGCTTTTAAGGTTAGTGTGGTTGGGTTGGGTTTATGCAATTTTCTCCATTGGAATGCTTAATCAGTTCTGCAAACTCCTCTTTCCCTGTTAAGATAATAGTTCCTAGTCTCCAGTGATTGGAGAATGGAAATCTTTGGGAAATATTCTTATGCCTGTTAATAATTAAGCTACAGAGTCAGCTATGTCACATGCCAATTTAACCCTTGGAAGTTTCAGCTATTGAAAATGTGACCCCTCTTTGCTAACAGCTTGAGACAAGCATTTCTTCACTAGTAATTTTAAGGAATAACTCCAACCCCAAAATAAGACTAATGCAGTTTTTTTGAATATTGTATATATTTATATTTCAAAGAGATGGGAGTTTCAAAAACATGGTCTAGAGGATGTTGAGTTTTTTTCCCCTCAAAGCCATGGTTCCAAGGAGAAAACCAAGAGGCAAAGAAAAATCCATCATTGATCACCAAATGACAAACCTTCATAGCATTTGCCCATGAATGATTGTTTCTGTTGTTTTATATATGTGTTCCCACAAAAAAAAAAAAATAAAAAGTCAAACATTATGGAAGAATCTAAGCTTTCAAGCCTTTTTCTGTAAAAAGCTGCCCAGGTCTCATCTGGGTTTTATGTGCTATTTTAATTGTTGCTTTTCCATTTATGGTAAGTCAAGCCTGTACTCATGTGTGGAATAGACCTTCATTTACATTGTTCTCCTCCTCTTTAACAGAGAATTGCTTAGCTGGTAAGAAATGCATTTAAAAGGACATTTACAAAGTCAAGAAAGCTACCCCATAATTCTCAACCTTTATACATCTATAATTTTCTGATTTTTCTTTTTAAAGAGATGTTAAAAAAATCTTTAATAACAGTATGGGTATCTTCCTATAGATAAGTGTCTGTTACTGTTTTAGTTCCTGACAACCTGGGTCACAGTGACCTTGTTTGTCCCCTCCAGAGGAAATGTATCCTTTTCCTGGCAAGTGCTAAAGAACACATTCTGGAGAGGTTTTTCTAATTTTTGCCATTAAGAACAGCTCATAACATCCTGTAAAATCTCATAGTTACTCAAGAGGTGTTTGTGGTATTTGATTCTTTTCCCGTTCTGTAGGCTACCAGCATGTGGAGTAAGGGGAATACTTCACCACTGCCCGTGGGAGTGCAAACCTGTACAGACACTTTGAAAATCAGTATGGTGATTTTTCAGAAAATTGAGAATCAATCTACATAAGACCCAGACATACCAATCTTGAGTATATGCCCAAAGAGTGCACAGCCATATCACAAGGATATTTTCTCAACTATGTTTATAACAGCCTTATTTGTAATAGCCACAACCTATAAACAACCTAGATGCCCATGAACAAGAGAATGGATAAAGAAAATGTGGCACATTTACACAACAAAGTATTACTCAATAGGGAAAAAAATGGCATCTTGAAATTTGTAGGCCAATGGATGAAACTAGGAAAAACAATCCTGAATGAGGTAACCCAGTTTCAGAAAGACAAACATTGTATGTATTCACTCATGAGTGGATATTAGATGTAAAGCAAAGGATACCCAGGGCACAATCCACAATCCCAGAGAAGCTACCGTAAGAGGGACACACATGGAAGGCCTCAGGAAAGGAAGGTCTCCTGGGTAAACTGCGAGGGGCTAGTGGGGAGAAGATAGGGGATGGGAACATGAGGGATCAAGAAGACCAAGTTGTGGGAGACACCAAGAGAAAGAGCAATGAAAAAAGATATCTTGATAGAGGGAGCCATTATGGGGTTAGCAGAAACCTGGTGCTAGAGAAATTGTCAGGAATCCACAAGGATGACCCCAGCTAAGACTCCTAGCAATATATGAGAGTGTATCTATATGGGCCTTCACCAATAATCAGATAAATGACTACCCTGATTGTCATCATAGAACCTACATCCAGTAACTGATGGAAGCAGATATAGTGACTCACAGCAAAGCACTGGGCTGAGGTCATGGAGTTCAGTTGAAGAGAGACCCTCTGAATATGGGTGACAGTTATGTGACTGAATCTGTTAGGGAGACTGCAGTGGCACCAGGATGGATCTCAGGGGCATGAACTGGCTTTTTGGAGCCCATTCCCTATGAAGGGATTGCTTGCTCTGTCTGATTCGGGGGGAGGGGCTTGGTCCTGTCTCAACTTTGTATAGCAGTCTTTATTGACTCTTCAAGGAAGGCCTTAACCTCTGAGAAGTGAATGGAGGTAGAAAGCAGGGAAGTGGGGAGGCAGGAAAAGGGGAGTCAGGGGGAACTGGGGATGGTATGTAAAATGAAAAATAATTTTTAAATAAGAAAAATAATTAGTAAAATATGTTCAACATTAGCTATTATTGTAGGTATTGTTGAAGTTATCTCTATTATACCAAGGAAGGAGATTAATGCTAAGCAGAACCAAAGTGCACACTAATGGGAAGAAAAGCAGATGAATCTTGGTCATTAGGAAGGAAATAAGAAAAAGCTTCAGGTCCCACCTTTCTCAGTCATATAGCAAGATGGTGTAACATGCCCTGTAACTCATAACTCATAGGTTTGAGTTTTCTCACTCACAGTGGCTGTGGAACACAGAACTGGAGAGTTGTCTAGTTAAGATGGATTTTGAGGACTTACTTAGTCACTTTACTATCATTCTTAACATTGTGTCTATAGAGAAACATAAGCAAATTGAAGAAAATAACACTCACGCAAGACAGAGCAAACAAGTAAGCACATTTGAATAGCCAGGGGAATTTATTTCTTGCTGAGACCAATAGGATATAGGAACTGGATAGCTGTCCATGGTTTTATAGCCATTATACTATGTGTTTCTAAAGAATTTTGAAAAAAGGAGGAAAGGAAAGAGAAGAAGGCAAAAAATAAAGAAAACTAACCTCTAAAACAATAATGTCAACTATGATTGAAAACACCTTTACCATAAATTTGTTATGTTAAATATTTTATTATATGAATCTTCCCTTTTCTGAGTTTTGCTGTCTATAATTTCATTTAGTCTTCAGTCTGGAAATAGTCATTGGAAAATAACAATAGTAAACAATCCTTGAGTTTTTCTGTGTGATAGGCTGATGAATTTTTAAGATGTCCTGCTAAGGATTGTGAATGTTAATAATAACTCTTCCTCTATCCAGTGTATTGTCTATGTGTACTATCTATTTCCTAATTACTCCAGGACTGTCTGTGTGACTGGATAAACTATCAAGATAGCAGAGATTGTATTCACATAGTCTTACTTTGCTTAATAGTGGCCTCATGGTGCTTGCAATTCAGATACACAAATGAGAAGCCATAATGTGACTTGTTTGTGTGAAATTTTACCAGTTCACAGCAATAAGATAAACATAATCTTATGTTGAGGTTGCTAAAAAATGGTAAAAGTGAATCTTCTGTCTGTCAAGCCATAAATACAAAAAAAGGAAATGGTCAGTTTTATTGAAAATTTGACCATGATGCTTGATAAATGCTTAACCATTTACCTCACTTCATTTCCTAGAACAGGCTTAAAAGCATTTGACGTGTACATTTGATGTGTACATGAATTAAACACCTAAAATATCAGCTGGTGGTGTACACCTGTGGTTCTAGTATGCAGGAGACTGAGAGAAAAGAATTCTGAACTCCAGGACAGCCTGACTGTGTAGCATGCATAGTCCCCTACCCCTCTCCTTATCTGTCTCTCCTCTGAGTGCATCAGGGAGAAAGCAGAATGTTGGTTACTAAATGTGTGAAGAATCATTTAATAAATAGATGGATAAAAAAAGCTCTACAGTTGTCATCAGTTCATTAGTTGCCCAGGTGCCTTGAGGGCCCACAAAGCTCAACAAGTTCCTACAGTGTGCTCCTTAACTAGTTTCTCTCCTTAGAAATCCCTCGATCTAGGCTAGGAGTGGGCCACCCTCAAAACCTTGAAATATTGGAAAATCATGTTTATTCAATTCTGGACCATTGCGCTTGACATTTTTTCATCTCTATGAAAAGGCCTTTTCTATAAATGTAGCATTTTCTTCTGTTAAAAATTCATTACAGTCATAACCCTGTCCATATGAGATAGCACTATTAACTCATGAACATTATTACAAGCAGAATGTATTTTCTTTGCATATCAATTACTGTCAACTTCCTTATCTGAAGGTTCCTTGTCCTCATGTGTAACTAACAGGAACAGATAATATTTTTAAATTGTGTTTTATTGAATATATATGTACAATATATATTCTTATCATAATTCTCTTAAGAATACATAACAGTATTTACCTAGCATTGACATTATAGTAGTTATTATAAGTAACACACAGTTGACTAAAATTAAGTAGAATTGTAGAAGTATGTGAAAAAATACTGCACAGCTGTCTACACAGTCTATGAAGACTTGAGCATCTATAGATTTTGGCATTTGATAGGTGGTTTTATGACCAATATCAACTAAAATGAATGATGCTTTTTAGCTGTATCTTTTTTCCTTTCTTTCTTTTCTTTTCTTTTCTTCCTTTTTTTTTGGTGTTCATTTCTTTGTATTTTTCTACTTCCTGGATTATATATCTTTATCTTCTTACCTCTTTTATAAATTTTCATGGTCATGTTTTTATATTTTAAACTTATTTTTATTACTTTTTTCTATAGAATTTGTCTTCATTTCATGGAATCTTTCCTTTTATGTGTGAAGATGCTAACTCAAAATAATTTTGAATTTTTTCTGAGTTTTTTAAAATTTTTATTTCACATTCATTGGTGTTTTCCCCTGCATGTATGTCTGTGTGGGGGTGTTTGATCCCATGGGACCAAAGTTACAGACAGTTGTGAGCTTCCATGTGGGTGTTGGGAATTGAACCCCTGTCCTCTGGAAGGGGAAAGTCAGTGCTCTGAACCATTGAGCCATCTCTCCAGCCCCTAGTTTTGACTTTTCTTTTTTCTCTAATCTTTGGATCTTTCTGATTTTAGTTTTCTTTGCCTGTTTTTTGTGTTACAAATAGTCTCAGTTATGTTTAAGGGTGGGTGTTTATAAAGTAGCAATAAAGTATCTGAATATATGTATTCAAAGCTCAAATTTCACTGTTAATGGATGGGCTGGTAAACCAGCATTTTCTTAGGGAACCCCAAATTTCAGCTTGTATGTATCTTCTCTTAGGATGCATTCAATTTCCCCAAAGGTCTTGTGTGTGTGTGTGTGTGTGTGTGTGTGTGTGTGTGTGTGTGTGTGTGTGTGGTCTGGTAGTACGTCTAGAATATATTCAAAATTGCCCATACTGCTCCAGTTTCAACTGTGCTCTTCACTCTCCAGTCTATAATCATTCTCTCTGGGTTCTAGATTTATTATAACCCAATTCCATCCTCTGCTCTGATTACATAACTGTACCTACTCTGTCTTCCAAATAGCCATAGAAATTGAGTGTCCACTATTTCTATTCCCTAGACAAGTATCTTTTGTTATCATTTCGATAGAGTTTTTGGAGGTAGAAGTGATAAGCACACATAATTAATTTGCAGTTTATTAGAAGCTCTCCATGCTTTTGCTCTATAAGCTTCAAGGAGATCAAAACTTTTCACAAGGGCTGGAGAGATGGCTCAGAGGTTATAAGCACTGGTGCTCTTCCAGAGAATGCAAATTTGACTCCCAGCACTCACACAGCAGCTCACAAACATCTGTAACTCCAGTACCACGGGATCCAATGTCCTCCCTTAACCTCTGTGGTACTGCTCACACATGTTATACGAATATACATACAGACAAAATACCTTTATACATAAAATTAAAAATAAAGAAAAAAGTAAAAAAAAAATAATCTAACTCCCCCCCAAAAAACACCAACTTTTTTGTCTTTTTTTACAATAGTCCTTTATCCATGGCTGGCTGGGGAGATGGCTTTGTTGGTAAGGGGCTTGACTTATAATCATGAGGACCTTAGTCTGGGCCTAAGAACCTATGTTTAAAATCTAGGTATGATGGCTCATGCCTGTAATTCTCTTGCTGCTGGGGCTCACTTTCCAGTCTGGCTAATATAACTGGCAATTTCCAAGCCAGTGGGACATCCTGATTCAAAACTGAAGATGGAGAGCAAGAAAGAAAGGGTGTGGAAATGGATGAAGGAGAGGTGTGGAGAAGCAGGGAGGGATTGGGGGAGGGGAAACTGTAATCAAAATATATTATATAAAAATCTATTTTTCATAAAAGAAAAATAGAGAAAAAACAAAAATCTAGAAGGTTGGTGCTTGAAAGTCAATACTAAAACTTGCCATCTTGTCCTCAAATGCAGGCACACACACTCATATACCTACTACACACTTTTATACTAGTGAACATGCACATATACATACAAAAAGAGTCCTTGATCCTTCATTCTATTTTTTCAAACAAAAATGAATTTATTGTTTTGACCTAGGAATACAGATGAAAAATACAAATAAATAAAAACAGAGGAGAAAACTTCATATTTAATTTTATAAACTCTAAAATATTACTAAGCAATTTTAAATTTTATACTTTAAGAAAACCATAAAAATATAATTCTTACCTGCTACCATCTCCTGAATAAATGTTATACTTTAGAAAATATTACCTATTTACAGCTACTTTTAGTGATTCATTCCTATAATCTAAGATCTGGCGAGCCAGATCTGGTAGCATAGGGAGTGCTGGGCAGGCCGCCCATGGTAGCATCTTTTTTTTTTTTTTTTTCTTAATATCTTTTCTCAGGTATTGTCTTCATCCTCTTGCTTTTTACCTAAGGTCAAGTTATTTTACACATGTAAATATCAACTATTCTATTATTAATTCTTTGATAAAGGCAATTTCAGAATAATATTTGCAAGCATCCACAATGTGCTTTTTAGTTTGTATGGTTTTCAGACCTCAGCTACTCCACTGGCATGGTTTCAAACTAGGTATACAGAAATTCAACCTTCCTAGTATAGGCAGTCTTTCTTATCTCAATATCTGTGACAATTAGTATTAAAAGTATCTGTTTTAGAACATTAGCAGGTTGCTAGCTTAAAAAACTATAGTCTGAGGAATGACAAGGCAGAAACCTATCTACGAAGAAATGCGTCCGTCCACTTGGAAGGCAACCAGTTAGAATAAGGAGGGTTTGCCACTTGTTTAGAGGAAATTACCAGTTACTATGGTGATATCTTGCTTGTATAAATAAAGCCTGACTGAAGATTAGAGAATAGAGCTCGCCATTTACTAACCGTAGAGGTCTAGAGGTCTGTACAGACAGACAGAAAGTGAGATGGCTGAGAGGACAGAGGATACAAACAGGAAGAACAGGAACTTGTTCTCTTGTCTGCTGAGATTCTAAGAAAGTAAGGTGTGATTGTGGCTTGCTGCTTCTTCTCTCTAATCTCACATTATCCTCTATATCTGACTCCGGGCTTTTATTATTTAGAGTAATTAAGAACTCCATTTACAAGTTACATTTGTCAAGGTAGAATCTGTGTTTTCAGTTACCAATTGTTGATCATTTTCCCCTTAATCCTTTGTCTTAGGCAAGCAAATAAAAGGGTAGAAATGAAGGTGTGTGGGTTCTGATGTGATATCTGGTTTGCAAGGTCTGCTTCATGAGATCAAAGCAACTAAACTACTACTTTTTTTCTCTTCTGAAAGTGACACATTCAGTACATCAATGCCTTAGTGATTTATCATTAATGAGTCAAACAAAAGGAAAACATAGCCAAAATGAAATGAATTTATTTTGAAACACATACAATTTCATACATGAGTATTATATTTATATCATCTCCACTTCAAACTCTCCTTACTTCAACACCTCACATGACCCCCAAGTCCCTCTCAATTTCATGATCTCTTCTTTAGTTATTATTGTTTTATATATTTATATTTAAGCTGGGTGATAGTAGTGCATGCTTTGAATCCCAGCACTTAGGAGGCAGAGGCAAATGGATCTCTGAGTTTGAGCCCAGCCTGATCTACAAAGTGAATTAATTCCAGGACAGGTTAGATACACAGATAAACACTGTCTCAAAAAATGAAATAATAATAATAATAAACAACAACAACAATATAAACTTTATATTTAACACACACACACATACACACGTGCGAGCACACACAAACACACACATACACACGTGCGAGCACACACAAAAACACACACACACACACACACACACACACACACACACACACAGAGCCTACCGAGTCCATTAATGTTGCTCATATGTATGTTTATGGATGAATACTTGGGATTGGATAATCTATCTTGGGGCTTGTCCCTGGAGAATACTGATTCTCTTCTCAATAGCCATTAATTGCCTGTAGCTCTTCATCTAGGGGTGGGACCTTGGGTGATTTCTCTCACATTAAGAAGTCAGTGGTTTCCTTGCAGGTTTTATTTAGGTGACCATATTTTTAGGATTTTGTAGGTGAAGCTCCCTGTCGTATATAGAAGACACCATCTTGTAACAGAAATCTGGTTCTCTGGTTTCTACAATCTTTTTCTCTTGTCTTCTGTTACATTCCCTGACTTTATTGTAGGAGTTGCATGGTAGATTGATCAAACGAGGATGATCACCCCATTATCAGTTTTTCCTATGCATTTTCGACAGTTAGAGAATTTTGTAATTGTCTCCATCTCCTGCAAAAGGAAGCTTCTTTGGTGAGAGTAAGAACTGCACTTACCTTTGGGTATAAGTATAAGTACTTATAATACAGTTGGAATTACACTGGTTTGGGAATGTGGAAATTCTCTTCTAGGGTCATGACCTCACCAGTCACACATGGGTAGTTTACTAGGTTTATAGTACCAGGCATGAATTCCTTCCTATGGCATGGGTCTTGGGTCCAATTAAGTGGTTGCTTACCCCAGTATAAAAGTATCATTATTGCGCTCTTGGATATATCTTACCACAATGATTATTGTTGCATTTGGAGGCTTTATAGGTTGATATGCTCCTTTAGCAGCTGGCATAGCAGCTTCAGATACTGAGAGTAAGTCCTCAGGAAGGAGGCTTCCAGGTCAGTTCCAGCTCAATTCATTTAAGTCCTGTGTCTGAAGTGTTCGTTGTCTTCAGCAATAGGCTCTTTTCTTCAAGTTCTGGAAGGCAACTGAGGGCAGTGGCCATGTCCTATATTGTATTGGGAGTCTACTGAAATATCCTAAACAGTGACTCAAAGAGCAATTTCACATGTCTGTCACTAAGATATATGTATGTGTATATGTATATGTATATGTATATGTATATATATCATTATGTATATGTATATATATCATATTGAATGGAGAAGGAAATACTGAGAGAGGGAGGATGGAAAAGAATACTAAGGATGCCTGAAAAAGCCAAAGAGAAATATTATTTTATGGTTTCTTATTCCTGATAATCATATCATACTATAGCCTAACAGGTCACAATCTAACCATACAACTAATTTCAGACTCTTATGTCAGATTACTTCCAGCTAAACAGCAGAACTTGACATTTCAAATACTAAAGACCATGTCTTACTTGACAAGTGACTGATTCTGAGCATGAAAAAGAAATACTTTTTCCTGGCTGGTGACTGTGACCATCATGGGTAGCTTATAATATTCTAAGTTGATCCCCTGGGTTTTAATAAAAGACCAAAGAAACAAAGTCAAGAAAGTATGTATAAGGAAGTGAAAAGAAGAAGTAGAAAAATATATCGACAGATTTTAAAAGTGGCCATTCATCTATTAATAATGTCAGTTATGTATGTCAGAAACAACATAGCTAAATGAAGAGGGCCAGTCTGCATATTCCAGAATATGTGTGGAAAATGGTAGTGAAGTGAAAAACTAGAATTGTAATGCAAAGGACACTTTCTTTTTCTCAGAAACTATCATCCTGGGGATGCCCTGCCTTTCTCACTCACATGGACACACATGAGAGAAGAGTATTTGGAAATACACTTCCAGTGTCCTGTAAATTCAGTGACAGATTGCTGAAGAATTATGCTCAGATTTGGAGGGAAACAAGGATAAATAATAGGCTTAAAAAGAAAACCCCCAAACTGTTGCAAGACCCCAACCTCAGTTACCAGCCCTATAGAGAAGCAAAAGACCTTGTTACACAGAGGATGTTATAACAAATGTGTGTGTGTGTGATCCTAGTGAGTATTTTTCTCCAAAGGAGAGAAGAATGGGAAAGGCCGAACGTCACCACACAAACCAATCTTTTTGATGAAAACACATTTCCTTTTCCCTCCCAGTCTCTACAAGACACTGCACACAGTGCTTGTTTATATGCTCTTTGTTTTCATCCCAAAGCGAGAAGATCAAAGAGTTAATAAAACCTTTTTGCCATAGAAGGTCATTACAAAACTAAATGCAGCAATTCAAAGTGGAAAATAGAATGAATGCCAAGGAGATGTTTAACGAAGTAGCATTCTAGATGTATTCTTTGAAGAACATTTGCAGACTCGTTTGATTGCTTTAGCGTGCACAGGGAACAATGTGTCTGCGTGGAGCTAACACTGACTAATGGTTGTGTTCTGCAGCACAACAACTAGACTGCTAGGAATCAGAAGTATATTTGATATAGAATTACCTAATGTTGCTGAAAATATTCATGAATGTTTTGCATAGTAAAATGGTATTTAAAACATTCATACCTTTCCTCCCTTGGGCTTAATTAAATTCCCAAATATGGAACATGACTCTATTTATTTGAAAATTATTTGAAGAACTATTTTTCTAAGACTTGACAATGTAAGACAGCAAGATGAAGAGATTCTTTTTCTTTTTTGTCTTCCATGAGCCACTTCAATTTCCCTTTTATTCTTTCTTAGCATTCACATCTTTAGGATGGGGACATATACAGATTGTATAGAGTGGTGGCCTTAGACAGTGTCAGTCTTGTTATGTGTCTGTTCAAAAAAGGTTAAGGCAATGGACTCTAATCTTAATACCACATACCACAGCCTGCTATTCACTATCTGTACTCTGAATCTTGTGGCCTGTTTTAAGTGTTGAAACCTAATTCTTAATGTAACAGGTAGAGGTTTTAAAAGGCAAGTGAGTCATAAACATATGGAATGCAGGTTGAGATTGATGGCCTTATAAGAAGTTTGAAGAGTTTCTTGGACCCTTCTTCCATGTGAAGGCAAGCTCTATGACACTGTCTATGAGTCAGGAATGGAGGCCCTCAGCAGGCATATTTCTGCTAGTCTCTTGGTCTTGGGTTTCCTAGTCTCCAGAACCATGAGAAAGAATTTCTGTTCTCTATACATTGGCCAGTGTAAGGTATTTTATTATAACAGTCTGGATGAACTACAATACTATAGACCTGGAATCTCAGCCATAGGGCCCATTGGACACATTGCTTCCTCAATAAGGATCAGCAGCACAGCCTTGGGTATCAGAACTGCCCATCATCTGGTAGATTGATAGTTGTGTTTCCTCCATGTTGAAGTAAAAAGAGTTACCTATAGGGGTGTTTTGGGGACAGACTACAATGCAAGCATAGTTAAAGTTCAAGCAATGATTTTCAAAAGAATATAATGTAATATAGTAACAACATTGAAATTTTAAAATAAGTAAATTAATCTAAAGCACTGGAGTTTTTAATTATCTGGAGGCAAAGAATTAACCTACTCCTCTATAAAATGAGTGTTCTGATCACCGCTACAAGCTGTGCTTCTGCCTGCCAAAGGACCTTTTCCCCTCCTTGCATCAGTGGTGTATGTCATCTTCTTGCAAGGCTACAAGCTTGCAGCTCTGGATAACAAAATGAAAGGAGGATATCAGGCAGCCCAGAGCTCTGCGCCCCAGGAAAGGAAACTGCCCTCCCGCTCATAAAAGGGCAATTGTGCTCAGTACCACTTATCCATTGCCAACACTCTGTTCTGGCAAGACTTCTATTCAGTTTTATACCAGGGCTCCAGCAAGGTGACCCCAGAGTGAGGCTGAGGTCAGGGAAAGGTCACTGCCTGAAAAATGAAACTAGTCAAATGGAAAGAATCTTAGGAATGAGGGAGGCTGGTCATCCACAAAGTAACCTAATGTAGAAGGTAGCATAGAAAGACATTTAAAAGAAATACTACTGGCTGTTGCAAGCTGATACTAGGGAGCTTAGAAATATGCTCACAACAAGCAACATTTTGTCATATAGTTTCTACTCCAGTTCTCTGATTTTCAGCTTCCTCTGTTACTTCCTCTCTTTCTCTCTGTCTACTATCACCCCAACTTCCAAACACAAAGTGCCATTACTAGGACAGTTCTGGAAAGTCTGGACAGTGTGGAAAGCCTACTTTAAACATATGCAGTCAGCTTTCTCCTCCTCAGAATCTTCCAGTGCCTCCCTCAACAGCCATATGGCACATGCATGCCTCCACAATGATGTTAGTTGGCTTTGTGATTGGAATACTCATTTGTTCTCTCTTAACGTCTCATATCTCAAGAGACATAAGTGGATGCTCACAGGCAGTTACCCAAGAAGGCAACAGAAGACAGGAATATGGATGGGCTCATTGTAATCTCATTTTCACCTTCAAAAGAAAAAAAATAACAATAAATGCCATTCTTTGAATGGCCAAACACAAACATTTTATAAATAAATCTACAAATAGAACCATATCACTTTAAAGATACAAAAAGAATACATATAGATTGAAAAGGAGTTTTATCTTAAAGATGTCACTAAAACCAAACTGTGCATACAGAGTCTTTGCTCGCCATCTGACATTTTTCTTTTAAGAAAAATAAAATTCATCATGTTAGGAAGTATTAATCTGCTTTTCTTGAATGTGTAAAAAGAGGAGTTCTAACTTTTTGTTTTATATTTGTTATCAAGAGTTCATAGAAGAAAGCTGATTTTAAATAAAATAATTTTGAAAACTTATTTTTAAGAGAGTCAATTTCCATAGGTCATCTTTTAATATGAAATTCTTAGTTTCATTAGTACATTATAAATTATTTATCTTGCAAAAATACATTAAAATAGAATTAGAATGTCTTTGGTTTGTATGACTCATGATACTAAGTCAAAAATAAAACACTGTGTGTTATTCAGAAAGAAATGTAAATGTGGCCTAAAAAGAACATTTTTGAGTCAGCTTCACATTAAACATTGAACAGAAAAGTTGACTTATTTAAAATAAAGCTAGTCACTGCATCACTATGCTACATGTAAACATTTCTTTGTAAATAAAGATGAACTGACAATGCTTGAAAGTATTGTTCATCAAAATCACAACAAGAAACCAAATATTATGAACATGTAAAATTCCATGTTTATTTAATATCCATTACGTAGCTGGTTCATTGAAACCAGACTTTGTGAAGACAAATAACATTTCTGATGAACATAAACAATTTCATACAGTCGAAATGCACTCTGCATTTTCACATGAATAAAGCTGTCATTATGCAACAGTTCCAGCAATAAAGACCTTGCCTGGAATTGGCATGGCATCACTCAGTGCTGCAAGGCAGCCTGGGCCTCCACCCAGCTCTGAAGGAGAAATGAACAGCTCCACATCCAGGATCCTGGAGAGCAGCACCTCCACACTCAGCTGCAGCAGTCTTCACTCAGGGTCAATGCTGACCTCCAGAGCACTTGGTGTCCTGGGAACCCTCCCAGGGGACACATCCAGAGCTCCAGATGGGCATCCTTAGCACAAACATATTTTGAAAGTTAAAAGCAATATACCAAGAATTCTTAAAAGCTCAACTCTAGTTGAGTTTATTCATAGTATTAACAATTATGTATTTTTATAATTGCTTTTGTGCTAGGCATTGTGCTAGGGACACTTCTAGCTCATAAAATGAACCAAATACTCAGATAAATGCTGTGATTATGTTTTCTCCAGGGCCCAAATGAGTGAACATAGGTTCATAGACAATAGATGGTAGGAGCCCATGAACTTTTGTGTCATCAAGAACTACCCTGGAAGAACTAGTGGCTTCCTATGTCCAACGCTGGTAGATTAGTTAAAAAATGCACACAAGGCCATTCACATTGATTTGATTCCTTTTTATATAGATTGGAAAAATGAAATTCTTGATGATCTTACAAGGTCTTTTTTCCCCTTTGTTAACATTTTTCTTTTAATTTTTCTCACTTTTATTAATTCTTTGAAAATTTTGCACAGTACATTTTGATCAAAGTCACTTCTTTCCCCTTTCCTCTTATACTTACCACCACTTCCCTACAATCCACTTTGTGTCATGTTTTGAAAAACCAGTCAGCTACAGTTGGTGATGCTCTTACACTCTTGCATGAGTGCTCTTCCTCTGGAGCATAGTCAACCCACCATGGGCCACACTTTTAAAGAAAACTGACTGTTCTTCTCTGAGCAGCTACCAGTTGCCAACAATGCCTTCGTTCCAACCTCCCCTCTCCTTGCTGTGATTTCATGTGTTCTAAACTCACACAGGTGCTTGGTGTGCTATCTCAACAGCTGTGAGTTCATATGTACATTCCAAACAATGGCACAAACATCTTAGCTGCTAGGAGTGGCCATGTGATAGCTTCTGTTCAGGAAAAACTAAGTTCCTAGAGATATTTACAAGAATACTTTTCTTTTTAAAGAGATAAATGGGTTAGGTTCATGCTTATAATTCCAGTACTTAAGATGCTGGGGCAGGAGAAGGACAAGGGTTATAGTTATATAGTTATAGCCATAGTTATAACTGTTATAGTTATAGCCTACCAGGACTAGAAGAAGATCCAATTTCAAAACAAACAATCCAATGACAATAATCAAGCCTAGGATATGCAAAACAAAAGATACAGGCTTGAGATCTTTTCACCCTTCTACCTGATATATTCTGGGTAATGTATACTCATACTTCCCAATTCATGTTTTTGTTAGGCCATATTAACTCAGTTTCTCTCTACTTGTAGCTAAGAATGATGAGGCTGTTTTATAAAGCATTGAGGCTAATTAGGGGCTATCAGAGAAAAATCACTAATACTTGTTAAGTAAAAGGTTAAGCTGAATTGGTGTCAGGCACATTTTTCTGCCTATGGTAGTACATCTTCACCTCTTAGAAATGGCTGTTGATTCTCCTTACAATTTGCACAAGAGGAATGGCTGAAGCTCTTCTCCTCAATAGAAGAATACACATCTAACAATGTTTGGGGGCCCAGCAGCCACAAGAAGACATATTTGAGGAGAGAAAATAATACATTGGTGAAGAAAATAAGGTACTCAAAATACTTATGTAGGATTTGCCATTAAATTAAATAAACTAAATGTACTTTCCCCCTTTCTTTTGTTAGTAATTGAAATCTCATCTCCATTATATGGTCTCAGACAAGATAGCCTCTCCATTCTAAAAACAGTTAACCCATTATTCTGTACTGATTAACACAAAACATCTAAAGATACCAAAACATCATACTATGCACTGTAAAGACTTGCAGTGACCAGGATATGAAGTGGGAAAGGGAAAATGCTTTAGGGTTATACAGAAGCCTTATTGGAATTGAAAGGAAATTAATTATCCATCTTCTGATTGGCACAGCTGGTGGAGAAGCAGCAGCTCTTCCTAGGCTATCAGCTTCCTGAAGCCAGTGGCTATGTATTGTAGATGCTTAGCTTCCTCACAGAACTTACAATTCCAAAATAGTTTGCAGATATATATAATATATATATATATATATATTATTTCATCTCATAATAACTTAATGCTTACAAACCCAAACAATTCATGTTTTTCTAGAAGCAACCTTGCTGCATTTACCATTAAGTACAATGCTTGGGCTAGAAGGCCACAGTGGTGATATAATGAAGGCATTGCAGCCCTCACCTTCACTGTTCCATAATGCAGTGTTCTGCTGTGTATTCAGCAAGCATCTTCCAAGGATCCCAGAAGGCATGCTGATTATGTGCTTCTGGCATAAAGGGAAATTTTAATGAAAGCAAAGCTTTGTGGCCTCAACTATCCTAATACATAACATCAAATTTACTTATTGTAAATAGCAACAGGGCAAGAGTGTTGGTTCAGCAGTTAAGCATGAGTATGCATTGCTTTTGTAGAGGACTGAGATCAGTTTCCAACACCCTCATTGGGTAGATTTGCTTACAATGCCATTAACTCCAACTACAGTGGGTCAAACCTTTTCTGGTCTCAGTGGACACTGTTCCCACTTGCACACAATCACACACAGATACACATAAGCACACATAAGTAAAAACCAAATCTTTGAAAAATGATAATATTCAATATTTCTGAAGCAACATGCAGGCTTTCTTTTTAAGTTTTACATGTGGTTGTGAGATGGATGTTACTAGACACATGCAATTCAGAAAGACAATCCACTTTCCCAAGTAACAGCACTAGTCCACACTTTGACCCAGAGTTCTTTGAGCTGTTCTATCAGATGCCGTTGGCATGTTATTTTGCCTAATTCCAATGAAAGGGGTAAAGAAGGGGGTAAACCTACAGTCTAATCACTGCCCTAAATCCCTCTCTACTCACAAGGACTTTTTCTTAACAAGAGGTCTTCTGAGAAGTCATTCTGATAAAGAACTTATTCACTAAAGCCAGTCTTCTCTTTGAGCATGCTTGGACAAGAATCAGAGTGATTTTCTAAAGGTCTTCAGTTCTTGCTAGTGTTTCTGTGTTCCTTTTTTCCTCCTCTTTAATTTCCATTTTCAAAGGAGCATTGAAGAGTAACTCTAAGTGTGCTAGGATTGCTCTGGGGTATTTAACAGGTGTTAAACTTGTGTCCAGGTCATAGGTTCAGGTGCAAAAACATATGGCTTTCTCTTCTGCTAACCTGTGATTTCACAGAGTAAGACCAGACCAGAGTCTTTAAATGAGCATGTCTCCCTATAAAACTGTTCACCCTGTGCTTGTGGCAGAGATTTCGATGTGGAGTCAGCTGAGATTGTTGCCACTGAGAACTGACAAGGCAGAAACATCAGCTACTCCCATGACAGTTGGTATTTCTTATGCTGTAGCAGAGATGGCAGGATATAAGCAACCACATGGCATGGAATTTTATATAAATCTTAAAATAGCTCTTGGGAGGGGTGCTGAGATCATTCATCGAGCAAATGCATTTTCTGTCAAGCTTGCCAAGCTCGCCAAGCAGAGTTCTATCCCCAGAATCCACGTGGTGGGAGAAGAGAATGGGCTCCCACAAGTTGTCCTCAGAACTCTGCATGTGTCACCCCACTACACACAATATAGATGTAAAAAAGTTTATTCACAGAAACACTTCTCTCTTCTTTCCCCTAAGTTTGAGACAGGAATGATTAAAGTGAACAGCAGAAAAAACTGGAAGAAGAAAATTGAAGACACAAGTCTAGACTAAGTTAGCTAAGACACAAAAACATGGTCTAATGGGTCAATAACTGATCATGACATAAACTCTGGGTCATAAAGGTGAAGGCCAAAACATAAGACAGTTAGTTCAGAGCACATGCATTGTTAATCAGCTTTTTATCATCTGTAAATGTTGTAAACATCGTCTTCAGTTACTGTTAATAAGGAAATATCAGGTAAATCCCTATAGATGAAATTAGTATCTTGGTTTCCAGATTGGACCAAAGGTGCTGTAAAGGTTTCTTTCTGTTTGGTTGTGCCAAAGAGGTACAGTTTCCAGTGTTTGCCATTGAAATGCCTTGTTGCCAGCAGCAACCACATCACCTGTGAAAGCAGTTGCTATAAAATATGAGGGATCACTTTACAGCTGAGAAAATTGTCACAGGACACTGCATCCTCTCTACATGTGTCACAGAAGGACACTACATTCTTATCAGTCACAGGGCTGTGGGATTTGGGAATTGAAAATTTTAAGTGAAGTGGACTTTCCTTCTATTGCATATTATTTACCACTGTATCATAGGAAAATCAAACCCATTTCAGGCTTCCTGAAGAGTAATCAAAACAAACAAACAAACGGATTTAACATCTCTTGTAAAGCTGGTGTATGGCCGCAATGCTGAGTGTTGCAGACAAAAATAAAAGGCACAACTTTCTATGTCTTCTAGAAAGAAAAGAAAATTCTGTGTTGATTAGTCTTCTCACAATTATATTATCTCATGCTCTTGAGGCTAGAAACATGTTTCAAGTGACAAATAATTAAGTTTGTGCTGAGGTCTCTGTTCCTGGCACAGATGCTGCCATTTTCTTGCTCACCTTCCCATGGCTTTACCTGGGTATGGGAATATGAAAGGTGAGAGATCTGTCATCACCTTCCTCCTCCCCCTTCTCTTCTTCCACCCCCCTGCTCCTCTTTTCACCCAGAAATCTGTTCCCTATTGGATATTTTTTTCTCTGACAGTTTCATACATCTATATGATGCATTCTTTCCCTGAATCCTCTTTTGTCCTCCCCTGCCCCCATCATTCTCCTGCTAAAAGCCTCTTCCCACATTCTTGTCTTTGTTTTTTACTTTGTGATCCATTGTTTTTAACCAAAGCTGAATGGCTCAGTGTTGGGTACCCAACTAAACACAATGATTGTTCCTCTGCTACAACTATCAGTAGCTAATTGTACAGCAGGAAGAGGTAGGGCTCCATCTCCTTGATACCTGATTGGCAGTTTGCAGGCCCAGTTTCTTGTGATTACAATGCAGGCAACTTTGGAGCTGGAAAAAAATTATTTGCGATGTCTGCGTTTTACTCTGAAGATACTTGTATTAGTTATTTTTCAATTGCTGTTATTAGATACCATGACCAAGGAAATTTATAAAACAAAACATTTATTGGGGCTTAGAGTTTCAGAATTAGAGTCCATGACCATCATGGTAAGAATAACACTGAAGGCATGGCACTGGAGTGGTACCTGAGAGCTTGCATCCTGATCCACAGGTAGGAGGCAGAGAGAGCCGACTGGAGGATAGTGTGTAGACTGGACTTTCAAATACATGAACCTATGGGGCCATTCTAAATGAAACCACCATAATACCATAAAGTGTCTTCTGCCCTGTCTTCCTGCCCTTGCACTTTTTTCCTGCTTCTTCTGCAATGTTCCCTAAACTCTACATGTCATGGCACAAATGTCTTGGTTATGACTGAAAACTCAAACATCATTCACTCCCAATACCTTAAATAGCCACAAGGCTCTGTTTCTTTTACCAGTTTGTTGCAAAAAAGAAGCTGTACCATTAGCTTGGAATTAGGGATGGTGATGCCTACAGAAGTTTCTTTATTGTATAGGGTTGTTTAGACTATCCTGGGTTTTTTGTTTGTATGTTTTTTCATATGGAGATGAATATTGTTATTTCAAGGTTTATGAAGAATTTTGCTGGGATTTTGATGGGGATTGCACTGCATCTGTAGATTGCTTTTGGTAAGATTGGCATTTTTTCACTCTGTTGATGCTACTTATCTAAGAGCATGGGAGATCTTTCCATTTTCTGGTATCTTCTTTAATTTTTCTCATTAAAGATACAAAGTTCTTGCTATATAGGTCTTTTACTTGTTTGGTAAGCATTATCCCAATATTTTATGTTGTTTGTGGCTATTGTGAAGGGTGATATTTTTCTGATTTCTTTCTCAGCCCATTTATCATCTGTACATAGGAATACTACTGATTTTTTGAGTTAATCTTGTATTCTGCTACATTACTAAAAGTGTTTATCAGCTGTAAGAGTTCCCTGGCAGAATTTTTCGGGCCTCTTCCACTAGACAAGTATCTGGGACTGTATCCAATGTACACTCTCCCATGCATCTTAGTCAAACATGTGCTTATAATTAACTCTTCTATCATCTATTTCATTTTGCCTAACTCTGAAGCCTAGGTCATATTCATCTTCATGCATCTAACATATAGTAGAGTGTCTAACCAGGGTATATTAGATGTGCAAAGGATATATGTTGAATGTAAATGATTCATAATGAGTACAGCCATCTGTTAGAAATTTCAACTTCATCTCTCTAGAGTGCACTGTAAACATTAGCCATCTTAAAATTTGATATTCATTATTATTATTATTAAAAGAGCCATGCTTCAAGCAAGGATGAAAGAAAGAAAATTTCCCCCTTTGCTCTCAGCCAGGGAAGTTACACCCCTGTCCTTCTAGAATAAGCAAAAATCAAACACATTATCATTAAAGCCTATTTAATTCTCTTGGTATTAAGGTTATTTGACTATAGTTATCTTCTTGTACTTCTAATAAAGAAGAGAAAACATACAAGGGCATCTGTCTTAATAAAACCATGGTCCAAACAATTTTAAGCTCTTCATTACTTCCATGGTGATTATATCTTCAAGAGGTCAACATTGAAATAGACTTTATGTTCCTGGATGGCTTCTCTAGGAAATATCATGAAACCAAAGAATCCTGCAGCATTTTCAATGTATAGCATATCACTAAAATGCTTTGTTTTACAAATATACTCTTGATGTTGCAATTAATAGTGACTTTCTTTGAAAATAATTTAAGGTTCTCTTTGTCAATTTCTAATGGAATTTTATATCTGTAACTTATTTACAAAACAAAGGTTTGTGCCCTATGGACAGCAGGGGAAAAACTGACAAGAATGTTCACTTAGCTGAATCATATGACACATAATTAATAAGTAGGACAATCATGAAGAACAACTATGAGGTGGTATTGAGCCAAAAATTTTGGAATCAAAGACATTTTTAGCCAACAATCAATGTATTCTTTTCTTTCTTTTTATTTAAATTAAAAACAATCTTATTTTACACACCAATCCCAGTTCCCTCTCCCTCCCATTCTCCCATTCCCTACCATTAAACCCCCATTCCACCACATCCACTCCTCAGGGAGGGTGAGACCTCCCATGGGGGATCATCAAAGTCTGTCACATCATTTGGGGCAGGACCTAGCCCTCCCCCATATTTAGGCTGAGAGAGTATCCCTGAATAGGTGATGAGCTCCAAAATCCCATTTGTGCTATAATGATGAATAATGGTTCCACTGCCAGAGGCCCCATAGATTACCCAGGACCCCCAACTGAAACCCATGTTCAGGGGGCCTGGTTCAGTCTTCTGCTGGTTCCCCAGTTGTCATACTGGAGTCTGTGAGTCCCCCTTGCTCAGGTCAGCTGTTTCTGTGGGTTTCCTGAGCAAGGTCTTGACCCTTTTCTCATCACTCCTCTCTCTTTACAACTGGATTCTAGGAGCTGGGCTCAGTGATTAGCTGTGAATCTCTGTTTCTGCTTCCATCAGCTACTGGATGAAGACTCTAGGATTGCATTTAAGGTAGTCATCAATCTCATTATAGGGGAAGGGCATTAAAGGTAGCCTCTCCTCTATTGCTTAGATTCTTAGTTGGGTCATCCTTGTGGATCCCTGGAAATCTCCCTAGTGCCAGGTTTCTCATTAAGCCCATAAGGGCTCCCTCTTTTACGGTATTTTTTTCCTTTCTCTCCTCTGTCTTCCCCCAACTTGACCTTTCTGATCCCTCATGTTCTCTTCCCCCACTACCCTTCTCTTTCTCCTACCTTCCTTACCCCCCCCAATATGCTCCCAATTTGCTCAGAAGATCTTGTCTATTTCCCATTCTTGGGTGGGGGTGGGGGGTTCATGTGTGTCTCTCTTAGGGTCCTCCTTGTTACCTAGCTTCTCTGGGGTTGTGAATTGTAGGCTGGTTATCCTTTGTTCTATGTTTAATATCCTCTTGTGAGAGTGTACATACCATATTTTTCTTTCTGTATCTGGGTTTGTAACTACCTTAGTGGACTTTTCTGATAACTTAAAGCAATGTTAATTTCTTTCTTTTACTGTGTTTGCTCACCTAGAAAGTGGGGTTATTATAATATCCTCCATAAAAAGCAAAATTTGCAGATCTAAGACAACAATCCCAAATTCACCTAGAAAAGGTAAAGCTGGCACAGACAATACTATTAGGAATCACTGGGGTAAAATGCTCAAATGGGAAACTTGTCACCTATGATAAAACTGTGTGGTGAATGGTTAATAGGAAGTAAATAACTCATTGTGACTTTTCCTTCACTGATGAAACAGAGAGAATTGTAATGCGTATAAAGCATTTGAAATTTCCAAGCAAGAATAAAATTCTCAGTGCTAGATGTAATAGATAGAGCATGTCTCCCATACAAGAGGCTAAAGCAAGAAGACTGGAGATGTTTTAAGTTAGCCTGGCCTACAAATTAGTTACAATCTAGCTAGAGAAAGAGAACTTTCTCCAAAAAGTAAAACGAACACCTAAAACCAAGCAAATCTCAACTGGTTTGCATAGATAAATTAGCTCCAAGGAGCTGAGAGTTCAAGAATATTTTCTGTTCCTAGAACCAACATCACATAGCTCACAACCACCTGTAATTTCAGTTCCAGGGATGACAGCTTTTTCTGTGGCCACCAGATGCTTGTGTGTTACACGTTCAAAAATGTAGGAACTCACATAAATATAAAATGAAAACACATATTTTTTAAAATTAGCTCACAGTGACATGAATTGTTGAAGAGACATTGCATCATTTTCACATGCAGAATTTTGCTTTTACCCCACTCTCTGTCTTCAGAAAGATTATTAATGCACATTTTCCAATATTGGTCACCTAAAATGACTTGAGGCTAATGACATGACAATACTGAATGCATGGGCGTCTTATAAGTGAAGCAAGGGGCTGTAAGGATGAATTCATTCCATATGAACTAGCACACAGGTGATTTCCAGTGTGATTTTCATTTCCATGTCTGCTTGAATGGTCAGCATCAGAAATAGGTCTGTTCACAAACTGATGGAAGAAAATCAAAAAGGGAAAAACAGAGTCATCTCTTTTCTGGTGAACAGAGACTCCACAGTGAGCCACAGAATCCATTCACTGTGTATGGAAAGATACTCCTCTGAATTTGCTGCAGACTAAATGTCAGACTCAGGAATGTGAATGACAGAGTGTTCTTCTGGCAAGTACCAATCCCTATGCTTAATCCCTAACACACACACACACACACACACACACACACACACACACCACCTTGGGATTTGTGATATGATTGATAGCCCTTTAATGCAGAACACTACACTCTAGAAATGTTCAAAGGAATCTTTGACAAGAATTGGTTTGCAGAACATGGGCAAGCAACCATGAAGACTAACATTGCTTTTTGAGACATGGTCTTTTGCTGAACCTGGAAGACTTTGACTGGCTATATTGTCTAGTCAGTAAACCCCCGAGATTCTCCTGTCTGCCTTCCAGAGCTGGAAGTACATGTGTGCGTTCTACACTGTACTCAGTTCCTCATGCTTGCACAGCAAGGATCTGACTACTGGGCCATCTCTCCAGGCCTTTTCATTATTTTTTAAATCAATAGTCTTTTTTGTGTTCTGGGACCTAGCTGGAGAAGCCAGTGACTTTGGAGGCTGTGAGCCCTTGGACAGAAGAAGTTGTGTCAACGTTTTCATAAGTATCTGGGAAATCACTTTGGCAACAGTAAAATAAATAAATATAAAAACAAACCCTCAAGAGCACAAACCACAAGTGTAATATTATATTTTAAATATTTTCACAATATATATTTTTTCTTCACTTAAAATTTTCTCTTTCTAGGAGAAATTTGATTTTGTATTTTGATGAATACATACATACGTACATATATAAATATTCACAAGTGCAGGATTAAAGGTGGGAACTATCACATATTAGCAAGTCTATGTATTTTTCAAAACCAAAAATTCTAAGAACTTAAGACTTTAATACATTTAAAGCAAAGCACATTTTAATTTATTTTGGCAAAGAACACTGAATATGCAGGGGAATAAACCCAAATTTAGCATTGAATTTGAAGTAAAATTTTACATTGAGACAATCTTTTGTCATTTTCTTTCTCATAGACTCACTCCCCACAAATCTGGTAGGGTTTTTCTAATATCTAGGTTTCTCTTCAGTAACCTTGTCATGTCAGCCCTGGAAAAACATGGGAATGAAGACATCAAGCTATATTGTTTTACAAGTTTGACACAATGAATACTGTTCACAAGGAGAGGAAAAGACCATTTTGAAAAATAGTTTATACTGTCAAGTGGAAGTGTGTCTTCAATTGCAATCAGGTCTGTAGATCGCAGATCTGACTTCACAGTGACCTTTGGAAAGAAGTTCTGACTTCCTGTGACCTGTGGATAGCAGTCCTGACTTTGTGATTTCCTGGCATCTCTGGGATTCTGATGTCCAATCCATCTAGTGGGGGATTTGGTTTTCTTCTTCCAGCATTTGTTTTGTGATTTTTTTTTAACCATGTCAGTATGTGCAGTCATTATGTACTGTTTGTATGTGTTACATTCACTTTTATTTGATATTTGTTTTAAATAATTTTAAAAAATTTTAACCTAAATATGTTTGAAAGTTTTGTAATACTATCATTAAAAAGTTTCACCTAAAAAGATTGGAGTCTGATTTTTTTTCTTAATTTACAACAACCATACAATGTTATTAAACTTTAGCACTATGTAGTTTCTGCTGAAAACACTGAGCCTGAGGCTCATCTTCAGTTTCTTAAAAAAAGGAAGATAAAAGTGTTAGAAAGCTCTTTGTCAGCACCAGACTGAGTCTTTCTTCTTGATATAATTAGACTTCTTAAAAAAAAAAAAAAAGAGCTAACCCTGAGAAGAGGATGATTTTAAACTGTGACATTTGCTGCCTGTGTGCATTCTAGACACATCCCTCACCTTGCCCAAGGTCTCTCTCAATGTAAGTTTGCTACCCCATAGAAGTTCAGTTTGCAGGCACACAAGGAGAAAAGGGTCTATTTCTTGTCTAGTGCTTCAGATTATAGAAGCACAAACATTTTGCAGCAAAGCTGCCTCATCTCCATACTATATGAGTAACCTGCTGAGACATGAAAAGTAAGAAGGAAGTGTGAATAAGAGCACGAGTGTGAATCCAACTGGTCAACCTTACTGGGCTCCTAGAAAGACCTTGAAGAATCATATTGAAAGCAATGTCCTTATATGAGTTTAAGAAAAAAACTTTCATCAAAGCTGAAGGCAAAGGCTGGGCTCACTCTGAGAAGGCCAAGACACTTTGAGTTTCTAAAAATACAGCTTTTAAAAATAATCTAATCTTGATCAAACATCTGTATTTCTTTGGTTCCACTGACAGTGACCATGCATTCAGTGAAAATTGGTTTTTGAAAATGAACATGGAGGGCCTTGAGCAATGATTCACCAATTAAGAGCACATACTGTTCTTGCAGAGGACCCAGGTTCAGTTCCCAGCACCACCATCTATATCTCCACCTCCAGGGGATCTGATGTCCTCTGACCTCTTCAGGAACCATGCGTGAATATGGTAAACACACACACATACATACATACATACACATATACATACATACATGCATACATACATACATACATACACAAGTGAAACACTCATACACATAAAAATAAGTAACTCTTAAAAAAACTGAGCTGGGTGGTGGTGGCACACACCTTTACTCCCAGAACTTGAGGGGCAGAGTTCGAGGTCAGCCTGTCTACAGGACAAGTGCCAAGACAGACTCCAAAGCTATACAGAGAAACCCTGTCTCAAAAAAACAAAATAATACTAATACTAATACTAATAATAATAACATCATAAAAATAAAAAACCTGAAATGGAAAGCCTTTCTGTAGTACCAGCCAGGTTTTTTTTTTTTTTTTTTTTGCTTGTTTTTTGTTTTACTACAATTAGAAATATTTTATAAACTTTAGGTCAAAAGTTTTATTTACTTTCTCCTTTGTGCAAAGCTATGAAAGTTACACAAATGACCCAGAGGAGGATGTGAGGTGTTCTGCTCTATCACTCTCGACCTGACTGGACCTGAAGCTAGGCTGGTAGCTAGCAGGCACTAGCGATCCCCACCCTCCTACAGTGCTGGAGTTACAGACACGTTGACACACCTTGCTTTCTACATGGGTTATGGAAATTTGAATTCAGGTCCTCATGCTTAGGCAGCAAACTCCCAACTTCCGTACTAGAACTCCAAGTAAATCTATCTATCCAACTAAGAACCAGAGCTCCCAGCAAATCTATCTATCTGACTAAGAGTCATAACCTTCCAGGAG
The DNA here is from genome assembly GCA_030556225.1 of Cricetiscus sungorus. Taxonomy (NCBI): domain Eukaryota; kingdom Metazoa; phylum Chordata; class Mammalia; order Rodentia; family Cricetidae; genus Cricetiscus; species Cricetiscus sungorus. The sequence goes on from JANBXA010000398.1 coordinate 45,460,058, forward strand.
ACAGAAGCTGGTCTTAAATAGTTTAGAGCCTCATTTCTAAGAAGGTGCTAACTCACCTTTTCCAAAATTAGTCTCAAAACATTCTGTGGCATTTGCTACTATGAGATAGAACTTTTATTTGGAGTTTCTGCTGCTCTCTCCTGCTTTAGTCTACTTAATTCCTTCATCGTTTTATATTTAAAACAATAAACAAAGGTCAGGTACGGGAGCTGCATGTACCTGTAGGATCTGAATGTGAGGTAGGATCAGTATGATGTTTTGGAGTCCAGTGGCCTGAGAATTTGGAGCCTGGAATTCTAAGGCCAGTTCATCAGTAACTGTGGCAGTGATCTCCAGTGCCCTATTTATAAAGGAAATGTGAGGACATATCGATAGAGCTGCTTGACCTAGCACACCATGGCTCTTTCTACTTCTTACAGTGTAATGCTGGTGTCTGAGAAGGAAAAATAGTGCTTAATGGTTTCACCGTAGCAAACTAGTCTGCCCAGGGTTTTGTTAGTGACCAGGCAGTGATGTCATGTACCTTCTATGAATTAATAACAGACCCACAATTAGATATACATTGTGTTTCTAATCTGCTAGTTAGCTTATTGACTCTACTACTTATTGATGTTGAGGAAACTACAGAATGACAGATATATTAAGTAGTTGGTCTTCAAACACAGATGCATTAATATTTTATTGATTGCACTTCATTTTAATTGCAGTGTTGCTAAAATTCCAAAGAGATTAATATCTCTCTTCATTTGAAGACCCCCAGAGAACAATAGCTTTGAAACATTTGTTAACAGAATAAATACAGACTACTACATAACAATTATGTATACATATGTCTGTGAGTGACTAGGTGAATAATGGTCTTTGAATAAAATCAATAACTTACATCAGACTTCAAAAGAAGGCTGTGATTGCACATACATACAAAAATGTTTCCAACCTAAAAGACTAGCTGACAAAAATCTTTAGTTTTTCCTAACAGCTCTACTCAACAGCCTAAAAGACTAGTTTTTTTCAGACTACTGCCATTGCTCTTAGTTGCTAACTAGGGATTAGTGGTAAAACTCTACTGCCTAAGATACATATTGGCTGTGAGAGATAAAGAAATCAAGTTGAAACTGACCTGGAAACTTCCTCTCTATTGATTACTTTTTATACTGATGGAAAGTATTATGCAGATTAGTGAAAGGTGCCATCAATGTTCTTACCAAGCTATGAAATCTGCATGCTACAGGAGCAACCCATGAGGCCAGATGAGTATGCTGGTGCAACAGTAGTTAAACTATTATGGATGTGACCAATTGCTTTCTGATTGGATTGTAGGTCCACTCCACAGGAAGGAATTCCATGCTTGGAACTGAACTAGTTTAAAAATTCATGGCTGTAGAGTTTCAAGTCTCAAAGGGAGCAGACAATATTTCCATTGTTTTCCTAAATGGAAACTGTCTTCTAAATATTTATATTTATACTCTTTGATTAGTGTTGTTCTTGCCCTTCGTCAGAACTTCAGTTTATAGTAGATGAGTTAAGGCAGAGGCGCATCATTGATTAAAATGTTGAGAATAATTGACTGATGGATGTTCAACCATAAATAGGGTGTGTGTGTGTGTGTGTGTGTGTGTGTGTGTGTGTGTGTGTGTGTGTGTTCTTTTCCAAGACTCAGGAATAAATATAGAAGAGAGAGGAGACAGAAAATAGGAGATAGAGGATTGATAAAAATGCCTATAAGAAGCTGTCTTCTGGTGATGGCATGCTAGATCACTTATAAACTTAAAGAACCAGCACAAGATCTGCACAAAATTGGATCAGCCAATGTTCCATCACAGGGACTAATAGTACTCAAATACTCTTGAGTTAGCACCCACACTGGGAAACTCATAACTGCCTATAATTCCACCCAGGGGGATTGGATCTTCAGGCACTTGTACACATAAAGCATAGCTCCCCCCCACCCCCCCACACACACATAAATCTTAAAGAAAAAGGCAAAATTGTAACCATGGATGGCGGGGGCTCATGAGGCCCCAGCCTTTCCTGAGGAACTATTGACAGATAATGATTGCTGAAGGAGGGAAAGAGGTAGGAAGAGAGGGAGGGAGAGAGAGAGGGAGGAAGGAGAAGGGAGGGAGGAAGGGAGGGAAGATCACTTTCTCCAGTGCTAGAGCCACTGGTAAGCTGCCTGTGCTCTTGTGAATAACTCTCTACTCATGCTCTTGCCAGCAACTCTAATTAAATTCAGTGAGTCATTATTGTCATGGGAACAGGAAGGGCCTTCTTCAGAAGAAGGGGTTCAGTGGTAGAGAGAATTGAGAGAAGATATCGGGGTGAATATGATCATGACATAAAGCTGTCAATAAAAATTAAAAATATTATTTTTAAAGTCTGTTAGTATACACTTAGCTTTAAATTTGAGTCACGATATGACCATCTTCAAGGGCTAAGTTTTAAATGTAACATAATATTGTGTCTTTGAAAAGTACTCATCTGACTAAGAAATGCTGCCGCCAAGAATGATTTTGGTCAGCTGATATTAGATATTCTCTCATTTGAAATAAGTTACTGGTGAACTTTCACAGGACTCTATGGCTCTGCTTGTTAAGGGTACAAGAAAATAATCCAGAGTTTGTTCATCATTTAGCAAGGCAAAAGCCTACTGGATGTTGGCTACATAGTAATCTTATGCATCTCTCATCAAACTAATTTTCCAATGGAATTTGATAGAAATGATCTGTTGGCTCAGGTGTTAAACCACGCTCCAAAGGTCAAATGATATTTACTTCTTCAAAAAGCAAAAAGCAAAGGGGTATTTGACAGTAGGAATCATGAAAAGGTGTTCCACTGACAGAAGGAATCATCGGAAGGTGTTCCATACCAGAAAGCCCCGAAGCCCCTCCTACTCTGCTCTACTCATGGTCCTGGATTATATCCCTTCCCTTGTGTGAGTTTCTTCATTGAGAGGAGATGGTGAATACCAAATAATAGCTCTGCCTGGTTTGGATAACAAGTCTCTTTTGACTCCTCACCGCTCTTCCCCACTTAACAGATGTGGGACATGGACAAATTTTTAATGCCTCTTTAAGCCTACATTTTTTTTCCTCTTGCTAATTGGAAATATGCTGCAGGGACAGAATGGGATAATGTGAATAAAGTTGTTAGTACTGCACCTAGAAAACCATGAGAACTCAAGAAAGTGTGTCTCCAATTTAATCTTGTCATTAGCAGAGCATAGAGATGACAGAAGAATTTATTGAGTTCCTAGCGCTCCTTGGGCAAAAAGAAGTTCTAGAAATAACTATTTCTGCATTCTTTTTCTTCATGTTCACCTGTACAAGTTTCTTCTCCATGCATCTGAAAGCTAATTGTCTAATGTGTGTACCATCACTTTCTTTCATATCCCCTAGTTTCTCATGATTCCTTTAAAGTATCACTTTATATAAAAAAGAAAAAGTATGTAGAGAAAAATAAAAATTATTATGACAAAAATAAAAATAGTACTTGAAATTATTTGTTAGGAAATAGTCTACATGGTAGAGTTAATGATTTTTATTGTCTTAACTTACATGCTTTAATTAAATAGTGTATTTTTAAAGGTTTTCATACTTAGAGAAAGTCACTTATTAAACTTAAGAAGTGTGTAGTTGTAGAAAAGTGTGAATCAGCTGAAGTTTGCAATAAGTACTAGAGGGAAATCATTTTTATAAAAACCCCAGGACTTAAAAGACACTGAGTTGAATTTTAGTAGAATGGCAATTCTGTAAAGCCTCATTTGTTCTATAAATAAAATGGGGTAGTAGTATTTCCAGTGATTCCTTGAAAGATATTGAATGGGAGAAATACATAACCTAGTTAGAGCTGGATCTCACATATATTATAACCCATAAAACTGAAGAGTATTTAAATGCTTTAAAACAGAATTAACTGAAGAAATTGAATGAAAACTTTTGCAATCATTAAAATTATGTTTTAATAATTTAAAGATATTTAACTTTTAATTACATAGAATTTTAATAACAAAGTGAAAAACAAAAAAATTATTTTCATAATTAAGTCAATAAGCTTTACATGATATATAAGCAACCTAAGTTACATGAAATCAGCAGACAGATTTTTTTAAATTCTTTTTACATTGTGGGATTGCATGTGCTTACATGCATATGGGCACAGTCAGTTCTCTCCTACCACATGGGTTCTAAAGCTTGAATTCAAATCTTTAGGTTTGTGGCAGGTATCTTTCCCTGCTAAGCTGTCCCACCAGCCCTGAGCCACATTTCCCTAGTTTGCTGTATCTGTGACAAACACCATGAGCAACAGCAGCTTGGAGAGGAAAAAGTTCGTTTCGGCTTGCAGTCCTCCTGACATCAATTAGCAATTGAGAAAATGTCCTGTAATCATTCCCACATGCCGATATAAATGGAACTGATCCTCAGTTATGGTTCCTTCTTCTAAGGTGACTCATTGTCAAATCGACAAAAGCTAACCAGCAGACATATATTTTGAAAAGTAAATTTTAACAATAAGAAATAAATGCATTACCTATCTAAATAACCATAACTTTCACTGCTTCAGAGGCAAAATATTTTCATATACAGAGAAAACTACAATATTTCTTTTGCACAAAAGCTATAGTTAACATTTTTTAAAATCACTTCCCCTTTTTTGTCTGTATAGTTTGTATAAATACAATTGCTTCCACACAGGTCTTAGTCCTGTTTGCTTACAAATAATATGTGCAATCATTTAAATTATCTTATGCATTTATATGCACAATTCACCTGAAGAATAATATGTTAAAAACCAGATGCTGTTTTCTCATATTCTCCATCCAAAGCAGTTGCTGGCATGTATTTATTGGTACTGTTGGATAAAGGGCCCATTTTATAGCTCCTGGTGCTAATAATATTGATGCATTCCAGATTTAAAATTGTTTATTATATTTATGTATGTATGATTGCACGCGCATGTGTGTGTGTGTGTGTGTGTGTGTGTGTGTGTGTGTGTGTGTGTGTGCATGCTTGCACATGTGCTTGAAGTGTTATTGTCAGAAGACAACTTAAAGGATGTTCTTTTTGTTATATGGTATGGGTTCCAGGGATTTCACTAAGATATGGGCATGACAGCAGGCATCTTTACTAACTCACTAGCCCACACTCCAGCTACTAATTCTCTAACAGTCAATGTGTTCCTTATCCCAACTGAGGTTTCCTCTGAAATACGAATTTGAGTTCACCTTCTTGGCCATATCTAATATCTGGTGACCAATACATTTTCAAATGTATTATACCATAATACTTTGCTTCACTGAAACTTGTTCATTTGTTTTGAGACAGACTGGCTAGAAACTTTCTATGTAGACTAGGCTGGCCTTAAAGTCACAGAGATTCACCTGCCTCTGCCCCCTGAGTACTATAATTAAAAGTGTGAACCACTAACTACCTCCAGGCTCCTTTAGGAACTTTAAATTCTTCATTTGTGTTCAAGAATCTTTATGTTATGTTTAGGGATGCAGCCACCCAATGTTTCATTTCTCCTGCATCAGCTCTGATTGTTCTACAGAGCTTAGTGCAGCATTGTCCGCAGAGAGTACCACTCTCTGAATATTGCCTGCCTCTAGGGCCCCTGAACCTTGGAATTGCTGATATTCTGGGATGAACTATTGTTTTGGTTTTTTTTGTTTGTTTGTTTGTGTTTGTGTTTTTGTTTGTGGGCATCTGTCCTACCCATTAGAGGATGTTTAATGACCCCACTGATCTCTATTTTGGGACATTTAAAAATGATCATAGATAAGCACCGGAACAGAGCTGCTCCTAGTTGAGAACTGGAACTGTATTTCCATCCTTATTGATGAGCTCCAACACATTCTCCTCATACCAGAGTTGTGGATCACGTTGGTAGCATGTAGCTCTTATCAGCAATTGCTGTCATGAATCTATGCATGATTGTGAGAGCCTTGGGCAATATGATTCAGAGCCCTCATGATAAAATTCTGGTTTCTGGTTTCCTGGCATAATATTATGCATTGTGATGTTTCCACCGCCAAACTTCACTCAGGAAATTAACTAGTTTAAAGACTTGCTGATTTTATTTTTCTATACTAACATCACCAATACCTTTCTTTTTCTTTTTTAACATGCTGTCCTTATTCTTCATCAGTTAGGGGAATTGGCTGTAGATTTTACATTTCCTAAAAATGGGGGAGTCTGTCTTTTAAAAATTTTGGTTTTAAAGTTTTTATTACATAACACCACATCTCAGAGGACATGAGTTGGCCTCCCAGCACCCACATGGGTGGTTCACAATCTCTTGTAACTCCTGCTACTTCTTTCAGTCCCTGATAGCAGCTGCACAGCTGTGTTATGTATATATAAACTCAGGCACACACAAAGTAAAATAAAAAATCTTTTAAAAAAAATACTAATTTCATTATAGAAAGAAAATACAGTCCATATCTGGTATTACTGTCATCCATGTAAGTATTTACTAACAGACTCATTAAACATTAAGTAATTAATCGTTATATGATTTATATGGTGCAAAGACCTTCTGTAGATTATTTAAGAGTGTTCTAGTAACATTTACAAGAACTAATTATAGATTTTGTGTCTACAAAAATGTGGGGGTTCTGCTTTTTAACATGTTTGCTTTTGGTTTTTAACATATTTGATTTATTTATTTGTGTGATGCGGAGGCAATTGTGTGCCACAGTGTGCGTGTGGCAGAGGACAACCTTTGTTGTCACTTCTTCCCTCCCACCAGGTGGTCCTAATAATTATGCTCAGGTGATTAGGCTTGGTGCAAGAACTTTTAGCCACTGAGGCATCTGAATGCTCTACTTCCCCCATCTTGAATGAAAAAAAAAATGTGCTTTCTCATAAACTGTTAGGAATGAATTAGATTTAGACAGAATGGAGTGCTTGTCATTACATTATAACTTCAGATTTTGCGGTAAACTTTTAATGTATGTAATTCCTTTAAAACAAACAACTTCAATAGAAATGCCTATATATATTAGATGGAGAACAGATGTGTAAGGGAGGCAAAAAAATTTCATTTAATGTTTTTTTGAAATGCATATAAATTGTGTTTCTTAATTCGTTGATAGCCTCAGGCCTGACCCACCTGTATATCTTTGCTTGTGATGTTTGCTTAGGCCACATCACTCTTTCCTATATTCTACTTTTACTTATTCAAATCAAGATTCTATAAAATTTGTTCGTCTGCTTACCATGAAACAGAAAGGATATTGACATAGTATGCTTTTGGATAGAATACTAAATAGTATATAAAAAATAATTAGTGACTGACAAAGAATGCATCTTGCAAAGGATGTAATTTTAGGTAAAACAAATACATAGAGACTGGAAAATTCTAAAATTTTTCAATAATTGGAGGGTTGTTTCATTTTCCAGTCAATATCAACTCCAGCATCGCTTTTAGGTATTGAAAAACTACCAACTCTTAATTTTTTTATAAAATTTTAAATAAAACAGATAAATTTATTTATTTTTTTCTAACATTACAATCTTTACAACTTTTAAAATAGGTATCATTGTTGAATAAAAAATGTATAAGGTATAATTTGAAATTGTGTTTATTATTCTAATTTAAAACAACTAGACCTCTGATTCAGGCAAAATAAACATGAAAACTTTTAGAAGCTACTTGGATTTTTCCTTTGCAAGTGCAATGTACTTCAATTTCTTTGTTATAATTCAGTCCATAACTGCTTTTGTGGGTCCATTCAGGGGTAACTCTGAATTCTATCTTTCTGGATATTAAAGAGCCGTGGAGCATATTATATGAAATGTTATGAAGTTAAGAGTAATTAATAATGATTATATCATACATTAATTAATTAATCCATTGCAATTACTTATAACAGCTAATTAAAAAGTGACTATGCTAATAAATCAGTGAGCACTCAAGGAAATCCTTATATTTTTGGAGCATAGGTGTGTGAGAAGTTCTTATTGATACTGTATGAATATCTTAGCCAGTGATAGCTTTTCATATATCTTCTAAAAAGACAAGATACTTTCCCTTCATTTCCATGTTTGGTGTTGATAAGTGTCCCACACTCCTTTGATCATTTAGAAGACACTCACTGACTACCTACTGATCTGATTTTCTGTGAGAACAAATAAGGGCCCATGTCACACAATGCACACCTCACTTATATCACTATGATACAACAGTTTGTGGTCTCTTAGTTTTCCTAGATAAAGCTATCTTTTTAATCATATTTTATCATTTGTAATAAAACAAAAACCTACTGCACACAGATCATTATATTGAATCCTAAAGAAAATCCATTAAGTTGCCTTGAAGAAAATCCAGTAATATGGGTAAGGCAGGTTTTGACCAAGCTACTGCTAAGAAACACAGACATCTAGAATATGATTAAAAGAACTATTGTGAATATGATGTCAATTTATATTTCTTCTAAGACAAGGAGCAGAAGGATGAGAAGTGAACTTCAAGTCTGACAAACTGAGAGTAAGATTTCTGCATCTCAATCCCAGATGCTGTGGAATGACTCCTATAAGAAGGGACAGTTCCAGGGACCCAAGAACAGGGTTTTAATCTAATTATCAGCTTCCAAACGTTGTGATTGGGAATCCCTTTCCATGTAGTGTGAGGGATAGGAAATGGACACCCTGTCTGGTTAAACACAATAGTGGTAATCCAGAGAGAAAGACCTAGTACTTTTTAAAATCTTTTGAAGTCTTTTGTCAATAAACTGGCCATAGTGAAAGTAAACATCCTTAGCAAAGAGGTAACAAAAGGAAACAATATCTCACAGGTGCTTTACAGGGAAGAATGACCATTGTATCTAAGAAAGTGTTTTAACAACTAAGCAGAGTCAAGAAGTAATGAGGGAATGAGAATGCAGTTGCATGGTTGTAGAGCTGCCCTTGTGTGGGAGGTTCTAGGTTTCACAAGCCTGCAGGGGAAACTTATTTAGGGGTCTTATCCAAGGTGACTGCACCTTCATTAAAACAGTATCTTGGACCCTGACTAGGGTCTAAAATGTCAGAAAAAAATGACTAAATAATGAAGCAACAGGAGAGAAGAAGGAAGACACAAAAAAGCAAAACAGGATGACCAGGGGGAGTGCAAAGGAATTGGAAGATAATTGATTCTCTCTGTCTTTCAGTGGTAGGAGTCCATTTTGAAGGCAAAAATAAAAAAACAAACAAACAAAAAAGTCCAGGGTTGAGGAAAACATGGTCATGATTGTGTAGAAAACTCACAGTGTAGGTGTTAACTGCATCTCAACATAAGATCAGACATGTACAGACTTAATGGCAAATTTTCCTATTGCAGAAGCGGATATTTTTTTTTCTCCAACACAATATTTTTCCACAGAGGGTTATGATGGTGTCCATGATCCATGCCATGGCAGAGGACTGTGTTGATGTTCATGTTCTCTTCTGCCACCAAAGGTCCATGGCAGGTGCTGCCACTGGAGACCATGTAGCTGTCCATTGTCCATGTACCCACTGCCTATAAAAGGCAAGGAAGCTACTTTTGCATCATATGAATGACTAAAGACTCACAGCTGAGAAAAGGAACATTCTAGAAGGCTTTTATGACAAGCTGTGTTGCAGATCTTACACTCAGTATTCTATGGTGTATGAGGAACAACTCTGGCCAAAATGAAGGGAGAATATTTTTTAAAAAATTATTAAGTAGCTCACTCTAAATAGAAATGTTTCTACTAATCAACTCTAAATATGTCTATAAAATCAGATAATACTTTTAAATCATAATGTGTCAAGGCAGAAAATGTTTGTTTTTTAGGTAGTGACAGACCCATGAATACTCTACCCACTGAAATGATAATTATGTTTTATTGACATATGAACTTGAAATGATTGCCTCCAGGTCCCCACATACTCCCCCCATATGTTGATAGGATTACACTGTAGCCCCACTCCTTAAGATGGGGACCAATCTAATTCAAGTTATTCCTATAAAACTTTAGTTACAAGTATTTTGTAACTAACACAGTATTTTCTGTATTAAAATTAGAAGCAACCAGGAGTCATCTCTGTCCTTCATACCGAGCTATGTAAGGACCATGGTAGGGACTTGGGTAACCATGGTCTATTCCAGAAGATACCCCATGTACTGTTGCTCGAGTTTACTGAGGATTCAAACAGAATTTTGTTGAAACTAATTAAAATGGGATTACTGTCAAGATATCTATCTGTTCAGAGACTCTCTGTTAATTATCTATAAGCACCCCTTAGGGAAACTCTTCCACTCTGTTTCTTGTTTGCTTGTTTTAATTATAATGATGGTAGGAAATTAAAGGAAAAATCTTTGGAGGTGTGTATTAGTTTGCGTTCTGTTGCAGCGACCAAATGCAACTTGGGGAGAAAAGAATCTAGTTCATTTCACAAATGACAGTCTAATATTGAGGGAAGCCAAGGTGGGAATTCAAGGTAGGAGCTTGAAGCAGAAACTGAAACAGAGACCATGGTTAAGTGCTGCTTACTGGCTTCTTCTCTCAGCTTGCTTTCTTACACAGTCTAGGCCCCCTTGCCTAGGGATTGTACTGCCCACAGTGGACTAAGTCCTATTGTATTAATGAGCAACCACAAAAATGTTCACGGACATGCCTATGGCCAATCCGATAGAGAGGATTCTTCAACTGAGGCTCCCTCTTCTCAGGTATGTTAAGCTGACAACCAAGATTAGCCACTACATGGTGTCATGACAAGCACTGTTATAATATTAAAAGGCTCTGTAGATTGATACTATTTTCTCAAGATGCTTTGATTTTAAAATTAAAATAACTTTCGGCTTACCTGTACCTCAAATGATTGGCTAGCAATATTTGGACACTGATTTAGCCAACTGTCCCAAGTCACACATTTTGTAGTATTTCAAGAGATTGAATCAAAATTTATACTGTTCTTAGGCGTATACCAATTTAAATAATAATAAAAACAGGAAAAGGTTTTAAATTAAACCAGCAGTCATAACTTCTGTTAGCAAATGCAAAAATAAAGTCAGAATCTCCAAATTCTTCAAAACTGTAAATAGTCCCAGTGTCCCATATAACACCCAAACCCAATGTGTGATTGTTTTTGCTCATGGCTCACATGTGTTCTGACTAGCTAAGGCATTCATTCCATGTATTCCTTTTGCATTTAACACATTAGCTGAGATAAACACTATATATAACTAATTGTTCATATTTACCTGTGTCATCTAAAGTTCTACAGGTAGATACACCCATGACTCTACCACCAGTAAGGGCAATCAACCCATATCACCCACAATTCCCTTGTCCTGGAAATGTTTTCCAACACCCTCTACCCACCACTGATCAAAGTTTTGTTACTACAGATTAGTCTGAATTCACTATAACATTACAAAAATTGTTTATATTCCCCCACCCCCTTATCCTGCTCTGTTATTTCTATTAAAACACAATCATGCTGAAATCCTTTGTTGTAAGATGCAATAATGTATTCTATTCCATTGTTAGAATATACCACAGTTTATTTATTGTCCTGTTGATGAGCTATCTCTAAATTTTAGGGCTATCAGAGCTTTGTAAATTTGGGCTTTATGTGGGTACCCAGTTATCATGCATTTTGTCTCTGTGGTACTTCTGTTTCACAGCATGTTTTAAAATTTCAGGGCTTCAAGCAATTGCATTTTCCTTGATCACTTCAGTTAGTAATGACAAACTGGTGGTCTGAGTGGTCAAGTTATGAAAAGTGTCTGACCTGAACCCCTTCAAAATAATTATAAGTTTGTTTTTTCTGGTTTGGTTTCATCTTTTCTCCTTTCTTGATCTTTCTGTTTGTTTGAGGAAACTCAAAGCAAGACACTTAAAACTTTTAAAAAATAAAATTATATATAGCATTATATCTACAACTATATTAAAAGGAAAAGATATGTTTACATGAAGGGAAATTTTTCTTTTCTTATTTTTATTTACTTTAAAAAATTATGACTGACTTTTTTAATTGAAAAAATATGGTGCTGTTATTCTTTTAATTGAAAAATATAGGACTGAGATGAGACAGATTTCCAGTTTTACTATAGGAAAATGCTCATATTTCACAGGTATGCCATTATTAATACCCAACTTCATTGTCATTTTTCATTCAGAGCTCCCACTGGGAATACCACGTGAGAAAGAAATGGAGGGTGAGACTAGATTATTATAATTCACAAGACTAATTATGACTTTGAGTTTTCCTGAATAAGCTAATTCTTTCTGTACCCTGGGATAAGTAAGCATGAGAGTGGTCTCACAAGGGCTTCTCTTGGTTTACCATTGCTTTATTTATAAATAAATTTGGTGATATTAAACAGCATTTCAATCCCATTTTGTTCTGGTTTTTTTTTTTAGAGGTTTGTTTCTAAAATTATTCTAAGAAGGGGAGGGACAGGAGAGACTAAAGTGGGGGCAAACATTAGCAAAGTACAAAGATATATACATATACATATATATGTATATAAGTATACATATATATGAAATGTTACTGAAACAATTAATTTAAAAATCTGGTGCCACAGGTATATTTGACCAAATAATAATAAAAAGGCATGTACTAATCATGCATTATGGATCTAAACTCATTTGTTTTAAGTATGCTATTTATTTTTATTGGGATCACTGGAGAACAAGATTAAAGAGGGCTACAGGAACGCAAGGATTACAGAGAACTTGAAAGGATGCCAGGCAGACAGTAGTGGAAGGGAACGCAAGAGAGGGGATGCTGGGAGCTGAAAGGAACTGTCAGGGGCACTCTTACTTGATTTCCATGTTTGTTTGTGGAGAGCCTTGTGAGTGACATAAAGTGATTAGATGTCCTCTAATGACTTGAAATCTGTTGGAGATGTTGGTCTGACCGACCTCACAAATGCTGATTCCAGGGTTTCCTGTGATGACACTATTAAACAGTTCCTCCAGGAGCTCTTCAGTCAGTCACTCATTACAATCCACTGGAAAGGGTTTTCTTTGTACATTAAATAATTTCCATGGGGTGGAGCTTCTTGTTTTTCATTTTGTTCCAAGAGAAAAACTTAGCAATAATAGACAATTGTGCCTTTTGTAAGGTTGTGAGCCCCAACCAATATAGTAATAAATTATAGAAGGTCAAAACTTCTTTTCACATGCCTCTAATATTAATGCATTTTATGAGGTAGAAGAGAAAAACACTGACCTCCTCTAGTACAGATACACAAAACAAATAATTACAGCAGAAGTTGTGTGACAAAAATACAGATTTTTAACTGGGAGGAGAGATTGTACCAGGCAAGTCATGTGGGAACTTCCTAACACAGCTATGTCACCACGATGAGGGACACACTTTCTCTTCTATATGACAGAACAGTGCATACTGAATGTGATACAGTAGGCTTGGGTACGACACAAATAATCACTACTGTTTTCTGTTGACTTTTCTAGCTTAAGTCACCATTTTCTCTATTATCAATTTACCTAATATTTTAGCAAGGATGTTCTTTATTGTCACTTAATGTTTACCAGGTAGCCCTTGATTATGATTAAATAGACACGAAAGCTCACTAGCAGTTCTTATGTAGAGTCATCTATTGCTACAATAAATATTACTGGATATTCTACATGACCTAGCTATAGAAAATAGCATTTAATATTGAGGGTAAAGGCTAACAGCACTTTACTTCTACTGCATTCCAATTTCCTGTGTTATAAAGCACATCAATGAAATATGCACACCTCTACAGAACTCTGAATTCTCAATACACTCAGGCCTCACTTAGCTCCTACACACTGAAGCCAAGAAGATTTTGTTTCCTTATTGTAAAGCATGGCTGTTCTAGGCCCTTTTACAAACTCTACCACCTTGAATGAACCAAGATTAGAACAGCTAGTACAGTTACACTGAGGCTTTTATCAGCAATGCCATTTAACACATTTTAAAGCCACATTTAAAGAACCTGGAGGTTATGACACAAAGTGACAAATCTGAGCATAGAGTTGGACAAAACTCTGGCTTACTGTGCCAAAACAGGGAGTTGTGCCTGGTGAATACAGAAGCTCAACTTCCTGGATTTTTCCAAGGAGTGTGAAGGCTCTTTCTGAAGTTATCTTGTTTGACACGTATTATCTATATGGCATAATGGTTTCTGTAGCCACCAAAGAAGCCTGTGAGGCTTGAAACTTCCATGCCAACCCTTTCAACAACTTCCTGTTGCTTCTTCCTGCCTACAGCCTGTACCAGCTGCTAAATCACCACAAAATGAAAGAACAGTTAAGACTGTTTGGGGCATTTCTTGTGGTTGGTTTCAATCAAAAGGTAACATTTTCCAGTGTGGTGATTTGAAGAACTGAACTCTGAAACTATTTTAGTAATTTAGGGATAGAAAAAATAGTTCCAGTTAGAAATGCACCAGCTCTGTTTATTACACCACAGTCAAGAAATGTCAAATATAACAGTGTTGAACATTTCTCTATACACATGTCTATGTGTTCTTATAAAGTAAAGAAACATCAGAGTATATAGGTGTGATAAATTGAATACTTGTTAATAAAGTATTGTATTCTAAATATTTTAGCAAACTAACGTTTTCTCTCAATAATTTCATGGACTTGGTATAACCCAGTAGAGTTCCTATCTCCTTGTGTTTTTAGTAAACATAACTATTATTAAATCTTTTGCTATAATGAAAGTTATCTATTTTTAGGGTTGCTTTTGCTTCTTTGTTTGGTTTGCTTTTAGAAACAAGACTTCACTGTAGCGACCAGACCAGTGTGGAACTCACTGAACAGCCAGCATTGGCCCGAAGCTCACAATCTTCCTGCTTCAGCCTACTCAATGCTGGGACTGCAAATATGAGCTACCACACCTAGCATTATTCTGGTTTTAAAGAAGGGATGTTTTCTATTAGAATATTGTTTACTAATTTCAAGCACATATTTTAGTTTAGTGTATAGATGCATTATTCTCATTATTATTAATTAACTGCTATTATTAAAGAGTGGAATTGTTTATTTGGGGATTTGAGATTTTATTAGTGTTGTCAAGTACTTTAGACTCTTAAATATTCATTTAATCATTTGTAATATATTAAAGTTGGTTAAAAGTTTTTCTAAAACAATTGTCAGCCTAGTTTTATAAAAACCTGTTTCAAAAATTAATTTATTACAGTAAAAGAAGTGCTTTTAATAGAGAGATGAAAATGGGGGAAAGGGGAATTCAGAGGGAGAAAATGTCAAGTGAATTGATATGATTTGTTAAATTAAATATGGATTCATAGAACTCATATTCACTGATTTACACAATATATTCATACTGACACTGAAAATATGTTCTAAAAATCTCCAAATAAAAGTCCTATATCCATGAAGACATTTTTATCTTTAAAAAGTAAAAGTTATCCACATAATAATAGAATTTTATGACTTTTCTGCTAGCTACTCTACATTTTTGACAGGAAAACATGAAAGATTTTAATCTATGAAAGTTCTAAAGAAAACTACATTCAATCTTGCTACTTCCAAGAATGTTTATATTTAAGCTGCTAGTTAACATTGCCTATGAATATAACATGCATTCTTTTGTTTTAAGTTCATGTTGAGGTCATTGAATGTTAGCCCATTAAATTTATGGCTCCATGCTGCTCTTGAGCTATGTCACTAAATTGTTTAAATTTAGCAGATCAAATATTTCTAAAACCAAGTTTTAATCTTTTTTAAGTTGGGAAATATAATACAGAGAAAATGCACTAGTTCTTGGGATTTGGAATTATATTATTTTTAAAAGTTACCTCAAATTCATGTATCATAAAGACACAAGTTACACCTTCAGCGGTACTTGAAGGTTTAGCATCTGTGGATGACAATGCATTATCTAGCATAGGACAACACCTAACGTGAAAAGTTTCAGTCAGAAAATATGTATGCTACGATTTGTATGTAAGTCAATTTAATATAAGAAATTAAAAGTGTTTATTCATTAATCCTGAGTTGTTTAGGATTACTCTGTCACAAAGCCTATTAATGTTAGTGAATTCTCCTTTAGTCTTATGTATTTCACATGCATATAAGCTTTTTGTTCCTGCCTTTGAAAGAAGTCTGTTTTATTGCTTTCACAAAAATTCAGTCATAGCTCAAGTTATTTTAACAAATGTTTATTTTCCCTGTTTTTAAAAATGTGGTTCCAAGGTAAAGATTTTACATCACAGAGAAAATGGAGGAAAATTGAGCGAATCCTTTCATTTCCCTTTGTAGCCTGCTACTGATGATGAAAAACAAGGGAACGCATGTAATTGGTAAAATAAACCCCATGGGAAGTCTCAAGCACCTCAAACAGAGGGATATTCTTAGTTGTAAATAGCTCAATTTTATTTCTAGAACCTAAAATATGTATTCCTGCCATCCCACCCCAATCTTGCTTCCATTTCAATACTTCAGCCTTATCAGAATAAACAAGTGATTGTCAGAAAGAAAACCCAGCCAAGGTTTGGGGGCTGCTGCCACTCGCCTGTTTTTGCACAATTCTATGCCAATAGCTGTTGGAAAGGAGGAATAAAGAAAGGTCTGCCACTGTGTGGTATGGTAGTAAAGGGGCGCAGGGGTATCCCTTCAATCTCTGGGCTCTGCTTCTTTCTCATTCTGCATCTTCAGAAAAGAGATGCTCTTCATTCACAAAACAAAACAAGAAAAGCTCTATAATTATTTTTGGCTCAGCTCCATTGAAATTCGTTCTCCTGGAAGCATCTCTGTTTTAGATTAAAACAATGCTTACAATATTCACTTTCTGGTCTTACATTCTTTTTTTCAGTATTCCTGCACACCACCCATCCCCAAACAACCCACCCACCCCCATTTTCCTCTGGTACTCTTTATTTTTCATTGGTTTTGTTTCTCTCTCTCTCTCTCTCTCTCTCTCTCTCTCTCTCTCTCTCTCTCTCTCTCTCTCTCTCTCTCCCCTCACTTGCCTGTCTCTCTTTCCCTCTCTGTCTCTCGCCTGCCCCCCACCTCTTTCTCCTATTTGCAATATTTTTCCTCTATCATACTATATAAAGTTGGGCTCAGAGGCTGCTAATGCTAATGTCTCTCAGTACCTACTGTAGATCTCTGTGTTTATTGTTCACTGAACAATCTGTCCCCTCTTCCAGCCTTGAAACCCCCACATTCACACTTGATGTCCCTGCAAACTTCAAGATAGTTGGTCTGTGACATGATATTTTTAATCAAAACCAAAACAAAACAAAACACCAAAACACAACACCAAAACAAAAATCAAATCAGTTCTCTTGCATGCTATTAATAAAATTAGAAAGAATTTACTTTCCTATATATCTCTCTCTTCTATATCTAATCCACAAAAGATGGGTGAAGTATTTTTGGATCATAGTAGGTGGCAGTTATTAACTTCTAGCAACAAATACTTGAAAAATCCCTTCCATGACTTAGTTGTAAGGACTTAAACATATTTTTTTTATCATTAACTTTAACTCTTTTTCTCCTATTGAGATAAAAACTTTTATCACTTTTTTTGTTGTTAGGAGAAAGTAATTTTAACAGATAAAATTTGTGCATCTGTTCTTAATAAGGTTGTCTGAGTTGTGAAATGTTGTCTTCTCTCTTATCTTTCCTTAAATAGTGAGTTCTTTGGGTCCTCATATGAGACACAGATTTTATTTGAAGTGACATATTTTATGGAATTTCAGTTTCTTGGGTTTTTCAGTTATTGGTGACCATAGGCACAATATGCTGATTAAACCTTTCTCTTAAAAGAGGTGGATTTCATACCTAGTTTCACCACCATTAATGAGTTTTGCTGTTTCTCATTCTCTAATTGCAATAATTAATTTGGTTCATTTCAAATTCTCAGCACCATCATCCATGAAGTGTGCACCCTACTTAGAGGTACACCCTACTCCTGTGAACAGAGGTTGTTTTATGTGGATACTGTTTTGTGTGGATACTAGATTCATGTGTAAGAGAGCCTTACTCTCTCTATATCAGCTTGACAAATGGAAAAGAATCCTGACAACTACCCAGATGTAAAATGTCTCCAACAGGAAAGCAATGTGTGACTGTGTATTTAGAAGAGTTTGGGGATCTATTTCTGAGACTCCATAAGAACCCTATCACTGGGTTCCACTTGGTTTATCAAACAAAGTGTGGGGGGTAATCCCTCTCATGCTCACTGCTGTTAATTACTCTGTAAACATTTAATACACATGCTTTCTTTCCTTTGCCCTTTTCAAAAGGAAAGGTGGTAATTTATATGTACTCTGCCTCTTTCTTTTCATAGTTTTATGTCTTCTCTTTCTGACTTTTTTCTTTGCAGTAGAATGGAGGTGGACATGTTTGGGAAGACAAAAATATTTACCCAGTTAATTTTTTTCATATAAAGAAACATAGGCACCTTCTACTTTGTCTTATGACCTTTGTTAAGCCACTAATGTGAAAGCTGCACTTTAATTACAAAATACTGTAAGAAGAATGCAATAGGAACACATAGCCCTTGAATATTAGCCAAATGAAAGCAAGTTTAATAGCAGGAATGGCTATGTTTGGGATCCATATGCATGCTCAACTCACACATTCAGGCAACGCAATAAAGCAGGGGAAAAACAGCTGATGCACAAAGGGACCGTCTAGACAGTGCCCCATCAGTCTGGCTAAATTTGGTGCTGGCATTCCCAATGGGATTGTAATATAATTGTTCTGGTGTCTGCGTTCATTCCCCCTGTCAAACACCATTCCAAAAACACATCCTTCTCCTCCCCCCCCAACACTTCTTCTTCCACAAATATGAAATCCAACCTATGCAATGCTAGAAAGAGCATTAGATGACTTAAGCCCAAGAAAACATACAATTCAGCAACATTGTGCTGTTTAATTTAATTATTTTTAATTCCTCTGTTAGTTAACTCCAATACAATTAATTTCAATGAATTTTAATAATTTAAGATCATGGAAAAAATTTTGATTCAAAAATAAACAACCTTAAAATATTGGGCATCATAGATGAAAGCAAATGGGCCTTCTGTTCCTTTGTACTCATTAACCTCTGTTATAAAATTTAACCGAAATCATAGATGTAAAAGTATAGAAATGGACATGGCTCATAAATTCTAATGAGGAAAAAGCTAATGAAAACAGTGTTAAGCAAAAGCATTGAAAAATGCCAATTGTATATTTTTTTCTTTCTTGAGCTTAAAGCTGCAGTAACAGTGATTTCTCTCTAAATATCTTCTGAAAACTACATTTGTGTTAATTTGTGAATGATTTCTTGTCTTTGCCTTTTAAAAGAGAATTCAAAAATATTTACCCACTTGTTTGTAATAGTTATCAATTAATATTTCTAAATATTCTAATTTAAGACATCAAGACAATCATTATTTAAAGAATAAAATCAAATGCACATCATTAAAATGAATAATGCATAGATTATTGATAAAATGTTCATAATGTAAAAACTTCCACAATACTAAAATTAAAACTGTGAGATTCCCTACCACCACCACCACCCAGGAAAATACAGAATTGAGTACTGTGACATAATCTAACTATTCTATTTTAACATGTTACCTACAGGCACTATTGTGATGTTTACAGTAACTAAGAAACCTGTTTTTTAACACCATATTTTTAATACCCAGAACAATTAACTTAGGAAATAAGTTGGACTGTTGTGTTCTGTGATCTGAGAGGGGGTCTGGGATTTGCATTTCTGATTTGGGGCTTGAATAACACTTTCCTGGTGCTATGAACAGAGTTGCCTCCAAACTTCCTAGCAGCTTGGAGACATCAGATTAGGATACCATGTACATGAAGCAAGTGTGCCAACCTCATCAGGGACCACTCCAACCTGGAGGTAAAATCAAGAAAGTACTTCAGGATCTAGACCCTGGCTTTATCCAGTATCAGGAAGCCAAGAGGAAAACATCCCCATCAACCCCTGACACAGGCAAGAAATGGTGCAAGACACAAGGCCTCAATTCACACAAAGACAGCACAAGCCCCATGGCAAAGCACAGTGACAGCAGCCCAGACATACCCAAATAGAAGTGATCTAAAACCCTCATGTAAAACAGAAAGGTTAAATGTATGATTAAGAGACTATATCTTTCCATCTTTTAGTCGAAAAGCCCACAAATAGTGACTCTGGATTTTTCCTGCTTTGTATAAAATTCTCATTCTGAATCTGCACCTGGGCACTAGGAGTATGGTAATTAACAAAGTCAACAACACAATATTTTAACAGAATATCCACCTGCGGCTGGTTCATTGCTTATAATTGTTTTATTCTTCACCTTATTTTTTTTTCGGGCACGTACTGGTGGGAAGTGAAAGAAAGGCATACTGTAGGCCTCTCTGAGATGAAACACTGTAGCCAAATCTGAGTTTTATACTTGGTTTTCAAACTATTGAATAATATCCTCTGAGACCTCTTAGGTCTTAACTGGATTAAAATGAATATATTTGTGCTCCAGCTCTTCAGTTAGCTAATGTGCATGTGAATTGACACGGCAAGGGAGCCACGCTGAGACTGGATGCAGGAGACAGGCTGGGTGTAGCTGTGTGAAGGAGTGTGCAGGCCAGGGCAGGCTGCCTCTGTCCAATGACAAAATAAAAATGAGCAGGCCTTGGGGTCTAGCATATTTTGTCGGGGCCACAAGAGCAGCTGAGCTGAGAGATGGGGGAGGGAAAGGGGTGGTGGTAAGAGGAGAATGTGGTGTGTGTGTGTGTGTGTGTGTGTGTGTGTGTGATGGATGTGTCTGTGTCTGTGTGTGGTTGGGTGTTGGCTCTTAGTTTTGAGCTATGGTTGAGCTTTTTTTTTTTTTTTTTTTTTTTTTGTTTCCCAGCATAAACAGCACTGAGTTTCAGTTCAGGGTGGAGTGCTTGCAAAGGGAATGTCATCCCAGTTTCTCCTTCTGGCCCTTCCCTGTGGTTGCTGCACAGAACACTGTGGCTGGGAAGAAGGAGTGGGGGGAGAAGCAAGAGACGGGGGTCTGTCTGCAGCTGCCCCTCTCACACTTGAATAAAAGAACTTTTTTTTCAGGGGTAGGGAAGCTGTGAATACCTTTCCCAATAAGAGATGAGGCATATTGAAAACTATATTAAATTACCCTGATTAACAATTTAGCCACGAACAGGGGAGCTTTGGGAGATCTCTATAGGCAGGACTGGGGGCTATTCATGCCAGCAGCTAAGAGGTCGAAAGGTTTCTGAAGTTCACAGGCTCAGAGCCTTTGTTATGCTAACAGACAATCTCAAATCAGCTGCCTAGTGGAGTGTGAAATATAAATGATTCCTTGAGAACTTCCAGTAAGTTGTCACTCTTGCTCTCCAAATACCAGGACAGGCTGCTAATTTTTAGCAGGCCCTTTTGCAACATTGCTATCCCTAAATGAATGCCTTTGTAGTTCAAATAATCTTTTCCAGGGAGCTGTCCTATCATCATAGTCCAAATGCATCTTGGTTTTGACTATTAAATGAAAATCAGGGCTCAGCCGTGCTTGACTTTTCCAAGCAGCCGATGTTTGGGATGGGTGGAGGCTGCTCTCGTGCACAAGAAGTTAGCACCCACTGCAGGAGGGCCAGGGCATTAATAACAACCACAGCCAGGGCTATCCCAACTCCCACCCCCATCCCTACCCCTCCTAGGAACAAAGCTCCTGGAGAGATTTACAGGGGGCTTCCCTCGGGCTGGACTACCTTTCTCTTTCAGTTATACCAACCCTTCTCTGATTTATGGACCCTCTGTCCAAGAGGACAGCCACTGACCTGTTAGCATCCGACTGGTCACTTTGAAGCAGCAACCTTAGGGATGAATATATTCAGTCTTCAAGGCAGATGAGGCCAAGAGGACGAGGACAAGGTGTATGTCCTTAGTATCAGAAGCCTATGGACATTTTTTTTTCATTTCCCCCATAATGTTAAAAGCACGGCTCTGATCTTGGGTGGAATCTGAGTATGTCAAGAGAAACGTCTTAGCTCTTCAAGTCTGAATTCAGAGTTCTGAAAGTAAGGGAAAACACCACCAATGCAAACCCCAAATAAGCTCTGGACTGATGATGAAAATATACTAGGGAGAGTGTGGCCAAATCAAGCGAGCAAGTAAGAGAGGACATAGCCAATTTATAGAAATGAAGAAAACACAAAAGAAAGGATAGACCAAAAGCTGCTGGGCTCCCATCTGCATCAGCTTGCACTGAGAAGTGAGAACAACAACCTATCCCTTACACATTTCAGGAGAGTATTTCTGACTTCACGTTCTCAACTTCTAGCTGAAACACTAAAAGGTCCTTAACATCTCTGCATTCTCCAAACAGGGCAAACTTTATTTGTGAGGCAACAAATGGGGGAAAAAAACAAATGAATTGTATCTCCTAATATATTCTCACAGTTAGTTGGTAAATATGAGAACACATGAGCAATAAATTGAACCCATTCTCATGTAACTTATAAAGAGATCTATTCATGCAAAAAAAAAAAAAAAAAAAAAAAAGAAAACCGAGAGCCTTGAGTGTGCCTCACCTTCTTGTTCTAACTACAACAATTTCTAACTATAGACACTAGTGTAAGCAAACACTTCTTCTTACAAGGTAACTAGGACTTAGGACTATATATTAAAACATGAATTATAAAATTATATGAAAGTTTCTGCATTCACCAGCTTAGAATTTATCTAGCTACAGATATACTTTATAAAAATAATCAGGATACAATGTCCACTTGGAAAGAACCCTGAGATTAAATTCAGAGAATTTAGTCACTACAGCACAAGTGTTTTAGATTATCACTTATTGTTCAAATCCATTTTTTATTTCAATTTTATAAGCTTGTAGTTAACATTGTTTAGGAAAATTAGTTCAGGCTATTAACATTGAAGGGGTAAAAGTTTACAGTTTCTTCAGTTTAAAATCAGGATTGGACAAGAATTTCTTATTGGCCTGCTCACACGCTTCTCAGGGGGACATAGACAACTTGTCCTCCTGATTTCAGAGACAGCTATGGACTTCCGAATATACAAAAGGGAGGGGACATGATCGATGAAAGTTCAGCAGATGCACTTAAACTCAATTTATATTCTCTTCCTATTAAAAAGAAAAGGAAATCCCTCACATTAAAATTAAACTGTACAGTGTCTACCTGCTGTTGACACATGCTGGACATTCAGAGGATAAATACTCGCCCTGCGCTTTCCAAATTCTTACTTCACCACTTCCATGTTTCCTCCTGTCCCCTCTCTTTAACACATCAAAATAGGGGAGGTCGTGCTTTTGTGTTAGAGCTGCAGAGACAACATTTGAGAATGTGGAGAGCAGTGAATGCCTGCTCCACTTTTGGGAGGGTGGTTTGTTTCTCCCTCTGCGGTTTTTTTCTTTTTCCTTTCGTTTTGCTCACCTTAAACTCTAGCCACTTGAAGAAAAGCAATGGTCGAAATGAAAAGTTAGGACGAATTGCATCAAACCTGTGTTTTGCTGGAAAATGAGCAGGATGAACACAGTGTGGGGACATCACAGAGCCCCAGCATCGCTTCGTACACAGATAAATAAACAGGAAATTTACAAAGCTATACACTTATCTAAACATATATGATCTGAGAGAAAGAGAATTCCTATTTTTACAAAAGTTTCAAAGTCCCCATGTCACTGTGGTGGGGCATCTGAATGTGTGTGTTTGTGTGCGTGCATGCGAGAGTATGTCTGGGGAGAAAACAGACAGACGGGGGAGGAGGCAGGGCAGATAACTTTGCTGACATATTAATCCTTTAGATAGCAGCAAATGAATGGTCCAAATAGACTTTTGTTTCCCTGAACAGGTTCTGTGCAGGTCTCTTACAAGCTGTGGCATATGCTTCATTTATATGTATATTTGTTTAGGACGGTAGAGAATAATAGGTATAGTTTGTCTATAGCCATCATTATTTAAAGTCCAAAGAGGTTACAACTTTCTCTCTACCCCAAACACAAATACAAAGGTCTTTTGAATATGCCTCTTGCTTTAGGTTGAGGGTCAATTAAAAATAAAGATAATATTTCAGCTATTGAGCCTTAGCAGAAGAAAGAATGAATCTACAAAACAGACTGACTCCAAGATGGCTGCCTCTTCCTTCTTTCCCCTCCCAACAGCCTGTTTTCTACATAGAAGTTAATGTAATATTTTGTTTGGGAACCACATTGTAGATCATTAGCAAATGAAGCAGCCTCTCTGAGGTACCAGCATCTGCCTGCAGTATTCTCTCAGTGGCATGGAGGTGTGGAGAGATTAAAATGCAAGCATTCAAATGCATTAGGTTTATGCAGAGTGGCTAGACTCACACACATACATACACTTGAATGTGTGAACACTACACACAGTTGCAAAAAATAGCAAAGGCCCAACGCTTTCTTAATTTTCAGGATGGAAGGTAAAGGAGGGCCTGAATACCTTTTCCCAAAGGTTAACAAAGGCCCTATTCACGGCCTGTTGGATTTTTTAAAGAAGATGTATCTTACTGATGGCTCTCATTAAGCAGACTTCTGAAGTCTGGGGAGACAAGATTTCCATAAATTATCTGTCTGCTCATCTCATGCTGCTACAAAATGTAAAGATAATTTTTTTTTGCTTTTCTTTGTTTTTTTTTAAAGAGAAAATATGAAGCTGTGCAGCTTCTTGATAAACATACTAAAGGATTATGATCATTAGAAATTGCTACCGTTAATTATAATAAATATGTATTTTAATCATAATTCTCACCCATAAAGCCAAATATAAAACAATGTTGGGAATAAATAAAAATATAATTGGTCTTTTCTAGTAGTTCCCTCACAGCTGTGTAGACCAGAGTGTACTAGGTGCAAAACAGTGTGAATGGTTTAGCTCCTATAGGAAATATATTAAAAAAAAAAAAAAAAAAAAACCCACAAGCCTTTATCTAAAAGCCATCAGGGACAAGCACTCAATACAAGTTAACAAGCAGGGACTGATAAGATAACATTTATATGAGGTCAGAAGTCAAATGCCAGTCAAAGGCTTTTAACCTCTTGGGTCATAAGCAGGAATAGTTAAAAGTGAGAGGTACTTATTTATCGAATTTTAAGGCTACCTGACCATTGCCAGAGAATCACCAATGATGGAACTAATGGGGATTTATAGAAAAAGAACTTTGTAGCTATTCAAAGAAAATTAACCTACAAACCCACAATTCTTCACTTGGCAGGAAAGAAAGAAAACAAAAACATCCTTGTTTCGGAGGAAAAAAATCAACCCACTGATCCAAACAGATTTAATAACAAACAAAAAAATCCTCTGCTATAAACAAATTACAACTAATATACAGACTTACTAAAATATAGTAAAAGATGCATTTTTAACAAATTCTGTATTAATATTCTTAATAGCCAAAAATTCCATAATTTCCTTCCTGCTTTTGTTCTTGTTCTTTTGTAAACCTTCAGACCCAATAAATCAGAATATAATGCCAGTCTTACAATGCTCATGTCCCTAGAATGCCATCATTCACAAATTTAAAATTATAAATATTCTAATAGCAATAATTTTAAAACATCAAAAAATTGAAACTGCTTAATTAAATTTTTATCTCAATCTATCCAGACAAGCTCATGTTTTCTTTTATTTCCTGCAGGAATATTTTTCTTTGTTTTGATCTCTCTCTCTCTCTCTCTCTCTCTCTCTCTCTCTCTCTCTCTCTCTCTCTCTCTCTCTCTCTCCCTCTTCTCCCTCTCCCTCTCCTTCTCCCTCTCCCTCTTTAGGTTTAATTCCAAACTCCCAAGCAGTTTCTAGTCCTTGAGTCTACGCTCGCTTATATTTTCAAAGCACACCCCCTCTTTTCTTTTACAATAGAAAAAAGCAGATCTAGATATTCCTTTCCAAAGAGAGAAGAAGGACTGTTGTTAGGCCCGCTAAGGCCCACTGTTTCTTTAAACAGAGTCCACAATACACTAGGCGAACATTGTGGATTTAAAATGCTTTTAAATATTTATCACTAGTATTTTATCATCATATTCAAATGACACCTGGAGTGCACTCACCTTTATTGACAATCTCTGTTCTGAAAGTCCATTTGCTTCCTTAAAGCCCCCCAAGCAGAACAAGGACTACCCGTTTTCATTCAGTTAATGTTTAGTAAAAAACCAAGCAACCTTAATCAGCATGCTGATTGCATCGTCAACTAACAAATAATTTACTACTCTGAGCATTGCATTCCATTAAAAGCTCATTAAATTTTCTGTTCTCCAATGGGAGGTTTAGCTTTTGAACTGCATGCTTTTGCTTCGAATGATCATTTATTCAATTTTTATAAAATGTACCACCCCACCCTGAAGTATAGGTGAGCATTTCAATACCTATAGACTGTCAACATGCAGAAACACAGCCCAGGCTTTGATAACATTTGATTTGATTTACAAAATCGTATTAATAAAAACCTTGCACAATTGCTTGTACTTTCAGGACTCTGAAATACCTAAACTATATCTGTGGTCATTAGTAACCGAAACATAGCTTCAAAAATAATAATACCTAATTTAAAATTTCAAATCCTCTTTTAAAGTTTAAATTTTCTTTCCCATATATTATAGTTATTGTTGTATTTATTATATTATCCTCATATATAATTGTTGTATACTGGTTCAAAGGTGGTGATGACACTACAAAGCTATTTAATGACAAACTTTAGCAGGGTAGCCAGTTATCCGAAGAAATCTACATTTTTCTGGGGTTTGCACGTTTCCTACAGATCTCTAGTCCCTGGATTATTTTTATGGCCAGACTCATCAGGAAAAGGGTATATTTATTATTTTTAATTTAGAGAAATGTAGAAAATATTAGGCCACAAATTAACATGCATCTTTGGATTGCTAATTGTGCTCATTGCAAATTTGGGTCATTTTGCATGAGTGACTCTAATGTGGGGCTGAGATTGCCGTGCAGCTCAGTGGATTCCTGATTCCCCTCGCTAATCCTGAACTCAGTGATTGTGTCAGGTGCAGTTCTGTATGCTCTAGCAGCTGGCTCATCCTCATCAATGCAAATAAGGCAACTCCTACAATCAGAGCCTCGTGAGTGTGAGGCCTGATTGCTGAGGGCAGGGGAAAGCACTACACAGACTCTCACTTTCAAATCACGCTAAGTGACAAGACAACTGCAGTGTCCTTCCAGTTCAAAATCAACCTTTGGAAAACAAAACAAGAAGATGCTGGCTGCAAAGAAGAGGAGAGCCCCAGTGTTGCGGAAGTGAACTTGTTCGGAGGGTCTTTATTTAGATACAGATATAATGTAAAGTGCATTTCAACAAATAATTGTTTGGCTCCCCTTCTGGGCAGGCTTTGTTTTCAGAGCTGCAGGGGTATGTGAAGGTAAGAAAGAGCAGGACCTGTCTCCAAGAAACCCTATGGTTTGGCTGCAGAAAACTGTAATGATACAGATAATAGCAGAACTGTTATTAAGGAGCAGTCACTAAAATCTTAAATGAAAATCAAAAATCATGTTTTCAAGGGAACTATATATATAGAGCGAATCACCGTGGAGAAGTTAAGAGCAAGGTTTTGGAAGCTTCAGGTTCAAATCCCAGTCTTGTTTGCTACTTGATCAAATTTCTTCACCTTTCTAAACTACGGCATCACCTGCCCCCATACCTACTGCCCAGGGACCTTAGAGAATGGAATGGCATGACATAAGCAGCATGCCATCTGTTCAGCACCTAGTAAGTGTTCAGTATGTCACTTGTGGTTGTTATTTCCTCCTTAGCTCACAAAAGACAGGCGCAGTACAGAAACGACAATGTACCACTGTTTGAAAGACATTCATGTGATCTTGCTCGAAATTCCCATGTCGCATGTAGCACTTACCCTGTGGAAGGAAAATACTGTGAACGCTAAAAGCCCTGTGTCTCTCAGTGGTTTGGCCAGTCCTGGCAACTCAGAGCATAAAGGAGAGAACACAAAATCCCTGTGTTTTCCCTTTTCTTCTTCTCCAAACAAGTGTGCAGACTCCCCTGCCCTTCAGCCCCACCCTCTTTATTTTACTGCCTGATCTATAAAGGGGATTAACAGCAGCATGCAGCTTTGGCATGGAGCAGATTCTGGGTGAGGACCTGCCGGTGGAGTTTAATGAACACAGTTTCCTAGGATTGTGAGTGCATATTTCTAGGTGCACGCTGGGCTCCAGCACTGGCTCTTGAGACAGATGAGCAAACCTTTGATCAGACCTTTTCTCTCATCTGTAATTTGCACTCTTTAGATTCAGATTCTAGATATCTCCCCCTGGTCCCCAAAGTTGAAATGCAAGATGGAGATAACACCATTGTTGAGTATAAAAAGTACCTCTGGGCAGCAACAGATCTGCTTTCTCTGTAGAAAGCATGGCTGATAGGGGAATCTGTGGTTGGCATTTTTCCCCCCTTTGAGAGTAGGATGGAGGTAGTTAACCTTCCTAGGGGAGGTTGGGCCTAGACAACATCATAGACACCATATCCCCCCTGGAGTTACCAAACAATAAAGCTGCTTCCTCTGCCAAACACAAAGAATGGTCTGTGATTGGATATTAGCAAACAGTGAACCATAGAAACAAGAAAGGAAAGGAGGGAAGGAAGAAGGAAAATTATATCAAGAGAAAAAGCATAAAATAAGATTTCTTTTCTCCTGTCATTTGCCACAGAGATGGCAGCCATGCAGTCCTGCCTTGCTTCCTGCCTGTGCCAGGCAAGAAATGAAGAGGTGGAGAAGGGATTTTGATGTCATGCCAAGCAGGTCACTGGTGAGTCATGAGGTCTTCTGGAAATAGCAAAGATTTTAATACTTGGGATAGGGAGAGCCTGCAGAAGACGGGAAGGAGTTTGATCTTTTGCCTTTCTGCTCAGGACCCTTCTCCTTCTCTTTCTAATAGGATTAACAGATATTTTCCTAAGCAGAAATCAAAATGTGTCAAATCATCTGAGACAGTCAATTTGCTCACAATGCCCACATTCCACAGTACACACGCAGCACTATTCAAAACCGGCTTCATTTCAAGAGACACAAAGCAGCTGAGAGGTAAACATTTACCTTCATAGTCTTACCCTCCTTTCAGTCTGTTTAATTTTTCTCAGTGATTTCCCCTCCTCTTTCCTGCCCCCCCAAACAATCCCCATCGCAACTCTGCTTCAAAACATCTAGTACAAAAAGACATGACTTCCTGGGAGGATTTGTACTCTGTGGTCCTGATGATACAATGTGTGTTCTCCTTCATCTTTGGAAACTCTGAAACTGTGCTTGCACATCCTGCCTCATGGCCCAGGGGTCCTTACTTTGCATCACTCACAAATCCTCCTGTAACACCCACAAAGGTCACGTCTACCTCTTCTGTCCATCTCATCTCAGTTGTCCAAACTCATTGCCCACCCTGCCTCTGCACTCTTTTGTTACTGCTGTCATGACTACTATTCTTTTCTCCACAAGCAGGACCTCTTCAGCCTCTCTGGGGGAGGCATTAAGTTGCTTACTTTGCCCTACCTTAACTGCCTGTCCTTCCAACTCCTCAGACAAGTGTCACCTTGGGACAATAAATGATGGTAGTTAGAGTGGGGTCTCAACTTCACATGGTTGGCATTCCCCAAAAAAAAAAATCAAATTTGTTTTTCATCCCTTCCCACCTTTCTTCGTTCTCATTGAGACTTTGTAAGATAGCACCAACTAGATGGTTCAATATAAACACAAACAATAGCCATGGGTTGTTTTATTTTTTTTTATATTAAATAGTAAGTACCTAGCAAGCAGAATGAAGTTCAGAATCTGTTTTTTTGTTTGTTTGTTTATTTTTTGCTTGTTTGTTTTGGTCGTTTTTGTTTTGTTTGGCTTTGTTTTTGGATGTCCTACACTCATTTCTATAGCAACGTCACTGTTATTGATACATGCCAGCTACCTGTTTAACCATGATGTCCCACCTTCCTATGACACCAAAAGTAGTGTATCTGTCCGTTTTACCTGAAAGCTCTACCCATCATCTCCTATCTGACTTGTTAACACCCTGCCCATGTGCCCTCTGGGAGATAGAGCCAAATCTTCATAGAGCAGCACTCTTCCCTCTTTCCCTCCTCTCTTCAGTCAACTATTAGAGTTGGATTTCTATTCTGCAGATGGCTGTTGTCTTACTGAACAACCACACCTCGAGTCATGGGACATAAAGAACTTACCTCTTCTATTCCGCTTCTCTAGCAACAACAACCCCCACCCAGGGAGGTTAGTGAGTGAAGTATATGTCCCAACCTCCTTAGCCTGAGAAAGCTGCTTTTGACTCACATGTTTCTCCCATTTTCATTTAGATCTGATAGTGATTTTTAGGCTTTCCTTGATTAGAAGTTTTGATATATTAACCTAAAGACTCACTTAGTAAAAAAAAAAAATCATAGCAAGATGAATTGTGAAGTTAGAGGTTAAGAAGTATCACCTTATATTTGAGTGAATAAATCATTTCATTTACTTTTCTGTTTCTAAGCTGCTCTAGAATTGGAACAAATACCTTGGAATTGCTACCCTGAACACAGTGGATTCAGTGCTACTTCTAAAAACATTTAAAGCACTAACAAATTGTTTACTGTGTAAGTTGGCATTGGCTTGGAAATGAGTTGGTATGCTACATGTGTTTATATTTAGCTTTTGAGCCATTCTTATTATTTTGGCTCTTATCCATGCAGGGTGTTTATCTTCAAAGAATCATTACACCACAGCAAACATCCTACTTCATATGTTAACATTTTTCTTAAAACCATACCTTTTTCTCAATCCTATCACTTTGGCATTGAATATTTTCTCCTGATAAGGCAAATGACACTTTAGCCTTAGTTAATGTAAAACAGGGAAGTGTTAATCTCATTTTCAACATGTCATCTCTTCCAGGTGGGGTATTAATACGTAAAATCCCCTGCTGGCAGACTCAACAGAATCCTTCTAGCTGTGAAGGGAAGTCCAAACCTGGTAATTTTTGCATTCCTTTATTGAATGTGCTCAGATCTGCTTCATTCACTGAAAAAGATGTATCCATAGCAAAATGAATATAGAGAAACACAGAGATGTTTGCAAGCTATTGACTATACTAGCTTATTTTAAAGTATTCGTACACTACAAACATTTGCGTTTGTTTAATGATAAATAGAAACCAAGTAAAGTATATTGAAAAGAATGTCTGTGTTGTATAAATTTAAAGTCTAGTTCTCTGGTCCAACATCACATTTGCTTCATTCAATTACATTATTTTTATTTTTGACAGGATCTCATGTAGCTCAGGTAAGCCTTGAATTCACTATGTAAGGATGACTTTAAGCTTTTGACCTCCATGCCTCCACCTTAGAAATGCTAGAACTATAGGCATGGACAACCATGCCTGGTTTAGGAGCTACTGAGGTGAAATTCAGATCCTGATGCATGCTAAGCAAGTCAACTGAGCTACATTCCCAGTCCTCGTTTAGTTTTTCTTTTTAATGTAGTAATTCTAAAGAGCTAAACAAGGGCATTTCACAATTCTCAGTTATATTCCCAGTTATGCATTTTATTCAGAAGCCCAGTCTAGTCAGATCACCTAACTGTATCTTGGCATCATGACATCCAACCCAGAGGCCTTACCCAGGGTGTTTACCCTGTGCCTGGTTCCAGTCAGGTAAGTGACAACTGTCATCCCCCATTCCATACCATCAAAGAAGTTCCCTTTTACAACAGGTGGAGCCCATCACAGAGATCTACAGCTAGTCAATAATGCCCAACCACAATTAATATATTTACAGGATAACTCCTGTACCCATATCTCAGGGAACATCTCAGAAGAGGAGACAGAAAGACTGTAAGAGCCCAAGGAACCAGAAGTCTGTTGTGAAATTGTGGCTTCTATATATAACCACAAAGCTTCACCCACGATATCTCAACAACAGGGTCACCTAAGCAAGACCAGCACAAGGACAATATTAGTGGATATGACAATGTGGATAGCAGAAGTCTTGGAGCACCATGACAAGCTATGAGCAATTAATGACTGCTGAGAGGAATCTGTCTTCCATAGGGATGTTATCAATTCCTGAGTGGTCAGTCCTAAAAACATACCCTAAGTGGACTTAGAAGATTATAATTATGTATCTCGATTTGTTGTGTGTGTGTGTGTGTGTGTGTGTGTGTGTGTGTGTGTGTAAAATAATAATAATTAAGGAAAAAGAGGCCCTGGATTTGAAAGAGATAGGGTTGCGGTGGTTCAAAGAGAGGGGCAAAAATTATGCAAATAAGAACTAAATAAGACTAAATGTGGAATCATATGTTTTTTGTGAAGTAACTTATGGCACAAATGTTTATATTTTTCTGTAATGTTTAGAAATTTAAAAAAAATTTAATAAATATTCTTCATGAAAATGAGCTGATATGAGCAGTGTTCAAAAATTTTATTTGCTATATAAATGTTAGAGATGTCAAGATTTTCTATACTTCTCTTAATCTCATATAAATAATCAAAAGAGTTTTAAGGATAATTTCAAAAGAGGGCAATTAAGTGAACCAAAAAGAATTAACTAACTACAGTGAAAATAAATATTAAAACCAAGTTCTATTATTTATAATATGAATAACTGGGTTTTTATTTTTATTTTTGATTGATACCTAAAATGTACAGTTATGTTGCTGTAATGTGACTCTTCAATATGTGCATATGTAGTATGGTATTCAAACTAAGGCAAATATACATCTTCACAAACAGTTATATCTTTTTATACACATGGTGCTGCTGTCTTAACAATGATCACCCCACTGTATGATAAAACACCAGATCTTCTTTTTGCTATACCACTATAACTCAGTACCCACTAAACAACTTTCCACCTCTCTTTCTCCTCTTGTTTCACTACTGTCTGGTGACAACCATTCAACTTTTTATTTCTATGAGATTATCTTCTTCTTTGTACATTCCACACATGAATGAGGTCACATAGGACTTCCCTTTATATGCTTGGCTTATTTCATTTGATATACTGACCTCCATTTTAATCCATGTTATTGTATATCATGGAACTGTTCTCTTTCTATGGTTACATCCTACTTCACTGTGTATATGCACCACATTTTCTTTATTCATCACTTCATGGATACATAAGACTTTTGTTTTAATTTTTGGCTATTGTGAATAAAGCTATGATTTACATGGGAACCCATATTTTTCCACAACACCTCAATTTCATTTTCTTTCAATATGTACATAGTAGTGGGATTTGGAAATAACACTATAGTTCTATTTTTAACTTTTTAAAAATATTTAAAGTGTTTTTCATATTAATTGTGCTAATGTACATTCCTGCAAACTATTCAAGAGTTCACTTTTCTCCACACCTTATCTTTTGCTTTTTAAATCATGATAGTTATGAAATATGA
This sequence comes from Cricetiscus sungorus, assembly GCA_030556225.1. Lineage (NCBI taxonomy): Eukaryota > Metazoa > Chordata > Mammalia > Rodentia > Cricetidae > Cricetiscus > Cricetiscus sungorus. The sequence goes on from JANBXA010000398.1 coordinate 45,493,412, forward strand.
TATTTTAGATTTGATTTACTCTAACATAGCTTACTTTGTCTTATGTTCCTGATGGACATTTGTAAACATTCCTTTAAAATTCTATACATAGGGACTAGGGAGATGTCTCAGTCAGTAAAGTACATGGCCATTTTAACCTCTGGTAGAGAGTGTTACCTCATAGTGGATAGGAAGCAGAGAGTCATAGAAAAGAAAAAATCAGGAGACAAGATTCATACATCAAAGTCATACCTACATCGACAATGCCCATGTTCAAATGTTTCTATCATCTCCCAATAATGTGGTAAAATTATTTGTGAATTAATCCTTTCATAAAATCAGACCTACCCACTGCTTCTCCATAGCTGCACCCAAAAACCATATACACTGAAAAGCAAGTCATCAATATATAAGCCTTTGATGGGGAGAAGGGTGCATTTCATATCCAAATCATAATGTAAAAATAGATTATAAGATTTATGTGGCTTATATTCATTTAATGAAAAAGCAGTACAGACACAAAAAGGAAAACATGAAGACAGCTGTCCTTGCTAAATTTTAATGTCAATTTAACACAAGTTAGAGTCATTTGGGAAAAGTTAACTTCACTTGATTGGCCTATGGGAAACCCTCTGGGGCATTTTCTTGATTAATGGATGATGAGGGAGAGCCTAGATCACTGTGTGTAGCGCCATCCCTGGGTGGATGGCCCTGAATATATAGACAAAGAGAGCGGAACAATCCGTGTGCACAAACCAATGAGTAGCATTCCTTCCTGGCTTCTGCTTCAGTTCCTGATGCCAGGTTCCTGTCTTGATGTTCTGCCCTGACTTCCTTCAATATCATGTAGAAGCATAAAGAAAATAAACCCTTTCCTTCCCAAGTTATTGATGCTCTTGTTGTTTAATCACAGCAGTAGAAACCCTAACTAAAACAGCAGCATAGGCAAATACAATAACATTTAAATAGAATTTAAAATGGTATGCAGGTAAAACTATGGGTATTTGGTAAAACTGTGGGCATAGAGCCCCAGAGCCATGTGGTTGTGTAGAGTTTGGTGATGATCTGAGGGATGATCTGAGTGACAATGATGCCAAGGAATTGATTTTTACATGTCCTCCTACATGGCTTGCTCAGTCCTGTTTCAGGATGTGGACAGGTGTTGTTACATGTACTTTATAGGTGAAGAACATATACTGGTGCAGACACTTAGACTGTAGAGTTATATGTAAGCTCTGGGCCTGTAAAAAAAATTTTTTTTCTAAACTTCAAGTAGGGGCTTGAAAATAGTATAAAAAGGGGAAGAAAATGAGCCAAGAAAATGTGAAATGAGAAAGGGGAGTCACTGAGGAATCCAAAACTGGCAAATCTATCCACCAAAATAAACCAGGGAAAAGTGAGATGATAGGATTCTTTCTCACTCCTGTCCAAGCTACTTATAGGCACAGCACCTCTTTCTACTCATCTTTGGTCTGTACAAACTTCTCCACATATGGTTTTATAGTTATGTAATTCACTTCCTTGCCCACTGGGCCAATTCTTTATCTTTTTACCTGTTTCTTTGTTATTGCTTCTTACACTCCTTGCCAGTGTTTGTCTATCCCCAGAATGAGAGGGTGACAAAAGGAAGGGGAAAGTGGTCAGGAAGGACCAAGAAGAAGGGACACTACACAGTCAGGTCCAAATGGTTTCATTTCCCTGGTGGGCATTATTATGCATTTCCCCTTAAGCAGAGGCCATGTTATTTTCTGTGTTTAGCTTTCACCTTGTACATGGTTGAACTCATTGAAAAATATACTACTGATTTCTAGCACTGTTCATTGCAACCACGCAACTAATATTTTGTGTGATTAATTAGAAAAATCCTTCTGGAGATGGTTAACATAGTCTCAAAATTGAATTGTTCAGTGGCTGCTGACATATTTTCAAGGAAAATAATTTAGAACAATCTTAATTGAAGACATTAAGTTTTACACATGAATTGGTTTGGGATGTGATATGGAAGCTGTGAAAGAAAACCACCCATCAAAGCCATTAGGTGATATTTGTGACAATGCACCACTACTGAGTCAGGACCAGAAACCTAAACTCAGGCTATATATCCTCCACATGGTCCCTCATCCCTCAAACTCAATTCAGTTAGCACGCTTGATCATTTGGCATGTTCTCTGGTGAACTGCACTTTCCGACTCAAAGAATTTTTTTTTAATCGAGGTTGAACCCATCCTCCATAATGGCTATTGGAAGAAGAGCCATTTCCCAAGCAAGAACTTTCCAGAAACCCATAACATGTATGTGAATTTGTTACTACATAACAACATAAATAAGGCAAATCTCTTGCCATGCGGAGAGAATAGCAACAAAAAAAAAAAAAAAAAAAATGTGACAAACGCAGCTTATCTTAATCTGCAGCTACCAAAGATAAGGCTGCAGGCAGTGGAAGAAAAACATGGACACCAAGATGAACCCTTCATTGAGAGCTACTTCCTCTGGTCTTCCAGTCAGCTCAGCTACCAAACACGGGGTACTCAGTTCTTTTTAGGCATTGTGTTGGAGGTCCAAGAATGAACAAAACTGATACAAGTCCTACTTCTTGAAAAAAAAATCACTTTGGATACATGTTCTACTTTCAGATTGTAAATAATATATTCAATCAATCATATTGTGGTATGAATTTATTTAGATGAATAATCTATTTTCTTGCCTGTTATAAAAGGCTATCAGTTATCAATAGCTTAATTGTATTGTGTATTATGGGGGACAGGGCAGAAAACACAAGAAGAATGGCAAAAACAATCTTAGCATGTGGGCAATTGGGGGGCACAAAGCTATAGGACATGATACTGCAATGGCAAGCTTATAATTATGTTAGCATTGTGGATATCTCCAGGCAAGTGGGTAGAAAGAGACCAAACAGACTAAGTCTAGTGTCGAGGTCTTGGCCTGGGAATCTGTAAACTGAGCTATCTTATTAGAGAATCTAGATTTTTATCCACTTTAGCATCCCTGTGAGTTTTCCTGACTGGTATCCCTGGCTGTAGACAGATAAAGAGAGACTTCTGTGTGTTTGTTCATATTCTGTATTAAGAGCCAGAAAACCATTATTCTGTGTAAGTTTAGAAGAATTCCCATAACATTTTTCACTGAAGTACAACATTATTTAGGAAAAGAATAGGGTAACAAAAATTCTATCAGCAAAATGATCCCAGTGTTGGCAGAGACAGAACTGTTTGACTCATTACAGTAAGTCTGTTTTGCCTTAGACTCTGTTTAGGTAAGGGGATTGACCAGAGGCTCTCACACAGGTTAAGCAAGTGCTCCACCACTGAGCTGCAGACCTGACCAGGAGGTCAGCAAGTTAGAAATAGCTTCATAATACTGTGGCTGTTTTCCTTTAGAATTGAACAATTGTTCAACATTATCCAACCACAGATTGTATTGCATGGTAACAATGATTTAAATTGCACATTATTCAAGCTGACCTTTAAGAAGAGATGTGTGGGTCTCAGTTTGCCCTTACGCACTTGGGTGATTGTGTCTAATGAGTTCACTGAGGGAGGAGACCAAGTATAAGGTTTCTGTTGTCTGAGTGATTGCATTGCTGAAATGTAATAAAATTGGGAAATTCTTCGTTTGTTTGTAAGAGCTGCTTTTCATTTCTCAGAGTTCCTGGATCTACATGTGACAGTCAGTGCTGAGTGCTCAGATGGCCAGAGCAGGTAGAATATAAGGGGCCAGCATTCCAAAAGAAAATCATAGCCAAATGCACAGTTTTTTGGGGATACTTATGGGTAAAGACTCCCAGTCTGTTTATAGGTTATTACTAGATTATTATAATATAAACTTCCCTTTGACAGCTAAAGAGGGTCCCAGATGAGCCAGGCTAAGAATAAAATTAAAAATAAAAAAAAGAACATAGAACCATAGAACTTGCCTTACCCTAATATTATCTAAGTGTTGTGGAATAGAATATTTGTTTAACTATGTAAACATGTGTTGCTTTTGTTTATGCTGCTTTTGTTTAATAATGTAATGATGTGGTGCTGTTTTACCTTGCCTGCCTAAGGCACCTGATTGGTCTAATAAAAAGCTGAATTGCCAGTAGCTAGGCAGAGGAGGGATAGGCAGGGCTGGTGGGCAGAGAGAAAAGGGAAGCCTGTCAGGGGCCAGACAGACAGACATGAAGGAAGCAGGAAAGCAGAATGGACAGTATGTAGATAAGGTAAATGAGCCTCAGGAAAGCACATAGATTAATGGAAATGGGCTCATTTACATTTAAAAAATAGGTAAAATGAAACCTAAGCTAAGGCCAAGTATTCGCAATTAATAAGTTTCAGTGACGTGCTTTGGGAGCTGGTGGTTCAAGAAAGTCTGCTCCATCTAAATTCTTTCGTTCTAGTAATGCCTATTTAATATAAAGCAGTGAACATTTATGACATTGAAAATGTATGACTGAAGACAGACAAGGTCACAGTGACAAGTAAAACACCATCCCCCCAAAGAAATCAGTAGTGGTTTAAATAAGAAATGTCCCCGCATAGTCTCAGGCATTTGAACACCTTGCACCCAGTGGCACTGTTGAAGGATGTTTAGGTGATACAGCCTTGCTGGAGGAAGTATGCTACTGGGGGTGGGGAGATTAGACCAAAAGCAAAGTCCCATTCCATTTCCAGTTCACTCCCTCTGCTTGGTGCTTATGGTTAAGGATGTGTGGTCTCTCAGCATTTTACTATAGCAGCCACGCCAGATGCATGCAGTCACATTTTCCTGCTACCATGGTCTGTCTGCAATTATAAGTTCAGGTGAACACTTCCATCTATAGATTGCCTTGGTCACATTTTATCACAGCAAGAGAAAAGTAGCTAACACAAAAGTAACTAATACTTTTTCAGAATCTAACACTAGAGTATCACGTACAGCAAAAGGAGCTTTGCAGAAGAGCAGGTATAAATCTCAAGTTGGGGAGATTATCTTATTATAGGACTGTTTTAATCACTTATGTCCTGAAAACCCAAAAACCTCCCAGGCTTGTGTGAAGATGAGGCAACAGAAGTCAGATTCTAAATGGTAAATGGGTGCTACTAATTGTTGCTGGTTGAAGAGAGAGAGAGGCTACAAGTCTAGCATCACTCCTTCCATTTCCTTGATCTTATTATAGTAGGAAGAGGGTCAGATTTTGACCTATAAGAAAATAAGTTTTGTGCTATATTAAGCTACTTAGTTTGTGGAAATTCACCATAGAAGCAAACAAAAATAATATAATTCCTTTGCTCTTTATGCTTTTATTGTAAAGGAAATAACATAATAAATATTCCAAGGTATTCACATGTCCTCATAAAGGATGTGGTGCAAATTAATAAAGTATAATAGTTAATAAATCATTATTAACTTTATTAATAAAAATTAACAAAGTATAATAAGCATTTCAGAAGTTTTCAGAGGTTTGGTTGTGAAGGAAAGACTGTTCTCTTCATAGGACTCCTTTGCTATAGATGAGGTATTGCTTTGGGTTCTAGGAATGAGACAACAAATGTACCCAGATTTGTACCAAATGATAGTGGCACAAAGGGGAAAGGCAGTGATTGCTTTTGTTCTCTCTATCTCTTCTCATTCTCCTTTTCTGCTCTGTTTTTTTCTCTTCTGTTCTTCAGCAGGAGCAGGATCAACAAGGTAATACATGGCACCAGAGGTCAGCCTCATTTTTGGCAGCCAGCTCTGCAAAATAGCTTTGCTTCCTACCTGTCTATGAGCTCGTTTCACTCACAGCCTCCACATTTTGATAACACATCTCTCAGTACTTAAGAAACAAGGCAGGGAGATTACAATGTGAAGACTAGCCAGTATACCCTGAGATTCTTCTGTGTTCTCTACCAAAATAAATTTTCTGCTTAGCTAACCAAAATAACTTTTCTTTGGAATAAAGGTCCTCATGGAAACATGGAGTAATTTAAGGAGGTGGCCTTGTGTACTGTGTCTGAGGGCTTTCCCAGAGAGGAGACTTGCTCTAGGTCAGGAAGAGTATGAAGGAGCAGGTGACATGGACATCTGACAAGAAGCTCATAGGCTACAGTATAAAGGCCACTGCACCACAGAGCTGAGTGTTCAGGGGAAGGTGGCAGTTTACCTGAATTGGGAGACATGATGGATCATATAATTTCAGGCACCAATATACATTATAAAGAAAATTAAAGAGAGTTGTAGGTGTCAAGTACAGCCTCTTTAAAAAAAAATGATGTCACACTGAGATGCAGGAAATGTATGATTTACAGAAAGTCCCTTGTGGTTATTATTAGAATACTTTGCTTTAGAAGTGAATGGCTTCAAAGTTAATCAAACAAAAGCAAGTATTACATGACAATCTTTTTCAAGGCCAAGAATACCTGGAGAATCCAGACAAAGTTAAAATTACCCTAAGGTAACAAGTTGTTAAATGACACTTTTGATCCTCATTTTTATAATGTCCTCAACCTTAAATTTGCCAAACACATATAGGAATATTTTACAGAGATTATTTCTCATATTATGAAGGTTTTTTCACACTTGAACAAATTTAGCTTGAACTTTGTCTATTTGAAAAGTTCTTAAAGTAAAATAAAGACAACAATGCTGGTTATTTATCTTCATTAGAGGTTCTTCTGTGTGGCTGTCAAAAATTGAATGAAGCCAGTACTAGTAGGAAGAAAACACAACTTTATTCAACTGGATTCCAACATTTGCCTTCTGCAGGCAGAAATTGCTGATTGTACATGAGTCTGGAAAATCAATAATCAATAAAAGGGTACTAACTTCTTTCAGGGCCTAATCAGTTACTGGAAAATAAATGTTCCTTATTTTCCAGAGGAAAGACCACTCTCTACAACTGTTTAATTGGCTTATGGACTTTAAAAGTGAGTGAAAATATTGGTTCCCTTTTCAGATAGGTCATTACAAAAGATATAGACGGTTTAGATGCTTATTTTATTGTTATTCATAAATTTTGATTGCCCAGAGTTATACCAAGCTATTTTCATTTAAGAATATAATATACATTGAGCTCATTCTCCCAGAACCCATTACCCTTCGGCCCTTCTCTATCCATTTGTTCCTTGACTTTGCTTCTACTTTCATGTTATCTGTACATATATGGTTTTAGGTTCCTATCATGTAGGAGGCACATAAATGAAGGGGAAATTGCCCTGAGGCTGGATTGTGACCTCTGAACTTTCTTCCAACCAGATGAAGATAGAAAATATGATGATTCAGTACTGCTCTGACTAAAGTATGATCATATTGGAGTTCCTATATTAGTTTACTGTAGCTGTGACCAAAAAAGAGATAGCTTAGGGGAAAAAAGATTTATTTGTTCACACTTTCAAACGACTCAGCCTTACTTGGTTCTAGTCACTTAGAATAACGTCAAAAACATTAAAAATATATACAGTGGGTCTGGTCATATCACTGTGGAAAAGGGTCTTAGATTCTTTCCTATTGCTATGACAAAGCAAGTTACAAAACATGAGATTTAGTTAGGCTTATGGTTTTCAAAAGGTTAGAGTCTGTGATGGTAGAGCAAAGGAATGAAGGAAGGAAAAGCTAGGCACCCATCACAGGATCCACTAAGTAGATATAGATCACATTGGAGATGGCTTTTGTGAGTCTTCTGAAGCCTCAAAGTCCACCCCAGTGGCACATCTCCTCCATCAAGGCCACATCTTCTAATCCTTCTAATCCTTCCCAAACAGTTCTACAAATGGGGAGTAGATATTAAAACACATAGCATTTCTGCTACAGAAATGAAGCAGCATGGAACAATATAAATGCCAGGGTATGCTTCTACTTGCTTCTTTCCTCTTTTAGGTCCTGTTTCATCTAGTTCCCACAGAAGCCTAATTCAGTGCCACCAGCTAAGAACAAACCACTCATCAGAAAAGGCTTCTGGGATGTTTCTGCAATATAGGAGTTTCCTAATCAGTTGCCTTGATTTTTATCAAAAGGCACGTGACCACATAGCCTTTCAGAATAACATATTATTTCAGATAAAGTCATTTTTAGATATGTAAATACTCAAGCAAACTGACTATACCCAGAAAAACACAGGAAATAAATAAATCCACACTCTCATACTAGCAAAACCAAAAGAAGGGAAGGAGACTCTGTCTCTCTTTCTCTCTCTCTCTCTCTCTCTCTCTCTCTCTCTCTCTCTCTCTCTCTCTCTCTGCTCTCTCTCTCTCTCTCACACACACACACACACACACACACACACACATACAATACTATCAGCACTAACAACAAAATAATAGTAATCAACAATCATTGATCATTAATATCTCTCAAGATCAATAGACTCAATTTCTCCAATAAAAAGACACAGACTAACAAAATGGATTCAAAACAGGGTCCATCTTCTGATGCTCACAAGAAACACAGTTTAATATCAAAGATAGACATTATCTCAGAGTAAAGGGTAGGGAAAAGATTTTCCATGCAAATGAGTCCAAGAAGCAAGTTGCTGTAGCTATTCTCATAACCAACAAAATAGACTTACAACAAAAATTAATCAAAAGAGATAAGGAAAGACATTTCATACTCATCAAAGGAAAAATCCAACAAGATGGCATCTCAATTCTTAATATCTTTGCCCCAAACACAAGGGCATATACATTTGTTAAAGAAACATCTCTAAAGCTTAAATCATACATCAAACCTCACACACTAATAATGGGAGACTTCAACACCCAGCTCTCACCAATAGATAGGTAATCCAAACAGAAACCAAGCAGAGAAATACTGGAGCTAACAGAAGTTATCACTCAAATGCAAACAGATATCTACAGAATGTTTTACCCAAATACAAATGAATATACCTTCCTCTCAGCACTATACAGAACATTCTCAAAAACAGAACACATAGAAGGACACAAAGCAAGTCCCAACAGATACAAGAATATTGAAATAACCTTCTACATCCTCTCAGACCACCACAGATTAAAGCTAGCTTTCAACAACAGCAGAAACAACAGAAAGCATACAAACTCATGGAAACTGAGCAACTCTCTACTGGATTATTGTGATTTAATAAGAATCAGGATAAACAATTAGGCCGAACAGAAGTTTATTAAGGGAGAAATAACTCACAACATAGGCAGATGCACGCGGCGGGTTCCAGCAGATCCTGAGCCTTCCAGCGTCCACCACCCAAAAGGGGCGGCCTGACCCTCTCCCAACCTTTTCTCTCCGCTCCCATCCGGCCCTGTCTCCGCCCCAATGGGCATGGCCTAAGCCACAGGTGCAGACAAGGTGAATATCTCGCTACACTGGATGACTACTGAGTCAAGTCAGAGATTAAAAAAAGAAATGAAAGACTTTCTATAGTTCAATAAAATGAGCACATAACATTCCCAAACTTAGGAAACACAATAAAAACCATGATAATAAAAATGTTCATAGCACTAAGTGCTACATACAGAAATTGGAGAGATCTCATATTGGCGACTTAAGGCCATACCTGAAAACTCTAGAACAAAAAGAAGAAACACATTTAAGAGGAGTAGAAGGCAGGAAATAATTAAACTGAAGGCTGAATTTAATAAAATAGGAACAAAGAGAATAATACAAAGAGAATCAATGGAACAACATGTTTGTTCTTCGAGAAAATCGACAAGATAAACAAAACTTTATCCAAACTAACTAAAAGATAGGGAAAGAATATCAAAATTAACAAAATCAGAAGCAAAAAGGAAGATATAGAAAAAAAAACACTGAAGAAGTCTAAGGAATCATACTTCAAAAATCTGTACTCCACAAAATTGGAAAATCTAAAAAGAAAAAAAAAACTATTTTGGTAATACCACTTACCAAAGTTAAACTAAGATCATATAAAAATTTAAATAAACATATTGCCCCTAAGGATATAGAAACAGTTATTAAAAATCTCTGAACAAAAACAAAAGCAAAATAAAACAAACAGAAAAGAAAAAGAAGAACCCAGGGCCAGTTGGTTTTAGAGCAGCATTTTACCACACTTTCAAAGAATAGCTAATGCCAACCCTCCTAAAATTATTCCACAAAATAGAAACAGAAGGAACATTGTCAAACTCTTTTTATGAGGCCATAGTCACCCCAAGACTCAAACCACAAAAGATTAAAACAAAGAGAGAAAATTACAGATGAATTTCCTTCATGAACATTGACCCCAAAAAATATTCAATAACATATTCTCAAACAGAATCTAAGAACACATCAAAAAAATTATCTATAGTTTTGCACAAAACTCAAGTCCAAGTGGATAAAATACCTCAACATAAAACATATACCGAACCTAAAAGTACAGAAAATGGGAAATGGTCTTGAATTCATTGCAATAGGAGATAACTTCCTGAACAGAACACCAATAGAGCACGCACTAAGATCAACAATTAATAAAAAAGACTTAAAAGACACCATCAATAGAACAAAATGAGAGCCTACAGAGTAGAAAAAGATTTTTACCAATTCCACATCTGACAGAGGGATAATACCCAAAATATATGATAATTAAACCAAATAATCTAATTAAAATGGGGTATAGATTTAAAAAGAGACATCTCAACAGAGGACTCTCAAACAGCAAAGAAACACTTAAAGAAATGTTCAACATCCTTAGCCAACAGGGAAATGCAAATCAAAATGACTCCGAGATTCCACCTTACACCTGTCAGAATGGCTAAGATCAAAGACACTAATGACAGCTAATGCTGGAGAGGATGTGAAGCAAGGAAAACATTCCTCCATTGCTGGTGGGAGTGCACACTTGTACAGTCACTTTAGAAATCAATATGGTGGTTTCTCAGAAAACTGAGAATAGATTTACTTCAAGACCCAGCTATTCCACTTCTGGACATATACTCCAAAGATACTCTATTCTGTCAAATGACACTTACTCAACTATGCTCATTTCAGATTAATTACTAATAGCCCAAAATGGTACCAACCTAGATGTCTCTTAACCAAAGAATGGATAAAAAAAAAAAACACACAATGGAATAGTACCCACCATTTTTTAAAATGACATCACGGCATTTGCAGGCTAATGTATGGAACTAGAAAAAAATCATCTTGAGTGAGAAAGCCCAGGCACAGAAATACAAGTGTGGTATGTACTCACTTATAAGTAGACATTAGCTTTGAAGAAAAGGATAATCATGCTACAAGCCACAGACCCAAAGGGGCTAAATAACAAGGAGGTCTTCCTGGTGGTGGTGGTGGTACATGGATCTCCCTGGGTAAGGGGAAGTAGAATAGATTTTGTTGGTAGACTGGGAGCAGGTGGAGATGGGAACAGGAGGAATGGGGGATAGAGGGAGAGACAACTGGAATGGGGGTGGATTTCAGAACAATAAGGTAGAAAACTCGTACAATGGAAACTCGCAGGAATCTTTGAGGGTTGGGCTGGAGAGATGGCTCAGTCATTAAAGGCTAGGCTCACAACCAAAAATATAGGGAATCTTTGAGGACGACTCTAGAGAAGACCCATAGTGATGGGGGATGTGGAGTCTGAACTGGCCATCTTCTGTAACTGGCAAGGCTTCCAGCGGTGGGATTGGGACACTAACCCAGCCATAAAACCTTTGACCAACAATTTGTTCTGCCTGCAAAATGTGCTGGGTAAAGGTGACACAGAATTTGTGGGAACAGCCAACCAATGACTGATACAATTTTAGACCCCAGACCATAGTCCAATAGAGGGAGCTGACACCTGGCATTGCCTAGATAGCCAGGAACCTATAACATGAGCTTTCTGGCCCAGCAGATCTCATGCCTCTTGAACCCCAAATAAACACATGGATGCTATATTAGTCATATTAGTTATAATACTATTGTCCGCTGGCTAGGGCTTCTTATTGGCTAGCTCTGTCATAATTACTAACCCATTTATATCAATCTAAGTATTTCCATGTGATCTTATCTTACCAGAGAAAGAGTCTGAACCTGTTACTCCTCTTGCATCCTACATGGTGACTGACTCTGCCTATCTTTCCCAGAATCTTCCTCCTTTCTTAGTCCCTCCTTTCTTGCTTCCCTATTGGCCAGCATTGCTTTACACATCAACGAATAAGAGAAACATATGTAAGAAGACATCCCCATCAGGAACCAGAAGTCAGATAGCCCAGAGACCTAGTATAGAATCAAACACAACTAGGAACTGAGAAGAGCAGATGCAGAGATCTAAGCAAACCTTAGGTGGAGCTCTTGGAATCCCTCAGACTATGGAGAGGAAGGATTTCAGGAGCCAGAGGTGTCAAGGACATCACAAAAACAAGGCTCACAGAATCAACTGAGAAGGGATCACAGGGGTTCACAGAGACTGAAGCAACAATCATGGAGGCTGCATGGGTCTGCATACATGTGACAGTTGGGTAGCTTTGTGTTCTTATGGGACTCTAACAGTGGGAGTTAGTATATCTCTGATTTTTTTCCTTGCTTTTGGGACCCTTTTCCTCTTTACTGGGTGACCTCATCCAGCCTAAGTATGCAGGGATGTGCCTAGTCTTATTGTAAATTGTTATGACACATTCGATTGATATCACTGACAATCCTGTTATTTTCAGAAGGGAAACCAGAAAAAGATGGATTTGGCGTGACAGGAAGATGGGGAAGGGGCTGAGAAGAGTAAGGGGAGAGGAAATGTGATCAGGATGTACTGTATGAGAGAAGAATAAACAAATAAATAAACAAATAAATAAAAGAATGCAGGAAAATTGGCATACCATTGAGGCAGAGAGAATCTCCAAGTGATAATAAAAGAAAGTTTCTGACAATCATTGAATAGGATTGAAAAGGTAACACACCTAGAGTGAGAAGGTAGAAAGACCCACAGAAGGCTTCCATTTCTACGAGAAAATTAAGAACACTGAATGATGTTGACTGAATACAAAGTTCTTAAGAAAAAGTTAGACTCATCAGTTTGGCCTTGTCTTGATAATTTTTTTAAATGTAAGGGAAAAACAAGAAACAAATATAACCTTATTGTTCAAGGAGCTGCAAAGATAAAATACCCTAAATAATGAAAGCACTCATAAACAATATCAGCAATGTTGAAGGTTTCACAAGGCTTATTTTCACATAGCACATGAAGAAAAATTGCACAGTACTGACAGAAAAGCAGACATGTAGACCACTGGGATAGCATTAAGTACCAAAGCATATACCCATAAACATATCCGTCTGATCTCAGCACAGATGCCAAGAACATTCACTGGAAAAAGAAAACATTTTTTATAATTATCAATAACATGTCAAGTATTATCATGTATTAATTTCACAAAGCAACATGTTTCATTGTAATATTTTCTTTTTTGTCTGTAAGGGAATCTCACTTTATTGATTGTTTAATCTATTTCATGTTTAAAAGTAATGGATTCCTTATGTTATTTTCATGGATGCATGTCATTACACTTAATTCTCGTTTGTCCTGTCCACTGATTCCCTTCCTTCTTATAGGCTATCTCCGCTTCTTACTTTTTGTCATGTGTATTATACTTTCCCTTTTTCTATTGCCCTTAGGGTCTCCTCTCTTTCCTTTTCCTTTTATTGAAAATGGCCTTTTTTTCCCTTCTTGTCTTGACTATGGTTTTCTTCCTTCCACTGCTTCTACTTCCTCCCTACTTCCTTCCCACTTCCTCCACACTTCCTCTCCACTTCTTCCCTACTTCCCATTTCTAATACCATTTAGATCCACTCCATGTTTGTCCCTCAATAGAAAAACAAAGACACATCAGAGTAGAACAAAACAAACACAAGGAAAAGAGACCCAGAAAAGGTAAAAGAAACAGAAACAGATGCATAGACCCACTCATTCACACACTCAGAAACTCCATAAAAAAAACACTAACTTGGAAGTCATAATATAGACTCAAAGCACTTGTAGGACAAAGAGAGCAAGAGAAACAATATATATTGTATATAATTGTATATAGTATATAACTAATATATATGTCTTTATAACATATAATCAATATAAAAAATAAAATGAAGAGTAAGATAAAAAATTAAAAAGAAAAGAAAAGCCCCTGTGAGACAAGGAACATTAGAGTATGTAGAGCATCTACCTGGCCAACACTTCTGGCTTTTAGAGTCTCCATTGAGAAGTTGGTTGTTATTTTAATAGGCCTGCCTTTATATTGTATTTAGTTTTTCCCCTGTTCAGCTTCAGATACTCTTTCTTTTTCAGTACTTTTATTGTTCTAACTATTTTGTGCTAACAGGACTTTCTTTTCTGACCCAATATATTTGATGTTCTGTGTGCTTCTTGTACCCTTATGGGCACTTCCCTCTTTAAATTAGGAATTTTTTTAATTACTTATTTTACATATCGATGCCAGTTTCCTCTCCCTCCCTCCCTCCCTCCCTGGCTACCATACCCCCAAACCCCTCCCATCCTATACACCCGCCCACTCCACAGGGAGGGTGATGCCTTCCAGGAGGGAATCAACAAAATCTGTCAAGTCATTTGAAATAGGGACTACACCCTCCCCCGTGTCTCTAGGTTAAGGGAGTATCCCTCCATGAGGAATGTGCTCCCAAAGTCCTTTCTTACACCAGGGATACATCCTGGTTTCACTGTCAGAGGTCTCTTGGACTGCCCAGCCCTTCTAACTAAGACCCATGTTCAGAGGGCCTGAGTTGATCCAATGCTGGTTTCACAGCTATCAGTCTGGGGATCCATTAGCTCTCCCTTGTTCAGGTCAGCTGTCTCTGTGGGTTTTTGTAGCCTGGTCTTGCCCCCGTTTTCTTATCACTCTTCCTTCTCTGCAACTGGATTCCAGGAGTTCAGCTTGCTACTCAGTGAGGAAAAAACAATGGAATCTTGAAATTCACAGGCAAATGGATGGAACTTGAAGAAATCATCCTGAATGAGGTAACCCAGTCACAAAAAGAGGAACATGTATGCACTCTTGTTATGAGTAGTTTTCCCACCTGGTCTCACAGCACCAAATAACTCACAGACACTGTATTAGATATAACGCTACGCTGTTGGCCTGTTACTAGCATTTCTTATTGGCAATCTCTGTCTTAAATATTAACCCATTTCTATCAATCTACAGGTTTCCACATGGCCTTATCTTACCAAAGACAGGATTCGGAGTTCTATTCTGTAGGTCCTACATGTTGACACTGACTACTACCTCTTCCCAAATTCTCCTTGTTTCCTAGTCCCGCCTATCTTGCTTTCCTATTGGCTAACAGGGATTTATTCATTATCCAATAAGAGAAAAATATTTATAGAATGACATCTCCTATCACACTGATATATGGATTTTAGACATAGAGCAAAGGATCATCAGCCTATAATACACACCATGAGAGAAACAAGGATACAAGGAGGAACCTAAGAGATTCATACAAGGTTCCTTACCAAAGGGGAAAGGAACAAGATCACCTGAGCATATTTGGAATGGGAGAGCAGTGAGTGGAGAGAGAGTTAGGAGAAAGAGAAAAGAAGGATAGGAGAGCATGTTGGACTAGGAAGATTAAGTCATGGGAGGAATAGATGAGAAAAAACAGACAAACAAAAAATTACCATAATAAAGGGAGAAATGATAGGTTTGAAGAGAAAACTAACTATAGAGAAATGAGCAGAGACCTACAAAGATAACCCCAACTAACAATCTGAGCAACAATGGAAAGGCTACATTAAATGCTCTTTCCAGATAATGAGATTGATGACTAACTTATCCCCCATTGTGCCTCTCCTGCCCTCACCAGCAAGGAAGACACGACTCTGGGAAGATCTTCTTCATGCAGTTTTAATCAGGATCCTTGAAACATGTTCTTCTGACCCACGGGACCCCGGGGGACCCTTACACAGGCTTAAATACCCTTGCGCTAACCAACCCCAGTGAGCTACATGGACCCTGCAGATAGGCTACTCTAACGTGGAAGCAGACAGGCTGAACAGACTTAACCAAATGAGGGCTTGTTTACACCAGAGAGCTCTCACCAATGGGAAAGTGGAAGGCGGAAGCCAGCACCATCTTTAAGGTGCGGCACTTCGCAGCTCTCTACAGTTTCCCCTTTTTGTTTTAATAACGCAACAGGCAAGGGTAGTGGTCTGGTCTCCAGTAAAGCAGTGGACATTGTAATGACCTTGAATCCTGGTAGTCAGCCAAGTCAGTGCCACACTCTTCCGGTATCTTTTTCCTGGAGGTGGGGCCTTGGACACATGCAATCAGACGTGCCCTTCTTGGAGTTTCTCACTTCCAGAGCTAATTTGGAGTGCAGTGCTAAGCCATACAACCTGAACATGAAGGATAAATTCTTGTTCATGACTACAAGCCATGCTTGGGGAGACTGTCCTGCCTCAATGGCTGTAAATGCCTGGACAACCATAGCTGTATACCGCTTCTGAGCAAACCTCATCTTGCAGAGGCACCACAGGCCCACAAAGGAGATAAGCAACAAGAGGACAGCCATGGCTCCCATTCCCGCCCACTCTTTCAGATGATCCATGGCAACAGGAACCACGATGACAATCCAGCAGCCAGTCCCGCATCCACACGTGTTGAATTTACTGCAAAGATGGCCAATTGCAGCTGTACCATTAAGTCATCAAAGTCAGCAGACCAATTTCCTAAAAGATAACTAGACAACTGTCATGAAAAATTAGCAGCATGTGTAAAGTTCTCATATTGAATGCTGGTAACACACAAACCTGGATATTTCATTTCACATCCCAATTGGGCCAGCTCCCACAAGGTATCTATTTGCGCCTGCACCAGATCAATTCTTTGGTTTACAATCATTAAACCTCCTTTTAGTTGAGCACCAATTGTGGATTGAGCATCCAAGGCATTAGCCACATTCTTGGACAACTCATTTAGCTTAGAGGCTGTCTGCACTGATATGCTCATAGCCATGGCAGCCGTGACTGAATCCACAACTGCAAAAGAGATAGCTGCAACTATGGCTGCTGTAATGCCAAAAGCTCTCTCTGTAGCCTCTACCTCACTAGGAGTCATGCAATGTCTATTTAGGGCTTCAACTTGAACTACAGTAAAAGAAGCCGAAATTCCATATGTTCTCACAGACTCAGCCAAAGCCTTGATGACCTTAAAGTCTAAACGCTCCTCATGTCTATTGCCTTGGGCATCCTGGAAAACTGGATAAGCCAGATTCAAGTCACTTCCTACAGCTCTCCAGACCTAAGGGCAAAAGGAACGCCTTGTACCTCGGCCCCGCCCTTCCTCACTCTGATAATGAGTAGGCGCTGAAGGCTTGTTCCAGGAGGGTCCCTCCCCTCCCCACATCACCATTTCTCCTCTCCCTTCCCCCTCTGCCCCTTAAGGGATTGTTTCTGAACCTTTTCTACGAGGGCTTGTGATTCTTCCTCAGAATCTGATTCGTCTATATCTGACTCTCCTGTGCTCTCAACCTCTTCTGATCTTTCTTCTTGTAACATTTTTAGCGCAGCTTTCCCATCACCTCTTTACAGTACCTCTGGTCTTCCATACAGCTACGCACTAACTTCCAAACAGGTCGGACTCCGGACTTTAGCGTCCCTTGTTCCCAAGCAAAATCAAGATCCCTGCCTAACTTGTCCCAACATGCTAGCGTGAGGTCTCCCGAAACTGAGAACCAACGTGCAATAGCATCACATTTGCTCAGGAATCTTTCTAGTGTGCTTTTCTGTATTTTAACTTTCTTTGACAAAAGTAGCTCCTGAAGAGCCAGAAAAATTGGATGAGACTTAGAAGTCCCCATTTTGAAAATTTTACTTTAGATTCATTACAACCTCTCGCTCAATGCCTGAGACTTTATTGCCTCTTATTTCCGCGGTCTTTAACTTAGTCCCAACTCACCTGGGACTTTATTGCTCCTTACCGGAGACCTTATTGCCTCTTTGCCAAAGGCCTTAGCTTAGTCCAAGCCCAGAACTTTATTGCTCCTTACTGGAGACCTTGCCGCCTCTTTACCGAGGGCCTTAATTTGTTCCCAACTTACCTTGGTAACTTAACCAGTGCTGCCCGGACTGCAAGAAGTTCTGATCTGAAAAATTCCCCATATGGACCAACATTTGTGCCGCACCTGCCCTCGCCAGCAAGGAAGACGCGACTCCGGGAAGATCTTCTGCATGCAGTTTAATCAGGATCCTTGAAACATGTTCTTCTGACCCGCGGGACCTCGGGGGACCTTTGTACAGGCTTAAATACCCTTGTGCTAACCAACCCCAATGAGCTACGTGGACCCTGCAGATAGGTTACTCTAACAGGGAAGCAGACAGGCTGAACAGACTAACCAAATAAGGGCTTGTTTATGCCAGAGAGTGCTCACCAACAGAAAGGTGGAAGGCGGAAGCCAGTGCCATCTTTAATGTACATAATTTTTACATTAAAGCACTAAGGTAACATATAACCCAGTCAATGCAAGGGCAAATAAACTGAGCAGGTTTTCAAGAAGTGCAAATGACCAATGAAGGCATGAAAACATTTAGCATCTTCAGTCATCAAAAGAATGCAAATCAAACTATACTACCCATCAGTAGAGCACTTGCCTTCATGTAAAGTCCCAAGCTCAATATTCAGCAGAACAAAACAAACAAGCAAACAAAGATAAATTGAGAAGAAATCTCACTATTCTCAGAATAAAGGTAATCAAGAGAATAAACAATTACAAATTGTAGTGGAGATGCAGGTTTAGGGGGTCATACATGCAGTGGGAATATGTCAGTTCAATAACTTAGTTCAATTACTATGATGATTGCCATAAAAGTTCCTCACCAAACCAAAAATAGATCAATATATGATCCAGCTATTGCAATCCTGGGTACTGAAAGCAATCAAAGCTAGCACATAATAGAGATGCCTGCACACCCAAGTTCATTGTGGCACTGTTCAATAGCCAAGTTATTATTTCAACTTAGGTGTTCATTTATATAAGAATGAATAAATAAAAATAGCAAAAATATGCATACACATGTATATGTGCACACATAGAGTATAATTTGATGAACAAAATTGTATCACAGGAAAATTGATGCAATTGGAGATCATGTGTTAAATATGTCAGAATAATAAAGACAAAACTTAGTGTTTTCAAACAAACATGGATTCTAAATTTAAAAAGTAATAATTGAAAATAGAAAAGAAACTACTTGGGAAGAAGAAGGGGACCCATGGGAAGGTAGAAAAGAGTGGACAAGAGGGAATGAATATGATCATTGTATATTATGCACTCATGAACATTCCATCTGTATACTTCTTTGTATAATTAACACATACTACAGGTAAAGAAATAGTGAAGGAATAAAATTATTAGTGAGTTTTCCTTAATATCTAGACTTTGTGAAGAACTGTGTATATTAACTAATTAAGTGAACTTATGCATGGGTGTCAGGAAAAGAATCAAATGTGTCAAAGTAAATCAGTAATTTGTATTACATTTGTTTTAGAATTTTGAAGAAAACAGAAAGAAACCTTCCATGACTACATAGCACCACCATGTGTACTATCTTACCACTAACTTACATGGTACATGGATAATGTTTACAGTCCATGATCAGATACACACTAATCTGAAGTATAGGTACATGTGGAACACCAAGATTGCATATGTGTCATAGACAATGATCTAGATATTCAATATTTATTTCAATTGATCTGTAAACACTACCTCAAACTATCACACACAAAAAAAAAGAAAAAGAGAAGAACCTAAGCAAGCACATCAGTTATAAATACAAAGGCAAATTTCAAAAGTTCATCTAAAATGATAGAAATCAATCTGGGGAACAGGAAGTGGAATAGGAAAAAAGAAGGTGGGAGCCTGGCACATTCTGTAGCATTCTACAGCAAGCCTACTCACCTATTTTGCTTTATAAATTATGCATATATGACCTTGATGCACAATGTGAAAGACCCAAGTTAGATGATTACAGCAATTACACAGATGACTGTTATATTTCTCACATTAAGGATATATCTTTTAAATCCTTATATCAGTTTACTATAATCATTTGTTATGATTTAAGATCTGGTCCATTAGAGATAAAATATCAAATGACCATTTTTCACAGCTTTTTCCTTTACAAGTTAGTGATGTAGATCAAGGTTGTTGCAACCTGAAATATTTTTGGAGCTGTCTTTAGAATTTCAAAGCCTGTGGCAAATTTCTTTAAATAACTTCAAAGGTGTCAATTCATGGATTTAATATTTAAAAGAACCAGAAATTATTTGAAAACACATCCTATTTGAGCAGTCACAAGTAAGATAAAACTATTTATCAAGGTATGACTAATGCAGCTGATTTTTTTATGGTTTATGAATTAGCTGCAAAGGAGACTTCACAAAGGTACAGGATTCCAAAAGTACCTTGTCTTTGAAGCATAATTATCACAATACATAAGTGAAGATGTTCCCACAGAAACATCAAGGATGTTCTGTATAAAGCCTACAAACAATACTTACATTAAATAACTGCAGGAATTATGTTAAGAGGAAACTTGCTGGAAAAGATAATATTGCCTGTGCATGATAATATTGAATGTGAATTTGCTCTCTATTCTAAATCCAAAATAGGATTGACCCTAACTTAGCTGGGGCACATCTTCCTTCAGTATAAATACACATAGAATAAACCTCTGCTTTTATTGGACTGATATTGGTAATTATCAAAGATGACTAGGTACATTTCTTCATCAAAAACTCTATCATTCCATGGCTGGAGTGATGGCTCAGTGGTTAATGGCACTTGTAAGTCTTGGAAAGGTTCAGAGTTAGGTTCCTAGCACTCAGGGTGTGTGCCTTATAGTTGAGAATAATATGAGACCCAATTAGGAGACTGTAAAGGTCTTTATTGTAAGTTTCTGTGAGGATTTCTGAACTGTAGAGGACACTGCTAGATGTCCACTATTTTCAGTTTTTACACAAACAGGGAGAGTACATTTTCTATCTTACTATACAGATACATTAGACAGTGAACAATGATTAGAAGAAATATGTACCTCTCTCTTGTGTGGCTCAAATTTCAACCAGGCACTTTACCACATGAAAACTAAATACAGAATCAGAGGATAGAGGATGGTGGAGCAAGCTTCTAAATGGTTGTCCATAGCACCACTATATATATATATAAAAAGAAACAAACTTATTTTCAAAATAAATTCAAAGCTGTATTTGTTGATGTAGTCTAGTCTACAAAAACTAATCCACTGTATTTTCACCTGAAATAGAGAACCCAGTGTCTGACACTTGAGAATGAATAGATGTTATATATATATAATATAGATGAAAAAGAAATGATAGATTGATATAGATGATAGATAGATTAGATAGATAGATATAGAAGATAGATGATAGATAGAAAATAGATAGGTAGATAGATAGATGATAGATAGAATTACAGACAGACAACAGACAAATAAACTTTTGAATCTTAAACATTTGCATGAAAACTGCATTTCTCATTCTGTTTACCTTCACTAGTCTAGAACTCAGGGGGTTGAGACTACCTGTATACATTTTTAAATATAACAACAGACTTTAGCCTAGCAGCCTTTTCTTTATGCCTTCAATTGAAAGTTGCAGTCTTCTTAGAAGCTGAGAAAAAAATGTATGTTGCATTTCTTATGACTTAAACTTCAGGACAAAGCGTAGTATTAACACTATGTATATCTTATTTGTCATTTATGGAAATAAGCATAGAGTTTCCTTAAAATACAAGAAAATAAACTGTCATATTCTCCGTCTACCTCACTACTCTCTATGTATCCAGAGGAAATTATCAGTAGTTTGAAGCAATGTTCACACTCTCATATTTATCATAGTACTAGTTACAACCACTAAGGTATGGAATTGACCTTGTGTTTGAAAGATGAATGGATAAGTAAACAGATATGTAAAATATATAATTATCTATGTAAACAAATGCTTTATATAACATCTATTACTTTATCTATTTTACACAATAAAATAATTAATATATATATACATATATATATGTATACATACATATATATATGTATATATATATATATATATATGAACATCATTTAGTTACAGAAAGATAGGAAATTTAGCTGGGCAGTGGTGACCCATTCCTTTAATCCCAGCACTTGGGAGGCAGAGGCAGGGGAATCTCTGTGAGTTCAAGACCAGCCTGGTCTACAAGAACTAGTTCCAGGACAGCCTCCAAAAAGCCACAGAGAAACCCTGTCTCAAAAAATTAAAAAAAAAAAGGATAGGAAATTCTGCCATTCAAAGCAGTAAGAATAGAACTGAAGAATATTGTGCCAAAGAACTAACTTAGGCACATAAAGACAAATACTGCATGTTCTCACATGCAGAAGCTGCTCAATTGGTTTCAAAGCGGTAGAGAATAGAGCAATTGTCTCCAGATCCTAGGTCCTAGGAAGAATCAAGGGAGTGGATATGAAAACAGGATGGTTGCTGGGCACAGGGTCCAGCTGGAAAGGAGGAATTAGCATCTAATGTTCTATGCAACACAGTGAGACAACCAGACTTAACAACAGTTAAATGAAGTTTAAAAAAATAAGATAGCAGAGAGACTTTTGAATGGTCCTAATCAAACTATGAATGCTTGAGGTGAGAAATATCCCTCTTGCCCTGACCTGATAACACATAAGATTCAAGTATTAAAATATCACACTGTACCCTACAAATATGAGTAATCAGTGTATATTAGTTAAAAATAAAATTACATGATAAATAAATCAATAAGAAAAATCAGATTTTTCTTTTTTGGTATTTTTTTCCTGTAATATACTCTAACATAAAGTTGTGTGTCAATGATCAAAAAATATTTATCTCCAAAGCTATGCAGTAAACAGTAGTATATAGCCTAAGATAATTGATTATGAAATTTTCAGAAATCTTCCAAACTATTAAATATAGCCATTATGAGATTTAATTTACACAGATTTATAATTAGTCCATAGAGATTGCTCAGTCAGTGAAGTGCTCGCTTTACAAGTATAAGAACTTACATTTGAACCTCTGAACACCTATAATGAAGCCTGGTGAGGACACACAAGCTTGCAATCCCAGTGCTGGAGAGGTGGAGACCACATTAGAATGGGTTTCTTGGCCAGCCAGCCTAGCCTGTTTGGCAAATCACAGGCCAATGAGAAAACTTAACTCAAAAATCAAAGTGAGGTCTGCAAGACAGCTCAGTGGATGAAGGTGATTGCTGCCAAGCCTAAGGACCTAAAGTCAATACCCAGTATTGACAGTGGAAGTAAAGAACCACCTCCTGTAAATTCTCCTCTAACTTCTAGATGCATGCCATGCCATGTGCATATGTGCATGAATGTGCATACAAAAACTTAGAACTAAATAAATTATACTAAAATCAAAGGTAAACGAAAGTGTAATGTCATGCTTGTAATCCCAGGAGGTTTAGACAGAAGGACTGTGAGGTTTCTAAGAGCCTGGGTTCCAGAGTGAAAAAGTGTCTCAAAACAAAAACAAAAGTAACTAATGGTAAACACTCAGAATCATTTCATGGTCCAATTCTGCATGCATTGCCAGCAACTTTGAGTCTTAGCTGTTCAGTAGCAATACCATGGCACTGCTTTGTGGCTCAGATTTTTCCCACTCTATTGATCATCATATTTTTAGTAGCTTGAAAGATCTTGGTTGACATATTCTGTATTATGAAAACTGGCCAACACTACTCAAGGAATGATTATTTGTTATTGTTGTTTTTTTTGTGTGTGATACTATTTCCTGTTGTGCAACCTTAGCACACAGTGATAGAGGGGGTAAAAAAAATTAACAAATAGAGTGTCTATGTTCCAGAAATTGTATGTTTATTTATTTTAGTTTCAGATATTGTAACTATGACAACTGGTAAATCATTTCAAAGTTATTTAGAAGTTATTTTTTTAATGAAAAACAAGCAGTTCAGTGAATTGCTATCTAAGTAGTAAAATTATAATTCTAAGAAGGTATGCCTGGAACATAGTTAATATAAAAGAAGTGCACACTAAAGTACTGACTATTTTTAAAAGGAAGTGTATTAACATAGTGGAGTAGGAGGAGGCAGCCAAGCAGGAAAGCTTCTTCCTTTGGTAGCAACATATTTTCTCTGGACAATGAATGTACTGTGTTTTCATTTGGTTCTGAGGTCTTCAAATCAGAGATTAACATACAACAAAGAAAAGAGTAGTAATAACAAACTGATTTTGCTTTATAAAACAGCAGGAATTTGTGAAATAGAGACAGTACAGAACGGAAGAAGAGAAAAATGTGATGGAGCCATGAGCAGTAGGGAATGAGGAAATTCAGTATGAGGTGGCCAATGCTGTTCACACCTCAGGCTTCCCATTCCTCTGTAAAAATCCATTTAAATGGGTCTCATTACTATTATTTTTTCTTTAAAAATCTGTGTTCCTTTTATACATGAAGTTTTGAATTTTGCCATTATCTTTACATGTACAAAAAAATCCTGTAGTCTTCATCTCCAGCTTTTTTTCCCAAATGTCTTGTACCAAACTAACATATTTCACACAATAAAGAACAAATAGTGATATGGTATTATTAACCAAGCAAGCTCTGGGCCCCTTTGAGATTTCTTTGGTTGCTGTGATGGTTTGAAAGAAAATGGTCCCCATAGGGACTGGCACTATTAGGAGGTGTTACTTTGTTGGAATAGGTATGGTTTTGTTGGAGGAAATGTGTCACTGTGGGGGTGGGCTTTGAGGTCTCCTATGCTCAAGCTATGCTCAGTGACACAGTTCACTTCCCTGTGGATCAACATGTAGAATTCTCAGCTCCTTGTCCAGTAACTTGTCTGCCGGAATGTTGCCATGTCCCTCCATGATAAAAATGGACTAAACTTTTGAAGCTGAAAGCTATCCAAATGAAATCTTCTCCTTTGTAAGAGTTGCCATGGTCATGGTTTCTCTTCATGCCAATAAAAACCCCTAAGATAGTTGCCCAGTGCTCTCTTCTCTCAATACATCTCATTTCATTCTGGTATTTCCTTAGACCCACCTAGACTGTGTGTGGTTTTCAGACTTTCTTTTTTTTATGATATTGACAGTTTTCTGGAGTTACAAACATTTTATAGAATGTAGTCTATCTTTGGACTTGTATTACAAAGTTAGGGCAGAGGCAAAATACCATTGCATATCCCTTATAAGACAGTGTATAGGCCAGAGCTGAGAGTGGGACTTACATTGCAAGTCTATGTCAATTAATTTGAATTCTTCCATATAGGAGAGCTACATATTTCCCATTTACATATATAGTCACTTTATGCCAGTGTGAGCATGACTGCTGATTTGGATTTTGAGATATAGTTCAATATCCTGTTACTCAAATTACACATTTAGTTATATGTTTTTTCTTTTAATATGTGCCCACCATGGTTTGTTTTGATTTGGGGTTTGGAGCATGTTTTATTTCTGGAGCTACAGGATACTCTGGGGTCATCTTGGGTTTTTTCCACCCTAGTCCGAGAGTCAGTCATTTCTCTAAGTAGCTTTGCTTCTTCTTATAAGGTGATATTAAAGCCAAGATCTATATATTGGCAATGCTAATGACTCTCTAGAGCCCCTGTTATCAGGGGCACAACTGAACCAACCTGAGGATATGAAAGTAGGAAAGTTGACATTGCCACACTCTTGTATTGCCCCTATAGAAAGTACATGCAAGCACCCTGTACCTTGCCAGGACAACACAGTAGAGATGGCCCTGGCAATGTGAGTGTTGTGGGACAGGGATCTGCAGGCCAGAGGGCCTACAGCAAAGAATGTAGAAGATACAATAGAAGAAATAGATTAATTGACAAAAAAAAAATCTTAAGTCCAACAAATCCCTAACACAAAATATCAAAGAAATGTGAGACAACATGAATAGGCCAATTCTAAGAATAATAGGTATAGAAGAAGGAAAAGAAACCCAACTCAGAGCTGCAGAAAATACATTCAACAAAATCATCGAAGAAAACTGTCCCAACCTGAAAGAGCAAGAAGCTTACAGAACATCAAATAGAGTGGGCCACAAAAAAAGTCACTTTGCCACATAATAATCAAAGCACCAAATACAGAAATACAGAATAAAGAAACAATGTTAAGAGCAGCAAAGGAAAAAGGCCAAGAAACATACAAATGCATACCTATGAGAATTATACCTGACTTCTCCATGGAAACTCTGAAGGCCAGAAGGTCCTGGATACCACCACTAAGAGACTGTGGATGCCAGCCTAGACTATTATACACAGCAAAGTTTTCAATAACTATAGATGGAGAAACCAAGATATTCCAAGACAAAATAAGATTTAAATGATACATATCAACTAATCCAGCCCTATGGAAAGTTCTGAAGGAAAATTCCAATGCAAGAAAATCTACTACATTCACAAAAACATAGCCAATAGATAATCCGACTTTGCCAACAGCCAAAAGAGAAATGAGGGGAAATCTATACACAACACCACCAACAACAACAAATTAAAAGCAAACAAGAATTAACAATCAATGGTCATTAATATTCCTCAATATTAATGGTCTTAACTAAAATATAAAAAGACACAGTCTAACAGAATAGATACAAAGACAGAATCTATCCTTCTGCTGCACACAAGAAACATACCTCAACCTCAAAGACAGATGTTACCTCTGAGTGAAGGGTGGAGAAAAGATTTTCCAATCAAAAGTACCCAAGAAACAAGTGGGTATAGCAATCCTAATATCTAAAAAATTAGACTTTAAACTAAAATCAATCAAAAGAGATGAAAAAGGTCATTTTTCTTATTCATCACAGAAGAAACCCATCAAGATGAAGTATCAATTCTGAACATCTATGCCACAAATACGAAAGTAGCCACATTCATAGAAAAAACATTACTAAACTAAAACTAAAATATCACATAAAACCTCACATACATATAGTGGGAGATTTCAACACCCAATTCTCAACACTAGACAGGACCAACAGACAGAAACTTAAAAAAGAAACAAAGGAACTAACAAGTTATGGTCCAATTGGGTTTAATAGACATTTATATAACATCCCATCCAAACACGAAAGAATATACCTTCTTATTGGTGCCACATCAGACCTTCTCTAAAATCGACCACATACTTGGCAATATAGAAAACCCCAATAGGTACAAAAAAATTGGAATAACACCCTGCATGTTATCAGACCATCATGCTTTAAATTTAGAATTCAACAACAACATAAACTGCAGAAACTCTGCAAAACCATGGAAATTTACAATGCACAATTACATCATTCCTTGGTCAAGGAAGAAATGAAGAAAGAAAATAAAGACTTCCTAGAATTCAGTAAGAATGAAGACACAATATATCCAAACATATGGGCATTTTGAAAACAAAGAAGAAAGTTCATACAACTAAGTGGCCACATGAAGAAACTGGAGAATAGTCAAACTAGTGAATTAACATCACAACTGAAAGCTCTAGAACAAAAAGAAGAAAATTCAGCCAAGAGGAG
Source organism: Cricetiscus sungorus (assembly GCA_030556225.1). NCBI lineage: Eukaryota > Metazoa > Chordata > Mammalia > Rodentia > Cricetidae > Cricetiscus > Cricetiscus sungorus. The sequence continues at coordinate 45,520,828 of JANBXA010000398.1, forward strand.
AAGATGCCAGGAAATAATCAAATTAAGGGCTGAAACCAATAAAGTAGAAACTATGAAAATGTAACAAAGAGTTGGTTCTTCAAGAAAATCAACAAGATAGATATACCTTTATCAAAACTAACCAATAGTCAGAGAGAGAATATACAAATTAACAAAATTAGAAATAAAAGAGGGGACATAATAATGGACACTGAGGAAATCCAGAGAATCTTCAGGTCATACTTTGAGAATGTGTATGCCACAAAATTCTAAAATTTAACAGAAATGGACAATTTTCTGAATAGACATCACTTACCAAAATTAAATCAAGAACAGACAAGCAACTTAAATAGACCTGTAACCCCTAATGAAATAGAAGCAGTCATCAAAAGTCTCAAAAAAAAAGAGCCCAGTGCAGAATGGCTTCAGTGCAGAATTCTACAAGAAATTCAAATAACAGCTAATACCAATACTCCTAAAATTGTTTCACACAATAGAAGCAGAAAATTCATTACCAAACTCATTTTACAAGGCTACAATTACCTTAGTACCCAAGCCACACAAAGACACAACTAAGAAAGAGAACTACAGACCAATATCCCTCATGAACATTGATGCAAAAATACTCAATAAAATACTTGGCCAATTGTATCCAAGAACATATCAGTGAAATCATCCACTATGACCAAGTAGGATTCATTCCAGGGATGCAGTAATGGTTCAATATACAAAAATCCATCAATATAATCCACCATATAAAAAACTGAAAAAGCAAAACCTCATGATCATTTCACTAGATGCTGAAAAAGCCTTTGACAAAATCCAACACCCTTTCATGATAAAGGTCTTAGAGAGACCAGGGATAACAGGAACGTACATAAACATAATAAAAGATGTATACATCAAACTAATGCCAACATCAAACTAAATGGAAAGAAACTCAATGTGATTCCTCTAAAATCAGGAATAAGACAAGGCTGTTCACTCTCTCCATAGCTCTCCAATATTGTAATTGACATTCTAGCTAGAATAATAAGAAAACAAAAGATCAAGGGGATACAAATTAGAAAGGAAGAAGTCAAACTTTCACTATTTGCAGATGATAGAATTCTTTACACAAGTGACCTGAAAAACTCTACCTGGGAACCCCTACAGCTGATAAACACCTTCAACCAAGTAGCAGGATACAAAATAAACTCAAACAAATCAGTAGTCCTAATATATACAGACAATAAAGGAGAAACATTACTCTTTACAATAGCCACAAACAACATAAAATATCTTGGGATAATGCTAACCAAACAAGTAAAAGACCTATATAATAAGAACATTGAGTATTTAAAGAAAGAAATTAAAGAAGATACCTGAAAATGGAAAGATCTCCCATGCTCTTGGATAGGTGAAATCACCATAGTAAAAATGGCAATCTTGCAAAAAGCAATCAATAGATTCAATTCAGTTCTCATCAAAATCCCAGAACATTTCTTCATAGACCTTTAAAGAACAATATTCAACTTTATGTGGAAAAACAAAAGACCCAGGATAGACAAAACAACACCGTACAATAAAGGAACTTCCAGAGGCGTCACTATCCCTGACTTCAAACTCTATTATAGAGTTCTGAAAACAGCTTGGTATTGGCACAAATATTGACAGATAGACCAATAGAATCGAATTGAAAACTTTAATATTAACCCACACACCTACAAACAACTGATTCTTGACAAAGAAGCTAAAATTATACAATGAAAAAAGGAAAACATTTTCAACAAATGGTGCTGGCATAGCTGGATGCTGCTGTGTAGAAAACTGCAGATAGATCTATATTTATCACCATGCACAAAACTTAAGGCCAAATGAATCAAAGACCTCAACATAAATCCAGCCACAATGAACCTCTTAGAGGAGAAAGATGGAGGTACCCTTGAACAAATTGGTTCAGGAGACCGCTTCTTGAACATAACACAAGTAGCACAGACACTGAGATTGACAATTAATAAATAGAACCTCCTGAAACTGAGAAGCTTCTATAAGGTAAAGGACGCAGTCAACAAGGCAAAATGGTAGTCCACAGAATGGGAAAAGATATTCACCAACCCCACATCTGACAGAGGGCTGATCTCCAAAATAAAGAACTCAAGAAGCTAGTTACCAAAGCACCAAATAATCAAATATAAAGTGGGGTACACTAGTAAACAGAGAATTCTCAATTGAATAATCTAAAATGGCTAAAAGGCACTTAAGAAAGTGCTCAAAAAAAAAAAAAAGGAAAGGAAAGGAAAGGAAAGAAAGTGTTCAACATCCTTAGCCATCAGGTAAATGCAAATGAAAACAACTCTGAGATGCCATCTTACTCCTGTCAAAATGGCTAAAATCAAAAGCATCAAAGACAGTTTATTCTGGAGAAGATGTGGAGAAAGGGGTACACTCCTCCACTGCTAGTGGGAGTCCAGACTAATACAGCCACTTTGGAAATCAGTATGGGGATTCCTCAGGAAAATGGGAATTGGTCTACCTCAAGATCCAGTAATTCCACTCTTAGGCATATACCCAAAAGTTGCACATTCATACAACAAAAACATCTGTTCAACAGTGTTCATAGCAGTATTATTTGTAATAGCCAGAACCTGGAAGCAAACTAAATGCTCTTCAACTGAAGAATGGATGGAGAAAATGTGGTATATTTCCACAATACAGTACTACTCACTGGAAAAAAACAAAGGAATCTTGATATTTGCAGGCAAATGGATAGAACTAAAAGAAACCATCCTGAGTATAAAACACTGTATGTACTCATATATGGATTTTAGACACAGAACAAAGGATTACCAGCCTACAATCCAAACCGCCAGAAAAGCTAGGAAACAAGAAGAACCCTAAGAGAGACATACATGGTTCCCTTTGGAAGGGGAAAGGGACAAGATCTCAAGAGCAAATTGGGAGCATGGAAGGAGGAGAGGGGGATTTAGAAAAAGGAGGAGTGGAGAGGTGGGCATGAGGGAGCAGGAAGATTGAGTCAGGGGAATAATAGAGGAGAGCAAGAGAAGAGATTCCATAATAGAGGAAGCCATTACAAGTTTTAAGAGACATCTGTCACTAGGAAAATGTCCAGAGATCTACAAGGGTGACCCCAACTAGTAGTCTAAGCAATAGGGGAGAGGCTACCTTAAGTGCCCTTCCCAGATAATGAGATTGATGACTACCTTATGTGCCATTCTAGAGCCCTCATCCAGTAACTGATGTAAGCAGAAACAGACACCCACAGCTAAACACAGAGCCGAACTCGTGGAGTCCATTTGCAAAGAGGAAGAAGTGATGAGTTAAAGGGGTCAAGACCAAGCTGGAGAAACTCACAGAAACAGCTGACCTGAACAAGGGGAAGGTCATAGTCTGATTGCTGGGAAACCAGCAAAGGACTGATCCAGAATTCCTGAACATGGGTGTTAGTTAGGAGGACTGGGCAGTCTTTGAGGCTCTTATAGTGTATCAGTATGTATCCCTAATATTTGAATGGACTTTGGGAGCCCATTCCATAAAGAAGGCCACTTTCTCAGTCTAGACACATGAGGGAGGGCCTAGGCCCTGCTCCAAATGCGATGATATGACAGACTTTAAAGATTCCCCATGGAAGGACTCATCCTCCCTGGGGAGCAGAAAGGGAATGTGATGGGGATGGGGGGTGAAAGGAGGAGGGGATGGTGAGGGAACTGGGATTGTCATGTAAAAATCTTGTTTCAAATTTAAATAAAAAATATTATCATAAATATGGAAAATAAAGCAAAGAATCAAAGAAATGAGCTGGGCAGTGGGGGGCACACACCTTAATTCCAGCACTAGCGAGTCAGAGGCAGGCAGATCTCTGTGAGCTCGAGGCCAGCCTTGTCTACAAAGCTACAAAAAAAAAAAAAAAAAAAGAAGCAAAGAAATGAAAATTAAATTACTTCTAATATGTTAAAAACTGTGGTGTGTGTGTGTGTGTGTGTGTGTGTGTGTTGCGCATACACAAGCCATGTATGTTGTATGTTGAGGTCAGAAAGCAATTTATGAGAGTCTGTTCTCTTCTTCTATCATATGGCCTCCAGAGATTGAACTCAGGTCAATACTTTCCTCAGGATCTTTACTTGCCAAGCCATCTTCTCAGTTTCTCTTTTTTAGCCTCTGTTTTCAAGACATAATATTAGAATCATGTCTGGAATTTCACTCACTGACATTCCCAGAAATGTGTGTTACTAATTATCAACATATGTCACAATCCAGCCATTTTTTTAACAGCCAAATTTTTTATAGTCAAGATTAAATATCATAGTGTACAGTTATTTTTTAATCCTACAAGTAAGGAACATTAACTTTTAGTAATTTTTGTTTGGTTTTGATGTTATAATACAACTTCATTTTCTTCCTTTTCTCCCTCTAGCCCCTTTCAAACAATCCTACCTTTGTTCTCATTCAAACGCATGCCTCTTTTTCTTTAATTATTGTTACATATGTATGGGTACCTACAAACTGTTTTGGTCTGAATTATTCATATGTTTATTTTCAGGGCTGACCATTTAGTTCTGAATAACCAATTGGCATGCTCTTCTCTAGGGAAGACTATTTCTCTTCTCTTGGTATTCCTTAGTTGTCTGTAATTATTTGTGTAGGGTTGGGACATATTTTTTTTAGCATGAATATTGATGTCATCATTGTTCAGGTAACATTTAGGAAGACATAATAGTGATGGTTCTGGTTGGAACCTTTCTGACATTTCTCGAAGATAAAATCTGACTGGAAACCTCATGTTCTTATAGCTTATGAAATCTCTCTACTCTCCTCTTTTGCAACAATCCTTGAGTCTTAAGTATAGGAGTTGTGCTGTGGATATACCAGATGAGACTGGGATCCGCAACTATTTATTTTGATCAGTCATGGTATCTGTAACAGTCTCAGTGGCACTTAAATATAATTGGCTCCCAAAATCTCATAAGGAGTGGCACTGTTAGGAGGTCTGGCTTTGTTGAAGTGGGTATGGCTTTGTTGGAGGAAGTGTGTCACTGAGGGGGAAGGCTTTGAAGTTTTGTATGTGCAGGATTCTGCCAAGTGTCTCAGTTGACTTCTTGTTGCTGGCAAGATATAGCACTCTCAGCTCCAGCACCACGTCTGCCCGATCCCTACTATGATGATAACAGACTTAAACTATGAAACTGTAAGCAAGCCACTCCAATTAAATGTTTTATTTATGAGTCGCCATGGTCATAGTGTCTCTCCATGGCAATAGAAACCCTAACTAACTCTCCATCTGATGTAAAGAGAGGCTCCTTTGATGAGAGCTGAGAACTACACTTATCTGTGAGTATGAAGATAAGTACCTAGAATGTGATTATGGGTTATGCTGGGTTAGTAAAGTGGTGGTTATAGGTTCTCCTCCAAGATCTATTACTTCCCTAGTCCTGGGGAGTTGGTCAGGTTTCCAGTACCAGGCATGATTTCCCTCTTGTTAAGTGGGCCTAAATCCATTTATAAATCGTCCGTTACCTCGCTTCCATGCCAGCCTTTATGCCACTATTGTACCCTTTGGATTATCAGGCTATGCTAGTCATTGTTGTGATTCATAGTCATCACAGATGGGTAGTAGTATTGTTTGCTTCCCTCCTTTAGAAGCTTGCATGGTACCTTCTAGTGCCATGAAAGATAGTCTTTAGGAAGGAAGCATTTGTATCAGATACAGCAAATTTCATCTGGTTCTTCTCTGAAGTGCATAGTGCTTTCAGCAGTGGGAACTTATTTTCAACTTCTGAGGGCAACCAAGGACAACAGAAATAGCTTACAATGTTTTAAGAGTCTCTCGGGCATCCCTTACCAACAACTCAAAAGAGGTTTTCTCATGCCTGGTGTTGGGTTTTTGTTATATATATAGTTTATGACTTAGGAGGAGGGCCATTGGAAAAATTTCAATATATATATATATATATATATATATTTCAATATTTTTACATATATATTTACATATGTATGTTGTTTAGGTAGATAGTAAATATTACAATTCCTTATAATCTTTCAGAAATACCTGCTGTTATTTGATTCTTCTCTCCCCTTCTGTTTTTATCTCCTTCTTTGCTAATTAAAGCCCTTTATTTTCCCACTTCCCCTTCAGATCATTTGTACCCCAACATCATGCATTCTCTTTCATCTAATGTTCCTAGCTCCAAATCTTTAAATGTGAATATGTAGCCTTGAGTAAGGCACATTTCTTTTTAACAGTCTTTTCACAGGGAGGACAAAATATGTCAGCTGGATTTTTTTCTTTCTCCATTTCTTTCATACTCATAGTTACATATAGGCCCTATTATATACTGTTGCCTATTTTCATAATCCTTCAATACTGTGTCTCACCTTTATTCACAGTATAATAGATTGCTTCCAGGGGCCTGATTTTCTTAACTTTAAATTTTTTATTAATTTAAATATCATAAGGCAATCTTATTCCTGTATTTTTACCAGAATCCATCTGAAGGTAGAATTTCTTCCTTTTCTTTCTTTTTTATATTTTATTCACTTTTTTTCTTCGACACAGGGTTTCTCTGTGGCTTTGCAGGCTGTTCTGGAACTAGTTCTTGTTGACCAGGCTGGTCTCAAACTCACAGAGATCTGCCTGCTTCTGCCTCCTGAGTGCTGGGATCAAAGGTGTGTGCCACCAATGTCCATCCCCTTTCTTTCTTTAAAGCATCATTCTATTTAACTTTAGCCATACTTCATATATCTTAGAGCTTCTTGCCCTACTTCATAGGTTTTCCATTTATTATCCTGATATTTTCTGTTTAAAGTTTTGTTTAGAGCAGTGATTCCCAAACTTTTGGTATATATCAGAATCTCAGATAAAGAACACAGTGGCCCAGGATTGATAAATTGGGATAGGAGCTGGGACTTTGTGTTTCTATCAAGATCCACAGGAAGTGTTGATAGTACTAAGGTATGGTATTTGCAAAATAGGTGAAAGTGAGCCAGTTCTCTCCAGCTGGGGGCCACTCTCGCCCTGAATGGGAAACAGTCAGCCATCTAGACATTGACAGTGGCTTTAGAGGCCAGTGCTGCAATCTGCAAGGTACCCCAGCCTAATATTTTCCTGGGGTTTGTGTGCAAGATTTTTGTCTAGAGCTGAAGCTGAACATCAGTAGACTAGTTCTACAGCACACACACACACACACACACACACACACACACACACACACACACACACACATACAAAAAAAAAAAAAAAAAAACTAGCTTATTTTTAAGCCATCTGGACATACTAAACCAGGCAGGTTAAATTGAAACTGTTCAAAGATGTGCCTCAGAATTTGCACTATAATATGCATGGCAGACAATCCATCCATCTTTTCATATTGCTAGTTCACTACTCTCCTGACCAATAGAAATCAAATGGCAGTTATTGTTTATTCATTTATTATTTCTACAACAAAGCATTAGCTTAAATCAAAAAGACCAGGTTCTGCAATACATATGCTTTTTGTAAGCAGAGAGCAATTATTTCTGATATTCTTCTGCTTTTAAAATCAGAGAGTTTTCATGAGCTTGTGTCCTAAGCCATGGCTAATATCTGATACAACTCAAAAAGGCACCACATCATTCCAAAGAGAAACTTCTTCCTCAGATCAAACACAATTTGCATATTCATAGAAGTCCACCTTTGGGAAGAGACATGAGCTCTTTTTCTAGCAAACTTTTACATTAATAGAAATTGACAAAAAAGGATTGAGAAAAATATAAATGAGGACATTGAATGAAAAAAAATAAAAGTTCACTCACCAGTATACAGTTTGGTATCAGGTAAAGAGTATGCTTCCTTGATTACAAAGTAAAATTTGAATGGAAATAATTGTGTTCATCTTTCATATACTATTAGTGATGAAAGTACTTCAGAGTAATTGTTGGAATTTGTTGGAAAATTTTACCAAAGGGGCTATTTTTTAAAATAAAAATAACATGGTTTTGGGTTTTAAATTGTTTAGTAATATTGATATTTAAATACACACAAAAGCCCTTACTTTTCCATTTTGGTATACACTATGCATTGGACATCTATCGATCACAGATGCTACTAGAAAGGGAAATCTTTCCATGGATAATGCTAGTGAGAGGAAATGTAGATAACAGATCCAACTGGGCAGGACTTGAAAGCCTCCCTTGGACATCAGTAGCAAAAGGATGGTGACAGTAAAGGAGAGTCTTCCTAAATCATTTTTGCATATAACATTGATAATTATATATCTACTGATTAGGAACAAAAGATGCCCCACAAAATAAGTTCATCCCCTTAAACATATTCATGCTATTCCATTAAAATACATTCTATAATGTCACTGTGAGATGAGGTTAACACATTTCTATCAATAAAGCTACTTGAAGTCCTAGGTAGCTTAAGAATCTATAACTAGTGGGATGTGATGGTACATGCCTTTAATCCCAGCATTTGGGAAACAGAGGCACATGGAGCTCTGTGACTTCAACAAAGTGAGTTTCAGGCCAGTCAAATCTACAAAGGGAGACCCTAGCTCAAAACAAAAAAACAAAAACATAATTTGAGACAGCCTTTGGTCATCTGTTGCAATGCTGACTTGTGAGGCTACAGACTTTGGTTTTTGTTACTTAGACTTACACTTTAACCTTGGGACCCTTAAGGGAAACCAGTTTCAGGGTCAGCAAAGTCATGTGAAAGCCTGCAAAGCAAAAGCAGGGCTCCAGCCTAAAGAGGGCTTCTCACTGGTTTTCAAGGCAGCAGCCACTAGGGTTTACTTGCCACTGAGTCATACTGCATTTACTTTATTGTTTATGTGGGTTCTTTGGAAGCACTGAGATAGCCTTAAATTCCATTTCTGAACCAACGAGCCTTTGTGATCCTGTGCTTAGACCCAGCTTAAACTACTGCCTTTGTGTACTGAAAACACAAGTCTAATGGTCACATCTAATGGACACAAGCGAAAAAAGTGTCTCCTCGTGTGTCCAGAAGATTTATCTATGTCCAATTCTTCTTTCCATGCTAGGGCTTTTATACATGCAAGCCATAAATGATAAAACAGACTGACTACTATACAGAGACTATATAGTTAAACTCTCACTGTCATCCTCAATTACTAATTTTAAAGGATTTCAGTGTATTTGAAATAAGGTAACCAACTTGAGTGATATATGAATAAAATACACAAATATCTGATTTGTATTTTGAAAAAAGTAAGAGCACAGAAATTAGTTATCTAATATAAAATAGTCCTAAAAAACAAACATTCAAGTGACATTATACAGACTAAGATTTGTTATGTATTTAGGAATAGATGGGTACATATACATATCCATATGTTAATGTAAAAACAATTAAGAGAAAAGAGACCATGAATTTGAAAGAGAGTAACAAGGGGTGTACTGGAGTGTCTAAAGGAAAGGAAGTGAAGTGGAGAAGTAATGTAACTATACTATAATATTAAAAATAAAAGAAATAGTAAAAAAATTAAGGATTTTTGAAAATTTTTCTAACTTAAGTTATTGTTGAGATTCCATTAGTGTTTTATCATTAAACTAAGTCATTATACACTACAGGTCTTTATATATATTCTACAGCAACATTATTCAGTAAGAATTCATTTTTGTTCCAAAATGTTATTCTTACTTCTCAGAAGAAATAACTATCTTTACCTTTGATACGTAAATTAAAAGTTAGCTTTCAAGGAACAGTCACTATTTCATAAATGAAATGAAGAAACAAGTTTTCATACTTGAGTGTCAAAGGTCTCAGGTCTAGCAATTTCCTTACTTAAAATGTCAGGTTATTTTATGATTATGTATGTAGTAATCTTTCCCAAAATTTTTATAATTCTGCTGAATTCTTTACCTCCAGGTTTAGAAAAATATCAAATTGTTTGGTACAAAGAACCACATAGAGAGTTTTTTTCTAGTTACTAGGTATCTAAATTAAAAAAAAAAAAAAGACTAATTGAACCTGGAGATTATTCTAGAAAGAAATTTTGCATGTGTACATGTGAATGTTAACATGTTGTTATCTGGAATTTAAATAAAATGTGGCAGACATTAACTATTATCATTACATGCCAGGGTGGTTGATAGGCCACTTGGAAATCAGTACCAGATGAGTGCTTTGGTTGTGGTTAGGACCATTTTTAAAATCCATTGCTTTTTCAGCCTCTGTCTAGCTCACAGGAATGTCCCAACCACTTACGCAGGAACCCCAGGGTGACCAGACCGGCAGAGACCCAAATATATTTTTCATTTTGACTCACACAGGTACACTAAGCTCATATGGTTTGTTTGATCAAAGAGTGTTGTTGTAATGCTTTCTGACCTTATTATAGACATGGAGAAGCTATTTAATTTATACATTAACGGGCTAAGATAATGCATAAATTACTTTTTGCTAAGGGGCTTGTGTCTCAGTTTCTTTGTTGCTATGATAAAACACCATGACCAAAGCAACTTTTGGAGGAAAGAGTCTACTTGGGCTTAACTTTGCAGGGTAAGAGTCCACAAAGGTGAAAGGAAGCTAAGACAACTGCACACATGAGATAAAGAGTAAATTAGAAGTGAGGTGAGGCTATGACCTCTCAAAGTCTGCAGCCAGTGATGAACTTCTTCCAGCAAGATTCTGCCTCGTAAAGGTTTCACAACCTCCCCAAATGTACTCACCAAGCATGGACCAATTGTTCAAGTACATGAGCCTATAGGGGACATTTTCCATTCAAACCACCAGAGTGGGGGAGAAATTCAGAGAACTAATCACTGAAAACAAATTGCTAAACCCCCTTAGAGACAGTAAAGCAGGAAGAAATAGGATGATCTGACTGGGATAATTTAATGTTATTAGTTACAGTCTGCCACATTCAAGTGTAAACAAGTAGGCAAACCATTGGAGTCAGTATACTGTCAGCAAATAAGGAAGTTGTATGAGAATACAAGGCATTAGACATTTCTTTTAAACATGTCTTCTACTTAAGCCATTTTACTATTACCTAATTCCAAAGAAAAACTAGAATTGTTAACATATTTTATACGAATTTATCCTCTAGTTTAAAATAGATATTTTTATTGTTGCACTTAATACAATGTAGTGTGCTTTTACAAAAACAACAGTTAAAACAGAAGTAAGGATCATTATGTAAATCTATAACTAACATGAGATAGCATCATGCCCAAACATACACAATAAATTCATATTTTTTACTTTCTTATTAAGATAGTCTTTTTGTTCTTACAAATATTAAAGGAATATTTAATTTTGTTTATAACTTTATATAACAGAGTATTACATTATATATCTTCTCTACTTATACTTCTTGTTTGTAATAAATTCTCCATTGTTATTCCTTTTTGAGAAGTTAAGTGTTATGATTCATGCACTCAAATTTTCAATCTTAGGTTTCAAGACAAACTATTTCTTCAGGCATACTATTTCCTAGTGTATTCACAATCAAGTGCAATATGATGTCACCATGTGATACCCAGATAAATATGAAGACAATTAACGAAGAAATGTGTCACTTGAAAATTATCGCATTTGCCAATGGCTTACAGAATCACTTTTGGGAAGAAGTTTTAGGGGTATGGTATTTTGTCTGTATGTTAGTATATGTACCACATGCACACCTTGTGCCAGCAAAGGTCAGAAACTCCCCTGGTTCTAGACTTAACGGATAGTTGTGAGCTCCCATGTGGGTGCTGGGAATTGAAAATGGGTCCTCTAGAAGAGCAGACAGTACTCCTAACCACTGGACCATATCCCCAGATTTATAGAATCTTGATTGTAGCAGTTGATCTTGATATCCATCCACAGCAAGAAAATGTTGTAGCTATTTTAAAACTGGTATCATATCACTATGTTTTAACCAATGGAAATCAACTGAAACAGTTAAAGTAACAAAGAGGACTTACTGGTCCAGGATATTTTCAACTAACATAAAGAAGACTTCAAGGTATATAATGTTTTAATGATGTGAAGATATCAAAACAAAGTTGGTTTCTTTCCTTGGTCTCTGTTCTAAATAGTCTAAATGCCACAGGTGATATTTCCTGTCCTACAACATGCAATCCCACCACTTGGGAGATAAGATTAAAGCCAGCCTGTGCTAAATAAAACCCTGACTCAAAAGGGAAAAAAGAAAGAATGATAAAAGAGGGCTTGAGAAATAAAGTGATGGAAGGACATAAAGAGAGATGGGAGAGAGGGAGGGAGAAAAAGAGGTAGAAGGACATGAATGAACTTTAGAAAGTACCCTCAAGACCTGTGGAAATTTGTTTCTTAAACCCCCCCCAAAGCTAATATGTCAGTTTTAATTAGTAAAATCTTCCAATAATACTTTACTTCCTCCATAGTTCTCTATAAAATGCTGCTATTAATTATTTATTATCTTCAAATAGCTTTCTATTAGGCTTATATAACTCTGAAACTTTTCCATAAGAAGTATATTCAGTAATATGTCAAACTTGGTTCATCAATTATATTTACCATCCCAGTGCCAGATGTTAGCAGTAAGATGGCAGAATGGGGAGGGGGAGAAAGGAGGATAGAGTGGGAAGGATAACCCCCTTTGTTTTTATAAACCTTAAATAATTCTTAAATATTTTTTAAGATTTATTTAATTTGATGTATATGAAATCGATTGTTTCAAATCTAGTCAGAATCCTGGGACAACTGAGATTTTGTTTATGGTAACATTTCAGAATTGCATTTATCATCATCCCATCTAATGCATGAATTTCTGAATTTATTCTTAGGTGATTTCTTCATTCTCCCTTTAACAGGAATGAGGATATTGCAGTATGAATATCATGACATCCCGCATTGACTAGTCTTCTAAGACATATCCATATAGGATAAAGTATATTTATTACATCTTCATTACCATATCAATATTATTCCATTTTACTTTTCAGTGAACTTGGACAAATACATGTAATATAATAAGGGTTGTGTTGAGTTTTATATCTTGTGACATGTTATGACTGTAATTGGTCAAAAATTAGACATGCAAAGAATGAAAGAAGAATGAAGATTATATCCAAAATATTTATAAACAATTCTTTATCACTTTTTTATTTGTTTTGGCTTCTTTGCATCCAAAAGAATGTGGAGGGGAGAGGATATTAGGAGAAAGAGAAGGGGAGATGAGGAGGCAGGAAGGAAGGCATGAGGTACCAGAAAGATTGAGTCAGTCGGGAGAAGAACAGAGGAGAGCAGTAAAAGAGATACCTTATTGGCAGGGAGCCATTACAGGTTTAAAGAGAAATTTGGCATGAGGATGACCCCAACAAACAATCTAAGCAAAAGGGGAGAGGCCCTTCCCCTATAATGAGATTGATAGCTACCTTATATGCCATCATAAAGCCTTCATCGGGTAACTGATGGAAACAAAAGCAGAGATTCATAGTTAAACACTGAGCTGAATTCCTGGATCCAATTGTAGAGAGGATGGAATGATGAGCAAAGGGGTCAAGACTAGGCTCGAGAAACCCACAGAAACAGCTGACCAGAACAATGGGGAGCTCATGGACCCCAGATTGACAGCTGGGAAACCAGCACAGGATGGAACCAGGCACCCTGAACATGGGTGGAGACCTGGGCAGTCTACGGGGCCTCTGGTAGTGGAACAGCATTTCTACCTAGTATACAAATGGACTTTGGGAGCCCATTCCCCATAGAAGGATACTCTCTCAGCCTAGAGACATAGGAGAGGACCTATGCCCTGCCCCAAATGATGTGACGGACTTTGATGATCCCTCATTGAAGGCCTCACCCTTTCTATGGAGCAGAAGAGGGATGGGATGGGAGTCGGTCAAGGACATGGAGGGATAGGAGGGTGAGGGAACTGGAATTGATATATTAAATAAGATTGTTCCTAATTTAAATTTTAAAAAGGATAAATAAATAAATGAACATATAAATAAAGTGGGTAAATATGAACTGAAAAAAAGAATGTGGGTTTTATGTTTATTTTCACTTGTGATATTTTTTGATTAAGTAGGAAAATATCAATATCCTGTAGTATAAATAGTCCTGGCCGAGTACAAACAATGGTTTCTGGATGCTGTATAGTGCAGAGCCAATACAGTTATACATTTCACGTCTAACAAAAGACATCAGAGCTAACAAAACTGTTTAATTTGCTTAGGCAGGATGAACCTTGGTCCTCTGCGAATTATTTCATGAGCTCCATGTTGAATAATGCTCTAGAGAGATACTTTTTTCTCCATTTATGCCAGAGTAGGAGTTAGTGTCTAGTTTATTTCAAGTGCATAATATATGTGAAATCGTGCTCACAAATTAGAGGAATTATTGTAGCACAAGTCTGCCTTAAGACATCCAGGCTCTCAAGTTAAACAGGAATTACATTCTTTAGCTAACAGATTTATGGAATGTAATGAAATTTTGCTACCGGGTTGTAAGAATAGACTGCATAGTCTATTTCAGTGGAGAATCAGAAAAAGTAAGTAGGAGACAGTACTGAGTAAGAACAATGAAGGAGTTAGAAGTCCTGTATGACCCATATTCACTTGTCTTCCTTGAAATCTCAGTTTCTTTATCTGTCAAGTAGTAACTCAAGGCTCTCCTGTTACAAGCATCAAATTATAAAATAGACATGAATGTGTTTATGCTTTTCAGTACTAACTACATTAATTTAAAATGAGGTAAGGGGCTGTTCTAGCCAGACATCTGAAGAGGATATTCTAGGATAAAAGTATAGGCTGTCTGAGAGAAGAAAAGTCTTTGTTTAAATCTCTCTGAATCCAGGCAATTCCATTGCTCTAGGAATCAGCACAAGGAAAGCTTGCTCAGCTTCTCTGTCACTGTATACATGAAAATCACCAAATCTGTTAAAAAATACCAATATCAGCTCCAGTGTAAGGGTTTCAACATTAAAGCAGTATTTTAAATAACAAGTTAGAGGAATGCCCCCAGCCAATAAGAATGCCTGCTCTATAGAGGGGCAGACTAATTTTTTTCCCTTGAGTAATAGCTAGGAACCACTTTTGCTTCTGTAGGTCAAGAGTGTGCTGACCTTATCAACCCTATTCTCCTGTGTTTATAAACAACCTGTCGGGAATGCAAAGAACAGTTTTGCTCTCCTACCTGTACAAAAACCATGGATAGAATGCAAATCTAGATCATAAAAAAATTGTATCAATGTGCATAGGTTAGTACATGATACATGTATAATATAACTACACATATGTTGGTAGGTGTGTGCTTATGTACCACAGTGTGTTTGTGGAGGTCAAAGGACAACTTAAAAGAGTTCTCTCCTTCTACCACATGGGTTTTGGGTATTGAACTCTGATTATCAATCTTGTCAGCAGATACTTTTACCCACTGAGCCACCTCATGTTATTGTTATTATTATTATTATTATTATTATTATTATTATTATTATATAGTTTTTCTTTAATAAAAAGTCTTTGACCACAGAATCTTGTCTTATGAATATGTTTTTCTTTCTGGCACTAAGTATATTTCCTGATATATTACAGTCACCTTAATAACTGTTCAATAAATATGGCTTATGATGGGAGTTGCCCCATAAAATGTCATGTTGAAATTCAGTTGCCCCTGTAGGTGTACTGGATGATGGAGCCTTCAAAGGAGGTTAATGTCTTTCTCTTGAGACTGGATTAGTTTCTCATAGACTAAGCTGTTATGATACCCAGTTGCCCATTTTGTCCCTTTCTTGTATGTTACTGTTTGCTCTTTCATTTCTTCCCTCACCAGAAGCCAAGAACGTGTTGCCGCATGCTTTTGAACTTCTAAAACCATAAATCAAAATATCCCTGTTTCTTTCATAACTTACCCAACCTTGGATATTCTGTTATAACAAAAGAAATATGCTATTAAAAGGTCCAAATGAGAAAGTGTAATATTTGGGATGTCTTAACTACTTTCTTATTATTATAATAACACATCTTTAGAAAGAAAGGTTCAGGGTTGGAGAGATGGCTCAGCAGTTAAGAGCACTGGCTACTCTTCCAGAGGACCTGGGTTCAACCCACATGGCGGCTCACAACTGTCTGAAACTCTAGTTCCAAAGGATCTGACACATTCACACAGATATGCATGCAGACAAAATGCTAATGCTCATAAAATAAAAACAAATGAATTTTAAAAAAAAGAAAAAAGAAAGAAAGATTGATTTTGATTCACAGTTCCAGAAGGATACAGTCCATCCTGGCAGCAGGCAAGGAAGCCATGGTGGCAAAGGCAGGAGGCTGGCTGATCACCTGGTATCCATACATAGAAAGCAGGACATGAACAGGAAGTGGGACCAGGCTATAAAACTTTAATGTCTGCTTCCAGTGGCCTTCTTCCTCCCAGTGAGGATCCACTTCCTGTAAGCTGCACAACCTTCCCAAACACCACCAGTAGCTGGAGTCCAGGAGTCCAAATGTAAGCCTATAAGAGATATTTCACATTCAAATCATGATAGATAAATGCCATACTATCTGCAAACTCTATCTGATGCTAAGTTATATGGCCATGTCCTAGTTAATGTCACCAATGCCTAGTAAGAAAAATACTGTTTATAGTTGTCAACAATATGCTAAAAATTCTTCAAAATACATTTCATTAATACTTGTTTGGAAGAAATATCATCTTGGTTTTAACCTTTAGGTATCTTTTTTGTTTGTCCATGCTAAGAATAAAACCCAGAGCCTTGTGCATGCTAAGCCAGCCCTCTACTACTGAGCCATATTGCCAGCTATGAAGCTCATTTCTCGTATTCAGTATTCAAGGGGGTCTTTCTGTAGCCTGTGTGCAGGGATTGGGAGGAAATATACATTTGAGAAAACTGTGATGTTCTGTTTCTGGAACCCATGTCCAGGAATTGGAAGGAATTACTGAGAAAACTGTGAAGTTCTTCTCTAAGGAGAAACTTGTTGGGGTAATATTTGATATCTAAAATGAATAATGTACTAAGGCTCTGGGTTAGCATTAGACATACCTAGTTAAATCTTTAAAGGTAATTGATTTTCTGAATGATTGTAAACACAGTGATCAAGTATTAAGTGGCCTTATAACCATCTCATAGACATAAAATATAACCATTTATGTCACTCTAGCCCTTGACTTTCCAGATATAGAGATATGGTATCTTCTTTCAGATCAAACCAAGTATCCACCATCTTTTACAATTTTGCTTTGACTGCTTCCTCAGCAGAGGTAACTTTTTTCTAGTAAGCCTCTTTGGTAGTTTGGTAATCTACATTGCCCAGCTTCATCTCACAAGGCAACATGTATCAGTGTGCCTGACTACCACATCTTGACCCAAGTGAACACTGCTTTCTGAATTGCTATGTTGGCCTCTGACAGGCTCCTAGACTAGGATCAATTGCACCAACTTCTCATGCTTCTTGAATTTGCCACGTTTATTCTTCCTCATGGCAGTTCTCTTGTCACAAATGCCTCTTTATTTGCTTAATAGCATCATTTTAGATATTGATAAGATTAAACTTTCTCTAATCCCTGTGTTCAAGGAAAATAACCACAATTAATAATGTCCTACCTATCTGAGCATCATTTTGCAATCCAGAAAAAGGCTTACTGCCAAGAACTAAAGCTTAGGTCTTAGATAAGACTTGAGGCACTCCTTAGTTCCTATTGACAAGATCAAATGCATGCTGCAATTGGCATTCTGTATCTACATAATATATAAATAGCAGAAATCTTTGTGCCCATTAACCAATATGGAAAAATTACAAAACAATACAAAATCTTAGTGAGACCTGTCTCAATTCCTGGAACCCTGTGAATTTTACACAACTCTCGGATATTGAAATCACAACAGTCTGTAGTTCACAATCTCTCTAGATAGGTAGCAGATCAGTTGTATAATCCAATTGTATAATCATGGCATTGGCTAACTCCACCTTCAGAAATATATATATTTTTGTATGGCCTTTCAGATGGCTATATATTTTACAGTTGGAGAGATTGAATTTTGTTATAGTGCCCATTCAAAAATTTCAAAAACACTTTTGAATAAAATCTCTCCTTGATAAATTGCAGATTTATTTTCTTTTCTCAATGTGATTATCCAGCAGGCTTCCCCACTGTCAGCCCTATGAAGCCAGGGTCTCCCCACATGGCATTAATCCCACCACCACACCTTAAATAGAAGAGACTCTTACGTCTGTGACTATCCTGGCCAGATATCTAACCACATTGGAGAAAAGGGCTTTCTTTGCCTCAAATTTTTATTCAAATTGAAGCTTCTGTGGGCAGGCTCTAAATTCTCTTTGCCTTATAGTCGTGATCCCAAATAGACTTCTAGGTGAGATGAGAGGTTCAATTAAAACTTAATGAAAGAAAAAAAAGCACAGTTACTTAATTGTTAAATATAAGTAACAGTCTTTCTTTCTATAAAGATATGAAAATTGGTTTAATAATAATTCTCCTTTCCCTTTTTCTCCTGTTTGGGGGTTCTGGGATCAAACCCAAGTATTTGAAAACCTCAGACAGGTAAATACTCTGCAATGAAGCTGTACTTTAGCCTGTAAGAACAAATTATGACCAGGAACTTCCATGAGAGAATAAAGTGGAGAGGGGGTGAGGGGGAGAGGTCACGTGAAGATTATTTCTCTCCCTCTGCATAGGAATGACATTTGAGCCCAGAAAGGAGCAATTTTGATTAGACAAAGGTCTGCCAGCAAGCACTGTCACCCTTCTATGTACCTTATAAAACTATGTGAGAAAGCAATCTTGATTATTGCTGTAGAAGCCATCAGTTCTAGAAAAATATCCTAGCAGAAAAATGGTTTTTTTTTTTTTATTCCCTCTGGCTCAAAATAGTGGCTTATATACTTCTGGAGAGAGAAAGAATACCAGATTCAATTTATCAAATACATAAAATGTTAACTGTGTCATTTTACTGAACCTTTATGACATACATCAGCGGGATATGATTTATTCTCCATCAGAAATGCAGCTATCTCTGTTACCACTCTAGTTGAGGAGCCAGCTTAGTCTCCAGGCCTCCAGCCAACACCTTTCTGTAGATAATAGATGCAAGAGATTGGTCCCTATGTTCATAAATAGTCCTCAACCTGAATCAGAATGTCTCTGCTCCATGTCTTGTTTTGCTTACTTGTTTTCCTTATAGGTACTCTGTTTCTTTCCATTAGACTAATTGTCTATCCCCTCAGTCTAATTTAATTACCAACTTACCCAGCTAGATCACTGATTTTCTTACGTGAAAACCCTCACTGAGAAGTTATAGTGTTGTGGGATAATATTTTTGTACCATAAAGATATGTCTTTGCCTAAGGCACCTTCTGATTGGCTTAATAAAGAGATGAATGGCCAATAGCTAGGTAGGAGAGAATAGGCATGACTTCTGTGCAGAGAGAGGACTCTGGGAAGAAGAGAAGCAGAGATGCCAGTGAGACTTGGAACAACTCAAACATACAGAATGGGAGAGAAATAAAAGTCACACAGCAGAACACAGATCAATAAAAACAAGTTAATTTGAGTTATAGCAGCTATTTGGGAATAAAGCCTAAGCTAAAGGCCAAGCTTTCATAATTAACAATAAGTGTCATTATTTGTCATTATTTGTGGGCTGGCTGTCCTAACAAGAAAGTACTACTACATTTTAGGATGTTCCTCTTGCTGTATGACATGATGAAACATGCAAACTTGTGCTTTATGAGCTATTCATTATTCACTATTCTTGAGTTCTCAGCTATCTCTGTATCTCCAATCCATGTTTTCTTGACTCTGGTGATGATTGTATTCTAGCCCATCCTGTCATACCACAGATGATTTGACTTCCCCAGACCAAATGCCCAACAGACTCAACAGGCTCTTTTTGGTTTGTCTTATACTTGTGCGTGCTTCATTTTAAATTCCATGAAAGTACTACATAGTTCAGAAATGTAACACATAGCATCTCCAACATGCTATTATTAATTCAAAATTTAATCAAAGTAATACATGCATTTATGATCATAAGTTGCTTAACAATGTGGATTTAGATGATTTCATTGTTCTGTGAACTCACATGAGGCTGAATGGTATAGACTAATGCTCAATCTAGAAGCCCAGATGTCTGATATTTATTCTACTGTGATACAGTGTTAGTTTTTGTGGTGTAAAAATAGATTATAGTACAATTGCATAAGGTATATAGTATAAATGAAGTTTCTACATGGAAGCCTAGGATACTACTGTAGACTAGTGTGGACTCTATAAGTCAGGTGCATTTAAGCCGACATTTACTGACTTTTACTTCTTATTTGTTGTTTTCAGGCAGGATCTTACTGTTCATCTCAGGCTAACTTCAAATGCATGATCCCCATGTCTCTATCTTCCAAGTTCTGGGATTACATGTATATAGCACTAAGACTGACTTTTAAAAATATCAATTCTTTAATAATAAGTAAACATTACTGTTCATGAATTCATACATTACAAAGGCATCTTCAAGCCAAAAGAAGTAAAAGAGATTAAGAAACCCACAATATACTAATAAATGGAACAAGTCTGTCATGAAGATAGACAATTACAGATACATGTGCACTGATAAACAGTTATAAATACATATTCACTGAGCACTAGTGCTGCAATTTAGTAAAACAAGTTTGACTTAATGTAAGAGGACAAATGGGAAAGCTGAGCACACAGGTACACCTGTAATCCCAGGATTCAGAAGGCCAGGGTAGAAGGATTGCAACCTCAAGATCAGGAACCATAGTGAGTTCCAGGTCAGCCTGAGATACATATAGTGATACTCTATCTTTAAAGAAAAAAAAAAAAGACAGATAAAAAGACAGCAGGACATCTTATTCACACCTTACAGTGGAGAGATAAAGGGAGAAGCACTGGAAATCAGTTCAGCAGTATCACACAAAATCAAAACTACTTTCACAGTCCTGCTGTATATTCTTTATTCTTTGGCATTTACTCTAAAAAGATGAAACTCTACACAAAACCTCCACATGAATGTTTACAGCAGGTTTATTAACAATTGCCAAAATTTGGAACTAATCAGGATTTACTTAAGTAGGTGAATGTGTAAACTATGTTCCATACAGACAATAGGCAATCATTCAGGGATATAAAGAAACACCCTATCAAGTTATAAAGCAACATAAAGGAAAGTGGAATGTGCATTAGCCATGAAGACAGACAGCATGAAAATGCTGACAACATACAGTAGTAATAAAAACATGCACGGGGCTGGAGAGATGACCCAGTGGTTAAGAGCACTTGCTGTCCTTCCAGAGGGCCTTGGTTTGATTCCCAGCACCCATGTTGTGGCTCACAACTATCTGTAACTCTATCCGTAACTCCAGTTCCAGGGGGTTTAATGCCCACTTCCAGCCTCCAAGGGTACTGAACAAACATGGTGCACAAACACACATAACCAAAACACTCAAACATATAAATTTTAATGCATTACATGTATTTTATGAAATATATTGTAATTTTTGTTAAAATCTAATTGGGAAAAATTAAGAAAATATGTTCTATTATAAAAATTCTGTTTTTTATTCCCTAGAAATCAAATCAAAGCATTCATCAGTCATCCTAGATACCCTCTCACTAGCATATGCAACATTATTGTTTAAAAGATTATATTATGAACACAAAATATTATAGAAAAAACATTTTTCTAGAAAATGTGGCAAATATGTTCATGTTAGTTTTTTACAGTGTCTTATCTCTTTTTAATTCTCACAACATAAAATATTAAATGTGCTTATACCAAATATATATTTCTCCTTTCTAAAATGTGTACATTGACAACAGGTACTTAAGATCTATTCTTTATTATATTACTTTGGTGCATAAAGTTAGCAGACATGCAACTATTAAATTACCAAATTAATTTAATTGTTAGGATAAAAGTTTTCATTCCTTGAGTCTAATCCAGAGTAAAGTGCTGAAAAAGACACAGTTTGTTAGGTCTGTGTCTGGTCAGCTGGATTTCACCAGTCATCAAGAAGCTAGAAAAATAGTCATGGCAAAACAAAACTTACTGGTGAAAATTTGAACATGTCCATGATATATATATAGTGTGTGTGTGTGTGTGTGTGTGTGTGTGTGTGTGTGTCCATGATATATATATATATATATATATGTATCATTGATATATATATATATGTCCATGATACATATATACATATATATATATGCATGCTTGACTTTTCCCTATTCAATATTCAAGCACTTAAAACCACTTTTTTTAATTATGTAAAGAAGTTACAGGCTTAAAATAGGAAAGTAAGAAAAAAAGTTGAAGTGAAAAAAAATAAGGGTTGAGTGGCACCTGCCTTGAGGAGCAGAGGCATAAATGATCAAGAATTTGGAGAGGTGGTCTAACGTACTCCAGGGTGGTTTTGAACTCGTGAATCCTTCCTCACCATTTACTGGGATCAGTCAATGAACCACCATGCCCAGCTCTGACAACTGTATTTTAACACTGACCAAATCAAGAGAAAAGATACAAACTGAAATTCAACAAGAGAGTATTTGTTCATTGAATCTCTAGGTGGTAACAAGGTATTATTTTCCTTGGTGGTTTGAGTTAGCCATTTCTGAAACTAAGGATGGCCTTGAACAAGGTGTGATTTTGAACTAAGACAAAGCTAACATTTAGCTGTACTTTTACCATTTAGTCTCACATGTTAAAAAAAGAAGAAAAAGTCAAGTTGTCCTGATCTCTTCAATACAGCCTTTAAATCCTGAGTTCCTACTAAAGGGTACATGGTCTTCTAAGGAGGGCAGTCCTACAGATTTAGATTTTAGTTCAGTCTTAAAGTAGCACTATGACATTTTCTTCCCATAGACCCTGATCATGCTGTACAAACTGTAGTTTTCAAGAACTATCTGAGTGATAACTTGGACAGAACTCAAGTTAACTCTGAAAACCTTTTTAATATTTGCTTCTGACTCCCAAAAGTACACTACCATATGAGAGCACTAGACCACCAGGGTTCAAATAATCAAATGACTATCTCCTATTATGGAGTTGTGTTAATAAATGGCCTGAATGGCCACATGTTCATGAAGCTTGGACTTAGTGGGCACAAATTAGTTTTAAAAATAAATGTGCATGGGGCTGCCACTGGTAATGTTTCAAAATATTTTAAAGTATACAATTCTCCCAGTTAATATTTACCATGGAAGTTATTCTCTTCTTGGGAAATGACAAAGTTGCCTGTGAAACACCTTCCTTATCCAAGAATGAACACAATGACAATATTTAATTGATGATGTTCTCACATAATCATTTCCAAAACCCTTTGTTATGAAAGCCTCCAAATCTGGAGAAAAATTCAAGGGAATAGCACAGCACACTTATAGTTTTCTGAAAAATGCATAGCAATGCACTTTTTCCCCACTCAAATGCCTTTGCAATTTTTTGCATAACTTTTGTTCCTTAAGAATTTCATAGATAACAGGGCTAGAGAGACAGCTCAGAGGTTCAAAGCACTGGCTGCTCTTCCAGAGGTTCTCAGTTCAATTCCCAGGAACCACATGGTGGCTTACAACCATCTGTAATGAGATTTAGTGCCCTCTTCTGGCATGCAGGCTGAACACTGTATACATAATCAATAAACATACCTTAAAAAAAAAAGAATTTCATAGATGGGTACAACATATCATATCCACCATCCACTGCTCCCTCCAGATCCTTTCTGATTTCCCCTATAGATATTCCTCTCAAAGAAAGGTTTTCTTCTACTATCTAGGTATACAATAATATATTTATAAATAATATCTTATTGAGTACAATTAATAGACTATTAACGCCCTTTCAATTTTACAATTTATAGAATAATCTCCATGGTATTTAGTTTTTCTAGATGAAGACTCTTTTCCTACCCTTAGGGAATTATGGAGCCAGCTCTTTGGTCAATGTCTTGGGGCAGCAACAGCAATTGTAAATTGCAGTGGGGGTTTCACAAACCATCTATTCATGAGCACTGCTTACACAGGAATGCAACATAACAAAGACTGTGGGACACACCTAAGCATCAAAAACACTTGCTTCACAGATGTCCCTGATGATAATGGCCTCTACTGTTTTCTGAATAAAATTCCAAGTGGTCTTGTCCTTGGGCTCACATAGGCAGAGTTCTTATAGACAATCACCTGCATGTATCAGTGACATTTTTTTGGCAGCCCACTGATTATCTCTTTTTTTTTTTTTTTTTTTTTTTTTGGTCTTCTTGGAGCTAGGGTGAAAAAGAGAGTTAATTCTGTAATCTTCAGTTAAATTTTACATACCTAAGTTTTGATGAATTTTCTACTACCAATGTACAATTTCATTCTTATGGTAAAAGAATGACATCTACCATTTTTACTTTTTAAAATCATCCAAGTTTTGTGTTTTAATTTATGGTCAACTTCTCTGTAGAGTCTTAAAAAATCTTGTCATCTGTTCATGAGAAACAAATAGTTAATTCTATGTGTCTATATATATATAGTCAAAAATTTTAAATTATACCATTAAAATTGTTAATGGTTTATCAGCATGTTAGACAGTAATAAAATTTGTATCAGTTTGCAGTTCTTTTTATTTTCTTTTTAGTTATATGACATATGGACAAAATGTCCTTTATAAAAATGAAATAATCATCGTCTCTGTCCTGTTGTGTGCCATCCCCTCACCTTGTTTATACTCTGACATTAATGTAATTGTCACTTTGTTTCTCTTGCACTGTCCCCACCCCCAGCTATTCTGAAGTATTTTAGCTTTTTTACTCTAATGTATTCAAATTTTGTCAGAAAATAAGTCTTTGTGATGAGTGTATAATTTGACTGTTTTTTGACTCACACTGAGAATGCTCATCTTTTAATTGAAGACTCTACACCCTGATAGTTATTTCTGAATACAGTGATATTTCATCTTTTAATGCTTCCCTGAAAGTTCTATTGATTTCCAGTTCTGTCTGATGAAAGCTAAAATTATGGTAACGTGTGTGGGGTTCATGTGGTGTACATATACATGCCTACAAATACTAAAAGTATATACTTATCCTTCTATTATCTACTAATAGTTATCATCACATTAAATAAATGGATACATTTCCTTAATGGTTGATAATGAATAAAATAAGATATATGATATTTTATTTATGAAATCAGCATTCCTATTCACCCTACAAGCAGATTATTGCTGTTTTTCTTCTGCAATTATTTTCTTAAGGATGACATTGGCTTCTTATTTTGAAACCTTATTAATTTCATTTGACATTTACTGTCTTTAAAACCATTATTGAAATAATATTTGCATTATTATAACTATATGATATATCTTTTAGTTTTTATAGTTAAATTTTTAAAGTGTGGTATTAGTGATTGCATGTGTGCATGTACATATGCACACAATGTGGCATGCATATGAAGGTCAAAGAACCATGCAGTAACAACCACTATAGTGTCCAGTTAATAGTGGCGTGTGTGTGTGTGTGTGTGTGTGTGTGTGTGTGTGTGTGTGTGTGTGTGTGTGTGTGTGTGTCTGCTCACATGGGTGCACCATGACATGCATGTAGAGGTCAGAGGACAACTTTGTAGTATCAGTTATCTCCTTCCAACTTGGTTTCCAGTTATTAGTGATCGTGGGGGGGGGCGCTCACAACCATCTGTAATGAGGTCTGGTGTCATATTCTGGCATGCAGGCATACATTTAGGAAGAACACTGTATACATAGTAAATAAATGAATCTTTAAAAAACAAAGAGAGACAGAACTGATAGCTTTCCATGGGATAATAATAAAATGAAAGATAAAATAAAAGCTAACACATGAGAATTTGGTAAAACAATAAGGCAAAGACCCCAAGAAAAGAGACAACAAACAGAGACCTACTCATTCACACACTCAGGAATCACATAAAAACAATAAATTGGAAGTCATAAAAAAATATGCAAATGACCTGTTGGGGAAAAAGAGAAGAAAAACATAAATGAATGAAAATAAAAATAATAATAAGATAAAAAAATTAAAAGTAAATAAAAGAAATGCCCTGATACAACATTATGAGATAAGAAAACAAAAAGCTTATCACTTTCATGAGGTGCCAATGATTAATTGTTGAATTTAGTGACTCATGGGTTTCTATTACGGAAGTCTTCTCCTGTGCCAATGAGTTCAAGCCTATTCCACACTTCCTACTCTATTGGGTTCATTGAATAAGGTGTATGTTGAGGTCTTTGACATACTTAGACTTGAGTTTTGAGATGCGCTGGTTTTAAAATGAGAATTTTTCTTTTATTAATGTGAAGTTACACTTCACTTTTATTTCTCATGTATTGGCTCTCCATCTTATTTCTTTTCTATGATCTTCTATTACATAATTTTATTTTTCTACTTACCCCAGTGAGTTATTATCCTTGACAAAACATTTTTCTGTTTGTAATTTACTATTTATGATCCTGTTTTGAATTCTATAGATACATTTTCATGTTTTTTTCTGATTTCTAAAACAATGCAGTTCAGCTTACCCTATTCTACTCTATTGCCTCACAGTTTAGCTCCTGATACACGGATTCTAGCCTTTCCTATATTATTGAAAATACAGACAGAAACTGAAGGTTTTAGAATTAGTGTTCTTTGAGACTATACTATTCATTTATAACATAATTGTGATTTTTAATATTCTCACGGGATCCTCTGATGGGTTATTTTGTGTATTATCTTGACTCAGCACTGTGATGCACTGGTAGCTGGTAACACAGTGTTGGGAGTGGGAGATGTAGAATGCTTCTGGAAAAGATTAGGCTATAAACTAAGAAGATTCATGGACACCAGTGTGGAAAGACATCTCATTGCCTAAGGGCCAGAACTGCAACAACAAAAAGGCAAAGGAAGGGTGAATTCTCTTGTCAGGAATGGTAGAGCCATGTCCTGCTCCTGGGCATCAAACAACTGTCAGATAGTGGGATTTATGATAGAAATACACTGAACCCTGGTTTTCATGTTTTAGGATAGAACTGGCAATTATGTCCTTAGTTCTCCTGTTGTCAGGCATTTGTGACTTGACTAAGTGATTGAATTTCACAATCTCTCTCTCTCTCCAAATTTTATTGTTTGTTTCTGTTTTTCTGGAGAATTGACTCAGTCTCACATGAATTACTTTTTAACATTTATGAATAGAGAGATTTTTTTATCTAGTCCATTCTCATTGTCTACCAAATTGTTATTGAATGTATGTATATACTCATCTTACATATCTGCAGCTTTCAAACCTCTATTCTACTTTCCCCATGCTCAACCTGATAACCACTATTTTGATCTCTCTGTGTATTCAAATATTTTATATTGTATATATAACAGATATTGTACTGTAGAGAGCTGCGAAGGGCCGCACCTTAAAGATGGTGCTGGCTTCCGCCTTCCACCTCCCTGAGGGTGAGCGCTCTCTGGTGTAAACAAGCCCTTATTTGGCTAAGTCTGTTCAGCCTGTCCACTTCCGCGTTAGAGTAGCCTATTTGTAGGGTCCACGTAGCTCACTGGGGTTGGTTAACGCAAGGGTATTTAAGCCTGTGCAAGGGTTCCCCGGTCTCTCGCAGGTCAGAAGAAACATGTTCAAGGATCCTGATTAAAACATGAAGAAGCATTAAAGCATGAAGAAGATCTTCCAAGAGTCGCGTCTTCCTTGCTGGCGGTGGTAGGAACGACAAATGGTGGCCCATACCAGGAATTTTTCAGATCAGAACTTCTTGCTGTCAGGGCAGCGCTGGCAAGTTCCCAAGGTAAGTTGGGACCAAATTTAAGGCCCTAGGTAAAGAAGCAATAAGGTCTCCAGTAAGGAGCAATAAAAAGTCCCAGGACAGTTGGGACCAAACTAAAGACCATGGCATAATTGAGCGGCAATAAAGTCTCAGGCATTGAGAGAGAGGTTGTAACAAACCTAAAGTAAAATTTTCAAAATAGGGACTTCTCAGTCTCATCCAATTTTTCTGGCTCTTCAGGAGCTACTTTTGTCAAAGAAACAAAATAAAAAAAAGCACACTAGAAAGATTCCTGAGTGAATGCGAAGCCATTGCACCTTGGTTCGCAGTTTCAGGAGACCTCATGCTAGCGTGCTGGGACAAATTAGGCAGGGATCTTGACTTTGCTTGGGAATAAGGGATGCTAAACTCCAGAGCCAGACTAGTTTGGAAGTTAGTGCATAGCTGTATGGAAGACCAGAGGTACTGTAAAGAGGTGATCGAAAAAGGAAAACCTGCGCTAGAAATGTTACAAGAAGAAAGATCAGAAGAGGTTGAGAACACAGGAGAGTCAGGTACGGATGAAACAGATTCCGAGGAAGAACTGCAAGCCCTCGTAGAAAAGGTTCAGAAACAATCCCTTAAGGGGCAGAGGGGGAATGGAGAGGAGAAATGGCGATGTGGGGAGGGGAGGGACCCTCCTGGAACAATGCCTTCAGTGCCTTCTCCTGATCAGAGTGAGGAAGGGCGGGGCCCAGGTACAGGGCATTCCATTTGCCCTGAGGTCTGGAAAGCCATACGAAATGACTTAAGTCTGGCTTGTCCAGTTTTCCAGGATGCCCAAGGCAATAGATATGAGGAGCCTTTAGACTTTAAGGTCATCAAGGCTTTGGCTGAGTCCGTGAGAACATATGGAAATTCAGATTCTTTTACTGTAGCTCAAGTTGAAGCCCTAAATAGGCATAGCATGACTCCTAGTGATTGGAGTAGGCTGGCTCGAGCATGCCTAAGCCCCAGGCAATATCTGGATTGGAAAGCCTTTTTAACTGAGTATGTCAATGAGCAGGCTGCAGCTAATCTTGCAGCCGGAAACACAGCATGGGACAGGGACAATTTGCTGGGACAGGGATGCTATGCCAATCAACAGACAGGATACCCAATACAAGTTTTAGAACAAGTAAATCGGATTGCAAGGAAGTCATTACCTAATAAGGGAGAGGTGAGTGGTAACCTCACTAAGATTCTGCAAGGCCCCATGGAACCATTTTCAGATTTTGTGGCCTGTTTGGTAAAGGCTGCAGGGAGAGTTTTTGGCATTACAGTAGCCATAGTTGCAGCTATCTCTTTTGCAGTTGTGGATTCAGTCACAGCTACCATGGCTATGAGCATATTGGTGCAGACAGCCTCTAAGCTAAATGAGTTGTCGAAGAATGTGGCTACCGCCTTGGATGCTCAATCCACAATTGGTGCTCAACTAAAAGGAGGTTTAATGATTGTAAACCTAAGAATTGATCTGGTGCAGGAGCAAATAGATACCTTGTAGCAGCTGGCACAATTGGGATGTGAAATGAAATATCCAGGTTTGTGTGTTACCAGCATTCAGTATGAGAACTTTACATGCGCTGATAATTTGTCACGACAGTTGTCTAGCTATCTTTTAGGAAATTGGTCTGCTGACTTTGATGACCAGATGGTACAGCTGAGAGTGACCATCGTTGCAGTAAATTCGACACGTGTAGATGCAGGACTGGCTGCCGGATAGTCATCGTGGTTCATCTGAAACCATGGATCATCTTAAAGAGTGGGTGGGAATGGGAGACATGGCTGTCCTCTTGTTGCTTATCTCCTTGCGGGCCTGTGGTGCCTTTGTAAGATGAGGTTTGCTCAGAAGTGGTATGCAGCTATGGTTGTCCAGGCATTTACAGCCATTGAGGCAGGACAGTCTCCCCAAGCATGGCTCTCAATCATGAACAAGAATTGATCCTTCATGCTCAGGTTGTATGGCTTAGCACTGCACTCCGAGTTAGCTCTGGAAGTGAGCAACTCTGAGAAGGGCAAGTCTGGTTGCATGTGGGTTGGTGTCTAAGTCCCACCTCCAGGAAAAAGATACCAGATGGGTGTGGCATTGAATTGGCTGCCTACCAGGATTCAGGGTCATTACATTGTCCACTGCTTTACTGGAGACCAGACCACTACCCTTGTCTGCTGCGTTACTAAAACAAAAAGGGGGAACTGTAGAGAGCCGCGAAGTGCCACACCTTAAAGTGGTGCTGGCTTCTGCCTTACACCTTCCCGTTGGTGAGGGCTCTCTGGTGTAAACAAGCCCTTATTTGGTTAAGTCTGTTCAGCCTGTCTTTTTCCACATTAGAGTAGCCTATCTGCAGGGTCCACATAGCTCACTGGGGTTGGTTAATGCAAGGGTATTTAAGCCTGTGCAAGGGTTCCCCCGGTCTCCCACGGGTCAGAAGATACATGTTCAAGCATCCTGATTAAAACTGCATGAAGGAGATATTCCTGGAGTCGCGTCTTCCTTGCTGGTGGGGGTAGGTGCATTCATTGTACAGTATTTTTAGGCATAGTGTCTGGATCGTTTCATTTAATATCCTCTAGACTCACTCATTTTGTATCAAATGGAAAGATCTCATTGATTGTATGGAATGATTTTTAAAAAAACAATACTCTATTATTAATAAGATCTAGTTTCCTTTCTAATACAAATTTTTTCACACAATATATGTCGATCATGTTTCCCCTCCTCCAATTTCTCCCAGATCCTCCTAACATATCTATCATCCAAATTAATGTTATCTCTCTCTCAAAGAAAACAAAAACCAAAATAAATAATAAAAATGAGAATCAAAACCAAAAATGGGGGCAATGCACAAACAACAAACAAAACAAAAACCTACAGAAAAACAAAACATGGAGTTTTGTATTGACCAACTACTATTGGGCATGGGTCCTTTCATACCTAGAGTGCGGTTAGTATAGCCAGTGACACTCCATTTAAGAGGGTTTTTCTTTTGCTAGCAGCTATCTGTTGCAAAGAGATTCTTTGTTCAGGATGAAACTCAAGTTCAATTCCCCCTCTCAGTGCTGGGACCCTGTGATGGCTATTTTTGGTTGACAATGTGACTGTATTTGGAATTAACTAAAACCCAAAGATAGAGTGCACATTTGTGAGGGATTTTTGCTTAATTTAAAGTGGGAAGATCCAGATCTAAGATCTGCATCTTTGAGACAACACCCTCAATCCAGATCTTTTGAAGTGGAAAATCCCATCTCCATTCTGGGCCACACCTAATGATGAAAGCCTACATAAAGACTTGGAAGAAGGAAGGTTTTTGTTCTTTGCCTGTTTCCTCTCTCCTTGACAGCAAGTCCATTCCTTCACTGCCATTAGAACCTACTTCTTCAAGATTCTGGTGTATGTTGAAGACCAGTTGAGACATACAACCTCATGGACTGAACAACTACTAGATTCTTGGGCCTC
Organism: Cricetiscus sungorus; assembly: GCA_030556225.1. Classification (NCBI taxonomy): domain Eukaryota; kingdom Metazoa; phylum Chordata; class Mammalia; order Rodentia; family Cricetidae; genus Cricetiscus; species Cricetiscus sungorus. The sequence goes on from JANBXA010000398.1 coordinate 45,551,995, forward strand.
CCGTTCATAGGCAGTCATTGATAGATTAGCTGGACCACAGCCACAGCCCATAAGTCATTCTAACCCTCTTATATAAATATTCATTCTACATGTTCTGTTATTCTAGAGAACTCTGACTAATACAGACATGTTCTGTGTAGGTGCTATGTGTGCAGACACAGGTTCTGTAAAGTCATAGACAAATCAACCCTGCTGTATCTGGAAAGCAGTTTCCTTGAAGTCATCTAGCACCTCTAGCTCTCACAAGTTTTTCCACTTTCCTTCTGCATATATCCCTGACTATAACAGGGAGAATTTGAGGAAGACATCCCATTTAGGATTGAGTGTTCCAAAGTCTCACTCTTGACATATTGCTCAGTTGTAAGTCTCTGTGTTAACTACTATTTATGGCAATAAGAAGCTTCTCTGTTGAGGGCTCATCAAGGTAATGATTTATGGGTACAGCAATGTGCCATTCATTCTATGGCTATGTCTTTACCAGTATAATAGCTATAGGTTTTGTCCTAGGCACATGACCTATCTAATTCTTGGCTATGTCAGCAGTGTTAATTATGGGTAATATATTAAATCCATTTTTTTGAAAGTAGTTTATTGCATGTATAAACTTTGCACTACCATTTTACCAGCATATTTTACAGATAGCTTGCTGCTGTAAGTCATAGAATGTGTAGCTGAGTGATATTGATGGTTGCCTTTCTCCTCAAGTAGATTGCAGAATTCCTTCCAACACTAAAATTCTGGTCAGTAGGGATGAAGCTTCTAGTTGAGCACTAGTTCAACTTCTCCAAACACCAGGGCATATGTTAGTGTTGTCATCAATGAGACCTGACTAATAGGTTGCAGTAAGCAAGCAATATGGGGCCCAGTTTCTTTATCCATTCATCTATTTATAAACATCTGTTACGGCAGGTTTTTCCCTGCCGGCTGCCGCCTGTCCTGCCACCAAGGTCCTGCCGCTACGTGAGTCCCAAATAACACTCTGAGACTCTGTATTTGATACAACCCTGTTGGCCAATGACTATCATTGTTAATGGGCTAGCTCTGCCTTAATTATTAACCCATTTCTACTTATCTAAGTATTTCCACATGGTCATCATATCGGGAGCCGCGGCTGGCATCTTCTTTCCTCTCCGGTCTCCATCTTGACTCCTCCTTAGCACTTCCTCTTTCCTCCTTGTCTCCTAGCCCCACCTATCTTGTTTCCTATTGGCCACAGTGCTTTATTAATTAACCAGTATGAGAAACATATTTACAGAATAACATCTCCCATCATCTCCTCTTTTCTGTCTAAAATAAAAAGAAGGGGTTTAACCTTAACATAGCAAAATATAATATACAACAGTTATCAAATAAGAATCACAGTTAACAATATTTAGTCCATTAACATTTTGTAAGACATAAAGAAAATATCATCTATCCTATCTTTGTGAGTCTAAAGTCCTATACGTAACTTATCTTTAATACTAACTAAGGAAATCTATAACCATAACTATCTGTCTTCAACTCCTTCAAAGACCACAGAAGGATAATATATAAACTCTAGAAATGACAGAGACAAATCATTGCCTGGTCAGTCACTCGAAGTTCTTCTGTAATGTTCCATCTTCAGCCCATAGGCCATAGTGTGTCTCCAGACTCCTCCACAAAGCAGGAAATTTTAAACTGTTCACCTGTATTGGCAGTTTGTCAGTCATTTTCTTTGTGTCCTGTAGACTGTCTGGCAGGCAGCCTCTTCCATGAAGCAGGAACCCTGTAACAATGGCCATCTTGCATCAGCAGTCATCTTTTTGTGCGTCCTGCATGTCCAGTTTCTACAACATAAAGTCAAACAGTCCAGAAGAGCAGTACCTTGCTCAAATGGCTAGTCTTGCCATATTAGAAGCAAACTCCATAATGTGTTTTTTCGATGTCCATCTTCTTTTCTGATGCAGGTGGTGTTACCAGGAGCAGTTGTGCCTCACTATCAAAAAAAAAAAAAACCCTAAACCATTTAAAATGCCATATTCTGTAGGTCTTTGAAAGGTTTGAAGAATGCCTATCCATCTCAAATATATCTCTGCATATCTAGAAACCCTAACTAAATTAACTCCAAGTTTATATATCAAAGGTAACTCTCTATAATCTGTACTAAATTATACATTACATTTTCCAATGAGCTATATAAACACAATACCTAAACAAGAGGAGAAATATACATATTACAAAATTGACCTTAAATTGTATCAATAAAAGAAAATCCATTCCAAAGAAAAGTATTCATATCTATACCAAAATTCCCTGTTTACCTTTAAAAAGATTGCTTGTGCTCATTAACCATTTATAACCAAGACAATTTAAATGAAAACAAACATTTATAAACAATATTTGGGAATTTGGGCGTCATTCTTTCCAAAATACTTCCTGGTGGTAGAGGGCACTGTCATGGGGGTCCAAAGAAGATGCACAAATCTTGGCTGTAGTTGTCTGTAAGGTTGCAATGTCCCATTGACATTGCTTCAGGGGTTCTTGCTTGATCAAACCACATTAATCTGGAAGAAATCCACAGCTTTTCTTTTTCTGTGGAAACAAAAATAGAAATCCTTTTCCCAAGTAACTTGTCCTTAGGCTTAAATTTTGGAGTCAAAGCATTTTTAAAATATAGAAAGTGAATTAATCTAGCAGCATTTCTTTTATCAGTAGTTGTTATTTTCTCAGTAATCAAATAATTTAAAGACAGCAGAATTGCATATAGTATCCAAAATTTCTCTGTGCTTTCCATCTTACGTGGCTTTTTTATTTCTCTATTTCTTCTACTTGTATTTTTACATATTTTGAGACAGGGTTTCTCTGTGTAAATTTTATCTGTCCTGGAATTTACTCTGTGTACCAGGTTTACTTTGAAATCATAGAGATCTGTTTGCCTCTGCCTCCAGAATGCTGGGATTAATGGCATAGGCCATTACACCCATCCATTCTATTTCCTTTTTTCTTTTTTAAACCATTGTATCCTGTTTCTTTTTCTCTCCCAAGCCAGCATATTTTTTAAAACACAGTGTAAACCTTCATTGCAGCTCTCCTACACACCAATGAATTGTTAGCAGAGCTCTTTAAAAGCAAGGCTGCTTTTTGCCGCTTATGCTAATTTTGGAAACCTCCCTTAAAGGAGCCGTGCAAATCTCTGTCTACAGCAAAACAAATCCAACTGAGAAAATGCTGCTACCAAGAAGTCTTGCTAGTCTCTGTTCCCTTGTTTCTAAAAACTATTTTTTAAGCTTTTGTTATGTTTTAAGTGAAAGTTTTCAATCCCACTTCTGACACCATTATGTTACGGCAGGTTTTTCCCCCGCCGGATGCTGCCGGTCCTGCCACCAAGGTCCTGCCGCTACGTGAGCCCCAAATAACACTCTGAGACTCTGTATTTGATACAATCCTGTTGGCCAATGACTATAATTGTTAATGGGCTAGCTCTGCCTTAATTATTAACCCATTTCTACTTATCTAAGTATTTCCACGTGGTCATCATATCAGGAACAGCAGCTGGAGTCTTCTTTCCTCCCCGGTCTCCATCTTGACTCCTCCTTACCACTTCCTCTTTCCTCCTTGTCTCCTAGCCCCACCTATCTTGTTTCCTATTGGCCACGGTGCTTTATTAATTAACCAGTATGAGAAACATATTTACAGAATAACATCTCCCAACAAACATCCATGTTGTTTATTGATCTTGGAGATTGTGAATTGTGTGGTTTCATTTTTTTTAAAGAGATTGTTGAATCATATGGTATCTCCACTGTTACATTCTTTAGAAACCTCCATACTGTTTTTTTCCATAATTCCTCCAACAGTGTACGAGAACCCCCTTTCCCCTGGATCACCCTCGCATGATATCTTCTTTATAGAAGCTATCCCAATGGGGATGACATAACAGCTCATTGTGCAATACTTTTATTTTTGTGATTTTTGTTTTTGAGAAAGGGTCTCCTTGCTTTAATCCCAAGCTGGACCCGTTGTCACTCTGCTACTTTCAGGGCTGACCTGAAGCTGAGAAGAGTTGCTTAAAACCCAGGATTTTCTCATCATGAGAGCATCAGGAAATTGGCAACTCTCCCACCTTGCTCAGATGCCAGCAGACCCCAGCAGTTAGGCTTCTCCTAATGTGGACACCCTGATGTATATAGCAACTGATAAGCTCACATGTACCCAAGGCAGCAATGACTGGTTTGCTTATCTGACTGTGGAAATAACCTAGGGCTGGCATCCTTTCTTTTTTACATGACCCCTAAATATGCAAATAAAGCAACATTGATGGTCTTGACCCAACGAAGGACCACATGGAACCAACTGGCCATTCTTCTTAGGGTGGAGCATTCCTTGCCCCCTATGAATAAATGAGCTGTGTCCACTGACATGGTTTCCAGATTGGCCTTTTGCCATAGCCGTGCTAGACTCCATATCTCCTCCCCAGGGAGCCTAGCATGCAATAATCACACCATTCAAGAATGAAGCAGGACTCAAGCTTGGCAGTAGCAGACCAGGCTGATTTTGAATTTGGAGTGATATTCCTGTTCAGCTTTCTGAATGATGGGGGCTGCAGGTATGTGCTACTAAACAGACTCCTCATAATTTTGATACACATATATTTAATGACTAATGTTGAATGCCTTTCCAGGCTCAATTTGTGATATTTAGCCTTTTCAAAGAATGTGGAAGTCCAGTTTTTCCCAGAACTATTTATTGAATGGATTATCCCTTTCCTTACTGTTTCTTTTTGTTGAGGCATAGACACACACACACACACACACACACACACACACACACACAGAGAGAGAGAGAGAGAGAGAGAGAGAGAGAGAGACAGACAGACAGACAGACAGACAGAGAGAGAGAGAGAGAGAAGTGTTTCTGTGCTATCTATTCTGTTCTGCTGATCTACATGTCTATCTTAATGGCTCTTCCAACCCCTCAGTTATGCTTTTTACATACCCAGATCTAAGACAGCAAACACTAAAGTGCCAAAAGCACCTGGGACCTTCCAGTTCTATTGTAGTCTAGAAGTAAACGTGTGAGAAGAGCTGTGGGCAGAGCCACTGCCTGCCACATACCTCTTGTTCTGTGTGTTGGGAGTTTCCTTCACTATAGTTACTGTAGGTCTTTTGTCTTGGAAGGAGGAGTACATATTCTATGTAGAGGAATAGAAATACACCCTTTGTTTCTCTCTGAACCTGAGGCCCTGAACTGAACTACACCTTTTCAAATTCTAGAAAACAAAACTTCTTTCTGATGTCTGACGTATTATAATTAAGATTCCTATCATCTCTACTATAGAAATAACATATATCCTTATTTTCATTTTAAAGACTGAGACGAAAGAAAAAAATTGGGGGAAAATCTATAGAAATAGTTGAGGAACAGAGTTCTTGAAACCTGAACTTGAGTTATTGTAAAATACATACTTCTCTTTTTATTATGAATTAGCCCATACATAGAATATAGCAACAATTTGGAGACTATGTGGTATAGGATACTGTACCTTTTATCTAGAAAAAGAAGGCAGGAGAGCAGACAGCATCAGTGCTCACATCCCAGCACAACTGCACCTGCCAGCAGCTTTGCAGATGCACCCACTAGAGAAACTGTGCACTAAGAAGGTGTGGACTGCTATTTTGTTTGTTTGAATTGTTCTTGCCCAAGTTAACTTTCCTGACAAACTTTTAGTCCATTTTATAGAATTATCTTTGTTTGTGACCACTACCAAATCTAAATTAAAAGAACTTATAAGTTGTTTTCAATTGGCCTATCAGATCTGACTGACAGGTGTCACCAAAACTCTTCTGTAATGGGATGGCAATCCTAGCAGACAGCTGCTCCTCTTAGAGACCAGTGCATAAATACATTTTTTTTTCTATTTTCCACATGTTCATATTGATTCTGCTTTTCATTTTCTGCTTTTGGGGATGCTATGACACCTTGAGGTCTTGCTGATCATGGAGGCAATTCCCCTTCCAGTGTTAGCAAGTTCTTAGCTAATAGGAGAAGGAAACAACCCTCTCCTAAGTGCTTCTTTACATGCAAACAAAACAGTTCTGAGTACAAACTTTAACTGCCTGCTTAGCTGGCTCTCCAGTTGGAACCACTGATCACCCACCCCAACACCTTTGATTAGATGCTATAAATTGGAATATACCCCAGAGAGCACTGAAATTATTCAAACTAACAGATCCTTGATCTGCCCCTGTCTATTCTTTCCATGAAAGCTGAATGGAAACATATTCTCTCATGGCCGTCTTCACCATGAATTATCTATCACTCTTCCCTAACACAAATAACTGACACCCTTACAACAAATTCTTCTAATTCAAAACTCTGCTGAAGTCAGCATCATATGTCTGTGGACACATTCATCGTCTAGAAAGGATTACAGAGAATATCCCAACTTGGTCAGATCTGGTACTCATGAGGGCTTATTTTAAGGTTGTCAATTGAAACTTTGGCTTAGTAGAATATTAGCATCTTCGGGGGCATAACAGTGCACAGCAGTAATCCCAACACTTCTGAAGTAGAAGCAGAAGAGCAAAACCATCCAAGGCTGTCTTCAGCTACAATCAGTTTGGGTCTAACCTGTTTCAACAACAACAAAAAAAAATACTGTCTTTTAACTTGGTCCAAATCTGTGGGAGATTGATAAACTGTGAATATGGGACAAGACAGGATTGTTGGGTGAAAATGGCAGCAATGTGGTCATGAGGGTTCTGGGTCTGGTAGAAGGGATACTCTTCCTTGCTACCTTAAGAAGGCACTGAGGTGAACCTAATATAAGAAGACTCTGAAAGGTAGGGAACAAAGGCAAACTAGAGACTAGTGCCTAAGGAAACATAATTTAAGTTCCCATCCATTTTCTCTGGTCTTCCTTTCCCAAGCTTAGCAAAACATTTGGAAATGCAGTGTGAAAAACTTTTCTAAAATTCCCTCAAAAGCCCTACTGACCAAAAGATGAGGAAGGCAGAGGTCTGATGAAACTAAAAACTGTATGCCCAATAAGCATTTTATTCCTAGTTGAACATCACACACACACACACACACACACACACACACACACACACACACACAAACTATCACCACCACCACCACCATCAATAACAAAAATTGGGACCAATACCCATTTCTACCATCATACCCCAAATAGAAAGCCTGTATTTCTAGCCTTGTTTGTTACACAACCCTCTCTGCATGTTACCAGAAAAAGAAGTCAGCTTTCATGTCACTTGTTGGTGGTCAGCATGCTATCATAGTGTCAATGGAGAACACTAAGAGAGAGGACTTATATTCCCACCAGACAGTATTGAGGTATACTTCCTCTTCAAGCTTGAGTTTTATATGAGGTTATAAACTGGATGGCCAAAACTTGACCACCACCCAGGGCTATGGAAGCCATCATTCTCAGGACAAAAGTTGACCACCACCCAGGGGTATGGAAGGCTATCAATGAAGTCATGTCTGGAGCTGAAATGCTCACCACTTTCTAGCAGTAGCAAAAATCTCCCCATCTCCTATGCCAATGAATACAGACCCGAGACCCTAGTCTTGTACTTACATCTGACAATAATGAGGCAGGCACTGTCAAGGAAGAAAATATAGTTAATACAGAAAGGTTGGGTCTTTTAACAATACAATAATGTTCAATATTCAATTAAATATTACTCACACCAAAAATAAGGAAGGCCATAAATTGAATGGGAAAAAAAGAACAAACACCAAAATCAAGATGGCAGAAGTGTTAGAATTAGAATTTCCTGGTGGTGTTTTTTGTTTTGTTGTTGTTGTTGTTATCATTGTGTTATTGTTTTTTAATAAATGAAAACCTCACGTTTGGGGCATAACTAATGCAGCACTTGCAGCCTATAGCAGAAACACACACCCCAGGAAAGAGAGAAACCGTTAAATCAATCAGCAAAGCTCCCACTTCAAGAGCCTAGGAAAACAAGAGCAAAGCAATCTCAGGGAATCAGAAATAAAATAAAATAAATGTACAAGAATAAATTAATAAAAACCAAAGAGAAAAGAAATAGAGAATATCAATAAAACAAATGGTTTATCTCTGAGAAAATATTAGTAAAGTTGACAAATCTCTATCAATAGTGACAAAAGGAAAAAGAAACTATAAATCAGTCAGGAAATAAATAAATATTATTACAGACAGACTCAGCAGGTACAAACATATAACAAAGGGTTGCTATGAACAGTTATCCACACATAAATATGACAATTCCTTGAAGAACACAGACTATTACAATTCATCCAAAATTAATCAGGTGATATGAATAGAACTCTAGATAGATCTAACCAAAGAGTAAAGATCTACACACTAAATGTAGTCCTATAGGCTAGGACTGTAGACTAAATAAGGAGAGGGTGGTGGTACAGAAACCCATAGTCCTACCCATTTGAGAGGTGGAGGCAAAAGGATCAAGATCAAGATTATGGTTAGCTACATAACAAGTTTCATGAAAACGGGTTACACAGGACCCTGCCTCAGCCACATACTCCCATAAAATGGGAAGGAGAGGAAAAGCACGGTGAACGTCTGTCTTTATTTCTCTCTATTTCCTAAATGAAGATGCTTTGTGACTCATGCAATCCTTCATACATATATACATATGTGTCAATAATAATTTTGAAGAGATCATGAATCCGAGAGGGACATGGGAGAAACTGGAGAGGAGGGGTGAAATAATGTAAATTTATTATTAGTGTATGAAATTCTCAAAATATTCATATAAAAAATACTTTGGCTATTTTCATTATAAAAGAAAGTAGTTAGTTGGAGGCTTGCTTGCAGTTTCAGAGGGTGAGTCCATGTTCATCATGGAAGGGAGTATGACAGCATCAGGCAGGCATGAAACTGGAGCAATTGCAGAGAATTCTCACATTACCCACAAACACCAGCAGAGAGAGAGAGAGAGAGACAGAGATAGAGAGAGACAGACAGAGAGAGACAGAGAGAGACAGAGAGGGACAGAGAGAGACAGAGAGAGACAGAGAGAGACAGAGAGAATTGTGCTGCAGGCCACAAGGCTGAAAGAAATGGAAGATCCAAAGTTCGCCCTGTGATCTTGGACATCATAATTAGAGCTGCTGGATTTGAAGTTTATCCTGCTGGATTTTAGCCTTGCTCTGGTCCTGTATTTCCTCATTGTGCCCCATCCCTCCTCTTCAGAGTGGTAATGTATATTCTGTGCCATCATATGTTGGAAGTATTTGATGAGAATTTTATTTTACAAAGGTTACAATTAAGAGATTTTCCTGAGTGTCTGAAGAGACTCCAGACTTTTAAAGAGTGTTGAGACTATGAAGGATGATGAGGACTTTTGAAGGTGTATTAAATGCATTTTGCATTATGATGTGCCTATAGGCCTATGGGGGCCATGGGGTGGTTTGAATGAGAATGACCCCAAAAGCTCATATATTTGAATTGTTTGTTCTTCAGTTGGTGGAACTGTTTAGGAAGGATTAGGAGGTGTGGCCTTGTTGGAGGAGGTGTTTCACTGGAGGTAGGCTTTTACATCTAGGCCCAGTCTCTCTCTCTCTCTCCGCTTGTCTCTGTCTGTCTGTCTCTCACTCTCTCTCTCTCTCTCTCTCTCTCTACTCACACACACACACACACACACACATATACATATATGTATTCTTTTGAGTCCAGTTATTGTTATTCCTATGTATATATGTTTAGGGCTGACAACTTGGAACTATATAAGCTATCAGAGGATTCATCTCTGGAGAAGACAGATTCTTCTTCTCAGCAGCCATCAATTGCCTGTTTTATCTAGGCACATGACTTTGTGAGCTTTCTCCCCATCCCACATCAACACTGGCATATCATCTGATATTATCACAGTGCAAGTCTTGTTTCAGAAACCACATTGTTGATATTTCATGGGTGCAACATCACTATCGAGTCTAGAAGATACTATCTCACCACAGACTTTTTGGTCTTCTGGCTCTTATAATTATTACATGACCTCTCATGGTGTTTTTTCTGCCTTAGTTGTAGAGTTGCATTGTGAGGCTGTAAACCCCCATACTAACCTATTTTCTGAATTTGGACCAGTTGTTATCTCTGTAATAGCCACCATCTATAGCAAAAGAAAGAAGAGGAGGAGGAGGAGAGGAAGAGGAAGGGAAGAGAAGAAGAAAGATTATTTGGTAGTGGATAAGAGCTATGCTTATCTCTGGTAATAAGAACATGTATTTAGAAGATAGACATTATATTGATTTAGGAAAATGACAATAGTAAGATTCTCTTCCATGATCTATGACAGTTCCAGCCATGGGTAGTTGGTTGGCTAGCTTTACGGTATCAAGAAAGAATTATTTTCTATGTAGCAGGAGTTAAGCATCATTAGACAGCTATTTGCTATCCCTATAATAAAAGGAATATTTTTTATCCCTTATTCCACTGTTGCTCTCCTGGAGATATTTTCTTTAGAAGGTCACTGTTGTGGTTTGCAGGCTTTACATCTGATTTTTTTTTCCCTTGGCAGCTTACATAACACTTTACATAACACTATGAGAACTGGACCTCATAGAAGAGGTCTCCAGGTGAATCCCAGCTCAATTCCATCTAGTTCCAAATCCTGTTCTGATATATTCAGAACAGGCTATTAATTTCAAATTACAGGAGCAAACAGGGAAAATGGTAATAACCTATATCATTTTGGATACATTTGAATCCTCGAATCAACACACACACACACACACACACACACACACACACACACACACACATACACACACACACACCATGCATTTTAGAATTAACATTAAACACTATATTTCTCTTATTTCTCTGTGGTTTTTCAAATAACTTCAGTTTTATTTATTCTTCCTTCCTTTCTTTCGATATGTATTGTTCTACCTTCTCCTTCCCTAGATAAATTACCACCCATTTTTCTCATTTTCACCTTTATGTCACCCTGTCCTACCATCTCTCCCTTTAGAGTTTCTTCTCTCCCTACACAACCCCACAATCCCTTTTCATGTTCCCAGTTTCTGTGGATACTCCAGTTACTATACACACATCAAAAGAGTCAGAGATAAAAATCCATAAATAAAAGAGAACATGCTGCAATACTTCTGGGTCTGGTTTAACACATCAAGTATATGTTCTAGTTCCATCTATTTACCTGCAGAATTAACAATTTCATTTTTCTTCAATTGTAGTTAAATAGAATTTCATTGTGTATATGTACTGCATGTTCATTATCCATTTATCAGTTGAAAGGGATTTAGGTTATTTCTATTTCCTATTTATTGTAAAAAGAGCAGCAGTCAACATGGCTGAGTATCTATAGAGTAGGATGTCTAGTCCTTTGGTCATATAAATATCTGACCATTGTCTATACTGATTCTTGTAATGGTGTACCAGTTTACATCCCATCTCAGTGAAGGAGATTTTCTTTTCCCCACATCCTTGCCAGCATGTGTTGTCAACTCTTTTCTTCAAAATTCTTACTATAAAGATAATAGTACTCTAATACCCTAACCAGGTAAAGACTCAACAAAAACCAGCCACTATCCCTGATGAACATAAATGCAAAATCCTCAACAAAATGCTTGTAAACCGAATACACACACACACACACACACACACACACACACACATACAAAACGACTATATAATGTAAATAAGGTGGTTTTTTTTAGGAGATACAAATATAGTTCAGCATGATCCCTACAATTAAAACTTTAACCTCTGAAAAAAAGAAGTAAAGACCATCCATATCCATTGATTGGTAGAATAAACACTGTAAAAATGACCATTCTATCAAAAGTAATTTATGAGTTCAATTTTACATGTTCAGAATAAAGAACTCCCTAAGCCCATACATTGATAAAAAATAAAAGCAAAGAGTCCAATTAAAACAAAAGATTGGCAAAAATATGAAGAGAGCTGAGCACAATAGACCGGCCTATCCACGTGGGACCACCCATAATTTCCACCTGCCTGGACTCTGACCCCCACCACTGGTCTTCTACTGGAGTTCTGGGCCCCTCCCAGAGATCCACCTATCTCTGCGGGTCCACCCTGAGTTCCTGCAGACTGTATTCTTGACCCCCATCACAGGACCTGTGCTAAAGAGGCCCTACTCAGTTGGAGAGTTCCAGCTAGACCTGCCTATCTGTGCAGAAACATTCGGAGTACCAGCCAACCTTTGTCCCCATTACCAGGCCTTGGCTACAGGTGAGTTTGGGTCTAATCCCATTGGGGCAGTGGATTCTCCCCTACACCCTCCCAGGGAAATCCCTGGGTGGGTCCTGGATCTCCCTGCCCCTGTGTCCTGTCCCCACTGAGAGTACTCTTGGAGCTCCGATATACCCCCACCCATCCCCACTGAGAGCCGGCCCTCCCCCTATACTCTTCCCTAGATGAGCACTGACCCAGAGGGTGGAGCCAACAATCCAGCCACCTTCAGGGAAATTCGTGGAATCCATCTGAACACAATAGACTGGCCTATCCACATGGGACCACCTGTAATTTCCACCTGCCTGGTCTCTGACCCCCCACCACCGGTCTTCTACTGGAGTTCTGCCCCCCCCAAAAGATCCACCTATCTCTGCGGGTCCACCCTGAGTTCCTGTAGGCTGAATTCTTGACCCCATCACGGGACCTCTGCAAAAGAGGCCCTACTCAATTGGAGAGTGCCAGCTAGACCCGCCTATCCATGCAGAAACATCCTGAGTATTAGCCCAGCCTTTGTCCCCCAACACCAGACCTTGGCTAGAGGCCTTGGCTAGAGCTAGACCCGACTATCCCTGAGGCAACATCCTGCGGGCTAGCCTCTGCCAAAGAGGCCTCAGCTCTCCTCTGCTGGAGCCTGATCTTTGACCCCCATCGTCAGGCCCCTGGCTATGGAGAGACCTCCTAGAAAGCTTGGACCACCCAGAACTACAGACGTCAAATCTCTGACCCACCTAAATCCATAGAGAGAGGGGGAAACCCTACCAACACCTACTGGAAGACGCTATGGGAAGATGGCAATACAAGAAAACACGTAACATCAGAAAGACAAGCATAACACCACCAGAATCTAGGGAAGCTACACCAAGTAGACCAGAACACAACAAAGCAAATGAATCAGAAGAGAATGACCTAAAAATTATCATCATAAAAATGATAGAGGCCCTCAAAGAAGATGTGAGAAAATCTCTTAAAGAAGTGGAAGATAAAACAAACAAAAAATTGGAAGAAATGAATAAAATTCTAAAAGAATGTACAGAAAACCAAGAAAAAACAAAGGTTCAAGACTTGAAAACAGAAATGGAGACAATAAATAAAACACAAACCAAAGGAATATTGGAAATAGAAAAACTGGGCAAATGATCAGGAACTGCAGACGCAAGCATAACCAACAGAATTCAAGAGATGGAAGAGAAAATCTCAGGAGCTGAAGATAAACTAGGGGAAACAGATTCATCAACCAAAGAAAATCGTAAATCCAACAAATCCTTAACACAAACATCCGGGGAATGTGGGACACTGTGAAAAGGCCAAACCTAAAAATAATAGGCATAGAGGAAGGTGAGGAAGCCCAGCTCAAAGAGGCCGAAAACATATTCAACAAAATCATCAAGGAAAACTTTCCCAATCTGAAGAAGGACATGCCCATGAAAGTACAAGAAGCATACCGACCACCAAATAGACTGGACCAAAGAAAAAAGACCCCTCAACATATAATAATCAAAACACCTAACATACAGAATAAAGAAAGAATATTAAGAGCAGCAAAGGAAAAAGGAAAGGTAACGTATAAAGGCAGACCTATCAAAATTACACGTGACTTCTCCATGGAAACCTTCAATGCCAGAAGGTCCTGGATAGATGTTCTACAACTACTAAGAGTCCTTGAATGCCAGCCCAGGCTATATACCCAGAAAAACTCTCAATCACTATAGATAGAGAAAACAAGATATTTAATGACAAATCCAGATTTTCAAAATAGGTATCTACAATTCCAGCCCTACAGAAAGCTTTGGAAGGAAAACTCCAACCCAGGGAAGTTAACTACGCTCACAAAGACATAGGCAACAGATAATCCCACTTCACCAGAAACCAAGGGTAAAGAAGGACAAATATATTCACAATACAACTGCCGAAAGCAAATTTAAAACAAACAAACATTAACAATCATTGGTCCTTACCCTCCCTCTAAAATCGCCTATAAAAAGACACAGGCTAACAGAATGGATACAAAGACAGAATTCAGCTTTCTGCTGCATACAAGAAACACACCTAAGCTACAAAGATAGACATTACCTCAGGGTAAAGGGCTGAGAAAAGATCTTCCAAACAAATGGACCCAAGAAGCAAGCAGGTGTGGCTATCCTAATATCTAACAAGTCAGACTTCAAACAAAAATTAATCAAAAGAGATGAAGGTGGTCATTTCATATTCATTGCAGGAGAAATCCATCAACAAAAAGTCTCGATTCTGAACATCTATGCCCCAAATACAAAGGCACCCACATTCGTAAAAGAAACACTACTAAAACTCAAAGCTCACATAAAACCTCACACACTAATAGTGGTAGACTTCAACACACCACTCTCACCACTAGACAGGACCACCAATCAGAAACTCATCAAAGAAACAAAAGAACTAACAGAAGTTATGTCTCAACTGGGTTTAACAGACGTCTATAGAACGTTCCATCCAAACACAAAAGAATATACCTTCTTCTCTGCTCCACATGGAACCTTCTCTAAAATTGACCACATACTAGGTGGTATAACAAATCTCAACAAATACAAAAGAATTGGAATAGTCCCCTTATCTTATCAGTATCTTATCAGACCATCATGCTTTAAAATTGGAATTCAACAACAACACAAATTGCAGAAACCCTACAAACTCATGGAAACTGAACAATGTGCAATTGCACCACACCTGGGTCAAAGAAGAAATAAAGAAAGTAATTAAGGACTTCCTAAAATTCAATGAGAATGAGGACACGACATATCCAAATTATGGGACACCTTGAAATTACTAGGGAAATTCATTGCACTGATTGCCCATATGAAGAAAACAGGATAGTCACATTAGAGAATTAACAGCGCAACTTTGAGGGCTGAAATCAATAAAATAGAAACCAGAAAAACAATACAAAAAAAAAAATCAATGCAACAAAGGGTTTTTCGAGAAAAGCAACAAGATAAACAAACCTTTATCCACACTAACAAAAAAAGCAGAGAGAGAAATCATGCAAATTAACAAAATCAGAAGTGAAAAGGGGGACATAACAACGGACACAGAGGAAATCCAGACAACTTTCAAGTCATACTTTGAAAACCTATACTCTAAAAATTTGAAAATTCAAAGGAAACGGACAAATTTTTGGATAACTACCACTTACCAAAATTAAACCAAGAACAGACAAACAACTTAAATAGACCTATAACCCCCAATGAAATCAAAACAGTCATCGAAAGCCTTCCAACCAAAAAAAGGCCAGGGTCAGATGTCTTCAGTGCAGAATTATACCAGAAATTCAAGGAAGAGCTAATTCCAATACTCCTCAAAATGTTCCACACATTAGAGACAAAAGGCACATTAGCAAACTCTTTCCACGAGGCCATGATCACCTTGGTACCCAAGCCTCACAAAGATAAAACTAAGAAAGAAAACTACAGACCAATATCCCCGATGAACATCTATGTGAAAATACTCAATAAAATACTGGCAAACCGAATCCAAGACTACATCAGAGAAATCATCCACCATGACCAAGTAGGCTACATCCCTGGGTTGCAAGGATGGTTTAACATAAGAAAATCTATCAACGTGATCCACTATATAAACAAACTAAAAAAGAAAAACCATATGATCATCTCCCTAGATGCTGAAAAAGCCTTCGACAAAATTCAACACCCTTTCATGATAAAGGTCTTGGAGAGATCAAGGATAACAGGAACATACCTAAACATAATAAAAGCAATATGCAGTAAACCAACAGCCAACATCAAACTGAATGGCAAGAAGCTTAAGGCAATTCCTCTAAAATCAGAAACAAGACAAGGCTGTCCTCTCTCTCCATATCTATTCAATATTGTACTTGAAGTTCTAGCTAAAGCTATAAGGCAAGAGGAGATCAAGGGAACCCAAATTGGAAAGGAAAAAGTCAAACTGTCTCTATTTGCAGATGATATGATAGTTTACATAAGTGACCCAATAAACTCTACCAGGGAACTCCTACAGCTGATAAACACCTTCACCAAACTAGCAGGATACAAGATAAATTCGAAAAAATCAGTAGCCCTACTTTATTCAGATGACGAAGAGGCTGAGAAAGATATCGGAGAAAGATCACCCTTTACAATAACCACAAACAACATAAAATATCTCGGGGTAACGCTTACCAAACATGTAAAAGACCTATACAATAAGAACTTTGTGTCTTTAAAGAAAGAAAATAAAGAAGATACCAGATGCTCTTGGATTGAAAGGATAAATATAGTAAAAATGGGAATCTTGCCAAAAGCAATCTACAGATTCAATGCAATCCCCATTAAAATCCCAGCACAATTCTTCACTGACCTTGAAAGGATAATAGTCAACATTGTATAGAAAATCAAAAGACCCAGGGTAGCCAAACCAACCTTGTACAATAAAAGAACTTCAGGAGGCATCACCATCTCTGACTTTAAGCTCTACTACAGAGCTATAGTCCTGAAAACAGCCTGGTATTGGCACAAAAATAGACAGGTAGACCAATGGAATCGAATCAAAAATCCCGATATTAATCTACACTCCTATGAACACCTGATTTTCGACAAAACAGCTAAAAAAAATACAATGGGGGGAGGAAAGCATCTTCAACAAATGGTGCTGGCACAACTGGATGATGGTGTGTAGAAGACTGCAGATAGACCCATGTCTATCGTCATGCACAAAACTCAAGTCCAAATGGATCAAAGAACTCAATATAAATCCAGCCACACTGAACCTTTTAGAAGAGAAAGTAGGAGGTACCCTTGAACAAATTGGTATTCTTCCTGAACATAACTCCAGTAACACAGACACCTGAGATCAACAATTAATAAGTGGGACTTCCTCAAATTTAGAAACTTCTGTAAGGCAAAGGACACAGATGACAAGACCAAATGGCAGCCCACAGACTGGGAAAAAATTTTTACCAATCCTACATCTGACAAAGGGCTAATCTCCAAAATATACAAAGAACTCAAGAAACTAGTCAACAAAACACCAAATAGCCCTATTAAAAAATGGGGTACAGAATTGAAGAAAAAATTCTCAATAGAGGAAATCAAAGAGGCTGAAAGACACTTAAGAAAATGTTCAACATCCTTAGCTATTAGGGAAATGAAAACAAAAACAACTTTGAGATACCATCTCACTCCTGCCAGAATGGCTAAAATTAGAAACACCAATGACAACTTATGCTGGAGAGGATGTGGAGAAAGGGGAACACTCCTTCACTGCTAGTGGGAGTGCAAACTCGTACAGCCATTTTGGAGATCAGTATGGCGGTTCCTCAGGAAAATGGGAATTAGCTTACCACAGGACCTAGCAATTCCCCTCTGAGGTATATAACCAAATGACCCACATCCATGCAACAAAGTCATGTGCTCAACTAATAGCATCATTTGTAACAGCAAGAACCTGGAAGCAACCTAGGTGCCCCTCAACTGAAGAATGGATAAAGAAGATGTGGCACATCTACAGAATGGAATACTACTCTGCAGAAAAAATAACGGAATCTTGAAATTTGCAGGCAAGTGGATGGAACTTGAAGAAACCATCATGAATGAGATAACCCAGTCACAAAAAGAGGAACAGGGTATTACTCGTTCATATATGGATTTTAGACGTAGAGCAAAGGATCACCAGCCTATAATACACACCACCAGATGAACTAGGATACAAGGTGTATTCTAAGAGATTCATATATGGTCCCTCACAAAAGGGGAAGGGACAAGTCCCACAGAGCACATGGGAAATGGGGGCAGGGCAGTGAATGGAGAGAGAACTAGGAGAAAGAGAAGGGGAGGAGAGGAAAACAAGTGTGACTAGATAGATTGAGTCGGGGGGGGATATAAAAGAGGGAGCCATTATTTGTTTGAAGAGAAAACTGAACCTAAAGAAAGCTCTAGAGAACCACAAGACTGACTCCAACTAATAATTCGAGCAACCATGGAAAATCTACCACTAATGCCCTTCCCTGATAGTGAAATCATCAACTAAATTATCCACCATCATGGAGCCCTCATCTAGTACATGTTGAAAACAGAAGCAAACACCCATAACCAAACACTGAGTTGAACTATAAACCAGATGCAAAGAGAGGAGACAAGATCAGGTTGCAGAAACACACAAAGATAGTTGACCTTAACAAGGAGGAGCTAATGCCCCCCCTCCCCGCCAGACTGATAGCTGGGAATCCAGCATGGGACTGACTCAGACCCCCTGAATATGGGTCTCAGCTAGAAGGACTGAGCAGTCTTGGGGACCTCAGACAGTAGAAACAGGATCTATTCCTGGTGCACAAAAGGACCTTGCAGACACATCCCCCATGGAGGGATACCTCCTTAACCTAGAGACAGGAGAGAAGTCCTAATCCTTACTTCAAATGACTTGACAGATTTACATGACCCAACCTGGATGGCATAGCCCTACAAGTGGAATGGGGGTGGGGGGATGAGAGGGGAGGGTGGCAAGGGTGCATGTCACAGGGGAAAGAGGGTAAGAGCATGGGAGGGAGGGAGGGAAGAAAGGAGGGAGGGACGGACGGACGGAGGAAGGGAGGGAGGGTTGGAGGGAGGGAGAGGAAACTGGGATCCACATGTAAAAATTTTAAATTTAAATAGAAGGAAGATAACAAATGCTACTGGATTAATTATACATACATACATACATACATACATACATACATACATACATACATACATATACATATTTAAAATGCTTTGACTTCAAAATTTAAGCCTAAGGACAAGTTACTGGGGAAAAGGATTTCTAATTTTGTTTCCACAGAAAATGAACAGCTGTGGATTCCTTCCAGACTAATGTGGTTTGATCGAGCAAGACCCCCTGAAGCAAAGTCAATGGGACAATGCAGCCTTGCAGACCACTACAGCCAGGATTTCTGCATCTTCTTAGGATTCCCCCATGACAGTGTCCCCTACAAGCAGAAAGCAGTTTGGAAAGAACGACACCCGAATTCCCAAATATTGTTTATAAATGTTTGTTTTCATTTAAATGGGCTTGGTTATAAATGGCTATAACCACAAGCAATCTTTTTAAAGGTAAAAAGGGAATTATGGTATAGATATGAATACTTTTCTTTGGAATGGATTTTCTTTTATTGATACAATTTAAGGTCAATTTTGTGATATGTATATTTCTCTTCTTGTTTGTTTTCATTTTAAAAAAAATAAGAAAGTGTTTGTATAAATTAATAAATAAAAATATGAAGAGAGATTTTACCATAGAATATAGACTGTGTCAATAAAACATGAAATAATGGCCAGCATCATCAGTCATTTGGGAAATGCAAAAGGACAGAATAGATTAAGTGAATGGTAAATCTGTGGGTCCCATGCTCAGAGTTACAGCATTTGCCTGGCATGTGAACAGTCCTGGGTTAACCATCTGAATTGAGAGGAAAAAGTAAGAAAAAAAAGAGAAGGATGGAAGATGAAATGAAGGAAAAGGAAAGAAGGAAGAGGAGAGGAGAGAGAGAGAGAGAGACAGAGAGAGAGAGAGAGAGAGAGAGAGAGAGAGAGAGAGAGAGAGAGAGAGAGAGAGAGAGAGAGAGAGAGAGATAACATTCAGGTCATTCAAACAATGGTGAAAACATAAAATGGTACTACCGCAACCACCCTGAAAGAATTGGCCTTGTTGGAAAAAGTGTGTCACTGGGGGTGGGCTTTGAGAGTTTAAAAGCCCACCCAAACCTAGAATCTCTCTCTACCTACAGAGCAGGATGTAGCTCTCAGATGTTGGCGCAGCATCTGCCTGAATGCTGCCATACTTCCTCCCATCATGATAATGGATTAAACCTCTGGAACTCTAAACAAGTTCCTACTTGAATGCTTTCTTTTATAAGAGTTGTCATGGTCGTGGTGTTGCTTAACAGCAACAGAATGCTAAGACATTTGTAACAATTAAAAACCAGAAATAAATCAGGTATCTTCCAAAATGTCAACAATAAACCAAATTACTGCATTTATGCTGTGGAAAGCTATTCAGCAAGCAAAAGGAATTGGTGAAACACAACACAACCTGACTATCAAAAAATCACAGAATAAAAGAGACTAATGCTCTCTTATCTAGGTGATGCTAAGCAGATGTAACAAGGCAGAATTTTCTGTAGTTATTGACACAGGTTAATTAATAGATCAATGGATTTTTCTTAAGGCACTTTTGCTGTCTTCATACATTTCACACTGTTAAACAACAGCTCCATCATCAAGCTGTATGAAGTCTGAAAATGATACTGATGGCTAAACCTTACTAACTGCTCATGACTACCCAGACCAATACCAGATACTCTCAAACAACTTACATAAATGTATGTATTGATTAACTCCTCAATGTGCACTGTTTATGTATATTAATATTTGGTAACTTTAAAACTAGCATTTATTGACATCTTAATAATTGTATGTATTTGATTCTATTTCTATTAAATTTATCAGCATTTTCCAGTTCAAAGGAAAATTTATCCATCTGTTGTGGGATCTGTGTTACTAAATAATGAAGCCAGAGAGCAAGTCCAGTAGCTTTCAACTATGAGTCTCAAGCTTTCAATCACTGTACTTTATTGCTATTCACAAAACTGTACGATATGAAACACATAAAAGTCCTGTAAAAAACTATATGTTAAATATAAAATATTGGTAGAGCCAAATGGCTCAATTTTGGCTAATATGATATACATGAGTTTCAGAACTGAGTCACCTATAAACTTACCTGTAGTGATAGAACTGCATTGTCAACTTGACATGCTTGGGAAAAGGAACCTCAGTTGGGGAATTTCCTCCATCAGACTCTTATGCAGATGTTTTTATAAGGTCATTTATGTTAACAGTGGTGCCAATTCTAGGCAGAGGGTCATGAGCTATATAAAAAAAAGAAGGCTGACCAAGTCATAGTAAGCAAGCCAGTAAGCAGTGTATTGTGGTGGTCTCTGCTTCTATTATTGCCTCCAGGCTCCTGCCTTGAGCTCCTGCCTTGGCTTCCCAAGATATAAGATGAAATAAGCCCTTCTCTGCATAAATGGGTTTTGTTTAGTGTTTTATCACATCAATGGGAAACTAATATAGACGTTGGTAGCAGAGCATGGAATAGTTCTGTGATGAACCTGACAATGTGTTTTTGTGAATTCTTTTTTAAAGAATTATGTAAG
This sequence comes from Cricetiscus sungorus, assembly GCA_030556225.1. Lineage (NCBI taxonomy): Eukaryota > Metazoa > Chordata > Mammalia > Rodentia > Cricetidae > Cricetiscus > Cricetiscus sungorus. The sequence goes on from JANBXA010000398.1 coordinate 45,573,393, forward strand.
TGTTTGGAAACTTGAACTGCAAATGACATCAACTATTCAGAGCTTAATGAACCTCAGTTGAATAATTGTCTCCATCAGATTGGCCTATGGACATGTAGTTAGGTCATTTCTCTACACTAATTTTTGTAGGAGGGCCCAGCTAACTATCGGTGTGCCATCTACAGGCAGGTGGGCCTGGACTACATTTAAGAAAATCTAGCTAAGTAAACCTTTCATCCTGCCTCTGCACCTGTCTTAGCTCCTTCCCTACCTTCTCTCAACAATCCTCTATCCTCCTTTTTGTCATGTTTGAAGTTAAATATCATTATTCCGGTTTTATTCCTTTTTCTTTGTATTGTCTTGCACCACTATCATTGAGATGAGTATTTTTTGTTTTGTTTCATTTTGTTCTGTTTTGAGAGACTAGTTCTCAAGTAATCCAGGTTTACCCCCAAATCAATAGATAGTCAAGGCTATTCTTAGAATCCTGATCTTCCTGCCTCTACCTCCTTAGTGCTGGGATTAAAAATGTGCTGGCATCGAAGTCTTAAGTATCATATAGGCTTTCTACACTTATTCCTAGATTTACAGTCTCTTGAAGGTCAGATCTGTGTGTGTTGTTGCCCATAAGCACCCCTCCATCGAAATGCTATGGTCTAAGTCTAATAAGCAAAAGCAACATGTTTTTGAATTTGAATTGAAACACTAAATGGTATTGTATTTTTTCCATAGTTAGTAATATCTTTTGACCAAATTATTTCTATACAAAGCATACATGAGTACCAATCTTATTTGTAAATTTTATGAGAAGATCCATGTGTTTCTGTAGTAATCCAATACCCTATTTGGATTATCTCAATAATCACTCAATTCTATGCTGAGCCTTAACTCAGGGTGACATTGAATAAATCATGCAGAATTAACATAATGAATATATTCTCTTTGCCTGTTTCCTCATTAGCAAATTGCATATTCCAATTCTAGTCCACAAGAGAATTATGAGATTAAACAGGATAGTCAACCACTTATTATACAGGTTATGACCATCCACAATTTCTTTTTTGCCCTCTCTAGATATGCTGTTTAATTTTGTTATTTTTATTCATTAAGTCCCATTTTAAAGAGTGATACAAATGAAGAAAGAGGGCATGATGCTTAAATTATTTAGCAGGGTAGGGGGAAATGTGTGTCAATAAAATATTTGGCAGGATAGAAAATTAAAGCCTTTGGAAAATGAAGATAACCTGTCCTTCATTAGCATTAATGATAAAGACTGATCTGCAAAGCATTTGAATTCCATAGAGAAAGTCTTGTGGTTGTGTTTGCATATCTGAATGTGTGCTTTTATCATGGAAAGCTTTAAGTTCTTAAAATGCATTATTTCATTGATTCAAGAACCTCATCATACCTTAAGTGGACATGTAGAATTGAAAACACCAACTTTACAAAAGCATTCACTGTGTTTATGTGGTAATTTCCTAGGTTGAAAATGAAATGGTGGATTGTATGCAGTTTTCAATATGCTTATGCACACTTTGGAGTAAAATACTAAATCCAACAATAAAGCAAAAAATAAGCTTATGAAAAAAGACTATGCAAAAGACTCTATCAGCTATGCAGTCAACTAATCTTTGGGAAAAGCTCAAAGAATAAAGAAAGGGAACATGATAACCTCTTCAATGATGGACATTGGGAAAACTAAATATCTACATGCAAAAAAGAAAGAAAAAAAAGAAAGAAATAAAAAGAAAAAAAGGACAAGAACAGAAATAGAATCCCTATGTTATACCATCTCCAAAAGTCAATTAAAGTGTGTTAAAGATTTGAATACAAGGCCTGAAATTGTAAAACATATAGAAGAAAGAATAAAAGAAAAGCTTTATGATACTGGTATTGGCAACAATTTCTTGGATATGACCACAAGAGCATAGGCAATAAAAATTAAAATTCACATGAAGGTTTATATCAAATTAAAATGTTCCTGGACTAGAGATTTTCTTTTGTCCATTTTCAGTTGACGTTTCTGTTGTTGATGATTGTTTGGTTATTTGATTAGTTGTTATTATTGTTTGGTTGGTTAGTTAGTTGGTTGACTTGGGGGTTGTTTTCATTGCTAGTATTGTTTCTTTGTTTTCTCTTAAGACTCTTTTTTTTCTAGAAATTAATGTTCTGCCAGATATATAGTTTACAAGTCTTTTTTTCCTTGGGTTCCTTTTTTGTTCCCCTTTTTCTTAAGTCATGGGAACCTGCATTTCATGCATCTTATTCCCATGTTATATGAGAACTAATGTCAAGACCCTGCCCAATATCCACTTCTAAAACTTCATTTTTAGATAGGGTCTGCTGTGTTGTTCAGATGGCTACAAACTTTCTATTTCGTTGCCTCAGCCTCCCTGGTAGCTGTTATTGCCATCATGGAACACTATACAATCCTTACTTTTAAAATATTTTTTATCATTTCCTTTAGAATGAAAAAAAATTATCATTTATTCATCTGATGAGAAAAAATAGCCAGAATGAGTAAGGAGTTCAAAAAGTTAAGCATTCAAAGGACAAGTAATCTAATCAATAAATGGGCAAGTGCACTAACCAGTGGCTTTTCATATGAGAAATACAAATGGTCAACAAACACATGAAAAAATGTTCAAAATCTGTATCTATCATGAATATGCAAGATGAAAATATATGGAAGTCCCATGTCACCCTGGACAGAATGTTTACTTTCAAGGAAACAGAAAATAGCAAATATAGTGAAGGTACATGACAAAAGACCCTCTACATACTTCTGGTGAAAAGTGGAGTCAATGTGAACACTGTGTTATCAATGTATAATCATAAAATGCAGTTATAGCTCCACTGGGTATGATAAATCAAAGTTAGTATAAATTAGACACATGTACATTCATATTAATCAAAGCACTATTTACAATAGCCATGTCATGTAATCAGCCTAGATGTCCATTGGTGGGTAAAAATAAAATGTGGTATATATCACAATGGAGTATTATTTAACCATAAAGAAAAATAAAATTGTGTCATTTGTAGGAGCATGATGGACCTGGAGACAATGATACAAAGTAAATAAACCATACATAGGAAAATAGGAATCACATGTTTTCTTTAATATATTGAATATAATTTTTTAAATGATACAAGAGGCTAGAGAGGTGGATCAGCAACTAAAAGTGCATACAAAACTTAGTCTTGTTCCCAATACCCATGTCAGGCACCTGACAACATCCTGAAACTCCTGTTCCAGGTCTTATGCCCTCTTCTGAACTCACACATATCAACACACAGTTAAAAATAAATTTTTTAAATATGTTTAAATACATAAAAGTACAAAGAAGTGGCTCAGAGGCTAAAAGCACTGGCTGCTCTTCTAGAAGAGCAGATTCTCTACACCCGTGTGGCAGCTTATGGGCATCTATAACTTCACAGAAAGATTCTCAACACTTATGTGGCAGCTCAGAGACAGCTATAACTTCAGTTCTAGCAGTTCTGATGTCCTCTTCTAGTCTCTGAAAGTGCCAGGCTAACACACATGGTATACATACATATATCTATACAAATAAAAAATTTTAATTATTTTAAAGAATGAAAGTAGAGAGGGAATTACTAAGGAATAAAAGGGAAACCAATGGGAAGGAGAGGGGATATAAGTATGAGCAATGAGTGGCATATGATCTAAGTTCTTCATATATATCTATGCAAATGTCATAATGAAATAATGAAACCCTTGACCTTGTACAATTAATATTATACACTTATAAAAGTAGATGAAATATCTTACTAAACTTTTGCCAAAATAAGATATAGAAATAACAAACAAGCTCAATCAATGTCACTAAGCATGCAAATTAAAACTGTAAGGAGCCATCACCATATTCTAATTATAATAGTTATTATGAAGAAAGGAAAGATAACAAGTGGTTGCAAAGATGTGGGAGGGGTGTGAACAACTGCACACTGTTGGTAGGAATGTAATTGGTACAGATTTATAAAAGTGATGTGCAAATTCCTCAAAAATTAAAAATAGACATGCAATATATCCATTTCACTTCTGCATAAAAAGGATGGGGCAAATGAAAAGAATCTGCTGTAATCTAGACCTTGAAGCTCCCCATTGAGAAGTGCATATACTAAATCCTTGGTCCCAGTCAGTACCACTATGAGAAGATGGCGGAGCCTTTCGAAGGTAGGGATCTAGCAGAACAAAGAATGTCACTGGGGTGACCCTTGGAGGGGACACTGTGACTCTGGTTCCTTCTTTCTTTTTGTCTACCAACTGCTATGGTGAGTTGAGAACATTTTTCTTCACATGCTTTTTCTACCATTTACTGTCTCACAGAGTTGTCGAAAGCTGACTAGAGACTACAGCCTTTGAAGTCGCGAGCCAAATCAAAGCCTTCCTTCCTTTAAGCACTTTCTATCGAGTGTTTTGTTTCAGTCATAGAAATCAGACATGGAGTTAAACCACGTTTTTGAAAGAGATATTTGAACTCTCATGTCCCTTGAAGCATTTTTAGGAGTCAAGATATAGAATCAGTTTAATCATCTGTTGACTTATGAATAAAGACAATGGGGGCACATATATCATCACATACATACTATCATACACGCATGCAATGTGGAACATAATTCCATCTTTAAAAGGAAGGAATCTTCATTTGAGAACAGATGGACAAACATGGAGGGAACTGTGCTACCTGGAATAAATCTGCCACAGAAAAACAGACACTACGTGATTGCTCTTATGTGTGGAATCTAAAAAGGCAAACTCACTGAAACAAAAAGCATACATACCTCCCTCAATGGTGGCAAAATGGGAAGCAAACGTTGAAAGGGGGTACATTCCATTATCAAATGAATAAATTCTAAAGACGTGACATAAAATGACTACTATAAATAATTTATTTAACACTTGAAATCTGCTGAGAATGTATCTCCTTCACAAAAGAGGATTATACAAAGTAATAGATGCATTAATTAACTTCATTATAGTGATCATTCAATAATAAATATATACATCAAAATAGTATAGATGTTTCTTAAATATGAGTAATTTTTATTTGACCTGTATAGCTTAATAAATTTTTTAAAGTAATGTGAAATTACATTAATATGAATGGTTAATATGAGGGAAATGTTTATGAGAAACAAGTTAGGCTAGAATGTGCACTCACATGGACAATTAACCATAAAAGTAGAACATGTTACATCATAGTAAAAGAGAATTATTAGTATATTGACTGATCTGGAGACTTTCAGACATCTGAGGACACATCTCTGTAAAGGCCTGGATGTTTTGTCATTGGCAAGGGGAGTAAGAAGACCTGGAGCAGTTATCTAGTTATACTCATTAATTGGGTTGGGCAGTGCCCTAAAACCTAGAGTTCTAAGCCTTTGTGTCATACTGATGTCAGCTGTGTCCACACTTCATCTGAGAAGCTTTGTGTTCACTGCTCTTACTAAAATGCTATGTGGGGTTTATTCTTTATTATTCCTTAAAGGTAATTGTTTACCATTAAAGAAAAATGCTTGAAAGACATCATCCAGGTGTCCTGTGCTCCAGATCATCTCTACATGAGATTGCACTTCCGACTGAAGAATCACCGCTATCAGTTAGGATCTCATTTGTGAAGGCCAATTTATATGATTATCATGTGTCTAAGCTAAGCACTGTCTTTTGAAGTACTTATTACAAATTATTTTAGTTACCAGGTCTTCATACTAGGGAAATTATTATGTTTCTTTCCTTAGAATTTATCTTCCATTGCTATCCTTTTTTTCTCTTCAACCACCAATTGTATTTCAGTTATTACTAGAGTATGGATAATCTCTGTCCCCTGACATTTGAAGTCCTCTATCACATGGCACCAGAGCAATCTATGATTGCACACCCACATGTGTCTTTGAGGACAGCATTTCACACGTGGTGTGTTACATTAAATCCTTAAAAACATCAAACAATCAAATCTCTCTCATTGTCATGTTTCCCTTTTTACTTTTTAAAATCTTTGAGGGACTAAAATTATCAAGGGTTTTTTATTCTTTAAAAATATTCTCCTTAATAGTGGATAAGGAAAATGTGGTAAATTTATACAATGGAGTACTATTCATTAGTAAAAAAAAAAAAAAAAAATCTCCCTGGGAATAAGAAATAGAATAGACACTGAGGGCTGGAGGGGGGGTGAGATGGGAATAGGAGAAATGGAGAGACAACTGGAATGGGGTGCATTTGGGGAATGAGTTAGAAACTTAGAGCCATTGAAACTCCTAGGAATTTATGAAAATGACACAAGAAATGGGAGATATGGAGTCTGAACTGATCATCTCCTGTAATCAGGTAAGACTGCCAGTAGAGGTATTGGGACACCAACCCAGACACATCACAGGTGGATGAGAGAGGGGCCTGTATGTAGGCAGTGAGGATAGAAACAGGAGAGATCAGGTCAGGAGAGGATGGAGGGAGAGAGTACTGGGAGAGACAACTAAAATGGGAGGCATCTCTGGGATGAGCTAGAAACCTACTGCAATGGAAACTCTCAGGAAATCAGAGGATGACTTTAGCTAAGCCACCTAGCAATAGGGGATATTAAGCCTGAGTTGGGCATATCTACAACCAGGTAAGACTTCCAGTGGAGGGATCAGGAACCAACACATCTACAAAACCTTCAACCTATGTTTGGTACTGTCTACAAGGTGTGTTGTTGGGATAAATGTGGCTCAGAAGTTGTAAGAATGGCCAACAAATGACCGGTTCAGCTTTAGACACATACCATGAGAGGGAGCCCACCTCTGGCACTTCCTGGAGAGCCAAGACCCCCAGGCTGGATAGCCCAGAGACCTAGGATAGAACCAAACAGGATTGCCAAAAAAAGTCAATGAAATGATTCCTAATACTATTCTGGTTTACTCGTAGATTAGTGCCTAGTCCAGTTATCAGAGAAAACTGATTCAGCAACTGATGGAAACAGTTGCAGAAACCTACAACTAAACATTAGGGGGAGCTCGGGAAATCATGCTAAAGAAGAGGAGGAAAAATTGTAGGAGTTGTAGGAGTCAGAGTGATCAGAGACACCATAAGAAAACCCACAGAACCAACTATTCTGTATTTATAGGGTCCCAAAGAGTCTGAAATGACAACCAGGGAGCCTGCATGTGACTGACTTAGGGTCTCTGTGTGTATGTTACAGTTTTGTAGTGTGGTATTCCTGTGGAACTCTTAACAGTAGGAACAGGGGCTATCTCTGTCTCTGTTGCCTGATTTTTGGACCCCTTTCCTCATATTGGGTTGTCTAGTCAAGCTTTTATCCGAGGGGAGGTGCCTACTCTTCAGGCAACTTGATATATCATTTTTGGTTGATATCCATGGGAAGCCTACTTTTTTCTGAACAGAAACAGAGGAGTGTGGGAAGAGGGAGCAGAGAAGAGATGGGGTAGGGAGGGCCTGGAAAGAGGGGGCAGGAGAAAATGCAGTCAGGATGCAGAAAATGATGATGATGATGATGATGACGATGATGATGATGATGATGATGATGATGATGAAAAAAATAAACACTGAGCTCTATCAGTTACTTGATTTATTTTAGAAGAGACACTGCATTTAAAATGAAATTTGTTTAACATTTTAAATCTTAAACTTAAAATCTATGTGGTCAGTTGTAATTTAGAATGAACCCTGATAATTATTAATCAAGTTTAGTTGTTTTTTGTTTACTTCTATTCCTGGAATAATTCTAATATAATCTTATGTTCAATTTTCTAGAGATAATGCACAGCTTATCAACTTGTTCTCACTTAGCAATTGTTAGAGTATTTGGTACTCTAAATAAATATGATACTTGGCAGCGTTTATAGGGTACCATACAATTAATCTTAATACTTCCTGGTGATAGCATATGACTACATTTATGTGTATTATAATTATATATAAATACATATGCAGGGTGTAATGGTACATGATTGTAATACTACCACTTGAGAGGTAGGGGAAGATGGATCAGGGACTATGGTCATCCTCTCCTACACAGTAAGCCGAAGGTCAATTTGAGCCACAGGAGACTGTCTCAAACAGCAAAGATAAGTTGGCATGGCGGTATGTGCCTTTAAGACCAATACTTAGGAGTTGAAGACGACAGACAGATCTCTATGAGTTCCAGACTAGCTGAAATGGTGAGACCCCATCTCAAAAAGCTAAATTAAAAACTTCTAAAATGTAAATTATTACCAGTTTAGTAAATACTTATGCATTTTATTATAGAAATGCTGCATTTTATAATACATTGGATAAATATTATTTCTTCAGTTATACTATATTTCTCTTAGGTGGCTCTTGCTTGTTTACTATATAAAAAAGCTATACCAATAAAGGTCCATCTTAACAAGGGTTGACACTAGGACATGAAGGGGGATACAGAGGTTCTGAAAGCAGAGGGATGGTAAAGAAGTCCAGCGGCTAGCTTAATAGCAGCAGTAATGGTAATCCAATGCATTTCTCTTTGGCTTTATATTGCAATTATTTGAGGTCATGTAAATATCTTCATGTGTTAACACAGTAAATTTTTATTTCCATGTCATGGCTGCAAAATTAGATGCTGTCATGAAAAGCAATTGTTGATTCTCCAGAACATATGAAAGAGTTGCCTTGGTGGGAAGCAATGGATTGCAAATCCATTGCTACTTATCACCCCTGGCCTTTAAAAATCCATAGCTTGTCTATATTTTTTTTCAGCATGTCTTATTGCCTATGGCATACCACTCCAATTTTACATATGGGCAGATATTGTACTTCTTTGCAACCACACTGGAAGATTATTGCATTTTGGAATCTTTGGTTTCAATCAGACCATCGTAAATATAACCTCAAATATAGTTGACATTAGTTCTGAACTTTTTACATGATGAGATAATGGCCTCAGTGTATTATTTGGGGCTGGTGCAGTAGTGGGCCCAGGCCAGTAGAGGAAAACCTACTCATAACATATGGCACCGCAACATGGCTAATAAGAACTTCCACTTAAAATTTAACAAAAGCTTAAAAAAGAGTTTTAGAAATAAAAGAACAAAGACAAGCAAGGCTTCTTGCTAACAGTATTTTTCTGGGTTGGACTCTGTTTTGCAAGAGAAAAGCAGAGACTTGCGCAGCTCATTTAAGGGAAATTTCCTGACTCAGCATAAGTGGCAAAAAAAAAAAAACCCACATGGCTTTTAAGAAGCACTGCTAACAATTTATTGGTGTATAAGAGAGCTGGCAATGGCAGTGACCACATCTTCAAGCGGGCAGCATGCTGCTGGATGGCAACGTAGACCAAGGCAATGAGCACAGCTCTCAGTTCTCGCCGTAAAAGTGCCTGCCATCTTGGATAGACAGGGGCTAAAACATCTATGGCTTTCATTTTAGCAATGTTGTTGTTTAGCAGATAAAAGACTTGTGAACAGAAAAAGATAAAGATTTACAGTAAAGACAGATTCAGATTATGAAAAACTGTTAAAGGTTTATAGTGTGTTTTAAAATATACGTAGGCTTGGAAAAGAAAAAAAATGGGTTTAAAAAGACAGAGAGTAGCTGGGTGTGATGGCACATGCCTTTAATCCTAGCACTCAGGAGACAGAGGCAAGCAGATCTCTGTGATTTCAAAGTAAACCTGGTATACAGAGTTAATTCCAGGACAGATAAAAGTTGCACAGAGAAACCCTATCTCAAAATATATATATATATATATATATATATATATATATATATATATATATATATATATAAAATAGAAGTAGAAGAAATAGAGCAATGAAAAAGCCATGAAAAGTTGGAAAGCACAGAGAAACTTTGGATACTATATGCTGTTCTGTTATCTATTTATCATTTGACTGCTGAGGAAATAACAACAACTGTTAAAAGAAAGGCTGCTGGATCAATCCAATTGATATATTTTAAAAATGCTTTGACTTCAAAATTTAAGTCTAAGGACAGGTTACTGGTGGAAAAGGATAAATGCTTTGACTTCAAAATTTAAGTCTAAGGACAGGTTACTGGGGAAAAAGGATTTCTATTTTTGTTTCCGCAGAAAATGAAAAGCTGTGGATTCCTTCCGGACTAACATGGTTTGATCAAGCCAGACCCCCTGAAACAGCATCCCAGATGATCTAACATTCAAAATAGCTTGGACAAGGCAAGTTTGCAGACTACAGCCAAGATTTCTGTGTCTTCTTAGGATCCCCATGACAGTGCCCCCTACCAGCAGGAAGCAGTTTGGAAAGAACGACACCCAAATTCCCAAATATCATTTATAAATGTTTGTTTTCATTTATATGGAGTTGGTTATAAATGGTTAATAACCACGACCAATCTTTTTAAAGGCAAAAAGGGAATTATGGTATAGATATTAATACTTTGTTTTGAAATCAATTTTCATTTATTGATATAATCTTAAGGTCAATTTTGTAATATGTATATTTCTCCTCTTGTTTAGGTATTGTGTTTATATAACTCATTTATAAATGTAATGTATAATTTAATACAGATTACAGATATTACCTATGACAGTCAAAATTTAGAGTTAAGTTAGGTTTTCTAGATATACAAAGATATATTTGAGATGAATAGGCATACTTCAAACCTTTCAAAGACCTAAAGAATATGGCATTTAAAATGGTTTAGGGATTTTCTTGACAGTGAGACATAACTGCTCCTGGCAACACCACCTGCATCAGAAAGGAAGATGGACATCGAAGAAACACATTATAGAGTTTACTTCCAATATGGCAAAACTAGCCATTTGGACAAGATACAGTTCTTGTCTGGAGTGTTTGATTTTATGTTATATAAACTGGGCATATAGAACCCACAGGAAAGTGACTGCTGAAACAAGATGGACTGCCAGACATTCTGCAGGACACAGAGAAAAGTGTCTGACAAACTGCCAATACAGGTGGACAGTTTAAAGTTTCCTGCTTTGCTGAGGAGTCTGCCATATAGAACACTATGGCATATAGTTCTGAAGATGGAACATTACAGAAGAACTTCTGGTGACTGACCAGGCGAGTTGTCTCTGTCATTTCTAGAGTTTATATATTATCCTTCTGTGGTCTTTGATGGAGTTGAAGACAGATAGTTATGGTTATAGTTTTCCTTAGTTAAGATTAAAGATAAGTTACATATAAGACTTTAGACTCACAAAGATAGGATAGATGATAAAATATTTTCTTTAAGTCTTACTAAATGTTAATGAACTAAATATTGTTAACTGTGATTCTTATTTGATAAATGTTGTGTGATATATTTTGCTATGCTAAGGTTAAAACCCTTCTTTTTATTTTAGACAGAAAAGAGGAAATGATGGGAGGTGTCATTCTGTAAATATGTTTCTCTTATTGGTTAATGAATAAAGCACTGTTGGTCAATAGGAAAGCAAGATAGGAGGGACTAGGAGACAAGGAGGAAAGAGGAAGTAGTAGGGAGAGTCAACATGGAGAGACTGGACAGAGCAGAACTCCGGCCCCTCTCTCCGACAAGATAAGACCATGTGGAAGTACTTAGATTAATAGAAATGGGTTAATAATTAAGATAGAGCTAGCCAATAAGAGACTAGTAACTAGCCAACAGAATTATATCAAATACAGAGTCTCTGTGTATTATTTGGGGCACAGAAATGGGACATGACCAGCAGGGGAAAAACAACTCATAACAGAATACAACTCATACAATCAGCTTTCCCCAACAGAGATTCTATGACAGAAGAAAATACAATAAATATATCCTTGTTCAACATAAATAAACTTAAGTTCTCTGCTGTTAATTGAAAAGTAGAAATATGACTTACATTGCATCATTTTTTTCACTTTATACATTTATTCCTCATTAATTCTATAAAGTGGTATTCTTTTTGTCTGCATTTGTGTAGGAGGAGACAGAAGTTGCAGAGGACAAGTTTCCTTAGGGCTCTAAACTGAGAAAGTCCACTTTCATTGACATTCAGTGTTTAAACCTTCAAGCATTGTATACCTATCTCCTGTGATCAGATTGGTGACCCCAATTGCTATAAGAGAGCCCTTATTCAGTAACTGATGGACACAGATTCTAAGACCCACAGCCAAACATCAGGCTGAACTCAGTAAATCCTGCTAAAGAGAGGGAGAAAGATTGTAGGGAATTTTTATTTTAAACTATAAAACTTCAGAAAAAGTAATAGAATAAAACACATTTATTAGTACCAACATTATCCACTTTATGTATATGCTGTTAAGAATTATTCTGTGGTTAAAACTGGATATGATCAGTGAAAATATAATAGCATTTCCTTTTGAAGTGAAAAAAAAAAAAAGCCCTTGGTCCAACTAGGGAATGCTGATGTGGAAAAATCGGTAGTTTGACACTGTGAAAGAAATAAAATTGTCATGAACAAAGGTGAGGAGGGATTGTATTTGTCAAAAAGAGACTCCCCAGGATGAACTGTCTGGGCTGTGGCATGTCACATCTTGTCACGGAGAGTTAATGACTAGTAATGTTGGAGGAACAGGTCTTTTGTCAGATCATTATAGCAGTCCCCGTTACAACTGCCTCAAGATGTAGTGACTGTTTCAGTAAAGGGCCAAAATACTTCAGGTGAAACATGGCTCAATCCAATCACCTTTTCCTTGATTAGGAGAGGGAACAAAGTCAGATTTTTATCTAGAAGGTGAGCCTGAGGGCAAGAACATGAAGCTGCCCTTGGCATCCAGGAAATGAGAACTGAGCATTTTTTGGCCTCTGATTCTGTGCAACTAGTTGGCTAGATGTTGTTTTGCTTTAATAACTACTGAACAAGGTTGATTTTGTAATTTATTCTTCTTACTTCAGCATTTTGGAAGAGTAGAGAAAGGAAAAATTGAGCTAGAAAATTGAATGGAGTTGAATGGGTCATACCATTGCTCCAGAACTAAATGAAGTCATACATTCTTCTTGGAAGGAATAATCAGATCTTTAAGTACCTCAACAAAGTCAGAAAGAGAATATTAAAAGTAACTGTTTACATTTACAAGAGTCTCAGAAGTTAAATGAATGGCTCAGACATTGAATGAACCTTGAGATTCCTTACTTATTACTACATCCTTATTTTACATATAAATTCTTATTAGAGAGGAAATCAGTCCTCTCCATGGATGAACCCTCTGTCCAGTCATCCAGTCCCAAGTAGTCAGCCCTACACACAGCTTTATAAGGGCATCATTAAATGAGCTTAGTATGTTATGTCTCTGTGTACACCTGTATAACCATAACAATTACAGAGGAAGTGGTCATAAATTTGAGGGGTCATAGAATGGTAGAGCTGGAGGAGGAGAGAGAGGTATAGAATTAATGTAAATACAGTACTTGTATATGAAATGCTCAAAAAAAATAAAGAAAAACCTTACTTGGAAAAGCTTTAATAAGTATTATTATGATGGAAATGAATTTTTTCTTAATGTATACATTAGTAATTCATCTAAAATATTGTTCTTTAAGAATTTATGTTTTAAATGATAATGCTTGATTTTCTATCCAGCTCATGGTAAGTTCTTAGAGTATATTGTCTTACTGATTTTTCCTGAAGCTATAGTAAACACCCTGACTGTTGTGGAAAATTCCTTTACACTGTGTGAATATATGTCACTGTGGTTGTTTAATAAAGAAGAGGACTGATCAATAGCTGAACAGAATACAGTTAGGCTAGGCAAGAAAGCCAAACTGAGAATGATGAGATGAGAAAGGGCAGTCAGAGGAATAGCAGGCCAGATGTAGAAGGAACAGGAGATGAACCTGCCCTGTTAATAAAGGTACTGCCATGTGGCAGAAGGTAAATAAGAAATATGGGTTAACTTGAAATGTAAGAGCTAGCTAGTGGTAAGCCTGAGCTATTGGCCAAGCATGTATAAGTAATATTAAGCTTTTGTGTCAGTTATTTGGGAAGTGGCTGCTGGTTATTTGGGATCAAGCAATTGGGACAGGAAACATCTGTTTGAACCTGACAAAAGCAACTGAAGGGAAAAGGAGTTTGTTTTGACTCACAGTTTGAGGTAAGTGAACATCAGTGAAAGCATATCACATCAGAATGAGCTCAGGGCAGGTGGTCACACTGAATCTGCCGTGGAAATCAGTGCAATGAATGCTTCTTGTCTGCACCCTTTCTCCTCCTTACACACTGCAGAATACTGCTGAGAGAATAGTGACATGCATAGTTAATATAACCAATATTTTCTTCTGCAGGCATGTTCAAAAGGCCCATCTTTCACTCAAGATCTCATCAAGTTGGCAGCTGAGATTAACACCTTTCTATTCTTTTCATTCAGAACTTTGTGTTTTCTGTGTCTTACCTTGTAATACTGAAAAGATGTTCTCTAAAGTCTCTAAAATATCCAAATTCAGTGAGTCCAAAATGATGTTTAAAACCTCAAGCTAATCATATGGAGAGACCACAAAGAGAGTCACATTCTTTACAGGTACCCTGATGTTCATTCAGAGGGCCTAGACACACTGGTGAACAATTCTTGGTTGGCCAGCTGGCATTTAATTGTAACTATAGAACAGTCTACAAGGGAGGCCAATTTACAGGACCATGAAAATTAGTAATGACTTGTTTTCAAGCTACATTTACAGCAAGAAAAATAGATAACAAGAACAGACCATAAATGACAATTTTAATAAGACATGGCTAGTTCTCATATCAAACAAAATGAAGAGAAGTAAGTTAAAAAGGACAGCGATTTCCTCTAATCTAAGCAGAGAATAGAGAGAGAGAAAGGAGGTAGGGAAATTTCTCTAAAGGAAATGTCCATGCTGAGACTTAAAGAGATGAAAGAATAAGTCAAATGGGGTATTGAAAAGAATGAATTACAGGGAGAAATAACACCATAACCAAGGGCCAGAAGTGTGAAATACAAAGTGATACAGATAAACTGATATACTGAGGCATGTAATTCAGAATAACCAGCCCATCAGGTCTGGATACATAAAACAAGTTTGGAGAAGTAATGTGGAATCGGCGTTTGGACGTTTTGAATGTCATGACAAGGAAATTGAACACTAATTTGTAGTCTCAATTTCATACTTTTCAACTAGTAGAGAGAGCGGAGCTATAGGATAAACATGATGTATCTTTTTTTGGAGAGTCTATTATATTCAGAAGTAAGTAATTGAATGTAGTATTGTTTTTATATTTAAGCAAACAAATATATTGAGGTGTAGAATGCAATGTTCTCTGAATTTTAAAGATAATTTATTTACAAGGTCTCAAAGTGGATTGCAAGGTGCCTATGGCAGCTCTGTGGTTGGGAAAACTTACCCATTTCTCTCATCTTGTGTCTAGAGGAGTTTGACAAAGCGATCCTAAGTTGACCTCAAACTCTTGGAAAATCTTTTTGCCTTGGTTTTCCCAAATGTTGAAATTATAGGCATGCACCAATAAACACAGCCTAAATTGAACTGCATTATACTTGTCACCTCTTGACTCATAGCCTAAATCTGTGTCTTAGACTAATAATTCTTTGCTGTGTATTCATATTTATTCCCTAACCCTATCTTTTGTCCTCAGTACCAAAATTTTGTCTTCCGCCTGACTCAAAACTGACCACACTGAAGTGCCTAGAAATGTTCATATTTGATTGAAATTTCTGGTATAATGGCAGGTACCTGGGATTGCTTGGTTCTTTCATTTAATTTTCAGTTGTATTCCTATCTTTTGTGGCTATATTCATAATATCCAGGTTATGCAACAAGCCTATATGTCCAACAACAGATAGAAGGATTTATAAAAGTTAGGTATATGTAATAGACCTTTTTTGTTTTGTTTTAGGAGAAGTGAGTGGCACACATGTCTTTATGGGTGTATGTAAATGGGCAAATGTATGAGGAGGCCAGAACATTTGGTGTTTTACTTTATCATTCTCTGCCTTAATCCCTTCATACAAAGTTTCTCTGAACCTAGAGTTACTACTTCTGATAGGCTGGCTGGCCAATGAGCCCCCAGCACCCTCCTGTCTCCACTCCTCAGTACTGGGGTTATAGAAGCATGCAATCATACACATATTTTATATGGGTGGAAGAGACCTGAACTCGTGTCTTCATGCTTGAGAAGCAAACTCTGACCCTTTAAGCCATAGGCCTCATAATAGTGTTTTACTCAGGCAGAACAAGCAATGAAATTATTTTCAGAAAAATGGTTAAAAATGGAGATTGTCATGTAAAGCAAAATAAGGCAGATTAAGGAAGTCAAATATCATGTTTTCTATTATATTCAGAATCTAGATTTTAAAATATATGCATAGAGATTTATCTATACATTTTTTCTCTAGCTCTCTGTATGTGGACTATTTTGCAAGGTAAATATGAGTCAAATACATGATATATCTGTATGAAGATGTTATAATGAAACATTATTTTGTATTCTGATTTAAAAAGTAATTTTCAAAACTTTCTGCTATCCTCTTTAGGGCTAGTACTAACAGTTAAGATGATGTCCTAGGCCCTGTTTCCCATTTCCAAATTTTTTCTCTGGCAACTGTTGGCTTTTCCACATTCCTTGAAAATAAGACTGCACATCGGTTTGTTGTTGAAAAAAACAATTGTAATTTACAGGTGAATTCTGTAGAAGTGATAGGGCAAAATAAACTGCGTCTTATAGTTTCATTTTAAAAATTTTAACAACATGAAGAAGTTCAAGTAGAAAATATCTTAGACTCAAGTTTAAAATGTTTTTTAAAAAAATGATACTAATTAATGATTTAAATATACCAGGAAGATGAGGTCAAGATGATGAGATGATTTCCTAAAACTGTTAGATAAAAATCTCCGGGGGGGGGGTACTGAAAAAATCCCATGGCTTTAAAAGAATAGGTCCTATTTGCAAACCAAAATTTTTAAGCAATACATGAAAGCATAAAAGGTATAAGAATCAACATGCAGAGAGAGCTCCTACAAAAGCTTCCAAAAACTCTGGAGTCCCCTTTCCCTTCTCCACTTCTTTAGACATGTGATGACCCAGATAAGACATAAAAAGAATTGCCTAGGAGCTGGCATGGTTTAAGAAGTCCTCAGCAGAATATTGAATAAAACTGAGTCCCATTTTCATGGAACCTTAAATATGATAATAAAGTATGCAGGAAACAAACAAATAAATGTTTTATGCCTGATAACACCAAGTACAACAAATAAAAATAGAAAAAAAATTGAAGTACAGAAGATGGACTTGGATGGGGAACATCACTGGAGTTGTGTCCCTCTTCCCCATGTGGCTACAGCAGATAAATCTCCTCTTTGTGTCTCTCTGTTATTTGATGTTTTAATTAGCATATTGAGGATGATGGCCAAATCTCTCTTTTTGGGGACACCAACAGTGAACCCTAAGTCCAGAAACAATCTTTTGACTATGAAGGGACAAAAGGCAGTTTGGGGTATTTGCCAACCACAGCACCATAGTCAACATATAGAGAGGAAAGGTGGAAGTTTCCAGAAGCTGCTGGAATCCCTGTACTGCAGGGACATTTCCCTGTCTTGCCACTTCACCCAGCATCAGCTGTTGTTTATCTCTACATGTCAAAGCACATGTCTGAGCCTCCCTGATTCAGGAGGAACTTAGCACAGCTCTGTTTCCTTGTTTGCTTTTGAGCCCCTTTGAGTAATTTGGGTTCTCTTGAAGCATTTTGGATATTTGCCATTTGATGGCTGATTTTGTTTTGGGGTTCTTCTGGTGAGCTCCCTGAGCAGTTATCATTAAGTAGAAAAGCACCGTAGCCGTGAAAGCAGAAGAGAGAGGAAATTCTCAAAGGCATTTGAAACCTGACCACAACTCAAATTCAGAAATAGACACTGCTCTGCCTTTCAAACAGTGGGGGCTTCAAATAAAACAGGGTTGTATCTCCCTTGTCTTGTGTCTACCTCCCTCCTGTATACTTCAAGCCTTCCAGAAGGGCCCTGCTAACTCTAGGAAGAGTTGGCTTTCTACAGTGAATAGTGTCTTAAAGGAACAGGCCCATAATCAAACAGCTACAAATTATGACAGTTTTCAGTTTGGAAGTTCTCAGGAGCAAATTTAGAACTCTGCAGAGACAATCAGGCTGCCTACCATGTGACTTGGGAGGTTTAAGGTTCCACGGGACTATTTGAGATAGAGACAGGGTTAATGAGGGGATTGATGCAGTGAATTATGTAACCATGAAATTGCTATCTCTGTTACCATGGTGCCTGCTTGGCAACGTTGTGGCTGACTAGCCTTTATAAACATAGGATGGTTTCTAAGACAGGAGAGGGTAAAACCAATCTTTGCCCCTAGAGTTCCCGAAAATAACTAAGAATCCTCTGGTAACTTTATTTCTTTTTTTTTTTTAATGAAATCAATTGTGCATTAAAATTATTGCTACTATGTCTTTTTCGAAATGTTTGTGTGTGTGAATGTGTTTGTGATTTTTGAACTATTATGAAAAAATTGTTTCTGTGCCTGTTTGTATTTAGCTAGCTAAAATACAAAGATTTAGACATGATTTTAATTTGAAACAAAAACGTGCTGGCTTTACTGGACTTTCCCTCAGGCAGACTTGTCTAAAATACAAAATGAGATGTTGGATTTATACTTCTTCTTATTGATTTAGGTCTGGGGCTCTCACGTGTTAGTTTTCCAAACCGAGGCTGAGGAAAAGTTTGATTACAGACTTTAGGAGAGAGAATTTGAATATCGTTTAAAATACTTAATTAAATGCTGTTTTCTACTGATGTGAAGAGACACCATGAACACAGCTACAAAGAAAAGCATTTAACTTGCCTTACAGTTTAAGAGAGTTAGTCCATTACTTTCATGGCAGGGAGCACGGTGGCACACAGCTGTGCATAGTGCTGGAGAAGTAGCTAAGAGTTCTACACTGGATCCAAAAGCAGCAGGAAGAGAAAGCTAGGCCAGGCGTGGGCTTTTGACATCTCAAAGTCGACCCCTCAATGACACACTTCCCCAGTAAGGCCATGCCTACTCCATCAAGGCCGCACTTCCTAATCCTTCTCAAGTAGAGCCACTCCCTCATGAGTAAACATTCAAATATATGAGCCTATAGGGGTCATTCTTATTATGAAAAACCACCACAGATGCCCAGAAATTTTTAGAATTGCTTTTGGTAAGAAAACTGAAGTCTAAAATTAAAATATTAATTTTTGGCCAGGTGGTGCAGGCATACACCTTTAATCCCAGCACGTGGGAGGCAGAGGCAGGCAGATATCAATGAGTTAGAGGCCAGCCTGGTCTACGATGAGTTCCAGGACAGCCAAGGCTACACAGAAAAACCTTGTCTTAAACAGCCAAAAGGAAAAAAAAAACAAAAGATTAATTTTTGGAGTGACCTGTATGTTGGGAAACTTTTGCCTTCGTCCATTTAAAATGTACATACATTTGTCAGTGTTGAGATGGCCTAATTTTTGCTTTGTAATAGTTGCTAAGAGATAATACATTGTCTTATAAATATATCATGAACTCATGTGTTTTAATATATTAATATGTTGCTTGATAATATGGGATTTTGGAAACAGAACTCAGAAGAAAGGTTGAGAGAAGGGTAAGGTAGGCATAAAGTTTCATGAAGGATGGGAGTCTTCAGAGACTGAGGGGAAATGCCCCACATCAGCGTTGGCATGTTTGGGACATGTATGATGGAAAAAGGAAAAGGTATGTGTAAGATAATGTGTGTGTGTGTAAAATATATATATATATATATATATATACACATATATATATATATGTATATATATATATATATTTACTTCTTACACATATTGACACATATTTATCTTAAAAGAAGCTAACCTGCCAAGTGCCAATATTCCACAACTCTCCCCCAACTGGTAAACCTTCTGTTTATACAAAGGCCCTCCTGAATTACAGAACTTTGCTGTTCTAGAGTGGTAGGCCCCTTTCCTTCATTTCCATTGGACCAATTCTTTTGAAACTAGCCAGCCAAGAAAGACTGTGAGGTCAGACTCCACCCAGTGAGGAAAAGACACACTCATCACTTGTGTTAGAATAAAGCTGTAAACTTCTGTCCAGAGTGCTTGCTAACCTAGCCTAGGTTCTGATGCACCCTGTTGCAAAAAAGTAATTGCCTTGTTGAGCTAATTTTGCTTTCTGTGCAACATCAAGATTTTTCTTTCTTTATACTCTTTATTTCTAACAGTTTTTTTTTGTATTGATTGTTATTTGCTTTTCAGTTGAGGATCAGAAAAGGCAAGCAAGCCTAACAATAAAAATCTGGAGATAACTGCATTAAGAGAGGAGAGTATGGTATGGAAAGTTATACTTTTGAGGAAGATTTAATCTTCACCCAGCACAAGAGATTGAACTCAGGTTCTAGTCTTTTGACCAGGAAGTTGTCTCTGTTTCACATCAACAAGATGAGTGGCCTGTGCCAGTCTTTCCAAAAGTAACTAAAAGCCAAGAAATTATTCAGAAATGTTTGCTATATGTGGGAACCTGATGCTAACTGAGTGCATTCTGAGTTTTATTCCTACTTGTAGTCTACTTATGATATTTGTCTAAGACCCTGCCATATTTCACTTCCAGAATGAGGAATTAAACAGACTGAGGAAATGTCACTAGACTGTCTGGTGGAATGAATATAAAGAGACACTTCTGCTCTTCTCTTTGGCTATAAGACTATTGAAAGGATAGATCCCAAGAAGTCAGAACCTCCTCGGGAATCCCCTGCTAGAAGAAGAAATGGCTGAAGTCCTGGGAGAGACAGAGGAGAAGCCTGGTCTTAGAGAAAGATTTAGCACTCATTAGACATCCTTGTAAAAATGTTTGAGAGCTGAGACAACTGTGGCATGTACCACACCTTGTTACCGTTAGTAACACCATTAGTGGCTCTTAGATAGGTTTTCATTACTAAACAATTAAAAAGAAAGTAGTAAATACTGCAGCCGTAGCATACAGCCGAGTTTTATTGAAAACAAATGTATATACACAATACACTGCCAGACTCCCCCTAGAGAAGAAGTCTATTCCTCCCTGCAGGGTTTTGCTTTCTATGCTTGGAGTAATCCATGTTTCCTCCTTCCAGGCTGGTTAGTTCTGGCTGCCATAGGGGTCTGTGATGTGAACTGTGAAATCTTCTCATGAATTCTTGGAGAATTCTAAAGGAGAAAGAGCCCAGAAGTCTAACACCTTTTTGTAAGTTGGAGAAAAACAAATTTCATCTGCCGTGGTTCTCTGGTGAACAGCCTATCGGGAGACTGGCTAGCTAATGTGATCTTTCGGAATGGCTTAGCTATTATGCTCATCACTTGCATTTTCTTAAAGACCTGGCCTGATATCAGGAATTTGAAGATAGACTTGGGGGGAGGGTGCACAAAATCTCCTTGTCTCTATTCTCAGTACGTCCACATTGAATAAATCTTGCTTTCTTGATGAGATGTGTGTGTGTGTGTGTGTGTGTGTGTGTGTGTGTGTGTGTGTGTGTGTACTTTATTGCAGTGTAAAGTAGGTTCCATGTAATGATCAGAGCAAGGCTCTCTGATGAGGTGATGCTTAAACAGACACCTGAAAGAAGTATATTACCATGCCACCTTGGGGAAGACATTTCAGATATAGGAAACAGAGTAAAACCCGAGACTTGAATGTGCTTGGTGACACAAGAGCCCTGAGAAATCAGTGGCTAAAGTAATATCAGCAACGTGCTGTGGCAGCATCTGAGCAGAGGACAGGTCAGACGCAGAGCAGACTGGAGTTTTGTTCTGAATGTGATGAGATGACACAAGAATGTGTTGGTGTGATTTGATTTTAAATTTTTGAAAATTTAAAATTTAAAATTTATTGTACTGAGGCACAATAAATAAAGTGGGGTTTAAGCTTCAAGCTGAGCTGAAGATTAGGAAAGCAAAGCAGCTGGCCACTAGCTCCTATTGGCTACCTCTGGAGAAAGGTGATCCTAGCTCCACCAAGCCTCAGACTGCAATCCCAGACTGCTCTCCTCAATGTGACTGGAGAATCCTGAGACTGCATGTCTTCCTATCCTCAACGTGGCTGGAGAATGAATGCCAGCTCTGAGACCCTGTTCCTGTCTTAAATACCTCTCATGAGTTTGGGGATTAAAGGGATCTGGTCCCAAGTGCTGAGATTGTCTTTGTATGAGCTGTTTCTCTTTAGGACTAGATCTCTTGTAGCTCAGTATGGCCTTGAATGAACAGAGATCCATCTACTTCTAAATCCTGAGTCCTGGGATTAAAGGTGTGTGCCTGACTTCTATAGCTTATGGCTGACTTTGCTTTCTGGATCCTCAGGCAAGCTTTATTAAACCACAAATAATGTATAACCACAGATTACTTTTGATTTTATGTGGCAAATAAATAATGTGGGGAAGGAAGGGCAGAGAGAAAGAATGGAAGTAGAAGTTGTAGTGACAGGGATATCCCTAAAGATGGTTTCCTTGAGATGGATAGCCTTGGAGGTTGAGTCAAAAACAACACAGAAACAAAAACTGTGAATATGTCAACATAATTAATAAATACTTGAATTTAAAATAAGTGATTTAAGAAATCAATGTTTATTTTAGATTGTGAAAATATTCTTCTGCTTTCTTCTAAAAGCTTCCTTGTTTGATCTTCAAATTTAGAACTTTGATACATTTTCCATTAATTTTGCATATAATGAGAAGAAAGAACATAAAACAAAAGTCACAACTAGAAGATACAATTTTTGACCATAATCAGTAATGATGCCAGTCAGTGGTAGAAAAGAGGCATAGAGATTACAGTTGGCTAGGACAGGCTCGGATACTACTAACTCTTGCCTTAAATGAGAATATGCCTAAAATGGGCAATAAAACAAACATCTATGTGCAGAATAGAACAAGTTGTATAACAACTAAGCTAATACTGCAAGAAAGTAACGACTGATTTAATCAGAGAGAGAGGGAGGGAGGAGAGAGGAGGGAGGGAGGGAGGGAGGGAGAAACAGAGAGAAATGAATGGCAGGGTAAAATATCAGGAACAATCACATCATAATCCATATGAAGAAATTCAACCCTGCTGATAAAATGAAGCCTTTAAAAAAAAAAAAAAATCCTGCTAAACAGGAGTACTGCCCTAAGTTCTAGGCCAGTGTGGCTTACATAATCAATTCTAGGCCAGTCTTGACTACAGTGTGAGACTATCTCAAAAAGAAAATTGCACATACATAACTAGGCTGGGTATGGGGCATGTAATCTGAGCACTCTAGAGGCTCTATGAGGCAGGAGGATTACTGAGAGTTTGAGGCCAGCCTGGCCTACATAGGAAGTGCCAGATTAGCTTACACTGTATATAGAGACTATCTCAAACAAACAAAAATGTTGCCATGTGCTTTTTGAAGGAGGGGAGGAAAATAAGACTTTTTAAACTACACTGAAACATGGTATCAGAACCATAAGAAATCGATCAGCAAAATTACCTTAAAGGGCATCTTGTTAAAATTAAGGAATATAGACTGTAAGATAAAGGGCTCCCCCCTTTTTCCCCCACAACCATGGTATTTAAAATTGAGCTGAGTTACCTGGAGTGTGGGGACACTACTGTTGTGGCTGTTTCAGAAGAAAGAAACAGAGGCCATTGAGTGTGGCACAGTCTAATTGACTTGTGCTCCTTACGGTATGAGTTTACAACCTTTGACCTCAGTTTATTAACTCATTTGTTTCTGAATTGTCAACCTATTGAATGTGTCTTTTACTCAAGTAATTAGTGTCTTTGAGACTGCATTTGGGGGAGGTAATCACACTTAAATAATTAAGATTTGAAGACCAATATGCAACCCTGGAGAAAGGGTGACCTTTGGAACAAATGGTGATGTATTAAATATCAATATGCAAAAAAAAAAAAAAACTATGCCTCTTTCCTCTCGTTATATAAAAAATTAATTGAAAATGTGTCAAAGTGTTAAACATAAAGGCCAAACAAGGAAACTTCTAGAAGAAAACAGAATATGTTCATGACCTAAAAGAAACAATTATTGTTTTTATAAACACAAACTATGATTTGTACGTTGAGTTCTCCACCTGCCTTCATTACAGTATGATGTTTTATCCACAAAACAAACAAAAAATGTGCACACTACTAGGCTGGGCTTGAGGCTCACACCGGAAATCTCAGCATTTTGGGAGCTGTGAAAGAAGAGACAAAGAGCTGGATGCAATATGCTCCATTAAAATTAACTTATGTCCATCGAAGGACACTATGAAGAGAGTGAGCAGATAATCTGAAATGAAAACCATGAAACAACCATTGATGAAAGACTAACATTAAAGACATTTCTATCAAAAGTTAGGAGAAAGACAGTGTTTTTTTTTTCCTTATTTTCTAATTTAAATTTGAAACAAGCTTGTTTACCATGTCAATCCCAGTTCCCTCTCCCTCCCCTCCTCCCCTACGCCCCACCCAACTCCTTATTCTATCCCCTTTCTGCTCCCCAGGGAGGGTGAGGCCTTCCATGGGGGATCTTCAAAGTCTGTCATATCATTTGGACCTAAGGCCCTCCCCCATGAAATACAGTGTTCTTAAAAATAAACAAAACTTGAGTAAACCCTTCATAAATGTAGCTCCCTTAAATGGCCAACAAATATTAAAAATAAACGTTTATCAGGGAAATGCAAATGAAAGCTCTGCCTTAACTTCTTATCCTGATGTGGTGATAAAATATCCTGACAAAGTAGATTAACAGAGAAGGGGTTCTCTTTAGCTGGGTGTTTATGGTTTATGGTATTGTCACTGTGGTGAGGGAGTCAAGACAGCAGGATCCTGAAGCGGCTGGTCACGTGACATCTTCTGAGAAGTAGAGAGCTCTCTTCTCCACTTACACAGTCCCACTCACAAGTGAAGCAAGCTACCCTATATTAACATAAACAAAGTACTTCCTCCAGACAATTTCAGAGATGGCCGTGTTGAGACACTTTGACCAAGGCAACTTTCGAGGAAAGGTTTTATGTGGTTATGTTTCAAGTCATTGTTCATCATTAAAGGAAGTCAGACCAGGAACTCAAATAGTACAAGAACCTGGAGGCAGGAGTTGATCTGGGAGCCACAGAGGCTGAGTGCAGCTCACCAGCTTGCTCCACAAGGCTTGCTCAACCTGCTTTCTTATAGAACTGAGGACCACCAACCCAGGGATGGCACTACCTGCAATGGGTTGGACCCTCCCCTATCAATCACTAATTAAGAAGTTGCCCTACAGCCTGATCAGAGGGGGCATTTTCTCAACTGGGAATCCCTCCTTTGAGATGACTCTAGCTTTCTAGCTTGTGTGAAGCTGACACAAACCTCGCCAGCATATTTGACTCATTTTCAAGTCCACTGGGAGACTGGCCTGTCCAGTCATGTGGTAATATAGGAGCTTCTCAAAAGCAGTCCTCTCTTGTCCCAATGTCACCTTGATGATGGATGGGGTTGGCTGAGGTGTAAAGTGAAGCAGAGATGGCAGCAATGGTGGTGGCAGCAACTTCTTCATAACAAAAGGGGAAGCAGCTGCAGTTCTGGCAATGTCCATGGCACAAGCAACAAGTGGCAGCAGTGACAGAAGCAGCAGTAGGCCTGGACACAGTGGCAGGCAGCGGTGGTGGACATGACAAAGGATGGAGGACCATCAGGAGTGAGGGAAGGCAGCGAGCTGAGAAGCAGAACGAGGAAGGCTATAGAGTGAAAGATGCAGAACCATGGGCCCTGAACACAGGCCCTGTTCCTGTGTTCTTTGAACACAGGATCTTTGAAGTCCTAAGGGTTGAGGGTGCTGATACTACAGCTAAAGAGAAGTGTGAATAGCCATTGCCAGAGCAGAAGTCCCACTAATTGGAGGTGTAACAAATCTGAGATTAATTGATCTGTAACACTAGCTGCTATTATAGGATCCTGCCATCCAACACCCAAGAGCTGTGCTGCTAGCTAGAAGAGCTGTGTTGCTACTAGCTGTCGTTAGCCGAGGATAATGTCAGGCCACTGATACTAAATGTCCACAGCAATAAACATCTTTCCTGAGGGCCTACAGACATAAACCTCTAGTATTCTAGACTTAGGGATCTACTCTGAGTGTATCAGCCTAGACCACAAGTCTTCAGCACTTACAGTCACTAAACTGCCAATATTTGAAAAGTTCCTTCTTTCTTAATTAGATTTCTGATTAGAAAAGACCCCAGCCCTCTGGGGTCAAAACAAGATCATCAGGAAAAAAAACAAAAAATAGTCAGCCTTGACTTGACAAAAAAAAGGATTATGCAATTTTATCCACATCTCTTTTTGTATATGCATTGCTGAAGTAAGCACCGTGCTTATTATTCTTATTCTATATTATTGTATTCATTTCCCTATTATAAAGAAATGTTAAAACACACTTTCTGTCCTTTTTTTCTCCTTGTAGTCATTATACTTGGAAACATGTCTCTACAGTCAGAGAGCTCGCTGCCTGCAGGCTCGCATCAAATGGAGCGTGTTCCTCTGACCTTTCTCTGCCACAGCTCATCCAGGCTCAGACCAGAACTTCAGAAGCTGAAGTTACCTCCTGGTCTCAGAGTTTCCAAAATTCACTTTCAAGAAGAAGATTTGATAGAGAACTTACTGTTTAAATGGGAATTACCTCTTAAGATCTTTGGGATTTTTTTTAAAAGAATTTGTAATAGTAGATTTTTAAAGTTGGACAAGCTGGGCAGGTAGCCCTTGGATTTCTAGGTTAGTTTTCTCCCCTGTCGCCTTTACTCTGCCCCCTTTAGCTACAATAGGTGTGAATATTTCCCAGTAAAGATGACTTGGTTTTCAGAGACTACAAGTACAGCCATGGGATCTGCCCTCAGTCCCAAGTAACTTTGATCTATTTCCTCTCAGACATCTCCTACTCAAAAGGCCATGATCTAGCAAAAACTTGAAAAAGCTTCCTCCTCTTTCACCCAAACTGAAAAGACCTAAGTTTCCAGGGCTGGTTATCTGTTATCTCCAGAAAGTACTTGGCCGTTTTTCCAGATTGGGGGAAGTGGGAGGAAGAAATTGTCTCAGCAGCAGCACAACTGATAACCTACAGTCTACAACCAATTTCCTAAATCAGCAGCCCCTTGTGATGGGTGTGTCTATGGGTGGGAACAGAATATGATAAAATGCCCGCACTTACAAGTTTGTAAGAGTCATTAGGTTCATTCACAATGAAATAGCTATACTGTCCAAGGAAACGGCAGCTTTAATATTTTAATGTTAGTATCTGAGTGTGTAAAGTCTTATAGTCCAAAAAGACCAATAGCATTTTATATGATTTTAATAGGTTGCCATTATTGAGTCTTAAACCAAGATTAATGAGGGAGACTCATAATTAAGCAACCAATCTACAAAAACTGCATAGAAAGTGGACTCAACTTTTTCTGGTGATATTTTTAAAAGTATAAAAAAAATTTGAGATGTGTATTAAATATAACCTCTGCTCCATTGGTGTTTGACATAAATAACAAAATATCAAATACCAACATGTTGTTAACAGCAGTATCCTTATACCTGTTGAACAGAACAGCTCAGAAAAGATTTCTCAGCCACTACTGCATCTATCAGGTTTTGACGGAGTTTAATGTTTACATAGACACTTGAAATTCTGTATTTACAGAAAAACAATGAAATTATTCAAGGAACGAGTGATTATTGCCTAAGGAATATGTATGTCAAAATGATCAAGTGTATTATTAATACTAATGATCACAGCCACCATATAAAGTATCTACTTTGTTATGTATTATTTTAAGACTTCAATGTATATTAAATCATTTAAGAGTTTTAAAACTAGCTGGGTGGTAGGGATGTTGGCAGCAGTGCATGCCTTAATTCCAGTATTCAGGAGGCAGAGGCAGGAGGATCTCTATGAGTTCTAGGCCAGCCTGGTCTACAGAGCTAGGTTTAAAATACCCAGGGCTACATAAAGAAACCTTGTCATAAAAAATTAAAACTCAATAAGAAAATTGGTTTCAATCACAGAGACCAACTCTATGGAACAATGCATTAAAACCATCTCCTTAATATTACAGTTAGAAGGTAACATAATTTGAACCTTGGTAGTCCGGTTCTGAGGAAACAATCATAGTCAAATGAGCTCATTAAATTAGGCAGTTATCCATTTTTTTTTTTTTATGAAATAAGTACTATTCTCCCAGCACTGTGATAGGCTCCCAGGAATACATAAGTGAATGATAGCAGATATGGTACCTGTTCTCGTAGTAGGTAATATCTAGCTTAATAAGAGAACCTTAATATTAGTCAAATAATGTCACAAACAAATGTAAATTTTCAATATAACTGGTGTACAAAGGACAAATGTATGATTCTGTGAAGTCAAAAAGAAATACTAGCCAAAATATTGGAAAGAATGTGGCATATCCATTAACTATGAAGGATGTAGATCCTCAAGAAGACAAAGAGGAAAAGGAAGGGATTTTAAGCACATACAGTCCCCATTGGTTGCCTGGGCATAGTGGCACATGCCTGTAGTTCCAACTGATACAGGAAAAGTAGCTGCATATAGGGGTTTGAGACCAGCCTAGGAAACATGGAGAGACTATGTCTCAAAATGAAACAAAGTATCCTTGCTGGTCAAAGAAAGCAAGAATACTACTCATTGAAGGAAGGTCGGTATGGAGAAGAATAACAGAGGGCAAGACGAAGAAGAGTTGAAGACAAGGAGGGAATGACAGATAGGCTCAGACCAATAGATATTAGACATAGAGGACATGTTTTGTCTTCATAACTTTTACTTAATGAATTCATCCAAGCATTTAAAGGAGAAGAGCAGTGGTGGAATCATAGTTATGTGTTTTTAAAGGATCATTATAACTTTAATGGTTATGATGAAATGGAAAAGAGCCAATAGATATAAATTAATTAGAAGTTTATTATAATAGTCCAAGTGAGAGATGATTATATTAGACTGATGATGGTAATAAAGACAAGTGAGTAGAATCAAACTATTACAAGCAGAAAAATCAGCTTGAAACTCCAAAATGATAGAAGACAATTTAGTCAGATACAACCATTTGCTTTTTCAGATATATAAAAATAGTATCCAGATAAACCTTAGGGTTAGCTACAAGGGAAACAAACTCTTCATAGAAAAGTATTGGAAGTGTTTATTTTTATATGTTGAGAATTACATACATGAGTACATTGTATTTTCATCATTTCAACCATTTCCTCTCCCTTCTCCAAATCCTCCCATATCCTCTTTCAAATTCATGATATCTTCTTCCATATAACACACACACACACACACACACACACACACACACACACATATATATATATATATACACATACATACATATACATACATACATCTCCAGTTAGTTGTCCAGTTAGTATTGATCATACATACACAATTTTGGGCTAACCACTTAAACTTGGGCAACATATCAGGGAGCTTGTGCCTGAAGAAAACTGATTCTCCTTCCCTTTGCAGTCACTGATGCTTACAGTTCTTCTCTGACAAGGTGTGGACATTGCAAACTGCCCCCTATCCATGTTGGCATATCATCTGCTAATGTAGACACAATACATTTGAGAGCTGATGAATGAAACAGTCCTACAGTATTCAGCATATGGTATCTTACAACAGTACTCCTTGGCCCTTACAATCTTTCTACCTCTTCTTCTTCAATGTTCCCTGAGCCTTAGATGTAGTGGTTGTATTGTAGATGTCCCATTTGAGGATGACTACTCATTTATTCTCTATACTAGCCTCTGTCATCTGCAAAAAAGAAACTGTTTGACAAGTGGCGAAAGATGCACTTGTGTATGGATACCAAGGTGAATATGTAGCTGGCAGTTGGAAACTATAGGTTCTAAATTAGCTCTGTGCACAGGTTTCTGGCTAGATTCACAGTACCAGGTATGGGTTTTCTCCTGTTGAGTGGACCTTGAATCCAATCAGATAAATGTTGATTACCTTCAAGATATTTGTGCTACTAGTCTACTGATAGAAATATCTTGCTGGACTGGCCATCATTGAAGTTCATGGGATTCGTGGGTGAGACTACTGATAACATTTCTTCCTCAACATCTTACACAGCACCTTCTTACATGATGAGAGCTACCTTTCATGGAGGAGACTTCCAGGTCAGTACTAGGTTGGTTTCTCCTAATCCTGTATATACTGTCTTTAGCATATTTTGTTTTGTTTTATGACAATGCTTTGCTATATGGTCCAGGATGATCTTGAACTCTTGATCCCCTGGCCTCCGAGTATTAAGGCTATAGACATACACTATCACATGGAGAAATACAAAGACATTTTATAAATGAATACTTATTAGCAATGAGGCATATAACAGTTCATATAATCTTCTCCAAAAGCACAGAAGGGGAGAGTAATGGAAAAGATATCTTGATGGGATAGAGGGGACCAATTTGGGGTTAGGGAGAAAACTGTTGCCAGGGAAACTCCCAGGAATCCACAAGGATGACCCCAGCTAAGATTCCTAGCAATAATGAAGAGGGTGCCTGACCTGACCTTCTACTGTAAATAGATGATGGCTATCCTAACCGTCATCAGGGAGCCTTCATCCACAGTAACTGATGGAAGCAAATTCAGAGATACATAGCCATGCACTGGTCCAAGCTCTGGGAGTCCAGGTTAAGAGAGGGAGGAGAGAGATTGTATGAGTATGAATGGTCAAAATCATGATGAGGAAACCTACAAAGACAGCTGACCAGAGCTAGTGTGAGCTTAGGGACTCTGGAAAGACAGCTAGGGAGCCTGCATGGAACAGACTCAGGCCCTGCACATATGGGTGACATTTGTCTGCTTGTGTGTCCCCCTAGCAGTGGGATCAGTACCTAGTGCTTGAGCTGGCCTTTGAGAACCTATTTCCCACACTGCATTGCCTCACTCAGCTTTGGTGAAGGGGGAGGAGCTTGTTCCTGGCTCAACTTGATATGTCATGCTTTATTGACTCTCCTGGGAGGTCTGCCCCTTTTTGAAAGGAGGATAAGTGGGGGGTGACGCATGTAGAAGGGAGGTAACAGGAAGAGAGGGAGGAGAAACTGGTTAGTATGTAAAATAAATGAAAAAAATAATTTAAAAAAGTTTACCTTATGATGCTTTCTTGGTTGTGAGCCTAGCCTTTAATGGCTGAGCCATCTCTCCAGCCCTATAAGATGCTTGCTTTTGTGTCACAATGCAGCAACAAAGGCCTCATTCAAAGCTGGTGTCATGCTTTTGGACCTTCTAGCGATGGAACCATAATGAATTAAGCCTCTATGTTTTTTTTTTTTTTTAAATACCTTATCTTGTCCTCAGTATTCTGTTACAGCAGCACAAAGCAATGTAAGACAGTCACTGAAGGCCAATTTGAAGGCTGGCCTTCACACATATGCACAGTTGTTTTATTGTAGTGGACAAATTTTTTTTTTAGGTAGATTTTAGGAAACGAGCATGCATTTGAATAAATAGCTGGAAAGAAAGCATTTTAGTGCTTAACTTTTGGGTTTCATTTTTTTCTTGATATTTATTACATTTTTACTGTTTGACAGTTTCAGCCAATTATATAATGAATTTTAGACACTTTCACATTCCACACCTTCTAACTCTGTTCTCTCATACAGGTGCAAAGAATGTACAAACCAGAAGATAGGGAGATGTGCAGGAGAAAGGTATCTTTTGGACATGAAATTACTGCTGTACTCCTAAATTCAGTGCAGCTGTAGCTATCTGTAATGAGACCTGCATATGATTCAGTCCATCAATACCTCTTCAAGGATGTGGGAGAGGCCCCAACCTGAGGGCCTGTTGAGGAAAAGAAGCATCATCTTCCCCAGCGGCATGACCACAGATAAGTTGTCCTAAGTCCAGTAAATAACTTCCCACCCATGCTAGGGCAGAAACTAATAAAACACAGAGGGTCACACACAAAAAAATAAAATATGGGAGTAGGACTGGGACTTGCTGTGAAGAAAGGATCAATTCTTAAGGATATGATTATGGTGCTTGCTAGAATTTTTATGCTTTGCAAAGGTGTGGAAAATAAATTAGACATCCACTACACCTGGAACAACATTAACTTTACCAACAAAACCTTTTTGCTAAATTCACTATGTTAAATAGGAAATTATGATTTTGATGACCATGCACTTGCCATAGCTTTCTCTTGAATATTTCTGTATTAGTTAGGGTTGCTTCTGCTGTGATGAAACACTATGATCAAAAGCAATGTGGGGAGAAAAGTGTTTATTATACTTACACTTTCACCTCACTGTTCATGATCAAAGGCAGTCAGGACAGAAACTCAAACTCTCCATGGGTCCTGAGTCAAGAAATGATCCAGGAGCCACTTAGCATTGTTGCTTTCTGTCTGGCTCCCCATGGCTTCCTCAACCTGCACTCTTGTAAGACTCAGGACCACTATCCCAGGGATGGCACCACTTCTGATGGGCTTAATCCTCTCCCATTAATCACTAATTAAAAAAATTCTCTACAGGCTTGCCTGATCCTAGGGAGGCAATTTCCCATTGTTTTCTTCCTCTCAGATGTGTTGTGTCAAGCTGACATAAAACCCGGCAGCAAGATATCCTTTTCACTAAATATCAGTTAATCATACCCAAGAATATGATTTTTAAATTTTGGTGAGCTATGGTACTTTGTGATAGTGTAAATTAACATATGTGTGTATCAACACATATCTTCATATTGTATATCCTCAGCTATCGAGAGTAAATTACAGATAGCTTAAGCCCATCTGTGATTTAGACACTACAACTATGAAAAAACTATTCTGGCCAATGACTGCCACCAAATGGGGCTACTCATACTGGACACAGTAACGTTCAGTGAAAATACTGAATATCTGTTAATAAAGCATTTCTAGTATTGGTGGGAAGGGAAAACCCATTTACACTTAGAATTTTCCAATCAAGGCATATTTAGATTACATAGTGTTATTTTGAAAATTGCATGAGTTAATAATTTGAAAGCACTTTAGACACAAAGTGCACGGCATAAATCAACATTACTAGTACATTCTGGGGATGGTGGTAGTAGTGTTGGAGAGCATCATTCAGACATGCCTTTCATGATCATCCGAGTGTCAGGCACCGGGGCATACTGACATCCTTATTTAGGATCAAAAGATGAATTTGCTCAACTGCTGGGAATGCTTTGGCTTCAGGTCCTATCTGCTTCCTTGGGGTAGCCTTTATCCAGGGTCTGGCCCTGGTAGTTATGCCAAATTCCAACACCCCGTGTCAAATAGGAACACCTTTGAAAGGCTAAGTTACATTCAGAGCCACCCACATAGTTGGAGTGAGATTTACTGTAACTGCCTCAACTCTTCCCTCTGTTCAAGACTCTATTTCTCCACAGTGTTGGCTCCAAGAACATAACCTCAAAAGTTTTCTGTATGTACAGTTCAATCTCAGATTCTATTTCCCAGGAAACAGGATAAGACAAGAATGTTACTGAGACATTAGAAAACTGCTCAAGCCAGTGTCTATTTTTATTGATTAGCAATTACTATACCAACGTAGAAGTTTGGAAAAAAAGGTATATATAACAAAAAGCATTTAAAACATTTTTTTTCATTTTGATTAGAAAATTTAATATTAGAGACTAATGACCCAAATTATTGATTGAGCTGTTTTGTATATTAAGTACTTTTTGGAAAAGGTGATGATTTGCATATAACTGAAGCATAGTCATCTGAACTATAGAACCACAAAAAGCCATGGAATCTTTTAACTCACAAGATAATTGGATGTGAGAGGGGCATATTTGAACAAGTAAATTAGGTAAAATTTCCCCAGAGACTTCCTTGAAAAGATTACTATAAAACATTAAAAGAAAAAAAAACAAACTGAGCTTTGCTAAAATTCACTTTTATATTTTATCATTCATTCCTTTATGAAACAAAAGGGATAAAATTACCCCATATCACAACCATTTCTCATACCCTTTGTCTTAGTCAGGATTTCTATTGCTGCAGTGAGATACCATGACCAAAGCAAGTTGAGGAGGAAAGATTTATTTGGCTTACACTTCTACATCATACTCCTTCACTGAAGGAAGTCAGGATAAGAACTCGAGCAGGGCAGGAACCTGGAGGCAGGAGCTGATGCAGAGGCCATGGAAGGGTGCTGCTTACTGGCTTTCTTCCGGTGGTTTGCTCAGCCTGCTTTCTTATAGAAATCAGGATCAGCAGCCCAGGGATGGCTCACAATGAGCTGAGCCCTCTCCCATTGATTACTAATTGAGAAAATGCCTTACAGCTGGATCTCATGGAGGTTTTTTTTTCAGCTGAGCCTGCTTCTTCTCTGATGACTCTAACGTGTATCAAGTTGGCACAAAACCAGCCACTATATCCTTATTTTTATGTCTATCATACTCTTCAAAAACTCTTTTATATTTATTATAAGTGTAGTGATTTGTGTGAACACATGTGTGTGGCATGGTATACATGTGGAGGTCAGAGGATAACCACTCTTGCTAATCATTTCTCTTCTCCCATTAGAGGGAGCTTCGGAATTGAACTCAGGTCACCAAGTTGGGCAGCATGTACTTTACCCACTGAGCCATTTCACAAGCCCTAAGACAGTAACACAATCTTTCTTTGGAGGTCTTTCTGTGTAGTCTAAGCTAGTCTAGAATTTACTATATAGCCCAGACATGTCTCAAACTTACAATATTCCTGTCTCATTTCTGAATGCTGAGATTACAGTATGCACTTCTACCATGTTCTTTATTAAGAAAAATATCAGTACAAAGTATTATGTATTATGGACAGTTCATAGCATGAAAAGTTCAAATATTTAACATCTGCCATAGTTTGGTTTTGAAATGTCCTCCAAAGTTTCATGTTTTAAAGACTTGATCTTTCTTTCCAAACCTGACTTTGGACACCATTGACTGATCTGTTCTTCATCATTATGATTTTGCTATTGTTATAATGTTATGTAAATGGAACCATACAATATGTAAACACATGACTTTTTTCAGTCAGTGCAATACCCTCAAATTGCTGTATGAATTAACTGTTCTTTTGGACTACTATCATCGCATGATGTGGATGTACCACAGTCTATTCATCCCTTTAACTGTGAACATCTCAGTTGTTTTAAGTTTTAGGCTATCACAAATAAAGTGAGTGTGTAAAATGTAAAGATTAAGCTTTTGTTTCTTTACATACATAGTTCTAGTATGTAAGGAAGTTCTAGATTATGTGAAAATTATATATTTGTCTATATTAAATACTACCAAAGTGCTTTTCAGGGTCATTGCACCCTGTTATATTTACATTGACAACTTGTAAGCACTTGGCATAAAAATTTTTCTTTTATGCTTCATTTTTTTTTAGGCTGAACATAAGTATTTATTACTTGTGATGGTACTATATATTACCCACAACCCCAGAAGGCAATTATTTATCAACTAGTCCATGTTAAATCCAGCAAAGGAAAGTTGTCATGAGTTGTCCAATGTCACACAACTAGAAGGACATCTTCTGTATTAGACTTTTATTTTTGTCTCCTGAGCATTCTGATACCAAAGGTTGGGAATAGATGCGCAGAACAGTACCACAGAAGCTATAATATAGGCTGCGTATGTTTCTTTAAGGAGACAGGGACAACCAGAACAGGGGCACATGCCCAGAGCTTGGATCCTGTGGAGAGTAGAAACTGGTGGTATCTGAGTGTGATGGGGTTTGGGCTCTACGCTTGGAACTCTCCCAGGAGTTTGCGCACTCTCCACCCTGAAACCAGAGGACCCTGTCAGGGCCTACAGCTGCTTCATAGTCCAGCACTACTAGTCCCTTTAGTTGTGATTGCAGCACAGTCCTTTACTCCTTGTCAGCACTGAGGCCCAGTACAAACCGAGTGCAACTAAACTAGTGAGAGTTGACTAAAACTTGCAGTGTTTATGGGCTCTTAAATGGCCTATTGCACAAAGCAGTGTTGGTATTAGTTTCTGGACTAGCTGGCCTGTGAGGAGAAGAGAGCAAGGGCTATGGAGCCAGCTTGGCCTTCCTCACTCACGAATATCCCAGACATCATTCAATAAGCTCTCTGGGACCAAGAAAGCCAAGTTCCCTTATTCTTTTATCAAATAACAGTTTGCGTTGAAGAATTCAGAAACTCATATGATTTTCAGTAACCTTGTCTGTGGAATGGCAATATCTCCAAGGAACCTCTAGGCTTTATGAAAACTCAGAGACATTAGATGGTAAAGTATCACGCACACAGTAGGTACTCAAAATATATCCATGTTTTCTTCCCTCCTTTTCCCCAAAAAATGCTGGATCTTTCCTGACATCCAATCCTGTTACAAACAACCTCTCTGCTTTTTTAAAAATTTCTTTTTTATTTATTCTTTGTGCCTTTCACATCAGGAAACACAATCCCATTATTTCCCCATCCCTTTGTGTCCACCCTCTGCCTTTGTTACCTACACTTGCAAAATACTTTAAGAGAAAGAAAAAAAAATCTCATCATGGAAGCTGTAGTGTGACAGTGAGTCACACAGTATATTCTTTTGTCCATATACCTTTACTCATAAATGTTCATTGCAGTCTTTGGTCTGGTTCAAGGCCTCTGGTTTCTGATACACCATTGAATCCTGTCCCTCACTGGACTCCTCTTGGATATTCTGTTGTCCTGTGTTGTGGAGATCCTGTTGCTTTAGGTCTGCAGGACCAGCACCCTCATATGTTCTAGCAGATCACAGATGGGGTGAGTATTGGGGTGGACCTGGGTAGTTGCAGGGTTGGCCAACCCACCATCCTAATCACCAGGGTGAACTCTCCAGAATTACTCAGGCTAATTCACACCTTGCATCAAGGAGCAAGGGGCAGGCCCAGTTCTCCTATTTTCATGCCCTCATGGTGGGCTTTCCTACACCTACATCATCAAGGTCAGATCTACTTGTGTTATCCAAAAGAGATGCAGGTGCCACTCTCCTGAGTACAGGCAGCTGGTGAGGGGCAAGGACTGCTCTCCAGCTCCTGTGACCTCAGGGCTGGCTTTTCCACATGCCACAGGGGGTGAAGGGCTTTGGGGGAAGACAGGTATCTCTTCCTTACCCCAACCCTACCATGTGGCAGATAAGGGGCTAGGCCAGATCTCCCAAATTCAGAGTCTCAGGACAATTCATCACACCCTATCAACAGGGTTGGCTCTGCTGTGCTGTCCAGGTGAGGTGCAGAGCCCACTTTCCCTATTGCTACAGCTGGCAAGGGGGAGGGTAAGCACCCTCGCCCACTACAGGTGGCAGGGGCAAGGAGGGAGGGTATCCTTCCCTCACCCTCACTGTATTATGTCTTTTAATGGATGTATAGTGACAACTCACTAAGGTATTACTTTGTATTTACTTAATGGTCAACTATTCTAAAGTAGAAAGACATTTTACACTTACATTACACTTTGTACTTTTACAAATAATACTTTGAACATTTATATTCATTCTCACAAGTATGGTAGGATGTACTTCAAGTGGTAAAGAGCTGGTATCATGTATTGGACTTATAAAAGGCAGCCAGACATGCTAGCTGAACCAATAGAGGCTCAAAACAATGTAAACCGGGAAAGGTGAAATAAAATTTCAAGGTTCCATGTTTCACAACTATGCAATTGTCATTTGTGTTAGAAAGTGGGATGGTTTTTCACATCCAGGAATCATAATAAATACTCATGATAGCTGAATGTCCTGTAGGACTTCCTAGCTGGAAGGTGACAATTTAAGTTTGAATTGTCTGGGAACCCACTTATTTTTCACTCTGTGCTTTTAGGAAGCATTTCTTGATATTGAATGAAATTGCCTATACACGAGTGGACAATGTAAGTGTTTTGACATTGAGCTAAAATGGTTTGCTATATAGATCCCGGCAGCGATCTCATCAAATCCTTTGAGACCACTGGGTTGAAATGTGATTTCTTTCCACATGGCAGGAACTCAGGTATTTGAAAACATCCTGACATCTCAAATACATTTTATGATAAACATTCACATTTTCCCTTCAACCATTCCTAAAGTAAACTTCTTCACCTTACTGCTTATTCTCATGTGAGACAGTCCTAGATTTGTTATTGGGCAAAACACTAAGCAAAACATTTCTAACAATACAGTCTATACACATCTATAAAAAAAATACAATGAAACATGTTTGTTTTTCATTGAGAATATATTTCGTGTCACTGAGACATTTGTAAAAAATATTCTGAAATCTTATCTATTTCTTCCTTTCTTTTGCTTTTTCTGTTTGTTCATTCATTTGATTGATTGATTTTTCAAGATAGGGTTTATCTGTGTAGCATTGGATGTCCTGGAACTTGCTTTGTAGACTAGACTGGCCTCAAAATCACAGAGACCCACCTGTGTCTGCCTTTTGAGTGCTGGGATTAAAGGTATGCAACACCACCACCCAGCATATTCTGAAATATTAAGCTAAAATTCCTATTCATATTGCCATTATTTTTCAAATGTTACATGAACATTTTTAAAAAATTGCTACATTAAAGAATATGGAATAAAACACAATGATCCCTGCCTTCTAGTCGGACATGCTGTAATGTCTTCTATATGATTCTTTAAAAAATAACAACAACAACAACAAAAAAAAAACACATGGCTTTCATGAATGTGATATCTTTCACATGGTTATACCATCATCTTTTTAAAAATTCATGTGAAATTATTTTGTTGTAATTGTCATACACTTAATACATATCACTTTATGTTTAGATTTTAGATTTGCATAAGAATATTGTTACATCAAATAGAATTGATTTGTATAGAACAGTTCTCCACATCTCCACATACAACCATTTTATGTTTTCACTAGCAGCATGTACATGTTCATCTATGTAAATCCTCCAACCTATGAAATTCTCAGTAGTGTTTCACACATGTTGAAGTACATTCACCCCATATAACTGAATGTAGCTTTTAACTTTTTTACTAAGTATAATACGTTAGAATGTTGTGTTATATTTTACTTCATTACAAGTCTGTTTCTATTACCAGATTTTAACACATTAGTCATTGTTCTAAAACCCAACATAGATAGACATGTGGAATATTCTGTACATTTATAGCATTTAAATGAGTGAATATGTGTGAAAATCCCTGCTAGTTTGTTAGATTCTCTTTATGATTTTAAATGTTAGCTCTGACAGTTTTGGCAACTCTAATTAGGATCATTTAAAAATAAATCCTTCCAGACTTTCAATCAGGTATAGCTGAATAAGTATGGGTTCTATGTCTTCGTTCATCAATGAAACAATACTGTCCAAGAAGAACATGCAGGTCTATACGAATGTCCTCTGTAGAGAATTGCTTCCATTCAAAAATCACTGTCCTTTGTTGTTATCATCTCCTGACAGTACTGTCATCTAGCTTGTCACCCCACCCTCTGTCCCAGTCTACAAATACCAATTGATGAATGCCAGAATTCTATTGGTCCCAGGTAAATACTGTTTACTGCATTTTATTTTTCTATTTATCATGAGGAAAATTAAACTTTACCTGTAATAAACAATTATTACAGGTAAAGTCAGACTGTGTTACTGTGTTGTATTATTGGCTGGCTTTATCTCAATTTGAGCAACCTTCATTGAAACATTGTCTCTGTAAGAGTGTCTGCTGCAGGGAAGCCTGTAGGGCATTTTCTTATTTATCGATTAATGGGGGAGGGTCCAGGCCATTGTGTGTGGTACTTCCCTGGGTCCTGAGTTCTATTAGAATACAGGTTGAGCAAGCCATGAGGAGTAAAACAGTAAGCAGCAATTTCTGGCTCCAGCTTTCAGCCATGCTTGAATTCCTATCCTAACTTCCTACAGTAATGAACTGTATAACCCAAATAAATTATTTCCTCCCCAACTTGCTTTCAACCCTGTTGTTTCAGCATAGCAATAGAAACTCTAGATAGAAAAATTATTCACATCAAGATTCTTGCTGAGGTCAAAGCAGAGTGAGTTCCAGGACAGGCTCCAAAGCAATACAGAGAAACCCTGTCTCAAAAAAAAAAAAAAAAAGAAAAGAAAAGAAAAGAAAAGAAAAAGGAAAAGAAAAGAAAAGAAGAAGAAAAGGAAAGTAAGAAAAGAAAAAGAAACAAAGTAGAAGGAGGAGTGATGAGCAAAGGGGCAAAGGGGTCAAGACCAAGCTGGAGAAACCCACAGAGACAGCTGACCTGAACAAAGGGGACTCCAGACTAATAGCTGGGAAACCAGCATAGGACTGACCCAGACCCCCTGAACATGGGTATTACTTAGGAGGACTGGGCAGTCTATGAGGCCTGTGGTAGTGGATCAGTATTTATCTCTAATATACAAACGGACTTTGGGAGCCCATTCCACACAGAGGACACACATGTGTCTCTCAGCCTAGATACATGGGGGAGGGCCTAGGCCCTGTTCCAAAAGACATGACAAACTTTGAAGATTCCCCCATGAAAGGCCTCATTCTCCCTGGGGAGCAGACAGGGAATGGGATGGAGGTTGGGAGGGAGACAGGGAAGGAGGGGATGGTGAGAGAACTGGGATTGATGTGTAAAACAAGCTTTTTTCAAATTTAAATTAAAAAATATTATCATAAAAAAGAAAGAAGAATAAATAAAATCTAGGGGAAAAAAAGATTCTTTCCAAGGATCAACATGGTCCTATCTTGGCATGACAGGATATTAGGAAATCTTAGTTTTAGACAATTTACGTTGATATAGATTCTTGTATATTGATACATACGTAAAATTATTTTTTATTCCTGTCTAAGACAATTTGTATATTGATACAAATTTACTTATATTTGTCATATTGTGTATGTTCCTATTTCTGTTTACAATGTTTTTGTACACAAATGTAAAACTATTGTTGTTATACTCTATGTATGTTTCTACTTCTGCTTAAGATATTTTGTAAATTGTTACAAATTAAGGCTATTTTTGTCATATTGCACTATACATTTCTACCTCTAATCAAGATATTTTATATATTGTTACAATTTCAAGGTCACACTGCACATCTGTTTAAAGATTGCTTATTTTTATAATGTGAAGTTTCAGCCTTTAAGCTATATGGGTTATTAAGAATTACAGGTTAATAGTCATCCATGTTTGTCATACAGTTATGTTAGTTAGGTTCTCTAGATGCACAGAGATGTACTCTGCATAGATAGGTAATCTTAAAACACTTTAAAGACCTACAGAATATAGCATTTAAATGTTTTAATAATTTAGGATTCTGTTGACAGGGGACACAACTGCTTCTGGCAGCTCAGATCTACTCCTGAGAGAATCATGAGCGCCATAGACATGCCACATGGAGCTTGTTTTCCTCTTGGCAAAACAAGCCTATTGGGCAAGGAACTGCCCTTGCCTTGGCTGCTGACAGTAGGCACACAGTCCAATCTAGACAAGCAGGACACAAGGAAATGCAACCGCTAAACCTTGTCAAGACAGGGTCAGACATTCTTTCGCATTTTCCTGCTTCTGAAAATGGTCTGTTAGATATTCTAGGCCCACAGTCAGAGTTGGTTGCCCCAAAGTTGCTGAAAGACTTTGGGTGTGTCCAGGTAGCCAGCTGTTTCTGTCATTTCTTGTATCTTTTGAACTTGCTTGCTTGCACTTCCTGCTTATTCGGGTAATATTACTTTCCTTTTCAAGGGGTTAAAGACTAGACAGTCATAGTTACTATCCTCTCATATCTTAGCTAAGGTATATCAAGTACAAGACTTAGACTCTTCAGCATAGGACAGAACTGGAATGATCTCTGTTATTTGCCAATTACCGATAGCCTAGACATTTGTTTGTGTTTCTTGCTTGATGTTGTTCTTGTTGGTTGTACTTCCATTTTTGCTATTGCCCTTTCTTTCTCCTAGAAAATACTTGCTATATGTAGTTTTTATATTTGGTTTAGAACCTTCTTATTTAGACATAAGAGAGGTGTTGTGGGAACTCATTCCAACAGTCTTATCTGCTGCATGACAATTGATAAGCTGGAGGGAAAGGCTCTCTCCATCTCTTGCTCTCACTTGAATTTGGCATGGTTGGAGACCAAGCAGCAGAGAGACAGCATACTCAGTGCTCTTGACTCCTGAGCAAAACAGATGGACAAAGGCATCAAGATCAGCAGCAGCATCTGCTTTGTTCTGTATCTGTTTGTCTTTTCATTGCACCCCTAATAAATTGGTTATTATACTTGTGTGGGTTCTTGCTTCAATCCCCAGTCAAACAGAATTGAAAGGATAGTTTCTAGATGATATAATTTTCATTTTATATCACTTACTTTGTGTATAGCTGTATATTTGAGTCTTGAAAACATTTTTAAAAGTATTTTATACCATACATACTTTGAATATGACTGTTTAAATATGTGCACAATCACAAATTTACTTCTACAGATCAAATAAATAGGCAGATACATTTGTTGATCAGACAAGCTTTCACTGATTGCCAGACTCTGGGGAGCACTGGTTTTGTTTTGCTGAAACATGTGTTGCTGTTGCTGCCAATACTAATCCTGTAGGTATCTTTTGAATCCTGGTAATCTGTATCACCACAGAGACTGTGTAATTTAATAACTGCATTTTGGTTCAGATAATCACCCTGAAACACATCTCAGACTCTTGTCACC
Organism: Cricetiscus sungorus; assembly: GCA_030556225.1. Taxonomy (NCBI): domain Eukaryota; kingdom Metazoa; phylum Chordata; class Mammalia; order Rodentia; family Cricetidae; genus Cricetiscus; species Cricetiscus sungorus. The sequence goes on from JANBXA010000398.1 coordinate 45,615,943, forward strand.
CTCTTGCATCCATTTCCTGCTAATGCACCTCAGACCGCCTTCTTTCTCTGTCATAGCTGTTATCTCCTCTAAACCCAATTGTGATGACTAATTTGCTGTTACTCAGGTTGGGTTAAAGGATGCACAGATAGCTGGTAAAATATTTGAGTGTTTGTATTTCTGTAGGAGACTGGTCTTTAAATCGTTGATTTGCCCTCACCAAAGCCAGCAAACATCATCTAGTAGTTGATCATGAACATGCCATGATCAATAATGCTTTCTTTGGAAGTATAGCATCAATATCCTTTAGCCTGTCAGACATCGGGCCTGGTTCTGAACACCTGGGCTTATGCCACCACTCACAGACCTCATTCTTATGCCTTGTGGTGGGAGTGACATCATTGACACTACAGGTTGTCAGGCCTTCAAATTTCAGCTGAATGTTATCATGTGCTTTATTGGTTCTTTGGCTTGAACCATATCTTTCTGATATCTTGGCTCATAACAAAATGAGGTAATAATTATTATATTCTCCTGTTACCTATCTGTAAAACACACACACATACACACACACACACACACACACACACACACACACACACACACACACACACACACACACACACACACGGCTGTGCACTCTTTGAATCACAACACTCTGAAGGCATGGGCAATTGGATATCATGAGTTCAGGGCCAGCCAGGGCTACACAGTAAGATCCTGTGTCAAAAAATAAAAACAAAATGAAGCAGAGTTTCTTTGAGCAAATCTTTCACTGGGGGCCAGAGGAGAGGCTTGAATGGGGGAAACACAGGTGGAAAGCAAAGCAACCATTTATTAGTCACAGTTTCTTCCTTTGGTTCACCACACAGGAAAATTCTGTTTGCTGGCTGATTCTGGTTGAGCTAAGTTCATTTTTATCTGTAATTATATATATATTTATAAGAATTACCTTTTTATTTTACTTTTTTGCAAATCAAGTACGATTATTTTATGAAGCTTTTGTTTTCTTGCTTAGTGATTCTTCAAGCAATGTTTCCATTTTAATTTTTTCTCTCTACTCCTTCCTTTCCTCCATCTTTCCCTTTCTTTTCTTCATCTTTTCATTTGTTTTTCCTTCCCTCCTCCTTTCTCTACTCAAAACCAGGAAGATTGCCTCTCCTGGCAATCTAAGCCAAGGTTCCAAAATCATTACTTTAGCTGTAAGCATTGCAGCGAGGATGGAAAGGGATTCTGGCACCCAGAAGCCAAAGAGTACCATAAGGTCACACTGCACAAGAAACCTCACACAAGGGATTTATTGGATAAGGGAAAAATCAGGAAAATGGCTGCCCCTGCCTGGGGTGGAAAACAGCACAAAACTGAACAAGGCTTATATAGAGTTTCTTGGGAAGGGGATGGAACTTTTCAGGGTAGAGATTGGTGGGATCTCATGTCCAGAGATGGGGCTTTTTACTCTGTAGGATGTGAGCAGGTTCGAGCTGTTAGGGCAATTAGAGTGTTCTGTGGGTAGAACCTGGCAGTTAGAGGTCCAGGAGAGACTATTAGTTTTCTCCAATTCTGGCAAGCATCAATGTTCTTTGATCTGTGGCTATGATACCCCACTCCCTGTTTCTATGATTATACTTCTTCTGTTTGTCACATAGAAATATGTTATTAGATTTACAGCTCACCAAATAATTCAGGATAATCTCATCCCAATTCCTAGTAATATCTCTTCCTAATAAAATAATGTTTGCAGGTTGATTAGGATACAGATTTATCTTTTGAGAGTCATCATCAACCACTACTTCCTGTATAAGGGCACAAACTTTCTCTCTTTTTAAAATTGCCTCCTAATGCTTTAATGAAATTCAAGAAACCTGTTCTTCCCACATCACCGTATTTTCTAGGTTTTGCACATTCACTTAAGTATTTCTTCAGATAATTTATTGTTTTGTTTCTGTTTATTTGGAAATATGTGTCCATTGGGTTAATGGATATGATAACATTGGGGAAGGAATTCACTAGAAAAGCAAATATAAATATGCATAACTTAAAGAAAATGGAAATGCATTCTGAGAAATGCATTGTGAAGCCCTTGTGCAAACATCAATCATAGGCTGTACTTACTCAAAGCTCAAAGATGTTGTCAAGTCACTCAACTCATCTTATTGAAGGAATCAAGAGATGTGGTAAATACATGGCAAAGATATTTCTGACTTAACACATTGCATTGTTTCACAGTAAATATTCTAAAATTATTTTAAATTTGTTTATATTTGTATATGGGAGTGTGGGGGTGAATGCCACACCATGTGTATGATCAGAGAACAACTTGTAGAAGTTGGTACTTTCCTCTCATCTTCTGGGGCCCAGAGGCTGACCTCAACTTGTCAGACTTAGCAGTAAGTGCCTTTACCCATTGCACCATCTTTCTGGCCCAGTAAATTTTTGAAGTAAGTAGAATTGCACTTAAAAATAATAAAAGCACATTGTAATGGTTGGTGGTATCAACTTGACAGGCCCTAGGGTCACCTATGAGTCAAGCTTCTGGACATGTCTGTGGGGATTATGTAGTTTAGGTTAACTTAGGTGAAGAGCCACCAACCATAACCGTGGGCCACACCATCCCCATGTGTAGGGTCATGAACCAAATGAAGAAAAAGCCGGTTGGGTATGAGCATCCATCACTCTCTGCCTCCTGACTATAAAGCAACGTGACCAGCTGCCTCTTGCTCCAGTCCCCCTACCTTCCCTTCCATGTACACCCTATCCCCATAACTACAACCTGTAGTCATATCTTCCTTCAGTAGCTTTTGTCAGGTATTTTGCCAAAAGGAGGTAAGAAACTAAAACACACAGTAAGTACATAACTAGTGAAATAGTTATCAAGTGTGGATTATACTTCTATACAACCAACAGTGCGGTGAATTTTCTAACACCAAAACTACCACAAACATATAACTTGTGTTACAGTTTTAGGATGGCTGACATTACATGGGTAGAGGAATGTTTTTCTCTATATAATAATCTGGTGGAACCGTGGTCATATGTGACATGCTGATGACCAAAATATCATAATGTGGCACAGGACTATAGTACAAAGTTTAGGATTTCCACTTCCTGCACTGGAGAGAAGGCTCAGTGGTTAAGAGCATATGTTGTTTTTGAAGAGCACTGAGTGTAATTCCAGTGCCCATATCAGGCAGCCCAGAACTGCCTATAACTCCAGCTCCAGAGGCTCTACCAGTCAGGCACATGAATGAGCACGCAAATAAATATTAATAAGAATATTTTAAAGAATTCTATTTCTTACCTTAAAGGTGCACATTTGCTCAGGTTTAGTTTAGTTTGCCCTGTTTCCTGCAATTCCTCAAATATGTGTGTGACCTCATATAGTTTTCACTCCAACGTCTGAAACAGAAACCATTTATAGAAGATGATGTAATCTGAGCTTGAATGGTTTGGAACTGTCAGAATGTCTCTCCCTATTTGGGAATGGTATTGCTTTTAACAACTGTTCAAATTTCTCTTTTGAGAAGAACCGCAAGTTGGAGTTACTATTTTTGAGGTACTGTTTGTGTGGTGGTTTGAATAGGTATGGCCCCCATAGACTCATGACTTTGAATACTTCATCCACACAGAGTGGCACTTTTAGGAAGTGTAGCTTTGTTGGAGTAGGGGTTGTTGGAGGAAGTGTATCACTGTGGAGGCAGCCTATGCTCAAGCTAGGCTTGGTGACAGTCTCCTTTTGCTGTTTGCAGATCAAGATGTAGAACTCTCAGCTTCTCCAGCCTACATGCAGCCCTGTTTCCCGGCATGATGACAATGGACTAAATTTCTGAAACTATAAGTCAGCCAAAATTAAATGCTTTCCTTTATAAGAGTTGCCATGGTCATGGTGTTTCCTCACAGCAATACAACTTTAACTAAGACAATTTGTGAGCCTGGCTCAGTATTTTAAATGTGTTGCTTCCATTGTTCAGAAAAGTCCTATGAGAAATATTATCTCTAGCTTATATATGGGAGGAACACCTACGCAGAATAATAGTGTTGCTGAATGTCCAAATCACAACATATATATCTTAAAGACTAGACTGGCTTTTATAGAAGATTCTAAAATTGAGTAGTGTCTCATTCTGTAATATAGGTGATACAATGAGCTGGGATGAAGGGGTGGGCTCAGTAAGTAGAACAAGGCTGAAGAAAGCCCCACTGGTCACTTCAAAGTTACTTTCCAAACAGGTTTACAGTGGGGTCTATTCCTTATCATGAGAGCTAAACTAGCTCGTTTGGGTTTTTGGATGCTTTCAGTATGGGGATGTCCAATTTTAGCAGGAGGACTCTTTTTCTCTGATTTGTTGGAGAAGCTCGGTGCAAAACAAGCCTCAATACATTTTAATAATGTGAACAGGAATTAAGGCCTGGTTCTTGACACCACCAACACAGCCTCTTTTCCCATGTCAGCATGTGCTTCCTTTGTTACAAATGGAGCAAGACAGGGAGCTCTGCCTTCTCTGTTAGCACTAAGCCAGCATGAGAAGCTGCACATGGCTCAGCCATGATTATCTCCCAGTTTCGAGAAGAATTTTAAAAGGTCCATTATTTGTCCTCTCTTAGATTGTTTTTTCAAGTCTAACCTCATTTGGGAGCTTTAGGTTCTTAACATCATTCTTTAGTGCTCATGTTACTTTTTATAATTATCCTTGGTATGCTATTGCTTTCTCCCAAGGTTTCTGTCACTTCCAATTAGCCAAGCAATTCCTCCTTGTTGGTAGAGTCAGGTTCCCCAGGTGCTGTGGCAGTATGCTAAATCATAAGAAAAGCAAGAGAAAAACTTCACTTTAAAAAAAAAATTGTCAAGGAAACTTTTAAAGGTGTCCAGTTATTTGAACTTTCTTCTCTGACTTTAGCACGGCTGCAGGCATTGAAACATTGCATATGCTATATGGTACGGAATCAACAATAAATTATTTTATGAAGAACAGCATTGTCAGTGAATGCCTGAAACCAGATAGGCATAAAACCTTCTGTATCAGCCTCAAGCTTCCTCTTGTTTATATGAGCATTTTGGTTACTCTTATACATGTTTCTCAGCCCACAAGGTCACTAATGAACTAATAAGTTTTTGCTGAAGGTTTTTGCATATCACTTTTTGATTGTCATCTCAAGCCAGGAGGCAGAAGGTTTTGTGGGGATGATATTTTTGAAGTAAAATATATGTCAGAAACTCTACAAAGTAAGATTAAAATCATCAAGCAGGCTTTAATTAAGTTGAGAAAAATATTAACTGCCTCGGTGTGCTGTTTCATTTATGGCAGGGATTAAAGAGAAGATCTGACGCACGCTGACCAAGTGTGCTCCCACTGACCCACACCTTAGATCCCATATCTGCCATTTCATTTTGCTGAGAATCAAAAACAGGGTCTCAAATATCCTCACCAAAAGTTCTCTTGCTGACACACACCCGCATTCTCATGCCTACTAATGTTTTCATTTATGTCGGGGATCACACATAGGATCTCACGCATGTTAACCAAGTGTTCTCCCAATGACCCCCACCTGCAAGCCTACTTTGTCTGCTAACCTCTAAGTAAAATCTACTTTCAGACAGTAAATCAGTGTTGCTACTGTATTGGTGATGTTTTTACCTATAAAAAGTTACAAATATTTTCCTATCACATTATAGTTGTGAGTCTCAAGGTACAACTGATGGTTGTTATTTTAAAATTTTACAATTACATCCTCCATTGATTAATGCTGTCACTTAAAAGTACATGCCTACACTGAAAAATTTTTTTGCTGTGTCTCATTCATACAATCTGATGTAGTATATTTTATGTACTTAATAGCATTGCTCTGCTGGGTGATGGTGGCAAACACCTTTAATCCCAGCACTCAGGAGGCAGAGGCAGGTGGATCTTTGTGAGTTTGAGGCCAACCTGATCTTCAGAGCAAGTTCCAGCAGGACAAACCTCAGAAGCAATACAGAGAAACCCTGTCTGGTAAAACAAAACAAAACAAACAACAAACAAATAAAATGGAGTCTTAAACTCTGCTCTGCTACATATGATTTTGAAGTTATTCATATCTTCGGACTCAGATTTTTCTTATATAAAACGTATATACTAACCACTTAGAGATCTTTCCATAAAGATGATGCAGTTTGTCTAAAAAGTGCAACACAATGCCAGGCATATGTTATTTATAACATCTACATAGATTTAGATCATGCTTACATTTATTATACATACAGATATTTTTAAGCTGTATTGTCACTGGTTGTGATCTAGAATTGTGTTATTGCACTGACTAGTTTCAAATAAGTATTTATAAAATATATGTGAGGTACACAGAAGAGGAATCCAGTGATCAGCTATATACAGTCTATCTAATTTTAGGTGAGACAATATTACATTAAGAAAAACTACAGACAGGTGAGACCGCAGTGGGTAGGAGTGCTGGTTGTGCAAACAGTAGGACCAGTATCCACATAAGCAGCCAGGCTTGGGAGCCTGCACCTGTGACCTGGGGTTGGTGATGGAAGAGAAAACAGGAAATACTGACAGCTCAATGTTCAGTAGCCTAGTCCATCTAATAGAGAATGCTGGATTCAGGGAGAGAACTTGTTTAAAGGTGGAGATCCATTGAGGAATATACCCAGTGTCCTCTGGCCTTCCATGGTACATGCATGGGTGCAATTACACCCACATAAACACATACCCCATACACATGAAGAAAAAAGAAAGAGTAAACCCATGATTTATTATGGAGTTTTTTTACTTTGATTTTTGTTGTTAAATTTTAAGTAGGATCCTATAATACTTTTATTCTTATTTCACTTGACTAATTTTATTAATGAAGTTCATACTTGCAATTTTTCTATTGTTATATTCTACAGTATTAATATTCTCAACATATTTATCTACTTTCCTATAAAATTAACAGTAGAATTATTCCCAATTTTTCCTGCTTTATATGATCCTGTTATGAATGTTCTTGTTCATCTTGTGATACATTTTTCCTGGGCCAGAGATACTGTTCATCTTCAACTTTATTAGGAGTGTCAAATTATTTTTGGAACTGTAGCCGTGTCAACTCCTATTAGAAATGTATAAATGTTCCAGGGATATTGCCGCTTTAAGATTCTTGCTTTCTAAAGAGGTAAGAAATCATATCTATATGGTTCAGTAACACTTTGGGTTTTGCTATCTACCTACCTCAAGTATTTCAAGTTAGATTATGGTTTCAAGTTAGATTATTGCCTATTCTGCTAATAAAAGTTTTCTAACATTTTGCAAAACTGGGTTCTCTTGTCATTAAAATGGCATAAATCATCAATTTTGATTTTCAGAATAGTATTTATTCCTTATATTTTCATTGTTTATTCACTTACAGACCATGCCCTTTTTTTCTCTTTTAATTGTTTATCAATTCTTTGTGGATTTCATATTACACACCCTGATCCCTTTGTGTCTGCCCTGTCCTTGCAACCTCCCCCAGAAAATAATAAATTGAAATTTAAAAGAAAAAAAATCTCACCATGGAAGTTGTATTGTGACACAGTAAGTCACACAGTATACCCCTTAGTCCATACACCTTTACGTGCAAGTGTTTGTTCATTGCAGTTAATCACTGGTCTGATTTGAGGCCTCTGGCTTCTGCCACACTATCAATACTGGGACCCCTCTTGGATATCCTGTTGTTGCTTCATGTAAAGGAGATCCTACAGCTTTGGATCTTCAGGACCAGAACCTTCACATGCTCTATCACATCATAGATGGAGTGGATGTTGGGGTGGGCCAACTCACAGCCCCAGTTCTGGCATAGGTGGGTTGGTCAGTCCACCAGCTCTCCTTTGCCCTCACCAAAATAGTGAGCTCTCCCAACACTGCCCAGCTTGCTCACCCACTGCATTAGGCAGCAAGGGGTGGTCTAGTTCTGCTCTCAAGCCCTTGGAGCCAGCTCACCAACACCCACACCACCAGGGCCAGCTCTACTGTACTGCCCAGGGGCCACTCTTCTGAATGCCTCAGCTGGTGAGGGGCAGGACCAGTTCTCCATGTCTCACGCCCCAGACAACAGCTCTCCTGCCTGTTGTGGAGATGAGGACATCTTTCCTCTCCCATGCCACCATGTGGCAGACAAGAGAGGGTGTGGAGCCAGCTCTCCTACTCATGCCCTGGGGGCTGGCTCCTCCCCCAACCCCTCACCTCCATCAACAGGGTCAGCTCTACTGGATTACCCAGGTTACAGGACATTTCTACTACAAGGATAACTTCTTATCACATCTGGCCTCTCCCAGTTAAAGATGAAAACAAACATTTCATGATAGAATAAAGCTAATTTTGATTTTAAAGAGGTACTTTCATATGGTTATTTAAAGCTTGTGTGTGTGTGTGTGTGTGTGTGTGTGTGTGATGTGTTTTATGTGGGATTCAATCTAGGTAGAGTGTTTGAATAAGGCATTCCTGGGGCTAGGAAAATGATTGTCAAGTGAACCTCAGTTAACTAATTACTTTCATCAGACTGGTCTGTGGAACATTTTCTTAAATGACAATTAATGTGGGGGTGGGGTCCAACCTGTTGTAGGCTGTGCTTGGACATGTAGACCTGGGATGTATAAGAAAAAATGCTGAATATTCAGTGTTTAATTAGGGTTTTTGTTTTTGTTTTGTTTTTTTTGTATATTATACATACTAAGGCTCTATCAAATGTTAATTGTTAAATCTTATTTCTCATTCTGTAGACTGCCACTTTGAGGGTGTCCTTTACTACACAGAAGCTTTTTAGTTTATGAGGTCGTTGATTTTTTTTGTGTGTGTGGTTTTTGTTTTGGTTTTTGTTTTGCTGCTGTGGTTTTGTCTTTTGGGTTTTGCTTTGCTTTCTTAGTTTTTTGTTTACAATGAAAGCAAGAGAGAAAACAAATGAAGATGGGTGGGTAGCTGATGAGGAGCATCAGGGAAGATTTAGGTGAGGGGGAAAGAAAAGGTTTCACACATGGCATCAAGTCCCCACTATAGGAAGATATCTCAGGCAGTAAAACACTATCTGTTGAAGTGTGAAGGCAGAGTTTGAATCTCAGAATCCATGTTTAAATAAAAACAACAAAAGCACACACACACAAACAACCAAAAGCAAAAGTTGCTATTGCTTACTGGCCAGCCAGCCTAACCTATCAAGTTCCTGGCCAATGAGGGGGGAGGGAGGGAGAGGAGAGAGAGAGAGAGAGAGAGAGAGAGAGAGAGAGAGAGAGAGAGAGAGAGAGAGAGAGAGAGAGAGAGACCATCCCTCAAAAAACATAATGGGCAGCTCCTGAGGAAGGATGCTCACCTTTGTCTGTGTTCCCCCTACCCCAGATCCTATGAAAATATGCTCTATACAACTTGAACAAAATTTGAGTTATCATTCCAGTCCTTAAGTTCTAAAAACAACTAGAGGAAACCACACAGAAATAAGGGTTCACAGAAATACTACTGAATTACTGAAGGACATCAGTACATTTTTATTTTTGAGACTGTTTCATGAAGCCTAGGCTGGCCTTGGACCTGATTTTCCTGTCTTTTCTCTCTCTAACTGCTGGATTATGGTCATGTGCCTGGTTTAACTTCTGAAGGATTTTTCTCCCAAGTTAGGAAGGTAAAAGTGGATTAGTAAGGTGAATTTTTAAAAAGTTTTATTGATAAATATAATTTTTTCATAAATAAGTTTTTCAAAACTTTCCCTATTATCCTTATCATAGAAGGGTTTAGAAAATCAATGCCTAGCATTAATGAAAAAAACACTGAATTATCTTTTTCTGTGGGTGTAGGACCTTTTTTTGGTCAAAGCAATTACACTGAACACAATTTTGCATTCTTTACTTTGGATGCTGTAACAACATTCTCATAAATTGGGTGATTTAAGCCACAAAATCAGTTTTCATAGTTATCAAAGGTGGATTTGAAGAGGGCCCTCTTCATGGCTGGTAAATGAGTTCTCGATGTTTTTACATGGTGTTGAATAAAAGAGGAGACAAGCTCCTTTTTCTCTGATAAGGACATTAAACACATTGTGTAGGTTCCACACTCACTGATCATCTTGTAACTTAAAAGACAACCATTTTCCACTACTGAGACTAGTCTAGTGGTGTTTTAGAACAATTACATAATTTTCCATTAACTATACACAGCAGTATATGACCAATATTTTATTGTTACTGTTCCATAATTGTTCCTACTATTGCCTTTAAAGCATTTCAGGTACAATTTAGCTACGAAGCAAAACCCAACAAAAACAAGAACTTAACTTTCCACATAGCCACAGACAAGTAGCAAAACAACATAAACCACAGAATAAAACATATAATCATATTTAGTAAAGAGAAAGCAATGAAACTTTTTAAAGAGGTGAAGAGAATCAACACATTTTGTAAAAGACAGGAATTGATTGGACTTTGAAAAAGTGGTAATTTTAATAAGTGGAAAAAATTGAGATCAGAGTCAGTGTTGATATAAGTAGCTTTCTGTTAATATTTATACATATTTGAGACCAATTCTTAAAGAGGACATTTTAAGTCATCACAAATCCAAAATGGTAAGAGCCAAAACTTTTTTCAAATTATATTCCTTTGCCAAAAAGATGATTCAATTTTATCATCACATCTCACCTCCCTCCTTTTTATGATTCAATTTGAATCTTTATCAAAGACCATTATCCACCAAAGAAATGGAAAGGGGTAAATTCTTTTCTAAAAATAAACAGGTAATCAATAGAAAATAGGGCTTTTTTATAGGATAAAATGACTCAACACAGCTAAAAATGTAAACACACACAAACTAATCATTAAAATTTTGTAATGTTGTAACAGAGATAATCAATCATGTAAACTTAAAGAATTTTAACCAAGGATTGTTAATCAATGTGACATGCAGCAAATAAAGAGTATAGGATATGACAGTCTATTAAATGGTGATTCCAAAACATGACTGATTTCTTGTTTTCACTCTGGCAGGAATGGATTATATTCTGCCACCAATTCCCAGCTTACTGTCATATAGGAGGAGATGTTTTGTGAACCTCGATGAGGCTGCCAGGTTTAGGACAGCTGGAAGACCCACAGTGTCATAAATGAAAGAGTAAGACTTCACAGAATGTGATGTCACTGACAGGCTCATAGACACTCTCCTTCCCCTCTCCACACATACCAGCAGACAATCCCAATCCCTCTTCTGGGCACTCTACCACCTACAGTTATTTTGGGCAGGGCCTGTCTTTTTACAACCTCATCTCTGTAGAGCACAAAGTGAACCCTTGGGGAAGTTCTGGATTGATCATCAGCAGAATCTATTTCACAAACTACTCCTCAAGGCCACTGGACTTGCAACAGCTTCTGTCATTTCTTATTCTTTCTGTATCACCTGTCACTCTGCTTACTATCCCCCACCCCATTAATGAACTTTGTTTCTCCATACCCAACAACCTCTTTAAGTGGCTCATCAGAACTGATGTTTAGAGGCCGAACATCACTACTTCCAGGTACTGTCAGGACGAAACCACATGGTAAAAGATATTTCATGGATAAGGGTAAGATGGGTACAGTTTCGGTAAGGCTTCTCAAACTGATAAATTTCTGGATCAAGATGCTCTGTGTAGTTATTTCAAACTTGCCTCTAGGGTTAATTCTCATCACAATAAAAAGGCAGAAAGAGCTGGCCCGTACAGATGTTTGGGGGGTGGGGTGGGTGGGTGGTCCCAACACACACACACACACACACACACACACACACACACACACACACACACACACACGTATATCAAGTATGTATATGAGAATTTCACTTCTTTTCGTGCTCCAATGCCTTTTCTGTTCATATTGGAATTAGTAGGTAGGAAGTGTCCACACTGAATTTCCTTCTTGGTTCCTGTTCTTGGTAGATATCCCCTGGCTCCAGTTGGCGTCTGTGGAGAGCGAAGGACTTGTAAAAGTCGAATTCCACTGACTTGAGAGGGTGGTGCTTCGGCAAGACAGCAAGGTAGCGCGTAAGGAAAACGAGAGACAGACAGGACGCTGGCTGAGCCGGACAACTTCTGAGTTAGCTCAGCACCAACACAACTGGGAAGCTCTCCATCCTCAGCGAGCCCAGGGTGGCGACCCCCGCCTCCAGCCGGCGGAAAGCGCCCAGCCTACCTAGGAGCCCCGCCCACCTACCTGTGCGCCTGCGCCCCCGGTCCCTCAAGGTCGGCCCCGCCCGCCGCCCTCGCCTCGCTCCCGCGGAAGTAGCTCTAGCGGACGCCTTGCGTCCCCTCCTCTCTGCGTGGCGTGGGGTCGCTGGCGGGCAGGAGAGGGAGGGACTTCCTGTCCCGCGCGGGCAGGACTTCCGGCAGAGCCGGAAGACCCTTTTCCCTCGCGGTTTGGAGCGGTCTGGTCTGCAGAACCTGTCGGGGAGGTGCAGGACGCTCCCGGCGACTCCAGAGTGTCCGCCTCGCGACCTCGTCTCGGCGTTATGGTGAGTGCTTGTGCGATCACGGCCCAGAGTGACAGCCGTCGGGAGGAAAGGGCGGGGAGGTCTGTCTGAGAGGAGCCGGTTGGTTGGCGGATGCCCCGGCTCCGAATGGGACCTGCGGGAGCGCTGGGGGGACCTGCGGGCGGGACCCCACCTGCCCAGAGTGCGCGCGGCCCCCGTGGCCCCGCGGGAGGGGCGGCTCTGTCGGACTGCACCGACCGGAGCCTGCACTGCTCGTGGCCTGTGGCACCAGGTGGCCCCCAGATGACCTTGCTCCGCTCATCACCGGGTCCCTGTCACCTTTTCCCGAGGTTGGCTGGCTAGTGGCCAGGAATTTAAAGGTGTAGGTGTACCTTTGAACCCTGCCAGTGTCTTTCTTGGAGACAAGCAACGCTAGGCACTTAAGATAAAATTGGTTTCTGTTAAAACTCAGCTGTTTCACAACTGGAAATAATGTCACTTTTAAAAAAAAAAAAAAAAAAGTCGACTTGAGTATCAACAGATTCAATCCGAAAGGAAAATTTGTAAAGGTGTTGTATTGAGAAGAGAGCATTTGCAGTAGGGAGACTAGCTTCAGTCATGTTTGCAAGTGTCTTAAAGGTTGGGTAAGAAGGGTTCCATGCAGAGGAGTGAATATAGAAAGAGCCTGGTTTGGGAAGGTAGGATAGAAAGCAGTATGATGGACAGTGAGCAGAGGGTATTGACTGTGAAGTCAGTCATCCTGAGAACCCCTGTGCTGTTTCAGGCTGAAAGTGGGATAAGTTCATGGAGTTGCAGAAAGAAAATCTTAATCAACTTTATTTAAGCTGCCAGTGTTGAATGGTCACACAGTACAGAAGTTAACTTATGGAAGGGCAAGGTTTTTGCTTTATAGGAAAATGGGAGGAGGGCAAGTGGATGGTAATATTTCTGGAACATAAAAGGATTTTAAAGACAGACTTGATGTTTCCAATACCACAGGGTACTGGTAAAGTTGGACAGTTAAGCTTGTGGAAGATTTCAAACCCTCATCTGCAGGCACTTGTGTATCTTCAGTTGGCCATGTTGCCTTCCTTTTATGTACGTCAGGCTGTCCACCAATTTAGAGATCTGCCTGACACTGCCTCCCAGAGCGTTGGCATCAGAGGCAGGTGCCTTTTTTTTAGGGGTCAAATATTGCTAATTTTAGCTGTTGTGTGTGATGATTTTAGAAGGGCTTATGAACTTAAGAATAAAAACTTTCAAATTCCTCTGGTTCCAGTTGCACTCTACCAGATGACTTGTGTTTCTTTTAGTTTTGGGTTTTTTGTTTTGGTTTGGTTTGGTTTTTTTTTTTTTTTGGTTTTGTTTTGTTTTCTGTTCGAGTAATATGGCTTACATTTTTTCAGAGAGTTCTGTTTTTATTTGGCATAATGAAATTAAAGAAGGAATATTAGAACTAGAAGGAATCAAAATCTAGTCAATTTTCCCACCCTTTCAAATTTACAGAAGAATGTGGAGTCTAGAAACAGGCAGTGACATACTTGAGGTGACATCTAATGAACTTGGTCTCAGTTTCTTAAGTGTAAAGTAAGTTTTTGACTTCTTAATCTAGAAAGTTGAAGATAGAATATTAATAAAATTCTTCAATACATTATAGTCACTGAGAAGCTGAATTAGAATGTGTTTCCTGCATTCTGAGCTCTGTAAAACCACTCTGGGAGCTCCAACAAAATAGATGTATTTCTAGCTGATGATGATGATTCCCAGTGTCAAGCTGGGTAGTGATCTGTCTCCATTGTGACATTGGTCTTGGTTTTGAGTTACTGGCCTGAAGCTGTTCACAGTTATGAAATTGATTATGTTTGTATTTGTAATTATTGCAGTCAGTGCTTGGAATCCCGAAAAAAAAAAAAAAAAAAAAGTCTAAGAATTGAATTTTGTGAGGATGGGCTGAATTTAGGATGCAGCTTAGTTTAATTAGCAGTTAAACTAAGATTAAAAAAACTCATTTCTCTCTCTCTCTCTCTCTCTCTCTCTCTCTCTCTCTCTTCTTATACATCATGTGGGTAGTCTTAAAATCTTTGTTCTTATATTTGGCCAAATATTTCACTACTGTCATATAAATGCTACCCCAGAATGGACATTTTGGTTTTATAATTGTTTAATTGGCTATAAATTTACTTTTTTCCTATCATTTTCTGATACAGTATCTAATCCCAAACTTCAGGGGTGTGCTGTGTGTGTGGTGATTTTGAATTGTAAACAAATGACAATAAGCCTGTGATGTAGACAGAACATGCGGAGCTCTCTGAATTATTTTGCTTTCAGTTTGTGAAAATATTCTATAGAAAATTTACTGAATGTAAACCAACTAATTCTGGTATACTTTCTGTTGTGATGGAAATCTTGCATTCATGCTTGATTTGTGGGAGAACAGTAGATTAGAGCTAGCATTTTGAGGTTAGGTATTTCCTGACTTGTTTAGTTCATGTAGCAGTTGTTAGCTGTGTGGAGATGGAAAGCTTTGCCATAGTCAGAGTTGGTGAGGAGTAGTGCTGGGTAGTTAATGTGGTATATGTTATGGGAGAAATACACAGTATACTTTAAAGTTGTGGTGCATTGAGTCTAAATTGGGGGCATCATAGAATAGGTGACTTCTAATGAACTTATAGTATTGGGATACTTGAGTTTACTTAGGAATGGTTGGGCTTGGTGGTGCCTGTCTTTAATTCCACCTTGGGGTCTCGGAGTTTGAGACCAGCCTTGCCTATAGTGAATTCCATTCTATTCGGTCTATGTAATGAGAGTCAGCTTCAATAAACAGATAGATAAAAAAAAAAAAAAAACAAAAAACCAAAAAAACAAACAAACAAAACAAACCTGCGATTCTTAGTAAAAATGTATTTTTGGACCCCATTATGAAATTTCAGAATCTTTGCTTGTTTGCTTGGTTGTTCTTTGAAACATGTTCTTACTCAGTAGCTCAGGCTGGCCTTGAACTCCCTACTGTTCTGTTTCAGTCTGATACTATTTTATGTATGTGCTGGGATTATTGTAGAGCCATCAATTCCAACTCAGAATTTTATTTCTAATGAATTCTATAGTTAAGTCAGAAACAAATGGTTTCCAAGCAATTCATAGAGGAAAATGAAGGAAAGGCTAAGATACTTGGATGGTTTTATTAGAAGTTCCTTGTGTTTGAATGAAAATCTGACATGCCGTTTGGAAGAATAGTCTCTAAGGAGGATTTAGTATTAAACATGTAGTGGCAGAGAGTTGAGTTTCTTCTGAAGTGTTCTGACTTCCTTTAACTGAGATTCTGCCTTGCTATTTTTTGTCCTTTAAGAGGCCTAGTCAGTGCTGTATTGAGACTTCCTGTTCTTCCAGTTAGTATTTGGTTAATTCAACTTATCTCTGAGCCCCTTTGTAGAAAAAGAAAAAACCCAAACATAACTATCTTTCACTCTGTATACCACTAATCTTACTCTCTCTTCCATTGCTAATAATATGGCAACCACAGATTGTGTATATTGTGTAGAAACAAGTTTGTGGTTCGCAGTTTTGGTCCAAGGTTGATGGACCTCATCTACTGATGACTTTGGTGACAGTGGTGAACTATTTCAGGTAATCATATGACAAGAGATGGGTGAAATGTGTGGGGTGGGGGGTGGTGAGTGCATGGTGTGGTGTGTGTGAATGCATGCATACTCTCATTGCTCACTTTCCTTGATTTGATATAGGAACTCCTATGATGACCTTATCTGATTGTAATCACATGCCCTGAAACATGATTTATGTTAAATTTCTATCCTCTTAATGCAATGGCAGCTAAACTTTAGCATAAATTTTCGAGAGGACAAACTATACTTTATCACCTGCTCTGGAATTATGTTTAAAAAAAAAATCCTGTCTCAGCCTCCATAATGCTGTAATTGTAGGCATGTGTCACTATGCCCAGCTCAAAGTGGTACATTTCATATAATTGATACATTATAATCACTCAAGTCTATATTCTGTATTAGGATTCTTTTTTAAAAATGTTTATCTGTTGTGTTAGTGTGTGTGCATTTAACAGCTTAGTGTGCATATGGAGGTCAGACACAACTTATGGGAGTTGATTCTCTTCTTCCATTATATGGATTCAGGGGGATAGAACTTAGTTTAACAGCTTTGGTGGCAATGGCTAGCACCTATATCTACTGAGCTATGTCAGCAGCCCAGGTCTCATTTTTAATGTACTTTTTGTGGGTTTGGATGAATTCATCATTCTGTGTACCCATCATTATTGTGTAAGATTATTTAACTCCCATGAAAGTCTCTAATGCTGTTCATATTCATACTTCTCTTTCCCTTTCTCTGGCAACCACTGATATTTTCCACTGTAATCAAGGCTTTTCAGAATGTTACATAATTGGAACAATGAATTATTAAAACCCTTGCAGATTGGCTTCTTCTACTCTGTAATAACTAAGGTTTTCCTAGATCTTCAGCTTTCTTTTTCTTTCCCTACTGTTTCTTCTACCTGTCTCGTTCCTTTATTCTGAGACAGACTCAGGGCTTGCACTTGCCAGGCAAACACTCTGTCATTATGGTACTTTCAGGTGTGTTTTGTGTGTCAAAACTTTTCCTGGGGAGACACAACACACATGTCTACTCTTCCTATGTACGAAGCCCATGACAGACCTAAGTATTGATATCACCAAAGTCCAAACTTGACAAATTCTCTTGGGATGACTTATGGAATATTGCTGAGGGGTTACTTACAGGAGCAGAAATGACTCAGAGACAGTTGGATCACCAAGATCCTCCCCCGCAGCATGGGTGACAGCCCACAAAGTTGGGAACCTGGAGCACACTGCCCAGCCTTCAGACAGCTCAACAGGATGGAGAGTGCCCTTTCCAGGTGCCTCTATACCTCTATACCTTTTCCAGGAAGCGTGGCTGGCTTTTGTTTTTTAGGCAGCTGTTATAGTTTCAAGTCTTTGCAGCTTGGCTAGTCTGAGTCTTCTTGGAAACTGGCGCCCTTCTGTCTGACTAGGACTCTCTGCTTCTATTGCTTACTCTGACAAGGAGAGGGGTAGTGAATCTGGTCAGTTTCAGGGGCTACCATCTTTCTAGCCCCATGGTCTAGAAATAGAAAGGCAATGCCATACTCAAGGTCAACCAACTTGTCTCCTATGTTATTTTATAGGGACTCTTGTTTTGTGTTTTACACCTATGATGTTCTAAGTAAATTTATGTATGAGAGTAAGCATATGTCTAGATTCATTTTTTCAGTGTGAATATTTATGTGTTCAACATTTTTTAAAGTACTGAACTTTTCTCCTTTGTTTTTCTGATACTATTTATTTCCTGACCTAAGTTTAATTAACTAAATTTTGTTGGGCTATACTTGGCCTTTTTATCTTATTGTATTGATTAATTTGTCTTTTTTGTCAGTACTGTACTGTTTTGATTATTATAGCTTTAAAGTAAGTCTTGAAATCTATTAATGGTAGTCTTCCAACTTTTCTTTTTTCTTTTTGTATTTTCTTTTCTATCCTAGCTCTTTTGCCTGTCTTTATAAATTTGGGGATTAATTTTTTAAGTTCTAGAATGATTTTCTATTATTTTGGAGATTTATTATTTTTAATTATGCATTTCTGAGAATGTGTGCTTTAGTACAGGTGCCCAAGGAGACTGGAGGAATTAGAAAAGTTATAGGCACTTGTGGTCTGCCTGAAGTGAATACTGGGAACCAAACTGTGATCCTCCAGAAGAGCAGTACATATTCTTAACTACAAAGCCATCTCCCCAGCCCTTCTTCCCATGTCTTTGCTTGGTAGATCAGGCTGAAGAGGATCTATGTCTTGATAATGTTGAGTTTTGGCTATCCATGAACGCGGAGTTTTTCTCATTTATTTTGGTCTCTGTTCTAGACTTCAGTCTTTTAGTTTTCCTTATCAGATCTTGCTCATATTTTCTCTTTTTGGTTTTAAGACAGGAAGGGCGGTACACATAGTTTTGGGCCGGCTTGATGCTTGTTATGGAGATCAGGTTGATGTCCAGTTTGTGCTGATTCTCTTCCCACTTTCTCTTAAATTGGGATAGGTGTGTGTTACCCTGTTTAGCTATATCTTCTTAGACTTATATTTAAATCTTTCACTTTATTTTGGATACTGTTATAAAAATGGTGTTGTGGTTTGGTGCTGAAGAATAAGCCCAAGACTTTTCATATTAGGCAAATGCTCTACCACTGTGATATATATATATCTTCAGCTCATATTAAAGGCAAGAGTCTTGTTCTATGCTGGTGTGGGTCTTTGATTTTTGTGTAAGATTGTATTCTACAACCTTGCTGTTGGGTCCACAGTATGCCACATTAGTACTCTGTCTCATTAGAGTTCTGAGAAAATATACCTCAGGCACCAATAATCCCAGTTTATAACATAAAACAGAAGGGGTAATCTTATTACTAAAATAGATGGAATACCTTTTGCATTTTTTTGGCATAAAGTGTAAGATTTTGTGGGGAGGGGAAGGAACAATTTCAAATTTTCCTAAGAAAATTAACTTTAATTGAGGTAGGAAGGACACCTTCTGTAGGTGAACTGTTCCATAGGAAGGAGGAGAAAGCAAGTCAGTCACTAGCATGTGTTAGTTCACTGCTTGATGATCTTGTAGCTGTCATGTGACTGGCTGCTTCACTTCCTTCCCCCTTCACTTCCCTGCAGATGTAGACTGAAACCTAAAACTGTGAGGCAGATGAGCCTGGCTGTCCTAAGTTGCTATCACAGCAGCAAGAATAAAACTGAGAGAGTCCTTCAAAGTTAAAGACTTCCAAAGCACTATAGGTGGATAAAAATTGAATTTTCATTTTCATCAGTAACTGTAATAGCTAAGTGTATTTCACAGCTGGAATTCATCAGATGTTTTAAAAGTGAACTTCGTTTAAATCCTGATGAAGTATTTTAGTTCTGGGGTTTTGTTTTAACTTCCATTTTACAGATGGAGGCACAACAAAATTAGAGTAACTTGTTCAAAGAAGTATAGATAGCAATGATAGGATTTGACTTCTAAGCTAGTTTTCCTGTTCCACTGTGCTACTTGGCCAGGCTGGTTATTGTTTAATTTGATAACTTTCAGCTTATAAAAGAATTAGATTTCTAAAGCTTAATCCAATGTTAAAAATTAAAAACCAATTTCTTAGAAAGATATTATTACAGTAAGAAATTATTATTTTTGCTAGTCCTAGTGCTTCAAACTTACAATCTTAGCTGCTCTAGAGACTGAAGGAAGAGGATAGATAACAGGGTTAAGGTAACCTGAGCTGTAGAGTTTAAGGCCAGCCTAGACAATGTACCCAGACCCTATTTCCAAGTAAGCATAAAGAAGGCTGAAGATATGTGACTCAGTGGTAGAGTACTTGCCTAGCGTTGCATAAGACCCTAACTTTAAGCCTTAGAATCACTTAGAAAACTAAGTAGTAATTTTTATAACTGTTATGTACTTGTACTTTTGGAAAATCTTCCCAAGTCTAGTTGAGACCTAATATAACAAATAGTATTAGAGGAATTAGTCATTACTATTAGGCATAACAGGATTGACGTTTCTAAGATAGGTGCTAAACTTTTTCCATTACTATGGTGAGTCATTGTACAGTAGTACAGTTACTACTACAATAATACCTCTTTTGCTTTAAATGTATCTAGTTAAAAGATTCCTTCATGCCAGAGTATTAATCATTTAGGTCTGGGCATGGACTTGAAGTAATGCTGATGAGTGAGAAGGAATTGGAGATGTGGAGCTGTGAACTGGAATTTTTAATTACCATAAGATTTCTTTATCATACTTGTTCTAAACCCGGGTGTCACACTCTCGGGGCTCTAGCAATTGCCTCTCTCCTTGCACTTGTAATGACTATTGCTTACAATTGAAACTTTGCTTCCATGAGTTGCAGAAGCTGTAATCGCTTAGAGAAGCTTCTCCCTTCCATATGGTCAGCTGACACAAAGACCATCTCACCGTGTCACTTCTTCATGACCACTAAAAAGTTAATTAGCACAGATTTTTTTTTTCAAGAGGTAAAAATGGATTTTTGGTGAGGTATTGACGTCTCAAGCTTATGCTCAATAGCCACACATTTGAGTTACAAGAGAAATCAAGAAACTGTCATATGTGAAGTAAATTCACAGCTGTTGGCTCACATTCATAGTTACTCCA
Source organism: Cricetiscus sungorus (assembly GCA_030556225.1). NCBI lineage: Eukaryota > Metazoa > Chordata > Mammalia > Rodentia > Cricetidae > Cricetiscus > Cricetiscus sungorus. Next base: position 45,636,552 of record JANBXA010000398.1, read on the forward strand.
CAGTACATGTCACAGGGTGGAAACACCTACTGGATGACAGTGATAGTATCTTTGCATCAAATTCTTGTTTGGGTTGTGAAGAGGTGTGATTAGTGTGAGTGGACACTGGAATAATAAAAAGAAACCTTTGTCTGGTGCAACCACCATGTCAAGAGTAGCCTTTCACATGCTGGTTTTTTTTTTGTTTTTGTTTTTTTTTTTTTTTTTGTTTAGTGAATATTACAGGTTGCCAGCAGTTGAGGCTTCCTGCTGAGTATTCTTAGCACTGTAAAGTTTTGGTGTACAATGCTGAGAGAAGGGTTTGACTACTGAGTTATAACCCTGTTACCTTTTAAAGCAAACTTCATATTTTTATCTCTGTGATAAATAGGAGTGAGTCTTTTATAATCGCAGTTATCTGAATTATCTGCTTGTCCTCCACTCCGTGCTATGCTCAACTGGTGTTTGTAATCTTTGTTTGCTGATTGCTGCTGTTGGCTCTAATGCCATGATCTGCTCTGGAAAGCAGTGCCACCTTCTGCTTTTTGCTTTCTTTTCTGAAGGGACATCATGCTGGAAGATTTTTTTTTTCCCACCAAAACCAAAACTCCATTAGCTTACCATATTTAAAGAGTTTTGTCATTCTAAAGACTTCAGCTATGTTTATGATGATATTAAGTGATTAATTACAAATGGTTCATATTCTTAGGTTTGTGGGGATGTCTGTGTATTTATTCTGTCACTAGAACCATTCTTTTCTGTTTAGCCTTGTTCAAAAGGGAAACCATGACTTCTTATCTCATAGGCCTTGCTTTTTGTTTTTTACCATAGTTTCTTGCTAATTAGCTCAGGCTAGCATAGAACTCACTCTGTCCTTCATGCTGCCTTGAACTCTTGATCCCTCTGCCACAGCCTTCCAGGAGCCGGTATTACAGGTGTATGCTACCACAATCAGCTAAATAAAAAGTAGAAGACTGGAAGTAATTGTCAGCATATATTTCTGATCATCAGAAACATAGAAAAAACCCTGACACATTTCACTATACTGTAGATTTTGACCTGAATTTTAAAACACTTTTTTTCAAGATTGAAATTATTTTCTATTATAATTTCAACTAATGTTTATTGAATGCTTACATTTTATTTTTATAATTTATCCATTAATTATTTTTACTAGAATTGTTTGTGGTCATCGTACCTCTTATGTCCTCTTTGCCTCTCCCTCAGAATGGACTTCAGGCCATTCTGGAACATAACTCTGTAAGCCAGGCTGACCATAAACCCACTATCCTGATAAAAATCTCTCCAAGTGCCGAGGTCACAAATGTATTAACCCTCAAATAAGCAATTTTGTTTAAACTTTTCCCCAGTGCTAAGTGATATCTCTAACTCCTTTCTCTTAGTACCTACTGACTAGAAAAAAAAAATACTATATCATTCAAACAAAAAAGCAAGTCATTTAAAGAATAAATTGACTAAATTTCTGAGATAGACTTCAAAAATAAAACAAAAGTTCAGGCTTTGCTAAGTCATAAGTCTCTGAAGAGCGATTGAAATTTTTAGTAAGTTGTCAAAGGCATGTATTGCTGCATTGCAGGTTTAGGTTATAAGAAAATTGCCTTGCATTTAGGCATTTTCTTGAAAATTTGTACTTTTTAAACATTAGTTTTACCAATTTTTAAAATATTTGTTACTATTTTAAAATGATGTGTTTGTGGGTGTCTGTGTATGGGTATGTTCCCATGAGTTTAGGCGTTTAGGCTTCTGAAGAATCCGAAAGTACTGAACCCACCCTTTTGGAGCTGGATTACAGGCCAGTGTGAGCTTCCTGAAAAGGCTCTGGGAATCTAAGGGAGGTCCTCTGCAAGTGCAGTTTACACTGGTTTTTCTTTTGTTTTGTTCCTGGCTCAAAGAAGAAATCGCTCATGTAATCAATTCTAGTGTACTGGAGATGGTGCATGAGAAAGTCTTGGATGTTCATAGTTGCTTTATGTTGTTGTTGTTTTTTTAACCAGTATTGGAGTATGTAGAGGATTTCTCTTTTGGATTAAGTCTAAACTGTTCTTGATCTCTTGACCTCTTAAAGCAACCATTCTAAAGTATTGACCTCTTAAAACAACCATCTCAAAAGCCTCCGCTTAGGGCTGCTGGTTATTCACCTGTGTGATTTTATAAGATTTTGCCTTGTAGGTTTCTAACCCTCCTTTTAATGACATTGATTTTTGGTGATAATCCTAGTGTTTACTTTATGCCTTTTTTTCCACCTTCAGAGATCGTGCTGTTAGTGTTGGCTGTTCTTCAAGGTCATTTCAAATACTGTCTGGTGCTTTATTTGGCTATTGATAAGCTCTTTCAATTGTTTTTTAATTCTCATAACATTTAAAGGTTATAATCCTGATTGTTCATGTTTTTGATAGTGTACAAGTCTTTCACTTGCTTGGTTAGAATTAGCTCCAATTTATTTTATATTATTTGAGGATCTTGTGAAAGACTGTTTGCCTGATTTCTTTCTCAGTCTAACATTTGTATATAGGAGGTCTACTGAATTTTGTGAGTTAATTTTGTACCCAGCTAGGATATATTGCCCTACCTGTTATTGACTGTGATTTTACACTGGTGTCTAGGCATCTGGGATGGGTTGATTATAGATCTAGGTGCTGATTTCCCCATTTCTCGTTGTTGGGTGGGTGTTTTGTTCCTTGGTTTCTGTTTAATTCTCTAGATTTTTGGAGAGTGTGGGGCCTGTGTGTTGCCTGATAGGAAATGTTTTATGAACATGATAGGGCCACTGGCAGTTCCAGATGAAATGTTGATTCTGGGTATTAGGAACTGACAAGTAGGAATGAGCTAGATGTCTGGGAGAGTCCACGGGAGTCTCTCACAGGAGGGCAGAGTGTTCAACAAGGATATATTCATTTTGTCTTCTTGGAATTGGGGGAGACATTGAAGCATAGTCACCAATGAGGGTCTACTGTAGCTCTGGGGATGAAGACTAGGTGTTAGATCTCGAGGTGCAGAAGGAGTAGGGAAGATCTACAGACAGCTTCCTGCTTTCTTGGCAGGAGTGAGCAGAGAGTGGGAGCTGGAGTTGGGGCCTGGGATAAAGCAGCAAGTAGGGAGAGGGAAGTTGGGAGAGGAAGGTCTGTGGAATCCACAGGTGATATGAGCAGAGGAGGAGAAGGCTGCAGCAGGTGATCTGTTACAGAGCTGGGGACAAGGCTGGGATGTGGGATCTGTGGGACAGAGGTAGAAGAGAGAATCTGTGGGCATCCTACCTGGTTTTCTGGCATGAGTGGTCTATGTCTCCTGGAGTTGGGGGCTGGGATACAGTTGAGAAAGAGAGGTTAGAGGGAAAGATCTGTGGGAGCCACAGGACATGGGAGCAGGAGACAAGCAGGGTTGCTACAGGTATCTGCTGCAGAGTTGGGGATGAGGCTAAGGTATTGGACTTTGAGGGGAGGAAGGAGTGGTGAAGGTCTTCAGTTTGCTTACCTGTTCCCTGGCCCTGCTCAGCTGGTATGTTCCCATTGAAGCCTGCTGGTGTTGGAGGCTGGGATACTGGGATAAGTTGGAGGAAGGAAGGTTTGAGATCTTTGTTAGCCATTGGGAATGGGGTCTGAGTGAAAAGGCAGACCTCAGCAAGTGTTCTGCTACAGAGATGGGAATGAGACTGGGGATTGGGGCTGGGGAGAAGGATAGGTGTGGAAATGTTGCCCTGACTGGAACAACCTTTGAGTGGGGTCCATTTTTAACCTTGTCAGACTAAGTCAGATGTCATTCCTTAAACCAGGCTTTCCAAGACCACCTTTATAAGCTTAATTATTCCCTAAAATTGTAGGGTTACCATAACACCAGACAATGCCATTTATCTTATAATTTACCACACTTGTAGGTGGTGGTAGGGTGGTAGGGTGGATGAAATCAACATACAATGAAAGAAATATAATGTCCTTTCATATTGAACTTAGATACAGTTTGGTTCCTTGGCCTGCTAGTTCCAGAGTATAGCCATATCAGTTGTATTTACATGTCAAAAGGAATAGTGTTTCACTGGTTTTTATCTAAAGGGCAGACAGGTTTGTGTTATCGGTTGGAAGTCTAAGCCAAGTAAAACATATTTATTTGGGGTTGAATATATTTTACACACTACAAAGTTCTATTGTGTATGCATTTTTCATCAGTCTTAAACATTGCCTGAGTGAAATGTCCTTCAGTGTTATTTGCTGTTTTCTGTGCTAAATTTCACCAAGCAGCCTGTACTTCTGGCTGCTTGTATAGCTCATACATTAAGACAGTATTTGAATGGATCCTTAGTAAATTTGATAAATACTAGCTTACATTTTCCTGTAAATTAAGCCATAGCACTCTTCCAAACCTGATTTCTGTCAGTCTGTCTCAAGCAGATTGATTATCTTTACTATATCAGTAAACATGTTTTCTGAAGACCTGGGCTGTAGCCATGTGTTGTTCTTGGGAAGCCTCTCTGAGGCCTGTCACCTGCTTCTTGAGATTACTTCAGTCTACTACTTGTACCCACCACCCACACAGAAACAGCTTGCCATACTGTTGAGCCTTCCTCAGCTGTATTCTGTTGTTGTTACCCTTTTATGCTCAATCATACTCAGATTGATTTCTGTCTAGAGTGGTCTACCCTATTCACTCCTCCTGGTTTTAACTGCCCCTTTGTGTTAGAGTTTTTCTTTGATTAAGCAGTTTACTAATGTGTCTAATTTTGTATATGCTGTGCTCATTTCTGACCACTTAGACTTCCAAAGTGATGTTTTTATCAACCAGGAAATGAAAGTTAGATGCTTTGTTGCCATGACAGAATACCTGACAAAAATACTTTAAGAAAGAAAGGTTTATTTTGGTTTATAGTGTTAAAAGTGTCAGTCCATGTCAACCGCTCAGTTTTTTATACTGTGGTGAGACAGGAGAGCACATTTCATTGCAGAAGGAAGATAGAAAGGCAGATGGAAAGGGGCGAGGAACAAGTTGTAGCATTAAAGATACACCCTCAAGGGACTTACTTCTTCTAACTAGTGCCCACCCACCCAGTGCTCCATCAAAGCATGACTTGGTCAGTGCATTGTCCACTGAATTAAGTTTGAGCCTTCATTGTTCAGTCAACCACCTAGAGATGAATTGTGCATTCAGCACGTGACTGTTAACCCCCTAGCACTCAGAGCAATATCATTTAGAACAGAGTACATAGTACAGCAGGTGACAGCTGAATGAATAAAATGGCTATAAAGAATATATTATCAAAATTTAGAATGCAGGATTAGCATAAGGGAACATCGAATAAGATTACACTGGGCACAAATGATACATGCCTGTGTTTCTGCTCTCATGTGCTATACTATGTGCTCTAAGCTTTTCTCTTTTTGTGACAGTACAGATACAAAGACACAGACATATATAGTTTTTGTCACTAAAGTAAGAGACAGTGCTGCCCTGCTTCCTACTTGAACTCTTGCATTTGGGCCAGTAATCTTAGTGCTGCTGGGCTTTTCCTTGCTCATTCTTGGTATCCAGAAGAATTTTTCTTAACTGCTCATATCATACCACTTTTTGTGGATTTATAGCCTTAAGGTTAAATTTTAAATCTGATAGTCTCACCTTTCAATATCTCGTTTTGCCCTCTGTCTTTCTCTTAAAGCAGTTAGCAGTGTTTATTGACCACACCGCTGCCTCTTGAATAATGCTTGACCTTCCAAAGTGACCTTTCATGGTTTTGTTCTCAATTTCTCTCTCCTTTTGTTGTGTTATCATGGACTTCCTATCTGCTCATCACTTTTGAATATAATATGTATCTTCCATCTGAGTATAATCTAACTGCTCATTAAAGGTCAAGACCATGTTCATTTCCTTGCTTCTAGTGTTCTGAAGCACCAAGCAATAGCTTGTTCCCTAATACATGTTAATTGAGTGAATTCAATAGACTTTAGTAGAAAAATCATTACATTTGAAATTAGGTGCCTGGGCTCTTCTTGAGTCTGTAACCAGGTCGTTGTATGATTTTGATCATTTAGATTCTGCTTCCCTTTGTTAATTGTCTAGAGAAGGTTTGTTTAAATGCTTAAAGTGTCAATTCTTAAGTTTTTTATTAATCTAGGTTGAAATTATAAGATTCCTGTTATTTTGGAGTAGAAATGATTTATACATGTTTAAGAAGTCTACCTCAATATGTCTTGGTGTCAGTCACTAAAACGTTTTAAACAGTTGAGAAAAAAAGTGGGAAGGTCGATGGATAAATAGCCTTTCTCTTTTTTGTAAGGGAGATGATAATTGAAACCATTTGGGGTGATCTGAGTCCCAAGTTTATATGCAAATATGTCCTCTAATAGTAAACAATGTGTGTTTCCTTTCAATTTATTTGTCAGCAGGAGAGCTAGTTTAATGAAACATAACAAAGTGTCAACACTACTGAGAGTGACAATTTTCAAAGCTTAAAATTTAAAATTCCAACATGGTTGTATTTCACTATTGAAGTTTTGTTTCCTGTGTTGACAATCAGAAGAAACTACTGTTATTTGGTATATATTTTATTTATTTGAGAATTACTTAATTTTCATTGGTAGAATTTTTTAAACCTATTATTAATGACAAAAATTGAAATGATTATTTTTTTAAATACTGAAAGTGTAACTTTTTCTTGCTGTTCATGACCTCAGGTTAGTAGACTTGGACGGTTCATGCCGAGGTACTATAGGATTTACCGAGCCTTGGTAAATTAATTTCCCCAGTTCAATTGTCAAGGGAATCTAAACCTAGAGTCAGTGAATCCAGATAGAAACTGTTTGGCTAAGTTATTGATTTGAAGTACTAATAAAAAAACATTAAGGCTTCATGGTGGCATATTTGAGGTTTGACTGTGACGGTCTTTGTAGCTTCAAAGCAACAGTCTACAAGTTTTATGTTGTGAAATTCATTTAACTCCAGAGTTAAATTTATTTAAGTGTTCTCTGTTAAAGAAATCATGAAAAATATTCAGGACATTTAAGAGACTTTAAGATGTTCAAAACCGAGAAGAATATCACAATTACTAATTGTCTAAGTTAGTACTAGTAAAATAATAAATTAGTGAAAAAGTTCTCCAAAAATTACAATTTTGACAGTATACTCCAGGTACTTTTCCTGTATGTGTATGAAAAGGAGTAACTATGGTCAAATATTTTTTCACATAATTTTAAAATGTTCTCTTTATGTAGATTCCTGCTTTAGGGTAAAAGTTATGTTTCCGTTTAATGTGACATGTGTAGTCATCTAACAGTGACACATTCTAGGAAAGACTTTGCGATTTCTTTTAGAAAGCTGAAAGATTCCTGTTATGGAATAATGTGTTTAGCACAGCAGGTAGATGAGGTTTTGGAAAGCTATTTTCAGCTTCATTTCAGAAGTGGAAAGTGACATAGTAAATTGAACATATTAAAGTTATGCTTTTGCTTTGCTCAGGTTTTAGTCATACATGAACTAGAATACTGAGAATATGCCAGCTTTCCTATAGCATTTGCCTTTCTCAAGATGAGTTCTTTATTCTCTCTTGACTCCATATTTGATCAGTCTCTGAATTTTTCAACATCAGAGTGCTTTTCTTCTCTGGGTACCTAAGGTATAGCGTCATTATCTCCAAGTCTTGATCATTACTCTGATTTTTATTGGATTATTTGTGCCTTACTTACGCGATCTACATCTTTTAACAGTAAAGCTTTTAGCAGTATCTCACTATAGTTGTAGTGTGAAGGAAGGGGAACAATATTCTTCCACAGTTTATCACATTCTATCATATACATCTTCTAGATCAATCTTGCTGAAATAGGTTTTTATGGTGGTGACTTATTAAATGCGACTAAAATATGGTTTTACAGTTGACGACAAGAATGACTGGACTGTTAAATTGTCTTTGTGTCTGTGAGAGGCTGTACAGCTAACCTTGATGATGCTCCGCCACTGTCACTATTTTCAAGGCCAGGTTGAACGAGGATCACTTTGTCTGCAACACTTTACTAAGTAAAAGTGCTTTGCCTTTTAAATCTATAATTTCAAATAAAGCAACCTTCTGGCATACTGTTAAAAGAGTTTTCTGTTATTATATTCAGGGTAGAGATTGCAGAACTGTTACAACCTATGGAGAATGTAAAGTAAAATAATGTAACCTTGGATGTGAAATGAAATAAAAGATGTTCTACTTATAATCCAGTTGCCACAATTTCAGACATTAAAATATAGAAATAAAGTAGAGTTGAAATAGTTTTGGTAGATATTTAAAAACTAGTCCTGTTCAAGAACCACCTCTCAACTCCTTACTTGAGAAGTTGTCTTCTAAATGGTGGTGATCACTATAACAAATAATCGTGAACAGGTCAGTGAAGTAAGTGACTTACTGTCTGTTTATGGACAAGGAAACCCAGGTGTTTAAATGGTGTGCCTAAGTCACACAACTGTTAGATTGAGGGCTTGAAGAGAAAAAATCAAAGTTCTACCATTGCACTCCATATAGCTAATGTTCTTTAATCATTCAGTTTGATCAGTTAGTCTTGAAGTAAAAGAGCTGTTTGGTTTTGGTTTTTGGTTCTTTCTCTCTTTTTTAGAGATAGGATAGTCCAGCTTGGCTTCTGACTCTCAATGTCCCTACCTCAGTTTCCTTCAGCTCAGTTTCCTACCTTGCTTGGCTTTGTAATTGCTATTCTTGCATTTTTTGAGACAGGTTCTTACTGTGCATGTAGCCTCTTCCCCCTGCCTCCTGAGTAATGAGATTAAAGGTATGTGCCACCTTCCCAGCCTGCTGGTTTTAAAGTTGGTGTTTTCATTGTTAAGCGAATTAGAGAAAGATGAAGAAAACAATACTTTCACCATTTTGATGTCTTTATTGTTTTTCCTTTTCTTGAAAATGGAGGTTTTTTTGTTTTTTGTTTGTTTTGTTTTACGTAATGTATCCTGATTACAGTTTCCCCTCCCTCTACTCCTCCCAGTTCCTCCTTAGCTCCCATCCTGTCTGGATCCACTCCCTTTCTATCTCAAATTGGAAAACAAACAGGCTTCTAAGTGATAATAATAAAGTAAAATGAAATAGAATAAAATAAGATAAAACGAAAACTAACACACTGGAATAGGATAAAACAAATAGAAGGAAAAGAACCCAAGAAAAGTCGCAAGAAACTAAGAGACTTAACTTTCCTATTCCAGTGTGTTAGTTTTTGTTTTATCTTATTTTTACTTTGTTATTATTCTATATGTATGTGAAGCCCTGACACAGCATTATAAGACAGAGAACCCCCAAAGATGCCCTTGAGTTCATTTTGTGCTGGCTATCTATTGCTGGGTATACTCCTTAAGAGTAGTTTGTTTCCCTCTTGAGAATCCTTTAGAGAAACCTAAATTTTTATTTGCAAGTGGACATCACTTAAAGATTGCTTTCGGGTAAAGGATAGGGCATTATGTCCACTCTCCTTTCATCTCTAGGACTCTGTCAGGTGCAGACCTGTGCAGGCTCACTACGTGCTGTGTCATTCTCTGTGAGTTCATATGTGCTTTGATCCTGTTGATATACAGGGACTTCTTTACATGGTGTTCTCCATCCCCCTGGCTCTTGCACTCTTTATACCTACCTCTTCTGTAGGGTTTCCTGAGCCCTGAGAGGAGACACTTCATGAAGATATACTGTTTAGGGCTGAGTATCCCAAGGTCTCTACATATTGTCTGGCTGTGGGTCTCTGTATTTGTTTTCATCTGCTGTAGGAAGAAGCTTCTCTGATGATGGTTGAACAAAACACAGATGTATATATAACATGATAGCATTAGGAGTCATTTTAATGCTATGTTTTTTTTGTTTTTTTGTTTTTTTTTTTTCCTAGAACTGTAGTATTTGATTTCCCCCTAGTTCACTGGGTTATCTAGTCTCAGATTCTTGGTCACCCAAGCAGTACTGGGTAAGGTTTCCATCTCATGGAGTAGGTCTTAAGTCCAATCTGATTTTGGTTGGTTGCCCCCACTGCACTAACATATCATGTAGGCAGGACATCTTTGTAGATCAAAAGGTTTGTGTCTGGGTTGGTGTTTTCAATTCCCCTTTAGTACCAAAGAAGCTAGCTAGCATGTAGAAAACTTTATATAGGCACCAGCTTGATTTCTCCATGTTCAGTGAGTTTTGTATGTGTTATATTCAGTAATAAGGCCTTGTCATCAGCTTGTAGATATCAACCTATAGTCTTGGCAATAGCCTTAGTTGTTTTCAGTCACAATAGATGGGGAAAATAAGACATTACACAATAAAACCAAATTTAAGCACTATTTATCTATGTACTAAGCCCAACAGAAAGTACTAGAAGGAAAATCCCAACCTGAAGAGGTTAAACCCAACAAAACACAAGAAACAATAATCTCAGACCAACAAATCAAGAGAGGGGAAGTATGCATGTGTAAAGGCGCGCACACACACACACACACACACACAACACACACACTCCACACATAAATTAACAGGAATCAACAGATACTGCTCGTTAATATCTCTCAATACCAGTGGTCTCGATTTCTGAATAAAAAGACCCAGACTAACAGAATGAAAGCAAAAACAGAACTCATCGGCTGCATCCAAGAAACAAACCTTAACATCAAGGATAGATATCACTTCAGGGTAAAAGGATAGAAAAAAGATGTTCCAAGTAAATGAATCTAAGAATTAAGCTAGTATAGCTATCTTACTAATTGACAAAATAGACTTCAAACAAAAACCAATCAGATGATACAGGACAGGACACTACATATTCATCAAGGAAAAATCCATGAAGATGTGTGCACCAAACACAAGGGCACCCAAGTTAGTAAAAGAAACCCTTCTACAGCTTAAATCACATATTAACCCTCACACACTGACTGATTCCCACAGAGAGTGGAAGATTTCACTTCTCAACAGTTAGACAGATCATCCAAACTAACACTAAACAGAAATGCTGGAGCTAACAGGCATTGAAAACCAAATGAACCTGACATATTTACAGAACATTTCATACAAACATGAAAGAATATACTCAGCATCTCAGAAATTTTTTTACCAAAATTGACCGGATACCTTTCATTTATATAGAGTATTAATTGGGAATAAATTTTAGCATGTATTCTCATACATGTGATACTTTGGTAATTTGAGTAGATGACTATGTGAGTGACATCACATACTGTGTTAAGTATAAACTAAGTGTGTGGGCTTGAATACCTAAATGCCACAATATTTTATTTTTATTTTATTGTTAAAGTCAGTTTTCTTAAAATATAATTTTCAAAATGTCCAGAGAGTTTTCCAGCAACATCCCTACACATTAGTTAACTTATTGTTAAATTTATTTGTTTCCTTTTTCACACAGGGTGTGATAGGTATACAGCTGGTTGTTACCATGGTGATGGCCAGTGTCATGCAGAAGATTATACCTCACTATTCTCTTGCTCGTTGGCTACTCTGTAATGGCAGGTAAGTAAGGGATAGGCTGATTGTAATGGGAACTTTTTGGTTATTTTGAGATGAGGCTTCATGTAACCCAGGCTGGCCTAGAATTTACCATGTCATTAAAGTACCTTCAGTTCACCATCTTTCTCTTTCTGCCTCTCAAGTACTAGAATTGTAAGCATATACCACTTCACCTGGACAATGCCTGGCACCTTCACTCGCCATTCAGCTTACATGGCTGAGTAGCATCCTCTAAGTACTAATTCAAATTTGTTTCTAAAATCACAGCAAAGAATTGTGGTGATATTTTGTTTATGATCTAATGTGAGAAAATCTTACTTTCAAGAGACATGGTAGTTTATTTGTATTGCACAAAGGCAACAGGGCAAGAGATAAGAATTAAAAACCTATTCCCATTCTTCCTTTTCTTCTATCTATTCTCTGGCCACTGAGAAGAGGAAGTTTCTTTTCTAGTTACCTTTAAAAACTGGTCAGAAAGAAAGGGAAAACTTAGGAATCTAAGTGCTTAATTAAATGTTAGAAATTAGAGAAATGTCCTTGCTTAAGGAGGTTTAATTTAAAAAAAATTAGTAAAAGAACTAGATGTTCTTTGTTTGCAAATAATTTTATTCTCCTTAATTCAGTAAGTATGGAGCGGAGTTATGTTGTATTATATGCATTTATCTATTGTGCTGTAAACTTGATAATATTTATTTCCACTGCTTCCAAAAAAGACGTAGGTTGTCATGCTAGAATTTGTATAATATAATAAAATCAAAAGAAAAGAAATTAGATGACATAGTTACAGAAAAATGTATACCTAGAAATATAAGTGATCTGTATTTCTTGTGTGGTTAATGAAAGGTCAGTGATAAATTTGGTACATAATTACTTCAATAGATGACCAAATGTTGACCTTGTTCTTTTGTTTAGGCCTTATAAAATTTGAACACAATGGATGACTCTCTTACTAATACTTTCTTTTGCAGCAAGACAAATAAGCCTTTAATTTAGAAGGCTATTCTCTTTTAAAAAATTAAGTTTCCTTTGTCTAATTTACTTTCTGTTTTATTTGTTTTTGCTAGGTTTCATACTTTTCTCTGTGATAAATATAGAAAAATATTCAGACTTAAAAGTTTTTAATACTGCACATTTATATATGTACTGATGATGGTAAACAAACTGTTTAAATGTATTTTAAATAAATAGTGATGAAATTTTTTTTTTTGATAAAATTGAGAAGCCCATGTACAGATCAGCCATCTATGACTGAAATTATGTTATGTAGGCTTAATGTTGTTTTTTATTTCATAGATACAAAACAAAATAAAATAACAGTTGTACAAATTATCATTAGTTCTAAATAAGTGACTTAGAACTAAACATATAAAACCTTAAAATATATAAAATAAAGTTGTTAACATTAGAATAATGTGTTCTAGAGTGTTCTTCTTTGTGGTGCTGGGAATTGAACACAGAATACTATTTATGCTAAGAGCTCTCACCGAGCTACATCCCATCACTCAAAGTTTGGTCCTTTACAAGGATGTGTCTTATTTCATCTTAACTTGTTATATAAACAGATTGGTATCTTGTATTGATAAAGGCTGCCTTTAATGCTAAATAAAGTTCTATTAATAGGCATATTCTAGTAAGGTTACTTCTCTGTTCTTTCATATCCTTACTATTATGTTTTATGTTTTAATGTTATCTACATTTGTAAAGTTTGATGCTGACATTTTGGACTCACATCAGCTCTGTCAGCTAATTCAGAATAAGATCATTGATTTTACAACATTTAGAATAATTACTGTTTTGTCAACCTTTGATGATATGAAACCATAATGTATTAAAATTGAAAAACACTTAGCTTCTTAGTGGCTTATGTATGATTAATCATAAATGATAGTTTTCATTGGAAGCCATTTGAGCAATTGAAAACTATTATAAGATGACTTGGGAATTACTTTTAATAGAACTGTTTAGTGAGATGTAAATGAGTACATGAGATTATATAAATGAGTACATGTATAGCTATCACTAATCAACAGTATGCTAAAGAATTTGGGTGGATTTCTTTTTTTTTTAGTTTTTGTGTATATCATCTTACTATTCATTTATTCCTTGATAATATAAATAAATGATGAGTTTCTTAAAACTTGGGACTTCAGTTCATGTTAACTTATGTCCTGTATCTCTTTGACTACATATTTGCAGTGCAGAGGTTAAAAAAGCTTCATAGTTCAGCCAGTTTTCCAAAGGAGTGAGTACCTTTAAGGAATAAGCAACTATACTTAACAAAACAAGCAGTTTTTAGAATTCACAAGACATTTAATATTAAAAGTTAATTTTTTTTTAGTGCTTACTAAATAATGTTACTGTAATTTTTTAACAATAGTTTTTTGTTGTTAAGAAAAAAACCTGTAAAGCCTTTAATCTGGTTTAATTCCATTGATATTACCTTTGTATGTATGGAAAGCATACTGACAGAGTTTTTAAGAATCTAGTGCCTCATTTGGATATTCTGAGTGAAGTAGGAAAAGAGATGCATTGGGACACATTATAACCTCCAAAATCCCAGTGCATGTGAATTACTGTAGGTTTCACTTCTGCCAGACAAGAATGGACTCAAATGGGGAAGTGGTGTGATAGGGCAGCGCTTCAGGTGAACTCTTCACACGATGGTGATTGAGGAATTAATTCAGTTATCTTTTAAGTGGCGAGACATGGGGATTCTAGTTGTCTTGCTTGTTGTGCTTTTTGTGTTCTTCCTATAAAGTGCTGTGCTCGTTGGGAAATGAAAAAGAGTGGATTAGGGATCAAGGGATTCTGAAGAATCAGGGTTAGAAATAGACTCATTCATTCTGTAAGTTGGGGCCTTTACACTACAGCTAGCTAAAGGTCAGAGGGAGGAGGCAATACTGTTTTCTTTGTACTTCAGTAATAAAAAACAAGATTGAACACCTACTTCTCTTTTGGAATAGATGGTATAGTTCCATTTTTACATGTGGGCAAACAAGTTGTTTACTCTGGTCCATATAATGAGAAATAAACAGCTCCAGACCTTCCTTTAGAAGCCCCAAATCATAGTCTAGGCAGTGGGTTTCCCTAGACCTGTGATTTATTTTTCACCACAGCCCATCTCAGTCTGAAAACACTGAATGGAGAAGGCATCAGAATAAAGAGGTTATCTTAACTGGCACACCCACCATTCTGAGTAGCATAATGAAACTGCACTCTGTTCCTAACTGACTACACCATGAGCTACCTGCCTGGTAGTCACGTAAGACCCATGTCAGGGCATGAGGCTTACTTGTGTGCTATCAGAGTGCTGTATTCAAGTATCTTTCCATTGTAGATCAGGTTGTTTACGTCATTTACCCCTCACTTCATTTGATCACCTAGGCATTACCTTGCTCCATCGCATAAGGGTCAGTAGAATACAGTGAAATAATGAGAGACAATATTAACAACTCTTATTATAGTATCTTGCTATAATTTTGCTGCTTATTATTCATTGTTTAACTTATAAATTAAACTTTATCAACAAGTATATATAAGAAAAAACAGAATATAAAGGGTTTGATAGTGTCTGTAGTTTCAAGAGTACCCACTAAGGGTTTTTGGTACATACCACCAAGTATAAGGGGTGAACTCCTGTATTTTCCTGAATGATAGCTTCTCTTTTACTCTGCATCTTGTCTTGGAGCTATCATGTGTGAACGGGGTTTTAAATGCGATGTGTTTCTCTAACAACAATTAGAACTGTGATTTCTGTTGGCTATTGAGTAATTTAGGATTATCTTTGTTGCTTTCTTTCTTTGCAGTGCTTTTTCTTTCAGGATGTTGTGTATATGTAGTATATACTCACATACATATATACACATCAGTAGTTACTGCTAGTGTATGATTTCTCTTCACTTACTATGTTCTTAGTATTATTCTTTGGCACCTAGCCATGTCATATTCTAAATCAAAAGGCCCATCAACACTGATTTTGATTACAGAAGCATACTATGAAGTAAAGTTTAATTTACTATATTATTGCTCTTTCTATACCTCTTTGTCATATGAAGTTAAATTTATTCCGTATCTTTTTTATGTTTCATCCTTCCAATCTTTAATAGGAGAATACATAGTGACCATTCACAATCTAAAATTATATAAAGTCTGAAACTTTTTTAAACAGCTGTATAATACCACACATAGACAGTTCAACAGTTCATGTTCCAGGTAATAGTGAAATTGTATGTATGTGAAAACAAACACATTCCATAATTAGATTTGTATCCAACCCCAGGATAATCATGTATATGCAAATATTTCAAAATCTGAGCTCTAAAACCCATCTGGTTCAGTTGCAGGTTTTCTCAGCCACTGTTATCTGAAGTGTTAGTTGTACTTTTATAAGATTAGCAGATTTGGTTGAAGGGATTTCTCCTTTATGAGAAGCTGAGTCGTTTAAGTAGTAGCATCTCTTAGGCCAATATGCCGTGAAGTGTACTGCTGACCCTGAAAACCAACTCTTCAGAGCCTGATGCTCTCTCTTAGACTTCCAGTCCTTAACTTACGGACAGTCCTAAAAAGTTGCCTTCTTTATATAGTTAGAATGAACAGCCTTCTCTAATCATTCATTGAGCCAAAGAATTCTCTACTTTCTGTTGTAATGAAAGTTACTTTTTGTTTTGAAGTTTGCTTGGCCCTCTTTGCACAGAGGTAAGTGATAGGTTACAGTCTTCATACATTTGAATAGTGGGTTTGCATGGACATAGAAGTACTGCTGACTCATGATAGTTTCTTTGTCGCCTTGCTTTTCATTTTTCTTGTTGCTCAGCTTAAACCTCATGCATGCATTTCTCTTTACACTTTCATTTTTCTAATTTCCCATTTTGGTTTGCTACCTTCCTTCATATGTCCCTCAGCAGAAATATGTTTTAAGCGCGTGTGAGGTGGCTCAGTGGGTAAAAGTGTATGGCACATAAACCCAAAGGCTCTATCATTAGAACTCATGGTAGAAGAAAACTGACTCCCACGTTGGTGCCCAGGCATGCATGCTTTTGTGCTGTCTTGCTCTCTGTCTCTCTTTCTCACATCCATCACATACACATTAGTAATAGCTTAAAATTCAATTATAATCTGGTCAAATGTATTCTAATATTGTGTCATTCCATATTGAGTAAGTAGGGTGTTACAATACCCTGATATTCAGTTGTTTGAATTCTTTTTGCCTGTTGTTGGTTGCATGTTGCCTGAGTCAACATTCTGGAAGTTTCTTTCTGTTAGATCAACCTACTATTCAAATGCACAGTATAGGTAGGCCCTAAGACCTAAGGAAAAGATTTAAATCTTCAGTTACTGCCTTTATGGAATGTTTGAGTCCTTGCTCGCTGCCTTAATAACTTCCAGGTTCATGATGTTCTTTGAAATCTTCCAACAAATAGTGAAGGATTATTTATGTCCATCTAATATAATTATAACCACTTAGAATAAAACCTGAAATTGTGATTAGTTAACTGCCTTTGTCAGTTTGGACTGCTCTAACAAAGTACCATCGACTGAGTGGCTTGTTTAAGGAGAAGCTGGTCTCTTACAATTCTGGAGCCTGGAATTTATGAGACCAGGATGCTAACATGACCTGGTTCTGCTGAGTCTTTACCAGTTTCCATACTGCTGATTTCTTTAGGTATCTTCAACATGGCAGAAAGAGAAAGCCAACTTTCTGACCTGTTTTTAAAAGATCTTGGATCCAGTTCATTATGACCTAATTTCCTCCAAAAAGCCATTTAACTATTGTCACAATGGTTACTAGACTTTAGCAGAAAAGTTTGGGGAGACACAAACATTCTGTTTTCAGCAATGACCTGTATTGTATGCCCTGTAATAAAGTTTTACATAATTATATGGTAAAACCATCATAACTTGCTCTGTTAATACTGCTTTTGTATACTTGTTTATGGTCATTTACATTTAAAATTTCTAAAGAGGTTTGATATAAGTTACCCTGCTACTTAAATTTTTATAGTCAAGTCCAGACCAATAAGTCTATAGTTTCTGCTACTTGGTTTTCAGTGTTGCTAAATAGTTACAGTGGTCAGATCTTTTATGTATGTGGCCGATATGAGAATGATCATTATAAACTTGATTCAATAATTTAATAAAGTACAACAGCAGCTTAACTTTATTATTATCTAAAACATTACTACTAATATAAACTCAACATAAGTGGAAAAAAAAAGACAGAATAATCAACCAAGTTAACTGCTTGCAAATGCACTGAATTAATATATTTAAATGTGAGAGGTTCAGATCTTGGTGAGAGCCTTTTTTAATTTGTATCTTTTGTTGTTTTCCACTTAAAAAGCATTATACACCTTCTGTATGGAAAACAAAGATGGCAAATTGATAAAAATGTTTTTTTTAAAAAAAGGTAGTAGATTAAATGTCCATGATGTAAAGGTAATAATGTAAATATTGTATTTCCTCCTAATCTTTTTATTTAATTTTCCACATTAGTCCTGCCGTAATATGTTAACAAATTACATTGTGCTTTTTGCTTAACATAGTTAACAACTTTCTTCTTCATACATTCTTGTAGCCATGTTAGGAAGGCCCAGTAGAGCTGTTGCAAACATGCACTCATTTTCCTAAGACAAAATATAGTAAGTGGGAACCATGTGGAATAGAATGGAACTGCAAAGTACTGACAGTCATTAAAGGAAATCAGGCCAGCATCCATCTGAGTTTTGCTTGGTGATTGCTATCCACAGTATATCTTCTTGCTATTGTTTCTCACCTCCCACTGATGCACAGGTTAACAAAATATATCTTAAAGTGTAAATTGAACAACTCTTCTGAGTTTGAGACTATTAGTTTAGCATAAAGTCTGTACTCCATACTACTCCAAACTATCACCTGTAAGGCTTTGTATGATCTGACCCTTTCTTACCTCTTGAGTTTACCTCTTGAATTTTTTGTTATATAATTGCCTTGTTGGGTTTTTAGTTACTACAATGTTGTGTATTTTTTTAAGCTTCTGTTCTTTTGGACATGCTGTTTCTTGCTTGAAATGCTCTTCTCTCATTTCCTACCCATTAGGATGCTGGTTAAGTACTGATTCCAAAAGTTTTTTTTTTTAACCCATATATCTAATCATATATCTAATAAATGAAATCATATTTTCACTATTTGGTTTTATTTTAATACATTTTATTTTTCATTAGAAAAAATGGTTAAATTCTACTCCGACTGGAATAGAAGCATCAAAAAGTCAGGGATTTGGGCTTTATTTAACTTTAGTTTGAATTGGATACTTTAGTCAAAGTATCTGGAACATGATGGCCTCTCCATAAATGGCTGAGGAATGAATGAATGAGAGGGAGATTAGAAATAGATGTTCCTAAAAGGTTCCAGTAATACTGGAGTTCATCTGAAAAATAACCCTAATGAAGTTAAATCATCTAATAAGAACTACAGTATCTATTCCATTTTAGAAAAATTGACTTATAAATATAAGTTAGGGGCTGGAGAGATGGCTCAGTGAGTGAAACACTTGCTGGGCAACCATGAGAATCTGAGTTTGGATCCTAAGCACCCATAAAACAAACCAAATAGTCCCATAATGTACCTATCACCCTTTTACGGTAGTGGGCAGAGATAGGAGCTGTTCTGAGGCTTACTGCCTGCCTGACAGTAACAAACACACTCAACATATAAACTCTCTCTGGGTTTCAGGAGAGACTATGGCCTCAAAGGAGTAGGGCAGAAGAGTGAGTGATAGAGAACACGCAGTACACTGCCCCCTCTGGTTCATGTGCAAGCATATGCACGTGTGCTTATACCACATCCCCCTTTAGTTCATGTGTGCACATGAGCATGTACACATGTGCTTATACTACATCTCACAAATAACTGTGACCACCCTGATGTCATAAACTTTTAGGATAAAAGTTTAAGATATTTCATCAATTCTGTGATTTTTTTTTTTACTCATTATGTTTTATTTCTCAAACAACAAGAAATTTTATTTCTCAAATTTTATATATATATATATATATATATATATATGTTCTTCTGAAAATCATGCATTCACCAATATTTCTTCATTCTACACTTTAGATTATCTCACAGACTAAATAAAATATTTGTAACACCAGAGCTCGTATGTGGACAGAGCCTTCCTAGTCAGTCATGGATTTCTGCCAGGTGGTAAAAAGTGTTTGTGGACCTACACATATTTTCCCAGTTGGGGTCTAACAAGGCTATTTTGGCTGCTTCTTTTAACTCTCACAAGTAGGCACCCTGTTTGTCTAGTCAAGACTACTTTTATTTCACTTTGACTCTTTGTTGATAGTTTTGCTTTTTCAAAAGATGGCCTCCAGGCCAGGCACAGTAATACAAGCCTTTAATTCCAGCATTCAGGAAGCAGTTTGAGGCCAGCCTGTTCTACATAGTGAGTTCCTGGACAGCCAGACCTACACAGAGAAATCCTGTTACAAAAAAACAAAATAGAATGACCTCCAAACATAAGACTGAGTCATTATCTAATATTCGTAAGTTGTGATATAGCTCATGGAAATTACATTGGAATGATTAGCAGAACATGGGAAAATGCCATATTTATGGCTGTAGACATTAGAAAGGCTATGTTCAGAATGAGTTAATACTACTTGCTGTGAATTCAATGTTTATGAATCAGCAATCGTAAATAAAGCATTTTGTAATAGAAACCCATATAAGAAGGTTATGTCTTAATCAGTTGATGAAAGCTGTTGTGACCAGAGGCTCGCAGGAACCTAACCCTGTATTTCCCCTAGGAGCAATGGTTCAGTGATTCGCGGCGACTTTATAGAACATAACTACCGCGAATAACGAGAATCAACTGTAAGTTAAAGTTCTGGACTTCAATGGAAATAGCAGGAAGTTCCTCCTCACCTGTTAATTGTAATGTAGGGACTGTATGCGTGTGTGTGTGCTGTGTGTGTGTGTGTGTGTGTGTGTTCATTAAGCTAGGAGGAAAACTGAATTATTTTGGTTCAGTGATCCTTTTTGAGCACTTACTATATGCCAGTAACTATACTAGCTTTGAAGTATGCAAAAACAAAAAATAATAAAATAATAAGTCAGCTTCAGGAAAATTAGTGTTGTATTGTTATCTAACCAACTGGCAGCTGGCTGTGCTGCAATTCAGTAATTCATAGAATAGTGATTCATAGAATTCAAGAAACTTCTGTGCTTATCATTCTGTAAAAGATGCACATATGATATGATCTGGAGAAAGGCACATAGTTTCTGTGTCCTTTGCATGTAGAATCAGAATATTACCAGAAAATTTGGGAAGGATCACTAGAGTCTCAGGCCCCGCCCCCTCTTGGGTTCTTAGTCTCAATAATAAGGAAATTGAGAACAGACTCGGAAGAAATCTTTAGGACAGTTTTACTGAGTCTTAAAAGGAAAACTCCAGGGCAGGCAAGCTCTAAATCTCAGCAGCTGTCTGGAAAAGTGGAGTAGAGAAGAGAAAGTGCCTCTTACAGGTTAGACATTGATTCTAAAGCAGGAAGCCACTGCCAAAAAACAGCTTGGAAAACTTGACACAGAGTAAGGAAACCCAAAGCATCAGGTACAGTATATTTTCAAAAGAGTTAAGATACAGGAAAAGAAAAGAGGTCAGTGAGCAACTGTACAGAGGGTGGGAATTCTGGGTAGGAATTCTGGGTAGGAAAGGTCTATTATCTCATTGAAGGAGTAAATATTCCTTCCCTCTTTTTAAACATGGCATTGGGTGAATCTGCTTTTTTAAGGGGCGTTCCCTTAACCAGCCAGTTGACTTACTCAACTGGATTAACTCCTTAAGGAGGAAACAATGGCTTGTTTCCACCCAGAGGTAGATTGCATTTCTGTGACTAGAAGGTAATAGCTTTTGTTAAAGGACCTTTTCCTGGCACTTTAACAATTCTCCTCTAAAGAAGTAGCCCTGTAATCAATCAGGAGATGGGTTGGGATTGGGGAAAATATGTAACAACACACTTATGATAAAAATTTAGACACCTAGTCCAAAACTGCTCACCAGAAGGGATTAATGTAGTTTTAGTTCCCCACCTTCCTCCTTCATGTAGAAGAACATCAAGGCAAGGGTCCATAGGAGGCAGGAAAGCAGAACTCCCAGGTATCCTGGCCAGAGAGCTGATGTGTGAGATTGTTCATGCCAGGAATGAAAGTGGGTCATGGAAGGCCTGGAAGTGTAAGAAGATGTCGAGTCTCAGGAAGATGAACATAAGCTGTTCACTCCAGGCAAAGGCCTCAAGGCCCACACAAAGCCTTGCACAGGAGAGTGTAGTCACAGGAAAACAAGCATGTACACAGACACATGTGGGCAAAGGCCTCTTTCCTCAAGACCGCATTTATATAAAACCAATGTGAATGTTGCATTTTGCCAAAAATAGTCATATAATGGGTGACATCACTGTTCACCAATGCTTACTTCATAGTCCCTTGTGTGTCTAGCATTAACTATGCTGGACATCCATAATATCCATAGCGATGCCATGTTATCTAAACATACATTGTCCTTTGTGGCCAGCCCTCTGCTGCCAACACAAGGACATTTCAGGACCTATTGTTTTGGGCTCCTTGTCCCACCTGATCAGTGTTTGGGTTTTCACCTTGAAGGTTTCCTCTTCTGGGCCTATCCATGTATTAACCAACCAGAAGACTGCAGCAAGCTTTGGCATCCAGAGGTTTTTATAGAATAGATTTTTATCTATTGATTCAACTCAATTTCTAGTCCCTTTCCTATAGCTGGAGGTTAAGTGACTGAAAGTTCCAGCCTTTTCATCCTGTGTTTGGGGTTTCCTGTGACCAGACTCTTGTCTATCCTGGAACTAACATTACTTCATTAGCATAACAAACTACCTGTTGATTTGCACAGAATGAGCAAAGAACAGACAATACATTCTGTATCACTGCTTTGTGAAACAGAAAATAAATTGGAGTGTAGGTGTTTATAGCCAGAGAGAAGAATGTATGTAAAAGCCCCAAAAGATGAAAGAATTAGTGAGAAATAAAATATCAGTTTAGTCAAGGGGGTGTATTCTTTGGAAGTAGGAAATGATTGTAAAGGAATCTGGAGATGGGACCTCTGGGCTCATCACACAGGGGCTGTGGGAACAGGGAGTCACACTAAGGCTTTGTGACACATCTTAGTAGGGAGTTTCAGACACAAAGTAGACAGACAAGATATCATGAATTCCTGTATCCTTAGACGTGTTAATTCTGTTCTTGGCTTCATCTACCCTTACCCCAATATATTTTATTGCAAATTTTAAACATGTATTATTTTAGCCATAAAATATTTCAGTATCTTTCTAAATGTAAACTTAAAAATTAACATAATTCCAATGCCATCTCAGAATTTTTATCAAGTTCTTTTATATCAGATATTCAATCATTGCTGAGATTGTCAAATCTGTAGCATTTTTTAAAAGAACAAGTTTCTGAGACATGTCATGTTATAATCTAGAGTTTTGTGATTAAAAAATAGTGTAGGAGCAGAAGGTTTGTATTTATCCTTTTTAACAATGTAGTGGCAAGGACCTTGATGAAAGTCCCAGCATACCCTACCCATCATGCTGCCTTGAGTAGCCTTGGGAAGGACTTAAATGTGCTAATAGACTTTGAGAACATAGCCATTATGGAAAAGAACTAAGTAGCATCTGAGTGGGTGGATGAGAAGGATGTCCAAGGGAAGGTAGAAGGGTGTGGGATAGTTTGGTGATAGTCATGACCGCAGAAGACTATGGATGGAGTTCAGGTTTGAAGTAAACTGTTTGCAGTAAAGTTGGGAGAGTTTAAAGTTTGGACAAACTGATGGTAACATTTGGATGCACTAAGGGTAAGATTATTAAATTAATTGGTTGGTAATAGTGAGACAACTTGGTAAAACAGCAAAGTCATAGTGAAGTGGTTGGTGATTGGGAAGATTAAATGACGAGGATATTTTGTGTGGTAGAAAGGAGAAAAAGATGTCTTATAAATACAAGGGAGCACTCAGTCATCCCTTTGAAAGCTTAACTATCACTTTATTTAAAGAAGGATGGTAGGACATTATTGAGCCCAATCACCTGCAGAGTTCATGTCACTTTTATTTATGGAACAGTAGGATGTTAGAAATCTATACAGCATAGGAGGGCCTGGCATCTAGTAAGTGCATCTAAGTGTTGGCTGGGTATGAATCTAATAAGCTTTGTAAGGCTTAAGCATCAATGTCTGTTTGCATTGCAGTTGTCACCTGATTATTTCCCTACAGTGTCTTCACAAATTGGAAACTCAGTAAATATTTGTAGAATAAATAAATAATCTGGTAAGTTTAAGTTACTCACTTAAAAAGGCTTTTTTTTTTCTCTCCCTTAGTTTGAGGTGGTATCAGCATCCTTCAGAAGAAGAATTAAGAATCCTTGCAGGGAAACAGCAGAAAGGAAAGAGCAAAAAGGACAGGTGAGTCAGTTACCTTGATGAGCTTCTAACATTAGATATTTGTCATTTATGGAGATATAGTTTATGCTTTGATTAGAGGGATTTCAAGTCAGAACCCAAGCAAATTGCAGTAAAATAGCAATTTGAATATAAGCAAAAAAAAAAAAATCAGTAATTGTTTTACTCAAAGATTAACTTAACTATTCTTAAGTGGTTAATATATTTAACATCAGAACCCATGCATCTCAATAAGTGAAAACGGTATATAAATACAAGTGTTGAATGAGAGATGAAGTAATGGCTTAGTGATGAAGGATACTGGCTGTTCTTCCAGAGGTCCAGGGTTCAATCCCTGGCACCCACATGGCAGATCACAAACTGTCTGTAACTCCAGGTTAATTGGGTATAATGCCCTCTTCTGGCCCCCAAGAGCACAGCATACATGTGGAACACAGATTCTGGCAGAAACACAATAAAAAAAAATTTAAAAAGTATCAAATGAATTTCCCAAGTTTTTATAAAAGGACCAGGATTTTAATCTAGGTTAGTTTTAGTTACTTTTTTGTTTTCAAGCACTAAAACTTTTTTGATGGCCATTGTTACCTTGTTAAACAGTTGTGGAATTTAATTGTAATTGTAAATATTTGGATTTTTTTTCATGCCTTATAATCTGTTGTTTTCCTTCTTTTAGAATGGGTTTTATATAGCCCAGGCTGGTAGCAGAGGAAGACCTTGAATTTTTTTATCCTCTTGCTTCCAGTTCCCCATAGCAGCCATGTTATGGCATCCTAGGATCAAACTCAAGGTTTCGTGCAAGGCAGGCAGGCAGGCAGGCGTTCTTCAGCTGTGCTACACATGCCCAGCCCTTACAGGAATGTTTCAGGGTTGTAATTGCAGAAAGATGCAGTGGTAGTGTTCTTTTCTTACTAACAGCAGTAATCGTGGTGTGACTTACATGAAGTTGTCACTGAGATTCCTGCATTTTTATTATTCAAGAGTGGATATAATGTTGAAAATAATCTTAGTAAAACTGGGCTTTTTACTTATTCAGGTGACTATCCTTAAAACTTAAACTTAGAAGTGACACAGGTACATTTAAAGATCATTGCTGGTCTCCTCTGTAAGTCTTTGTAGGCACCTTCAACATTTGCCTTTTATGTCTCTGAATTTCTTACAAACTTTAATTTTAATATAGTCATTCATCTCTGACCTACATATAATTACAGCTGTGTTTGTATGTGTATGTGAGTATATCATTTCAAAGAGAATTTTACTTTCTCTTTAATCTTGTGCCTATGAAAAAGATATTAGATTGCTTTTAAATCTCAATAGAGAGTAGGAAAAAATGGGTGTAAAATACTAGCAGGCAAGATTTTGTTACTCTTTCTAGTTTGGGTAAGTCTTCCTCTGGTCAATTACACAGTAACATAATTTCAGTATTTTGTAGTGTCCTTTGAAAAACTGTTTTTTGAGTATCTGATCTCCTTTAGGAGATTAGACTGAAACTTAAAATCTCTTTTGCATTTAGTAGGATATTAGCACTTTGATAAATAAGTAATTAGTTTTTTGTGTTACTAATCTAATTTTTGCAGAAAATACAATGGTCACATTGAAAATAAACCACTAACCATTCCAAAAGATATTGACCTTCATCTAGAAACCAAGTCTGTTACAGAAGTGGATACTCTAGGTAAGAGAATTCCTGTAAGTGTTCTGCTTATACCAATCTGTGGCAGCAAGCACCCTTTGCTTATTATGACTATAATAAACAAACTTTTGTTTGTTTATGGGGTAAAATCTGTGTGCTTTCCTTTATTCTACAGAGCATGGAGTCTAACACATGTTTTTCTCCAAATGAACTTAACAGCTCAAAGTGACATTTTTCTTTTCTCTTTATATGGTATCATTTTCCCCAGTTTGGGAAAGCAGCATGCTTACTCAGCCTTCTTACATCTTCTCATTATTAGAGTATAGTCAGTGTTGTGATCATAGCTTCCAAAACTTATTCCCTACAATATATTTTAATAGTGTACTTTAAAATATATTTTGCATATTGAGGTATCTAAATTTTAATAATTCAGCTATTCTAATAGTGTTAGGTATTAAGAAGTTGAAAAAAATTATTCACAGATCATCTTTATCCATTGATTACATCAAAATAAATAATTTACTTTTTCTTCTCTGTTTCTATAATACTAAAACTATAATGATTTTAAGTTTACAAAGAATTTTATATGAAGCTAATTGAATCCTAAAGGGGAAAGATGTCTGATGGTACTCCTAACACTAGTTTTCAGACCTTATACATTCATATTACTTGAAGAGATCTTTAAAAATAAAGATTCCTTACTCTCTTTAAAAATCCGTTGGCTCTAACATAGGTTCTGGGAATTTAACTTCAAAAGTGCAACAAGTGATTTTAATTTATAATCAGAACCACTGGGTTACATGAATAGTGAGGAAATAACACATTAATCAATACTTTTTATTTAAAGAAATGCCATACTGCATATTCTAATCAGGGTTTCCCCTCCTCTAAACTCTCTAGGTCCTCCCATTTCTCCACCCTCTCAACTCCATGCTCACCTCTTCTTTAGAAAATAAAACAAAACAACAGCAAAAAAAAAAAAACAGAATTAAAAAAAGAAAAGTTACAAGAAACACACACATTCCATCACTAAGAACCACAAAAGTACAAAATCAGAAACCATAGTAAACAAGCAAAAGATAATTAAGACAAATACTCTGAAACAAAATAATTGACAATAATACCATTGAATTTGTTTTGTGTTAGCCATCTGTTGCTTGGCAAGAGGCTTATCCTTAAGTGTGGTTAATATACCCAATGAGACTCAATTGGCGAAAACTAATTTTTCCTTTGCAAGCCAGTATCCATTGGAGATAGCTTTTTCATTAGGAACAGATCCCCACATCCACTACCCTTTTTCAACATTGGGACCCCATCTGACTTAAATTTTTGCAGGTCTTTTACATGTTGCCATAATCTTTGTGAGCTCCTGTGTGCATCGGTGGCAGTCTTGTGCATCTGGATGACACTATTTCCTTGAAGTCATCCATCACATCTGACTCTACAGTCTTTCCTCCTCCTCTACCACAAAGCTTCCTGAACCCTGTAAGGAGGGATTTGATAGAGAGCAGCCAATAGCCTGAAATGTTTAGAGGTTTTCATGGGGCCCTTTTGACCAACAAGACATCTAGATATAACCCATTCCTGGCACTGAAGTTTTCACTTGGTGGCAAAAATGACTTGTTGGGGCATTGTTATTGGTGATACCAATTATATTTCGTTCATGCATGTATACATTGTTAGGAAGCTTCTATAGTTGTAGGCATTCCTATGAACCCTAAATTGGCCCTTAGTGTTATGTGTCTCTCCAAACATCCCCCTTACCCCTCTATTCCATCTTCCTCCCCTGTCTCTTCATAACTGTATATTTCATTTCACTTCCTTGGGAGGTACTCCCCACCCTGCTAGTCCCTTATCCTGTACCTAGTCTCTGTGGTTATATGGATTGTAATATGCTGATTGAAGGCTTCAAAGCTAACATCAACATATAAACAAATAGTACCTCCCTCTAGATGATTTTTCCTAGCTCTGTCCAGTTACCTGCAAATTTCATGACTTCAGGGTGTTTTAATTTAGTAGTTGGATAATATTTCATTGTGAAAGGATCCATCAGTTGCTGGGCATCAAGGTTGTTTCCTATTTCTGATTATTGCGAATAGAATAGCATTGAATATGGTTGAGCAAGTATCTTTAGAGTAAGATGTAGAATTCTTTGGGTATATGCTTAAGAGTGATATAACTGGATCTTGAGGTAGATTGATTCTCAGCTTCCTGACTGTGAGACTTAGTTCAGTAGTGACTGTGCAAGTTTGCACTTCCAACAGCTATGACTGGTGTTCTTCTTACCCCACATTTTTGACAGCATGAGCTGTTACTTAGACATTCTTACTGGTATAAGATGAAATCTCCAAATAATTTTAATTTTTATTTCCCTGATGATTAAGAATGTTGAAGATTTCTTTGTGGTTCTTCTTTCGAGGATTCTCTGTTTAAATCTCTACTACATTTTCAAATTGAGATATTTGTTTCTTGATGTCCAGTGTTTTTCTTTATATAATTTGTATAATAACCCTCTATTGCATGTATAGTTAGTAAAAATCTTTTCCCTTTTTATAGTCTGCCATTTTGTCTGAGTGATGGTGTCCTTTGCCATACAGAATCTTTTCAGTTTCATGAAGTTCCATTTATTGGTTTTTTTTTTTTTTTGTATATGTACTATTATTTTTCTGTTCAGAAAGCCTTTTCCTTTGCCAAGGTGTTCAAGACTATTCTCCACATTTTTTCCCCCCTATCAGATTCAGTGTACCTAGCCTTATATTGAAGGCCATGATCTATTTAAAGTTATGTTTTTGTGAAGGGTAATAAATAGGGATCTGTTTTTATTCTTCTATATGCTTTTATCCAATTTGACCAGCATCACTTATTGAAGATGCTGTCTTTTTTAACATTGTATATTACTGGCTTCTGTGTCAAAAATCAGGTGTCCATAGGTGTGGAGACTTAGTGTGGGTCTTCAGTTTGGTTCCATTGATCAGTGCATCTATTTTATAATAATACCATGATGGTTTTGTTACTTTAGTTCTGTAGTACACGTTGACATATAGGGTATGGTGATACTTCCAGCAGTTCCTTTAGTTTTCATATGAAACTAAAAATTTCCCTTTCAATTTCTATGAAGAATTGCATTGGAATTTTGATGAACATTGCATTCAATCCATAGATTAATTTTGGCCATTTTCCCTCTATTCCTGCCAGTCAGTGAGCATGGGATAGCTTTCCTTCTTCAATTTCTTTTTTGCTATCTTAAAATTTTTATTATACAAGTATTTCACTTACTTGGGTAGAGTTATCCTAAGTGTTTGTATTCTGTGTTTTTTCTTGAGGCTATTGTGAAAGGCTATTATTTCCTTGATTTCTCAGTTTGTCATTTGTATACTAATTTCTGTTAGTTATGTATCCTGCTGCTTTGTTTAAAGTGTTCATCAGTTATAGAAGTTTCCTGGTGGAATTTTTAGGGTCATTTTTGTATAAAATCATATAATCTGCCAATAATGATAACTTTGACTTCTTCCTTTTCTAATACCATTGATGGTCTTCATTTGTCTTTCTACTCTAGATAGAACTTCAATTACTATATATTGAATAAGTATGAAGAGAGTAGCACCTTTGTCTTTTTCTTGGTTTTACTGGAAAGTCTTTGAGTTTCCCTCATTTAGGTCGATGTCAGTAGTGTTTTGTTGTAAATGGCCTTTATGTTTTTGAGATATGACCTTAGTGTCTCTAGTATCTCTAGGACTTTTATCATGAAGGAGTGTTGGATTTTGTCAAAAGTCTTTTCTGCATCTAATGAGGTAATCATGTGGGATTTTGAACTTAATGATGCTTATTTGGTGAGTTATGCTTATCTCTGTACATATGTTGAATCATTCCTGGTCTCTGGAATGAAGTCTACTTAATCATAGTGTTTTTTATGTGTTCTTGGATTCAGTTTGCATGGATTTTATTGGATATTTTTTTTTTTTTACATCTGGGTTCATATCTTCAATTTCTACTTTGGGGAATAATTTGAGGAGTATCAGTGTTAATTCTTTGAAGATCTCTTAATATTCTGTGCTAAATTAATCTGGCCTTGGGCTTTTGTTGGTTGGTAGATTTCTAATTACTGCTTCTGTTTCACTAGTGATTATGGGTATGTTTAAATTGTTTATCTGATCCTGATTTCACTTTGTTAGGGTGTATAATGTATCCTTGGGGGGGGGATTGTTATTGTTGCTAAAGTGTAGATTTTTAAAAATCTGTCCTTATGATTCTCTGGATTTCCTAGGTATCTGTTGTGGTGGCCCCCTTTTCATCTGATTTTAATAATTTGGATAATCTCTCTCTCCCTTTTATTTAATTTGACTAAAGGCTTAAACTATCTTAACTGGCTTTCTCAGTCAACCCTTTGTTCCTTTGATTTTTCTTAGTTGTTTTTGTGTTGTTGATTTTAACCCTGCATTTGATTATTTTTTTCTGTCTACTATTTTGGGATGTTATTTTTCTTTGATTTAGAACTCTTGGGTGTACTGTTAAGATGCTCGTATGGGATCTCTCTAGTTTTTTATGTAGGCACTGTCTCTATGAACTTGTCACCCAGAACTGCTCTCATGCTATCTCGTTATAAATTAGGGTGTGTTGTGTTTTAATTTCCCTCTTAATTTTTGTCTTGGGACTCAATTTTTCACCCAGTACTGGGTTGGTCATTTTCCATGAGTCTGTAAGCTTTCTGCCCTTCCTGTTGCTGGTGTTTTCCAGCTTTAATCCATGATGGTCAGATAGGATAATGGGGTATTATGTCAGTTTTCATAGATCTGTTGAAACTTGGTTTGGTTAATCTTTTTAGAAAGTTCTGTGAGGTGTTGAGAAGAAGGTATATTCTTTTGTGTTTGGATGAAAAGTTCTGAAAATATGTTAGGTCCACTTGGTTTATAACATCATTTAGCTCCAGCATTTCTCTGTTTAGTTGTTGTCTGAATTACCTATCTACTGGTGAGAGTAGGGTGGTGAAGACAACCACTATCACTGTTTGAAGGTGGGAATGTAATTTTAGTTGTAGTTCTTTTATAAACTTGGATTCCATGCATAGTTATTAAGAATTCCAGTGTCTTCTTGGTAGATTCTTAATCATTCCCTATCTCTTAAGATTAGTTTTGGTTTGAGACCTATTTTTCTGTATATTAAAATGGTTAAACAATACTTCAGGTAATACACAAAGTATTATTTTGTAATTTGATTTTTCCTAGGACTAAGTCATACTAATTTCAACAAAACCATACCAGGTTTATCTAGCATCTTATATAAAATTATCTTATGATATGATATAAAGTAACATCAGAATCATTATCAGTTGAGGATTGATTAAGTTATATAAAAGTTCTAGGTATCTATAGGAAACCTATATCCCTCAGTACCAGCGAAGAGCTCTGTGAGTCAATCCCATAAGCTCCCTTAAACATTTAAGACTGACAACCTTTTTTTTTTCTTTTACTTTTATCTTCAAAACACCTAGTTATTTTGATCAGCAGTTATCACATTTGTTTTTATGAGTTCTGTATATGTGTTTAGTTGTATAAAAATACTGATTTCTATATATTGTTGTAGTTTTTATCAGCTAATTATTGAAAAATTACCAGCTATTTAGCCAAACACTGTGTTAATATTATACTCAGAGGTTTTAGGGTAGGTATCAGTACCAAGCCTCTTTTTTTAAACTCATTTATATAAAATTAAATAACAGGGAAGTTCTATTTTGTGTATTACAAAACCATTGAGAATTTGGCTGTTTTTATGCACTTAGGTGATGTGGCTTTTGCATAAAGTTTAACATATGATTTTATATACAGTTTTGAGAAGTACTTGCAAATGGTATGAGTTTAACAACTGGTTATTTAATATCAAGAACATTCTTGTTAAGCACAGCAGCAGTGACATCGTTTGTGTGTTGTTTTGTTGTTTCTTGTGTGTGTGTGTGTGTGTGTGTGTGTGTGTGTGTGTGTGTGTGTGTCTATGCAGATGGGTTTTTCTGGGCCTCTTTTCCTTTTTGTGGTACTCTTTCCAAATGCCTCATACAAACAAGCACTTTACAACTGAGCTCTCTACCCTCTGTGAGTTTCTTTTAGCTCCCAATTTTCTATTGAAGACATGTATGTGGTTATATTAAATACAAATAAAAGACATGATTATATGGGTTAATTATATGGCCAAGAATATCAGTTTTACTTTGCTTATGTATGTAATTGATAACTATCACACTCTGGAGGATATAAGACACACTATATTTTGTAAAAAGTTCAAATAAAATGAAGTACATAGAGCAATAGAATTACTTGTACTATCAGAGAATTTTATTTTGAATGTAAGTGCTGAATGATGGAACCATTTGTTGAAAAGCTGTGGTTTTATGTACAATCAGCACTGCATCAGTTTTGTTTTTTTTTCTAAAAGAGAATAAGAAGTGTTTATTCATTTACTGTTGTGTGCAGTAACTCACAAATCACTACTCTTCCATCAATGGTGAAGAGCAAAATTTAACTCTGAAATGATATGTAAACCTTGTGTATTTTAAACCAAATTGTATTCATTGAGGTTAAGGTTAACATAGACACACCAAAAAAAATGATTCACATAATTTTTGTAAAACTAAGCTGATTTGCATTTGTGTTTTAACAGCAATTTAAATAATTTATAGTAATCAGTCCAGGGTTTTCACTGCTTAATTTATGAACTATCAAAATGTAGTGTTAATTGGTAAAATTTGACTCTCTTGCATGTTTATATCTGAAAATTCTATAGTTCAAGTATGCAAGTTAAGTCTACGTACTTAGAGAGTTATATGGATAGACACTCATGAGCTTAACATTTAACTGACACTTTTCTTGCCCTTTATTTTTCAGCATTGCATTACTTTCCAGAATACCAGTGGCTGGTTGATTTCACAGTGGCTGCTACCGTTGTGTATTTGGTAACTGAAGTCTATTATAGTTTCATGAAGCCTACACAGGAAATGAATATCAGCCTAGTCTGGTGCCTCCTGGTTTTGTCTTTTGCAATGTATCCTTCAAACCATCATTAACATTGTGAACTTACTTGTTTTTTGTTTGTTTGTTTTTGTACTTAGAGCGTTAGACCTTGTGTTTAACTTAAAAAGATTTTGTCAGTTATTAGAGAATTTTCCTTTGTTGAATTCCTAAGATATGTCAAATTTATTCTTCAACAATTCCTTACATATACAATATAACTTAATCATATTGAATGAAAATGCTTTATGTAACTTCTTAAAATTTCAACATAGTTGGGTAATTTAAAAAATCCAATGTAGAGAAAGGTGCCACTCATTTCATTTCCTGTTTTTCCAAGTAAAGTCAGAAAGGCCAGCAGACATTCTTTAAGGGACCTTCTGTGCCTGGGATACAGGACAGCATTCCATCCAGGTGCTAACTTTAATATTGAAAAATTAGATATTATTATAATTTTTCCTTCTCTTCCATTACCCCCAATAGAGATAGCATTTTATTAAGTTTCAGTTTCACGGTGCTACCTATGAGGATATTGTTTGTGGCAAAACATTTTATTACCTTTCTTGAATAATTTCTTTTTATTTTATGGAAACAGCCTTCTCAGAGCGATGATACATCATTAGATCAGTACATCATTTCTGTCTTGTTTCCTACAGAACTATCCTTCTGGAGCCCTCATTTCTTTATAAACTAACAGTTGTGTTAGTGCATTACTTTATGTGTAGGCACGTGTGGGGAGAGAGCAGAGGATAGCTTGCAGGAGCCAGTTTTCCCTACCATCTTGCTCTCAAACAGAACACAGGTCCTCATGCTGAGTGTCTAGTAAGTTCTGCTTGACTGTCCATAAACTTTTAATTAGCTCTTATTCTGGAACATTAATTATTCAATGTTGCTGTGTTCCCAAGAAATTCCCTGTTTCCCTTTTTAGGTGCCTTGATCTCTTCCTTTGCTCACTTTCTTTTTGCATGAACTAAGTCTGCTTTGGTGTCTTTAGAAAAGGTGGTTTTTGAAGTTTTGTGTGCCTTAAGCTGTCTTTATTGATTGATAATTTGACTTGGTAGAAAATTCAAAAATAAATTTTCATCAGAATTCTGAAGTGTTGAATAACTCATGTTGTACCTTCTCCCACCCAAATACAGCACTCCTGGACCTTGTTTTCTTTGTTTTTGGTATTCTGAAATTTTGCTGTTAAGTCCTATATTTACCCTTAGATTAACATCAAAAAGTAGGCACTGTACTTTAGGAAAGACATGATCTTGTTCTTGTAAAGCTGCCAGTTTTGGAAATACATGTTCATGAGTTCTGGGAAGCTTTTTTGTAATTATTTGATGAGTTTCTCTTCATTTTGAACATTTTGGGGATGCTTATTGCGGAGGAAGTAGAGGCTCCTATGTTAGCATCTAGAATTGTCATCTGCATTTCATGTATATAATTTTAGGTTTCCTGGGAGATATTCTTAAGTTTCTCAACTGTTTTATTATGTTTCTTGTTTAGACTTTTCTACTAGTTTAAAATGTTCATGAACTCTTCGTTATTTTACCTCTTCTATGAATCTCTGCTTGTTTTATGACTACATTATTTTGTGTCTTACGATATTAAAGATACTTTGTGGAATGCTTCTTTCTCTGCTTTACTTATATTTAAAGCTTATATAGGAACATATATGCTTCTTATGCAGATTATTTTATGTGGTGTAGCCATTAGTATATTACTCCCAGAAACAAACATACATGTTTAGCTAGCTACTCACATATCTTGTCATTTTTCATTTTATTTCATATTGCTTAGTGTGATGGCAGCAATCATACACAATCTTTACTAATATACTAGCTCTAGTCTACTTAACTAGTGTTCTTATGAAAGGTACCAAACAATACCATCTCCCCACAGGAATATTGGGGTTTTCTGTAGACAGTATAGAAAGTATACAATCCAGGTCATTTTTTTTTTAAAGCTTTGACTCTCTGTGAAGAGGTTAGGGAAGAAGGAAATAGAATTGTACGTGTGACTTGAGTATGTGAGTTTTGTTTAGCACTGAGTGTGAGATAATAACCTATTGAAGTTATGCACATTCAAGAGACCAGCATTAAATGCCAAATAACTAGATTCACAACAAAGAAGAGAGTTCTGACAGCCTGTGTACGTTCTAGCTATACTGTTTTCAGCTGTAACTATATAAACTAAGTCTACTAGAAGTGACTTGTGTCTGGGATTTCTTTATTTCATTATTCTATATCTCTACTTATGAATCAAACTCGGGTTTGACTTCATGAGACACTAGATCTGCTAAATTGCAAGCACATATACATTAATTAATTCAGAAAGTCTCTGCAGTTGTTACTAATGAAATGAGATACATGTAACTTACTTAATCAGCTCAGTGAATAGTCATGAACCAATTGCTTTATTACCATAATCATTTTGTTTCCTTTCTTCCTTTGTTATATTGACATACTTACATATAGGACAGCAGAAATAACTTCTGTAGTATCTTGAAAAATACGAGAATAACATTGAGAATGCATGATACTAAATCTTCATTGTTGGAACTTAAAAATGTGCTGCCTCTTCATCAGTTTCTCCTCCCCCGACTCCTGCTGCCCGAGACAGAGTTTCTCTGTGTAACATCCCTGACTGTCCCAGAACTCATTCTGTAGACCAAGCTGGCTTAAAACTCAGAGATCCATCTGTCTCTGCCTCCCAAATGTTGTGATTAAAGGCATGCACCACACCTATGAGTGCACTTTTAAATTCCACACTAAGTCTTAGCTCTCTTTCTCTGTGGTTTGTAGCTCTGAGCACCATAGGTGACCCCTCCTTTATGTTTCAGTCCCATCTGTGCCAACTGCTACAGTGTAAGGAAGACAGCCACTTTAATTTTAATTTTTATGTCTATTGTAAATGAGATTTTCTTTTTTCAATGTGTTTGCCATTGGTATATAAGAGGGCTACTCATTCTTATGGGTTTTGTATCATCCCATTTTACTGAAAGTATTTATCCTGAAAACATTTTTGGCTGAGTTTTTAGAGTCTCATATAATATCTCCTGCAAAAAGGGTTCTTTTATCCTTTTATTATTATTATTTGTATCCCTTTTAGTTCCTTCTTTTGTTTTATTTGTCTTGCTAAGACTTCAAACTGTATTATATAAAAGTGGAAAGAGCGGACATCCTTACCTTATTCCGGATCTTAGGGTGAATGAGTTTAAGTTTTTCTGCATTTCATATGATGGTAGCAATAGGTTAATTGTATATAGCTTTTGTTATGTTGATATACGCTCCCTCCATCAATAGTTATTTCATGACTTTATCATGAAGTGATGCTGGATTTTGTCAAAAGTTTTCTGTAGAAGTGATTGTAATTTCTATGTTTTAATCTTAGCTACATGATGAATTACGTTTATCTGCAAATGTTGAACTATCCTTGTATTGCTAAAATTGGTTGGAGACTCTTTTTCTTGTCAGAGACATACTCTCTGAATATGTAATTACATCATTTCCCCATTTTCATTCCTTCAACCCATTCCTTCTATCCCATTCCCTCTCAAATTCATAGCCTATTTTCCTTTGGGTATTATTGGTGTGTATGTGTGTATAGAGAGATGCAGAGATACATTAGTACAGCCTTCTGTGTCTGTTTCCGTTCTTTGTATGTGTATGATTTCAGGGCTAACCACTTTGTATTAGATAATCAGAGGGCTCATGCTTTGGAGAGCCTGATTCTCCCTTTCTCAGTGGTCATTCATTGTCTGTAGTTCTTTGTCTAGGATTTGGACCCATGAGATTTTTTTTTTCTCCTTCCACATTAGTATTGTCATTGTTCAGATGTTATACAGACAGCCATTTGTAGGGACACAGCAGAAGTTCTGGTTCTCAACCCTTAGTCTACAATGTTCTCTGAGCCTTGGGTAACAGGAGATGTACTGTAGATGTATCAACTGGGGCTGAGTTTCCCAGAGTCTCGTGATCTCCACATTGTGTCCTGTTGGTTTTCTGTGATGATCTCTATTTGCTGTAAATAGAAGCTTCTTTCATGACGGATGAGAGCTGTATTTACCTGTAGTTATAAGCGTTAGTATTAGAATATAGATGCTGGTCTAGAAAAGTAGAAGGTAATGGATTCTCTTCTAAGATCTATGATTTCTCCAGCCCCAGGTAGTTGGCTGGGTTTCTAGTACCAGACATGATTTCCCTGCTGTTGAGTAAACCTTAAGTCCAATTAGGTAGCAGTTAGTTACTACCAAAATACAAATGTCACTATTGCACTTTAGGCTATCTTGACATGTTGCTGTGCTTCATAAGCATCACAGCTAGATCAGAATATTGATTGCTTTTCTCCCTTGTCAGTTTGCTTAGTACCTTCTGGTATTACATGCTATGGAAGCTAGACTGAAAAAAGGAAGTGTTCGTATTAGCTGCTCAGTTATCGAAGTCCTGTGTCTTAAGTGTGCAGTATCCTTCAACTTCTGAGACACAGCCAAAAGCAATAGGAACAGCAATAGTCTATATTGTTTTATGAGTCACTTAGACAGCCCTGACCAACAACTCAAAATGGGTTTCTCATCCCTGGTACTGGGGTTTCTGTTAGTCTATGCGTCTTGTGGGGAACATTATCAGTATACATTATATATATATATATATACATACACACACACATACATAAAGAAAAACATATCTATATGTATATATACTTTAATTTTAAGGTAAATATAAAATAATATGGTTCCCTGAGGCTTTATCAAAAAAACTTGTTATTGAACAGTCTTTTCTATAGCTGTAAGTAAAAGCATAATTGGTCAAATCTCCTTATGCACAAAAGTTGAGAATAATAATATTGGGTTATATGCATTGGTTTTGTGGAAGAGAAGCTAAAAAAATCATTTTTAAAATAACATGGAAATCTGCTTCTACCTATGAACCATTTTAATTGAAATATTATAATTTGGTTAATATTGATAGTACAAAATCATACCAAAATTAGGAATGCCACAGTATACTCTTCTCTGCTTATGAATGATTGAGTAGATAGTCAAAGTAAGAAAAGATTGACTACTGTGCTCAGTTAAGATTTATACTCATAGTAGGGATTTTAGGAGAACTGAAGGAGAAGCACCATAAAGTACTGCAGTGCAAAATATGTGTGTCAGTATTGCTCTTTAAAGTCTCTCTGTACTTTGAAGGGATTGTCAACTTTCCAGATTCAGAAGACCTGAAGATTTATTGTGTGCTCTAAAAATAATGTAACAGGATGTGCATATGTCTCAGTGGCTCATCACCTTCCTAGAAAGCAGAGGACCCTATCTATGTTGGAACCCTAGCATCATTTATCCTTAATTGATGGATTAATTAGAATAAAATGCAAAAA
Organism: Cricetiscus sungorus; assembly: GCA_030556225.1. Taxonomy (NCBI): domain Eukaryota; kingdom Metazoa; phylum Chordata; class Mammalia; order Rodentia; family Cricetidae; genus Cricetiscus; species Cricetiscus sungorus. Next base: position 45,674,452 of record JANBXA010000398.1, read on the forward strand.
AATAGCTTCAACTTTAGCATAGAGCTTGCTACCTTTAAAAAGTACAAGAATGCTTAGCTAAAGATCCCATCTTTTGTCTCTTAGCTGCCATATGTAACTATTAGGTGCTTTGTATAATTTATGGAGGCAGCTAGGTGAGTGCTAGGTGCCCAGGCTCTGGATTATGACTGCCTAGGTTAAATCTCAGTCATCTCTAATCTGCATAACTTTCAGGTCTTTACTTAACCCCCAGCTTGGGTTACTTTATATATGTCTTGTTTTGTTCATGGCTCACACTAAGTGACTGCTCATTATTTCTAGTGCATAACAAAACATTCCTATCAAAGTTGCTTGTGTGTAGATTTGTTCACTTGCTGCAATATTTTATGTGTTTGGCTTAGCCTTTCAAGAAGCATGAGTTATATACATAAGGTCTGAGTTCTAGGTTTGGATTTTGTTTGATTTGATCTTAATGAAATGAGTGAGTGTGTTATGTGGGGTTCAGGTAACATGATCTCTGCCCCTTTTTTTCATGCTACTATTATCATGAACCTATTAGCATAAAATTCTGTAGTTACCCACATTCAATTTGGGTCATGTATATATAAGAAATACATTCTGTAATTGCAACTTAATTTTAGTATACTTTTCCTTAGTGTTAAAACTATAAACTCATATTAGATTTCCTTTGTTTCTGTCCTATTTCCATTAAGGTTTTCATTACTTCCAAAGTACACCTGGCAGACAAATCAATAGAACGGAAGTGGATAATGTTTACGTCTTTTCATTTGCATCATATAAAGATGTTATGCGTAGCTCCCACAAGTTATTTGTGGTTTTTCCTGAACTTTTCCTTCTGCAGCAAAGTTCTATTTTCATTAACTACACACTATTTTAAAGTAGAAGATGGTGGTGAAAGGTCAGTTTGTGTCACCTTTGGATTTTTTTTCTTCGTTAAAGCAATGGCAGTTTTGATTGTAACCGAGAATTACCTGGAGTTTGGACTTGAAACAGGTAATACTTTTACACAACCTTAAAAATCAATTTTATTTGTCTGGTATAATTTTGATTTCAGTATTCAATTTAGTTTTATGTCTAATAAATACTTAAAATTGAGATTGTTTTATGTTCTAGGTAACCTTTATTAATCTTCAATGAGATCTTTATTATTGCTGTTTTAGCCAAGGTTTTTATTATTCTTTTCCCCGAAATACTTCAACCTCAGTTTTTTCTTAAAGTTAAATTAATTTATGTATTTAATGCTAAAGAATTAATTCAACTTTTATGCACTCATGGAATATACAAGTGTCAAAGGGACATTTAAGAGATTGTTCTTGCTAATAACTGGTTTTATTGCATGACAGCATAGTATTTCACACTAGTCACTAACAGAGCACAAAGATGTTCTGTTCTGTTCTGTTGTGGGAGGTCTGTATTTACCCTCAAAAGAATAATCTCTTTTTTTCCCACAGGGTTTACAAATTTTTCAGACAGTGCGATGCAGTTTCTTGAAAAGCAGGGTTTAGAATCTCAGTAAGTGTTTGAAAAGTTGAGCATTACTTAAATTTTCCATTTTTCATTCTTAAAGCACTTTTGGCTATAGTAAATATATATATTATAATTAAGTTGGTTTTAATCAGTAAAATAATTCCCAGTAATACTCACTTCTCTCCCTCCCTCATTGCAGCTTTGGAATCAAGCACAGGGACTAATGCATGCAAACAAGCCAGGGCTTCCCTGAGCCTACATCTCCAGCCCACAGTCATCACTTCTAGGGAAGCTTCCTACATTTGTGAAGTTAGAACTCCCATTAAGTTCTTAGCTGTGTTTGTTCTAATAACCCCACTGTTTCCAAAGATGAAAGCAGCTTATATCCAAGCCGTGTGCCATTTCAATATGCAGCTTGGATTGTTGGCTGTCTTTTAAGAAATACCCGCTTTAGCGTATTATTCACCAAGATCTATTATGAATAAGATCAATATTTTCATAGATATGTTCTTTGATGTACTGATATCATTGTGATTTGTAAATTAACTGAATGGGGGGAAATGGCTTCTTGGTAAGTTAACTAAAAATTAACAGCTTTTTTTAAAACTTTATTTTTAGGGGTCCTGTTTCAAAACTTACTTTCAAATTTTTCCTGGCTATTTTCTGTTCACTCATTGGGGCTTTTTTGACATTTCCTGGATTACGGCTGGCTCAAATGCATCTGGATGCCCTGAATTTGGCAACAGAAAAAATTACACAGTAAGCGGAAAATGTACATAAGCACATGCAGATAAATATATGTTTTCCATCTTAATTAAGGTATATTATTGTGATAAAATAATAAGTTATCTTATTAAAATAATATAAATACTTGATATCGCACCACTTCTTCTCAGCTATAAGTTTCTCTTTGAAATTTTAAGCCTATGTTAAAAATACATTTGTTGTTAAATGTGTTTCTACTTGAAAATACCAATTTTTATATTAATTCTTTTTAATTCTGAGATTTATGATATTTCAGTCTATATTGGAACTGAAGATCTTTGGAAATTTTTAAGTTTTATTTTAAAATACTTAAAATTTGTGTGTTCAAATATTTTGTTTTTAATTAAGATATTAAATGTTTTTAAACCTAAGAGTTATATTTGTAAGAAATGTTTTCATTAAGTTGTTGATCTGCGTAAGAAATGTTTTCATTAAGTTGTTGATCTGTGTGTCAGAGTATTTTTTTTTTTTTGAGATTGCAAATTAATACAGCAAATTAGTTTCAACCACCAAATTCTATTTTGATTCTGAATAGAGAAAGCATTAAACTTCTGCCTATGGTTCAAAGCCCTTTGCTGTTTTCTTTGTAGTTTTTTGGGAGTCGTTTTTTAGTGTTGTTTTAGGGGGGTGTTTGTTTATGAACAGAAAGGCGGGCTTGTGTATACTTTCGTTTAGATCCAGGTTCTTACCTTACCTGCAGTGCAAGCCCTTGAAACACTCCATTTTATAGCCACGTGTGTGTCATTAAGCTTCTCCAGTAGTCATAGTTTCTGCACTTACTGTTCTTTCAAACTCTAATCATAGTGATTCTCCTGCCCTTGCATTATTTGTCACCTCTGTTCTTTAATTTTCCCTTTCTCCTTGACTCCAGTTTTGTACATGTTTAGTGTGTGTTTACTTGTCTTAGTCCCCCACCCCCATTACACACTACTTCATCTCCTTTTTTTTTTTCCCCTCAGCATGCTTTTTACTATGTCCTGCTTTATTCCCACCACCCATCTCTCTAAAGGCTTCTTTTAAGACAAAACCTGGTCCCCCCACCCACCCTCCCTCTATACACAGACTGCAGTCCACTAACCCCAGTGTTATGATTTAAATAAGCTGAAAAGGATGGGTGGGGGGGGAGCCCTTCTCAAGCTACTGAAACCGCTGTGGGCTGCTCCTTGATTCTGGAGTGTTCCCTAGCAACACTGCATACCTAATACTGCTCTTTTATCCCTGCCCTCGATGGTTTACTAAGGCTGTGGGATGAAAGAACCACTTTATAAAACATAAAGCGTTTAGTGATGGTTGGAGACAGGGGTGGTACATCTATCTTTAGTAAAATGTGGCTGCTGCTTAAGTGTTTTCCCTTCGGGGATTTGGGACTTTGTTTTATTTCCAGGTTGCTATACCCTAATGCTATAGTACAGCGCTCTGCTTCGTTCTAGCAGTTGGGGCCAGCTAGTTGTGTTGTGGGTAACTTGAGTGGCAAGGGAGCAGCATTGTCTGCTTCTATAGCAAGGCACTGGGACTTGTATAGTAATAGGGATCCCAACTGCCTTTCCTTGTCACCTCACTGTTCCTGACTCAGCCCTGTGTCCTGTATATGATAATGTGTTAAACTGTGTGTGCTTAAGCCTGTGGTTAAACCCTGTCTGGCGCTTAATTGTATTTTTTGATTGTGAAATTAATTAATAATGAAATTAAACTATTATTTCTTGGTACTGAAAACAGTATATTGTAATAAAGCAGTCTGTCAAGTTTGCCTTTTTCTCCCTAAAACAAATTTTTTAGCAGCCATGTGTGTCTACAGGATAGAGATTGAGATACTAGTTAACAACAAGGTTCTAGCTGAATCCAGAAATCCCCTTTGCTGAATTAGGAGTGTAGCCTTGCTGTGAGTAAAGCAAGACTGACTGTGATGGCTCTTGTCTGTTATTGCAGTCCTTGTGAGCCTGAGAGTATCCTGGAGTAGAGGCCACGCTAGGCTGGGTAACAAGAGCTATTCCACAGAATTAAAAACAGGAAAAAAAAGATCGCCTTTTTCAGTATGACAAAGAAATTAATTTCAGCTGTGTTTGTAAGAGTCCAAGAAGAAATACAAATTTTGAGTCACATATAATTTTGATGTAATTTTAGCATTGTAAGTGATCATTTCATATTGCACGTTTCCTCAGTTATAAGTTGTTGTGTTTCATTTGCTGTATGCCTTCTGGTATCATGACTTTGCTAATCATTGTCATTTATTTATGAATAATGAGCAAGCATTTTGCTCAACTATGCTGAAAATTATCAGATGACTTGTGTATCTACCATAGGAATTACTGAATATAGGAAGTTAGAGAATCATTAAAATACCCGTTTGTTGAATCACGGATTTAATAAGGGATTGTCAAATGCATCTAGAGTAGAAGTAAACAAACCTCGATTTTAGTCTTAAGATATCCTTCTAGCCATTTATTTAACTTTCTACATCTACATGTTCTCAATTGAAAAACTAAGACAATAACTTCATTTCTTAAGGACTCCAATTAACAGTGAGTGACTAAAAATGTAATACGCAAGTTACACTTTACTAGCACATTTTGTTTCTGGATCTTTATGTTTATTTCTTGTATTCTTTCAGAACATTACTTCATATCAACTTCTTAGCACCTTTATTTATGGTTCTGCTCTGGGTAAAGCCAATCACCAAAGACTACATCATGAATCCACCACTGGGGAAAGAAAGTGTCCCTTTGTAAGTATGGAGACTTGAGCACTGAGTTGTGTTTCATTATAAATCAAAGCTGCTTTCCTAAATGCCACTTGACTATATTTTAGATAGGTTTGTTGTTTGTTCACTATTTTGAGACAGGGTCTGAATGTATATCCCTGGATGTCTCCTAGAACTCATCACTATGTAGACTAGTCTGGTCTTGAACTCACAGAGAGATCTGCCTGTCTCTGTCTCCTGACTATTAGAATTAAAGACATGTGCCACTACCATGCCTGGCTTATATCTAAGTATTTGTTTTAGTGTTTTGCTTTTTGGTTTTTTGTTTGTTTTGTTTTGTTTGATAAATTGAGGTACTTTGTTTATATGTTTATTTGTTGGCTTTTTAAGATAGATTTTCTCTGTTGTAGTACTGCCTGTCCTGAAAAATCACTTTGTAGACCAGGCTGGCCTCGAACTCAAAAAGATCCACCTGCCTCTGCCTCCCAAGTGCTGGGATTAAAGGCATGTACCGCCTCCGTCCAGCATGGCGTACTTTATTTCTTAATAATAATGACAGTGCTGAAAAGTTTTTGAAGTTAAAGTTGCACACCATCATGTAACCCATTTTTGATCTTCTTTTAAATGAATGCTAATAACTATAATATTAGCCTGTACACACCAATTGTCATCTTTTTTTTTGTTGTTGTTGTTATTTTGCAGCTCATGAGAGCTGTGTATAGTATAGTGCTTTTACTATTCTATTGTGAAATTTATGGAGGAAAAAGTAATATCAATGGAAATATAAGTGTTATTCATTTTCTTATCCATGGAAAGTTTTAACCTTTTGCTTCAGTCTGTTTTTTTGCATAAAAATATTTTTCAAATAAATTAGAGACATATTTTATACAATAAGTACTGTAATTTCCATCTCTAATAAATAAGTTTTGTCTGCAGCATACTTAGGAAAATTAAAAATAATGTCTTAACATTATGATTAATACTTGTTCAGATATCCCATTAGACAACTGTGTTTTAGCAGAATAAGTTGCCAAGGCTATAGAAGCAGTTTACTGAAAGACATTAATAGCCACTTTGTGTATTAGAAACAGTGTTGTGAAATTATGCTACAGTTCTTGAAAGGTTCAGACAGCTGGTTTGAACTCTAGCTTTGCCCCTCACTGAAACTGTCACTTGAGGCAGATTATTTAACTGGACTTTGCTCTGCTTCCCTATCTGCAGAATGATGTAGTATATACCTCACAGGGTTATTGCTAGAATTAGTGAAAGTATGCATGGAATGCAGTCTTTGAAAACCAGTGCTTGGTAATGTGCTCAGTGATATTCTTTTCCCTATTATCTTGTCAGAATTAAAATAGAAAAGCCTGACTAGTCATTGACTCCACAGAGTGTATTGGATAGTATGCATTCTTTTAAATTCTGTATATATTTGTTTGTCTTAAAGAAAAACAGTGAGACCATGATGATTTTTTTCCTACTAAATCTTCTTGAACTAGGAAAATACCCACTGAAGAGGTAATGCTTATCCTCCATATAACTAAACCAACTAGACCTCAACAGTGTTTTTAATTTGACAGATTACAAGTAAAATTAGAAAAAACTAGGAAACTAGCATTCCCATAAACCAGTTATGTTATATATCAATGATCTCAACATTTTATGTTGGTGTTCTGTATAGTAATTGTTTGTAGTTATTGTTCTTTTGGGGGGGGGCAGTTTCAAGACAGGGTTTCTCTGTAGTTTTGAATCCTGGCCTGGAACTTGCACTGTAGACCAGGCAGACTTCTAACTCACAGGGACCTGCCTGTCTCTGCCTGCCAAGTACTTAGATTAAAGGTGTGCACCACCACCACCCAATGCACTTACTGTTGTTATTGTCTGTATTAAGCAGCAGACTCAGAAATTAGTTTGGCTAAATAGTTGTTCAGCCATTTTGGAGGGAGCCAGACATGGTAGTGCATACCTAATAATCCTAGTTGTGGGTGCCTGAGACAGGAAGATGAGGAGATTAAGGCCAGGCTGGCCTACACCCGTCCCTTCCCCAGATGGTAGCAATGCCAAAATTTGTTTTCTATTTTGCTTATATACAGCAGCCTGGGGTCTTCTTGCTGAAACTTTGTCTCATCTTGGCTTCTGCCCTGTTTTATAAATAAGTCAGAATTATAACCCTAAGTATGCTCTATCTCACTCTTTTGTAGTTGTGAGTTAATAATTTAGTTTAAAATTTCTATTAAATTCCAATGTCCTTGTGGTAGATGATGAAATAATGACTGTCTAATGGTCAAAAAGGAGATGATGGCTATTTTTGTTACATAAACGTGTTGGTGTATAGAAAGGTATTTGTAGTCAGAAGCAGAAATTTGGTGTTATGCAATTTGGAAATGCGCATTAATTTTTGCATATATTCTGATACAGTATTGTAGAAGTAAAGTATGGGTATATATATGCAGCCTTTGTGTGTTTATAGCCTGAGAAGAAAAATCAGTAGTTATCATAAAGCCCATTATTACCTTGGAATCTGGGGAAAATCCCTTCTTTCCATCCTTTCTGGTTGGTTGATTCATTGGTTGGTTGGTTGATTGATTGATTGATTGATTGATTGATTGATTGATTGATTGATTGATTGAGGCAAGATCTTACTGCAGCCCCAGCTGGCTTGGAACTCACAGAGATCTGCCCTCACACACCTCATCTCATACCTGGGCCTCTTTTTCTCTTTTTGATAAATGTAGCTCAGGCTTCCCAGGGACTACTGTGTAAGGTTTGAGCTACCACACTTGGCTTTTGCCTATTTTTGATCTATTGTTTTAACCCAGCTCAGATTTCTTCTTGACATACCCCATCTGATCACATTATCAGATACTGAGTAATTCATACTAAGGTACGTTAGTACGAATTAGAAGATACTTAATAGCTGTTATACCAAATCCTGAACTTATAAAGTGAGTCACTCATTTTTGTTTTTATCCTAGTAACTTTATGTTTGTTCTCCTTGATGGCTGTGAAATAGCCATTTTCATTGTGCTACCAATCCATTCTTGTTCTACACTCCAGGGAACAAATTTCCAGACTTCCAGCTTCAAGGCTGCAGATACACTTACATCCTGTGTACTGTTACTTCTATGTGACTGCCTCATTTGTCTCTTATTGTAGTGAAAATGTATTGTTAAATATTATGTGTTTATGTTTTCTAGACGACAGTGCCTTCACATTGGAGTTTTATGTCCGTGTACATTCATAACCTTGAAAAAGGAAACAAAGGATATAGATTAGAAAGTTTTGTCTCATTCCCAATTGTGACAGTTAAAGAGAATCACACTTTGTTATCTTCCCTGCCTTTCCTTATCCCTTGCAGTTCAACAGCATGACATTCCATAGCACATATTCTGGGCCTCTAGTTCACTTCCCATATGTTGCTGTTGGACAAAGGGATGGTGTGGTAATAGGCATGTTTAGGGGAGAACTATTGTGAATTGTTATAGGATAATATTCTGATCTTTGCAGCCTGGAGAGATGGCTCAGTTGGTCAAATTGACAGCTTGTGTAAGCACAAGACCTGAGTTCAGGTCCCTGAAACCCACATAAAAAGCCAGGCCTGACAACCATACTCTCAAGACATCCTTCTAGAAATTAGACTACTAGGAAAAGCTTAAAATATTTTGGTGTTGAAGTCAGACTTTCTGATGTCCTTCAAGGTTTAAAGGTTTTATTGTTTTGTAAGAACTGTGATTTCTGCTTGAAAGGGATTACCTGTGAGTAATTTCAGGTAGTAACTGGACAGAGCTGGCTACTACTATAATCTGTAGCGTGAATCCCAAGGTATGTAGCATGACTGTTGATAAGCTCACACTGATGACCCAAATAAGAGCTGGAACTAAGAAAATGCTTCCTGAACTAGATGGTAGAATGGATAGAGGAAAAGGTTGTATGTGGAGGTGAGAGTATGTGCGTGTATATGTTCTGAGGAGTGGGTGCATGTGTGTGCGTGCATATGGAATGCTAGTGTCAACATCAGGTATCTTTCCAAGATAACAATCTGCTAGTATTTTTCTGGGACAGGGAGTCATTGAAGCTGATTGATTTGGTTGGACTATCTGGCTAATGAGCTTCAGGCATGCACCTGTCTCTGCTTCCCCCAGTCTCCTCTAATCTTGAGCTAAAAGATGTGCTAAAATCATAAACTCAGTTTGAGGCACTGCTTAGAACATAATAGGTTAATTAAGTGGCTTTTAGAGAAATCTGAGATATCTAATATCTTTGTAATATGTGAAGAATTTTTTTTTTTTAGTTTTCAGTGGTCCTAATTGGAAACTGAATAGTATATAAGTATATGAACAGGCAAAACTTATAGCAATTACAGATGAGTCATTGACTTGATTAGTTCCACCTTGATGACCTATGGTCCCCTTAGGGACTCTCTCATCTCTTAAGCATTGAGACTTACTATCTGGGTTGTAGCTTACATTTTTTCCATAGATATCGGTAGATATAAAGGGGGCTCTGTTGTGACTTGTGCTTTCATTATACTTTTATCTGCTTAATTAATTTGCACATATGAAGAAGCCATTAGGTAAGTTATTGGCAGAATGGAACTCTTTTTTTAGGGGGTCTACCAGTTCCTTGGGGAAGTACAGATTTTTCTGTATTCTACATTGTGAACTGCTGTGCTAGTATATTGTAGTCCCTGAGAGCACCGTATCGACTTTTTGATCTATAGAATGACAGAAGCCACATTCGATACTCTGCGACTCTGGTTAATAATCTTGTTATGTGCTTTGCGGTTGGCCATGATGCGAAGTCATCTGCAAGCATATTTAAACTTGGCCCAGAAATGTGTAGATCAAATGAAGAAAGAAGCAGGCCGAATAAGTACAGTTGAGCTACAGAAAATGGTAAGTTATGGAACAATCATAATGAAAACAAAATTGGCATACGCCATCTTATATCCTTACAGTAAACAGGTTACAGAAGCCATAAGCTGATATTTGTCAGAGATCTTACTGATTTTGATGGTGAACAAGGGTCTTCCTGCCTTTGGCTGTAAGTGTCAATATTGGTGGGTGCTACAAAGCTGTGGCTGAGCGGGGACCCATCTGATGATCAGAAAGGTATTATAATATATTGTCAGACCTCATGACTAGAAGGGTGGGAAATTTGGTGCCTCTGATCGTTCCTTTTAACATTCCTCCATGTGCTTCCATGTGAATGTTATATACTGAGCAGAGGTTTTTTGGTTATTTCAATACAGGGTTTCTCTCTATTGCTTTGGAGGTTGTCCTAGGTCTTTCTCTGTAGACCAGACTGGCCTTGAACTCACAGAGATCTGCCCTTAGGAGAGATTTTTAAAGAAGAAAAATGTGAATAATTATCACCATTATAGTTGGCCTATAATCTAGTCCTCTTTCCTTGTAGAATTCCTATAATTTAGGGCCCCTGAATTTTGTCATTTTGTTTCATATATTATCATGTCATTCAAAACTTGACCTCAAATGTGTTCATATAGAATGATGATTTAGTGTTTTTATTTATTTATAAGTTCATGATTATACATATCTTCCTGTCACAGTTATTTGCCTTGATATTTAAGTAGTTCTCCATAGAGATTTTAGTATTTTGTTTTACCTTTGAAATGTTTCCTTAAAAATTTTGTAGTTTTTCCAAGTTCTAAAATCTTATCTTTGGGTTGAGCCTTTCTGAAATCAGGGCACGTGTATAATGAAATGTAAATGAATAATATTTAGTTTTCTTCTCATGAAAGGATTATTTATAAGCATTTCAGTTGGATGATTTTATGAAAGTTTAATTCACTCGTAACATGTTGGCTGTATTAGATACTTAAGCATGTTGTTGGTTGCAGGTGGCTCGAGTCTTTTATTACCTTTGTGTCATTGCCCTGCAGTATGTGGCCCCTCTGGTAATGCTGCTTCATACAACTCTGCTTTTGAAAACACTAGGTAGGCATGCCATGGCAACTGAAAAATACCCATGCTTTCTACCTATAGTTAATTCCTTTTCTGTTACTAGCACAGAATCATGCACATCATGATATTGCTGCTGTGGTTATTGTAGCTTTAGGAGGAGTCAGGGAAAGTTGTATCTCTAGAAGTTGATTGGTCTTGATTTTAGAAGCCCAGGAGTATATGGTTTTCTTACTTTCTGATTGTAAGGGTTATTATTTTAATGTTACTTTCCAGAATTCTCACATAATGTGTATAAGCACTTGTTTAGACATTAAACAGTAGAAGTGAATTAAAGGTTTGTTAGTACCTAATATTATTACAAAGTCTTTGTAAACTTCGGTAGACTGGAGGATTGTGTAGAGAGTTTAATTTTAGACAACTTATGTAAAAAAGGTGAAGGATTTTCAGGGAATAAGGGGAGGTCTGAACTATCAGTTTCCTTATGTGGTAATGCCCAGGAACTGCCCATTGTGACCCTGTTTATCTTCTCTTAGATGGGCATCCTGCTATTGTGCAGTCTTGGAAGCACTAAGAAACGCTTAAGTATGATCTCAGTAGGCTCACCTAAGCATAGAGCTAATGATAAATATACATGTGCCCTAGAACCTGTGTTCCGTATCAGGCAGGTAGCTCAGTTACAGTGTGTGAGTCATATCCTGTGCAAGGTAGAAAAACTTAAGATGAAACCAGTTTGAAAGCCACTAGTAGTTGCTCACATTGATGTCATCCATAGTTTCTCAGAAAGACATTTGTTGTGATGCTGTGGAGGTAGAAGGGAGTTCTAGGAAGTGAATGAGTCTGTTGTCAGTAAAGACGATCAATTCATAGCTTAGGGATTTCCAGATTTCACTGCAGTGAATTGAGAGCCTTCTCAGACTTGGTTTTTAATAATTTTATTTAAAAAACCATTCTATAAAATGGTTCAATTAATTGTGTTCTCTTAACAAATAGAAAACTACTACTTTATTTTCAACATGAAATGATTTACTGTATCACTAAACTTGGTTTCTGATATGTGTGGGAGAATGTAAGGTTTTCTTCTGTTTGTTTGATTGTTTTATCAAGTTTGTGTCTTGAATATTCTAGGCAATCATTCCTGGGGGATTTATCCAGAAGCTGTCTCTCCCTTACCAATGAATAACCTCCCTTCCAACTCTGTCTCTGAACTACCATCAGCTGATGGGAAGATGAAGGTGACTGTTACACAAATCACCGTAGCACTGAGCAGCTTAAAAACCATCTTCACCCCCCTCCTTTTTCGGGGACTTCTGTCATTTTTGACATGGTGGATTGCAGCTTGCCTCTTTTCCACAAGCCTTTTTGGGCTTTTCTATCATCAGTATCTGACAGTGGCATGAATTTCAGTCAAAAATGGATGTCCAAGTCACACTTCAAATTCGAATAGTTGTGCCCTTGAAGGGTTGACAAAAGAAGAATGCAAATACAAAGGAGAAAAAGAATTATTGGAGTGTCTTGTTTTCAATGCTTCCTCTGTACTCTCAGGGTGAATCCATGTTGTGATATTTAAAAATCCCAGGAAAGGTTGTTACACTGTTACACTGTGGCATTGGAATTGTAACTCACTGTATTAAGTAATGGGAGAGAGCTATCTGCAGGGGTAATCCTTCTGATTGCCTTGGTTTACAGTGCACATCTCCAACAGACTCCCAGGACTCCAGTTATTCTTCATGGTGTTGTGGTACTGTTATTACTTAGTTGCTGCCTATAGAACAATCTTCAAAACTGAGCCATGCTCTAGGGGAGGGAAAGGCACTAAACTCACTTCTGTTGGTAATCTATTAGTCTTCAAACAAAATAATCCAACAGAAAGGAAGAGAATGCTACTGTATATTACAGTAAGAAAAGCTGCATAGTCATTTTAAATTGAATGGAGATATAAATGCCTAATGTCTACAAGTACTGCTACTTGAGAGTAGCAAATGTATTGTTTAAAATGTATGACACCAAGCTTGAAAGTTCTTTTCAAATGATTGGCTATTTGAACATTTGCAGTCTCACTGTTAGTTTTGGGTCTGCTGTATCTTATTTTTTTCGATTCTACATAGTTATGTTTAATCTAAAAATATTTATCAGTACTGATCAAATTTAAAAATTACTTTGTAATCCTGCTGACTATGTGTATGTATTGTGTTTATATTATATATTAAATATATAATATATTGAGGTTATAAAAGATGAAAATATTGAATCCTTATAATATTTTATGTTGCAGAATGTTAAAAAGTGATTTGAATAAGATGTATTTGTATCTAGAAATTTTGTTTGGAATGAGATTAAAATACATTTTTTAAATGTCAACAGAGCGTGATTTACTTGTGCATATATGATAGTACTTAAAATGTTATGATTAGGTGATTTCTCCCAAATTAAATTTCTTTTTCTTTTGGGAAGGCGGGTCGTTGCCTTTTATTAAACATAAATCCTTTTCCACCTCCTCTCCCATCCAGATCCACCGGTTTCTGTCTTTCATTAAAGAAGACTAGGCTTCTAGGAGACAATTAAACATAACAAAATAAGATATGTAGTAAGATAAAAATAAAAACCATCACATTGAAGTTGGACAAGCCAAGTCAACAGAAAAAAGAACGCCAAAAGCAAACAAGAATCAGAGAACTACTCACACACATAAAAGTGCTAAACTGAAAGCTGGAGTGTGTATAGGTGACCTGGAGCAGACCCGTTTAGGCCCTGGGCTTGCTGCTTCAGTCTCTGTGATTTCACCTGAGCCTTGCTCAGGAAGGGTCTTGTTCTCCTGGTGTCCTCTGTTCCCTTTGTCTCCCCAACACTGTCTGTTTCTTCTGTGGAGTTCCCTGACCTCTGAGAAGAAGACATCTTATTTTAAGCTATGTGTTTCAAGGTGCATGCCCCCCTCTTCCTCCCTCTCTCTCTCCAATCCCCTCTGCATAATGTGTGGCTATGGGTCTCTATATTTGTTCCCATCTGCTGTAGGAGGTAACCTCTCTGATGATGCCTGAATAAGGCACTGATCTATAACAAGTAATATGCAAATATAATCAAATGCATACCACATTTCTCTTTCTAGATCTGGATTACTTCAATCAGAATGACTTTTTCTAATTCCATCCATTTGCATGTTTTTTTAAAAATATAGTTGAGTAATACTGCATTGTATAAATGTACCATGGTGTTTATCCATTCATCTGTTAATGGACAACTAGACTGTTTCCAGTTTCTGAACAAGGTTGAGCAAGTGTATCCATGGTAGAATGAAACATCCTTTGGGTATAGATCAATCTTGAGGTAGATCAATTCCCACTTTTTTAAAGAGTCACCATACTGATTTCCAAAGTGTGAAAGTTTGCACTCCTACCAGCAATGGAAGCGCGTCTCTCTTGCTAAACATCCTCGCCAGCATGGCCTGTGACTTGTATAATTGATCTTAGCTATTCTGACAGGTGTCAGATGAGATCTCAGAGTCATTTTGATTTACATTGACCTGATGTTTAAGGATACTGAACATTCTTTGTTTCTTAGCCATTTGAGTTTCCTGTATTGAAAATTCTTTTTAGACCTAGTCCCCATTTTTTAGTTGGGTTATTTGGTTTTTTGATATCTTAGTTTCTTATTCCTCTATTAAGTGTGCAATTGGTGAAGATCTTTTCCCATTCTGTAGGCTGCTGCTTTGTCCTACTGACTGTACTTTTCCTTACACAAGCTTTTCAGTGTATTGAGGTCCCATTTACTGTTGACCTTAGTGCCTGTGCTATTGGTGTTTTGTTCAGGAAGTTGTCTTCTGTGCCAATACATTCAAGGCTCTTCCCCACTTTCTCTTCTATCAGGTTCAGTGTATCTGGTTTTGATTTGATTGATCAGTGTATCTATTTTTTTGCCATTACAGTGATTGGTTTTTTATTTCTGTAGCTTTGTAGTACAACTTGAGATCATGAATGGCGAGACCTCATACAGTTTTTGTTGCTGCTGTTCAAGATAGTTTTATCTATCCCAGAGGGTTTTGTACTTCCATATGGAGTTGAGATGTTCTTTCAAGATTTGTGAAGAATTGTGTTGAAATTTTGGTGAAGATTGCATTGAATATGTAGATTGTTTTTGGTAGGGTGGCTGTTTTTTTACTATGTTAATCCTACCAATCTGTGAACATGGAGCATCTTTCTATCTTTTAATCTCTTTAATTTCTTTCTTCAAAGACTTGAAATTTTTTATCAGACAAGTCTATCATTTGCTTGGTTAGAGTTACCCCAAGATATTTTTCATTGTTTGAGACTGTTGTAAAAGGTGTTGTTTCCTGATTTCTTTCCCAGTCCATTTGTTATTTGGATATAAGTGGGCTTCCAATTTTTCTGTGTCAATCTTATATCCAGCCACATCTCACTGAAAAGCTGTAAGAGTTCCCTGATGGAATTTTTAGGCTCACTTTGTAACTATCACATCATCTGCAAATAGTGAAGGGTTGATCTCTTTTTGCTGTTGTCTTACTGCTCTAGTAGAACTTTGAGCACTATATTGAATAGATATGGAGAGAGTGGATGACAGACAGCCTTGTCTTATTCCTGATTTTAGTGGAATTTCTTTGAGTTTCTTTCCTTTTAAGTTGATGTTGGATGTCAGCTTGCTGTATATTGCGGTTATTATGTTTAGGTTTGTTTCTTGTATTCCTGATCTCTCCAAGACTTTTACCATGAAGGGGTGTTGGATTTTGTTAATGGCTTTTTCTGCATCTAATGAGATTATCATGTTTTTTGTTTTTGTTTTTATGTTTTGTTTTTTTGGGGGGGTTATTCTTTCAGTGTGTTCACATGGTGGATTACATTTATTGCTTTTCATGCAATAAACTCGCTGTGATGAAGCCTTGATTATGGTGGATGATCATTTTGATGTGTTCTTGGATTAGGGTTGCAAGTTATTTCTGAGTATTTTTGCATCTATATTCGTAAGGGAAATTGCTCTGTAATTCTTTATTAGATCTTCATGTAGTTTTCATATCAGGGTAGCTGTGACCTCAAAAAGTGAATTGGGCAGTGGTCCTTCTGTTTCTATTTTGTGAAATAATTTTCAGAGCCATGGTCTTAACCCGTTGAAAGTCTGCTAGAATTCTGTGCAAAACCATGTAGCCCTGAGCTTTTCTGGTTTAAGCATGCTTAAATTTCTTCTCTGATCTTGATTTAACTTTGGCAAGTGATATTATTTCCATTTTGGTAGAGTACACTTTTGGATTATGTACTTAAGATTCTCTGGATTTTCATGGTGTCTGTTGTGTCCCCCTTTTCATTTCTGATTTTGTTAATTTGGATCTTTTTTTTTTGTCTTTTCTTTGTGGTTCTCAACCTTACTAATGTTGTGACCCTTTTCTACAGAGTCTGCAGCATGTCTTTCTTTCACCACCTGGCTAGTTGAGTCTCCACTGAGAGGTCAGGTGTAATTCTTGGACTTTCTCGCTTAGAACTTTTAATATTCTTTCTTGTTCTGTACAATTACTGTGTTGATTATTATGTGTCATGGAGACTTTCTTTTCTGGTCCATTTATTTGGCTATGTTGTGTGTGCTTTTACCTTTTTAGGCATCTCCTTATGTTAGAAAAATTTTCTTATATGATTTTGTTGAAAATATTTCCTGGGCTTATGAACTAGGTTTCTTCTTCCTCTATTCTCATGCTTAGATTTGGTCTTTTCATGGTGTCCCAGATTTCCTGGATATTTTGTATCAGATTTTTAAATTTAACATTTCCTTTGACTGGTGTGTTCATCTGTCATATCTTCAAAGCCTGAGATTCTCTCTTCCATCTCTTATATTCTGTTGGTTAAGCTTGTCTCTTTATTTCCTGTTCAAATTCCCCAAATTCTAGAGTTTTCAGTTTGTGGGTTTTTTTTGTTGTTGTTGTTGTTGTTGTTTCAATTTTCATATCTTGAAACAGTTTTATTCCTATAACTCTGTTTTCTGTTTTTCCTGTTTTCTTTAAGGGATTTAATCATTTTTCTCTTTTACAACCTCTATCATCTTCATACATATTTTATGGTCTTTTTTATTTTTGTACTTTATTTATTTATTTGGATTTCAGCTGTGTTGCAATATTCAGTGCCTGCTGTGGTAGGGTTGCTGGGCTCTAGTGGAGACATATTGTCCTTGCTATTACTGATTATGCTGATGTCTAGTCATACAGGATTAGGATGATTTTCGGTCTGGGTGATGATACCTGGTTTGTCTCTGTTGGTGATTGTTTTGTTTGTTTTTTTTTTTTGTTTTTTTTTTTTTTTTCTTTTTTTGCTTCCTCCCTGGACTAAGGAGAGTATGGTGAATGTGTGCTGCCTGGTAGAAAATTTTCCCTGGTCAGCGGCCAATGAATGCCTGCTGGTTTGGAGACTGGGATAATAGGATGAGTTGTGGGAAGGAAGGTTGTGGACAATGTTCTTTGTAATCCTTTGTGGATGGGGTCAGAGAGGGAAGGGAGAACACAACAGTTTCTCAGTTACAGAGCTGTAAAATTGGGACAGAAGAGGTGTGGATCTACCTCAGTCTACTTGTTTCTCTGGCTGGAGAGACCCTTGGGTTAGGATGGAGAGTGCCTGCTGGGGCTGGGAGCTGGAACAAAGCAATGAGTCGGGGAGGGAGATCAGAAGGGGAAGTCTGTGAGAGCCACAGAAGATAGGCACAGTGAGTGAGATGGGGACAGGGAAAGCTGCCAGAGGTGTTTTGCTGCAGAGTTGGGGAGGAGACTGGAGAACAGTGGGTTAAGAGACCTGTGGTCAGCCTTCCTGGTTTTCTGACAGGTATGGTCTGTTGGTGTTTCTTTCATTTTCAAAAGTTATATTCTCTTTGTAAGTTTACCTGTATTGTTTAAGCTTTGCTTAATAGTGCTTCTTTCAAACTTTTAGTGTCTGAAATTTAAAATAGTAATTTTACTTAGTGGGCCAGAAACGAGATAATCTGGCTTTAAATAAATCAAGTCAAACTCAATGAACGATTTAATCTGTAATAGGAATGACTATAAGAAATTAATAGGTTTGAGTTTTGTTTGGCTTTTTGTTGATTTTTTTGTTGAGTAAATGTTCATATAGTTGTCCTAGCAAATTGTCTACTGTGTTACAGTACTGTTACCCCTACTGAAAGCAGGTACTGCTTTGAAGCACTTTTTGCAGTTAATCTTAAAGCTTATGGTTCACAATCATTTGAATAATTTTAGGGCAGCAAATTCTTGTCTTTAATATAGCTCTAAATATTTTGGAAGCAGTTGATATTTTAAGACTAATGAGTTCCTTCTTAAGTCTAAAACTGATTAAAATGAATTTTGACTACAGTGTAATGAGACTTCATGTGTATTTCTAAAACGTTTCAAATGTATTTCTAGCTGTACCAGCATCACTGAAATAAGTATGAGCTTCCAAGATTATACCAGAGTTTGATTTATGTTGGATATGTAGGCTCTGAGATGCTAATCTTGGAGAGAATTGCACCTGGTGTTTGTATTTCCTCCTAAATATCAGCAACTTGTAAAAGTTACTGTTTTGTGTTTCACAGATTGCTGGGTGGCATCAGATAAAAGGCATATACTAAAGTTCTGTATAGAATAATGTGTACTTAATGCTTTGTTGGTTCTTTTATTTATAGAACTCTCCCTAAGTATACTATGGACTTGGGTAAAAGGTGCTCTTTTTAAAAGTAAATTATTTATTTTGGTTTTATTTGAACTCATATACTTAACTACCTTACCTATATGCAAAGAAATATGTTCTTTAATTGAAATTTCTTGTGCTTTATATAAACCAAATATTTTTTTTTCTTATTTTCAATTACTATTGTCCAAGACAGGGTTTTTCTGTGTAGTGCTGGCTGTCCTGGAACTCACTCTACAGAGGACAGTGGCTTCAAACTTCAGAGATCCACCTGCCTCTGCCCAAGTGCTAGAATTAAAGGCACACCTTCCTACCAAATTTTTGCATCTACCAATTATACTAGTACAGTTATTTGTGCTTTTTGTGTTAGACTCTAATTGTCAGAATATGTTTCAAAAGCCAAGTATTTTTTAAATCCATGTTTGACACATTAAGTAAGAACCCTTATATAACATTGCCTTACATGATTTGTAGAATTCATTTGACAATTTTTGGCCCTAATGCACTATAAAATTCACAGCTGTATGCTTCCTTCTATTAGCACATTTCTGAAATGAAAAGCATGTAATTTTATATGCATTTTATTACATTTCCTTCAAGTCCTAGTTGTTATGCATGGAGTGGCCAATGCATGCAAGCATAATGGGGCCATTGTCTTATTGTTTCTTCAATAAATATCATTGGTAAAAATACATCCATTTCTTCCTAGAGTCATGATTCAGAAGAGATAATCACCTATTGATGAAATTATTAGGTCCAGGAAGCAGGGAGTTGAATTCATTTTAAAATACATAATTGGAATATCACTGGATAGTTCCTTCTTTTCAATGGAAACTTTAAATTCTCAGTATCTGGAAGCATAAAATCTCAACATTCTCTGAATTTGTACACATTTTCTGAACCATCACATAATTGAAAATACTCTTGCGGTACATGACTTTATTCAGCAAAATAAGCTAAGTGATTTTTTAAATGTAGTTTATTCTGCATCTTCACAGAAATTCCAGTAGCTTGAAGTATCAGGTTGAAAGGCCTGTGGCTTATACAGTCTCACCCTCTACTCTTCTCCCTGTGTGCTGTGCTGCTTCCAAGCAACATAAACACTAACCAATGCCTAGAAAGCTGATGCCAACCTTTCATGAGAGCACCAAATGTTCTCACTCGTTTTTCCTTCCTATAGAAGAAAGACAAGGCACAACCTTTATGACTGCATTCTGTTTCTATTTTTAGTAGACAAGATACTTTTTGCATTTTGTATTTCTTCCATATAACACACATTTGGCAAAAGACAGTTTATTTCCTTGAATGAACTAACATGATTTTGCACAAATACAAATCTAATAAAAATAACTCATCCTAATTCTGTCTGTAATTAACTTTTTTTATGCATGCATGCACTGGGCCCTTAATTCCTACTAATTAAAACAGCTAAATTGTCTTGGAGAGAATCTAGTGAGGGTGGCAGAAAATAAACAGATGCATATGTCCCTTACAGGGTGTTGATGGGAGAAGTCATTCTGTAAATATGTTTCTCTTATTGGTTAATGAATAAAGCTCTGTTGGCCAATAGGAAAGGAAGATAGGAGGGACTAGGAGACAAGGAGGAAAGAGGAAGTAGTAGGGAGGAGTCACTGGAGAGAGCAGAACGCCAGCCCCTCTCTCTGGTAAGATGAGAGCACATGGAAATACTTAGATTAATAGAAATGGGTTAATATTTAAGACAGAGCTAGCCAATAAGAAACTAGTAACTGGCCAACAGAATTATATCTAATATAGTGTCTGTATTATTTGGGGCTGGCTTGGCGGTGGGACCAGACTGGCAGGGAAAACCTACTCATAACAGGGTGTGGTAAATATGAATGAAATCTGGTGAGTTCAGGGTAGGAGGGTAAATCATGGAAGGAAATGTGGAGTTGGAGATAAAGATTACATTTTAAGCAAGAGGAGTACGGAAAGCATCACTGAGGATCATTTCCCAGTACTTGAAGGACACGAGTGCAGAGAGGAACATAGATTGTTAGTATCATTGCTGTGGAGCACTCACTACAGGACAAACAACGTGAGTGCTGGGACTTTGCTTACTATGAGACTAATAAGTACTTAAATGCCTTAGTTTAATATATGCACAAAGTGTATTAAGTACCATAAAAATAGGGTGGTGGACAGTTCTAATAGAGAGCATCTGCAAGTTGGATCTTCAACACTATTTTTTTAATTTAAATTTGAAACAAAGTTGTTTTACATGTCAGTCCCTGTTCCCTCATCCTCTCATTCTCCCCTATCACCCCCACCAAACCCCAGCCCATCCCCTTTCTACTCCCCAGGAAGGGTGAGGCCTTCCATGGGGAGCCTTCAAAGTCTGTCATATCATCAGAGTTAGAGCCCAGGTCCTCCCCCCTGTGTCTAGGCTGAGAAAGTATCCCCCCATGTGGGATAGGCTCCCAAAGTCCATTCGTATACTAGGGATAAATACTGTCACATTATTTAGAGCACTGACTTAAAAAAAAAAAAAAAAAAAAAAAAAAAACACAAAGAAACTTTGGCCCTGAGAGAGCCAACTCTGTCCCTGACCAACTGAAACATGAAACCAACCAATCCCTGTGTAGAAAGCTAATCAATCACTGATTACCTTGACTCTGAACCCAGTGCCTGTGAAAGAAACACAGGATTTGAAAGCTGAGCCAATGAAAGATCTTCATTGGCCAGTGCAGAATAGAACTTGCTGAGACATTCCC
Organism: Cricetiscus sungorus; assembly: GCA_030556225.1. NCBI lineage: Eukaryota > Metazoa > Chordata > Mammalia > Rodentia > Cricetidae > Cricetiscus > Cricetiscus sungorus. Next base: position 45,695,684 of record JANBXA010000398.1, read on the forward strand.
TTAGAGCAAGGCTGTAGCAGAAAATGTAACAACTTCTTTCCATAGCTGGATGAGATTCCTGCATTTCTGCAGGTGCTTCTCCTTCAGCAGACTGTAGCCAAAGGGCTGAAGAAGTTAACTCCGCTAGGATGTTCTCTTAAGAGAACAGAGCAGAGCTCAGCTGTAAAGGCCCTCCAGAGCAGAGGAGCAGGATTGCTATATCTTGCAGGAAGACTACACCCCACCACACCCCAGCTTCAGGTAGCCTGGCCTCCTGACAAGTCAGGACACCTTTCCAGGGCTGAGCTATCCTATTACAGCTCTAGGTAGCCTGGCTTCCAGGTAAGTCAGGACACCTTTGCAGCCCCAGTGCTGTAACACTCATACACTTAATATTTTGGTGCCAAAACCTGGCACTCACATTCACAGGTTCCATTCCCAGCACCCACATGGAAGCTCCAGTTCTGGGGTATCCAATGCCTTTTCTGGCCTTCTCAAGCACCTCCATGCACGTGACACACATACATATACTTGAGCACACAAACATACACATAAACTTTTTTTTTAATTCAACAAGCCCAAAATGTATAGTAACAATGGGAATGAAAAGATTAAAAGATTGTTGCAGTTTGTGAAAGAAGTTAGTGTTTACTATTTCTTTAAAAATAAATACACATTAGAATCCTAAAATAATCAGTTTAAGCATTTATAATAAATGGAAGGCTAAAGTGAATAGTGTTCATTCACAGAATGAATGAATGAAAAGTTAAGAGTCAAAACAGTGTGAAACCATAAACAATGAAATGCATACAGCTCTATCAGTAGTGGATTAGTATATGTAAGCCACATGGCCTAAAATGAGGATTGCTTAATGAAAAGAAAAATGCACAACTATGATATAATGATAGAAGTTGAAGAAAAATAGAGAAGTTCATAATACCTCCAACACAGTTCGGTGGCAGAAAGAACTCACACACACACACACATACAACCTACAAAAAACACAGCCTAGATTCTGAGCCACCAATTTGTCCTGTATAGATCACCACATCAAATAGTGGTGTTATCTTTTAAGACTTCTTGGAACTTTGTGAACACATCTCTGTACTTGGTGATGTTAAGTAATTGAGTCACAGACACACAGATACTCTACACTTCTCTCATTTGTGGTTTCAAGATTTTATGACATATGTCTGGAGAGTAGCAGCAAAACTGCCTAGAGTAACAAAGAAACCTGATTGGGTGTAGGGGGGTGAAAAGGTGAGGGAAGGGGCCCAGGAGGGGAAATAAATCTCACCACACAATATATACAGGCATGAAATATCCTTGTGTAACATACTGTCTATAAGGAATAAATACAATGAAATTTCAAAACTCATCTGAAAGCATGAGGTAGCCCCCTGCCATTCTAGAGCTGTCTTTGGTCTTGAATGGCTCTGTGTTGTGTGGACCCCAGCTCCCTTTTGCAAAAAAAAAACCTCTAACCTGATTGGGCTCTGCTGGACTGTGGCTTGATACTACAGTTAGTAGTAGCACAATCAAGTGTTTATTTATTTTCCTTCCCAGTACCTTGCCACTTAATCAATTCTGTAAAATTTTGTTAATATATATGTTTGTGGATTTTAGTTTTGAAAAGTAAAGGAGTATATTTGATTTCCACTAATTTCCTTTTGGATTGAAGTAGAAGATGCTAATTACCTCCTGGTTTTAATTTGGAGTTGAAGAATATTTTTTTCCCATCACTATTCACAGACAGGCTTCCAGTTCACATCTTATTTTAAAAGATATGCCACTTGAAATCATTAGTTATCAGAGAAATGCCAATTAAAACTGCCAGGTATAACCAACAAATTAATGAAAAGTAAGAAGCCTGTCATCACTAAATGTTGAAAAATATACAAAGCAACAGAGACTATATGTTTTGGTACACATATAGTTGCTTAGGAAATGGCATTCCCACTCTAGAAGGTATCAGAGGTTTTTGGTTTTTGTTGGAGTATATTCATTACATGTGATCTGTATCATAGCTCAAGTATACCATGTACTTTGACTCTATCTACCCTTTCCCCATCCCCCCCTCCTGCTTCTCTTCCTGTGTCAAATAGGCAGAAAAGACCCTTGACAAAATTTAGCATCCTTTCATGATAAAAGTCCCAAAGAAGCTCATGACAGAAATCGCAAACTTCACCATCATAAACTGATAACCAACATTTTTTTCTGAATGCAGGAAATCTCAGGTCTTTTCTCAAAAATTAGAAGTAAGACAAGGATGTTTATTCTTTCCATTTTTGTTGAATGTAGTGCTTCAAGTCTGCACTAGAGCAATAAGACAAGAGAAATAGAGGAGAAGCAGCAAAGGAAGAAGTCAGGTCATCCCTGTGTGCACATCATAGGAACCTAAACCTAAGAAACCCTAAAGTCCTCAAAACTCTAGAGCTTGTAAACACTTCCCTGAAAATATATATCAAAATAAAAAATGAGTAGGGAGTGGCACTATTCGGGGGTGTAGCTTTGTTGGAGTGGGTTTGGCCTTGTTGGAGGAAGTGTGTCACAGTGAGGTCAAGCTTTGAGGTTTCTCAGGATACCATCCAGTGTGTCAGTCAACTTCCTGTTTCCTGCATGCCAATTGTATCCAGCACCACATCTGCTTGCAAGCTGCCATGCCTCCCCACCATGATCATAACGTAAGAAGTGAGTCACCTAAATTAAATGTTTTCTTTAGAAGAGTTGCCATGGAGTGAACTGAGGGAGGGGTGGGAATAGAGGTGGGAAGGGGCTAAGAGGAATGGAGTGAGGGAAGCAGAGGGAATCTGGGTGTAAAATAAGTAAACAAATAAGAGTTGCTATGGTCATGGCATCTTTCCACAGCAATGGAAACCCAAGACACTTATCTTGATAGACTTTAAATGAATGTGTGTATACATCAAGACTCAGTGGTCATTCATTTGTGTGTTTATTTCATTGAAGATGATACTCAAAAGGAAAACATCAAACAATAATGGGGAAAGAGCTCATATTTATTCCACTCTAATTAGTGGTATGCCTAGAATATATAAGGGGATGTTTACTCTATGGGTCCACCAAACGTTTGGATAGGTGTCTAGTACCATGAGTGATAAGTTGACAGATACTCATTTAACATGAGATTCTAATGGTACAATACAGTAGAAAAATACATATTTTTTTTCTGTAAAGCTGCAAGAAGTTATATTGCTTGAAGTATCCACAATAAAAATGAAAAAAAAAAATAACACGAATAGCCCTAACTCAGTAAATTTGACAATTTAGATAAGATGAACAAATTACTGAAGGAAAGGTAGCCTTCCAAAGCAGCTGCAGAAGATGAAATAAAAGATCTGAATAACAATTAAAAAAGATAAATTCATTATTTAAGAACTTTCCCAGAAAGAAAACTTCTGGCCTAAATTGCTTCAACAGTAAACTTTGCCTAAGAGTTGAAGAAGAAATAATAGATCTACTCACAGTCTTTGAGAGCACAGAGGGGATTATCTCCCCCCCTTCTTAAGGGAGGCGCAATGTGGTTACAAATGCACACAATGTTTCAAGCTGTTCAGAGACTTTCCTTTTTCTGAGTTGTTAAACCCATCAGTTTAAAGTTTTAAAACACATTGATTGCTCCTGAATGTGGTGTGGCTAATGACTTTGCTTTTAAAAGATGCCACTAAATCATCCTGTAACTGTAAGAACAAAGATCAGTAATTATTTTAAGCTTTTAATTGGCCGGTTGCTTACATGGGCTCATTTTAGCTTCTTTGTGTCATAAACCTAAAGCAATATGAGGCAGTGTGTGTCACAGCTGAAATACATGGAAGAGCAAAACTGCTCACCTCATGACCAGAAAGCAAAGGAGAATGAGAAAGGACCAAGATTCCATAACTCTTCTGTAGGTAATACCTCCTAGCTAATGGAGGCTTCATTGTCTCCCAATAGCACCACCCTGGGAGTCAAGCTCCAAATGCCTTAGTCTTAGGGATTCAACTACAGCAAATCCAAATTGTTTGTAGAGCTTTCTCATCCTCAAGGTGGGGGCCCAAAAAGTGGAACATGAATCCTAACTTCCTTACAAAACATACAGAATAAAGGAGTAACTGAGGTATTGATGCCAGGAAAAAAAAAAAAATGTCACTTTAGTTATAGCATGTACCCTTGGTGTGGTGTGATGAGAGCAGAGATTTACCTCTGGGATTTTCCTCCTAAACTCCGTAACACCAGCTTCATCATGAAGAAGAGGTTTGGGTTATTCTTCATCCCACTCAGTGGCTTAAGAGTTTGCACTTAATAGCATGGTTTGTTCTTCAGATCTTCAACTCTGTTCAGCTTTGTTGACTGCAACATACTTTCTCTTAGGCTGGTAGTTAGTATAAGTGGGACATCTGGACAAAGAGAGGAAGTAGGAGGAGATAATTGAGGTGCGGGGAGAAGCCAATGAGACATGGAGGGAATCAGGCATAGAATGAAAGAAAGTAAAATGCCACTCTAGGCAAAACATGGATTAATATAAGTGGGTTAATTTAATTTATAAGAACTAGTAGGACAAGCCTGAGCTAAGGCTGAGCTTTCATAATTAATACGAATCTGCGTTGTTATTTGGGTGCTGGCTGTACAGAGAAAGACCTGTTATAACCTTCATTGAGTAACTAATGGAAAAAGATGCAGAGACTCAATGCAAACATTAGGCTATGCACAGGGAATATTGCTGAAGAGAAGGAGGAAGGGTCATAGGAGCTAGGGGGGGTCAAAGACAACACAAGAAAACCCATAGAAACAACCAACCTGGACCACAGGAACTCACCAAGTCTGACTCAACAACCAAGGAGCCTACATGGGACTGACATAAGCCTTCTGCATATTTGTTCTATTTATGGGACTCCTAACAATGAAAGCAGGGGTTGTCCCTAATGCTTCGGCTGGATCTTAGGGACTGATTCATCATACTGGATTGCCTTGCCCAGCCTAAATACAGAGAGGCGCTTAGTCTTACTAGTCTTACTGCAACTTGATATGCTATGCTTTGTTGGTACCAATGGGAGATCTGGGGGGGGGGGCATTGAGGAGAGGGAAGGAAATGGGAGGAGAGGAACATTTCATTGTGGTGGCTCAATTACAGTCTCAGAGATTCAGTCCATCATCATGGTGTGGAACACAGCAGCGGACAGGCAAACATGGTGCTGGCTACATCTTGATCAGAAGGCAACAGGAAGTAGATTGTGGTACTAGGCATGGCTTAGGCATAGATGATAACTCAAAGCCCATCCCCACAGTGACACACTTCCTCCAACAAGGCCACACCTACTCCAACAAAGCCACATCTCCTAATAGTGCCAGTCCCTCTGAGCTTATGGAGGCCAATTACATTCAAACTATAGCAGAGAGTAATCTAAAGTATACATTTAGGCAGTAAAATGTATCCATGCAGGGTTCCTTAGATAATACAAATGTACCATCCTGGATGAGATCCAAATAAGGGAAGCTAGGTTCCAGGCACATGTAGTTCTCTACTATGTTTACTTTTTTCTGTGTCTAAGCAACAACTCTAAAATAATCTATCTAGAAGTTGATTAGGTTTTATGTACAGTTAGACTCCAGGAATGCAGGTAATGCAAAAACAAGCTCTCAGTTGATTTCTTGAGTATAATGACATTTGTTCTTTTGGATCAAGATAAGGACTACAGGACAATTTAGTTTTCATGAAGCTATATAGATGTGATTTAAAGGGACAGTCTTTGTTCTGAGATTACAGTTCTGATGTTAAGATGTCTTTTTCCCCAGTGCTAAGCCTCACACTTGCATACTAGGTGTCACTCTACCACTGAGCCAACTCTAGCCCCATAAAGAAACTATTTTTTTTTTAAATATTGCTAATGATAGTTTTAATCCTCCTATAAAAGCTTGACTAGTGGTCCCTGAAAACAGGAAGTGGGTTAGTCACATTCCTTAGCAGCAATTCTCAACAACTTTCAGAAATGGATACTTCTGCCAGGGAGAATAAAAACACAATTACTTGATTCTGGCGCAAAAATAGACAGGTAGAGCAACGGAATCAAGGTGGCAATCTCGATATTAACCCACAGACCTATGAACACCTGATTTTCTGACAAATAAGCTAAAACATACAATGGAAAAAAGTATCTTCAACAAATGGTGCTGGCATAACTGGATGCTAACTGGATTGATGGCTTAGAGTTTAAGATCAGGAGCTGAAGAGGGTTCAAGTTCCCTTGCCAGCACCCACATCAGATGTCTCACTAACCCTTCCTTGTAAATCTGGTTCCAGGGAATCTAATACCCTCTTCTGATCTCTAAGGTACCAGCCATACATATGGTATACACAGTCATACATTCAGGAAAACACTCATGTACATAAAGTAAAGTAAATGAATCTTCTTGTAAACAGCTCCCAAGGAAGAGAAACAATGGTGTACAGACAGAATAACACTGTATTTGTACTGAATGTTATTCTTTTGCTAGGGATCAAAACACTGGATCTCAGACATTCTGGGCAAGCACTCTACCACTACATACAGTCCGTGCTTGTCAGTTTCATTCTTATTCTATTGATTTGCTTCTATGTCTACACAGAAAGAAATATTAAATATTTCTCCTGTAGTGTCATGATCCCCTGGTTATAACTAATATCAATACAAGTAATTAAAAAAAATAAAAGTTTGTGTAAGAGTTGAAAATTCAAGCTAGGGAATACATTTTTTAATTTAAAATTTTTTCACATCAATCTCAGTTCCCCCTCCCTCCCCTTCTTCCACCTTCCCCTCACTTTCCTCCTTCTTACCCCCCATCCAGTTCTCATAGGGGGTAAGGCCTTCCTAGGGGAGTCAACAAAGTCTGGCATACCAAGTTGAGGTAGGACCACAACACTCCCCCATGTGCCATAGCTGAGCAAGGTAGTCCATCATAGGGAATGGGCTCCAAAAAGCGGTTCATGCCCCTGGGATAGGTCCCAGTGCCACTGCCTGGGGTCTCTCCAATATATCAAGTTAAATAACTGTTGCCACATTCATAGGGTCTAGTTCCGTCCCATTCTGGTTCAGCCCATAGCCCATTAGCTCCCACTAGCTTGTGTCAGCTGTCTCTGTGGTTTTCCCCATCATGGTCTTGATCCCTCCGCCTCCTTGTTCATATGATCCCTCCTCTCTCTAGTTAAGGGAACTTCAGGAGCTCAGCCCCATGCTTGGCTGTGGGCCATTGCATCTGCTTCCATTACTTACTGGGTGTACATTCTATGACAATTAGGGTGGTCACTCACCTGATTGAGGGGAAGGCCAGTTCAAACACCCTCTTCATTATTGCTAGGAGTCTTAGCTGAGTTCATCCTTATGGATTCCTGTGAACTTGTCTAGCACCAGGTTTCTCCCTAACCCCATGATGGCTCCCTTTTTCAGGATATCGCTTTAATTGCTCTTCCCCTCCGTCCCTCAATTCAGTCTTCTTGTTCCCATGTCCCATTCTCCCTTTCTGTCCCCCCTCCCAATTAACTCAGGAGATTTTAACTATTTTCCCTTCCTGGGGCCCTCCATGTGTGTCTCTCTTAGGGTCCTCTTTTTACCTAGCTTCTCTGGGGTTGTGGATTGTAGCCTGGTTATCCTTTGCTTTACATCAAATATCTACTTTTGAGTGAATACATACCATGTTTGTCCTTCTGGGTCTGTGTTACCTCATTCAGGGTGTTTTTTTGTTGTTGTCCCCCCCCCTTTTTTCTAGTTCTATTCATCTACCCGCAAATGTCAAGATGTCATTGTTTTTTACTGCTGAGTAATACTCCATTGTGTAAATGTACCATATTTTCTTTATCTATTCTAGATGCCCATGCTGATGGGCATCTAAGTTGTTGCCAGGTTGTGGTGACTACAAATAATGCTGCTATGAACATAGTTGAGCAAATGTCCTTGTAGTATGATTGTGCATCCTTTGGGTATATGCCTGAGAATGATAGTGCTGAGTCTTGAGGTAGATTGATTACCAGTTTTCTGAGAAAATGTCATACTGATTTCCAACACAACTATAAACACTGAAACTTCCAGTGGTGATCTGTCTGCATGAAACACTGGTACAATATCAGCACAAATGTTGTGGGGGTAACCACTATCTGATGGTCTTTAAGGCCCACCCAGAGATGGAAGCCATCCCTGACACAGGTTGAGGCCTAGATCCTGGGAATCTGTCTGGTCACTGATGGCAACATGATCCATAGACATCAATTCAGACCCTGGCTGTGGTAGGCCACAAACCCAGATGTGGTCATAGGCATCAGGCTGGGCTCTGATATCAACATGGTCTCAGGTGGCAGTCCAGGCCATTCAGATTGGTGTGGCCCCCTGAAGCAGCATAGCTCTTGGATACCAACATGGCCCTAGATGTTGGCCAAAACCCCTGGCATTGGCATGACCTTCTGTGGCATCAGGAGTGTGGTATGAATGTATGTGGCTCCTGTAATCTCATAGGGAGCTGTAGTATTAGGAGATGTAGTTTTGTTGGCGTAGGTAGGTATGGCCTTTTTAGAGGAAGTGCATCATTGTGAGGGTGGTCTTTTAGGTTCCTATGTTCAGGGTACTGCCCAGTGAGTCTATTGACTTCCTGTTGCCTGCAAGATGTAGCACTTTCAGCTCCCATACCATGACTGCCCACATGCTGCCCTGCTCCCCTCCGTAATGATAATGGACCAAACCTCTGAAACTGTAAGTGAGCCTCCCCAATTAAATGTTTTCTTTATGAGTGTTGCTGTAGTCACAGTGTTTCTTCACAGCAATAGAACCCTAATTAAGACAAGGAGCTACAGACGTCAACACACACTCTAGCTGAAGGCACCTTCCATCTTGTCAAGTATATGAGGAGCAATATTGTGCCAACCAGTGAGAGCTGCAAGTGAGAGCAGAAACAATGTGTTTCCATACAGCCTCAACTTTGGAAGACCACTTCTATTTTTATATGTGCTTTTAAGTACTTTTAGTTTGTAAAAATAATTTACATATATGAGTGTTTTGTCTGCATGCATGCATGTACCCGGTGCCCGTGGAGACCAGTGAAAGACACTGCAACTGGAATTACAGACAGTTGTAAGCTGGAGCTGGAAACCAAAGTTGGGTCCTCTGTAAGAACAGAAAGTGCTCTTAACTGCAGAGCATCTCTGGAGCCCTATAAATTGTACTTAAATTGTGCCCAAAATGGATATAGAATGCTTTTATTAGAATACTTTCAGATACCTGGAAATGGAAGACAGTTATTAAACAAGTTATCCATGAGACTTTCATTGAACAGCAAGTGCTTGGTTTTATTTATGTGTTTTTGGTTGTGAACAAGAGTTGATATGATGCATTAGCTAAAAGAATCTAAGCTGAGTAAATTCACTCGATAATTTAAAGACAAAGGAAAAATAGGATGCTGTGAGCGACACAGTACTTCTGTTCCAGTCAGAAAGAAAGCAAACTCCTGCAGCTGCACACTCCTCTTCTGTCCCCAGCACTGATTTTGTCAGGAATATTTTTTAAGACCTACATTAGTAGTATTTGTACCTTTAGATGGCTTCCTTTAGATTGTACATGATCCTGGACAGATATGTATGTACATTCAAGTGACACCCATGTGCATTCACAGAGAGAGGGGTGGGGCAGAAAGGCAGAGACATAGAAAGATTGAGCAAGATACACCTTACTTTGAGATAATCAAAAAAAAAAAAATATATACGCTTGTTCAACTCAGAACTTTCTGGAATTTGATTACTTAATATGGCTGAAAAATGTAGATTTTATGTGTTTGTAGCCTTATGACCAGTTTTTTTGTTGTTGTTTTGCTTGTTTGGGTTTTTTGGTTTTGTTTTGTTTTGCACTCGATAAACAACAAATACCAAGAGAGAAAGATAGAGAGAAAGCTAGAAAATTTTCATCCCTAATATTGAAGAAGTTGATTACTGTCATTTTGATGATGTGCCTTTTGTACATTTGCAGTGGCTAGGAAAAGACTTTAGAGTTTGGAGCATGAGCACTTTAAAGTGATTCAAAGTTATCCAAGAGCCACACATTTTATAAAGTGCTTCAATTTGTGACAGACTAGAACAGCAGCAGAGAGCCTCAACAGAGCTTTTAGGTCTATGCACAGCCTACAGATGCTCTCATAATCTCCCCAGCCAGATTCATTTGCCTCTGCCAAATTCACCCTCTAGTTCCTTTAATTAAGGTGAAAGTACCTAGATGTTTGTAAATATCTAGGCATTTTGTTTTTAGTTAAGGAAAATCTAGAGCCATGAACTGAAATTGTGAAAACTTCACAAACTAATCAGTAATTGTATTAACCCTTGCTACCTGAGCAATCAACCACAAATAGGGAATTTTAATATTGAGCTAATTGTATCTTTTAATCTATGCCCCAAACCAAGCATATGCAGTGTGAAACTTTTCTACTCTGCCATAAGAAATGATTTTATATGACATTGTGGATATATCTTTGCGTCTATTTAAACTGTTCATATAATAGATTGAGAGGAAAAAACAAAGTTCTGTTGTCAGTGATTTATAAAGGGACTGTTTCATAAAAGCTTGTTACTCGAGTTCCTGTTTACATTAAGTGCAGTGAGTGGGTACAGACATTTCACATGCTGGATTGTACTTTGACTTAAGTCCTTCATAAGTTGCAAACCTCTTACCTCCCCCGTCCTACTTACCCAAATTCTATCTCTTAATTTTCTACTGGATACTCAGTAATTTTGGTTTAATGCACTCGTTTGGTTTTTGAATGCAGATTATTGCTCACACCTTAGGTGACCCATATGACACTCAAGTGCCATAAATGCTTATTCTTAGTTCATCTTCATGCATTGCATTTCTACCTCTTACATATCAGTTGCTGAACCTTGTCAGGATGTGTGTTCATTCAGCATCTACTAGCCATGTGTTTTCCATTAACCACAATGTGCAACGATTTTGCCAGGCACTGGGGGTGCAATGATGAGAAGTGGAAATGGGACCTGTGAAGTTGACCTACAGGTGAATATATGAGTCAGCTAAAGAACACATGCCATTTGCATTGTTAATATATGATGCTTTGCGCATTGTATGACACTGGTGATACCGTTGAGGAAGAATGAAGACCCCCATTTTTGTTGTAAGCAAACTGACAGCTACTATTAGATTGCTACTTGTAGGCCTGAATGATTGTGGCTCAATGAGGATTTCCTAGTTTCTTAAGTTGCTTTTGAAAAGATGAGAGATGTAAATACATTAAAATAAACTTGAAATTTTTCCTCTAGGCTTTCAGCACTAAATGCAGGGCCCTAGGAAATGTGAAACATTTCATTTCCTATCATAAAAAAATAAATTTGAAAATTGTGTGAGATCACTAAAACAACCAAAGACTAACTTAGAACAAAATGAACATATCCAAGTTACACAGTAAATTAATTGAGGCTCATGACTGGTTACCATTTTTAATTGAAATCAATTAAAGGTGTTGTACTAAATAAGAGAAAGCTATATTTAATGTTTTAAAAACTTTAAAACAGATTTCTGCTTAAATATGGTTCAATAGGACTTTCCTAAAACACGAATAAATTATCAAAAACCATATCCACACTGAAAAGTGATAAAAGCAAGAGAGAGACTTTGCAAAGTTCTCAAAGTTATAAAGACAGTGTATGAGGGGCTTGAGGCAGAGCTCAGCAGGTAAGTGCTTGCACTTGCAGAGGACCTGAGTTCAGTTCCCAGCATCCACAGGAGACCACTCACCAACACCTGCAACTGCAGCTCTCCTCTGCAGATTCAGATAACCTGTTCTCTCTTCCAAGAGCTGTTCACTAACAATACCCCTCCCACACACATCATAAAACAAAATAAAATAAAAAATTGAAAATGGATGCAAGAGTGGCAATGGGTGAATGAGGGCTGAGGCAACTTCTCTGTAGAGCTCATCCAGAGATGGCCACAGTGGGTGAAGTGTGCTACATAGAACATGCCAAGGCTCACAGCTCAGGCTAGAGAAAGTTGGTGCCCTGCATATTTTCATTCCCTTGGTAATTCACTCCCTTCCACAACCATGTGTTCCGTGTTCTGGGAGGTGTAAGTCATTACCAACCAAGTGCTCTTTGTCTGGTACAAGGCAGGCAAAGCAAGGTGCCCAAATTGGTGTTGGAGCTTCTTGTGTGAATACTATATAAGAACCAGTTTGGTACCTGGAATTCCATCTATGTAGACTTAGTCTCTTACGACATGTTAACATAAAGTTAAGAGTGTGGATAAAACGAGCCAAAACTCCTGTCAATGAATGGATGAGGATCTTTAGCAATTTACTGAAGGAAAACAAAGATGCATGTGTGAGTGAGTGAAAGTGTGTTTGCTGTGTGTGTGTGTGTGTGTGAGAGAGAGAGAGAGAGAGAGAGAGAGAGAGAGAGAGAGAGAGAGGCGGAGGGGGGGAGGTAAAGTTTCAAAACCACTGTTCAGTGCCAGCGTGTTAGCTGCAAATGTGATTTTCTGTAGCATTCCACCCTCTCCTTTGAGATTTTCAGGACCAGAAATCCACTATCCTTGTGCCTGCTTGTATAAGAAAAGAAAAATAAGGGCTTGATAAAAGTGCCATGTCTGCTGGCATAGTTTAATCACTTAATGCCTTGTTCCAATTGAAGCCATTACCTGATCTTATTCACACCATGGAGCGCCTCCCTACATTTGATCTGTCGGTGGCTTGTGTAGTCACTGATATTTCCAAGGGAAGTCTTTTGATTATCGAAATGGAAATTAATTTCATAGACTTGGGACTTGAATTGGGAAAAAGAGTTCATTGTCACCTGTGGCTGAATCCTGAAAGTGTTACTTAAGGTAAATAAGCTTGGCCTGCAAGCCTGACAGACCTTGGTGAGGGCTGTGCCTGGGGGACAGAGGTGGTTAGAGACTAGGAAACAGAAAAGATTCTGTTACTGGAGAAAAAGACAACCTCAAGGACATTATCAGAGAGCATATTCTCAATATAATTCTTGATTCTTATAATTGTCGAGGTGAACCAGCTGTCTCCTAAAGAAAGTTATAAAATTACCAAAGGGACCGATGCACCAACTTCAACAGCTGATGGGAAAATTCAAGCTCTTTTTAGATTCATGGAATTCTTATAGATAACACCATTCCTGAGAACTTCATTTCCTCCAACTAAAAGTAGCACCATTGGAGAAGTTCACATAGCATTTGGTGCCCTTAAATTATTTTAAGAGACAACCTTTTTGTCTGTGCAAAGGAAAAGCGATGTCAAGGAACACCACCAGTCATGAAGAAGTGAAACCCGAAGCGTGGCCTTCTTGCCTAAATTGGGGGCTCATGATCGTTGCTCTGAAAACAACTGCCTGACTGCAGACCTTATTGACTCATCACAGAACACAACCCTGTGGATTGTTTGCACTAGGTGGCATTCGGACCTTGTCTGATTATTTCATAGATGAAATGACACATAGGGATAAGGTATACCTCAAGGTCACTAGATGTTTGGAAGAGGACTTGGGATTCCAGATTCTAATTCTCTGCTGTTCAATATAGTGCTTACCAAGGCATTTAGAAAAGTGTTTATCTGTATCTAAATAGTGAGTGTAAGAGTGCTGTGGCCCTTGCTATGTGTTGGTTTCGGGATGTCCCAAGTACTGTGGAATGTTTCTTAAACACTCCCTTTATATACAAGTAGGTGTGTGTAAAGATACTGAAGTCTTCCTTTTCTATGCTGTTTGTATATAAACTCACAGAGTGAAGGGGTGACAAGTCCCCACGGAAAGCTAACACACAGAGAATGATTGGTGCTAATTTCTCAAAGATACAAGAAAATGTTAACTTTTTGGCATTATTACCTTGTTTGTAATAAACAATTCACTTAAGTAAACTTTTTAAAATTTTGTAACTTTCCAAGTGTAGCTTTGGTTTAGTCGAAGATCTTAACTGAACAAAACTGGGGTCTCTGGAAGAGAAAAGGTTGTGTAGCTCATCAGTAATATCCATTCTGATTTGCATACCAGCATAGTGGGCATTATGAAGAAACAGGAATTAAATTATATTTAGAATTGCTTATCTCTACTAAATCAGAACATTTCATTACCATAAATATTATATATATGTATATACATATATTTAAATATCCCCTAGTTCTAATTCAATTTTGTAAAAAAAAAAAAATGTGGTCTATTTACATTTTTAAAAGAACTTTTCAAGGAGAAATTTTATTATTTTCAGGGAAAATTATTTGGCAGTGGAAATATTTTTGAGTTGATAAATTTGTTAACAATCAAACGGTTTCGATTCCTGTGTCAGGCACAAACAAGCAGAACAAACGGTGGATAGATCATGTGCCCTTAGGGAGGATTTTTAGACTGCCATCTGAGACACTGCAGTGAAAAGGCTCCTGGGGTGGGGCTGTGGCATCTGCCTGTGCTTGGGGGCAGTTCATCTGTGTCTCACTCTGAGAAGCCCAGGCCAGGTCCTCTGCCGTCCAGTGGAGGCATGGCTACCTCCTCTGGAGACTCTTTTGTTGTGAAACAACAGTGGCATGCATAAGTCGCCCTTGAAGAACTGTGCCCCACCTCTATACTCCTCCCCCACTCCTTAGAAGGGAATAGATAATGCTTTGACTTTAAATTCTGTCTGTAGGGCTGGCTTCTGGAAGGGGGGGGGGGTGGGGTGTCACTGCAGAATCCTGTTCTGGAAGGTGTCTGCCTCTCTGTGGTCCTCTCACTGAGACTGGGGACTTCCTGCTTGCCTGCCAGTCTTGTCTGTCTGGGTGTAATCGGACTTTCTGGACCCAGGGCTCGATTCAATGTACAGCTGCCTCCAAGTCTCCCAGCCTTATCCAGGAGCCTCAAGGTTTGGGAGGCTAACTTTGGACTGTTCTCTTCTCGAGAATTTGGATCCACAGGTCAAAGGGATTGAAGGCCCATGGCTCCAATAACCACCTACTTACCTACCCGCCTCCCTAGTCTGACTTCACACTGGTTGCTTTCTGGACCAGCTCTCTTATGAGAACCCAGCAGCCAAAATTAAAATTTCCTGGGAGCTGGACACGCAGGCTTAGTGCAAAGAGGAGTGTGCCGAATCCACCAGTGAGTTTCAGCCCCTTTGGTTCCCTGCTTTCAGCCAACAGACAACTCAGACTGGGAAACCGCGGAAAACTTAAGTGCCAAGTTATACCTCTAAGTTTCGCATTCCCTTGTCCTCTGGAGGACATCACTTGGACTCATTTTTTTCTCTTTTCTTTCTTATCTTTTAGTTTTGTTTCCCCCCCCCCTTCTGTTTGGACACATGTACCTGCATTTGCTAACCCCTTTCTCTCAGTTCATCGTCTTCACTTTTTTCTGCACTTCTAAACCCAAGACAGTTCCCCGGGGTTGGTGGTGTTCTTGACTTCCCTGCAATGGCTAGAACATACCAGCGCTCTTCCCCTGACCAACTAAGGTCAGGGGCTCTAAACCGCAGTCACCAAAAGGAGTCCCTTAATCTCCCCGCACTCCTCCAAAGGCTTCCCTGCCCAGGGCCGATGGAGTCAGGAAACCAATGTCTGGACATGGCCAAGGAAAAGCTGCACTAAGTCCCACCGAGATCGTTGTGGTCATTTAGAAACTACGAGCCTTTTTTCAATTGAGCTTTGCAGTTTCTTTCCTTTATGAATGTCCCCAAACCAGTCAGGCATGGAGAGAGGGACCCCCAGGGAAAGAGAAACAAGAGACACCCAGATTATGTATTTATTTTATGTAAAGAAACGTTACATATGTAATTTTAGATTTTCCTCCAAATTAGAGTTCTGAAGCTTTAGAAAACCTATTTTTAACACCTTCTTCTCTCCTACGGTCTTGATTGCCTAAATTGCTTCTAATTGGGTAGCACACATTACTGAAAACGAAGGACGCATGACAAGCAGCCTTCATTCTTAGGCAGATTTAGATAGGCCAGATGAATATCTTATCTGATAAGACAAACTAGAACACTAGCCACTGCCACGGTTTTCTTAGGGGCTTGAGCAATGCCTGGGGCAATCATACAGTCCTGTAAACCACACATTTGAAAGGCTGCACCCACGATATACAGTACCAGTGTTCTCCCACCTCTAACATGGCACACAAAAGAAACAGGCTTGCGTTCTGGTTGGTTCTGAAACAGCTTTCCATCCTCCTCAGCAAGTGTAAACGTTTTTTGCTGTTTGTTTGTAAACCACTTAAAAATATATACGTTATCCCTTTGCTCAAGGCTTCCTCGGCCCTGGGAGATATTGATACTTGCTAGCTCCGACAGCAGGGAGCAGAGTTCATTGCCACATAGAAGGGAGCTTTTCAGTATCTCAAACTGAAACTGGGGGGTTTCTGGAGGCGAGAGGGTGAGAGGGTGAGAGTTTCTTGGACCACTGACAAGTGAGATCCCAACTTGAGTGTGCTGAGTGCAAGGTTCGGGTGAAGGCTGTTTGTCTCTTGAGGATGCTTGAGGGTGGCGGGCTGGATCACCTAGCAGACTGAGGGACCTCGGAAGTTATTGGAAGCTGGTATGTGCCAACCATTGAACAAAGGAGATGGGAACTCATCTCACTGTCTCAGGAAACAGCACTTTTATTGTTTCGACGTCTCTGAAATAAAGCAGGCAACAGATTATGAATAAAGGTATTCTTTTTTAGACCAGATAGATGAAATTCGCCGAGTGTCAATCTCTTTTCATATGTCAACTTTACAGGCTCTGGGTTCTTGCAATTCTTTGACACTCCCTCCCCTCAATGACAAGGGGAAACACCTTCAGACCACTTTAAAAGGTGTCACTGGAGAGAGTCCCAGGTGAAGCAGTGTCACCCTGGGGGGGATGTATCTGTGGGTCGATCCAAAGGAATCCTCTCCTGGACAGCCGCCTGTGGAGCTGGCTGCAGGCAGCAGCGGCCTGGAAGGTCAGATCAGCTCTATCATCATGTTGTGCCCATCAACATAAGAACACTTGCATGCCTGCAAAAGCTAAGGCTTCTGTTGCAATAAAGGCCCACCACTAAATGCATTCGAATTTTGCTCTGCCCTTTTATTTGACCCACAAAGGAAGATTTATTTAGGCAGAAAGAAACTTCTCAGTGGTGGCAGTCCTAATAAGTCCCAGCCACCGATATGCGCCTTGCCCCTGGCCTTGGTAGGTCACCACACACTTGCACAATTATCAGACTCTTTGGAAGAGCTCTTGTGCATTTGACCCTCTACTACTCCCTCGACAGAAACAGGTGGACTGAAGAAAGGTATATCACCGGTGGAGAGGGTGGGGATGGAGACAGGATCAGTAAACTCCCTCGGATTTAGGGCTAAGCCTTTCTGAGGAGCACAAGCTAAGGGGCTATCTCAGTGCTTCTACTTTAAAAAAAGAAATGTAACTGATCTTTAGGATGGCACCCACCCCCCCATACACACACACACAGTTGTTAGGACACGGAATCCACAGAAAAACAAGGACTCTAGAACCGGCTTTCTACACCTTCCCTTCTTAGAAAGAGAAAGGGAAAGGGATGGGGAGAGACAGACAGTGGGGAGAGGGGAGAGCGAAGGGGAGAAGGGAAGAAGGGGGGGTGTTTAGCAAGTTAAGAGGTTAAATATTTGAACAGATCCGTAAATATATAGACAGCCCTTGCAATTTGGGGTATGTAATAATGCCTTTTGTGGTTCTGTCTGGCTGGGAGGCTGAGGAGAGGACCCTCCCTGCTGCCTTCTTCACTGGGCAACCAACTGGAAAACTCCTGGGTTCAAAAAACAAAACAAACAAAACAAAAAGCTCCACTCTTTTGGAGAGAGAAAAATGCTGGCCCTTCTTTCAAACATAAGAAGGAAAAATAATAAACCGAGAGAAAGCATAAAAAATAAAAGTCTTATTTCTTAGGATTTTTTTTTCCAGAAGCGTTTAGTAAAGCTATCTCCAGGCTGAAGTCATTTTGAAGTATTGTTTGCACGAATATGTTCCAGTACTTAATTACCTGAGAAGCATCAATTTTTTTCTTTGAATCTTACTTTGTAACAAGAGTATATTTGTGTGGGCATTAGGAACCCTTGGTGCTCTAACATGTTTCGTAGCTGAGTAAGGTGGGTTTCTTTAGCGGAGTAAGGTGGGTTTCTTTTTCCGACAATTGTAGTGAGCACTGCTGATGGCATCTGTCCTCTGCCTGTGCCCGTGGGTGGAGGACACAGGCTGTGGGTGTGTCCTGCCCCCAGACGCGCGTGCGACCGCGAGTGTGTGTGTGTGTGTGTGTGTGTGTGTGTGTGTGTGTGTGTGTGCATGTGTTCTCTAGTGGAGCCATTTTTTCCCTTATGGCGCCCTGTGTAAATTAGTATTATGCAAATAAAATTCTGCTTGAGTATATTTTGGAGGGGAAGTGATGAACCATTTGAATTCTGCTCCAGTTATCTCCTCTGCAATCTTTTCACTGTATGTGAATTCATGTGAATGCTTTTTTTGAGGTGTGTGTGTGTGTGTGTGTGTGTGTGTGTGTGTGTGTGTCCGGGGAAGAGCGTGGGATTGTCAGCGTTGTGTGCTTCTGTGGACCTTGGGAGCCGCTCATGTTCTCCTCGGGTGTCCTGTTGTCTCTGCCCTCGTGTTTTGTGTTCTTGATGTGATTATGTGCGTTATTTACATAGGTGCGCCTATTCTCTTGCCTTCGCGTATCGCCTTTCTCTACAGTCCACACATTTCACACATATTCTTTTATCTTTTGGCAAAGTGCCTTTTTTGTTCCTCGAAGAATATTTATTGATGTGATAATCTGAAATGAAAAGTGGTCTCCCATGAAGGAGATGGAAGAGAAAGGAGCGTTCATCTTTCTTAATAGACGGGGCAGTGCCAGTTGACTGGATCACAGGGTTTCTCTGCACTTTCTGCGTGTGAGTGTGCGTGTTGGGGTGGGGGTGGGGACGGCTGAGGGAGGACAGAAAAAAAAAGAGCCTGTAAGCCGAACAAAGATAGGACATCGCGCCTCCTTGCGGCCTGGTTGCATACTACATCGACCCGGCTGTCCCGACTTTCAGAAATCAGAATTCAGAGATTTCCTCCTTAAACCATTCAGGGGCCACCTCTCAGACCCAGCCTCCAGACCTCAGCCAATCACCGGACGCCATGCAAATCACCTCTTGGTCTTCCAAACCGGAGTCCAGTTAAGCTGCAGTTCCTGCTGCCCCGCCCCATCTTAGTCCTTCTCTTCCCCTCCCCCTTCCTCCTCCTCCGCCTCCGCCAGAGCAGCTGCTTGGGAAGAGGGCAGTGCTGGGTGCTCATGCATATTCAGACAGATCCATCCTCCCCCTGCAGTCCCCTCCTCCCGCCTTCTCCTCCACCCCTCCTCCTGCCTAGCTCTGCCCGGCTCCCCAGCCCCCTACCCCCACCCCGCCGCCCACTAGTGTCTCCCCGCCTGGTTCGGGAGCCTAGACGTGCAGCTCCCAGCTCTGGTCCTGACAGCTGCTTCCCACAAGGATGCCCAGGCGAGCCAGAGGAGCCTGCAAAGGAGAGGGAGGAAACCTCCGCCTTTGAAATCCTCTCTAAGGTCAAGTTTGGGGCTTGCGGTGCTCGAGCCAGAGGTGTTGAAAATGCTTTGCAGGGTCTGCAGGAAGGTGGTGCATGCAGCCTGATTTTGCCTCCGGTTTCTCCCACTAAACACCAGATTAATTTCTCTGAAACACACAAAGTACCAGCCACGTCCAGAGACAGGGTGATGATAAATGGCTCTGCACGCCCACAGCTACAGTGTGTATTTGTCTTGCACATCAACGTTCCTTAAGTCACAAAGCACTGGAGAGGCGCTCAAAGGGCATTATATCTTCTTAGGAGCAGGAAGCGTGAGAAGTGGGGCTAGCCGGGCGAGCAGTGGCGCAGGACCTGCTTGAGGTGGGTAGCTAAATGGCAGCTCCGGATTCGTGACCTGGGACGCACGTAAAGGAAAAAATAATTCTGTGAGGAAAGCCAATTTGTTACTATTAATGTACACTCAGACTGCGACCCCGACCGTTCCGAGACATCCTAAAACGTATTCAAGTTTTGAATACTGCTCTGAACTGACCTCGAGTCCTTTAAAAAGTCGGGGGAAATGTCACCGTGGAAACTGCGCATGTAGAGTGCTTGCAAATCCTGTAAGGAGGAAGAGGAAGCCTCGCTGCCAGGTGACCTTGTTTTATAGATCTACTTTGGCCCCGAAATACCTTCAGGACTTTCTAGAGGGGATCGCAGCGTTTCCTCTCAAATCATACTCTGTGGAGAAGTGGGGGCACAGTGAATTTGAAAGCACACTTTGCTCAGATTATTTACCAAACACATTTTTAGGGTATTGTATGCCGGGCATACAACATCTTCCATGAGACGCACATCACGTGACTGGCAATTCTCAGGTGCCATGGAATTTGGGCAAAGGAACAGCAGCTCTGAACTGTTTCTGCCCTTGAGTTGCTCATGCGCTAGCTGGAGGGGAAAGGTGTAGGTGATGCTTCACAATGCTACATACAGGAAACAGCCCAGAGAGTGCTCAGATGGAAGTGAAACAATGTATTGGTACATTTCTATAGTGAATCACACTGCAACAATTAAAAGTAAATGCGCTACCTGGAAGGCAATGTTGGGTGAAAAAGCGAATCGAAAGAGAATGTGATATTAATGCAATGTTAATGTCTATTAACATAGCACTGTGACGAGCTACAAAAACACAGAAGGTGCATGATGGGAGGTATAAGAACTTGTTGGAGAATGAGGTGTACAAACTGCAGGAGGGAGAGGACATGTTTTAGGCATAAAGATTTTAGCTCCATGAGGAATGCATATTCCTTTTAAAGAGCTGAAACATGAGGACACATACTCATGGGAAGGCCTTATGGAAAAGTTGGCACTGATGCTAAATTTAAAATCTTGAATATGATAAGCAGAAGGAATAGGAATACCCAGAAGACACTTTTCCTGAATGGGGGAAAGAAAAGTGAAGCCATCAAGAAGCTTTTATAGTCTTGAATTAAAGCTTCAATTTAAATATAGTGAAAGCCACAGTTCTGTAAGCTTTATGCATTCACAGGCATGGATGCAGGAGGCGGTTGCTCCCGAGTTCTTTTGAGTTGTCTTTGTGGTTGCGCCTTCTTTTGCCCTTGAGCCCTGAGACCATTGACTTTGACTTCATCCCTACACCTCTCTTCTCCCTCAATGTAGTAGAAATGGAATCCTATAGTATGCTGCTTTTCTCATCTGCTGTCTTTCAGGTAGCATAATGAGCTTCATCGTCATCTGTGTTGTTGGCTATGCCAACAGTTTGCTCCTCCTGTTTCCTGTATCTTTTTTCCCATTGCTAGGATGTACCAGACTATTTATCCTTGTACCAGTCTTAGGCCATTTAAGTTCTGAATGCATTTTTTTTTTTTTATTCTTAGCTGTTGTGTGGAGATGGACCCTCAAGTGTGGGTGTTGGTGTCAGAGTGTGGGAGCAAATATTCCAGAGAACTCATGAGGAGGTCTTAAACACCTTTGCAGGACCAGTTATCTCCTTCCACCTTTAAGTGGGTTCTGGGGATTGGATTCAGGTTGCCAGGTTTATGCAGCAAGCGTCTGCTGAGCTATCTCACCCACCTGAGCTATCTCACCCACCTGAGCTATATCTCACTCATCTCATTGCTGTGGTGGGCATATTTTCTTGATTTTAGGGATTATTTGTTCCCTTATATAATATGAATTTCTTGTAAGTGATTACATTGTTTTATGTGATAAACATGTTCCTGTATTTCTGCCCAGATGCTCAGTTGATAATCCAGTATTTAATACTGTGTAGTGTTGAAACCTGCAGCCAAATAAGAAAACACATAGGTTTCCAGTTTTTTGTTTTGTTTTGTTTTGTTTTGTTTTGCAGGTGCAGAGGGGTGAACAGAAAGACTAACTAGTGACACTGGTTGGAGATCATCATGGTTCACTTGCTAGGGTCTATGCCTTGTTGCCAAATGTTTCCCAAACCTTTATTGAAAGATTGACCTTTGCCCTCAGAGATTCACTGAGCTCTGCTGATGGTTCCCGCAAGTCCCATACAGGACAACTACAGCCACCAACAAACGCCGCATCCTGAACACTTGGAAGGATCACAGCAATGACATCTATACCTAGTCTACAGAGCCAGACTTTAGGGTTCCTTTTGCTTATTCTCCATGGTACCCTGAGAAGCTGACAGTTGGGCTGTATACATTGGGTGCTGCATTTGCCCATCATTATTTAAACACTTAGTAATGTCTGCCTCAGAGTTTCAAGTTGGGTAGGGATGAATTACTTGCTGCTAAGAGCTTCCATGTGGATTTAGTTTAAAGATCTCTCATCTTCTCTTTACTACTTGCAAGCTCTCTTTGTCTTGCTAGCATGTATCAGGTGGAAAGGAAAGCGGGGAACAAATGTGGATGACCTTCCCTGTGCCCTTTCTAGTAGACTGGAAGACAACCCAAGCTGTGAAATGTGATTAACACTGAGATTCAGGGAGTGCTGTGAGCTGGTGATAGTTAGCAATAAAACAGGCCTGAGTTTTATTTTAGAGTTGTATCCATTTGCTGTCCAGGAGCCTTGGAATGACATCCCTAGTCTTAGCTCTTAATGACATCACCTTGAGGAGGTGACTATGAGAACTGAAGTGTCTACCTGTTCAATCGCAGGCATAGTTAGAAAAGAAACACTAGGTGTTGACTTTGGGTAGATTCTTAAGTAGAGGTTATACAGCCTGTAAATCAAGAGATGTAAATTTCATATTTTGGTTTTAAGACTCTAGGTCAACTTGGGAAAAAGTCCCAAGTAGTATAATTATACCAGGGGGCACTTGATTCCTAATGGAAGATAAAAAGAAGATTTATAAAAGAAGAAAAGACACATCTTTTAGAGGCCTACCAATCCCATGATCATGGATTAGGTGTTTTTCTTCTAAGCAGTGTCTTTTAAAATGAGATTCTGTTCAAGAGTGTTACAATAACCTGATATAAATTGGTGGCTCTAGCTTTTTCAACGCTGTAAGGCAGTAAGTGAGAGCCTCATCATCACAGTAGAGTAATGACATCTCTGGGCCAGGACTGCATCTATGGGAGGAACATTCCAGAATGGGGTTGACTCAGCATTACACGACCAGGCTGCCTAATGTACCGATGAATGCCATTGCCCCTAGGAATTACATGTAGAGGTGCCCAGAGCTTGTGTAAAGTTCTCTGTGCCATTTGAAAAAGGTACTTGGAGAAAAGAGAGGCTGCTTTTTAATTTTAATGTTTTACTCATTGGTTTAAGTACATTTATGGTTTGCTTTGCAAAATGTCAACAGACATCCCAAGTGGATAACATTTAAAAGAGATTGCATTTCCTGTATTTACTCTAATATCATGTAAAAAAAAATGTGGTCATCAAGGCCTACAGGTTCATCGGTTAAGATAGCTCAGTCAAATGATTATTCAAAGCAATGAGCTGCCTTTTCTGCTGTTTTTCTCTTTGTCTCACCTTTTCACTGACTAGGATTCCAGCAAGGTATAGCTGATAGTTTTGTGTATTTAGGATGGGCTCCAAATGGAGCTTCCATCTATAAGGTATCTAAGTGATACAATAAGGAGATACCTGCTACCTGCTGATTTAGAGCTCATGAAAACCAACCAAACAAAAAACAGCTTTAAATGACACTGAGCAGTTGGATATTATATAATCAACAGTTAAAAAAAACACTTTTCTATAAAGAATCTCATTTCTTGTAAGTCCTCACCATGATCTTCTTATTCAGGTCAGTGTGACAATTATTGTCTTTATTTTATACTGAAGGATACTTAGGAAGCTTCCTCCAAGCTAAACAGTGTGTGCTATAAGCACTTCACATGTTTTGATTTATGTAATCTATAGAGCATCTACAGGAAACATAATATTATTGTGGTCTTTGTTTGGTAGGTGAAGCTCTTGAGCAGTAAATTAGGCTGCACCAAATTGTGAGTGACAGACTCAGACAAGAATGCCATTGCCTAGCCGCCACACCTTCCCACTGATCAAAAGGTTCATTTGCTTGACACAAGAAATTTTGGGCAGGAAGTGTTACAACATGGGGTTCCTAGCACCCTGTAAAGCTTTTCTGTTTTGCATTTTGTCTCTCATCTCTTTTGTTTTATATTATGTCTTACAGTGTTGTGTCTATATCACCTTCCCCATATTGTAATCTGCATTTTTGTAGGGCAGGAAAGAGAAGGCAATTCCTTATATGCATGGACTTTACTGTGTCTTGAAATTTTTCAGACATAAGAGGAGCTAGTTAAAATGTATTGAGTTTAATCAAATTTGTAAACTCCATGCGCATTACAAGCCTAAAAATGTATAATTAGACTTTTGTTAATAGAGAATTGGTATGGGAAGGAGAGACTAGTTGAAAAAGGGGGTGGAGGGAGGATTACTCATGGAGAAAAGCAAGACAAGATCAACAATACTTCTAGAGTTCTTTCCCCCTGCCAGACACTATTCATGGGTCAATCTACTTTGCCTTACAAGATGCTATCATTACCATCATTTAATGACTGTGGAGATAGAGCACAGGGTTTATATGACAACTGAATAATAGATATGTGGATTTAGAGTATGCAGAAGGGGAGGAAAGGAAGTGACATGTGCTGCCATGTCAACTCCAGTCCAGAGACTACAATTTTTCTAGTTTATGTTATGATTCTTTGTTTTTCTTGTTTTTGTTCTTCGTGCCCCACCATACCTGTTTTTTTTCCTAAAGTGGTGTCTGCATGCTAACATGAAGATCTCTCTCAGCCATTCATCTGCTGTGGCTTGAATGTTTTGAGTGTTCGCCAAGTATTCATATGTTGAGACTTAATCTCCACATTAACATGCTGAGGAGGAGGAAACATAATTTGACTGCAGTGTTTAGGACTAGATATCAGGATGGAATCCCCACTACTGAATTATTGTGACTTCGGAAGGATACCCAAAAACATGCCTGCACCTCCTATTTCTTGACTTGTAATATTCTGCATCTTCAACAAGACCATATTACCAGATGCAGCCCCTTAACCTTACCCCTTTAGGACTGTAAGCCAGAATAAATTTATTTCTTCATGAAGTAGCCTGACAAAAGTGTTTCTCTTGATAGTGACAAATAAAAGCTGATATACCCGTCTTACTCTAGGATTCAACAGCTGCTCGTAGTTTATAGGTTATGTGGTCTTCCACACTAAACCCCATTTTACATTTTATCATTCCAGTCTCCTTCCCAATACCTTAATGTCTTTCTGATTTTCTTTACCCATGTTGTTCCTTGCTTAGAATCCAGTTTCTCTCCATTCTTCCAGGGAAATCATATTCATCCCACACAATAAAATCCAAACACATTTTTTTTTTCTTGAAGCTTTCTGTAACCACACAGATAGAATTAATCACCTCATGAATATATACTTTATTTTTAACAGCAGCAGAAACTAACATCTACTGAGTGTTTATATACTACAATTCAGCTATCACTGATAAAGAAAATGAGATTCAAAAGCTTTTATAAGACTCTCCCAAGAATACAGGATAATACAATTCTAGATGGACTTGGCTCACAAACCCATAAACTTACCCACTTTAACTTCCTCGACTGATCTACAGAGTTTACATGTTTTTAAAAAATCTCTTCAATGCTTTGAATCTAATAGATAGCAATAAAGTACATTGTGCATTCTTAATATGTAGCACAGTGTGAGAAATGAAAAAAAAAAAAAAGCAAATTCAGTAAAATGCCTTAATGGGTACCACACACTGCTTATTCCTTGAACTGCACGTGCCTTCCTTACCAGACAGTTGCATTCTATACCATAGATCAATGATATGCTACTTTACTCTCTCCTCACACTTTATTGGTTTATAGAGTTGTTACTTGTGAAACTGACCGCCTTGATAATTGTTGGCTGTAAGTCTTTACTTGGCAGCCATGACTTCAAAATGTCAGTCATGTTATGTTGACAACACTTCTGAGTTGCTTCAGAATTGGCTGAAATTTGATCTTTTCAATGGGTTTGAACTTCAATACACACTCTTGGAATGCGTCTTTCCCCTTGCAGAAGAACTCTAAAGCTCCACAGAAGTGCTTTGTAGGAAGTCCCTCTGGAGGAAGTTTCCTTTCCTACAAGGACCCCTGTGCCCCACGTTCTCTATGCTTTGGGACTGTTATCTGTCACCATGTCTGGGATGATCCTTAGGGTAAGGGTGGTTTTCCCATAACTCCTATCTTGGTGCTCATCTTTGGATATCACACACCATCCTCTCCCTGCAATTTGTCCTGGAGAACATCCTCTCTTCTCAGAATCCACTGTCCTGCATTTGACCCCTGGGGATTCCCCTGCAGGGGCCAGGCATCCTCCCTTTTCCTTGCCCCAAACAAAAGATCTATTCTTTTTTTCTCTACTCTGGTAATACAGCTTGTTATTGAAAGGCCAGGACCATAAACAAGTGATGTCTGCTTCCTTTCAGGGTCTGGCAGGAGAAGCATCTCCCTTTCTTCATGAAGATCCCTTCTCCAAAGGACAGAATAGGAAACTTCATGGTATGTTTCAGTTAAAGTGGAAGTAACAACGTGCCACTTAGTTTTCAGCAGGCCCTTCTGCTGGGTAGCTCTTCAGTGACACATCCTGTTCAAAAACACCCAAGCATAACTTAATTGTGTACATAAGTGAGAGTTTTTCTATTTAAACTAGTCACTCTCTATAATACCATAGTGCTGCCATCATTTAAATGTTATCAAATTCTTCTGTTTTTTTTTTTTTCAGAGCTTTCAGCTCAATCTTTATACTATTCCCAAAGAGAGCAAATATTTATACTTGAAAATAGATTTGATTTTGGAAAGAGCCCAATGTTATTTGGCTTAGTGTTCTGAGTAAAATCAGTGTAAAAGCTGGGTTTGGTCCAAAAGAGGTGACACTATCAAGTAATGACATTGATTTTGTGAGTTATACTGTGTCTGAATAGGGATTTCCAAATACAGTGTCAGCGAATGAATATTAGGGAGTAAATGTGTCTCTCCAAAGTGTGACTATATTAAGAATGGCACAAAATTGAGCACAAATATTGGAGTCTATCTGTGACCAGCCAGTCTTGCTCCTAATCTGAGAAGGCAGAGCTTGCATAGTGTACTCAAGAAACTTGCAGAAAATATCTAGTGGTAGACTAACGATTCCCACATGTGTTACAATCCCCTAAAGTTGTTAAAACTAGATTTGAGAATACCGGTGTGGTCCTTGAGAATTAGCATGTTATACTCACCCCAGGTGAAGAACCAGAATCCTCTCTGAGTACCAAGGCTCTGGACTCTCTGAACAGGCTTGCTAAGCAAGTTAGTTTGGTTTGCACATTGAGCTTTGTGTGGGTAGTGTGTTAGGTTACTCGTGCTTGTGTGTATATGAATTTCACTTTAGAAGAAGGATACTCACGAATGAATAAGGAGCAAAACTATGTACCATTTCCTTTACATTGGGTGTTTTCTGTTGTTCAGAATATAACTGAGATTGCTAAGGAGAAAATGATAAACTAATTTAAATGTTTAATATAACTAATTATTACATGGATGATATCATGAAAAAAGAGTAAAGGACATTTTGAGGTGTTTAAGGCTGTTATTTTTGAAATTTTTGAAATTGATGCAGCAGAAGTTCTCTTGTTAGCCAGCTAAAAACAAAATCGCATTTCACAGCTAAAATGTAAACAGCTAAGATGTAATCAGAGAACTAAATTTCACAGCTACAAAAACACAGCTGTGAAACATAACTTTGGAGTGTAATAAAGCCAAATAGCTTTGCATGCTAATGGCAGATATTACAAATAAAGATGAGAAAGATTTTGCCAGACTTTTTAAAGTGTCTAAATGCCTTCATTAAGTTTACCTTTTATCTGAGATTTTTTTTCCAGCTACTTGCCACATATGCATTTATTGAATGGCTGCTATGATTATCTTGACAGAAAATACTGGAACAGAGACAATTGTGCTGTTAACTTAATCTAAGGAGATTATGAAAAGTCACATAGGTCAGGTAAATTTTAGATAAATTGATTAAATTTTAATTAATTTGTGTGTGTGGGTGTGTGTGTGGGTGTGAGTGTGTGCGCGTGCACGTGCGCGCCTGTGAGATCAGAACACAGCTTCAAGACTCAGTTCTCTCTTTCCACCAGGTAAGTCTAGGGGATAAAATGTAAGCCACTACTCTGGCATTAAGAACCTTTACCTGACAAGCCATCTCCATCTCACTGGCTATCTTGGATGCATTTTTTTTTTTAGTGAATTCTTTCCAGATTGGAAATTAGTATATGCAAATTGGAAAACTGCTGAAAAATTAAAGACTCAAAAATATCACCACTGCTAATGCTTTTAGTTGTATGTTTATATTTCCTACATTTCCATGACATTAGTTCTGACTCCTACCACCTTAGGCATTTTGGCACACCCTTTTAAACTGTAGAAATAGCTCCTGCTCACTGAGATGTTTCTTTGATTTTGGAGAGTCAGGAAGGGGAGAGTTAAGGCGGAGTGTTAGTGTGCAGATGGCCTTGAACTCGCTTATGTAGAGGTAGCTCACTTGGAGCCACAGAGCGTCTCTTGTTTCAGCCTCCTGAATGCCAGGGTACAGGTGTGGGCCACCACTCACAGCTTACAGTGATTTCTTTCTTTCTTTCTTTTTTTTTTTTTAAGGGCTCTGTTGCTAGTTCTCAGGAAGGGGGCTTTCTGGTCACTTCCAGCTTGTGGGTCTCTGGCACTGTTTCTGAAGTGCGTATGTCTTCAGCAATACTGGCTTACCTTCCACCTCTGAGACGTAATCAAGGGAAACAGCAATGGGCTGCATGTTTTGGGAGTCTCTTGGGTAGCCCTGACCCACAACTCAAAAAGGCATCACATGCCTAGTGTTGGAGTTAAACATACAGCTCATCTGAGTAGCTGGATTTCATTGTTCTTTGACTTTCTCTTGGCTTGTTGTGACAATGTGGCTAAGCCTAAGCACAGAAAAACTGCAGTGCTTACCACATATGGTACAGGATCCAGGAGGCAAGCAGCATATATTGAATTGTTTAAGAGAGTTACCCCAGGCAATGATTGCTTCTGGGGAACAGTTGGTTGTTTAGGTTGAAGTTGGGGTTGACATAGCTAACTGATCAGTTAAAAAAAATCAAGTTAGTGAACATTCTTCATTTTTCAAACATATAACAGAAAACATTATCAATAATCTATTAGATCAAACATCATGGAGTTAAAACGATTTACAGAATGTAGAAAATGACTATTTTATAGTTTTTTTAACAGTAAAACTGTTCTCTTTTTCTCTTATTTCCTGTTTATGTTAACCTCATGGCAGTTTTACACAAGCAACTCTATGGTTATTCTAAATAGCTATAGTATTCTAAAGATACTTCATGCTCTTATTAGCTTTTTCCTACTCAATTTTCTGAATTATAAAATATCCAATAATTCTCAAGGGGAAGAGGGAAAGTTGTGAGTTCAGTCCAAGGGAATAGTAGGTTTTTATGACCTGGTAGGACTTCCGCAGAACAGCCAGAAAGAACATGGTTGGCATGATATGTCAATGAACAGACAAGGGCCATCTTCCTGATAAGGGGTGGAATGTCTCAGGCTGTGGTCAGAGAAGGATCAGAAGTCTTGGGGACCATAGAGTACTGCTTTGGAGTCACTTTAAGATAGGAGTATAAACCTTTGGATAGTAACATACTGGAGTGGTGTTCTCTCTCAGATTTCTGTGCTGTGATGATTCCAGGAAGGCCTCCTACTTAGGATTTTATCTGAACTTTCCTTAATGTCAACAGATGTGGGTAGAGACAATGAATATTACAAACACACATGAATACCCACAAATGTCAGAAGAATTCATAATTTTGATCTAAATTTGGTATAACTCAGAAAGACTGAGTAGGCCTTTTACTTCCCTTTTGATTACTTTGTGTCATGGAGACACAAATGGTGCCCATGTTTCATGTGCTTTTCCCAGCTGTGGATTACATGTTAATTACGTCTAATCCTCCTCTTCCTCACTAAAAAGTGTAGAGTAAAAAGAAGGTGAAAATATACTTTGAGTTGGCAAATGCTGAGTATACAAGGAGCCAAACAAAAGATCAAGTGAGTGACAGAAGGGAAAAGACATCAATATGCTTCATCAACCTGTGAAGCACACGGACTCACTTCGCTATTGCTTTTCATTTGTAGACAGGCATGTTCTAACTTTTATTCCTTGATGAGGTGGTTTGAATATGCTATTGGCAGAAAGGTTTTCCTTTGGAGTAGGGAGCCTAGGCCTAGTCCCTACTGCAAATGACTTGACAGATTTTGTTGATCCCTCCTAGAAGGCATCATCCTCCCTGTGGAGTGGGGGGTGGGGTGGGATAGGAGGGTGATTGGGGGGGCATGGGAGGGAGGGTATCAATTTATTTTAAAAGTTGTAATATTTTTAAGCTGAGTTATCAGTCTATCTTATTTGTCCTTCAGATCATTAAGGAATGCTAAATTGGATAAACTCTGAGTGTTGATGTTTGCCGTCTGGTCATACTACGCTTTCTCGTTGAGCTCTTTGAAATTATGATTCATGCTTTTGTTTTGAACTTTGGTAGTTGAAAATAAATTTACTGCAATTATAACAGTTCAAAATAGTTAATAAAAAACTAAAGTTGCATTTATGAAGGTGTTTTGACTTATTGTTATGTAGAACTCTGGGACAGCTAGTTCCTGCTCATGTTCTAAGAGCACCAATGGAAACAGGGCCACGATGCAGCTAAGCTTGTTGGTTTCCTCCTTTCCCTTCCTTCTTCTACCTTTCATTCATTTCTTCCTTCTTCTTCCAGGAACAAAACCCAGAGAGGCTCACTCAGTATTTTATTCCTGAGCCATACATATCTCAGCCCTTCATTGCATTTTCTCTACTGCTGGGAGCTATATAGGATGGACATTTTTCTTAAGTCCCCTCTGGAATATCTAGGATGGCAAATAATACAATTTTTGTTTCAGGTGTAAGAAATCGTTTGGGAACTTGGCCAACACAGTGACATTTTAAGTGTTCTTTTCTTTCTTTCTTTCTTTTTCTTTTTTAAAGAACATGTAGACTATTTATTGCTGAACATTCTAGGAAAGCCAGGAAATATGGCCACTATAATCTTACCGGTTTGATTTTTCTGAGTCTCTGAATGTACTATACAGACAAAGCTTACTCTGACCCCTATCTAATCTTTCAAAAATCTTGTAGATTTTCAGAGGAGTAAACTGTTTATTGACATAAAAGTTGGCCACATATGTGTGCATGATTTACGAGGGACCTGAATTTTCTGCACAAGAAATATCTTACTGCTCCCTTAAACTGTCCTCCAAGTTATTCATTCCCATAAGTTAAATATAATTTTCTTCTATATTGTCCTTTCAACAACTTATTATGAATACTTTTTTATGAGACTGTTTTTTATTCCTATTTGTATGGCATTTTACCAGTGTCAAAGGCACTGGAAGAAATCAGTCTAATGGAAGAGAGAAAGAGAGTCTAAAGAAGAGGGAGGGATATGTACCAGGCCATTTAATTGTGCACCTGTTTCAAGGAAAAGAACTGGAAAGTGATAACACTATTTTACAAGTGAAATGCAAGTTCATGTTATTTTCTGTTATTATGTGAAGTATGAAGTCTTTATTCATTTATTTTTTTTTTAAATAAAGGTTTCATGTAGTATAGCCTGCTATAAAATTCTTTGGGGAGAAGAGGATGGCCTCGAGTTCCTGATCCTCCTGTCTCTACCTCCAGAGTGCTGAGACTACAGGTGGGTGGCACATCACCCTGCACATATAGTGTTAGGGATTGGACCTGACTTTATGAATTCTCAACACTCTACCAATGAAACTACAATTTGCTTTTACTGGAGCTCAAACAGAATTTTCTTTGATGTGCGAGATGTATTTTAGTTGATGTGAAATATCTATATAGCTTGTCTGACTTAGATACTTAGATACTTCTTCCAGCATTGGCATGGTGGATATATTTACAGAATCCTGCTCTTATATTACCCAAATCTTCTAAAACGTTATTGTTGTTTATTTAACTACTTTCAAATGTCTTTTTCAAATGTCCTGGCTTTAAAATTGTACACACAAAAATGCTTATTTTTATCTTTCAAATTTATCAGTGACTGTAATTCAATCAACAGCTACAATCACATTTGTTAAGACCTAATTTATAATATTATAGAAAAAGCCATGTGTTTCCTCTTTTAAAAGAAATACCCTTGTTTTAGTTAGTGTTTCAATTTTTGTGAAGAGACACAATGACTATGGTATTAGACCATTTCCTTAAAAAGGAAAGTATTTAATTGGGGCTGGCTTACAGTTTCAGATGTTTAGTTCATTTTCATCATGGTGGGAAGCATGGGTGCATTCAGGCAGACATGACACTGGAGAGGCTCACACATGTAGCTTAGAGTTCTAGATCCAGATCTGTAGTCAGCAGGAAGAGAGAATGACACTGGGCCTGGATTGAGGATTTGAAACCTCAGCAGGACCACTAATAGTGCCACTCCTTATGAGCCTATAAGCCATTTTTATCCAAACCACTGCATTTCACACCTCAGTCCCCACAGGCTTATATTACAATTCAAAACTACATTCAGTCCAAAATTTCTCATAATCTATCAAAGTCTCAACAATGTTTAAATGTCCAAAGTTCATAGTCTCTTCTGAGAATTAGGACAATCCCTTAACCTTATCTCTGTGAAATCAAAATAAAAAAGAAGTTCACATATTTCCAACATACAATGGCACAGAATATACATTACCATTTCCAAAGGGAAGAAAGGGAACATAGTGAGGGAATACCAGACCAAAGCAAGACAGAAACCCAGCTGGGTAAATTCCAAATACTGCATCTCCATGTCTGATGTCAAAATGTTCTTTAGATTTCTATTTTATTTCATCTTTGTTGACTGCAACAAAATTCTTTCGTTTGGGCTGGCCACTCCCTGTTGGCAGATTTCTACAGCAGGTATCCCAGGACTCTGGCATCTCCAACATCTTGGGTTCTCCAAAGCAATGCAGGCTTCAACTTTACACTTCACTGAAAGGCCTCTTTAGGCCCCCATGCAGTCACACCTCTGCCACATGCCTGGTTTCAGTAGCTTCCCTTAGTCACAGAGGAGATTCCACAACCCCTTTCTTGTATCATGGACATTAAAGTCAAAACCACACAACTGAAACTGCTGAGTTCTGCTGCTTCCTGGGGATGGAACATGGGCCCCACATTTAAACACATTTTCACCAGTTTTCTGTTTTCTATGGTTTCTTTCACTGCTTAAATTTGGTTGTCCTGAAACTCAATATGTAGGTTGGGCTGGCCTCAACCTTAGAGACCCTCTTGCCTCTGCCTCACAAGTACTGGGATTAAAGGCATACACTGTGCATGTGTGGCCCTAAGATTTTCTTTAATTCTATTTTTCACAAGTTGGAAGATTAGCTGGACTGGGTCTTGCTCTGGGATCACCAACCCATTTTATTACATTTAGCATCAGGCTTTTCTTTAATCTGATTATCTCTTTGAACACAGGACTTAGCTCCATTAAACTTCCTGCTGTTCCTTTTCTCCTCAAAATGTACATGTTATATTTTTCTTGCTCCTTTTCATTACAGATATGCATAAACATGGCCACTAATAACTAAGTAACACAGTCAATAATAGGCTATCTGCAAATCTCCTCTGCTGCAGCTGCTAATCTATTACTCTTCAATTTAGTCATAGGCAGATTTTTTGGGGGGTGGGTGGGTGGGGCAAGAATAGAAATCAGCCACATTCTTTGCTAAAATTTCACAAGAACAGTCCCTAAGTCACATAAATAATATTCTTCTGCTCTGAGACCTCTTGAGTCATCCCGCTACAGTTTACATCATTCTCAGCACCACCATTTTCCATGTTCCTGCTAGGATGGCCCATTAAGCCTGCTTAAAGCATTCAGCTGTGTTCCTGGCCCAAAGTCCCAAAGTTCACATTCCTCCAAACAAAAGCATGATCAGGCCTATCATAGCAATATTCCACTCCTGGTACCAAGTTCTAGCTTAGTTCATGTTTTTATTGCTCTGAGGAGACACTATCACTATGGCAACTCTTTTTGAGACAGGGTTTCACTGTATTGTTTTAGAACCTGTCCTGGAACTAGTTCTGTATACCAGGCTGACCTCCAACTCATAGAGCTCTGCCTGCCTCTGCTTTCCAAGTTTTGGGATTAAAAGTGTGAACCACCAATGCCTGGCCGACTATGGCAGCTCTTATAAAGGAAAACATTTAATTGGGGCTGACTTACAGTTCAAAGTTTTGGTCCATTGTCATTATGGCAGGAAGCATGATAACACACATGTAGACATGGTGCTGGAGAAGTAGTGACAGTTTCACATCTGGATAGGCAGGCAGCAGAAAGAGGGCGATACTCAGCCTGGCTTGAGCATTTGAAACCTCAAAGCTTACCCTCAGTGACTCACTTCCTCTAACTAGGCCACATCTTCTCCATCTAGGCCATACCTTCTAGTAGTGATACTTCTTATGAGCCTTTGGGGGCTAGTTTTATTCAAACTACCACAATGCCAGATTTTAGTTTTCCACACAGAGAAGAATTTAGTTTACCACCTCATTAATGTTGGTGTCAATCAGAAGTTTCTAATTTCCAGTGGTCTATGTTATTTGCATATTAAAAGGGTTAGTAGGAATGTACTTTCTTTCTTTCTTTCTTTCTTTCTTCTCTCTCTCTCTCTCTCTCTCTCTCTCTCTCTCTCTCTCTCTCTTTCTTTCTTTCTTTCTTCCTTTCTTTATTGTTTTACTAAACTTAAACACTGTCATTGCTGGGACTGTGTTCTCCTGTGACCCAGGACCCCTTCTAGAGGAAGGACACTTACTATCCTGCCTATCTCCAAATCTGAACTGATGCCTGGCATACTTCAATTGCATACTTCAATTGCATCTCCTGCTCCCTGATACTTTGAATCAATAGCTTAGAGGCGATAAAGTAAGAGTAAATAAACATGATTAAGTAGACAAATACAGCATGGTAAAAGCAAACACTCCATGAAAATATAAGGATTTTCTCCATATTTTAGACAATTCTCATGACATTACTGCATAGGAAACCAATACAGATTTGCATATTCTTGCTGGAAGAAATTTACTTCTAACAATCTACCTTCAATGATTTATTATGGATGACAATCTAATGGCCAAATGGATATGGTAGAAGGTATTTATTTAAAAAATACAAATGTCTAGTTCTACTAGTTTATCATATACCACCAAGTATTGTTGGATTTTAAAATCTATGCCCTGTATCTCTCTGTATTTATGGTAGACATCTTCTCTGGGCCTTCAGAGCTTTCCTTCTCCATACACATTAAGGATCTAGTATCACTGAGCTATTGTTGGTTCATGACTTACTAAATTTTTTTTAAACATTCTGTAGGTTTCAAAAAAAATCTAAAATGATAATTTTTCTGTGATCATTACAAAAAGTATATATTTAAGCTGTGATTCTTACATTTTTTTGTTATACTAAAAGTTAAAATAAGAAATGCATCTTACAAGTTTTAAAACTAAACCTTATTTTTTCCCCCCAAGACAGGGGTTCTCTGTTCAACAGCTCTGTCTGTCTTGGAACTTGCTTTGTAGATCACGCTGGCCTTGAACTCACACAGCTCCAACTACCTCTGCCTCTTGAGTGCTGGGATTAAAGGTATGCACCACCACTGCCTGGCTTAAAAGTGATTTTAAACTCCGTATTTGAAAGCTTCACTCATGAAGGCTTGTGGTTCTGCACTGATATTTCAATACTGGTTGTGCCTATCCTTTGTACCTTAAGACTCTTGGGAACCCTCCTTCACCCCACTTTTTTTTTTGATCTCATACAAATGGAATTTGTAGACCTTTCTTCCTAGTATTGTGGTGATGTTGAATTTAACAATCAGTTCCCAAGGCTTTGACCAAAACACTGTGGATACAGATTTGAGCTTCTGGCACACATTGGTTTTCACACAGCTCTTATGGCAATATGCACTATTTTACAGCTCCCAATAAAACATGTATTTAATCAGTAAATGCTTCAGGCCTGTTCTTGGTACATTGTGAAGATTTGCATATGTGGTGCTCTCTCTTGCCCTTAACATTTGGTGTGTCCCAACTCAAGTTTTACTTCTTAGTCCTCAACACCCCCACTGATTCAGAAATCTGTTTGTGACTAAAAGCACCACCATTCGGAAGTAATTAGCCCAAAGAGTATAGGATGAGTTTTTACTACCTTTTATTTTTGTTTCTGAGACAGGGGCTCATGTAGCCCAGGCTGGCCTTGAACTCTCTACATAGCAGAGACCTGCCTTCAACTCCTGGTCCTCTTGCCTCTACCTACCAAGTGCAGACTCTGCTTTTGCTTCTCATGTTCTCTAATTTTATTTTGCTGACATTTTGGAAGACAGACTTATAGATTAAAGCAGAACAGAGGCTGTCCTAACCTGCCCCAAACCTGCTTAAAGCAGAATGAAGGCAGTGGGAGGCGTTAGACCTGGCCATAGAGCTCAGGTTTGAGATGTAGTTCAGAGTCCTCAGGAACACAGCTTCACTCTTCACTTCAAATAAAAACTAAGTTTTATAATATAGACAGGTAAAATCTAGTTAAGAATTTCTTTCTTTCTTGAATAATTCTATCTTGGGCTTGCCTTCTGGGTTAGCATTCTGGGCTGTGATTCTGAGCTAGGCTGCCATTCTGGGATAGACTGGGAGAGGCTCCCAGGTCTCTTCATCCATATATTTGAATACATTTATTTTATTTGCTAAGATTAAAAAAAAAAGAAAACAAAATTGCCTGTTACAAGTTGATGGTTATTTACTTTAGTATGAGTGAACTTTTATGAATAATGATGCCAACCCGTCCATGGCCTTCTATTGATTTGACCTGTTCTACTTGTCCTGTGCACATGCATGACTTTTGGACCCATTGCCACCCCTCACCAGCATCACTGCATCATTCTCTGATACCAGCTTCTTGTGGATGGGAGTAAAAGGAAAATAAGCCCAGAGTAGCTCAAGGGACAGGAAGTTAGTTTTCTTTCCATCTCAAGAAGCTCACAAGGAGAGGCTTCAAGAGTTATTTGAAAAGTTCTGCAATGTTGTGGTTCTGAAGTGCCTGTCTGTGGATCTTTCCTCTGGGACACAATGTAGTAGTAATATCTCTAAGGTCTTTACCACATAGCAGGAAAGAGTGGAAGAACATACTAGGCTTCTTTTTTTCATTACAGAAGAGAGGCTTTCCCAGGTAACTGCCCAGACTTTACCTTTTACCTTATTAACCAGGTATGGGTCACTTAGGTCCTGGTATAAGGACAGTCAGTACATGGAATAGCTGCTATTTCTAGTCTCTGTACTTGTTTAGTGAAAAAGAGGAAGACAGAAAACTCTCAGAAACTTTTCTGCCAAATTCACTCCTCCACAGCCCTGGCCTTAATTGTATAGTGACATTTATGGGTAGTAAATGAAGTTAATATCATTCTACTCCATTTGCTTGCCTCCCACCCTGATCTCCATAGACTGCCTAATTAATACATAAGAGACCTAGATGACCCTTATTGCCTGCATCTGCACAGGCAGGAGGAAATGCCCTCTCTTCCCACAATTTCCCCCAGTGCCAACATGGACATCAGTGTTGAGTTCTCAAGCCGCTTTCTCCATCAGGCCTTCTTTGTTCCCTGCCATCAGCTACAGGGTTTACTTTTATGATTTTCTTAATTTCCACAGGACTTTCACTATACTATAGAGGCTTACCATTTGTGGCTATACCATTTGAAGTCTGATTACTCATAAGACACAGATGTGAAATTCAAAGGCGTCTTCAACATGTCTGAGGTGCAATCCAAGTCTTGTCTACTCAAAAGCCGGCAGGCCAAACAGTGAATTTTCTCACTGCTGAGTGAGTTATGGTCTACTTAGATTTAAACTTCACTGGGGCTTAACTGTTCTTCTGTGTAACATAGGCAGTAACTTTTGTGGTCTCATTAAAAGCTGTGTTTCATTGTGAAAATGGCTATAAATTGAGAGATAAAACTCAATATTAAGGTTGAAATTCTGTTTGAGGAAAGGCAATGGGTGGAGAGAGGTAATTCTCCAGAAAATGTGATTTATTAGATATTCAGGCACTTGGAAAGATACTTACACAGTCTTGTGTTAATGGTATTATTTTTATTATCATTATTCATTTTTATAATTATTTATGCACAATGATTTGAAGATTATAAGCTTCCAGAATTGGGAAAGTAATCATATTACATGGTGTGGCTTTAGAGACAAGGAACTGAGATGGAGCGACTCTTCTATCTGTTCCCAAGGGGATGGAATCATGGGAAGACTCTTGATAATATGGGCCTCTTGTTTTTGGGCTATGAAGTGAGGATGAAAATGCCCATCTCACAGGCTTTGTAGAGCTATTAAATAGAATGGTACCTGGAACAGTGTAATGGAAGCTGTTATAATGTGGATGACCAAGTGATTAGCATTATTTATATCCCTACAGCATTTATTATGAGAGAAAGAGACTCAGTTAAGAGTTACGTAAGGAGTGACAAAATGAATGAATGTAAAGCTATTCTAATAGCATACTTTGATGGAAAAATATTTTTCTTTTAATAAGTATGTCTCTGAGGTTCAAAGGCATTTATTTGCATGTGTTACTACAACATGGAGATCAATAAAAGTCATTGCTAAGAATTAAGTATCAATCAGTAGATGATATTGGCTTTGGTACAAAGCTGAATGTTTTCCATAAATACATTGTCTGTTCATAAACTACCGGCACTGCATGTTTACTGTTTATGGTCCTGGTAAACCCCTTCATGTGTATCTCCATTTGTAGCTCCTCTGGGACTGTCTATTATATCATGGATCCATTATCATCTATAATTCTCTTTAAAAGCCTAATAAAGTTTATGAAAGATGTCATGCTGTATCTTGTCTTCAAACAACCCTTTGCTTGTCTTTCTTGAGTGTTGAGCTTTTTAAAGGGTCTGATGTTATAGCAGTGCAGGCACAGTGTTAGGCTTGTGTCTCTTTATGGTAAAGCAGTACAGGACCACATCACTGCTAGAGAGATTCAAGAACTATGGGAATCTATAGGTTGACCCTGCTGTGGGACAACCAAAGCTAAAGTATAGTAATGCTATAAACAGACATGATTGTGTGGTTTCTTCCAAGGTCAACTACAGTAAAATAAAATTTTCTTTTCTGTGTACAGTATGCATTTTTCCAGTTAAATTATCTGCAGGTATTGAATTTCATAATTGACACACTTGAACTGCCCACCAAGATCTTTTTCATAAATTGTCTTAATCATTAATTATTATTAGAGATTTTTTTTTGTTAATTTGACTCATATTTTAAATTTTGTGTGTGTGTGTGTGTGTGTGTGTGTGTGTGTGTGTCTGCCTGCTTGCTTGTCTGTGTCTTCACCACATGCATACAGGAGCTTGCCAAGTCCAGAAGAGAGAGTCAGGTCCTCTGGGAGTAGAGTAACATGGTGTTGTAAATATCCTTATGTAGGTGTTAAGAACCAAACTCAGGTCCTCTGTAAGAACAGGAAGTACTCTTAAACACTGAGCTATCTTTACAGCCCCAAATATTTCTTTGTTTCTCTTGCACATAGTAAATGATGTTAAGTTAGTGAAGTCACTAACTATTGCCTATGCTCAGGAATCTTAAACTTGTCCTACTCGGTGTTTTCTCTTTAGCAGACAAGTGATTTTCTCTCTACTACTTCACTGTTCCAGTTCCTTCTAGTTGGGAAGCATGAATATCCAAGAGCATGTGGTGTGTTAAAGACAGTTATAATGATGTGGATACATTAGGAAATTGCCATTACTTCGAGTGTGTTATGTCTTGGTAAGGGCAGCTATAAGAGAAAGTGAATGTTCTTTTCCTGTTGTTGTGATAAAACATGTTGACAAATGCAACTTAGGAGAGAAAGAGTTTACTCTGGCTCATAGTTGAAGGGTACAGCCATAGGTGACTAAAGAAACTGGTCATATCATATATACAATCAGATGCAATGAATGAATTCTATTGCTTAGCTTCCTTTCTGTAGACAAAAATTTCTGTCCTGCCTGGTCCTGCAGTCATTTAGTACCAAATAAACACACACAGGCTTATATTAATTATAAACTGTTTGGCCAATGGCTCAAGCTTCTTATTGGCTAGCTTTCTCTTAATTATTAACCCATTTCTATTAATCTGCATATCTCCATATGATCTTGGCTTACCGGTTACGCCCAGACCTCTTGCTCTCTTGGCAGCTACATGACATCTCACTTAAGACTGCTTCTCTGCCTTTCCTCTTCCCAGAATTCTCCTAGTCTGGTAGCTCCATCTTTCTGTGTACTGGCTAGTCAGCATTTACTCATGTTGAAATATGAGAAACATATATTCACAACATACAGAAGAACATGCCCCCTGCATCATTTCCTCTTTTCTGTCTAAATAAAAAGGAACTTTACCTTTAACATAGTAAAATTATATATGACAATAGTTATCAAGCAAGAACTATAGTTAACAATATTTATTCCATTTACATTTGGCAAAATTTAAAGACAACATTCTACCGTCTATCCTATCTTATCTTTGTGAGTCTAAAGTTTCATATGTAATTTATCTTTTATCATAACTAAAGAAAACAATAACCATAACTGTCTGTCTTCAGCTCCATCTAAGACTCCAGAAGGAAAATACATAAACTGCAGAATTGACAGAGACATCTCGCTGCCTGGACAGTCGCCCAAATTTCCTCTGCAATGTTGGGGCATCCCTCTTCAGTCATAGGCCCAAAATGTCTGGCAGACTTTTTGATGAAGCAGGAGCCTTGAATGATCCTCCTGTATCTTGGCAAGTTCAGCAGTCACTTTTCTTTGTAGCTTGCTTGTCCAGTTTGGAGAGCATTCTGTCAATCAGTCTGGGCAAGAGCAATTTCTTGTCTAAATGGCCATCACTGCCATGATGAAAGCAAACTCCATAACAACTTTCTTTGATGCCAGTCTTCCTCTCTGATGTAATTGGTATTGTCAGAAGCAGTTGTGTCTCATTGTCAAGAAAATACCTAATAAATCATTTAAAAAGCCATATTCTGTAGGTCTTTGAAAGGTCTTGAAGAATACCTATCCATTTGAAATATATCTCTGTATATCTAGGAAACCTAACATAACTATAAGTTTTGACTATTATAGGGTGATTACCTATAATCTGTAGTTTTAAAACATTATATTTTAAAATGAGCTGTATAAGCACAATACCTAAACAAGAATAGAAATATACATATAACAAAATTGACCTTAAATTTGTACAAATGAACCAAAATTCATACCAAGGCAAAGGATTCATTTCTATATCATATTCATCATATTCCATTTTATTTTTAGAAAGAGATTGTCTGTGATCATTAACCATTTATAACTAACCCCATTTAAATGAAAACAAACATTTATAAACAATATTCGGGAATTTGGTTGTAGTTCTTTCCAAACTGCTTTCTGCTGTTTGGGGATTCTGAGAAAACCTAGAACCATGGCCAGATACTGGCTGTAGTGGTCTGTGAGACTGCATGGACTCAGATGTTTTGAATTTTGGATCACCTAGGCCACTGCTTCAGGGGTTTTGGCTTGGTCAGAACCTTGTTAGTCTGCAAGGAATCCACAGATTTTTACCTTCTGTGGAAACAAAAGCAGAATCTCTTTTCCAAAGTAACATTACTTAGACTTAAATTTTGAAGTCGAGGTATTTTCAAAATATGTAGATTGGATTAATCAAGCACCATTTATAATTAAAAGTGTTTTTAGCAGCTATTGCTCCTTCCTCAGCAGTCAAACAATCCAAAGGCAACATAATAAAAAACAGTATCCAGGCTCTCTGTGTGTTTTCCATCTTTATGTGGCCTTTCTTTTATTACTCCATCCATGATCATGGATTGGTAAGACCAACACAGTAAAAATGGCCATTTTACCAAAAACAATCTACAGATCCAACACAACAACACAGTTTCCACCAAAATTCCAGCATTTTTTTTTTTTTTTTTTTTGCTTTTTGAGACAGGGTTTCTCTGTATTACAGAGGCTGTCCTGGAACTCACTCTGTAGACCAGGCTGGCCTTAAACTCACAGAGATCCATCTGCCTCTACCTCCCAGGTGCTGGGATTAAAGGCGTGTGCCACCAATACCTGGCTTCTGGCACAATACTTTACAGACCTTGAAAGAACAATACTTAACTTCAAATAGAAAAATAAAATGCTCTAGATAGCTAGAACAATCCTGTACAATAAAGGAACTTCTGGAGGTATCATAATTCCTGACTTCATGCTCTACTACGGAGTAATAGTAATAAAAACTGCGTGGTATTGGCATAACAACAGACAGTTTGACCAATGGAACTGAATCAAAGATCCACATGTAAATCCACATACAAATGGACACCTCATTTTTGATAAAGAAGCCAGAAATATACAATGGAAAAAAGAAAGCATTTTCAACAAATTGTACTAGTCTAACTGAATAGCAACATGTAGACGAATGCAAATAGATCTATATCTATTCCCCTACAAATAACTCAAGTATACGTGGATCAAAGATCTCAACATAAATCCAGTTACACTGATGCTGATAGATGAGAAAGTCGAGAAGATCCTTGAATGCTTTTGCACAGGAGACAACTTACTGAACAGATCACCAATAACACAGGCACTAAGACCAACAACTAATAAATAGGGCTTCATGAAACTTTTGTCTTACAGAAGATTTTCAAACACCATCAATTGGACAAATGGCAGCCTAAAGAATGGGAAAAGATTTTTATCAACCCTACATCTGACAGAGGACTGATTTCCAAAATATATAAAGAATTTAAGAAACTAGACATCAACAAAACAAATAATTCAATTAAAAATTGGGGTGCAGATCTAAACAGAGAATTCACCATGGAGGAATCCAAAGTGGCGCAGAAGCACCGAAATGTTCAACATCCTTCACCATCAGTAAAATTCAAATAAAAAACAGTCTGAGATTCCATCTTATACCGGTTAGAATGGCTAAGATCAAAAGCACAAGTGACAGACCATGCCGGTGAGGATGAATAGCAAGGGGAACACTCCTGCATTACTGGTGGGATTGTAAACTTGTTCAGTCACTTTAGAAATCAATAGGTGGTTTCTCAGAAAATTGAGAATGGATCTACCTCAAGACCCAGCTATACCACTCCTGGGCATATACCCAAAATATGCTCAGTTATATCACTTGCTCTACTATGTTCATTGTAGCTTTATTTGCAATAGCCGGAGACTGGAAACAACCTAGAATAGAGAAAAAAAAAGTGATTTACATAATGGAGTATTACTCAACTGTTAAAAATAATTACAACATGTAATTTGCAGGCAAATGGATGGAACTAGAAAAGATCATGCTGATTGAGGTAAGCCAGAACCAGAAAGACAAACATGGTACACATTCACTTATAAATAGACATTAGCTGTAAAGTAAAGGATAACCATGCTATAATCCACAGAGCCAAAGAAGCTAAGTAATAGGGAGATCTCAAGGAGAGACACAGACATCTCACCAGGAAGGGAAAATGGAAAATATATATCACAGGGATGGGTTGGGAAGGGGTCTCAAAGGAGGGGTGGCCTTTGGAACAGGGGGGATCAAGTGGGGAAGGATGGAAGAAGAGAGTACTAAGAGAGACAACTGGAATCAGGGGCATCTCTGGGATAAGCTAGTAACCTGGT
Organism: Cricetiscus sungorus; assembly: GCA_030556225.1. NCBI lineage: Eukaryota > Metazoa > Chordata > Mammalia > Rodentia > Cricetidae > Cricetiscus > Cricetiscus sungorus. The sequence goes on from JANBXA010000398.1 coordinate 45,739,424, forward strand.
GCAATGGGAACTCCCAGCAATCTATAAGGGTGATGCCAGATAAGATCCCTAGCACTGGGTAATATGAAGCCTGAACTGGCTATCTCCTATAATGAGGCAAGACTTCCAGCAGAGAGATTGGAACCCCAAACCTAGCCACATAATCTTTGACCTACAATTTTCCCTGTATACAATTTGTGATGGGGTAAAGTTGGTGCAGAAATTATGGGAACATAATGGCTGAGAGGGAACCTACCCCTGCACTGGGTTAGGACCAGGACCCAGAGGTCGGACAGTATGGATACCTAAAATTGAACCAAACAGAACTGGTAAAAAGTCAATGAAATGGTTCTTAATGCTATTGTGCTGTACTTACAGGCTGTTGCCTAGCTCAGTTGTTAACAGAGGAACTTTATTGGTGGAACTGCAGCTGATGGAAACAGATGCAGAGACCCATAGCCAACCAACAGGCAGACTTTGAGGAATCTTGTGGAAGTCAGAGGGGTCAAGGGCACCACAAAGAACCCCACAGAATCACCTAATCTGGGCTTACAGGGATTCAGAGAGACTGAATTGCCAACCAGCGAACTTGCATGGGACTGACCTAGGCCCTTTGCACGTGTTACAGTTGTGTAGCTTGGTCTTCTTGTGGGATTCCTAACAGTGGAAGCAGGGGCTATCTTTGCTGCTGTTGCCTGATTTTTGGACCCTTTCCTCCTACTGGGTTGCCTCATGCAGTCTTGATAAGAGATGAATGGCCTAATCTTACTGGAACTTGATATGCCATTGCTAGCTAATATACATGGGAGGTCCTTACTTTTCTGAAGAGAAAGGAAGTAGAGTGGATGGTAAAGTTTAAGGGGTTAGGACTAGGAGAAGAAGAAGAAGAAGCAAAGAGAAACTGTGGCCTGGAAAACAAAACAAAACAAAACAAACAAAACAAAACAAAATAACAAAGCCCTTGGTATGAGGCTCATTTAGACCTCATCTTCTAACTTTGTTTTAGTTTCTATGTCTCTATTCTAAAGAATAATTTTCTTTTCATTTCCTTAATATTCCTTGGAAACAGAATCACCTGGTTATGATGTCACCTTTCTCCCAATCGTTTTCAAATATTCCTTGGAGAGTAATAGAAGTGTTTTTATCCAATCCTTCTAATGCAGCAAGAGGAGGAAAATGAGCCAGGCAGCTATATGCCTGTATGTAAACAAGTAAACTCCAGCCATGCTATTCCATCACAGCCTGAAATTTTTGAAAGTCCAAGAGTTACTGCTGATATGGCTGAGTTGCAGTCCCAAGTCCATGATGGTACAAACTCTGAACCCATAATTAGGAAGATTCCTTACTGTGGTCATTGCTCTGATAAATACTTTCTCATTTCTCTTTGTAATTTCTTGCCTGGCAAAAACCCAGCCATAACCAAGTTTTACATCACAAAGAGGAATAATACAAGGCACTGAAAGTCAGAAGTATTTTGTGAGAGCCAGAAAAAGCCTTATCTAACCAATGACATACTTTTCAAATAAAACTCCCTTCTGAGTTAGTAGCACCTATGCCTAATTTAGGCTTATTTTGAATAAAAGTGGCAGAGTTATCAAAACTCCATTAACCTAATTTGTTTAAATGGAAGTGGCACCTTATGCATGGCTTACACAGAATTTAAATGACAAGGGAGAAGAAATATCATTCTATGTAATTAAAGTGGCAGACCCTATTCGTTCATTAAAAAAAGAAGAAGATGTAAAGTCAACAAAAGAAGTCCCATTGTAGCATTTGGCTTTGAAAATGCTTAATACATGGAAAATAGTCTAATGGTGACAACAATAGATAAGCAATGCTTATTCAGGATCCTCACATGCAAAACCTCTATTTACTCCTTTTCCCCTTCATTGATACACATCTTACTGAAATGCATAAATGCGTCTCACTTCATCTTCTAGATTGTGGCCTATGGTGTTAACTCCTGAGAGCCCTCATGTAACCTCAAGAGGATTCTGTCAGTAGCGTCCATACATCAAAATGATGCCAATTTGAAACTTTATTATTAGAAGCCATAAGCTCTGGAATTATCTTTGTCAGATCTAAGAGAACTGCCACCCTTCCCAGCAGTCTCTTTTGCATCTCTGAACTTCGATATTTCATTGCATTTCTAGGGCTTGGAGTAATGGTGTGACAATTGCATGGTGCTCCCTCCTCTCTCCAATTCTGTTTCTAAGGGTCGGGATGACCTACAGTGTGACAAAATAAGCTAGTCATTCCATTGAGCCAGGTGTCCTTTGAACAGCAAAGAAAGGGAATAACTATGTCATGAAGTTATTAGTGTATTATATATTAAAAGCCATAAATGACAGCTCAGAGTGAGGCTATCCTGCTTGGGGGGTCTACTGCTTTCTGCTAGCGTCATTCAATGGAGGGCAGGAATCCACACATAAACAAAAACCATCCCTGATTGTTAGATGAGCAAGAGTCTGTGGGCCAGGAAATGAGAACATTGACTGACAATGAATTAGGTATATGTTTTGTGCTTCTTTGATTTAGGAGGCAGATTCTTTAGGTTCATCACTAGCAGGCTATTTTAAAAATAAAAGCGTCATAAACTGATGAAAAGTTTTGTGAATGCTGGCAAGCATAATTGTAGTCATTTCACAGCATCATATTTTTCTTACCACATTTCCTAGTATGTGAAAGACAGAAGACATTCCCAACAGGAAGCAGACAACCCTTCCCATGCTGCCCTTCATTGACAATATCAGTCCTCAAAAGACCATAGTTACTATATGCCTCTTTGATCACTGCTATATTGCCAAACATTAGATGAGAGTTACTTGTCTTTCATACCACGAGATTCTGTGCCTAGTGAGCATCTGACCCGTTTTCTGGCTGTGTTTTGCTCTGTTCTCTGCATACCATCCAGGCATATACAGTTCTTGTCTGCTGTTGCTCTCCCATCTCCAGCTCAGAACTTGTCTCCCACTCAGGGTGATTCGTTATGTTCTCTGGGTTATGTGGCTCAGTGGTGCTAAGGAATCTGAGTTGGAGTGGGTCCAGGGTGCTGCTGGCACATTCTTGCCTAAATTAGCATGATTTTTTTTGGGGGGGGAAAGGAGGGGATTGTGTGCCTTAGAATTTTTTGGGGGGATTGTGTGCCTTAGAAAATCTCTTATAATTTAAGGATACATTTTTTTAAAATAAATAGACTATGAGTATAACATATTTGGGGTAATGTATTTCATTTTTTTTTTTTTTTTTTTTTTTTAGTTATTTGGGTTTCTATCAGTCAGGGTAGATTTGGCTACAGTAACAAATACCACCTTACTAGGCTCAATCACTCAAATCAAGGAAGATTTAGTTTGCACTCATGCAAAACTGTGTGTCATGAGTTGGAAAGGAGGTCCTGTTTTTTAGTCATCCAAGTCTCAGATCATTGAATCACCTCACCTTAAATCAGGCTTCTGAACAACACAGGTCAAGAGATAGGTGATGAACTGTGCAACAGATCACAAAGCTCTCACTGGGAGTGACAAAAATCACTGGGTCAAATTTAATTGAACAAAGTAACTTCACACTTATGTCTGATTTGCAAGGTAGAATATGTGAAATTCTAAGGAGCCCAGAGGTGGCCTTTGTCTTTTTGTGCTTCCAAGTCATGACAACGTTATTTTCACAGAAACTTCCTGTAATACCCACTTTCTGATCACAAATGCTTTCTATATGTACTCAGCTTTCCTCCCAGTGACACTACTTCCCATGAACTCCTTCCCAGGACAGTCTTCTCCACGTCTGTCTCTTTTAAAACACTTTCTTTTTATTTACCGTGTTTGAGTGTTTTGCCAGCTTGCATGTCTGTGCACCATATACATGCAGTGACTCTGGAGGCCAGAAGAGGGCACATGATCTCCTGGAACTGGGATTAAAGGTGGGCTGTGAGCTGCTGTATTGGTGCTGGGAACAGAATTGGGTTCCTCTAGAAAAGCAGTGTTCTTGACTACTGAGACATTTTCTTCGGCCTCACATTTCCCTTTCTTTAACCAAGGATAGAGGACAAGGACAAAGGGACCGTATCTGTTTATCACTCTGAATTATTTTTCTGGCTGGGGAAACTCAGCTGTCTCTCTTCCTAATGTTCCAGCTACCCCACATTCTACTGTGCCTGCTATGTCGTTTTAGCTTAGTCAATGAATTTGGCCCATCATAGTCATGTCAGTGTTTGCTCCATAGTTCCTCAGTGACACCGTTCATTCCGCTTCCCTTCACACTGGGATCTTATCATCCTAGTCTCGCTGATTCTGAGTGTCCCATTCCTCCATATTTCTTTCATGTCAATTAAGTCTATCTACCCTGTGGTTTGCTTCTATAAAAGCTTTGCTCTTTTGTCCACAAATGCCCTTCCCATCTCATCTCAACCAATACAGTTTTCCATGGTTACCCAATCGGCTGTCTTTTTGGTTCTCTAAAATTTCCCACTGACCTTGAACTTGCCATTGCTTCCTTGTTGGGCTGAGCCGCCTGCTTGCTTGCGGACTCTGTACTGATTGAGCCTGCCGCAGATCCCCCTAACTGAGCCATCATTTCTGTTCAGCACTTCCTTTATCCCTCTCCTGCTGACTCACTGCTCATTCCACACAGCAGTCTCACCAAACATTTTTTAACTCTCTTTAAGACTCAAGCTCTGCTACAGATATGACCTCAAAAAACCTTTCCAGTTTCATCTCTCCCGAAACTCTTTGCCTTATATGTTGCGAGTGCCATGGTTGCTCCTCCTTTCATACATGTCAATGCAAATGCTACCCAATGTCTTTTATTTTTTAAAGAGACCCCAGTATGCAGTAAATATCCATGTATATTTTCATTATTTATTGTTGGAATTAGGAAATATTTACGTATGCTTCTTTTGCATAGTCTTTGGCTGGTCTCAAATGTGCATGTCGCAGACTTGCTATAGCGCTCTTGTTGGCCTTGACTTTTTAATCCTCTTGCCTCTACCTCCTAAGCGCTGCAGTGACAGGCATACATCATAACACCTGGCTTCCCCTTTGTATTTGTAAGATTCCAAGACAGGTCTTCATTGTGCAGCTCAAGCTGGCCTTAAGCTCCCCATCTTCTGGACTCAATCAGTTTTCTGAGTGCTAGAGTCATAGGCATGTGTCACCGCACCTAGCATCCCTTTCTCTTCTGTGCTTTACAACTCCTATTAAGAATATTGGGATCACATTAAATAACATCTAGCTTCTTAAACAAATTGATGTGTTTTACTAGGCTCAACCACACAGTCTCTGGGAATGATAATAATTCCTAATTTAAATACCAAACACGTATGCTGAGAATTACAATGATGCTGCAAAAACAAGATTCAATAATGAGGAAATTTAGTCAAGGCAAATGTGTTGAGGAACATTTTTGCTGGAGTTAAATAAATGTTAGGATTAAAACCGTAAGGCAAGGGACCCAGAGGAGGGTCCTCATCTGGCAGATGAGACAGCCCATGTAACCAGGTAAGAAAAATAGGGATCCAGAAAAATAGAAGAGCTGGCCCAGGCAGACTCTAGTCAACTCTCATAGAGAACTTCCCTGAAGAGTCTCTGGAAGTCACTGTTATCTTTTCTCCTCCTAGATACCATTTATTAATAGTTAACACCTTCATACCTCTTGTATCTAATACACCTGATAGTAACTTATTGCACTGTGGGTAGGAAGAGTAATGGCTGTCCAGATACTGGAGGTAGGCTTTGCTATTACCAGTGGGATGTTTGTTTTCATGCTGGAGGGTATATGAATCCCTCTCCATCAGGGACACAGGAGCCGAGACTGCTGCTTCACTTGGGATCAGATGGAATTCAGAAGGAGAGATTTCCCCATATCATTTTGGCCCATAGTTACATGGTTTATAAGAAAGGGTTTATAAAGAAGCTATTTCTCATAGCTGTGAAGGCTGGAAATATGTTATCAATGTGTAGGGTCCTGTTTCTTGGTTCATATTTGGAGACCTTAAAGGTGTCTTCACATGGGGCAATAGAGCCATTAATGATGACTGTGACACTATAACATCATCAATTCCTAATACTATCACCATGGAGATTAGAATTTCAAAATATGAATTGAGGGAGACAAATATTTAAACTATCATCTATCTATATCTATTTATCTATCTTCATCATCATCCTCATCATCCATGTATACATCTATTTGTAGGGAGAAAAGAGCCAAGGGAAAACACCCTGATCCTGATTTCACCACAGGACCAGGGTTTAAAATCCCACCAATCCTTGAGCTTGCCTCAGAGTCAGGCTGCAGAATCCCATCCTACCAATCCTTGAACACAGAATCACATCAATCCCTGAGATCCCTGAGAATGAATTCTTGCCAATTTCTGAGCTTGAAATCTCACTAATCTCTGTGCTTGCCCCAGAATTAGGCCACAAAACCTCACCAATACCAAGCCACTCTGGAAAGCTTCCTATCCCCCAGGAAACCCTATATGAACCCTCTAACCTGTTCCATTTGCTGCTGCCTGTCACCCCAGAGGCAACCACCCTCCTGGACTCTTTCTTCCGAATAAATCTCTAGGTTTGTTGTGCTGTGTAACATTTTCACTGGAGTCAAGCCTAGATGTAACTACTTTTGCAGGAACCATAATAGAGGACACCTGTAATGTTTTTGCTGGAGAAACTTTCCCCTAGAGGAGGAGAGTTACACTTGCACTGGGGAAACCTTTCCCCAGAGCAGAGCTGTATGCTGCTACACTTAGTGACTTTGTGGTATTCCTTGGCTCCTTACTGCCAGAATCCCTTTCCATTGGAGCTACAATGCATATCTATCTATCTATCTATCTATCTATCTATCTATCTATCTATCTATCTAATCCATCCATCCATCCATCCATATCTACAATCATGTATTTCAACCCCATTAACTGATCAGCCCGATTAACTAAACTACAGTGAAATTGAGTGAAAAAATTATTTGTTCCAAGCATGGTAGTGTTAGCTTTAATTCAAACACTCAGGAAATGGAGTAAGAGGTGTCAATAGTTTCAGATGCGCATGAGCTGCATGTCAAATTGAGATCAGCCTGGAGTATATAGTATATAGTAAGAAATTGATACAGCAAATATAGAAAAGAAAATGAAGAAAACTGAATGATGGTTCAGTTAACTAAGTTTGTTTCTCAAATTTACTGCTGCTTAGACTTTTATTCTTATGATAAGAAAGTTAACATGGGATTTATAATCTTGACCATTTGTAATTGTATAAAGTAGAAGTATGTGTATGTTCATATTTCATGCAACAAATAATGTTTTCATCTTGAAAAATTGGTTGTGAACCCATTAATATTTCCCCATCTCCCTCACTCTGACATTGATAATCACCATTACATTTTCTATTGCAACTTACGCATATCTTGCAAGTAGAATGGTAGTGGCTGCCTTCTTATGACTGGCTTATTTAACTTAATATATCTTCAAAGTTTTCATCTATGTTGTAGCATGTGACAGGATTTCCTTCTTTTTTTAAGAACAAAAAATATTCCATTGTAGTTCAATGTTACATTTCTTTACCAATCCTCTTTCAATAGTCATTTAGATTTCATCTTTCTCTTGAGTACTGTGAATACAACTATCATGAATATGGGTATATGGGTGTATACACATCTCTGCAGGACCTTGTGCTGTTTTGTTATTGTTCTGCTGGGTTTTCTTTTCTTTCTTTCTTTCTTTCTTTTTTATTTTTATTTTTTTTTGATAACTGGGCTCCTTATGGAGTTCAGGCTGTTCTCAAAATCCTCTGACCTGACCTTACTGAGTGCTGGCATTCTAGGGGTGCACAACCACATTCTGCTCAAGATCCTGTTCTTTATTAGTTTTAAAAATGTTTATTTAATTTTAATGATGTGAATACACACATATACAATCTGAATATATGCACATAAGTGCAGACATCCCTAGAGATCAAAACACAGTATTAAATCCTTTGAAGTTACAAGTGGTTGTGAGTCACCAGATAGATTTGCTGGGAACTGAATTTGACTCCTCCACAACAGCAGTATGTGCTCTTAACTGCTGAGCTATTTCACTCCAACCCATCAGGTTTTAAAATTGTGTGTGTGTGTGTGTGTGTGTGTGTGTGTGTGTGTGTGTGTGTGTGTGGAGAGAGAGAGAGAGAGAGAGAGAGAGAGAGAGAGAGAGAGAGAGAGAGAGAGAGAGGTATTGCTTGGGTATATGGTAGTTTTCTTTTTTAGTTTTATGAGACTTTGTGATCCACAATCTCAGTCTTGCAGCATGGGTAGGACTGGGCTCCCTTTCTAGATCCAGGGATGAATACATAACCAAAACTTCATGAATCAAAATCTTCTATGTCTTTAGCCATAGGGACCAATTCACTCTAGACATGCATGTCTAAATTTAATTTCTATCACCAGGGAAGAAGTGCCCACTTTCTTTTGAGTTTGCTAATCTGGTGAAAAGTAGGCCTGCTCCTCCTACTCATTCTCGTTACCATGTAGGGGGGATGGATTAGAAAACGGCCTATGTAGACTTGGAGAGTGATGTGGGGTAGAGGTTCCTTAATAGATGGTGGCAAGGGAAATTGCTTTGAGAACTCTTTGAAAGGTTAGTTGGGCAAAAAGAGAGAACCAGCTGTGCAAAATGTCAGAGAACAAGACAGAATGGCCCTGAGGCAGGAACAGACTTGGAGTGGGTCAGTAGCTGTGCAAAGAGAGCACCGGTGTGACTAGAGTGCTTGCACAGTGGAGGAAATGAAAAAGAAGGGGCAGACCATGCAGAGGCAACCATCTGCTGGAACCTACCTGGGGTATGGTCACATCAACCAGTGTACGTCTGGATGTGAGCTTTTTTCTTCCTCCCATCTACCAACTTATTACATCAACGGTTATCCACACAGACACTAGAAGCAAAATTGTTACTGTCATTCCTAAACTCTCTATTTTCTTCATGGCTTAATATGATCAGTAACCAATTATGATCAAGGTTTTCCTTCAATACACTATGAATCTTCATTGTATCCTTTTTGGCATTGCCTTAATTCAGGCTTATATTTGTCTCCTGGGCAGTACAACAGCCCCTCTGCCTCTTTTTCTGTCCCTTGTGGTTCACCCTTCACATCACAGTGGCACCACCAAAATATGATTTTGTTATTTGGTTACATAAAGTCCTTTAAGTAACTCCCGCTGCCTGCTGTTCAATCATCTTAGCATAAATAGAAGGTCTTTCATAGCATGGCTCTTGCATACTTACCTGGCTCCTTCTTTCTCCACCTGTCACTTCACTTACCAATTGCAATCTAGACTGCAGGATTCCTTTCTCCATGCTTCACACATTTGATTCTACAACTAGAATGATCAGTTTTCAGTTAAGTTATGAAGTGATCTGAAATACTAATAGGCTACTAGCTGGTGAAATTAATCACTGAAAAAATCGTTATCTCCCGAGGGCCCTGGACTTATCCCTGGATGTAGCCCTGGCAACACTGATGTAGTCAAAGCATAATGGCATTATTGACAGATGGCCAAAACTAGTTGGAGGAAGTAGGAAACAGAGATTACACCCTGCAGAGATGTAACTTGTTCCAGCCTTCTCTGCTTCCTGGCTGCTGTGAGGTGAGTATATCAGCATCATGCTCTTCTACCATGAAGCTCCTTTTAATTCAGGCTCAGAAATACGGAGCCAATGACCATGAACTGAAACTTGTGAAACTGAGAGACAAAGAGAATGCTCTTTTTTTTTAATTGTTTCTCTGAAGTAATTGTCATCGTTGACAAATGCAGCTAACATTCTGACTGAATGTTTTACTTCTTGAATAAAGCCTAACTATTTGCCTTAACCTAAGCAGCTCCCTTTCTTCTATATTTAAAATTAATTTTATTTTAATTAATTAATTAGTTCATTTGTAAGACATGACATTGTTCTGTAGGTTAGTTTGGAATTTGATGTGTAAAACAAGCTAGATTTGTCACTGAAGTGGTCTCCTACCTCTGCCTCTCTAGATTCTATCTATATCTAGCCACTCAGTATTTATATTGATTTTTAAACTGTTTGCATGTCTGTCTCTTGATTTTAAAGTTCTTGAAAAGAAGTGATTGTTCTTATTGACTAGTTTTTTTTCCTCTATAGTGCCTAACAGAATGTGTTATATCATGACTATTTGATAGTTATTTATTAATGGTGTTATAATCTTTGTGAAAACTTCATTTCAGCACATAACTGAACAGGTCCTAGAATTTAGTGCTGTTTTGAAAGTAGTTTAGATTTTATTTTTGCCATTTTATTTGTCCCAAGTGTATAAAGAGATTAAAGTGAACTTAAAGATGCACAGAAGCATAGATGGATTGATATCCATATATTCCATAGAAGTTCATCTATAACCTATCTGTCTAACTTATTTAGGGCATTGTTTTCAAATTTATTTTTCCAATTAATAAAATTCTGTTCTGTGTAGTTATTACTCCGTGGGGTGCAAGCTCAAAATTTAAAACTTCAATTAAAATACATAAAACAAAACAGCAGCAGTTAAAATAACACATTAAAAAATCTCACTTTAAAATGATGGCACAATGAGAAAGAACAATTTAAAAAGATATACACACATAGAAGAAGCCATGGAGAAAAAATGTTGCCAATTTAAGAATAATCACTGTATCATGAAAAGCAAATGTAAATTTATACTTTCCTCTTTGTGTCTGGAGTACATTACCTCATTCCTGGTTGTGTAGAAGGTCAATACTCATCTCACAGTTGAAGATGACGCTGCATCAAAATGTCACTCATAGCAGAATCATTGCAGTTACAATAGCACTGCTAAGAGCTCTCAAGACTGAGTGTGAAGTCTAATCCAGAGAGACCTGCTTTTCCCCATCACTGTGTAGAATTCTATTTACCACGAGATGCTACCTGCCTTTGTCTTCAGTGTTTTGAAATAACCAGTGATCTTTTATTCTTATTTCTTTATAAGCAATGCTGAATTTGGTGTTTGGTTAAAAAGTGGAGAGTAAGTGAAAATCACTTATTGAATCGAAAAATATCTGACCAATGGACAAGAGATATAAAGGCTGATCCGTACAGTTCCAGCAATTGGTGATGGCAGGTTTTTAACCTAAATATATTGTTCTTATAGAAAAGTGTTCAAATGCCTTGAAGGGAATAGGTTTTGTAAGCTTCTGGTTAGAATTTCAGGTGGTTTCCCAACTCTTTAGTAAAGCAGACATTGAGAATATATTATAAGCAAGACCTGATGAAAGTAGAAGGCAGAATCACTTACATTAGCTGCCTGCAGGGAATTCCTACTCCATTGGGTTAAAGAAGATGTATATATCCAACTTACTGAATACATATATTTACCTTATTAGTGTGAAAAATATGAGAGTTATGAACTGATAGCATAGTCAGAATGGGAGAGAAAATAGAATAAGCAAGTTTTGATGATAGATAAGGGTGAAAAAGTTAGCATAATTTGAAAACTGATTCTATGTGCTCATAGAACATAATGACCAAGAGGAACAAGTCAATTTTTGCCAAAGAAACTCAGAAACTCTCAGAACTTGGAGACACCCTTTACCACTGAAAACAAGAATGAATCATGAAGTTGCAAACAGGGATACTGGGTAGACATTTTTACAACAATCAGCTAAAACTTCTTGGTTCTCTTTTTCTCTCCTATGCATAACCCACTAGTTCTGCAAGGGTTTTATTGCCCAGCAAAAAAGTAGGGCATGTTCTCTAGGCACTGAGTTCTCCATATAGTGCCTGTGTGTGTTTGTCTACTAAGAGTGACATTTGGCCTATTTTGATTTGGGCAAAAAGTGTTCCTTAAAGGAGCTAGGCAAGCTCTCTCTCTCTCTCTCTCTCTCTCTCTCTCTCTCTCTCTCTCTCTCTCTCTCTCTCTCTCTCTCTCTCTCTCACTCTCACTCTCTCTCTGCTGCCAAGCTTCCACCAGGTGAGCAGCTGGATTTTACCACACGCTCATGAGCATGGTGTTTTAGCCTTGTCTCAGGACCACAACAGTGGAACTGTCTGGCCATGGAATAAAACTGAAACTTGGAGCCTAAATAAAACATTTTTCTTTTAAATAATTTCCCCCAGGTGTTTGTGCCAGAAGTGAGAAAGCTAATACAGGACCCAGTCATTTGAGACTTAACAAATGGTAAATTCTGCCTCAATACATTGCTTCTAAATAGCTGTTCAAAACACACATTCCACCACACTCATGCACCACACACACACACAAATCAGACAGGCACCACACACCACACACATTTAAATCACATTAAGATGTGAATGGATAACAACTTAACTTTTGGCAGAGGAAAGTCTCCGATCAGAAAAGCAGAGGATTTGAAGTTGGGGGTGGGGGTTAGGTAGGAAGGACAAAGGAAGATATGAGGGAAGGGAATGGGGTTTGACAAAATATGCTTTATATATTACAAGTATTAAACAAAACACTTTTTTTCTTAAGGAAAGAAAGGCAAGGGAGACAGAGATACAAAGATCAAGACAGATATGGAGGAAAAGAGAGAGACAGAGATACATTAATAGAGACATGTAGATACAGAGAGAGACAAAGACTGTCAGAGACAGAGGACAACAGAGAGCAACAGTGAGAGTGAAGAGAACTACTCAGTAATGTGGTGGAGTATGTAGATGTGGGCAATGATACTTTGGCATCAAAGCCAAAGCTATTAACTTAGGAAGTAGAGTGAGCACACCAGATCTGTGGATTAAGAACAGGATGAAATTAAAAAACACACTCAGAAAACAAAATGAGAAGAGATCTTGCGAACTGAACATAATATATTAGAACAGTGATATTTAAATAGAAATTTGGCAGGCTGAGGTCTTTTTTCAGAAGGTAGAGGAAAAACACAAATAAATGAACAAAACCCAGTAAGATCAGGGCAAAGCTGGGGAGATAGCTTAGTAGATGAGAGTGATTGCCACACAAATGTGAGGACCCAAGTTGGGATTCTCAGCACCCATAAGAAAGCTTTGTATGTCTGTGTATGACTCCCACATTGAGAGAAGAAACAGGTCCCAGGAGCTCACAGGAGACAGTTAGCTTAGCTGAGGTGGTGAACTTCTGTTATGAGTTGTTTGCTCACCAGCCTGGTCCCACAGCTGTGCCAGCCCCAAATGACATGCAGAGATGCTGTATTAAATATAAAGCTGTTGGCCTGTTACTAGGGTTTCTTATTGGCTAGCTCTGTCTTAAATTTCCACATGGTCTTATCTTACCAGAGAGAGGGTCCAGAGTTCTTTTCTCTTGGTCCTACATTTTGAATCTCTTACTAACAATCCCCGAATCTTCCTTATCTCCTAGTCCCACCTACCTTGCTCTCCTATTGGCCAACAGGGCTTTATTCATTAACCAATAAGAGAAACATATTTACAGAATGACATCTCCCATTAAGCTTCAGTTTTAGTGACCTATCCTATCTCAAAGGTGGAGTGGAGATGGATTTTTCTTTGGATCACCAAACAGTATGGTGGTATATCATTTATGATTTATTAAAGCTTGCCTGAGAATTCAGACAGCAAAAGTCAGCCACATGCTATGTAGCTAGGCAGTGGTGGCACACAGATTTACCCCACCACTTGGGAGGTAGAGGTAGAGGTGGAGGGATCTATGTTCGTTCAAGGCCACATTGAGCTACACAAAATTGATCCAGTCCTAAAAAGAAACGGTGCACAATAAGATGATCTCAGTACTTGGGATCACATACCTTTAACCCTAGCATTAGGGAATTATTATAACACAGGAGCAGAGCCTCAGCAGAGCATTCAGTCTGAGAATTAGTCTCTAGTCACACTGAAGAGAGCATAGCAGTCTGAATGAATCTGAGGGAGCAATTTGAGGATCGCCCCTTTGGTTTGAGCTGAGGTAGCAGTAAGAGCTAGTGGTAGGTTGTTTTGATTTTCTGATCTTCAGCTTGAAGCTTGAATGCAAATATCAGTCTATGGGTCTTTCATTTATCATGTTACAAACCAGCTCCTAAATAAAGACATGGAGACTTATTAATAATTAGTATTAAGTAATAACAACAATAAATTAATAATTATTATTTGGAATGCTTGGTCTTAACGTAGGCTTGTCCCACTAGCTCTTTTTAACTTAATTAACCTGTTTCTATTTGTCTACATTTGGAGCTTTTTGCCTTTCTTTCATTTGGTATGTCCTACACTTCCACTTCTTCCATGTCTGGCTGGCTGGATCCTGGCATCTCCCTGTCATCTTCTTTTCTTTCTTTCTCAAATCTAAACTCCTCCTTCTACTAACTTTCCCTGCCCAGAAGTTCCACCTAGACCTCCTCCATCACTATTGACCATTCAGCTTTTTATTGCACTAATCAGGTGCCTTAGGCAGGCAAGAGAAAAAAGCAACACATCTTTACATAATTCAACAAATGTAACAATCTTTACATTCTTAAAAAATACAGTACAACACATGTTTGCATAGTTAAATATTCTGCAATAGTTCCCCTTTTTTGTCTAAGTAAAAAGAAAGGCTTTACCTTTAACACAATAATATTATACAAAATAAGAACAATCACCAAGTAATAATTACATTTATAATATGTAGACCATTTGTACTCCCAGAGTAAACAGGAAGTGTAGAACAAATAACTTTGAAAGCTATAGAAATGGCAGTAGCAGCTGGCTGCCTGGATAGTCACCCAAGTTTCCTTTGCCGCATTGGAACATCTTTGTGTTGTTTTAAGGTTTATTAAAATTTTAAAGCTCTGGAACATTTGTTCCAGATGTGTTGCATTCTTTTATGTTGCATTTGTTTAACACTGTGAAGCTGTGATTGTTTGTCTACCAAAAACACCTGGTGGTCTAATAAAGAGCTGAATGGCTAGTAACAAGGCAGGAGAAAGGATGAATGGGGCTGGCAGATAGAGAGAATAAATAGGAGAAGAAATCTGGGAAGAAAAGAAGGAGCAAGAGAACAAAGAGAGAAGGATGCCACACAGCCACATGGCCACACAGTCACACAGTCAGCCATAGAGTAAGAGTGAAAGGAAGATACACAGAAGTAAGAAAAGGAAAAACACAGAGGCAAAAGGAAGATGTGATGGGGGATGTCCTTCTGTGTGTATGTTTCTCTTATTGGTTGATGAATAAAACACTGTTGGCCAATAAGGCAGGAAGATTGGCAGAAATAGGAGATGAGGAGAATTATGGGAAAGGTAGGCAGAGAAGCACCGGAAGTAGGCCACCAAAGAAGTAACAGGTCCAGACCCTTCTCCAGTAAGCCAAGACCACATGGAAATACTTAGATTAATAGAAATGAATTAATAATTAAGATAGAGTTAGCCAATAAGAGGCCCTAGTCATCTACCAACAGTTTATAGTAATTATTATAGTGTCTCCGTGTGTTCATTTGTTGCTGAAGAGGTGGAGGGACCAGGCTAGACAAGAAAACTTTAGCATCATAGATGGGATAATTTAAGTTAAGAAAAGCTGTCTAGAAATAAGCCGAGATAAAGCTGGGCATTTATAAGAAAGTAAAAGCCCCGACTCTGGGTATTTATAAGAAAGTAAAAGCTCCCCTTCTGTGTGTGTGTGTGTGTGTGTGTGTGTGTGTTATGTATTTATTTGGGAGCTTGGTAGAAGACCCTCAAAAGAATAAAAGAGCAAAACAAACAAACAGCTTTGTCCTGCAGTCCTAGAATATCTGACAGACTTTTCTGTGAGGCAGAGATTTTGAAGGACTTTCCCACCTTGTCTTGGCAAAGTTTGGCAGTCTTTTCCTTTTGTGTCCTACTGGTCCAGTTTATACAGTTTACTGATGGGGGAATGTCCTCTATATGCTGTGAATATATATATATATATATATATATATATATATATATATATATCTTATTGGTTGATGAATAAAACTGTTTTGGCCAATGGGCAGACAGATTTTAGCTAGGTGGGATTTCTGAACAAAGAGGTAGAAAAAGAAAGACAAAGTGCAGATGCCATATAGCCACTAGGGAGTCAAGAGGCCCAGTCATCACCGGTAAACCAAGGCTACATGGTGACACATAGATTAATAGTAATGGGTTAATAATTAAAGAGAAATAGCCAGTAAGAAGGCTGAGCCAGTGGTCAAGCAATTATAAATGTATATTAAATCACTAAGTGGTTATTTCATAAGCAGCTGTGGGGACCAGTGGGTGGAGAGGAACAGGTCCAGTGGGACCAACATAGATGGAGAAAAGTCTCCCATTACAATAAACTCAACAGCAGTTGAGGCTGGGCTAGTTTCTTTCTCAAATGGCTAGATTTCCACAATGAAAGCTAACTTCATATGAAGGTTCTTTGACTCCCAACATCCTTTTATGAAGCAGGTTGTTGCTGCCTGGAGTAGATGTGTCTCACTGTCATAAAAAGCCTTAGGTTATTATAAACATCTTAAATACCATATTCTGTAGGTCTTTGAAGCATTTGAAGACCACCTATATAAAACACATCTGATTAACCTTGAAAACATACCTGAATTTATTAACCTGAAGTTTTTAATTGCCCCAAACATTTTATAATAATAGTTTTTAAGGAATACAATTTTATATTACACATTTTTTAACAAGCTGCATAGGTATACTATCTTAAACAAGAATCATATATATGATATACCAAAATAACCATAAATATGTATAAATATACAAAAATTCATAGCAATGTAAAATATTTGAGATGAATAGTTGTCTCTTTTATGCTATATTCCTACATCCCCACTAAATGTTAACACATATTCATAACCAACCTAATGACCAAAACCATCCACTCCACCTCTTGGGAATATGTTCTCTGACTATTTCCTATTGTCTGGTAGGGATGGCATCCCAAGAAGACTCTGAGAAAATTTAGATAATAATCAAATCCTAAGAAAACTAGTTATAACATTTGTTTTCCAGTTTCTGTGCAATGGGAAAGCACAAAGCTTACCTGAAATCCTGGCTAGGATAGTCTGTGAAGCTGAACCATCTTAGATAGTAGTCTTGAAGTTGTTGCAAATGCAAAACTCTGAGGAAACTGCAACACAGCCACTCTGAAAGGCTGGATGGCTTGGGTCATCCATTTTCATTGGTGTCTGGTTCCCTTGCTCTGAGAACCCACAAACTTAACAAACATATCTGCATTAACACAAGTACAGACTGTACATTGTACATAAGCCAGTCAAAGATGATTTTTTTTTGTTTCATGCTTGAGCAGGTAAAGGACATCTGCCAACTTTATAAGTCTGTTTGAACTGTATAATCAGACCTCTATCCATCTCATATAAAAGGATGTCATGTAATTATAAGTCATGAGGACTCTGTAACCAACAAGATTTATCTTGTCTCATCCAGTCTCAGAGCTGTTCTTATAGTACAGGGATCAGCATATACATCACCCATTGTTTAGTTTTTGTAGGTTTATTTCTTTATATCTATTGCCAAGACTTTTGGGGTGTCTCCCCGAATAAAGTCTGTCAGCTGTCATTAGTTCAATAGCATTCAAAAAATTGTATGAAAACATCATACAGAAAACAGACACCCTGTGTATTTCTCAACTTTATGTGGCTTATTTTTTTTGTATTACTTTACTCTCTCTCATACGCATACTATATTCACTCTTACACACACTCATACTATAACACTCACACACACAAATTACACAGTTTCTCACACACATTCTTTCTCACATACACATACTCTCTCTCACACACATTACCCACACTCTCTCCCACATACACATTACACATACACAACTCTTTCTCTAATATACATATTATAAGACACACACACTCTCTCTCTCTCTACACACACACACACACACACACACATACAACTTCTTCACATACACAAAGATCAGAACAAGAGTTTAGTTAGTCCATTAAGGTCAATACTGACTTTTAAATGCTCCAGACAAAAATACAACAAAAAATTGAATAAGAAAATTTACATAACAATAGGACACAAATTTCTGTGTCAAAAGATCTCACTTTGTATTTAAAATAAGGGCTGATGGAGAATCTACAATGAGACCCATATTAGGAACTCTCAGCAAAACAGGGACCTAAGGAAGACTCTAAAGTGCAGGGGAGGAAATATCTCACACAGCATCAAGAGTTATGATGGCAGCTGACTCTTCAGAAGTCTCCATCCCTCCATCCATGCCTGAGCTCACACCACAGGCAGAATCTTGGGAAAGCTGTGTCCAGTGCAGCCATCTGTGGAAGTTTCTTGATATACGCCATGACAATACCAGACTTTAGGCGAAATGGATCAGATTCCAGTTGTTATCCCTACAGAAGGGCTTTCACCTTGGCTTTCCTTCTTCTTCTTCGTCTTCTTCTTCTTCGTCTTCTTCTTCTTCTTCTTCTTCTTCTTCTTCTTCTTCTTCTTCTTCTTCTTCTTCTTCTTCTTCTTCTTCATTGTCGTCTCCTCCTCCTCCTCCTCCTCTTCCTTCTTCTTCTTCTTCTTCTTCTTCTTCTTCTTCTTCTTCTTCTTCTTCTTCTTCTTCTGCTTTTCTTCCCCACCCAACCCCCTGAAATAATTCTGACCTTCAGAACTCAAATATCTGGGACCCTTCCTTTGACACTTGTGTGTTTCCTAAGTGTGTTTCCTAAGTGTGTTTCCTAATTTCAATTTTGAAATGAAAATTGAAGCTACTTTGAATTTCCATCTCACCTCAGTCAGAATGGCTAGCATCATGAAAACAAATGATGAACCAGAGAGGTGGCTTAGCAAATTGGGTCAAGAGCACTGATTGCTCTTGCAGAGGACTGGATTCAGTTCCTAGCACTCACAGGGTAGATTTCAACTGTTTGTAGATCTAGTGCCAGGGGAGCCAACACTCTCTTCTGGGCCTCTGTAGGCACCAGACGTGCAGGTGGCACACATAAAACATTAGGCAAACACTCACATACTTAAAAATATAAATAATGATAAAATAACTCAAATGACAACACCTGTTGGAGAGGATGTGGGGAAAGGGAAGCTCTTATGGATACGTTTCTGTTCACCTGGTCCCACAGCTGTTTACTCCCAAATAAACACACAGAGGCTTATATGAATTATAAAATCTTTGGCTGATGGCTCAGCCTTCTTATTGGCTAGCTCTCTTAATTATTAAACCATTTCTACTAAACTATATATTGCCACAAAACTGTGGCTTATCTGTAATTCTCTGTCATGTTACTCTTTTGGTAGCTACCTGGTGTCTCTCTCTTTGTCTTCCTCTTCCTAGAATTCTCTTAGCCTGGGTAGCTCCTCCTATACTTCCTTCCTGGTTACATTCTGCCTGTCTACTAGCTGAAACTGTTTCATTCATCAACAAATAAGAGAAACATATATTCACAGAATACAGAAGGACATCCCCTATCAAGCTCTTACATCCTATTGGTGGAAGTGGAAACTGGTACAGATATTGTGGAAATCAGCCTGTAGGCTTCTCAAAAGTAGCACCATTTAAATGCTCAGCTATGGCACTTGTTAAGTCTCTAGTGGAAGGACTCCAAGTCCTACCATAATCATTGCTGCTCTATCATAGGAAATAAAAACTTTCCTAGATGGCCAACAACAGATGAATAGATAAAGAAAATGTGGGAACATACCTAATGGAATTTTATTCAGCCAAAAGGAAAAATTAAAGCCTGGGCATGGTGGTACACACCAGTGATCTCAGCACATGGGAGGCAGGAGCAGGCAGATCTCTCTGAGTTCAAGGCCAGTGTGGTCTATGCAGCAAGTTCAGGTCAGTTAGGGCTACAGGAGTGAGGATATCTAAAGACAAGAAGGAAGATGAGGAGGGTTGGGGGAAGAGGAAGAAGAGAAGATTACAATTTGACATTTGAAGAAAAATGGAATTGGAAAGCATTATGTTAAATGAATTAAACCAGACTCTTGAAAGATTCACAGCTCATGTTCTCTCTCATATGTGGGTCACAGATTGCACTTTATACATATATATGAGGGTAGGTAGTGAAGCAGGTGAGGAAGATGGCAATGAGGGTCTGCTGATCACACAACCTCACTGTCCTCCTGAGCACAATAGCTTTACTTTGGCTTTCTCAGAACTTTACTGAACTTTCTCAGAACTTTAATGCCATTAAAATAGTAATAATATCATCTGTTTTTAAAAAATGCTTTAGGGCCTTTGGAGGAAAGGTATTACTGGATGTAGGTAGAAAGTTAAAAAAAAATTCAAGATGAATGATGCTTATATGTTGATGGCTTCATGTGTTTCAGGGGGACAGGTGAACTGCTGTGTATGAGAAAAATGAATGCTATTCCTTAATGGCACAAGCTGTCCAAGTTTAATCATTTTAAAGAGTAGTTCTCCTCTTTAGCAGTGCTGGAAACAAAGCAGCGACTCTCCAAACAGAAAAAAATGGCTCCCAGCATGATTTTTATGGTGCTGGAGGTACTTCTCTCTTATTTGACATTCGATCACCTCTGAAGGTCTATATTGTCATGGAGCACTGTAGAAGCCTTCTCTGATGGCCTTGTTCACAGGACAGCTCCTCTTAATTGCTGCAGCATTTTAGGCTTGCATTTGAAAAACTTCACTAACATGCATTATTATCTCTTCACTTACTCCAAGAGTAGCAGAAATAGACCAAGAGTTTTAGGGTAGTGTCCTGGTTTTCAGCTTGTTGTATGATCTCATTTTGTACTGCTTTATTTTTGAAACAGGGCTAATGTCCCACAGTCTTCCCTGGAACTGTTACATATCTGAGGCTGGTTTTGAACTCCTGATCCTGCTGTCTCTAATTTCTGAGTGTGGAGATCTGAGTCAGGTGCTTGGCTTTTTAGCTTAGACTAAATCTAAATTCTTTGAAATTTTACAAAATTGCTTTTCAGTACCTTCCACCTTGAAATAAAATGAATCCATTCTTTTCACCCTGTTTTTTAAATTTTATTACAGCATGCCCAATTAATTTTAATCATTTTAAAATCATGACTGTTATCCCAATCATTGTTGATTTTCTCTTAGCATTCAGAATAATTCCAGGATGAATAAATAAGAGAATATTGAAGCAATTCATTTTATCTTGGGTCCCCCCACCAAAAAAAAAAAAAAAAAGATGTTGCTAGTAGTGGATCATATTCTCCGTCTGGGGTTTGGTTTTGTATTTACAAATGTAGCTCATGTTTCATCAGCGAATTCCACCTCTCAGTGGAACTTCAGTGCGGACATCTAGGGCTGAAGGTTAAACAAAATCAAAAGTATTCTTGGAAAGAACAGAGGGAGCTTTGAGGTTTCCCAGTCCCTAGCTTTCACCAGGGCCCGGGGATGCTTTCAGAAGCAGACCGTGATGGAGTGTTGACTCCCAGAAGTCCACCTTCCTGTCCTGAGCAGAATATCAAAGTGAAGGCAGCCTTTCTGAGAGTGCTTCCTCCCATGCTGGGCCACACTGAATGACCATTATTAACCCCACCAATTCATGTCCAAGTGGCATCAATCATTTGGGTCACACAATGCCTGACTGTAAATTATGACATTATCTCTGAGTAGGAAGGTGATAATAATAATAATAATAATCATAAAAAAGTTCCTGGCATGGCCGTGGCTAGCTGAGGACCTTAGCATGATCTGTCATATTTGTTCTTAACATGAAAGCCTTTGCTGTTCCCTTGCAGGCCCATACATCACTGGACCTGTCATAGGTTTCTGTAGGACCAGTTGACATAGCTCAGAACAGCAGCTGCAGGATGGCTTTGGGGAGTCTGACTCAAGAAAGAGTTGCTGGGGTACAGGGACCACAAGCATTCTGCCAGAGACTGACATCCTGTTGTGCTGTCCTGCCCCTGCCCTCAGTAAGTCACCACGAGGAGTAAACTGCTGTCACCGAGATGAAAGGCCCCCTTCTTCTGATCTTTCCACTACAAAATTACTTCAGTGCCACACTGTATTTTATGTCAATACCTATTTTATTTTTCAAAATTGAAAAAGATATAAGTACATTGTTCCCTGAATTCCTGATGTTCTGGGTAACCTAGCAACTGAGTATGCCACATAGCACACAACAGAACATTATCATGCATTCCATTCGACTAACAAGCAAGCAGCACAGATTTCCCTTCCAGATGACTTAGGCCAAATTAACAGTTAATAGTTGCTATTAATATTAAAAATAATAATAACCTCCCTTTTTCATTTTTTACAGTTAGATTTGTAGGGAATAATGCTTGGTTTTTATTGTGCATGTGGGAGACTGTTTTCATTGAGCCTGCATCTTGCAAGTGATTTGCATGGGATTTAGGTAGCTGGCAGCATGCTGAACAGTGATAATCACATGAAACAGGAAGACACACTCAGGATATTTGGAAACCATGCAAAATTTTCAAGTTCAAAATTGACTCATGCTTTCCACCCCTGTGAAGATGGTGTCAATAAGGGATTTAAATGCATGGTTTAGGCTGTTTAGCTAGGCTAGCCCTGTCCCTACTTAGTCCTTCCAGGCAGCCCTCTGGGCAGCAGCACTATGGCAAGAATGTGGCCAGAACAAGAATCAGGGTCAGGGAGAAGTTCAAGGATGCCTGACCTGAAAAAACAAAACAACAACAACAAAACACACATAAGGGCATGGCACAGAGAAACAGCTCCTGAAGAGTGGCAGGGGTCACAGGGAAGAGAGAACACAATTAGAACACAAAACCAGACAGAACAAAGAAACAAAACAAGGACTTCCGTGCAAATGAGAGGAAGAGGACCAAAGACACACATCCGGTGAAGCTGGAGGTGGGTGGGCGCTTGCCGGAACTGGATAGGAGGCTCAGGAGTTGGTAGATCAGCACCTGCAACAGTCTACTATAAGCCTACTTATTTTCCACTTTAGTTTTTCTTTGAAATTGACCCATCCATGTCTACTTTGTGACAGTCAATGTTCCATAGACCTCCTTCCCTTTTCTCCTACCTCTCTCTCCTTCTCTCTTTCTCTCTGATAGCACACAAGTGTGTGAATGCATGCGCGCGCGTGCGCGTACACACACACACACACACACACACACACACACACACACACACACACACGGCACCCACACATCACAAACATTTTTATATATTAGGTCTTGTGAATAATTTACTTTTTACTCTTTCCTCATCCCCAGCATGGGAAGCAAACCATTTAATTTAGTTGCTGCTTCCCAGAGTTTCCAGAACTTTAAGAACTTTTGCGACTTTCTTCTAACTCAGATCTCAGAAAAAGCTCTTGAAAAACCCCACTGTTTCTCTCCTTAACAGTCACCTCAATATAAGAACTAAGGCCCTTTCATTCTAAGTACATCATGCTGCTTTTTAATAATCTACAAGTGAATTAGGCATTTTTGTCTTCAGGGTACAGCTGTTGTAAATGTTTCCTTCGATCATGAAGAAAATACACTAATACTTTCTAAGACCTTGAACAACCTGTTCTATGGGGAATATGCTTAATGTCTGATATAGATTAGATTAACTTCAGTCACCGACATCAACCTAAGACTGCTCTTTGGATACAGTGTTTTCTTTTAAATAAATTAAAACAAGATTTAAAACACATTTTGCTTAGCAGCAGACTTTGAAATGTTACCTATGTAGAATGTAGACTGCTGTTTTGGTCAGGCCAGGTCAGCTCTTTCCTAAACTGATGTCTAGGTGTTCACAGTTTATGCTGATTAAGTAGCAAACCATTGGGTTGCACTCCTTGCCACCAGGGAACTGACAGGATACTAAGTATCATTACAGTGCAACAAAACATGAGGATGCTCAGAGGCCGGCAGGCTGAAAACACCACTACGATGCATCAAGGCCTGAGCTTCTGACAGCATGGCAGAAGGGTGATGGAACACCAGGAATTAGCAGAAGTCTAAAAACCCCTCATTATTTGGATTTACTAGATTAAAACAGCAGCAGCAGCAGCAGCAGCAGCAGCAGCAGCAGCAGCAGCAGCATTTTAGGGAGCAAAGAATTGCTAGGATGATTTTTTTTGTCAGTGCAAAGAATAAAAGGATCAGTTGCTTTGAAATGGCTACATTAATGTATTTGTGTCCAAATGCTCGTAAAAGCCAGACCACCCACAAGGAGTGTGGTCTTGTCAAAGCCACAGTAGAGTGACCTGTGCATCAGAGGGTTTCTGTTGCTGAGGTGACAGGAGATGGGAGGCTGGGAGAGGGCTGCTAGGGCAGTAGAAGAGGAAGGATGCCCTTCCCAGCCTTTGAACTCAATCTGTTAATTGTTTCAATTATGTCCCTTTAGGCTTGGTCACACTTTAAGATACCCATGTATCTTTCCTTCCCTATAAAATGTATCAGAAAAAGCCTTGGCAGAATGGAAAATGGAAAAACATCAGGAGAAAAACAATCCTGCTGCCAATTATGAGGGTAACTACTAGTTAAAATGTTCATGGTTTTAGTGCACTGTAAAGAGAGAATGAGGGGCTGCCAAAGTATTGGCTCTGTCCAACTGGGGCCTTGCTTTCATCGACAGATACTCATGAACATTTTTATATATTAGGCCTTGTGAATAATTCACTTTTTACTCTTTCCTCATCCCCAGCATGGGAAGCAAACCATTTAATTTAGTTGCTGCTTCCCAGAGTTTCCAGAACTTTAAGAACTTTTGCGACTTTCTCCTAACTTAAGACAGGTGTTTTAAAAACAAGTGACTTAAAATATAACTTACACTGTAGAATATGTACATTGCTAAACACTACAAAACCAAATCCTCCTATTATCTACTGCAGATCACAAATGTTCCTCACTATCTGGAAACAGGATGCTGTGGATAAGTGATACCCTCACCTACGACATCAGCCAGCCTATGCTGTGGGTGACTCTGGTCACATTGAAACTTTACATGCAGAGAAGTTGGGGATACCTCTTACACACAAGGGTGAAGTAGGTCTGATACTTCAGGGGTGCTTCTTTCTTCCACAGATTGCTGAATTACAGCAAGCAGCACTGTCAGGCTCCCATTGGTGGTAAGGTGTTAGTGATATGACTTAGAGCCTTCTCAGCTGGGTATCTATACCTTAAAAATAGATCCAAGGAAATGCAGTATTAATACTAGAACACTGGCCTTCCTCCTGAAGATTTGCTATGGTAGAGGATACTCTTGGCATACCTCTAATTAATTATCTCATGTCACTTACTCTCCAATCTTTGTCAACATTGCTTGCAGTTGAGTACCAGAGACTTTGCACAGTAAGTATGCTTTAACTTCCCATCAGAACACACAGCTATTGTTAGCAAGAATGTTTTGTCTTGAAGTTATAATTTTGTCTTTTTACAGATGTTGCCTTGTCATCATACTTTAGATTTTAACTTAATAAAAAATAACATTAAATTAGAACAATATAAAGTAAACACATCTTGTAGAATTCTTGCTAAAGAAATAATAGTGCCAAACCGGGTGCTGGTGGCACATGTCTTTGGTTCCAGCACTCAGGAGGCAGAGGCAGGTGGATCTCTGTGAGTTCAAGGCCAACCTGGTCTAAAGAGAGCTAGTTCCAGGACAGGCCCCAAAGCAATACAGACAAACCCTGTCTCGAAAAACCAAAAAAAAAAAAAAAAAAAAGAAAGAAAGAAAGGAAAGAAATAAGTAATAGGTAATGCATATCATATAAAACTTTATGACATTATAACTGATTAGAAGCCAGTATAAGATGCTTAGCAAGCATTATAAAGCATTATAATGCCTTATAGTAGTACAACACTATAATTCAACACACTTTTTGGAAATAATACAATAAATTTAAGCAATAATCTTTTTTTTTTTTTTGAGACTGAGTTCAGCTCCAGGGCCTCAATGTACTAAGTGTGTGTTAACACATATGATTATGAATCAATTTTTCAAACAGATCAGAAGCAAATAAGTCATTGTGACTTCAAATGAGGTATCATTATTAAGTACGTTGAATAATGGCCCAGGTTAGCAGTGTAGCTCAGTGGTAGAGTACTGGCCTAGCATGCACATGAATTCTATCTCCTGCACTTAGAAAACAAATAGCAGCAAATCCCTTAGCTACAACAGAAAACCATGTTTTAAATTTCTTTTCAGGTGCCTCCCATGCCTCCTTCCACTGCTCTGTCTGCATCCGAATCTGTCAACACACTCACATAAAACAAGAATGCCCTTGCAATAATCCCACACAAGCCTGGAGCAGACCAGAACCAGGTGGGCTGCAGGAAACTGTGGCTGGCTAATTTGCCAAGTGCCTACTGACATGGGGCATGCGTAGTGGGTATTAATGATAACTGCCTGCATCTTCACAACAGAAAAATTCTGATTACTTTAGTGACCATGAAGCAGGTCATGGGGCCATGTGAATGGAGTATCTATAGACTCCAGCACAGTGGTTTGCCTGGATTTGTATCAGTGTGAAGATACACGGCAAATCAATGCCAGACAGTCTTCAGAGAAAAGCCCTTTGAGGCCATGCTAGTTACAAAATGCTTGATGCAGGTTTCTAAGATCCTGGCATGCTTGGGAAGGAGAGAAAACTATCCTCCCTTATTTCTGAATAATCCAGTTACTTCCATAGAGTTCGGATTTCTTTTTAAGCAAGCAGTGGACAGACTTCAACAGCTTGCTAGAGAAGATTTAAAGCTTTTCCCCATTCCAAATGAAGGTTGTGAAATGCTTCTATTTTCCTTTCAGAAGAGACAGTGATACAGTTAATATTATAGTGCAGTGAACACCTTAGAATGTATGTAGAAAAATTATGAAGAAAATTAGGGAGATTAAAGAAACACTTCTGTTTAAAAAAATAAAGAACTGTAGTCATATATATATATGCATATATATATAAATGTGTTTTTGCCTTGTAATTATAATAATGCCAAATATGAAGTGTCTGGCTGACTCTGAGATTATTTCACACCTTCCTGATATTTTTGTTTGTTTGTTTGTTTGTTTTCCTTTTAAGGGCACCTATCAGCACAAACACTGACACAGGGGAATTGGCACACTTACAAGGCAGGGAGCAATTCTGGCCTGGTTTTCATATTGAGCAGCTTGCATTTGGTGTCCACTGCATATGTGTCTGTATGTCCTGCTTATAACCTCTTTTAAGGAAAGGCTCTTAGTTAATTGAAGTGTATGGTATTTATCACACAACTTACAATACAATACAATGTAGATATTTATAACCTTTGGCTGTCAGTTGGTTCTCCCCCGCCCCTGCTCCCCCCCCACACACTACTGATACAAGCACCGTTTTATTTTAAAGTGGTTTTACTTAAAACAACGATAATAAAAAGAAAGAATAATGAACAATAGCATTAAGAAACAACCAGGGACACTCACAAGCACACAGGCACGCACATACACGAGATTGTTAGTCAGCTCCTCCCAGCCCCAAAAAGGAGAGAACTGAGTCAATCTGCTAATTTCAAAGCAGTATTCTGCCCTGACCATCTCACTACAGCACTGTTTCTTGACCGTAGGACGTTAAATATAGGCTAACCGGGTTAATTGCAGCCAAATGTAGGTTTTCTTTTTGGATGACAAGACACTGTCTTAAAATTGATCCACACACTGTCGGGGGACTAATTCTAAGCTTCCTTTTGGCTCCGTGCTCATCCTGTGACAGACAGACTACCTACAAGTCCTACGACACACTCTGCCTGGGCTTGTAGGAGTGTGGGAACAAGGACAGAGCTGGGTCAGAGGGCATGGAGCCAGTGTCGCTACATGTGTGTCTCGCCTTTTGTGCTGGCCCTGGCTTCGTCCTACTTTATGCAGATTTCCCTTCTGCGAGGTCCAGATTGTGCCATATGGGATTCCTGTGTACGACTAGCAAGGCCTCTTGCCTGAGAGAACTATTCTAATGAAGGACTAAGCAAGGCACCCCGGCCTGGGCCGTTGCTTTTCCCAGGAGATGGTCACACACACAGAGAATTTTTGTAAGGGGGGCTCAGGGGTGATGTCTGGGGCCAAAGACATTCTTAATGTCTGGGAAAAGAGTTGTGTGTCTGCTTCTTTAGAGTGTGCGTATGGAAATGGGGGAGATTTAGGGCAGACTTTTCTGAATAAAAAATCGTGTTGTTTCTTTGCTCTTCTCTCTGTTTCCCCCTACTTTCTTACCTTTTTTTATTACTATTTTTGTGTGATTTTTATTACTTTATTACTTTCTGTAGGTTGGCTTTCCTTCTCCTTGATGATGCTTAATGTTAACTCTGCATTTACATTTTTGCTCTGATGGATTTGGTCTCTTTGCCCCTGTTACTTCCTTTGCCCTCCTATTTCTATAGCTATGCTTTTATTCCCCAGTATATAGATCCTGTTTCTTTTTACAGGTGTTACTGGGTTTTAACTTTGTGTGTCATATATTTTTGATAGAAGTGCTCATTTCATAGTTACTAAATAAGAAATACTGTTCTTTTTAGCCTGCCCACCCCTTTTCTGCTCAGTCCTTTTTGCCTCTTCAGCCTATCTGTAAAATATTTCACCTTTGCATTCATCATTTGACTCTCAGGAATAATTCTTCCTGTCCCAATCAAGAAGGAATCCATCTCTAAATATCAAGCTCTTGCTCTTCGATTTTTACTACAAATCTCTCTCTCTCTCTCTCTCTCTCTCTCTCTCTCTCTCTCTCTCTCTGTCTCTCTCTCTCTCTCTCTGTCTCTCTCTCTGTCTCTCTCTCTGTCTCTCTCCCTCTCTCTCTGTCTCTCTCTCTCTCTCTGCTCTCTCTCTCTCTCTGTCTCTCTCTCTCTGTCTCTCTCCCTCTCTCTCTCTCTCTCTCTGTCTGTCTCTCTCTCTCTCTCTCTCTCTCTCTCTCTCTCTCTCTCTCTCTCTCTCTCTCTCCCCCTTTGGTTTGTGTGGAGACTTCACACATTGCAGGCTGTTTTGCTTTCTTTTATTGCTTACTGCTGTCTGGTTAGTGTCCTGTCTTTTCAGGGTGGAGGTCTGAAGCCTGCCTGCCTGTAGAAGACCACAGAATTTAACAGTCAGAGATCTCATCTCCGGTATTATAAATCAGCTAGTTTTCTTAATTACTGATGTATTTGAATGTCTCAGACTCTGCTGTGTGCCACTGCAGCCTTAGGTAAACACACACTCACTTGTATATTTGACTAGTTTGATTGCCTAATTCTTCATGTGAAATAACCAGCTTCTGGATTGGAGAGATATTTTAGAACATCCACGGGGGATATCCAGCTTCTTTTACAAAAAGACAGCTGAGAAGGTAATGGGAAGGACACCTGTGTACTATGGCTACCTTTCTGAGTCCTTTGTAGAAAACAAAACAAAAAAAACCAAGAACTGGGGCTTAGACATTCTTCTCTGGCTTGTACTTTACTTCAGTTGAATTGGCTCTTCTCCCTCACAGTTAGTATGCTTTTGTATTAATGCTAAGGATACGCTTACTTTACCCCAAATGCTTAAGTCTTATTTATCTGATACCTTATAATAACAAATTCATCTCTCTAACTTCAGATATAGTCTTATATTAAAATATGAACACTGCTGGGCAGACAATATATTCAGCCACTAATGCTACTTAAAATCTTTTCTAGCAGTTTAGTAACTCTGAAGAAACAATAAATTTGGATTTTGCCATTCTTGTCATGAACAAAATGGTAACTATTTTTTTTTCCACAGAACGAAATATTGTTCTTAAAGCTCCTAGCTTGAACATATCAAGTCAGGATGATTTTTTTTATATAATATTTTTGGTAGTATTAAATATTGTAGGACCTTGCATGTGTTAGGCAAGTACTTTACTAATCTATATTCTAAATTAAGAATTTTTAGGACTGCCATCTTTCATTTTCAAAATTATTCCAGTTTTATAAAACATCCAGTTCCCTTACTATTCCAGTGACAGAGATAAAAAAAATTTAAAATGGAATGTGGTATTTATTGCTTTCAAATACTTCAAACTATTGGTTTTATTTATTGCATTTTATTTACTACATATTTATTGTTCTTCATTTCCTTCATTTGGCCTTCTTGATAAAAAAAAATTTATTGTTATTGTATGTTTATGTGCATGATAAATGTGAGATGTGCATGCCAAAGCATGTCAGAGGACAACTCTGGGGATAAAATTTCCTCTTCCACTGCCAGTACCTGGTGCTGGGCATTCAGCAGGCAAAACACAGCCTTTTCTCATAGATACTATGCACAGGGTTGGATGTTCACATAATTAAGCCAAGGGCCTGAGATTAAGCGCCAAACTTCTGAACCTGAAATTTGTGAGCCATAGAACATTATGTATGTTGTTTAACCCCCACCCCAACTCTTAGTTTCTTTTCCTATGAAGTGGGGATAATACCATTTATTTCTCTGAGATATGGTAAGGATTAAACGAGACCATCTCTTCAAGGGCTTGGTGCAGACGAGGAAACAGAATTCTTCCCCCTTTTTAGTTCTATTTTTAATGCAAGTTATCT
The DNA here is from genome assembly GCA_030556225.1 of Cricetiscus sungorus. NCBI lineage: Eukaryota > Metazoa > Chordata > Mammalia > Rodentia > Cricetidae > Cricetiscus > Cricetiscus sungorus. The sequence goes on from JANBXA010000398.1 coordinate 45,769,763, forward strand.
TTTTTAAGAAAAAATTTAAAATTTATTTTTAATATGTTACATATCGATCCCAATTCCCTCTCCCTCCTTCCCTCTCTTTGATCCTCCCATGCCCCCAGCCACCCTCCCATCCTACTCCCCACCACGCCACAGAATGGGGTGATGCCTTCCAGGAGGGGTCAACAAAATCTGTTCTTTGTAGTAGGGACTAGGCCCTCCCTCCCGCCTCTAGGCTAAGGGAGTATCCCTCCATGGGGAATGTGCTCCCAAAGTCCTTTTGTATACCAGGGATACATCCTGGTTCCACTGTCAGAGGTCCCTTAGACTGCCAGGCCTTCTAACTGAGACCCATGTTCAGGGGGTCTGAGCTGGTTCAGTGCTGGTTTCCCAGCTATCAATCTGGGGATCCATTAGCTCCTCCTTGTTCAGGTCACCTGTCTCTGTGTGTTTCTGTATCCTATTCTTGTCCTCCCTCTCAAGGCAAATTATCTTTAAAAAGCTTGCTTCCCTGCAGCTGAGGCCCATGTCTTGGTCTGTGGTCCTACCACAGCCAGGGTCAGTGTTGTTGTTCAAGGTTCCTGTTACCATCAAATGCCATATGGATGTTTGAGATCTGGGGCCAAATTAGTGTCTGAGGCCCACTATGCCTCTGGGGCCATGCTGATCTGAGTGGCCTGCCTTGCCACTTAGGGTAATGGTGACATCCACACCTGGATACTACTGAGGACCATGTCTGGCTCCATGGTCCCAGTACAGCTAGGGTCTGTGTGGCTACCAAAGATTACATCAAAGCCTGGGGTCAGAGCTGCAACTTGTTGGTGTCCAGAAGCCATGCACCACCAGCACCATTCTCTGCCTTTACCTGGAAGCAAGATGTTGTCCCAGCCCAAGCTGTTGCCAAAGGCCATGTCTGGGTCCATGGTTCAACTGCAGTTGGGGGTCTGTGGCCCAGTGTCACCTCATGGGGCTAGGGGAACCATGCATGATAGAATCAGAAGGCCATGCTGAGGTGGCTATGCCTTTTGGTGGCCCTGCCCCTTTTCTCCTTGCTGGATGCTCCAGAAAGAGAACTGGTCCTGAACTCGGAAGAGATAGCTCTACCAGTCACCACTGGCAAGGGAGAGCTGACCATGATGGCATGAACATAGGGGAGCTAGCTGCACCCCTCACCTGTGGCAGGACTGACCAGTTCAACTATCACCTAGGCCTGGGTCTGGGGTTGGCCCACTCTAACATCTGCCCCATTTAGGACCTGAAGGAGCTCATGAAAAGACTGATCCTGGTAAACAATACCCTCAGGATCTCCATGACTTGGGGCAGCCTCTGGATATCTGAGAGGAGTTTCAGTGAGGATCCAGTGTTGATGGTGAACCAGAAGCCAGAGGCCTTGAACCAGACCAGTGATTCATTGCAATGAACATTTCCTAGAAAAGCTGATTGGACAAAAGGGTATACTGTGTGACTACACTGAAGATCCCAATGCCACCAGGATGAATGAAGAGGTGTTGGACAGGCAGGAAGGATGGAAGAGCAAAGAGGATTTTTGTTGTTTGTTTGCTTGCTTGTTTTGTTTTGAATTTTCAAAAATTTTCATTTTGGGGGCTGTTGCAGAGTAGTATATGGAGGGACTTGGAAGTGAGTGGAATTAGGTTGCATGATGTGAAATTCACAAAGATTCAATAAAGAAATTATGTTTAAAATATCAAGATTAAGAAAAAGTTGCTCTTTGAAGCGTAACGCTTCTATGTTTTACATCATTCATGCAATTGTCCAGGTACTTAGGGCCTGTTCTTTACTGGTGATGCGTACTTCTTGTGCTCCATTTCCATCACAAAGGCCATTTCTTCAAACCTCAACTAATATTCTAGACCTTTTTCTGAGGGCCAACTGGAAGTAGCAGAACTGAAAGTCAGTTTCTGGACAAAAGCACAAATTTACCTAGATTTCCGGGGAAATGATTATGGGCACAGAACAGATTCCATTCCTATTGTGTTTAAAAGGGGATCAAAGAAAGAAAAAGTTCAGTGGGCTGGACTCCCAATCAACTCATGGCAGCTTCCAGACCACAAAAGAAAAAAAAATAATGCTTTCTTTTGGCTACATGTCACACATAGGATTCCATAAAAGATTCTGGAGAAAAAAAGCTTTCATCCTATTTCCTTTCTTAAAATTAAACAGTGTTTAAGATGAAAAATATTGGAAAATTTTCATTTTTATCCAAAATCTATCCTAATAAGTGTTGACGGTTTAGGTTCAATTTAAATTTAAAAAGACTTGCATAACAAACAAACAAACAAACAAACAAACAAATAACCCCACTGCATTTCCATTTTGTTATTTATTCATGTACACAGCTGAGATCATTATTATATGATGGCTTAAAAAAATCTATTCTTGCCCTCCTTTCAAGGCTCAGGAATCTATGTTCAAGAGGAGGCAGAAAGGTTTTAAGAGACAGAGGGGATAGATGACACCTAGGGAACAGTATCTTCCAGACACAACAGGACTGACTCATATTTGACCTCTCAGACTTATTGCAGCATATACAAAGCATACAGAGATTCATGCCAGATGGGGTGAATGACAGGGAGACATGGACATGAAGTCTCATCCCTAATCAAGAATCTATCTACAACTGATGACAATTGGCAAAGGAAAAATTAGGTTTCTCCAATAGAGTCTCATGGGTATATTAACCTCACTTCAGGTAAACCTCATGCTAGAGAGTAATTGGCCAACATGAACTCAATGGTAGTTTTGTTGGCTTTTTGTCTCATTTCAATTTTGGTATTTTTTGTTTGTATGCATGTATTTATTTATTTATTATTTTTGAGGACAGATAGAGAAAGTGAGACAAGATAGAATGGATAGGGAATTGGGAATGATGTGGGAGGAATCAGGAGAAGGAAAAACTTGAGGGAAATGTATTGTGGAAAATGTTTTTCAATAAAAAAGTAAAAGCTGTTTTGGGGGTAAGCCAACTCCCAGGCCATTCAATGAATTTACAAGAATATGGTGATTTGACATTGACTGATTAACATTTGATGAGGATGTAGGCAGGGTTATATCTGGTTCCTTGACAAATGAAAGAGAATTTACAGTGCAGAAATGGGATGACTTCCTTCCCCTTTCATCTATTTGCTGTAACACTAATCTGCATGCAACAGAATATTCTCATGTTTGACATTGCCATGGTGATCAGCATAGATTCTGGCCTTTCAGTTTGGTTGAAAACCTGAGTAAGGTGCTCCCCACCTTTGGTGCTCACATGGAGAACATGGGTGAAGAGACTTTTTACGAACACCCATTTGCAGTCTTTTGCTAACCTGAATCATGAAGAGGAAGATGATAGTTGTGTTCAGCATTCCTCAAAAGACTCTGAGCTCTGGCTTTTCTTGGTCAGCAGCAACAAGCCATTTTAAAGACTTGGATGGCCATGCCTCCCTATGAAAAGCAAGCAAATGAGGAGGCCAGCTTAAGGTCACTGTTAAAGGCTGTATTATTCTATATTCAAAGAAGGATGCTTTCTAAGAGAAGTCATTCTGTTTTCAGAAGTATTCTACCAAGAGAGGAAACATGAATTTACCATTATAAAAATGAATAAAGAACACAGAACTGTGCTCAGCTTGAAACACAGCTATGCCAATCAAAGTTATTCCTCGTTCATTGGAGAAGTACCCAAAGAAGAAAGAAGCATACTTCATGTAGAGGGAATAATGCCCACAGCCTCAAGGTTTTCATGGTCATTTCCTTTTCATATAGGTATTATTGATATTGAGCTGGTGTGTGTTTGTGTGTGTGTGTGTGTGTGTGTGTGTGTGTGTGTGCGTGTGCTTATGCTTAAGAGATGCTTCTTGAGGATTCAACATAATGGATCAGTTTTACTCACTTATTCTGTGATAATTTTCATGTTTGTATACCAGTATATGCATTTTCTCATATTGGAAGACAAACTATAAAAGTATTTGCAATTCTCAAAACAGACTTGTTATCTATTTATATTCTCTGACAATTTTATGTATGTATATAATGAAGTTTGGTCATTTTCACCTTCATTATTCTCTGTCTTTAGTACCCTTTGTCTTTATAATGAGCCTCTTCTTACTTTGATGTCTCTTTTTGACTCATCAAGTTTAAATCTGGTTGCTGGTATGAGTATGAGTGGGGTTGATGTACTGGAACACGGGCTACTTACCAGTGGCTACACCACTGAAGAAAATGCCACTCCTTTACCCAGCACCCATGAGCATCCAGTGAGGGATATAAGAGCCACCAGACACTGTACATAATGAAATGGGTCAGCCTTGTACAGGTGGCCACAGCTGGAGTCAGTTTGTGGCAAAGGTGGCTAAGGCATGTTCAGAAGACACTAATTTGCGTTATCTGTCCTAACCTCTGTTTCTTACATTTTCTTCTGTTTTTCCTGAACCTTGGATGAAGGGATACAAGTGTCCCTTTTAGGATCCCAATGAACTAACATTTTCTATTAATTGACAGAATATTTTATACCTTGATATTTTATCTATCTCTATATATCTATAATATATAACCCATTTGCATAATATATGGATCACTTTCAATATCTAAGTGTGCATTCAGAATCTTAATACACAAGCCCCTGAATACTTAGTATAATGTGCTAGTGTCAGGTTTTTAAACATGGCCCAAGACTTTCTGTCCATTTGTGAGAGCTATTGTTGTTGAAGCAGGTCTCTACAACATGATCAGTTTTGTAATGAGTCCAAACACAATGATAACTTTGAACTATTATTTTTTTTTTGAGACAAGATCTATTTTTTTTTTTTTTTAGCACTGACTGCCCTGGAATTTAATATGTAGATCGAGCTAGCCTTGAACTCACAGAGATCCCCTGCTGTGGAATCATGAGAAGGGGAAAGACAGCTCCTAAGAAAACATTACTGGAAAAGTGAAACTGATCTGGACTTTTGGAGATGGACTTTTCACCATTTGGGGAAGGAAAATCAAGGAGAGGAAGTATTTCTAAGCACAGGGACCAAGGAAGACATGGGAGCATAAAAAAGCAAATGTGGCTGGATATATGGCTGTGGGCCTGCGTATTGTTGGCAAAAGAAATAATGGCTAGAAGGATTAGTGAGAGATAGATTCTGAATAAGTAATTTAGGACAACCATTTCTTATTTATACTTTCTGAAAGTGATAGACATTTTGAGTTTATGGGACACAAATGTGAGTTTCTGGGGTGAGGCCTGAATGTGTATGGAAAATTTTTCAGTGACCCCATGACAGCTGAGGTCAGGGATCATCCTAATGAACTACATATTTGACCATCTTTGGCAGCCTCCAACTTCTTTTGTATTCTGCCTGTTAAAAACTGGACAATAAAAGTCTCAGCTCTTTGGTCCTTTCTTGCCTTTTTTGGTGGTTTCTGACCAATAGTTAGTGAACTCTTCCTCTCTGTAAATTTTACCTGTTGGGTAGATGATGCTTTAAAAAAATAGTAAGTGTATAGCTTTGCTTTGACCTCATTAAAAAAAATGGTTTTGGGAAGATGATGATTGAGCCTTACAACTATCCCTCTCTCTCTACATACTGTTTCATTAACACCATCTATTTTAAAAGTTCTTTGGAGACTGACATTTTGGGTATTCTCTTATACCACATTATTTGTGTCCCTGGCAAATGTGGAAGAAGCCAATGGTGCATTTTAAAGAGGGCACAGGTAGGACACAGGTTATTTCTGCTACCTTGAGGGCAAACCAGGCTGCACTGGGCTTTTTCACCTCTAATACCTCAGAAACGAGCCTAGGGATTCATTATCATAAAAGGCACCAACCATGGCCTGGTAATCCTAGAACTAATGAACACACAATAAATCCTACATCTCACAAGCAAACCCTGAATGACACAGGCTACAGAAACATGGGCTTTCAATCTATCAATTTCCATCTTACCTTGATAGCAGTCATGAATGTCTTCCAATGCCAAAGCAGAACATAGTTATAATTCAAAAAGAGTAAGATCTTCAAACCTTGAAAAACCACTTTGGATTTATGGGCCAGAATCAAAATTTCATTTCTTTTCCCATGAGTGAAACTAAAAATCAAAACAAAAGAACAATAAAAAATAAAAACAAAGAAAGAAAGAAAGAAAGAAAGAAAGAAAGAAAGAAAGAAAGAAAGAAAAAAAGAGCCGCATGGTATAAGATCTTACCAACAGACTATAGCCTTCTTTCATGGTTCTCAAAAGCAGCAGCCTAGCATTTTCACCTGGGAGACTCTAAATCTGTGAATATTCAAGAATTGCTGTTACCTCATTTCGTCTAAACTGAATTTACCATAGTGGCTGTGGGTGGGTGTGTCACAAGAACTATACTTTTCATTTTACTCTGGGCCGCTCTTGAGTGATGAGCTTCTTCAGTTTTTATCTGGGCTTTCTGAGGTCTTCCTGTTGTTCTCAGCTTTGGGGATTCCTATTGCCCTAATGTCTTTTGTTATTTAATGGTGTCTTCTGAACAACTGCTTATCTCTGAGTAACTAAATGTTGTGTATTGTAAGAAAAAAAAACAAAAAACTGTTCTTGAAGTGCTGTTTCAAATTCCTATCAGGTGAGGGAACAGCTCTTGGCAGCTTCCAGTTTAATTTGGGAATAATGATGTAATTTTTTCTTAAAGACTGCAATAGATTAACTATATTTCTTTCAGGATGAAGTGAAGAGAAAGTGAAAATGTCCAGAGATTTGGTCCATTACAGAAAAATCAAGTTTTCTTAGTAGAGTAAAAATAACGATGAACATGTAATTGAGAGCCATATTTAATTTGCAGGGATAGTTAATTGTTTTAGATGATCAAGTCTTTTTACATGTATTCTTACCTATCACAGACTTTTCTTACCATGAGACCAATTTTACATGGTGTTTTAATTATAAAAATTGTGTATGTAAAAGGAAAGTATGAGTTAAAGTATCACTGTGGGATGATGATTCCAGGCTATCCACATTCTTTCTGGGTCATTCTTCACCTTCTTAGATGACATGAGCACAATGGACTGCCCAGCAGCCCACAGTAAGTCATTAGGGATATCTGTTATCTCAATACTTGAGGCAATTTGAAATCAGGGACTTGTATACCTGTGGGCAATAATATTTTCATGTCTTCTTTATGAACATTGGGAAATCCAAACCTAATCCTTTATTTTAAATCTCTGAGAACATGACTATGAAATTACCACCTGGTGTGATTTCTGAGGCGATTCTACTAAGAGTGAAGGCATCTTGGGTAAGAAGGTAGTCTACTGTTATCAACAACTTATGTGATATTGTTGATGAAGAAAGAAATATATAGCATGTCTACAGATCATTTACATATCTAGATCACTGTCTTCAAACAGAGTTCACAGTGATTGTGGCTGATAGAGAAAGAAAGAATTCTTGAAGAAGCTCAGACAATTTGGCTTTCCTGCCCAGTTCTGTCTTATGGATTACAAAAGCATGAAGTAATCTAATGAAAACTGTGAATTCCTTTGCTGAGTTAACTATAGACTATTTCCTATATAACTATAGAACTGTCCAAGGAAATTGTTTATATTTTTTCTTTGCTAAATAATTATTAACATTTCACCATGATGCCTTGTGAAATATGATATACAAAAATATAATTCTAAAACTCAGTTTTTCTGAAAATCAAAATTTTTATGTAATCAGTTTTAAGTATTTGTGCTGACATTTAAACATTTTTAGAGTTCTATTGTTAGAAGAATAAAGTCCAAATGGATTTCCTGAGTCATGCTGTTCTGTGATTCCCGTTTCCAAATCATTATCTAGTTCATGTTTGCTAAGCAGCACCAGACACTGGGCCCTTTAAAACTAGCCCTAGGCTTTCTTTTATTTTCTCTTTTCATTTCTTTCATTTTCCCTTTCCTTTCCTTTTTCTCCCTCTGTGTCTGTCTGTGTGTCTGTGTGTCTTTCTGTCATGTTATCCTTTCACTGGACTGTGAGTTCCTTAAGGTCATGGAGCATGCAAACTGACTGCATTTTTATTTCATAGTAGGGGCACTAGATTCAAGCTAGGTAATGACTAAAGGCTTTCAATCTTGTTGAGTTCTGTGAAACACAGCAGTGGAAACAGCAGTGACTGTTTGAAGCTTACCCTTCTGGTAAAGGTACACTAGTCCTTTAAACTCGGTTAAAAATTACCAAATTTCAGAAATGGAAACAAACAAGAACTATAGGAACTGGGCTAAAAGGTAGACTTATGGCAGAAAAATTAATGTAAGTCTGGAGGAAACAGAATACCCTTTGCTTACTCCTTTGAGGTTAATGACATGTTTGAAAGCCTGTAAAAGATTCTTTTTGCACTTCTAAAAGCTCTCTTATTTCCATTGTTATGATTAGAATTCATTTAACAATTTTTGTGAACATTATATTTTAGCATTTTCTGTCTAAAATATCTTTCATAACACAACAGAAAAAGTCATTCATAAAAAGCATTCAATGAAATATCTACATCTGACATGTATATGTATCAAAGTATATTTTACAGGTAGGCAAAGGATTTCTTATTTATTTTAATCATTACTATAATGCTCAACAGTGGTAAAGTGATATATATATGTATATGTTTGACAATATATATATATGTTTGACATAAATTCACATTTTACAAGGTCCAGTCATTAATTCTCTAAATCTGTGTAAAGCACACAGTACCAACCTCATCTACCTTCATGGACCCTCAATTCTCCAGATGGAGAAGAAATCCAGAAAACAACAATGCAGAGTCAGGTGGTCACAAAGAAGCATCACATAGGCAACTAGGAAATTTGGGATTATGAAATATTTACTCTTCATGTCACTATGTAAATTTGGCAGTTTTCAAAAATTTGCTAGGTAAGCACTTTTGTATAGAGTTTTGTGAATTATTCTTGCATATCTAATATGAAAATTGTTTTTTAAAAATATTTTTTAAAATTTAAATTGGAAACAAGCTTGTTTTACATGTCAATCCTAGTTCCTGCGCCCTCCCATCCTCCCCTATTCATCCCCCACCAACCCCCATCCCATCCCCTTTCTGCTCCCTCGGGAGCAGACTTCCATGGGGAGTCTTCAAAGTCTGCCATATCATTTGGAGCAGGGCCTGGTCCTTCCTCCATGTGTCTAGGCTGAAGGAGTATCCCTCTATGTGGACTGGGCTCCCAAAGTCCATTCGTATACTAGGGATACATACTGATCCATTATCAGAGGCCCCATATACTGCCTAGTCCTCCTAACTAACAACTACATTCAGGAAATCTGGGTCGGTCCTATGCTGGTTTCCCAGCTATCAGAATACGGTCCATGAGCTCCCTCTTGTTCAGGTTGGCTGTTTCTGTGGGTTTCTCCAGGCTGGTCTTGACCCTTATGGTCATCACTCCTCCCTCTCTGCAACTGCTTTCCGGGAGTTCAGCTCAGTGTTTAGCTGTGAGTTTCTGCTTCTGCTTCCATCAGATACTAGATGAAGGCTCTAGGGTGGCATATAAGGTAGTTATCAATCTCATTATAGGGGAAAGGGTATTAAAGGGGGCTTCTCCACTATTGCTTAGATTGTTATTTGGGGTCATTGTTGTAGATCTCTGGACATTTCCCTAGTGCCAGATTCTCTTAAAACCTATCATAGCTCCCTCTATTATACTATCTCTTGTTCTCCTCTACTTTTTCCCTGACTCACCTCTCCCCTCCTCTTCCTCCTAACTCCCTCTCTCCTCCCTCCATGCTCCCAATTTGCTCAGAAGATTTTGTCCCTTTACTCTTCTCTGGGGAACCATGTTTGTCTCTCTTAGGGTCCTCCTTGTTTCCTAGGTTTTCTGGAAGTGTGGATTGTAGGCTGGTGATTATTTGCTCTATGTCTAAAATACATACATGAGTGGGTACATACCATGTTTGTCTTTTTGTGATTGGGTTACCTTATTCAGGATGATTTCTTATAGTTCCATCCATTTCTCTGCAAATTTCTGGATTCCATTGTGTTTTTCTGCTAAGTAGTACTCAATGGTGTAAATGTACCACATTTTCTTTATCTATTCTTCAGTTGAAGGGAATCTAGATTGCTTCCAGGTTCTGGATATTACAAATAATGCTGTTATGAACATAGTTGAACAGATGTCCTTGTTTTATGAATGTGCATTCTTTGGGAGTATGCCTAAGAATGGAATTACTGGATCTTGATGTCGACTAATTCCTATTTTACTGAGGAACCACCATACTGATTTCCAAAGTGGCTGTACAATTTTGCACTTCCACCAGCAGTGGAGGAGTCTTTTCCTTTCTCCACATCCTCAACAGCATACACTTTTTTTTTGGTGTTTTTGATTTTAGCCATTCTGACAGGAGTAAGATGGTATCTCAGAGTTGTTTGATTTACATTTCCCTGATGGTTAAGGATGTTGAACACTTCTTAAGTGTCTTTGAGCCATTATAGATTTAAGGAGAAATTCAGCACTAAGGAAATGCCTGGAGATGTACAAGGATGAATCCAACTAACAATGTAAGCAATAGTGGAGAGGCTACCTTTAATGCCCTTCCATGATCATGAGATTGGCATCTACCTTACTTGCCATCCTAGAGCCTTCATCTAGTAGCTGATGGAAGCGGAAGCAGACACCCATAGCTAAACACTAGCCAAACTCCTGGAATCCAGTTATGGAGAGGGAGGAGTGATGAACAAAGGGGCCAACCCATAGATACTGCTGACCTGAACAAGGGGGAGCTCATGCACCCCAGTCTGATAACTGGGAAACCAGCATAGGATCTACCCAGAGCCCCTGAACATGGGTGTTAGGAGGACTGGGCAGTCTATGGGGCTAGTCTAGTAATGTAACAGTATTTATCCCTAGTATACAAATGGACTTTGGGAACCCTTCCCACATAAGGGGATACTTTCTCAGCCAAATCACATGGGGTTTGGTGGAGGTGATAGGGGAGGATGGGAGGGAGAGAGAACTGAGATTGACATGTAAAACAACTTTGTTTCAAATTTAAATGAAAAAGGAAAAAAAATTGGCAGTATAGCTAAAACAATCTCAAGTCATAAAAGAACTGCTAGAAGTACCACTACCCCAGGTTCCAAGTTGTGTGATAAGGCTAAATCAATGTAAACAGCATGGCATTACCATTCAAAAAAACAGATAATTTGATCAATAAAATCAAGTCGAAGAGCCACACATAAGTCTATATACCTTTGGGCACTTGATTTTGACAAAGAAGCCAAAAGTACACATTAGAGAAACACAGCATCTTCAATAAGTGCTGCTGGTCAAACTGAATAAGCTGTCTGTAGAAGAATTAGAACAGATCCATATCTACCACATCACATAAAACTTAACTGCTGTAGACCAAGGATTCCAACAACAGTGACCTGTCTCAAGATATACTTGAGCAATAGTGGCACAAATGTTATGGGAGTAACGACTCCCTGCCTTTTATTGTATTAAGGCTTATCATAAGATTGGTTTACACCTGTATTGTTAAGTGGCTGAGGAATTGTGAATAGATAAGTCACAGGCTTAGGGGAAAATACCCTACAGTTATTCTGCTAATGAACATAGCAATAAAATGATTTCTAATACATACTGCTAGACCCATATATAAGTGCCTCACTCAACCTATGTCAGAGAAGACTCTTCCAGAAGTAGATAGGGGTTAACATAGCTATGTAGAGAGGACGAAACTTTGGAGAACTCAATCCTAAATGGTATGCCTTCATCAATTCACTTCTTTCAATGATCAGGGGTCTTTTTCAAGATAAAGTAGAAATATTTTAAAAGCCAGATAGAATGGATAGCTCCAATGAAATAGAGTCTTCCAGATACAGCAGGACTCATGGACATATGAACTCACAAAGGATGTAGCAGCAGGCAAAAAACCTATACAAGTTCAAGCAAGACAGGGTCTCAGCACTGAGCAGGAAAGTGAATATGGGGTCATTTCACTGATTAATATACTATATGCAAATAACATCTTCTGGCAGAGAAAAAGCAGTGTTGTCCAACAGAGAGTCATTGGGTATGTTAACCACCCTCCAGGTAGGCACCAAATCAAGGAGTAGTTGGGCAACCCAAAGTGAACTCAGTTTGTGTGGGGAAGATCTGAGAGGACTTGGGAAGGGGAAAACATGATCCAAATATGTTGTAGGAAATGTTTCAAGAATATGATCAAAACACACTGTGGGGAAAAACAGTAAAAATATCCAAAAGAACTGAAACGTGGAGGAATTATTTTCTGAGTGATACTATGAAAGGGCATAATGACTGTTCTGTTTTTAATGATTTGACTTTTCGTTTGTTTCGCTTTATTTTTCATGAAAATTTTGATGTCTCTTGTCTCCTTGCCCTCTTTCTTCAGAGAACCATTTAAAGTCTGTCAGATGTCATGTTACATGTTATAATAACACCACATGGTTATATACAATGCCATAAAATATACACATGTGACAGCTAGTCATAACCGTGTCAATGATGATGATCAGATTCCATTATACATTTTAAACGTCCATATGACATTTACATCACAGCTACCTCTACACTCATCTTTGTGATTGTAATTTGAAAAAAAAATTCATCACTCATTTTCACCCCTTTCTTTCAAAATAGTCATTGCATGAAGAAAAAGGAAGCCAAGCAAACATGTTTGATGACCTAACATTACATTACATTCTTTTCATGAATGTAAAGTTTTTCTGTTAATCACTGTTAGGGAATGAAGAGCATGCCATCTGAAACAAATTATCTGTAAGCACAAGTAACGTCTCTCAAATATTTTATTTTAGAAAATTTGCAAAACACAAGACAGATGCCATACTGTTATAATACATGAAGGTACACAAGGACAGGAATTTGTATGTCAAAGTAGGAAATATTGAACAAAATGAAAAGAGAACTGAAGTAGCAAATGGAAGGAAAATATACCTGGAGATAATGAACTAGTCGGAGAACTTTAACTGATTTTCCACATTAATGTCCTGGTAACTGGAGAAGGTGAATCCATGTGTGATGAGATTTGCTCAGATGCCAAAATAAACACTCACAGCCTCTGAATTGCTGTGTTTCGATCTGTGAAATTAAAGTAAATTCCATGCAATGAGCATTCTATTGGCATCTGTGGGTGAAATCTTTTGATTCCTTTTGGATTATTCTGCTATTTTTTAAAATGACTTTTACATTTATTCACATGTTGCATAAAAAGTATCTTCATGCTAAAGATGTCACCAAGTTATATCAAAAGCCAGAGACAAAGCTCAAGGCCTCTGCCTTTTCCACAAATTAGCTAAATTAAAGCCACTTCATAATGTTACAATATCAAACTGAAAATGGAGGAGATGAAATACTTAATATTCCAAGCATGGCCCAGATGCACAATGTAATGCCACCTGAGAGAAAAGGCTTTTGCCAAATTCCATAAAGAGTTATAATCAAGAAGAAAATCCATTAATAAATAAGATTAAAACCCCAAAGCCCCAAACTAACCAGCCACACAGAAGTTCACTGGCTAACTAATGTATACTTATGTCATTCTTGTCTCATGCCAAGGAAGTGACTATTTGTGAGCAAAATTGTGTGTCCTTCCTTCTACACTGAACCCTCTTAGTCAGGTATCAGCAAATACCATTCGTGCCAATTGTCTCAGAGAAAAATATAGGCTAATTAAAATGCTAATCTTTAGTAAACACATAAGTACTTGCACGAAAATTAAACACTTTGGCTGCTAATTCATGAATGCATGCTCAGACATCAGGAACACTGAAACCAGTGTGAACTTCACAATCTTGGGCTTAAAACAGCCCCGTCTACATGTCAAATCCACTTCACAGCCCAGAGTATCCACCATTGAAATCACCCAGTGTGCCTTCTCTCAAGAGTACATAAGGAGAAAAGGAAAGTGATGTGCACTTTGAGAAGATTATTTAAAGCCTGCAGATTCATTAGGAGAGAACTTAATTGTGATCGAATCTATAATCCTTTCAGTTCATCCCATAAATAATAACAGTCTGAACTCTATTGAATCACATGGCTTCTTTTGCACAAACCTATAGAAGAGAGTCCTCAGAATTGAATAGATGGAATTGAATGGACCTGGGAAGTGGGAACTGGAATTTGATGGACAGCCTTTCACCTCTAGGTTATTGGTTTGTATCTGACCCAGGTGATGAAAAGTCGTTGCACAACAATGGCTGTTTAGTAGTTTTCTGTGTAATGAGCTGTTGGCTCCAGTCCATTCCTCAGTGGACAGGTGTCTGCTCACATTCCCAAATCACCACTCCACTTGTCAGTCACATTTGAGGTCAAGGACTAAATAGGAACCGGGGCTGAAATACTTTCTCATTCTGATGAGTACAGGCTTTCTTTGTTGGTTGACTTTGTTGAAAAGCAAAACCCACCATAGTCACACCATAGAAACATGCTCTGCCTGTTTCTACAAAAGAAGACTTTATTGTTTATTGCTTTAATCATAATGAGAAATGATTAGGTACTCAAATGTATGTGTTTTTATTGTAACATACCACAAAAGAGATATCTAAATACACTCTCTGCCTCAAAGGACATTAAAATTTAAATTTATTGGCTGCCTTCAACAAGATGTATCATACTGAGAAAGCGTTTGCATCTGCCTTTAATTCATTGATGCAAGAGAATTGTGACCCAGGCCTGAATCTTCAGCGAGAAACCTGTCAGAAGAGAGTCAAAGGGTGCACATTCTATGATATTTTTGCCTTGAAGAGCAGCTCTCTCTTTTAGGTGGATAATAGAAGACACATAGTAATGGTTGCATTAATTTTTTCTGGGACTTACAGAGGGGTGACAACTACTTTGTTTCAACTTGGTTTAGCTAATTTTGCTTCTATAGTTTATTCAGCTACAACTTTTTTTTCTTAGAATTTCTGGAATAGCTTGTGCCTTCCAGCAACTAACTGGTGGGGGCCAGAGGTTGGGGACTGAGATGTTGCAAACTCTGGACTTTGGATTAAGTCTTCCATTATGGACATGTGAAGTTGTTGCATGTTGAGCATCTCAAAGATCTTTTTCTGAAGGAATTAGCAAATTCTTCTTCACCTGCTTCTCTGGTCTGGTGTGTACTCGCTTAGGAAAGATAGTAGCTTAGGAAATTTTCTGTCCTAGTCCTAGTTAAGCTTATTGCTAAGTACACAAGCAAATTTTTTTTTTTAACAAGGAGGCTGGATTTAGTGAAAATTTTTAATTCAGACCTAATGTTTTCCTTTTTACTCATTTTAAAGTCCCAAGCTCTATAAAATACAAAACAAAACAACAATAACAACAAAAAACCCCCAACAACTTAAGTAGATCATCACACTATTCTTTTACTCATATATCTGGTAGCAAACATTCAATACTTGTTTAGAAACAAACAAATATCTGGACTCTTGAAGTGAAACAGTTTTGAACATAGTCTTTTTGTCTTACTTCTGTATTTGTTTCTTTTAGACACAGTGAGAAAATTGTACAAGTGAATAGGTCTTTTTTTGGTTCTAGACCATCTGTAGACAAACATCAGTTAGTGCTTCCATTAGTTCCTCATAATATAGAAAGTGTTTAGTAAATTTGTAGGCTGAACAATTGATTCAAAGTTTGACAATATTCATGTAGATAATTTTTTTGTTAGAAGATAAGTTTTATTTGAAACAATATATAATAAACTTATGAAGCATCGGCAATAATGTAAATAATGAATGTTAAAAAGAAGAAAATAGGTAGGACCAAGCTTCTCTGGGATCATGGACTATAGGCTGGTTATCCTTTGCTTTACTTTTAATATCCACTTATGAGTGAGTACATACTGTGTCCATCTTTCTGGTATTGGTATGTAAAATGAGAAAAAGATTGTTTTGAAATAAACAAATAAAAAAGAAGAAAATAGGTAAGAACGATTTTCTCATTTCTTAGGAAAAATATGTCATATTTCACTCCAACTATACTAAAGATTATTTCTGTTATATTGCTCTTCTTTTGTGAGGATGTAAAAATAAAATAATTGGGATTGAAGAGATGACTCGGAAGTAAAGAGTTCATACTGATTTTACACAAATTTAGTTCCAAACTCACACTGATTATGATGGGCAGCTGCATTTACACATGCACACACCTCTACATGGATAAACACACACGTGCGCGCACGCACACACACACACACACACACACACACACAATTTGAAAAAGTAATTCTTAAAAAGAAATCAGAATAGCTGCACCCTTGCAGTGGGAGATTTAACAGAAAGGTGGGCTGTTTTATCTCTAGGGAGTTGGACTGGACTTGGAGAACTCTTCAAAGCCCTTTCCACAGAGAACAATATCATGCTGTGTCCCGCTGCTCTTGTTTTTACTGTCCATATTTGGGCTGGACAGTTAGTTAGCATCTGCCTGATTGGGAGGGTCTGATTCTTATGCATTTTGGAGAATTTAATGTAAAATGATTTTTACCCAGTCGACCTAGCTTCAGAACCATAATGCAGGGGCCTTGAGATAAACAGCATTCTTATAAGGGCTGTCCAAAATTTCAGTCACCTACTAGTATTTGGTTTCCACATCCTGCACCATAATTTCTTTTACCTAAAGAAATTAATCTTCAGAATAAGAAATTTGAGTCCATATTCCTCCAGTTTTTATTACAAACCATGTTGAATACAGTGTTGTTAAGTAATTGCTCATGAAGTGGGTGTTTTGGGCAGGTGGTAGAAGCAGCTGCACTCCACCCCTTCAATGCATGCTGCTTATTTATCTTATGTGTGCACAGCAGTGAAAGAGGACCAGTGTGGGGCCAACACCATTGTCAAAGGTGTGTATAATTGTATCCATGTATGTGTGTGTGAGAGAAAGTGGTGTGTGTGTGTGCATGTGTGTATGTTATTGTTGTTGTTGTTGTTTCAATACAACTGTATTTATTCAGTTCACCACACTGCTGAAAACATCTTGTGGAAGCATTGGAAGAAGGCTTGCAGCAAGTTATTCAGTCTAGCAATTATTGCAAATTAGAACCTTATTCAGGAAAGGATATCAATTTGGGAGTAGATGGAACACATTAACGATGGCTAATTCAAACCTCCTTTGAATGGGGCACATTTTCTTAGAAGGAGCCATAGAGATAAATGCATCACGTGAATCTCAGAACCAAACTGCTGAATGAAGATATTGGTGGACTGAGGCTATTCATTTCCATTTACAGCATCCAAATTGCTAAAGAGTCATGGGAAGGCAGCAAAGAGACTTGTTTTTAAAATGCTCCCCGACATTTGGGGCCTGCGTCATCCAGTGCAGTATCTCATTCTGTTGCCACCCGGAGTCCCATTCAGCGGTTTGTTTAACCTCAAAGTGGGAAAGTAACTAACACAAATACATTCATTGTCCATGCTCTAATAGAATTAAGATTCCCAATACACTGCCTGCATTTGGATGAGGTTTGTTACACACTAGCTTTTATGGTCACACCCTTTTCCCTTGATGGTTCTTAAGAATGGCAGAAGCAGGAGAGCAGAAATTTTGTAAGCTCATAAATATGAAGCACACTGTGTTTGAATAATGCAAGGGTGGTGATACAAATGGACCAATGCCAGGAAGCTCAGAGTGAAAGCTCACAATTCATCCTCACATCACTATGAATAAGAAGGAAGGAGAAAGGGGTACTGTGTGAGTTAAAGCTATGCTGCCAGGAGACTTGGGTAGTTCTGTCTAATGGGCCAGCACCGCACAGAGCTTTGAATCACACACTGTTTACCCAGAAGACAGGAAGTAGGCCTATTATGCTCCAGAAAGGCCAGCTTCAAAAGCCAGGGAATTACATAATAATGTTTATTTCACACCACACAGTATCAGCTTGAGTAGCTGTAAGCTTTTGGAATAAACCCATATCTAGTGTTTTGCCAGTCACTGTCAGATCAGTGCAGGGAGTTCAGTGTGTGAAGGCCTGTACTGTGTCGCTTCCTGCCAGGACCAACACAGATTTTCTCCAGCTATTCTTACTAACCTGTAGCTAAACTGCTGACACTTGCTATTTCTCCTGCTGGCAAAAGTGAGAGGAAGTGGGCACAGGCTTGGAAATCCCACAGAAAGGTAGAGTAGGCTACACCTTCTATGCTGTTTGCACACAGACCTCCTGTTCTAAATCAAAGTGCTGTGGTTTAAGTCCCCGTATTTTCTTTAATGCACTGGCGTTTGCCATTCAGTTATTTGGCGATGGGGGTAAGACTGTCTCTCTGTCGTTTCCAGATTGAAGCTGGCTGTGCACTTTTGATGCGTAAAGGTTCATTATCTGATGGTGGGAAGGAAGACATTTGCCTTTTTCTAAAGAACAAGATGAGAGGAAAGCAGATTTCTTTTCATGAGGAGGTCTTAAAGAGGTAATTTTCTGGGTGTGGAGAGATGGCTAGAGGTTTGGAACATTGGCTTTTCTACCAGAGGACCCAGGTTTGATTTCCAGCACCCACATGGTGGCCCACCACTATCTGTAACTCTGGTGCTAGGAGATTTGACGAAATCTTCTGGGCTCCTAGAATACCAGACACAAACATAGTACACAGACATAAATGCAAACAAAACACTCATGAGCATTTATGTTAATATACATATTTTGTTTTCATTATTCCTGTGTTTAAGTTTATGGTAAATCCATACAGACTATTCTCTGCCTTCTTTCTTTTTTTCTTTCTTTCTTTTACTGTGGATTTGTAATGACCCAGATTACTCAATGCTTGAAGTGATCATGGCTTTTAGTCAATGCTATCTCAAAGCCACATTAGATTTCTCAAGTGCTTGGTCCTCTTCATAGCTTGGTCCTCAAATTAAACCTGAGGATCCTTGAATCATTGGCTAGCCTCTGCTCTAAACTTATGGCATTAAAGACAGTACACAAAGGCATATCTTGTTGATAGAGTAATCTTTTTTCTGGTGGATTTAAAAAAATATAATAATGATGTTGCATACACTGCTGCCATTAGTACCACAGCTAGTCAGTCATCATCTATTCATACTCATCAAGCAGGATGCTGGGTACTTGATGAATCATGTTAGCAGCTTGTCTCAGTTATTTTTCTACTGCTGTGATAAAATGCCATGACCAGGGCAGATTATCAAGCTTACAGTTGCAGAGGGTTAGAGTCCACAACTATCATGGCAGGGAGCATGCTGGCAGGCGGGCAGTCAGAGCACTGGAGCAGTAGCTAAAAGCTCACATCATGTGATGTAATCACAAGACAGACACTGGTAGTGCTGTTAGCCTTTTGAAACACCAAAGCCTGCTCCCAGACACACCTCTCGTAACAAGACCATACCTTCTACTCCTCTCCAAATGCTTCCACAAACTGAGGATTAAATATTAAAAAATATCATATGAGCCCATGGGGGGCATTCTTATTCAAATAACACACTTCTTTGAATTCTACCCTGTTATCTGATTGCATTCATTAGAGCAATTGAAGCCGTAAGTGGCTAAGAACATTAAAATAGATGTTTAGTTTTCTTAAATGGAAGGAAGTTTGGAGATAGAGAATTGTGGGTGACTGACTATCTTGTGGCTCTTTGATATCAGGGGTTATGTCTTTGGGAATCTCCAGACTTTCCCCTTAACCTGCAAGGTGGCTGCCACAATTTAGGAGACCTTTCATTCCAGTAAGAAGATGAAGAGGTTGAGCCAGCTCCTTTCCTCCAACTCTTGCTAAAAACTGCTGAGCTTGTCTTCCTTCAGAGTCTCAATATACTGCTTCTGTTGCATCTGCAAGAACATGAAAAGCAGGGAGGAATTTCCTCCACCTACTTTGGGAAAAGGAGAGAGGTATAAGGAATGGCTTTGGATTGGTCAAATCAGCTGTCAGCTAACCCTGATTTAGAGACAGAGGAAGCAGTGTGAAAAGGGGCTAACTGTCTTTTTAAGGAGTTAGTGAACCATAGGAGTGATAGAACCAGAATTGGACTCAGGCTGTTTGAGGCCAGAGCCAACATTTTCAATCATTATTGTTTTATATACCCCTTTAGCTCATTTTCCTCTTTTACAAGACTTATTGACCAGAAGGAATGCTAAAATATCCCATCTTCATCTAATTTGAATCTAAGTCGGGAGGATGGTCCCAGCATTAGTATAATTTATACAGTCCTCTCCTGCCACCATATTGTGAAAGACGGGACTCTCCGAGCCATATTATCTCACAGTATTTAAACAGGCAATCATCTTGTCACTTCCATGTGTCATGGAAGAATCTCAGCACTTATGGACAAATACTGTTATTTTAAGAATTTTAATTCTAGTCATGCTCCTCCCCCCCTTGCCATTGAGTATGCCCAAGTGTGTTTTGTAACCTATAATCAAGAGCAGAATCTGTCTTGTTGCCAAGGACTTTCTCCTCAACACAAATCCACTGAAGGATTTCTATTACAACTAATTTATTAAGATTTTAATAAACTTTTCCTAGCTAAAAAAATCCAGCTTCTTATTATATTTGAGGACTCTTGGTTATAAATTTGTTGGTTCATCTTGTTATTTGACTGGCCATTTATGGTGTAATTATAGATCTCTGGGGAAAAGAGCACATTTCCCACCATTATACATGGCTTAGAAGGCATAGAGGTTCATTTACTAAAGGGAATGCTTTTCTCAGCAATACCCTTTCTCCTTACAGATGTTAGTGAACAGAGCAGGTACAGTACTAGGCGATACCACATAGACCATAAACCAGGTTTATTTGGTTCATAATGAAGATGTTACATTCTAATGGATAAGATTTACATCAAGTCTAAAAAAAAAACCCCAACAACTTTACACCATGAAGGCCCTAAAGTACATAAACATAAAATATGAAATCCATCTTTGATTTGCATCATACTGCTTCTTTGCTTTGAAATCATGACTGTATTATTGAACGGACAGTTTTAATGGAAAAAGTGGCTTCCAAAAGCTGCTGTTGAAATATACTGCATAATTCTCTAGTCGAGAATATTTTACTACCAACATACACATGGAGACCATGAAAACACATTGCCATTTTATTTCTTACAAGCCAGGACGAAGGAAATTCACTCGTGTTAAAACTGCATTCTTGTAATATGATGCAAATTCATAAATACCTGTCAATGTATTCTGGCTATTGGCAGGCAACACTACTTCAGGGAGGCGTTTGGAAGTGATAAATGGATATATTTTTGTTTGTAATTTACTCATTCAGCAAACATCAGGCACTGTACTAGACACAGTGCAAAACTGAACAGAGAAAACCCCTAATTACACCTGTGGATGGATTCTGTTCAATGAGGGGGAGGGGCTGCAGAAAAGCTATCGGTGAGTGCTGGGGAGATGTAGGGAGGACTAAGAGTCACAGGTAGGGCCATCACTTGCAACATCTCAGGAATACTGGCTAGTCAAACTCCAGTTGCAGACAGTGATGAGCAAATGGGTCAAGACCAGGCTGGAGAAACCCACAGAAACTGCTGAGCTGATAGCTGGGAAACCAGCATAGGACTGACTCTGACTCCCTGAATGTGGTGTTAGTTGAGAGGACTGGGCAGTCTATGGGGCCTCTGGTTGTGAATCAGGATTTATCCCTAGTATACGAATGGACTTTGGGAGCCCATTCCCCATAGAAGGACAATTTCTCAGCCTAGACACATGGGGGAGGGCCTGGGCCCTGCTCCAAATGATATGACAGACTTTGAAGACTCCCCATGGAAGGCCTCACCCTCCCTGAGGAGCAGAAAGGTGATGGGATGGGGATTGGTGGGGGGAACAGAGGAGGAAGGGAGAGTGAGGGAACTGGAATTGATATGTAGAACAATCTTGTTTCAAAATTAAATAAAAAAATTATATTAAAAAATAAAAAAAGGAATATGGGCTAGGCAAGTCTGACGGTGCGAGGCAGACCCAGCCCTTCTGTGGCTGTCATCTACAACAGAAAACATGATAGCAGGGTTTAGGGAACTGAAAATTCAGATTTTCAGATCAAGGGTAGTCTAAACATCAGCACTACTTAGGGAGTGATGGGAAACAACACCTTCTTACACTTGGAGAACCTGGACCACTGCTTCTTTGGCTAGATAGATTGAAATGCTGTTTTTTTCTGAAAGGAAAAAACCTGTTTGTTCACTGGCAGTCCTCATGTGGATCCTGGGTAAAATAAACCTAGCAAGTTATAAATAACTTTGAGGATTATTTTTGATATATGGATATCGGCTCATTCTAGCTGATGCTGTTGGTTGAATTTTAGACTTCTTGGATGTAATAATTGTGTATTGTATTTCTAGAGTGTTAAATATTTAGGGATAAGTTGTTATGATACAGTCAACTGATTTCGAAATGGTTTAAAAAATGTGTGTGTGTGTGTGCTTATGTTGAAAGAGATATTGAACAAATACAGCAAACAGGTAAATTAGTGATGTAGATTAAAATTTTTAGTACATATATGTAGTTAAGTACATATCTATATAATGTATATAGGTATTTATTATTACACTTTTCTACAATCAAAATTTCAGGGGTCAGTAAGATGACTCAACAGGTAATAGCACTTACCACCTAGCATGGCAATCCAGATCCAATCTCTTGAATTCTTAGGATGGAAAAGATAACTGACTGCTCCAAGTTGTACTCTGACCTTCACACACATACAGTGGTATATATGTGCATGCATGTACCTCTCTCTCTCTCTCTCTCTCTCTCTCTCTCTCTCACACACACACACACACACACACACATACACACACACACACACAGACTTTTAGAAAAATAAAATAAAATGTACAGTTTTGAACATTTTCAAAATAAAACAAGCTGGAGGAAAAAAGTATTAATGGAGTGACCTGCACTTTATTGCTTGCTGGCTAGACAGTCCTTATCCAGTGATCTTTTCCTGTTGTCTCAGACAGAGGCAGACACCCCCATGCCTGTCCTAGTGGAGTGCTTACCACCCACTGTGGTAATGGCTTGTCTACTTGTCTGCACACCTCTGCAGAGAACGTGGTTTTCAAGAGACGAGACTGTCAGGGACTGTGAAGGTTTCATTCACTGTTGCAGCCACAGTTTTTGGCAGTCATCACCCTCTAAATAATTATCGAATGAAGGAACCCATAAATTCTGTACATGATGACAGTAGATATGCCCCAATTAAGAAAGTTTACATAGCAACTGAACAGATAATCTCAGCTCATGGTTGCAAAGGCCAGATTTGTGAAATTTGAAAGTTTTTTTTGTGAATATGTTTTAAGATTTAAACACCTCTTGTATACAATATTGTTATAATCTCTGTTTTCTTAGCTAACATATGTTATTAAAAATGTATGAAACTGGTAATAGTGAATCTTATTGAAAGCAACAAATATTCATCATGTTTTAATGGATAGATGTAGCTGCAGAAACAGATAAATGCTTATGAAAACAGATGATGCAAATGAGGTCAGAAAATACCTGTCTCACACTGTTTCTTCCAACCACTATTTATAAGTTACATGTACTCATGTTTGGGCTTTCAATTTTCTCCCATTGATCTATATATATGTTTTTCTGCCAGTACCATATCACTTTTGTTATTATGGCTCTGTAATATGTGTTATAACTGGGATGGCACCATCTCCAGCATTGTTCAGTATTGTTTTGGGTATCTGGGGCATTTTGTGGATTCTAGGACATTTTTTTTTCTTCTTCTGTAAAGATTGGAGTGGGGATTTTGATTGGTATTGAATTGAATCTTCCAGATATTTGCAATGGCTTTTTGTAAAATGGTAATTTTCACTATATTAATTCTACCAATCTATGGGCATGGGATGACTTTTCATCGTCTAGTATCTTTATCTTTTTATCATAGGTATAACTTTTCATTGTGGAGCCCTTTGCTTCCTTGGGTAGTTTTATTCCTAGATATTTTATTTTCTTTGAGGCTTTTGTGAATAGGAGTATGTCCATGATCTCTTTCTCTGTAGGTTTGTTGGTTTTGTATAGAAAAGCTACTTATTTGGGCAAGTTTATTGTGCCACATTGCTCTCATATTGTGGAATTTGTTTATCATTTCTAAAGAATTTTGGGGGATATCTAATGTACAGTATCATGTCATCTCCAAATCGGGACAGTTTGATTTTTGCTATTTGTAACATTTTAAGTTTTTTCTCTTGCACTATTGTTCTAGCTAGTGCTTCAAGTACAATATTGAAAAGCAGTGGGGATAAGTGGGCATAACTACCTCAAACCTTACTTCAGTAGGATTGCTTCAAGTTTTTTTCCATTCAGGGGTTTGTTGAATGTTGTCATATGTACTTTTTGTTGTGTTGAGGTATGTTCCCTGTAGTCATACATACTCTAGGACTTTTATTACTATGCCACATTGGATTTGTCAAAGGCTTTTTCTTCATCTACTGAAATGATGATGTAATTTTTCTCATTAACTCTATTTAGGTAGTTTATTATATTTATTGATTAGTGGATAATGAGCCATGCCTGTATCTCATAGATAAAGTCAACTTGGTCATGGTGCATAATCCTTTTGATGTATGTCTGTATTCTGTTTGCAATTGTTCTACTGAGTGTTTTTGAATATATGTTCAGCAGGGATATTGACCTGTTGTTTCTCCTTTTATTGCTGTGTCTTTACCTGGTTTTGGTATTAGAGTGACACTGGCTTCACATAAGGGGTTTGATAGTGCTCCTTAAATTTCTATTTTTAAAAAATACCTTAAGAAGGATTGTCTTCAGATCTTTAAAAGTCTGGTAGAATTCTACTGTGAATTTATTGGCCCTGGATTTTTTAATTTTGGAAGTCTTTTTTATTACTTTTCAATCTTCTTACATTTGTATGGTCTGTGGTAGTTTGTTTGTTTATTTATTTTCTTTGTTCTTTACTCTTTGGAGGCCTACCACCCAGCTCTCAAATAGATACTCCGAGTCTTATGCATTCTTATGAATGCCTGGCCTTAGCATGGCTTGTTTCTAGATAGCATTTCTTAACTTAAATTTTCCCACCTACCTTCCACCTCTATATACCTTTCTTTACTTCTCACTCTGTTGCTTGCTGTGTAGCTGGCCTTTGATGTCCTCTTTTTCTTTTCTCACTACTCTTCATCTTTTCTTATTTATTCTCTCTGCCTGTCAGCCCCACCTATTTCTTTGTCCTTCTGAGTTATAGGCTGTTCAGCTCTTTATGAGACCAATGAGGTGTCTTGGACAAGCAAACTAACACAGTTTCACAGAGTTAAACACCTGCACCATAAAAGAATGTAATACATCTTTGCATCATTAAACATATATGCCACATCATAAATGAATGTAACACGTCAACTAACATTCCACTGCAGATCTTTGAAAGTCTGGCAAAATTCTATTGTGAATTCATTGGTCTTAGATTTTTTAAATTTGGAAGTCTTTTTTATTCTCACTTTTATGTGCTCTGTTTATATTCTATACTTCTTGTTGGTTTAATTTTGGTGGTTTGACTTAATACAGAGATTCAATCTTTATGTGTGTGTGTGTTTATAGAGTACTATTTTTTTTAAAAAAATATTCCTTTAAAATATTCTTAATTTCTTTGGTCTCTACTGTAATGGTTTCCTGTTTATTTCTGATTCTGTTAATTTGGG
Source organism: Cricetiscus sungorus (assembly GCA_030556225.1). Lineage (NCBI taxonomy): Eukaryota > Metazoa > Chordata > Mammalia > Rodentia > Cricetidae > Cricetiscus > Cricetiscus sungorus. The sequence continues at coordinate 45,795,300 of JANBXA010000398.1, forward strand.
TCCTCTCTTTATCTTGGTTAGTTGAGATGAATGTTTGTCAATTTTGTTTATCTCCTTAGAGAACCAGCTCTTTGACTTGTTGGTTCTTTGTGTTGCTTGGTTTGCTTCCATTTCATTGATTTCTGTATTGTTATACTTGCTGTTGATTGGATTTGTTCTTCTTTTACCAAACCTTTAAGTTGTATAATTTAGTTATTTTTTTCTGTTCTTTATGATTTTTAAAAATATAGGTATATAGAACTATAAATTTTTCTCATAATACTGCTTTTAATATGTCCCCAAAGTTTTGTTTCATTATCATTTAATTCCAGGAAATGTTATTTCTGTCTTGATTTCTTCTTTGACCCATTCATCATTCAGTAATGAGCTGTTTAATCTTCATGAGTCTGCTTGCTGTCACTTTTAATTTTTGTTGCAGTGAGGTCAGGTGGGACACACATAGTTATTTCATTCTTTTTTAATTTGTGAGAATTTTATTTTTGCCTCAAGATGTGGTCTGTTTTAGAGAAACTTTTGTTGTTGATGACTATTTGGTGTTTGAAAAGAACACTTTACAAATATATGTTCAGTCTGTTTTATGCACTATGTCATTTAATTCTGACATTTTTTTGTTCAACCCAATCTATCTACCCTGGATCCCACATCCAGATGCCTAGCTTAGTTTGGCCACCTATGCCTATCCTGCAATCAATATCTAGACTTCTGTCATGAACCACCCTGTCAGCCTCTGACCCACAGGTTCCTCCTATGTTACATCCAACCTCTTCACCCAAAGAGATCCTGCATATTAGAGTCTAGACCATTTTTTTTATACAATGAGACATAGAAACTAAGATGTCAATCATCACTGTCTGCATTCTAATCAGCAAACTGAGATTAGAAAAAAATATGCACAATTCCCCATAATAATACACTAACTTATTTTTTATTTAACTATCTCTCTTTATGTTTTATTTATTTAGTATTTATTTTACTTTTGGTATTACAAGATAGGGATTTTCTGCATAACCCCATCTGTCCTGAAACTCTATCTGTAGACCAGACTGGCCTCAAACTCAGAGATCTGCCCAAATCTGTCTCCTGAGTTTTGAGATTAAAGGTATGTTCCGCCACAACCCCTCCCCCCACAAGAAAGAATCTGGGCTTCATATGGACACACAGTTCAATATAATAAATTTCACTTTCAATCATTTTCTCTTTATTTAAATTTTCTTCTAAATATCCATGTGTATTTACTTGTTTATCCTTGCTTTGAATATAGAGCAATTTCAGGATCTTGAAATTTAGGAGACAAAGAATCCATCATGCAAAGCACACTAGATATAGAGTCTCCACTTTAGTATATTTCATGAGACTGGTGGTTTCAAGGTGGTATGTCTGTAAACTAATTTGGTATGTCTAGTATTGTTTATGTTTTCTTAGCATTAATTGGTTTCTTCCTTGACTACAGTTCCAGAGTCCCTAAATTACTCGGTGCTGCTCCTTTGCTCACCCTCCATCTCTGTTTCTACTGATAGAAAACTTCACACTTCCCATTCCCATTTTTGTATTCTATGTATTGATGGTATGAAGCAGAAACTAATTGAATGTCTGTTGAGTAATCTATTTGATAACAGTTAATATTTAATTAGTACTAAACAAAATTGAGTAAATAAATGAATGTGTCAATGGGCAGATATATGTGACAAATATGGTGTGAGTTAACACTTTCACTTGAAGTTGTTTCTTAAATATTACTATTAACAAATCACATCACAAAGTGTATTAAAACAGGATGCATCTATTGATATAAGAATCTATGGGTCAGTTGAATAGCTTTTGCACTCTGGACCAGGTGTGGATAACTGTAGATTTGCTCATGATGTTTGCGTGGTCAGCTGGTTGGTTAGCTGGAGTTGCTCTCATCTGGACTGCCTTCACTCATATGGTTATATCACGTTAAATGTTGTCAGGGTGCCAAGAGAGTTATTGAGTTTAAATGTGCAAGGTCTCTTAATTCAAGACTCAGAAATACACAGCATCATTGCTTCTGTATTCTAACTGCCAAACCAATTCAGATTGAAGATGCAGCAGCAAGACAGGTGGCATGGTACACATCTATAAACCCTAGCCTTTGGAGGGTAAGAAGGTCACTGGATACTTGAGACCAGTCTGGGTTGTATGGTGAATTCCAGGCCAATCACACTTCCATAACAATACCATAACTCAAAGAAAAGAAAAGAAAAGAAAAAAATTGAGATAAGAGTAATAATATTTTTACTTTGGGCACGAGTTTCAGTGTCAAGTTTCAAAGAATATGGATAGAACAATGTACTACATAGTGTATATACGTATACTTGGATTTTCATAACTTAAATGTAAATGGAAATGTCACTTGTCTCTATGCTGTAAATAATCTGATGTGTTTATTTTACATACCTCCTTCTCCTCATTCAAGTATATCTTTTAAAAAAATGATTCACAAAAGCTGATTAAAAACATGCCTACAAAATTTGACTGTTGGTGTATGGGTACAACTTAGTGACAGGATGCTTTTTTGACATGTGAGGCCATGGAGTCTATTCCGGCACCATTGGCTCTTATGGGGGCTTCATGAAAAGTAGGCAAATAATTTCTATTTGTTATTCACTATTTGTACCTTTTCCAGCCCATTAATTTTGTCCCTTTTATATAAAATCAAATGTTTTGAATCTAAAGAGAGATAGGTAGGTAGGTAGGTAGAGAGAGAGAGAGAGAGAGAGAGAGAGAGAGAGAGAGAGAGAGAGAGAGAGAGAGAGATTGAGAAGGGGGAGGGAGAGAGGAATAGTCACTGTACAGTCACAAGTGATAAAACAAAACCTATCAGAAAAGTGAGATTCTAAAATGAAGGTAAGTGCCATGAATGTACAGGCTTCTTCCTATATTCTGTTTCTTTGGATGCTTACTGTTTTGTTAGTCCTGAGAGCATGGTCACTGTTATGTGTGTAGAATGAGTTACTCAGCATGGTATTGTTTATAGTACTGAGTCTTTTCATGGTGGTTTTTTCAGCCAGTAGAGATTTTTCATAACTCCCTTCACAGTGCCCTCCCTTCCTGTGCTCACACCCAGTGGCAGCTTCCGTGAGTGTGCAGTCAGTTTTGCTTTAATGGTTATCATAAGCACGGAGCATTGATGGAGAACATGCCTGGCCTGACACATTCTGTCAGTCTAGGATACTTGAAAAGGCATGTTTAAACTGATGTCCCAAAGTCTGATTTTTGCTTCAACACTTTTTGTTGGTTTAAGCAAACTGCTGGGTACAGATGTTTCAACGTCCTTAGCTAGACTCATGGAAATCCAGCATGCCTTGTATAAAAATGTGTGGGGAAAAAGGAAATGACTCCCACAGTCCAAACAGGTGTACCAGGCAACACATTTAATGAAGTTGCTAAATTCTCATTGTGCAAAACAAGACTCCAACGGGGGGAAGAATGTAAGAGAGATGATAACTATGTGATTTGCAACAATTGCAGTATGTATGTATCATTGTCTTTAGGGAACAATGAATTATTCTAATAAATCCTCTGTCTATCATAGAAAAGGAAAACTTCCTTAACTACATTTAATAGTGTTAGTTTAGAGGCAAATGATATTAAAATGGCTGAGCATTTGGGAATAAAAACAAAAACACTTTACACTTAAAAATCTTTTAGATATTTGCTAAAAAGGTAATTCTTATGATAAAACCACCCAGGAATTACACCTTTAGGGAAAGAATGGGTAAAGCAATTGAGGTAATATGGTAGCCAACTCTACTGGGGTAAAGGTTTTTTGTTTTTCATCTGGGCTCAAGGGATTAGTTGGGGTCCTCTCAAAAGCTCTCATTTGTAAATCAACCTCCTGAGACTCTCTATGCTGCTTTAATCATTCCCGTTTGCCATATACCGCAACTCATCTGTAAGGTTAGCTATATAATTAAATGTGCATTTTAGAAATATTACAAAGAGTTCTAAACAAAGGCTAAACTACTATGCTATAATATTGAGAAAGAGAAATGGGAGAAAGGGAGGGGAGGATAGATGGAGGAAGGGGAGAATGGGGGTCACATTGTAAAAGGCATTTCACTATTTTTTAAATTATCCCATTATTGTGGTTGTCAAGTCAGGAACATGGAAAGAAATCAAATACAAACCAGAACATGGCAGGTTCCTGCTTGTGTCTGCATGGCTTCTTACTCTTGTTCCCACAAAAGGAAGTCAATACAGATCCAATGACCCCAGTTTAAGGACTTTAAAAAAGAAAATGGGGCAAAAGTGCACATGGGACCAAATATCTTAGAATCATGTTAAGAACTTGGCAACTTTCTTGAATCAGTCATTCTTTTATATAAAAGATTTTCAAAAAGCAGTTTGAGAATCCTATATCTACATAGTTACTAAATGATATTTCTCAAGGTGTTAGTTGAATTTTGTGACTAGTACAAGTTAAAATATGGGGTTAGTGAGATGGCTCATTGGTTAAGATTGTTTATTGTTCTTTCAGAAGATCCACCTTTGGTTTTCAGCACCTGTAGGATGGCTCATAACCACCTGTAAATCCACTTCAGGGGATATGGTGACTTCCTCTGATATCTATGGACTCTTGAATGCATGTGATACACATAAACTCATGCAGCACAGTCATATGTACAAAGATAATAAATAAATAAGGTAATGTTTTTAAAAGTTTACAAGTTATGACATCATAAGAATGTTTATTTATTAGATTGTTCAAATGTTCAGTTTATCTTTTCTGAGGTTACTTGGGACAGAGACTTCATAATTTCCTAAGAAGGTATTTTAATACAAACTCTAGGAAGAATGAAATGCCAGAGAAAATCATATATGACAGCATAGTACTGGTCTGCTGTCTGTCTGTCTGTCTGTCTGTCTGTCTGTCTGTCTGTCTGTCTGTCTGTCTCTCTGTGTGTGTATGTGTGTCTGTCTTCATTAAACCTGTTCCATGCCTTATCTTTTGCTTCCCAGTGTTTCCATGATGACAGAGGTCTCAGTTTCTGGAGTTTTTTCCTATGGATGGGGAAGTAGGACCTTTTTCAAAACATCTGATGAGGGTGGTTCATGCAACACAGAGCGATTTGGGCTGCCTGAGGGATGACAGGAAATGTGGGTCACATTAGTAGGTTTTGTTTTGCATCTCAGGAGGTAATGGCTGCCCCCCCCATCCATCTAAATTCTGGTGACTTGAGCCATGTATTTATCATGTTTATTTTGGTGATGTTCATCAGCAGTACAAAGTGACTGAAGAACAGGTCTCAGTTCTACTATGCTCTTATAAAGGGGTTGCAAGGTAGGAACACAATATTTAACATTTGTGGATGCTTCATATTTTATGCAGGCTGGGAAGAATTTATTTTCTGTACTGAAATCTCCTCTTTTTTATTGCAACCATACATGTCAACAGGAATTAGCTCCTTGGAATACTAAATGATAAGGTCAGAGCCTAAATTTTATAATTAATACAAAGTTATATGAGCATTATGTAGCTTAAATAGAACCAAAGTCTGTACTGGAGCAAGATCAAACAGAAGAAAATCTTTAAAAACATCTGTTACATTTCTTTACAATTTCTTACTCTTCTAATGTTGCTTAATTCACATTTCATTGAATTTACTGATGTTTTAAAAATCTTCTTAGGTGATTTGACTATGAAAAATATGTGACTTAATTGTGTTTCTCTTTGATATTGTATAGTATCAGCTGCACTACGGCAGAGATCAGAGTTGGCAAATTATGTTCTGTAGGTCAAATGTGCTCACACCTGCCTTTGTAAGTAAAGTTTCACTGGATCACAGCCGTGCCTATTTATTTATGTGGTGTCTGTGTCTGCATTCATGCCACAATGGCTAGGCTGAGTATTTGTGACAGAGACCATCTGGCCAGCAAAGCCTAAAATATTTACTATCTGGCCCTTTGTAAAAACCTTACCGGCTACTGGAGTGGCAGAAGAATTGCTTCCCATGTTTTATACATAACATACATGGCTCTCTTTCAAAGTATCCTACCAGAGGTCTTTTGGGATAAGCTTTGTTATCACAATGCTACTAAGCTTTGTATTTCTAATGTCTGCTACTTTGAAAGTATTTCATTGAAAATAATTCCAGCAAATGTTTAGAGAGATCTCATAGTAAATCTAGATATTAAGTTAAACATTAAGCTAAAGGGTGGGTGAGGGAACAGTGGAAAATAACAAAAAAGTTAATACTTTGTCATGAAAATGACAGTCTAGTTGCAAGAGCATTGATACTTTGGTTTTATCACTTTTTTTTTCTTCCTAAAAACTTAACCCCTGAGTGTCACGCACCAATGGACAGGGTATCAATAGGGAACAAACTCATTTTGTGGGTGACTGGAAAGTCTCTAAGTACTTAAGCTCACATCCTATAAATAATCTTCATAGTGACTTTGCATGGGCATCTCTGATCAAGAGGAAAGCTTCTGCCATTGGAACATTGATTCTACTGAAACTTTAATTCTGAAGAGAATGCTTAGCTTCCAGACTGTAAAAATAAGTTTCTACTGTTTATAAATAATGTAGTATAAAGCATTCTGGTAGAACAGTCAGAACAGACTGAGAAACCTATGGTAGCCAGCCTTCAGATGAGGAGGGTCTTGTTTCTGTTACAAAGATGGTTCACCAAATGCATAGGAAGATTCAATGTTTCTGGCATAAAGTAAGCCAATAAGCAAGCCCACAGAAAAGTAAGATTGTATTGATGAATCACGTGGAAAAAACAGTCTCCAGTTAACTATTTCCCTGTTTCTTAGTTTTCATTGCTTGCCACTTAACCAACTTAAGCAAAGGTAAGGAGCTAGACACAAGGTAGAGAGAGTGGGAGGTTAGGAGTGAGAGGGAACTGGGATTGGTTTGTAAAGTAAGATTGTTCTAAAAATAAAAAAGAACAAAAAAGAAGCTAGATACAATAATTTGATGCACTGAGATGGTTAGTGCCTATTTCTGTTACAGTGAAACTTTCAAGTGTATTTTGTACTTTGAAATGCAATCAACTGGGTGCAGAGGTGCACTGTATACCTTTAATCTCAGTACTTGGAAGGTAGAGGACTGTGGAGCTCTTTGAGTTAGAGTCCAGTCTGGTCTACACAGTGAGTTCCAGACTAGTCAGAGCTATGAAAAGACCCTGACTCAAAACACTAAAAATAATACAGTTAGTACAGAAGGGCATGATAATATAATTAATAATAAAATTACATATACATAAATAAATAAGAGTAAGCTCATTGTAGTGGTACACACATATGATCACAGCATTTATGAGGTAGAGTCAGGAAGATTAAGTATTCATGACCATTCTGGTCTATAGGGGACCCAGTTTCAAAACAACAACCACAATACCCAACAAATGTCACAAATATTGTTTGTTAAAACATGGGAGGGAGGAAAGGAGAAAGGGGAGAGGGAACTGGGATTGATCTACAAAATAAGAAAATAAATAAATAAATAAATAAATAAATAAATAAATAAATAAAAATATCTATACATTTAAGGCCACATTAAAGCTTGTTTCTATGGTCTGACCAGATCGTTTAGTGGGTAGCCATACCGACTGCCAAGGCTGTTGACCTGAGGTAAATTCCTAGAAGCTGCATGTTGGAAGAGGAAAACTACTTCCCAAGTTGTCTTCTGATTTACATATGCCCATATGCATACCACACACATAAAGTGTAAAAAAATTACTGACATGGTATTAGGTCAATAATTGAATGCTATAAACCCATAGGGAGTTTATTCACAAATATTTACAAGCTCAGTATCATTCTGGGATGCATAAGAAAACACCATCTCAAAAATCAAAACCAGCTTTCATTCTGGAAGATTTGCAAGTAAGAAGTCTGTCTTAGCTACACAGAAAGACACTGTCTTATAATTTATACCAACAAAACAGACAAAATTGAAGATCATTGCTCTACTGATTGAGAGAAACAAATACTTTTTAGGAAAGGCTTCTTTAATTTCTAGACGTTTTGAACAAATACTGATTATTTTCTATGTATCCTTTTCATGAGTAATTTTTATTAGCATTTACAGTACCATCAAAGCACCAATACAATACTGCCTTTGTAATTAAATAAAGATCCCAAGTAAGGGGTATTTTGTATTGATATTTTACATTCCCTGATAATATTTTCCAATTTGTCTGCCTCTCTGGTACTAATGAAAGATAAAACATCACTCAGTTATAGTTACTGTCTTAGAATATCTATGACATGGGACACAAATGAACAGCCATGTTGTTGAGAAGCAGGATAGATATCTCAGGGACTGTCTAACATCTGTAAGATAATGTTTAAGGCACCAGTTTCCAAAATAAGCCAAGCATTGCCATGTTAAAAAGTATCCTAACTAAGTCAGCAGGACTGAAAACAACCTCCTCATTTTAGGAAGTAGTCCCTTTTTTTGTTCCGAGTTCAAAGGATGTTTGCTTTTGTTCACTGTTCACAGTCTACCCTAACCACTCCAGTGTGTATTGGCTTCCTCAGATAAGCTTGGGTGACTTGTGGCTTCCTCTTTCATATTCTCCCCTTTCCTTCGACATTTAAACAATGATCAGACACGCATTACCTCAAGGCTAACCATTTCTTCATCCTCTAAGTGAATGGTTAGGAAAGCAGTTTCAAAAACAGTTTTTTGGGGAATAAAAAGATACTCCAAGCCTGGTGCAAAGGATATTGAGTCCTTAATGAAAAATTTAGAAGTCCATTCAAATCAAATGAGAGGTGTAGGTATAAGCTTAACCTATTTATAGACAGACATGACACTTGTTGGATCCTGGATGACTTCTTGTGGAAGCTGCCTTACCCTGGACTGGTGCTGGCTGATGAAAGGCAAAGAAACAGTATGCCAACATGGCTGTTCTACAGAAGTTAGAAGAAAGAGAACAAATGCAAATCTCTTTAATCCTTTAATGGGCTGATTTTCTTTAGGGATTTGTGTTTCCTATAAACACTATGAGAGCTTCTCTGAGTGGGAAATGGAGAGATGTAGTAGTAATTTTAGTTGTCATGTACAAATCTTTGCTTAGAGGATTGTGAGACATGAATGACAAGGTGAATATGTATGACAGAAAAAAAGAAATGGAGTGGTGAAAACTGGACTGAGTGAGTGCTGCTGTCCACGTTTGGGTGTACTAACACAAATCCTTTAAATAAAATATAGTTTACTCATGCAGTGGGTACCTCCTTTCAAAGCAAATGGAATTTCCTTGTTTCAAATATGTACATTAATTTCATAGGCTGATGTTTTCTTATTTACTTTCATTTTTGTACAATGGATACTTAACAATAAATGTTAATGTTGTTATGAGCACTTGGTAGCTAGTAATTAGTCTAATTCTCATAACTTCCAGGGCAGATGTGAGTATTACAAATAAGTAAACAGGAGAGGGAATGAAGATTCAATTACTTGGTGAGATGAGATCAAGTCCCTTCTGCTTAATTTTCTGGGTGACATATTGTTTCTAAATGTTTACTCTAATGACACATTAGCTGAAAGTGTTCTTTTTAAATAAAAACAAAGGATAAACTAGAAATATTATCATCATAGACAACTAAAGCATAATCAACATCTATTTAAAGGTGTGCTTACAGACAAACAAGCAACTAGTGGATATGTGTGTAGTGAGTCCAGTACTCCTGCAGCTAGAAATGGATGACAGATGGAATAGTTGGTATCACAAGTCATGATAACATAAGGGCTCAGTTTTCAATGTTCAAATGAAGTCATCAGGTGAGGGTGTGGACATGTCTAGGAAGGTATAGTGAAAGTGATAGCTTCATGTAATGTTAAAGTTCTTGATGGTGAAAGCAGGGTTAGATGAAGGTTAGCCAGTTTCTCATTTGGCCTTGATTCTGACTAGAATAAAAGAGCTTCCCTCAGCCTGAGTAACATGACCAGTGGTTCAATAAAGTATGAAAACTAACCCCCCAAATGGGAAGGCACCAAGCACCTAGTTACACTGCTCAAAGCGACACCTAACAAACAAACAAACAAAAATGTTCATTTAAACGATATTGCATATACAGCCCTGGAATTCCTAATCACAAAGTTATATGGAAGAGAAGCTCTTGATACAAATAAAAATAACCAATTTTATTACTTACTTTCCTACTGCTGTGATAAAAATACCACGCTGAAGACAATTCATGAATTAGTTTGGCTTTACAGTTACAATAAGACTGCATCATAGTGGTAGCTCACATCTTGAATCTAAAGGATGAAGAAAAAAGAACAAACTGGAAGAGGCTTAAGTCTTCATCCTCTCAAAGCCTTCCCTTAGTGACAAACTTCTAGCAAGACCACATTGAAGGGACCTGAAAACTGCAGGGTGTTCCCCACTAGAATCTGGATTATGCACAAACCACACCCAAACCCCAGTTTGCAAGCACAAACCAAATGTAAACAGATGCTTTATTGGGCAAGGTGAAGAGACAAGGTTGCTGAATCTGAATCAGGCAGAAATAGCAGCAAGTAGCACATGTAATTTTTAATAGCAAAAAGGGGAGGTCTGTGTTAGAACGAGCTAGGACAAGTTGGCAAGTTCTGATCACGTATTTTAATTAGGTTAGTCAAAATAATGAATTTTGATTTTGATTCCTGGACCTTTATGTTTTGATAGTTGGACCTTGGTGATGAGTCTCAGGAATGAGTCAGGTATAACAAAGTGGCCAAATAAGGCCACTTGGAGTCTAGCTTTAGGAGTCTAATCCAACGGTTCAGAAAGAAGAGAAAGATAAAAGGCAAAAGCTCCCAGCACTGTGTTTGTTATGCTTGGACCTGTGAGAGCCCTTTACATACCGCTTAAGCCACTGATTGTGGACAAAATGTTCCAACACTGGAGCCTATGGGGGACAGTTTCATCCCATCTCCATACCATTTTAAGAAATAATTTACCCAAAGAGAGATACAGGCAAACAGCAGGCTATGGATGCATTCTAAGAATTTAGAATAGCTAGACATTAGAAAATATGTTCAGGAACAGCAAAATATAACACAGAAGGGATAAACGGAAAGTCTGAAGAAAATGATCAAATGCATTTGAAAAATAATAAAATACATTTTGTAGAAATCAGAAATTAAAAAAAAAACCTTGGAAAAAGTCTTAAATAATAGATTGTACAGATAACTGATGAGGTACTTGACAGTTCTGAGGAAATGAACCCAGAGAGCAGTCACAAAAGTAACATAACTGGAAGTAATATTTAAAAAAAAATAGTGGGAAAAATAAGAAGATGCCATTGTGGTTAATAGTACTTCCAGAAGGAATGGAAATAATGGAGTGCAAATCCAGTGTCACAGTGAATCTGAAAGATGATAAGCAAAAATGACCTCATGTACCTTTATCTCATAGCAACTGTGCAAAACACCAGCTACCATGTGACAATCTTGAAAGCAGGTGGATGAGAATCCTCCATAGAAACTTCCAACTTAATCACTGCTGAAGCACAGGAAGAAGCCAGAAGGGCCTGGAGAACCCTAACATGTCCATACTTTGGAGTGGGCCGCACTAACTGCAGTCTATGGGTTGCTGAAAAAAGAGGACAGAGAGTTTTGGGGGACGAGGAGGTGTGGATGGACCTGGGAGGCTTGAGGAAAGAAGTGAGAAAGAAATGATCAAAACACATTATATAGGATTCACGAAGAATTAAAAGGTATTTTAAAATGGTGTTTAAGTTTTCAGAGTACTGTACACATTCTGGATACAAGTTCCTTTTAGACTCATGACTTCTGTCTTTTCTTTCTTGTGACTGTGGTGGGTTTTTGTTTTTTGTTTTTTATTTTTTTTTAAGAGTAATCATTTTAAATTCTGGTGAAATCCATTTATCATTTTTTCTCTTTAATGAATTAAGCATTTGGTGTCATATCTAAGAACTCTTTTACTAATGTCAGATCACAAAAAAATTCTCCTATTTCTTCTAAATGTTTTATAATACTGAAATTGACATTTAGATCTATCACTCATTTTGGATATTTTTTTTTACAGAAAGTGTGTCATTTAGGTTGAGATACATCTTTGGGATATGGATATTTAATTATTCCAACATAAATTGCTGAGAATATTGTTCATTATTCCTGATTTATCTTTACTTTATGTTTGTTTTTTTTTGTTTTGTTTTGTTTTGTTTTTGAGACCAAGTTTCTCTGTGTAACAGCTCTGGCTATCCTGGAACTCACTTTGTAGATCAGGTTGGTCTTGAGATTACTGAGATCCAACTGCCTCTGCCTCCCAATTGCTGGGATTAAAACATGTGCCACGACCACCCAGCCTTTCTTTATATTTTTAAATCAAAATTCAATTGGCACAAATATGTGTAAGCTGGTTTCTGTATTCCTATTCTGTTTCATTTATGTAGGTACCTATCCCATAACCAATCTATAGTTTATTATTTCAGTTTTCTTGTAACTTAGTATTGGGTGGTGCGATTCCTTTTAATTTATTCTTCTTCTACAACATTATTTGAACTATTCTAGTTCTTTTGCTTTTTAATATAAATCTTGTCTCTCACACATTTAACGTTCTGTTAGCATGTTGACAGCTGTAGCTGTCATGTTCATCCCGATCATCCAGGCAGTAGACATAGTGTGTTTCTCCATGTGTATAGATTTTTGTGTTCAGTGTTTTGCAGTTTTCAGCTGTTAGGTGTCTTCATGACCTAAAATTCATGCATTATAATTCTCACCGTTAGAACCTAAAATGTGACCTTGTTTGGAAAGTATAGGGTTAATAGAGGAATCCAGTTAAAATTAGGTAATTAACATGATTTCTGTTGATTCTGTCCCTCCCTCCCCACCTTCCTTCCTGTTTTTGTTTGGTTTGTTTAGGCTTTTGGTGTCAAGGTCTCATACAGCCCAGTCTGGCTTGGAACATCATATATTAGGATAGCTTCTAATTCAATATGGTTGTTGCCTTTACAAAACTGGCAAACTTGGGAGGTCATTCGATGATAGAGCAGGACTTGAGGATGTTTGAAACCAAAGGATGCTAGTGATTACCATGAAAGCATGAGAAACTAGTAGAAGCATTGCCCGTTCAACATTGCCAAGACCTGGGTTTTGAGCCTGTAAGCTACAACACAATACATTTATGCTGTTCGAATGACAAAGAACATGGCTCTTTATTATAGTGGCCCTATTAGAACTAATATAATAATTAAATTTTATATTTTAAGTTTGACCCTTCCATTTATAAAGTGGTAGTATCTTCATTTTTTTATATTTTGGTAATATTTTTTATTTAAATTTGCAACAAGCTTGTTTTACATGTCAATCCTAGTTCCCTCACTCTCCCCTCCTTCCCTGACCCTCATCCCCCATCCCATCCCTATTTACTCTCCAGAGAGGGTGAGGCCTTCCATGGGTGATCTTCAAACTCTTGTCATATCATTTGAAACAGGGCATAGCCCCCGCCTCCATGTGTCTAAACTCAGAGTATCCATTTATGTGCAATGGGCTTCCAAAGTCCATTCGTATACTAGGGATAGATCCTCTACCAGAGGCCCCATAGACTGCCCAGTCTTCCTAAGTAACACCCACATTCAGGGGTTCTGTATCAGTCCTATGCTGGTTTCCCAGCGATCAGACTGGTGTCCATGAGCTCCCCCCTTGTTCAGGTCAGGTGTCTCCATGAGTTTCTCCAGCCTACTCTTTACCCCTTAGCTCATCACTCCTCCCTCTCTGCAACTGGATTCCAGGAGTTCAGATCAGTTATTAGCTGTAGATGTCTGTTTCTGCTTCTATCAGCTACTGGATGAAGGCTCTAGGATGGTATATAAGGTAGTCACCAGTCTCACTATTCTATTAGGGAAGGGCCTCTCCCCTATTGGTTAGATTGTTAGTTGGAGTCATCCTTGTAGATCTCTAGACATTTCCCTAGTGCCAGATTTCTCTTTATAACATAATGGCTCCCTCTATTGTGGTATATCTTTTCTTGCTCTCCTCTATTCTTTCCCTGACTCAATTTTTCTGCTTCCTAATGCCTTCCTCTCCCCTCCTCTTATCCACTTCTCTTTCCCCTGAGAAAATTGGGAGCATGGGGGGAGGGCAATATCTTCCTAATGCTGAACATTACATTTAAATCATATTAAATTTTTCAACTTTGCATTTGTGGGAGTTTAACTAAAATGCTATTATTGGAGCAGGTGTGATGACACATGTCTTTAATCTCAGCACTGAGGAAGTAAAGGTAGGCTGATCTCAGTGAGTTCAAGACCAGCCTGGTCTGTACATAGTGAGGTCTAGGCCAGCCAGGGATATGTGGAGAGTTGTTATCTTTAAAAAAAAAGTTGTTTAAAAGAACATTATAAATTTGAATTCAGTTCTCTGAGTTCTAACCACTATTCTCTTTTTTTCAGCATTTCTTTAATTTAATTTGCCCAATCAAGTATGTTTACATACTTTTGGGCAGTATAATTGCATACTTATGGAGAAACATTTTAAATCAAGTTATATATTGATATTTCATGTTTTGGAGTTTATAGAGTTTTGGAAGTAGAGTTAAATATTCACTGAATTCTTCTATAAAAGCCACCAAACATCAAAAATGATATACATGTCCTATAACATTAAATCAGTTGTATTTTCATTAAACTCGTTTTCTTTTTCAAACAAAGAAAATTTTTAAAATCATGCTCATGTTCTCCTGGTTTCTCTTTGATTTTCCCTTGTTTCCTAACTAGCTCTCTCAAAGCCCTTGTATCCCTGGCTAAAATTGTCCTTTGTATTACATTCAGCTACCCATTTTCTCCATACATCTCTATTGTAGACACATGCATTTTTGTCACCTGGATGTTTTTCTTTATTATCTGCCAGTAGTCTTCATCCATAATGTTTTATTTGCTCGCATCATGCATGATATATTTGAACGCACTCTGTCAATTACCTCTGCTAGCCTCTAAGTTCCCTGCCAGTGAGGCAGTCTCCTAACCTGCTGTGTGTCAGGGCAGTTGTTAGCAGTATGAGAAGCACAACCAATTATAAAGTTGTATTACTTAGTGTGTATGCGTTTATGGACTCAGAAAACTTCAGCTGCAGCAGCATTAAACAATCTCATCTAAAACCAGTTTTGTTATCGTTTAATGTAAATAATTATGTATTGTAATGGAAAGCTAAGAACTACAAAGTATTCAGATTTATGGACATAACCTAAACTACTCATATTGCAACACTTAGAATTGCTTTCAGCACTTCATTCTGTAGTCTATTCTCATACTGACATGCCCAATATTCAAATAAAATTCACATAACCTGAATTGACTTAGTGGCTTCAGATGAGAGGATGCTGGGACCTGCGAGGTCAAAGACACTGTCTTTCCCCTGAAGGAAGCATGATTTGCCAGCAAGGAAGCTGGGACATGGGAAAGAGCTGTGTCTTCCCAAATTGAAAATCCTATTTTCTGTATAGGTATTTTTGTAAATCCATGATAACCTTGAAAGTCGATACTCAGTAGATCTGATGAGCAGCCACAATATTCCCATTTCTAACTTATAGATGCACAGTATTCCTGTCACGTTGGTACTTCAAAAGACAGTTTAACATAGTGGGTAAAATGCTGGCCTAACAGGGTTCCTACTCTAAGGTTTGAATTCATTTTCTTTTTTTAAAATGACAGCCACCTTGAAAGAGGGGAGTTAGCTTTAGAGCACTAAGAAAAGAGTGGTATATATACCCAGAAAGTAGTCTTTGTATTACAGACAAACTAAATAGACTCCAGGTTAAATTTTTTAAAAATGTTTGTTTTTAAGGCACGAAGGGTTCCAAGGTTAGGACTCTGACTTGGTGACTGGGGTCTGAAGCTACACAATTGTGGCTTCACATTACTTTTCTACTTGCCTACATGTTTGGGGTTGCACATACTGTGAGTCCTCAGGAAATCATATTCCTGCAAGATAAGTAAAATGCTGTCATCCTCACCTGCCCATTCTCATTTGATAAATGCTAATTGATATTATCTGACTTTCAGATGAATCATAAGAAGGTGGGATTGTTACATCCCTTCTTATTAATTTTGCTTGGGTAGTTCTGAGGCTTATTTCCCTAATTCTAATGAATAGCTTGCACATGATTGTCTTATATTTACTTCACACCTCAGCAGTGCTGGAAATAATATAAAGGAGGGCTGCCTCACATAAACAGTTGATCCAGGGGGCCTTGTTCTCCTGACAACCTCCATCCCCTCTTGCTCTTACAGACTTTCCACCTCTTCTTACACAGGAGTCCCTGAGCTCTGAGGGAAGGAATTTGATGAAGATCTCTCACTCTCTCCCTTTCTGTCTCTTATTAGAAAAGAACAGCCTTTCAAGAGATAACATTCAAACATGAAGCAAAACCATTCATATCAAAGTTGTACACAGCAACCAAGCAGGAGGAAAAGAGTCCCAAGAGAAGGCACCGGAGTCAGAGACCACTTGTTTTCACAGACAGGGATCAAAGAAGAGCTGGTACAGACCCATGTAGGCCCGGTGCTTGCTGCTTCAGTATCTTTGAGCTCATATACACCTTACTTAGGGAGTGGATCCAGAGGGGAAGAGAGGTAGGGAAGAACTGGGAGGAATGGAGGGAGGGGAAATGATAATCAGCATATATTGTATGATAAAATAATCTATTTTGAATAAAATGAAAAAAGGAGTAAAGAACAATAATCTTCTTTTATTTTTTGAGAAAAGCCTTTACATTTTTAATAAGAAAACAAAGATTAATGAAAACTTTGAAATTTGACATTCAGTTTTACTTTTAGATAAGTATGTACACATATGTTACAAAAAGCAGCTTCTTTGAACCTGTCAGATTCCCTGCCTTTATGATAAATAGGCTAATATATTTTAGGGAGGAAATTTCCCCACTTTTCAAAGTTTTCCATTATGTATATACTCTAATTCCAAATTAGTTAAAGCACTTAACAACTCAAAAGCGTGCTATGTGGAATAAATGTTTTTTATTCTCATAATTATTATTGAGACTTTAGACTTTCAAAGGGTTTATTTTTATATTTTAGGGATGAATAAACTAAAAATATAATTAAGAGTTGACAGTGTAGAACTATGAACTACTTTACTAGAATTATATGTGAGGAAGAAATCAACTCTAGCCAGGTTTCACTGATTTTCTGGTGGCCTGTGATCAGGGACACTGGTCATTGAGGGAAATGGAATTCTCTCTTGCCTGCTGTGTTTTGGTTTGGGTTGTAGTTTAAGCCTTATCAGTGGCTCTGTTCCCTAAAAAGTTTTAAAAGAAAAGGAAGTTGTATATGGTCAGTAGAGATAGTCTCAGAGAATCTACAGCCCTGTAGGAATATGTGAGAATGCAGATGGCTGGAGCTTTTTTTTTTTTTTAATGTACTTATTTATATTTTGGGTGAATACGCATGTCAGGTGTATGTGGTACATGTGCATGTTCTAGAGTATACGTGTGATGGTCTGCAAATTTTGCGTGGAGTTAAATCTCTCATTTTACCATATGGGTACTGAGATTTGAACTCAAATCTTTAGGCTTGGCTGCAGGCAGGTGTATTTATCCATGGAGCCTCCTCACTTACTGTGAGAGTATTGAGGTGAGGTTCAAGTTGGAATAATCAAAGGCACCCAACTGTCAACTTCCCCTCTTTTGAGTCTACATCACTGTTCTGCAGGTGTGGTGGAATACATCTTTAATTTCTACCAAAATAAATCAGTTACTTAAAATATTCATGAGAATAACATCACTAGAATAAAGTCCTACAGAGGAAGGAGAAAGAAGCAAATCTATGAGCAAAAGCATGCAACAGAGAGCAGACCATCATCCCCATTCCCCACAGCATCTTAAACTCTTGATAAATGCATGACCACAACTGTCTCAATTTCTAGCCTCTGAGCCAAGTTAGCACCACACAGAGAGATTTGAAATGATCCTAGAAGAGCTGGTGATGTCTCATGTACAATTGTGAAAGACATTTTATTTAGCAGATACAAACCCTCTCCAATTCACATTTTATTATTCTCCAGTTCATTTTGACACCTTCATTGCTAACATTAACTCAAAATGTCTCTGTTCATGAGAAGAGAAGATCAGCGTCTACTCTTTTCACCCGAGCTTCTTCTGTTGGCTCTAGTCTCACAAAGAAGATTGGGCCAATATGCTATGGATTATTCTCTCAGTTGCTTCTTTAGATGAAAGCAGTGTTTCAGAAATGCTGCCACTGGACCTGTGCCTATCAGACTGTAATTGTATTTTTGGCTGTAGATTACATTTCCAATCCAAGTCTGAGAGTTTCAATGGACAAGCTGGAGGAAGTAAATAACACATATAATATTGAAGTTTTCATTAACAGTCTTTCATCAATTCTGTCTTCCAAGGATAATCTAATTTCAAGAGATGATAAAGTTCACATAGTAATATTTTGTTCCATGGATTTGTTTCATCAATGAGCATGTACTTATGGCATGTAGTTTAGAAAGAGGCCATCTTCGACCTCTGCCAAACTCCACCAGTCAACAGGTACAAGGTGGTACTGAAAAAACAGATCCCCTATATTAAGCAAGTATGATGGAACTGACTCAGCAATTTCAATCTGTCTTGTCTCTGGGAAAACTGGCCTTAGCCTTAGAGAAGATGATATTTTCAAAGGCAGTTAGTTATAGCATTTGCTACAATCTGAAAGAGTTGCTGATGCCTTCCAAGGGCATCTCTTTAAAATGTTCTGTTCAAGGGAAGCTTAAGAAGATGAAGCATTCTGCATTTCTCTGTCTCTCACATCCTCTTTGATCTGATTCCAAGAATGTGGTGAACATCGTGGATGAGTAGATGGAAAGAATATAAAGTCTGGAGGATGGTGGGGGAGTTGTTTTAAAGTGCTGTGTTCTGGATGTGACATGGTTATTATACCCATAAATTCATAGCAGGTGAGGTATCGATCAGACATTCACAAAAGCAAGCCAGTGAAAATTCTGCTGTGAGTGGACAGGAAGCTCATGAGGCCCTGGGCCCTAACTGGGGAGCTGCTAGAGGGAGGATATGCATTCTTTTATGAAAGTATGGCAACTGGTAGCCTGTGCATGCTCCAAGAAAGGGCCAGAATGAATTGGACTTACTGGGTTAACAAAAAAGAAAAGGACAGGAAGGTGAGAGGGACTGTCTCAGGTTACCCAAGAGAGTTAGAAAGAGCAAGATATGGCTATATTTTATTCTGCACACATATGAAGTCCTAAAAGAATAGATTTGAAAAAGAATGCACAAAATTTTATGACATCTTGTAGTTTTAGCATGGCTGTGATCATATAAAGCCAATTGTGAATTATTTTCCTGTCTTCTTGCCTAAGGAACGTGTGAAGGCAGTGTCATGGTCATTTTCTGCACATATTATCATGCGACTGGAGGGAAGGGTAAAGAAACACCTACTATCACTGCATTGGCCACTTTGAGACATGGTGAAGGAATGAAGAAAAAAGAAGATTGGCAAGAAAGTAAGGAATGATGATTTGTTGATTTCTGGTTCTAAGGATGTGTGTGTGTGTGTGTGTGTGTGTGTGTGTGTGTGTGTGTGTGTATGTGTACATATGCATTTGCACATGTGCATGTGTGTGTGAAGGGCCAGAGGACAACTTCAGTTGTGGCTCTTTAGGTTCCATCCACTTTGTTGAGATAGGTTCTTGCACTGGCCCAGATCTTGCCCAGTAGGTTAGGCTGGCTGGCTGGCTGGCTACCAAACCCAGGGGTCTCCTGTCTTGCCTTCCACCACACTACTCTTTTTTTTTGCATGAGTCCTGAGGGGTAGAATTCAAGTCCCTATGCTTACAAGACAAGCACTTTGCCTACTTAGCTATCACTCAACTCTAGGGAAAGATCAGGTTTGAATTCATGACTCTCCTGCCTCAACTTCTTTAAAATTTGTCTACTAGCAGGTTTCATCCTGCTACTTGGATTAATTAAAATAATCCAAGCTGCTTCCTAAGGTCATTTTCTCATCCCTTATACAAAGATGCAATTTCCTGTTCATGGTTCACCATGACAATATTGTGATATTTAATTAATTGGCAAATAGAAACATACGGCACATAAAGTAAAACTGGTATTTTATTCATATAATTTTAAATAAGATCACTTCTATGTTATTATAAAGCACATAGAGTCTATTCAAGTGCCAGACTACGCTGAGGCAAATACTTTACTTTGGACTGTCCTTTATCTTGCAACAATAAAGAAGTGTCCTTCTATACTCATCTTGCTAAATTAGTTTAGAAAGAATTTTCAGGTTTTACTCTTGCACTCCAAGGTTGAAATTCAGTGACTTTCAACTTAGCTGTCTTTAGTACTAATATAATCCAGACTTGAATTCTATATAATCAGTAAAATAAGTTCAGCTCATGGCCCATAGGTGGTAGGAAACAAGGAATATTTAAGTGTTTTACTGAAATTCTTAAGTGATAAACAATATATAACTTGCATTATTTTAGATTGGGTTCAATTTAATCTAACTTTTATAGTGCCTAGATGAAAGGAAATGAAAAGAAAAAACCATTTCTATTTGGGCTAATGCTTTCTATTTTGGAATGTCAGTTGTATGTAATAAAAAAGAAAAAAACGCTTAGAAAAACAATTGATACTACTGGTTTTGAAAACATTGGTATAGGGTGTTCCCTTTCCTTTTCCAAAGGCTAACTTCCAAACACAATCTTGGCTTGGAGTTTTAAACAGTCTCTTGTGCAAAATTAGCCCTTTCCAAGTGCAGACTGCCAAGTACACAAAGAGCAAAGTTTAGTCAAAGTTCATCTTTAGGTCACCCACCCTGGAACCATCAATCTGGACAACCCCTGGGTAACCTCTCCCCAGCTCACAGATTGGAGCAGGAGCCTTTGCAGTCTCATTAGAGCATGCAACTATTAATTTGTCTTAAAGAGGAAATTAAACAGTCATGTACAGTGTAGTGACGAGGTCAGAAAGTGGACCTCGAGGTGCATTCAGTCACAACCTCTGTTTGGGGTCCTCCGCAGGCCTGAGGGGAGGCGGGCCTGACTCAGAAGAGAAATAATCGCGTGGGACAAATCTGACAAAGCCTTTGTGACAAAACGTTCATAAATAGAAGAGAAATGTAACCTGAGAACAAGTCCGCAGTGTTTGCAGCAGTACGAGCGCGAGCCTGTCTTTCAAGAGACTTAGGGTGAGAACTCGGGCAAAGATGGCTTCCCAAATTCGTCGTTATTAACCCAGAAAACGCAGTACTGTTGTCCTTGTACTAACTTTGTATTGTGTCCTGCACTTGTATTCATGCACCAGAGATTCTGTCATGAGAAAATGGGAGGAAAAAGTCTGATGTGGAGTTCAGTGCTGTTTGTGAATTCATAGTGAATTGAACCATTGTCTTCTTCTGTAGATACCATCTTTTTTTTTTTTTTTTACATGATTAGAGATGTTGAATGGTTGGTAGGAGCAATGCATACGGAAAACTTTGAAAAAAATAGATGAGTTGTTACATACTCTCAGCAATGTAATAATAAAAAGGTATCAACTAGTCTTACCCCCAAACTGTAAGCCTATCATTTATCTGTCTGTCTATCTATCTATCATCTATTTATCCTACCATAACTATACTATTACAGATTTCATTATTTGGAAGCTAACATTTGCATAATTAAATAGGTAAAAGTCCTGATATGATATATGTGAAGTGATGGTCACACTTATAAAAACTGTGTATTTAATAACTGTGTTATTGAGTATGCAATGTATTTTGCTAAAGAAAATTTTGAAAAATAAGAAGATAAATAACAGCATTGCAAATAACTTGCTTAAAGTAACAAAAGTTGGAGAGTGAATACATTGGAAAAAAATTAAAGTGTGGTAGGGAAGGGAATGTATTTATGACTACAAGAGAAAACATTGAAATTATCGTTAAGTTCATTGACTAATTTTCACATATTTAAAGAAATCAGTATCTCATTGAAATTTAAATTTCTGACCAGCAAACTATTTCCATATCATGCTTCGTTTTGATTCTAGTGTATCAGTCTAATTAATTAAAAATAACAAATTTTTAATTTTTAAGAAATTAAAAGTAGAAATTGTACATTCTAGCACATATTGCATCCATATCACATCCCTTGCAGGAAAATTTATATTCAGTAAAATTAGTCAGCCTATACGTTTCTTTCATGCCTCTTTGTAGTCACTCTCTTTTCCCGTCCCCAGTGTTTGAAATTTTTATTTTTCTATATCCCATTTGGCATTATCAGTTTTTGAATTTTAGTGATCTTAAATAGGCATAATGCTTATCATGTTTTAATTAGTAATAAATTTATTACTTATTTAAGAATCCCATGCAATGTGTTTGATCATAATCACCTTACACTCATTCCCCTAACTCTCGCCTAATTTACCCAAACCCCTGTCCCATTTTAACTTTGTATACTCTTTAAAAAAAAAAAAACTATGCTGTCCAGTTTGTACTTCTCCCATACTCATGAGTGTGGGGCCATTCACTGGAGCCTGGTGGACCTACCAGGAACCACACCCTCAAAGAAAATATATTCTTCTTCCTCTAGAAGCCATTGGTTGTCAGTAACACCTCAGTTATGTGTGGAGCTCATGAGTTACTCCTCATTTCATGCCAGAATACAGTCTGACCTTGTGTTAGTTTTGTGCATGAAGTCAGCCCTTGTGAATTCATATTTGCAATGGTCCTGACGTGTCCATCCAATATTGTTTCACCAAAATGTACACTACCTCTGGCTTTTGCAATCTCCTCTCCCCTTCTTCCATGATGCGTGTCCCATTCATAGATGATTGCTCCACAGTCTCTGCATACTGCCCAGTTGTATGTCTCTATATCAATTGTCATCTACTCCAAAAAGAAGTTTCTCTAATTAGGGTCGAGGCATACACTAATAACTGGACATAAAAGTAAGACCTGCAGCAGTTTATTAGTATATCCCTTTAGCAGAACAATAGTATTAAGTTCTCCCCTAAGACCTAGAGCCTAGCTAGGCACACTTTTTTTTTTTTGTCCTGGTTAATAGTACCAGTTGTGAGTTACAGATTTTGGAATGGACTTTAAATCCAACCAGAAAGTGGTTTAATGCTCCCTTATATTCTTACCACCGTAGCACCAGTGGGCATATCTTGCTAAGCCAATCTTTAGTGTAGGTCACAGCATCACAGGGTTAGGGATTAGTTTTCTACCCTGGTAGAAAGCATGACAACTGCCAGTACAATGAGAGCTAGCCAACAATGGGAAGCTCCTGGCTCAGCACCAGACCCATTTCTTCATGCATTATGACTCAAGTACGTAGTTATGTTCAGTAATAAGTAACTAAGAGTAATGCCATTTGTCTATCATGGCAATAAGCAGCTTTTTTTTTGATAGCTCATGGTGACTGGGTCGGGCATTTTTCCATTATAGGCTAATTCCATTTATGCATTTATATGTATTCATAATTAGAAAGCTTCTACAATAGTAGGTATTCATTTTAGTTTTTCAAAAAGATCTTTTATCTTAACCCTCCTCATTCTCCTGCCCCCAACCCCCATTTACCACTTCCTGTTCCATTGTTCCCCCTTTCCCCTTCATAACACATATGCTCCATCCTCTTTTAATTGAAATATCCCCTCATGATTCCTATCCACTTCCATTAGTTCCATAGGTACTGCAATTTAGACACACAAATCTAAAGATTCAAGCCTAGTATCCACATATGAGAGAAAATGTGGCATCTGCTTATCAGGATCTGGGTTACTGCAGATGGAAATTTCTGCCCCACCTGGTCCCAAAGCTATTTACTCCCAAACAAACATACAGGGACTTATCTTAATTATAAATTGTTTGGCCATTGGCCTTACCTTCTTAGCAATAAGTGTTTCCCTTTTACCACATCCATACAAACATCTGTTGTCTTTTTGTTTTTATCTATTCTGACTGGGGTAAAATGAAATCTTTTGTTCCTTTTCATTTGCACTTCCATGATGGCCTAGGGTGTTGAATATTTAAAAAAATGTATCTCAGATTTGTATTTTGTTTCTTGAGATTCTATTTGACAATTTGTGGTTCTAGGGTTTGTGCCTCCAGGGTCCTGTTTGGAAAATCATTTTCTATGTCTATAATTGAAGATTATTCCCTATTTTCTCCTCTAATAGATTAAGAATAGTAGGCTGAGGTCCATTTGAAGTTCAGTTGTAGGATGAAAGAACAGAATGCACTTTCATTCTTCTACATTCAGATGACTGCATCATCCGTTGAAGATGCTTTTTTTTTTTGGTGAATATTCCAACTATCATTATAGAGCCTTCTTCTAGTAATTGATGGAACCAGATGTAATGATCCACAGCCAAGCACCAGGCAAAGCTCCAGAAATACAGTAGGAGAGAGGGAGGAAGGAATATATATAAGCAAAGGCAGCCATGATCATGATGGAGAAATCTACAGAGACAGCTGAACCACGCTCCTGGAAAGTCATGAACTCTAGACTGACAGCTATGGAGCCTCCAGGGAATCATACTAGGCCCTCCAGATGTGGGTGACAATTGTGAAGCTTGGACTATCTGAGGGGTCACCTTGGCTGTAGGTCCACGATCTAACTGTGGTGTATGAGCTAGCTTGTTGGAACTCATTCCCTATGGTGGGATGTTATGCTCAGTCTTAATACAGGGGGGAGGGGGCCTGGTCCTGACCCAACTTAATATGTCAGACTTTGTTGACTTCTCATGGGAGTTCTTGCCTGTTGAGAGGAGTGAATGGGGGATGGGGAAGGTAAGGGAGGGCAGGAGGAGGAGGTAGGAGGGAAAACTGTGGCTGGAATATAAAATGAAATTTGAGTAAATAAATAAATTTTTTAAAAGACAAATCTGTTCTCCAATTTGTAATTTTTTTAGTGTTTAGAAAAATCAGATAACTATAGTTGTATGAACTTACATGGGTTCTCAGTTGCATTTCATTGACCACTGTGGATGTTTTTATACCAGTACCATGATGTTTTGATGACTATAGCTCTGTATTATAATTTGATGGTGATACCTCCAGCAAATTTTTTATTGATATTTTTATACCAGTACCATGATGTTTTGATAACTATAGCTCTGTATTATAATTTGATGGTGATACCTCCAGCAAAATTTTTATTGTCTATTCATCTGCTGGTTAATAAGATGGGATGCCTATTTAATACCCCTATTTGTTCCTTGGTGAAGCTAAAAATCATTAGCTTCTGAACAAGTAAGTGTCCATAGCTTCCCACACTCAAACTGCTTATTGTATATGAAAAGTAAAAGCCTACTTTTATTTAGCCTCTGCTAGTTTCAGTTTCTTCCTTCCTTTCTTCTTTCTTTCTTTTTTCTTCTTTCTTTCTTCCTGCATAAAGCTGGGTGAATTCTCCAATATAAAACTACTTTTCAGATTGAAAGTTGGTGTTCATATATTTACATATTCTTTTTTTGTTAGTAGAAAAGTCTTTACTGTGTTACCTAAGCTTGAAAAGTAGTCTGTCAGTCTGTCAGTCAGCTTTTCCTCCATGGTGGTTGGTATTACCACTTTAAAATGCAAATGAGATGATGCAATGTTTTGCTTAAAACTTTAATGGTTTATTATTGTCTCTCAAAAAAAAAAAGATTGAAAAGTCTTACCATCATGCTATGCCATCCTTACAACCTCTCTTCCATTTACCTTCTCTGTTTCATCATCTGCCCAATATTCTCTTTGTTTCATTACTCATTTACGTCCTTGGCTACTGTGGAACACAGCCATTCATCCCTTCCCTTCACAATTTGGAGATCTAGAGATGCTTTTACTCTGTAGACTTCAAATTGATGGCCTTTTTTCTCATCAGGGCAACTCCTATACATCTTTTAAGGTCAATAATGAATGTTATTTTTATAAAATGTTCCCCAACTCATGAGAAGAAATGTACACACTTCTTAGTACCTACATGAAACCTTACTCTTTCCTTTATTCTGTACTTTCTAACAATTTTACACTTTTCATGCATGCTTTTTTATTGGATGGTTTTTTCACATACTACTCTTGTGTGTGTGTGTGTGTGTGTGTGTGTGTGTGTGTACATTCTTCGTGTGTGTGTGCATATCTGGAGACCAGAGTTCAACCTTGGGTATCCTTCTTTTTATTTACTTTCTATGTAATTCTTTGGGGATTTCACATCATGTACCCAATTCTGTTACCTCCCAGTCCCTCCATATCTTCTCCTCATCCCAGCAGCATCCCCCACAAATGAATCCTCAAAATCATTTAGAAACAACCAAAATAACAACAAAACCCCACCTCACTTCTCTCTCCAACAACTCTTTAATTATCCTAGTGCCACTGGGTGCTGCAGTGTGTCACACAATATACCATTTTGTTCACTCAGACTCACCCACAAAATGTTCATTACAATCAGTCATTGATCTGGTTCAAGGCCTCTGGAACACCATCATCAGTGGGCCCTCATTAAAACTCCTCTTGATATCCTGCTTTTCCCATGAACCATGGGGATCTTATTGTTATCATCTCACAGGACCATTCCCTAATATGCTCTAGCAGGTCATAGATGGGATAGATGTTAGGCTGGGCCAACTCAAGGCCTAGGATGTAGGTCTGGGTGATAGATAATCAGTCTGGACTATTGGGACCACCCCACGCAAAGCAAGGGGCACAGCCAGATAACCTAGGGCCAGTGAAGGACGGGGCCGTGGTTCAGCTTGGCCCTCAGATTTCATCATGCATGGTTCCTATGACCTCTTGTGGCAACATAGGCCATGGACATCATCACACACCCTACTGCAGCAAGACCACAGTCTAGACATGGCCCTTGGTGGCAGCTCAGGCCCAGATATCACTATGGCCCTTGTGGTGGCATAGGCCACCCAGATTAGCATGACTTTGGCAACAGCAGGGCCCTCAGACACCAACAAGGTCTCAGGTGGCTATCCAGGTTAGGCGTCATTCTTTAGGTGTTATCCACCTTGGTCTATGAGACAATATTTCTTACTGGCCCAGAGCTCACCAAATAGACTAGGCTGGCTAATCAGAGGATCTTCCTGATTCTACCTTCCTAGTGCTGAAATTATAGGCATTCTATGAGCGTGCACACGCACTCCGCCCGCCCCCCCTTTTAGTAGGTTCTTGTATGTAATTCAGTTCTTTATATGCGCATGACAAGCAATTTACTGATTTACCTTTTTCCTAGGTCCTCTCCAGTACATATGATGTAGTTAATGACCCATAGATGGTATTTTAAGACTTCTGAAATAATTTTATTGTGAAGATTTAAACAA
Source organism: Cricetiscus sungorus (assembly GCA_030556225.1). NCBI lineage: Eukaryota > Metazoa > Chordata > Mammalia > Rodentia > Cricetidae > Cricetiscus > Cricetiscus sungorus. Next base: position 45,822,557 of record JANBXA010000398.1, read on the forward strand.
GTCTGTGATTTTAAAAGATGGCTAAGAAATGACAGGTGCTTTACTTTACTCTTAGTCTGGTTTATTATATATCTTTATAATTAAAGAGAATACTGAATTTGAATGAGTAGGTATAAAGTTTTACTTTTCCTTATTCATATCTTCTCTGGAAGGAATTCCTATCATGAAATATAAAGAATGGAAGCCCACCTGCATACAAATTCAGGCACTCCAGTATCTAAGTACTGAGATGCAGGGGTGTAAAGGAGGCTTTGGTGCTGAGAAAGGTGAAGAGGGTGTCAGGAGTGTGATGTGTTAATTAAGCCCTGAAAGAGGACATCTAAGTTCAAAGATGAGGCTAAGAAAATTAATATTAAAAGAGTGTGTAAGACCTGATCAGTTGAAACCTTTGCTTGACTGATTTCTGGCTTTTATGGTGGCCATTAGCCTTATATAGGTTTGGGAGGAGTAAGTTATTTTTTTCCCTTGACTTATCAGACCATCAAGCTTTGGATTTGTGGAGCTTAGAGACAAATCCTACAGCACAAAAGATAACCTTGAGGCCTTTTCTGGCCATAAAAATACTACTCTCATAAAATGATTAAAAGTGATAATGTGCAGTCTATAAATTAATCAGGACAAATGGGGACATAAATTTTAGCAACTTTGTATCATTATGAGTTTGTGTAAAGGATTTTGTTAGAAGAAATAAAGACAAGACCATGTGACATATGAACTATGTTTCCAGATAAAGAGATGGCTGAACAAATGACTCTTTGTTTAATCACCTGTTCTATTTTTTATGATTTAATATATGACTCTCTTCTATATGATTGCATTTTAGATTTGATTGATTTTAGTTTTTAATTGTTAAATATGGAATTGATGAGACTTAGTTTTATGGGAATATAATTGGATGCAAATTAGGCTTTGTTCAAATTTAAATTGTAAGGGTATTAGGCAAATTCTTTAATTTTTTTTCTCTTGCCTCAGTTTCTTCATTTGTATAATTAAAGTGTTGAACCACATGACCTTGGAGATTTTTAAGAGCTGAAGACTACATCTTTATGTAAAAGAAATAACTTCATCTTTCAAGTGATGATTTTGACTTCTGGAAGCCTACGAAAAAATCTTTCAATTTGCAACTATTTGTAATCATTAGCTAGACATCACTCTCCTATAGATGGGTGCTAGTAATCATTTCATTCCTAACATAGGAGATGGTATGTTTCTTTCCAGTAGACAAATTTTATACAAACAGAGTCAGCTTCATGCAACCAAAGCAGTCTGTATTATCTACCTTAAATTACTATAAATCCATGCCAGTTTAAGAACTGCTTCAAGTCTTGAGCAGACACAGTATGATATGCTTGTGAAGCCCCAAGACCCTGGAATTATGAGTTGTTACACAGTCTAGCAGAATGTTTCAGAATTCCTTTTTAGTCTTAGCTATAGTCAAATCTGGCTGCATTTCAGTCATCTGGTAAACTAGTCAGAACTAGATTCTCAGCTGTGGAATATGCAGCTTCCATAACCAGACATGGTATACCATATGCCATTCTTCTTTCTTAGTGGTGCAGGTTGCATAAATAATCATTTTTAAGGACAGTGTTCAGGAATACTTTGTACTACTTGTCCCCTTACAATATTATCTTTACATAAGATTCCTAAATTAAAAAAAAACTCTCTAATGTGTGTATATGTGTGTGTGGTATTGTATGTTGTGTGGGTATAGGGTATAGTTGCAGGCTTATGAATGTACTGTAGTGGACAAGGGAAAGCTTTGGGTACCATCCCTCCTTAGGTGCCATATACATTATGTTTTGGTGCAGGGTCTTTTACTGGACCGGGGCTCACTTGATTAATCTAGTCTAGCTAGCCAGCAAGTTCCAGTGATCTTCCTGTCTCTGCCTCCCCAATGCTGGCATTACAAGAGCATACTATTATGCTTTTTAGGTAGATCTTGGGAACTTGGACTCAGGTCTTTATGTTTTTGCAGCAATCTACCAAAGCCATGTGTTCCTTTATCTCTGTGATGTTTCTCTTTTACAATCTAAATTTACCAATTCTTGATCATCTGACAAAAGGAACTTTATGGTACTCAATATAGTGTGTTGTCAAATGATGTTCTTGGACCATCTGGTTAATTTAGTTTATTAATTTGGATGATGAAGGTATAGTTTAACTAGGATTGGGATAAGAATAAATCTATATGTTTGTTCTTACATGAATATGAACCTGCTTCTAATCCTCTATCCTGATATGAGAGGTCACATTCGCCAGATGAATTGATGTTCAGCCTGAACCCAAGGCTGGGGTGATGATTAGTATAAACTGTCTATTTGACAGGATCTATAATCACTTAAAACACAGACCTGTGCTTACAGCTGTAAGGGGCTCTCTCAGTTAGGCTAACCTCTGGGAATGCCTGAGAGGGAAATATTATGATAGGGTTCATCACCTGCTAATTTCAATATTCTATTGTTTTTTTTCATTGAGCAATCAATACTCCATTGTGTAAATGTACCACATTTTCTTTATGCATTCTTCAGTTGAGGGGCATCTAGGTTTCTTCCTGGCTATTACAAATAACGCTGCTTGAACAGTGTTGAACAATAACATGATTGGACAGATGTCCTTGTTGTATGAATGTGCATCCTTTGGGTATATGCTCAAGAGTGGAATTGCTGGATCTTGAGGTAGACTGATTCCCATTTTCCTGAGATACCGCCATACTGATTTCCAAAGTGGCTGCACAAGTTTGCACTCTCACCAGCAATGGAAGAGTGTTTCCCATTCTCTACATCCTCTCCAGCATAAACTGTCATGGTGTTTTTAATTTTAGCTGTTCCGGCAGGTGTAAGATGGTATCTCAGAGTTGTTTTGATTTGCATTTCCCTGATAGCTAAGAATGTTGAGAAATTTTTAAAGTGTTTTCAGCCATTTTAGATACCTCTATTGAGAATTCTCTATTTAGTTCTGTACCTCACTTTTTAATTGGCTTGTTCTGTGTTTTGGTGACTAGCTTCTTGAGTTCTTTGTGTATTTTGGAGATCAGCCCTCTGTCAGATATGGAGTTGGTGAATATATTTTTCCATTCTCTGGGCTGCCGTTTTGTCTTGTTGACTGTGTCCTTTGCTTACAGAATCTTCTCAGTATCAGGATGTCCAATTTATTAATTGTCAATCTCAGTGTCTGTGCTACTGATTTTATGCTCATGAAGTGATTTCCTGTACCAATTTGTTCAAGGGTACCTCCCACTTTCTCTTTTTAGAGGTTCCATGTATCTGGGTTTATGTTGAGGTCTTTGTCCCATTTGGAGTTAAGTTTTGTGCATGGTGATAGATAATGATCTATCTCCAGTCTTCTGTGTGTCAGCATCCAGTTACGCCAGTACCATTTGGTGAAGATGCTTTCTTTTTTCTATTGTATAAGTTTAGCTTCTTTGTCAAGAATCAGGTGTTTGTGGGTGTGTGGATTAATATCAGGGCTTTCAATTTGATTTTTTTACCTGTTTGTTTTTGTGTAGTACTAAGCTTTTTTCTAGTTGTGGTGGCATTCAAAATTTATGCCTTATGGGATACCAGGGCCTTTTAAATTCATTTGACTTTTGGTTTGGGGATTGGCAGGTCTATAAGATAAGCTTTTGAGGAGATTGGAAGCTGAGCTTTTCCTCTTGATCCATAATTTATTTTTGCTTTGTAAATTAGGAAATGTAGGTTTTCCCCCATTTAGTTCTTTGTCTTGAAATACTATATTCATAGAATGCCTTATGTAGCTCCTGTAATTAACCCCTCTTGATGATAATAGTGTTTGACTTGCTTCTGCTGGTTCAGCACCAGCACCAGGATCACCACCTGGTCTCCATTATTTCTATTCAGCAGTAACCCTAATGATGCTACTGAGGGTCATTCCATAATTGCACCTTCTCATCAGCCCTGAACTTCATAGAATAGTCATCACTGAGCTTCTCTTACAAGTACATCCTTCATCATGTTGCTCAATCTTTCCCATGGGATATAGATCACTGGTGTATTTTTCAGCACATTGTAGTCTCCCCACTGTGATACCCCATTTTTCAGATGATCTATTTGTTTCCAATTCCCATGCTAGCCCTAGCATTTTCACCTACCTTAGTATGAATAGAAAACGTTTTGTTCTTCTAAGAACCATTCAGACCAAAGTTCTTGAAGGAATGCTAAATTCTGGATCACAGTAGAATGTTTTCATAGTAACAAATCCCCACTTAAGTGGGTGGTGTCCTTCCTGAAAGATATTCAAGAGCAATGGGGCACAAAGCTTGTAGGAATAATCAGCCAATACCTGATTTACTTAATGCTCACTCTGTGAGGTGGAACCCATACCCCATACTGCTTGAGTGACCAAGAACTTGCGATTAGATAGTTCAGAGACCCAGGAGATAACAAAATACTACTAAAAGAACACAGCAATAAAATAATTTCTGATGACATTCTTCCATAATAATCAGTGCTTTGTCCAGTCATCATCTGAGAACCTTTCTCCTCCAGCATATGGGAACAAATACAGAGGCACACAGTTAGACAATACACAGTGAGTGAAAGACTTTGGAACATTCAACCATAAGCAGGATGTCTCCATCAAATCTCTCTCCTCAGGATTCAGAGGGCCCTGCAGGAGAGGAAGTAAAAAGAATACAGTGTGGATTAATATCAGGGCTTTCAATTTGATTTTTCTACCTGTTTGTTTTTGTGTAGTACTAAGCTGTTTTCTAGTTGTGGTGGCATTCAAAATTTATGTCTTATGGGATACCAGGGCCTTTTAAATTCATTTGACTTTTTGTTTGGAGACAGTGAGGATGGAAGCAATCAATTAACAAGGTTTTCTGTACACAAATGTGAGCTGTGCACATGTGAATTCCCAGAGACTGAGGCAACATGCACAGTGTTTGAAGGAGTCTGCACTGATGGGGTTCTGAACCTGAAAGAAATGGACTCAGAAGCTACTGAGAGCCAGTCACTGTAGAGAGCCGCGTAGTGCCACGCCTTAAAGTGGCGCTGGCTTCTGCCTTACACCTTCCCGCTGGTGAAGACTCTCTGGGTAAACAATCCCTTAATTGGTTAAGTCTGTTCATCCTGTCTGCTTCCACATTAGAGTAGCCTACCTGCAGGGTCCACGTGGCTCACTGGGGTTGGTTAGCTCAAGGGTATTTAAACCTGTGCAGGGGTGCCCTGGCTCTCTCTTTTTCCCTCTCTCTCTTCTCCCCCCCCCCCTCTTTCTTGCGGGCCAGAAGAAACTTGTTTAAAGGATCCTGATTAAAACTGCATGAAGAAGTTCGTCTTCCTTGATGGCGAGGGCAGGCGCGTAAAAGTCACCAATGCAAGTTTCATTTCCTCCAAGGGAGAAAATGGTTGGAAAACAAACCAGCTAAGAGTAGGATGCTTGCCCAGCATTAGACGGCCAACAGGAAATGAACTCACTGGCATCTTTGGAGGTTACTGTTATCATAATGTTTTCTCAGGGCTTTTTTTTTTTTAAATTTAAGACTGTTTTTAATTATATATTTATATTTTTTTCTCTCATTTACTCTTCAGGTCCTTGGCACATATATGGCTTCCAGTTTCGTATTTTTACAGAATTCCTGAGTGTGCGAATGAGTGAGTCTCTGTGCCCACGTCTGTCTCTTGTGTCTTCTCTTCCCTCTGTTTTGTTCTATTCAAATGTGTTCGCTTATATTTTATTACTATCCCATAAATGTCTGTTTGTTTTCTAGAGAGAGAGAGGAAAGCATTGATATGGATGGGAGGGGAGGTGGGGAGGAATTGGGAGGAGTAGAAGAAAGGAAAAACATAATCAGTATATATTATGGGAGGGATAAATCCATTTTTAGTAAAAGGAAAAAATAAATGTGTGTCTTTACATACTGTGAGGATATAGCTCCACTCTCCTGGCTCCCACGGCTCTATATTTTTCTGGCTTCTTTGATGGGAGATGTTATTCTGTAAATATGTTTCTCATACTGGTTAATTAATAAAGCACTGTGGCCAATAGGAAACAAGCTAGGCGGGGCTAGGAGACCAGGAGGAGGAAAGGGGAAGTAGTAAAGAGGAGCCAGCATGTAGACGGGGAGGAAGGAAGACTCCAGCCATGGCTCCCTGATAAGATGACCATGTGGAAATACTTAGATAAGTAGAAATGGGTTAATAATTAAGACAGAGCTAGCTCATAAACAATAATGATAACTGGCCAACAGGATTGTATCAAATACAGAGTCTCAGAGTGTTATTTGGGGCCGGCACACCAGACCGGCGGCGGGCATGCTGGCGGAAAACATACAAGCTACTCCTTCTTTTTGTTCTGTTACTTTACTTACTCAATGGACCAAGTACTTCCTTGTCCATTTTTCACTGTGACTCTCTCTCCTTTAGGAGTTGGTTAGGAAGCCAGAGAAATAGGCAGGGTGGAGTCTGAGGAGGAGAGCTATTTTTATAAGCCAGCATCCGCAAGAAATGTGGGAATCTGATGAAGCAATGAAGGAACATCTTTTGTAAACAGGAAGATTCAGGGGTCTCTGTGAATTTTAGATTTCTTGTGGCTGGACCTAAGTCATGGCCCTGTTTCTTCTAATTTGTATTAGGACTCTGACCTTGGAACCAAAGAATTCTTAGGGATGAAAATTCAGTAAATTCTGGGAATGATACTTAGCATTTCCAATCTCTGAAAATAGGGGTGACATGGAAAGTGGCTGGTGTAAATCCTTAAGTTTGAAGACCTAAGAACTAAGCATTTTATGATCTGAAGGAAGGAGATGAGTCTTTTTCTTCATGATGAAAATTCTGCCTTTCTTCTTTTTTTTTTTTTCCTACCTGGGTCCTTAGTAGATTAAATGATGGCCTCCCAAATTGGTGAGGGTAGATTTTCTTAACACAGACTACTAACTCACATGATGATCTCCTCTTTTGGAACATCCTTAGAGGTACATAATCAGAAACAACTTCACCAGCTCTTTGGGCTTCCCTTAACATAGTCAATTGGCAGAAAAGGAAACTGTCACAATACATAAAGGAGTAAGAGAAGTGAGACTTGGCAAGAAGAATGATGAAATTGTCACATAGTTGCAGAAAAGGCTTTAGCTTATCAATGGGGGAGACTCTGGGGTTGTCACAGCCTTTCCACGTAGTGTCAGATTTTTGTACCCAACACCGACATTTTACCAAAAATAATTTAATGAAGAAAACTTATTTGTGAGCAGTTAATAGGCAGCATAGGAAGTAAGTAGCACAAGACAGAGACACTTCTTACACTTATACCACACCATCTACTACTGATATCTCAGAAAGTGGGGCTTCAACTTTCTAATTCTTTCTCTCCAATAATAATTTTATTTTAGACCTATTATTAAAATATGATTCTTTTAATTTAAAAAAGTAAACTTGAAATTTCATTAAAAACCTGACCCATAATTCTTTTCTAATTTTGAAATTTCTAATCTTTTTTTCTCTGTGACTTTTAAATTAAATTTTCTCAAGGTGGAGGTAATTAGAGAAATTCATTTGAGTATAAGTTAACCGAGTTTAAACAAATGTTCAAGAGAACTGGTAGCTCAATGTCTATTTCACCTACAATTAGAAATACTGGGATATGTTCCCCAGATTTCACCCAGGGAAGATTCCTGATACACCTAATTAGATCATATGCACACAATGTCCCAGCTGTTAAATGTTGGTTATATTAGTCAAAGGATGAACTCCCTTCCTGGTAAGTTGTTTTCTGGTCAAAGGGGTGTGGCCATGTGGGGAACAAAGGCTAATTCCCATGCCTAGTTCAGGACAAGTGGGAAGGTTCTTCTCAGCTAGAGTATCTTGGAGGAGTAGTCAAGACTTCTAGTGAAGGTGTATCATCCTTCAACTTTTTTCCTTTTCTCATTTGTTTTTTCTACTTTCCTTTATTGGAACTACGCTGGGGAACATTCCCCAGCAAATCTTCTACAGGCTAATATCCATTTTACAATGGTTCTGTAAAATCTATACTCCATGAAATGTTCCAGTCCCATGGCTCACAGATGGATTTGTCAAATCTAGAGGAACAAAAGACACAACTAAATAAGAGATAACGAATTTGTGAAAGTGATTAGTAGGAAGATAGGATGCTAAGGACATTGCTCAACAGTATATAGCTTATATATGCCTGATTTCCTGGATTTGGTTCTTATAAATATCACAAAAGCATATGTGTGTGATCTTTGATGTATGTACAAAATATATGTATGAATCACCCAATTCTCAAAATAGAATATATTTAATTATAATAATTTAATGTACAACATACATGAATTATTTCATGCACTGTATAATAATGTACAACATAAATGAATTATTTCATGCACTGTATAATATACATGGCTTACTCAATGAATTTCTATTATTGGAGATTAATTAATATTTGGCCATTTGTTACTATTATACTTTATATAATAAGCAGCAATGATCAAGTGTCTCTGTGGTAGTCATTTGATCATGAGCCCATCTAAGTGTGATTAAGCTAGATCTTGAGGTAGATTGATTCCTGGCTTCCTGACTTCCTTGCCACAGTGACTTCCATAGTGGCCATACAAGTTTATGTTCCCACTGGCAATGGATGAGTGCCTGCCTTACTTCACATCCTTGCCAATATGAGCTACATTTGTTTTATTGATCTTGGGCTTCCTGAATGTGTGTAAGATGAAATCTCAAAGTAGTTGATATGAACTTAATGATGACTAGGATGCTGAACATTTCTCAGGTGTTTCTTAGCTATCTGTGCTTTCCCTCTTGAGAATTCTTTGTTTAGAACAGTATCCCATTAATGAGATTTCTCTGTTTAGAACAGTATCCCATTTTTAATTGGGTAATTTATTTTCTTTTTCTTAATGTCAAGCTTTTTTTTGAATTCTTTTTATGTTTTGGATATTATCCCTCTATATATAGTTTGTAAAAATCTTTCCCATTGTGTAGTTTTCCACTTTGTCTAAATGTTGTCGTTTACCATGCTTTTTATTTTCATGAGGTCCCATTGTTAATTGCTCTTTTAAAATCTTTAAACTTTGTTTATGTACTAAGTATTAGTATTTTGCTCGTATGTCTGCATAAAGGTTCTAGATCCCCTGGCACTGGAGTTACAGACAGTTGTAAGCTGCCATGTGGGAGCTGGGAATTGAACCCAGGTCTTCTGGAAGAGCAGCTGATGCTCTTAACCACTGAGCCACCTCTCCACTGTCTGTGCTATTAGTTTCCTGTTCAGAAAGTCTTTTCCTCTGCCAGTGAGTTCAAAACTATTTCCATGCTTACTCTTCTATCAGATTTAGTGCATTTTGGCTGTTGTGGTTCTTAATTCATTATGTTTGAATTTTGTGCAAAATGATAAGTATGGATCTATTTTGATTTTTACGCATGCAATTCTTCAGATTGAGCAGCATCATTTGTTGCAGATGCTCTTTTCACAGTGTGTATTTCTAGCCACTTTATAAAAAATGAGGTGTTCATAGGTGTGTAGATTTGTGTTCAATTTGAGTTCATTGATGAACATGTCTAATTCTATGCTAATACTATGTGGTTTTTATTACTGTAGCTTATTTGATATAGGGGATGATGATATCTTCAGCAGTTATTTTATTATTCAGCAGTTTAAAAAAACTATCCTGTGTTATTTGTGTTTCTTTGAGAAGTTGAAAATTGTGTGTTGTCATTTATGGGGGAGTAGACTTTGGTGATGCAGCTTTCTGTGGGTCATTTCTTTTCTTGTAATGAACTCCTTGACTATATTACTATAAATAACTCCAATAACACTTGTTAGTTCGCCAAATTGGACTTTGATGATTTCCGTACTTCAGTCTAGTATTATGACTCCCCAGGAAATGTCTTGTTACATAACAAGCCTTTTAAAAGATGTTACTCCTTCAAAATTTTCAGCATCATCTTCTAAAATTAAATACCTTGGGCCCCACCATTAATGATCTTATTTCTCCTTATTACCTTCCTCTATTATTTAAAGATTTATTTATTTTATTTTTATGTGCTTGAGTTTTTGTCTATCTGCTTGTCTGTATAGTTAAATGTAAATATGCATTGAACTTACATAGTTGAGTAAATTATCCTGGATATAGGTGAAACACAGATGTTTCAGAGAACTGAATCTTGACTTAGAGGTGATGAGATTAATTGATTCTGACTTACTTTGGTGCACAAAGGACATGCCAAGTATGGACATTCAAAAGAACTTCCCAGATATTTCTAAAGTACAGGAAGAATGGGGAACCACTGCACACTGGAACTTCTGCACACATACACACACATGCACACACACATGCATGCAAACACGTGTGCACACACACACACACACACTGCATGCGCACACACACACACACACACATCACACACACACACCACATACACACACACACATACACACACACATACCCCACACACGCACACGCACACACACACCACACACACATCGCACACAGACACACATACACATCACACACAGACACACATACACACCACACACCACACACACACACACACACACACACACACACACACACACACACACAACACACACAGAGGCTTCTACAGACAAACAGAACCTTGAATCTTATGTGAATCAGTAAGCATAGTGTGGGTCCTCAGTGTCTATGGTCTGCGTTTTTAATGCTTTCTTAGAGATTCTTTGGCTGTTCTTCTGTGGATAACATCTTGAGCAGTCAGTTCACACTGTACTAATCCCCAAATTATTTCTCATGACTACATATGTTTTCTAAATTACAAGTAAATTTGGATTCCACACTCAGCTTTAGTTTTAAGGATCATGTTTTTGGGAACATAAATATTTCATCTCAGCAAAATAGACATTTTCAGCCATCTCATGAAGTTATCTCATGCAGTCTCTGCACATTTTGGTGGAAGGTATGTGAACTCACATGTATGTGTGGGTTTTGTTTTCCTTCTCCTCTGTGGGATAGGTGGTTCTGAAGAGCAGGGCCACACTCACACCATCACTTTTCTCTCTGCCAGCCCAATGTATCTGTGGTAAATTGAATGAATATTTGCACAAGGTAGTACTGAATCTTCCTGGGAAATTCCTTGCCCTCAAATTACACAGAAAAGATGGTTTAATTAATTCTTTGAGGTGAATTTTTCTTTCTCCATTACCATGAATGTAAGTGACAACATTATCATTTATAGTATGCCTAATCAACAAATATTCACCAGAAAAATTAAAGATTAGTAACAGTGTGGAAACCACAAGTTGTAGGGTATTATAAATTTCAGGTGGTAATTCTAAGGCAATAGCAAATATTCATATTTTTGGCAGACATGAGATTAACTTTAAGAATTGTAGGCAGATATCGGCTCTTTTTATATCAGATACTGTCAAATGTTTATCTGATGAGAAAGTTGGGCCACAGAAAACACAGGTAGTTTGTTTCGTTTTGTTTTTCCTGAGATATGTAATGATTATATAGGTTTGCCATAACCTTTATAAAAATAAAAATAAAAATGTCTAATATATAATTAATATTTCTTTCCTGCATATTGTTGGATCTAGGCCCTCAAGAATGCTAAAGAGCAATGGTAATGGGTGAAAGAAGAAGGGAAGTACCAGAGTATTGATATTTACTTTATTTATTAGGGTCAACGCTCCCCTGAAATACTATCTATCACACACTAGATTTCTCTTTATATCACAAATCAATGAATTGATGGTTTAAAATTAAAATAACGAAGGGACACTTTCTGAGTGTTGCTCTAAGCACTTTCCCTTCATTGACTCACTTAAAAGTCAATGGTTATTATCAATTCAGATTTATGGTATAGATCCCAAGGCTCAGGGAAGCTAAAGTAGGAAATCATTTTTCTTTAGGAGAGCATGCTTGAGATATCCAGATAAAATTAGAATATTTTAGAGAGGCAATGGAATGGAACAAGATGTTATGATTGTGGCATCAGATGGGTTCATGTGAAAATAGTAGTTCTTGTACAATTCTCCCAAATTTCTTGGACAAATCACTTAATGTTGTGAGATTATAGTTTAGTATCTGAAAATAGGATAAAATTATGTATACAGTTTTATTTCACTAATGCTACTTTAGTCCACCTTGGCTAGGGAATGAGGATCAGGATTCTTTAGGATTGTCCTTCTATTACTAACAGCATCTTTGTGTTTCTTGCTTGTAATGGGGTACCTGATACAACCTAGTTTTATATAAACATATAACTTAGTTTTTTCAAAAAACATTTTATTCTTTTTTTATGGATTTTTTTTATGTGTTGTTAAAATTATTGGTAACCTTAAATAAAGAGTTGGCGAAGAATCTGGTCTAGAGATTGATTTCTGAGATAACCCACTGACAAGAAATAAGGTTAACTTTAGCATGGAAGCATAGATGATACATGCTCATTTATTTGGTTCAATTTCAAACTTTTTGTGTGTTTGTTTGAACTATTATTCATCTGTCATATATTACATCTCGATTGCAATTTTCCCTTCTTCTACTCTTCCAAGTTCCTCTCCCTACCTCTTTTCTAACTCAGTTCCTTTTCTGTTTCTCAAGAAGAAGAAGAAGAAGAAGAAGAAGAAGAGGAGGAGGAGGAGGAGGAGGAGGAGGAGGAGGAGGAGGAGGAGGAGGAGGAGGAGGAGGAGGAGGAGAAGGAGGAGGAGGAGGAGGAGGAGGAGGAGGAGGAGGAGGAGGAGGAGAAATTCTAGGCAATGTTATGGGTAGAAGCCAGGGAACCTGAGACAGGGTACAGGTAGAGGTGAGGACAGAAGTTTCAACCTGGAACTGAGGGCAGACCTAGGACCTAGTTACCTCAGGGACCAGAAAATCTATGAGGAAAGTTCATCTTAACTAGGGATAAAAATAAGAGTGTATTAGAAAGAATAATTATCAACTGTAAGCATGGAACTGATAAGAGAATGTGTGCCCGGGTGAAATGATTGAAGTTTTAACCAACTCATGACTTTGTACATGCCTATATCCTAAGAGTCAATGTTGGTGTTTCCCAATGGTGGTAATTCTCTACCTCCACCCCATGGGATGTTTCTCAATGTCTAGAGGCATTTGTGGTTGTCTTAACTAGTTGGCAGTGTTGCTGCTATCATTTGACAGAGGCCAACAATGTTGTTAAGCATCCTTCAATATATAAGCACATCTCCCTCAGCAAATACAATCCAATTAAAATGCCTTTGGTATAGACATCAAGAAGTCAAGAAAAGAAAAAAAAAAGAAAAGAAAGAGAGAGAGAGAGAAGAAAAACAACAACACAAAGAAGAAGAATAACAACAACAAACAAAAGAAAAAGTGCAGGCTTCACAGGGATATTCACTGAACATGGCCTAAAAAGATACAGTAAGACTAGCTACAAACCTTCATATCATGGATGCATGTGACAATCCAGTAGGAGAAAAAGGGCCCCAAGAGCAGACAAAGGAGTCAGAGACAGCCCCACTCCCATTGTTGGAAGCCCCACAAAAACACTAAGCTACAACCATAAGGAATATGCAGAGGACCTAGCTCACATGCACACAGGGTCTGTGTTTTTTACTTCAGTTTCTGTGAGCCCCTATGGGCCTTACTCAGTTGATTCTGTGGGCTGTGTTCTTGTAGTGTCATAGATACCTCTGGTTCTGGAATCCTTCCTTCCCTTATTCTGCAGGGTTCCCCTGGCTCAGCCTAGTTTTTTGGCTGGTCTCTGTATCTGTTCCCATCAGTTGTCGGACAGTTGGGCTAGACGGCGGACAGTTGGGCTAGACGGGTTTGGTTCAAACTTTACTCAGTGTGGAGAAGAGTTTGTAGAGGATGTTGTTACAGTTGGGATAACCACTCAGAAGTCAGTTGGAACAATGACTGTTGTGTGTGGGTAACAAGAACACTCTTAGAGTGTTCCTTGTATGGCTGCATGCATTTCTATTAGAAAAAAATAGCATATTAAAAAACACATATGATTACAAGTTTAGAACTAGATACACCTTATTTAATTTTGGACAATGTTTTTTATGCTTTTATAAGTGTATGCTTGATAGGATATCATATTTAAATAAAAATTAAGTATAAAACATAATTAACAAGATCTCTCTTAATTGCATATTAATATATTTGTATATATTCCTTGGAGCTGTATTCCTATTTTAGCCTCACAGAATTTTATCATAACTGAAATAAAAATTATTTTGTGGTGATTGTGTTCTCAGTCTTAAAAATTTTCTCTGGGTTACATTAAAATTTTTATATAAAAATAAATATAAAAAAATAAAAAATATATACTATACATCTTCATAAAATTACTAAACATTAAGAGTTAAATTTTACTAGAAACACATTTAAAACAATTTATTTAAAAAAATTTATTTATTATGTATACAATGTTCTGTCAGCATGTATGCCTGCACATGGGAAGAGGGCACCAGATCTCATTACAGATGGTTGTGAGCCACCATGTGGTTGCTGGGAATTGAACTCAGGTCCTCTGGAAAAGCAGCTCTTAACCTCTGTGCCATCTCTCTAGCCCTTAAAACTATTTCATTTGGCACTTTCTTTGGGACAGGTAGTAGGCACTAGAAGAGGATTCAACAGGAAATTGACCCCAGTATGGTCATAGCATAATATGGCCTGCAGTAGAAATGGAGGATTTGTTTTGTTTTGTTTTGAACTGAAATCTTTCACAGTCATTTGAATCAATTTGAATTGTTAACAAAATATCAGAATGACATACCACCAAAATTATTTATAATATCCTGCCATTGTTCTTTTTGTGTGCAGAAAAAGAGACATGTAAAAGAATTTGTAAAATAACATTTTCCCCCTGTGTTAGCATTTCTGAACATAAAAAATGTTCAGAGATCTATAAGGATGACCCCAACTGAGAATCTAAACAATAGTGGAGAGGCTACCTTAAATGTCCTTCCCCAATAATGAGATTGATGACTACCTTATATACCATCCTAGAGCCCTCATCCAGAAGCAGATGGAAGCAGAAGCAGACACCCACAGCTAAACACTGAGCTGAACTCCTGGAAGAGGGAGAAGTGATGATTAAAGGGGTCAAGATTGTGCCGGAGAACCCCTCAGACACAGCTGACCTGAACAAGGGGGAGCTCAGGGACCCAAGACTGATAACTGGGAAACCAGCATATGACTGACCCAGAACCCTTGAACATGGGTCTCAGTTAGGAGGCCTAGGAAGTCTATGGTACCTCTGACAATGGATCGTAGTGCAGGGACAGACTTTGGGAGCCCATTCCCCATGGAGGGATATTCCATTAGCCTAGAGACATGGGGGAAGGCCTAGTCTCTACCCCAAATGACTTGACAAACTTTGATGATCCCTCATGGAAGGTCTCTCCCTCCTTGGGAAGTGGAAGGGGAATGGGATGGTGGGCATCTGTGGGAGGGATGAAAGGATGGGAGGAAGAGGGAACTGAGATGGATATATAAAATAAGAAAAAATATTGAATAAATAATATTTTCCCATCAAAATAGCAATTCCTCAGAAAGCTGAGAATCTAACTCAAGATCCAGCTATACCATTCTTAGGAATGTACCCAAAGGATGCTTCATTCTATCACAAGGACACTTGCTGAACCATGTTCATTAAAGATTTATTCATAATAACTAGAAACTAGAAAGAATCTAGATGTCCTCAACAGAAGAATGGATGAAGCAAATGTTGTAAATTTACACAGTGGAATAGTATTAATCTGTTAAAAAAAAATTGACACCATGAAATTTGAAGTCAAATGGATGGAACAAGACAAAATCATCTTGAGTGAGGTAACCCAGACCCAGAAAGATAAATATGGTATGTATTCACTTGTACATGGACTCACTTATTGTTGCCCAAGAGGGATCCCATGGTAATCCCCAAACAATCCAGGCTATTGTCATGACAATGGATTCCTCTGGAAACTAACAGCAATGTTCTCTTGTTGAGAACAGTACCTGCACAACTGGTGTCTTCACCCTGTATTCCAGTGTCATCAGTTCAGGAAGTTTCTCTGCAGGCTACCAAAATGGACTTGTAACCACTAAGGCAACCACAACACCTTTGCCCTGTCCTGTCTGCAAGATATTGCTAGGGCAATTGTAGCACAGAACTGTCAGGAGCAGGTTTTTCCTGCTGGTCGGGTCCTGTCGCCACACCAGCCCCCAATAACATGCAGAGACTCTGTATTTGATACAAATCTGTTGGCCAGTTCCTAATTCCTTATCGGCTAGCTCTTTATTAAATAATTAACCCATTTCTACTATTCTAAGTATTTCCACGTGGCTCATCTTATCGGAGAGTGGCGGGCTGGCATCTTGCTTTCTCTATGCTCCTCTACATGCTGACTCCTCCTTCCTACTTCCTCTTACCTCCTTGTCTCCTAGCCCCACCTATCTTGCTTTCCCATTGGCCCAACAGTGCTTTATTCATTAACCAGTATGAGAAACATATTTACAGAATAACATCTCCCATCACAGAACTTGTGAGAGTAGCCAACCAACGTGTGATTTGACTTAAGGTCTAATCCATGAGAAGTAACCCACACCTGACACTGCTTAACAAACAACCAGACAGTTCTGAAAGCTAAGGTCAGTACCGTATTCAGTTATTATCAAAGACACTTCCTCCTACAGCAAACAGGAACAGACAGAGACACCCACAGCCAGACATCATGCAGACAGAGACAGAGACAAAGAGAGAGTCAGAGGGAGGGAGGGAGGGTGGGAGAGAAAGAGAGAGAGAGAGAGAGTGAGAGTGAGAGTGAGTGTGTGTGTGTGTGTGTGTGTGTGAGAGAGAGAGAGAGAGAGAGAGAGAGAGAGAGAGAGAGAGAGAGAGAGAGAGAGAAAGAAAGAGAGGGAGGGAGTCCTTGGAACATCCAGTTCTAAATAGGTTGCTTCCATCAAATCCCTCCCCTCAGAGCTCAGGGAACTCTTAAGAAAAGAAAGCAGAAAGGGTGTAAGAACCAGCAGTGATGGAGGATATCAGGAGAACAGGGCACTCTGAGTCAGCTGAGCAGGGCTCATTTGAACTCACAGAGACTGAAGCAGCAAGCATAGGGTCTACACTGGTTGTAGCTTTCAACTTACTATTTTTATGGAACATCTGATGTGTGAATGAGCTGGTCTCTGATTTTTGTGCCTGCTCTTGAGGCTCTTTTATTTCTTTTGGGTTGCCTTGTCTCCATGTGATGGTTTTTGTTTTACCTTATTATATTTTATTTTATCATGAAAAATATTTTCCTGTGGCTCAGCGAGTATTATTATTCCTATATATCTATCAATTCTTGGTGCTTAATAATCATGTTTCATTTTTTGTTAGCATTTATCAATTGTGCATTATTGTTATGGGGTAACCAACCACTCTTCAATTAATTTTTATGCTCCTTTAACAAGACGACTCCCTGTCTGAAGTTCTAATGCTGATTTAAAAAAAAAAACAGTGTTGCACAAGTTTCAAGTGGGAATTGAACATAATTACTTAGCTAAATTGACATATGGTTAAACTGCCTTCTAAGGATATGTGTTTGTACCCATAGACAAAAGTTTAATCAGAGAAGCCCATATCCAGTGAATGATAATGACCTCACAAATTCATTCATGGCTGCACAAGGGTCCAAGAACATGTGATGGAACAGAGCTCATGGAACATTCAGGAGAAGGCAAGAATATGAAAGCCCAAAGATAGGAGAAGGGCTGCCACTTTGGGCAAACACAGCCATTGCTATCATTGCAATCACTCTCAGCTGATGTGGCTGTCAACCATGGATGAAGAATGGCACAGGGGTCCTTCCTTTTCACTGATGAACTATTGGTTACTAATCACTTCCAGGAAGGAGCAGTTCCTTCAGTTTCATGCTCACTGGTCAGCCACTTCACCTGGCTCAAACAGGTAATTCCAGTCCAGTGGCTCTATGGGTCATCTATTTAAACCAAAAGAGCCACAGTTCAGTTTGAAGTCATGAACCTGAGAAAGTGACTGGAAGGAAGGAGCAAGGGATGGTGATAGAAATGAGAGGAATATAAAAAGACGGATTGGGTTAGAGAGCAATCAGAGTGCACAATATACATGCATGAAAACTTCAAGAGCAAGCTCAATATACAATATAAAAAGAAAGGTGAAAAAAAGGAAGAAAAAGATTTATAAATGAAGAAGCATATCCAAGAAAGTTTGTTCTCTTTACCCAGAAGGAAGAATTTATTATAGATTTCAATGTGTTTATTTGACACACCAATTGATTGAGGGGGGATAGGATGTGAATTTACAGAGTCTAGGAG
Source organism: Cricetiscus sungorus (assembly GCA_030556225.1). NCBI lineage: Eukaryota > Metazoa > Chordata > Mammalia > Rodentia > Cricetidae > Cricetiscus > Cricetiscus sungorus. Next base: position 45,840,810 of record JANBXA010000398.1, read on the forward strand.
AGAACTGTGGGGACATTTGTTGTTGGCATCCTGAAACTGTATGGACAGAAAAAATGTGTGAAGGGACACTTAGTGTACATCCCTTGATTTCCAAGACTTCTTATTCTTTATGTGAAGCATGTTGATGTAGAATTGTAGTTCTTTGGATAACAAAATCTATGCTATAGTCTGAAGGAACTGGAGTAGCTTGGTTAGGTGAGGGAACAGAGATTTGTTCCAGGTCAGCAGTAAGTTGGTGTGAGGGCTATGGAAACTGCGGGTAACTTGCAATTTACATCATGACAGATGTGTGTGTGTGTGTGTGTGTGTGTGTGTGTGTGTGTGTGTGTGCGTGTGCGCGCAAAAGGATCAAGTTCATTCTTTTCATCCAAGAGCAATTTCATATGTTTATTTGCTATAAGAACTGATTGAGGTGGGTAGGATGTGAATTTGAAACACCAGGAAGAGGACCAGGGGGGCATTGCCACTGAAATTATCCTGTATTTACTGGGGCAGAAAAGGGAAATGTGAATGTCTATTTTTGGTGGATCTCCATTTTGTGTCTAGAAGCATTGTATACACCATAAATTCCTGATAAATATCTGCTAATTGACTGGTTATGTTGTTGCAGGCAATGAAGCTAAGTCCTCTGCCTATTTAAATTACTGACAACAAGAAGAAGGAAATGAAAGAACTCTTTTTTATTCATACCGTACAGACACAAGAAGATCAAATTACAGTGATTTATTAAAGGAATTAGAAGTTGAGAACTATGTCATCTTGGGAAATGTAGTAGTTGAATAATCTCTTTGCTGGCTAAGTGGCTTTAATTTCCACAGTCAAGTTGTTCCATAGTAGACTATTGATAGTAGTTTTGATAACAGACATGTTTTTAAAGTAGATTTCAAGAAACATTACTTTTACATTTCCCCAAGGAAGACAAATATGGAAAATAAACATTCAAGGTATTCCTAAGACAGAACAAAATTGTGTGTATATTTAAATTAAAATCAGGTTTCCTTCTTCAGAATCTGTGATAACTTTTTAATATATCAAAGAAAACATGCAAAAGTGTGAATGCTGTTCCACTCACATCTAGGGAGTCTTCAGAAGACGAAGAGACAATTCTCATTAGTTAGAAAAGATAAGAATAGAAATATTGGATTTAAATTTGAACAAGAAGCATATGAAAGATTGGAGAAAAAATTAACAGTAAGATCAACTGGGGAATGAAACCAATTTGTAGAAGAGATGATGGGATCCAAATCACTTGAAAATTTGATGCTACTGCTTCACAAACAAGATAAAAGAAAAAGTGAGACAGGAGACAGATGCTGTGCTCACCACATGAATCTGCTCTGGGCCTCCAGAGCATCCACAGTTCCCAAGAAAGAGCAGGGCTGCGGAAAGGAATCAGTCTATGGCATACAGAAGTCTTTTTTCATCCATTGTGAGAAGCAAAGAGGTAGAGGCCACACCTCTGTAAGACAGCATGGGTACCTGGATGGTGGGTAATAGCAACTTTTCTATTGGTGTGATAGCCACTTGTGGATGTACCTAGAGGCCTGGGGACCCATATGCATACATTCTTTACTTCCTAATAGTATGGAAACTGATACAGAGGCAGAGCTTTTTCTTCTGCCCACCAGGAACTAGTGTTTTTAGCTGTGTATGACAGTGGATAATTTTTTATCCTAGAACTTGGGAAGTATAGACAATAAGATCATAGGTCAAAGGACAGCTTTTGCTACACAGTGAGTTCTAGACCAGCCTGGTCTGCAATGTGAAATTCTGTTTCAAAAACTTAAGAAGAACAGAAGAGAGAGTGAAAGAAAAAGGTTTTAAAGGAAGATAAAGTCAGTTTTCCATAATGGGGCCAGTGAATGGTCCAGGCACAAAATCACATAAGACAGTCTTAGCTGAGCAAACAGAACAGACAAGTTTTCTATCTTCTCAGTTTGGGTGTCAATGAACAAAGAGTTGTCCTATGAATGGGAGCCAGCTTTCCAAGGCAAACAAAGGTCTGGGAAGAGTAATTTAGATGGACAGAAAATAGTCTTGATAGCTTCTACAAAGCAACATGCTATTTAAACAGTTATGAGGCTGAAACTTTTTTATACTTGTGATCATTGGTGGCCTACTTTAGTTAGGCTACAGTCTGGAACCACTCTCTGATGGATTTAACTGTTTCATCTCCTTATGAGGTGAGGTTACACAACAGGTAGAGAGCTTCTGTCGACCTTCCTGGACCATGTCTATAAACTTCTAGTCTCTATCTTTGGATAATGACTTCTTCAGCTGATGCCTTTCCAAAAGAGGACTATTGTACTAGCCAGCCATGCCAGCCATGCACATGTGAGAAGCTGTGTGTTACCCGTGGTTAGGGTCTCTCTCTTTCTCTTCATCCCTCCCTCTGTCTCTCTCTTCCTCCCCCCTCTGCCTCCATACCTTCTTCCCTCCTCGCCTCCTCCCCTTTGTCTCTTCTCTGTCTGTCTCAAGTTCATATATATGAAAGTCTTAATATCCAGTATATTAAGTTGTAACCTTATTTGGAGATAGGTTCTTTACTGAGGTAATTCAGTGTGAAATGTATCCTTATTGAATGCATGGAAACATTCATCAAGGGAAGATGATGAAACAGATAAAAATGGCCAACATGAGAGGACATGCAGATACTTTGTTGTAAGCTCTCATAAGTTAGAATGTCATCACCATTGATTTAGAGTTCGTATCTCCAGAACTGTGAGTTGATAAATTTACTGTTTAAACCACTCAATCTGTGGTGCTTGAGCAAAGGCAGGCTTAAGCAAACTAATATACTTTCTTAATTAGAGAGAATACATAGAATACATTGAATAACTATATTCTATTTTATGCTAATTTTAGTAGAATATAGTTATTCATTTATTCTGCTGATGATCACAAATGATGTTAGATCACAAGAATGCAAGCAAAACTTTTGGACCTCTTCAAATGCCTAGCTACTTGATGAAGATAGGCAAATTCACCTATACTTTCGAAGTGCCTAGCCAGGCAATAGTAGCACACAGCTTTAATCCAAGAACTTGGGAGCCAAAGGCAGGCGGATGTCTGTGACTTTGACAGAGCTAGATCCTGGCAAGGCTACACAAAGAAATCCTGTCCTGAAAAAAAATGAGATAACAACAAAACAAACAAACAAGAACCCCCCCCCCCAAAAGAAAATCTGCTTCTTTAAAAAGGGGTTGCCTAAATAGGAGGAGAAAGACAAGGAAGTATTGGATACTGAGTACCTACTGTTTACTAAGGAGTGAACATTCTTGAACTCTGACCCTGCCTGTTCACCTAGAAGTTCACGTTTAAAGTTGAGGAGCTTAAGCTGTTAGTTATCTAACACGATGGAAAGAAAGATAAACAGGATAAGAGATGCAGGATGTTTACTGGAGTGCTTCAAGCAGAATGTGTGGCAGATAGCATTACTTCGTATCCGGGAGCCTGCAGAGCTGCAGTGGCAAACAGACACTTGAGTGGGAGATTGACAGCGACACAGAGTGTCTGGAGCTCTAAGGGGCTGTCCAGGCAAGCCAGTCATCAACATAAGAGACACTCTGATTTTACAAAGCAGTAGCAATTCTTCATTCTGAAATATCCGGGTTAGCCCTTCCTGCCTGGTCAACAGATTTAGGGGCTTCTCAGCACTCTGTTTTAAGAACAACTTTGTTCTAGAATCTCCCAGGGGAATGTCAGTGCCATTGGCTTTGACATTCTCATTTTGAGTAGGAAAACATAACTGTGTGAAGGGTATCTTGATGATTTTCAGAGTTGTGTCCCAGGAAGCTGGACTTGAGGTTTGATAGCTAAAGCCATTAAACTGATACTTTGGGACATTTTGAAATGTCAACTTGTTAAAATAGCATGCTTTAGCAGAGTGAGGGGATGGAAACTATTGTTCGATGAAGATGGGAGTAATCTTGGGATACAATTCAAGAACCCTGTCTTGCATTTATTTCACAAGCAATGAGAAAAGTAATTTTAGCCACAGTGTTAAAAAATTTTAGATTATACAGGTGCTAGAACCAGTTTGGGAGAAGGAAGTCAATTTCTACCATCAATTAGGTTTTAAATCTTTTTATTTTTGGCAGTTTTAGGGTTTGAGCTTGGAGCCTTGTGCATTTCAGTCATGTGCTCTATTATTGGGGCATACCCGCAGTCCATCCTTTGCTTCATTAAAACAGGGATTTAATTTTTTAGATTAAATTGCATGTGTGCGCAAATGTGTGTGAAATGCTCAAGTGCAGGTGTGTATGCCACAACACATGTTTGGGGGTCAGAGGACAACTTTCAGGGCAATGTTCTTTCATTCTACAATGTGGGCTAAGCTAACTGAACTTTTCAAGCACCAAGTAATGTTCTCTGCTACATATTGGTTTCAGGTACTACATTACACATGCCCATTTATAATCTTATTTAATATTTAAAAGTCACATCAGGCAGCAAGGTCATCCTACCTCACACATAAACTGTCAGGCTTAGTGGCACATGCCTTTACCTGATAAACCATCTCAAAGGCTCAAGGTAGGCATTTCTGAAATGTAAATAGAGTCATCAGTGTCTCCCATGTTGCAGGAAACTTCAAAGTAGGCTTAGGTCATCCTCTTGGGTATAGAACCTGAAGTGAGCAAAGTCTTCAGGATCTGATGGCGTCTGTTCTAACCTCATTCCTGAGTGTGTTGAGATCACTGAGAACCCTCTGACATAAGGCTGGGAGCAGGGGAGGGGAGCAGCAATTCTGACGTTTCCATTAAGAAAACAAGAGTAGAAAAATAATTTCCTTCAAAAAACCCTACAAGAACATTAGGACAAATCATTAAGGATAGGGTCAAAGGAAATATCCTGAAGTTGTATAAAAATGGGGAAAAAACAATTTCATCTCTGTCAATCTCTTGCTCCTCTATCAAAATAACAACAGCAGCAGCAGCAAAACAAACAAAGGACAGACCTGGACAAGATTCAAGATTCTTCTCAGCTTTGAGATGTATTTGGAAAGTTGTAGGGTTTTTTTTGTTTTTTGTTTTTTTTTTTTTTTTTTTGTGGAGCGAATTGCATGAATGAAAACTTTAAATAAAAATAGATTTTTGCACCCTAAAAATTTGCAATGATTGAAGTAGTAAATTTGAGAGCTGGAAATAGAAGAAGCAGAAACATTATTGAGAATTGGTGAGTACTTATTTTGTGTAGGAAATAAGGAAATCCCAAAACAATAGAGGTAAAGAGGAAGTAATTGCTTTTAATCAGGCATCAATTCTCCTCCATTCTTTTTCTTTAAATCAACTCTCTTGAATTGCAGTGGAAGAAGGGTAATATCACAACCTGAAGCTGTTCATAGCAAGGCCCTATCACTACACTATACAAACATTGATTGAAATTAAGATGACACTTCGTGAGACTGAATGGCATTGGTTTTCATTTTCAAATAACTCTTTCAGGTGAGCCTTCTAGCTCTCATTCCTTTTAAAGGAGGTCACCAAGACCTCCTTTCTATTTTTACGTCTTCAAAGATTAATGACATTGGTCCATTTTTGCATATACAAATTTGGAAAGAAATTACAAATGAGATCAAGGAAAAGCAAATATTGATACAATTTAATATCATAGCTATTTCTCTTCATAAGACTATTTTTTTAATTATTCAAAGCAAGTTGTTTGGCGTGATGAGGTAAGCATGGTTTTGGAGCTGATGTCAAGCCCAAAGTGAGAAACACATATGCTGAGGATGGAGCAAGAAAGACGTGAGAAGTGACAAATGACGCAGAAAAACCCTATCACAGTGCAGCTTGACCTTTGGAGGATGCGATCAGCCTGACAGCACTAATGGTTTTCTGTGTTCATAGCAAAAAGCTATGAGTGTCTACACTCGGGGTGGAATTTAGATGATATCTCAACATAAAACTAATGAAATGGTATCCTGTCAGTCAGATATAAAAACTCTCTTCTTCTGTTTTACTTTTAGGTCTTGCTTTGCAAGAAGAGTGTACTTATGTTTGCACGGTGTGCATATAAATGTAGTTATCTGGGATGTTTTTTTTTTCCTTTTTACCTAACCTAATTCCATGAGATTTTTTAATGACTCTAAAGGGTTTATAGTATCAGAGTTGTTATTAGGACCAAATAATTTTCTAGAGCATTCTGAGAATGAAATAAGGGGTTGGGAGATAAAATCTCAGAAAGTCCCAAATCAGTTTAGACTATGTAATATACTTGGATCTTGAGATATTTTGAAGAGACTTTTCTAACCACTACACCCTTACTTCCACACCAGGACATTTTTATTTTTGTTTAAAATTCTGTCATCTAACTGCTTTTATAAAGTCATTCAGGGGAGAACAGTTTGTTGGTCAGATTCAGAAAAACTATTTTATTTTTATTTTATGACAATTTGTATTTTATTTTTAATCTTAATTTAGGTGTGTGTGTGTGTGTGTGTGTGTGTGTGTGTGTGTGTGTGTGTGGTTATACATGTATCTGAACTTATGTGGAGGAAAGACTTCAGGTGCCTCCCTTTGTCTTGTTCTACATATTTTTGAGTAAGTTGCCTTACTGTACTTGAACTGTGCTATTTTGGCTAGAGTAGTTGGCCTTGACTACCTCTGTCTTTCTGCAGTACTGGTGTTAAAGATTCACAGCATCTCTCTCAGCTTTTTGTTGTTGTTGGTTTTTCCAGACAGGTTTTTTCTGTATTGCTTTGGAGCCTGTCCTGGAATTAGCTCTGTAGACCAGGCTGGCCTCGAACTCAGAGAGATCTGCCTGCTTCTGCCTCCGGAGTGCTGGGATTAAAGGTGTGTGTCACCAATGCCAGGCTCTCACTCAGATTTTATGTGATTGATTAAGATTCAAATTTTGGTCCTTATGCTTAATAAGCACTTTCTCTGTTGAACAACAACTCCTAACTTTCAGGCTATTATTAATGAGTCTTCCTAAGTATGTTACAGGAACTCAGGGGATTTACATGTTCACTTACACAAGAATTAAATGCAACTTGGGAGAATGAGTCCTCAAATTTTCTTTACTATTTCACAAGAGTTGAACATGGTACAGTATCCAGGAAAATGAAAGAAGGCCAAAAATGGAGTGAATGGCTACTGGACTAGAGAAAGAACTAAGAGTTCCATGATTTCAGTGACACACCAAGGTAAATAAAGATGACAATGATGATGATGATGATGAAAATGCTAAAAGAACAGGACAAGTAAGAATTGTCATTGAGACAGTATGTATGGGACAGCTGACCTATTCATGAGTGGGAACTACGACCAGATCAGAAACCATAGCCAGTATCTGGAAATGAAGAAATCTTAGTTTGGGAGGACCTGGCGCCTTATCAGGAGAAGACTGTGAAACAACAAAATTATTTAATGTCTTTAACTTGGTCAAGCAATCATGAAACGAAGGTAAATATCAATTTGTACCAAATCGAGATGGTTCTACAGACTTCTTGCCTAAATACTAAGTGTTGTAATGGTCAAATCTATTTCTTGTTTACCAATTACACATTTACTTTACTTGTGATGCCACATATCTAACTGAAGAATCATACCAACCCCTCTACCTGTAAATGCTCAGATGAAAGATGAGACATTGTTTCTTATTCTGTTTTTCCCTTTTCTCCTCTTAAGATGTAATCTCTCCAGGTAGGACCAACACTGTGAGGACTAGGGAATGAAAGAAAGTTCATTCAGGTCTCCACTCTCTGGAAAGGCACTGGTTCAGATCGTAGAACCATCTCCAGGGTATCTTCCTCATCATGTCACATAAAGTAAAAAATTTCCATTTAAATTTTATATCTAAATGGATAAACTCCATTTTAATCACCTCTGTGGGCCATGTTCTTCATGGCATTTCTCTTATTCTCTGTCATTTGACATTTCCTCCTCTGGGTAGCATGACATACATGAGCTATCTTAGAATTTCCTGAATAAATATTCAGTATATTAATTTCAAGGAAGGCAAGGAAAGTCAATGGCATAAAGGGTTACTGAACTTCTTGAATTTAAGAAATTTTCTCTTTTATCATTGGTTCACCAAATAAATGGGAGTTGGGCATTTTCTTCTTCTCTGCTCTATTTTGCCACAAGGAAAGTAGTACTCATTGTCTTACCTCTACAACTTCATATGCAAAATGGGAATAATTACGTTTTTGTATGGTCCATAAAATAGAAAAATTAATTAACTTTTAATTTAGACAATATAAGTACTTAAAAATGAAGTATAGTTTAAATAGGAATTATTTCTAGGATTGTTATCATCCATAAGGATTTAAATAGTGGCTTGTCAAATGAAATTCTGAAAGTTGAAATTCAAGCTAATACATTAAAACAGGCTTGAGGGGATATGAACTTGAATGTCTGTCAATGACAATTGGATGCAGTGAGTAATCCAATTTACTTCAGGAAATGTGTAACTATAGCTGGGGTGAAGAATAGGCAGGGAGATGATGGAAGACTAACAAATGGAGTATATAGGTATTCATTAACTCCTTCAGAAAGCAGTGGGAAGGAAAAGTTTGGAAGGTATTTACCAAGAGATGGAAGAAGGGAAATTTAAAAGGATTTAGAAAGAAAGAGGGAGAGCAAGAGAGAGAAAGAAAGGGGAGAGAAGAGAGGATACTGATAGACAGACAAGACACACATACACACATACACTCTCTCTCTCTCTCTCTCTCTCTCTCTCTCTCTCTCACACACACACACACAGAGAGAGAGAGAGAGAGAGGAAGGAGAGAGAGACAGAGAGAGAGAGACAGACAGAGAGAGAGAGAGAGAGAGAGAGAGAGAGAGAGAGAGAGAGAGAGAGACCACATGAAAGTAGAATAACTTAGAGACATGGACAAAAGTCTCCCCATGAAGATGTAGATACCCAGGATATGTCAAGTGACTGTCAAACTGATGTGATTCACGGAGAAACAAAGAGGCTGAGAAGTATGGAGCAGAAGCTACTTAAACACCATCAAACTTAGAATCATAGCTTTATTAGGAGGAAAAAGGATGCAGAAGAAGTGGAAAATAGGAAGAAACCACTAAGGTTATCCATAAATTCTACTCCATAACAGACTAGACTTCTAGAGAAAGACATTAAGGGTCTCAGAAGGTGGGTGTTCTGTTCTTTTAGAGCAGGTTGAACATCTTGGCTCCTTCCTGGAGAGTATGAAGAAAAGGCATAAGACTGAAAATGACAATATTATCAATGGTTCTTATTGAGAAAGCACCAACATATCCTGTGAATCCTGTGCCTAATTGTAAGAAACTTGCTTTGACATCTGAGAAAGATAGAAGAAGAAGATATGGAGATACCACAATAATCCAACATGATTATCATTAAAATATAAATGGGTTGTTAAAGTTAAGCTATATTCACATGTGGATCTCTGATTGCGATATTAAGATAGGCTGGTATTACCCTCCATAACATCTCCCTGGATGCTTCTACTACAGCCGGATCTGTGATTGAACTAATACTCACTATAGATATCCATGTGCTCTTTGCATTCTAAATAGGGAATAAATAATTTCATGTCTTATCATGCTTTGATGAACCAGTAGAAAGGTGAACATTTGCCTTGCTGGTGATGCCCTTCTTTCCCACTCTAGCACATCTGCCAGCAAGGACAGCGGAGAACATTAGGGTTACTGCCTGGGTGCAGGTGCTTTTCAATTTCAACAAAAGGTTTTTTGATCAGAAACCTGCCAGGTATCTCAGGTTGGCCTCAAACTTGCTCAAAGAAAAGAAAGATACTGAGTACCTATAATCTAAAGATGATGACATTTATGCCAAAGTAATACACACAGTACAATGAAAGTCTGGAGCATCATAGACAGCATCTATGTAGACTAGATGCAAATATTTTAGCATAGATAAAATGCAGCTAATTGAAAGTTATTTTAGTAAGAAGTTAAAATTACATTTGTTTTAAAATTTGTCATATAGTTTCCTTGCCTGGTCAGTGTTCAGTCAGTCAATGGATAATACTATACATGGTTTTTTTTCATCAAAAAAAACTTCTAGATGAGGATTTACTTTCTCAGAAAGAAATTTAAGACAGCAAACTATACAGTGTAATGGACAACTTCCTCCCACCTGCTTTTGGATTAAAAACAAAAATCACTGGGTTAGAAAATTTTGTCTATTTGCAAAATTTATTTCCCTTATAAATTATCATATATCAATAACTGGATTGAAACTAGAATTAAACTCCGCCTGTTCTGACCCGTTGCAGGTTGATTTTAAACAGTATCGTCACTGAAGTGCCTGAAGTACTTTTAATAACAAGGGACTCAAACATATTGTGACTTCTCTCCAATAGAGCTCAATGGTGGCATGGGGCTACTCCTTAAACCATGTAGACCCTTACTTCATCTGTAGTTATGGGAAAGAAACTGAAGGAAGACAGCTCACCCTGAGATCACAGGTCATCAAAAGCATATCTAATTGCACATGCATTCAGTTTTCTGCTTCTTAAAATCACTCCTCTTTAGTGTCATATTTCACAGTAGTTCTCAGCAGCAGGACTCTTTGCTTATTAATACATAGCTGATTTTATTCTTAGCACATAAAATCAGTGTAACCAACGTACTTGAGGAGGCATGGAAGTTCGAAAGCTGTACTTCATAGCAGAGAGGCCCACTTGCTTTTGTAATGTGAATCAATGTGGAGAAACGCTTGAAAGTAGTTTTCAAAAAGTAAGCTTTTCACTTATAATGTTTTTCACAATGATATGAAGCAAACACATCAACAGGAGAAGAAGATATGCTACAATTTTAACTTTCTCTGACGAGATCTTCAGGGTAAATGAACTGTCTGTGTGCTTTGCTCCTTAAAGATCATCAGCTCTCCACAGACCTCGGAGCTATGGGGATGGGCATCCTTGGTGTTGGGAAACTTCTCAGAAGCAACCACGGAAGAGCAAAAGTTCTGTGGGAACATGTTCTCTTTTGTGTAGAAAATGAGACCCAAGCTGATGTGCAAAGGACAGGGTTGTGTGCAGTGCTTGCTAGGCAGCTCTTTGAGAAGGTACAGACCCCAGGCTCTTCAAGCCAGTAACAATAGATACGTTTTTTTTTTTTTTTCACTATTTCTACTTAAAATTATATTTCTGATCTTGAACTCAAGGAGCTTCAATTTAAGTAAGCATGTTTACTCGTTCGGCTATATTAAATGATCTGTCCTGCTTGTGAGAGAGTTGAAACATTTCTCTAAGCGTGCACTAGATACTCACATGTCTCCTGTCATTATACAGACAGTCAATGCCTGCAATGTTTTGAATTAGAGATTCAAAAACAACCAAGGACTGTACATGGTCTTCGGTCCTTATCACCGTTTCTCAACAAATGCTAGGAGGCTTAAACCCTCTAGAAATGGAGTCTTTCAGTACAGCAGAGAAATGCTGTGCCATTGTTAGCTGCGTCATGTATTATCTCAGGGGGACACTCTCCCTTTGTGGTGTCTCCACAAGAAACTGACAATGTCTACTTTTCTTATGAGTAGAACGCTCTGCATTGTTCTGGGGTTTATAATTACATGTTTGTGACTTCATCCCCACCAGCCTCGCCCCATGAATACAGACAATGTCTCACAAAAGGGGGGGAGGACTGAGACAGACTGGGTAGGAGAAGAACAAGGCTGATGTGCTCAGTGACCATCTCCAAGCAAAACTCTGGGGCAACTATTAGGGGAACTCGTCTCTCCATGATCCTGGGGTGGCCTATGGTCTAAAACACTGGCCTTCTGTTTCATGGGCTATGACGCATCCTTGGGAAGAAGAAATACTCAGCCTATGGGTTGACATTTTATTTATATCACATCTCTTGTTGAATCGTTCTGAAGAACCCGAGGTGGCCGTGGCATTCCTTCTCTTTATTCACTTGGTTACAGTTTAAAATTTGAATAGCTGTTTATGCTGGAAGGCTGAACACCCAATCAGCACTCTTTGAATTGAAGCTGTATTGTTCACTCATGGAAATGCCTGTTTCATCTGTCAGCTCTCTTTTATGGCGAGCCTAATAATTTATGCTTGCTAAAGATGTTTTCTGACCTGTGATTCCATTGCCAGTTAGGAAAGGGCTTTGGCAGCATTCACACTTCCTTTCGTAATAGGGGGCCAGTAAGGTACAATTTAGTGAAATTACTGCTCCAGTGCACTAATGGTGCCCAGACCCAGACTAGGGAGGGCAGAGGGGTAAGGGTGAGGGACCCCATCCTTTAAAGAGGACCACTAAGACTCCAAAGAATGGTATCCTGGGAAGGGGCCTCTTTAGGAGTTACATCCTTCCCTGGAGGTCTGCATGAACTGGATGGTTGAGTTAACACACCTGCCTGATGCTACAAGAGTCTTACATTGTATCCAGCTATCACAAATGTATCCCATATTCTTCTTATGTATCTTACATTTTAAAGAAGTGACCACTATTCTATTATGGTGACTAATACAAAACAGACAGTAGTAAAAAATCTTCTGCAACCTTTGAAAACGGCATTCATACACTCTTGCACCACATGTTTGTCATTGTATTGTTATTGAAGACACAGCGTATGAAATGAAAGTCCTTTAAATGGGCCACACTGTGTTATAATTGTAAGTGGTTCAGGTCTTTAATTTGCAAGTTATTGGCAGACTCATCCTGAAGAGGTTGTTTTTTTTTCCCTAAATGGAAATGGAGTTATTCTCCAGGTGAAATATATTTTTTTCCTTTTCTTTCATGAAACTTCGCTTTTGTTTCTCAAGCAGCCTCTATCCCGTCCCCCATAAAAGTCATTTGTGCACCTGGCTTAAAGGGTACTGCTGTGCAGTCTCTTGAGGCTGGTGAGTTAATCTTTTTCATTTTGTGATCATGCCACATTGTCTTAGCGTTATTCTTTGGAAATGACATAATGAATATTGGTGAACTGGTTTCAAGACTTTTTAAAAATATGCATCATAATCTGAGATAGAGTGACTCTCTAGTTCTTCTAATTCATTTGAGAAGCATGTATGAATATGCCATGACAATGAGGAGTGTCCTCAAACTGCAGATGCCACATATCACATGGATTAATAAAATGAGCAAATAAAAACCTATAGGTAAATTCTTCAAAAAGGAATTTCTAAGAGGTGCTGGATAGTTTTGTAAAAATTGGTCTTTATTTGAATAAAACACTTTAGAAGCTGATTATTAATAGCTTTTGATGTTGGTTATTAATGCCCATAAAATGCTAAAATATTTCTATTGAATCTTAAAGTTGTGGTGTGATACTGAAAGCTCAAATAAAGTCTTCTAACATAATGATGACCAAAAATTTCATAATACTTTGAAGTCCACAGAGGGCTTTTATACTGAGGAAAACCTTAACCATACCTTTCTGTGGGCAGCTTCAACAAAGCCCTTTGCCTTACTTGAGGACACTAAATAAGCAAGGAACAGAGCTAGGGCTGAACAAGAGGTTATGAGAGCCACCCCACATTTACTCCATGCCTTAGCTTTACTTCAAGTTATTGATGATAATTTAGATGAATAAGCAAAATATGGCACTGTTAAGTTTGTAAATTGCAGCTTCCTGAAAACAGCACTTTGTGTGTAGGAGAAATGGTAAAGAAATTGTAAAGAAAAACTTTCTTATCTTTGTTGTTAATAACAGGCTATTAAACAACATGTTTTAGTTTTGCAACAAGAACTTTGTGATATTTATATTATTTATAGTCTGTAAAATAAGAAACATGATGTAGAACACAACAGTGAGCCTTCAAACATACTTAGAAAACAACACAGACCTGCTGCTTTCTGATCCTCTAAGGCCTCTATTCTATTAGCAATAATTTGGCTTTCCTGTAGGAAGCTCAGAATCAGCATACCATCTTCCAAATCCAAGATTTCTTTCTAATACTTATTTATTTTAGATTTTATATGTACCACACACATACAGACACACAGACACACAGACAGACAGACAGACACCACACTCACAGGTACACACACACACACACACACACACACACACACACACACACACAAACACATGTGTATAATATACCCCTTATTCCATGATTATTGTAGGTAGTTTAGTGGGCTCTTTGCATAGAAAATATGTGTTTTTAGTACTTATATAGTGTCATTAACTAGGCAAATTCTTAATAGATATTTAATTTAACTGAGTTGTAGTTTTCAGAAATATATCAAGCACAGCTTTATGAAATGGTTAGTATGTTTATGAATCTTATTGACAATAAGTGAAATTCTCAGCAGATTCAAGAACTATTTAGGTTCTACTCTGGTAGTCCTAGAGTTTAAAATTTAAAATGCAGACATGTTTACAGACATATTTACAGGAATGAAGTATGTTTGGAGGAAAACTTGATGATCTTTCATTTCCCTTCATAGAGCTCATCTTGATGAATTTGCGTGATTGTTGATCTAACTTACTATGACACCCTCATGTCATATTAAGTGAGTGTGGAAACTTAATTTTCTTTCAAGTATTCTGCCAAGTTGTGATCATTACGAAATACTATCATGATTGTTGTTTTCGCTAATCTTACTTTGGTTAACCAACCTCACAGACTTATACTTCAGGCTCCCCAACCCAGCCCCTCTACTTTCCTCTTCTTTCTCTCTCTCTCTCTCTCTCTTTCTCTCTCTCTCTTTCTTTCTTTCTTTTCTTCCTTCCTTTCTATTTTTGTTTTTGTGAGATGAGGATTTTTTTTTACAAAGTTAATGTGTTATAATATGTTAATATGGTTTAACTTGGTGTTAATGACGAGAACTTGGCATTCTTCACTTTTTTTTTAAGGTGGTATCACACTATTACTCCACTAAATTCCTTGGCTATGGTCCCAGGGAGTCCCACCTAAACTGGTGACAGAGATAGATCAGAAGTAGGTGTCAAGGAACAGCTTGTGGATAGCTTCAGATTAGAAAGTGAAAGTGCTAAGGGCTCTTGCTTCCTGTCCCCACCTTTTGTTTCCTTCCTCTCACCTTTTTAGTCTCCTGGAGAGATGTAAGCACCAAAGCTACTAATAAAACAATTTGGCTCTCTGTAGCAGATGGGGGCTTCCATCTGGTGTAAACATGTAGAGGGATGCCCTTGGTGTTAGTTAGTGGAGAATGTGGGAGGCAGGAATGAACTCCTCTCCATCAGTAGTGTGACCTGTGATGAGTTTATTAATCATTACAGCTTTATAGCAGCCATGCAGGTTCTCAAACGTCGGCATGACATTGCAATAGATGGTAGATGCTTATGAATTGCAAACCTTCCCAGAAAAGTAGTTACTGCTATAAGTGTGCATTGTATAAGAACTTACACTAAATATAAATAAATTTTACAATTGCAATCTTCATAAAATGAACCTACAGTCCAGTATCAAGCATATAGTAGGTGATAATTATCAGATGAATGTATAAAATACAGCTAAGATACATACAATTGTGTCTGGCTGAACTGATCAATAATGTCAAGGGTATCTGCTGTATGTTTCTCTGTTTATGTACAATAGAATATATGGTAGGGACAGGGGTAAGATGAGTGTAACATTTTCAATATTGATAGTAATATTTTTTTGCTTATATTTAATAACAACTTTTCCCTTCTCCTACCTGGCATATGTATCAGCTAAGAGGGAGATGTTAAATCTGGGATACTTTTCTGTGAGGTTTCTATAGTCTGAAAGGCTCAGAAAAAAGAAGTTTTATGTGAGGTGCATTCCGAGTTTGAAAAGGCATTTGGTAACTCTTAAACATTAATTTTTATGATTGTGCTATTTCTATTCCTGTTTCTTCAGACTCTGCGGCATGCCATGCTTTCCTGTGGAACTGATATTCATTCTCCCCCAACAGAGTCTTTTAGCTATTCCTCCTTAGTCAGCTATTTGATGAAAAGATTAAAGAATGGTCCTGGATCTGAGACCTATTCTGTAGCCTACATAGATTTACATAAATTCCTTGAAAAGTAAATAAGAGCTACATGAATAAAGTGGTGAGGACATTTGAGACCCAAAGCAGCTACCTACTCAAAGGGAGGAAAGAAGTCAGTCTGTATCATTACAATTAAACTGAGCACCCCAGTTCACTTACTATTTTAGGTGAATTTTAATTGAGTTGTGTCTCATTTTTAGAAATGTTGTCAATCTTCATTTTCTCTGTCTCCCACATACCAACTAAACACACACACACACACACACACACACACACACACACACACAGAGAGAGAGAGAGAGAGAGAGAGAGAGAGAGAGAGAGAGAGAGAGAGAGAGAGAGAGAGAGAGAGAGAGAGAGAGAGAGAGAGAGAGAGAGAGAGAGGGGGAGAGAGAGAGAGAGAGAGAGAGAGAGAGAGAGATCTACACATCAACATATTTGGGAAGAGTACTGTCTGTCCATATACCCCTGCACCAACTTATACACTGACACATAATGCTATAAACATTAAAACATCCGCCTCTAATAGAACACCCATAAGACTGAGGGGAAAGCTCCTTCTTTTAATGCACTTATTTTATAGACACAAAAGCTCAGCTAGTAATCAGTTTTGATAACTTTAGATGTCTGTTTCCCTGATGTGATGACTAGACTGGGGCAATAACAATACTTCATTATGCTATTCAGAGTGTAGGCAGGATTCAGTTGGAGCTAGACTGAAAACCTGGCCCACAGCTGAAAGCAGAGGTGATGCATTAACCCAAAGCAACACCTTCTCCCCCACTGTTCCTCTTAGCATTCAGCCACTAATAATGGATATCATTTTTCTTCATAAAACTCGTAGTACTTGAATCAAGCACATGACAGTTAAGGTTTGTTTAGTCGTTCAAGCAGGTGATTACAGAATTGAACTTCTCAAGTGAGAAGCCAATGGAATACAAACAGTTAAGAACACGTTTGAAGGGGGAAAAATTGTCCAGCCCCATCTGTCAAACTGTGCGTATGACATCATCAGATATGCTGCACTTGTTTGCAGCTATTCAGGCCGGCCCGCCCCGCAGTCTATGCTTTGTGTTCCAGTTTCCTTTACAGGGCCAGCGGGCTGGAAAATTACCACATGCTGTCACAGTTAGCTCAGCCAGGTCTTGTTATCATTGTTTCCAAGGAATCCATTCATTCCGTTATTTTACATATTGGGCAGACGTCCTGCCACTGAGGCTTGGGCTGCAGTAACTTGAAGGGCCAAACGTTAATGGGCCTCTATTGTTGGTAGAATGGCAGTGCAATACGTGGGAAAAAATACCCAGACAGCTCCCTGACACTGGTGTAGGACCTCTAGACTTAGGGGGTAGCCTGTGAAGATCTTTTATGTAAACAAGCCTTCAATAAACAATGAATATCTCCTGTGTCAATATTCATAACCCATCAATAAAAAAATATAAATCTTCCACTAGAAAGAGCCCAAATGTATTATGGATGATGGAGCCTTTCCTCGAGATAATCTATAGAATCTAGGCAAGCCTTCTTCTAAACACAGCTAATTTATGAAGGGAGGGAAGCATGGCTGACGCTTTGAGGGAAGAAAGGCGTTTGGTTTGGACTGGCTGTGTTCTCATAGCAGTAGATAATACAGTTCAAGTTTTGTGGCTTCTACTACTATCAGACTGGAATAAAGACAAGGGTGTTGGTGACTCATTATATCTTCCTGTGTGGGCAATTTAAAGAAAGTTAATGAAAACATTAGAAAAATTACACAGGCTAGAGCTTAACTTAAGGATGGATTATGTTGTCTGTGGTAATTAAATCACAGGTAAGAATAAAGGTCATAGCAATGAAGAACAATAGTGACACACTAATGGGGAAGTCTACTTTGTAGGAAAGATTCAGTCAGGCTGCTGTTCTCCATGCTGTTTCACTTTACTTATGGGAAACACTGACTTTATTCCCTCAACATAAACCTAATCTTTTTATGACACAGTGTTCTCATAAATGGTCTAATTTTTCTTGGGACAAGAAAAGAGGTACAAGTTAGAACCATCAAGGTTCAAGGTGGGACAGCAAATGACTGATTAAGTCCGTGGGCACTGAAATCAACTTGCATCATTTTAAATAATCTAATGATTAGTTCATCTGCTACCTTTGCAAAATTACTATAGTGACTCTGCAGAGATACAAATGGTCGTGTGGATATTTACATTAATTTTTTTCCCATGAAAATCATTTAAGGAATTAAAACACGGGCTTGAGACCTGTGGACTTACAGCATCAAATGAGAGAGGTGGCGGTGGACTGCCTCTGAGAAACTTGTACCATACTCAAGTTAAAAAAAAGTTGCTCTGTCCCAAAGCCAAGCCTATTAGTTTATTTTTTATAAAATGTATTCTAGTTCAATAAATACCATTTTTATGTCTGGCAGCTAATATTAAATGGTTTCCTTTTTATCTGATATGAAGGGCTAATTAAGATAAAATTATATATATGTAAAATTAATAGATGTCAGAACTAGATTGCCTAAGCCAAGGCCTGCAAGCAATTATCATCTTGTAAGCTGCTGATAATATTATCTTTGGAGTAAAAAATTGTATAAAATGTTATATTAAGGTACATATCAAAATGTTACGATCCTGTCTTAAATGTAATATTTTAAGAAAGCATACAGAACTTTAAAATCATCATTTTTAAGAGGGTAACATTTTTTTAATTGATGTTTGATTCCTTCATCTCTCAACGTGATTGTTCTGTCAAGGTTCTATAAGATGACACATTTCTGAAGAAGAAATCTACCTGACTTCAAAAGTACACTTGGCGCAGCACCACTTCTCATAAGTCAAGAACACTTATATCCCCAAACTGGAAATGACCTTTCGGCTGAATGCACAGTATTTAATAAATTAGCTTACTGAATAACATATTAGCACATTAGAAATACTTTAAGTTAAAAAGCAATTTTGTAGGAACCTTAAACTTACACAAGCTCTACATTTACCCCCAAGGTCTGTGTCAAGCACGTTGATTAGAGGAAATTCAAAGCAAAACAATGTCTGCCTTCCAGTTCTTTAAAACACACATTAAAAGCAACTTTGACTTGAGAACAGTCTATGAAGAGAAATGATACCTGAACGACTACAGCTACCTGTCTCAATGCTGCTAGTACTCATAGTATTGAGTGATTCGCAAGTATTGTGGTACTTACCTTTTAGTACACAGTCCAGCAGCAGTGTTCTCAAGCTCAATTTACCTTTTTTTGTAACCACCTTGTTTCTATAAAGAAAATACTTTGAAAAAATTACACCAAAACATCTTAAACTTTTGTTCAGCTGGGCCTTCATTTCTCATTAGAAACTTCTTATAATTTAACTATTTTCTTTCATTTTATATTAGAATCAAATAATTTAAGAATTTGAGTTGCCTAACAAGATATGACCATGCAATCATTGCAGCAATTTTCATACCATATTAGTGAAAACAAATTCTAATATAATAGGATGCTAACATGAAAACTCCTAATAGAACATGACAAAAGTTTTCATATTTTATTTAGGCATTGTGGTTTTTCTTCTCCACTTGAGCATTTTCCACATCAGTTTATGGGGAAGTTGCATGACTTTTCATGCTTTTGAATATCAATTAAATGATATTGTGATACAATATCAATGCAAAAGTCTGTGCATTGATTGGCTGTTGGGCCAATATATTTTTCTGGGTCATCAAATTTTTATTTGAATGATAATGCTTTCATTAGTTTTGTTATATATTTCAATTTAGTTTAGAAACTAAGTTGTTTGCCAAAAGAAAATAAGAGACTCTTTGTAGTTGAGGATGAAGGTGCAATGAGTTGAAAAAATAATACAATTATCTTAGTAATTTACTGCATTTCTCCTACTCCAAGATCCAGCTAATTGAGGTAAAGGTGAGCTTTGCCTTGAGTTAATGCAGGCAATTGCTTTTACTCTATGCACAGATTCTCTTTCCTTACATGGAGTGCGTTGATCCAAATATTCTTTTCATTTAATCCAGTTTATTTGTACAGAGTTGATTGTCATATTCACCAAGAAAACAAGCTAGAAGGAAATACTCAAATGCCTCATCCTGATAATCTACTAATAGAAATGAAGACTGACTGACAAAAGGTCCTTTTGGACCCACCTCATGCATTCCAAGACTTGTGTTGAGATTAAATGCAACATCTTTCCAAGCAAGAAAATATCTGTCTTAATGACAAAATGCTTTCATCTTTTCAAAACTTCTTTGTGCATTAACAGTATCAATAGTACTTAATAGCTAAAAAAAAAAAAAGGTGAATTAGCTTTATGGTGCCTGGCAGAAGAAAGACATAATCCACCAATTTTCCTATGTATGTACAGTGACCTATGAAATCAAACAGGACATAATTTGGACACCTAAACACTTGGATTTCTTGCTTAACAGATCATTATACAGTGGACATATAGCTTATACACTCTCATGAGATTCATACAAGTCAACATCACCCTTGGGAAGTCCTGTTTTGAACATATATTTACTTTCCTTACCTGTAAAAAATCCAACATAAACTGTTTGTCTTTCAGACTGCTATTAATTCAGGTAAGGATAAGATGAAGACAGTGGCTTGTGTTCAGTTGTCATACATTTAAAACACTCAATCATTTAGTAGTGAGATGTTCATATTGTGAGTGGCAGGTGGTAACTGAGACTTCATATTTTGTGGATCATTTTACTTCAGGATGTTTTATCAATAAAAAGAATGGCAGGCAGAATTTTTTAATTCTAATTTTCTCTCTAACTCCCTTTTCCCCACTAATTCTCCTTTTTCTTCCCCTTTGCTAGTTTGGATGAACATCCAACAATAAGTATACATACCTGAAACTGTTTCCACTTTTTGTTTGACTAGTTTTCTGCCTTCTCCCAAAACAGGCTCCCTGAACATAAGGAGCAGACTTATTTACTCAGTGATGTATTCTGGGTAAATGGCTCAGTGTCTGGTTTGAGGAAATACTTATTTACTGAATGAATGAACCACCCAACCAGTTTTATGCTATCAGATTTTAATGTATTTCATAAAAAAGCAGACAGTAAAGGTAATCCCCTAGGGGTCCAAGCATTGGGGAAGTCATGAAACCACTGATAATGGGGTTATAGGAACATCATGCTCCAAAACCACATTGAGAACACAGACTGAGAGATTATTTTGCCAGATTCTTTACATGGTAAGTTTTATGACCTATCATGAAACTAGCAATTATCAGAGTGGTAATAGAACCAAATAGGAACCTCTCTTGTGGCAATGATATATAGTATTCTTAACTTACTTCCATATAGATTATCCTGTGACTGCATAAAACAATTTGTAGGTACTTTTATTATAGGTGTACCTTATCCAGCTGTGTAAGTATTTATCTGGAGGGGGAAGACTACTATAAAACCAGAGTTCTGTACTCAGAACCCAAGAGTCTGTTGGTATATGCTTCTTATCTCAGCCCTAGAGAGACAGAGACCTGTGGCTCTTCTAGGCCCACTGGCTAGACAGTCTAGTCTACTTGATGAGTTCCAGGTCAGTCAGATACTCTGTCTCAAATGGAAAAGGTGAACAGAGTCTGTAGAATTATGTTGCTGTGTTCCATGAGATATATTACTGTTTGTGAAGGGAAAGATGTTGCTTTTTCCAGGGATAAAGAAATCAAACAAATTACATCATTCTCTTTAAATACCTCCACATATGCTTTTACATTACAAAAGTCTTAGCAAATCAATTGGTCCATTATAATCAAATGCTAGCATCTGTCAGAATGGGATTAAGAACTAAGTTCTGTCCTATTCTTCCATAGCCTGTAACATTCACCCCTTATCCCCAGGCATCAGCATTTCTTGGAGATGGTTCACATATGGCCAGACAAATGAAGGCACTTCAAGATCCTTTTAAAGACACTCATGTCCAGTAGGATCCTTAGAAAGAAGACCACCTGAGTTCTGTCATCCTTTGTAGGTACTAGTTGACTTCTTTTATCTTTTATTGTAAAGCTCATTTGTTAAAGATGCTGAGGGTTGATCTCAAGGTCTTATTGCATATGTTCTGCAAATGCTTTGTCACAGAACTATACCCAGGCCTAGAGAATGGTTCTGAAGTATCTAACCTGATGTCATAAAAAGTTAGGTTCTGTAATGGTCTGAATATTTAAAATGCTATATTTCACAATTATTCAAAGCATCATTAAGGCTGTTACTTGGAAAAGAATGCATCCTGAAGACAATTCTTCACAATGATGCAAAATATTCTTTTTGTTTACCTTTGTAGTTATGTAATTATGTTCTGCCTTGTATTTTCATGCATAATGCCTTAAATACAGGGTAGAATCAGTAGACATATCTGGTAATAACACAAGGACTTCCATGATTTGCTGTTTCACTTGTGATTAAAAATTTTGAAAGAGTTTTAATTCCAAAAAGAACTTGTAGGCCTTATGAGTGATGACATTTGCTTCCAGAGGACAGTTCATTACTGTCTACAAGCAGAGGCTACCTACAAAATGGTAGAGAATATTTGCAAACTATACATCAGCTGTGTGGTTCCTCAATAGCAATAGATAAGTAAGGAATAAATTGAGCAAACAATCTTTATAGGAAAATTTCCAAAGAAGACATTATGAATGGCTGTCAGATATATGAATTCTCAGCCTCACTAATGATTAAAGAAATGCAAATTAAAATTGAAGTGAGGTGTCACTCACTTGTTCTAGATAGAGCAGCCGGAATAACCAGAGGCAGAGAGTGACAAGGG
Source organism: Cricetiscus sungorus (assembly GCA_030556225.1). Lineage (NCBI taxonomy): Eukaryota > Metazoa > Chordata > Mammalia > Rodentia > Cricetidae > Cricetiscus > Cricetiscus sungorus. The sequence goes on from JANBXA010000398.1 coordinate 45,863,478, forward strand.
CTGGGGAGAACACAAAGGAAAGAAAATAGGGAGGTATGCAGTGTTGTCTGGAGTAGAAACAAGTACAACCACTGTGCAAATAGCATAGTGGCCTCAAGAAATAGAAAATAGGAGCAATCAAGTGATGTAGCCACCCTGCTACTGGGTAATTCATTTAATGGAGATTAAATTAGTATGTCAAAACAACACTTGAGCTTCACTTCTATTTATCTTGATGGGATTTATAAGAATGGCTTATAGGATATGGTCTGACCAACTGACTATGGCAACAATGACTGTCTTCCAACAGAAATTCCAAGAATGCAGTCATTGTTTGGTCCAGAAGACTGGATATCTCAAATAGTCTTCACTGTACACTAGAATCTGAAGAAGTAGATGAGAGAATGAATTGCACAGTGAGAGTGAGGGCAAGTAAGTAGAGTGGGCCTTCCTTTTCCCATGTCCTTTATGTAAGCTGCCATAGAAGGTCTGGCCCAGATTTAAGGTGAATCTTCCCACCTCAAATAGTTTGATTTCTTGTTTGATCCAATCAAGAAAATTCTTCACAGGTATATCCAGCTGCTTGGGTCATAGGTAATTTCAGATGTAGTCAAGTTGACGACTAAGAATAGCCATTACAACTGGCATGACTCCCTTGTCGTTTTCTCTATGAATTAACCATAAAACAAGGTTTTAATCCCAGTGCTCTGTTTTTTCAATAGGGCCACTAATTGCCCCCTGAGAATATCCTTAGAGTTATTGGCACCCATCCTTCAATACACCCTCATTCACTTACTTTGCCAGCCGGCCTCCGAGGGTGATCTCTTAGGTAACCCGTTCTTTCTGATCTTGGTGAGACCTCCACTTGTAGCGCCCTTGCTACAATCTGTTCCATTAATCGGGCAAAGGCCTAGAGATTGAAATAAGAGACAAGGCAGTGGGTCGTTTGTTCAACATCAATGTCCGAATGCTATTTATTGAAGGGTAGGGGTGGGCTTATATACTGACTCACACAGCACAGGAGAAAACAACAGGGTTTCCAGGCTTAGCTCCTCCCCAGCAGATATGTGTTAGCAAAGCAGGAAGAGTACCGACATCTCTGGGGCAAGAAAACAGGAAGAGTACCAATAATAACTCCGGGGCAAGATATTCCAGCCAATAGCTTCAGGCTTACTCATGTACCTTGAGGGTCCATGCAGGGCCCTATATGTTACACTTCATTTTATGTTAAGTAGAAACTACTTCATCATTGTGGCTATGGTTTCTGCTTGTCTGCTTTTATGTTTTTTTTTCTTTTTTTTCTCTTTGCAAAGTGGAGGCTTATGTTCTTGAAATGTAACCCTAATTTTCCAAGCTGAATATGCTTTCTTAGCTTCACTTTTTTAGCTTTATGTTTGAATTTCCTCTGCATGGAGCCCCATAAGCTCTCACTGCAGTGTAAAGGATAATTTGACATCACTGAGAATGTCATCAGCATGCAGCTTTCTCTGGTCTGCCTCTAGATCTTTGAAATGTCAGATGCATAGAACACAATGCTGCTTTTTCCACTTCCTCATGATTTCCTATTCTTCAGCAAGCTCTTAGACCTTATGTAAACTCAGTTTGCAATTCACAGTCACTTTCTATGGGACACTGAAACATTTGAGCAAATACCACTCTTGTGGATAGTTATTACTTGGTGTCAGTCTTAGAGTGGTTCCTCTTCTATGAAGAGAAATATATTCTCAAGTTTCTACATACATTTTGATTTGCCATTGCCTTTTCTTCTGGCAGTAAAGATAATAGCAGGGAATGTACTCGTTTGATCTTAAAACTTTTTCTAGACATATTCATCTGTATTATTTAATTTCTTCCACGGGAATAGCCAAGGTAGTTGAATATTATGCTTTCCCCATTTTGCAGGTTCATTTACTCTACAGTTATGAAACTCCTTTATAAGACATGTTCCAAGATACATTTCAAATGATTTTAGTTACGGTGATGCTAACTGTTACAATGAACAAATCGCCAAATTGAATTACTTAGCAAAGCAAAAATTTTATTCTTTTTTACATAATACTATGATGCAGGTACTCCAAGTGGGTGGCATGCTGCTGCTGGTGTTGGTGCAGACCAGTTGACTTGCTACTTTTACAGGACTTCAGGAAGTTAGAGGCTTTGAGTTTTCAGCGTGAGGCTTCAGAGATTACCTGTGTGAACATGGTGAAAGAGAGATGCGAGGACTAGACACAGTTGTCTACACGAGAAAACTCCTATGGCGAAATTGGGGTAAAAAATTCTCCTTATTTCATGCAGAGATTTGGAGTGCCAATTTTGGATAATGTGGTAGAACAGCTTTGGAACTCTCAATCCTAATCCCCCCTTTTAAATCTAAATTTGAAATAATCTTGTTTTACATGTCAATCCCAGTTTCCTCCCTCTCCTACTCCTCTGCATCCCCAACCCTCATCCCATGCTCTTTTTGCTACCCAGGGAGGGTGAGGCCTTCCATGGAGGATCTTCAAAGTCTGTCTTATCATTTGGAGTAGGGCCTAGGCCCTCCTCCATGTGTCTAGGGGGAGAGAGTATCCCTCTATGTGGAATGGGCTCCCCATTCATATACTAGGGATAAATACTGATCTACTATTAGAGGCCCCATAAATTTCCCAAGACTCCTATCAGTCTGGGATCCATGAGCTCCCCCTTCTTCAGGGAAGCTGTTTCTGTGGATTCATCCAGCCTGGTCTTGAAATTTTTGTTCATCACTACTCCCTTGTGTAAATGTACTATATATATATTTTTAATCATTCTTCAGTTGTGGGGCATCTAGGTTGCTTCTAGGTTCTAGCTATTACAAAAAGCACTGCTATGAATATAGTTGAACAGATGTCCTTGTTGCATGAATGTCCATCTCTTGGGTATATGCATAAGAGTTGAATTGCTGGATCTTGTGGTAGATTGATTCCCATTTTTCTTAGGAACTGCCATATGATTTCCAAAGTGGCTGTACAAATTTGTACTCCCACAAGCAGTGGAGGAATGTTCCCCTTTCTCCACATCCTCTAAAGTACAAACTGTCTTCAGTGTTTGTGATTTTAGCCATTCTGGCAGGAGTAAGATGGTATCTCAGAGATGTTTTGATTTGCCTTTCCCTGATGACTACATATGTTGAGCATTTTCTTAAGTGTCTTTCAGTCATTTTAGATTACTCCATTGAGAACTCTCTATTTCTCTACTCCACTTTTTAATTGGATTATTTGGCATTTTTGTAACTAGCTTCTTGAGTTCTTTGTATATTTTGGAAATCAGCCCTCTGTCAAATGTGGGTTGGTGAATATCTTTTCCCATTCTGTGGGATGCCATTTCATCTTGTTGACAGTTTCCTTTGCCTTACAGAAGCTTCTCAGTTTGAGGATGACCCATTTATTAATTGTCGATCTCAGTGTATGTGCTACTGATGTTATGTTCATGAAACAGTCTTCTGTACCAATTCGTTCAAGGGTACCTCTCACTTTCTCGTCTAAGAGATTCCATGTGGCTGGATTTATGTTGAGGTTTTTGGTCATTTGAACTTAAGTTTTTTACATGGTTGCAGATAGGTATGGATCTATCCCCAGTCTTCTACACACTAGAATCCAGTTATGTCAGCACCATTTGGTGAAGATGTTTTGTCTTTTCTGTTGTATAAATTTAGCTTCTTTGTTAAAATCAGGTGTCTGTAGGTGTGTGGGATAATTTCAGGGTTTTCAACTGCATTCCATTGGTCTACCTGTCTATTTTTGTGCCAATACCAAGTTGTTTTCATAACTATAGCACTATAATAGAGTTTAAAGTCAGGGATGGTGATGCTCCCGGAAGTTCCTTTATCATACATGGTTGTTTTGGCCATCCTGGGTTTTTTGTTTTTCCATATAAAGTTGAGTATTGTTCTTCCAAGGTTTGTGAAGAATTGTGCTGGTATTTTGATGGGGATTGTGCATTTGAATCTGTAGATTGCTTTTGACGAGTTTGCCATATTACTGTGTTGATCCTACCTATCCAAAAGCATGGGAGATCTTCCTATTTTCTGGTATCTTCTTTAATTTCTTTCTTTAAAGACTCAAAGTTCTTATTATATAAGTCTTTCACTTGTTTGGTAAGCATTATCCCAAAATATTTTATGTTGTTTGTGGCTATTATAAAGGGCGGTGTTTCTCTGATTTCTTTCTTGGCCCCTTTATTGTCAGTATATATTCAGGCTACTGATTTTTTGAGTTAGTCTTGTATCCTGCTACTTTGCTGAAGGTGTTTATCAGCTGTAGGAGTTTCCTAGTAGACTTTTTCAGGTCACTTATGTAAACTATCATATCATCTGCAAATAGTGAATGTGTGACTTCTTTCTTTCCAATTTGTATCCTCTTGATCTTCTTTTGTTATCTTATTGCTCTGTCTAGTACTTCAAGTACAATATTGAAGAGATATCAAGAGAGTGGGAAGACTTGTCTTGTTCCTGATTTTAGAGGAATCACATTGAGTTTCTCTCCATTTAGTTTGATGCTGGCTGTTGGTTTGCTGTAAATTGCTTTTATTATGTTTAGGTATGTTCCTGTTATCCCTGGTCTCTCCACGATCTTTATTATGAAGGGGCGTTCAATTTTGTTGAAGGCTTTTTCAGCATCTAGTTTGATGATCATATGTTTTTTCTTTTTCATTTTGTTTATGGTAAATTACATTGATAAATTTTCTTATGTTGAACCATCCTTGTATCCCTGGGATGAAGCCTACTTGATCATGGTGGATGATTTCTCTAATGTGTACTTGAATTCTATTTGCCTGTATTTTATTGAGTATTTTGCATCAAAGTTCATGAGGGATATTTGTCTGTAGTTCTCTTTCATAGCTATTTCTCTACTCCACTTTTTAATTGGATTATTTGGCATTTTTGTAACTAGCTTCTTGAGTTCTTTGTATATTTTGGAAATCAGCCCTCTGTCAAATGTGGGTTGGTGAATATCTTTTCCCATTCTGTGGGATGCCATTTCATCTTGTTGACAGTTTCCTTTGCCTTACAGAAGGAAGCCTTAAAAAAAAAAAAGGGTTTGGCAATGACCCTTCTGCTTGTATTGTGTGGAACACTTTGAGGAGTATTGATATTAGATGTTCTTTGAATTTCTGGTAGAATTCGGCACTAAAACCATCTGGCTCTAGCTTTTTCTGGTTGGGAGATTTTTGTTGACTGCTTCAATTTCATTAGGGGTTATAGGTGTATTTAAATTGCTTATGTGTTCTTGATTTAATTTTGGTAAGTGATATCTATCCATTTCCAATTTTTTGTGAAGTATAGGTTTTCAAATTATGACTTGAAGATTCTCTGAATTTCCTCAGTATTTGTTCTTATGTCCCTCTTTTCATTTCTTATTTTAATAATTTGCATATTCTGTCTCTGCCTTTTGGTTAGTTTGCATAAAAGTTTGTCTTTCTTGTTGATTTTCTCAAAGATCCAACTCTCTTTTCCATTGATTCTTTTTATTGATCTCCTATTTTCTACTCTATTGATTTCAGTTCTCAATTGGATTGTTTCCTGCTGTCTACTACTCCAGGGTGATTTTAACTCTTTTTGTTCTGGAGATTTCAGTTGTGCTGTTAATTCTCTGGTGTGACTATTCTCCAGTTTTTTCATGTGGGCACTTAGTACTATGAACTTTCCTCTTAGCACTGCTTTCAAAGCATCACACAAGTTTGGGTATGTTGTGTCTTTATTCTCATTGAATTCTACGAAGTCTTTAATTTCTTTATCTCTTCCTTGATGCAGAAATGGTGCAATTGCACATTATTCAATTTTTGTGAGTTTGTAGGGCTTCAGCAATTTGTGTTGTTGTTGAATTCTCACTTTAAAGCATGGTGGTCTGATAAGATACAGGGGGTTATTTCATTTTTTTTTTTGTACCTATTGAGGTTTGCTCTGTTGCTGAGTATGCAGTTGATTTTAGAGAAGGTTCCATGTGGCACTGAAAAAAATATTCTTTTGTGTTTGGATGGAATTTCTTTTCTACAGATGTCTGTTAAATCTAATTGGGTCATAACCTTCGTTAGTTCCTTTGTTTCTTCCTTAAGTTTCTATCTGGTGGTCCTATCTAGTCTTGAGGATGGGGGCTGTTGAATTCTTTCACTATAATGTGTGAGGTTTTATGTGTGATGTGAGCCTTAGTAATGCTTCTTTTATGAATGTGGATGCTTTTGTATTTGGGGCATAGATATTCAGAATTGAGACTTCATTTTGATGGATTTCTCCTGTGATGAGTATGAGATGACCTTCTTCATATCTTTTGATTGATTTTAGTTCAAAGTCTAATTTGATAGATATTAGGATTACTATATCAATTTTTTCCTTGGGTCCATTTGCTTGGAAGAATCATTTACCAACCCTTAACTCTAAGGCAATGTTTGTCTTTGAAGTTGAGGTGTGTTTCTTGTATGCACCAGAAGGATGGATTCTGTCTTTGTATCTATTCTATTAGCTGGTGACTTTTTATAAACCAGTTAAGACCATTAATATTGAAGGATATTAATGACCACTGCTTTTAAATTCTTGTTTGTTTTGTATTTTTGTTGGTGGTGGTATTGTGTGTGGTTTTCCTCCTTTTTTCTTTTGGCTGTTGGTCAAGTGTGATTATCTATTGCTTATGTTTTTGTGGGTGTAGTTAACTTACTTGGGTTGAAGTTTTCTTTCAGAACTTCCTGTAGGTTTGGATTAGGTAAATATATATATATATATATATATATATATATATATATATATATATATTCTGGTTTTGTCATGGAATATCTTGGTTTCTCTATTTATAGTGATTGGAAGCTTTTCTGGTATAGTAGTCTAGGTTGGCATCCATGATCTCTAAGTGTTGATAGAATTTCTATCCAGGACCTTCTGGCCTTCTGATTTTCATGGAGAAGTTAGGTGTAATTCTGATAGGTTTGCCTTTATATGTTACTTGGTCTTTTTTTCCCTTGCTACTAATAATTTTCTTTATTCTGTATGTTTGGTGTTTTTATTATTATGTGGTGAGGGAACTTTTTTTGTGGTTGACTCTATTTTGTGTTCTGTAAGCTGTACTTTCATTGGTGTGTCTTTCTTTAGGTTGGGAAAGTTTTCTTCTGTGATTTTGTTGAATATCTTTCTGTACCTTTGAGATGGGTTTCTTCACCTTCATCTCTACCTATTATTCTTATGTTTGGCCTTTTCATGGTGTCTCATATTTTCTGGATATTTTGTTAGGGATTTGTCAGACTTAAGACTTTCTTTAGTTGATTAATCTATTTCTCCTAGTGTATCTTCAGCTCATGAGATTCTCTCTTCCATCTTCCATCTCTCTTCCATCCATTGGTTATGCAATTTCTGATTGTTTTCTCAGGGTTTCTATTTCAGCATTTCCTCAGACTGTGCTTTTTTTTTTTTGTCTCTATTTCAACTTCCAAACCTTGTACTGTTTGAATTGTTTCTTGCAAATTTTGGGTTTTTCTTTCCATTTCTTTAAAGGATTTTCTTATTTCCTCTTTTAGGGCATCTGTCTTCTTCATGAAGTTGTTTTTAGAATCATTCTCTCCTGCTTCATCTGTGTTGGGATGTTCAGGTCTTGCTAGTGCAGAGTTCCTAGTCTCTGCTGGTGTCATGTTGGTTTTTGTAGCGTGTAAGTTTCCGCCAGCCCGCCAGTCTGGGCCCACAGCCGCACCAGCCCCAAATAACACTCAGAGACTCTGTATTTGATAAAATCCTGTTGGCCAGTACCATTATTGTTTATGGGCTAGCTCTGCCTTAATTATTAACCCATTTCTACTTATCTAAGTATTTCCACGTGGTCTTCTTATCAGGGAGCCACGGCAGGCGTCCTGCTTCTTCCCCGGGCTATATCTCAACCCCCTTCCCACTTCCTCTTTCCTCCTTGTCTCCTAGCCCCGCCTATCTTGCTATCTCATTGGCCACAGAGCTTTATTAACCAGTATGAGAAAGATATATACAGAATAACATCTCCCATCAGGTTTTTCTGTTGTTGAATGTGTTCTTATAATGTCATCTTCTTATTCCTTCTTCCAGTGGGTTCTGGTGGGGTCTCTTCCTCTCCTGGTGGGTACAGGTTCAAGGTTCTCTTCTGGTGGGTGCAAGAAGATTCAATACTCTGATGTGTCTCAGGATGGATGCAGGCAGGTCTGAGATACTTCCTCTCTAGATGGGTTGAGCCAGGACTAGCTCTGTGATGTCAAAAGTCTCTGGATGGGCTGGTCTGCTTGGACTGGTAGACTGTATACAGTCCCTAGGCCTCTGGAGGCTCCCAGTAGGGCACTGGGATGTCTCAATCCTGATTTTTGAAGGATTCATATATTCCCCTTCTTTTAAAATATAGCTAATATGAATTTTACTAAAGGGGATGAGAACATAGCTGTGCAGTGAAAACTGCCCCTTCTAGTTTGGGGCTATACCATGGCTTCTTGACCATGAGCTGCTTGTGGTTGCCTCTGGAATCAACAGACATCAGTTCATGTTTTTGCTTCACTTTATGAACACTCAGTAACTGTGTGGGTGTGGGAAGTCAGACATTCATTTAAATCCTTTATTTATGAATTTTCTGGAGGAATGAAGCCAATGGAATATTTGCATGGATGAGTGGAGAGAGAGTTACAAATGAGATTGGAGAGAGTGTGAGAACAAAAACATAGATATATAACAAAAAGGCAGATAATCCTTTGTTTCTTCACTTCTGAGGAGATTATAACCTGATACCACTTCTGTAAATAAAAAAAAATAACAAAAGTCAAAGACACATTTAGTATCTGATAAACCTGCCATGAAGCAAAGATAAGTTAAATCATCATAAGTTGGACTCTCTCTCTGTCTCTCTCTGCCTCTCTGTCTCTCAGTCTCTCTGTATCTGTCTCTCTCTCTCTCGTGTGTGTGTGTGTGTGTGTGTGTGTGTGTGTGTGTGTGTTGTGTGTGTGGTGAGATTTACTTGAACAGTTAGTGTGGCCTTTTTATGGAGGTTGTAAAGTCCCTCAAGAGGTTTTCTGAGCTGAAGACTGTAGGAAATGACTGTAGCATGGTTCAGTTCAGAATCAAAAATGTCAATGGCATCATCAAGCTGATGTTGAAGGCCTAAAAACCCCAGGGGAGGTTGGTATAAGTTCTGATGTCCAAGAGTTGACAAGAAGGTTGCCTTGCTCCAGCAGGAAGAAGAATCCTCCCCTCTCCACCTGCTTATTTAAACTGTCTTGAGATGATTGTTATATAGATACCCACAGTGAGAGTGGATCTTCCATAGTATACCAAATCACGACAGTATCTTCTGGAAGTACCCTCAGAAACATATCCAGAAACAATGCTCTTTATCTACCATGGTATCCCTCCACCCAGCAAATTCATGCTTAAAATATAGTCTTTGAGAGCACTGACTCTTTTTAGAATTCATGTGCAAGGATCTAAAACAACTAAACACCAAGAAAAGAACCCAATAAAAAATGGCTATGAACTAAACAGAATGTTCTTGAAATATAGGACACAAGTTTCAGGTTTTCTGCTAAGAAACACTTAAACATGTACAAATCTTTAGTCATCAGGGAAATGCAAATTAAAACAACTGTGAGATTTCATTTTATCCCAGTCAGAATGGCCAAGATAAACACAAAACAAAACCAAACAGAAAGCCCAAATGACAGCAGATAGAAACATACTGATTTATTCTATAGGTAGAGAAAGTAAACAGCTCCAATAGAGATAATTTTTAACATAAGAGTTTGGAGACTTTGGTTAAAATTGCAGAGGAAGACCACATCTTAAATAGCTCTAGCAAAAAAATATATTCTGTCATCCAACTAATTCTTAATACAGCAAAAGTAAAACTTCAAAGAATCCTGTGCTTCTTCCACTTCTCCTTTTCTCTGGTAAAAAATAATTATATGGCCAAATAGATTATTTTATTTTATGTTTGTTTTTTATCTTAATTTGAAGGAGAAAATGGTGAATTAATAAAAGTAGGTGTAATGCAAATTGATATGTTCTATGAGATTATCCTAAGCAAAGCTAGGAGTGAACCAATTTTTAAATGGCAATGCCTCAGTATCTCCTTAAAAGCAATTACCTCTCAAGGTAGCTAATGACAAGATTTTATTTTCTAGTTTTGTCTCTTTTCCTTTCAAAGATTACTTGGGAATCTCTTTTGCTGATCAAACAGTTAATATAACATGATGAATTTACTAGCACAATGGCTGATTATACTGCTAATACTTTATAAGATTAAGAAATTACATATAGATTGAAGAATTAGAACTCTCTAAGAAGAGAATGCTTCTGCATGTGCAGAATTATTGCAACTATTCCTCAAATCATATATACTTACTGTTTTATAAAAGTTGCTCTTTGACTACTGAACACATTGAATTCATGTAACAGAAATGGTTTACTTGCTATTTGGAAATGAACTTCATTAATAATTAGGGTGGTTTACGTTTCTAAAGTAATTTCACATAAAGTCTCTCATGTTACTATCTCAGTAACCACGTTGGGAGGAGCACACAGTTTCACCTTTCAGAAATGAAAGAATGATGCCTCAGAGGGGTTCACAGATTTGCTCAAGGTGGCCAAAAGAGTATGTTTTAAAAACAGGAAGATAAAACCTTGTCTCTGAACATCTGCCTTGGTGATTGTCTATGACTGTTAGTCAAGACATGAAAGTGATTAAAATTTAATTCAATTTAGTTACACACACACGTATACATACAGACCTACATACGTGTGTGTGTGTGTGTGTGTGTGTGTGTGTGTGTGTGTGTGTGTAATGGAATGTTCTTTACCCATAAGGCATACAAAAAGGAACAGACAAAATTTCTCAGAAGGAGACGTCAGACTGGTTGGGACAATTAAGACATATAGCTAGATTCCTGTACTGCAATGCAAAAAAGTGAAAAATGGCATATTGAGATAAAATAACATATATATCCAGAGAAGCATTCTCTAGCTGAGAAAAGAACAATAGAGCTACAGTGACAAGAAGGAAGAAGATATAAAAGAACAGGTAGAGAGATGATTGAACAGTAAGGTATAGAGTGGAAAAGGGACAAGTGATAGACACATTATCTATATTCTGTTTCCATGAAATCAAAACCTCTCACTCTGTTAACAGTACCCAACTATGTCTTTGTGTACCCACTTCTCTCGATTTCTCCATCCATGAACATGTGAATTACACAAGGTTGAACTGGGCACTCTGCTCCAAAGGAGAGCAGATAAATAAGATAAATCAGATTTAGTAGTGGTTGAGGTATCTGCATGTATTAATCCTCATCAACAAGTTGAATGGATTCAGAACTATCTAAGATACTGAGACACAACTCTGAATGTATCTAGGAGTAATTTCATGGAGGAAGAAGTGATAGTATGGATGATAGTATCTCATGAGACCCAGGAAGAATAAAAGAATAAAGAAAAAGCCACTTGAGTGCCAGCATTCCCTACTTCTGTTTCCTGGCTGCCTTACCATGAGCTGAGCTGCTTTGCTGAACCATCCTCAACAAGATGGACTGACACTGAAACTGTGAGCAAAGTAAGTCCTTCCTTGTTTAAATTTTGTTTCTGTCAAGTATTTGGTCACAACAAAGATAAAAATGACTAACATGTTTTTATCCAGCATTCCTGGATGAGAATCTGTATTCTCTTTTTGCTGGGACTGCTGGCAGTTGAGTGTAATGAATGGTCTTTGCTGACATCTCTGAGGAAAGCTCCCATAAAGCAACAATTCTCAGTGGGTCGCTTGCATTTCTACACACTTGTAGGCAATGCACTATTGCTTTTCTTCAGTTGACATTTTCAAGTATATTTGAGTTGTGAACAGTCCAGAGAAAAAAACGTAGAGATCCAAAGGAAGACAAAGAAATGTCTTCTATACATGATGAAATATTTGGGTTCTATAAAGTCAGAGGACCTCTACTGTAACATTTCCTCCTACCTGGGTGGGCATCACTATGAATTCACAGCATCACCCCTATTGACTTATGAGTAGATAGACTAAGAATGAGTTAGGAGTCCAATTTTTTTTTTAGCAACCATATAACTTAGGCAGATCTTCTTGTTATCATTCAAGGTGGGTAAACATCTCAGATCATTCCCACTTCAGATCAATAAATCAACATAAAGATTTGTAAGGAAGTTTTTGGCAATTTTTTGACACATGTGTCAAACAATATGTGAAAGAAGAAATCACTATACTTCTTAGTTACATGACTTGGTTCTACAACTACCCACTATAGAATCATGAGGGCTAGGGAGATGGCTCAGCTGGTAAAGTATAAGGACCTGAGTCAGATCATCAGCACCTTTGTAAGAAGCCAGGTGTGGTATACATGCTGTAATATAAACTCTCAGAAGGCAGAGACAGAATGGGAGGGGTGTGTTGACCAGCTGGCCTAGCTGAATATGTGAGTTTTTATGTCTTAGAAGAAACCTTATCAATCATCATCATCACTATGATGTAGTAAATGTATAAGGAAGACACCAGATGTTGATTTCAGCCTCCACATGCACCCCCCACCACCACCTCACAATAATTTTCATGAGTATCTTCCAAGTAAGATAGTGGCCTAGGAGCTACACTGAAGTGAGTGGAGGAAAATTATAGTTAGAGGAAAAGAAGGAGAGAGAAATATCTCATTACATCAAAAGCTATTTCTCCAGTCCTTAGGATTCACTTGATCAGTGCCCCAATTAATGTTCTCTACCTCTGGACATTTACTTTGGTTGTGATCACAACCAAATGCAGTGGCAGGCATAACTGCAGGGACCATAAAACTCCTGCAGTCAACTACAAACCAGACTTAAAGACTTCTAGAAAAACTCCAGAAGGTGCATTTATGGTGAATTGGTTACTTTTCTGTTGCTTCAGTAAGACATCAGGACCATGAAAATTTACAGAAAGATGACTTTATTTTGACATATGGTTTAAGAATGCAAGAGTTCATCGTGCCATGGTGGTAGGAACACCACGAGAGTACATCATTAACCACACACACAAACCAGGGAAAGAATGCAAAATGGGGCAAAGTAATAAATTTCCAAAGTCTCCTCTCAGTGACATACTTCCTCCAACAGGACTGTCCTTCAAAAGGCTCTATTGTGTTCCTGAAGCAGCACAACTTGCTGGGAGCCTTGAGCATTCAAACCTCCACAGAAGTGGGTTTTCTAGTGAAGGAGCCAGATACTCCTATATCCACAACTGTCACCAACACTGCCATAGGAAGCCAGGGAATTGTGAGAATGTTACTGCAACAGCTCAATGTGTGACTGGTCAGTGTGTCAGCTAATATCTTTTCATGAAGCAAAACCAATTAGCTCCACAAGAAAATTCCACACAGAATTGAATCAGGGAATCTATTAAAAAACAGGACTGATAACTGTGTGGAAAGCAATATAAAGAAACAATAATATAAAAGGCCCTAAGGCAACACCATACCTTGCATATATAAGCAGCAACAAGATATAGAACAAGAAAAATAAAAATAAATAAACAAACAAAAAACAAACAAACAAATAGGGACATAAATATAGGCCTGTTGCTGACTGAACTGGGAAAGGCCTCACAGGTGTCAAGAGAATTTGAATTATACTTTAAAAGATCACTTTGCCTCTTGGATTGAGTAACCATAGGTGAACAAGAGTACTGGAAGTACCTGAGTGAGAAATGTGCCTCTACCAGCTTTATTTTACCCCATCCTTCAATGCTTCAAGTTACAAGACAAAGGATTTACTCTACCCTTTATTAATCCTTTAAAGCCAAGTTATCAAGAGACAGGCAGAAAGCCAATTAAGGAAGTAATTTCCAAATTCCCAGCTAAGTGAATTTTTAAGACTAGAAAATTACACTTGAAAATACTGTTCCTATCATATACCTAATAAATTCACATTAGGCTTAAAAAAACAGGACTGGTAAAAATCAACAGTTAGAATAACCTAGGGCAAGTCTAGGGAGACAATACAGAGAATCTATGCATGCAGAAAATAATGGTCAGACTGAAAGCAATATACAGTCAATTTATATTCTATTTTCAGCATGGGTTAACTGTTAGTGAATGTTGATACATACATTACTCAACATGGAAGGGTGGACTATGGATAGAACCTGGTTCCTTTAATACCAGTTTTCCTCTAATAGAGGAAAACATCACCAAAATACTGGAACCCAGGTACTCCTGAACACAGCAGATGGTTCTACTCAATGAACACAGGTTACACAATAGGGAGACCCTAGCACAGAAACACAAGTAATATACAAAGCTTGTCTCCTCCAAAATTGCCATCTCATAATAAAGGTCTCTGATGAAGACAATTCAGATAAATTCTAGACTCAGAAGTCAAAAGAATTGTATAGGTATATTCATATAATTCAAGGAAGACACATATTTTCAATAGCAGGTAAATTAAATATGGAAATAAAGTCATAATATAAAACCAGAATCAAATAAGAGGCAGTGATACTAAAGTAAAGTGAACTCAATCATGCTATTAATGAAAAACACAAAAGGTCAAACGTACTAAAAAGTTCACTGGAAAGCCTCACCAATAAAATGAATCTTACAGAAGATAATATGTTAGTGTTAGAAGACAAGGTAAAGGAACTTGGGAGGCACAGGCAGGCAGATCTCTGTAAGTTTTGTAAGTTCGAGGCCAGCCTGTTTTATAGAGGGAGTTCCAGGACAGGTTCCAAAGCACTACAGAGAAACCCTGCTGTTAAGGTCAATGATAAATTTGAAAAATATTTAAAAGGAACATGCAAGAACTTTGTACTGCCATAGGATACAAATTTATGAATTACGGGCACAGAAGAAGAATTTTATGTGAAAGGGATAAAATATTTTAATAAAACTATAATCGAATATTTCTCAATTCTAGAGAAAGAGAAACATATCCAGATACAAGAGGCACATAGAAGATTAAACATACAGGACGAGAAAATAAATTCTCCACATCATAGTACACTTAAAACAGTTAATCTACAAATGTGGTGTACATTGAAAGCCACAAGAGAAAAGGGAAAAGTCACATATAAAGTCAGGCTCCTCAGAATAATCTCCAATTGAAACTCCAAATGTAAAATCAAAAAAGGTACTGAATGATGTATTTCAAATCCTTATAGAACACAATTGCAAACCCAGCCTAATAGAACCTGTAAAAACTATCTGTTCTAATTAAAAGAGAACAAACTTCCAACTACCCATGAGATCCCAGTGAAAAGGGTAAGAAAACAAATGTTGATGAGGATTTAGAGAAAAGGGAACATTTATTTACTATTGGTAGTTGTGTAAAGCTGTGCAACCACTATGGGAGTCAGCGTGAAGAAGCCTCAAAAGCCAAAAATATAACTGCTATGTGATCCAGCTATATCACTTCTGGTCATATGCCCTAAAGGCTCCATAGTTTATTATAGACACTTCTATACCTCTGTTTATTGTTGTGCTGTTCATAATAGTCAGATAATGGAGCTAGCATACATTATCACATCCATCAACTGGTGAATGAATAATGGAATGTGGCACATATACACAATGGGATTTATTCAGATGTAAAGAAAAGTGGAATAATACAATTTGCAAGAAAATAAATGGAACTGGGAAATATAATGAGACAAGTAACCCAGACCCTAACGACAGCAACATATGTTCCCACTCATATGCAGATCCTCATTATGAATTCCTATTGTGTTGAACATGGAGCGCATGTAGAGGTCAAAAAGATCAAATGGGGGCATTGCGAAAAGGGGAAAAGAAAGACATTAAGAGAGGGAGCATAGTAGAGCACAGGAACATTAGGGCAGAAAGGGGAAAATGGGGTGGGAAAATTTAAGTATGAAGGGTAAAATGAGGATAGGATAGAGAAGGGAATGAGAGGAGGGAAAATATCATCACTTAGTATGTATGAAAAGGCGATATGAAAATTTACTATTTTACAAGATTATTGAAAATACAATTTAAGAGAGGAACTATATGTTGGTCCTCCCAGAATCTATAGGTTATGAGACAAATGTTAGGTGTTAGATGTAGGATATCTTCTGATAAGGTATTGGTCAGAGATTTCCCCAAAACAATGCAAGCTATTGCCATTGCTCTTAATTACCCACCAGAACTTGATGTTGGACCCTGTTGCTGAAGGTGCTGCACATATTGGGTCACAAGATGTGGAAGAGTCGACCTCCCTGCTTGTTAGCTTTCCCAATGCCAGGAAATCATTAACAATTTTACCTAGCTGTGAATTTCCCAGGCAAAATGTAGACACTGGTGCAATAGTGGTATGAATATTACTGGGGTAACCAGCTGCTCTCTGATTGGCTTTAAGCCCTCTTCCAAAGGAGGAAATGCATGGCTGGTACTACATTAAACCTCTTCAAGAGTTGGTAGCTGAAAAGGGGAAATGTATTATCATTTTACTAAATGTGGGCAAATTTCTTTTAGAATACTTATTTGTATATCCACAGGTAAGTTTCACTGAGCCTTCATAACTCTGACAGTGACAAGTAATTAATACAGCAACTTCGAACTCTTCAGAATGACAATAATAAGCGACAGTGGAGGGCTCAGCCCTAAACAGATCATTGCTATCACCCTCTCAACATTTCAAGGAGCTTTGGAAAAAAGTGAGTAGAAAGAATAGAAGACCTGAGAGATGTGAATATATTATACAAATACATCTTCTGGATATGACATTACTGTTGCAATTGTGAAGTCACTGCAGATGTGTATCTTACACATGACCTGCACAAGACTGGGCCCATCATAGAATGTGGAAGAGTTATAAAATGCTACTCCTCCCTGAGGGAGTACTGACAGTCTATGGTGATTTGGGGAATGGGCACCATTCTCTTTAGTGGGATAGCCACTGATAAGTTGCCTTTGCCTTAGGAAATAACCTCCTGCCCATGCTTATATAAGCCCTAATTAAACCAAGTGGGTCACATGTAAAGACATGAAAGTCAAAGGGAGACTTGTCAATAAGAAGGTTTTAAGTGAGAGAAGAGGCGATGACATAGAGTATAATAGGGGGTGAAACAACTAAAACTCATTGAATACTTGTGTGAAACTGTCAAAGAATACAAAATAGATGTAAAAAAAACTTGATTAATCACAATGCATGAAATAAGCTAGTGATTTTATTTAAGCTGTAAATATAAGATGCAGGAATAGGATAACTGAAAGTTTGAATTAAATATGTTTCAAGAAGGACTGTGAATCTGAGTGAAATTTTTTTCACATATTCAAACCATGAAAAATCCATTGAATTTTATGCAATTCATTTTGAAATCTTTCATTTATTTTTAATACTTTAAACAAACCATTTCTTTATTTATTACATTGCTTGCATGTGTACAAGCTGTGTTTGCAGGGCCCTGTACCGCAAACACGTGTTTGGACATTAGATGGAGATTTGACGAGTCATTTTCCTCCTTTTGCCTTTACATGGATCTGGGTTACAATGTTGCTTGCTAGGCTGAGGCCCTTGTAGGCTCCTCAGTATTTCATTTTAGTGCTCAAATGGCAAAAAAATAAATGTAGGACTTTCAGTGGCTAAGAAGTCAAGAAACAGAATTTTAGTGAGATAATTAAGTCAAGTGACTCACTTGACGTTCTATCACATTCTGCAAGAAAACTGGCTGATGTGGTTGTCATTACGTGCTCTATGACTCGTTTTTTTGGCATGTTGTATTTAAAAACATCACATCACTATAACAGATGAAAAAACAAGTATGGTAATTGTATAAAGAACATTGTTTTTTATCACATACCCTGCAAATCATGACAATCTATAAACACAAGTGTTGTATTTAGGAGCACTAAATTTATAAATTTATAATTTTCCGTATGATTTTACTAGAATACTGCATAACATTCAAATTTTAAAAGTATTATAAATTTTATATAAACTAGAATAACTAATTCTGCCTTCATGGAGTAACTAAGAGTTTAGTAAGTTCTATAGGATGAGACTATATTCAGCAAGCACTTGGAAAAATGTGAATTCTTCATAATATCTACTGTCAGACAAGTATGTCAGTAGATGCCTACAAGGCAGAGGCATCTAGGCAATCTGAGAGAGAGAGAGAGAGAGAGAGAGAGAGAGAGAGAGAGAGAGAGAGAGAGAGAGAGAGAGAGAGAGAGAGAGAGAGAGAGAGAGAAATTTCCAGCACCATAGGGGCTGAAGAATCTGGAGTTAATGGCCAGCTTTGACTCTATTAGTTCTTACTGGGTGGCAATTTAAGCCACCCAGTAAGAATCTTTGTCAATAAATCCAGATCTGGTCATGTAGTTCAGTAATTCAGTGCTTTAAGTCCGTGAGTTGGGTACCACCACTACCACCACAACACACACACACACACACACACACACACACACACACACACAAACACATATAAACATTAAACTCAAAAATATACTTTCTGAAGTGTTAAAATACATGAGTTTATTCTTCTGGAGTAAATACTGAGATCCTTTTGCAAAGTTGATTTAGAAGATAAAAACCCTATAGAAGTAGGCAAAACATGAGCTCTCAAATACATTTAAACAATACAAAATATAATTATTGAAATATTAAATATTCATATAAAATTCTCAGATAGATAAATGAGACAGACTAGATAAAATTTGGATAATTGTTAAAAATATGCTAATTCATTTATCATGAAATATGCAGTAAGGAAGCATAACTTTAAAAAAAAAATTAGAAAGTTTCCACTCAGTAAAATACAAATTTATACCCTTTAAGAACATAATTTAATGTGGCTCCATAAGTTAAAAAGTCTAAATTTGGTGAACATGTTATAAAGCAAAAAGACAAGAGTTCAGTAAGAAAGAGGGGAAAATAGACAAGATTTCCCTGAATCAAAAACAGGAGTATTTGCAACAATGTAACAGAGTTCTTCCCAGTGGAGTAAGAACAAATCACATATGATTAGAAAACATTGAGAGAAGCCTGACATTGGTGGCACGCTCCTCTAATTCCAACACTCAAGAGTTCGAGTACAGCCTGGTCTACAGAGCTAGTTCCAGGACAGGCTCCAAAGCAATACAGAGAAACCCTGTCTTCAAAACAAAACAAAACAAAACAAAACAAAACAAAACAAAACAAATCAAAACACTGAAGGGAAGCACAAGAACTTGTCCTCATGAAGGCAGATCTAGTGGTCACCAGAAGGTTCAACTAATTGGAGATCATTTTCATTGTTGCTAACAAATTTCTGTAGGTATGTTATATGTACAAGCTGAAGAGTTTGAGGAATATTTATAAATAAATGTATTATGTGCTATAAAAACATTAAGTTCATATTCATTATTTTTTCTAATCCTTAGACTAAATCAAAATCTAATACTATGCATAGCTATGAAACAATTTTCTAATCTTTTAACACTCTATTCAAATACAATATTCAGTAGTTCTCATTACAATATAATATAAATGTTAATTATAGCATGATTTATAATGTAAAAGTGATCAATGAGGAGAGCATAAAATTGAAACATGTAAATATTGGATACACAAGTAAAAACTTTTATGCCCCATTAAGAATTCAGGTTTCAAGAAATACACATGACAATATCAAATAAAACATAAAAGCAAATATGACAAAGGGCACAATTTGAGTATATGGGGAAGAAAAGAAGGATAATTTGCCCAAAAGTAAATTTATGTTTACTTCAAGTTTATATAATAGGTAGTTTAAAGATACTTAATTATTTATACTTTTGTATGTTTCAAATAATTTTTAAAAACATGATATTCTTTTATAATTAGAAAAAAACTGTTTTAAAAACAAAAACTAAAACTATTCTCTTTGGATGAAACCTGCTCATCTGTAAAATTATGTACTAAGATTTCAGAGAACTCAATAAGGTAAGAAAAATTAATTTTATTTTATGGTACAAAGGTTCAAAATGAGAGACATGCTTTGTGTTTGCCATGATGTGAACATTTCTCACATTGGCACAACCAGAAGAATGTACACTACTTTGCATTTTTTAGTTCATTTTGCTTAGCATTACATGACCTTATGCTTAATTTGCATAATTTAAATGATTCTTTTGAGTGACATGCAGTTGCATAATTATTCTTTTAATTACAGTTATTAACCTGTTTGTATAATAGCAGATAATTTGAATAGATCATTTCACCTTTCAAATTTTGTAGTTTCATATGCAATATAGACAAGACTATATCAAAATGGTAAAATTATAATGGTAGGCAAAACGACAACTATTGAAAGGTCTTTATGGTGATAGACTTGTCTTTCTCTTCCACATGCACAAAGAAATTGTGGTACTTTTTAAGTCTGAAAAATAAAACAATAAATATTTGGCTGTTGTACTTTATGTACATTGTAGAAAATTATTCACCAAAAAAGCAAGAATAAATAAATAAAGCAACACATGTTAAATAGTGTTTGACAATATGAAATAGAATGCACTTTTTTCTTATCTTAATAAAGAATTTTCCTTTATATGAAAGATCTGGAAACTAAAAAACACATCAGTAAAATAGATGTACTCAGTTCCAGGTAAATATACAACAATGATATTCGAAGTCAGATGGATGCTGAAGCTATTTTCATTTGAACAATTCTCTACATGCAGCAAACTTTGCTTCTATTAATCCTTAAAATTAACACTTCTATCCATCATTTTCACTTTCAGATCTATTAGCACAAATAGTAAGTTCTTTAAAATATGATGGCAAGTGTCAAACTCTGAATTTTTGTAATTATTTTCCAAGTAGACTAACTGTAAGGATTGTTAAGGTGAGGCAAATATCTAATGTCCTGTGAAGCACACTGGATGATTCTGTACCTTATGACTGGAAGCAACTGGACAGCTAAGTCTGGGATGATACATCTATCTTCTCCTCCTATAGTTAACATTTTAAAAATTACACTTGCAGTTTTGCGCAAGGAGGCATTTGATCTACTGCCATAACTGAAGTCAATTTTGCTTTTTCTTGGCATATGTTGTAGGTGTTACAGTGACAGTCAAAGTATAGGGGATACAGATCTATCCTGCTTATGAAGAGCTGGAACTTCCTCTGGATGGGATGAGTTTGGACATGCCATTTTTCCTGCAAATAAAAACAGCATCAAATCATTGTTTTTGAGCACAGAGAATGGTTTCCAAAGAACCAGGTTAGGGCAGTTGAAAGGCATTCACAAAGGTGAAAGTGCAGAGTTTGCCAGGGACAATTAGTGTCCTGAGACATAATCCAGAAAAAGTTCTCTGTTTCGTGGCCAGGTTTGGTTTACTGTGACAGTTTGCATTTCCTATAAAGACTGACTTCTTGGATGGTAACTATGTTTATCTGTGGGTATAAGGATATAACTTAAAATGTATTGAGGAATCATTCTGGTCTAGCAAAGTGGTAGTAGTGGATGATTTTCTAAGCTCTATGACCTCCTTAACCCCAAGAAATTGGCTATGTTGCCAGTATCAGGTATGATTTTCCTCCTGTTGAGTGGGCCTTAAGTCCAATTAGACAGCTGTTGATTGCCACCAACATGTGAATGCCCACTTGGGCAGAACTGTTTAATTGCTTCATTTTCTTGCCAGCTTGAATAGTGTTTTCCATAAGCATAGAAGGTAGATGTTTTCAGGTCAAATCCATCTGAAATCATGCAAGACCTGTGTCTTAAGTGTCTTTGAAAATAGAGATCTATCCTCAACCCCAGAGAGGCAACCAAAGCCTACATCTATGGTCTATACTGGTTTGGGACTCACATGGGATACCCTAATGAACCATTTGAAAGGAGATTTCTCATGACTGGTACTGAGATCTTTACCATATTGTGGAGAACATAGTCAGCCTAATCAACTTAACATGTGTGTACATACACTGCTATGTATTGTGGTGTATAGTTTTAGGTGAAAACAGATTAATTCCTTGAGGCTTTATCAAACAATATTGGGGTCATTCGCCTCTTGTCTTTCCTTCTCTTTTGTATTTACCTCCATCCCTCCCAATTCATATCACCTGTATCCTTCTACTACTCTCTCAATCCCCAAAATGCTTATGATCCCTTTGTACTTTCCTGATTTCTGTGGCCACTCTGTGTTATGGTTACTCCTCACATGTACGGATTTGGACTGAGGAGCCACAGGCAAAAGAGAACATGTGGCATTTGTCTTTCTGGGTCTAGGTTACCTCACTCAATATAATATTTTCTGGGTCCATTCATTTACATGAGAATTTCATGATTTTATTTTTTTACAGCTGAATAGTATTCCATTGCATAAATGTATCAGATCATTATCCATTTAGTTGCTGAATGGCATTTGGGTTTTTTCCATTTCCTGGCTATTGTAAATAGAACAGCGACGATCATGGATGAGCAAATATCTATGAAGTAGGATGGAGAGTCCTTTGGACATATGCCAAGGAGCAATAGGTCTGGGGTGTATGGTGGACTTGTTTACAGTTTTATTTTATTTTTTATTCTTTATGCTGATTTCCAGAGCAGCTGCACCAGTTTGCGTTCCTGACACCAGTAAATGAGGGTTCCTCTTTCTTTACAACCTCACCAGCATTTGTTGTCATTGTTTTGTTGATCTTTGCCATTCTGTCTGCAGAGAGATGAAATCTTAAACTTGTTTTAATTTTCATTTTCCTTATTGCTAAGGATGATGAACACTTTGTGAGGTATTTCTTAGACATTTTTCTTTCTCCTATTGAGATACCTGTTTAGATCTCCAGCTCACTTTTTAATTGGGTCATTTATATATTCTTAATATTAATCCTCAGTCAGATGTACAGATTGATCACAAAAATTCAGTACCAGCTGACACAGCTATATCACAGCTACTGCACTATGGAAAGGAGATTAGAAGGTTGTTGGAGCCAGAGTGCCAAGGACTTCTGCTGTAAAACCGTCTTTCCCAGAAATGGTTGCATCAACAATGCTGGAACAATGGCAAATCAATGGACACGTAGGTGGGGAAGTAGGAAATATTCCCACCCCCAAACAAAGGACTATAGACAACAAAAGTCTCTTGGGAAAAGGAGAATTAACTTCTCCCAGGTATTTGTCCTCTTTTTGGTTGTTGAATACAGAGTGGTCAGCCTTGAAACCACATACACACAAATGACAAAAAAAAAAAAAAAAAAAAAAAAAAGAAAAGAAAAGAAACTAAGAAACTCAGCAGTCTGGTGGTAGTGATGCATATCTTTAATCCCAGCACTAGGGGGGCAGAGGCAGGTGGATCTCTGAGAGTTCATGGCCAGCCTGGTCTACAGAGTGAGTTCCAGGACAGCCAGGACTACACAGAGAAAACCCTGTCCTGAAAAACCAACCAACAAACAAACCAAAAGACTCGGCAGGATATATTTACACATATACTGTCAGCTCAGCTTGAGAGTGGGGGTATGATTGTGACTGGAAAAGGAAGAAAGTGATGGAATCTATTTCAATTAAAACATCTTAAAAACAAAATAATGAAATCACAACAATCAATAAATTCCACTAGGCAGTAGCATTAGCACTTAGTAAAAATTACCTGACATATCTCTTTCCCTCTGGTATTGTAATCTTAGTAAGTTATCATACTTACCAGGTCGGTAGTCTTCTACCTGTACTTGCATGCCACAGCATCCTTGCTTCTCTTGCCTTACTTTATAATCCCA
Organism: Cricetiscus sungorus; assembly: GCA_030556225.1. Taxonomy (NCBI): domain Eukaryota; kingdom Metazoa; phylum Chordata; class Mammalia; order Rodentia; family Cricetidae; genus Cricetiscus; species Cricetiscus sungorus. The sequence goes on from JANBXA010000398.1 coordinate 45,887,095, forward strand.
TTTCTTCAAACTCGGCTATGCAATAATCTTCTAGTTGGACTTTTCTCACTGTCTTGTACCCTTATAAATCTTTATATACTCTGCTGCTCATAAAATCATTCTGAGATTAAGATGTGGCAATATTAATTCCTTGCTAAATATTCTAGTTTCCTTACATTAACTCTTGAAACCACAAAATACCTAATGATGAACATGTTTAGACCTATGAAAACAACAGTCTTCTAATGCAGGTGATGAGAACTTCTATGAAGAGGTTTTGGAATGGATATAACATAATACCACCTAAAATGATGTTTAAAAGAGAACATCAATTATCTCATGTAAAAAAATACTTACCTTTCAAGGTTATGCTACATGGCTTCTCTTTTGAGGCTGTCTTATCATTTTCCTCTCACCTATCCTTAGCATAATTAACCATTAAATACACTCTTAAGTATAGCACTTATTATCAAAGATTATTACTATCTTAATTTTTACTTGTTTTGTTTTCATGATAACTCAGGCAGAAACCATTTCTGGTTCATCATTGTATTCCTAGAGGCAACCCAAGTGAAGAAGTTAATGTTGTTCATGGTTTCAGAGTTCATTCCATGATTGCTTGGTCAAAACATCATGATGACAAAAACATGAGGAAGCAGAGATTTTTCACTTCAAGGTACACATGAAGCAGAGATTGCAGCAGGGCCTAACGACCAGTAATAACATCAGAGGCACTCCCAGTTACCTATTCTGTCAGATAGGCCCCTCTCAATATAATGCAACCAGGTATCAACCATCCTTTCTGCATTATTTTGGGTGGCGGTGGCAGATGGAAGCTCTAACCATAGTGTATTTTTTTTTTTGCAAATTCACTCACAATAAATAAGTGATAATTGAAATTATTGCCAAAATAACTATTTTTTCATTTTCTGGTCTGGCAATGTAAGTAGGCATTAATACTAAAGTTGCTAACTAGCCACAATCAGTCTAAAATTAAAAGCCGTTGAAAACATACCACACACTCTTATTTCACATGAACACTCTACTATGTGTATTTATAATTTCTAACCTCTTTAGATGAATTTGGGTTTTGAGATTATAATTGTGATTATGTCCATTTTCCCCTATTTCCTCCCTTATGCCTCCTGCATGTGTATCCCTTGCTCTCTCTCAAATTCACAGCCTCCCTCTCTTCAATTGTTGCTATATAGATACCCCTGAATATAAAAATACAACCTGCTCAGTCCAGATAATGTCACTTGCATGTTATGTTTCCAGGGATGACTATTTAGCATTGGGCAGCCAACTGGTGTCTCTCCTTGGGGCAGACCATTTCTCCTGCTCAGGGTTGCCTGCAGTTCTTCATACGAGGTTAAAGTTGCGTGAGTCTTTTCAAAAAGAAGTTCTCCTTACAGTGCTGCATATAATAAATTTATGATTCCTCAAATAGATTGCCATTTCTCATACTTAGAGAAGTACAGTAGAGTCTGGGTGTCTGGCCTTACTTATTCATTCCATATCTCTAATTCCCTCTTCAAGGTTTATCCTTCCACTTCCCAGTTGAGTATCCTTGAGGGGTGAGAATAGAACCATATCTTGTCTTATTTAATAGAATACAATTATAGATTTTACGTGGGCTACAAAACCCAGGCAATCTCAACATTCAGAAAGCACTAGGGTGACTGTTCTAATGCAAGGTGACATAAAAGTGAAGGACATTTGTGTGCATACATACCCACTTGCTCTTAGAAGCAAAAGCACCAGCCTGAAACTTATTACAAGGTACTTCAACAATTAAGAACTCAATTTTTGGGCTGGAGAGATGGCTCTATACTGCTCTTCCAGAGAACTTGAATTCAGATCCCCGCACTCACACTGCTCACAATCACCTGTAATTCCAGCTTCCAGGATCCAATAACTCCTTTCTGTCTTCAAGGGCACCTACATACTCATGTGCATATATGTATATGCACACATACCCACAGTTTAAAACAGAAATTTTAAAAGGAATTAAATTTCTGTCATTGATTGATGACTTTGTCTTTGGAAAGTTTGCACAAATTCATAGTTATTTAAAATATGGCAAACTGCAAGATGACCTTTTGAGGGGAGTTCTCTACTCAGAGGTGACTCATGACATCTATGGGAGGATTTACATTTATTATGTATGTTAGAAATTTCACAATACAAATATTTCCTAATAAATCTATCCTTTCTCATCTATTATTTTCAAATTAGGACTCAACAGAAATGACATTAAAATATAACAAATAAGAATAAGTCTCTCCTGAACTGTTTCTGATAAGATCTGGGAGGTTGCAGAGTCAGAATGAAGTTACCAAAATGTGTACCTTCACAGGACAGAAGAGCCTAGACCAGTGGTTCTCAACATTTCTAATGCTGCAACCCTTGTATATGGTTTCTCATGTAAGATTATTTCATCGCTATTCCATAACTATAAGTTTGCTACTGTTATGGATTTTAATGTAAACATCTGGTTTACATTATAGTTTTGAGGGTTTACATTATATATTATCCAGGGTATCTGATATGCCACTCCAAAGGAGTCATGACCCACAGGTTGAGAACCACTGGCCTAGATGGTAGAACTGAGGCAAACACATGAAGATAGTCACACAGAGTGCACAGGAGTTGCTTTGGGCAGGGCTGAAGTCAAGCCTTAGATTCAGGTTGTCAACATAGGTATAGAAGGAGTATCTGTAGGCAGTCAGTAATAAATGTGTTTGCAGGGAACATAGACATCAAGTTTAGAACTAAGGCAGCTGCAAGATGGCATTAATAGAGAGGAGTTTTGCCATCCATGATTCTTATTTTCCTTCAGGCACTGACAGTAAGCCTTTCCAGAGTGACCTCCTGGGATGCCTCCAGGAGGATCTGGGGAGTGGAACACTACAACTGTTAGTGACACAGCAGTCCAGACTGAATTCTAGGCACAGCAGCACCTCACCTCCACCTCTCAACACGTGCCCACTCCTTCTTCTCTTTTTACACATTTTTTTGGGTTTTGCTCTCAATTAATGAAAGTTCTCCCAGAACAACCATACAGATAGGTACTTCTTGTACAAGGGCATATTGACACTGTTTCTTAACCAGCAATCTGTCCATTGTTATCTCATTACTGAATGGCTGTTTGCTCATTCCTTGCAGAGCTAACTAACATGCCAATTGTACTCTTTAACTCCCATGCTTTCCAAGTTACCTCCGTTTCCTTTCTTCTACAAGTGTTCTTATTATGAGCTCTATAAACATATAGGCTTCAAGTGCTCTGTGAATCTCTCAAAACTATAATGAAATTTTGGCTAAACTTCCCAATATAAACTGTTCTGAAGACAGCATTCATGATTTTCAGTGAAGATGGCAATATAAATTGTGGACTCAATTTATGACAGCAACAGATTCGTTGGCTTCTTGCCAGTCTCTTTCATGTGAACAATAGTTCCATGACTATAATCTCTAATGGGATCTTGGCAGCACATTACAACTTACACCATTCTTTATACACTCTTTTGTGTTCACAGTCCTATTTGATGTTCGTGGTGTTCCTGAGTGAGGGCAGATCTTATGATACCCACTTAAAGTTGAGGAAAGCCATACACAGGACAAGACTCACCTGACAAATAAGGGAGGCTGGGAACAGAATCCTAGTCTCCTGACCACCTGAGAGCAAAAAGGTTGCTCTCTGCGTACTTATTTGGTACTCTCCTCTGGACTGTATTGTTTTTATTGTTTGGATAATACTATTTTTGATGCTATAGGAATGGTTGGTGTTGTTTAGCATAGTGGCTCACACATTTAACCCCAGCATCTAAGAGGCAGAGACAAGCAGATCTCTGACAGTTAAAGTCCTACCTGGTCTACATTATGAGTTCCAGGCTATTTAGGAAGGCTACATAGTGATACCTGGTCTATAGAGCAAAAGCAAAAAGCAATAACACAAAACCAGAAAGTAAAGGAACAAAAGAGAAGTTTTGTGTGTGTGTGTGTGTTTCCCCCAGGTTGCCTCTATCTTCACATGGAGAACCGCTATATGTAACTATTGTGTCTTCTAGCCTAGTATTCTCAGAAACAAACCGATTCACTTATTTAAAAGATGCATAAAGCCAGTCATTTAGGAACGTAAATGTGTCAGTATTTTAAATTTGCTGAATGACCTTGTAAAAAATAATTATTCTTTTTTCTCAATTTGTGAAAAAAAGTTTGAACATTATATGAGTAAAATAACAATTAATTCATAGCACACTGAGAAATTTACATAGGCTATATGAATAAAAATGTTTCCAATGCTAATTTGAACAGGTCAGTATTTCCTGAACTAACTTAATAATAATAAAAATTATTGTATGTACAAAATTAAATGTGTAATTCACTTCTTGATTAGACTGTTTATTAAAAAGTCACTTTTTTTTTTGCATTCCTGGTTGATTATTTCTTTCACTAAATTTACTGTCTCATCAAAGCAGTATTGTTCATTTGGAGAATCATTTAGCATGGATTGGACTATGGGGACCTGAGATGGGACTTTTCCTATTTAAGAAAATAGCCACTCTGTATTTAGATTCCTGTAGGGGACACTTCAGGAGAATGATGTAGCTATCTCATGCCTACAAATTCCTCATCTGGGTCTGGAGTCGTTACTATATCTGCTCATTCAAGATAGCAGTGCTTAGCAATTCAACAAGATGTAAGTTGGCTCATCAACAAAGCCAGTGTCCTCTGGGGGTTGGAACAACACTTCCTGTGTTTGACTCGGCTTGCTCGGAAGTTGTTTTAAGTCCAGCACTGCTGGCGAAGTTTCCCCTGGTGCACTCAAAGCTCATGCCATGTCAAAAGGCCTTGACCTTTTCACTCATAGAACAAAAGGACTGGAAACAAATTATGCTCAGAGAACTGGTCAAAGGATAACAACTCCAACACGAAAGAACACAAAGAGCCTGACCTCCTCCACAAGCCATGAATACAATTTCTGAGCCGAGAGTGTCATCCTAGAGGATAGTCCCCTTCACCAAAATTTATTTAGTATATGTGCGTCTGCCTTGGTGTGCTATGAAAATCTCTCGCTCCCTGCCTGCCTTTGCTGCCTTTGCAGAACTCAATGGACTAAGTTCTGTTCTCCACTCCTGTATCCTGCTGGAACTATTCCAGTCCATGTGCTGTCCACCAGAGATGAGTCTTCAGTGTGAGTGACTCATCGGCAAGTTCTGCTCCTCCTTGTTGAGACTATATTTAATTGGAAACCTGGAGGACACAGCGTATCCAACACATGAGGGGACAGAATTTGAGTGGGAGGGAGAGGACAGGGCTGAAATAGAACTGAAATAAACCACAGAATGACAGAGGAGCCCAGCTTTCCCAGCTATGTGGCTGCAGCAACACCTACAGTTCCCCGCCAAGAATGGCACGCCACATTAATGCGACAGAAACGAGGGCTTTCTGGTGATTTCACTTCGAACAAAGAAAACATACTGTTTGTAGAAATATCCTTAAGGCAAAGAAATAAAAATAAAATGAGTTTGTGCTTCACAGTGGCTCCAAACAGAAACTATTTTGTGGTTAGGCAATACTGACCTAGGGATTAGCTGGGTGGAAAACCGTGTGAAGTGGACGGATTGGAGGCCAGAAGTTTATGATGGAGTTTCAGTGGCAATTCCAAAATGAATTTGACACAATGCCAGGAGCCGCTCTCCTTTTCGTTCTCTCAGCTTGATTCCTGAACAGAATGTTTCACCTTGGTTAGTAAGCCCATTGTTTAAGGGTTCCTCTCAAACTCACTCATGGAAACTTTGCTGTGGCCTCAGGTCATCAGACTTCTGACTCCAAGTCAGTATTGGACAGCAGTGGTTACAAAGGCCAACCATCAAGGGTCCATGATCCAGCACATTGCATGGGTGACCCAAACAGTTTTGTCTTTTTCATTTATTGCAAAGTGAGATATACCTACAAACATATATACATACATACATAATTTGTTGTACAATTTTTATATAGAATGTTCATCATAAAAATAATTTAATTGTACACACACACACACACACACACACACACACACACATATATATATATATATAATGTCCTCCTATTTATAACCCTCTTCTCTCCCACCTTTTTCATTACTTGGTCTCCTTTCTCTTCTAAGATGGTTCCATCCAATTATAACTTATTTTAAAAAATTTTATCAGTGTATGTTTATTGTAAATAATGACGAGTTTCCCATCTTTTTATTTACTTATTTTCTCAAGGCCAAACCAAATGTTGCTCAGGCTAGGTTCAAACACATGATCTTCTGTCTTAGATTCAGGGATTAGAGATTTGCAGCTCCATGGCAACCATGTATGGCTTGGCATTCTATCTTTTTTTCTCTTTTAAAAACAAACAAAACTCTGTCTTTCCTCCCTCTATTGTGAATTCTTTTTAAACGATCATGTCACTGAATTAAAGATTACACTAAAAAATGCTGTAAATCTCTCTGGAAAAGCTCACTTTTTTCTGTACTTCAGTAATTCTGAACCATTAGACTTAAAGTTTTATTTTGCTTTCTTTAAAATGACTGATGTTGCTTTTCAGAGAATCTTGGTTGCTTTCATTTCTTAGTAAACGAATAGCAGAAAGGGAAACAATCCACAATCCCAACATAAAAGCCAAAATGATTTTTAAACAGGATTTAGATAACTCTCCCTTTTTAGCTAAATAAACCAAATGGATAACAACAACAAAAATAAACAACACAAAATGCTTACAGTGCTTCCATGGTTCCACGGAAGTTTAAGTATTTCTGGCAGGAAAGCAAGTTGGTTCTACTTTTTCTCCCACCATATACATACGCTGAAAGACCATACTTGTTTTTCTCTGTAAGAACACATGTATGTATATATGCCACTATGCAAACACTCACATATTATATATTTGAACAAATATTTTCACTATTATAAACTCGTCTTAACCTAGTAATTGTTAATTTGGAGTAAGACCATTAAGATATTTTCCTAGTGTTATATTTTTGAACTACAATAAGCAAATACATGAATTTATGGAAAAGTTGGAGTAAAGTTACTGTATTTAATGTGATTAAAAGCATGCTGTTTGACATGGTTTTAACAAGATGTTGTAACATGAAAGAGATGTTAAAGATATGATGTCACCATTATTCAATCAAGAAAAATGTATCTGCAAGAAAAAAATCCATGAAGGAAACCACAAAATTGTCAACTATATTTTTTTTAACAACTATTACAAATGTTTCTCAACAGAAACTTCTACATTGTCAGTTTTTTATGAGTATGTACATAACTTTTTGAAGCATATATAAACAACTATTCTATTCCCTAATCTAAACTCCTCCATGAAAGTTGACTGTATTATTTCTGAGACTTTAATTCCTTTACATGTTAGCATAGAAGACACTGCTCTAGTGTCTTCAGAGATTTAGGAATGTTTAAAATTTTTACCATTAACATCCAAAACGAAAAACCATTTTTGAATATGTGACATCTCTTTATTTGCCTTATTGTAGAAACTTCCTGAGTTTCATTAAATAACAATATACTGCTTGGTAAACATATTAAGTAAAACATCCAATCCTGATAAGTCTTATTCATGCATAAATATGGAAATACAAGGGTACATCATTTTAGGAAAAGGGAAAAGGTGAAATGTAAATAGAAGTTTTTATCTCTATTATAAAACTTAGACTTATTTTTTAAAATTAAATTTTCCTTTCCCCTTTTCACCATAGCACCCAGGGGCTTATATTTAACCCAGACAAATAATACCTGAACAATTGTGATTATGAGTGTTGTGTTAACAACCACTGCTGTTCTATCACAACTGTGAGCAGAGAATGGGTATTAATTAATGGGAGACATTACAGGCGGGGAAAGTTGAGAGAGTATTCAATAAGCTGTCAAAACAAGAGCTGAATTCTATAGAACGGGTGTTCACATACCTGACAAAAATCGATCCTGAAACTTTGCTTTTCCATTTTTGCTTAGAAACAACATTACCCAGTTTCTCACCTACTAATCTTTCAGTAGCTCAGAATAATGGTGTTCATAGCAGGGAAATCAAATTTATTTTCGTACCTTTGAGATCAACAAAGCCACAGTGAATTGTGGCACAAAGAGGATGTGCAGGGTGTGTTGAGACTCATCCTGGCAACTCTCTTATCTTGTTGAATTACAGACCTCAGAAAGAAAGTATGCTTTGGTGGATAAATTGTGCCAAGTATGTCAGTTAAATAGTGTTTTAATTTATAATTCTGAAGATGTAAATTCTATTGAAACATGAATTTGGAATGTGCATGTGAAAAACAGATCCCATAGTTAATATGAATAGTATAAATAAAATCTTTAAAGAGTAAATTACATTAGTCACAATTACTTTTAGTGAATGTGGTTAGGGATAACTTTGGGGTGGAGAAAAGGGGTCTGATCTTTTATTGATCTTCCAATCCATCTTACAATGGAAATACAAACAAAGGACAAGCTGAGCTCCTTGGCTTAAACATGTGACACAATGTCATCATAGTTTAGAAAAGAGTTCATGGAGGCTTGTGCTCTGACAGGCACTAAAAAGTGCTGTAGGAATAGACTTTGGGAGCCCATTCCACATAGAGGGATATTCTCTTAGCCTAGACACATGGGGGAGGCCTAGACCCTGCTTCCAATGATATGACAAACTTTGAAGATCCCCAATGGAAGGTCTCACCCTCCCTGGGGGGGCAGAAAGGGGATGAGGTGGGTATTTGGGGGAGGGAAAGAGGAGGAGGGGAGAGAGAGAACTGGGATTGACATGTAAAACAAACGTGTTTCAAATTTAAATTAAAAAGAGATTAAATAAACAAACAAACAAACAAATAAATAATAAAACCACAGCACAAAAGAGTCTTAAAAATCCTTTTGGCTTTATTTATTTTATTTTATGTATATGAATGTTTTGCTTGTATGTGTGCACTTGTGCACTTGGTGTCTGCAGAGGCCAGAAGGGGGCACCAGATACACTGGAGCTGAAGTTACACATGATTTTGAGTGCTGGAACATGAGCCATACTTGTTCTATTTAAGCAGTAAGTGCTCTTAACTACTGAGACATCTCTCCAGCCTAAGAAGAGTCTTGTTCATTGTCTTGAATGCTTACAGGGAGTTCTCACATTAGTTACTGCTGGGTTAAGAGCATTGTCCACCCTTTGTGACATACCTGTCAAAACACTAGAAATAAAGGCTATGTTAGTAAATTATAACAGAAGGAATACAGACAAGCAGTAAACATGGGAAGATGGTTTGCCTGACTACTAATTATAATTACATAAAATGTTTTTTTTTTTTAAAATAAGAACATAGGTGAGCACATGTCTTTGTTGCATGGGTGTGGATCATTTGGGTATATGCCTAAGAAGGGTATTGCCGGGTCCTGTGGTAGACTGATTCACATTTTCCTGAGGAACTGCCATACTAATCTCCAAAATGGTTGTATGAGTTTGCACTCCCACCAGCAATGGAGGAGTGTTCCCCTTTCTCCACATCCACTTCAGCATAAGTTGCCACTGGTGTTTCTAATTTTAGCCATTCTGTCAGGAGTAAGATGGTATCTCAGTGTTGTTTTGATTTGCATTTCCCTGATGGCTAAGGATATTGAGGACTTTCTTAAGTGTCTTTCAGCCTTTTTGATTTCCTCTATTGAGAATTCTCTATTCAGTTCTGTACCCCATTTTTTAATTGGGTTATTTGGTATTTTAATGACTAGTTTCTTTAGTTCTTTGTATATTTTGGAGATCAGACCTCTGTCAGATGTAGGATTGGTGAAGATATTTTCTCAGTCTGTGGGTTGCTATTTGGTCTTGTCAACTGTGTTCTTTGCCTTACAGAAGCTTCTCAGTTTGAGAGGTCCCATTTATTAATTATCAAGTCTGCCAGACATTCTGCAGGACACAGAGAAAAGTAACTAGCAAACTGCAAATACAGGTGGACAGTTTAAAGTTTCCTGTTTTGCTGAGGAGTCTGCCAGACACACAATGGCCTATAGGCTGAAGATAGAACATTACAGAAAAACTTTGGGTGACTAACCAGGCAGTGAGTTCTCTGTCATTTCTAGAGTTTATATATTATCCTTCTGTGGTCTTTGAAGGAGTTAAACACAGATAGTTATGGTCATAGTTTTCCTTAGTTGGAATTAAAGATAAGTTACATATAGGACTTTAGACTCACAAAGATAGGATAGATGATAGAATATTTTCTTTAAATCTTGCTAAATGTTAATAGACTGAACATTGTTGACTATGGTTCTTTTTTGATAACTGTTTTGTTAGGTATTTTACTATGTTAAGGTTAAAACCCTTCTTTTTATTTTGGACAGAAAAGAGGGATGATGGGATATGTCAATATGTAAATATGTTTCTCTTATTGGTTAATGAATAAACCACTGTTGGCCAATAGGAAAGCAAGATAGGCAGGACTAGGAGACAAGGAGAAGAGGGGAAGTAGTAGGGAGGAGATTCGACATGGAGGACGGAGAGAATAGAATGTCAGGCCTTCTCTCCCATGAGACCACGTGTAAACACTTAGATTAATAGAAATGGGTTAATATTTAAGACAGAGCTAGCCAATAAGAAACTAGTAACTGGCTAACAGAATTACATCTTTCAAAAAATAACGAATGTGTATTTCTTAATTTTCTGGTAGGTACAGTACCCAAGTATAAGCACATGTTCTTTTATTCACCCAACCAGCATTTATTGATGGTCTCCCTTAGACATCATGCTAGGGACTTAAGAATACCATTATATTTATGATACTTTCTCTATGGAATTTTTAGGCAGTGAGGAAAGCAATTGTTAAACAGAAAGAAAAATAAGGAACAGCCACCATTCAACAAGTATTTATCAATGACTTGTTTACTGGCCACTATTGCTGGTGTTGGCCTGAGATAGAGGACAAAATAAGGCCTTGCCTAGCCTCTCTACCTACCATTCCAGAAGGGAGAGGCTCTAGGTGGACCTCACTGAGCAAGAGGAACATATGTTAATAGAAAGAGTATGGTTGATTCTGAAATATACAAGCCTATATCTTGATGTTGGCTTGTATAAAGGAAACCCTAAATATTGACGTCTTTACTGATTTTCTTTTTTTAAAAGTAAAAAAATATAGCATGCATGTCAAATGTATTATGTCATGCTTGCCATTTTAAAATATGCAACTTAAAGATAAAAACATATCTGTGTATGCAATAATCAGCACCACCAATCTTACTTTTTTTCATATGATAAACTAAAGCTCTACTCATTGAGCAATGAGCCTTTCTTTTCCGCAGCTCCTACAATTCACCATTCATTTTACTTTCTGTTCCTATTTTTTTGTATGCTTAAGGAGTTAATCCAAATGATAAAACACAAGGTTTATATCATTCTGTCTGCCTGGCTTCCTCCATTTAGCAAAATACCCTCAGGGATCATCCATATTGTTTTATATGCTAGAATTTTCTTCCTTTAAAAACTAATATTCTTCTACATATACATGCCACATTTTCTTTATGTATGCATTTGTTGGTGCACATTTGGATTGCTCAGCTAATAGATGAGTAGTACTTCTATGAACATAGTCATACAAGGGTTGCTTTAATATTTGTCTTCCAATTCTTTTATTTGTGTACCTAGAAGTAGAGTTATATAATGTGGTAATTCTATTTTTAGTATACTGCTGTGGCTGTACCACTTATATTTACAAGCGCTGTAAAGGTAACTTGTACCTTTTAGCACAAATCACAGAGGCAAAAATATCTGGGGCACCGAAAACCAAAATGCACCTAAATATCCATCAAGATGAGAAAGCATAGTTTATATATTGTTCATGATATGAATGATTCCACTGTCACTGTGATGAAACTTAGATTATATGCATCAACAAGAAAAGTAGCTATATAATACAATTGAGTTTCAAAAATAACATTACATAAGGGATTATGTAAAATAATATCACTTGTACATTTTTGTATTTTTCCCTGTAAGTTCATATAACTTTACACCACCTAGTTTTTGGGTACATGTAAAACATGGCAAATTTTTTACTTTGCTTTTCTATTATATAACACTTTTAAGTAGTTTTAAAAGATTATTTTATAAAAACAATGCTAAAAATAATAAGGCATACCATGTATCAATATCTTAAGTTACTATACATTTTTATTGGCTTTCTATTAAGTCTCCAAGATGTACCTAAAGTTGAACAAATCATTTGGTGTTTATAGATGGCCTTCCATGCATCAGTGCACTGGTAGGCTCCTGGATGAAAGCTAGCATTTGATATGTCTACCTACTCTCTCAGTGCTCACAGTTCAATGGATGACACATATCTGTAAATCAACATTATAAATAAATGGATAGAAACAGCAATACTAAAATGAAAGGAGCAAAAGAACATTGAACAAACACTGACAAGCTATGTCTATAGGACAGGAGATAGAAATCTGGGAGAATATATGCAAGATAGGCAAAGACTAAAGCCTAAGAAGATGGGGAAGCAGTATTTATGGGAGAAGAAGAATGGAGAATAAGACATGGGGAAATATTTCATTTTGGCAAAACCATGGAGACAACAGTTGATGAGGCTTGGTGTGATTAAAAGTGAGACTGAATGAGTAGGCTGAAGAAAAGCAAAATGGTCCCAGGGCTAGAGTTTGATTTTAATGCCCTGTTCAGCCCAGGTCTAATTCCTGGATACAGTTAAAATTTTGGTCCATCACACTGAGATTTTTAAAATTATTTTTTTAATTTAAATTAGGAACAATCTTATCTTATATATCAATCACAGTTCCCTTTCCCTTTCATTCTCCCATGCCCCCCCACTGACTTTCATCCCATTCCTGTTCTGCTCCATAGAAAGGGTCAGGACTTCTTTGGGGGAATCATCAAAGTCTGTCACATCATTTGGGTGTATCTAGTATATCTAGTATCCAGTGTTTCTAGGCTGAGAGAGTATCCCTCGATGAGGAGTGCGCTCTCCGTGTCCATTCTTACACTAGGTATAAATGATTTTCCCTTACCAGGGGTCCCATAGACTGCCCCAGCCTCCTAACTGTCACCCACATTCAGAGGGCCTGTTTCATCCTATGCTGGTTTTCAAGCTGTCAATCTGGGGTCCATGAGCTCCCCCTTGTTCAGGTCAGCTGTTTCTGTGGGGTTCTCCAGCCTGGTCTTAACACCTTTGCTCATTACTCCTCCCTCTGTACAATTGGATTCCAGGAATTTGGCTTAGTACTTAGCTGTGGGTTGAAGGCTCTATCATGGCATATAAGGCAGCCATCAATCTCATTATAGGGGAAGGACATTTAAGATAGCCTATTCCCTATTGCTTAGATTCTTAGTTGGGTCATCCTAATACATCTCTGGACATTTCCCTAGCGCCAGATTTCTCTGTAAACCTATAATGGATCCCTCTATTAAGGTATCTCTCTTTTTTTTTTTTTTTGCTCTTTTCCATGCTTCCTCTGACCCAATCTTCCTGATTCCTTATGCCTTCCTCTCCCCTCCTTATCTCCCGTTCTCTTTCTCCTAATGCCCTCTCAACTACACCCCCTGCTCCCAATTTTCTCATGAGATCTTGTCCCTTCACCTTCTCAGGAGGACTATGTATTACTCTCTTAGGTACCTCTTTGTTTTCCGAGCTTATCTGGAGGTGTAGATTGTAGGCTGGTAATCCTTTGCTCTATGTCTAATATCCATATATGAGTGAGTACATATTGTTTGTATTTTTGTGACTGGCTTACCTCACTCAGGATGGTTTCTACTAGTTTCATCTATTTGAACTGTCAGAATGGCTAAAATAAAAAACACCAGTAACAGTTTATGCTGGAGAGGATGTGGAGAAATGGGAACACTCCTCCACTGCTAGTGGGAATAAAACTTATACAGCCACTTTGGAAATCAGTATGGTGGTTCCACAAGAAAATGGGAATTAGTCTACCTCAAGATCCAGCAATTCCACTCTTAGGCATATACCCAAAGGATGCACATTCATATAACAAGGACATCTGTTCAACTATGGTTCATAGCAGCATTTTTGTAATAGCCAGAACCTGGAAGCAACCTAGATGCCCCTCAACTGAAGAATGGATAAAGAAAATGTGGTACATTTATTCAATGGGGTATTACTCAGTGGAAAAAAAACAATGGAATCTTGAAATTCACTTTGAGATCTTATACATCAGACATGAAGGAAATATCTTCTTTTTTCTTATGAGCACACAGTAGATGTCTGAGTCCACCTGTTTCTAACTGGGTTTTCTACATGCTCTTCCCCTGGTATATTTTGATTGATAAGCTAATAAAATAAAGAGTAACTGAAATCTTCAGTGTTGTTCTTGCAGACAGTTAGCTGTGCTTGTCTAGTGGCTTTGCATTCTGGAAAATTGTCATTTCACTGAAGCAGTTACCATAAGATGGACAGAGAAGACTGCAGCCTGAGAGCTGTCAATTTCTACATCAGTAGTTGCTAAGACAAGCATTGCTGTCTGTACCATAATTCTTCATTAAAAGTAGCAGATCCACATTCTTCTTCTTGTGGAATGTTATTGCAATACATATCAAAGTAAGAAGATGCTTAGAATTTCCATTAAAATAGGAATTAGAAGACTGGCCTCAGTAAGATACTTGAAAATTACAAGTGGAAAGAAAATTAGGCTGATGTGCAACTAACTTCAGAAACTAATCAGCAGAAATGCTGTGGATACAGTTTTTCTTTGCACATAGACATGACTCAGCAGCTTTCTTCTCTAGCTCTGTCAACATTTCTGAACTAGTAGTGATTTTGTTGTTATGATTTTTGGTTTTGCCCTTGACAGGCATTGCTAATTGTAGCACCTGGAAAAGTGGTGTTCAAACTCAGTGTTCTACTACACTTATTTGGAATCATTTTCATTTATGGCTTATTCAGGGAATTTAACCAACTTGTTGTTCCACATTAGGAGAGAGCCGAGAGAGAAACGTCTGATTGCAAAACACTTGGCAATATAAAGTGCTGTGCAAATGCTACTTAATAATAATTACACTCTAAAGTCTTAAGGAGTGGGCAGCTAATGTGCTATTTTAGAAATCTGGAACAATATGGAAACAAGAAAAAATTAAAATTATTTAAAGTAAATTGTATACTTAGCATCCACTAAGATAATTGTTACATATGTATTTATCAGAAGATATTAAAAAATCTTATCTTTCATAAAATATAAAAAATGGAGGGATAGCTGAAAAGAGCACCACAGTCATTATCAGGTTCTTCAACTCTTTAAATGACGCTGATAATGAACACGGAAAGTAAATTAGGTCATTTCATTTAGTGACTCCCTCCAAGGGAAAGGTCTAGTTTAGGAGGAAGTCTCAAGGTTTGGCCTTAAATTGATCTGACAGTCTGATGCAGAGGCTCTTGGCTTCTAAAGCAAGAGTGCTGCATTCAGCCCATCCTCCTAACATGCATGATTTTTGTTAGGTAACAGGGCCTCTCAAACCTACCTATCAAATGTAACCACCACTTTATAGAGGATTATGGTGAAAATGCATTAAAACGGCACACAGCAAGTATTGGTGGATGTACACTAATTAGGTAGTGTACTCTTACTTACAGGATGCTATATCCCCTTGGTCAAAACTCAGATGACTTTGCTTCTGTGACTCCACTTCTTCATACCACGAAGGATGGAGACCAGACCCGGAGAAAAGGCTTCAATTCCCAGAATTCTATGGGAATATATCAAGCCACAGACCTTTCCTAGAGACTGACCATCTCCATCCACTCACAAGGCTTCCAGAAGATCTTCAGCAGAAAACATTTCATATTTATCCAATTTTGCAAGTTTGTTTAAATATGACATACTTATATTTTCCAAATATGTATTAATACTTTTTAATAGTTTGAGGTATGCAGTAGACATTTTTCAAAGTTGTATTATGTTCTATAAACAAAACAAAATAAAATAATTTATTGTTGGGAAATAATTTCAAACTTGCAGAAAAATGAAGAAATAGATATATTTCAAAGGACACTCATAACAGTTTTACCCACAATCACCATCACCTGTGTGAAGCTCAAGTTGGTTATCTATCTATCTATCTATCTATCTATCTATCTATCTATCTATCTATCAATCCATCCATCCATGTATTGAGCTACCTACCTATCTACTTAAACCATCTGCAGGAGAGTAAATTATATGACACATGGCTCTCTATTCACAATTATTTCAATATATAAATATATATTGTTTAATAGGGATTCTCCTTTATGTGTCCACGGTGCAATTATCAACATCCTTTAACAGATTTGTTAGTACAGTATGTTAACTCTCTGATCATTTTCTAATTTCAAAAATCAACCCTGGGGAGCAGAAAGAAGATGGAATTAGGTTGGGAAGGGGGGCAGGGGAGAAGGGGATGGTGAGGGAACTGGGATTGACAAGTAAAACAAGCTTATTGAAAATTTAAATAAAAATTATTATTAAAAATCAACCCTTTATAGACTTTTTCTTCTTCAATACAGAATCCAGGTCACATAATACATTTATTGGGTGTGTGTATTTAAACCTTCTTTAATATTCAATTTTTTAATGCTTTTCATTTTTTCTAGTTTTAGGAAGAGAACCCAGTGTTTTTCTAGTATGACAGGCAGCCATCCTATTGTTGAAGGATTTCCAGCCCTAATTTTAGTTTTTATTTTGAGACAGGATGTCCCTAAATTGTCAAGACAGTTCTTGAACTTGGAATTCTTCTGCCCCGGCCTCTCTACTGCTGTTAAAGACATGTGCTTTTAGAATATTGGTAACCCTCAGGCTGGCACTAAAAAAAGATCATGTCTAAGTGTGGTAATTTGAGTAAGAATGGCCCCATAGGTCCATATACTTGAAAGTTTAGTCATTAGTGGGTGGCACTCCTTAGAGGTGTGGCCTTGTTGGAGTAGGTGTGGTCTTATTGGAGTAGGTGTGTTTTTGTTGTTGAGGGAAGTGTGCCACTGGTGGGTGGGCTTTGCAAATATCCATGCAGGCCCAGTCTCTCTCTCTCTCTCTCTCTCTCTCTCTCTCTCTCTCTCTCTCTCTCTCTCTCTCTCTCTCTCTCTCTTTCCCCCCACCTCTCTATTTTCCTGCTGCCTGCTCTCTGGATGGAAACCTCTTAGTATCTTCTCCATCACCATCTCTGCCAGCATGCTCCCTGCCATCATGATAATGGTAGTAAAAGAAACCACAGAAAATAGAAAGCTGGTAAAAATGTATTTGAACAAGGGAACTGTGTTCTAGTCCCAGTATGCAGCAGAACTTGGCAGTTTTGATCAAAGATACAAGAAAGGGGTAGTGAAATCTCCCTCCTTGGCTAAGGAAAGCTGCTGAAGATAGGCATGTGTCAAGTGTTTCTGCTTGGAGGCCCTGAGAGGCCATTGCATGAAGCTGTGAAGGTGAAACCTGGATTGCCTTGGAGACCACAAGATGTTAGAGATGCCAGAGTCATGGGATACTTGCTGAGAAAAGCTGCAGACTGGGTGTGGGACTAGCTCAAGAGAGAGAAGTGTCTTGCAGTCAACAAAGTGGAAATGAGTTGGACATCTGAAGAGTGCTTTGACATCAGCCATGGAGATGCAGAGTTTGGAGTTTGCCCATCTGGTTTTTGGTCTTGCTTTGGTTCAGTATTTTCTCTCTATGCTCTTTCCTTCCTTTTGGAATGGTGAATTATATAATCTGCCATTATATATTAGAAATATGTGATATGCATATGTGATATGCTTTTTGATATTGATCTTATAGTTAAGTGATTGCCATGAGTATCAGACTTTGATTTTGGAACTTTTAAACAGTCTTGAGACTGTTACAGACTAAAAAGATGTTTGAAGCCTGACTAAATGCATTTTTGCCTTATAACGTCATTACAATTCTATGGGGGTCAGAGAATAGAATGTGGTGGTTTGAATAATAATGGCCCCATAGGCTCATTTATGTTAAGGCCTAGTCATCAAGGCATGGCACTACTTACAGGTGTGGCCTTGATGGTGTACATGTGGCCTTGTTGGAAGAATTGCACTACGGGGTTGGGTTTTGGGCTTTCAAATGCTCAAGCAGGCCCAGCCTCTCTCTCTCTCTCTCTCTCTCTCTCTCTCTCTCTCTCTCTCTCTCTCTCTCTCTCTCTCTCTCTCATTCTCTCTGTTGCCTGCTTTCTGGATGGAGACCTCTCAGCATCTTCTCTAGTACCAAGTCTGCTTGTGTGCCACTATGCTCTTTACCATGATGATAATAGACTAAACTTCAAACATTCTTCAATTAAATGTTTTCTTTTATAAGAATTGCTTGGCAATGGCATCTCTGTACAGCAATAAAACACTGACTAAGATACTCAGCTGGAGTTTATCTGGTTCTTTATCTATGAAACTTCAGATACAATTTATTTATTCCTTGTAAAAACAATACCTTTTTTAACATTGTCTTCTTAGGTGACAACATCTGGGATGCATGATCTAAGTTTGTCTCTGTTGGTAGCAGTACATTTAACCACATACCAAAGAATTTCATGTCTGTACATTCTGCTTGCTGTCTTTTTGTTTCCTTGTCATTAAAAGGGAATTTGTGGAACTAGTGAGGTGGCTCAGCAGGTAAAGGAGATTGTTTCTAGGCTTGTTGCCCTTAATTGAATCCCTGGGCCTCTCATGATAGAAGGAGAGAACCAGGGCAAATTATCCTTTGATTTCCTCAAGTTCACTGTAGTACATGTGCACCTGCCCCCAATAAGTAACTCAGATGTTTTTAATGGAGTTTGCACGGCATAATTTTGAGATAAAAGTAAATATTCCCCTTTGTTAAAATTTCCTCCTAGGTTGAGCATTTTTAGATAAATTTTGTCTGACCTGAGATCTGTTATAAAGATTGTAGGTGCTCATTTCCATACTTATGCACTCTTTTTACCTTTGTTATTTGCTATTTAACA
Organism: Cricetiscus sungorus; assembly: GCA_030556225.1. NCBI lineage: Eukaryota > Metazoa > Chordata > Mammalia > Rodentia > Cricetidae > Cricetiscus > Cricetiscus sungorus. Next base: position 45,906,028 of record JANBXA010000398.1, read on the forward strand.
TTAACTATATATCCTTCTAATTATTTAATTGATTTCATTAATTAGTTCATTACTGCTTTGGAATAATAAATCTCTACTTTTTCAATATTTTAAAATGTATATTATTCTTTTTTAAACATTTATTTATTTTATGCTGGATATGCCTTTTTTTTTAATGAAAACAAACATTTATAAACAATATTTGGGAATTTGGGCATCATTCTTTCCAAACTACTTTCTGCTGGTAGGGGGCGCTGTCATGGGGGAATCCTAAGAAAACGCAGATCCTGGCTGTAGTGGTCTGCAAGGCTGCATTGTCCCATTGACATTGCTTCAGGGGGTCTTACTCGATCAAACCACATTAGACTGGAAGGGGTCCACAGCTTTTCATTTTCTGTGGAAACAAAATTAGAAATCCTTTTCCCTAGTAACTTGTTCTTAGGCTTAAATTTTGAAGTCAAAGCATTTTAAAGATATATATATATATATATATACATATATATGATATATATATATATATATAGTGAATTAATCCAGCAGGATTTTTTTTCCTTCTTTTTTTATTAATAATATAATTTAAAAATTTTACATGTGGATCCCAGTTTCCTCTCCCTCCCTCCCTTCCTCCCTCCCTCTTACTCTCTTTCCCCTGTGACATGCACCCTGGCCACCCTCCCCTCCCATACCCCCACCCCCATTCCACTTGTAGGGCTATGCTATCCAGGTTGGGTCATGTAAATCTATCAAGTCATTTGGAGTTGGGACTAGGACTTCTCTCCTGTCTCTAGGTTAAGGGGGTTCCCTCCATGGGGGATGTGTCCACAAGGTCCTTTTGTGCACCAGAAATAGATCCTGTTTCTACTGTCTGAGGTCCCCCAGACTGCTCAGTCCTTCTAGCTGAGACCAATATTCAGAGGTCTGAGTCAGTCCCTTGCTGGGTTCCTAGCCATCAGTATGAGAGGCCCAAGCTCCTCCTTGTTCAGGTCAGCTGTCTTTGTGAGTTTCTGCAACTTGGTCTTGTCCCCTTTCTCTGCATCTGGATTCTAGTTCAACTCAGTGTTTGGTTATGGTGTTTGCTTCTGTTTCCAACAGGTATTGGATGAGGGCTCCATGATGGTGGATAATTTAGTTGATGACTTCACTATCAGGGACGGGCATTTATGGTAGCCTTTCCATGGTTGCTCGAATTGTTAGTTGGAGTCAGTCTTGTAGGTCTCTAGACCTTTATTTATGTTCAGTTTTCTCTTCAAACCAGTAATGGCTCCCTCTTTTATGCCACCCCCCTCTCTCTCACCCTGACTCAATCTATCTAGTCACATGTGTTTTCCTCTCCTCCCCTTCTCCTTCTCCTAGTTCTCTCTCCATTCACTGCCCCCCCCCCAATTTTCCATGTGCTCTGGGGGACTTGTCCCTTTCCCCCTTTGGGGACCATATATGAATCTCTTAGAATACACCTTGTGTCCCAGTTTGTCTGGTGGTGTGTATTATAGGCTGGTGATCCTTTGATCTAGGTCTAAAATCCATATCTGATGTATATTATTCTTAATTACTTTGGTTTACAAATTGGTCATTTAGGCCACTTTTATGTAGACTTCTTTTCTGTGACATGTGATCATAGTTTTCAAATATTCTATTATAAGAAATAATTACAACTCATATCAGAAGTTCTCTGCTCTAGCCCTGGAAGAAGCTACTCACTTGAGGACTCTGAGACTGAGGTCAGTTTTGTTGACTCTTCGGGTCAGTGTCTTGAGACTGTGTGCATGTGTGAGAATGAACATGTGGTTTTTGTTATTGCTATTGTTAATTCAAATATAAACTCTGTTGATGGTATAGCATAAATTTGGTGATCATCTGTTTCAACCCAACAATTGTAAAAATCCACCCTAAAATATGAACATCTAGTACAATTAATTTTATGTCAGAAAATCTTGCAAAAAATTTCAATTGAATGTGAGTTATTATGACAAGTTCATTAAAATTTTGATCAATTTGTTCACAATTTAAACAGTCTCTCTATTTGCCTCGCCTGCCTTAAGATGTCATAAATGTATCAGGGAATATGAAATCTGGTCTCTATGTTTTCTGATTTGGAGTTTGATGCAGGGGAACAATGTAATATGAGTTTATAGGTCATAGGTTTCAATATGAAGATATAATGTGACAGTGCTTAAATTCTGATTCTTAAATTATTCATTTTTAATAATTAGGCTAATAGTATCTTAGCCTACATTTATTGTCTGAGGCCATGTGTTCTATGAAACATGCTCATGGACCATGAACATGGCTACCATAGGCTTATTTTTGAGTTGTGGAGAGTCATTTCAAGACAAGTTAAGAATCTCTGTGAATTGGGCAGAATGTATAAAAATAAAAGATGAGCTATAGCCACTTATACGTTATTTTTTGGTTTAAAAGCTCCCTGAACAAACATCAAAATAAAATATGACAGGGAGAGATTTTTTTTTTTCGGGGAAAGATATCCCTTGGTTAAATGGCATAAAGCTGACATGCAGTAGATAAAAACTCACTGGATCCTCTTTCAGGATGTGTGTGGATTAAAAATAGGAAAACAGAGGACCAGTGACTTTTTCTTGTTTTAATAGTAATCAGTGGACTAAAAATAGTTTGTGAGAGAATTCCTTTCATTTGACAGTGCTATGCGGATTGTTATTATAACCACTAAAAGACATATACCTAGTAAAAAGAACTATTATTTTTACTTACCAATGAATATTTTTAAGGTCCACATTAGAGATGCCAGCAGCCAGGGGGTCCATGTGGCCATAGGGTCCATGTGAGAACAGTTTCACATACAATGGAGGTATAGAGATCCGGTAAACATGTTTACCACTCACTGTACAGAAGGTTTGGGTTGCAGCAGGAATAAATGCAAATATTCAGGCCTTATGTTCATAGGCTTTTTACACTTTCATCATGGTATTTTGTTGTATTGTCCTTAGAAAAAAATACTGTTTTGTGAAATTCAAGAGCATTGGCCTTATAAACTACATTGTAAAGATGAGAAAATGGAAGCTTTGGTAAAGTTATGCCAACTCACTGTGGGCCCTTTATTTAGTTCTACAAAATATGTAAATTCAAACCTCAGACTCAGTTGCCTCAGGCCTGGTGTGGAGGTTGCTGTGGGCTGCTGATTGTGTGGCACACCAGCAAACAGACAGGAAGATGCCAGACTCCCTCTATTTTCATGAGTAAAGGAAAGACTATGTAGTATTCTCATTGGATACAGACTTGACCCTGCAATGGCACAATTAAGTTTTTAAGCTCAATAATAGAACACACCTGTTATTTTTCATTTGCCTAAAATGGAGATCTACCTTAGATTTGGCCTTAGATTTTAAAACAAATTCAACTTAAAAGATCAAAATAGAATTAGGTATAAACTACCTAAGAATACAACCAAGGGCCTTTTCTCATGAGAAGATCGTGAACTGAACCTTGCTTGAAAGAAAATAAGGTTATGTGGATGCTTGGGGGAACTGTGGCTTTCTGAGTTTGTGCTCTGGTTATGTCACTGGCTTTCCCTTCTTGCTCAAATGCACAGTTTCCCAGGTACAGACAAGCACCTTGGGATGCCCTTGGCTTCTCTGTTTTATACAGGTTGTTTTTGTAACAGTCACTTAGCAACATGTTTTCAACCCCATGCTTTTCAGCCTCTCTGTGCTTCCCATGCTGATTTTGACTTTCATCTTTGAAGCCTACCAGCACGGTTTGCTGTATTTTAAATGCTGGTATGGCTGGATGACAATCTCCGGAAAGATGTGTGCTACATTTCAAGCTTTTATTCTGTAGATTTGACATGTCATTGGTTTTCAGACATAGACCAGTGTGACTTCCAACTCAGTTCTTCAACATTTCAAGTTGAAGCAGGCAGGAAAATGATACCTGGGGAATCGTACTTTATGATTAAAATCTCCACATCAGTTTTCTTCATATCAAAAGAGGGAGGGAAAAAGACAGGTGCAATCTTACATGGATACACAATTTTTTTTTTTAAATAAGCAACCTAAAGAGAAGTTATTTTAGCTGTCAAGAAGTGTAAGACACAATGTTCAAAATTGTCCATATCCTTCAAACATGTTAAAAATAAAGGATCATGTCTCAATCTAATGTAACTCACTTTCACCTAGTTTAACTATGCGCTTGCTTTGTTGCATCCATGTTTCCTGATGTTTTTCGGAGACACAAGAGACCTCTAGCAGTTTGGCAGTGGGTGGGGGAAAAGTCGTTTTCAATATAATGGCCGTATTTTAGTTAACATGTTGTCAGTCTTTAATGACTAGTGGTGTAACAGCTGGTTTTGATGTTATTTCTTTTGAGACCACTAGATTACAAGCAGTTTATTGCATTCTTCCTCTCTGACTGCTCCCTGGATACAGCCCAAAGTCAAAAGGTTAAAGGTCTAAAGCCATAATCTGAAGGATTTGTCATCATTTAACAGGTCACTTGTTGCTATGTACTATGCAAACTGAGAATTTTTTAGTTAGCTTGTCAGAATGGCTTAGTAATATTATTTTTTTTCTATTTCAGCTGGAAGGAATTGAGAATATTCACCTAGAGACACATTCTCAGAAATCAAAGATTGCATTTGAACCGTGTATATGTGTGAGTCTTCATATAGATGAAAGAATATTTTTTTAAAAGTAAGTTAACTTTCACCAAGAGGATCTGAGAATGGAAATGTAACTTTTGCAAAAACCTAATAGAATGGCATTGGGTTTTGAAGAGACTATAGGCACCATATCCAAAACTAAAAGTGAGAGGCACAAAGGCATGGGTCAGACAACTCAGAGGCTTGCTAAAGGTCAGGGACCCTATTGTTGGCTCACTGCAGATTTGGAGCTTTTCAGGCTGTCAGCATGTGACAGTCCAGCCATACTCAACCAGCTAAGGACCTTCTTTGTTTAGGAAAAGAACCCTGCTTTGAAGGCTGGGCTAGCAAAAGAGGAAAGCAAAACAAAACAAAAATCCTGAAGGAAATGCATGAAGCAGGGATCTTTTTCCTTCCAAACACCAGTGGCAGATTTTTTTTTTTTTTGAGGGAGGTTGACAAGGTGTGCAGCAGTGTGAAATATGAAAGACACAGGGCTGATTCCCTGTAGGTTTTACATTAGTTTAGAATATCTCACATTTAAACACAAAAGATTGCTATAAATAAAATTTTGGAAATGCTCCTAGGTGTCTTTCAATTTGGAGTCTTTCTAAGACATGACTCCTCCACTGCTTCATCGTTATGAATGCTCCTCAAGATGGCGACACAACCAGCAGCCACTCCTTTTCTGTGTGTCTGTTGCCCTCTAGGGACCCCAGCATGCAAAGGAACACAAGATGCAGTCATTTTCAGGGACTCAGTAGTTACTGGCTTCTCTTCTCATTAGTCACTCAAATGTGATATTGCCTTCTGTGCATGTATTTATCACTTCTGTGATCCGAGTGATATTAATTCAAACTGCAACCAGAATTACTCTTCCAAATCCTTGCAAGATACTATATACCAATACTTCCTTCATTATCTTGAACATTTCTCTACTTAATTCTGTAATTTCGAAAGATAAAGAAACATACTATAATTTTGAATCATTCTTCTTTGAAACCTTGCAATCATCATTTTAATGGTAGGCCTTCCATAGAGATAATCAGGCAATACCCATAACCAGCAGAAATAAATATTTTAAAAAATTTGTTCCAGTGTTAGTAGTAATAAGAAAAAGCTAGTTGTCTTTCACTTCTCCCTCTTTCGCCCTTCCATCTCCCACTTACTTTTTCTTTTCCTTCCTCTTCCTCTTCCCTTCCTTCTTGCCTTCTTGGGGTGGTGTGTGTGTGTGTGTGTGTGTGTGTGTGTGTGTGTGTGTGTGTGTGTGTGTGTGGTGTGTATGTGTGTGTGGTGTCTTGAGACAAGATCTTACTGGTAACCCAGTCTGATCTTGAAACTAGAGATCTTCTTGCCTTAGGCCTGCCAACTGAAGAAATTACTGAGCCACCAAAATTGGCTTTCTGCATTTCTTAAAATAATTTTATATCATGGTTTAGAATTCTGTTAAAGCTATACAAATAAACAAAAGTTCTTAAATAGATAGACTAATATATTGCAGACTAATCATTTCTACATCGAAGAAAATATAATTGATTGGACATATTTTAGGCTATGTTAAAATTTCCTTCTTGACTACAGCTGGCTACAAGGGTTATCTGGAACTATGTAGAGTTTGGAACAATTGGTAACTGATCTTAAAGAGTCAAGGAAGAGTCCCAACTGAGCCAAAGTCATCTGAGAACTGGAGATGCAGTGAAAAAGAAATTTGTGATGTAGTGAAAGTATACAAGGAAGTCAAATTATCTGAGAAGATGAAACAAGAGTAAGCAAAGACCAAGAGCTCTCAGTTTTATGTTATAGTAAATGGTAAATTCCATCCAATAGGCCTGCTGGAACCATGGGATGGATTTCAATACACCCTTCAAAGAAGAGCAGCTCTGCAACACTTTCTGAACAGTTTCATTTTTTATTACTTGAAGCAACAATTGCATCTTAAAAAGCCAAACTCCAGTAACAAACCCCTATTTGAAAGTAATATCACTAGTTCTAAAGCAATACACTTTTGTTGGTGTTTTACTCATGGAAAAATTATCTGTCTGGGACTTAGAATAACGTTGTGCATATTTGTGTGTTATGAGCAGGTTTTTCCCACCGCCGCTGCCGCCGTTCTGGTCCCACCGTCACACCAGCCCCCAATAACACGCAGAAACTCTGTATTTGATATAAATCTGTTGGCCAGCTCCTAATTCCTTATCGACTAGCTCTTTCTTAATGGTTAACCCATTTCTACTATTCTAAGTTTTTTCACGTGGCTCATCTTACGGGCCAGAGCTGCACTGGCTTCTCGGGGCTCTCTTCCCAAGTACTTTTTTTTCCTCCTTGTCTCCTAGTCCCACCTATCTTGCTTTCCCATTGGCCACAGTACATTATTCGTTAACCAGTATGAGAAACGTATTTCCAGAATAACATCTCCCATCATCTCTTCTTTTTCTAAAATAAAAAGAATGGTTTTAACCTTAACATAGCAAAATATACCATACAACAGTTATCAAATAAGAATCACAGTTAACAAGATTTAGTCCATTTTGTAAGACTTAAAGAAAATATCATCTATCCTATCTTTGTGAGTCTAAAGTCCTGTATGTATCTTATCTTTAATTCTAAATAAGGAAAACTATAGCCATAACTATCTGTCTTCAACTCCTTCAAAGACCACAGAAAGATAATATATAAACTCTAGAAATGACAGAGACAACTAATTGCCTGATCAGTCACCCGAAGTTCTTCTGTAATGTTCCATCTTTAGCTCATAGGCCAAAGTGTGTCTCCAGACTCCTCAACAAAGCAGGAAACTTCAAAAACTGTCCACCTGTATTGGCAGTTGGTCAATCATTTTTCTTTGTGTCCTGTAGACTGTCTGGCAGGCAGCCTCTTCCATGAAGCAGGAATCCTGTAGCAATGCCCATTTTGAATCAGCAGTTACTTTCCTGTGGGTCCTGCATGTCCAGTTTATACAACATAAAGTCAAACAGTCTAGTCAAGAGCAGTATCTTGTCCAAATGGCTAGTCTTGCCATATTAGAAGCAAACTCCATAATGTGTTTCTTCGATGTCCATCTTCCTTTCTGACGCAGGTGGTGTTACCAGGCACAGTTGTGCCTCACTGTCAAGAAAATCCCTAAACCATTTTAAATGCCATATTCTTTGAAAGTTTTGAAGAATGCCTATTCATCTCAAATACATCTTTGCATATCTAGAAATCCTAGTTAACTTAACTCCAAGTTTTCACTATCGTAAGTAATTATCTATAATCTGTACTAAATTATACATTCCATTTTCCAATGAGCTATATAAACACAATACCTAAACAAGAGGAGAAATACACATATTACAAAATTGACCTTAAATTGTATCAATAAATGAAAATCCATTCCAAAACAAAGCATTCATATCTATACCATAATTCCCTTTTTACCTTTAAAAAGATTGCTTGTGGTCATTAACCCTTTATAACCAAGCCCACTTAAATGAAAACAAACATTTACAAACAATATTTGGGAATTTCGGCATCGTTTTTTCCAAACCACTCCCTGCTGGTAGGGAGCGCTGTCATGGGGGATCTTATGAAGACGCAGAAATCCTGGCTGTAGTGGTCTGCAAGGCTGCATTTTCCCATTGACGTTGATCAAACGTCTTGCTTGATCAAACCACATTAGTCTGGAAGGCATCCACAGCTTTTCATTTTCTGTGGAAACAAAATTAGAAATCCTTTTCCCCAGTAACTTGTCCTTGGACTTAAATTTTGGAGTCAAAGCATTTTTAAAAATATAAAATGAATTAATCCAGCAGCATTTCTTTTATCAGTTGTTATTTCCTCAGCAGTCAAACAATTTAAAGATAACAGAACAGCGTACAATATCCAAAGTTTCTCTGTGCTTTCTATCTTTATGTGGCTTTTGTATTACTCTATTCCTTTTTTAACTTTTATTTTTACATATTTTGAGACAGGGTTTCTCTGTGAAACGTTTATCTGTCCTGGAATTCACTTTGCATACCATGATTACTTTGAAATCACAGAGATCTGCTTGCCTCTGTCTCCTGAGTGCTGGGATTAAAGGCGTGTGCCACCACACCCAGCCAAGCTCTGTCTTTTTAAAACCATTTTATTTCCTTTCTCTTTCTCTCCCAAGTCTACATATATTTTAAAACACAGTGTAAACCTTTAGCACTTTTTCTTAATGTGAATTTGTTTTTACTTTAAATCTTTATCTTTTTCTGGCCACGAGTCTTTTATGTGCTAAACAACAACATTCCTAAAATGAAATTCACAGTTGTTTTAGTTGCAGTCTATCCAAGGTGGCAGCTATTTTACTGCCAGCAGTGAGAGCTGTGCTCACTGCCTTGGTCTATGCTGAATCCAAAAGCATGCTGCCGGCTTGGAGATATGGTCACTGCCATTGCCAGCTCTCGTACATGCCAATGAATTGTTCTCTGAGCTCTTTAATATCGGTACGGTTTTTTGCCACTTATGCTGAGTCAGGAAACCTCCCTTAAAGGAGCCGCGCAAATCTTTGTCTCTCACAAAACAGATTCCAACCCAGAAGAATGCTGCTACCAAGAAGCCTTGCTTGTCCCTGTTCTTTTGTTTCAAAAAACTATTTTTTAAGCTTTTGTTAAGTTTTAAGCGAAAGTTCTCCATCCCACTCCTGACACCATTATGGAAATACTGAGAATAGTAGAAATGGGTTAATCATTAAACAGTGCTATCTGGTAACAAACTAGTACCTGGCCAACAGCCTTATATCAAATACAGAGTCTCAGCGTGTTATTTGGGGCTGGCGCAATGGCAGGACCAGGCGTCCGGCGGGCTGGCAGAAAATATACATGCTACATTTGTGACCTTAGGTGGGTGTGAAAGATTTGGCACAAAAGTGGATGTTACCCTTTGCTCTCATCTTTATTCAAAGTAGTCTTTACCCACTGACAGAATGTGAGGGAAACGCTCTAACAAAGATTGCTTAGTGTGTGTGTGTGTGTGTGTGTGTGTGTGTGTGTATGCATGCACTTATGCAAACACATGTTTTGTGTGTGGAGGTTGCTGCAAGTGGATGACAGAGGTTGACATCAGTATCTTCTATTGTTTTCCACAACATTTTCTTTCAAGACTAGATCTCTAGCTGAACCTAGAACTTGTCCATTTATCTAGATGGGATAAACTAGGCACAAAGCCCTGGGGATCGTCTGTCTCCTCCTCTCAGCCCCAGTGTTACAGATGTGTGCTGTGGTGCCTGGCTGTTACACAGGTACAAGATATTTGAAATTAGGTTCTCATGGTGAATACTTCCTGACTGATCCATTTCCCCAGTTTCCAGATTGCTTAAAATTCAGAAGGCTGTTGGCTCAGTTATATTTAAGAAAATCAAAGCTGTAGAACGATAATTTCAAAAAAATCATATCAGGCTATACATAATTATTTTAAAATGTAAAGAATTATTCAAGTATTAAGAATCACTATTTACTTTCCGAATGTGCCACTAAATATAGTATGGCCTTGACCTCTATATCATTTTCCTGAATTTAGTTGCTTTATCTTTACTTATTCTCAGCTCTCTGTTTCCTAGGATTCCCTTAAATCTCTCATTATTGCTATAGGCTCAACAATTTCTATTTGTTAAATCATTTGAGTTTTGCTTTCTTTAGAATGACTACATTATAAGGTGCATGTAAGTTTAGGATTGGCAAATCTTGTTAGGGAATGTCTTCACCATGATATAACCTTCTATAGCAGATCCTGTTTTTTCTCTTTTGCTGTTGTTGTTTTTTTTTGTTTTCTGTTTTGTTTTGCTTTTTGTAACTCAAAGTCTAATTTGTCTGATAAATGTATGATGACATCATCTTCCTTGGCTTAGTGACATTCCAGGTACTATTCTTTTCTAAGATATTTTCTGTCCTCTGATTTCACTTTCAATGCCATCATAGTTTACTGTACAGAATATGACTAATGTGCATAGTTGTGTAATCAGGCTGGTTACAGTCTGAACATTGTGTTTCTCCAAAATTCATGTCTTGAAACCACCAATAAGAAAGCTTTCAAAAGGTACCCTTTATGAATGACTAGATGAGGTGTGGAGCCCCTTGGACCAAGACAGTGCTCCTATTAAAAAACGACCCAAAAGAGCTCATTTACCTCCTCTTTTACATGAGAATACACAGGAATACCTGTCTATAAAACAAAAGATGATGTCTGTCTGATGGAATGTCTGAGAATACCTTAAACTTGAATATATCTGCTTCCAGAATTGTTTGAAATATACCCTTTTGTTTATAAGATAATACATCTATGGTATCTTGTTATATCAGCCTAAATGAAACACATTTATTTACCTTTCCTTAATGATACCTTTTTAGACAGATAATTTTGCTTTTTTAAATATGTATATTTCAAAATGGGTGAGCTATCTACTGTCTAGCAAAATAATGTACATTTGTAGATTAAGTTCTTTTTTTACTTTAAGAAAATATTTCTCATTGTCTTAGATGCTATAATTTATATATATATAATGATTATTTTGATTTATTATATTGGGTTTAATGAGCTCCTTTTGTTGGTAATATTTATAGTTTTTTTGTTCTTGTTGTTCTTTTGAGACAAGATCTCATGCTGAACTTTCTGTGTAGCTGAAGATGACTTGGAACTTTTGATCCTATTGTCTATTTCATATTACACATGCATGTGTAACTATATTTTGTGGATTTCATACATATTTGGCTATAGACTTTGCACATTATATTCTATTTTCTCTGTTCTTTTATCTTAGGATTGCTATAAGATGCATGTTGATCAAGCTCAGTCATGTTCTATACCTCTGAATCTCCTTAAAATTTCCTGCCTCTTTGGCTTTGTGTTAGTTTGCATTACTTCACAAAGTGTACATTTAGTTGTAACAAATGGCCTTTCTTCTTACTAACTTCAAAATTAAAGTGACAATTTTCTGTTCTAGAAGTGTTAGTTAACTTGGGTCTTTAAAAAAAATCTCTCTGTTTCATTTCATGCTATCTATACTTTTATCATAATTAAGCTTTTCCTATTAAATAGTTCCATGATTTGTATCTTTTCATTGTAGACTTCAGCTATGTTTTAGAGGAGATGAGTGGCATTTTTGGGCCCTTAATTTTGGAAGCTTCCCGATTTGGAATTTTTCTTTGTTTCTCCTTTGTTACACCCAGTGTTTCACAGTGGCACAGACAACACAATGCAGTTTGCAAGATTCTTTATAGGAGATAATTGGTGACATTCATCCTTAAAGCATTTTAAAGTATATTGCTTTTGTTGGTCTGTGTCCTTGTTAGGGTTATGTTGCTGCAATGAAACACCATGACCAAATCAAGTTGTGAGGAAAGAGTTTATAGCTCACACTTATACATAGTAGTTCATCACTGAAGCAAGACAGGACAGGAACTCAGACAGGGCTGAAACCTGGAGGCAAGAGCTGAAGCAGAGGAAATGGAGGAGTGCTGCTTACTGGATTGCTCTTTATGGCTTGCTCAGTGTGTCTTCTTATTTAACCCCTACCCCTGGCCTAGGGATAGCACCACCCACAATGGCTTAAGCCCTCCCCCATCAATTACTAATTAAGAAAATGTCCTCCACCCAAATCTTATGGAGGCATTCATTTTCTCAATTTAGGGTTCCTCCTTCAGATGGCTCTAGTGTGTTTTAAATTGACGTAAAACTGGTCAGCACAGGTTGTGAGTGGGTGCTTACCCTTTGACTTCCTACAGGATGCAGTAGTTCTAAACGGCAGGTTTGTGCAACACATTCAACTTCAGTATGCAGCTCTGAATATTGATAACAAAGGCCTCATCAAGCAATGGCTGATAAAAAAAATCATTGGCTTTTCATGTTCTCAGCTAATGTTCAAATCCATGCTAATGCAACATTCTCATTTTAGGTTTTGAAGAATTTCTGTTTTACAGTTTAGAGCTCAATACTATATTTAAGAAAAATAGATTTTATCTGACAACTGTGAGTTTATAGTTAGGTTAGAGTGTGGTTTTCATAATTATTTCTCTTCAATGCATTCTCAGTGGGTATTTTAACTACACCAAAGGGCAGGTTTCAAGCCCAGCAATAGATAACCAATGCAAAACAAACTCAATGGTTCTTTTGTGGACATTTTGTCCCACACTGCTATTTTGGGCAATTATTATTATTATTATTATTATTATTATTATTATTATTATTATTATTATTATTATTATGCCCTACTAACATTTACTTTTAAATTATGGTTTCTGGTTTTTATTTTTATGACTTCTTTTTCCTTGTGTGTTCTCTTTGTGTGCTTCTTTTGTTTTTACAAACTATGCTTTGTTTATTTGCCTATTTGTTTTTTGAAGAAAAGAGCAAGAGAGGGTATGCCATTGGGTGGGTGAGGAGATTGGGAGAATTTTGGCAGAGCTGGTTGAGAGGAACTAATGATTAGAATATACTATATGAAAAAAGTATATTTCAATTAAAAAAAAAAAGAATGTGGTTTCTGTTAGTTCAGTATGCCATAGCAAATATATAGCATAAAAGGAGACTGATAAAATTAGGATTGGTAAATAAATTTCAGTTTTAAATTAGTCTTGGTTAATTGGTAGTAGTAGTCTGGAGCATTAGACTACTTTTAGCATGGAACTTAGTAATAAGTAGGGGACCTTAAAGAAGGGATTAAGTGGCAGAGTGTAGCGTTTCTGAGGGCTTGGGTTTGTTTAATCCTTAAGCAACAAACACACACCAAAAAAAAAAAGTCTTGCAATAATAGGGAATGTAGAACATGAAATCTTGATGTTTTTGTGGTGGAAATTGGTAATATGTGTGCACTAAATTTATTCATTATTAGTGAAATAACAGATTTTTTATGGTGGTAAAACTGTGTAGTATCCCACTAGGTGGATAAAAATATATACTGTTGTGGCTGTCTTATGAATGCCAGTAACATGTAAGTATTTTAAAACAATAAACTCTAAATTAGTAGAGAATAACACGGAGTGATAGTTTGTGTACAGACCCACACACTTTTAGTCCATTTCACACTGAGTAGAGATAATTTGCACCTGTTTTCATCAAATACTTTTTTTGGTATGAACTTTATGTCTCTTCGGTCACTCAAAATATTTACATCTCCCATCCAAGCACTTACCAGGCCCGACCTGGGATTGATATGTAAAATAAGAAATAAAATAAAATAAATATTTGCATCTAATCTCTTCCACTTATTACTTATAAAATTGTGTTTTGTGTCTTTCATTTTTCTTTGTTAATATCTTAATCATCACTCTCCTTGAAAAAAAAAGATTGGTCTAATGTGTTTTTAAAAATAGACAAGAGCACAATTTAGTACCATTTAGACTCCTGGAATTGGCAAACAATGTCAGTTGTTGATATATGTTGTCAGTGATCATCTCGGATCTCGGTTCTTCGAGAAGTAGCTATATATGCTACATAAGTTCACTTCCCCTCCAGTGGTCATACTTAGGGCTGGATATCCAGCATTAACTACCACTGTAAGTTCAGGCTGAAGTGAATAGCCTCAGGAGGTACTTTGCCATGTTGCTGGCATTTTCAGCTACAAGAGGTGACATGGGCTGGTAGTAGTCATGGTTAATAATATAGTAAGCTTATTGTTGGTCACCAAGAGTTCAAGGGTAGTTGTTCTCTCTCCCAATGTTGATGCTATAAATAACTATCTCCTACTTTGGACAAAACTCTGTTTTGTCCTTTTTGCTCCCAGTTTCTTGGAAAGTCATTGCAGTTACCAATTAATTTATCTTTCTTCTAGGGCTTTAAACCTTCTTTAAGATTTCAAATTAATTTTGGTTGTGATCCTTGCCTTTAATCACCTCTTAACCCTGAATGGGATGTCTTTTGTGAAACCCCTCCCCTCAAAGCTCAGGGATCTGCATGGAAGTGGAGGGGAAAAAATGTAAGAGCCAGAACTCACAGAGACTGTGTCACTACACACAAGACCCGAACAATTTCAACCTTAAAAAAAATATCCCAATGTTGAAAAGGGGAAAGTATACACGAAGCCCCATACCCACTCCAAAAGCAATTTACAATGGATACTTTTTAGGAAAGAGAAACTCAGTGTTCTTCAGTGAAGTGTCACTGGTTATAACAACCACACTGCAGGGCACATTCCCAATTCCACAAGTGGTTGGCCAACATTGAACAGACTCCATGCTTTTTGTGTTTTCTGTGCTTTTTCTTTCTTTCTTCCTTTTTAAAATTTGTTTTAATTTCTTTTTTTTGAGAGAGAAAGATTGAGGACATGAAATTGGGTAGAAAGAGAGGTGGGAGGATCTAGAAGTAGTTTATGTATAGGAAAGAATATGATGAAAATATAGTATATGAAAATTTTTAATTAATAAAATAATTTAAAACAGATTTCAAAGCATGGTGGGAATGTGAGTTGAATTATCACCACCTACAAATTGTCTTCAGAATGAGGTGGACTGTAGTGAGATATTTACTTTGTCCACATCTGTGGCACTGACCACACCCATTGGGGGTGGTGACAGAAGCGGAAGTGGCCTGGGGAACTAGGTCTGAGGAGGAGCCTGGGAGCGCTCTCTCACTGGCAGGATGCAGGCAGGAGAGCATCTGGAGGCATCATTGGGACCAGGAACCTGCTGGTGTTCATCTCTCTAGGCTGTAAGTTATTTCTCCTTGAATAAACATCTATTCAGCCTAATAAGGATCAGTTTCTTCTGATCCTTATTAAACCACGATAGTAGGCATTGAAATTAGTTGCTTTGTATTTTTACATACATGTCTTCTTTCCCTCCACAAGTACAGTCTTTGTTCTCTCCCAGATAAATAACCCCATATAAGAAACTTTACTATCATAATACCAATACTGTAGCAAGGTTATTTGAGATATTCTCTGTATGAATACTTAATAATAAAATAAAATAAATTATCTCCATCTTAGAAATTTTCAAATATGAAGATACAATAAGCATTACAGCATTGACATACTGACATGGCACTCTATCTTTAAACAATCCATGAAATTGAATTGATTTTTAAACAAAGATGGAGAATATGCTTTGATTTTCCTGTATAATAGTCTTAGCTTTTCACATATTACTGTTTACATTTTCCCTAAACATAAAAAGCAAAAAAAATTAACTTTTACCTGGAAAATAAAATAATACTGTTGGTTTTCTGTATAAGAAAAAACTAAATGTGTGAAAGCATTTTGTCTGTAAGTACAACAGCATAAATATTTATCTTCTCACATATTCATACGAGGAGCTCTAATGCAGTGAGTGTTTGGAGGTGGAGCTTTGGAAGATAATTACACTTAGATGTGTTCTGAGAGTAGGGCTCCCATGTCAAGATCAGCACCCTCAAAGAACAGGAAGAGAGTAGAGCCCACTCAGCCTGATGACATTTCACTATGCAGCAAAAATTTTCTCCAGACTTGAAATGTTCCAGTTTCAGATTCTGGACCTTCCCAGGATTCAGAAATATGAGAGATGAATGTGGTTAAACTGTCTTTTGTTCTAGAAATCCAAATTAGACAATAAGCAAAACCCAAGGAATTTAAACGTGTGTTTTAGCATTTATTAAAGGAATTATATAATCCCTTTAAATATGTCCCACAAGTAAAAGATCAAAATTAAGAACTTTATGATGTATGAAGATGCCAGCTTTCTTTGCCCTACTAAATACCATTTTTTTTTAAAGTCACCAGACACTCATGGTTTGCTTTAGTGCTTTTTACACACAGGAATTACTCAGACCACTGTTGCAAATGAATCAGAAGCCACTTCCTGTGTCTGTTCATTTCTGAATAATTGTGTACAAGTACCAGGAAGAAGGGAGTGGCACAAAATACCCCATACATACTGACATCCTGCATCTCAATAGGGGTAATAACAGAGCCTTTCCCCTTCCTTTGGGTTCAGATTTATCACTTGCATACCTTCACCATGCATCATATATTCAGTTTGGATTAGATACAGAAACCAGCAGTAGTTGCTATAGCAAACCTCTTCATCTGAAGAGTTATACTTGAGTATAGTTTTTATGGCTTGATGGAAAAGAGGAGATGATAGGGAGGGTGTAGGAAGAGAGTTGTAATTCCTCCTAGTGTTGTTTTCTAGTTTAGTATAAATTCAAGACTGGTTGTGCTGTGTTGGGAAATTGTATGTCCTTTTCATTCAGTTGTCTTCTCATTAGTTTTTCATTTCATCAGATTCAGGTAAGGTCAGTGGCATTTGGGCAAAACTGTAATAACTCTCATTTGAAGCATTTACCAGTTCCTGTAATGCTTCCACAGGAACAGAATTGAAGCTACCAATTTGATGCCACTAAATGGGGAGTTTTGGAGGGATGAACAAAATGAGTAGCTGGTAAGGGCTGGCTCCAGTCAACTCGGAGCATAGTCTTTTAGGAGGGAAGGATGTTATATATATATTTTTTGGTATAACTACATATAGTATACTTACAGTTTTTATGTATAATAATTTGCTATGGTATCTTGGTAAAAATGGGAAACTAACTATCTTAAGCATTCAAAAGAGATGACCATTTTTCTAGCAATCATAAAATATTATGTGGATTGTTATGGTTTGGATAATAGTTTCTCTCAAGAGCTTGTAAGTTGACAGCTTGCTCTATAGCTGGTGACACCTCTGACTAGTAACTGGATTGCCAGTAAATTAACTACATCAACAGGTTAATGGAGTGAAGAGTGCATTCTGAATGGGCAAGTGGGAGACTGGTTTGAGGTGAAGGTAGAGGATGAGAGGGAGGGTGTCTTTGAAGGGAATGACTGGTTCTTATCCCCCTTTCTTTCTGGCTCCTACCCATTGTGAGACATTCTCCATCCAGTATCCACTCTGATGCCATGATGATATTCTGCATGCCTCACTTTAGGTTCATGGCAATACAGTCTACTGACTAGGAACTAAACCATTAAAATTATGAGCCCAAATAAATCTTTCCTCTTTGAAGTTGATTTCCTCAGGTATTACAACATAGAATTAATATTCAAAGCCATTATTAGTAATCAGAATTTTTTTTATCATATGAGATATTTAGCTAACCCTTCAAAATGTTAGGAAGAATGCGTCTCACTTTTCACAGTAGCTTCTATAATTCACTGGTAATCCACAATCTAATTGTTTCTATTCTTACTCATAGCACTTTCTCCAACTCACTGATGACCCCCGACCTTAGACTAAACATCTGTAGAATCAGTCATCAAACAAATCTTCAAAGGACTTGAAAGAATAGTATTTTGAAATAATCATCTCAGTAGATTTTTACTGCTATATGGTGTTCTACTCTATAGATGTATTTTGTACAGGGACCCAAACAGTATTTTTTGTGTTCTTGGTACTATTCAGGATTCTGTGGCATACAAGTGAACAAAGCAGGTAAAACTCTCCATCCTACCGAGGCTCAAATTTGGAGCAGAGAATGACAACCAGAGTATCCAGTATGGCGGATAGAGATCATGGCTAAGCATATAAAAGAAGTTAGGAAGGAGAAATTATAAATGTAGGAATAACATCATAAGTGAGCAGACAGAGACACCGCATCCACAGGGAAAAGAGAGCTTCCTGGGTCTTGATCTCTGCCTTGTCATAGTCTATGAAGACATCTATTGACAAACTCACATACCCAAAACTAATTCTGAGAAACAGAACATTTCTAAAGCTCTTGAATAGGCATGCCTTAAGGCTGAGGCTACAGATGAAAGAAAACACATTAATGATGTGTTTGAGAGATAGAGTGTGAAGGAGACAATCTATAATGAGGTGGGAGAGAAGTTTTCTTTGTTTTCTGGAGAAAGGCCCAGGGACAAGCAGGTCAGCAGTGACAAAAGGGAGAAAAAAGCCTATATTTTCTCTTGGATCTTTCTTCTTTGCTAATTACAAAAAATGAAAGGGCTAAACATGTTGGAGATTTCATGTAAAGATTTTAAGATAATGCATTGGGAATTGCTCTTAAAAGTTGGAACATATTACTGAAAATTGTGACATACTCTATTTTTTGACTAAAGAAATTTCCAGAGGTCTCTAGAAAACTATTATGAATTATCAAGAGAGTTGAGAAAGGATATAAATGTTTTAAAGAAATAGCTACAAATTTGGGGAAAATTTTGGTAAAATATAATGTTGACAACCTCTCAAAACCTAGCATTTAATTTTTAAATGATTAAAATAAAATACTATATTGATAAAGCTTTACTTAGCACTATTATAGAACATACCACGAACAGGTAAACACATGTCTCAATGATTGGAAGTTCTGTCTTTGATTTCAACTTTGTATTCATTTCTTCAATGAAGCAAATGCAGAGATGGAGATGAGACAGGGATCTGGTGAGATATGAAACAGGTCTAGGCATCCATTTTGGCATTTCAGTACCTGGGTATTCCAATTGACTTCAGGATGTACATTTAGGTTAGTTAAACGTGTCATGTGAATGACTCACAGAGAGTTAAAGCTCACCCCACAGGCTGTGTTCAGAAAAACACACTCCAAATCAGTAATAACTGAGCGACAAAAAATTATAAGAATACACAAATGTCCTTTTATCTCTTTGAAAGGTTCTTTGGCAGAGTGCCTACTTTCACAAGAAACTCTTACTTGTGATTTCTTCAGAACACAATATTCTACTTTGATTCTCTCCTCACAAGTGTAATACAAAAATGTGTTTAAGGACTACTTGCACTTTATTTTATTTTTACTACAATGCTCACTAAAATAATTCACTACAAATATTTCTTGCTTTTGCATTTTTAAAATAGCATGGAATCTTGGGACCTGTGAACATAGTAATAGAAGAAAAGCCCATAAAACATGATGTGTATGTTATGTATGTATGTATGTATGTATGTATACGTATGTATAGGGAAATTTGGGAAGATACATTGAAAGTACTTAGAGATAACAAACATCACACTATTAACATCAACTATCATACAATTTATGCTTCTCTCTGATGGTTAGAACATCACCAAGCATGTGTTGCTTTAAGTCATGACAAAAATTGAAATAACTTCTAAGAGTTCATGTATTGTTAAATCTGCTGCAATTTCTCCTTATGAAAGAAAACCTGAGACATTTATTCTCCATAAAAATGAATAAAGAAATCAATAGCCCTTTAATTAGTAGAATTTCTTGGAGTAGGAGTATAAAGTTCATTAGTGTTCAGACATTTAATAAGCAAATGTCCACTCGGCAACACCAAATGGCTTCAGTTCCTATTGAACACAGTCCTCTTTTCAAACCATTGATGTGAAATGATTCTATTGACACTAGCTTTTGAAGAAAACCTTTACTTGAAGGGAACTATGTCCAACATTTATCTCTATTGTTGGATTTTTTTATCTTATTTATTCTTCTTTTATTTTGTTTGTGAGAAGGAAAAAACAAAGTCAGATCAAACACATCTATGGAACAAAGCACTAGGACTTACACAAGTGTGCTTGGAGCCAGAAGGTTTGGTTCTAGTGTGCTCTGAAAGACTCTGATGAATTTTCCCATACTCTATACACAGACAGATCATTGGATGTCTCTGCCACTAGAGCAAAATGTCAAAGAAAGGCGTTTCTTACTTCATCTTTAGTGTCTATGCTTTTCTGGGCATTCACCTTAAGGTTCCTTTTCTCTGTCAGTTTTTTTTGTTCCCTGTGAAAACAAAAGGTAAGTTTGGCAATGAATGTGCTTAAGTGAAACTTATCTTTGGAGACAGAGAAGTAACTCCACTTAAGGGAGTTTTTGAAAAAGTCTGCTTCTTAATTGCTTGGACTGATCATTTTTATTTCAAGTTACATCATGATACCAGTTGAGTAAAGACAGCTAGAGATGACCTGGATGTTGCAGGTTTCCCTTCCCTTTGAAGTCAATGCTGACTACATATCTAGCCTCCTTGGCCTTTAATCAGTGACCAGTCTGTCTGATGAGAATAGCCCCAGAATGGGGCCCAGACCAAGCCATGGGCAGCACCCCTTTGTCTCTCTGACACGGATGGGACATGATTCCACAGGATTAGCCAACAATTATATGCTCTGAACTGATCAATTCAGTCAATTTACTGTGCAAAGTAAATTGATCCTTCAGAACAAAGGGTTTTGTCAGCAGGGAGCTACCTGAGAAAGCAGCATGCCTGTGTAAACAGTTCTGTCCTTCTCCCAGTGTGGAGTGGCCCCGCGCCATATGGTGCCACTATGAACTTATTAGCTGACGGATTAACTGATCTCTGCATTTGGGATCCCCAGTTTCCAGCTGTGAGAATGATTGATGGGCTAACTACTGCTCCAGTCTTGGAAGTTATTTCCTCCATTTAACAGAGTCAAGAAGACAGAAAATTGCCCCCTTTGTAAATGCTAATCTCACCACTCCTTCGAACACCCAACATAGCAATTTATTCAAGGCAAAGTCTTAAAATTGGTATAGTGCACATCAAATGCATACTAATTAGCAATTTCTTTTGAAGGCTCCATCACTTATTAAGGGTCTCCTTTTCCATATGTTCATCATGCCCCACTTCACCCTTTAATTACAAAACAGCACTTTCAACTAATTGCGAGAAGGTATATTGTGCCTGGAATCTGTATTAAACACTATACCTTCTGATGCCTAATTTAGGGTCACATCGAAGGCAGGCAGATAAGCGGGCAGAAATGCTCACAACTGTCATCTGCAATTTTAGGAATATTTGGGCGTTGTTGGGATGAACATTTTATCTACAATGGTGGCTAGGACATTATTCAGTGGACACTGGGCAGTGGTGAATATTAGGTTAACAGTTGGGATCCTTCCTAGATTACAAAGAACCCATTTTAATCCAACAGAAACATGATAATATTACATGTGTAACTCTGCAATTTCTTCAACCTCAAATTTGGAAAGAAGAATCTTATAAGTCTAATGACCAGTCACTTAAGTATATATTAGAATTGTAGTACAGAAGGGAGAATATTGCAAAACATAATTAAAGGATGTTTAAAACAAATATTTCCTGTCCTGTATAATACTGATTTTTAAAAATTAAAACCAGAGTCTGGAAGCTATTTAAATGAACTCTAATTGTTATCTCAATTATTTGTCTGCCACATACAGTCTGTCAATTTCAGCTTCATTGTAGCGTTAAATGTTGAAGAATGGGATAATACCTTTCTCAGGCTATTTTGGCTCACAGAACTCTATAGAGCATTAACTAATAATTCTTCCTTCTCAATGCTGGTCCTTGCAGGTATTGGTACAAGTTTAGGCTTCAAGTATTCTCAGGCTGCAAAATGACGATAGAATCAAATAAACCTCTTGATTTATGGTGGACAAGGAGCAGGTGAAGTGTGACCCACACTTCAAGAGAAGTTCATTTTTCATAAGCACTATGAACTAGATGTCATCAGACATGCCAGGCAACCAGTCAGAGCCATCCATTCTTCGGTCAAGATCATATTGGGTTCATTTTCAAAACCATTCCTAAATTTGCACTAATAGATGGGAGATATGAAAAGAATTTAAATGGCAATGTTCCTATTCCTTATGGAAAAAATTGTAGAACTCATGAATACATTTCTGTTGTTTCCCGCCTCCAGCCATATAACTTTGTCAAATCTGAATTCCATCCTTATATAATAGTCATTACTACTTGCTACTAATATTTGTATTTTAAAGTAGATTGTTTGGAGTCTTAACCTTAAATTATGTTCCCCACTGCTGTTGACCTAGGATTCACTTGTTGACCTTTATAATTTGGGGCCAGTTTGCTTTTGAATCTCAGCTTTCTCATCTGATAGGATTCAGAGATCATCTGAGAGGTTTGGGTTAAATCTGGCTTGCTGCTGTGTAAGTATGTCAGGGGCAGAGTGGAGGCCCCTCCTTTTACTTACATATGATGTTGGTAATTTGAGTTTATCAACTATCAGAGCTACATTCTTCTTTTCCTGGTAGAATATAAAAACTGTCCTTAATATTTTTATAGAAACTTAAAACATAACCCTAAAATTCATATAAAAGCACAAAAGATCACAATTCTCAAAGCAATTTTGAGAAGCAACAATGAAGCTAGAAATATGACAGGGCCAAAATTTAAAACATATTACATAGCTACAGTAACTCAAACAGCCTGATATTTGTCATGAAAATTGACATAGGCCAATAGAATAAAATGAACACTCAGAAATAAAGCTATGCCTTTATAGCAACTTGATTTTCAACAAAAGTGCAACATATACTGGAGAAAAGATGATATATATCTTCAATGCTGAGAAAATTGACATCTGTGTGCAGATGATTGAATTTTGACCAGTATCTTTTATTATGTTTAACAGTAAACTAAAAACAAAGGAATAACCTCTATAAAAGACCAGAAACTAAAACACTGGGAAAGAACATAGCAAGAGTACTCCAGGATATTTGAAGTTTCATTGTGACCCCAGAAAGCACAAGAAACCAAGGCTAACTTTGACAGAAGGGATAATATCAAACTAAAACTGTTCCTCACTGAAAGGGAAAAAACAGCAAGACAGCCCACAGGATGGGGGAAATGTGTAAACTGTCCACTTGAAAAAACTTTATAGCCAGATTAGGCGAAGAACTCAAAAAATTTAAAAAACAAAAATCTAAGCAAAATTTAAAAAGAGACAAATGATCTAACTAGATACTCTCCCCCCCCACACACACCATAAACATCCAATGAATGTTTGGGGGAAAAATATTTGGTTTCATTGGCTACCAGGGAGATGCAAGTCAAAGCTGTAAGGAGATACAATCCCACCTCAGTGAAATGGAAATCACTGAGAAACAGCAAAAGCAGCTTTAAAGACGCACAGAGCAGCAAGTGTTTATGGACACAGAGGAAAAGCAACCCCCACCCTCTGTGAGTGAGAACAGCAAGTTACCACAGCAGTTTTAGAGAAGGATATGAAAGTTCCTTGTTAAAACAAAAATTAGATCAATCACAGGGTCCGGGGATTCTACATCTGTTTATGTATGCAAAGGAAATAAAATCAACCAATGAGATACTATGCTGAGTGCTAAGTGGCAGATGTTTTGATAAATAACACACATTACAAATACACTGGAATATTATGTGGTCATAAAGAAGAACAGACTCCTGGAATTTCAGAGATATAAATGAAAGTAGACAACATTATGTTAACTGAAATAAACCAGGCAAAAAGCTAAAGAATTATATGTTCAGTTATATTTTTGGGAGTTAAAACAAAACTTAGCTTGAATATCAAATACTAATTAAAAGATAGGAAGATGTGTGTATTCAGGTAAACACAGATAAACATAGGTTGAATCTGAACAGTGCTCATGGCATGCATGCTTGGAAATACCAAATGTTAATATGTGTTAATCAGATAAGATTCTTTTTTTGGTATTTTTGAGAAAAACTTACTCTTTGATAATTTCGTGCATGTATAAAATGCATTTTGATCATACATCTCTACCCTCTCTTACCCCCTTTCCACCTTCATGCATCTTCCCTTCCTGCATACAAATCCAGTTCCCACTCCCATGACATTTTGTTTTGAATTTGTTTTTGTTTTATATCCAGAACCATCTACAATGAAGTGGGGCAGGGAGGGACTCACCAGTAGTCACACCATTGAAGACAATGCTTCTGCTTCCCAAGAAGCCATCCATAGCAAAAAGTTCCTCAGGGAAGGACCTTTCCCCAAACATGACTGACCTTTGACAGGCCCAATCTGCACAGGCCCCGTGTAGGCATTCACAGCAGCTATGATTTCCAGAGTAAAACAGCTACCTCTTGTTTAGAAGATACCACTCCAGTGCCCTTATCTCTATCATTTAGCCCTTATATTCCTTCCTCATTGCTTTTAGAAATGTTCTCCAGACCTTGGAGGGATGTGTGGCCGTCCCATTTAGGACAGAACAAACACTACGCGGTCATTTCTTCTCAGCATCATGGGCTACCATGAGCTTCTGCATTCGCTGTTGTTCACTCAAAGAGAAGCTTCTCTGATAAAGGCTGAGGGCCATGTTTAGGAGGCAGTTTGATGACATATTTATTTAACAAAATAGCATCAGTAAGACTCCATCTGCTCTCCAGCCCCAGGCTTTGATCAGGCTGCAGTGGCACGGGTTATATACTTAACAACATTGTAAACAAAAAAGAAGAAAATGTAAAAATGCCATATGGTACTCTCAGAATAAAATATACTAAATATTACTTTGGTATGTATGTAGAGGGTCAAATTGCTGATTTTTAAGATAGCTTTCCAAAATTTAGGTGCTTCTTTTAATAAACAAGTTTCCGTACTGGTGTGTTGAAATGCAATGAACAATTTATGCAAACCTGGACTTAAAGGATGGCTAACATATTTATGGAAACCTGCTATCAAAGAGAGCTAGCTGTACACAACTGGAAAGTATTGTGAAGTAAGGATGATGTTACCATTTTTCCTCTGGTCTCTTGTGCACTTAATGTCAGCAAGTTTCTGTGCAGTTGAGGTTGTCCACATGGGCAAGCAGCCCTTCAAATTCCTTAAACGTCATTAAATGGTCACTTTATTTTAGCATTGAGGACTGACCTTAATAAATGCCTATATTATAAAGGGACTTAAATATTTTACAATTAGGTTGGCTATACTCTCCTGGGATAGTAAAGAGGCAAACTACAATTTGTACTTTAAAATTAAATTTAAAATCTTGCATGTGCTTATCTAGGCTAATTGAAATTCTCTTTCAAAAACAGTGTAGAAGTCACACGTGGTGACTCATGCTAGTAATCTCCATAGGCAGGAAGCTGAGGCAGGAGGATCACCAGGAATTTGAATCAGCTTGGGCTGAGTGATTTACATTTTACCCACCTCCCCACCCCCCTTGGAAAATAAAGTATTAACTTTCTAAATATCAGATTTTTTTCTTACTCTACCATCTCTTGCCGGGCTGGAGCAATTCTTCCTGGCAAATGCTAAGATGCTCTGCTTTTCCCTCCAGACCAGATGACTCCAGACTGGTCTCGTGTTTGGCCATGATAAGAGTAGTAATCCCATGCTTTTTAAAGATGCTATTTGGAAAACCTCTCCCTCGCCCGGACAAGCTTAGGAGTTCGGAGACTATAGGTAAGTATCCTCTTCCATGTGTCTGTGTTGTCTGAAAATCAGCGGGTACAATGAATGTGGTGGGTAACAGGAGAACTACAGTTCTGTGAAAGCCTGGCTTTGGACCATCAGATAAGAATGGGGCCAGAGAACATCCGGTACGTGGCAGCTTCACACAGTGTTCTGAGCTGTAGATGCTGACTGGTGAAATTGCGCCTGAGGACTAGAGGCTATTTCCCCTCCCCTCATCACATCTAAGCACCACCACAAAGGCTAACTTGTGGAGAGAGCGTCACAGACCCTATGCAAGATCCTTCCCAAATGTTTTATTTGATCCTCTGTCACTTCACTCGTGAATTCAGGTGTGTGTTGGTGACAGGAGATATGGGGAGTGATTAGATAAGGAATCACTCCCATGGAACACTGAATGAAGTGTTTATTTTGAGAATCTTGATGAATATGTATCAATTTATTCAATATCTTAGGATGCAACAGAAGCACTGAGATTAGCTTGTTTTTATCTTTTATGAGTTCTTAAAAGCTATTCCCAACCTTTCCATAAGATTGCATTTGGGACAGGCATTTTCTTCCTGTTGTGTGAAATTATTCCTGAGGAGAAATGAATAAATGTCTACTGACTCCAGACAGAGCATTATTGACACATCAAAAAAAAAAAAAGATTACCACCGAAGTCCAGCGTGGTGAACCAACTGCACTGGTGTTGCTTTTAAGAATATGGGCGAAGGGTTACTTATAACTGCAGAAGTAAAGCTGCATGCCCAGCTCAGTATGGGTGGCAGGTCAACAGCTTGAAGGGTGTCTCTTTCAGGCAACTAAGCTGCTCTCTGCTTCTTTCAGGTGCCGTGGCTTCAAAGAAATTCTAGGCAACATAGCTCGTCTAATAGCGGTTCTCATTAGTCCTTACTAGTTACACATGCTTGCAGAGGGAGGAGTCTGGTGAAGCCAGTCAGTTTCAGGGAATTCCAGACCCTTTGAGCTATTTCCTTACTAAGCTTAATGAGCCCCATGCAGGCTGAGACGTTTTAACTCTTCCTGGAGCACCCTACATCTTTACAGCCACCCCACCAAAGGAGAAGGCTTTATCTCAGAGGAAACAGATATATCTTAGTTCTGCACAGGTCTTTTAAGTATTTGGACTGTTGAATTCCTAAGCTCCATCAGGCCTTGTCTGCCTTTGTGACACTAATAACACCACTGTGTCTAATATAGTGTGGGAAGTATAATAGTCAGAGAATTTTCCAGATTGAAAGCACAAATTTCACATACAAGACTGATTCAAAAACAGAGAATCACTTTCAACACCTAACATGTTTCCTTGAAATACCCAGTAATAACTGGAGAAAGGTAGAACAATGAAACGCTGACCTTGTATTGACATAAGAGCCTGTGTACTACAAGCAGCTGCAGTCCTTCCTAGCTAGAGAGAAGAAGATGCTTTCAAAGCAGGGTCAACAGCACTTTTAAAAGGAAGATAAGCATTCCCAAGACCAAGCAAATCAGAAACTTACCTCAGTTTGTCAAAGAGCATATCATCAATTTAAAAAAGTAATCAATTTCATAAGATTACAGCACTTTAAATTTAGTGGAAAATCTGAAATTTATTCCCCAGATTCTAAAATTGTTAACAAACTGGAATAAAGAAATGATGGGCAGTCTTAGAAAGAGCTAGGGCTGTTCTTGGAGACACAGATGACATCCCGAAGTTCTGATGGGGTTACTCTGCAGTTATTTTCACCTAGTCTTTTGAGAGAACATTGTTCTTTCTTTCCACTTTCAAATATTTGCTCTGACACAATCCTAATTAAAATGAATAGAGACGCTCCTCATTTATTTGGATCACAACCAGCACTGGAACAGTGTAGACCAACCCTTCTGTGCATTTATTTCAGAATAGGGATTCAGAAATTTCACTTTTATTTTTTATTCAGAATTGTCCTTAAAAGACTTCAGATACTTTTCTTATTTTTCATAACGGCAGCTGGACCAATGGTCCATATGCCAAGTTAAGATTTGGAGCAAGTTTAGATGGCTGAGAACTTAAAACTTTAAAATTATTGTTTAAAATGGAAACTTGGAGATCACAGTCTACAGTGGAAAAATCAGTCACAGTGGCCAGGTGGATGGTGATGTTGGGAAATCAAGAAATGTAATTAAGTTGTCTACAAAAGGAGGTGAGTTGAGGGGTCATTCATGGTGAGTCTCATTACCATCTCTTTAAAACTTTATTCTTGCTTTAATCATCTTTAGCCATTTTATATTCAGCTGTAACTGTGTGATCAGACCCACTTCTGATTTCTCCTAATCACTAATGCTGTGGAGAAGCACCTATTCCTTGCTGTCTTATCAACCTTCAACAATTAGACATATCTGAAGTGCTTAGAGCTTCATCAGATGCTTGGAACAAACAATGTGCTGATAACAATTATTCCTCTCTGTGTCTCTCTTCTCTGTCTCAGTCTTTGTCTCTTTGTTTATGTCTTCTTTGTCTCTGTTGATCTCTACCTGTCAGTCTCTCTGACTCTGTTGGTCTTTCTCTTTTATCTTTGTCAGTCTATGAGTCTTCTCTCTCTCTCTCTCTCTCTCTCTCTCTCTCTCTCTCTTTCTCTCTCTCCCTTCTTCCCTCCCTCTCTTCTCTCTCTCTCTCTTTCTCTCTCTCCCTTCTTCCCTCCCTCTCTTCCCTCTCTCTCTCTCTTTCTCTTTCTCTCTCTCCTCTCTCTGTCTGTCTGCAGATCAAAATCAAAAAGTGGCATATACCTGAGATATTCAGACTTTTGCCTGAAGGTCAGCTGGATATGCCAACATATGTTGCTGATTTTGTGACATGGAAGCCATCTGGAAAGAACAGATCAGTGAAATGTGTGATCTCTGATTTCTTAAATTCAGTTCTATCCAAATGTTTACAGAATTATTTGAAGAGATTTGCAGTTTCTTGTTGGGTCTTACTAAACTTGGCAAACCTTTAGTAACCAGCCTATCAACAACCCACCAGGAATTTGATGTCACTCTTAGAATGCTTGATTTTTTATGTTTATTGAACAATTTTTAATTGGAAGCCTCAGAATCTTTTCTGATCAGTTGACCACTTTGCCTCATGAAAGCATGGCATGCATGCTCAGCTTGAAATGGCAGTGGCAGCCAAGGAGAAACAATGCCTATGTGAGCCTAGGAGAGGCCAGGCAAGCAGGTTCCACTGAGATCTCCAGGGAAGTGGCTTCTGTGTGGGTGCTTTAAGATACAGAAAAAGAAAGGCTCTAAAATTAGGCTAATCAGAGCATTGCCCTCGTGCAATATTTCCACAGCTAAACCCAAAATATTGACACACAGGACAAAAGGCAAGGTACCTCATCTACACCAGGACTGTGGGTCAGCCATGTCTATTAACTAACTATGCAGCACCTTTCGAAATGTACTTCATAAGAAAAGTAATGTTAGTAGTTTCCTCTCTAGTATCCAGCATAACAATGCCAGGTTAGTCAATGTGTTTTCAATGATCAAAACCTCAAAGAATTTCCTGTTGATTTACTGTAAACTGCCAAGTCCCATATGTGTGTTTCAAATCTCTGTGTGCATAGCTCTGCTCTGTGCACTCAGTCCTGTGTGAAGATTCAGGGTTCTAAAACCACACGATATGGTTCAAATTGCAGTTCTATTCTTTTCCAGTCCACTTTGAAGAAGTCACTTAACTTCAGTTCACTTCTGCTTCTTTTCACTGTGAAATAAGAATCGAAAGTGGGCTTATCCTATGTGATTGTTGTGAAGAATAAATGTGATATGTGAAAACTTTAATACGATATCTTATGTGTGACCCCCATACTGTGTAAATGCTTTCAAATGCACTGGATACCCCCAGCCCACAAAGTTTATTACATTACTTTTCTGATTATCGGTTATAGTATGAATTAGTTACCTTATAAAGAACCTGGGCAAGTTATTTGTTCTTTATCTTCTGTAGCATCGAGCCTGAAGTTTTACAAATTCAGAATTTTTCTCTGTTAATCCTCTTTGCAATAATAATTGTAATAGCTTTTTAAAGATTTTTAGAAAAGAACAAACCAGATAAATATGAGGGATAAAAATTAAAAGTATAACTGTACAACACAAAATAGATGTTGAGTCAGTTGCCAATTTCTGTTAACTCATTTAAACTCTATATTTTCAAGAGAAGAATGCCATATACAAAACCGAACTAATGTTAGAGCTACCATCTTCTGTCATTAGTTGAGTTTAATTCACTGTAAGAGTCCTTTTATTTAAAAGTGCATCCTCCATTCTCTGTTCCATTAAATTCCTACCCCATCATCTCCATCATCATTTTCTCATACCTTTATGTGTTATTGTTATTATTGAACCAACTTAGTCATTTAGTGCTTCCAGCCTGTGTCATGTGCAAGGTGTAGGGCCATCTACTATAGAGTGTAGGTAGCTTCTCAAGGACCACATCCTTGAAGAACCCTCCCCCAACAACTATCATTTACCAACAGTTCCTTAGTTATTAGTGAAGCTTTGTGTCTAACTACAGTTTCTGTGCTAGTATTTTGTCTAACTTGCTCTTGCAGTGGACTTGGGTATGTTATCATAACTACTGTGAGTTCATATGTGCAACTGGCAAACTTTTAGTAACAAGTTGTGCTGTGTCCTGAAAACACTTCTGATTTTTGCTTTCTCCTGGTTCTTATAATCTCTCTACCCCTTGAGATCCTTGGGAGAAAGAGATAAATGTGACCAATTTAGGGTTGAGCATTCTGTGCATTGATCAGTTGTGAGTTCCGGTGTTAATCACCACCTACTGTTCAAAGAAGCATTTATTTATTTATTTATTTATTTATTTATTTATTTATTTATTTATGTTATAGAGGTTTTGAGAGATGCACTAAACTATGGGTATAATGATAAATCATTTTAACACTTGTCCATTTGGCAGACTAATGATAAGTTCTCCTTTAGGGCCTATGACCTACATAGCTAAAGTTTCTTGGTTCTAAAAATGCATGAGCAAGTGTCCTGTCTTGTGGAGTAAGCAGGAGGAATGACAATCACCTAAAAATGTGTAATGGTTAGGGGTCTATAAGACATTACTGACATTTAACTCCAAGACAGGTAACAGGTTTTTGACAAAAGGTATTTTTTTTTTATGATCTGTGATAACTAGGAGTAGTACTATTCCCTATAATAGATTAAGTCCATTGAAACTGTTTTTGTGTATATGTTATTGTGGGATTCTTTGTGTATAGTTCATTTTGTGACATTTTGTATTTTCTGAACTAGATTACTTCAAGAAAAGGATCAGTCAGAGTGATCTGGCCTCCATATTTGTTAACCATAAACTGAGTAAGGGATTACATAGGCAAGTAGATTGTTTCCTAATTCCATGAGAAATTGATGCTAGAAAACTCTACATATAAAATTCACAATTTTGGACATGTGGTAGGTCTTTAGCTCTTGATTTTAAAAAGAGCAGGAATTCTATTTTTATAATTTTAAAATATCAGACTAATTTATGAAAGTTCTTATTCTTTATATATCCAGATTCTATGCAAAATTTATAATAAATCTGTCAACATTTCATTTGCTAATAAGTGGCTATCCTTAGCTAACTTATCAAAATCTCAGAACATATTCATCAAAGAGTACTGAATTATAGTAGCTATCATTTAGATGCTAATAAAATCTAACAAAACTAGCCTTTAGTAGTTATACCTGTATATTTTATGTTAGGTTTATATCATATCTGGCTGCTTGGCCTCTGAAATGTATAAAGTTTGAAGTAAATCAGATTCCTTACAGGACTACACACAGTTGTCTCTTCAGATGGATTTTTTGTTGAGTTTTCTCAACATGTGAAAATCTCTGTTCCTTTAATTTTTTCCAAATCCATGCTGTTTAGATTCTCCTCTCATGTCTTCCATTGGTCTTTTCTGAACCGTAGTGCATAGCTTTGCATTCTATTTACATATAATTCTTCATACTTTATCTTCTTCCAGTGGTTTCAGATTATATCTCTGATAGATGACTCTGACATACATTTCAGCCTTCAAAATTCCAATAAGCTCCTTCAAAATCCCGTGTCTTAAGGTTTCTACTGATGTAAAGGACACCAAGACCATGATAACATTTATAAAAGAAAACAATTTCATTTGATTTGGCTTACAGTTTCAGAGGTATAATCCAATTATCTTTATGGTGGTATACAGGCAGTCATGCTGCTGGAGAAGGAGATGAGAGTTCTAAATCTTAATCCAGAGGCAACAGGAAGTGAACTGTGTAGTGGGTGTTGATTGGGCATAGGAGACCTTAAAGCCACCTCCACAGTGACACACTTCCTTCAACAAAGTCATATCTAGTACAAAAAGCCACATCTCCTAATAGTGACACTTTCTATAGAGGGCATTTTCTTTCAAACCACCACAGCCTGCTAGGCTCCTCTTCTTAGATGGCATTACTACTTTAATGTATTTTGGAATGAATTCATCATGCTCCGAGGTCCTCTCTCTAATTTCTTTAATATTTTCCTCTCATTAGGAAACCAACATTTCATTGCTTACTCTACCTTGGTTTCATATCCACACAACCACACATTATTGAATGTTTGATCATCTTCATATTTTCAGTTTCTTGTTTCTTCTGGCATGTCTTCTTACATCTCTTCTGTCTGTTAGATTAGCACTGTAGATAAGCTCATATTATACATGATAATTGCTGTTGGACTGATAAAGGAATGTTTTCTGCCTCAGCTTCTTAACTCTTTTAGTATATTTCAGAGTAAACACTCTTTTTAAATTATGTATTACTCATGTCACCTCCATTGAATCCGTTACTGTTTATACTCACTCACCTGCAAAGTGGTTCCTAGTCCTGACTCCACAAACATGGTTATTATTAATATTGATCAGTGATATGATAGAAACCATCACCATAAGAGCAGCTTTGTTCATAAACTATCATGAGAAATGTCTGAAAAAGCAATTATAGCCCTAAATATCAGATAATTATAAGCTGGACACAATCCATGTTTTTTTTGTTCAAAATAGTAATTCTCATGAACCATAGATTATGTAGTAAAATATATATTCTGAATTCTGGAAATGAATGCTTTTCATAATATGTGCTAAATCACCCTGAAGAAAATTATTGCTTGTATTCTTTACACAAAAATTCTTCTCTGTAATCCCCACCCACAAATATGCCTTGCATGATGCTATTTCCTTGCTTTTACTTACAGAAGAGGTTGACTATGATAGAGTACAACTTTACTTCCTTTTAATGGGAGAACAGAGCGAACATAAAAAAGGCACTTAATGCACTCAACCAATCACACAGCAATTTCCAGTGCTTGTGAACTTTTTAGGTCATCTGTGTCTGCTTACCAATAATGACTCTGAATCCTGATGAATCATAAAAAGTTGTAACAATGGAGTAGATAGGATCAGAGATCTCATGTTCTGGCCTCACTTGGGGAGGGGAGCTTGTACTAAAGGAAGGAGAGTGGTCATATATTTCCATCAAGCACCAGATTGCTGATCTTTAAAGCATGTGTTCTGTGAAATGTTAACTTACCTCTTCACTTTGCTATGTGGTATGAGGACATGATGACTCCAAATGCCTCAAGTGGAAGGAAAGTAAAACAGTTTTCAAGAACCACCCAAGGTGAGTCTATCCTGATTTCATATTTTTTCCCACATGCTGTTTCTGTCTTGGCTGCATCTCATATCCAGTATGGAAAGCACAAATGCTAAAACTTAGGAGACATCATCATTTAGGGCAAATACGGTTTTACTACATAGTTAAATCTTTCCTGCAGGAGATCTTCAGTTCAGAGGGCACAAAGGGTAGCCACTTAAGAATGATTGCCTGTAATCATGGCCATATTTATCACAGATGTGTGTTTAAGTGAGAAGCAATGTTAGGATGACTGGGTTGTATCAAGTCTACTTCCACAAACCTGTTTTTACCTGTGTTTACTCCTGAGAATTCTAGAAAATACAGAAGCTTTTTGGAGAGGCTACAATAATTTGTGTTGTTTTATGTCAAACTGGAGCTATGTTTTCCATTACCTTGTAAGTGGAGAACACTAGTCAGATCTGTTAAATGTGTACTTACAGAAAAGTGCACAGGTTTACAGACCTTTTTAAGCTCAAGCTCTTCCTTTTCATAGTAAGTTCAATGCCTTCTGCTGCTTGTGACAGACCCCTGTGGTAATCAACAGAAGAGGGTTATGTGTAGCACATTAAATAAGAGATGCACAAACAGATATTCGGGTTCAAGCTTCAACCTGAAGATCAGAAAAGCAAAGCAGTCTGCCACTAGTTCTTACTTCCACCTCAAACTGAAAGGTGATCCTGGCTACACCAAACCTCAGACTGCTATGCTCTCCTCAATGTGGCGAGAGAATCCTGAGACTGACTACTGAAGACCTTGCTCCTCTTTTGTACCTCTTTAATGCTGGGATTAAAGATGTGAGCTATACAGGTCTTTCACTTGTTTGATTAGTGTTACCCAAGACATTTTGTTGTTTGTGGCTATTGTAAAGTGTGATGTTTCTCTGATTTCTTTCTCAGCCCATTTATCCTGTGTATATAGTAGGGCTACTGACTTTTTGAGTTAATCTTGTATCCTGCCCCTTTGCTGAAGATGGTTATCAGCTGTAGGAGTTCCCTGATAAAGTTTTCAGGTAACTTATGTAAACTAACATATCATCTGCAAATAGTGAAAGTTTGACTTCTTCCTTTCCAATTTGTATCCCTTGATTTCTTTTTGTTGTCTTATTATTCTATCTAAAACTTCAAGTACAATATTAAGAAGGTATGAAGAGAGTGGATACCCTTCTCTTTAAAGAAATAAATTAAAAAAGATACCAGAAAAAGGAAATATCTCCCATGCTCTTAGATAGGTAGAATCAACACAGTAAATATGGCAATCTTGCCAAAAGCAATCTACAGATTCAATGCAATCCCCATCAAAATACCAGCACAATTCTTCACAGACCTTGAAAGTACAATCCTCAACTTTATATGGAAGAACAAAAGATCCAGGATAGTCAAAACAACCCTGTACAATAGAGAAACTTCCAGAGGCATCACCATCCCTGACTTCAAACTCTATTATAGAGCTATAGTCCTGATATCAGCTTGATATTGGCACAAAAATAGACAGGAAGACCAATGGAATTGAATTGAAAACCCTGATATTAACCCACACACCTATGAACACCTGGTTTTTGACGAATAGCTAAAATTATACAAAGGGAAAAAGAAAGCATCTTCAACAAATGGTGCTGGCATAACTGGATGCCAGCATGTAGAAGCCTGCAGATATATCCATATCTATCTGTAGCCATGTACAAAACTTAGGTCCAAATGATCAAAGACCTCAGCATAAACCCAGCCACATGTAATCTCTTAGAAGAGAAAGTGGGAGGTATCCTTGAACAAATTGTTACAGGAGACCACTTCCAGAACATAGCACCAGTAGCACAAATACTGAGATCGACAATTAATAAATGGGACCTCCTGAAACTGAGAAGCTTCTGTAAGGCAAAGGACACAGTCAACAAGAAAAATCAGCATCCCACAAAATGAGAAAAGATATTCACCAACCCCATATCTGACAGAGAGCTGATTTCCAAAATATACAAAGAACTTAAGAAGCTAGTTACCAAAACATCAAATAATTCAATTAAAAAGTGCTGTAAAGGACTGAATAGAGAATTCTCAATAGAGGAATTTAAAATGACTGAAAGACACTTAAGAAAGTGCTCAACATCCTTAGCCATCAGGGAAATGCATATCAAAACATCTGAGTTATCATCTTACTCCTGTCAGAATGGCTAAAATCAAAAATTCCAAAGACAATTTATGCTGGAGAGGATGTGGAGAAAGGGGAACACTCCTCCAAGCTGGTGAGAGTACAACCTTGTACAGCCACTTTGAAAATCAGTATGGCAGTTCCTGAGGAAAATGGGAATCAGTCTACCACAAGATCCAGCAATTCCATTCTTAGGCATATACCCAAAAGATGCACATTCATGCAACAAGGACATTTATTCAACTATATTCATAGCAGTGCTTTTTGTAATAGCTAGGATCTGGAAGCAACCTAGATGCCCCACAACTGAAGAATGGATAAAGAAAATATGGTGCATCTATACAATGGAGTACTACTCATCAGAAAAAAAATGAAATCTTGAAATTCACAGGCAAATGGATGGAACTAGAAAAAAAAGGAAACAAACAAACAAAAAAAACATCGTAAATGAGGTAACCAGACAAACATGGTATATATTTACTCATATATGAAATTTAGACATAGAACAAAGGATCACCAGCCTACAATCCACACTGCTAGAGAAGCTAGGAAACAAGATGGACCCTAACAGAGACATATATGGTCCCTGGAGAAATAGGAAAGGACAAGATCTCCTGAGCAAGTTGGGAGCATGAGGAAAGGAGAGAGGGAGTTAGGAAAAAGAGAAGGGGAGAAGAGCACAGGAGAGGAGAACATGAGGGAGCAGGAAGATTGAGTCGGGTGACAAATAAAGGCAAGCAAGAAAAGAGATACCATAATAGAGGGTGCCATTTTAGATTTAAAGAGAAATGTGTCACAAGGGAAATGTCCAGAGACCTTCAAGCATGACCCCAACTAACAATCTAAGCAATAGCAGAGAGGCTACCTTAACTGGCTTTCATCCAGTGGCTAATGGAAGTAGAAGCAGACACCCACAGCAAAACAATTAGCTGAACTCCTGGAATCCAGTAACAGAGAGGGAGAAGTGATGAGCAAAGGGGTCAAGACAAGGCTATAGAAACAAACAGAAACAGCTGACCTGAACAACTGGGAGCTCATGGATCCCAGACTGATAGCTCGGATCTCCTGAACATGGGTGTCAGGAGGCCTGGGAAATCTATGGGGACTCTGTTAGTGGATCAGTATTTATCCCTAATATACGAACAGACATTAGGAGCCCATTCCACATAGAGGGTTCTTTCTCATCCTAGACACATGGGGGAGAGGGCCTAGGCCTTGCTTCAAATGATATGACAGATTTTGGAGATTCCCCATGAAAGGCCTCACATTCCCTGGGTGCAGAAAGAGGATGGGATGGGGGTTGGCAGGGCAGGAGTGGCTGAATGGGGGAGAGAACTGGGATTGGCATGTAAAAAAACTGGGATTTACATTTAAAAAATGTGAGCTATATTACTCTTTCAGACTGATTCAATTTGATGCAGGCCTGGGTGGCCTCGAACTCAGGAGATCCATTTGCCTTTGTCTTCTGAGTCCTGGGATTAAAGGAATGTATATGCCACCACTGCTGGTCTCTATAGCTTGAGGACAACTTTCCTTTATGAATCCTCAGGCAAGCTTTAATAAATCATAAATAATATAACACCACACTTATGTTGTTGATGAACTTGGAGATTTGGATCTGTTATCAACTGGCAGCTTGACTTTGGAGTGTGTTATGAAGCAGAGAAGAGTGCAGAGCAAAACCATTCATCTTATTGCTGGGAAGAAAAATAGTATAGGAAGAATCAAGGGTTTCACAATGGCACACAAGAGCCTGCCCTCAAAAGAACAAATTTCTCACTAGGCCACAACTCCTAAAGTTTCCACCACATATCAGCAGTGTCAAACTGGGGACCCATTTTTAATAAATAGGCCTTTGAGAATATTCTGTATCCATGCAAAAGCTGTACTCAGTTATATTTGTGATTTATTCCAAAGTTGCACTCAGCCAAATAATTTTTCAAAAGCACAGAGAAAATGGCAATGATAGGCAGAGTTACGATCCAGCACAAAGATCCCTGTGTTATAATCCCAGGGACCTGTGATGCTATGGTTCAGAGGTAATTACAGACATTAAGGCATGAAGAAGTTGTGAATGGTTTATCTCCCAAAATCCGTAAAGAGATTATCTGTTTTTAAGGGAAGGAAGGCTGAATGTCATTGGAGGAATGTCATTGCCATTGGTCAAGACACAGAAACTTTCACAAGCTACGAAGGGCAGGGAAATTCACTTCCCTCTGGATCTTTAGAGGCAAAGTGAGCTTCTTGTACAACCATAAGATTATCAAAATCAAAAATTTATGTGGTAGCAAGCAACTCAGCTGTGGTAATTTGTTAACACAACCATAGAAAACTATTAAGAGTTCACATGACCATTTGTCTCCAGTAGAGAATGGGGAGGACACAAATAAAAGCCTTTTTCAATGGTGAGAATCTATATTCTGACACTTTGTGTTGCCCAACAAATACCTATTGTCTACCTACTTTCTCAGCTAACTATAACACAATTCTCATTTTAAACACATGTTTATTAAAATGTGATTTGAATGTGCTTCACCTATTTAAGGCATATAATTGTTTTTATTGTAGTCACAGGAGTGTATGATTATCAGGAAAGTCTAATCGTATATATACAAATATATAGAAAGAGAGAGAGATAGACACCACACACATGAGAGACAGAGGGACAGAAAGAGGGGGAGACAGAGTCAGACAGGCAGGCAGGCAGACAGACACACACAAAGACATATATGTATGTCTCTCTCTGTGTGTGTGTATGTATGTATGGAGAGAGAGAGAGAGAGAGAGAGAGAGAGAGAGAGAGAGAGAGAGAGAGAGAGAGAGAGAGAGAGAGAGAGAGAGAGAGAGAGAGAGAGAGTGAGAGAGAGGAGACTCATATTCCAGGCAAGTCTCAAACTGTTCTTGATTGTTCTTCTAATTTAACTTTTATTGCTTCTTTGTGGATTTCACATTATGCATCTCCATTCTACTCACTTCCCCATCCCCTTGAATCATCAGCCCTCTGCCATCACAACATTCCCCTTCCCATAATAAAACAAAATAAAAATTAAAAGAAAATAAAACAGAGAAAAAATAAACAACAGAAAATCTTGTCACTGAATCTGTAGTGTGACATAGTAAGCCACACAGTATACACCTTTTAGTCCATGCATTTTTACTTGCAAATGTTCATCACAATGAGTTATTAGTCTGGTATGAGGCCTCTGGTTTGTGCTACACTATCGATACTGGGCCCTCATTGGGACTCCTCTTGGATGTCCTGCTGTTACCCTGTGTTGTGGAGATCCTGTAGCTTTGGATCTGCAGGTCAAGCCCCTTCACATGCTCTAGCAGATTATACATGAGGTAGATGTTGGAGTGGGCCAAATCATTGCCCTGGTTCTGGGCCTGGGTGATTGGTCAGGCCAGCAGCTCTCCCCGATCCTTACCTGCAAAGTGAGCTCTCCAGCACTGTAGAAGCAGCCAGGGGCTGGCTGATTCTCCTGATCCCAGGTCCTTGGGGCTGGCTCACCTGTATCTATACCGTCAGGGCCAGCTCAACTGTGTTGCCCAGTAGGGGCCAGTCTCCTGAGCACTGCAGCTGCTGCTCTTGTGACCCCCAGGCCAGCTCTCCCACCTGTCAACAGGTGGCAAGGGGTGGGGTGGGACTTCTCTCCCTTGCCCACACTATTGTAAGGCAGATGAAAGGAGGGGCCAGATCTCTCATGCTCATATTTTCTGACTGGCTCACCCAAGTTCCTGTCAACCAGTTCAGCTCTATTGTAATGCAACAGGCAAGGTACAAGGCCAGTTCTCACTAGAGTTGGAGCCAGTGAGGGGTGGGGCAAACTGTGAAGCCTTGTTCTGTGTTCAGTGGTAACAGGAGCCACTGCCATCAAAAGAGACCATGGTCCCAGGTGGCAAGCAAAACCACCAACCTCAGCCCACCCCATTGCCTTCACTCTTCCATTCTGCCTCTCTTCACACATGAAGCATTTTGTCTCTCTTCCATGCCCTGCCGTTTATTTGCTCAACATAATAGTACCCAACTGTCGGTGCCACAAAGAAGCCTGTGTTTTCTTCTCCCTGTTCAGGGTAGAGAGACCTAGGCAGGTGTGTCTGGCCTTGATTTCTTAACTTTTCTGTCTTCATTTCAAAGTCTTGAGATTGTAGGTGTGTGTTCATATAGTCCTGGCTAAAGCTGATTTCTAATTTTAGACCATTTCAATCTACTAAGATAAACTATGTATATGCCAGCAGTCAACCTTCAAGTTCTCATCCTGAGACAACCACCACTAGTCTTAATATCTCTGTAAATTTGCCTACTTGGAATAGTTCCAAGTAGCAGTTCCAAATTTGCCTACAATGCTACAATACCTGGCCTTTTGAACTTGGCTTCTTTGATTAAACATGCCATCTTCAATATTCACCCATCTTACAGTACTTCTTTCTTTATATTTAATGCTATTCTTTTATATGGAATACACGCTTGCTCCTTCAGCTAACAGTTAATAAAAGCTTGAGTTGTTTCCACTTTTTATCAATAGACAACCTTCTTATGATGTAAACACTTATACACACATTTATTTTGTGTTACTCTTCTTGTTTTTCTTAAGTGCATACTTAAGAGTTAATTTACTGAGTTTTAGTATATTGCATGTCCAATACTAGTTGCATCATTTTGCATTTCTGTAGAAATGTATAAGCTTTCTAATTGCCACATAACCTCATTAAAACTCAAATTCTCTCTCTTTTACTTATAGCAATCCAAGTGGCTGAAAGCAGTG
Source organism: Cricetiscus sungorus (assembly GCA_030556225.1). NCBI lineage: Eukaryota > Metazoa > Chordata > Mammalia > Rodentia > Cricetidae > Cricetiscus > Cricetiscus sungorus. The sequence continues at coordinate 45,946,248 of JANBXA010000398.1, forward strand.
TTTCACTGAGATTTCTTTCTTTGCATACACCTAATAACCAATGATGTTGAAGTGTTTATTTGTTGTGGATTAAGCCCATTTAGAGAATGTGTATCCATACTATCTGTTGTGTTAAAATTGAGTTGCCTATTATTATTGTGTATGCATATATAGCAATTTTAAGTCCATTATAACATACATTATTTGTAAATCTTGGTGTCACCAAGATTTTAATATTGACATAATTTCACATATTTGTTTTTTGTTGGCATTGCTTGTGCTTTGGGTATTCTATAAGAAATTGTTACATAATACATAATCATGAAGATTTACTTCTCTGCTTTCTTCTGAAAGTTTGATTGGTTACCTGTTGCATTCAGGACTTCTATTTCAAGTTACCTTTTGGTATCATGGAATGAAGGGTTGAACATGTTCTGCTAACACGTCACATTATTACCTCATTTAGTCTGTCATTACTTATTGAGAAAACTATTTTCTGACAAAATCTGCTTTGCTCACTTAAGACTTTTTCATGAATTTTTCTGACATTTTTGTCAGAAAAGAACACAAATTGACCATACACACACAGTTGATGTTTCTAGATTCTTAGTTCTATTCCCTGATAATATGTCTATGGTTCTTACTGGCACAGAATCTTGATTACTTCAACTTTGCTGTAGAGGTTATTTATACACTTCCTTTATTAAGGTTTTACTCATGTATTTTATCATTTTGGAGAGATGCTACAAATGGAATTGTTTGCTTAGTTTAATTCTCATAATGTCTTAATGAATGCATATTGGTATTTTTTTCTGTTTTGTGCTGAACTTGAAATTTAATTCTAAAAGTGTTTGTGACTATGTATATGCTCTCTGGGGGTCTCTATACAGAAGACCATAATATCTGTACACAGAGACACTTGTACTTTCTCTTTCTAATGTGGATTGTTTTCATTTATTTTCTAATTGAATTACTATGAGTAGAACCTCTACTATGATTTCTGGAGGGTGTGTCATTTCTGTAGTGTTACTAATTTTGCCAGACAATATCCAGACTTACATCATGAAGTGTGACATTTAATAGTGGGTATTTGCAGATGATTTTTGTTACAATAGAGAAGCTAGCCTTCATTCTTTTTTTTATTAGAAATGGGTTTTGGATTTTGTCAATATCTCTGCAGCTTCTCATGCAATTATGTAATATTATACCACCTGATTTTTGGATGCTAAAGAATGACTACATTCTATATGTCTTTCTATTCTTTGGAAAAATTTGTGAATAGTTAACATTAATTATTCATTGGATATTTGATAATACTCATCAACTGCCATGACCTTTTTGGGGGGTTATTTTAAATAACCCAATCTATCTCTTTACTTGGTATAGGCCTGTTTTAACCTTCTTCTTCTTCTTCTTCTTCTTCTTCTTCTTCTTCTTCTTCTTCTTCTTCTTCTTCTTCTTCTTCTTCTCCTTCTTCTCCTTCTTCTTCTTCTTCTTCTTCTTCTTCTTCTTCTTCTTCTTCTTCTTCTTCTTCTTCTTCTTCTTCTTCTTCTTCTCCTTTTTTACATTGCATATCACGGTAATTTTCAACTTTCTAGAAATTTGCTCACTTCATTAAATTTATTGATATGATATTGCCAATACAGTTCTTCAATAATCCTTTGGTTGTTGTTTCTGGAAGTACAATAATGATGTTTCCTTTATACTCCCAGTTTCAATAATTTAAGGCTTCTCTTTTTATGGTAAATCTAGTTATGGTTTCATGAATCTTGTCAGGTTACACATAATCAGCTAGGGATTTTTAGCTTTCCTTAAGTTACTTCATTTAGTTCTATTCTTGTGTTTATATTTCATTTTCTTTATTTTTTATTATTTGTTTCAATTAACTTTTCCTTTTCAAACATTTTAAGTGGAAAAGCAAATATTGATTTGAGATAGTTTTTTTTGTCTTGATATTTTTTTTTTCTTATTTTACATATCGATCCCAGTTCACTCTCCCTCCCTCTCTCCCTTCCTCCCTCCCTCCCTCCTATGTCCCCCAACCACCCTTCCATCCCATCCCCACCCACTCCATAGGGAGGGTGATGCCTTCCAGGAGGGATCAACAAACTCTGTCAAGTCATTTGGAGTAGGCACTAGGCCCTCCCTCCTGCCAATTTGCTAAACTATAATATTGTAATTAATTCTTTGAGAAGTTCATACAATATTCTGATCATATTAGCCCACTACTCTCAGCTAGATCCTCCATGATGTACCTTTGCCTCCCTACTACCCAGAACTTTGTCTTCTTTTTTCTTAAATAAACCACTGAGTCTCATTTATGCTATCCATATACTCATCGGAGTGGGGCTGTCCACTGGAGGACCTACCAGGAGTTTCTCTTAAGGAAAACAGATTCCCTCTGCCCCAGAAGCTCTCAGCTGTTAAAAAAAATTAACATCATGAAAACTTCAGACAAATGCATGGAATTAGAAAAAAGTTATCCTGAGTGAAGTAACTCAGATACAAATAGATAAACATGCTATTTACTCACATATAAGTGGCTATTACATGTAAAATAAAGGATAATCATGCAACAATCCACAAACCCAGAGAGGCTAAGTACAAGGAGGGAAGTGAAGTGTGGATCTCCCCGAGAAGAGAAAAATAGAATAGATTTTATGGGTAGACTGCAGGCAGATGGCGATGGATCAGGATAGATTAGTAGGGGGTGAAGTGAGAGAGTTCTGGGAGCAACTACTGGACAATTTGGAGGTGACGTAGAAAGTCCACAATGGAAATTCCCAAGAATCCATGAATATGACCCTAATGAAGATTTCTAGTAATGGGAAACATGGAACCTGAACTGGCCATCTTCTGTAAAAAGTATGTCTTCCAGTGAAGTGTTTGGAAAACCAACCCAACCGCAAAACTTTTGACATACAGTCAGTCCCACTTGCAAGATGTGCTGGGATAAAGGTGGTGAAGAACTTGTGGGAGTTATGAACCAATTGGACCAAATTGAGACCCATGCCACAAGAAGGATCCCACACCTGACACTACCTGGAGGATCAGAACCAAGAGTCCGGATAGCCCAGAGATCAAGGATAGAACCAAATGTGCTCAGCAAAAAATGTCAATGAAGTGATTCATAATGATACTCCACTGTACTCATAAACCAGAGCCTAGTACAATCATCATCACAGATGCTTCATCCAGTAACCTCTGGGAGTGGATACTCAGAGACCCACAGCCAAACATTAGGTGGAGCTTAGGGGATCATGCAGAAGAGGGCAAGGAAGTATTGTAGGAGCTACAGTGCTCTAGACACTACAACAAAACAGCTCACAGAATCAACTAACCAGGGCTCACAGGGACTCACAGAAATGCAACAATAAGGGAGCCTGTATGGGTCTGACCTGTGTCCTCTGCATATGATATGGTTGTGTAACTTGATATTCCTGTGGAACTTCCACAGTGGAAGTGGGGGTGTCTCTGACTATTTTGCCTGATTTTGGGACACTTTTAGTTCTACTGAGTTGCCTCACCCAGCATTAATATGAGGAGATATGCCTAGTTTTATTATAACTTGACATGCCCTATTTGACTGATATCCTTGGGAGACCTGTCTTTTTATGAAGGGAAAGCAGGGGCTATGGATCTTGGGAATATTGTGGGGAGAGACTTGGAGGAAAGAATGAAGAGGAAACCTCTCTCAGGAAGAATAAATTTTTAAAAAGAGAGAAAAATATTATATGACTCTCTCAATATATAAAAATGCTTATGTATGTATATAAATATATATGTATATACACACATATATGTATGTGTGTGTGTGAGAGAGAGAGAAATAGGAGAGAGAGAGGGAGAGAGGGAGAGAGATGGAGAGATGCACAAAATAGTTAAATATCCCTGGCTGATCTTGAACTCACACAAATCTCCATGCTTCTCCCAAGTGATGTAATTAAAATGTGTGACACCATACATTGCCATAAGACCACATTTATCTTAAAAAATACTTTGGAGGTATCATGATGTGTTAGGTAAATCTAGATACAGAAGACCATTTTGGATGCCCTATCAGGTTTTGGTAGGAGTATGAAGTGATGCAGTTATAATGAAGATGGATAGACTGAATTAAATCTAGAGCTACCAGTAGCACTGACTAAATAGGACTTGGAGACTCACGAAAGAGCCAAATTTGTTATCACCTTTAATTTGAAAAAGCGGGATTTTTCTTCTGTTACTATAAGGAAGACTTGAGTCTGTTTCCATTGTTGTAGAAAGGGCCAGTCAAAAAGAGAGGGGACAAAAGCCAAACAAGGCAATTGTGGAGAGAGGAATCACTGAGATTAGGCAAAGAGAGTAGTGTTCATTATTTGCAGATGAGAGACATTTTATCCCTGACAAGCAGGCACTGAGTACACATTTGAGAGTTAGAAGGAATCTAGACTCCATATTCAAGACCCCATGGAAGGGATGACAAGCATAGAACAAGATGGATATGTCACTGCGCTGGAAAATGACTTGAGTGCTTGCCTGCTTAGCAGTGTTCGCACTTGTAGAGCTCTTGCATAGAAACATCTCTGTCTTTGTTAAATGTATGATGCTCTAAGAGCAACATTGTGAGGCCTAAGTAAAGAAGAAAAAGCCTGAAAAGCCACTAAAACATATGTGAAAGGGGCACAGGAGAATAGGAAGCTATAAATGTAAATTTAAATGATTACCAGTGATTGTTAATGTTACTATTAACTGCTGGAAACTATTTTGATGTCTCAAGTCTTTGCTACTGTATGGCACCCCCATGCAGCAGTTGGCTGCCTGGACAGGAGACCAGGAAAGCTGCAGCCAAACCCAAGGTTAGAGTTTTGCTAACAACAATGGCAAGGCATAGAAATCTGGAGACATAGTGGGATGGGCAGAATTAAAAACTTTGCTGACTTCTCTCTTAGAAGTATTGACAAGAGCCTGAAGGGATGGTTGCAGGAACAATGGATGAAGTGAGGTGGAGGTAAAGGTGTTTGGAGATGAGGCCAAAGTCTGTACTTGGCACTGCTGATTACACTGTCTCGATTAACATACTTTATATAGATTGCATATGTTATAATTAATAACATGTCCTCGAAGATAGTACTTTATTCCAAATGATATGGGAGGGTGGTCGGGGGGCATGGGAGGGAGGGAGAGAGGGAAGGAGGGAGGGAGAGAGAGGTCACTGGGATCGATATGTAAATTAAGAAAAATAAATAAAAAGGAGTTAATAACATACCCACAAAGACAGTATTTATTCCAAATTTCAAAAGAAAGAATAAAATCTTAGAAAGTTTGGGTAACAGCAGGAAGTCATATACAGATATTAACAAAAATAACAACATGTATCATAGTCCTTTCCTTTATCAGGAATTAATTTAGAATGTTGTATTCTACATTTATTTTGTTTTGTTATTTTATTTTGTTATTTCAGGGCTAGGGATTGACCCAGGGCTTCCCACTTGCTGGGAAAGTGCTCTACCACTAATCTTATAAAAATAATTTAAAATTATTATCATCACATTAGAGAGGAAGCACAAAATAGTTTAGTAGTTATTTAGCAGTTCTATTGCTATTAAATGGCAAAAGCTAGGACCTAGATTACATGTCAAAATGGGATAGCAAAGCTTCTGTACCAAACAGAGCAAAACAAAACCCTTGTTTTAGCTCAAGAAACAGCATTGATTTAAGAATTTTTAGGAGATATTGTATTTGAGTTTTTTGAAACCCTTCCTTCCAAGAATATTGATGAAGATCTCAATCTGTGTAATACCAAATTTATATAAAATGGCATGGAAGAAATGTAACTAAAGTTCCATATAAATCAATATAAAACAAAATACAAAGTTTGAACCTGATATATGAAATAGAAGAAAAATAGAAACACAAAGGGAAATAAACAAATGTTAGAACTCTTTTGCAAGATTCTTGGTTATTTTTTTTTCTGTCCATGACTTGTCAGGAAAATTTCCCACTGAATTTAAATGAGGTGTTGAGTTCTTTGTGGGAATGGTTACATTTTACTTATGCTAACAGCTGAAGTGTAAGCATTTTTCAGGGAAGAATTCACAATAGAAGTTTTCTTATCTTATCGTTATTCCTTTAAATCCCTGAAGATGAAGCTTGTTTGACCATCACCCCTTTCCACTAGTCAATTCAGCCTTAATCCTCAGTGGATTCTAGCCACAATATACATATAATTGCCTCAACAGTTACTCTCTTCCACAATTACAAATCTGCAAAAATGAAAAAGAAAACATCTCGTTTGTCTCTTGACTGACTCTATATAATTATATATAATTAAGCTTGAAGAAGTTCATAAGAAATGACAATTATCTGTGACTTTCTGTACAAATCTGGACTTGCTGTAGATAGTGCTATATTTATAAATAAACTTAACAAAAATACCACAAATGTACTATTTTCCCCTCATCAACAGTTTAAGGAAAGTTAAAATATATATGGCTGTAGATGACATGTAGAACCTTTCTCCTATAAGTCATCTGATGAGCTTCACTCTCTTGTCAATGCCACAGCACCTGCAGAGAATCGTCACAATATTGACAGTAATGTGCAAGGGCAATCTTTTGTGGTGCCTTACAGCAAACTAGCTTACTATACCTCTTCATTTAGAAAACATACATCTTTAGAACCAGACACTAAGGTTATATTTGCTAGATACTTGTTGCTAAGATCAGTGCAAACAGTTAGCCTACTTAGCTTTTGACAAAGATGTTATTGGATACTTGGTTCCCAGTGGACTGAATGAATATTACATTGGCTGCAGCATGAAGTCAGAAAAGTTTCTCACCAGCCTCTGTGGAAAGATGATGCAAGTATAGGAAGCATGTACAGCATTGTTATTCTGCTTTCTTCTGAGAAGGTCATTTATAACTCAAAATGATTAAAGAAAGGGGGAAAATACAATATAATAATAGTTACTGCAGAGGTTACAAATAAATGAAGAACATGACTGTTCAAGTATTGTCTTTATTAGAAAAGTATTTGGTGACTGTTTACGGGTGATTACCATATGCTTTTATGAGGTGGAGAAGAGAGTGTGTTTTGGTTGATTGGTCTTGTGTAATCCATGTTCATGTGGAACTCACCAGACTAGCCTAGAATTCATAGTACTTTTCCTTCTTCAGTCTCTTGAATGCTAGCTTTACTAGCATGAGCCAATATGCCAGGTTCAAGGTTAGGAAGGTCTTTATTCCCTTTAGTTTATACATGACATAGTCTTTTAACATATTCTAATTGTTATAATACCATTTCTTTTTCTGATTAATTTTAATGAATCAAAAAAATCCCTTTCATATCTAACCTATGAATAGAATCAGTCTGGAGATATGCTTTATTTGGGCAGCATTGAACGTTAAAGTTCAAAGTTGGATGTAACCTCTAGAAAGATGTTTATGCTCTATCCCAATAGCCCACCTAAGCACATTTTTCTTAAATTACAGCTATTTGGCCTTATTCACTCCTGGACGGACACTGGAATTTAAGATATCTGATTAAAGGGAATAAACAAATAACCTGGATATTTATTTTTGCAAGATTAAATTGTACAATGCACAGCAAGCACTCATTTTATTATTATTTATTGTTATAAATAATAATAATAATAATAATAATAATAATAATAATAAGTAAATGCCAGGGATGCCAGTGCTGCAATTTGGGATTTCAGAGTGATCTGTCAGTAACATGATCTAAAGGGGTTGATTTTCACAACAATCCCCTCAAATGCTTAAATGCCAGAAAAAAAAAGAGTAAAGGAGCACAGGATATTTAATTACACCCTGACTGAAGGATGGAAAAGGGCGCCCTGGCAGGTGGAAGGCTTTCTACTCACTACCCATGTGATTGCCCAGAAAGCTTCTGCGATTCGATGCTGGCAACAGCACATCTCCCTATTTGCACATGCATGGGAACACTTTTTGTTGAAGCTACTTGACAACACTTAGTGTTTATTGTTTACCTGTCATTCTGTGAAGCCACACACAGACTGTTTAGGTTACACCTAATGACAGTTTCTCATTCATTGTATAGTTTAACATTTCTTTTTATTTGGCTCTTGTTATGGTTTAACAACTCCTTTCATTTATTGGAATTGTAGACAAGCTTGAAATGTGAGTGTACTGGTAAGACAAACACACATCATTACCTTTCCTCTCCTGGTGTGCAGCCCTTTGTGAAATCTGCCAGGGAACAGCAGTTGCTGTTGCTTGGGAAGCAAGGGAGAGGGAGAGATGGCTTCAAAGTGCCAGTGGACTTCACTGGTATTTCTTTTAGAAGCATTTTCTAGTGACATTAGGACCTTCAAATGGAGGCGCTGGATCATATTACATGGTGAGAACAGGATCTTCAGTAAGAGCATTCCTCAGAGTCTGTAGTCCCTGGGGAAGTATAGGCTCAGTCTTTTCTCCTCTATGGGGGTTTACTTAGCCATTCAGATTTAATCTTGGGACTCTAAGAGGGCAATATGTATTTTTACCATAACCTCAAATATTTAAAACAAGAAGTTAGAAAAATGGCTTTCTAGGTATATTCTTGCTATAGGTCATTACTGCAAGAAAAATAAGAGAAGGTTTTGTTTGCTTGCCTCCAGGAAAGTTTGACATTCTTGATTCCATGTTAGAATACTACGGCAGATGATTAAAATGAGTAGAGGAAAAGGTGCCACATATTTCATGTCCAGAAAGACATCATGATTCCCAAAGAAGAGATGTAAATATACTTCAGGTACAACCTGGCACTCATGTAGACTCCAAGAAGTACTAAGATTGATAATGGAAAATTGTAACTATGAAGATAGACTGCAAGGCACATTTTGCTCTGTTGTCTCTGAACAGAAGCAGGACCTTGGAGAGTACTATTATGCCTACTATTACTGCCCTCCAAGTCACATCTTAGAGGACAAACTGTCTAAGAAGAAATAAGAGCCAAAGGTAGAGGTTCAGGAGGAGTGTGGGGAGCTCAGGGGAGCAGAAAAGGAATGCTCGAAAGCTACAGCCAAGCTCAGGCAAAAGTGGAACAAGAGGGTTTCATTCAAAGACAGCTGAAATCAGAGTCTAATTGAAGATAAAGATGACAAAGGAGTGAACCATGGGATTAGCTCTGCCCTATTTCATGAGACTTTAAGTCATTTGACATATATAATATATTAAAGTTTTAGTTATATCTTTTTCTCGTTGTTGCGTGTGCATGCGTGTGTGTTTGCATGTGTGTGTAGGAGTCTGTCTCAACATGTGTTCATTTGGTGTGTGCCTTTGTATGTGCATGGATGTGGAGACCAGAGGTCAATTTCAGGTGTAGTTCCTCAGGCAGCATCTACCTTGAACAAGGAGGAGCTAAAGGGCCCTGCAGACTGATAGCTAGGAATCCAGCATGGGACTGACTCAGACCCCCAGAATATGGGTCTCAGCTAGAAGGACTGAGCAGTCTTGGGGACCTCAGACAGAAGAAACTGGATCTATTCCTGGTGCACAAAAGGACTTTGCGGACACTTTCCCCATGGAGAGATAACCCCTTAACATAGAGACAGGAGAGAAGTCCTAGTCCCTACTTCAAATGACTTGACAGATTTACATGACCCAATCTGGATAGCATAGCCCTACAAGTGGAATGGGGGTGGCGGGATGGGAGGGGAGAGTGGCCAGGGTGCATGTCACAGGAGTAAGAGGGTAAGAGGGAGGGAGGGAGGTAGGAAGAGAGGTAGGGAGGAAGGGAGGGAGGGAGGAAGGGAGGAAGGGAGGAAGGGAGAGGAAACTGGGATCGACATGTAAAAATTTTAAATTATATTATTATTAATAATAAAAAAATTTGGTTTATTTGTTTTTGTTGAGACACAGTCTCCTGCCAGCAAGGAATCTACTAACTAGGCTGGAACAGCTAGCCAGTAGGTTCTAGGGCTCTGCCTGCCTCTAGCTTCCAAACTTTGGGATTACTAATGCATACCCTTCCATCCAGCTTTTTTACTTGGGTTCTGGGGTTATGGTTTGAACTTAGGTCCTTATGCTTGAAAGGGAAACACTCTATTAACTGTGTTATTTATTCTTCCCTATAGGCCCTCGGTTTTGCTTTGTTTTTCTTTTAAAATGTTGTTTTCCTTGTAATTTCAATGAAATTACAGGCCACTTAGAGGGTGCTTAAGTGAATTCATATTCTCATGAATTTTGAAGATTAAAAAAGTTAGTTCTAAATAAAATTCTCCAATTTTATTTGGAGAATAATAATATCCAAAATATGGATTTATGTTCTTGAAAGTTTGCATACTAGAAGGTGATTATAGAAAACACACAGTGTGTCTGATGAAGTCAATAATGTTACCACCACATGATGAAGGAATTGCAACAGTGAATTACTCAACTGTGGTGAAGATTACCAATGGAGAAATGCTGATGGAAGACAGAGAAGTTGAACCAAGTAAAATTACTCTTTTGTAGATCAAAGAAGCTATGGCAAAAAGAAGCTAACAAGGCTTTCTAAAGAGTCCAGTGATGAACTCACAAATGGATCAATTGGAATGTCTGTGGGACCCCCAGACTGGGAATCCAGACTCCTGAATAATTAGGTACCAGCCAAACAAAAACCGTTCCACTCAACACTTTGACTTTTCATCTTCAGTTGCTGGTGACCCAAAGAGACAGGGTAATGGTTGAGGGAGGGGTGATTACAGAAGGTGGGTGGCTTGCAAATTGTAGGATAAATAGGAAAAGTCTTCCTTTAGAAGGAAAACTGAATGATTGCTTATTGTCTTAAACTTTTGAGACTTTGTGATTTTTAAATGCAACCAAACTTTATGACTTAAAATAAATATGAGAAGTCTTCATTGTTGTGATCAAGAGTGATTTTTACACAGTGGCCTTGATAAGTTTTATACATGCTATCTAGTATATAAAACAGTAAGCAACATAAAATTACATTTAATTATCTATCATGGGTGTTTAGCATATTAGTTATAATAGGAACTAAAATAAAGTGTCTATACATTGACTAAAACAAAGGGCATATAAAGAGTAGCTGGAATTAGCTGGATGTTTTAGGGGATGATGTGTTGACATTATATGACCTGGTGATTCAGAAAACCTGTAGGTTCCTATGAGATCTAAAGATGGCTATCAAAAGTACTCCATTTACATATCTTATGTTTCTTGTCTAACTGGAAAGAATTTTTTCATCCTGACACATTCAACAGGAAGCCAAGATTCAGCATTCTATAGTCCACTTGTGAAGCTATCTATGGACAGGAATATATACTGATTGCTGAGCTCTGCTTGGATGCCCAAGAATAACATCATTTTCCCTGGAGCCACACAGGCCCTAAATGGAAATCATTACATTGGCAAAACGTAACTGATTAATGAATTCCAGATACATAGTCAACAATGCCTGCACAAATCTTCTGTCCTCACAGAAGCCTTGGGAATGAGGTAATAGCATCCTACTTTTTACATGAGAAATTTTTTTTCTGGGTCACTTTGTACATAATGATTTGAAGTTCAAATTCAAAGCTATTCTAACTACATTTATTTTACCTAAGGTCCACAACATAAACACATGGTTATCTGATCTACTCCAGAAACAAGTTTTAGGCTTTCTGGTGCATAGTATTTGGAATGTAAAAGAACCTAGAGAGATACTTAAGGCCTCAAAAGCATGAATAAATAACTTCTTCCTCTAGGAACTGAAGCTCTTATCAAACATAGATGAAAAGAGTTATCTCAAATGTGAAAACATTAACAAGATTCATTCATTCTTGTTTGTGAAAAATTCAGAAGAAACACATGGACCTCCAGATCAAAACTCCTGTTGATTTTAGTTGAAACTGTCTAATAATCCCAAAGGCCATAAGTAACAGTTACACTTTATTATTAATTCTGTTTGGACTGCATATGGCAAGGTATACAGCTTAAGATGACAAAGAAGAGTTTCTTAACTGCCAAATTGACTGGAAAATTCAAGAGCTTTTAGCATCATGAATGGAAGCTATTACTTGGAAAAATATATTGCTGCAGGAAGTTTAGATTAGGACATTAAAACAAATTGTTGTCTTGGGCATTGGAGTTAAATAAAAGTGCATGCTAATGAAGTTCTGCTGTTAAAATAGATAGTCCAGGGCTATGAGCTCATGAACACTTCCTGCTCTAGGACTGCACCTTTATAATTCTCCTGTGGGGAAAAAGTAACTGAACAAATTAAGCTCATGGTATATTGGCATATCTTCTAACCCACTTCTTATTTTAGAAATGCTTAAAATTATTAATTTGCCTAAATGTCATGGGAGACAGATGCTCAAAGTTTTGCTAATTGCCCAAAGAGTTGTATTCTAAAACTGGAAACCCCAGGTGGTCCCACCTCAATTCTGAATGGCAAGAGAAGTCCTGTGGCTATTCCCTTCCATTACCCAGCAGAGCAGTGGGAACTGACAGGTGTTTGGACACCTTTTTGTTCTAGCCAGCCTCTCTCTCTCTCTCTCTCTCTCTCTCTCTCTCTCTCTCTCTCTCTCTCTCTCTCTCTCTCTCTCTCTCTCTCTCTCTCTCCTCCTCCAGGAATCATGACAGACAAGATTCAAACTGACTGAAAAAATGTCAGCAGGGGTTTTAGAAAAAAAATCAGAATTGATTCTTTTACATTTAACAACATCCTTGCAGCTAAGTTTCTGAATTGAAACTTAAGAGAGGGTGTAGAAGACTATAAAATGAATAGAATTACAAGGCTTATTTTATTCACATCTCTTTCAAGTGGAGTCCCATTTCTTACTTTTAAATTTCCTCTTCCTCATAAGAAAGGATAGGAGGTTAGAGGCAGGGCTGTAGTGTTATAATGCCTATATACATGTCATCATGAATATTATTCTTTTAAGTCTAGAAAACTATGAAATAGTAGAGTTTAAACACTTCAGAAAATGCAGATTTTTGTTCTGCACCTACAGGCCAGCAGCACCCACCTTGAAATGTGAGTCTTTAGGAACTCAAAGTCTTTGGGGCCTCTAAAACTAATATCCTTTTAGGGACACCGACATATTTACAGAAAAATATAACAGAGAAAATAAAGTTCTTTGCCTTGCTTGACACCCTGGAGTGTGATAAATTTTGTAGGCTGTGGAATAAGCCAGTCCCCACGTTCCTGAGAAGATTTAGCTCAGAACCAAATGTCACTGCAATTTAAGTACTCAGTCTTTTGGCCTTTGGAGTGATTGTTTGTTTTGTAAGCACATGATGTAAACTTGTCTAAAATGTTATTAATACTTTTTAAACATTTCCTATAATTGTTTAAATCATTTAAAGGAACATTGTTGTTTTAAAAGATTGTCATTCTGGAAAAGGACAATTTATAACTAACGTGTAACTCAACGGGAAGTCAAGAGCGCAATGACCAAGAGGAATGAGATAGTCAAGGTTCTCCAAACCAGCACATAAAAGGATTTCTTGGGAGCTAAATTCAGCTACAAAAGAACATAAGATTAGTCATACTGGATTGGATGCCTCAGCTTCACTATTCCTTTCCTTGAAGGGAAATGCCTAATATTCTATAGGAAAGTAGGAAGGCTTTTAGATATATTTGAAAAATACATTCCACCAGGTGTTTTTTTTTTCTTAAAGGGAGATGATTGTAACATTTCCCTGTGTGGAAAAATGAAAATGCATTCCACTGAATCCAGAAGTTCTCAAAAATTAATCAATAGTTTGGTTCAATTGCTGTAAATATCAGCAAAAAGGATGATTAAGTTATTCATTGCTTTTAGATATTAGAATCATTTTTCTTTCTGTAATAGTGGAATACCACAACAGAATATATCTTCTCATTTTCATCATTTATTGTAAACTATACAGTGTGTGTGTGTGTGTGTGTGTGTAATGTTCCCTTGTTTTATAGTATTAGCTTGGGCAGAAAGGGTTGACCTTGCTTCTTTCTTCTCCACACTGTACAAGGCTTGTTGACACCCATTGGATTCCATGTAGGTCCTCAGAGGTGTCTCACAGTGGGGACCAGGAAAGGAGCTGGATATATCACATAGTGAATTTAAAATAAGGTTAGATACTGCATAAATTGTAAATCAGTTTTACTCTTTTGAGACTTATCAATAAGTACATCATAATGGAACCTGCCTTATTAAAAAGACCAATTTCCATTGCCCTGGGTGGTTGAAACACAAAGCCTGAGGTTGGCCTGTTCTTGGGCAGACCAGCACTGACTGGCTGGACCAAAAAGTAGTTCCCAGTGTAGTTCTTTTTTATCTAAATCCAAAGATCATTAAAAAAAAAAAAACAAAATAAGAACATACATTCTTTGCAAAAGTTTCTTTTTGTCTATTTTTGTTAGTTTAGTTCCTAAAGTATATCTGTTCAACTGATTTTACTTTACTAGTTAGATCTGCTTTTGTCTTATATTCCACAAATCCATGAAAAGTTTGCAGTGTAAAATTTTAAAATATAAATATCTCTAAAAATGTTTGCTGTAAATCATCTTTGCAGTGCCAGTTAATAGAGAAGACTATGAATTTTTGTGGCCTTAGGTGAGACAAGCAGAAACCTTGGGAATGAATTATTGTCTTAAACTTTGATACAGAAGGAGAAATGACACAGCCATATAGAGTACATACTACTCTTTGAGAGGACCTGAGTTTGGTTTTCAAAGCCCATGTTAGGTGGTTCATAACCACTTGTAATTCCAGGTCCAGCTAATTCAGCATCCTCTGGTATTTGAGGACAGCTGTACTCACATGCATGTGCCCACAGAATACTCATAAGTAAAAGTTTAAAATAAATGTTAAGAAATCAAACATTTAAGATATTAGTCACATAAACACTCTACTCTTAATATCTTTTTCTTCTCATCATCTAGGTCTCCATAATCTCCCTTTCTTTTGCATGAGGTGGAGATAAATATGTCTTCTACTCCCTGACCTCTTTTGGTCCTTGCTGTGATATTGCTGTGGTGATTCTTAGTGCATGATGAAAATACCCATCTTTTAAGATGTCCTAAAATATTAATCATTTCTTTTACCACTATCTCCACTTACTTTGAGTTTTTCAAGAACACTCATTCTTATTTTTCACCATTACCAAATTTTTTAAAAAATATTTTATCTTTATTTTCTATAATATTTAATGATTTGGACTCTGTACCTTAACTCAGCATAGTTATACCCAGGTGAAATGTTCAAGCAGAAAGTACTGCATATTCACCCAGTCTCCACAAAGGTCAGATGTCAGATGCTGGTCTACAGTGGAGCATTTGGAAGCCGACAGTCTGCCAGAGAATGAATGCACTTAGTCTAAAGACCCCTAAATTGATTCTAAAGTGTGATGTAAGAGATGACAAGGAAATACATGGAAGTAAAAATCCTATGCTCAAGGACCCTAAATCCAATAGAAGTTCAACAAACTTTCCAGAGTTCCATTAAGCTTGAGTTTTCACAGACCACAAGGATTCCCATAATACCACAAAATTTCTACGTTTTTATGTGAATACAATTAAGTTTAACCTATGTTTTTATGTGAATACAATTAAGTTTAACCAATTACTATCCAAAGCCTTGTTAAAAACGGTAAAGTCAGCTATACCAAGAAATTAATGTATTTACCAAACCCAGATGAGACTGTTACCATTATCAACTATTTGGTATTATGAATTAAAAGGCACTTGCAAGTCAGGAAGGACTCTGCTGAGCTGCTAAAGCTGGTGTAACACCAAATTAGCATCTTCATGGGCATTCCAAAGGTCTGAGTGATATCTACAGCAATGAAATGAGACCCCCTTAAGTGTGTGAGTACTGATAGACGAGGGGTACCCGGTCTCTTTGTTGCCACCTAGAGGTTTAGTTCTCTTCACATCATAGACTCTTAGACAGTGAGTAAATTTTAGAATACCTGAATAAACTAAGGATGAGATTAATTTTTCCAAGGTCAAAGTAACTTTGCTCAGACTAGAAATAAAGTCTTTTGCAACCCATTATAATGAAATCTAAATAAAAAGAAACTTGTTTTAAGAATACTGAATATCTTACCCTGGGCTCATTCAAAATCGGAGACTGACATAAAGGATTTCAGAGTTTATTTAAGAAGATGATGCCAGGGAATAGTCGTGCAGGGCAGGAATGGTGAATCACGAATGGAGAAAAAGCCAGTGCAAAGCAGGCATTGCATTGCTCATTCTAGTGTGTATCAGGAGGCCAGATGGCTGATGCCTAAACTCTCTGAGATTAGAGAGTCTATGTAATATGCCTGAGTACAAACCTAGAAAGGCTTTAGCCAATGACTCTCATTTGTGGCTCATTAGCATTAATTACTTAGATTCCATATTGTGCATGCCAGAGAATGGAATGGATTCACAACCCATACCATTCAAGATATCCATGCAAATGGAGCGAGAAGCTTGGGCTTTAGGTAAGGTCCTATCTGGCTATACCTTCCGGAAGTTCACACAATGCTGCGTTAAGAACAGAGGCCACAACTGTCCCAAATGTTTGTTCAGAAGGAAGCTGAAAATAGGGAAAGGAGTTATCACTGGGAGGTTGGGGGGGGTGAGAGCTTCATACACTGAGAAAGGAGGGAAATTTGCTAGTGATCCGCCCACCTCAGGCCCCAGCCCGCTTTCTGCAAAGCAAGAGTTCCTGTGCAACCAGTGTCTCTAACATATCTCAGAGCCTGTCTCCACTCTGCATACCAGCACCACCCTTCTGTCTCCTGGTAAGCTAGCTTGCTTTATAGGAAGTAAACATGACTACTAATGTATCCCAAGGTCTTTGCTCTCAGTTTCATCTGAGAATCAAATGGGGCATAGGATACATGATTGCAGTAGTTGTAACACATAGTAAGTGAGCAAAGTAAGAACTCCTCCTTAGGCAAGCTCTCCTTTTTAGCTTTTTAATATTGTCAATTAATATGAAACTACTAGGAGTGATGTGACACCAAATTAACATTTTAGTGGACATTCCACAAGTTTAAATGACCTCTAAGACAATGGAATGAGACATCTAATGACAAGTATATGACACTACAGGTATATGACACACTAAGACTATTTTTCCCTGTTTTACAATTAACCCCAAGGTTATCCTTATTTGATTTCCTTAAAAAACTATGATGGTATTGCCAATATGAAGTGATATTGCATACAAATATTTTAACTACTGCCTAATGATTTTATTAAAACCAAGAATCATTGCTATTTTTCTTCCAGTGGCATTTTTAATTACTGAACTTATTTGCTTCATAAAACAGAACTCAGCTAGAGATGACAAGAGAGAATTAAGTCTTCAAACATGAAGGACATGTGAGGGTATATTCTTTCTCTCATCAGGAAACTGATCAAGAGAATTCAGCACTTTATGCATCTGTAGGAATTGCCATCTACATAGTTAATCACCATAGAAGGGCCAGTATTTTTTTGCACTTTTACTGTGTGCCAGGCCCAGTGCTGCAAGTTCATCCTTACATCCTCAGAATCATCCTATGAGACTGGTGCTGTTCTCTCTGTTGTCCAATTATAGAAATGGAAGCACTTGTGCTCTGGTTTTTAACACAGATCTGGGATTCACTTCCAGGCAGTCTGCTTCTCTAACCTATTTACTACACTGCCTTTGTGATGACTTATGAAATTAGTTGTAATGACACTGCTCTGACCCAATATGTTGAAAGGGAAAAATGTTCTCCAAATGAGTCTTTGATTGCAGACTTACCTTTGCTTTCCCTGACCTCTGCCTTTGGTATTTATGGAATTGACGTCTGTTAAGAATGTCATGTTGGTACATGCCCTTTCTGGACTTGGAGAGCTATGGTGGTATTATCATTCCCCGTATTTTTCACAGTGATGGATACTACAAGGCAGACTTTTGACAAAGTAAATGCACAAGAAACACTGGATGTAAAAAGCACTAAAACTGATCATTAGTAATAATTAAGAAAACAACTTGAGAGATTTAACACATTCTCTACCTGAATATAAAGTAGAAATAATAACATTATTCATTTTCTATTCTCCTAACAATTTCTCTGTGACTTGTTAGACTTGAAGTGCCTTTTTGATCTCATATTCTCCAGATTAAATTCAAGTATTATCTATTAAATTGAGGACTATGATTCAAAAATGTCCTGAGGAAACCAACATAAATTTAAATAGTGGTCTACCAGAAAAAATTATGCTGTGCTTTCTTTCCTCTGTATAATATCACCATAGAAATATATGGACATGTACTTAGGATTGGTATCCTTTGTGCATTCCCTTTACATGTTCATCTGTAACTCTGATTCCTGAAAATGCTGGACCTACATGAGACAAAACATATTACACATGCATCATCAATAGTACAGTCCTCTTGACCACGCTGCATCCATGCAGTGGAGCATTAAGTTTATGAAGTGGGCTTTGTCTGACTGCAAGCTGGATACTGTGTCACAAGTTTAATGGGAAGGTGGGTTTACCTCCTATAGCATTAATCACATACTAAGTTCCAAACAAGCAGGGGTAACTCATGGATAGGACAGTAGCTACAAGGGCAAAAGTGGAGTTAGGTGTGGGAAGATGATGGCGGATGCAGAAACTGGCAGCTGGGCTCTACATCCCTAATTATGTGAATATTTTCCTTGAGAGAATGTTTTTAAATTTTAAATATTCTATGGAATTCAATGTTTTGGGGGATTATAAGGATGAAATTAAAACCATTATAGTTTTGCACCAAATTTGGCATTGTCACAGTTGAAAGTATTTGATTTTAAAAAGATTTATTTTTGGTCATGAAGTGGGAGCAACTTATTACAGGTTGTTCTTTGCAACGCAGCTCAGAAGGAACAAAAGGGGAAAAAACTGTATCTAATGAAGTAAAAATATCCTCCACTGGTTAGTGTTTTAAGAACTAAACGACAAACTATAGCTCACTCTTCATAATCAGGGCAAGAGACTGAGAATCAAAAATTTTGGAAATACAGCTTTGCTATGGAAACTGTGTGGTGAAACAGAATCAAATGGTGTTAATTATATATGTTGATTAGTAATGTGTTGCCCACTGGATCAGCACTGATTATGTGCTGATCCTTGAACCTTGCTTGTTTGATACTTTGAGTAGTGGTGGAGACAGACAGCTAGAAGTAAGATTCAGTCTTCCAAACAGCTGCCTTAATACAATTAAGGAATTTGCATGTTTTTAATTATAAAAGCTACAAAAATGAAAGTATACAACTAACATTTTATCTCAGAACACCATGTATTAATGACTCTAGATGGTTATAACAAAAAAGATGTCAAACAATTTTAGATGAATAGATAATTTTTTCTAATGTAACTGAATATTTTGGAATGCAAAAAAGAGAATTGCTATTCCACAAACTTTTTTGGATTTGTGTTTTTTCCATTCTGCAGCCTAACCATCATTTGCAAAGTTGAAGTTTGGGTTAAGTCATATAGTATCTGGCTATGGCTATACAAGACAAAGTCTAAGAGAAGCAAATTGTCTTCGTGTTGGAGATTACTCATAATTTACATAAATCATTTTTACTCACATTCCCTCAGCTCCAACTTGACAACTTGCACATCTATGTGCAACCTAAAAGTATTTTCTCATTAGAAATTTACATAAGATATCTAGAATTATGTCTAGCACTTAAATTATTCAAACTATTTGCCATTGTTACCATTATTACAGATATTTTAAAATTTCACTTTGTATTTCTAAGGAAACTAACCTTATGTAGAGAGCCGCGTAGTGCCACACCTTAAAGTGGTGCTGGCTTCTGCCTTACACCTTCCCGCTGATAGACTCTCTGGGTAAACAAGCCCTTAATTGGTTAAGTCTGTTCAGCCTGACTGCTTCCGCATTAGAGTAGCCTATCAGCAGAGTCCACGTGGCTCACTGTGGTTGGTTAGCTCAAGGGTATTTAAGCCTGTGCAGGGGCCCTCTCTCGCTTTCTCTCTCTCCCTGTAGGCCAGAAGCAACATGTTTAAAGGATCCTGATTAAAACTGCATGAAGAAGATCTACCTGGAGTCGCGTCTTCCTTGCTGGTGAGGGCAGGCGCGTACAACCTTGCAAGAATTGTGGTATCATCTAAGACTGGACGACTGGCCTTTTTTTTATATCTGTTATTACTGTCTTCCATTTGTCCTTCTATCTGTTTAACTTAGAAAATTTATGGCCATGTTTTATTTCCATTCCTTATACTTTAACTCCAACACACCAGGGACTACCATCTATCTTTAAGTAGATTTGATTCCTACCTACCAGTCATATAGCCACTTCACCACTACTGTCTAGAATAATATTCACCAATAAAAGGATTGAAAGTATGTTTCTTCAAATATCTGTCTATTTACCAATCCATGTATGTCCATGTCTATGCCTGAAATTATTATTATTATTGTTATGTATGTGTAGGTATCTGGAGAGGCCAGAAGAGGTTGTGAGATTGTTTGGGCCTGTAGTTCTAGGAAGCTGTGTTCCACAATATAGAAGAATTATACTCAGGTAATGTACAAGATCAGCAAGTACTCAAATTAATCATTGAGTCATACATAGCCTTGAATATATGTTTTATTAAGTATATACAAGGTAGAACTACAGGTTTCCCATTGCTTCACATAATATATCAACAAGTATTGTAAATCATGGTGATGGAAGAGAGAGATACTGAGTTATTGCATCATCAGAGGCCTGGAGCTCAGAAGAAATAGTCATGAAGATTTTAGAATTTGAGACCAGAATAACTGAACAGTAAGTGACAATCTGCCATGGGAGTATGTCTCATTAGCCTGCCAATATAGCATAGACTTTCTCTGATCAGCCACCTTTCAACCAAATCCTTCTAAAATCCAGGTTATAGAACAAGAAAATGGGCATTCTTCCTCCCTTCTCAATCTATACAAAATATCACAAATCAACCCTCCTGTGTAACCTTGGATATCTCAAGGTAAAAGAATAATTCTAAAGGGCATTGCATACCTGATGCAGACTACTTTGAAATGAAAGGTACTATTAACTTGATAATAAACCATTTCTTTATAAGATATCTATCTTACAAAATAAGTCTTTAAGAAGTATGATTGATGCATTTAAAATTGCTACAGGCACCTTCAAAATATCAAGTAAAAAGTTTAGTTTTGTGCACTCTAAATTTTAATTTAGAGAACTAACTACAGGGTAAGAGCCACTGGTTTAGGATGGAGACAGGTAAGCCAGCTCCCTTGGGCAATAGTAAGTCAGCCCCTAAACTGCACATGGTGCAACCCTCCCCAGTTCCTTTCTGTTCTGCTAATAACAAGAAGTGCCAGAGAAAAGCATAAACACAGTTTTTTTAATGATATGATTTTACCTTTATTCCTAGTGTGTTTTAAGTTAGCATTTGAGTAAAACCAAAACAAAAGTTTAGACATTTTAACTTGGGATTTCAACTACAAGTCAAAGCCAAGAAGTTTACAGAAATGGGTTATTAAGTTTTCAATTCACCACAAAGAGTAGAATCAGGAGTAAATTCTGTAGATGTGTTCTTTCTGATCAATGTGTCTACTTTGTGACAACCCATCAAATAAGATCTATTTAGGATAATAAATAGTTTCTTTCATTGTGAAGTGTATAGGAGAATTACAGCTACTCGGAGAACAAAATTATGATTGGAAGGGGCGTCCATAAGTGATGAGTGCTGCACTGAGCTGTCCACTGAGTCATCAGTGAGCTGTGGGAGCCACTTGTTGAGAAGGGCATATAGGAAATCGGAGAGGCATTAAGTAAGAGGAAGTAGGTGAAAGTGATCATATTCCACTCTATGGTTTTCTGGACCATCCTCTATATAAGTCTCTTTGGGCCACAGGAAACTCACTTTTCCAATTGTGAAGATGAGCTTCACAAGGGGCTTTGTCAGTTTCTCTATAGTTAGGAACCATGGAAACAAACAAACCCTTTCCATTATAAATGATCTATAATGAAAATTATGTGATTTTCCTTAATATCTACATCACCAATGATACACCATGGTTGTTTATTCTCCACAAAGGCATTCCTGATGAGCAGAGAAGCAGAGCTGAAAAGAAGCTGGCTTCTAGAGTATGAGGAGGAATTAGCAGAAGGCTTTGGAGACCCTGTTTGAGTGAGGCGACATCCGGGCAGTAATGGTTGAAGCATCCGGACTTCAGCAGTTTGTGTGAATCTCTATAAAGCCAAAGTAAGAGCTGCACTTCCTTTACTGGGCTTTTGTGTTTAAGGTGGCACCTCTAATTTGTTAAAAAGTAACAAACAAAACAAAAATCATTGTGTAACAGAGCAGGTTTCTTGGCAAATAGCAGCAAAAGATTTCATTTGATTATTCATCCAGTTTTTCCCTTGAAATGCCCATCTTGAAATTACACTGCTTTCTCAACCAATCAACCAAAAATTGTCCAGTCTAATTTAGGTGGTTTCTTTCTAAACACAATATTAACATACAAAGGTAGAGTATTGACTTGTATTTGGCATTTTCACTATCCTGCTTTTCTTCATTACGTGCTAGACAATATCAATGCTAACTTTGAAATGGTGATGGTCCTAGAGAGAGAGAGAGAGAGAGAGAGAGGAGAGAGAGAAGAGAGAGACAGTGAGAGGGAGACAGAGAGAGACAGAGAGAGAGACAGAGAGAGACAGTGAGAGGGAGACAGAGAGATACAGAGAGAGACAGAGAGAGGGAGACAGAGAGACAGAGAGACAGAGAGAGACAGAGAGAGAGCGACAGAGAGACAGAGAGAGACAGAGAGACAGAGAGAGACAGAGAGAGACAGGAGAGAGAGAGACAGAGAGAGACAGAGAGAGACAGTGAGAGGGAGACAGAGAGAGAGAGAGAGAGAGGGGGGGGTACGTGTGTGAGTGTATATGTGTATGAGAGAGAATGTGAATGTATATATGTGTATTAGAGTGTGAATGTGTGTGCTTGTCTGAAACAGTGTGTGTGAGAGAGAGAGAGAGAGAAAAGTGTGCATATTTCTCTTGTGTGGTCTTTAGAGATAAGGTAGATACAAGCTATCTGTGTCCAGCTGAAATGTCTCATGACCCATCATCCTGTACTTATATACTTTACCCCCAAAGATACAAAGGAACCTAAAAATATCCTGGAAATCTCTGTTGAAGACTCATCTTTGACCTGCTGTTTACCTTCTTATATGCAGCATTTTTCTGTTTAAGAAACAAATCATTCTCCATTATAATTCAGAAATATCCAGGCCCCTAAACAAACCTGAGATTTCAGCAATTCAGCAAAAATTTTATTTGCAAAGCACATGCCTGCCAGCCCGCGAGACTGCAGTTGCTACTCATATGAATGCTGGCAACATTTCATTGTGGGGGTCAATTATGGTCATTTACCATGATGACATAATAACAACTGCAAAAAATGTGAAAGCTAAAGTAGGGTTATTATTACCGTTTGTAAAGTCTGTGTCCCAGATGTTCCTGCCAGGAGAGAGAAAAGCTGGAGTGCAGAGATAGCTGACAACACAGCTAACCATTCAAATCACCACCGGATTGATCAATTTGCAAAACTAGGATGTATGAAGAGGCTGAAGCCAGCGTTTCAGTCGCTCTGCTTCCTTCACCTTGAACTGCAAGCTTTTTCCTTCCTGGCATGTCACCCCTGCACCCTATCCCTGAGATGGAAGAAAAAGAAATACAGACAGTGCATTTGCCCAGAGGGAGGGGCCAACAGCCAGTGTCATTCTCTGATATACAGCCAAGGAGGAATTTATTTCCAAAGTAGTAGAGGATTGGGGCTCCCCCATAAAACTATATAGCTTCAACCCAGTGAAATAAGGTTAGTAAAATACATAAACTCTGAAACAGCAATGTGAAGTATGTCTCCAGTCACCTGCAATTCACCAATGGCTTTGTGATAGATATCCCAGCACCTGGCTGTGTTTTTGTCAGCTGTGACCTGTGTGTGCCTTTCAGCAAAATGTGCCCTCCCCTGAAGCCTGCTCTTTCCCCACCTGGGCCGAGGTTTTGTGCTAGGACAGCAGAGAGTTTGCTGATTATGGAGGTGCTAAGGCAGATCTCTTGAGTGACAACAGTCTGGTAGCCAGTGCCAGCATGAGACAAAAGCATGGTACTCGGCAAATGGAAAATACAGCGGCGGTTGAATAGAGCAAAAGGTAATAAAAAAAATCTAGCTTAAAAAAATCAACCCTGATGATGCCTATTTTTTGTAAATGCAGAGAAAAATCACAGTAGGCAGAAACTCCATTTTTCTAAACAGGGCCCAGTCCTGTCAGTGTGATGTTGAACAAGTGCCATTAATCAAGAGCGCTGTTATTCATTAGGAACAGGGATGCACTTGAATTGTTACTTTAGTATCATTGTCCAAAGCCTCTGGAATGGCTTTAAAGAAGAAGGGAAATTTTTACAGCTATAGTTTACAGCTCGGATTGTGAAAGAACTTTCCTACTATTAGGAAACGTTAAACATGGTGATAATAGTAATAATACCTTGTATTTATACAGTCTGTCTCTGAGAAACCAAGAGAACTCAACAAACACTGGTGTTTTCACTGTCAACAACACCCTTCTGAAGAAAGCTGGAGGGGGTATTATTATCCTGCCTTGCCATCAGGCCAATAATATGTTCCTTGTGTTTACAGTTATCACTGATGTATGCTGCAGGGGATGTAGCAGACAATTGGGAGGGTGGGGAAATGGTGCTTGTGTGGTGAGAGTGAAGAGTTCTGTGTGTCCTTTGAAGAAGTGAGCTAACATGAGCCCTTTGCTCCAGACTGAGTAGATTTCAGAGATTTGGAAAAGTTACAAATCATATATTAGCTTCTCTTAGCATCAGAAATAAATCACAGCATAGTGTAACAGTCACATAGTGGAATAGGCATATTAACACATTGTATGCCGAGAGGGAAGAAGCACCCTCAAGCTCTAGTAGATGTTTGGACATCTCAAGGCTAGGCTGGGCTAGTTTGGGAGGTTTGTTCCTCCTCCTGCCCACCTTCTCACAGCCCATTGGGACAGGACAGAGCCTAGCAGATGCTTTCTCACGGACCGTTAGGAATGACTTGTGGAGAGAGCAGTGACTAGGATTTTCTGAAGAAGTAGGTTTATGATAACCCTGAATCATCTGCAAGTAGAACATGAAAACAAAAAGGGAAAGGGCAGAGGAGAGAGAGTAAGATTTTGCTGCCTGCAGTGACAGCCATTTCAGGCTTTGTGGCCTGTGCTGCAATTTGTCTCATGAATATTGATAAAGTCAATATTCTTCCTTCAATCATGACTACATGGTCTTTTACGAAGGTAGGTGTGTTCCAAGGTAACCATACCCAAAATGCTTTGCCAAGTAAGAGCTCAGTTCTTTTGGTTGACCAGATCCCTGGGGGGCTCTTTTGTTATATTTTTGGAGGGCCTTAAGCCCCTGCTTATCTAATAGCTGCTGTAGGTTGTTTGCCCCAAGAGATGACCTACCATTAAATTTGTAACTTAACTTTGAAAAGAATGATATTTTGTGTTTTATTTGCCTTTTCCCCCACATTTTCTCCTTTAAATCTAATCCTATTTTGTAATTGTATACTCTCTGTAAAATTAGCACTGTTGATACTTTTGGAGTAGCCACTTGAAAACAATTGTCTGTGTGAATCACTTCCTCACTTCCTCCAGTAAGAAGAATGGAGCAAAAGGCTAACCCTCCGAAGGCTGGAGCCAGGCTTTCTTGACTGGCATTAACATGAAAAAAGCTGTAGTTAAAAAAAAATAAGTATTCAAGTTCAATATTACATCCCAAATTCTTCCTCTGCCTTAACAAGAAGTTACATTTCAATTCTATTCATCTGCTCATCTCTTATGGAAGCCATCCATGTTCATATCTACAGAACAGAAGGTAAAAAGAAATGGGTGCAGATGCCCACTACAGAAAGCAGTAGTACTTACAACAACAAGTAAGCAATAGAGATCAGACCTGGCCAAGCAGTGACCTTAAGGGTTTGCTTAGGGCTGCAGTAGGTTGGCCAAGAACTTTGATGTCATATGAACAGTAAACACATTTCCTAATGTAGATTTTAGAAAAGGTTACATATGTTTTCTCAAGTTTACCCTGGGGATTACAAACTAAAAGTAACACTAGCTACTGTGTACTCTGCTGCAACAGAGACAGGGAAGGCATGCCAGTCAGTTAGCCAGCGCCAAACTGTCAGTCCTGAAGAAATACACACAGGTATCACTATATAGACTAAACAGACTAAACAGACTAAACAGGTTATATTTAGGAATATATATGTATATAAGCATACATGCATGCTTGCAGTAATAATTATGGATTAGAGGCTGTGAATTTGAAGGAAGGCAGGTTGGAATATATGGGAAACCTTAGAGAAAGGAATGGAAAGGGAGAAATGCTATAAGTGTATTCTAATCTAAAAAATAAAACTATGAAGCTTTAGAATACAGAAAAGAAGTGTTCCATATACTCCAAGATGGGTTTGTAGTGTTGCATTCTGAATATCATAATTTGGATACCTGTGAGTAAATGATGATATTGAATGCTAACATGATTTTGCCACCATGTTTTTCAATACTTAAATTTCAGTGATTTTGTCTAAAACTAAAAAAGTTCAGATTCCCAAGTATTTTCTGTTACTAAAATAACAGAAGTGTGATGGGAGATGTTATTCTGTATATGTTTCTCATACTGGTTAATAAAGCTCTGTGGCCAATGAGATAGCAAGATAGGCGGGGCTAGGAGACAAGGAGGAAAGAGGAAGCAGTAGGGAGGAGTAGAGATGTAGCCCAGGGAAGAAGCAGGAAGCCTGCCGCGGCTCCCCGATAAGACGACCACGTGGAAATACTTAGATAAGTAGAAATGGGTTAATTATTAAGACAGAGCTAGCCCATAAGCAATAAATAACTGGCCAACAGGATTGTATCAAATACAGAGTCTCTGAGTGTTATTTGGGGCTGGCTCGGCTGTGGGCCCAGACTGGCGGGCTGGTAGGCTGGCGGAAACATACACGCTACAGAAGTGTCTCTGTTTCAAACGGAAATCCCCCAGCATGACTCTAAAGGTAACAGGCCTTAGGTGTCAGTAGAGGGGCTTGCTATACATTTTCACTTTAGAGACTCTAATTTCAGTACGTGGGATTGGTACTTCAGGATGAACATGGCTTGTGCCACTGCTGAGCAGGACAGTGGCATCCTACAGTGGCTTCAGCAGGTCATATGTGTCAAATGGAAACAAGTAACCCCAGGGGTATCCCAGCAGAGTCACCCACCCTGGGAACTGCAGCCAGCCAAGTCTGGTCCCAAGAGCCTGAAACACAAACTCAGGCATTTCTACACTAGACACACATAACTCTTTAGTATGGATCTGTATTTCCTCATGTTTCTCAAATTTTACAGTGTTCATTAATTTACAGCCCAATTCCTTAAGGAAATCTCTTTAGAAATTTGAATGGAATTTTATTATTTCTATTATTCGTTCATTTACTCATTCACTTCCTGACTCATTCAATTGAGAAGAGTGCTGAGGGGGAACACCTCCTTGTGTCCTGCTGAAGGGGAACATCTCCTTGTGTCCTGCTGAGTGGGAGCACCTCCTTGTGTCCTGCTGAGTGGGAGCACCTCCTTGTGTCCTGCTGAGTGGGAGCACCTCCTTGTGTCCTGCTGAGGGGGAGCATCTCTGGTTCTTGGAGACTCCTGTGTCCTGCTGGGTGGGAGCATCTCCTGGTTGCTGGATGGAAGCACCTCCCTGTGTCCTGCTGAGGGGGAACATCTCCTTGTGTCCTGCTGAGGGGGAGCATCTCCCTGTGTCCTGCTGAGTGGGAGCACCTTCTTGTGTCCTGCTGAGTGGGAGCATCTCCCTGTGTCCTGCTGAGTAGGAGCACCTCCCTGTGTCCTGCTGAGGGGGAGCATCTCCTTGTGTCCTGCTGAGGGGGAGCATCTCCCTGTGTTCTGCTGAGTGGGAGCACCTCCCTGTGTCCTGCTGGGTGGGAGCATCTTCCTGTGTCCTGCTGAGTGGGAGCATCTCCCTGTATCCAGCTGGAGTAGAGTACCTCCCTGTGCTCTTCTGAGATGGAGCACCTTCCTGTGTCCTGCTGAGACAGAACATCTCCCTGTGTCCTGCTGAGGGGAACACCTCCCTGTCCCAGTCACTTCAGACTCTCTAATCTCTATTAACAATTCACAATTGTGATGCCTGAACTTTACCTTTCCCTCTGTGCTGGGAAATGTCATTCCTTTTTAGGAATCATGGTATTTAGGACGAAGTCTAACCTTACTAACAAAGCATAGCATGATCCCAACTGAGGTCACATATCATTTTTAGTTTACTATATTTATTTTACATTTACCTATTATTTTGCAATTCCATTCATATTTATGAAATATTTCAGCCATATTCCTCCTTATTATACTCTAACCTCCTTACACCAAACTCCATTTTACTTCAAAGTTTCTCTCTGAATTAATGTCCCCTTTTTGTGGCCCACTGCACTTAATTAGCTTTGGTTGCTTAAGCAAAGGCAACTTACCAGTATCTATACCACTGAGGCACATGAATTAAATGCTGAATGTGGCTTCATCCATAAAAGAATGTTGACAGGCCCAATCTCTTGAATGCAGCCACTGCTGCTGTGAGTACCTGAGTGCAGCTGCCATGCTTGTTCTGTTGCTGTGAGTGCATGTATGTGGCAGCCATGTTGTGTTCTGCTGCTGCAAATGCATGCATGCTGCAGCCATGCTGTGCCCAGAAGACAGTATCACAACATTCTTCTGCATCCTCTAGCTCTGATATTTTTCCAGCCTCTCTTCTGTGATGTTTCTGTACTGTGACCAGTTGTAACTCTTCATCAACCATCACGGATGGTGCTATACAGATGGTTCAATGTGCAAGGCTAAGTGCAGTACTAATTAGATTGTTGGCTCCTGTCTGGACAGTCTTGTGTTCTTTCCTGGGACTGAGAGGTCCTCTGTGCTAAGCCCTCTGAGTTATTATTATTTCTCTCTTCTAACTCCACAAGACAAAACTGGACTCTATATTATAAATAATTGAGCATCTTTTTCTTTTTTCATAGGTATTAAGAATGTCCTAACATGTTAAAACACATAAAAGTTCTCTAATACTAAGTCAGTGTGTCTATACAACAAAGATCATCTTGGAATTAAAGGAGTAGTTTGCAATGTTTAAAATCTATTACCCAGAAAAGAAAACAGGAAGACTTTTATGTGTCTCTGATTTCAGTCTTGTCATCCAAAGTTAAGGCTGGTATCAACTTATCAAAGAAGATGGCTTAGGTCCCCAAAATTAACTATTAGGCATTGGCCAATTAGGGCAGCAGTCATCAACACCAGAAGCGATGGAGTTTGTTGTACAGCAATAGTTCATATGGACCACTGGGTCACTATTATTTCTATGAAACTGGAAAATCTTATCTGAACAAATACCACTGAGAAAAGAAAGAAGAAACAGCCTCCATACCTATACAGTAATATTTTCAAACAGTTTTTTTTTTTGCCTAGTGTTCAATGAAATGTCGAGTTTTTAACAAATGGGTACCAGGTGAAAATGGCACATGTATTAATTTCATCATTCAGGAAACAAAAACCACAAAATATCTTTGTGTTCAAAGCTTACCTGGTCTACATCACGAGTTCCCAGGCCTACCCTGTGCTTTATAGTAAAACCCTGATAAAAAGCAACAACAAACATAGCAACACTAGAATAAAATGAAATAGAAAAAATGGACTTGTAAATGTGTCCTGAGTTCCAGTGATTTAGAGTTCGTCCTGATTATACTACACATCCTTATCTACTGGCATAGATTCAGCCTGTACTCCATAGCTATGTTTTTACTCCTTCTCCCATCCTTTCAAACAACTGAAGGTCATACTTTACCTCTTGGAGTCCTCAGAGTCTGAGAATATCCTATACAGAGTAAGTGCTCAGGAATGACGGCCCAGGTTATATCAACATCATTGTAATAGTAACTTAGGCTCTTTAAATTGAAGAAGTTTTTCTGAAAGTGAGCTGACAGTAATCAGTGCTGTTAGAATTGCTAGAAAAGTCAGCAGGAGATAGACTCCTAGCCTATGAGAAGCTCAGTTGAGAGGACTGACTAGAAGAACAAAGTCAGTGGGATAGAGATGGGAATATGATCATACTCTCAAGGTATAGCAGTCATGTGTTGTACTTGTAGATATGGATTTTTCTTGGCCTAAGAAAATAATTGTCAATGGGAAAAGGCAAGACACACATTTAATGAAAGAATTTCAAACTGATGAAGAACAGAGTAAAGAAACGAGGACAGTTATAAGGGAATAGTAGGTGGCTTCTATTTTACCTGCCAAGGAAACACTTTGCACATAGTGGATTCTAAGAAATTGAGCAACCAAACTCATTTTTAATTACTTTGCTATTGCTATGAACGGAAAACATGACCAAGGAAACTTATAGAAGAAATAGTTTACTGGGGGCTTATAGTTTGGGAGGGTTAGAGTCCATGACCATCATGATAGAGAGCATGACAACAGGTAGGTAGGGATGATGCTGAAGCAGGAACAGAGAGCTTGTATCCTTATATATGCAAATAGCAGGCAAAGAGAGAACTAACTGGCAATGCTGTGGACTTTTGAAACCATAAATCTCCAATACAACTCTTTCAAGAAGGTTATACCCCCTAATCCTTCCCAAACAGTTTCACTCTCAGGGACAAAACAATCAAATATGTAAGCCTATACTGTTCTCATTCAAACCACCACAATACATGAATTTAGTATAAAAACTTAAGTTAATTGAAGTATAATATAAATAAAATAAATTAACAGATTCATTGAGTTTATTATATAACCAAGTACTAATAAAAATAAATGAGCTACCTTAAAAGTACATTATATGTAAAATACTATGTGGTGTGAAAGGTGTGTGTACTTCCCTGTGAAATATCTATTAGTTGCCACTGAACTGCATCACAATTTAATTCATAGTAATAGAAACTGTCAGTTTTATTGAATAGCTGTTGAATTTCAACATGTACTAACTGCGATAGATCACATTCAAGTAAGACATAGTTCTTTCTGTGTGGTTGAAACCATAACTTACAAGAACTGTCCTTTTCTTTTTTTAACTTAATATGTGTCCATGGCTCATCAAGGATTTTAATAACCCAAAGGCCAAAGATGCACAGCACATTGATATGCTGGTTCTGATATTTATATATTGTAATGTGCTGGGATCCATATTACTTTCAGTAACATCATCTAGTTCGAAAGGGCAAAGTACATAGAATTCCAAATAAGTTCATCTCTTCTTCTACTTTTTCCCTGAAGGAAGGAGTGAAAAAAATGTTAATATTCTTGAGAATTTTAGAGGAGAGGACAGTGCTCTTGTATTCATTGCTGCTGACACTAACTACTTGATATTAAGGACTCTTATTTTCATTATTTCAATAATTATTTCTTAATTTGAAATGAATCCTCCTTTATCCTAATCAGCAGCAGCTGTGATCATTAAGGTCTGATTAGAAGTGGCCTAGAATCGTCATTCTTTTTCATTACTTTCACAGATTCATAGGTCTTCAGAATCAGAAAGAATACTAAGGATTGTTTATTCCAATAATTCTCAAAGCCTATCCTCAGGCATGTTAACACAAAACATCAAAACCACACAGAATAAAAATATGTATTTCAAGACTTGTATACAATAACACCATTAAGCCAGATCACACAGAGTGAGGGCCAGATATCTGAGACAACACAGGTTTCAAGGAAGAGCCAGACTGCAAAATCCATAGGTATAGTACACTGGTTTACCATGTGGGCCTTTGCTTGTCAGGTTGGCAGGCAGCTTCTGCCAGGTCTATGTTGATAGGCGCTGTTTGGAGATACCACACACTGTTTCACTAAAGAAGAAATTTACTGTAAGACTAAATCTCCAACAACTGGCAGGTACCCTGCCGAGATTTTGTTTATTTGTTTTGTCCTAGTCTGGTTTTTTGGTTTTAATTTTATTATTATTATCATCACTATCCCTACCACCATCATCATTATCATTATTATTGTTATTATTATTATTGTTTTAGATGTCTTTTTGAATCTTGAGAGAGACAAGTTCAATATGTTGATTTGGATGGTTGGAGATATGGGGATGTTCTGGGAGAAGATGGGAAAGGAAAACAATAATCAGAATACAGTGTACAAAAACTATATTTTCAATATAAAAAATAAAATAAAGGAAAATTATAATAAAATAAAAAGGAAGAAGTTTCTATGTCGGGGATAATTTTAGTTTTAGGTAATCAATGGGAACATCACTTCAAAACTATTAAAATGTAAATAGAAGTATATCCTAAAGAAGCTTATAAAGCACATGGTGAAAGCATACTTTTAGTGCAAGTGTTTCAGTGACACAAATCACTCACTCACTCACTCTCCTTCAACAATTTAACCCCAAACGATGCTTGGTTTTATCCCATTCCCAAGCCATCATTGAAATATCATTACTGTTTTCATTAAAAATCATTTATGTATGTGTTGTACAAATTCTGAAGTGACAAAATATTTTTAGCAATCACAGATCTATGAACTAATACCTAATCTCTGTGTATTACTGTTTAAAAACAACAACACTGGGTTCTGTCAAATGTGATTTTAAAAGTTCTCTCTGGTCATATCTTTGGGTTGCATTACTGTTTTCCGTTTAAAACAAAACTGAGATATTGGCTTTAATACATTTGTCTGTAGAAACTTCCTGTCATTACTACAACTTTAAATGTACTGGATAATAATTGTTATAAAACATGAACAAAATACTTTTTTAAATAAATATTTTAAAAACAGATACATGGCAAACAGAATTCTTATCCTGAATGAACTGATACTAAAAATATGAGCACTCTATGAATTCATTCATTGAGTCACTGCCATCCAAGTCAAACTAGAGAGGTTGGTTTGTATATATTTCAGGTAATCCATAGAGTTTGAGTTAACTGGATTGTTTGCATTGTTTATGAGCACGGTTAGTGGGTTGTTAGCTGGTATGTGGGCAATTCGCCTGGGCTGCACCACTCAAGAAAATGTTTCTTCCCTGATTTCTGCTAACTGATGATAGATGCTCCGGGACTCATAAACCCCCATGAGTGAATGTTGTGTAAGGTCCCAACCCGGAACAAATCTTGTGTAGTAATCATTACTGTTGCATGTTCATGACTGCCCCCATCAAAGAGCACATTCACCCTTATCCTCTTGCTCTTCAATCTGTTTACTCCATCCTCCACAATGACTTTTGTTATGGAAGGGGCTGATGTGGACATCCCACCCAGGACTAAGTACTCAGCGATAATTTATTCTCAACCCTTGGACCAGTTATAAGTCTCTGCATGCAATTAAAAGAGTTTTGTTGTTGTTTTCCAAAGCTCAAAACAGCACTAGTCTAGGAATTTTAGTGTAAACATTTAAAGACAGTTTACTATATGTCCATTTAGCAAAATAATGTTACCAAATTTCTTTCAATGACTTGCCACCTCTCCAGTCATAAAGTTTTGACCAGGTTTATTGTGTCAGTCATGTATTTTACTTCATGGAACAAGACTCAAAAATCCAATCAGATAGTGCTTGGTTACCTCCTTAATAGTTATATCACAATTGCACTAGTGGGCAAATTTGTTTTGTTTTGTTTATTAATATTTATCTGATTCTGAAGTATGTTATAAATCCAAAGAACTTTGATTCAAAAAGTTTGGAAACATAATCTATACTAACTCCAAGCCTCCCTATCAGTATCAAACTATAATAATTAAAACAATGTGGTATTGATTTAAAAATAATCATATAAAGCAAAGAAATAGATTCAACCCAGTGACAGCCTCATATATCAATTGTCACTTGATTTGCATCAAAGGTGCTGAATATTTTAGTGTGTGAAATATACAACAAATTCAGATAGAAAATTTGACATCTAAATGCAAAATATCACCTCAACCCGTACTTTACATTTGAGGCACAAATTAATTCGAAATGGGTTTGGTAACAAAAATCTTAAGTATAAACAAACATCCAGAAAAAATATGAGTTATATGATATGAAAATTTTTTATATATGGCATACAATGTTTACATAAATTAAAATGTGTGTTAAGAGTAGGTTTTCCTGCCAGCCTGGGCCCACCTCTGTGCCAACCCCAAATAACACACAGAGACACTATAGTAGATATAAAGCTGTTGGCCAGTTATTAGTATTTTTTTTGGCTAGCTCTGTCTTAAATATTAACCCATTTCTACTAATCAAAATATTTCCACGTGGTCTTAACTTATCAGAAAGAGGGCCAGGCATTCTTCTCTCTAGGTCCTACATCTTAAATCTTCTCTGTTACTAGTATGTTTTTCCCTGCCGGTCTGGTCCCACTGCCTTGCCAGCCCCAAATAAAACATGGAGACTCTGTATTAGATATAAAGCTGTAGGCCAGTTACTAGTTTCTTATTGGCTAGCTCTGTCTTAAATATTAACCCATTTCTAATAATCTAAGTATTTCCACGTGGTCTAATCTTACTGGAGAGAGGGGTCAGTGTTCTGTTCTCTCCAGTCTCCCCATGCTGACTCCTCTCTACCACTTCCTTTTTTCTCCTTGTCTCATAGTCCCTCCTATCTTCCTTTCCTATTGGCCAACAGTGCTTTATTCATTAACCAATAAGAGAAACATATTTACATAATAACATCTCCCATCATCTCCTCTTTTCTGTCTAAAATAAAAAGAAGGGTTTTAACAGTACAGTAACAAAGCAAAATATATAAAACCACACTCATCAAATAAGAATCACAGTTAACAATACTTAGTCCATAAACATATAGTAAGATTTTAAATATTCCATCATCTATCCTATCTTTGTGAATCTACAGACCTATATGTAACTTATCTTTAATTCTAACTAAGGAAAACTATAACCGTAACTATGTCTTTAACTCCATCAAAGACCACAGAAAGATAATATATAAACTCTAGAAATGACAGAAACAACTCACTGACTGGCCAGTCACCTGAAGTTCTTCTGTAATGTTCCATCTTCAGCCTATAGGCCATAGAGTATCTGGCAGACTCCTCAGCAAAGCAGGAAACTTTAAACTGTCCACCTGTATTGGCAGTTTGTCAGTCGCTTTTCTCTGTGTCCTGTAGACTATCTGGCAGACTCTTCCATGAAGCAGAAACCTTGTAGCAATGTTCATCTTGTATCAGCAGTCATTTTCTTGTGGATCCTGCATGTCCAGTTTATACCTCATAAAGTCAAATAGTCCAAACAAGAGCAGTATCTTGTCCAAATGGCTAGTCTTGTCATTTGGAAAGCAAACTCCATAACATATTCCTTCAAGGTCCACTTTCTTTTCTGACGCAGGTGGTGTTTCCAGGAGTAGTTGTGCCTCACTATTAAGAAAAAACTTAAACCATTTCTAATGCCATATTCTGTAGGTCTTTCTTTGAAAGGTTTGAAGAATGCCTATTCATCTTAAATACATCTTGAAAACCTAACTAACTTAACTCTAAGTTTTGACAATCATAGGTAACTATTATAATCTATACTAGATTATATATTGTATTTCTAAATGAGCTATATAAACATAATACCTAAAGAAAAGGAGAAATATACAAATCACAAAATTGACCTTAAATTGTATCAATAAATGAAAATCCACTCCAAAACAAAGTATTCATATCTAAAACATAATACCCTTTTTACCTTTAAAAAGATTGGTTGTGGCCATTAACAATTTATAACCAATCCCATTTAAATGAAAACAAACATTTATGAATAATATTTTGGAATTTGGGTGTCAGGTACAAAACACCCCTTTAAAAAAAGAACCCTGCCCACTTACACTCTCTTTCTGCTTGCTTTCCTGTTGTTTCCCTGGGACAGGCAGGACTTTTCCGGTCTCCCTCTTCTCTTTTGCCCCCTCTCTGTCTCTGTGTCTCTTTACCTCTTTTCTTTTTCCTCCCCCCCTTCCCTCCCGTTTCTAATAAAACTTCTCACTTAAGCATGCTCTGTCTGGCATGTTTGTCCCTCCACCTATGTCACCCACGGCTGCCATGGAATCCGCCAAGTTTCCCCACAAGCTTTGTGCTAACAATAGTGTCTTCAGCAGTAGGGTCTTTCCTTTGACTCCTGGGCAGTGTATGCTTAAACATCTTAAACTACCTCTCTGTGCATATAATTTTAACTTCTCAGTAGAAGAATATTAAAGAGCCTCTTGGGAGGACTCATAAATCTGGGCACTTTTGTCTTTTAAATGCATGTCAATTTTCTAGCAAGAAATGTGGTCTCATTTTAAATGGTTTTCATTCAAATACTACTGGGATTTATCTTTTGGTTCATAAAATTGGTGTGGTATATTGGATGCTCACATTACATGGATGTTTTTCTCTATAAAAAATAGTTGTTTTATCTATACTTTGTCTTACTGATTTTAATAGCTATTTGTCTCAGATACTGATAGCACAAATGCTTTTCCTTTGCATTTTAGTCTACTTTTAAAATGCGTCATAATATATTATCACAAATTTCTTCTTTCAATATATACTTTATGAAAATTTTAGCAGTCACAACTACTAATAATGTTAAAACACAAAGTTTCTAAAACTTGTGAAAGTTTTCTTTTGATCCCTTAAAGTTGTCCCCTTTGATGAAGATGGGAGTAGGATTATTTAATTATTGTGTGTTAGATTTTTAAAACAGTGAAGGAATGCATCAAAATTCCTGTACCATTTTGATTAGCATCAGCAATATATGAGAGTGCCAGCTGCTCTGCACATCACCAACACTTTTAACATGTTAGTTTAGCTTTGTACATTCTGGTGGATGTATAGAGTACCTTATAGTTTTCATTTGTACTTACCAGATACCAATCATTAACTCTTTCCCTGCTGGCCATTCACTTACCTGTTATTTGATGATGGATGTATTCAATTAATTTCTTTCCCACTAACACACACACACACACACACACACACACACACACACACAAACACACACACACACGGTTTATAATATTAACAGTATAAAAATCACATATATTTTTAAATAACCTAGTCTGTGGATAGAGTTTTCATTTTAGTTCCTATCAATTGATTACTACCACAACTAAAATACTCAGTATGTCTATTACCCTTAAAAATTCTTTCTTGTTCTTCAAGTCAAAAAGCAACATCTTTGGAAAATAAAAAATTTTAATTGGGATAAGTGACAAGTTTGTTTTTGAAATGTTGTAGGTTAAACCTCAGGCCCAGTGGGTGGTCAAAAAGAATTCTACCATTCAGTTACATTAGCCCACATTTGATGGGAAATGTCATTCTGTAAATATGATTCTCTTATTGGTTAATGAATAAAGCACTATTGGCCAATAGGAAAGCAATATATGTGACTAGAAGACTAGGAGGAAAAAGAGTAGGGAGCAACAGCTTTATATCAAATAGAGAGTCTCTGTGTGTTATTTGGATCTGGCTCAGCTCTGGGCCCAGGTTGGTAGGAAAAAAAAAAACCTTACTCATAACATATGGCGCCACAACGTGGCTAATAAGAACTTCCACTTAAAATTTAACAAAGGCTTAAAAAGGGATTTTAGAAACAAAAGAACAAAGATAAAGCAAGGCTTCTTGCTAACAGCATTTTTCTGGGTTGGACTTTGTTTGCAAGAGACAAGCAGAGACTCGTGAGGCTCCTTTAAGGGAGGTTTCCTGACTCAGCATAAGCTGCAAAAACCACGTAGCTTTTAAGAAGTGCTGCTAACAATTTATTGGTGTGTACAAGAGCTGGCAATGGCAGTGATTACATCTCTAAGCAGGAAAACATGCTGCTGGATGGCAGTGTAGTCCAAGGCAGTGAGCACAGCTCTCAGTTATGGCAGTAAAAGTACCTGCAGCCATCTTGGATAGACTGCAGCTGAAACAACTGTTGATTTCATTTTAGCAATGTTGTTGTTTACCAGATAAAAGACTCGTGGCCAGAAAAAGATAAAGATTTACAGTAAAGACAGATTCATATTAAGAAAAACCTCTAAAGGTTTACAGTGTGTTTTAAAATAAACATGGACTTGAGAGAGAAAAAGAATAAAATGGTTTTAAAAAGACAGAGAGAAGCTGGGTGTGGTGGCACATGCCTTTAATTCCAGCACTCGGGAGACAGAGGCAAGCAGATCTTTGTGATTTCAAAGTAAACCTGGTACTTTGAATGAATTCCAGGACAGATAAAAGTTACACAGAGAAACCCTGTCTCAAAATATGTAAAATAGAAGTAGAAGAAATAGAGTAATAAAAAATCCACATAAAGATGGAAAGCACAGAGAAACTTTGGATATTATATGCTGTTCTGTTGTCTTTAAATTGTTTGACTGCTGAGGAAATGACAACTGATAAAAGAAATGCTGCTGGATTAATTCAATTTATATATTTTAAAAATGCTTTGACTCCAAAATTTAAGTTCAAGGATAGGTTACTGGGAAAAGGATTTCTATTTTTGTTTCCACAGAAAATGAAAAGCTGTGGATTCCTTCCAGAATAATGTGATTTGATCAAGCCAGACCCCCTGAAACAGTGTCCCAGGTGATCCAACATTCAAAATAGTTGGGACAAAGCAGCCTTGCAGACTACAGCCAAGATTTCTGTGGTAGAGAGCTTTTAGTTTCACCAATAAATATGATGTTAGTGTGGATATGCTTGTAAATGCCCACTATCCACTTAAGAAGTACCCTTATATCCCAGTAGCTTACTGAGAGTTTTGAAAAGGAAAGCATGTTGTGTTTCATGAAATAATTGTATATTATCTTTACAACTTTGAGATGATCACAAACTTGATAATTTTTGTTTACTAATGTGGGGAATCTTTTTGATTAATTAAAAAATATTAAACCCATGTTATATTCTGAGATAAAAGCTACTTAGTATTAATTTATTGTTACATTGTTTATTTTGTTTGAAATTGCTTGTAGAATTTTTTCAAGACATTTATACAAATAATTGAGATATTTTTATCTTTATATTTTTAATCTACTCTGATTCTCTAATTTTAATTTACTATTTTCTTGAATTATTTTCATGTGAATTTGATATGAAAACACTAGCCTCATGCAATAAGTTAGTATATATTGCGTCTATTTCCATAAATGTTTAAAAGATTCTACTAGCAAATCATTTATATCCCATCACAGTGTTGTGTGACAGGTTCTTTCCAGGGGAGGTACAACACTAGCATGTCTACTATCCTAGACAGGGAGCCAAAGATAGGTCAAAGTATGTCTATCACCAAAGTCCAATCAGGTGAGCTGATGAGTTTTGCTGAGATTGCTTACAGGAAGAGGGGTGAGGAGCAGCAGCAGTAACTCCTCTGTTCTCTGCTTTCTTCCAGGTTTCTGGGCTTGTTTGAGATTTTTGGAGCTTGGTTTTTCTAAGAGTGACTCTCATGTATATTTTACTGTGTATTAACTCTTCTGGATATAGAATCCTATGAATCTAGTCAGTGTTAGGGACTTACTACAACAATTTTGAGGTGCTTTCTTTGTTTTACTGAGCTTCCCTGCAGATGAAATGCTACACATTCATCGCATAGCTACACAGAAAGAAACAGGATTTGATTATTGGAACGTATTTAAGTGTAAGTTAAATATCTTTACTAGACATTGTGTTATATATTTGCATAGTTTACATAGTTTAGCAATATTTGTAATTCTTTGCTTTAATAGACTTAACAATTCCATCTAAATTGTTCATAGTAGTCTTTGTCCTGACAATTGATAGATGACAGATAGATGATCAATCGATGGATAGATAGAAATAGGTATAAATAAGTAGATAGATGATCAATCAATCAATAAAGATAGATAGATGATAGATGATAGATAGATAGATAGATAGATAGATAGATAGATAGATAGATAGACAGCTAGAACTTGTAGTGATAACACTATCTTGGTAACTTGTATCCTTATTATTTTTATCCTAAAACTCTGGGTTGTGATTTATCAATTTTATGCATCCATTCAAAGAATCAGATTTCAGTGCTTTTTCTTGATTCACTTACATTTTCTATACTTTTTCCTCTCTCTGTCCTTAAAAAGTCATTTTATCTACATACATAAGTCTTATTCATTGAACTTTTATAATATCCAAAGGATTGAGTGTTAAGAAAGTGTTCCTATTTTTCCTAATGTAGGTATTTAATTCTTTCAATTTCTTAAAATTATGGGTGAGTGGATTCTTTTAAAAACAAGTATTAAATCATGTTGCATTCTCTATAAGATACAGTTACCCAACTATATGGCTCTGTTGTACAATAAGTTAGTGTAGTCATATTTAATGAAATTTCTTCACACAAAAGAGGCATGTTAGTCAGACTTGCAGACTCCTATTTCAAGTATGGATTACCTGATGTATTTGCATTTTCATTCAGTTAGAAATATTTGCTTCCCCCTTAGGTTGTCCTCCAATCTATGGTTTTCTTAGTGTTCATAGTTATATTTTACTTATTAGTGTCTAATTTTATTCTGCTGTGACCAGGCAACATACTTTAAAATTAATTGTCTTAAATTTGTTGAGACTTGATTTATAACACAGAAATGGTCTTAGTAATTGTTCTAATTCAAAAAT
Organism: Cricetiscus sungorus; assembly: GCA_030556225.1. NCBI lineage: Eukaryota > Metazoa > Chordata > Mammalia > Rodentia > Cricetidae > Cricetiscus > Cricetiscus sungorus. The sequence continues at coordinate 45,986,795 of JANBXA010000398.1, forward strand.
GATGTATACTCTGTTGTTGTGAAATGGAATGTGTTATAAATATCTACTAGGTTAAGTTGTGTGAGACTGGCTTTCAAGGCCTTTAGATTTTTACTCACTACCTATTTTCTAATCCTGAAGGAAGAAGAGTTTAACATTATTGTGGATTTGCTTGTTTTTCTTACAGTTCTGTTGAGTTTTGTCATTGTATCTTGAAATTGTTTTCCTTCCCTCTGAAAGATTTGTGCCAACATTGTTTCCACACGTGTCTGTTGTGCTGATATTCGCCAGTTCCCATGCGTCTGAAAACAGTCTTTTTTCTCCTTCATTTTTGAAAGATAGTTTCTCTGGGTGAAAGCTCTCAGATTGACAGTAAAAATTTTCTCAGTACGCCTAAGACATCTCTCCACTTCTTACTTGCCTTGTTTCTGACAAGATGTCTATCATTATTGATTTTGTTCAGTGTGTGAAGTGTCCTTTCTTTGTGGCTCATTGTCACTGATTTTGCGTACTTTGATTATGATTATCCTGGTGTGGTTTTCTTGTGTTTCTTGGCGGTACACCAAAGGTTCATAAATTTTCAGGTGTGTAGTTGAGCACTTCTGGTTTGTTTGTTTTTTACTAAAAACTTCTTTCCTCTCTCTCTCTCTCTCTCTCTCTCTCTCTCTCTCTCTCTCTCTCTCTCTCTCCCTCTCTCCCCCTTCTCTCTCTCCTCCCTTTCTTTCTCTCTCCTCTCTCTCTCCTCTTTCTCTCTCTCTCTCTTTCTCTCTCTCTCTCCCTCTCTCCCCCTTCTCTCTCTCCTCCCTTTCTTTCCTCTCTCTCTCTCTCTCTCTCTCTCTCTCTCTCTCTCTCTCTCTCTCTCTCTCTCTCTCTCTCTCTTTCTCTCTCCCCCCCCTCTCAGGCCAAGGCCAGACCTTTCCATTTTGTGAAGTCTTTGCTGTGTTTCAGTCTGGGCACTTTCTACTGTTTTCTCTTCAAGCTCGCTAGTTTTCCATCTATAACATGTCTGTTTCCAGCTATTTCTCATTTCATGTATGTTTTCACTTCTGTAAGTTAAATCTGTTGTTCTATTTTGCTTTTGTTTTCTTTGGTATGTGTGTGTGTGTGTGTGTGGGGTATGTGTGTATGTGTGTGTGTGTGTATATGTGTGTGTGTATATGTGTGTGTGTGTATGTGTGTGTGTGTGTGTGCGTGGTGTACAGTGTATATGTTACTGTGCACTACTTTGTTCAGTTTTTTGTTCTACATGTTGACTATATATAATTCAGTTATATTCACCTTCTTTGCTTGGTAATTCTAACATCTGTGTTTGTTGTTGGTCCTTTATTCATGTTGTAGATCAAACTTGTTTACTCTTTATATACCTGACATTTTTGACCAGATGCAGACATTGTAAATTTTACCTTGCTGAATGTTACAATTGTTAATCTCTACATAGTCTTCAACTTTGCTACTCAATGAAGTTAAGTTACACAGATATGGTTTAAGACCAGGGGCCAGTTAAATGTTCTCTGTTCTCTGTTCCATGGGGAAAGGCCTTTAATGCTTCATAAATTATAAAGTTTTAATGTTTGTTGGGAGAGTGATTCTTTCTGCCCCCTTACTTATTGTTTCTTCTGCTGATGTTGTTGTGTGTTATCCCCATTGGTCTTAGATAATATCTAACCATGCGTGTGCTACTTTGCTCTATGGTATATTCTCACCTGCAGGAGGTAGGATAGGCGTGTTGTGAAGTTTTCTCCTTCCTAGTAGTTTACACTACAGAATCTAGTTTCTTTGAGCCTCTGGTTTTCAACAATACCTCATTAAGTAGCATGTTAAGCTCAATCTTGTAATCTTGGGCCTTGTTTTTATTACCAACACTTTATTCTTATAATCTAATATAGTATCTGAAACATAGGAAGTTCTGCATAAGTTAGATCAAATGTATTTGTGGTTTAAATTTTTCACTTTTGCTTTAACACTTTTGTAGCTGTTCCTAAACACATGCTCTTAGACAAGTGAAGTAGCTTATGGATGAAAGAATAGTCTTAGTATTATTACTTTCCTTTAAAACAGTCAAACCACCCATCAGCATTCATAAAGAGAGTTTGAGATGTACACCATTTTCAGTGTGTTAGTAAAAGGGCCCTATAATTATATATCTAAGTTTAAATCAAGAACTTTGTAGATACACCAAGAAGTTATTTCTAAAATTTATGATATTGATGTATATTAAAGTAGGGTGGATCAAAATCACATGGGATATTGATTTGTCTTTAAATTGTTTGGATTTCATTGATCCCTTTCATATAGAAATTAACAAGTTTATGATCTGTTGCTTCTATAGAATGGGGAAAAATGATTCCTTTCTTCCTTTGGATGTTCCAAATATGTAACTCAGTGACTACATATGACAAATTCTTAAATATGATAAATAAACTATAAAATAAAATTTTCAAAGCAAGGAGATTCATGAAGGATAACTTGTTGCTTGCTTTTACATAGCAATAATATACTAACTCTCTAGTTTTTCTGGCTACCTTAACTCTGAATGGCTTTTAAATTGCTAGCAATTTAAAAAATTAGAAGTTTGGTATTAATAGAATTGACTAATTTAGATATATATGTATATATATATGTATATATATATATACACACACACATATATATATATATATATACACACAAGTGTTTGAGAAGGAAGTCAGTTTACAAGGAAATAAGCTTTACTAGGTTCTATATAGAGTGCTTTCCTCACAAAATGAGCCACTGAGGGATGTCTTCTTGAAGGTTTATTTGTAAATGGCATGAAAATCTAAGTCAGTCTTTTCTCTAGGAACTTTTCAACTTGTTTTATTTTCCTATTATTTCTTTAGGAGGATACAGATCTGAGATGTTAGAATTAGAAAAGGTCTTGTTTTTCCAATGCTTCCTGGGACTCCCAGTGCGTTGTTCTACAGTTCTGCAAAAATGCCTTAGGTGAACTTAGGCAGAAGTTTCTAAAAGTTCTTGTGGGACCACAGGGTTTCTTTTCATTAAGTTAAGTCACACTTTCTTTTCATAATGTGTCAGGTAATATAGGTCAGTAGTTGAGGTGGAAAATCCCATAATCACTTAAAAATCAGATAAAGACAAACAGTGAAAGTATCTGCTGTAAAGCATAATGGAAAAAAAAAGACATTTCCTTTATTTATTTATAGTTTTCCTATTATATGTGTATCTGGTGGCTGATTTCATTATCAATGGCTCCTCCCTCAGAATGTAGTAACATCTAGGAAGATATGATTTGCTACTTTGTAATGAGATGAAGTGGGGATCTCAACAACAAAGACTAGAATCTCTCTAAAACGTACAATAAATTGAAAAGTGAACTCAAATCTTAAAATTCTTCAACAGTGCCTTCGGTCTATCCCACATGAGCAATAGGAAATATTGACTCTTTTTTTTAGAAATAAAAATTTTCTGTGTTCAATATATACTATTAAGTTTGCAAAGGATGTGATAGATCTGTTATTGGTATCAACAAATGTTATCTGTTTATCTGCTACTAATTAACCACCCCCCAGCCACTAAATTTTTGATGTTGTATGGTGTGATATATGGGTTTGGTTAATGACATATAGAAGCAATTTTTTATGTCAAAATACAAAGGTACATAATTAAAGAAAAAAATCGTAGGATGGAATAGAGGCACAAAAAGCATACTAACTATGAAGATTATGTACATGGACAGTTGGGCAGGAAAATGTTTTCCTAAAAGAAAGGTAAGAGCATGATTGCACTAGCTAGAAAAGCTGAAATTTGATTTTTCAAAACAACTTTCATTCTGAGAAAAGTGATGCTAGATATGTTTCTCTCACCATTTACCTAGCTCCTTCTTTATTCAATAATTGAGCAGTGATAATTCAAATAGCATTTAACCTGCTAAGGGCTGGGTAGCAACTGCTATTGAATTCAAAAGTGATTTAGAGAATGCAAATGTTCTGTGTCCTATATCTAATTAATTACATGTATAGCAAACAGTAGATATATCTGCACATTCTAATTATACTTTAGCTATGATACCTGAAAACAAATAGGTCAATTAAAATCACAGTGACACAAAGAGCATTGTTAGTAAAGAGAATGTGGTACAAATCATATGTCTTCTTGAAAAAGATGTAGAAAACACATTTTATGTTAAAGAAATTATATATACCTACTTCAACTTTACCCAAAAAGAATCTACTTTGAAATTTTATTTACTCTTCTTTTAAAGGAGTAATATTTTAGTGGATTATTAATTCTGTTTTATAAGTTCAGATTGCCACCCCATATACAAATATTTGTGATGTTCTTAAATGTTAATTGTTCAATTTAAAACAATAACAAATTTTAGGTACTGGCCCATAAACAGATGTATGTTTCTTCCTGGAGAGGTGGTCCTGTGTACCTCAAACACGTTCAACATCAGACCTGTGGAGAAATCTTCACTGGACAAGTGATAGATAGCTAACTGTTTTTTCCTTGTAGGCTTTGAATTTATTTATTAATTATTATTTCTGTGCTATGCACAGAAGACAGATACAGAAAAACCTAAAGATCAGGAGAAAGCTCAGTGTAGTTCTCTTCATGCCAAGTGCTATTAATAACAAAGTGACAACAGAATTAACTGCAGAATTTTTTGCTTTTTAAAGGATTGAAATTTTATAGTTCACCTGGTTATACTAAATTTGAGGTCCTCAAACCTCTCTCCCAGTAAAACTGTTCCAGTTTCTGGAGGAATATTTGGGTTTAGATCAGTCAAAACTAGGCAGAAACACATTTTGCTGGTGCCCTGTGGCCAAACCATGGAGGTAATTGGGAGCATATGCCTACCAAGCAACCCACATCTACCATACTCTTCTAAAGTTCAGTCAGCGACACAGAAATCAAGGAACAAAATACTCACCCAACAAAGACAAAGCCAAACATAACACATAAATAAATAAATAAATAAATAAATAAATAAATAAATAAATAATAAATAAATGCCAGAGAAGCATGTCTCCATCAGAAACAAGATACCTTATGTAAAATGCCTTGAGAAATTCAAAATAGCTGAAACACAAGACAAGGACTTTAAAATAGCTATTATAAATATGTTTAAGGACATTAAAGATAGGATTAATGAACTCTGTGAAAATACAAAAAGTAGGACAAAATGGAAAGAACATTTCAAAACATTAAAGTAGGAATAGAATCACTAAAAAAAAAACACAAACTGAGGTAAACTGGGAATAAAAAAATGTAGGAAGTCAAAGAAAACCTCAGAAGTAAGCCTCACCAACAGAATATAAGAGATAAAATAGACAATCTTAAGCATTGAAGACAGACAGAAGAAATGGAGACCTCTGTTAAAGAAAATTTTAAATTAAAAAAATCCACAAAACATTCTGGAATTCTAGAAGGATAATATCAATAAATAATTGGAATATAAGAGGGAGTAGAAACCCATGGCAAAAGCACAGTAAATACGTTCAAGCAAACATAGAAGACAGTTTCCCTAACCTAAAGAAGGAGGTACCTATCAAGCTTCCTCTTGCAGCAGATAGGAATAGATACAGAGACCTACCACTGGACAATGTACAAAAAAAAGAGATCTTGGAATACTTGTTCCTCAATTGGATGTTCTCATCAAATATCTCGGGGTTTGGGGAACTCTATGAAAGGGGAGGTAGAAAGATTGTCAGAGCCAATGAGTCTAGAAGACACCAAATACATAGTGCCTTCTAAACAGAACAGGGCACATATGAAGTCACAGAGACTGTCAGCAAGCATAGGCCCTGCACAGATCTAAGCCAGATGGGGTTCTGGCTGTAACCTAAAGCCATCTCTAATTGATAACCAGTCACAGATGAAAAGTCAGGTTTCTCCAAGAGCGTCTCACTGGGCGTGCAAACCAGACTTAAGGTCAGACTCATGCTGGGCAGTAGATGGCCAACACAAAGCAAATTCAAATGTATTTATGGAGGATTTTTTTTGCCTTCCAATGCTTGTCTGGGCATCTTTTATAAAACCTTACAGACCTTTTGTATATGTGTGTATGTATGCATGTATTATATGTATATGTGTGTGTGTTTTCCAATTTTTAGACCTATCTTATAGATTTATTAATGAAAAATACTTTACAAAAGCAGTATGCTTTGCCCTAAAATAGTTTAGCTGACTCTGAGTTTACAACAGTGACTGAGAGAGTGACAGTAATGGCTCTGCTGCTGAGGATAGGAGGGTGTGCTAGTGAGCCCAACTCCATCTGGTCAGAAGGGCAAATACCATATTGGTAGCTCCACATTTCAGGCCTAAAAGTTGAGTCACAAGGAAGACTGACAGCCATAATACCTGGCAGTTGGGCTTCCCATAAGGATTTGGTCAGAATCATGACTACAGAGATAAGAAAAAGTCCAGCTAATAACTAAGTAGTAAAAGTAGGGAATAATAATAGGGACCAAAAGGTGAGTGTGTCTCAGAGTCTGTATGTGTTTCTTGGGCTTTTTCTTTGGTTCTTTTTCCTCATTTGCTTGTTTTGTCCTAATCTGGTTCATTAGTTTTAATTTTATTTTTATTTTAGTTATCTGTTTGTATTTTAATGAAGGTAGTTTTTTTAGGTGGGTGGGGAAGATGTGAGAGGAGTAGGGGAAGAGGAATTAAAGTATATCATCAAAAAAAAAAATCTTTTTTTCAATTGAAAAAGGAAAAAAAATTCTTCCTGGTGGGGGAAACACTGATCCACTAAGTGAAGATTTTAAAACTTTCTCCAGAGAGTATCATGCAAATTCTTCAGCTGAAACATCTTATTGAAGGAAAAATATTGTAAAAGCAGCCCATTTCAAATGAGGGCCGATCACCTGACCAACGCAGCCAGCAGCAGGCTATGGTTCTTAGAATCAACCGAAGAAACTGGTGTATGATAATAGTGGCCCCGCTGCATGTACCAGGTAGTCAGTCATCTCGCTTCATTGTTAGATATGATCACATCACAGTTAATTTCCCGAGCTGATGATGGAACACAAGTATATAAACCTTTTGAGTACCACTGGTTTTTCTCCATGGAAAAAAATTGTAAAGTTCTCCCAGGCCTGGCTGTTGGAAAGCCTTTGAAGTTCAGCAGCCTACCAGGTAGATGCTGTAAAGTCACATATTGTCCCCAGCAATCTGTGTAGCCTGATCTATTGTGGTATTTTAGAAATGAAATCATCATTTTTGTTTTAGAGACAGGCTGGCCTCAGCCTTAACATGCCATTCTTCTGCCTCAGCCTCTCAAATGCTAGAACAGTGCTTAAATTATCTCTGAACTACAGTAAAAGTTGACTTTTTGTTGCTGGAGCCAGTCTCTTTTCTGGTATTTAAGTTCTTATGGGAAATGCATTATCTAATTAATTCCCATTGTACTGTGGATTGTACTGTCCTCTTTTAACAGGTGAGGTTTAGTAATTTGTTCAAAGTGACACAGGTAGAGAGGAAAGATAGTATTGGAAGCCATGGAATCTGTTCAAGCATGGCAAAGTCTATGCCACTTAGAAGATCTGATTTCTGATTCCTTTCTTCGTTGTTCTAATCCTGTTCCTTCCATTTCAGGTTATTAGGACTAGTTAAAAGATGGCCTTCCAGCTGATCGTGGAGCTGTACGCCTAGATACCATACTCCTGTCAGCCAAGGCAGGAACATTCGCTGTAGGTAAGTAAGCTCTGCAAGTTCCATCCCAGCCTGGGCAACCTGCAAGGACAAAAGAAAGGGGAAAAGTTAGGAGTTAGGAGTGGGGATAGAGAGGGAGGGAAAAAGAGAGGAAGACACAGAGAAAGACTACTGTCTGCTTCCTTTATTTTCACACTTTTTGTTTTAAGATCACCTCCCTATTATTCTTTTTCTCTAACTTAGGATAAAAGTCAAAGAGGGGGAAATGGCTCAACGATTAAGAGCACAGGGTTTAGATTGCAGCTGCCTGCAGGTCCAGCTCCAAGAGGATCTAAGAGGATCTGGTTCTCCAAGGGCACCTATCCTCATGTTGTAAGCCTTTACACTGAAATGCACAAAAACGTGTAACTTTTAAAAAAAATAACAAAAAGAACAACCAAAAAATAAAATAAAATAAAATCCTGAGAAGCTGAACTAGAAGGTGGCTCAGGCCATTTTGGTGACCTAGTCTGAGGTGGTAGGATGGAGACAGAATGATGTTTTTAAATTATATGGATTATCCTTTCCCTCCTTTGAAGGGATAATGTAGAAACAATGTTGAACAGCTGCTCATTGATAAGGTTTAGTGGATGCAGGGCAAGGGTAGGTGAGGCTAAACTTGAAAAGCTTGAGTGTGGGACAGGAAGTGGAGAAAACATACAACTCCCACTGGATTGGATGTCTCTATTTAAGAGTATTGCCTTCTATGGTTTTTCTTGAGTTTTGTTTCAAAATTAAATGTTTGTAAATTTTAATTTAATGAACTTTTAATAAAAATATAATAAAACTGTGAAATTATAAACCCAAAGTTACTTCCTACAAGTTGAAAAGAATCACAGCATTTCTATTCCATTACAAAACCAAATGATTGTTATTTGAACTTCATAGCTAATAAGGCATCCTGAATTCTGATATTTTTTTTCAAAAATGGAACAAATAATTGAAAGGCTAGACTAATGCATGATCTGAAGCACAAAGCAATTGATATTTTAATATCTTTATTTCTTAAAGCTGCTTTACTTTAATTAAAATAATTTAGCATCATTAACATTTTTTGTTCCTCAAAATAGTCTATGTAAGTGCTGTCTTTATTTAGAGATTAGGAAAATAAAACAGGTTATGTTTTATTCAAGATCTCAAAGTAAACCAGTGGGGGGAAAAATCTAGTTTTTCACTAAGAAAATTAAATGAAAATCGAGACAATCACCCATATAATAAAATCTCAAACTGCCAATTTTTGCATTGATTGCATTTTGTTCAAGTAAAGGTTCTTTTTCTTAAGAGCAAATTCATAAAGTAGGTATTTTTCACTCTTTAAGAGTGGCATTATTTAATTACAGAACAAGCGAGATAGCTTGAAACTGACTCACACAACATTTCTCTTGGTACATCTATTTAAAGAAAGCCATCAAGGAGAAAAATCACAGCATGGCAACTGTGTTAATGACTGATAAAAATGTAAAGTAAAGGACTTTATTTTTCTGTACACAACTAATCCTCGGGGAAAATACATTAAATAGCTTGATATTTTGTTGGCTTTATTTTGTTTTGTTTCTGAGACAGGGTATCTCTGTATAGTCCTGACTGTCTTAGAACTCCATCTGCTTAAAAGGCTAACTTTAAACTCAAAGATTCACCTGCCTTTGCCTCTGTAATGCTGGGATTAAAGGCATGCACCACCCCTACCCAGCAATAGCTTGACATAACACTGTTACGGGTTTTTTTGTAAAATGAATTCTAATGCCCAATGTTTAAATCTATACTCCATCCTAACTTCTACTTAATAAATTTACTTAGAAAGACATAAGACTTTCTGGACAGAAATACAGAAATTAGATGGAAGCATGAGTGCTAGTTGCCCTGAATAGATAATAAGCCAAACCTCCTTGTTTTCAGTGCAATAAAAACACAATAGCCTGTGTTTTTCCAACAGGAATTATTTTTTCCCCCTAAATCACAAAGGGATCTTTATTTTAACTTCCTGTTTGAGCATATAGGCTCTTCAGGGTAAAGTGCTCTCTCTCTCTCTTCTCTCCTATCCTTCCACACTTTACTTCCCCTCTTTCTTTCTCCCTTCCTCTACCCCTTCTTTCCTTACAACTTTTCCATAATGATGAGTTGGCTTGAATCTCTACAGTGAATCTGAACACATTATGGCTGTCAGTGTTTAATGAGATGCTGTGGTGATTCCTACCACCTGCTGTTGTTGGAGTGTGGGTGCCAGAGATGTGACAATGAGAACTGGCAACTTTGTGAATAAAATGTAAAACATAGGCAAGGGAGATGAGGATAAAAGCTACCTCTTTTAAACCTTATCACCTGATGCTATTGGGACCAAAATGGTAGAAGGAGAGAAGTCACCTCCACAAGCTGTGGCATACATGTATGCGCATTAGTACAACACACACACACACACACACACACACACACACACACACAGAGAGAGAGAGAGACAGAGACTAAAATTCTTAAATAAAAAGTAGAATACTATAGATCAAACACATTAGTTGCCTAAAATATAAACTCATTGAAATAAAGTAGCTAGAAGAAAAACAGGTGGGTACTGACTTCCTGGTTCTTTTCTTCACCAGTGGAGAAGTATGATGCTGGAAAGAAGATGTATGACTGGGGACTGTGAGACCAAGGAGGAAAGCTATTCATGTGGAGGCTAATAACATAACATGCTCTAAATGTGTCCAGAATAGTGTGATATATGGCAACATAGATGCCGGTCATAGGCATAGACTGTAGCTACTGTTTAGTCGACTAAAACTTTGAGCCATTTATAGCACAATACCTGGTCATTTTATTGCATAGAACGTCCTTGATGCCCTTACTCAAACATTGTCCCCTAAGAAGATATTCCTGACATGCACTATTTTGCTAAAGTCTAGACTAGATTGAATGAAATGTTCATTTGAGAAAACTTAAGATGTGCATTGATTGAGGGCACCAAAATCATAGAAAATGGCTTTGTTTCCAAAGAGAAATAATCAAGTACATCATTGCTCTTGCTGCCAGTTATGAGTAGGGGAATGCTCAGTAATGGCAACACTATTCCTGTATGATCAAAAAGCAGGTCTTTCACAAATAATATCTGTTTCATTCTCCAAGTATATCTCAGATATAAACTAGTATTGATTAGAAACATCATTCTACATTATGCAGATGGGAAATGATTCTGCACAAAAGAACCAGGTGCTGCAACTTTCCCTTAAATGTCTGGGCATGAAGGTTATTATTAGTAATATAATGACTGCTATACAAACAAATTTTTGCCTCATTTCTTCAAAAATATAGCACCCACTCTTTCAATCACATTTTATAGAGTTATACATGAAGCATAAGAAGACAAGGGCCCAAGTTGTGTCACTCAAAATAACTACAACATACTTGGAAATCATGACAAAAAAAAACTTAGAATAATTCTGGAATTGCCTGCAGTATTATGGCTACTGGAACATTCTTTCTAAGAGAGGAAGCTAACTTTATTTGTCATTGCCCTCTTGCTTCTATTTTGCCTGTTACAAGACTGTTTTCTAAGCTGAAATGTATTAATGTCTTAAATTAGATCAAACAGCAAACAATTTACCATCTAGACAGGTACAGGAAAATGTGGTAACTGCAACTATATCAATAGCAGGTGTGCAAGGTAGAAGTCACTTAATTAAGCAGAATTGATCGGAACTAATAGAGTGAGGGTGACTTCCTGATGGCAAAGGCCTGTGTTTAACACATCCAGTCCTCTTCTGCCTTCTGCGCCAGATGGGATCTACAATTTAGATTAAGAATAAGAAGCTCAACCCAATAACACTTCACCCAAAGCAGAACGGTTCAGAAGTTCAATGTATGTTCCAATGCACACTGCTGGTGTAAAGGGAAGAGTTCTCGACAGCTGACTGCCAGAAAGAAACTTATATCCAACTGACTGACATTTCTCAGACTATTCAAGTGTTACTTCCTAGGAAATTTTAATGTCAAACAAGGTTTCCAATAGAGTTTCTCTAACACCTACTTTGTCAAAACCAAATTTAGTGGTAATTAAAATCAAACACAAATGTAAGAATCCTTATTGTACAGAAGCCATGAGATAATCCCAGACATTAGACTGATAAACTAAAAATGCCTTTTATGAGGGATCATTGTGATAACTGAGCTGATTAAGGAGCTTGCCACCATGTCTGATAACTTGAGTTCATTCACTGGACCCTAAACATTGGAATGAGAGAACAAATTCACATAACACATACAAACACACACATAAAAGCAAGCAAATAAATAAATAAATGTAAAATATTTTTCAAATCTGTATAGTACCAAAATAATAGATTTGCAATTTTGTTACCATGCCAACAGTCTAATTTAAGCTTTGAGAACCCCCCAAAATTTGTGTATAATATGCTGTAAACTATATTTGCTTTTTTATTATTATTATTATTATTATTATTATTATTATTATTATTATTATTATTGTGTGTGTGTGTGTGTGTGTGCGTGCCAAGATTCAGAAAGATGTCAAAGGGCAACTTGCAGGAGTAAATTCTTTTCATCATGTGGGTTCCATGGATCAAACTCAGGTGTTCAGGTCTACCATCAAGTGCTTTGTCACATTGAATCAGCCTGTAGCCATGTTTTGATAGCAATGCTTAATAGTTGCTAAACTAGTATAAAAATAAAAATACAAGTAAGAAGGAAATGTAAAGAAAATAAAAAGGAGCAAGTCAGGAGAACTTTAAGACTGGACCAAGAAGGCATATGGAAATTATGTGGTCAGCAAAAGAAATCTGAGCAGGTAAGATGCTGTCAGAAGGACCAGGTGACCACTCTGCTCATCATCTCAATAATACAGGCATCATAAGATAAGTCTTTTTCCAAACCACCTCTCTCTCTCTCTCTCTCTATCTATATCTCTATATATATATATATATATATATATATATATATAATATATATATATATGTCATTTACTCATTAGCCAAAGAAAAATCATAAAAAAAAGTTTTGGAGTGGCAAAAATAATTCTTTTTTTAGACAGAGAAACACAAGGAGTTGAATGATAACCCAGAGAAGATCTTACAAACATAATATGATAAGTAAGGGGAAATCATCCGCCACACAAAAGACAATGCATTCATCCATCAACCAGAAAGCCATGCGGTTCCTGGCGTGTGTTCAATGAGATCTCATGGTCATGAGTTTACAGTTTCTTTTTGGGAATCTTCTGATGTTAAGAAATTGCACTCAGACTAATGCTATGAGACCCCCATCACTGTTAAATCAAGACAGAGAAACTTGAATTCACTTTCATCTTTTCTCCTGTAATAATGATTCACCAAGATCAGACTCACCATGTTATAAATTAAGATATCCAAGTTCACAGGCTTCCATTATGAGGTCCAATTAGGAAGTACACATACCAAATGTATCAAGAATTACTTCTCTGTGATAGATTGCATTCAGAAAACAATAACAGAATTTTAGAAAAGAATATATATTGTGTAAATATTGATCTTATTCATAATATGAAAATTTATTGGAAAGAGAGAGGAAACCAGTTTAAAAATGAGAAAAGTACATAATCCTACTCTAATACAAAATTTCAAAGAAAATTGTTATGTAAACTCTCATTAAAATTAACTGGTGGCATCTATTTTAGATTATAATTTTTTGCTGACCAAGGGAGAACACTAGTATGGATACTTATTTCTGTCAGTTGCTTGTTTGCTTATTGTAGTACAGGGCATCAAGATCAGGGATTTTCCCTTGCTAGGTAAGCAGGCTCACACTGAGATATGCCTCCAACCCACATAGCTATATTTATGCTGAACATTTTTTTTTTTTTAGATTTTGAATTTGGATTTATGTATATACATTATATTTCATATTTTTGCAGTGTAAAATCTATGCTTGGAGGCCTAACATTTCTTTAATATTGAGATAATCTAAATTAACAATATGATATATGTGTGTTGATTCAAGGTCATCTGAAAAATATTAATTATTGTTCAGCATGCTAATCTTGATCAGAAACTTTGATTGTGCATACAAACAAAGATTTCTTTCTCAACAGACCTAAACCCAAAGGTAGTGTGGACATTTACTACATGCCTCCAGGTTTTAATCCATGCAGAGCTACAAAAGATGCACTGTGGTCTTAGAACGATGCTCATCATAGGACAACAGAGCAGTGTGCATGTGTGTGTGTGTGTGTGTGTGTGTGTGTGTGTGTGTGTGTGTGAGAGAGAAAAATAACTGGATAATAACATGCCAATCATCAAAGTCAAATACTTTTTTATATTTCACATCCTCATTTCAAAGATGCTACCATTGCTCTCACCAGCCTTGGATGTCTTCTTTTGGTAACTGTCTTCAGAAGTTCCACCCATTCTATTAAGCATTTTTATACTGATAAAATCTTTGTCCAACAGAGAAAAATCTAATTTGGGGAAACATACAAAATTTGGCAGACACAGATATTTCAGCCCTAGATGTCAAAATTACATATGACTATAAAATAGAAATATTATTGAGTAGCTAGTAAATTGACTTTAAAAGCAATTTCAAATGATTTTGTCGATTATTTTAAACAATAAAATAAATCAATAATGGGCACATGCACACACATGCGCACATGTACACACACACACACACACACACACACACACAGAGAGAGAGAGAGAGAGTGAGAGAGAGAGTGAGAGAGAGAGAGAGATTCTCAGAATAGTGACTTTAAAAGCTCAATGAAAAAGTCAATAATCTGTAAGAAGAGACAAAGAAAGGGTGATGGTGACTAGTTTTACTATTAGATTCCTCAGTGGAACCTTGTACTTGAACATATGGAAGCAATGGTTCTGTATCTGTTCACGTTGTTTCCTTTAAGCAAAGGACTGCATCTGAGTTGCCCTAGAAGATGTTTCCAATTTACCTGTGCTAGATGAGAATATTAATACATGTACTTTATAAATATACTTTGGTCATGATGTAGAAGGCCTTACCAGGTCAAAAGAAAACATTTAGGTTCGACTCAGAGAGTCCTTAGTTGTCCTGATGAGACTGTAGAGTCCCACTCATAGCTTATCCCAATGAATCTTTGAGAGACTCTAGTGGCTCATCCAAATATTTTCATCTGAACACTTCAAAGAATAAGTAAAATAATCTTCAAATAGAAGTGAAATAGACTAATAGATTTTCTTCCCTAGAAACTGAATTTTCTTAAATGTTTCAAAGACTAGAATGCAGAGAAAAGGCAAGTTTTGGAAAGATGATCTTCACATGGAGAGACATCTATGTGGGACATTTATTAACTTCAGAAATTATATTGAAACTGATCACCAAGATTTCTTTCACTCCTCTACCACAAATGAACATCATTGTGAATTAGAAATGTCTGGAAAGAGAGAAGTAACATGTTGCCATCAACTAAAAAATATGTTTATCTCATTTAACAAAAAATTATCTTTTAACAGTATTACTTCAAGTTAAGTGATAATTAGCTCTCTCCACACTCCAATAACACGGATTTGACAAATATCACTAGGAAAAAAAATCATATTTAATCCAACAGAAACTATTTGTGGACCAGATGCTAATAACATTTAGAGTTTTAGGATTTATTATTCAATCTGAATCAAGTATTCAATTTTAATTTGATGTCAGATGCACAGAAGTCTTGGAGGTGATGTTTTGCTAAGAGAAGAGAGCAATACTTTATAAATAAAATCATTATACTCCTACAAGTGGGCCTTTGAAAAAAATTACTAAAATAGAGAAAACCTACTTTTTTAGCACTTTGATCATTGAGTCATAGAAGCAAAAATAAGCTTCATATGGCCAGGGAAAGAGAAAGAAGCACTATAGAACAGGCCGGTTTCCAAGCCAGCTTCAGCTTAAAATAGCTGAGTACATTAGAAAACAAGCCTTTTTCTTTTCATTGCAGTTCTTTCAGACTGGAATAATTCCATAGTATGTTTAAAAGTGAAAAATAAGTTAACAGTTTCAGCAGTGTGGCTAGCTGTTGTGACATAAGCACACAGACTGAAGGTAGAGAATAGAAGTTGACTAATAGACCAGTGTTGTATGTAATTTGATTACAAACATCTATACAGCACAATGACATGGCTGAACTAAATTTCAGTATTAAGGATCATAATAGGGACAGACACTTATTATTTTATTCTGAAACCAAATAATTTCTAACATCACTGAAAATTTTAAATGTACTAGTTAAAAATGTACTTGGGTGGGATCTCTCCATGTACACAGATTCCAGGATGCATCCTAAAGTTAGTGAGTCTCATAGAGGGCAGGGTACTGAAAGTGCTCCTTAAATTGAATTAGTTTTATTAGTTTTTCCCAATAAAGTTAGAAGAACTAAAATTAAAACAAATTTGAAACAGGAAAACAGGAAATGTATTTTAAGGGTACTTAATTGAAAAATGATCATTTCAAATTCTTGGTTATTTTACATATTATCTACTTGTCAGAGACAAGTTGTCTAAAAGTGCAATATGATAAAGGATTAAAAACTATATGGTTCATTTTAAAAAGTATCTGCTGAGTTTCTTTTAGAAACAAAGGAACCACTTGAATCAGGATAGGTATGACATAAAAGATATTTGAAAGTATTAAATAGAGTGAAAATACGATTAGTAATTCATTTGTCACCTAAATATGTGTAGCCTGTATCAAGTAACTTACAGAAACTTGAGAGATTTTGAACTGGCTGCCAGTGTTTGTGGAAATGTATGCAAAAAGTCATGCTTTAAAAAATAATTACCATCTAACACATGGCTTGGCAACTGTTTTGCAAGTCAACATGTTTTAATATAATAATTGGATATACTGACTGCAATGTAGTAGCTTTAACATTAAAGTTTTCAATTAGAATATAGTATTAAAAGAATGCAGGAATCAAAACAGGAAAGTAAGATTTATAAATCATATTATTAATGCTGAATTATTAAAGCTGTTAAGATATATAATGCTTAACTTCAGAAGTTAAACTCACAATTTCAGGAAACCCATGAGTGGAAAATAATGATGAACAGTAAGATAATTAAATAATAGAATTTAATAATAAATGCAATTAAACATAACTGAGGAAAATAATACCCACGAAGGAAATGGTTCTAAAACAAACAATTTTTGTACTTTTCTAACTTTCTGTGATTACTGTACTGAACTTATAAAGCTTTTTTTTTCTTTGTATATTTGGGAGAAATTCTGAGATGGATCTTAAATAAAATACAATAAAGCTTTAGTGTTTACATTTTATAATTTTTCTAGGAAATATTTTTATTAAAAGGGTTGTTACTAATTTTTTTCCACAAAGTAAAAGTCAGCTCACTGAGTTAAATTTGATGTTTAAAGTTCTGTTTTTATTTCATACAAGCTTTATTTCTGTAGTCTTCTAGCATAATTAAAGACACTGCAGATACTGTTTTTTCTTAAGTGCCAAGGTGCTACCCCCAAAATCTATTTTTTGAACTGAGTATTATTTAGCTTTGATATTAAATTAAAAATTATAATATCTGGCTTTTCACATAAGATGGGTTTTTGTTGTGACAGTACCTTTTTAATTTCCTTGTTTTGGTTTGGTTTTTGTCAACCACATAATGACAATTTCTTGCACAAAAGGCGCTATTTATTTTCACCTGAGTATTTTCTTTCCCTTTCTTTCTTGCCTTTCCTTTCTCACTTTGTCTCATCTTCCTATTTTTATTTTCTTTGCTTTCAGGAGAAATATAAAATTACTGAATCAAATAGCTACCCAGAGGGAGGAGCAAATATTCTTACCTGCAGTCAAGAAAAAAAGAAAACCTTTATCACAAGCCGTCTAATTTAAACCAAACAGTTTTAGTCTGGGCAAGGCCTGTCGACAAGGAGCAGAAGTTATAGCCTGGCACAGAAGTTTAATCCTTGTTTGGAAATTTTTTGGTAGAGTGTTTTTCTAAAATGCAGGCTGCTGGCTTATTATTTTTTTAAGGGCTGACAGTTAATTAGCACTGAGTCTTATTACAGAAGTCTTCTCTGAAGCAGACATATTCAAGTTCTACTGAAGTGATTGTCATCAAGGGGTTGTTTGCTGTGGTGCTCACAGATGGCAGAAAAGACAGCCCAGGAACGCAAACAGCCTGATAATCAAGATAGCCTTAAAATATGGGTGAGTTTTCAACTCTGGTTCTGGCAGCAGTCGCTTTTCAAATATCTTGGGTTGTTATGTCCAAGTGGTTTACTTTAAAGCAGTCTTGTCATCAAAGGGGTCCCAGAGTCAAGAATAATTATGATAATTACCTAGAATTGCACCCCCCCAAATAATCATCATAATACTGAATCTTAACCAAGTACAATATTGTTTGTGCAATACACTGCTACATTCAAAACGATGAAGTGCTAGACAGCTAAGACCTATTCTTGACTGACAAAGCAACTATAATTGTATGACTTTCTGGGATAATGGTTTAAACAAAAGTAAATAGTAAAAAAAAAAAAGCCCCCCCCCCCCCCCCCAAAAGAGTTGGAAAGCTTAGCTGTGTTTAGTGCCCATTGATGAAAGCAGTGTTCTCTGATCCATGCTGCTATTGTTGGGTTTAGTTTAGCCCCCTCTCAATCAATATCTAACAGGGCATGATTTAATAAGGTTTTATAATCTCCAAAAGTGTGGGGGGGGCGGGTGGTTGTGGTATTGTCATTCATCAAAGGGGGCCTTTCAGGTTTCTTTGCTTTCACCTGCTGGGACCTATTTGGTCTCTTTCAAAGAGAATGCAATGACAAAATGAATGGGAAATGCTAGAATAAGAGTCCCTTATTCTGCCCAATAGTATAATCAATGGGTACTTGTAATCCCCATTGTACTGCACAGAGGTAGTTGTAAGACAATTAAATCTCGCTTCTCAGGCAAATGATTTTGGTAGTTAACCTGAAGCAGCCAACAATATTGAAGAGAATGAATGCATTTGAAGCAATGATGTAATGGGATCCAGGCTGGCCAGCAAATCATGAGCTCGTATTGACATGTGCATACATGTATGTGTGCGTTAATCACAGTTGCTCTATGTGCACAGGGTTCATGATTCATAATCCTTTAAATATGACATGGTTAAGTGGAAATATTTTAAGCAGTTTCACAGTCTGTCTTTTAAATTTCTATTTTCAATAATGTGAAAAATATTATTTTGTAATATTGTACATTAAAAATGTAGTTTTATAAACAGAAAACATTTACATAGTTAACATCAGTTTGATGTGACAACCAATTTAGTTTTAATTTCATTTGCATCAGCTAAATTCAATTTCTCTTTCCCTCCATGCAGTCGCTGCTTAAATGTCAAAAGGAACCTTGTATTCTGAAGAGTTGCTCATTTTGGCCTGCATTATTTGTCTACTTCCAATTGTACGGACTTTGTATTTTATTTCCAGAGCTATCTATCAAGAAATCTTGTGGTTTATCCTTTTTAGGAGAGAATAAAAATATGAACCACGATAAAATTGCATAGCACAAATTCTAAAAGGCTTATGTAGAAAATTATCCCATTAATGAAAAATGTAGTGACTATTGAAAAAATATCAAATGCAAAATAAAGGGAGTAGGGAATTTTGCATCAGATATGCAGAGATGAATTTAGTTCAGAACTACTTAAAATGTACATATTTAATCTTTTAAATATATTTAATATTTTAAATATAATTTCTCTTACATTTATGTTGAAGACGCTATGTCCATATCTTTTTGCCAGAGTTCTCTCAGGAGCCTATGTTGGCCTTTGTTTACAGTAACACAAAAGTCATTCTGGAACACCATCCCTGTGTCACTACAAACACAAATGCATGCTAAGCTGTGGTGAGTATTTCCTTCTCCAAGAGCTGAGCTGTTAATTTGAGATATCTGTAACCCCGTAATAGTTTGGCCTAGAAACTGAGAAGTCGCTGACTCCTATCTAGACACATGTGTATGTGCATTTTCTCAATGTTATGCAGATATGTAGCTAACTTACAGGTAAACAGAATATGCTCTCTATGTATACTATTCCATATAATTCCCTCAGTAATCTGGAAACTCTGAAAAGCAACTCTAACTCTCAATGAACTAGAAATGTTGCCTCATATGACTTCTAAGCGGTAATACTTGGTATTTCTAGGTCCTTATAGATTATTTTTAAGTCTCTTTTTTTCTGTGTTCCAATCATAGAGAAATAAAGAAATCCCCTAAAAAATAAGATTGACCTGAATAAAATGCTGTATTCACACATAATGCTGCTTTTAGTGAGGAGTGAAGTGCCTGGCTCCTCTGGATACTTCCAAATGAGTCCAGCTAATTGGGGTAACCCAAGCCAATGGCCATTTGAAAGGCTGGAGGTCAGGTGTTTTATTGCTCGGATAGTATTCAAAAACATGACTGTCAGGGGTGAACGAAGAATTATGTCAAGAGCATTCAGCATTGCTGCCACTAGAGAGAGAGGAGGGGAAAACACTGTGAAGAAAAACATGTCATTTTCTAAATGAGTGGGGGGGGCAATAATGTGGCCTTCAGCTGTTGGTTTATTAGGTTTGCATCCCCATGATCCACAACTGCCAAAGGCAGAAATAGTTTGACTTTAATACAGTTGCACTCAACTTCAATGCTTTCTTGTGGAGTGAAGAACATGCAGATGAGGTTTATTCTTAGAGGTTGTTTGTTTCTCTATCTCCTGGGCTATTTTCCTGCTTCTATTGCAAATCTGAGCATTGTTGCCTGATTCGCCATGGAACAGTGAACATTGCTTTTCCTAGCCAAATCATCCAGTGCTAAGAGCTATGTGATACAGATCAATAGGGCAGCCACAGCTGTACAAAAAGGGCAATGTTGTTTCTATTAACCAATCTCAATAAGAGTGTGGCCTGGTGGTTAAAGGATTAAATTGGGTGTTGAGGTTTCTGATGTCTTGAATTCTATTTCTACCTAAGCTACTGGTCTCTTGACGATGCTATTAGGAGATTTCTTTCTTTCATTTTTGCCCCACAGGAATACACATATGCATATATGGTGTATGTCTCATGTGACCGTTTACTCAGTGATGAAATCTGGAAGACTGGTAAGAGAATTGGAAACACATTTGGTGACATCTAAATTATGTTGTTTTAACTATTCAACCCAATTGATTTCTCTTACTATATTTCACATATTGTTTCTGAGCCTGAGCTCATGTGTAGCACTTCACATTCATAGGTGTCTGAGCACATGAGCACACAGGCATGCATGCACATACTCACACATGCAAGCAACTGAGGCAAGGAGTTCTCTTTCCTTCCAGAACACAGCATATTTTGTTCAATGTGAGCCTCCTATGTGGGATGTTTTCATCAACTATGAGGCAGGATACAGCCCAGGGAAAGTGTGTAGGACTTGTTGTCATTACCAGTGCCAGGGGCAATTGGTCCTTCCTGAGCACTGGCCACACACATTAACCTTTCACTGCAGGTTGGAAAACAGGCCTGTGTGAGCATATTTGTATAAGGTTACTTGTAAACAGTGGACATATGTCCATGTGAAAGAAAGGAAAAGAAATGCTGGCATAGAAAAAAATTATGGAGTTAAATTAAATTATTATTACCCCAAGCCGGCCTTTCAAGATAGGACAGACCTTCAGACCATGTGCCCTGCCAGAATTCTGGGTTCCAGATGATGTCTCCCTCCTTCTCCTTCCCTCTTTCTCCCTCCCTGTTCATTTCTGGAGAATGTTGCACATTTATAGACAGCCACTCAAAGTGTGAATTAGAAAAGCAAAGATCCTCCTGTGTTGGGAGAACCAAGTATGGAGGCCAATATTCTCCTCTGGTTTTTGTGGCCTGGTTAGACACTGGTCTCCACAGGAGCAGAAAGGCATTCCTGTAGCTGTTGGGAGGCTGGGTGTCCCCAAGCTGCAGGGACTGCAGAGAAAGGCACACTCAGCTTGGTTTGGTGGTCACTTAGTTTAACCTGAATGCTAATGAAATATCTGGACAATGCATAGTAAGAAGACATTTTGTAGGGAAATTTGGAAAGGAGAATTTATGTATTGATAAACCGACTTTCTTAATTTCAGGGGGAAATGACTTAAGTTTCTATGAAGGAATTGAATGATGCTACCAACAAAAAGTTAGGATTCTTTCTCAGAGTCAATAATGAAATCCTTTAAAAACTATTTTCCTTCTGTGTTTCACAAACTAAAGAGATACCTACTTCAGTATCTGAAATTGTCACCTACTTTTCCCATTGCATTCTATGACCCCTTAAAAAAAACTACTCCTAATTTGTTCCAACTGAAGATTCTTATTGTAATAATGTAGTTCAGATTTATGGTGTCCAGATAACAAAAGGGTAATGTATGATTTTATAAAGAAGGACACTGGTTTTATTAATAGTTCCAAAATTATTGTTAGGTCCCTGCTAGGGGACCTAAGAAGGTCTGTAATAGTTTCCTAGGGTCTCCTTCATGGGCTGTAACAAGGTCCAGGATTGGGAGCTCATTTCTATGTAACAATGACTCTGCTATTTAATGTTTACTATTTAACATAATGGAGGTGACTATGATATTCAATTTGAAAATTCAGTTATTAAATTGTTTATATTCAACTAATGGCTTGCTCAAAAAGCTAAACCCATTTTGAAGCAAAAACAAGGCATGTTTCATAAAAGCAAAATAAAACATAGTTTGAAAGCCAAACTTGCTTTAATCAAAGGAGAGCCTGGTTAATTGCTTTTACAAATATATTTATACAATCCCCTATTAATGTTACAGAAACGAACTGATAGACGAAGACAGCATGCACAGCCAATCTTTCCAGAAACTAGTTAAGTCTGTTCAATGTTCCTCCAAAGAGATTTGAACATGAACTTTTCTACATTTAGATAAAAAGCACTTATAAAATTGTTTTCATACGTTTGTGTCTTATTATTTTGCATAAAATAATATCAAAATTATATCCAATTCTGAATGCCAAAAGAATAAACTAAAATATTAGTCTGTGTCATTGTATTTATCTCTCTTCTACCACAAATACTTAGAAGTGCTCATGTTTTCCAATTTGTGGAATGGTTATAATATCTCACTCACATAGGACTCAAAAAAAAGTTTTTTGTTTGGTTTTACTTTTCAGGGCTGAGACCATACCAAGAGCTAGAGCTTGCTAAGTGAGAAAGCTACCACTGTGCTACATTCCCAACCAGAGTTTAAGTATTTTTTGAAATGTTTTCCAAAGGTTTCCATTAGAATGTTTTTGGTCCACTGTGGAGTGATGTCTTTCTCAACCCCCATAAGAAGCTGTTAACAGAGCTCAGGCAGAAGTGCATGAGTGGGTCAGTTCTTGGGGTGCGTGCTCTCCCAGGGCATTTCTAAGCAGAAGGACTTTCTTTATGCTTATCACCATCGTAGATGTTAAGTAGTTAGAAGCAAAGCCTAACAAAACTGAACAAAAGTCAAACGAGTAGAAATCCATAGGTTTTATTTTTTTCTAAAGAAACTGTAACAACACATCCAGACATTTTTTAGTGAGTTATAGTGTCAGTTTTGCTTTGTGTTCCTCAAGTTAATACTGTCAAGAGGAAACACTCAGTTGTGCATGCATAGAGATCCTGTTTCCTGATTTGTGTCTCACCCTAGCTGTCTTTATGTTGATCAGTTGCAACTGATACGTTATATGTTCTAACAATCATAGGGATTTTGGGTGCTATATCAAAAGTAGAAATGATGCTACTATCAAATATAAGAAAAAAATGAAGACGTAACTTATTAACCATGGCATATGTTAACACCACAAGTTAACTGACATTTTCTCAAACCAGAGGCAGGTAGAGTGGAAATTACACATAACACTGCCTGTGAAGCAAGTCTTAACAGCACAGTGCCCTCTGATTTTCTAACATTTGCATTTTAAAGAGATACAGTTACATCAGTGGATCCTTGTTTTACTAAATGTTTTAATTGGATGTCTTGATAGAATCTCTTGTTTGGATAAATGTATTGATATCAAAGCTAAGAAAATATTTCAAATGATACATGTTATTCTTAGACACTTTACAAGAAGAAAAAACCTTTACAACGGTGGGTACTTTTAGAAATATTTGAGATTTTGAACTGGTGTGATTTCATATCTATCAAATCATTAAACATATAAACACAGCTATCAGTAGCACATGAAATAAAATTAAGCATTTTGACTTGCCAATGTATAATACCATTTCTGATCATACATAAATCTGCTGTGAGACTTTTAAAGGGATATTAAAAATATACCTCAACTACAACAGATTTGTCATTCATGAGCTGCTGAGCATGGAGGCCCAATTCTACCCTTTCGTCATTATTTTAAATTAAGGGATTTATCCAGAGATCTAAACATCCTTGACAATGGACGTTTTGTGAAGGCAGATAGCGATATCATCTGAAGGGGTATGGTAATTGTTTCTGTTGTGGAGGTACAGGGAGAGAGATGCTTGATATGTATCTTTGGAAAGAGGAAATATACCACATATAAAATTGTGTCTATCTGCAGGTGTGGAGGACCAGACTAGAAAATGCCTAGTGACCAAGCAAAAAAACTTTAAACATTGCGTTTGAGAAGCAAGAACAAAGACACACGCTTTGCTTTGGCTGATGGACGATGTTAAAAGGGATTGTCTCCTTTGTGGTAGCAGCTCTAAACTCAGCATTTCACATTACAGCCCTTAATGAGAGGGCCCCACAACACGAGATGAAGAAAAACAAAGGGAATTTTTGATGGAAAAAAAAAAAGTCAAGAGAAAGAAAGATGACTGAGAGTATGAAAACTTTGTCCACAGTCGTTTGAGCACAGGCACAGCGCTGAAGGGACTTCTCTGTCCACCTATTAAGGAGACTGCATAACAAATAGCACACTATCCCCCAAAGAGAAGAGAGTAAAGTTCTCAGAAAACCCCAGCAAACACTGACATGATTTTTACTATTCTAAATTTAATCCGACATTTTCTGAGTGAGCTTGTAGGGAGGGCAGAATACTCCCTTTGTGTCCTGGAGAGTGTCATGCGAAACAGAAAGATCTTTCTCAAAGAAAAGACATCTTACATGACTAACACTGAGAGCCCAGCTTGAGAAGAATAATCCCCTCAGTGTCGCGCTGTGCAGGGCCGCTGAGCAAATCCAATACAGTGCTTTCATGCCATCTAGTGGCTGTCTGCGACGTCTCCCCCAGAGCACGGAGCTCAAGGAGCGATTCTTGTTTGGATTTAGGTGGTGTCTGGGGCAACTGATAGAAAGAGGTAGCCACCTTTACTCAAGAAAAAGAAAAGAAAAGAAAAGAAAAGAAAAGAAAAGAAAAGAAAAGAAAAGAAAAGAAAAGAAAAGAAAAGAAAAGAAAAAAAGAAAAGAAAAGAAAAGAAGAAAAGAAAAGAAAAGAAGAAAAGAAAAGAAAAGAACAGAAAAAGAAAAGAAAAAAGAACAGAACAGAAAAGAAAAGAAAAGGAAAGAAAAGAAAAGAAAAGAAAAGAAAAAAGAAAGGAAGGAAAGAGGGAGGAGGGAGGGAAGGAGAGTGGGAGGGGGAGAGGGAATGAAGGAAGGAAGGAAGGAAGGAAGGAAGGAAGGAAGGAAGGAAGGAAGGAAGGAAGGAAGGAAACACAGTGTTTGTTTATTTCGCGTAGGAAAAAGGATTGTTTTTAGGATAAAATAGCTCACCGGTTTCAATAAACCGACTTTAAATTTTTGGGTACCATTTTAGTTTGGAAGGAATCAGTCTTCCTCTGGCTCTCCCTGTATCTCCTCCTTCGGCCCTTTGCTCTCTCTTTTCCTTCCCTCAACTCACTTTCAAGTTTCCTTTTGTTTTATATATTCTTTCCTTTAATTTGCACTGTCCCTTTTATTTTACAAATCTGTTTTGATTTTCAGTTTTCTGCAAGTCTTAAAACACAGCTTGTTTTCACACCTTTGCTTGTTTAGGTATTTTGAAGCTTTTCTCTAAGATGCACCATCTCCTCAGAACCCAAGACTGAGAGAGGCAAGACCATCAAAGAACAGACCTCTTGCATTACCTAAAACAGTTAGGTTCTGACCCTAAGGCGCGCCGCCCTGTAAGCGGGCACTCCGAGTATTGAACTATTTTAATTGAATATTAAAAAGAATTGTTTAAAATCTAAAATATTTTTCACTTTGCAAAATAGCTTTAAAATGTAATTATGCCCACCACAAAGTGTAGGCGTACACTTTGTCTAAAGCATAGTCAACTAATGTCACACACTTGGTATTTTTTTCTAGTTGAAATTTATTTCAAAGGCTTAGGAATCCTCTCTTGTCTCATTGATTCATACATTTTGATATTATATTTATTGTTTCTAAGAAGATGGCTTTCTTGAAAAAGGTGTACAAACTACTCTGTTTCAATGAAATGCCATTTAATGAGACAAAAAGTTGATTTCTAATTTTGTAAATTAACTTCTGCATGATTTCAGTCAGCGTTTGGTGTTTTTATGTCAGTGGAGAGAGAATACACTATTGGGAAAAGCTTTGGTTTTTTTGATTTTGTTTTCTCATGATACAGGAATTTTGAAGGTGTTGTGGCATAAAAACCACACCATTTTTATTGTGGTTAGAGATCAGTAAGAAATGCAAGCTGGAGTGGAGTTCAAATGCTGATCCAGGCTTTGAATTAACAAAAAATCTTTACCTAAAAGAATTTAATAAGCCAACACAGTGCTTTCAAATATTTCAAGTAATATTGCAATAAGAAATAATTTTATTACTCCATTTCCACTTTTGACATACATTTGGTATATGTGTGTGTAATATATATGTGTGATATATATGATATATGTATTATACATATTATATATATACATACACATACACACACAAATTTATATACATATGTATTGTGTGTTATATATATACATACACACATACATATATATTAAAAAATTCTATTTCACTGGTTCAATAATAAACAGAAATTTAAAACATGGCCTGAACATTGGTCTGATGCATTTGTCTTAGTTGTACAAGTTTTGAAAATTTATATTTTCAACATGAAACCTAAGAATAGACACATGTATTTTAAAATATGGTGCTTTTTCAAAAACTAAGCTTGTTTTGATTCTCAAGCTTTGTACCAAATTTTATTATAAATATTCATAAAGATGCCAAGTCTAAGTTTTCACCTTTTAAATGACAATAGAGGAAAAATTATGTCATGTAGAATGCTGTTTCCTTCTTTTATCTATGTCTTAGATGGTATCATAACAATCTTAATCACAAAATGCTTACTGATTATGTTTACATCTATCTATATCTGTACACTCAGGAAAACTATTCCAAATGGTTGTTTTTTAATCTTAATTTTAAATATAAATTTCTTCTATATATATGACATAACTGAATAGAATTTAAAAACTATATTCATTTTAAATATTTCCTAATTTTTTGTATTTATGTACTTCTGATTTATTTCTATATGTAAAAAAAAACTTACTTCTAAAATCGGAGAAATAGCAAGAAAGTGAGGAGGAAAGTTGGATGGTGGTAGGGTGAGTGATGTGTGAATGAAAATGTCACAAAATGAGGTACACTATTTTGTACACTAAAATTAATTAAAATTGTAAGGTCTACTTCTGTGTAATAACTAGTGAATTATGTAAGCCCATTTCAAATCTAGCAGTTTTTCCATTTATTTTGGAGAGAATAATATTACCATAATAATATGCAAACCAAACATAGTGAATATTCTTAAAATAATAACTAAAAAAAGTTGGAAAGTCAGAAACTTCTTTGTTGAGTACAATAGTAGTGCTTTTTTTTTTCAATTCTTTCATGTGGGTTTATATAAACTAAAAGGAAAAATAGAGTTTCAAGAGACCTGAAATTTTACACACATAAACTGCTGCTTTCTGATAAAGACAAATTCTGAGCAACTATACATATTTATTGATTAAAGGGAAAGCAGCAGAACTCGGGAAGCTTCCAACACAGAGCTAAAGCATATGGGCGTCACACCCTTCGCTCGCTGTCTGGGAACATGGCTGAATTTTGATTAGAACAGGAGGCTATAATTGGAGTGATGATCTCTTACACTGTTTTTAATTGTAATCAGTGCAGATGTTTGCACCTCTCTGGAAGACAAAGCGGTGATGGAGAATATGTACAGCTGATAATTTTTAAAGCGTTAAGTTTTCAACTTGGTTCATTTTTAAAGGCCTATTTGGTACTCAGCATTACTGAAAAGCAAGAAATTCACAAGTATGAAAAAGCAAATGAAAATCAACCACTTATGACAACTAAAGTGTATACATTTCAAAAGTACTAAGCTGACACACTGAATTTCCTATTTCCCTTTTGTATTCTTTCTGAATGAAGTAGTCAACAAAGAAACTTATTTTGTCAGAGTGGGGAAATGGATACTTTGAACAATGTCTGAAAATGTCTAAAATAATTTTGATAAAGAAACTATTGAATCTTGATAATTTAATATTGCCTTTTCACAGATGAGATTTTGACTTCACTCTTTAGGTGCTAGAATTATATCCAGATGAAAACAATTTTATGCAAATGTTACATTTTATATCCAACTTACAGTGAGTTTATATATATATATATATAAAATAGAGAGATGGTTGATAGAATTTTAACATGGATACATATTTGTGATTTGTGTGTGAGTGTGTGTGTGTGTGTGTGTGTGTGTGTGTGTGTGTGTGGCGTCTGTTTAAGATGGAGTTTTTGGTGTAATTAATTGACTTTTGACATTCACATTATGTACTCCTGGGAGGACTTTCTATATTTTATGGAAGGATGATTTGCAGTTTCATAAACACAAATCAAGGGTGGCCTTTCCTCCCTTTCTTGAGTAGGAGTGTGTTTGGTGTGCAAAAGTCTCTTAATAAATGACCTTGGTCCGTTGTTCTTCGGTTAGAGCTGCACGTAGAGGCGGGCCTTCCTGTTGTGGGTCCTTTCTGGTCTTTCAGCTTCCCTGGACTATTCCTTCCTTAGGCTCCACGGCAAGGCTGCAATGACACCTTATTCTATATGTTCTTCGGTAAAGCTGAGGTGGAGAACCGACCATGCTATACATAGAAGCATCTATCTGTTGTCTTCAAACAAAACATCCTCAAGATGATTGAATAACAGCGAGGCTTAAAAATCAGCAAATCACTTTTCTCTAAGAATCCTAGGGGAAATTCTCTAATTTTTTTCTTCATAGAAACATATTAATTAAAATTATTGTAAACATTTGTTTATACATGCATACATATATATTTATATATATATGTGTGTGTGTACATACTATATCTACATATATATGTGTGTATATATATATACATATATATATAGAGAGAGAGGGGGGCAGTTAAGACTGTCAATTGGATCAATGTCTAAATTAAGACTAAGGGTGAATAAATTCAGGAAATGTCTCTGTTTTTACAATTATAGACCTCATATTCCTAATAAAAATACTCAGGTTGCATGAGAAATTGATTTTTTGGTGGAAGTTATAATTGTTAATGAACTGATTATGATTATTTTAATGATAATAGCTACTACTTAATCCTATGTATTCTTGCTCATATTTTGTCATTACTGATCTTTAGAACAAATCCATAAAATACAAACCATTATACTTTACATGAAAGAATCTGAGACTGATAAAGTTTGGACAACTTGCCCATGTCACTTGCCTTGGTTACTAGGCTATCTGATAACAAAATAAATGTGGATCTATGTCTTCCTACTTTGTTTACACATCTCTTCTCCATGTCTTGCTGATTGCTAATAATAATCAAAATTTTATCTGTGTTCTCTACTTTTGTTACTTCTTTTTTGAGCCTGTGATTTTCCTAAATGTTTCTTCTGTTGAATTGTTAATAGTGATATATTTATGACATTTTATTAGGTATCTCAATAAAACACAAGTTTTGGTTAAAATCAGGTTGACAATTCTAACAAACCAGATCAAATACATTACAACAGACTCAAATGGATGCTTTTGGCACATTTTATTTCTGCCCTACTCTGTACAATTATTCCATTTTCTGAACTTCAAGACCATCTAGTTCCCCTTGCACACATCTGCTCTCATTTGTCTTGTTTACCTGGATATTCTTGAACCATCATTTTCTTTCTTCTTCTCATTTCAAAAACAAGATACAACAGGCCTTCCAGAGCTTGTTTATTTCTGCCTTGTCTGACCTCCGACTTTCTTCAGTGTCTAGTACAAGGCTGCCACTCACCTCCTCAGTCTGGGATGGTGGGCCTCATGTGACTTGTTCCTTTTCTGTATTAGCGCTGCTCAGCATCAATTCCTATACATCAGTTTTCACAAGCAACTTCATTCCTATACATGTGCCTCATCTTCACTCAGATCTGAAGGTTTTAAAGTGGGACCTTTTTGTTTCTTTATACTTCTATCACGCCCTTCCATATATATTAACAATTACCTTCAAGGACATTTGGTGGACTCTCCTGGGCAGAGATGCCCCGTTCAAAATCTAAGGATGAGCCAGGTGGTTGGCAACACATCAAGTCCGTTTTCCAGTCTGCTCTGTTACTAATCACAATGTCATTGCTGAAGACGATCCGGACAGCACTAAACTACAAAATGCTGCTTGCTTAACACTTTCTGAATTGAGTCCAGAGTCTGGGAATCATATCTGTTATATATATATATATATAAAACGTTATATCCATGTGGACATTCTGTTACACGGCTCAAATACTAAAATGTGGAATGTTCAGTCCACAGTAATAACTGCCAGTTTCTGGATACTATTTCATACTCCACGTGTTAGTCCTTTACAATAAAAAAATAAATAAATAATAAAAACACTGAAGTAAAAACATATTAAGGTTGTTTGTTTTAACACACTGTCTTATTTCTTGCATGCTAAATTCACCAGGGACCGACAGTTTTTCTCTTCGGACAGGGCATAATTTTTCCAATTTGGTCTGGTATCCAAGTCCTTGGTCCTTCTCAGAGAGATTTCCACCAAGCCCATTTCATGCATTCATTATCTCCCTTCTGTCTGTAAGCATTTGAGTGTTCCTGACTTAATCTAAGCTTTGCATTTTAAGCTACTAAAAGGAGAGCTGAGTCATTTAGAGCTCTGCATCTAAGTTTTGGGTGTTATCACAGAGTAATGAGATACTCTGAAGTAAGTTACATTTATACATTTCAAAGCATTTTTTAAGATAGTAAAAGCATTCCATTATAAATTATAGGCACACATATACATAATATAATTATTCAGAATGGCTACAGCATGGTTTGTTATATAAAATATCTTCCATATCACATTTTTCCCAAGGTTGGATAAGTACATAAATAATGTGTATTTTTATTAGATACACACAAGGTGTTCTGTGAATGTAAGAGGAAAAAATAGTATCATTGAGGAAGGTTGTGCCTGGCTGAGAGCACTGACTGGCTTTTTTAGCATGTTCTAGACCTTTTTATCTCTTGTTACCTTTTTGTCTGATGGTAGTGGGGTATCTGATGTGCAAGGGTACCAGCCCCTGAGAGAATGAAATGGGGTCACCAGACAGTAAGTAGCCCAAACAACCAGGGGCCTGAAGAAGGATGAAAAAGAACTCAAGGATTTTACTACTTCCAAGAACTGCCACATAACTTGGAGTCCTGGAACCTCTGAACATACATCAAACAAAGTTCTGGTTCTGAATCAAGAAGTATTTCTTTATTAGGTAGACCCTTTTCTTGAGAATGAACTAGGAGAGTGGTCAGGCACAGAGGCATAGGTGTTTAATACTAGCACTGATGTGACAAACTCAGGTAGACCTCTATAAGTTCCTAGCCATCTTGGTCTACTCACATAGTGAGTTCCAGGATGGCCAGGACTATATGGTGAAACACATAAAAATGTCTAGCTGGGGCTTGGGAAAACATACAGTCTGCCAAGTACTAGCCTTGTAAGCTTGAGGAAAAACCAGACTTATGGAGCCAGAGAAATGGCTTAGTAGTTAAGAGTACTTGGCTCTCTTGAAGAGAAGCTGGGTTTAGCTCCAAGTACTCACACATGGTGGTTCACAACTGTCTGTGATTCAAGTTCATGGGAATTATGTGACTCCCTCTTCAGACTTCCATGACCACTAGACACACAGGTGGAATATATACATAATCACTCAAACACATAAAACAAAATAAAAATAATAATGAAAGCCAGATGCAGAAAAGATTACAGCATAATCCCAGTCCTAGAGAATCAGAAAGATCCCTGGGCTTGCTGAGCAGTGAATCTAGTCAATCGTGAGCTCCATATTCAGCAAGAGACCTTGTCTTAATAAACAAGGCAGACAGTAATTGAGGAAGACACCTTGTTTACCTTTGACCTACACACACACACACACACACACACACACACACACACACACACACACACACACACACACACACACACACACACACACACAAGTTCCTTGTTGTTGTCTGTCAGATTTACCTCTGGCAAAGTGATAAAAATAGAGTCAGTTTCAGTAGTAAGGGTGCAGTATCTCATGAGCCCACCTGCCACCATCTACAGGAGCTTTTATCAAGACATAATAGAATGCTAGAGAACTAATTATAGTATCATTTTTCAAACATGACACTCTGTAGAGTTCATGTTAATTTATTCCCTCAATAAGTATTTTATGAATGCAAATTTGATGAAAGTCACTGAACTATGTGTTAAAGATGAGAGAACGAAAGAGCAAGATCAAAGCCCTGCCCACCAGTGTCTTCCTATCCAATTAGAGAAAAATCATAATGCAGAATTGTACCTGAGTGACACACAGGGTATGATGAAGTGAATGTTGTAGGTCTTAGGGTTCCAAGACAGAAGAGCTAATGAATGTATTGTTATAAAGGAAGAGAGATTTCAGTCAGCCTCGGAGAAGTGGGAAAAACAGAGTATGAACCAAGCTTGGACTTAGAAATGTGCTGTATCAAGTGAGATGCCCAGTCATCTAAAGAAGAATGTCTGCACCAATGCACTAAGAAAGCAGGAAGATATGTCGCTGGTGGACATGCTTGCAGGGGTAAGTTGCATGGGGTTGAGTTCTAAGCTGACATTTAAAGGCTTTATACACCTAGGCAGATAATGTATCCCTGAAGTCTCCTTGTCTACTTACAGTACACTTGGGTTATGACAGTAACAGAACAGATCTTACATTTGGTAGAGTATGTGAAACTATTGGTTTTTAAGAACACTGTATAGTCCTTGGCATAGTTTTGTCACTCTATTAAATGTCAGGTATCAATGGTACAGAATCCAGAAAGATGCATTTCAGCGCTAAAACAAGAAATCTGAAGTAGACCCTGACATGAAAACCATCAAGTTAGTGTTTGTTAGTGGTTTTAAATTATGATGAGGACTTTTTCATAGCTAGTCTAAGTGCTGCTAATATTTTCTGTGGAAAACAGAAATGAAGACAGCTGGAAGGTGACTAGTATGGTTAAAATGTGAATGTCTTTATGGAGAAATTTTTAAAAGGAAAATCTCCTTGGCAAGTTGTTACCAATTTTCTATAAGATAGTGAATCAAAAACCCGAGGGTCATATACACCTCAGTTTATATGACAAATGTTACCGACAATCTGAAAGGTATACATGCTCAGTTGCAAAACTGAAGGCACTTTCAGGCAATCCTAGAAGCCTTGCCTTGGAAAGACAGGATACATCAATAATGAAAACAACATAATGCACGAAAACTGAGTTGATCACTTTTACAGGTCTGGCCCTACTCCCTTCATGCACAGCTGGTAAGTGCAGGATATCATAATCCGTCCCATCCTGCCAGACCACCATCTTCTATTCTGCTTTGAAACTTGATGTGTGGGCCTCCTGTAGTAAATTTAAAGATCTCTTAATAAAAACTGCTTAAGAATTTTTTTCCAGTTTGAAAATTTAAAATAAACTGGCTTGGGAATTTTCCCTTCTCCATTTCTTACACCACTTAAATCTAAGACAGGAGACAGGAGAATAGGGTCTGTGCCATCAATCTCACCCTCACCCACCACTTTATCCCAGGTAGTTCATGGCATCACTTAAGGAGTTACTAATAAAGAGCTCAGACACCCTTTCCATAAGAGTCAAAGAGAAAACAGAGGCAGAGGATCTGTGTTTTCTTTCTACCAGACTTCTTATTCCTAGGAGTTGTTCCAAGTAACTCCCCATGGTTTGCTTATCATGGCTTATATGTTTTTGCAAGCTGCTTTATACTTAATTCTGTGACAGACACCAAGCATATGTTGGTTGTATATTTATTTAAAAATGTTTATGTACAACAAAGGATATGAGTCTAAGTTTCTGCTAGTAATAAAGCCATTCTCTCTACATCTGATTAGTCATTTAAAGGACCTCAAATAACATTTTGTGAGTATTCACCAAGTTTTAACTATCAGTTCTGAAAAATAACTGTGTAGTAGTATCTCTTGATTTTGTGATTCCTAATTACATGGATGTGCCTTTGAAGCTGTAGCAATTCTCACTATGAATTTAGTTTTAAAGATAAACAGACATAAGCATTAGAAATGGCATTGGAGTGTCTTAGAGCCCCCCCCCATCTTTTTCTCATCACAAGAACGATGCAATTATTCTGGGACTCAATATCGATTTTACGTGCTAATGAAATAATTTGTCTAAGATTTGTATAGATTGTATTGACAGTTTCCTTAATGTCTATGGAGATATGAATTGGAATACTTTAAAATGTTTTTTCCTTTGTGGATACAGTTTTGTTTCAATAATAATTGATACACAATATGCTCATTTGAGTTAAAAAATAACAAATAACTTGAGCAAAACACAGTTTAACTGAACAATTCAGTTTCAATGTAAAATTAACAATTAGAATTAGAATAGTTCAAGGCTAATGAAAGCATCAAAGCTTTTGTGTGTCCCACTGACCCAGGAAAAATGTGAACACCATGCATAGCCAACAGGGACCACCAGACCCTGGCCGACCTGGAAGTCAGAATTGTGCCTTATGGATTTTGTACTACCTCACTCAGCACCACTGATGTCATTTTATTCTGTTTTCAGGGTAACTGTAAAGACCAAATAAAATAAAGAGTAAAGACTGTTTCTTTTCATTAGAATTAGTATTATTAATATTAGTGTTATCAATATTAATGCATTAGTTAGCATTTAATCGTTAATATTCTAAAATGGAATTTGTTACTCATTTTTTTTCCTCCACAATGGTTATTCTTCCCTTAGATTTTTCACTGTAATTTTTTTTTCCTCTGGATGAAGCATTGGAACTATTTCTTTTTTGAAACTGGTTAAAATTAGACAGAATTCTATATCAAATAGCAAAAAGCCTTAACAATTACATATAAAGTTCTAAAGAAACCCCTTTATGTATGTGGGCTCCACCCAGGGACTTGTGTTTTATAAATGGTGTTGATGGAAGCCTGTGAATAGAAGTATGTGAATTAACATTTAACATTTACACAAACTAAACAAATACAGTGGTGTTAAAGGAAGCCTATGCCTGCCTTTCCCTTCCCCTTCCCATGCTTACATAGGAGGCTTCACTCTACTAAAAGCCTAATGTCACAATAGCAGCCATGCAAACCATGTGCATCTTTTAACTCCTAGGCCTGGACATGAACCTGTCACCAAGAGGTTGAGGGGCTAGGGCATACTGAAGGCAGTATGACTAGACCAGGCTCTTCCCTGAGTTAGAGACAAGGCATAGAGAGTGTGGCACCACCAGGCTTCCTTTTCAAATATTTCCTGGGTTGCTCTGTTTTAGTAACCACTTGAGCTAACTACATTGATAATTAGGCCAGTTTACCTGACTCCTGTATGCCTTACACTAGGGTTCTTTGTTTGATTTGCTTAGTTATCTACTCACCAGCATGGAGGTAATGAATGCGGAAGAACATACCTTCATCTATATTAAATGAAGAAAACTATTCAGACAATGATGAACAGTTTTGATCAGCCATTATTTTTTAGTATTGAAGTGTTACCAGCAAGAATGGTGTAGAGGAAACCATCTTTCAGCCTTCTTGAAAGGACTGCAGAGACATTTATTCCATATATTCTCTCATGAGCTGCTTTTAAAGTATAATTGAATTGATGCCTTTATTTCAAAAGAAAAAAATAATAACTACAGAGTTTGTTGGGGTAGTTTTCTGTGGAGAAGATAATCTGAGTACACAAGTGAGTTTCATCTATATCTGAGCAGGAGGAAGCTGCTCGGACCATTGACCATCATTGTTGAACAGCAGAGGAATTAATTGAGCAAATACATTTAGATATGGAGAATCCAGACACATAGTAACGGGGCAATAGAAACATATGCAATTTTTCTTGAAAATGAAACTACCACTAGTTTGATATACCTGTGACCTATATGTAAGGTAACATTCCCTACCTTGGGTTTGCCCATTCCAGATGATTTTGCTAATCTTTATGACTTCATTTAAAAAGGAGTTGCCTGTGACAAAAGATTTAGAGATAGTCAAGTTTGGTGTTCATGTTCTACTATTACACTTACAACTTCTTTTTATTATGATAATATGTTTTATTTAAATTTGAAACAAGCTTATTTTACATGTCAATCCCAGTTTCCTCACCCGCCCCTCCTCTCCTGCCCCCCTCCAATTCCCAACCCACCCTCTTTCTGCTCCTCAGGAAAGGTGACACCTTCCATGGGGAGTCTTCCAAGTCTATCATATCATTTGGAGCAGGGCCTAGGTCATCCCCCATGTATCTAGGATGAGGGAGTATCCCTCTATGTGGAACGGACTCCCAAAGTCCATTCATATACTAAGAATAAACACTGATACACTACCAGAGGCCCCATAGATTGTGCAGTCCTCCTAACTAACACCAACTAACACCAACGTTCAGGGAATCTGGGTCAGTGCTACGCTGTTTTCCCAGCTATTAGACTAGAGAGACTAGAATCCATGAGCTCCCCCTTGTTCAGGTCAGCTGTTTCTGTGAGTTTTTCCAGCCTGGTCTTGACCCCTTAGGTTATCACTCTTCCCTCTCTGCAAATGAATTCCAAGAGTTCTGCTCAGTGTTTAGCTGTGGGGGTCTGCTTCTGCTTCCATCAGCTATTGGATGAAGGCTCTAGAATGGCATACAAGATAGTCATCAATCTCATTATCAAGAAAGGGCATTTAAGGTAGCCTCTCCCCTATTGCATAGATTGTTAGTTGGGGCCATCCTTGAAGATCTCTGGACATTTCCCTAGTGCCAGATTTCTCTTTAAACCTACAAATTCTCCCTCTATTATGGTAGCTCTTTCATTGCTCTCCTTTATTCTTCCTCTGACTCAATCTTTCTGCTCACTCATGTCTTCCTCTCCCCTCCTCTTCTCCCCTTCTCTTTCTCCTAACTCCCTCTCCCTTCCCCCCATGCTCCCAATTTGCTCAGAAGTTCTTGACCTTTTCCCCTTCTCAGGGGAACATGTATATCTCTCTTAGGGTTGTCCTTGTTTCCTAGATTTTTTGGTGTGGATTGTAGGCTAGTGATTCTTTGCTCTATGTCAAAAATCCATAAATGAGTAAGTATATATCATGTTTGTCTTTTTGTGACTGGGTTACCTCACTCAAGTTGGATTCTTCTAGTTCCATTCATTTGCCTATGAATTTCAAGATTCTTTTTTTCCCACTGCTGAGTAATACTCTATTTTATAAATGTACATTTTCTACATCTATCCTTCAGTTGAGGGGCATCTAGGTTGCTTCCAGGTTCTAGCTGTTAGAAATAATTCTGTTATGAACATAGTTGGACAGATGTCCTTGTATGAATGTGCATCTTTTGTGTATATGGCTAAGAGTGGAGTTACTGGATCTTGTGGTAAACTGATTTCCTGAGAAAGTGCTGTACTAATTTCCAAAGTGGCTATAGTGAGTTTGCACTCCCAGCAGCAGTGGAGGAGTGTTCCCCTTTCTCCACATCCTCTCCAGCAGAAACTGCTTTTGGTGTTTTTTACTTTAGGTATTATGACAGGATTAAGATGATATCTCAGAGTTGTTTTGATTTTCATTTGATTTTCCCTGATGGCTAAGGATGTTTAGCACTTTCTTTAAGTGTCTTTCATCCATTTTAAATTCCTCTTGAGAATTCTCTCTTCAGTTCTGTATCCCCTTTTTTTAATTGGATTATTTGGTGTTTTGGTAACTAGCTTCTTAAGTTCTTTGTGTATTTTGCAAATCAGCCCTCTGTCAGATGTGGGGTTGGTGAATATCTTTTCCCATTTTGTGGGCTGCCATTTTTCCTTGTTGACTGTGTCCTTTGCCTTACAGAAGCTTCTCAGTTTCAGGAGGTCCCATTTATTAATTGTCAATCTCAGTGTCTGTGCTACTGGTGTTATGTTCAGGAAGTGGTCTCCTGTACCAATTTGTTCAAGGGTACCTCCTACTTTCTATTCTAAGAGGTTTAGATTAATGTTGAGGTCTTTGATCCATTTAGACTTAAGTTTTGTACATGGTAATAGATATGGATCTATCTATCTTCTACACACCAGCAACCAGTTATGAAAGCACCATTTGTTGAAGATGCTTTCTTTTACCCATTTTATAAACGTAGCTTCTTTGCCAAAACTCAGGTGTTTGTAGGTAGGTGGGTTAATATCAGGGTTCTCAATTCTATTCCATTGGTCTACCTGTTTATTTTTGCAGCAGTATCAAGCTGTTTTCAGGACTGTAGTTCTATAATAGAGCTTGAAGTCAGGGATGGTGATGTCTCTGGAAGTTCCTTTATTGTACAGAATTGTTTTGCCTATCATGGGTCTTCTGGGTCAACTTTCCATATAAAGTTGAGGATTGTTCTTTCAAGGTCTGTAAAGAATTGTGCTGAGATTTTGATGGTGATTGGATTGAATCTGTAGATTCTTTTGACAAGATTGCCATTTTTACTATGTTTATCCTACCTATCCAAGAGCATGAGAGACTTTTCACTTTTCTGGTATCTTCTTTAATTTCTTTCTTGAAAGACTCAAAGTTCTTGCTTTCACTTGTTTGGTTAGCATTACCCAAAGATATTTTAGTTGTTTATGGCTATTGTAAAGGGTGCTGTTGCTCTGATTTCCTTCTTAACCCCTTTATTTTCTGTATACTACTGATTTTTTTTGAGTTAATCTTGTATTCTGTCACTTTGATGAAGGTGAAACAATTTAACAATTATACTAAAACTGTTTAAATCAGTACAAGGAAGGTGTCCTTAATAAAACACAAGTTCTAAGGGGCGTATTTATTAAATAGCTCCATGCCTTCTAATAATTGCACAATGTTAATGAAATAATTTAATTTTCTTTTAATTGTAACAAATGGAATTAAAGCAGGACAGCACTTCCTTCTGACAAAGTTATGGATATTTGGTCACCATCTTCTTAGAATAAATAGGCTATTATAAAATATAGAAAAATCAAAACTTTAAATCTGTTTGTATAAACATTAAAGAAAAGAATGTTTATTTAAAGGGTCAAGTATTTGTCATAATCAGTGTTTTTTTAAAGGTTAAATCTCTACACAGTTAGAGCTTAGGTTTTAATTCAAACAGAACTCAATTTCCTAGTACCTTCACTTTTCCAGAGGCTAAATGATTATTAATATTTTAAAATTTTCAGTTCTGATTATATTTTAATCCAAATAGCAGGACTCACTCTCCTAATTCAGGCTTTCTGGTAAGGTTCAGTTTGTCACAATGTATAGCTTTCTTTCCTTTGATAAGGTCAGTTTGCCAAAAAGAACAAAGTACATGTGAGTAATACATTACTCAACCACTTGTATACATACATCTATTTTTCTTATGGGTCTCACTATTCACAAAGGTACAGACATGGCACCATGATAAAAAGGGCCATTTAAAAGACTTCACAGAGGCTCTGTACTGTGAAGGATTGAATTTTCACTTGAATGCCTACATTTTCACATCTTTTTCTTTGCAGAAATATTCCTTTTGAATGGCAGACTGCAATTGGATAGGCTTTTTATTTTTTTAAGTCACTGACCAGGAATATATAAAATATTAGAAGGCATTTGTCCTGGTGGAAGAACACAGCTCACTGAGAGGTAAGAGGTGGTTATTAAAGAAGTTATACAACTTTGTCTCTTCACATTGGAGAGCTGCTTTTGACATGAGCCTCAAGTTCAGTCAAGGTGGAACATGAAGGCATATGCCTTGCAAAAGATAGGCAATGTAACTAACTTGTGAAACCATCCACTTGGCAAATTTTCACAATCGTTTTGAGTGTATACGCTTATGAGCATATAATGCTGGCTCCAGCTTCATCTGTCTGACACCTTCAGCATTTGATGACAATTATTTCAAATATGTTCCTGGATTCCTGGATAATTGTTAGAACTTCTCAATTTTCCATAGAAGTTTTGTGTTCCCAATACACTTCAAAGAAGGGCAGAATGTAGATGGAAGTTTCTCTACCTCCTGGTCCTGCAGCCATTCACCCCAAATAAACACACAGAGGCTTATGTTAATTATAAACTGTTTGTCTGGTGGCTCAGGCTCTTAATTGTTAACCTATTTTTACTCATCTGTGTATCTCCTCATGATCTGGGCTTACCAATGATGCTCAGGTCTCTTGCTTCCTCAACAGCTACGTGGCATCTCCCTGACTCCACCTACTACCTTTCCCTATTCCTGTTTTGATTTCTAGCCTGGCTACATCCTGCCTGTCCATTGCTGAAACAGCTTTAGTCATCAACCAATAAGAGAAACACATATTCACAGCATACAGGAGGACATTCCCTATCAGAAGTATATAGACATCTATTAAATAAATACATTAAAACATTTAACCTTGGTATTAGATTCTCTGTGGAGTTTATGTTAATTCAATTCTGTTAAATGCACCAAATATTTCTTGATTTTCTCCAAGTCAGTAAAGAATTAAGGATTATAAAAAGATTATTAAAAGTTACAAAAAGGTAAAAAACATCATTTTTATCTTTAAATTTCTAGCACGTAAGAAAAATCTTAAGAATCTCAGCCATAATAAAAGGTAGGAAATGGTGATTATATGAAAAAACTGCAAAATTTTATCAAAATGTATTAGTGAGATTTCTTTAGCTGGGTTTAAGTAAGACCATACAAAAGGGCATGATTAAACACCACTTGAAAACCATTGGAGATAGCAGTGAAAAACGGGCAAGAATAATCTGGTAGAAATAATTCATGCTAGATAGGAAGAAGGCAAGAGAAAAAAAAAACACCAAAGTATGAAAATAGAAGGGCCTTCATCTGTGATGAAGGGTGGCTGTACTGGGTGTAACCTAGCATGTTTGAGAAGCATGTGGAAATCAAATGTGTGCAGCTATGTTGACATGTAGTGGTTTTGCTGGTAGTTTGGTTGTGATTCTACAGGCTACAAGGGAATTTCTAAGCAAGAGAGTGTCTATCAGGCTTGTTATTTGTATGGCTTATAAAATATTGCTCCTTTCTTCTCTTGTATAATTTATCTGGTTTTTCCTATACTACTAAAGTTTTTTTTTCTTGAACTTTAATTCTATTTTTTCTTGCCTGTCAGAACTAAATCAGAAGAATACAGAAATCACTAACAATACATTGTACACACAAATATTCATGTCCACTTGTGAAATGGACTAAATTGCTGAAGAAACTCTGTAGTAATGACAATGATTCTATGACTCTAAGTCTAGTGGAAATTGCATAATGTTATGTTATAAAAATACTTTGAATTACTTCTGAGCTGTGTGGGAATCCAGTAGCAATTTGCCTTCAGTTGAAAGAAGAAGGATGTCTTGTTCATATTCTATAGCAAAAATGATGGAAAGATATTTTGGGGGCTTTTGCAATCCTACCTAACTTAAGAATAATTCATTTCTAAATGTTGATATTTGAGCATGCTATAAGGACTAAAATGTTTGTTTTAGTTCATAAGGAATGAGTAGTCTTCAAATGAAGAAATCTGTAGGTCCACTGACAAGATTCATTCTCTCCTTTCAGATATTCACAGCTGTTGATAGCACCTGCATTTTATACACCTAAGCTGTGATTAATGAAAATAAAGATAAATGATCTGACCCCTCATAAGTTTTATATTATCATTTTTATGGAAAATAAGACAAAAGTAATTTTATTTTTAATGATATTTTGAAACAGAGGAAACAAACAATACCAACATCAAGTTTCAACTCCAAGTGGGTTTTTGATAAAACAGATTATTGTGTATAAGATTAATACAATTGGAAAAGGAGCACAGTTATTTTGATGGAGAAACCTTCTGGGTCAGTTGAGTATAGCATGACAGGTGAATAACAGATTTAATGCATTCTATTTGTTTAATGCCACACATATTTTATTCAATAAATTGCCAAGTATTTAACTACAATCACAGTTATAACAATTTGACATGAAATAATTGAATCATGTCCATGCTCAAACTTAGAATAGGGAGACACAATGGAGAAGAGGGAAGACAACAGGATGATAAATTTATATCCATATATGTAACGAGTGTGTTTTCCTGCCGGCTGCCTGATCCCAATGCCGCGCCATCCAGCCACAAATAACATGCTATTTAGACTCTGTATTTGATATAATGCTATTGGCCAGTGACTAATTTTTTATCAGCTAGCTCTGTCTTAATGATTAACCCATTTCTACTAATCTAAGTATTTCCACGTGGTCTCATCTTACAGGAGAGAAGGCCTGGACCTTTGTTCTCTCCAGTCTCTACATGTTGACTCCTCCTTACTACTTTCCCTTTCCTCTTTGTCTCCTGGTCCCTCCTATCTTCCTTTCCTATTGGCAAACAGTGCTTTATTCATTAAGTAATACAAGAAACATATTTACAGAATGACATTTCCCATCACATATATCTATATCTTCCACTTATATCTGATATCAGAGGTGTTTCCATATACAAGCTTTCTATAAGTCATTAATTTAGATGTTGCACTTTGGCATGGGAGTGTTAACTTCAGCGCACACACAAAAAAAAATGGTTTCTATTGTATTAAGGCTGTGACAACAAGAAATACAATTTAACAAGGCAAAATATTTGAGACCCTTGTGAATATAATAATAATGACTAATATCACAACCAGAAAAAAGATTAGATAACTCATCTTTGAATCTCATCATGTGCTTTAGTCTGGTATTCATTATTCTTTAAACTTAGATAAAAATCTAAATTAATTCTGCTTACTAAGAAATATAGTTCTACTATTTTTTAATGTTTACTTAAATATCCAAAACATCTAATCAGACTGAGAATACTCAATTTGTAGTTAATCTTCTTTAAAAAATTTATGACTTTAACTTTCTTGTTACCCACAAATCATATAATTTCTCTGATTCAAGAGAATCCATGTTCTAGTCTATTCTCCCACTAGACAATGGTTGATTCATTATTGTTCAGGTGTCTTCTGCAAGATAGTATAACTCTCTAATTCCCAATATTTGTATGAGTAAAAGAATTATTGAAAGTATAATAAAACCCATTACTTTGTATGCTGATTTTAAAATTATTTGTAAAACGATGATATTGTATGCAAGGGATTTTTTATACATAGTTAACTTTAAATGAACATTAAAGCTTATTGCCAGGGTTTACAGAAGCCATGGTATGAATTTCAAGGCCAGCTGAATATTTGAGTATCCACAAGAAACTGCCTTGCAGAGACCCCAGTCCATAAGAGAGAAGGTCAATAAGAAAAATGTGCTTTCCATAGCAGGATGATGTCAGGGCTCTTCTTGCTTAGAGAGCAAAGAAGTCTTGAGAAGAGTTTAAGTCCTAACAAGAGGTCAAGCTGTAAACCCCAGGCTCAAGAATGGGCAGGTCCAGCATTTTTCATTCTACATGCGATGATCTGAGGTGTTTCAGAAGCAATACAAGAGGGTGAAGCTTGGGTCACTACCTTGAAAACATGCTGGAGAAAGACATAAAAGACATCAGTAAAAGAAGAAGAGTGCAATGGAATGAAGAAGCTTTCCAGTTACCTGGGAGGGAAGCACACAGCGGGCAGGACAGCTGCTCAGCTCCCTTCCCCTGAGTTGGTTTCACTATTGCTGTCCTGGATTTCTTGATTTAATTTCTTTGACCACAGGGAACATCGGATAAACATAAGACATCTAACCTAAAAAAATGTTGATGTATAACTTCCATTGTAGGATGTTTACTGTTCATTGAAAGATAAAACACATTGTAGAGGAAAGAACATTTTAATCCATGTAATATCACTACATTGCAGCATCCTGAATGAATTCAGTTTGATGAGATAATTAGTGGAATAATTTGTCCTAGTCTTAATTATATACAAATTTCCCATTCACACATTCCATGGAAACTGCCAACTCCCTTCTTTCCTCAGAAACTTGTCAAATTTCCAGTAATCCAAAAGAAAATTCTTACTCAATACTTCAACTTGAAAAATCCCAGCCTTTTGGGAGTGATACTAATAATAAGATCTCTCAAGAATTAGAGGGCTCTAAAACATGCCATTCAGA
Organism: Cricetiscus sungorus; assembly: GCA_030556225.1. NCBI lineage: Eukaryota > Metazoa > Chordata > Mammalia > Rodentia > Cricetidae > Cricetiscus > Cricetiscus sungorus. Next base: position 46,030,868 of record JANBXA010000398.1, read on the forward strand.
AAAGTGACAGAGATCTAGAGAGGCTGGGAGTGATATTGGGAAATGAAAGGATTGGATTTTGTAGGTGACAGGGCTAGCACTTGACTGGCAGCATCACAGAAGTGGATTACATCAGGATCATCAGTGACATTGCCCCAAAAGAGTGGATACCTGGACCTTACTGTCTCAGGCTGTAAGCATAATACTCTACTGGGGTAACGATTGGAGGATGCTCCATCTGACAATACAGAATAGGTAAGAAGTTCTTATGCAGACTAAAAAGGAGAGCTCTCTGAATCCCCAGTGTGGAATTGCCCTCCATCCAATCAAAAAGTACCTGGAAACAGTCTTTTCTGTTTTAGAAAATGAAAAATTTCGAGGTTGCAAGTTCTCCTGCATGACAATATGGCTCAGTGGATAAGGACACTTTCTGCCATGCCCAACTACCTCTTTGATTCCCCTAAACCCACACTGTAGAATGAGTAGTCTTTACCTTAGCCAGGGGCCTGCACATGCTCAATTGCAGGTATGCAAAAGCACATACATGTATGTGTGTACACACCACACTAACAAGTGTAAAACTGAATGAGTTCCCATACTTTAGGAGTTAGAGGATTAATTTCATAAGTGGTTTGGATAGTTTAGTACCTACCCAGAATATAGCAGGTATGTGGTAGGCAAAGGTTTATATTTTTAAATACTTCAATAAGATTGGTAGTTCAATAATGATGTTTCAGAGAAGAAGAATGAAATTCAGAAAAGATGCTATCTACCTGTCTTTAAGTATCATGACACATAAACCATGGAATCATGACCTAAATTTCAGTATCAAGTTGAAACTTACAGTTAAGAATACAGGTTCTGCTGTTATGCTCAGGAAGTGGTCTCCTGTGCCAATGTGTTCAAGGGTACTTCCCACTTCCTCTTCTAAGAGGTTCAGTATGGCTGGATTTATGTTGAAATCTTTGATCCATTTGGACTTAAGTTTTGCACATGATGACATATATAGATCTATTTGCAGTCTTTACATGTCAGCAGCCAGTTATGCCAGCACCGTTTGTTAAAGATGCTTTCTTTTTTCCGTTGTATAATTTTAGCTTCTTTGTCAAAAATCAGGTGTTCATGGGTGTGTGGATTAATATCAGGGTTTTGAATGTGATTACATTGTTCTATCTGTCTTTTTTGTGCTAATACCCAGCTGTTTTCATTACTCTTCAACCTAGATACCTGGGGGAGGGCCTAAGTCCTATCCCAAATGATATGACAGACTCTGACGATCTCCCAAGGGAGGGCTCACCCTTCCTGAGGAGTGGATGAGGGGTGGGATGGGAGGGAAAGGGAACTGGGATTAGTTTGTAAAATAAGATTGTTTTAATGTAAACAAAATTAATTAAAATGTATTTAAGGAAACACAGGTTCTTATTAACTGAACTCCTCCAACATATATAGTTTTAGGAGAGTCAATAGAGAAGCCATTCATTCACTCATCCATCCATCCATTCATTTAATAGATACATTTTGAGGGTCCATTAAGATGACTCGAGTATTTATTTGGAGGTTAAAGAAATTGCATCAAGCAAAACTACCCTTTGCTGGTCTCACATTTAAGTGGCAGTAGATAGAAGGCTACAGTTTTTAAAGATCAGTGTAGAAAAGTAAAAATAAAGAAAAGCAATGCAGTGGGGGTAGTAAAAATAATGTGGGTACTCTGTTACAAGTGACCAGGAAAGACAATTGTGACAAAATGGCATTTATACAAAGATATGCATGGCAGGAACTATGGAGCTGCAGGTTGAGCAGGACAACAACAGCTACACAGGCCCCAGACAAGAACTAATGTGCTTGAGGACTAAGAAGAGAAGGAAGGGCTGAAGGGGAGAGAAATGTACACAGGGAGGCTAAAGAAGGGGCTAAAGGAAGGTGTGGGTGATGGGAGATGTTATCCTGTAAATATGTTTCTCATACTTGTTAATTAATAAAGCACCATTGGGCCAATGAGATAGCAAGATAGGCAGGGCTAGGAGACAAGGAGGAAAGAGGAAGTAGGAGGGAGGAGTCAAGATGTAGAACATGGAGGAAGGAAGACACCTGCGGTGGCTCCCTGATAAGACGACCACGTGGAAATACTTAGATAAGTAGAAATGGGTTAATAATTAAGACAGAGCTAGCCCATAAACAATAATGGTAATTGGCCAACAGGATTGTATCAAATACAGAGTCTTTGAGTGTTATTTGGGGCTCACGTGGTGGTGGGACCATGGCGGCAGGACCTGCTGCAGCCGGCGGGAAGAACCTGCTGTAACACATGGGGGCCTGTCAGGGCCTTACAGGTTGCAGCCAAGGCCTATGGTAACATTCAGACACCAAGGCCTCTGACTTGAACATAAGGCTTCAGATCTTTGCAAACGTAGTTCCTAATATTTTCAACCAGTTTTAGCTCTGATTAACTGTGTACAAAGGCCTTGGTGTGTTTTTGTAATTGCATTGTAGGTATATGTAGGTATGTGGCATATTTTCTGTTAAAGAGCCAAGAAGAATCACTGATTTTTTTTAATGTCACCATATAAAATAAAATTAATGGCCCCTCCATTTGTTTGTGAGGGTCATTATCTTAGAGGGAGGAGAATTCTCATATGTGATGACTAAGCTTACTGATTAAGGATAAACAGCAGGTAAGTTGAAATGTGATTTTTAAATGATGTAAAGCCAGACATGCACGGCTTAGCCTTCTGATTTTAAACTTAAAAATCTGGAGACTTTGAAAAATAAGTCTTATTTTGTTCTTATTTTGTGCCAAGGTATGACCCTTAAGTTTGCATTCACCTGGAATTACCATGCTTTATGAGGCCAGAACAATTTTTCCAATGGGGTGAAAAAGTTTTAAATAATATTCCATTCTGGTAGTATAATGTTAATTAGGAAAATGACAAATAGAAATTAATTTCAATTTTACATGACCTGCTGTGTGTCTCAGCTTCTAGTTCACCTAGAGTGTGTCTTCTGTTTCTCCAGCAGAACAGGTACTCCACTTGGGGATGCCAACTGAATAAAAATTAAATGAACTGCTCGACCACAAGTGCCTGAGGAATTTCAGAGGTAACTTTCATTAACCTTGATCTTATAGTAGAAAGCCCTTGAATGTCAATGGGGGACTAGACTCCATTGAGCTGATATTCTTTAATATTCCATGCTTAATCAAAAATGGCAATAAAACATTTATCATCAGAGATTTACATAGAAGTATCTTAAAACTTTGAATGGGATAAACAAATTGAGTCACTAAAAGGGGTCAAAGATGATTGCTACTAGCACCTTTGAAATTAACGGATTTTTTTTCCTTTTTTAAATTTAAATTTGAAACAAGCTTGTTTTACATGTCAATCCCAGTTCCTTCCCCTTCTCACCCTCCCATATGACCCCCACCAAATACCAGCCCATCCACTTTCTGCTCCCCAGGGAGGGTGAGGCCTTCCATGAGGGATCTTCAAAGACTGTCATATCATTTTGGGCAGGTCCTAGGCTCTCCCCCATGTGTCTAGGCTGAGAGAGTATCCCTCTATGTGGGATGGTCTCCCAAAGTCCATTCTTATACTAGGGATAAATATTGATCCATTACCAGAGGCCCCATAGATTTTCCAGTCCTCCTGACTAACACCCACATTCAGGGGTCTGGGTCAGTCCTATGCTTGGATAGGTAGGATGAACAAATCAACTGTTTTTTAAAAAGGAAATTTACACACTACAATGTTTCCTATACTTCTGCTCACAAATTATCAGCATTAAAGGTACTGCCTTTCTTTTCCAATGCTGAGATTTCTTTTTTTAAGTTTTTGAGAATTTTGTACATTTTTACAATGAAATGTGACCATGAGTCCGTTAGTGCTGTCTACATGTGTGTGCATGGGAAGCATCAGTCACTGGAGCATGGCAAACCTACCAGTTGCCATTATGTTTATAGAAACCATCTGTGTCAATACAGCGTCACCTGCCTCTAACCTCTGTCCATTTCCTAACTCTTGTTCCTCCCTCACCATTATTATGTGTCTGAAAGCAAGGATAGAATTCCACACTTCACATTAAGTTTAAGTTCTCCCTGCACTCATGAGTGTCTTGACACTGTGGCCATGGAGTGCTAGAAAGGTGAGCATTAAATGTGTTAAGAGGAATTTCAGAATGCTCTGCCTGCTCTCTCACCACCCATCCCTTCACTTATGCTTTCCATCAGGAATGAACTATGAGAAAGAATTGGGCAGAAGTGTGCAAAGAAAGGAAAGTCTCAGAACTGTTCAAGGGTAGCCTTACAATTGTCTCCAAAGCAGACAGTTTTAGTATACAAGTAGTGATTTATTTTAAAAGGTCAGCTAGTCAATTTAACTGTCAGTGGGTTTGGCAACTTTGGGAGGTAAGAAGGCAAATGGAAAAAAATTTAGGTGTCAGAATAGACAAAATTATTTATTCAACTATTACTCACAAAACAAACAAACAAAAAACCTACCAAAAACAAACCCAACAACAACACCCCCCCAAAAGAAAGAAAACAATAATTAGACATCAAAGAGTATAGGTTGTTTTAGATCATGATGTTTTATTTCTCAACTATGGCTTTTGTGCTTGTGTGTGTGTGTGTGTGTGTTATGTTTTGATATTGGAAAGATTCTTTTATACAGACAGATCCCAATACACCATGTTTTTCCTCATGCACATCATATATGAGCCTGCCCAGGCAGATTATCTGATGTTTGCCATCAATATTGTGTAGTAACCATGGTAAATATTTGTAGAATAAATTTGGAAAGATCTTGAAGAAAATTTTTGTAGTGTTAGCCCTTCCTCTTGCATTACTTTATAATCCAAGATGAAGAGGAACTGAAGCTAACTGCCTAACCCAGAAGAACCAAAGATTACCATGTAGCTATTTCTTCTTCCAAGCCTGAAAACTGGGAAATCTTGATTGATTTGGAGCAACCAAGTGGTTGCTTAAAGATTAAAGATTAGCCATGTTAAAACTCCAGCGGTATCAACAGTGGTTCTTTAAAACATACACAAACATATTGAGATAGAATGACAGTAAAATTTTGTTCTACCAATAATGGTTCATTCAAATAATACATAATTCAAAGTCACTGCTATTCTTAACTGATTAGATGTTATGTGTTCTGAGCAAAATACAGAACAATTGGGATGAATTTAACTTAAAGTTAGTTAATTAATGTTGATGGATTCTTACTTGTTATTGGTTGATTCAATAAGCATTTTTTGTAATCAATCCTAGCTTCACTTGGGGCCTGACAGAATGCCAGATATCTACTCTAGTGGCCTTGGACAGGTGACAGGCTTCTGTGAAGCATGTTCCTCTCAGACATACAGTTCCTTACTGGACAGGCTGAGGGTTTCATGAGTGCAAAGGGGATGTTGTTACTAGAGCAGAACTGTTTGGAATTGCAGTACCCCTCAGTTGCTGTCCACCTGGGAGACTCTGGGCGAGGTATTGAAATATTCAGTGCTTCTGTTCAGGTTTCTGCAAAATGGAGATGAAAATAACATTACGTGATTCATGGTTTTTTTTTGAAAATTAAATTATCTGTTATAAGATGATTAGGGAGGTGATGGCATATAGTTCCCCATATTAGTACTTCTAACAGATATATGTCCTCAGCAGACACTACTGTTAAAAGAAAGTATGATTCCTGTATATAACTTCAGAAACAGCAGTGGACAGAGTAAAGCCCAGATTCGTCTGCTTTGGCTTTCTCCTGCCGAATTTCTATCTAAATCCATATTCACAGGGAAAGTGATTTTACCAGCAATTCTCCAAACTAGAAAGGAACAGCTCTGTTGTAATCAATAATGAATCTTCAATTAACACTAAATAGCCATTTCAGCAGATCTGCACAGCTAGATATCTTATATGTTCTAAATTTTAAAAATGAAGAAAAAAAAAGAAAAAAAAGGCAGACATGCCCAAATTTTCATATCCTCTTAACCTGGTACTGTCTGTCTGGCCTGTGTCCATGGAGAGCAGAACTCCTTTAGGCTGAGGGACTTTCAATAAAATGTAGCAATGACTGTGAAGGACAAGAGATGTGTTATTTTCTCAAAAATAACAAGAATGACTGTCTTCCTCTCCAGGTGTTTTCTTATGGAGCTTTCTTTACCTTCCACAGCCCAGCTGGTGGCTGAGGCTGCAGAACACAGAGACTAACCTCATTCCCATATGAAGTTCAAGCTCAGCCATATTTAATAATTTAATTTCATAATAAAACCATCCTAAAATTTCTTGTGACAGGTAAATATAATCCTTAGATCAAACCTATTTAATACATCAAAATTCATATATGATATAAATAGACCTATAGGGAAAATTAATTCATGGAAGCATCAACACATCTACTAACAGACAAAAAATATCCTCAGTGAAGAACAATTTGTATCGCAGTATAACTAATTTTTCATGTTTCAAGAAACTACTTCATGTACACTGCCTCAAATTATTTATTATTTCAAAGGAGATTTTTAAAAATAATCATGAGGAAAGGTTGATAGAAGGGATGCTTATAAAATGGAAATATTTTCCCAGAAATCCCCAGTAAGAGAAAAATGTATATTTATAGGGAGATTTTTTTTCCGTTAACATTTAAATTTTAAATTTTGAAATCTATATTTATTAAAAGTCATCATTTGGGCCCTTTCTAATGAAGTCAGTTGGAGGTATCCGACTCTCCTTGCTTGCTTGTGGGAGAATAGAAACAAGGGGAAGAATGCAGGAAACCAACAGAACTAAGGGTTCAACAGCCCTTGTGCTTCTCAGAGCACCAGTGAGTTGCACAGCTCACTCTTCCCTCGGGGAATAAAAGGCAGCCTGGCCCCTGGACTGGACGGAAGAATGCTCCCTATATCTTTGCACATAGGAGAAAGAAGATCCGGGGTGTATCATGTGTGTGTTTATCATTCAGTCATTTCTACAGGCAGCATGTTGTCAAATGTTTTGTATCAACTCATTGTCTTTTTACAGCCATCTCCCATCTTACAAAAAGGCAACTGAATCTTTTTGCAGTTAAATAATTTCCTCAATGTCACATGATGTTAGAACAGGATAGAAAGAAAGACGGTATTTGAATCTTTAAACTACTCTTTTATAAGCACAACGTGAAAGGCACACACGGATGGAGCAGCTGGGGGGAGGGGTCTGACAGAGCCTTCAAATGCTCCCTCTCCTCTACTTGCCCAAACTAAGCATTTTATTGATATACCTCAGAAATGATTAAAACATAAAAATTACACTATGGTTTTTATAACACTCGTGGTTTCTAAGCTACACAAGACGATAAATGGCAATAATAACACATCTAACTCTACTCTCAAGGATGCTTTCTATTGTCCTTTGTCAGGCATTTACTTCAGTACTTTGCTAAGCACTTTTCACGTATTATTTTATGTTAAATTTTGCTGTGTGGAACTCAGATGAAATTGAAGCACATGTTCTATTTTTAAAGTGGAGATGCGAACACTATTTCCTGCTTCTTTCATTCTGCCCTTTATTTCGAGAAGACAGATTTCCTATTGTCCAAAGCCTGGTTCACCCAGGTCTAAAGTGAACCTACAACAAAGAATGTGCACCAGGTGATGGAAATCAGCGAGAAAGGTCCAGAAAGTGAAAACCCACAAAGAACATCTGAGAACTAGCTGAAATCCAATTCACTCCTGTGGTTTTGTTCTTCACCTGCTTGCACTAGGAGGCAAAAAGCTGGATGCAGTGCACCTCTCAGTATTTCTCTCAGCACTCACAAGCTAGCAGGCCAGCATACAGTCACCCTGGGCAAACAGGGACCGTAATTCTGCCATTCCCATTGGTACACCATTAAGGGAAATGAATCTCATTCTGCTCATATTGGGGTAGTAATTTATCAGATGATTTATTTACAGTGCAGTCTGCATGACAAGTAAACAAATATGTTATTTTTGCCCATTGTACTTGGATTTTTTAAACAAGAGAAAGAGACGGAGTGTCTTTCTAAGATATGGGAGTAGCTCTGACAACAGCTTTGAAAAATAAAGGGACTCCATTACAAGGAGTTTAGCAAGAACTGATTTACATACTAGAGTAGATCCTTCATGAATGCTGTCAGCGTAGAGTGGAAAAGGGGAGGGAAAAAGGCTCCAATTGCATTCTAGCACTGTGCATGTTGATGAATCCCCAAGCACATGTTAATTAATGCCCTATTGTGTTTGGCAGACTACCAGGGTCTGTGATTGTACACAGGCTGCTCCTTTAAATGGAGAGTGGCTTGCTCTATATTGAAAAGGGAAAAAAAATTGCATTTGTGTAAGCCACAGCTATTCCTTAGGAATAAGTGTTTTGCTTTTAGTGCAGTTAGGAGAAAGGAGCTGCCACCTATCACAATATTTTATCATTACACTTTAAAAAATACTCAACTCCAGGAAAGTAAGAAAGCACAGAAATGCCATTGTTTGTAAGGACAAAATATAATTGCTTCCAATGTCTTATATGAATCATGGTCTAGATTTCACTCAAAAATGCTGATAACTAATACTGCTGTCTGCCATCTTCTGTGGATGAAGCAGAGGTTAAAACAGCTGATATTTAAAGGAAAACGTCAAAATAAACACATGGAATGAGTGGGGTGGGAAATGCCACCCGACTGCAGAAGTAAATGGATTGTGGAGTGGAGGGCAGAGATTCATACAAGTCCCCGGGAATTACAGCCCATAGAAAACTAATGTTATACTGGAGTCTTAATTTTGATCGAAAGGGAAAAAAGACTTATTTTCTCAGCTCTCACTTCTTATTTGTTTTCATGCACCTTTCACCACTCATATTGGAAAGAGCTGATACATATTGATGTCTTAAAGCATAAGAGGCCTGAAAAAAGAAATTATTTCATATTATTGATTCTTATTAATAAAATTGACATATCTGAGAAGCTGCTGCTGCAGTCTCATCTAAAATCACATTGCAGCCAAACTATTAGTTGTCTGCATTGCTTTTAATAATAATAAAATTTGACTTCAGCTTATTAAGCCCCCACCTAGTTCCTATTCTGCACTGCTTTTGCCAAAATAGGCTGATGCCCTTTTCCACAGATGCTCTTGCTTTAATGATTTCAGTCTCCCGGGCTTCCTCCTAAGGAGAATTTCCTCCCAACTTCCTTAGCACATGCCAGCTTCATTTAAACCAGTGATCCTTGGGGTACAAGGACTGCCTACACCAGAACCCCGGGGGCAGCTCTTCCTCACAAGTGAAAAGCTTAGGTTTAGTGCCTACCTAGCTTACTTAACTTGGAATTCATCCAGTCTAGGCTGGTTTGGAGGCAAGCGTGCCTCTAATCTTAAATGGGTTTCCTTTTCTTTTCTAATCAGCTAGTCTTTGTGCCTCTAGTCTTTGAAATAAAACTTCAGCTCTAGGAGCATTTGCTGTCTTTGGGAGAGCTTCCAGCTACTATTACTGTGTTATACATTCTTTAAGAGGAGAACAAACGGATGAAGTCCCACCTGTGGGTTTCCCTGCCATGGCTGTCAGAACGGCTACACAATGGTGACATTCTCGGGGCTAAGTAAGGGAGGTCCTGCCGGTCTATTTTAGAGCTCAGAGCTCTGATGGGTGCTTACCGTTACATTATCGCACAACACGGTTACAATAGATGAAGTCTCTTTCAAGAGAAGCCAGAGCCTGTACCCTGCCAGTACTTTGTTTAATGAGCCCAAGACAAAAATAACCACATCGAATGGGCAGGGAGGCTAAGAGTTGGACACAAAACAGTCTTGACAACGAGCAGCTCTAAAATACAACTTAAGTCACACTGCAAACTGAGCTTCAAATTCTCGTTTTGATTCAAATGAACTTGCCTTGCACAAAGGTTTTACTTTTTTGATGGAAGCCCAAATTTCTTCAAAAGAGACAGAGCATTTTGCATCATGCTTTTCCATGACCGTATCAACCTTCATGTAGGTTCATGGGGAATCCTCCCCAAACACTAGAGGGGTAGGTGAGGGCAGCGAGTGAAGAATACTGTGCCAAGGCCGGCCTGGGGTGGTGCACACCTTTAATCCCAGCACTTGGGAGGCAGAGGCAGGCGGATCTCTGTGAGTTTGAAACCAGCCTGGTCTAAAAGTGAGTTCCAGGACAGCCAAGGCGGTTACACAGAGAAGCTCTGTCTCGAAAAACCAAGAAAACAGACAACAAATAAAACCAAACCAGACAGCAAAAAAGAGTACTGTACCTGTAAAGTTCTTCCTGGCCCTTTGAGAAGCAAGGACACAACAGGTCAAACATATAGGCCCTTTTTCTTTAAATGTATAACTCTTGACACTTTAACTTGCTTCTGCTAGCTTTCCTTGTCAGACTTTATTCGTTAGCACTGATTCTTTCACTCAACTTAAATTTATTATTTTCAGATGCCACAGTTCTTCCCTTTCTCAGCTCCTTTCCTGAACTGAGTAGCTGCCGTTACTGTAGATTCGCTTTTATTGTCATCCAGCTTGTAGCTATTATTTAAGTAAAGAACTATGAATGGACAGTATAACTCAACCCAAATTTTACCTCATTGTTTAGGGACTTCCTCTTCTCCTGGTCTTGACATAGACTGCTTTTCGGTACTTATATCTCCCATAATAGCTATATATGTGCATTTCTCTAAGGAGGCATATGTTTCTTGATGTTAGTGAACAGTTTTCATTGATTTTTTCTATTGTCCACAATGCTTTGAATTAATATATAAATAATAATAATAGTAACACTGGTTAATATTTAGTGAAACATGTGTTTCAGACTCTGTGCTGCAAGGTTTTCACAGTGTTTATCTTAATCCTTTCAGGAATCCTGTGAAGTGGTCATTATTATTCATATGTAATCCATGAAGATGCCAAATCTTAGAAGAGTCAGAAATTTGCCTAAATTTGCATAGCTCACATTTGTGATAACAAGATTCTGAATGAGAGCTGTCTAACTTCTGAACTTCTTAATCACTGTGTGGAGCTTTGAGTGATTTGGCTGAATGACTAAATTAGAGTAAATTGCTAAAATATTAAGCCATATTCAATAACTGAAATAAAAGTATTACATGCCCAATGTTTTTAACTATCAATAGAAAAGACCTTCTCCTCTGCTTATCCAATATTGGGGATTTCCTCACACTCAGCCTTCACCTATAAACAATAAAAGATGAAAAGAAAAAATTAGGTTTCATCACCCAGGTTGGACAGAGAATCAAAAACATAATACAAGAAATATATGGCACCTTGTACTGAGTAAACATTCACAATTATTCAATAAAGAGATTGAATTGATAAACCATCCAATTGAAAACCACCCTTTATTGTAGCTACTTTAGAATAATATTCAGTAACTCTTACAAAATATTTGGAATATGTTTCCTCACAGCATATAAGCCATAGTAAATATGCAAATTTACATGGAAAGCAGTCATGAAAATTCCCACAATAGCCAAGTGTATCATCTGTTTATGATGGAGATGGCTGATTCTTCTCCATTGTAATTCTGAGGCTGAATGAAATGTACCTTGTGAGTATAGGTAATTTGACATATATTTACTTATACTGTGAGTATCTCCCTATTTATTCTTTTGAAGATGTCTTCTACTAGGAAAATGGTCTTAGGACTACTCTTTATCTCAGGTCTCTAGTCCTTATTATGAGACCACCAACATATAGAATTACATATTATAGAGGATAATGAAGAGTTACAAAGTTTATGATAGTTCTTGCCTTATCTCCAGAGAAATCTTTGTTATAGAACACCAGATTTAAGATAATATTCAATGGAAAGAGTTTTGTCTTATAATTTTGAAGGGCTAAGAGCCTCACACCAACTCTGGCATTGTACTCCCTATCATAGCATGGAAGAGCATCAGAAGAAAGCTGACTGCAGAAGCTGGCTTTGCTCTGTGCCAACCTGCTCTTTCAAGAATTAATTCACCCCTTGATATTATCATTTGTTGTAATTTAAGAAAATTGGTGCTAAAGAGAAAGATACCATGACATGTTTCAAGCAGAGGGGTTTTTCACTAGGGAAAATGATCATAAAAAGGGATAGAGGTAGCGAACAGCCTCTGGAGACAGGAGCTGCAGGAGAGAGGATGGAGGAAAGAGGGGGAGAGAGAATAAAAAGGGGGGAGAGAGAGGTAGTAGGAGAGAGCAGAACAGAGAGAGGGAGAGAAAGAAAGAGAGAGAGAAGAATGGGAGGTGAGTAGGGCCCTTTAAAAAGGGAACATAATGAATATGTACAGGTAATGCTCTTAGTGACTGCAGCTGAAGGTGCATCTTGTCAGAACCCCAAGAACATGCCAATACAGATGCATGAATACTAACACCATTAATGCCAATGTCCAACTAACTTCCACTAAGGCCTACATCTTAAAGGTTCAACTGCCTTTCAACTGCAGGAACCAACCTTCTGTCACAGGAACCTTCGAGGAACATACTCAAACTATATCCAAATCATGAAAAGGTATTTTCAAAGGAGGGAAATTGGTATGCTTCCTCCATGTTCTATAATTCATAGTGTTAAAAAGGGAAGTGTAGATTCTAGTGACATGTAGAAGTCTAAACGTGACCTACATATACATGAACTTGTCAAGACACTACTTATAACTTTGAACTGTGATGGTATTTAGGGATCAGAGGAAGCCTAGACATTCAATCTCCAGATCTTTAGCCTTTTGTCTAACAGTCTTATCATCTTCTTACACTGACTGAAGCTTGACTCTTCCTGATAGGGAGGATTTCTGCCAGACAGTCACTGGGCTTCTTTGCTATTTGTTTCTTTCTTCCTGTATAATCTTCACATTTTGGGACTGAGAAATGTAGCTGTCCTGATCTTTCTTTGTCCCTACAGACGATTCTGTTATTTGAAACAATCTCCTTGTTACTGAATTCACCAGCCAGTTTTTTTCTTTTTATTATTCTTCCCTCAAACCTGACCACATCCTGACAACATCCTCCACTCCTCTCAGTCCTCCCTGTTCTCTCCCTCCCACATTTACTCCTTCTTCATTTCTCTTCAGAATGGAACAGGCCTCCCAGTGGTTTCAATCCAAAACAGAATAACAAAATGCAATGATATTAGGCCCAAGCCCTCATATAAAGGCTGGACAAAGCAACCCAGTAGGAGGCAAAAGGTCCCAAGAGCAGGCAAAAGAGTCATAGATGTACCCTCACTTCCCCTTTTAGGAGTCCCACAAGAATAAGCTAAACAACTACAACTATTTGCAGAGGACCTAGGGCGGACTCATGCTGGCTCTGTAACTGAAACTCCATTCTCTGTGAGCCTCTATGAGCCCTGCTTAATTGATTCTGTGGGCTGTGTTCTCCTGGTGTTCTTGATGCCTCTGGATCCTACAATCCTTCCTTGTTTTCTCCCTCCAGCTTCTCTGAGTTCCACCTAATGTTTGGCTCTGGAAGCCTCACTGGTGATGATTGGGCTTCACTAGCCATCTTTGATTCTTATCGTATTATTCATATTTAACGCAATATGTTTAGCCTTGTTCTTCAACTGACTTCAAGAACACAGCCATCTCTGATTTTTTTTATGTCAGCATTTTCTTTCTTCATATTCCTCAACAACTCCAGCAAACTAAGTATCAGTACTATCCACAGACCAGTTTCTTCTTTTATTTAAGTCCACGAGATTTATCTTTTCTAGCCTCATGGGTTTAAATGCAATCTATCTGTTGATCTTCCAAGTTTAAATTCCTAGATACATAATTAATTGCCTTCTCAACATTTCCATGCCCCAAATGCCCACACTTCCTCAATGAATCAAGCCCTAAAACCATTGAGCCATCTTGGTTTCTCTTTTGTTCCTTACGCTCCCCATTTAACAACCTAGAAAATCATGTCTACTGTATTATCTGATATAGAAAATAATTAATTACAGATATTCTGTTATCATGGACCAAGTTACAGTTATCAGCAGATTACTATAAGCCTGTTCTGCTTGGTTCCATTTTGTGTATTCATTACCATTTAACTATATTTTTAGAACAACATTTTAAAAACTTTTAAAATAACAGTCAAAGTAACTTCTCTGCCTAACCCCATCATATGTTTCTACCTTAGTAACATTCCTTAGTCCTGCAGCATTTTCCTTGGCATATCTTTGTTGCCTTTCAATCATCATTTAAGAATCTCCCCTCCCAAAGAGACCAGCCCTAATATGGCATCCCTGGTTAAATTTTCAATGTTTTTTTACAAGTTCCAGCAATTGTATATAGTCCTATATTTTTCACTACCTCTACCCTTTTTAGCAGATGGTGGAGGTATTTACATTTACATTATTTTTGTATATTGCCTGCTGTTGTTGCTCCTGCTGACACAAGTTTCATAAGAACATAGCATGTCCATTTGTTTAATTTAAACACTGCTTTGGACTGAATTTTTATTGTTTTATATGTATGTGTGTGTCCCTGAGTTTCAGTGTTTGTGTGACATGGGTACAGGAACCAATAGAGGTTAGGAGATGTCAGATCTTCTAGAAGTGGAGTTTTAGTAGGCAGCTGGGAGGGTTCTGGGAAGTGAATCCGGATCCTTTGTAAGATTGTAAGTGTGCTTAACCACAAAGCCATCTCTTCAGCCTCAAATTCTTTCTTTTTTTCTCTCTGATTTATTCAAGAAGCCCCAAAACTTTTTGTTACATTGTGTGCTTATAATAATAAGTATTCAATAAGTGTTTGATCTGTATCGTGTTTATAGGATGCATCATATATTAGGCAATTTATGCCCTTTAATCTATCCTCTGCTTTCAGCTAGATAATAATTATTTTGTCATTTTAATTAGGAGAATGAGGCCTAATAATTTTTTGATAACTCTTGAATTAATGTATTACTATTGTTATTACTATTGTTATTATTATATTTTTTGGATTCTTTGTGAATTTCATATCATCTACACATCCCTCCTTATCTGCCTTCTGCCCTAATGGCCTCCCCGACAAAAGTAAAGCAAAGCCAAAAAAATGCAAATTAAAGGAAAACAAACAAGAAGCATCTTGCAGTGGAAGTGGTGGTATGTCACAGTGTGTTACTCAGTCTACTCTTGCACAGCTTTGCTTACAAATGTTCATTGCAATGAGTTGTTGGTCTACTTCAAGGCCTCTGGCTTCTGATACACTATCAACACTGGAGCCATAGCAGGATTCCTTTCAGACATCCTTTTGTTGCTCCCTATCACAGAGATTCTGCAGCTTTGGTTCTTCAGGGCCCGAACCGTCATTCACCCCAGCAGTTCATAGATATGGAAGATGTTGGAGTGAGCCAACTCAAAGCCCTGGATCTGGGCCTGGGTAATAGCTGAGCTGGTAAGGCTGCCCACTCTACTGTACCTGTGCCATCAAGGCTAGCTCTCCGCTCTGTCTAGGTGAGGGGTGGGGCCAGTTCATCCACTCTCATACCTTCAGAGACAGCTCTCCTACACTGCCCAGGTGAAAGGGGAGATCAGCTCTCCTGAGCTCATATCTGCAGAGCTGGCTCACACCTGTGTTACCAGGGCCAGCTAGTATGTTGCCTTTGCAAGGTGTTGGGATACTATCCTGAGTACTGCAGCCAACTAGTGGCAGGGCTATTATTACTATTATTATTATTATTTTATTTCATCTTGGTTACCTGATCAGTGTTCCCAAAGAGTTTGCTTAAACTTAGCCTAAACATTTACTGGGCTGACACTGTTGTCTGTTGAGGATTGTGCACAGGCACCAAACATAGGTCGGAGTCCGGAAGATTAGTTACTACACAGAAAGGATATGCCTGGGTATTGACTTATAAAAGGCAAAACTAGTTTTTTCCTTTACCAGCAAAGTTCCATGGATCCTTATGCCCACCAGTGTTTCCTGCCTCACAGCTACTTGCATCTTGCAATTGGTCCTTTGATCTCATCATAGCTCTGAGATGACACCGTGAAAGGTGAGTAATACAATTTTAAGTTCAGAGTTTGTTAATTTGCCAGCATTTACTTCCTTGACTGAGATAACAAAGGTCTATTCCGATCATGAAATTTAATACTGTGATGATCAGGGGTTGCAATTAAATGTGTTAAGCATATTTTAGGTCCAGCTCTGTGACTGGTGTCTAAAGACAACTTTACCGTTTGTTGCCAAGCATATCTCGGAAAACCTCTCTCATTAAAAAGTTCTAGCCTACCTTCTTTAGGATGTAGCCAGACCCTCCTTTGACTTTCTCCAGAAAAGCATTAGTGCTCTACAGAGCTTGCTTATCCACTACCAAGAAGAATTGAGCAGATTGTGTAGCCTTCACATTTTTTGTTGTGTTTTGTTTTTCAAGAAAGGGTTCCCCTGTGTTTCCATGGCTGACCTGGAACTCACTCTGTTGACCAGGCTGCCCTCAAACTCAGAGATCTGTCTGCCTGGCCTCTTGAGTCCTGGGATTGATGGTGTGCACCGGCATACCTTGTTTAGTTTTCATATCCTTAAGAAACATTATTCATGTTTCCAGCTAGCTGTTGATTTCTCAAATTCTTGTCAGTCACTGACTTAAATATTCTTTGTTTAAAATTATTTATTTCTGGCCACAGATAATGGTTGAATTGATCCTAGTAATCAAAGAGATTATTAAGATTATTAAAGACCATTGTGACTGTTGGTAGTTAGTGGAAGGGGTATGCAAAGGCTTGTATCCATCCATACAGGGGGGATCAGATCAGGGGTTGTCTCGCTACTCTACAGGCCACAATTCTTTCCAGTCTTAGTGGAATCTCAACACCTAGAGGGAACTATGCTCAAGGGTGTTTTGCAGATCAAGATATTACAACTCAGAGAGTTCAGGTAACTCTCCTAAGGTACCCCAGCTAGAGAAAGACTAGCTGGGATCTGAAGACACATTTCCAGATGGCCATAAAACTTTTGTCACAGACGTACTTAGCTCATTTCTTTACAATCAGCTAAAATGTAGCCACAAAAAACTCAGCAAAAGAAAACAGAAGCACAAATAGAAGGGGGCTTGCAGATGAGACCACTTCATTGATGAAAAACAGGACTGTGAATATCCTGAGCCAATAAGATGATGCAATGGGGGTCAGGCAGATGGGGAGTTCACACTTATGAGAATAACTTAGTTGGTGGAAGCTAAAATGAATGGGTTTGCTGGGCGAGATCATGTAGGCAGGGGTACATTTTGACAACCCACTTTGAAATCTCCTTGTGCAGAATGATGACTAAATTTATCTTCCATATTTGTTTCAGTTATATCTTTTGTGATAAAATATAGCATGAAACAAAACCAAACAAGACAAGAAACAAACCAAAGGTATGTTCTTTGGAAGGTGGTATCTTTCTCCCAGGAGACTTCATTGTTGAGATTTTTCATTATAAAGACCAAAGATCAAGACATGACCACCAGTGTTCCAAATTATTTTTCCTTTGTTAAAAAAGTGATGGGCTGGGGTTTGGTGGGGGTGATATAGGAGAATGGGAGGATGCAGGAACTGGGATTGACATGTAAAACAACCTTGTTTCAAATTTAAATAAAAAAAAGGGGGTGACATAGCTCTCCCCAGAGAGACTCTTGACATCTGAATGTATTTATGTCACTGTCTGTTCAGTCCTAGTCCATCCTCACTTCTCAAATACTTTCCCATGTATTTTGTTTCCATGGCCATTTTCCAATAGAAGCAGAAATACATCTCCAAATCACTTGTGTTAATGACATATTTATTGGATCAGAATTCTATACTTTATGATTAATTTGACTTTTTTATTTTTTTTCATTAGTGAGGGGCTTTAGATAGAGAATGTTCTGTTCTGTAAGTCAGAATCCTATGTCTCTCAGTTTCTTAGCTTCTGACCCCATAAAATTATGATTCTTGCTGAGACCCTGGAAGCATTTTGATTTGCAATTCTTATTTAAGATAAAATCACAGTCTAAGATAAAATCTTAAAGATAAAAAAAAATCTCTGGCAGTAGGACAGGGATGTATCCCTAGTGTATGAACAAACTTCTGGAGCCCATTCCCCATGGAGGGATGCTCCCTTATCCTAGAGACACAGGGAGAGGGGGGGCTTACGCCCTATCCCAAATGTCTTGATAGATTTTGATGATCCCTAAGGAAATGGATGGGAGATGGGATGGAGGGGGTTGGTGTGGGGCATGGGAGAATGAGAGGGAGAGGGGACTGGGATTGATATGTAAAATAAGAAAAATATTAATTAATAAAAAATTTTAAGAAGATAAAATCAACACTAATAAATTTTAATTATAGTTCAAGATGCCTTTAGGAATATGTACATACATTTACTACATAATATACCTTACTTTAAATCTTACATCTTTATTCTAAAGTCATGTGCCAATACTCTTTCTTATTCATGTACACTTGAAAAGTTCATTGATAACAGTATTTTTTTCTCTAAAATTTTTATGAATTTCATTGCATCCTTTCTCAAGAGAAATTTATCTTAGCAAATAGGCTTGATTATTAATCTATCATTGACAGTTTGGTGTTTTCAAAAGTAAAATTAATTGTAACCTTTTCAATACTGAATAAACCATATCATTTTTGTGCATGTAAAATTCAGCTATAACAGAATATGTGTTACTGAGTAACAAGAACTCATTAAAGGGATTTGGTTGTTGAAACTGAAACTCAAGTGATATTAGCATATGCAGTTATCTCTCCTATCAGGCTCTCCTGTGATGGAAAGGATCCAATGGCCACATGAACATCAGACCCTAGTGGATACTTAGGAAAGGAAAATGGTTTGAACTTGAAAATATAAATTGTGATTTCTTAAAAAAAAAAAAAAAAAAAAAACAGTGCTGAAACAAAAAAATCAGTTAGGTTTATTTATTGCAGACACATTTTGAATAGGAAAAGAGCACATAGTAATCTTAACCCAAGTGAAATCTCTGTGTGTAAATAACTATTACTCCTTTGAGGTCTTTTAAAATTAATTTTTCACTGTTTTCCTTCCTTGGTCAAATTACTAAGAAGTAGATTTCAGTATTAACACAAAAGTCATATTTTATCATTTTAATCGTTTTTGTGTTATAAAATTGAAGGGTTTAGTTCTCCATGTAGATCAATTTGTTTGTCTTTGAAAAGAATCTAAATTAATTCTAAGTACAACTAATACAGACACCAGAAGAAAAGTTTGACTAGTAACTAACAAAGTCAGAAATAAACAAGAACTGTTGTAATAAGCTTCTGAAAACTATCTGACTTATTAAAACCTTTTTAGGAAAGTATGTTTGTATTAGGTGTCAAAAACCTAGCAACATATTCTTGAACATATCAAAATGGAGAATTTGTGATTACTGGCAGGACAGAGTGTGGGTAGGGACCAATAGAGTACCCAAGTCTCCCAAGACCCAAATCTGTGTTAACATTTTCACTGCCATCTACATTTACAGTTCTCAATACAACTCAAACAGCTACCATTTCTTTGGCTGTTACATTGGTAGCATAGGAAGTCTTACTTAGTTTAGCATTTTAGAAATTCTTCAACATAGAGATTATTGTCTCTATTTTACTGATAAGTCAACTATAAATTTTTGACTGGAAAGAGTCACTTACCCAACATTATTCTACAAAACCAACAATTTAATACAAAGTCTTTCTTCTTGGGGATGAACTAGTTATTTAACTGGGGAAATAAGCAAGTCCATAGAGTTGTATACAAAATGAAAAGGTACTGGATTGGCTTTAATAGTTTAATAGTTTCACTATTATGTAGATAAAGTCAAATATTTATGTAAAATTTGGAGCCTGTGCGAGTCATAGGAGCTTTCTTCAAGAAGAAACTTAAGAATAACGAATTCATCCCTCTCAGTTATAAAGAAGAAAACTAAAAGCAGAGGCCAAGCACTGTACACAGAGGGGTAGTTGCAATAGTGGAATAGAGCCAAGAGTCTGTCCTTAACTCTGGTGTTTCTACTATTTCACATGCATTTTGGAGGGCAAATGCAGAGAAGTGAAATTGTACCAAGAACCAGAATCTCCTGTAAATGATCTGAGTATTAAGGCTTAAGTTAAGGACAACAGATTGTAGTACTGTTTGATTGTGGCTGACTTTCAAAGGGATACTAACATTTCCAGCTTCCTTATGAGACATAGAAATGACAAATCACTAAAATATGGCATCTTTGTTTGGCTGAAAAATCTGGGACATTTTATAGTTGGTTATGTCCTGCAAGTGAAATGTACACTTTATTAGGCAAATGAGGAGGAAAACAATTGTGGGTAAAAGTACTCGTTAGCAGTTAAATTTTTTCTTCTCTGGGAATCTTTTCACTGAATTATTTTAGGAGAAACTGTTTAAGCAAACAGAAAGACGACTGCAGTGTATTTAGCCATTTTCACATACCAAGTTTAACTTATTTTCCTGGAGAGAATGAGTGGCTATAAATACCTTTACCACTTGATCCTGTAACCTTAAATGAGGGCAAAACTCCCCTTGGCACTAACAAGAATTTTGCCTATGAATAGTTACAGAATTGAGTCCTGGACGATTAAGAAGCAATTTGATTCTTTCCCAAGAGATAGACAATCCTGCACAATTTTCAGATGGAATACACACACGAGCATCTTGTCCATATTCCTAATAATAACAAGAATGAACGAGGAGAAAAGCCTGGAATTCTTGCAGGCTTTAGCAGGCTTGCTTCAAAAGCCTGTCAGCTAAACAAATAAAGTGAAGCGCTGAGAGGGAGAGCCAGAAAATTAACTGCTATGGGCTACAGCTAATGAGTGGTCTGTTGCAAAGGAAGTTACACTCACGGAGCTGTATACATAGAATGAAAAAAATTAACACTATCAAAAAAGAAAAAAAAAGAGTTAGCCCCCACAAATTAGAACCTTATTTAATCCTGAAGTTTATTGCTTTCTGGTGGGATCTACCTCCAACCAGCTACTGAAGCTTTCCCCCACCTCGACACGCGAGCCCCCAAAACAAGATGAGTAAGATCAATCAAATGATGGAAACTTTGAAGCTTGGTTAGGCTGCTGGGTAAAAGCATGCAAAATATGTCTGAGACTTCATTAAAAAGTGCCTACACGACACCTTGGGTAAAATCCACAGTAGCTTGGCATTGCCGCCTCATTAGTAGCAAAATGAAGTGGTCATTCCCTGAAGAGTGCCCCTGCTATACTCTGTCCATTCCCAGAAGCGGCTTTCTCACACTCAGTGATTTACAGCCTAAGCAGTTATAGAAACTCCCAGTTCCACTTATGCAAGGGTCTACTTCCTTTAGGCAGTGTGGCTCAAACCAGGGCAATATGTCAATCCAAGACTGGCTTCCAGTCGACAGCCCTAATTACAGGTTCTATAAGAATAACTTCTTCTTGTTCTTTTTTAAAAACTTGAAATTATCAGCAACTTATCTGAAAAAAAGAAAGAAAAACAAACAAAAAAACCCCTGCTCTTCCAAACAAATGTCCCTTTAGCTGTGTTTAGAGGTGAGGACAGCCCACAGAACAAAGTGTTCTTGTCAGAAATTTCTTTTCCCTGCACCAGCCACCATAGTGAGTTAAAACTAGTAAGCCTAGTAAGCGCTCAGGACTGGGCAAGATTGGCCTGTGCCCTCTTGATATTTGCTTTAACCAGAAATGTAGAGTTTGATGCTAACCCCAAAACTTCTGCATGAGAATATGCATTTTAACAATTTTTTTTAATTTCATGGGCGAAAGCCCAGGGAAATCTGAGGTCTGCTCTTGGTGAATGTTCATGATGGAGGACAGCAGCAAATCAGTGATAAAAAGTTGCATAAGCTACATCCTATTTGAACATTTACTCTCAAGCTCTCTCTTTGTCACTATGGTCCCTAAGAGGGAATGATTAAGCTTCAAAATTACTCTAAGCAAAGAGTGTAGACACTGAGAACCTGTGCTAAAGAAAGTAGTGCCATCAGTTACCTTAGTTACAGTCCTGACAGCTCTATCATGAAATGGATATTCACTAAATACTTGATGTTGAACATAGACAAAGAGCTTATTGTTGTTGTTTGTTGTCCAAAAGTAAGCCTTTAGAAAGTACAATTTATCCTGAAAAAAGTCAGAGTGGGCCTAGACCAAAATGGCTTGGTTTATACTATTAATTTCCAGTGAAATTGTCTCACAATGAAGTACTGAACTCTCAGGGACAAATTCAAAACCAGGACAGTGTTAGTACAGGGGATTATCAGATTATATGCTGCTGAAGTATGTGCAGTCATCTACTGTAGATATTATTAATAGTTCTATATTTATAATAATTTCTTCTTGTATATGTGTCAGTTGTGATTTTATTAAAAAGTACAGTAAAATTATCAGCCTAGGCTAAATACCTAAGAAAACAGTCATTACTAAAAACCATGCACAGATCATCCAGATGGGCCAACTACTTTCTTGGTTGTCATTCCGAAATTGATATTCCAAAACAGACCAAGTCTTGGCTTATATTTTTTTTTTTTGTCTTCAGTTGCCATTTGTAGCAGTCCTATGGTCTGTGACTTATTTTTGTTTTAAAACCAGAGTTTTCCAAATGGAAGGAATACAGTTTCTAAGAAACAATAAAGGTCTTGTGGTTAATTAAATGTGTAAAATCAATCACTATACAAAATTATGTAATTTCTTGCTTGTCTCCCTAGAACTGTCAGTGTGTTAAAATGTGTTAACACCTAATACTAGAAATGTAAGACAATATTTTGTCCTAAAAGAAAAAGACATATCAAGTTGCATTCTCTGCATTTAGTACCTTGGGACACACTGTTGAGACCCCTTAATCTAACCCAAATTTCAGTGCTGCTTAGATTCTCATTCTTCTAAGGCCACATCACATGCATCAGAGTAAAAACAGTAAAGTAAGATATTTTCTTTCACAAATGTACGTCCTGCTGAATTCTTTGTTGTTTTGTCTGTTAATCTTCCCTGGTAGCTGGGCTACTGTACCTGGCTATGTGAATCACATGTTGTAATGTCTCATGTGATATTTAGGGCTTGGCTGGAGATGGTGGGTAATAACATCATGTAGGCTGACCTAAACTAAAATTAAGTTCTTACCTTTTATTGATATTGAATTGTTCTGTTACCTCAGAATCTGATGACATAATCAGTTTATGTTCACTAGAGCTTTCCCTGGTAGCATTCAATATCAAATGTACCTTTATTTCTATGAATAATTAACATAAATATTTCATGCATATAATTGTCATGGTGACACTGAGATTTGAATGTTTCAAAAATTTAAAAACAAAATCAATCAGTGTTTTTTATGCCAGATACTGTTTTTTTTTTTTCCAAATCCCAGAAGCCAGTATGCAAAAAGAGTCCAGATGTAAATTGGCCATCACTTTGGTCCTATCTTACTTACACCGTCACCAATGAGGTTCTTAATGAGACTCAGCAATTGTCTGCTTTTTGACCCTACAAGAAGTGGTGAAACTATTAATGTATAAAGCATCCAAATCCCTTAGAGGAGTGACACCAACTGTTTTGACTGTCTCTTCCTAGCATCCCTCCCCTAAAAGCACATCTTCCGTTATTTTTTACTAAAGAATATTGGTTACATGTTCTTGATTAATGTGCAAATATTTGTTGCCTACTTGAATTTAGGGGTTTTGCATAGACATGAAAAATTAAGAAAAGAAGAAAAATATCTTTTTTAAGTTTGGAGATTCCACTTAACATTCCATGTGTGCAGCATGGGGTGGTAAAAGGGGAGAGGCGATGATAGACACATCCCCACTATGGCTTTTAGACTATTAAGAATTTCTTTCATGGAGTTTGGTACTTGTGCCTAAAATGGCAGTTACTCAGCATGCTGAAGCAGGAGGACTACTGGAGTCTGAGTGTTTGAAGAAATCCCTACTAATACAGCTAAGTTGCTCAAATACCAGCAACACCCTCCTGGCCCCAAACAACAAGAAAAACCTCTTAGTACCGTTGCTTCTAATTGCTTTGTGATAAGACCACACAGACACAAGCAAAAGATCTTCAGGGTGATAATCGACTGACCTGTCTGTCACATTCCTAGAGAAAAACAAATGCGACATTCAGTAGACTGTATTTTATTTGTTATCTTGGAATCGACCACCATACAGTTATAGATTAATAGAACAAAACTGATTTATTAGGGAAACCTGGAGTATCTCAGAACCTTAAATGGACAGAGAAATGAGCAGGAAAAGCAAGTCACTGTCCATTTAGAGGACAGTACCTTAAGTTGTTACGAACACGTACCTCAGGTGATTTGGCCAAGAACCCATCTAAGGGCAGGAAACAGGATAAAATGATGTACCAATATTCTTTATCATGTTCATTTAATTATATTAGATTATCTGAGTACATTTTTAAAAACTCTGTGAGTTGCAAAAAAAAAAAAAAAATCACCTTTTCTTACAGGGTTTGTGTCCCTAAAGATACATTTGGTTCTTAGGCAGAAAGGTCGAAAAGAGTAGGAAACAGATTTCAAAGTCAAAGCCTGAACACACCTATCAAGGTTTCAGCTCCCATCCTGTCCTCTGCTGGACACCATTAGGAGAACCGTCAAAACTGAATTCAACTGCCATGTATTATGCATGACTGCACTATTGCCGCACTGCACCCTTCCTGCCATTCAGTTCACCTGAGATGAAATCAGGCAAAGGAGGTAAATGAAGTCTACCTTCAGAATGCCAGACTGCTGACTCTTATGAAAATTGATTTACTAGTTTATCTAATGTTTTAAAAACTCATTTTATTAAGTTGTAAATCATATCATTCAGCACCACTACATCAGAAAGTAAAATTAATGATCGCGATAAGGACATTAGAAAAAGCCACAGCATGGTTACATGACAACATGAAAAAATTGATGAATAGCAGCTTGGGAGCAGTGACACAGGGTTCAAATTTAATTCGAATGGTGAAGGGCATCATCTTCTAGAGCAGGCTGGATAAGGGTAAGTTCATATTGGCACATGGTTTGATGTCATCATGGTTGATGTGGAACAGAGATACTATGGGAAAATGACATGCAGAATTTTCAAGACCAAAGAAATGAAAATTTGAGGTTAGCCTTGAAAAAAAAGTTCATCATTTGTCAGGGAAGAAAACAAAATAATACATTTAGTTATTCTTAAATGTAAAGTTGTGTTCCTTCCTTCCTTCCTTCTTTCCTCTTAGAAGTAGTCTAAAAGGAAACAAATGTGATGGTAAGGATATGGGGTCATTTTAATTATAGAAATTAGGTGACAAGTTTGTGACTAGAAATTTACTGTCAGTGAAATGTTGCCAGCAGAGGGAAGAAAAGCATTTATAAGGACATGAGGTCTTCATTGGGAATTCCAGTTTCTTGAAAATAGCAGATGCCTCCCACATTTCATCATAGCAGTGCTCATACATCCCAAGAAATGAATGGCTTAAGCAGAAGACAAAAGGATCTTTAGCTCTATGTGATGGGAAAGTTGAGGAATAGAAGGCAGTGCTCTTAGTGAAATCTAAGATGGACCTATGAAGCTACTGCAATAGATTGAGTAGAGCAGTCAGTAGCTCTCAGAGCCATTTATTGACTCCAACCTCCCTAAGATCGAAGCTTCCAGTCATGATGGCCATTGACTATTGGCTTTCAGTGCCAGGAGAGGAGAGCCACCATGAGCAACAGAACACTTGTCCTGAGCCTGAAGCCAAAGCTCACAGAGGGAAACCCTAGTCTGTAGCTGGTGACAGTTTGAAAGCCTTGTTTCCTGTGTCCCAGAGTCCAAATGTGTAGATGAGGATCATAGCACATAATTCTGCAAGTGAGGAAAATAACACAGAGAGGGAAATCATCCCTCTCTAATCACCTATTGACAGATCTAGGAAGTGAGCTCCGGCTTTCTCTTTTAATAAGCCTGATCACAACACATGCCAGCCTTATTTCCCTTTCAAAGAAGGAACAGTGTCTGTATTTCAAGAAAGGAGAATATCTCTTGTCAGAGTGGAAGGTGTTGCAGTGTAAATTTGTATTTTGTTAGGTCACTAAACTAAAATTCAAAAGATAAGAAAATCAGCAAAAACAAGCAAGTCCTTAAAAGGGTCTTAATATTGAAACCATAGGAGTGTCTGAAACTGAACCAATCTACATGTGTAGCAATAAAGATGTAGCTATACTAATCTTGAGAATTGTGTGTGTGTAAAAGTCAGGCCTCCTGCTTGATTTGAAATGAACACATTTAAGACCCAGAACATGTGACTGTCTCTTGGTTTATAAGTGAGATTGAGGCAAGTGTACACTTGCCCAAGAAAAGTAGACCTCTCCAGAACTCTCCTTTTGACCATTGAAGAATTGCACTCACAGCGTGAAATAATCACGTTTTTGCTCATAAAATAACCACTTTTATTTCTTTATTTCCTTAAGACTAAAATTGATTTTTAATCATGAGCAAGCATTCTTACCTTCGAAATGGAATTGAGGTTTATAAACCTTTTGTTCCTATACACAATACACCTCAGTTCCTCATGACCATTTCTGCAATTACGGGTGAGATATTTACTAAGACAGCACCTCATTGTTTAACACAAGACA
This sequence comes from Cricetiscus sungorus, assembly GCA_030556225.1. Lineage (NCBI taxonomy): Eukaryota > Metazoa > Chordata > Mammalia > Rodentia > Cricetidae > Cricetiscus > Cricetiscus sungorus. The sequence goes on from JANBXA010000398.1 coordinate 46,057,351, forward strand.
AAGAAGCATGCTCAGATCCTGCAGTTGTCTTCAGAGGGGTAGACAAGGGTAAACATGCCCCAAGCATTTCTTAACTTCAATGTTAAGACTAGGACACACACATGAAGCAGAAATGTAGTAAAGAAAGCTAGATTATACAGGGGTGTGGCATCATGGGCTCCCATATGAAATTCTAATACTTGGGAGGCAAGGGCAGGCATGAAGATGCAAGTTTGAAACTAGATGGCATTCCAAGATAGAGATGCCCTATCTCAAAAAAGAAAAATTAAACTTATAGAATAAAGAACACTAAAGAAAATTCCAAATCACAATAGAGTATATACAAAAAGACAGGAACAGAGACCTGGAACAGATGATACAGCTGCACTGACATTGCACATATCTTGACTTCTGAATTAAGATTTGTACTCATAGATACTTCTGAATTATGAGACACTTCTCATTATGTACAGGTTAGACTTAGAGAATAGGACAAACTTGTGTATCTGGTTAAGTTTAAAGTTCTTCTTTCATCTTTAAAAACTTAAAAAGTAATGAAACACAAGACTTAAAGCCTTTCATTCCCCGTTACTTGTTCTCAGCAAATATTTATTGCTACTTACCATCCATAAACAGGAACAAGTTACTCTGAGTAATAAATAAGAACCCATCACAGACAGATGCAAACTCAGAAACAGAGATAATGTGTAAATAACACAGTGGGACTGTAGCTGTCTTCTCACCTGAAGATTAAGGTCACTGACTAGGTTATCATAGAAATGATACTGGTGACTCATATACTGAATTGTAAAGTAGATTTGAGAGCACTCATGGAACTTTGAGTTGTGAGTACGGATTGTCAAGGGAAGCTGACCCTCTAGTACACCTATTATTATAAAGAAGAACAAAAGTAACAAGTGGCCTTCATAGCTTTATCAATAAAAAATAAGTGTTTAAAAGAAATATGCAATAAAGGAAAGCTGCATATTGGTGAAGAATTTCTTCATTCTACTTTTTTCTCCTAGTTAGGACAGTGCCACTCTAGACTCAGTCTAGCTTGGAATTTGTGATCACCCTGCTTCAGTCTTATACAAGGCTATCTTCTTTCTGTCTAAAAGCTTTCTCACAGACTGACAGAATGCTGACTTAACTGCTCTTGCAACTATATATTTGCCTAAATGTGCACAAATATATGTTAATTGTTTGTAATTATTTACCATAATGTGGTTCTATGAGGAGCAAAGATAATTGTTACATGCAGGAGACATATTTCAGAAGACCCATTGTTTGCACAGTAGCTGCTGCTTGCTACTCTTCCCTCAGTTTCCAGTTATCTCACAGACAATTGACTTACAAAAGTGCCAGGCCACTTAACATTCCTTCACAGGCTAGATGATGTTAAGGGAAAATTCACAAGGTCATAAGAACTTGGGCACCTGAATTCAAGTCCCCCAAGTATGGTTGTGTACAAAGCTGCCCATTAGCACAGACAAAGGTCTTCAGTTCTCAACTTGCAAGACTGGGCAGCCAGAGTGCCTTCAGCCCCTTCTCACCGAATATGTTAGTGAATGAATTCTTAAAGACAAAAGACATCCCTGCAATCCTTAATAAAGACAGGGTTCCCAGTAAGTGTATGAAAGCAGGAGAATGAATGAGTGAGCTTTTATAAAAAGAATCTAAGTACCTTCAGTTGTTCTGAAATGCAGGGTTAATAGTCTGTTTGGCTTTATGCTATGGTAAATGTTGTGCTAAGTCCTACAAAGGAAATAAAAATGGCCTTGTTTTCTCATGGATGAACACCATTCTCCTAGTTATAATGCAGGAATACAGTGACTATAAGGGTCAAATAATCAGAGACTGGGTTCCAGGACTAGCCACTCCTTTTTCCTTTCATTGTTTGCCTCAGCCACAAAAACATATCGTGTAATCCTCTTTCCCTCAGTAAAATAATAATTCAGTTCGTTTATATATTGTTTATCTTATTTAAGAAATTCTGATATCTAAGGTTTTACCAAATTAATATTAAATAGAAAAGAGTAAATATTTTCCCCTGAATCCAATCTTTTATTAATCTGCATACATGTTATTCCAAATATATACATGTAGATCACCACATATATATGTGCATAGAATGTATAAATGCATATATATTATACATGAATGATTTATTACAGAAATATCAGTGTTTCTAGATTACACTGCATACTTGATGAGCTGTCATTAGTGCAGAAACGATACATAGCTTTTCAACAAAAGAAAAGAATGAGGCTGCCAGAGTGTTGCAGTGGTTTAGGCTTTTTTTTTCTTTTTCTCTTTTTTTTTTCAGCATCCATCCCTGCCAATCTCTGCACTGCCAGTAGGGAAAACCATATCCATGGCAACCAACCGTACCATTCCAACCCACATCAATGACGCCTCCAATCTAAACTGTCAAATATTCTATGCACATCATGTAAAATAGGTCTCTTTCCCCTTATACCTCTGTGCATCTCGTTTCCGTGGCTACATGTTTATGCAAATGAGAATTGTCCTTTCTCTCTCAGGTTGATTGAACACTGAATTTGTTTTGCACCTTGGCAATGCAAAGCCATGCTGTCTTGCCACCTGGTCTACCACATAATTGCAAAAAATTACATTATAATGATAACTGTCCCCAAATTAGCCTGATAACACCATCTACCTGCCTTGTGAGCGAAAGAAACAGTATGCAATAAAGAAGGATGTTAAAACAGAGTTGAGATAGGGGAATAATGTTTAATTGGCTCTCCAGAGTCTACTAATTTTCAGAATTGGAAACCTAGTGTTTGATTTGTTCTTTTTAGTCAGTGAGAAGAAAAAATATCCTTCATAAATTCTGAATGACAAATTTGCCCATCCTTTTTTGCATGTGGTTCCAGCATCCCTGGGAATCTAAAGTGTCATTTCCTCCCTGGAAGAAAGGAAGCAAAAAACATGCTAGCCATGTATTCTAAATTTTCACTCAGGATTAGTTACAGCCATAAATTTTTCTCAATTCCTGTGTCTCTCTCATTCTTTTTCCCCAATCCACTCTAAATCTTATCAATACCTTTTTTTTAAAGTTAAGATAGAGAATTTTTACAGGATGACACATATTAAAATAAAATAAAGCTGGAGTATAACAAGCCTCTATGTCCACTCCATTCATCTATTGCTTCCTACATGGTTATGTGCAGGAGTGATCCCTGGTGGTGTTGACAGTATTTAATTTAATTTTCAGGGAAAGCACAAACACTTTATAAAAGAAAAAACAATTAATTGCTTTTCATTTAGTTAATTTCAATCATACCCTGCAAAACCATGATGATATAAAGGAATGCTTTCATTTTATTTTCTTACAAAAAAGAAAATAAGAAGAAGTATAAAAGTAAAACAGTATTTTTCTCTAGAGTATAAGTAACAAAATAGAAAATACTAGCAGCTATTATAATAAATACTAGATGTATGTTTTATTTTTCCATATTTACTACTTCTCAAAAAATCAAATTCTTCAACATTGAAAAACATTTTTAAAAATATGAAATTTGACAAAATGTTTGCCTCAAACTTAACCCCTGATGTCTGTTTACAGTGGCCTGGAGGCATAAACATGGCTAAGACCCATATCCAGTTAATAGAGAGAGGATCTGCAAATGGATCCTGACCAAGATTTTCTATATTCTTTCTTCCCATCTTCCTTTGCAAACTCTGAATATCTTCCAGGGTTCAGCTGAGAGCATGGAGCCATCAGAGTCCCGGCTTCCTGCTTTACCTCCTGGACAGCTTAGTGTACTTGCAGCATTCCATTTGATGTCATTTCCTGTTTATAAGACTTGCACTGACAATAAAGCAAACCCTGGGGCAGAGTTGAGGGGAAATCACAACATCTCACTCTTGTATGTTTTGTCCTTAAAATAAATATTTTTCTCATTTAACTTGAATACCAAGCCTTGATTACTCTTGAATTTCAGGAAGAGACATTTAGACAGTGAACAACTAATAAATATGCCTGGGGTCATGGCAGAAAAAAACCCACCTTTAGTTAAGTGTTCATTATATTCAAGAAATCACATCAAGCAATTTACATAGGAAATGGTAATCTTTTCCTTATTGAAATTTACATTTAAGAAACAGATGTTAAAAAAAGCAAAGCAATATTTGAAAGAGATGATATTCTGAGTAATCTTGTTTCATTGTTGTATACACACACACACACACACACACATATATACACATACACAAATACATGCATACAGGTATACATATGCACTCAGGTACATATGAATGTTTGTTGAGCACACTCCAGGCTCTTCATGGAATTACTAAACACTGGGAGACTTAATAATTGTGTGATGATCACAATCAAATAGGAAAATAAAAACTTCACATATAGGTGACAGAAATAGTTGCAATACCAGTTATTACATTAATAGTACCATCTGGTGCTCTTAGCAAATGTAATATAGAAAATATACTTGCTGGGTGACAGTGCCTCATGCCTTTAATCCCAGTACGAAGGAGGAGGCAGGTGGATGTTTGTGAATTCGAGGCCAGCCTGGTCTACTAAGGAAGTTCCAGGACAGCTAAGGCTATACAGAGAAAACCTGTCTTGGAAAAAAAAATAAAGAAGAGAAAAGAAAATATATATATATATATAATATTTATACAATATTATATATATATATATATAAATATTTTGAGAAAAAAATCATTGGATTTGTGTTCTTAATAGAAAGGTAACAAGGCAAAGGAAGATTTACCCAAGGAAGGCAAACACTCAAGGACCCAAAATTTTGTTGTTGTTTTTGTTTTTATTAATTCAATGTTTTCCAAACTAAGTGTTCATGCCATTGGATTCGCTCTCAAATGTGGAGCGTGAACCTATAAGTAGCTTTACTCTGGACACAAGAAACTTGTTTTCAAAACTTAATTCTCTCCAGGGATCATGTGCCAAATGAATCTCTTTTCCCATTAACTTTATTTCTTCCTTCCTTCCTTCCTTCCTTCCTTCCTACCTTTTTTTTTGTAATATGAAATAGAGAGAAAAAGAACATAACTTGCAATTATAAGGGCAGAAAATATTGCTATGAAGCCCACAAGTGGAGAGATAGATGTTGTCTTATTTACTTTAGAGAAATACTTACTACACTGTGTTGTGTCTGTGATGTTTCTGAGTAGACATGCCAAGGCTGTTTTGCTAGAAGCTGTGGAGCTGGGACTCAACCTGAAAAGAGAGGAATCTTCCAGTAACATTGCCACAGTGCTTATCTTTCCATTTTTGTCCCACGGGGGTCTTTCCTTCTAAATGTTTACATCCTCAATATTTTAAATGAAGTTGTAAGGATAAAATGAAAACTTTTAAAATTAAAATCCTAACTTGTTATTACTTGTTATAATGCCAGCAATGCTAGAGATGACCCTTGGTGTATTTCACCTTTATATATACATGGGGTCATTTAGTGGTCAAACATCACTGCATAGAAAAGAAGCGCCAGATATTATTTTGAGTGCTGAGGCTTCAGTGATGTAAACATTTGAGTCGAAACTGTGTCCCTATTCTGGATGATTTTGGAGGCTTTAAGACATAGGCCCTAGCTAGAAGAAGTAGGTCTTTGGATTATCTTGTGCCTGCCTTTCCTTCCGTCTGTGGTGAGGTAATGAGTCTCCTCTGCCGTGTGTCTCACATTATAATATTCCGTCCGAGCACAGGGGCCAAGGCTACCATAATCTGAAGTCTCTAAAAACCTTGGGCCCAGATGAATCTTTGCTTCCTTGTGCTGTTTACTTCAGGTGTTTCGTTACTGTAACACAAGAACAACTAAAATAAATACTGAATAAAGGAAATGTACTCATGGAGCTTGCGTACAACAGAAGTGATTAAAAGACAGGAGGGGAAGAAGGTGGAGGAGGGGGAAGAGGGCCTAGTCAGGGAAGAAGAGAAAGGGAGGAGAATAAATAAATAAATAAATAAATAAATAAATAAATAAATAAGATAGTGAGGAGTACCATGGGAAAAAAAATCACATGATATAAAGGAAAGAGAGCTGTTTGTTAGCCCAGTTAGACCTGAGCCAAGACTTGAAAAAGACCAGGGAGAAGCTAATAAATCAAAGCTGGCAGGGTATTCCAATGATTCTTCTAATAGACTCAGTCCTAAATGGGATGGTTTCATCAAGGCCCTGTCCTCAGGGCTCAGGTGTCTATGTGGATGAGAAGGTCTTAAGAGCCAGAGGTGATGAATTACCCTAAGAAGCAAAATCTTCAGATACAAAAGGACTGAGGCACAAGTGATCTCAAAGAAACTGTGACAGCATGCATAGGGCCTGCACAGGTTCAAGCTAGATGGGGTCCCCAGTGCTTAGAGAAGTAAGTGGACATGGCTCTCATCCCAAACCAAGAAGCTATCTGCGACTGATACATGCTGTCAAAGAACACTTAAGTTTTCTCCAGTTCAATCTCACTGGGTAAGACAATCATACTTCAGAGCAGTCTCCATGCCCAAGAGAAGCTCGCCAACCTAAACAAACTCAACCACATTTGTAGATTTTAATTTTCTCGTCTTGCTTTGTTTGAGGACTTTATTATTTTTTTAATTTATTCTATTAGTTATTTATTCAGTTTATGTTGTGCATTGGGGTGTCCCAGGATGCAGAGGAGCACTGAAACAGGGTCTTGGCAGCCATGAGTACAACGTGTATAAACCACTCAGGAGGACACTGTTTCAGAGGACAGTTCATTTATTGAAATGGCAGGACTAGCTGATATAGCTAGATGGGGAAGCAGAGGATGGGAGTCAAGGGAGGTAGTGCTGTAGCAGGGTCAGAGACTCAAGCCTATCAGTCAGATTAACAGATTGCTAGTCACATTATTTATGAGAAACCTGTTCCTTGTGGGGGAAGAGAAGTTTGTTTTTATGGAGTTAAATAGAACTAAGCCATGCTCTCTGAGAGATGTCCAAGGTGTGGGTGATGCTCTACAGTTTCTCATTGACCTCTTAGTTTTTATAATGGAGGCACCTCATCACATGTTTCAGTACCGTCTTGGGGAATGGTTTGATATTTTACCACAACATGGTTGTTGGTAACTTTGACTATGTGAGTAATTTGGCTTTTGGTTGTTGTTGCTGTTTCTTTGTTTGGTTCAGTTGTTTTGTTTGCTTTTGAGGAAACTGCATAGACACGAGGAAAGAAGGAGGAGGGCCCTGATGGCTGCCATCAGGCTTATCTAGGGTAAAAGCCATGCATGAGGGGACTGGAATACAGGGGGTAGGGTCATTGAAGGCATATTGAGACCTCAAATTGTAGCAGAGGGTGAGGAGTTGAGAAGGGTTTTAATATTTTGATCAACCAACTCCAATTCATTTACATAAAAACAACATTCCTCTCCCAGGATGACATAAGTGGCAAGAGCTCCAACCCCTTTTATTTTGTAATGCCACTCAGGCAAGAGTGGTTTGTAGTTGAAGGGCACACAAGCTATCTGTGGTGGCAATCATTGCTTGATCTAGTTCATATTTGAAGTTCCCCAGCTAGATGGTGAGTCTGTTCCAACACAGCTCATGCTATTTCCCCTGCTCCCAGTGAGAGGGTGAGTCCAAGTCTAACCAGCAGATGGATGAAAATCTCTTTCTTCGTCTTGTGAAGTTGTGGAGTAGAAGCAGTACCTCATCTTCTCCGTGTAGATATATCTGGGAAATAATTACAACAGGAACACAAAAATTTTTAATAGTCAAGTCAGAGCCAGAGCTTATTCTTCCTCTGCAACAGAGGAACACTGAAGACTGACACATCTGAGGCTGATAATAATGATATTCATCACATAGTGAGCATGGGATGTCCCAAAGTCAACATAAGAAGTAGACATAAGGGGACCTCCTGTAAGGGTTTGTTAAAGAAGAGAACTGGGTCTGAGGAGGAACCATGCAAGGTAGCATTAGCAGGTATCACAGCTAAGAAGGCACGTGGAAGGGACATTAAGATGCAGTGGGGTAGAATGTAAGGGGCAGGAGGTCAGCTTCATACTGAACAAATTATTGTAGCCAGGACAAGGTGGGCCAAGCATCTCTTTTCAGTGTGTTTCCTGTTCAAGAATATTTTTATGGCTTAATGTGAACAGGGTGGCCTGAACCAGCTGTGGAAAGATATAAATATCAGGAGAGAAATGTTCTGCATAACTGATGAGATACAGTTTTCCCATGATTCCTGTTCTCCATCTTTCATACCAGGAATCATCTATAACAATGCTGAGATGGTTATTTAAGTTCTGAAACAGGCTATTTCTGTGAAAGCTGAGTTAAATTTTATAAGACCAATAACAACTATAATGGAATTACCCTGATTTGGGAGGTTGCTCACTTCTCCTTTGCAACTCCTTTGTCTATTGGGGAAGCAGAGAAAGGGGCTGGAGGTCACAGAGGTAGAGCTATGATAGGAATTGAAATAGTGTTTTGGCATTCTTGGTTGGGTAGTCTATGCACCTGATTTCCTGGTTCTTACCATCAGGTTTCCAGAAATGAAAAGTGCCAGTGATGAGGGTAGGAGAGAGAACTTGGGGGCCTGTAGTATAACAAAGACTGCCATTAAAACAGCAAAAAGAGAGGCTTGAGGATGGCACATGCCTTGGGCAGTCAAGACCAGGTCATGGATGTCCTTCCAGGTGATCTTGTTCATCGGTTGCCAGTGTCTCCTTCTTCCCTTTCTGGTCAGTGATAGGCAGAGTATCTTCTTGGTGGGCTAGATGATGTTAGACATTTTGTGCTGGTATTCAGATAGGCCGACGCTGATCCTGTGGGAATACACAAGCAAAAACTCTTCCCATCATGAGGAGGGGTCAGGTCCTTTCTAGATCCGGTCTAGGGTCCCTCCATATCACTAACAAGGAGGGAGTCAATTGTGGTACATGCCAATGAAGAATAGTGGGATGATATTTTGTGTTTTTATATGTACTAAGATTGTTTAGTGTTGTTAGGGCCATGGCCAACTGAACATTGGGGGAGGGGCTAAGAAGTTGCATCTTGCCTTTTCAGCTGGGTTTTGAGGATTTGATGTGCCCTTCCAATTATACCTTGTCCTTGGAGTTTATAAGGCAACCCTATATGGTGGGCAATTTCTTATGTAGAGCAGAAGGTTTCAAACTGAATGCTGGTGAAGGTAGGGCGTTATCAGTGTTGATTTGTTGTGGCAGGCCCATAACACAGTATGAGGAAAGTATGTGGGATAATTCTCTTAGTGTTTTTGGTCTGGGCAGTAGCCCATGTGAAGTAGGAGTAAGTGTCTATTGTAAAAAGTATATACTATTGTCACCTAAATTGGGGTACATGGGTGACATCAATCTGCCATTGGCTTTGAGGCCTCAGGGTTTTGTGTTTCAGGGGTGGTAACTAGCAGGGTACATGAGCTGTAAGCTTTTATGATCCAGTGTAGCTGACTGAATGGAGTACAGGCAAGTAGATGTTGCAAACCTTTAAGGTTAATGTGTGTGTGTGTGTGGGGGGTGACAGAAACAGCTGAGCTGACAAGGGGGAGCTCATGAATCCCCATACTGATAGCTGGGAAGCAAGCATCGTACTGACCCAGACCCCCTGAATGTGGGTGTCAGTTAAGAGACTCAGGCAGTCTATGGAACCCCTGACAGTGGAACCAGGATGTATCCCTAGTGCACGAATGGGCTTCAGGAGCCAATTCCTCAAGGAGGGATACTCCTGTAGCCTAGAGACATGGGGTAGGGGGTTTGGAGTTTGGGAGCCTAGGCTCTACTCCAAATGACTTGACAAATCTTGGTGATCCCTCCCTAGGGAGTGGATGGGGTATGGGATGGGGAGTCAGTGTAGGGGATGGGAGGATGGGAGGGAGAGGGAACTGGGATAGATATGTAAAATAAGAAAAAAATATTTTTAAAAAACATGTATGTGTGTGAGTGAAGTTTCTTTGGTCAAGGGTGACTATAAAAATTTCTATTGAAGCAACTTGATCAGCCAAGGAGTTTCCCTCGAATATAGGGTCAGATAGTAGGGTATGAAATTAAACATGTTTAATAAAGAGAGGAACAGTCCTCCCTTGAATCAAATTGGAGACTCTCATCAGTGGGGGGTGGGGGTAGGATTTTCATCTAACTGGACAAGGATCTGGTGAGCCATGAGACTAGGTTAACAACACATACATTTGATCAGAAAGTTAGTTGAAAGGGCCATCTTCTTCCTTAAGGGCCATGAAGACATCATAGAGTTCCCTGAATTTGGGGGGAGAGGGAGTGGCAAAGGAGCTCCTGGAAATGAATAGTTGGGGTTGATCTCCAAGGTGAAAAAGTATGACTGCAGCTCCCTCCCTCGCATTGTTTCCCTTTATTGGTGATGATAGAAGGAGGCCCAGTTGTTTGTTTGCTTGTTTTTTAAAGAGATGGGAGAGGCAGCCATGTCAAGAGTGGCAGAGCAGAGGCCCATTTCTCACTGAGACAGTGGTTATGGATCAGGCTGATGGAAGAGCAGGAGTGATTTTTCAGAAACTATTGGACATCTGAAAGACTGAAGGGGGTGACAAGGATATCTGGTTCTTCGCCCAGGGTTTTTAAGGCCCTATTCTTTCCTACCCTTATCATAGAGGACATGGCATCAACTTCTGTACAGAGTCTGGGAGCTCAATGGATAGAGTGTGGAACTCTTCCAAAACTCTCTGAGGCTGATCTAGGGTCCCCCTGAGGGTGAGGGAAGGGTTGAATATGAGGAACAGGATGAGTTTGTCTGGTGTATATAGGACACACCCTGGAGTAACTCATTAATCTTCCCAAGGATTTGTTTGGCTATGGAGGTGAGTGTGTGGGGGGATTTTATTTCCTTCTAGGGGGTCAAAAGGAACCTGCAGGGTCTTTGTAGGGGTCAGCAGCCACTGCTGGAGCCAGTTGAGGTTCCTTAAGAACTGCTGGAGAATTCAGTGTCTGGGAAAAAGTTAAAATAGGCCAACGATGGTGAAGTCCTCGAGATGGTGATGGGGGTAGGGGGCTTATTTTTGTTCTAGGAACAAAGCCATAGAGGTGTTCCTCAGGTTTCTGCCAGAGGAAAAAAGTAGAGGAATCCCTGTCTTGGGATGCATGTGGAAGAGGGGCTATTCGATCCCAGGCCTGAAGGACACAAAGGTATACTTGACTAAAGTACCCTCGAGGTTGGGTAGTTTTAACCCATGAAAGCCCCAAGGGTTATTTTGTTGCTTTTGGCTTTGATTTTTCTGATCTGTTGGAGTCATTCCTTATATAAGGCCTCTCAATGAAGGAACAGGGGTCTACACAAAGAGAACCACACATGTCATATCAGTCCTATGGTGTATTGAGGGTGGCACAAAGTTTCAGGAGAATGGATTTTGTCCAATGGGCATGAATACCATCCTCTTGTACTGCTTATCTAAGTTCTTTTAATTCATTGGTGAGGTAGGGATGCCAGTCTAGGGGCTAAGTGATCAGGCTAAACAAGGTTCTCCTGGTCAGAATCATAGGTGGGATGAGGGGATTGGATTCATCTTTAATTTCATTCTGGAAGGGATCCACACTACTGGGTTGCCACAATGATGAGAAGGAAGAAAGGGGTGGCTTTTCTTGGATTTCTCACCTCCATTGGAGATCATCCAAGGGGGCAACTGAAGGACCTCCTTCCAGAAGAAAATTGCTTCCTCCTGGAAGACTTTAACCCCCACCACGTGAGGTGGGCCTGAAAGCCTCTAATTGGGAACTCCTTTCAATGAGAAATGGGATTTCCCATGACAGAAAAGGATAGAGGAGCTCAAAGGAGGAAGTTTCCAGGTGCTACAGGAGTTCTGTAAGGCTCCCACTGAGACTAGGCATAAGCATGCAGCAAATTTAAGAAACTGGCAACCACCCTAATGACCTTTAATTAGTCATTGTGTTACTGGGTTCTTTCAGTATTTTTGCTAACACTGTCAGGGCTGTCAGCAGGATCTGACCAGAGAACTAAGGGCCTTCAGTCAATGCCCAGGAGTAGCCCTGGCTAAAAGATATCAGTTACCCCTTTGTCATAGTTGGTCCCTCACAAGGGTCAAACTGAAAGCAAAGGAGGAAGAACCAGCTGATCCTTGGGCCAGGATGGCAGGGCAAACTGCTGTTGACCCTTGGAAGTGAGTGTTTGTCCTCTTTCTTCTACATGTCCCTGAGAGTGCCTGTTTGGGCACCAGATGTAGGTCGGTCCCCAAACCCCCCATGTGTCATTCTGAGGAGCTGGTGAGGAGGGTTCAGAGAGTATGAATGACCAGGAGACTGTGTCAGAGGGCAGCTCTTTTATTGAAAGGGCAAGGTTAACTTTTACAGCTAGATGCAGGGGGAGGCAGAGGAAGTGCTGAAGCAGGGGCAGGGGATCTTTCAATGTACCAGTCAGATTAGCAGACTGCTGGTCACATGATTTCTGAGAAGCCAGTTCCTGGCAAAGGCGGAAGATGTGTGTATGGGGGCAGAGGAGAGCTTGGCTGATTTTAATCATGATGTGGCATTTGTCTCTATGGAGTAGGCATAAGCATGATTCAGGTTTCAGGTAGGGAGTGGCCCCCTACTCTTGCCATTTTTTATATTCTCTAAGAGATGTCTAGGGTATGGCCAATGTTCTGTGCCCCTCATCCGGGCTTGGGAACCCATGATTTTACATCCCAATCACAGTTTCCCCTCTGTCCTCTTTTCTCAACCCCCCCCACACCATTCACACACACTTCTCTGTTTTTCTTCAGAAAAGGACACACCTTCCATGGATATCACCCAGCCATAGCATATCAAGTTGAAGTGAGACTCAGCACCTCCTCTCCTCTTAAGACTGGATGGGGCAAACAAGGTAGAGGGAATGGTCCCAAAGGAAGGCAACAGAGTCAGAGGCAGTCGCTGCTCCCACAAGAAGACTAAGTTTCACAACTGTAACATGTAGACAGAGGGATTACTTCAAATCCATGCAGGTTCCCTGAATGTCAGTTCACGCTCTATGAACCCCTTTGAGTTCAGGTTAGTTGGTTCTGTGGGTTTTCTTGTGATGTCCTTGACCCCTCTGGCTTCCAGAATCCCACCCCCCACTCCCCACTTCCACAGGATTCTCCAAGTTCTGCCTAATGCTGAGATGTGGGTCTCTGCATCTGTTTCTGTTCCTATCCACTGCTAAGGGAAGCCTCTCTGATGATAATTAGCTAGGTACCAATCTGTGAGAACAGAAGAATATCATTTTCTTGACTTTCTTCTCCTTCTTCTTCTTCTTCTTCTTCTTCTTCTTCTTCTTCTTCTTCTTCTTCTTCTTCTTCTTCTTCTTCTTCTTCTTCTTCTCCTTCTTCATCATTGTCTTCTTCTCCTTCTCTTCCTTCTGCTCCTCCTCCTCCCTTCCTCCTCCTCCTCTTCTTCCTCCTCCTCCTTTTGCCAGTCATGTTTGGTTCCAGATTTAGAGTTCCGTCTCTCCAGAAAGTGCCAAGGGTGGATACTCTCTCATGATATGAGTTTCAAGCTGGACCAGTCATTTGTTAGCCATTCTCACAATTTCTGGACCATCTTCACCTCAGTATATCTTATAGGCAGGACAAACTATAGGTATGTAGAGAGCCGCATAGTGCCACGCCTTAAAGTGGTGCTGGCTTCCGCCTTACACCTTCCCACTGGTGAAGGCTCTCTGGGTAAACAAGTCCTTAATTGGTTAAGTCTGTTCAGCCTGTCTGCTTCCACATTAGAGTAGCCTATCTGCAGGGTCCACATGGCTCACTGGGGTTGGTTAGCTCAAGGGTATTTAAGCCTTGTAGGGGTCCCCCGGCTCTCTCTCTCTCTCTCTCTCTCTCTCTCTCTCTCTCTCTCTCTCTCTCTCTCTCTCTCTCTCTTGTGGGCCAGAAGAAACATGTTTAAAGGATCCTGATTAAAACTGCATGAAGAAGATCTACCCGGAGTCGCATCTTCCTTGCTGGCAAGGGCAGGAGCGTACATAGGTAGAAGGTTTTATTGATGGGAGGTGTCATTCTATAAATATGTTTCTTTTACTGGTTAATGAATAAAGCCTTGTTGGCCAATAGGAAAGCAAGATAGGTAGGACTAGGAGACAAGGGGGATTCAGGGAGAGGTAGTAGAGGAGATTCAAAATGTAGAGACTAGAGAGAAGAGTTCTGGTCCCTCTCTCTAGTAAGATAAGACCACGTCGAAATATTTAGATTGATAGAAATGAGTTAATATCAGACCACTTCCTATTGCCTGCAAGTCAAGATGTAGGCCTCTCAGCTCCTTCTCCATCACTGTGTCTGCTGGGATGCCACCATGTCACAGCATGATGATAATGGACTAAACCTCTGAAAATGTAAGCCACCCAAAATAATTGTTTTTCCTTTATAAGTATTGTCATTGATATGGTGTCTCTTCATTGCAATAGAAACCCTAACTAAGACAGCTGAAGATGTTGAACATGTCTTTAAGTGCTTCTCAGCCATTTGAGATTCTTCTTTTGAGAATTTTCTGTTTAGATCTGTACCTCATTTTTAAATTGAACCATTTGGTTTGTTGGTGTCTAGTTTCGTGAGTTCTTTATGATTTTAGAGATTAGCCCTCTGTCAGGTGTGGGGTTTGTAAAGACCTTTCCCCCTTTCTGTAGGCTACCACTTGTCCTATTGATGGTATCCTTTGCTTTTCAGTTTCATGAGGTCTCATTTATTTATGTTGATCATAGTGTCTACACAATTAGTATTCTCTTCAGGAATTTATCTCCTGTTCCAACCCACTATCTCTTCTATCTTATTCAGTGTATCTGGTTTTATACTGAGGTCTTTGATCTACTTGGACTTGAGTTTCGTGCAGGATGATAGATATGTATCTACTTGCATTCTTCTACATGTTGATGGCATTCAGTTACACCAGCACCATTTTTTCGATGTTTCTTTATTTCCATTGTAAAATTTTATTTTATTTTCCAAAAGTCAAGTGTTGGATTTACTTCTGAGCCTTTGTTTGATTCTATTGATCCACTTGTCTGTTTTTATGCCAACACCATGTAGTTTTTATTAGGATTGCTCTGTGGTACAGCTTGGAATCAGGGACTGCTTCTATTGCCTTTGTTATAGGTTTACTTAAATTGTTTATCTGAACTTGCTATAAATTTGGTAAGTGGTATCCATCAAGAACATAGTCTATTTCTTTTAGAATTTCTAATTTTATGGAGTACCAGGATTTTGAAGTATGACCTAATGATTCTTTGGATTTTCTCAGGATCTGTTGTTATGTTCCCCTTTCATTTCTTTTTTTGTTAATTTGGATATTCTCCCAGTGTTTTAGTTAGTTTGGATTAATTATGTCTATTTTGTTGATTTCCTCCAAGAACCAACTCCTTGTTTCATTGGTTCTTATATTTTTGGTTGTACACCTAGCCTTTAATGGCTGAGCCATCTCTCTAGCCCATCATTGGTCCTTTATATTGTTTTCAGCCCTCAGTTTGACTCTTTCTTGCTATTTTCTCCTGTTGTGTGTGTTTGCTTCTTTGTGACCTAGGGCTGTTAAGTTGCTAGTATGCAATATCTCTAATTGTTTTCTTGAAGGCTCAGGTCCTCCCCAATGTGTCTAGGCTGAGGGAGTATTCCTCTATGTGCAATGGGCTCCCAAAGTCCATTCCTATACTAGGGATAAATACTGATTCACCACCAGAGGCCCCATAGACTGCCCAGACCTCCCAACTAACACCACTTTCAGGGAATCTGGGTTGGTTTTATGCTGGTTTCCCACCTATCAGACTGTAGTTCATGAGCTCCCCATTGTTCAGGTCAGCAGTTTCTATGGGTTTGTCCAGCCTGATCTTTATCCGATTACTCATCACTCCTTCCTGTCTGTAACTGGATTCTAAGAGTACAGCTAAATGTTTAGCTGTGGGTGTCTGCTTCTGCTTCCATCAGCTACTTGATGAAGGCTCTAGGATGGCATATAAGGTAATTATCAATCTCATGATCAGGGAAGGGCATTTAAGGTAGGTTCTCCCCTATTGCTTAGATTGTTAGTTGGGGTAATCCTTATAGGTCTCTGGATATTTCCCTAGTGTCAGATTTCTCTTAAAACCTAAAATGCCTCCCTCTATTATAGTATCTCTTTTCTTGCTCTCCTCTATTCTTTCCTTGGCTCAATCCTCCTGTTCTGTCATGCCTATGTCTGTCCTCTTCTCCTTACCTCCCTCTCCCCTCCCCCCATGCTCCCAATTTATTTGGGAGATCTTGTCCCTTTCCCCTTCTC
This sequence comes from Cricetiscus sungorus, assembly GCA_030556225.1. Classification (NCBI taxonomy): domain Eukaryota; kingdom Metazoa; phylum Chordata; class Mammalia; order Rodentia; family Cricetidae; genus Cricetiscus; species Cricetiscus sungorus. Next base: position 46,073,536 of record JANBXA010000398.1, read on the forward strand.
AAGGGGACCATGCATGTCTCTCTTAGAGATATGTTTCTTGTATGCAGCAGAATAATGGAACCTATTTTTCCATCCATTCAGACAGCCTGTGTGTTTTCTTTTTTATTTGTGTGGTGATATATTATTTATGATTTATTAAAGTTTGACTGGCAAAGATAGCCAAAAGTTATAGAGGTCAGGCAGTGGTGACACACACCTTTAATCCCAGCAGCCATACTTGCTATCCAGGCAACTGTAACATACACCTTAAATTCCAGGACTCGGTATTAAAATGTAGGTAGATCTTTGTTAGTTCAAGTACACTGACTACATGAAATTGACACAGTCCTAAATGAAATAGTTCATACAAAGGTGGTTTAATCATCTGGGATCACACACCTTTAATCCTAGCATTGCAGAGGTAGAGACAGGAGTGATGTGGCTGGGTGAAGAAAGAAATAAAAGGAGGAGGAGACATGACTAAGAGTTTTTGCCTCTGAGGATTTGTGGAAACAGGATTGCCATTTCATCTGGATAGAGGCTGGGATGCTTTGCTTCTCTGATCTTCAGCTTGAAGCTTGAACCCAAATATCAGTCTCTGGGACTTTTATGTTTTATGCTACATAATAGGGAATTGCGTCCATTGATATTGAGAGATATTAATGACTAATTACTGCTAATTCTTGCCACTTTGATGAGGCTATTCCTGATGGTGTTATTGTTTGTGTATGTATGCACACATGCATGCACTTCTCTTCTTTTGGCTTGCTGATGGGAAGTTATTTATTTCCCATGTTTTCTTGGGTGTATTTAACCTCCTTTGGTTGGAGTTTCCCTTCTAGTGTCTTCAGTAGAGTTGGACTTGTGGATAGGTATTGTTTAAATTTGAGTTTATTATGGAATAGCCTGGTTTCTTCATCTATGCTTATAGAAAGTTTTCTTGTGCATACTTGATGAGAAATGTCATTCTATAAATATGTTTCTCCTATTGGTTAATGAATAAAGCACTGTTGGCAAATAGGAAGGCAAGATAGGTGGGACTAGGAGACAAGGAAGATTCTGGGAGGTGTAGTAGAGAGAAGTCAAGATGTAGGACATGAGAGAAGAGGTCTGGACCCTTTCTCTGGTAAGACCACATGGAAACATTTAGATAGCTAGAAATGAGTTAATATTTAAGAAAGAGCTAACCAATAAAAAAAAAACACTAGTTACTGGCCAACAGTTTCATAATTAATACACTTTCTCAACATGTTATTTGGGGTTGACATGACTCTGAGTCCAGGCTGGTGGGAAGAGCTCATATTGGTGGTCTCTTAGGGTTTGGAAAACATCTGTTCAGACCCTCTGGCTTTTAGAGTCTCTGATGAAAAGTGGTGTGTAATTTTAATAAGTCTGTCTTTATATTTTATTTGCCCTTGTTTTTTTTTTCATTTTCAGCTTTTAATATTCCTTCTTTGTTCTATATGTTTAGTGTTTTGATTAGCATGTGATGTGGTAGGGCTGTCTTTTCTGATTTAATTTAGTTGGTGTTCTGTATGCTTCTTGTACATCTATAGGCATCACTTTCTTTAGGTTAGGAAAATTTTCTTCTGTAGTTTTTTGAAAACATTTGCTGGGCCTTTGAGTTGGAAATCTTCTACTTCTTCTATTCCTATTATTCATAGTGTTCCAAATTTCCTGGTTGTTTTGTGTCAGAAAATTTTAGATTTAGCATTTTCTTTAACAGATAGAGTCAATTTCTTCTATCATATCTTCTATGCCTGAGATTCTCTCTTCTACCTTTTATATTCAGTTAGTGATGCTTGTATCTGTAGTTCCTATTCACTCACCGAGATTTTCCATCTCCTTGATTCCCTCAGTTTGTGTTTTCTTTATTGCTTCTTTTTACATTCTCAGGCAGGTCTTGAACAGTTTTATTCATTTCCTTCACCTGCTTGTTTTTATTTTCCTGGATTTCTTTAAGGGACTTGTTCAGGTCCTCTTTGATAGCTTTTATCATCTTCATAGGAGTGGATTGAAGGTCATTTTCTCGTGCTTCAGCTGTGTTGGAGAATCCAGGGCTGCCTGTAGTAGGACATCTGGACTCTGCTGGTGACGTATTTGCCCTGGTTTTTGTTGATTATGTTCTCCTGCTGGCCTCTAGTCATTGAGGTTTGGGTTATTATCAGTTTCTGTTCCAATTTCTGTGTTTATCTTTTTAGATGGTTATTTTTTCCCTTGACTTCTGTATCCTCTCTGGTGTTCTGGCCTGAGTGGTCAAGGGTTCTAGTGACCAGTGAGTCTTTAGCTACTCTACTGGGTATCTACTGGGGTTTTGTGGCCTGTGTGACCTCTGGGATTTTGAGTGCCAATGTACCTCCTGGGTTCCAAGCATCTGTGTGGTCTCTGGGCGTCTGGGTAGTTTCTTAGTCTCTGGGATTCCTAGTATGGCATAGCCTCTGATAACGCATAAGTCTTTTGCCCAAGTTCTGGGCCAGAATGTGGAGCCCAGGAATAGGACTGTTTGGGCCTGTTGCAGGGGTATTTTAAGATAATGTTAGCTGGTGGTGCATGGTGTACTAACTGGGGTTCCTAGTACTGTGTGACCTCCAATAAAGGAGAAGTCTTTTGCTGGAATTATGGGCCAAAATATGGAGCCCAGGAGAGGGAATGCAGATGGGAATCATTGGGAAGGCTTGTTAGTGGGCAGTGTTTGGTGTCTTACGTTGGTCTCTCAAATGGGTTTGGCCTCCTATGAAGAGTTGTGGGCTATTTGACTATTTGAGCATTGATTTTTATTTTTACTTTTTTGCTTGTTTTAATTTTTGTTTCTGTTTTATTTTTGTTTTTTATTTCTTGGCTTTTACTTTTGCTTATTTTCTTTTTGTCTATTTGGGAGGACATAAGTTGGGTGGGTAGAGAGGAATTGAAGAAAGGGAAAACATAATTAGGAGATATTATATGAAAAATGTCTTGTAATAAATAAGAAGATGAAGGAGGAGGAAACAAATTAGTCTGGTTAGGAAGTCATCCCTGGGCTTTCAGCAGAAAACTAATTAAGAAACCACTTATTTTCTAAAAGGATTATAAGGAGATATTCACCCTGCCAATCTGTACCTGTTGCACTGACCATGCCCACTGGGGATGGGGACAGGGGCAGATGTGACAGAAGAACTAGGTCTGGGGTCGGATACCCCTGAGCTCTCGCTTGCTTCCTGGACGGAGACAGAGAGCATCTGAAGGCATCCTTGGGACTGGAAACTGCTGGCATTCATCTGTCTCTGTTGTAAGTTTTTTCTCCCTGAATAAGTATCTATTCAGCCTGTTTTCTCCGATCCTTATTTTTCCACGATATCTGTAGTCAGAAGTGGGATACTGATTTCCATGGGATCCGGGGAATTAGGTCACACCCAGGTGGCGACACTTAGACCATGGCAGTGCCTCCTTCTTCCCTGACCCCAGACTTTCAGCAACACCCCACTGCCCCATCCCCACCCCGTGGTCTGTGGTTCCCTTGCTCTAAGTGCTCACAGGTGCCTGCACCAGCGACCTGGCAGCTGCAGTTGCCATGGGTCCAAGCTTCCTTCCCCCACTCTCTGCCACACCTCAGAGCTGCCTTGTACAGTGCATTGGCCACCACCTCCTGAAGCTGCTGCGACACTATACCCCAAGATGTTAGCCTCTGCCAGGTGTGGCTGGAGCAGTGAAAAAAACTGTTGTGCTCTGGTAAATGGAGGCCGAGCACTGGGAGCGATTGCTGCCTTCCTGCAGCTGCAGCCAGTCTGCCCTGCTGTTTGGCATCAGTCACTCTGCTGCAGTCCCTCTCCCATCCCTCCAGGTTGTGCTGAGACTACTTGCAGACCAGTCTCTGCTTTTATGGTCCCAGTAATTTACACAAAGCTTGATTTTACTCTTCCATCTAACATTTGAAGACTTTAACAGGGACGGAGGTCGGAGGTATCTTCAGCTACCAGATACCATTTGATGATATACGTATGCCACCTAATGGCCAGGTGTAATTATTGCAGGCTGAGATCTGCAACCAAACAGGACCCTGGGAACTAACTACTCAGTACACAGCCTCATTGCTGCTGGAATTCTTCCATCTGTTCCATGAAAACATGATCCTGATAAGGTAATTGCAACATCCTTCACAATTTAAGCTGATATGTTAACTGAGATCAAGTGTTCCATACCAATAGCGGATAATCTTAAAATCCAGGATTTTAGGAATCTTTTATTTTCATAAATGGAAGGAATTTTAGCAGAAGAAAACGATGATTTAACCAGTATATACATTTTCCTGATGATAGCAATGAGTTTCATGATCAATATAATATTCTTAAAGAAAGGGTTTGAGATTAGAACAAAGAATAAGGAACTTGTACTAACCTTAGGATTGTACAAGGATTTGTAACAAGGATTCAGAATATTAAAAATGGCAATGAAGATCTCACAGGTAAAATACAAACCATGGAACATAAAAGTGACCAACTAGACCGACTCAGACCCCCTGAACATGGGACTCAGATAGAAGGCCTGGGCAATCTAAGGAACCTCTGACAATGGAACCAGGATGTATCCTTGGTGCACAAAAGGACTTTGGATATTCCCTTACCTAGAGGCAGGAGGGAGGGCCTAGTCCCTACTCTAAATGACTTAACAGATTTAGATGACCCCTCCTGGAAGGCATCACCTTACATGTGGAGTGGGGGGGGGATGAGAGGATGGTCAGGGGGCACGGAATGGAGGAAGAGAGGGAGAGATGGAAGGAGGGGGAGGGAATTGGGATTGATATGTAAAATAAGAAAAATTTTCAAAAAAATGGCCAATTAGAAGACAGAATTTGTTCCATATCTGCTGTTTCAATGACCAAAACAGAAATAATGCAATGCATTAACATGCTAGCAGAAACAGTTCATTTCTTTCATTTCTTGTCTGATGAATCAATTAATAAAATTAAAAAACTTAAACATCCAGATGGAAAGACTAGCAGATAGAATTTGCTTCATGTCTGAGGATAATGGTAAGCTAGCAGATAGAACATTGTTTCTGAAAGGCAGCTTACATGGCATTCAGATCATATATAAGGATGAGAATATTAAAAACATAGAATCATTCATAGTTGGAGAAAACAAGAAATTGACTATTCAATGAAGTCTCTGGAAAGTTATATGATTCAAGAAGTTCAAACACTCAAAGAAACAATGGTGAATAGATTACAGGCCTTAGAAGACCTCCAATCTGATGCATCAGAAGAGGTACAGGTAATAAAAGGGATTTAAAATTTCCTACACCTTTTAGGGTTAGGGAAGACTTGCCTAAGGTCATTCCATCGCCAATGACTTTTCCTGTATCTACTACTGAAAACCCAGCAATGAAAAAATACCTGAAGGATTTTGTTGCATATAAGTGGGAACCAATATATATGAACAATTTAAAAGGTATAAAGGAATCAGTAGTCTCTTATGGCATGCACTCACTACATGTGAAGCAATTTGTAGAATCTTGGGCAAGGAATAACAAGGTAACCTCTAAGGATTGGGATCAATTAATATCAGCTGTACTTGAAAACTGATCTCAATTATAATGCAGGGCTTTAGGGAGAAAAGAAGAAAAATCTCTTGAACTTTGGAGTTTAAAGAAAGGTTATAAAGCTCCCTAAGTTAAAATCTTGGTGAGGATCTTTATACTGACCCATAAACTCAAGCTGCATATGATGAACACATCTTGTCTTTATGCAGTACAACAGCTTTGAATGATTGGGATAAGGTTCATGAACCAAGGGAGAGGATAGAATCCTATACCAAGGTGAGGCAGGGACCAAGAGAATGCTTTAGCATATTTCTACAAAGATTGCTTAGGGCAATACAATTAGAGGTAACAGACACAGATTCTAGGCAAATACTCATAAAATCATGAACTTATGAGAATGTGAATCCAAAATGCAAACAAGTGCTTTGGCCCTTAAAAATCAGATCAGCACCCTAGTTCAGCAACAGCTAAATGCTAGACATATTGAGGAATATACCAGCCCTTGGAATTCTGTATTTGTTATCAAAAAGAAATCTGGAAAATGGAGAATGCTTACAGACCTGAGAGCCATCAATAAAGTTATCCAGCCAATGAGTTCTCCACAGCCTGAAATGTCCTTGCCTTCTTTGATACTTAAAGAATAGCCTATTATAGTTATAACCTTGGCCTAAGGGACCCAGTCCTGGTACTCCAGGCCATCCACCATTCAAAGCCATCCTTCCCCTCATCCTGGGACATGCTGGGCACAGTGCTCAGGGGTTAGTTCTGAGCATACTGGACCCGCTGTTCCATGAAAGACCATCTGAAAACTCCCCTCAGCTGACCTTTGGGCACATTTGCCTGCTTTCTTCCTGAGGGCTTGAGATCATCTGGACACTGCCTTCCCCACATCATTCGTTCTGCTGTGGCCTCTGCTTGAGAGACCTCCAAGAGTGCTCGGATCATCCAGAGTTACTGACATTAAACTCCTGACACAGCTAAAGCCACCGAGAGCAGAGTCGAGAGACAGAGACTCCACCTGTACCTACTGGAAGAAGCCATGGGAACACAGCAATACAATAAAACACTCAACAACAGAAAGATCAGTATGACACCACCAGAATCTAGGGACTGTACTCCAACTAGATCTGAACACACAAAAATAGATGAAGCAGAAGAAAATGACTTTAAAAATAACTTAATGAAAATGGTAGAGGCACTCAAAGATGATATGAGAAAATCCCTAAAAGAAATAGAAGAAAAAATAAACAAAAATTTGGAAGAAATAGAGTAAAAGACCAAGCAAAAAATGCAAGAAATGAACAAATCTCTTAAGGAAAGCCAAGAAAAAAACAATCAAACAGATAAAGGAAACAATTCAAATAGTTAAAGACCTGAAAACTGAAATAGAGACAATAAAGAACACTCAAACTGAAGGAATGCTGGAAATGGAAAAACTGAGTAAATGATCAGGAACTACAACAGAAAACAAGAGATGGAAGAGAGAATCTCAGGTGCTGAAGATAAACTGGAGGAAATAGATTTATCCACCAAAGAAAATCTTAAATCCAACAAATCCTTAACACAAAACATCCAGAAAATGTGGGACACAGTGAAAAGGCCAAACCAAAGAATAGTAGGCATAGAAGAAGGCAAAGAAGCCCAGCTCAAAGGTGCAGAAAACATATTCAACAAAATTATTGAAGAAAACTTTTCCAATATGAAGAAGGACATGCCTATGAAAGTACAAGAAGCATACCAAACACCAAATAGACTGGACCAAAAACAAAAGTCCCCTCGCCACATAATAATCAAAACACCTAACATGCAGAATAAAGAAAGAATATTAAGAGCAGCGAAGGAAAAAGGCTAGGTAACATATAAAAGCAGACGTATCAAAATTACACCTGAATTCTCCATGAAAACTCTGAAGGTCAGAAAGTCCTGGATAGATGGTCTACACACACTAAGAGTCCACAGATGCCAGCCAAGGTTACTATAAGCAGCAAAACTTTCAATCACTATAGACAGTGAAAACTAGATATTCAATGAGAAAGCCAGATTTTCAAAATTCACATCCACAAATCCAGCTGTGTAGAAAGTTCTGGAAGGAAAACTCCAACCCAAGGAAGTTAACTACATTCACATAGACACAGCCAATAGATAATCCCATTTTACCAGAACCCAAAAGAAAAGGAAGGGCAAAAATACTCACAATACCACCAAAAACAACAAATCTAAAACAAGCAAGAATTAACAATCAACGGTTATTATTTTCCCTCAATATTATTGGTCTTAACTCGCCTATAAAAAGATACAGGCAAACAGAATGGATACAAAGGCAGAATCCATCCATCTGCTGCATACAAGAAACACACCTCAACTTCAAAGACAGATGTTACCTCAGAGTAAAAAGTTGGGAAAAGATTTTCCAATCAAATGGACCTAAGAAACAATCAGTGTAAATATCCTAATATCTAACAAGTTAGGCTTCAAACCAAAATCAATCAAAAGAAATGAAGACAGTCATTTCATATTTATCACAAGAAAAATCCATCAGGATGAAGTCTTAATTCTGGACATCTATACCCAAAATACAAAGGCACTCACATTCGTAAAAGAAACATTACTAAAACTCAAATCTCACATAAAGCCTCACACACTCCTAGTGAGAGACTTCAACACCCTGCTCTCACCACTAGGCAGGACCACCAGACAGAAAATGAACAAAGAAACAAAAGGACTAACAGAAGTTATGTCCTAATTGGGATTAATAGACATCTATGGAACATTTCATCCAAACACAAAAGAGTATACCTTCTTCTCAGCTCTACATGGAACCTTCTCTAAAATCAACCACGTACTCGGCAACATAACAAACCTCAACAGATACAAAAAAAAATATTAGAATAGCCCCAGTATCTTATCAGACGACTATGCTTTAATGTTGGTATTCGACAACAACACAAATTGGAGAAACCCTACAAACTCAAGGAAACTGAACAATGCACAATCACACCATTCCTGTGTCAAGGAATAAATAAAGAAAGAAATTAAAGAATTCTTAGAACTCAACGAGAATGAAGACACAACATACCCAAACTTATGGGACATTTTGAAAGCAGTGCTACAAGGAAAGTTCATTTCACTAAGTGCCCATATGAGGAAAACAGGGAATAATCACATTAGAGAATTAACAGCACAATGGAAAGCCTTAGAACAAAAAGAAGCAACCTCACCCTGGAGGAGTAGATGCCAGGAAATAATCAATTTGAGGGCTGAAATAAACAGAGAAGAAACTAGGAAAACAATACAAAGAATCAATGTAACAAAGAGTTGGTTCTTCATGAAAATCAGCAAGATAGAAAAACTCTTATCCAAACTAACCAAAAAGCAGAGAGAGAACATCCAAACAATAAAATCAGAAATGAAAAGGGTTACATAACAATGACACTGAGGAAATCCAGAGACTTTTCCAGTCGTATTTTGAAAACCTGTACTCCACAAAATTTGAAAATGTAACAGAAACGGACAAATTTCTGAATAGGTACCACTTACCAAAATTAAATCAAGAATAGACAAGCAATTTAAATATAGCTATAACTCCTAATGAAATAGAAGTAATCATCAAAAGCTTCCCAACCAAAAAAGCCCAGGGCCAGATGGCTTCAGTGTAGAAATCTACCAGGAATTTAAAGAAGAGCTAAGACCAATACTCCTAAAATTGTTTCTCACAATTTTAGAAGCAGAAGGTTTATTACCAAACACTTTTTACAAGGCTGCAATTACCTTGATACCCAAGCCACACAAAGACACAATAACAACAACAACAACAGCAACAAAAGAAATACAGTCCAATACCCCTCATGAACATTGATACAAAAATACTCAATAAAATATTGGCAAATTTAATACAAGAACACATCAGAGAAATCTTCCACCATGACCAAGTAGGCTTCATCCCAGGGAGGCAGGGATGGTTCAACATACAAAAATCTATTAATGTAATCCACCACATACACAAACTGAGAAAGAAAAATAATATTGTCTCACTAGATGCTGAAAAAACCTTTGATAAAATCTAATACTCCTTGGTATTAAAGGTCTTGGAGAGATCAGAGATAAAAAGACATACCTAAATGTAATAATAGCAATATAGAATAAACCAACAGCTAACATCAAACAAAATGGAGGGGAGCTTAATGCAATTCCTCTAAAATCAGGAACAAGAGAAGGCTGTCTACTCCCTCCATATCTATTCTATTGCACTTGAAGTTCTAGCTAGAGCAATCAGGCAACCAAAAGATCAAGACAATAGGAGTTCTAAAGGAAGAAGTCAAATTGTCACTATTTGCAGATGATATCTTAGTTTATATAAGTGACCCAAGAAACACTACCAGGGAACGCCTACAGCTGATAAACACCTTCAGCAAAGTGGCAGGATACAAGATTAACTAAAAAAAATCAGTAGCCCTATTATATACAGATGATAAAGAGGCTGAGAATAAAAACAGAGAAATATCCTTTACAGCAGTCACAAACAACATAAAATATCTTGGTGTAACACTAACCAAACAAGTGAAAGACCTATATAGCAAGAACTTTGTGTCTTTAAAGAAAGAAATTAAAGCAGATACAAGAAAATGGAAATATCTCCCGTGCTCTTGGATAGGTAGTATCAACCGAGTAAAAATGGCAATCTTGCCAAAAACAATCTACAGATACAATGCAATCACCATCATAATCCCAGTATAATTCTTCACTGACCTTGATAGGATAATACTCAACTTTATATGTAGAAACAGAAGACCCAGGATAGTCAAATCAACCCTGTATAATAAAGGAACTTCAGAGGTCATCACTATCCCTGACTTCAAGCTCTAAACCCTAAAAACAGCTTGATTTTGGCACAAAAATAGACAGACCAAAGGAATCAAAAAATCCTGATATTAATCCACAAACCTACAAATATCTGATTTCTGACAAAACAGCTAAAATTATACAATGGAAGGAGGAAAGCATCTTCAACAAATGGTGCTGGCATAACTGGATGATGGTGTGTAGAAGACTTCAGATAGACCTTTGTCTATTGCCATGCAGAAAACTTAAGTCCTAATGGATCAACGACCTCAACATAAATCCAGCCACACTGAACCTCTTAGAAGAGAAAATGGGAGGTACCCTTTCACAAATTGATACAAGAGACTGCTTCCTGAACATAACACCAGAGCACAGTCAATAATTGGAACTTTCTGAAACTGAGAAGCTTTTATAAGGCAAAGGACACAGTTGATAAGACCAAATGGCAGTCCACAGCCTGGGAAAAGATCTTCACCAATTCTACATCTGACAGAGGGCTGATCTCCAAAATGTACAAAGAACTCAAAAATCTAGTCACCAAAATACCAAATAAACCCTATTAAAAAGGGCTGTATAGAACTGAATAGAGAATTCTAAATAGAGGAATCCAAAATGGCTGAAAGACACTTAAGAAAGTGCTCAACATCCTAAGCCATCAGGGAAATGCCATTAAAGGCAATTTTGAGACATCATCATACTCTAGTGAGAATGCCTAAAACCAGAAACACCAATGACAGCTTATGCTGGAGAGGATATGGAAAGTGGGGAACACTCCTCCACTGCTGGTGGGAGTTCAACCTTATACAGTCATTTTGGAGATCAAAATGGCTGTTCCTCAGGAAAATGGAAATCAGTCTACCACAGTCCCATGCAATTCCACTCTTAGGCATATGCTCAAATGATCCACATCCATGCAATAAGGACATCTGTTCAATTATGTTCACGGCAGCATTATTTGTAATACCAAGAACCTGGAAGCAACCTAAATGTCCATCAACTGAAGAATGGATAAAGAAGATGTGGTACATTTACACAGTGGGTTCTACTCAGGGCACAAAAACAATGGAATCTTGCAATTCTCAGGCAAATGGATGGAACTTGAAGAAACCATCCTGAATGAGGTAACCGAGTCACAAAAGAGGTACATGGTATATACTCACTCATATATGGATTTTAGACATAGAGCAAATGATCACCAGCCTACAATTCACACTGGCAAAGAAGCTAGGATATGAGGAGGAACCCAAGAGATTCATACAAGGTCCCTCACAGAAGGAGAAAGGGACAAGATCTCCTGAGCATGTTGGGAGCATGTGGTGGTGGTGGGGTACTGAGTGGAGAGGGAGTTAGAAGAAAGAGAAGGGGAGGAGAGAAGAACATGTGGGACCAGGAAGATTGAATGGGGGGATGAATAGAAGAGAGCAGGAAAAGAGATACCATAATGGAGCCATTACAGGTTTAAAGAGAAAACTTACATTGGAGAAATGTCCAGACACCTACAGGGATGACCCCAACTGACAATCTGAGCAATAGTGGAGAGGCAACCTTAAATGCCCTTCCCTGATAATGAGATTGATAACTAACTTATATGCCATCCTAGAGCTTTCATCTAGTAGCTGATGGACAGAAACAGAAGCCCACAGTAAACTCTGAGCCTAACTCCTGGAATCTAGTTGCAGAGAGGGAGAAGTGTTAAGTAAATGGGTCAAGACCAGGCTATAGAAACCCACAGAGACAGCTGACCAGGTCAAGGGGGAGCTCATGAACCCCCAGACTGATAGCTGGGACACCTGCATTGGATGGACTCAGACCCCCTGAACATGGGTCTCTGAAGGCCTGGGCAGTCTAAGGGACCTCTGACAGTGGAACAAAAGGACTTCGGGAACATGTTCCCCATGGAGGGATACTCCCTTAGCCTAGAGGCATGAGGGAGGGCCTAGACCCTATTCCAAGTGACTTGAGAGATTCTGGTGATCTCTCCTGGAAGGCCTCACCCTCCCTGTGGAGTGGGTGGGGTTGGGATTGAAGGGTAGTCAGTGGGCATGCGAGGATGGGAGAGGGATGGAACTGGGATCAATAGGTAAAATAAGACAAAACACAATAAAAAATAAAACAAATTATGTACTTTAAACATAAAAATATAATGAAGCTGTGCTAAGGTAGAGAAATGAATAGAAGACAGAACAAGGTTCAGACACGAATGAAGTGCAATAATTGTGCCTAGGGTGCAGTTTATAATCAAGGTAGCATTCAAAACCAGTCAGAAAACATTCAGTGTCACTCGTTTAAATCAAATGATGGAGCAATCATTTAAACCCATCAAGAATAACTTTAGATTTAAACCTATTTTAATATAAAATAGATTCTTCAAATGAATTAAATATCAGTAAAAAATAAATAAATTTACGAAGAAAACTTTTAACACAAGACAAAAATAAGTATGCAAAAATAAATATGTGAAAGCATTTTTATGGGGAAAACATGCAATCAAATCAAAACAGTAACACCAAATAAGCAAAATATAAATGTATTGCTAGCGACGAATTCTATAGAAATTCTACAGTTTTCAATGAAAAGAACAAAGTGAACTAAGCATAAATGATAAATGATAAAATTATTAAATAATTTAGGCATCATGGTGGTTTGAATGAGAATGTCTCCGATAGGCTCAGATGTCTGAAGACTTGGTCCTTAATGGGTAGAATTGTTGGTGAAGAATTAGGAGATGCAGCCTTGTTGGAGGAGGTGAAACCTTGTTGAAGAAGGTATTTCACTAGACGTGGGCTTTGAGGTGTAAAATTCCATGCCAGTCTTAGTGTCCCACTTTTACTTTCGTTGTCTTCCCCCTCCAGATCAAGATGTAAGCTCTTAGCTACTGTTCTAGTGTCATGCCTGCCTGCTTTCCACCGTACTTCCTGCGGTGATGGTCATGTACTAACCCTCTGAAACCCTAAACAAGCCTACAGTTAAAAACTTCTGTGATGGCATATAAGGTAATTATAAATCTCATTATCGGGAAAGGGCATTTAAGGTAGCCTCTCCAGTATTGCTTAGATTGTTAGTTGGGGTCATCCTTGTAGATCTCTGGACATTTTCCTAGCGTCAGATTTCTCTTAAAACCTACAATGGCTCCCTATTATGGTATCTCTTCTATTGCTCTCATCTATTCTTTCCCTCACTCACTCTTCCTGCTCCCTCATTCCCACCTCTCCCCTCCTCTTCCTCATAACTCCCTCTCTCCTCCCCCCATGCTCCCAATTTGTTTGGGAGTTCTTGTCCCTTTCCCCTTCTCTGGGGGGGACCCAGACCACCTGAATGTGGGTGTTAGGAGGACTAGGTAGTTTATGGGACCTCTGGTAAGTGGATCAGTATTTATCCTTAGTATACAAATGGACTTTGGGAGCCCATTCCACATAGAGGGATATTCTCTCAGCCTAGACAGGGCCTTGGTCCTCCCTGCTCTAAATGACATGAAAGACTTTGAAAACTCCCCATAGAAGGCCTTACACTTCCTGGGGAGCTAAAGGGGATGGGGTTAGAGATTAGGGTTGGGAGGTGGAGCAGACAAGGGAGGATGGTGGGAAGGTGTGAGAACTGGGATTGACATGTAAAATGAGCTTTTTTTTTTTTTTTTTTTTTCTTTAAAGAAGCTTCTGTGGTGGGTTGAGATCAGCCTAGCGTTTCCTTATATGACTTTTGTGTTGGAAACCCAACTGTTTCATGGTTAGTGTTGGGTCAATGCCAAACAACTTCTGTAGTAGGAAATATAAGGTTTCATCGCTACATGGATCTAACACATGTGATTTTATCATGAAATGCAAGGTTAATCTTGACTTTCCATATGTCTTCCATCCATGAAGACTGGTCAAGGGCTTTCAGAAAGGCTAGTCAACTTTGGTTTGTTTAGTTTATTTTCTGCATATTTATAGAAGTTCCCTGATGTATATTCTATTATCCTAGATGATGGTTTTTAATAAGTTCTAAGCATTTGTCCTCAGTAGATCAATATGATCTAGAAAAACTTAATGAGAAAAGAAAAAAAAGAACATGTTATATTAATATAGTAATATAACATATGTTTATTAAAATCTGGTTTTTTACAAGTGAATTTAAAATACATTTTACATTTTTCAAATGTTTCATATTTCCCTCTGCCTTGGACTAAATAAATAAGGGGGAATAAATATATGAATCAAAATGTTTGGTTTGAAACAAATTTGACTTATCATTCATTCAAGACCCTAATTATTTTTTCTTTATACTTGCATCTTTGTACTTGTAAATCTAAAATTCCTTGCAATTCACCACTATCCTCTCACAGAGTTAGTCATTTAATGGTAAGAGACATCAATTTCTGCCTCCTAACTTCCCCCCACCTTTCCTTACTTAATTCATATTCCTGGTTTTATCATTCCTTTACTACACACACACACACACACACACACACACACACACACACACACACACAATATGTGTACACTGTATATACATATAATTACAAAGATATACATATATATGTAGAGTATATTTCTGAAATATTTCCTTAATTATTTTTCTATCTGGAAAATTTAGTTGTATATAATAAACATTACTTTGAACTGATAAAATTTAATAAGATTAATTGTAATAATAGATATTTTACCCTTCACATAGAGAAATAGAATTACTATGTCAAACGATAAGAATAAAACAGATACTCCCTTTGCATTCTGAAAAATATCAACATTTTAAGTACTCCCATCCAATTTTATTGTTATCAAAAAAAGTTATAATTTGTTTTTACAGGCTATATAATTGCAACCAACCAATCAATCATTAATATAGAACATCTGACAAGCCACCTTTGATCTGGCAGTTTTTCTTCAATAGTTACAAAGGTAAAATATTTAGAGTGAAATGATGGTTAATAGCATAGCTAAAATTCTAAATAGAGTATACTGTCAGTGATCATTGTTTGTTCTCACTGAAGTTGTTTACAACTTGCAAACAGAAAGCCGTAGAGCAAAGACAAGGAGTTTTCCATACCCTGTAATTAATATTCCATCACAGTGCATTGCTTTCAAACTGATTAAATATAAAATAGGCCAACAACAATTTTGTTTCATGTTAATTTGAAATAGTCTTTTAAGTTCCTATAGGATTTACAATCCAGGTCTATTATGGTATCAAACATCCACATGCATTTGTTATAATTTTGAATTTTGTAATGGATAATGATCTTTTTCCTTTATAGTCTTGCCCCTTGGATCTGTCCTTCATAGTGTAATTTAAAACTCTATTAATACAGACATGCTGAGCTGTACTGTCAGAAATCATACTTGCCTCATCAGTGACATTTTCTTACTAATTCTTATATAACAAAGTTTTATTAAATACCTTTGATGTGTTATTTTTTTCTCTTTTTAGTTGTTTTTTTTTTTCAGACAGGGTTTCTGTATGTAGGCCTGGCTGTCCTGGAACTCCTTTTGTAAAACAGGCTGGCCTTGAATTCATAGAGATTCACCTGCCTCTGCCTTGAAAGTGCTGGGATTAAAAGCATGTGCTACCATTACCAGGCTTGATATCTTATTTTCAACATCATCTTTTTATTCTTCCCATGTGAAGTAGTAATGTTTGTTGTTTACACAATATTTTGAAAAATACTGTACATTGCTGTGCCATTTACATAAATTTACACCACATTCTTTCATACCCTAGGGATGATCCCATTACTTGGCCATTGAAAACATAAACAGTGGGAACGCTTGTCAGGCACACAAAACCTATATCCATGCTCTTCTCTATTAGAGTAGCTATGCAGATAATTGATACCCAGCCTAATCTCTCTCTCTCTCTCTGTCTCTCTCTCTCTCTCTGCCTCTCTCTCTCTCTCTCTCTCTCTCTCTCTCTCACACACACACACAGACACACACAGTTTGAATAGAGAATAATGGGTTTCAACATGGTTTCTTTACGCAAATATGTGATATTATACTTGGACTTGGCCTTGGTGACTAACATAAGTGATTTTACCCATCATAACTTCAAGTTATCACCCTCTTCTCATATGATCACTTGCCTAATGAATATTCTACTATAATCACTCAACCCACTTATATAAACAGTTATCAACCTTTGTAGTCATCTATGTTTGTAGTCATCTTTTTTTCCCCCTGACTTTCCACTCGAACCCTGACTTTGCCTCAGTTTTGTTAAATAAAAATGTGTGTGACCCTAGAACATTTTCTTGTTTCTTCATCTGAAAAAATGGCTTTCTTTGTTTATGGAGTGATTTATCTCCACAGATTCATCAGATAAGGATCTTGCTCTTCCTCCTCAGCAACTGAATGTGGGAACCCATTTACTTACTAAAACAGTTGATGTACCATGTGTCTTTCTTTACAGCACTGTCACAATATACATTTCGAGAAACATGGACTGGTTTTATAAGCACAAAAGATGGAAGACAAGCCCTTTAACACATTCTTGTCAATGGTAAGCCTACTTTGTACAGTAACACACAATGTGTTTTCTCAAGGACTTTTCTGTATTTTACAAAGAAAAACTGAAGGCATTTAGTAGATAAGGAATTCAACTCACATAAAGCTAAACTAACCACCCTGTGGACAAATAGGCAGTCCCTAGGCAGTTTTGCTGAGAACCTTGACCTTCTAACTATCTTTTATCTAACATTATATAGAATTTTACAAACTCCAATCAGAATGAAGGGTTTTCAGATATTTTATAATAACATGTTACCTCTTCTTTGTCTTGATATACAAACTCCTGGATGTCAATACTATGAAATAGAATATCAATATCAGGGAAAGGAATTCAATTACATTGAAATACTAACTACAAACAGCACCACTTGAAAGTGCTAAATTAATTCTGAATCTTTAACAGGGACACATAAAAATAAATTATTAATTAAAAAATAGTTGTTTGCCTGTTAGGACATACTGTTTTCAATTGAATCAATGTGTCCAATAGATATGTGATTGGGTACTAATTTTAATAAGAAAACATTTATTAATACCTAATATATTTAATTCTAACCGCAGTACTTTTTTTTTTTTAAACTATATTTTGTATTCCACGGAAGCAAATGTTTCAAGCTGCAAGATTTTGCACCAGAACCACTTCAACAGCAGATATGGCATATTCGCTCAACAAAGATGATGACTCAGTAAAGTAAGGCTTTAAAACCAGGCTCCCAAGTATGCTTCTATATGATAAATGCACTTTTTTCTAATAGCTTAAAGGGCACAAGACAGTTCCTGGGTGTCTCTGATTTTAGAAAGCAGGCTTAGTCTGTCTCCTCCAGTGGTATTCTGGAGGCTGACTACCTCTCATTTCCATCCATTCTGTGCAAGAGGGGTTTATTCTGATGCAGAATAAAATGGCACATAGGAAAGAATTAAAACTGAGAAGGAAAGAAATGTACAGTCAGGCCAATTGCACAGTCTAGGTGAAGAGCATGATGGTTTATAGAAAGCATTCTACTAGTCAGCATGGTATGAAGAAAAAGTACAATGAAATGACAAGAATATTTAAATAGCACAGCAATACTTAGCTAAGAATGTCTGCTTTGATGCCTACTTCCTGAAAGTGAGGCTTTCTCAAGGCCATTTCTATTTTAATATGCTATGCCATACTAAAAGCATGCAGAAACTACAAAGTGGTGCAGAAGGGCATGAAAAAGGTTGAAAAAACTCTGCTCTGAAATTTAGCAGTAACAGAGTAGAAGACTAGATAAACAGAATGGAGAACAAAATGAGGTATAGGATTTGAAACAACCTAAATGCCACTCCGGTTGGAAATCTGATCTCTTTAAACTGCTTCCTGGGTGCTGTACAGAGGTGGGGCACCAAGTAGTAGAGAATTCAAACAGATTACTTTAAACTCCTTGCCTGGGGTCAGGATTAATATTGGAGAAGACAGTGGGAAAGGACCCTGATGCAGAAAGCAGTATTATTAGATCATTTTGTATGGTGAGAAAAATTTCTAAACTACTTCCATTCTGATTTTTTTTCTCCCATGGATTTCTACCCTTTGGACTTTAATTTTCCCCTTTTCCAAATTCAGCTGATATATACAATCAGAGCAAGTCAATATTTCTAATAAGAATCAAATATACAAAATAAGTCTTTGCATATGATGAGAACATATGCTTGAGACTCGTGTTCATAGTGGGAGAAAAAAACATACAATGAGGTTAAACAAATGCAAAATATGAATTGAATATCTTCTTTTTAAGAGTCTAATATACATGTTTGTATGATCTGCTTTTTTCAAATTTGTCACTAAGTTTATTTAGCTCTTAACTGAAATACATATATTTCATATGTATTTCATATATATATTCAAAGTACATATATATTCAAAGGACTTCAAGTTGCTATTATAATAATTACTAAAAACAATTTACTAATCTTACCCATGTTTTGTTTTATTCTTTGGCAGTAATCACAATTTATTAATATTATCCATAGCTTGTTTTATTCATTCACAATTATTATTAGAAAAACATTGTATTACTATACTCCTAATATTCTTCAATGCGTACATGATTATTTCTCAAAATCTAGCAATATGAGACTTTAAAACAATGCAACATAATGCTGCCCTCATGATGAGAGTTATCATATTAGAAAGAAGTAAAAGCAATGGATCAATAAACCAATGTGGGAAATCATTTCAATTTGGAAATTTATACTCTTTTTAAAGTCACATATTTGATGAATTTTCCATTTCTCTTTAGTTGCATTTTATTAGCTTTAGTAGAGAAGCATTCTTAGCATGTTTATAAGCAGTTATACTGACCTTCTTGGAGACTTGTTTATTTTAGAGAAATTTCTTCTTGCAGTAGATGGTGATTAACGTAGAGACCTCAAATTGGTCAAGGTTTACACAAGAGACTGGGAAAAATTCAGTCTTAAATATGACATCTGTATCACATCCCCATCCAAACAAGACCTTTTTTGGAAGAAGAGGGGGAATGAGTATGAAAGCCAGAGGTGATAGATGACCACAAGGAAACAGTGTTGCCTAAGCTCAGTAGGACAGTTCCACATATGAACTCACAGCAGTGTGGCAGCATGCACAGGTCCAAACCAGACACAACCCAACATGCAGAGGGCAAGTGACCACTGTCACACAACTTCCTGAAGAACTATTATCAAATAATAGTTACTTGGAGAGAGAGGGTCAATTTTTTTAGTGGGTGTACCTCTTGGTAGGCCCACCATGCTCCAGTGGAAGGCCACATATCTTAAAGAATGTGGACAGAGCAAACTATAGTTGATGATTTTTTTTTTTTAAAAAAAAGGGTACAAAGTTGATTGTATAGGTAAGGGGGGTGAATCTAGGAGAGATTGAGAGAGTGGGTGAGTTTGATTAAAATACAGTGTAGAGGAATTTCAAATAAAAAATACCCCACATTTTCTAGCTACTATAGCAGAAGAAATTTTTAACAAAAACTGAAAAATATATTCATATTTCTGTGTGATATCATCTCTAACATACATGAACAGGAAGATATTGAATAGGAACAAAAGAAAGTTTTTTTTTTAAAGTTAATTGTGAAGAACTTGAACTATTGCCTTGCAGAAAACTATAGTATTAAAGACAAATTTGGAATTAATGATAGAACTATGAAATTAACTGAATTCAATTATGAAAGTGTCCATGTAAACATAGCTGTTAAATGCAAAGATAATTAAAATTGCAATGAATTAGATATAAATTCACAGTATACAAGGATATGATTTGTATATTCAGTAAGCAAGATTGAAAGAATTAAAATAATGTTTATGAGCAATCTAAATTGAGCCTAGTGTCATTAGGTCCTTACATGTTTATTAGTTTAATTCCCACAAATAAAACTATTGTAAGTAACAACTGAAGTTCTAAGAAATCAGAAGATTAATATTATTAAATCGACACTCCCAGTCCATGAAAGTGTGCTTCCAATTTGTTCTATGAATAAAACAATCTTAATTTGCTTGTATGTTGAACTTGCCATTTTAGTAACTCTGCTATTTGAAGGAAGTTGACATTTGGAAGGGCATGAGTCTCTATTAAAATGGCTTATGGTGAAAACACATATTATGCTTTGTCTTTGATGCTGGTATGTTGCATGATGAACAGCAGCATTGTGCTTCTGCACCCTCATCTATGGAATTGCTGAGCAGTAGAACTTGCCTATTATTATGATAGTTAAGTGGTTTTTAAAATATACCAGCCACCTTTAAAAGGAGCTGAATTAATCACTATCACTACTGGTTATTATTATGGTCATATTTTAACTATTTCACTATTTGTTATTTTCATATTACATAAGGAAAGATTTAAATAAGATACATATATATGCTGCTTGTACCTGGAAAACTAAGCTTTAAAAAAATCAAAAATAAAAACAGATTATTACCCAAAGGGCATAGAGGATCATCATAAGTAAGACGAAAAGTTAGACAAAGTACTTCAGGCCTTGCTAGTCCAAATAAGCAGGTGTTTGAAAGTTTTCAAATGATATTATTCATCAATGAAATATACCATAAAACATTTCATATATGGGTGAATGATACAGTAGTTATCTGAAAGATTTTGGACTCAAATGAGTTGTCTATCATTTGTTACTTCAAACGTCCTTCCGTCCTAGTCTGGATACAAACAGCAACATTACTCACAAGAAAGAAATTCCTTTGTGATGAAAGATGTCATTCTGTAAATATGTTTCTCTTATTGGTTAATGAATAAAGCTCTGTTGGCCAATAGGAAAACAAGATAGGTAGGACTAGGAGACAAGGAGGATTATGGAAGAGGCAGGATTGGAATTCAACATGTAGGACTGAGAGCAGAATGTCAGTCCCTTTCTCCGATAAGATAAGACCATGTGGAAACACTTATTTTTGATAGAAATGGGTTAATATTTAAGACAGAGCTAGCCAATAAGTAATGCTAGTAACAGGACAACTGCATTATATCTAATACAGTGTCTCTGTGTGTTATTTGGGGCTGGCGCGGCTGAGGGACCAGGCCCATGGGAAAACATACTTGTAACACCTTTGTAAGTGGGCAAAAACTCTTTGAAAAGCTTAAAGTAATGTGTGAACACAAGAAAATGTATACCATGAAGCAATGGGCTTTTCCAGTAGCATCAATGCTGAATCTCGAACTGAAGGAAAATAGCAAGTTGCCAGACAAGGAAGCCCCAAAGAGTATCTTTGTACTTGGAAAATGTATTCATACACCAAGACATCTTAGGACTCCTGAGAAAAATGAGGTCCAGTCATTCACAAACAATTCTGATGTACTTGCTTTATATGCAGCACAGAAGGAACCACAGTCTCTTCATCTTCGGTAATTGCAGTTTTAACAAGTTCTTCCACAAACACTAAGAGGAAGGAATGTAATGGAGCTTAAGCAAATGTATACAAATAACTCATTGGGACCTATTGGGTGTTTCTCTAAAAACAGCAATGACTGTGGTGTTTTTTACTTACATAATAAAATTAAGTTTTCAGCCTTTATTTGTCAAATCAGAACTCTTGTAACTGTGTTATTAAGATAACTTACAGAGTCAGGGACTAGAAGAATAAGCAAACTGATTCTCTTACGTTGCATTGATAAAAGTCATGAGAGGGTTGAATGTGAGGTGACTTCAGATTTGGTTAACTATACTTTCAGATAATTTATGTTATTAATAATAATACCTGGAAATGTTGAGGGTTGTACATCCTGGAAAGGAATAACAAACTAATGCTTATAAGGCTTTACAATTTAAAAATAATTTTAAAAAGCATTCTTTATAATTCATAAGATTCCAAAATGATAAAAGAGATTAGCTTTCATGAAAAAGACATTCAACATTAAAGAAAAAATGCAAATTTCTGCCACCATGATTCTTCATTACAAGCATAGCTTTGTTCATGGAGGTGAAGTCACAGACACTGTTTCTCCCTATTCCAAAGTGCTACCCACTTTATTTTCAGACATGAAAAGGCTTTATAATCTGAAAGTTCACAGATAATTTTAACAGCCTTTAAAGGGATTTTTCATTAATGACTAAAGATGAGGCATTTTCCTGGAGAAAGCTCACTGGGTATAGTGATGGCTGTGCAAGCATGAGGACCTTCATTTGGAACCTAGGTTCATTGGTGCCTGTCTGTAACCCCAGACTGGGTATTAAACACAGACAGACTAGCTGAGTTAGAGAGACTCAGGTTCAATAAAGAGCTTACCTCAAGATATAAGATAGAAAAGCAGACATGTTCGCACACACCTTAACTCTCCACTCTGGAGGGCAAAAGTAGACTTGACCAGAGTGAGACCTAGTCTCCAGAAGAAAATGGAGAAGGGGGAGGTGGAGAAAATGGAAGAAATAATGGAAGAGAAAAAGGCAGGGATGGAAGGAGGGAGGAAGGAAGGAGAAAGAAAAAGAAAGTGTGAGAAGGGAGAGCAATAGAAGACTTCATCATTAACCTTTGGCCTCCACATATATGTACACACACACACACACACACACACACACACACACACACACAGAGTATCTATTTATATTTATATGATGAATACATGGAAGGCTAGATGAATGGATGGATGGATATAGATAGATAGATAGATAGATAGATACAGATGTATATAGAGATAGGTAGATAGATAGATAGATAGATAGATAGATAGATAGATAGATAGATAGCTGACAGGTAGGTAGGTGACAGGCAGATGTCACAGCATCCCTCCTGTTTTGTGAAAGAAGGTTTTCTGTGCTCAGTCCAGTGGGAGAATGCAGATACTTTTGGATTTCTTGCATCAACAAACAATTGCTTTGCATCATTCACAACAATTAAGCAAATTCCTTTTAATGTTTCCTCTCTACACAGCGCTATCTGCACCAATTTAATTGATTGGGGGAAATAAACCCTTGTGCATTCCCTGACTGTTAGAAGAGACTGATCTTGTCAGTTTGGTTGCATAGAACAGCATCCACTAGAGATATTGGTGGTAGACTGAAAAACAATTAAGGTATGAAGCTCTGTGAATGCTAACACAGTGCCATGGGTAGAATATCCCACTTCTGACCCCATAAGGAAAACACAGTGCCCTTAAAGTGGTGTGTAAGTTCCTGAAGGCTCTGAGTGTAGGCTTATCTGAAACATAAATGAATAAGAAGTTTGGGTTAATCCATCCCCAGAATATGAAGCCCTCTTTACTTTGTACCAAGCATTTTGATTTTTCAATATGTAATTGCAATTCAAATATCCCCTCAATGTAAGTGTTTCTTTCCTATCCACTATTAAAATTCTCATACCCTCAACACAATAGCTTTAGTAATTAGTTGGAAATTTTATACAATTCACCCTTGATCAAACTCACTTCATTGTCTCCATGGTCCATCTTTGTGCCACCCTCCTCAAAAAGAGATAGGAAAAACAACAACAACAAAAAAAAAACAAAACAAAAATCAAGTCCAACTTGTGTTTCTCATGTATTCATTAGAGCATGTCCAACCTCCTAGTGGCTAGCCCCTTAAAGAAAACTGAGTCCTACCACCACCCTCTACCAGAAGCCATCAACTGTGAAGAGCTATATTTCAGCATCTTTATCACAAATTTTAAGTACTCTCTTCAATAGCTTCTAGTCTGGACTGTTTCTTCCTTTTCCTCCTCCTTTTTATACTAGGGGTGACGGGGGTGGCGTGGGGAGATGTCACAGAAGCCTTCAGTGTCTCTCATTTTCAGATATGAGTTCAAAGTCAATGATACCACTGAAAAAGTCACTGCCCTGCCCACAGCTGTTGGCGGCTGCATCGATCATGAACGTGAGTATGGTTTCAGGTGGCAGGTCAGATCAAGGAAGTCTTTCACGGAGACTTAAGACAGAAATGAACAGCTGGAATATCTTGTGGCTCACAGTCATATCATGTCAATATTCACTAAGTAAACTGAGCATTAAGTAGTTCTCTCCTGTTCTTGGATTTAGACTTGTAAATACATAGAGACTTTTAAGAGAAACTACATGTCATTTTTAATTTCTGTTTTGGAGATGATCAATTTGAAGTTGAATTGAAAATACGTCCATCCACTCAAAATTTAAAAAAGAAAAAAACATGCCTACTCTGTGCAGCAAGGACATACAGAATACAGAGCTTCCAACCAGATAGAAATATGACTTTCATCTCACAGTGGAGATGAATAACGTAGAAAATAGAAGTTTAAACATCAACTAAACTCTACCATAGTCCCTACCTCATCACACCAATGTTATTATTGTCTGGTACGTATGTATCATTATATTTAATTGACATCATTTTCGCTCCTGCTTGTAGTATTACTCTTATTTCACGAAATAAAATTAAAAGTTTATACTTACAAAGACCAAATAATTTTTACAGTGCATAAATTACAGAACTGGTTTCCAAAACTAGTTGCATTGACTGCAATTTACATACAATATGAAATACTGACCCCTCCTTCTAACATTAACATGGTTAATCCACACATTGACATGGACATGCAAGCCAATCAAGAGTAAAACCACTTATTTTTGGCAGTCATCTACTGCTGTATATGAGTATGCAAAAAGAAATCCATGAAATACTAGTTCTTTCAGTAACTCCCCTCTTAATGGTTAAAAATAATATATATATTTTAAAAGCAATCTACACTTAGGACCTATTAAAAGAATGCACTTGGTAAACACCCACAGTAGTAATATCATGTCATGAAAAATGTTCTCTTTTTGTCTATTCTTGTAGCAATTCCATGACACGGTGTATAAAATAAACACATAATAGCAATTTTAGAGTACAGACCTATTAATTGTAATTTATACATATAATTCTGGCTGGCATGATCTGCTGTATCCACAGGATATATGTGTTTCAAGGAAATGAAATGAAGCTCTACATTGAAACCTGCTGAATATGTCTCCATTCTGTTCTCACTCACACTCAGACTTCTTAACAATGCTTGACTTTGACATGTGTAAATTTGACAACTTGTAATATATTTCAACATTCCTTTTCTATAATAAAATAATAAAAGGTTTTCCTTTTTCATACAACTAAAACCAAGATTTTGTTTCCCTAGTACAACTTTATCTCATTTTCTATTCCCCAGGCTTAACTTTGGGTCACATCAGTCATGTTATGAATTTTATTCCCTCTCACCCTATTCAAACCTGTGTTTGAAACCATTTTGAGTCCATGTCATGGGACTAACTCATAATGAGATCCTATTTTGCTTCTCCAGCAAAACTAAATCTTCTCGGACAATACCCAAGACATATCTGTGTCATATCAAATTCTCTTCCAGAAAATGTGACTATGTAGATATTGAATAGAGCAAATGCATCCCTGTCTTCAGTTAAACGATAACTTTCATTAGGATATGATTATTTGTTGACCTAATGCTCTATAGTTTTTAAAATTATTTATTTATTTTGTTTATGTGTATGTATATATGCCTTGTGATTTTTGTACACTGTATACATGCAAGTTCCTTTGGAACAGGAATTACAGATATGGGTGAGGTGCCTGGTATGAGTATTGGAAATAGAACCTATGTTCTCTATAGGACTCTAACCTGTAAACCATCTCTCCAGCCCCCAATACTTTCTAGATTTAAAATTTTTATTTTAAAAATGTATTTGTCATGCAACATTTTGGCTATATTCTTTACCTTCCCCAACTCCTCCTAGATCCTCCGTACTCACCCTACTCAATACTCTCTCCCTCCCTCTCACCCTTTCTCCTCCCTGTCACTCGCTTCCCCTTTCTCTTCCCTGCCCCTATCCTCACCTCCCCCAAAGACAAAACAAAAACAAGCAAAAATCAGAACAAACAAGATTCAAACCATACAAAATTCCAGTAAGGAGAAAAAGTGGACACAAAGTCCCTACCTAATAGGCTATTTACAATTGATCCTCATTGGAAAAAAAACCCCTCACTTTCCTACAGACTGTGGGCATATGACCCACTCTCCAGGGCAGGCCTCATGCCCAGGAGTAGTAGTTTGCCAAAAATAAAAGAACTCCATAGATTTTTGTTCTGACTTTTTAATTTTTTTGTATGGTTTTTTAGGTTTTAAGAAGATCTCAAATGCACCCCATTCTATATTGGTCAGTAGAATAAAAAACTATACCCATATTTACCCATGAATAAACTTAGATGCTAGGGTAAAAGAAAAAGAAAAAGAAAAAGCTGCTTAAGTGTGGAGATCTAGAAAGAGTTATAGTTTGTTTCAGGCTGAAGATATCTGACTCAGTTCCCCACTCTTCTCTTGCTATACAATTAGTTGAAGTGGAAAATCAGAGGTGGGATCACTCATTGTTTGGATGGATAAAATTTAATTAAAATATTTTGGGGGGCAAACATACAAAAAAGAGGGATGATTATTGGTTTTCAACAAAATGTTTCCATGAAGTTATGAAGGCAAATGTGAATTGCATACTCTGAAATTTTTATAGAAGAATGTTTTTATAATTATTAGAGTCACTTTAAATTAAAATTGATTTTGTCTGATATAGTGTGTACATATATCTTCAGCAAAAGGGAAAATGACTTAAGTAGACATTAAGCAATATTTTAATTAAAAATAAAAACACTATGCTGATGCAATATTATCAAGTGATCATTTTTAACATATCTAAACACACTACAAATTTAATATGAAAAAATGGTGTTAAAAATACATTACTGAAAGTTAGCTAAGTACCATTTGTTTTTAATTGATAGTAAGCAGAGATTGTAATATATTCTACTGGTTTAAAGAGTAAAGGCAAACAAACAATATAGGTAAGTATTTAAGAAGATGGGAATACTGAGTTTGCTGCATGGGAACCCTATGTGCCCCTCAGTGTAGATCAGTAGTGACTTGTAACTGATTTGTTGGGAAGCAACTTTTTTAAAATGAGAACGCAATTTGAAGATCACATAGTATGTGATGGATAGCTTTTAACATATTAATGTCTTTAGTACCATACATCAAATGTCATACAATCAAGAGATAAATAATTGGTAAAAATATTTGGAAGAGATCATAGGACTGTACATGAATATGTATATGATATATATATATATGTACAATGGTATTAATACTATGAAACCAGAACTTAATAATTCAGTATTTGCAGGTCAAGGAGAGGACTTACCTCACATGAAAAATTATTCAAATATAATATAAACAAACATTTATAAATTTTGGTATGAGAGCCACTTTGATGAAACACATGACAGAACTTTTCATCCTACTGTTTTTAATGCATAAAATTTCAAACATTTAAATAGGAGGCAATTACAATAAAATGTCATCATAAGGCATTAAAATGGGTGCTAGAAAAATAGCTCTGTGGGTAACATGCTTTCTGTACAAGCAAACAGATCAGAGTTCAAACCCCCAATACACACATTATAAAACAGGTGTGGCAGTGGGCATCTTTAACCCTAAGACTGGGAAAGATGTAGTACAGACAGGGGGCGCCCCAGAGGCTGTATGGCCAGCTAGGAAAGATAAACATGCAGATTTACTGAGAAACTCTTGTCTCAGAAATAAGAGTAGGTAGCATTAGAGGAAGATAACTAATGACTATCTGACCTCCATACATTAATTCATGTGGACATATGCACATATACCACACACACAAACACAAATACCTCTAAGTGTAAACTCTAAAACAACTCAATAAAGATGCTTGTGTGTTAAAGCATCAAATAAAAAACTATAGAGACACGTTTATTACTGCCAAGTTAGGAGGGATGTGGCTCTGAATGTTTTGCCTACAAAATAAGATGTCTTGGGCTTGGATTTTTTTTTTTTTTTTTTGACTAACACATGTAGTATCTACAACACTGAAGCAAATTATTAACTGCATTTTATGACTATAGGCAATGAAGTAAAGGTTATGGAGATAAAATGTGAACTGTTGAAAATTAAACCTTTTGAAAACGTTTTGGACAGAAAATATTCAAGTTGAATCAAGTATTTTAAAATTCTTTAAACTCTGTGATCCATTAAATTAATTAATTTCTGTGGATTTTTTCCCCTTAGGAATGCAAAATATGTTCATGAACAAACTACTTCCAGTGCCTTTAACATAAATAAAAATACAATTATTTAATCTTTGTCTTAACCGGTTTACTGTAACTAAAACTTCAATTAAGATTCAAGGAGTGCTATCATTATGATAGCATAAGAGCTTCAATAAAAAAACACCTAAAATCTCTTGACTTTTTAATTTATTTTAGAAATTGTTCCAACAGTGTTTGCTACATGTCTAATTCCTTACAACAATGCCTTACATCAACTCACCCAAGGAGAGTGTAAAGAGGTTGAATTTTGATTAAAGTTAACTGCTTTGTTAATGATTATTGACCTGTAATTCATCTCTGTCCAACAATCATTCAAACAGCCTCCTTAAACTGTTTATTTTTCTTTAAGAATTTTATGCATAAATGCAATCATCTTCACCCCACCTTCCTCCATTTCTCCCACCTGGGAACCACCCACCTCATTCTTCTCCCAACTTCATGTCCTCTTCTCTCTACAAATAATCCATTCCAGTTGGTAAAAAACCGAATTTTCCCAACTTTTTCAACACTCACATTTCTTTAATGGCTTCCCAAGTTTCTCAAACTCATGAGCCCCCACCCTGGCTTATACCTACACAGTATCATTGCATTTTTATTGTGCTAAAATGGCTTGGAATTACAAAGATGAATTTTGTATCTGATGGGAGATGTTATTCTGTATATATGTTTCTCATACTGGTTAATAAAGCTCTGTGGCCAATGAGATAGCAAGATAGGCGGGGCTAGGAGACAAGGAGGAAAGAGGAAGTAGTAGGGAGGAGTCGAGATGTAGCCCAGGGGAAGAAACAGGACGCCCGCCGCGGCTCCCCAATAAGAAGACCACGTGGAAATACTTAGATAAGCAGAAATGGGTTAATAACTAAGACAGAGCTAGCCCATAAACAATAATGGTAACTGGCCAACAGGATTGTATCAAATACAGAGTCTCTGAGTGTTATTTGGGGCTGGTGCTGCTGTGGGCCCAGACTGGTGGGTTGGCAGGCTGGCAGAAACATACATGCTACAGATTGGCACCAAACCTGCCGTAACATGTATCTAATTCTCCTTATTGATATCTAAATGAATCCACAGTCTCTGAAACTGTTGTCTCTGCTAGAAAACAGGGGCTAAAACTGCATCTTATTTCATAAAACCTTTTATGAATTAAATAAAACCATTTTAAAGATATACAATCCAGAATTGTATGTTTATTATGATCACACCTTTATCTAAAAACACATTATTTTTATGTGACTAATGATAAGTACAATAAAAAGAATGAAAGAATAAACCAAATTTACCTGTGGCTAATATGGAAAAGGAAATATGAAAGAATATATCTTTACGTTTTATTTTTGGTTTGAGGAATATTATAGAACAAACAGGCTATTCAATGTTCATGATCTGGCTATTAAGCTAAGTCCTTTCTTTCCCATACTCTTAAGAGCAATCCTATGATTTAAGAAAAATAATTATTTCCATTTTATGAATAATAAAGATTATCAGAAAGGCATACAGTTTATAAATGATCCAATCTATAACTAGTACTGTCTGTATTAGTTTTAAGACCTAATCTAAAGGAAAATGTGCAACCCTTTGTTCAAATATTTTTAATATTTTTAAGATATCAGAGCACTAAACCGAATTTGAGCCCCCTTTAAGCACAGGGCACCAGCGCAGGATACACACCAGCACTGTGGAGTCTGCTCTGCTTTTCCTTGAATTTGCGCTTGAAATCTTTTGAGTGTGTTTGCCTTTCTTGAGATGATCCACAACCAAGCACCAGACAGAGCTCTGGGATCCAGACAAAGAGAGGGAGGAGGGAATATATGAGCAAGGGAGGTCAAGATCATGATGGCAAAATATACGGAGCCAACTGGACCAAGCTCGTGGAAACTCATGAACTCTAGACCTACAACTGTGGAGATTCCAGAGGACCAACTAGGCTCTCTGTATGTGGGACAGTTGTGAAGCTTGAACTATCAGAGGGGCCCCTGGCGGTAGGACCATGATGAAAACCTGGTACATGAGCTGGCTTGTTTGAGCCCATTCCCTATGGTGGGATGCTACGCTCAGCTTGAATACATGGAACAGCGGCTCCGCCCTGCTCCAACCTATTGTGTCTGATTTTGTTGACTCCTCATGAGATCCCTTACCTGTGAAGAGGAGTGGACTGGGTATGGGCAGGAGGGCAGAGAAAAGGGGGTATTGGAGGAGGAGTGGAAGGAAGGACTGTGGTTGGAATGTAAAATAAAATTTAAAGGAATAAATAAATTATTAAAAAAACGAATTGGGCTGTAAGTGAGACTTTAGGGGGGGTTGTTAATTAATGATCAATGGGAGGGAGCACAGCCTGTTGTGAGTAGTGTCATCCCTGGACTGATGGTCATGGGCTCTTTAATAAAACAGACTGAGCAAGCCATGAGGAACAAATGAGTAAGCAGCATCCTTCCATGACCACCTAACTCCTCACTCAGCTCCTCCCACTAGCTTCCTGCCCTGATTGAGTTCCTGTCTTAACTTCCCACAGTGATGAACAATGATATGGCAGTATAAATCCAATAAACTTCTTCCTTCCCAAGTTGCTTCAGCCATGGTATTGGTGTTTTAACAATAACAACCTTCAGACATCTTACAACACATTTCCCAGAACATATCTGTTATTAAGCTACTCAAGGTTCTGTACACATGTACATATATATTCACATAAAGTCACATACACATACATTATCATTCTGTTTTTTAATTTCCTAATTCACAAAATGAAGGCACAGATCTTTAGAAAAGAAAGGAGTCAGAAGCAAGCATGCACACTTCAAAGGCGTGCTTTGAAATATGTTAATTTTCCCTTAATGATCCTTTTCATCAGCAACCAAAAAAATGATCTCCCCAAAACTTAAATGATGACTTTAAATTCTAGGATCAGTTACATGTTTAAGCTAATTAAACATGTAGCTATAGATCTGGAAGGGGAACAACCCCCAGTGTGCACAAACACGGGGGCTCCCTCATGGACCACACCCAAACACCAGTTTTCACAGAGATCTTTTTCTAAGCAGGGAAGAATAAAGTGACTGCTTTCTTACTCAGGCAGAAAATAGCAGCAACTGACCTTGCAGGTGTCATTGTTGAGAAGAGAAAAAAGAAAGTCTGTATTAGAATGGAGTAGGATGCAACTTGGAGATAGGGGAAAGGGGAGAAGAGAAAGGGGACAGATGCTTTTGTTCTGAAGGGACAAAGGATTGCCTCTAGATAGAGAGAAGACAGACATGGCCCATATACAAACGGAAGTTTATGATGGTGAAGGGGAAACCCCAAGGTAGGATAAGATGTTTAATTTTAATTGGACATGTTAATTAGGTGAGCCAAAGGGAGCTTCTGATTGCTGGACTTTGGTAG
This sequence comes from Cricetiscus sungorus, assembly GCA_030556225.1. Lineage (NCBI taxonomy): Eukaryota > Metazoa > Chordata > Mammalia > Rodentia > Cricetidae > Cricetiscus > Cricetiscus sungorus. Next base: position 46,105,319 of record JANBXA010000398.1, read on the forward strand.
TCTGCCTCAGCAGGAGGAAGTGACCAAATAAGGAAATAGGCCTTGGTGACTAGCTTTAGGAATAAAATCTAACAGTATTTAGCAAGGCAGATGGAAAGGGGAAGAAAGGCAAAGCCTGCCAGAGCCATGTGTTCAAAGGGGCCAGGTTAGAAATTATTACAGAAAACTATATATATATATATATATGTAGGCGGCTGCCCGCAGGACGCCATTACAAGATGGCGAACTTCCTCTTTCTTGTTTACCTTATTTGGGCATACGCCAGCTTGGCGGCTGCACTCCAGAGCACCTGCTCGTTCCCTAGCCAATCCCGTGACTCCAACACTGAGGCAAGGTCTTTTGAGCCAATGAGACCGTGACCCGTTGCCTAGTAGGATATATAAGCAGCTGTCCCTTCCTGCCCGGGGACCCTCACCTTCAGCTCTCCCTTCAACCAAGAGGCTCCAATAAAGTGTGATCTGAGAAGAATCCTCGTGTGGTTGCCGTCTTTCCCGCTGGTCCGGCTTGGCGCGCCACATATATATATATATATGAAGGTCAAAAAGGAAATAAATTAGAAAAAAGACAACTTTCCATGAATTCCAGTTAGTGTGAGCCTGTCTTATGGTTGGCAGAGAAGTTCTATGTGGTAAGACCAACTGTGCTCCAATTAGGACCACATTTTTTTCCCATTCAATGTATTTATTTGTACAAGCTTCAAAAACATTTTTATTTAAAATCTTTTATACATTTTAATCAAAATGCTTTAACATTTCTCTTTTCTCCCTCTAGTTAATCCCAAGTCTACCCCCTCAAACTCTTTCCATGTCTCCCACACCCAACTCTCAGTTTAATCACCTCTTATAGCCCTAACCCTAACTCTAACCCTAGGCCTAGCCCTAGCCCTAGCCCCAATTCTAACCTTACAACCATTAGTGTTCCACAAGGTTTCAAAACTTTGTAAGTTCCTTAGTTACTAGCCAGACCAACATAATTTTGTTTCAGCTTCAGTGATGTGACAAAAGTTCCTCTTCTTGTGAAGCATTGTAGAGACTGTGCCTCTTTTGAAAGTTTGATAAAGATGGGGGAAGCACTTCTGATGTTTGAGAAGTAAACAAGTCCAGTGAGGATTAATAGAGCCCAGGCTTTGGCTCTCACAGGTTCAACTGTGGTTACAGGTGATTCTGCTCACACGTGAAGGGGTTAGGTCTTAATGTTCCTTATCTGTCCTTAATGTTATTAACAATTGTTATTTTATAATATGTTAATACCTAATTGTATGTTCTTCCCCAGCTCCCCTTTTATAAGCTGGACTGCATGGTAAAATTTTATTCCTAATTATTAATCTCATGATAAATTTAAAATACAATCTTAAATTCTTATGATTCTTACAAATAGCAGCGATCCCAAAAACACCTGAGGAGGTTTATTTTGCTTATATTTCTTATCACATAGATGTTTTTCCCCTTTACTGATCTGTTTCAGCTGTGTGGTCATTTTCCCAAACTAATGAGAGAGACCCACCCTCCTGCTAACACTGGGAGAAGAGTGTGGAAATACCATGGGGACAGGATGAGTTTGAGTTACAGTTCCCCATGCGGCTTTACTTGTCCCAGATATAATTGATCTTCTGTTTCTTTTCCTTGAGAGATGAAAAACAGTGATAAGTGATAAACACGTTAGAGCTGCTCAAACACTGAGTGATTTTAAGACACAGGACCTGGTTGCTGGTTGACAACCACTGGTTACAGTGGTTAATCTGCTCCTCCTGGTGAACATGCCAGTCTTGCTCAAGTTAATTGGTTCAAGCCTAATCTCAGATGATGCTATTTGAAAATGCTTTATCTGTAGAGGCTTCCAATACAGATTTAAAGTTGGAACAGGGGAAAAAAAACCCAAACTTTATTGCTTCCAAGTAATCTCTGCTAAATTATTTCATTCATAAATTCCTTTTAGGGTTGTAAATTTCTAACATTATAAAGAATATTTAAGCCCCATTATGCAAAAAAACTAAGCTAAGCCTAAGCCAAGAATTTTAAGTAATGCAAATCTAATACCTTAACCTTCCACAGTCTTGAAGTCTATATCACAGACTGACTTATCTCTCACTGTAAGAACAGCTATATTCTAGGTAGATGCTCCCAGTTAATTAACAATAAATACCATTACAATCTTCATCTTGATGGTTATGGGAGGCTGGGAAAACTCGTCAAACCTGATGGAGGAATTGGACAATGTATATTTATCTGTCTGGCACAATAATGTCTGTACATGTGATGCCCAAGCTATCATCTCATGCCTACTGTCAGAATCTATTGACAACATGCTTAATCACCAAGTTTCTGCATTTGGGAAGCTTCACTCCAGTTTCTGGTAGTTTGAAAAATATATCTTACTTCTACCTTTCAAGCCAGCCACAAAGCTGTCAATTTTCTGATATGGATTTCTTTCTCTGGATGTCTACATTTGTGATGGCTCCTGATAATTCAAATAAGATATAGCTAGCATCATACTCTAAGAGAATACTTTCAATTTTACCTATCAAGTGTAATAAATTTTTAAATTTTGGGGTGTTTTTTTGTTTTGTATTCTTGCTATAATTAAAATTGTCAGTTGCCAGAGGACATAGTGAAAGTCTGAGGAACGATAAAGACAAACATTCAACATTTTTAAAATGAGGAATTCAGCTCTCTTACATTGTTTGCAAAATAATGATCATCATGGTATTATTATTTGTTTCTTCTGTCCCTGCCTCTTGTTTATCCTCTTACAAGCATTATTAGTCACGAGTAAGACATCTTTACAGAAGTGTCCCATGACTCTGTTATCCCCTGACAGGTCTTTCAGGTGGAAGACCAACTGCTTTCAGGAAGGTTGTGATTTCACAGACTTACATGAGAGTATGCTGTTCAATGTCTCAATATGTCCAAGGTTACTTTGACACTCCACCAGTTCAATATACTGACTGAAGTAAGCAGTGCTGACTACTCCCCATCCTCATTTACTTTCTAGTAATATGATAAGCAGAAGCTTAGGTATTTTTCTATTGCTGTGAAGAGACACTATAACAGAGGAAACTTATAACAAGTGATTATAAGAAAACATTGAATTTGTGGATTTGCTTTCAGTTTCTGGGATTGAGTCCATGATTATCATGGCAGGAAGCATGGCACAAGCAGGAAGTATGGCACAAGAGCAGTAGCAGAGAACTCACTCATCTACGTAGTGAGTTCCAGGACAGCCAGAACTACGTAGTGAGAACTCACCCTTCCCCCAAAAAAATGGTGTAGACTTTTGAAATCTCAAAGTGCACCCTTAGTGACACACTCCACCAACAGAGCTATATCTGCTATTCCTTAACAAAACAATTCCACCACCTAAAGACCAAACATTCAGTATTTGAACCTATGGGGGCAATTGTCATTAAAACACCGTGACCAGCAGTAGCTTTTTTTTGGCTTGCATGTGATGGGAGATGCCATTCTGTGTATATGTTTCTCATACTGGTTAATGAATAAAGCAGTGTTGGCCAATAGGAAAGGAAGATAGGAGGGACTAGGAAACAAGGAGGAGGGAGAAAGTAGTTGGGAGGAGTCAACATGGAGAGCCCGGAGAGGTAGAACACCAGTTGCTCTGGCTGGTAAAATGAGCCACATGGAAATACTTAGAATAGTAGAAATGGGTTAAACATTAAGACAGAGCTAGCCAATAAACAATGATAGTAACTAGCCAACACCATTGTATTAAATATAGAGTCTCTGCGTGTTATTGGGGGCTGGCCAGCGGGCCGGCGGAAAACATACTCCCTACATGCATGTTTCAGTTGCTTTCCATTATTAAGTGAAACATGAGTAGGAGCCACAGCAGGAGCAGAGGCAGAGACCAGGGAGGAAAATTGCCTACTGGCTTTTTCGCCATAGCTTGTTCCCAGTATTGCCACTGCCCATATCGGTATGGGCCCTCCCACAGTAGTAGTTAATCAAACAAATATCCTGGGTAGACTTGACTATAGGACATCTGATGGATGATGGAAAAAGTCCCTCAATTTAGGTTCCCTCTTCCCAGATGACTCTAGTCTGTGTCAAGTTGATAAAAGCCTAACCAGCATACCTCCTAAACTAATAACTACTCACAACCTCCAGGACATCAGTATGTCTTGCCAATTCTATATACTGAATATTTTCTGAATTTTTCCCTTTTCACTGCTGCTTATTTCTATACCTGCCACACTTTATTTCTCTCCCTTTTTCTACCAAGTCTCTCAAATACCTTGACTTTTATCGAGTAGCTGGAAGAAAACCTTAATTTGACAATATGAGAATGTATTATCCAGAAAATTACATTTCCCTTGAAGTAAAATAAAACTCTTACTTTCACCTCCTTTTAATTACCCCTATTAATTACATTTCTGTTGCTGTAACAAAGAAAAAAAACAACCTCTAACACAAACAACTTAACAGAGGAAGGACTTATTTTGGCTTACAGTCCCCTGAGAGTTTGGTACCTTGTGTGTATAATGTACCACAAGGTACCAAAGGTACAGCAGCAGGCAGATAAGACTTGACAGGAGTAGGATAATGGCTGGTCTCTATTCATCCATACAGAGACATACAGGGCAGCAAGAAAGGCTGGGTTATTCTGCCTCAGTCCTGCTCCAGCGGGTACATTTCCTGTATCAGTCCATCGGCTAGGGACTGTGGTCAGAGCTGCAATCTTTGGAGGATACTTCACATTGAAACAATAACACTGGCTCATAAACAGCCCTTATCCTAGTCACCCTCTGTCTTCTCACTTTGTCTTAAAATTTTAGAGAACATTTCATTCTTTTTTTTTATTATATTAATTTGCACACTTTTGTTGCACTCACTGTCCAAGGAACAATGTGAGCTCTTTGCAGTGTGATCATTTGCTTATGTATTCCTGTTTCAGCTACCCTGCTTTCATGCCAGATTAGCTTAGAATCTGGTACACAGTTAGTTCGAAATGGATTTGTTAGATGAAAACATGTGCTACTAAGATCATTGATTTCTCTCTTAATTTCATGCTTAAAAATGCTCATGTAAATTGTAACAAGTGATCATACTCTTACATGTTGTTAAGGAATATATTTAGCATAGAAGAGGAGCTCTTTGAGAATTATAAATACTCTTATATAAATTGCAACATCATTTTTAAAAAAATTCTGAACAGGGACGCCGGGATCATTTAATTACTTGGTTAATGAATGGCTTATTGAGTAACTGAGCTGAGTCAGAACCTGGTGACTTAGAAAACAAGAGAAGATGCTGTTTTTACCTGCAGGGTTATTGTACTGAAGACAGGAGATACTCATGAACAATGGAACTTATGAATCCACTGGAACTTATGGATTTTGTGAGATAGAGGAGGGAGGAAAAGTCTATAAGGTAGTGAAGCAGAATGTATGTCAACAAAGCCAAAACACCATACATGATAGTTCACTGAGAAGAGGGCTCTGGGCTGGTCCCTGTTTTCAAAACCTGGATAGAATAGTCAACCAGCACTTTTCATTAGCTACAGATCTTTTTAATAGAAGAAAAATGCTTTCATACAAAATGTTCTGATCATTCTTTCCCTCTGCCCCAACTCCTCTAACTCCACATCATTTCTTTCTCTCTCTCTCTCTCTGAAAACAAACAAGGCCAAGTAACAAACACATATCCCCTAACAAAAACATAAAATCAGAAACCATAATACACAAACAAAAGACTGATATGACAAAAAAGTGTCCTAAACAAAATGAGACAAAAAGTCTACAAAAATGTCAATGAGTTTGTTTCATGTTAAACAAATACTGCTGAGCCTGTAGCCTTCCCTGAAGTGTGGTTAACAGACACAGTAAATTTTCTGTAGAGAAAATTAATTTATCCTCTGCAAGCAGATTTTAATTTATAGTTAGCTTCTTGATTAGGGATAGGATCCTGTGTCCACATCTCCCTCTCATTCACTGGGGCCCCCATCTGCCTTGAACCTGTGTAGCTCCTATGTATGCTGCCACACACTCTGTGAGTTCATGAGTGCATGAGTCCTGTTGTGTCTGAAAGACACTGCTTCTTGCTGTCATCTATCGCCTCAAGTTCTTAAAATATTTATGTCTCCTCTTCAATAAAGCTCCCTAAGCCCCGAGGGGACAGTTTTGGTGAAGCCATGCCGTTTAGAACTATGTACTACAAAGTTTCTCATTCACTGTACACTGTTCAATTTTTAGTCTCTGTGCCAGCTCCCATCTACTACAAGAAACATCTCTGATGAGAGCTGAGCAAGACACTGATCTGTTGATGTACCAGTCATACCATTGCTACATTCTTTCACAAGAGCAATAAGACTTGGTTTTCCCCTAGGCCCATGGCCTGTTCAGCCTCAGCTTCTTGGCTACCCTAGCAGTGTCAGGGATGGCTTTTATCTCAAGCAGGGGGTGTGATAAATGTGATAAAAAAAAAACCATTTGGTTACTCCCACAACATTTATGCCACTATTTCGCCATCATATATCACATTATAGTCATTGCTGTAGGTCATAAGGATTGTAGCTGAGTTGATGACTACCCGTCTCCTCTGGAAGTGTGCAGAATGCCAGGACCATAATTATCAGTAGGAGTGAAGCCTCGGGGTAGGTACCAGTCTTACTTCATCATGTTCTGTGAGATGCATGAGTATTTTTTTCAGCAATAGGACTTTTAGGTACAATATTTTAAAATATCTGAAAATAGTCCTTCAATAGAGATCTTTGTAAAACTGGAGTAGTCGGGCTATATTGATGATTGAGTTGAAAAGAAGCAAGTATATATTTGAATATAATATATGTACATAAATTTACATTTGTATTAGAAGTTATATATCTTCCTTATGAATGTAAATGCCTATCAAAATTTAAAAAACATAATAGTTTACAAATATTAAGAGCTTCAGTAAGACGAGGAAGTGTTTTATTCTTCATGCAGAAGAAATTCAGAGACAAAGTTTTATTTATATAGGACATAATATATGTGATATATATTATAAAACATATATAAAACATAATTCATCATTGATTATTTGGAAATTTCACATTATGTACCCCAGTCCTACCCACCACTCAGTCCCTCTATATCCACACCTCCCCCTGTAGCATCTCCTTCACCAAATCCTCTGACATTAATTAAAAACAAAACAAACACACACCTCACTCCTCCTTCTTTCCCATCTCTCCAACACCTGCTTATTCATTCTAGTTGAATCAGGAGCTACAGTGTGTCATGAAGTATACCCTTTTGCCCAATCAGCCCAATCCTCAAATGCTTACTGCAATGATTCACTGATCTGGTTCAAGGCCTCTGCCTCACCAACATCAGTGTATGCTCACTGAAGCTCCTCTTTCATATCCTGCTGTTGCCCTGAGTCATGGAGATGCTGTGGATATTCCACAGGACCAGTCCCTTCATGTGCTCCTTGACAAAACTGCTTAAGTTTAAGGTCACTCTGAGATACTACCAGAGAATCAGACTCCTTTCATGTTTCTGCTTCAAAATTTCAGAATGTGGTTTTAATCTTTAAGCAATCTCATGATTTCTCAATGGTGCTTCAGCATTAACCATCAGACACATGTTTTGGGCAACAGAGAGAGTTAAGAGGCTAGAACAGAAGGATGTGCCTTGTAGCTAAAGGACCTCATCGAAATCTCATTTGCTTTCTGAACTTTGTGTAGTAACTCTATGTGGGAGGGAGGATAGGATGCAGTTTTGTCTCAGTCCTTTGACACCTAATAACACTGAGCTTTCTTTATTAAGGAAAGGGGTAAGGGGAGACCGAGTATAATCACACAAATATTCATGAACTACCAAAAATGAAGAACTGAAGTCGGACTTCTGTGAAAAATAGATTATATTCATTTATATCACTGCTATGTCCCAACACTTGTTATAATTGCTTAGATTTCAATAATTTATTTAGCACCAAACCCTTATAAATCAATGAGAGTTGTAGAAATTGTGTGATGTTTAATTAATACTTGCTCAGGTAGAATGTGTGACAGTTTTCTGGCATGCACCATTCCCTCAGTCATCTGGTAGTGTCACTCCACGAGCCTCATTTACACAACTCCAGTTTGTATGAATTTTCTGCTTGTTCACATGTAGATCAATAGGCTAATAATATATTTCTCAAAGATTTTTATTAAAAGATCAAAATGTTTACCAAGTATAATTCTACAAAGTGAGAAATGTTTACTGCTACTTCCCAATGGATAGCAAATGCTGTCAAGTCAATGGGCTCTAGTTTCCAACTTTGTATGAAACCCATTACAGGAGAAGTTTTATAAATGCTACTTTTAGATATAGTGATTTTGATAGAAAAAGAACAATTCTGTCTCTTTTACCAAAAGGTCATGGGTCACAATTTCCTACCTGTTTCAACTCCTCACTTCTATATTTTGAACTTAGATGTTCATCACAATCCCAAGTATTAAAAACTTGAATTTTGTAGGTTCTAGAGCCTGGTAGAAAGACATTGAGCTTGGGAAAATGCTCCTGAAGGCTACAGTACAACTCTGATCCCTTCTTTGTGTTGTTGTTGTTGTTTTCCAGTTTATGTTAGGTAAATGTGTAAAGGTAATGGAAAGTTGATTGATATTCACCAGAAGCTTATCTTTAAAGAAATTATGGTGAAATAATACTGATTTTATTACTTTCATTACCAATATTGTTCCTCTTCAATTTTGTTCCTAAATTGTCTGCTTATAATTGGAATGTGTATAACACTTGAAATTTGAGGAGGATTTCTCTGTACTCTTTAGAATTTATGTATTTTAAATGTATTTTAAATTGTTTTCATATAATCAAAGAGTAGATAGCTAGTATATTGTGTAATCATGAATTTTAAGACCTGGAAATGAAATTTGCAATGGTTGAATGTTATAACATGATACCCATAGAAACTAGATCACATGCATATAATGAATTTGAATCTCATCATTTCATAAATTCAGAAGCAAGAAGATGTTGTAGATACTGAGCAAAAAATAATAAGTGAAAAATATATGAAAGCGTGAAATAAATAAAACTGTATTTCATAAACATGTGTGATATGGATCAGATATGGACATAGTAACATGTCTCAAAGTACCGTGAGAAATAACTGCCAAAAACAGATTAAAAGAGGCTAGGTGACACAGTCATCTATGCCATCTCAGAATTTGCTGTGAGTGACTAGCTAATGAAAGGAGAAAGTTCTCTGTTTTAAATAAAGTCAGCATTTTTCTGACTCAAAAATATTAAGGTCAAAAGTAATTGAGGATGTTAGAAAAGTCATAAATCAAAAAATATATATTAAGTCTAATACATTATTGGTTCTAAAATTTTGAATAAGTCTATTAGGAAGGTAATAGTTATTTTATAGTCATTATCTACAATTTTACTATATTTTCAATGAGATATATGAATTGATTGCAAAGATGCAAATGAGTGCTCAAATCCACAGTTCAACCCTTATATCTGAAGAAGTGCATGGAACTTATCAGAACCTTGCTCAATGTTTGATGAGTGAATGGATAAATCTAGCAAGAAATGGTGACTCAGTCCATTTAAAAGAAAAAGGTACATGTTTATAACAATTTAAAACAAATTATCTCCTTTTGATGAATGTTTATAGATTATCTTAACTAGAAGTGAAGCTTTGAGTTCAGAATCCTGAACACAATGATTTCACAGGAATCACCTAATTTTATTTTCGGTTTTCAACAGAAAAGATATGAGACACATGAAACACTTACTTAGTGTTTATTACATAATAAAACCCCAATTGTATTCATGTATTTAATTTTCTTTTGAAAACTCAAATTGAATAGTCCTAGCATAAACCTAATTTTAAGATGTCTGCAGTCATACAGGACTGGTGGCTTAGGTCTGTATTTTTCTCACATAGGAGGCTAAAACAGGAGGATCACAGTAAGTTCCAGACCAGCCTGTGGTATATAACAAGACTGCATTAACATTATAAGAGTACCAATATTATCATGAGGTGTCCATGTGATATCTATGGAATTTGGGATTAGACTAACCCAAACCTCAACTTACTAGTTGTATAGTTTTGAATAAGGTGGTGATATTTTAGGTACTCTCTCTCTCTCTCTCTCTCTCTCTCTCTCTCTCTCTCTCTCCATGTGATTATGAGCATTAAGTGAAATGATTCATCCAAAATGTTGACACTGTCAGACACAGTTCAATTTCAATAAATCTTCAACATTAATTGTTTCATGTGAACAAAGCAACATGAGCATGTCAAAGATCTCAGGATGTTTTAGCTAATTTGTTCTTAAGATTATAAAACATACATATGTGGTCAGGAAAGTTCAAAGGAGTGATGTGGAATGAATTTTTTGATAACAGAAATGATCATTTTAGTAATAATAACTTTATAAGTTGTTATAGAAAGAAAGAATTTGGAAGGCTGTAGTCACTAAACCACTAACTTTCTAATAGACAAAATAAAAAATGGTCTGGAGATTAATGCTTTCATATGATCTTGAGGCAAAGATTATCTAACAGTGGTAGAAGTATGATGTATAGATGAAATTGTCACTGTAGAAAAATCATCCACTGTGAATCTTGGTCCTATGATCTTTGTAGCATTTTGTCTTAAATTTAAGCAAAAGGTAAAATGCTGTTAAGATTCACCTGTCAGTTCAGAGACTTCAAGTGTAGGAAGAAAAGGACCATATTGTTCATAATCTTTCTTCATATTATGGGAAATTAGTGAAATTACTAATTTTACATTTTTAATTTTGAAATATTTGAGAATTTCATACATTAATGCTATGTTTATATCATTCTCATCTCACCCCCTCTAAATTTTTCCATGTTTCCACATACTTTTTCAAATTTGTGACTTCTCTATTATTGCTATAATACACACATACATATGTTATCCATATTTGAAGATGATATGATACTATGTATGAGATCCAAAACATTTCACAAGGAAACTGCTAGAAATGCTTAACTCTTTCAGGTAAGTATCAGAATACAAAATCAACTTAGAAAAATTAATATCCTTTCTGTGTGTCAATAACAAACATGCTGAGAAAGAGATCGTAGAAACTACCATTCACAATAGCTTTTGTAAAAAAGGGTGGTGGAGGTACAAGTTCCCCAGAGTACATGGGAAATGGGGGGGGGAACCAGTGATTGGAGAAAGAACTAGGAGAAAGAGAAGGGGAGAAGAGGAAAGCACGTGCGACTAGGAAGATTGAGTCAGGGTAGGAATAGAAGGCAGGAGAGAGAGAGAGAGAGAGAGAGAGAGAGAGAGAGAGAGAGAGAGAGAGAGAGAGAGAGAGAGAGAGAGAGAGAGAGAATATAAAAGAGGGATCCATTATTGGTTTGAAGAGAAAACTGAGCCTAAAGAAAAGTCTAGAGACCTACAAGACTGAATCCAACTAACAATTTGAGCAACCGTGGAAAGGCTACTATAAATGCCCTTCCCTGATAGTGAGATCAACAACTAACTTATCCACAATCATGGATACATCTAGTACCTGTTGGAAACATAAGTAAACACCTATAACTAAACACTGAGTAGAACTAGAATCCAGATGCAGAGAGAAAGGACAAGACCAGGTTGCAGAAACCCATAAAGACAGCTGACCTGAACAAGGAGGAGATAATGGGCCCAGACTGATAGCTGGGAATCCAGCATGGGACTGACTCAGACCTCCTGAATATGGGTCTCAGCTAGAAGGACTGAGCAGTCTAAGGGACCTCAGACAGTGGAACCAGGATGTATACCTGGTGCACAAAAGGACCTTGCAGACACATCCCTCATGGAGGGATACTCCCTTAATCTAGACACAGGAGAGAAGTCCTAGTCCCTACCTCAAATGACTTGACAGGTTTACATGACCCCACCTGGATAGCATAGCCCTACATGTGGAATGGGGGTGAGGGAATGGGAGAGGAGGGTGTTCAGGGTGTATTTGAGGGGGAGAGAGGATTAAAGGGAGAGAGGGAGAGAGTGAAGGAGAGGGAACTGGGATCAACATATAAAGATAAAAATAAAAAAATTCTCAAAAAACCTATGAATAAACCTTATCATTTACAATATCATCAGGGTTATGAAGATTATTGTTTTTCCATTAATAATCAAAGTTCAATTCCTGCTTTTCTCATCTGCCACAGATGTGAGTTAGATGTGCATTTCTTAAATAATACATACCAATGAACATCTGTGTGTTTTTTGAATGTATATAATATTTAAGGAAGTGCCTTTTTTAACTGTTTGTTGTTGTTGTTGTTGTTGTTATTGGGTTGTGGCAATCTGCTATGTGTTCTCTATATTAACTCCTACTGGATATGGGATTTGTGAATATTTTCTCATATTTATGTTTTTATTTCCTTAGGTGTGTCCTCTGATGTATGACCAAGAGGCCCATCAGTTTTTTTGTCACTCCCTGTGCTGTGGAGGTCATGTCTAAATTGATGCCATTAAATATTCCATCATGAGACTTTTTCAGCTATCATTTCTTGGGACAGATTTTCACTTGTGTAGTTCAGACTGACTACCAACCTGTCAACATCCTGCCTTAGCCCCCCAAATACTAGTATTACAGGTATATGTCTTTACATCCAGGTATACCATTTTCTTGTAGTACTGCTACAGTTAGGGGCAGGTCTTAAATTGAGATTCTTATATAATTTTGATTTAATTTTTGGAGTACTTTTAGAAGCATGATAGTTCTCTCTCTCTCTCTCTCTCTCTCTCTCTCTCTCTCTCTCTCTTTGTCTTTAGTTATCTTTCACTCTATTCCCTGCTCTGGGAATTTCCTTAAATGATTGGAGTCATCATCTGTTATTCTTATTTATTCATGCCTACATCATCTATTGTTTGCAATATTACAATCCACATCATTGAAATTATGATTAAGTAAACAAGGATCATCATTTTTAGTGGAGAGTAAAGAAAAGATGTACATGAATGCTTAAAATTCTTCTCTGGCTGTGGTAGTAAGAGAAATAAAGTCTAAAAAATTCTAAGCAAATTAATTTCTGTAATGCATGTCCATAACAGATTGGTCAATATGATCCTCAGTACCTACAAAAAAAATCATTGTAAATTGTCACAGAAAGAACAGAAGGATAAAAGACTCTAGGTGTTTGATTTATGAAGTGTAAGAACTAGTAATATAATACTGTATAAATAAAAAATAACTTTTTTCAGGAAAATATTTATATGATTGCAAGACCTATTCTGTGATTTGAGTCTATCCCTAACCTCTTTTATCATGGATCTCAAATGCATTATAAGATAAAATGCCTTTCAGGTTGCACAAATGTATTATAAGTTAATTATAAGTAAACCGCTTCAAAACTCTTGATATTACTACCTTTAAAATATAATTTGTTGTCTCAAACATATCAAGAAGCAACCATTATTGAGACAATATTCCTTTCCGAGTGAAATCAAATCCTCTACAGGGTATATTATAAGACTTATTAAAATAGTCTGTTGGTAGGCAAAATTTTCTCACTGTGACCAGAAGACTTCAAAATTGGTGGCAAAGGAATTTGGATAGTCTCAGAGAAAAAGACTCATAAGATTGGTTATTTTTGGAGTTCGGTTTAATGGTCTAATTTCATGTGAAAATATAGGTGCAAGCTCAGACATATTTGATACAAGTATCTGGGAACTGAATATTGAACTAACAATTTACAGACCTAGGAATAAGTAGAAAATTACTCTTGAAGCCATGCTAAAAAGAAAATGTGAGATTGACCACATCAGAATAAAAATAATCAGGTATAGAAAAGTATTTTCAGCATGTATGATTTGTTTATAATTATTTTCTGTATCTTGTAACATGGACATCACATACTAGCAATTAAACAATTTCTTCTTTGAAAATTTATATTAAACATTAAGTAAATAAATAAGCTAGAAACGTAATTAGTTGCTAAGTCAGTATACTGAGAATCCAAAGTGTAAGGGAATTGTAACTGGTGATGAAATTCTAATGTTACAGATGTCAGTCAATGTCATTATGGCCCTCTGGACAGTAATTTTAATAAAATATGTTTTTCAAATGTTCTATCTTTAAGAATATTTGCATTAATCTTCAGTAGTTCTATTGTGCAGTCTCACTTTTGGTTAGGTCATACAAGTTAGCAGGCTAAGAGAATGGTGAGTGTTAATGCTCACAGCCATTCATTCCCAGGAAAATGGAAGTGAGTAATTAAGAAAGAAGTCGGCTTGTGATATTGCGTGTATCCATTTATTAGCCAGAAATTTAACTAGACATGATATTAAAATACAGCAGGAATCTTGTTTGACTAAAATAATTCTCAGAAAATAGCTAGAATCCTAACAGACTCTTTTATTACTTTTGTCTGATTTTGAGGTAATTTTAACATGAGTTGCCCACTCATAAATGTCAAGTATTTAGGAAGGAAAAAAAGAAGGGAAAATGAGAGGGAGGAAGGGAAGAAGTGAGAGAGGAAGGAAAAGAGGGAAGGAGGAAGGAAGAGCCAAAAAAAAAAAAAAAACCCTAAAATCTCAACCAGCTGGAGGTGTTCATCCTGTTCCTAGGTATTAGAATGCTTGGTTTGCATGCACAAAGTCTTTATACATACATATATATGTATATATGTATGTATATGTATATATATATATTCTTATTTTATATATCGATCCCAGTTCCCTCCTATGCCCCCCAACCCCCTCACATCCCATCCCCCCCCTCCGACTCCACATGGAGGGTGATGCCTTCCAGGAGGGATCAACCAAATCTGTGAAGTCATTTGGAGTAGGGACGAGGCCCTCCCTCCTGCCTTTAGGCTAAGGAAGTATCGCTCCATGGGGAATGTGCTCTCAAAGTCCTTTCATGCACCAGGAATACATTCTGGTTCCACTGTCAGAGGTCCCTTAGACTGCCCAGGACTTCTGAGACCCATGTTCAGAGGGTCTGAGTAGGTCCAATGCTGATTTCCCAGCTTGGGGTCTGGGAAATATCAGTCTGGGGGTCCGTTATCTCTCACTTGTTGGGTCAGCTGTTTTTGTGGGTTTCTGTAGCCTGTTCTTGCCCCCATTTTCTTATAATGCCTCCCTCTCTCCAACTGGATTCCAGGAGTTCGGCTTAGTGTTTAGCTGTGGGTGTCTGCTTCTGTTTCCATCAGCTACTAGATGAGGGCTCTATGATGTCAGATAAGTTAGTCATCAATCTCATTATTAGGGAAGGACATTTAAGGTAGCTTTTCCACTGTTGCTCAGATTGTTAGTTGGGGTCATCCTTGTAGGTCTGTGGACATTTCTCTAGAGTCAGTTTTCTCTTCAAACCTATAATGGCTCCCTCTAGTATGGTATCTCTCTCTCTCTCTCTCTCTCTCTCTCTCTCTCTCTCTCTCTCTCTCTCTCTCTCTCTTTATTTGTCAGTTCTTCCCCTGACTCAGTCTTCCTAGTCCCATATGCTCTCCTCTCCTCCACTTCTCTTTCAAAAATGGACAGGTAGACCAATGGATAATAGCAAATCCTGATACTAACCCACACACCTACACACACCTATTTTTGACAAAGCAACTGGAAGTATACAATGGAAGGAGAAAAGCATCTTCAACAAATGGTGCTGGCACATCTTGATGATGGTGTGTTTCAGAAGATTGCAGATAGGCCCATGTCTATTGCCATGCACAAAACTGAAGTCCAAATGGATCAAAGACCTCAACATAAATCCAGCCACACTGAACCTCTTAGAAGAGAAAGTGGGAAGCACCCTTGGTACAGGAGACCACGTCCTAAACATAACACCAATAGCACAATTAATAAATGGGACCTCCTCAAACTGAGAAGCTTCTGTAAGGAAAAGGACACAGTCAACAAGACAAAATGGCAGCCCACAGACTGGGAAAAGATCTTCATCAATCCTACATCTGACAGAGGGCTGATCTCCAAAATATACAAAGAACTCAAGAAACTAGTCACCAAAATACGACATAACTCTATTAAAAAGTGGGGTACAGAACTGAATAGAGAATTCTCAATAGAGGAATCCAAAATGGCTGAAAGACACTTAAGAAAGTGTTCAACATCCTTAGCCATCAAGGAAATGCAAATCATAACAACTCTGAGATACCATCTTACTCCTACCAGGATGGCTAAAATTAGGAACACCAATGACAACCTATGCTGGAGAGGATGTGGAGAAAGGGGAGTGCAAATGTGTACAGCCATTTTGGAGATCAATATGGCGATTCCTCAGGGAAATGGGAATCACTCTACTACAGGTCCCGGCAATCTTCCTCTTAAGCATATGCCCAAATGATCCACATCCATGCAACAAAGACATCTGTTCAACTATGTTCATGGAGGCATTGTTTGTAATAAGAAGAACATGGAAGACACCTAGATGCCCCTTAAATGAAGAATAGATAAAGAAGATGTGGCACATTTACACAACAGAATACTACTCAGTGGAGAAAAAACAATGGGATCTTGAAATTTGCAGGAAAATGGATGGAACTTGAAGAAACCATTCTGAATGAGGTAACCCAGTCACAAAAAGAGGAACATAACATTTTAGTACTCACTCATATATGGATTTTAGACATAGAGCAAATGATCACCAGTCTATAATTCACACCACCAGAGAAACTTTCTTTGAAGAATCACTTTGCTATTAGTGATTTGGACAGATAAGGCTGTCTCCAAAGTCTGGTATCTATTCACATTAATAGGAAATGTTAGAATTTTGAATCATTATAGCAAAAGACACTTTTTGTACAAATAAACTCAGTGTTCAGTGGTTAACTTTCCACTTCATTTTATGTTTTTGATGGAGTTTCTTGATGTCTACAATAGAATCACCTTCTATACAATAGACCTTTGGGGCTAGAATAGTTCAAAGACATCCTCTAAGGATGTTGAGTACAAAATAGTTTTAAACACAAAAATTTCACAATAATGAATAAAGCAACAATAGAGATACTCTGCAAAATCCCAAACTGATCCCTTGAGAAAATAACAACACAAAACTCTTCCCAAACATGCAATGATGATGATGATGATGTAATGAAAAACAAATAAAATACATCATGGCAAAGGAGTGTATCAGGTATATTACTTTCAATTATAAGACAATTACAATAACAGAATTTATGCTATCTAAAAATGTAGATACAAAGAATAATGTCCTAGAAAAATATAAATTGTCTTAATACATAAGAAAATTCAAGTTATCTAATAATTTTACAGAACTTTATTCCATAAAAAAACCAAGTATATCGTTTTAATCAGCAGAGTTGATCAAATAGAGTAAAACTCCAATCAGAAAAATATAGTTCAAAATAAGCCCTTCCTCTTCTCACCTTCCTCATCTTTCTTCATGGAAATGAACTAACAGCTAATCCATTCACAAATTAACATATTAATTAATCCATTCACAAGGCTGCCCAGCCAGACAATTTGTTCATCGTAATTTAAATATAGTTCAGGAAAACTAAAAGCAAGTTTGAAGTAAATTTGCCATGTGAAGAATTGGGTTCTCACTGATGGCACTATACAGGCATATGTGTATGGAAGTATTCAAGTCAATCACTTGCAGCACCAACCAGAGTAAAAACAAGTGAGGCTAGCCTATTGTCATGAGAACATTCTGTGTTTTCTACAGACACAAGACTTTACTAAGGATAGCATCTGATGTGAACACAAGTGTTTGTTTCTAGTACTTAAGGCTTTGCCTCATACAGACTGATTTAGGTTTTATTCTATACAAAAACAGTGACTAGTTGTAATTTTTTAAGTATCAGTGATTTAGTAATGATAACTGTACATCCCTATGTACTAAATCTTTCATTTAAAAAATGTAATCTGAAAATAAAAACAGAGATTGGTTTAAAATATTACATATTGTATTACATATATATCATGTGTAATAGTACACATAGAAATTTTAGTCACCAAATATATTTTGATAAAGAATTAAATAAAATAAACATACAGATATACCTCAGTATTTAAAATATTTTGAAATATAAAAAAATACTCAAAATAAGTAAATTATTTTCCCCTTTAGGAATATAATACAATGTGATTTAATTACTACTTGTATAACGATTTCTATCTGAAATTTAAACAAATGCTGCTTAATAAAATGGAGGTTGGCAAGATAATTCCTACCTAGGAAGAATCTTTTACCAAAACAGAAGGTAAATTCTGTAGCAATTCACTAGATCTTTAGTTTTCAAGTTCATTTGACATATGTTTATTTTTAAAGAAGTTTCAGTGATTTCCATGAATAACTATGAGTGGAAATAGAATAGAAGAACTCTGTGCACTGCATTAAACTGTACATTCCACGACTGTTCAATAAAAAAGTGCTGAGTAAAAATTTCCATTAAAAAAAATTTGTATACCCAAAATAGAATTTAAAATGATGTTATGAATCCACAGACAAGACTGTCTTGAGAAATTATAATTTAATTACTCATTTTTGGTTTGGAAAGAATTTTGGGCTATTTTAATCCAAATGAAAGGGACACATATTTGTTACATATACATTTAAGCAGCTTTGTTTAAAAAGTGTAAAATAAAATGAGGATCATTAGAATATTTTTTTTTAGTTAAAAGGGTTCAAATCTGTAGTCTCCATATAGCATGGCAAAGATTGTGTGATGTTTATTACAGTTGTAAACATTTAATGGCTGATAACTAAATAGCATCCTTACTGAATTTGGGAAAATTTAATTAAACATAGTACACCGCAAATGTGTGAGTTAAATTACCACTCATAATTACATTTAAAACACAACTGCTGATATGACTACATGGAATTCTGAGAGAAATTTGTTATTTCTTCTCATTTTAAACAACTTATCTTTGTGTTAATCATCTTAACAGCAGATAACAAAGTAAAATGAAAAATACACTTTCTTTGTGAATGAGTCATATGTGTATATTGTAAATGCCAATTGCAAAAATATAGCAAAAATTGAAGGGGAAAAAAGAAAATAAAAATAGAGCCTCATTCAACTACAAAGTAATCCATACAAAAGAACAAAATTGTTCCAGGTGTGTCATTAGATACACAAAAAAAGCCTATTAGTCTCTACATTCATAACCATTTGTAACTCACATATTTGCAAATTATTAAAGTCCATGAAGAACATTAAAATACAAAATTGATTTCCAGAAAACATTAAAATTTTCATATGAATAATGTAAATGCTGAGAGAATTTCAGCTTGCTTTGTTCATTCCTGAAGATGCCTTTGATACTTTTGCACCTTCAGTGTGTAGGAAGTGTGGTGACTATAGACTATTTCATAGTTGATTACACACAATAATCACACACATTCTTAATATACTGCTCAAAATATTAATTTGAGCTACATTATACTGTAGAGTAGAAATACAAAAAGAGAATGTGTTAAAACTTAAATTCATCTTGCAATATTCTTCAATATTATAATATCTGCAATGTTCCAGAATTACAAATATTTACAATCAGAATCTTAGCAAGTGGGGACTCTGAGATCAGAGGAGCAAACAGCAAATGTTTAATTCACTAACAAAGAATTGCTTGAACCTATATTCCCCATCTTCACAAGCACACATAGAGGCATGATTTATTTTTAGTAAATTATGAGAGTGAATTGCACCCTAATCCCTAAATTAATTATCCTGGTCATTCTTGATTAATACTTCTTGAGTCACTATTGTATTGAAAAAAATCTAGCAATTTTAAAAATCTGCAGGTGGGCTTAGAGGAATCTATAAATAACATATGCAACAAGAAATAATTTGTCAGATCATATGTGCTCATTATATGCATATATTTTACTGTAATTGCTTGTGACATTTTTAAATAGATGAAAGAGTCTCAAAGTTATCATTCAAAGAGGAGATTCTGATAAAGAAAATAGATGGCTCCTAGCAATGGAGCTGTTCGGGGCTCCATATGCACGCATGTGACAGTTTCTTATTTACATGTTGCTCATGTTTATGCATGTTCAGAAGACTACAGCTGCTACCCCATTCTGCAGAAATCACAGACTCCGGTCAAGTCTATAAACAGCCACATTTGAGCTTGTAATGTATTTATCATGAAAAGCTTGAAGCTCTAATGGAAGAGGAGGGGGGAGCGGTACATTTGCTTTGAAAAGATAACGGGCATTTTTCAAAAAACAAATACTGTATATTTAATTCCGCTTTTTTAGGTGCTTTCATGTTATAGGAATTCTGCTGGTGATGAAAACAGCACCCAGCCAATCAAATGGAATATCCTAGTGCCATCCAAAGTAGAATCCTAGTGTTTAAAATAACCCTGATGAATTATTCATAGAACGGCTGTTTATGCAAATTAGAGAATCATGCATCCACCTGACCACCAAGGGTAGGAAAAAAACACACACACACAGGGGAGGAGGGGACCACCATGCTTTTAGCATTCTCCAGAACCTATGTAATCAAATGAAAATGTTCTTTCATTAAATGCATCAAGGAATTACAATCCTTACCTGGTTAGTTTGTAGGGCTTTCAGATTTTCTGGATGAAATAACTGACTGTGCATGCAACCAATAAAACTGAACTGAAAAGCTGATTAAGGGCACTTACTTAATGCAAAGCCATTCACTGAATATTCATATGCTGCCTGTGTTTATGCAAATTAAAGTAAAAGAAAGCCCAAGGGGATTGGTTGCCATAGCCCACAAATACTATGTACAGCAGAAAATATAGAGAACAGTTACAAATAAATCTTGAAATTCACAGCTTTGTAGCAACAAAGAGAAAATAGTGAAATATTAAAGAGTAGGTGAATTACAATTTGAAAGTGTCTTATTTAATCATATTACTTTAGAACTACTGGCTATTCCCACCATATAATGCTCTATAATTACTTTAATGTCAAAAGACAGCATCATGTGTATTTATCAGCTTTGTTTATCCCACAGCCATTTATATGAACAGATTCTTGAAGTTTAGGAGACCAAAGAAACACAATCATAATAAAAATATGGTTCAGTATAATAACTAAGCACAAGATCACTGTGTCCCTATGTTTGATTGTTTTCTTATTGATCCTTCCATGCAAAATTCCAGTCCTGGGAACTAAGACTTCCAGGATAATGTTAAACCTCAGTATTGACAGGTATCTGTAACATTAGAGATAGACAATTGTGTGTTCAATAAAATACTGTGAAACTTTTGTCCAAAAAAGATTCAGGAGCAGCAGCCTTAAATTTCAAAAATTTCCTTTTGAAACTCAAATACAGCAATACTCTAAATACGCTAAAAAGATACACTGTCCTAATGACAAAAAAGTAAATCAAATGTGTGTGTGTGTACATAAAATCAAATATTTGAGCCTATGTCATATACATGAATGACACTAAAATGGAAGGGGGACTATTTAGGAAGAGAAAAGAGACTAGCCAGAGGAGGCAGAGAAAGAAAGGGGTGATAGGGAGTGAATATGACCAAAGCACATGATCTATCTGAACAAAAATATAGTAATGAAACCCATTAAAATTGTTAACACAACAAATACATGATAATAAAACAGTTTGAAATGTGAATCTTCATAGCTATTTGAGGACAGATTAAATGCATTAAGGTAACTGATTTTATATAATCTATATGCAGGGGTGCAAAGAGATTTGCTTAGTACTTAAGAACAGTCACTGCCCTTTTAGAGACTGAAGTTTGATGGGGAATGTTTTTCTATGTATATGTTTGTCTTATTGGTTGATGAAAAAAGCACTGTGGCCAATAGGGCAGCAAGATAGGTGGGACTAGGATATGAGGAGGATTCTGGGAAATGTAGGCAGAGATGACTCATCAAGTGATCCCAGGAAGTGAAGTAGCTGGGCAGAAACTTCCACTAGCTAATCATAGAAGTTTGGAGGTCTGTACAAACAGGCAGGAAGTGACTGAGCTGGGCAAAATCAGAATGTAAGCAGAGACAAAAAGGAAATCACTTTTTTCTCTGCAGAGATGCTAAGTAGTCACAATGAAGGATGTGAGAGGAGATTCAGGTATGGACTCATTCTCTGGTAAGATAAGACCATGTGGAAATACTTAGATTAATAGAAATAGTAATTAAGACAGGGCTAACCAATAAGAAACCATAGTCACTGGCCAACAGCTTTAAAATTAATATAACATCTGTGTGCTTCTGTGGGGCAAAGAAGGGCAGTGTGACCTAGCCAGGCCAGAAAGCTCACATTATAGAAGTTTGATTCCTAATACCAAGGTTAGGGTGCTCACAGACATCTACAATTGACTCTAGATTCAGGAGGTCTGACAACTTCCACTGGCACCCACATGCAACTGCATTCACATGCATAACTACCCCAAACACACAGGTACACATGCATATATATATAATATGTATATATATGCATATATATTATATGTATATATAATATATATTAAAAATAAAATATCTAAATTACACAATGCATGTTTGTCAAACATAATTTCCAATACAAGGATCATCTTTGCCTCTGCTTTGTTGAGTTAAAGTAAAAATAGCAGCAAAAAATGGTGGCATATATCCAGTAATCTTTTTTGCTTGTTCATTTTCTAGTACATGATTTCAAAATTTAAGCTATAAGAATGTGATGTGTTGCAGAATGTTTGTTTACACTGTGAAGATGTGTCTTTGCCAGGGTACCTACTGATTGATTTAACAAAGAACTGAATGGCCAGTAGCTAGGCAGGAAGAGGTTAGGTGGGACTTCCAAAGATAGAGAGGACTCTGGGAAGAAGGAAGGGCAGAGTCACCAGTCAGGTGTGGAGGGAGCAGTATGAGTAGTACAGAGAGATGAGGTAGCAAGCCTTGAAACAGAACACAGATTAAAATAAATGGGTTTGTTTAAGTTATAAGAGCTAGTTAGGACAAGCCTAATCTAAAGGCTGAGTTTTCATAACATATATGTCTCTATGTTCATTGTTTGGGAGCTGGCTAATGAGAGAGAGAAAGACTCATTACAGTAACACTTTCCACAGCAGTCCTCACCTATTGAAGAGGATTGATCATTTTATTAGTAATTCTCAAATAGCCAAATAGCCATGTCACAATTACTATGCCCTTTCCCAGTGACCTAATGAATTTCCAGATACTTTTGAGATAAAACTATTTAATGTAACTCCTGCATCTGTAGTTGCTATACTTATGAACTGAATATGGAAATTTCTGTCCCTTCAGGTCCCACTGCCCTTCAGTCACAAATCACCATACAGAAGCTATATTAATTGTTAAACTGTTGGGCAATGGATTAGGCTTCTTATTGACTACCTGTCTCTTAATTATTAATTCATAACTATTAATCTATGTATTTTCACATGGTCTTGACTTACTGGAGAAAGCCCAGACCTGCTACTCCTTTGGCAGCTACATAGTGTCATTTCTGTGACCTCCCTCTGTCTTTCTTTCTCCTGGTCTGACATATGCTTCCTGCCTAGCTATTGGCCAGTGTTTTACTCACCAACCAATAAGAGAAACATGTATACAGAAGGACATATCTCCATCATCTCCTCTTTTCTTCCTAAGGAAAAAAAAGGATTTAACTTTAACATAGTAAAATTACATATAACAAAACAGTTATCAAGCAAGTACTATAGTTAACAATAATTAGTTCACTAATATTTGACAAAATTTAAAGAAAATATTCTATCAGCTATCCTATCTTTGTGAGTCTAAAGTTTTATACGTAACTTATCTTCTGTCATAACTAAGGAAAACCATAACTATCTGCCTTTAGCTCCATCAAAGAACTCAGAAGCATAATACATAAATTCTAGAATTGACAGAGACCTCTCACTGCCTGGATAGTTACCCAAAGATCCCCTGTAAAGTTGGGGCATCCATTTTCAGCCCATAGGCCATAATGTAGACTTCTCAGTGAAGCAGAAAATTTTAAACTGTCCACCTGTATTGGAAGTTTGTCAATCATTTTTCTCTATGTCCTGCTGAATGTCTGGCAGACTCTTCCATTAAGCAGGAACCCTTCAGAACTGTCCCATCTTGTTTTGCAAGTTCAGCAGTCACTTTCCTGTGGGTCCTTCATGTCCATTTTATACAGCATGCAGTCATACAATCCAGTCAGGAACAGTTTCTTGCCCAAATGGCTTGTTTCACCATATTGAAAGCAACTCCATAGGCAGTTTCTTTGATGTCCATCTTCCATTCTGATGTAATTGGTGTGGCTAGGAGCAGTTGTATCTGTTCGTCATGAAAACTCCTAACAAGAAATTTTAAATGCCATAGTCTGTAGGTCTTTGTAAGGTTTGAAAAATATCTATCCTTTTGAAATACATCTCTGTATAGCTAGAAAAATCTAACATAACTATAAGTTTTGACTATTATAGGTAACTAAAATCTGTAGTTAATTTTTAACAGAGCTGTATAAATACAATACCTAAACAGAACGAGAAAGATACTTATAACAAAATTGACCTTAAATTTCTATCAATAAACTAAAACACAATGCCAATGTAAACTATTTTATGGTATAGATATGAATGATTTGTTTTAGAATGGATTTTCATTTATTGATAATAAGGTCAATTTTGTGATATGTATATTTCTCCTCTTGTCTAGGTATTGTGTTTATATAGCTCATTGGAAAATGTAAGGTATAATTTAGTACAGATTAGAGAGTTACCTATGATAGTCAAAACTTGGAGTTAAGTTAGTTAGGATTTCTAGATATGCAGAGATGTATTTGAGATGAATAGGCATTCTTCAAATCTTTCAAGGACCTACAGAATATGGCATTTAAAATTGTTTAGGGTTTTTCTTGACAGTGAGGCACAACTGCTCCTGGTAACACCACCTGCATCACAAAGAAAGATGGACATCAAAGAAACACATTATGGAGTTTGCTTCTAATATGGCAAGACTAGCCATTTGGGCAAGGTACTGCTCTTCTGGACTGTTTGACTTTATGCTGTAGAAACTGGACATGCAGGACCCACAAAAAAGTGACTGCTGATTTAAGATGGACATTGCTACAGGATTCCTGCTTCAGGGAAGAGGCTGCCTGCCAGACAGTCTATAGGGCACAAAGAAAAATGACTGACAAACTGCCAATACAGGTGGACAGTTTAAAGTTTCATGCTTTGTTGAGGAGTCTGGAGACACACCATGGCCTATGGGTTGAAGATGGAACATTACAGAAGAACTTCAGGTGACTGACCAGGCAGTGAATTGTCTGTCATTCTTGAGTTTATATATGACCCTTCTGTGGTCTTTGAAGGAATTGAAGACAGATAGTTATGGTTATAGTTTTCCTTAGTTAGGATTAAAGATAAGTTATATATAGGACTTTAGACTCACAAAGATAGGATAGATGATATCTTCTTTAAGTCTTACAAAATGTTAATGGACTAAATATTGTTAACTGTGATTCTAATTTGATAACTGTTGTATGATATATTTTGCTATGTTAAGGTTAAAACCCTTCTTTTTACTTTAGACAGAAAAGAGCAGATGATGGGAGATGCTATTCTGTATATATGTTTCTCATACTGGTTAAACAATAAAGCACTGTTGGGCCAATGGAAAAGCAAGATAGGCGGGGCTAGGAAATGAGGAGGAAGTAGTTAGGAGGAGTCAAGATGTAGACCAGGAAGGAAGGAAGATGCCGGCGCAGCTCCCCGATAAGATGACCACATGGAAATACTTAGATAAGTAGAAATGGGTTAATGATTAAGGCAAAGCTAGCCCGTAAACAATAATGGTAACTGGCCAACAGGATTGTATCAAATACAGAGCCTCTGCATGTTATTTGGGGCCAGCATACCAGACCAGCGGCAGGCGGGCTGGCGGAAAACAACAAGCTACACTATTTATTTCCATAACATATCCCCCTCCCTTTTGGAAAGATATTGACTGTGATCATTAACCATTTATAACCAACCCTATTTAAATGAAAGAAAATCATTTAGAAACAACATTTGCTAATTTGGGCATTATTTTCTCCAAACTGCTTCCTGTTGTTTAGGGGGTGATGTCAGTCCCTAGAGGATTCTGAGAAAACCCAGAAACCTGTCCAAATCCTGTCTGTAGTAGTCCAAGGCTACATCCGCTCAGTTGTTTTAGAAATTGGATCACCTGGGTCATTGTTTCAGGGGGTCTTGCTTTATCAAACAGAATTAGTCTGGAAGGAATCCACCGCTCATTTTCTGAGGAAACAAAACAGATCCTTTTTTCCAAAGTAATCTGTCCTTATACTTAAATTTTGAAGTCAAAGCATTTTCAAAAGATATAAACTGGATGAATCCAGCAGCATTCATACTCAAATGTCTTTTAGCAACTTTTACTCTTTCCTCAGCAATTAAACTATTCAAAGCCAACACAATAGCATACAGTATCCAGACTCTGGGTACATTCCAACTTTACATGGCTTCTTTTTTTTTTTCTTTACTCTATTTCTTTTATTTTTTTCATTTATAGACAGGGTTTCTCTGTGTAACTTTGGCTGCCCTTGAACTTCCTTTGTATACTAGACTGGCCTTGAAATCAAAGAAATCTGCTTGTCCATGCCTCCCAAATGCTGAGATTAAAAGATGTGTGCTATCACACCCAGCTACTCTATTTCTTCTTCTTCTTCTTCTTCTTCTTCTTCTTCTTCTTCTTCTTCTTCTTCTTCTTCTTCTTCTTCTTCTTCTTCTTCTTCTTCTTCTTCCGCTTCTTCTTCTCCTCCTCCTCATCTTCCTCCTCCTCCTTCTTCTAGGACTTTCTCTAGTGTTTTTCTTTTTTCTCCCAAGCCTACATATACTTGTTAACACACTGTAAACCCTTTAGAGGCTTTTCTTCATCTGAATCAGTCTTTACTGTATATATTTACCTCTTTCTGACCATATGGGTCTTATCAGCTAAACAGCATTGCTAAAATTATAGAGGACCCTTCAGTTGCTGGCTTTCTAACATGGTGGGTGTACATTTACCACCAGCACTGGAAGCTGTGCTCACCACCTTGACTCTTAAAACTATTTTGTCTGTATGAGTAAAAGCTAAATCTGCCATGTGGTCACTGTTGCCACTGTAAGGACCACCCCAATCTGGACACACTTTACCTAGAAGGCTTTTAAAAAAATTTCTTTGTTGTACTTATTTTTGCCTAATTACAACTCTTTTGGATGATTTTGTTTTAAGGTTGACCATTGGATTTTCACAAGAATACTCCTCACAGTGTTCATTGGAATTTGTGTCTCCTTAAGACTGTATTTTGCTCTGTTCCAGAAAGGACTTGAAACAATGAAACTGTTTTATCCAGAGTTAACAATGAACCTGGTAAAATCTTACGAACTGTATTTCTGTTATTGCCTACTGGTTATTTCTTTGTTAATTATTATATCCATAGATACCCATTATAAAAAGCACAGTAAAATTAATGGATTACAAGTAGTAAATCTCCTTTTCTTATCACACAATTCATTTTTAATTGACTTAATACATAATACAGAGGATAGATTGCTCATTCCTTAAAGGTTTTAATTAAAGAATCTTAAATTAAAAACTTCTAGGAAACAATGATAAGCTAATATGCAAACAGTTGACATTTACCAAGCTTCCTTATCTCCTCAAAACTGTTCCTTTTTGAACAAGATCAATTTTTAAACATCAAAAATTTCCAGCATTCAAATTAAAATCTAAACATGTATCTATCAAGGTTACTCATTGTCTAATTAAGCTTATCTACACTTTGGTTGCAGGAAAACTAAGGCTTCCTTGAGAAAGACATTTCAACATTCAAATAAAATATTCTTAACCTGTTCGTGCACACACACGCACACACACACACACACACACACACACACACACACACATACACACACACACACACACACACACACACAGAGAGAGAGAGAGAGAGAGAGAGAGAGAGAGAGAGAGAGAGAGAGAGAGAGAGAGAGCTGCTAGAGGGAAATGTAAGTGGAAATCATTGATGTCATCCTCTGTCCAATTCCTGATATCATTAGTGGGATTTTGCTTTCCTTTTCTTGGGTTGCATCTCTTAAACTCTGGCCCTTATACAACTCTGGGGTATTTCTGACAATTTTAAAATATTTATAAGCCAAATCCAAACTGCCCTGGGCCATGCTCCTTTAGATCTCTTATTTTATATCTGTGAAAGGCAAGAGCAGCTTAGTCAGTGGCATGAGTTCTGTAAAAATATCAAAATATACTACTCCAGATGAAACAAACAATTGCTTCTGAGCCCATGTTGACTGCTTAAATTATGGATTCATAATTTCTAGATTCATAACCTATTCCATCCTTTTATTGTGTGAACCTGACAAATCCTAAAGGAACATTAATACATTCTTATTAGAGATTAATAAAGAGATAAAGTTGAGCACATTTCCTATTTATATAAAGTCTGAGAACTCCTATGAAGCCAACTCAATTTGTACTTCATGTAATCAATAAAGTGGTGAATGACTATTTAGAGACAACCAACATCCATCAATCGATTGGTTAAGTGACATTTTCTCAAATAAAATCTTAATTTAATCTATGAAAGTTTTTAATTACCATTAATTACTAATATCTAGCATAGGATTGTATACATACACATACAATTTTTTTGTTTCTCTTGGAAAATTATAAACTGTGTCAAATGTTCTGAGTTGACATTCTCACAGAGTAACAGGCACCTTGCAGCCAAGTGAAAAATGTCCCTCACAGTGTGCTCCAGACTCTTCCTCTGCCAGAGCCTCTCACTCCATTCCTTTCTTTATCTGTCTAGCATGTCCATATTTGAATGAGTGCTGGGGAATAAGGAGTAGTACTAAATTTTGAAACTCTTTCTAATACACGGTGAGTCTGACCCATATTTTTAATTCAATTTTAAGTTGTCACAAAAATAAGAGTTTTATCATGACACTTTAATAGATATATACCAGTGTAGTTTGTTTTTATTCGTCCTCTCCCAGTACACTCTCCAGTACCCTAGTATCCCTCTCACTGGCCTTGGACCTTCCATGTATTCCCCTCTTCAGCTTTCATGGCACATGTATTACATTGTCCTCTGGTTTCACATATTACATCACGCCCTGCCTTAAAATATCTTCTTACCCACTTATGATACTTTGCTAGTTTCAATACACGCACACACACACACACACACACACAGACAGAGAGAGATATATGGAATATTTACTTGGAGTCCTATATGTTTCATCTGATGGGTTTATGCTTATGAGTGCATTGCACAAGTAATCTAGAATGAATAATATTCAGTGTAAAGGGAAGGTTACTAGTTGTTTGGAAGTTTTAAAATGGACCTTTTATGGCATTAACATTTTATGATATATTTTAAACCAAAATAGTGTCAGTATCTTTAATGGAAAAATTAATAAATACCGTTACTAATATTTTACAGATTTTTTACTTATGGAAAATTAAAAACATGCACATAGCACAGGCACACAGGTGCACATACTCACACGTATGTATGCACATACACCTCAGTAGATACCATATTAGCTGTTACCAATATCCATTTTATTAAGAGCTCCAAATAGAAGTTCTCTGTGTTCTTCTGAATTTGCTTCCTGGTTTACTTCCAAACACATTTCCTGGTGTTTTTTTTTTTTGTTTTTTTTTTTTTTTTTAAATCAGGGATCACAGCCCTTTAACTCTCCTCCAAAGTAGAAACAGAAAAGAAGTATGTTGCAAAACATCCTTGATGTTCCACTTCTCGATTTCCCATGGTCAAATCTCAAGGACAAGATCAGAGCCAGAGGAATCCATAGAAACATCTATTAAGAGACTTATGGTCTTCCTATCCTGAAAAATGGCCTTATGTAACCCTGTAAAACAATAAAAACAAACTTACACTAAATCTTCTCACTTTTTATGACATTTAATGTTTCTATTTTGTAACAGAACCTCTGACAATCTTTTAATCTTTGGATCTATGTTAATTTCCATGTCTGCACATTAGATATAGATTGATCATTCATTCTGTTCTTGTTATAAAACTTCATTCTAGATTTTTTTCCCTTCTGTGATCTCAAATGCCATTCTGTCTAGAGTTGATGGTATTCTGATATAGGAATGCCAAACCCTTTTGTTCTCCAACTATTTGAATATCCAGCAACGATAAAATTAAGAACTCACTCCAGCTCAGAAGAGGCCATCCAATATGGCAACAAGCTAATGAACTCTTATTGTTTACCATATCTGGCACAGTGTGTGTGTGTGTGTGTGTGTGTGTGTGTGTGTGTAATCAAATATTCAAATGTATGAGATGCCACAATTTTCTAAAAGGTTCAGAATTATGATGGTCTCTCTGGTCCTCCTTACAAAATCTTATACCCATCAAGTAAAAGAGATTACTTTACAGACCTTTCTTAAAATGTATTCCAATATTATAGACAAACAATTACTTTAGATAGGGATCAGTTTGAGGAAAATTGTACATTTTATTTTGTCTCTATCATCTCATTATCCCCCTTAAGACAAAGATGATATTCAACTTAGCTTCTGTCAGTTTACTAAGTATGATCTCTTTAAATTTTTCAATAGCATACATACTGTCTGCTTGAGTTGGGTATTTGACTATCTTATGCAAAGGAAGAAACTGCACACACTCTATGGGTGGCACAGGGGAAGAATGCTTATCCTTACATCCATTTTGGTTTTTCTTCCAAATGTTGTGGTCACTAGATGACTAGATCATCTATAAAATGATGGTTAAAAGTTGGCCTCTCAGACAGACTTAATATCTGATTCTGAGTGACCCAGATCATTTCAGCTATCTCTAGAGGCCTTTCTCACTTCCTCCATCTAGTTGGAACAGCATCTTCAGCCCTTCCCTGAGCTGAGGCAACCCTGGGGCTTTAGTTTTAAAACATCAGGAATTCCAAGTACACAGATCTTAATGCTATCTTCAAAAACAATGTTCTCAAGTTCTATGTTCAGTGTCTGAGGGAGCTCAGGCCTCAGCCATACCACAGGGGACTTGTGTGCTCTAGAAATGCTCTCTTCCTGACAGATCCTTGCATCCCCAGAGACACTCTAGATGTCTATATTAAAGAACACAGGTTCCTCAGCTGGATTGTCCTCTTCTATCTTTTTTCTTTTCCTCTTGAAACTCATCAGGATGAAGTACAGGGGATTTCATTTATTCTATTACAGAATTTTTCTCTCTCACAGCCAGAACCATGGTACTTAGCAAATATGGACTGTGTGTCCTCTGTGAATGTGTGAGGTTAGCCTTCTGTTAACAGGTTGTTAGAAAGCTCTGAAGTTTATGAAGAACTCTCTTGCTCAAAATCCTTGCCTTTCAAAGCCTGCTTTTAATACAGCAAGTATCCACCCTGTGACATCATGAAGAAATGAGACCCAAAGTTTGGCTTTGGAATAAATCTGGAACATTTTTAAGGAAAACATGAAATGAGGAAGGAAATAAAATACATGTAATGTTTATAAAAGATGGAATTCAATTTATCTGGGGAGGGATATCTCTGTTTTACAAATTTTCCCACATGAATTCTCTCTTGGATTTAGCTTTACATGTCTCTTGTGTTTGTTCTTACAGTATTTGCATTTTGAAAATGCAAATTATTGGCAATATGTACTTTTTTATCGATACCTTTTATTATTCCTGTTAATCGCCATGGTCTTGAAATATATTTACTATATTGTAATCACACATTTTTCATGTTAATTGTCTGAGCATATCAGATAATCTCCATAGTCACACAAGGTAGGCTAAGTCACTGTCTTCATATAAACAAAGATCTGGGTACTTGGAGACAGCTCCTCACAGACTGCAATTTCTCACACTGGCATTTTTTCTGTAAATTTCACACTCTTTGCCACTATAAGCACCTTCCTCCTTATCATTATCTCAGAAAATTAATACTTTTAATCTTTATCTGTTTTATAGAGATCTTCCTGCTAAACATATAAAATAAGACTTTCAGTCACATACAAAATACTAAAAATTTAGCCATTTGGTTTCAACATAATCTGAGAAGTTCTAACAGCAACAATATATTCTGGCTATGCAGATTATACTTTTAGCAAAATGGCAATATGGCTAACAGCCAGCATAAAAAGATTTCTCAAGTATGTGTTCACCTGGAATTTTAGAAGACATTTAAAAATAAGTCATGATCTCAGAATGGTCAGCTTGAAGTGAAATAAGCCAGACACAGAAAAAGATGAGTCACATTTTTTTTCATCCTGTGTAGATCCTCAAAATAGAAATAAAAAGTCCATGTGAAAAATAAAAGATGAACTAGTAGGGTAAAATAAGGGCAATGGAGTGGAGAGAGAGTGGGAAGAGAGAAGGATAAAAGAGGGTTAGAGAGGGTATGAGCACAGTAACAATATATGTATGTATGCAAATGGCACTGTGAAATCTATTAATATGCACAATTAATATGCACTAGTAACTATAAGAAAGAAACCTCAAAAGAAAAATGAGATAGTAATGGAGTTGCAACCCATACAAATTCCACTTCTGCAGAATCAATGATTCTTATTTATGTGAAAAGAAAAGAGTGAGATATAAATAACTATAGAAATTATGTGGTTGATTATGTCGATGTTCTGTTCAAGGAGCAGATGCATGTGAACAAGAAGAGTTAGTTCTGCTTCTCAGAACCAAATGCACAGCCTAGCGAGAAGGGGATGTGTACTAGAAGATGAAATATGGTACCTTCCACTTTTGGAGAGAGAGAGAGAGAGAGAGAGAGAGAAGCTGAGTTTAGGATTTTTCTTTGTATTCTGCCCATTAAGGCACAATATCTAATTTGTATTCTTTTTTTTGAATGTGGAACTGCAAACTTAAATCTTTGAAACTCACAAAACATGTCACCCACCAAAAAAAAAAAAAATATGAATAGGTTCAAGGTGACAATGTGACACCATTATATCAAGATGGAGGAGAACTTGCAGAGGCAGGTACTACAGTGATTGAGACTGGTTCCATTTCTGGAGAGATTTTCTGATCTAGAAGGAGCTGAAATAAGTGAGAAGTACCTAAAAAATTCATTTGATCCAGAGCAGCAAAACTGGATTCAAGAACTCAGCATGACAGAGTTAAATAAAATTCCCCAGCCTCAGACCTCAGCAACGAACACTAAGAGTAGGGATGGACAGAAAGCAACCCAGTGTTTGCAGCACCACAGCAGTCATGTTGTAAACCAACTGGGTTATGGAAAAACCCGGACCTTGAAACTCATTCAGAAACTTGTTTTTGCCTATGTTAAATATGCTGGACTAGAGTAAAATTACCCCAGAAGGCAGACAGCCAAATTAAGGTTCAAATGACTTCTACAGATCATTGTAAAATGCAATGTCCTGAACACAGACAAAGAAAAGGAGAGAACACAAACAATTAGCACAACAGAAAAGCAGATCCACAGGTTGAAGGACTTCCCAGGCACGGTCTGTAAAACAAGTGTGCTTACTATGGTCTTGGAATCAAAAGCATGATTTGTAAGTATTAGCTAAGAACTGGAAATTATAAAAAATAAAGCAAAAACTTTGAAATAGTAACCAGAAATTCTATGGTCAAAATGTGCATGTAAAAATTAGAAAAGCTCTGGGTAGTGTAATGTTGAATGACATATGTAGAGAGCAGATAAATGAGAGAAAGGTGAAAACAAATCATTTCTTGTAGCCTACATGAGTTTCAGACTACTACAAACATTATCTGTTGTAACATGATCTTTTTGTTTGTTTGTTTGTTTGTTTATTTGTTTGTTGTTTTTTGAGACAGGATTTCCTTGAGCCTTTGGAAGCTGTCCTGGAACTAGTTTTTGTACACCAGGCCGGTCTCAGACTCACAGAGACCTGGCTGTCTCTGCCTCTGAGTACTGGGATTAAAGGTGTGTACCACCAATGCCCTGCTGGAATGTGATCTTTACATTTATTATTACAGCTTCTTGGAGACATCCCCTCTACTTCATCACCAGTCCTAGCTGGGAACTGACTATCTTAGGGTTCCTATTGCTGTGCTAAGACACAATAATAAAAAACATCTTGTGGAACAAAGAGTTTATTTCATTTTTACAGCTTGTAGTACATCATTCACTGAAGTCAGGACAGGAACTAGAGGCAAGAATTGATGCAGAGGCCAATTGATGAGAAGTGCTGCTTTTTGGCTTGCTCCTCATACCTTGCTCATATATAATTTTACATATTGATCCCAGTTCCATCTCCCTTCCTCCTATGCCCCCGATACAGCCTTCCATTCCATCCCTCCCTACTCTACAGGGAGGGTGAGGCCTTCCAGGAGGGATCATCAAAATCTGTCCGGTAATTTGGAGTAGGGTCTAGGCCCTACCACCTGCCTCTAGGTTAAGGGAGTATCCCTCCATGGAGAATGTGCTCCCAAAGACCTTACTGGCTCCAGGGATACATCCTGGTTCCACTGTATCCCTTAGACTGCCCAGGCCTTCTAACTGACTCCGTACAATGCTGGTTTTCCCAGCTATCAGTCTAGGGGTCATGAGCTACCCCTTGTTCAGGTCAGCTGTCTCTGTGGGTTTCTTTAGCCTGGTCTTGACCCCTTTTCTTATCACTCCTCCCTCTCTGCAACCTCAACCTGATTTTTTAAAGTACACAATGCCACCAGTCCAGGGTGGCACCAACCACAATGGACTAACCTCTTCACACTAATCACTATTTGAGAAAACATACTACAGACTTGCCAAACTTACAAAGATGTCTCAATTGAGTGTTCTCTTCACTCTTCACTCTTCACTCTTCCAAAATGATTCTATTTATACAGAGCACTTGGAAAATTTTGATGGGATCATA
This sequence comes from Cricetiscus sungorus, assembly GCA_030556225.1. Classification (NCBI taxonomy): domain Eukaryota; kingdom Metazoa; phylum Chordata; class Mammalia; order Rodentia; family Cricetidae; genus Cricetiscus; species Cricetiscus sungorus. Next base: position 46,140,065 of record JANBXA010000398.1, read on the forward strand.
TGTTTTCAAACATTTACCCTGATGTAATAAATAATGATTAATAGATTTTTGCAACTTCATCTGTCCCCTAGACTAGGACAGCATACAACAACTAGAAATGTGAAACTTGGAAGCATACATCCTTTCTTAAGCAATTTGGGGCTGGTGATATGGGACAGCAGCTAAAGTCTCCAAGCCCAGTGACCTAAGTTTACCCCCAAGACCCTCATGGTAGAAGGCAAGAATTGACTTCCTTTAACCTCTGATCATTCTTGTGGCACATGTGTCCCACCATAAATACATATATTCACAAAAATAAAGAAATAAGAATGTAATTGAAATAAAAATAAATCTGATTTTGTCTTATTTTAGTTGAAAACTAGCATAAAATTTTAGAAAAATAGTTTACTGTATTTATATTCAAAATTTTCTTCTTTTAAAATACAAAATATATCCACTATTTGTTGAGTTTTCTGCTTTATTACCTGTATAGAACAGTCTTTCTGCTTTAAGTCCACTGGGCCTTCCAATGTGTGATCTCCATCTTTGATAACATTGACTTCTCTTCTTATTTTAAACTCCTTTATTTGCTTATTTAACATTGTAAATTCCTTGTTTTCTTCAACATTTCTAACCATTCTGTCTATTTTTAATTTTTAGCTCCTTCATTGTTATATCCTCATGGTGTATTGGATTTTCCCTAATGTTTTGCCCTACACAATCTTGTCTTATATTCACCCCACAGGCAATTTTGTCCATGCGTAAATTTTCAAAAATTCCTTATACACATTAATGTCAAATTTAATCTTTCACAAATTTTACTTCAGATTTTTATTCATACATGCTCGGGTTATTCTGTCTCTTCTCACCCTGGTCCTTTTATCTCACACCAGCTCCTGGTAAACACACTCCTTCCCTACACATCTCTTTCCCAGACTCATACCTTTTTGCTGTTGTTGTTCTATGAGCCACTGATCTAAACCAAGACCATTTGTATTGTCTTGGATTTGGAACTATCCTGTGAAGCCTGGTCGACTCACTATTTGGTACAGTGAAGACAATGACTGTCCCTCCAAAAGGATCCATAAATTGCCAATAATTCATCAGGGAGCTGGAGTATGTCCTTATGACCAGTCACTGTTAGATGATTGGCTAATGACAGGTCATCTTGTGAATACCCACTACAGGCAATTGAAGCTGCTATGATATATGTTTGCAATGTTGTGCATTCTGTCATACCTTGACAATAGCATTTCCAATTCCTCTCCCTTCCTCCTAGCCCTCACATGCTTTCAATTCCCTGATATATAGTGGTCTTTTAACTTTAGAAGAGATAATGTAAGTATAGTTCAGGGCTGTGCTCAAAACTGCCTTTTATTCTCACCAACTTGAACAACCATGAGTCTCTGTATTCATTGCCATTCACTGCAAAATAAATCTTCTATGATAAGTTGTGAGAATAATATTGTCTATGAGAATAGATATAAACAAGGCAGTTTGGTGCTATGTCAATTTAACTGAACAAAAGTAATGAATCCCATCTAGAGTCTATGGATTTCCAACACACAGTTTGTTTTTGTTTGTTTGTTTAAAAAAACTGGGTTTCTGGTAGCAGGAATGATTCCTTTTTGCAGAGCAGATTTCAAATCCAGTTAAAGAGCCATTAGTTACCCCAACAATGGTCATGCCAACATTGTACCAGTGAGAACATCTTGCCTGGTAGGGTGGTATTGTAGGCTGTAGGAGTCAAAGCTGAGTAACAGCATTTATGCCTTATCTGCCATAGTAGCCTTTATATCACCTTCTGGTACTATCAAAGTTAGCCAACAGGAAGGAATTTTCCAGCTTCCTTTCTCTATATCTTATAGCCAAGGTATGCAGTGTCTTTAGTAATGGGTTCTAATCATCTAGACTCATGGACCATTAAGAGCAGTGACAATAGCCAAAATTGTTTTGGGGTTTCTTAGGTCTCTCTGACAACCAAATGATAGAATGTATCTTTGGTTCTTTGAATAAAATGTCCCCTATATTCACATCATTTGAATACGCAGTCCATCTGGAAGTACTGTTTAGGGAGGTTTAGGGGCTGAAGCCTTGCTGGAGTGAGCATGTCATCAGGGGTGGGCTTTGTGATTTTGTCTGATAAACAGCATTATCCTTGATGTAGGGTATCTCCCATCTAACTAATTTTTAACTTTCATTTTTAATGGAATTACAAAATGGTGGTTTTATCCTAAATCTTTCACTTTGATTAACCCCTTCTGCCCACAGCCTCCTCTCCCCACCCTCTACTCTCTGTATTCCCATGTCCATTCTTGCTGAACTTTTCTACCCTGAGTATTCTCTCTCTACCCCATACTACCTGTGTACTGCTACACAGTCTTTACCTTTCAATGGGTCCTTTGTTGTCTCCCAGCTTCTACAAGTGCTCCAGGTTTAACATCTGAAGTTAAAAATCTGAAGCTAGGATCCATATATGAGAGCTGTACTAGGCAGGGTTCTCTTATGGAACTTACAGAATGAATTTTACACACACACAAACACACACACACACACACACACACACACACACGTGTGTGGGATTTATCAGAATCACTTACAGGCTATAAGTCCAACTAACCCACTGGTGGCCTCTAAATGGAAAATTCAAGAATCCACAAGTTGTTCAGCTGATCTTCAGCAGATGATGGAGTTATGAAGAAGCTGGTTCTAATATCAGTGAAGGAATGGACTTGTTAGCACAGCTATAGCATGCAGACAAAGAACAAAAGCTTCCTACTTCAATGTACTTATATGCTTCGGTTTCTAGTAGAAGGTATGGCCAAGATGAGAAGAGTGACTATATGAGTCTGTGTGTGAGTTTGTACACACATGAGTGGAGTGCCCAAAGAATCCACCAAGATCACTGGGTACTGGCATTGCAGTTATTTCTGAGTCACTTGACATGAGTGTTGGAAACTAAACTCAGTTCTTCTGCAAGAGTAATATGTATTCTTAATTGACAAGCCATCTCACCATATCCAAATGTAAATACTTAAAAAAAAAGATTAAATTTTATTTTAAAACAGACTATACTGCCAAACTAAAATATCCACTGGAAAAATTTAAAAACTCATGATGGGAGATGTTATTCTGTATATATGTTTCTCATACTGGTTAATAAAGCCCTGTGGCCAATAGGAAACAAGATAGGTGGGGCTAGGCGCCCAGAAGGAGGAAAGAGGAAGTAGTAAGGGGGAGTCGAGATGTAGCCCAGGAAGAAGCAGGAAGCCTGCCGCGCAGCTCCCCGATAAGACGACCACGTGGAAATACTTAGATAAGTAGAAATGGGTTAATAATTAAGACAGAGCTAGCCCATAAACAGTAATGTAACTGGCCAACAGGATTATATCAAATATAGAGTCTCCTGCGTGTTATTGGGGGCCAGGACGCCAGACCAGCAGCGGGCGGGCTGGCGGAAACTTACACACTACAAATGGCGCCCAACGTGGCTATAAGAACTTTCACTTAAAATAATAAGAGCTTAAGAAATGTTTTAGAAACAAAGGAACAGAGACTAGCAAGACTTCTTAGTAGCAGCATTTTCTCCGTTGGATTTGTTTTGTTGTAGACAGAGATTTGCGTGGCTCCTTTGAGGGAGGTTTCCAAAATTAGCATAAGCGGCAAAAACCGCCTTGCTTTTAAAGAGCTCTGCTAACAATTCATTGGTGTGTACGAGAGCTGCAATGAAGGTTTACACTGTGTTTTAAAAAATACGCTGGCTTGGGAGAGAAAAAGAAACGGGATACAATGGTTTAAAAAGAAAAAAGGAATTAAATGGATGGATGTAATGGCACACGCCATTAATCCCAGCACTGGGCAGACAGAGGCAAGCAGATCTCTGTGATTTCAAAGTAAACCTGGTATGCACTGAATTCCAGGACAGATAAAAGTTACACAGAGAAACCCTGTCTCAAAATGTTTAAAATAGAAGTAGAATAAATAGAGTAATAAAAAAGCCACATAAAGATGGAAAACACAGAGAAATTTTGGATACTATATGCGCTTCTGTTGTCTTTAAATTATTTGATTGCTGAGAAAAAACAACTACTAATAAAAGAAATGCTGCTGGATTAATTCAATTTATATATTTTAAAAATGCTTTGACTCCAAAATTTAAGCCTAAGGAAAAGCTACTGGGGAAAAGGATTTTTATTTTTGTTTCCACAGAAAATGAAAAGCTATGGATTCTTTCCAGACTTATGTGGTTTGATCAAGCCAGACCCCCTGAAACAGCTCCCCAGTTCAAAGCAGTTGAGACAAAGCCTTGCAGACTACTGCCAAGATTTCTGTGTCTTCTTTGGAACCCCATGACAGCGCCCTCTACCAGCAGGAAGTAGTTTGGAAAGACGTCCAAATTCCCAAATATTGTTTATAAATGTTTGTTTTCATTTAAATGGGCTTGGTTATAAATGGTTATAATCACAAGCAATCTTTTTAAAGGTAAAAAGGGAATTATGGTATAGATATGAATACTTTGCTTTGGAATGTATTTTCTTTTATTGATACAATTTAAGGTCAATTTTGTAATATGTATATTTCTCCTCTTGTTTAGGTATTGTGTTTATATAGCTCATTTAGAAATGTAATGTATAATTTAGTACAGATTAGAGAGTTACCTATGATAGTTGAAACTTAGAGTTAATTGAGTTAGGATTTCTAGATATGCAGAGATGTATTTTGAGATGGATAGGCATTCTTCAAACCTTTCAAAGACCTATAGAATATGGCATTTAAAATGGTTTAGGGTTTTTCTTGACAGTGAGGCACAACTGCTCCTGGTAACACCACCTGCATCAAAAAGGAAGATGGACATTAAAGAGACTCGTTATGAAGTTTGCTTCTAATATGGCAAGACTAGCCATTTGAACAAGGTACTTCTCTTGTCTGGACTGTTTGACTTTATGTTGTAGAAACTGGACATGCAGGACCCACAAAAAGGTGCAAGATGGACATTGCTACAGGATTCCTGCTTAATGGAAGAGGCTGCCAGACAGCCAGTCTACAGGACACAGAGAAAAGTTTCCTGCCTTATTGAGGAGTCTGGACACACATTATGGTCTATGGGCTGAAGATGGAACATTACAGAAGAACTTCGGGTGACTGACCAGGCAATGCATTGTCTCTGTCATTTCTAGAGTTTATATATTATCCTTCTGTGGTCTTTGAAAGAGTTGAAGACAGATAGATATGATTATAGTTTTCCTTGGTTAGGATTAAAGATAAGTTACATATAGGTCTTTAGACTGACAAAGATAGGATAGATGATATTTTCTTTAAGTCTTACAAAATGTTAATGGACTAAATATTGTTAACTGTGATTCTTATTTGATAACTGTTGTATGGTATATTTTGCTATGTTAAGGTTAAACCCCTTCTTTTACTTTAGACAGAAAAGAGGAGATGGTGGGAGATGTTATTCTGTATATATGTTTCTCATAGTGTTAATAAAGCCCTGTGGCCAATAGAAAACTAGATAGGTGGGGCTAGGAGACTAGGAGGAGAAAGAGGAAGTAGTAGGTGGAGTCGAGATGTAGCCCGGGAAGGAGCAGGACGCCTGCCGCGCGGCTCTCCAATAAGACGACCACGTGGAAATACTTAGATAAGTAGAAATGGGTTAATAATTAAGACAGAGCTAGCCCATTAACAATAATGGTAACTGGCCAACAGGATTGTATCAAATATAGAGTCTCAGAGTGTTATTTGGGGCTGGCGCGGCTGTGGGCCCAGACTGGCCGGCTGGCGGGCTGGCGGAAACTTACATGCTACAAACTCACCTGGTATTGTTCTCTTTGTCCCCTTGGGGAAAAAATAACATTGCAAAGTAGCAGGATTTACTTATGCAACCCCTCTTTGTGTACCTCATTCCAAGTGGGATTAGATGCTTTCATCTCTGTGGTTTACAAAATATATAAATAGACTAGACTTCTCAATGTGTACAACTTCATTTCAGAAAAATTCTCTTCAGAAGTAATTAATATATTATTAGTCCTTCAAAAGGCCAATGAGGCATTTGACAGCTTAATTTAATCAAACCATAGCTTCCCTGCAAGTGCAGTCCCATGTCTGCCACTGGAGTGATAGAGGAAAACTGATTCTCCAGAATCTCCTTGGGATGAGGATGAAGCACTCTTCCTAGGGTTCATGGTTAAACTTGGTCAGCTTCAGCTTCTCTACTCTCTCACATCTCTTCTTCTTCTTCTTCTTCTTATTATTATTATTATTATTATTATTATTATTATTATTATTATTATTATTATTTATTTTACATATCAATCCCAGTTCCCTCTCCCTCCCATCCTTCCTCCCTCTCTCCCTCCCATGTCCCCCAACCACCCTCCCATCTCATTCCCTCAATTCCACAGGGAGGCTGATGCCTTCCAGGAAGGATCAACAAAATCTGTCAAGTCATTTGGAGTAGGGACTAGGACCTCCCTCCTGCCTCTAGGTTGGGGGAGTATCCCTCCATGGGGAATGTGTTCCCAATGTCCTTTCATGCACCAGGGATACATCCAAGTTACACTGTCAGAGGTCCCTTAGACTGTCCAGGCTTTCTAACTGTGACCTTTGGTCTGGGGGTCTGAGTTGATACAATGCTGGTTTCCTAGGTATCAGTCTGGGGTTCCATTAGCTCCTCCTTGTTCAGGTCAGCTGTCTCTGTGGGTTTCTGTAGCCTGGTCTTGTCCCCATTATCTTATCACTCTTTCCTCTCTGCATCTGGATTCCAGTTTGGCTCAGTGATTAGCTGTGGTTGTCTGCTTCAAGGAGGTACTTCCGGGAAAAACCAAAAAGAAGAGATGATCGCATCTCTTCTTTTTGGTTTTTCCCGGAAGTACCTCCTTGATGATTCCTTAGGGGAAACGTCTGAATCTGGGCACTCCAACGCTGGAAAATCACCATTCCTCCTTGGTCCTTTCTCCTCAGGGCACATCTCGAGACTTATGCAACATGCTTGAGCACTACAAGCACAAGGATTCAAGAATCACAAGATACCTCTATCTGATCCTGTCTTCATTCACAGTTAGAGCTATTCCTGCGCAGATGTTTCGTTTGCATTATTTACTCAGTGTGTGAAAGGATCCTGCGCATTAGTAGCTTCCATTAAAATCCTGAAGCAGTGACTGATGGGGGCTTTGCTTTTCAAGGCCACCTAAATTTGTCCTGAATCAGAAGGTAAAAGATGTCTGAGAAATTCACACTCAAGAATGGTTAAATGTAAAAGATCAAGCAGGTTTTCATTTTAAAAGTAGCTAACTTTTTCAATGCTCAAAGATCAATGCAAGTTGCAGTTTCAGCTGATCTCTACCAATAATCTAAGTATAGCTCCCAGTGATTTGATCATGGAAAACTAAGTGCTGGTACTGAATAATCGTTCAGGTCTTTGAGACTGTTTCCAGCATCACTATATGCCACTCTGAGCTGTGCCTTTCTTGCTGAGAGAATGTTCACATTTTATTCTTCTGATTTCAAACCTTGGTTTAAGAAGAAATGTAATTAAGAACTGAGCTGAAATAACTTTGAATTCAATTTTAGCCAAACTGATTTATTTCCCATTTTAATTGCTCCCTAATTTCTCTATCATTGCTGGGTGTCCTAAAATAAGTTTTCCATCTGTTCTTTCCATGTTTGATTGCCATGTTGGTTCCCTTTGAAACTGCTAAACAAGCAGCTTTTCTAATCACAGTTTGTGGCTGTGCTCACGTTGGTGCTCACTCTGCATACAGAAAAGCCCTCTGCATTAAAAAATAAGAATAGACTGAATACAATGAGATGATTCTGCTTGTGATGAGAGAATGCACTTGGCAGCGGTTTTAGATCTACAGCATTCTGGATAACTGAGTAAAAGAGAACACAAGGATTGTGCCCCTTCTCTCCAAATTTCTACTCCTTTCACCAGATTCCTCAATTTTCGATTTGAAATGTGTGGTTCATGTTTGCTTTGATAATGAGCATCACTGCACACTATAGTGAGTTATCTTTTGTAGAAGGAATGATGTGGATACATGAATTCACTCTTTCAAGTAATGTGCTTACATTAGGGTGATTGGAGTAGCAATGTATTTGAATAGATTATTAGTATTTAAAGGATAGGTAAAGTTACAAAAATAGTAATGATAAAGACACACATTCTTCAATGGTAAAAATGATTTTTTATAGGACCATAAAAAAATTAAATAGCATTTAAGTCATTCATGATCATTGATTTTTAAGCTAAGTTTGGTAATCATTCAAAAAAGTTGCAATCATTCAATTTTGGGAGGCAGGGACAGTCATATCTCTGTAAATTTGAAGAAACTTGTCTGTATAATGAATTTCAGGCCTACAAAGACTACTTGAGAACCTGTCCAAAAATAAAGAAAAGAAAACAATAGTAAAACCAATAACAACTCAATAATCAATACAAAATAGGCAAGCCTTCATATTAATAGCATAGTAGGTCAGGAAATCTGGGGACAGTGATTTGTGTTTATACTTGAAGTAAAATAAACTTAGAAGAAATTATCACTAAAATATAATCAAGGATCCATACAAAAGCATATTCTCAGGATGGCTCATTTTAGGGTTATCATAATAACCACACCACTGTAAATAATGTAATTGTCCAACAGGATTGAACTGGTTTTGTAAACAAGGGTATACCCATGTATGCAGAATAATTAAAAAAGTAAAAGTTCACTTTAGAAAACTGTTTGATGAGCCCTATAAATGCTTTTATGCAAAGAATGCAATACAATGTTCATGGGGCTATAATTTGTTTATATGAATAAATACAGATATGTACATAAAATTCTTGACTACATCAAAGAACAGATATTATACTGTTCTGTAAAATTGCAGGTAACTTAAATTTTATCTTATTTTTGCATATTTTCTAACTTTTTCCAATGGTAACATTGTTTGCAATTAAAGAAAAACTACAAACATTCTTCTTTAAGATTTTTTATGCTGCAATGCTAAACTACTGCTTTACATTCTTACAAAGGTGTTATGCAGCAGTAGCTTGATGGATCAGCAGAACTAGTGTGGAAAGGAAATATGGACACATGACCTTAAGTAAGGGTAATATGCCTGGATGAAGTCAGGAATTCGGAGTATTGCTTCAATTTTAGAGTAGCTCTCCACCTAGAGAAAATGGTAAGTTACCTTTTCACCTCTTGTTTGAAGCAGAACTGTGTGTGTGCAACCTGAACCTTTGGGATGATATTTCTGTACTCCAGGCCTGTCAATCCCTCACCTTACCAGAACACTAAACCAATAAAGTGAATTATTTTTAAGAATAACGAAACAGAGAAAATGTGATCCATAAATTGACTTCTTTGTTCTGGCAATTGACTAAGTGACACTTAGTCATCTCTAAGTGCCTGGAGAAAATAAAAGGCATTTCTTTGTGAGGCTGATGAACAATTAGGCGATTGTGAAGTGCTGAACTTCAGAGTGCAGAATGCACCAGAATATTATTTTTTGTGTCTTCCCTTCTTTTCTCTTTTTATTTTTGGAAAAAAAAATGCTTGAAGCAGATATTTTACTCCCCCTCACTATTCTTTATCTTTTAAAACAATAATGAGCACTTGCTATGGCTAACAGAGAGGCATATGAGCCATGGTTCAAGTAGTGAAGTTGCTTTCTGAGTCCACCATTGCACTCTTTGGGCAGGGGGTGGGATGCTGCCAGGCTTTTTAACTTTGTTCAAAGTTCTGGCAATCTGATAAGAACATTCTCGTTTCACTCCCCGAAACAACAGCAGCGGGTTGTGCTGGGGATTACAATGGACAGCTGTATGCAATATGCATTTCTTCCAAATGCAGTTGGGATGGTTACAGGGAGTTCATTCTTAAATCACAAAAGTTCTGAAAGATGAAAATCATAAAGAATTGCCTTTGGTGTTCAAAATAACATAGCTCTCCTTATGAAGGTGCTTATAAGAAAAGCTCTGTGCTATGGAATCACACAGATTTGGGTATTTGTTTTGCTTTGTCACTTAGTTGATAGATTCACATCTGTAACATGTGCATCATGAAGTAACATAGATGCTTTTGCTTTTGTTTTTCAGCATTGGGGACTGAACCCAGGGCCTTGTACTTACTGAGCAAATGGATGCACTTTTAGGGTTAATGCCATGTAAAACTGTTAATAAACTGACTCTGTACTACAAAGTTGATTGCAAAAAAAATTAGACAAAATGTAATAAATAGATAAATAAATTCACCACAAATGTTCTTTTGCCACAGATGTGTCAAACTCACACTAGGTGCAGTAAGTTCTGAGCGATCCATAGGCTGCATGTTACTGAATACAGGCTAAGAAGGTAGAGCTTGGATTAAGATACTTAACGACAGAGAAGAGTGATGGGCAGATGGCTCAGATGGACAAGAGCATATTATCCAAAGCCTGAGAATCTGAATTCAATACCTGGGACTCGTGTGGTAGAAGGAGAGAGAGACTGAACTCCTTTAAGCTGTCATCTGACTTCCTTAAGTCCACTATGATGTGCCTACACATGTTTATACATACACAAAATGAATAAATATAACCTTAAAAAGAAAAGTAAGCAATACAGCCCCCAAACAAGCTTTGTTAATAAATACTTCTCTCTCTTTGGGCCTGAAGGCAAACACAGCCTGACATCTGCTGACATTGATAAATGATACTTATCAGCCAGGCGGTGGTGGCACACACCTTTAATCCCAGCACTCAGGAGGGGAGACAGAGGCAAGTGGATCTCTATGAGTTTGAAGCCAATCTGGTTTCCTTGGGTGCCATAAGCACAAAATGCACAGACATACACACCGAAAAATACCTGCATACATAAAATAAAAATGAAAATCTCAATAATGAAGAGAGAGGACAAACCCATGTCTTTATTTTGTGCTGGTTCCCCCCCCATCTTCTGTCCTACTTTTAATGGTAGTAATGGAGAGAGCCCTAACAAGCTGGAAGATATCTCAGGCACCAAGGAAAGCTCCTCTGATTCAGAAGACCTATGCCACTAAGAACATAGGGACAGTCTGGTTCTCTCTCCCATCCTTCACCCTCCCTCTTCTTATCCACAGAAGAAAGAAATACATTGTTGACTCGTGGAACCAGACTGCCATCTTTTGCCCAGAAAGAGAGGGAGGGCTTCTTATGATGGGAAAAGGTAAGAAAGACTGAAAGGTGCAGGAACCCCCAGGAAACAATCTTATAAGTTGGTCATGAACCCGGAGTTCCTTCCTCTGATACATACACATATGTAAGGATGACCCACAAAGAGCAAAACAAAAGCTTGGAGAACAGAACTGACCTTTAGACCATGGCCCAGGTTTCAGACCAACCACTAGGTGTTCACATGTGGGAATATGATTGCAAATGATTTAAAGCTGGAACTGACACATACACAAAGTGAAACTAATAGGCAATGCCTAACAGAGTTCATTGTCTACTAAACCAACTAGGAAACAGTCACAATCTAAATAACAGAGTGATTAGGTGATGGAATCATGTGTAGTTCCGCAGCACAGAGAGGAAGTGTGCTAAGCTACCTGCAGTTGAAGAACCTGAAGCATCTCATAAGAAAGTGAGCCAGAGGAACTTCATCAAAAAATTCTCATATTGGAATCTTCAACATTCTTTAGTAACCAGAATAATCAAGCTCTAAAGAATGATGTCAGGAACTTGTGAAACACAGGAAGATAAAATCTGAATTAATGAAATAGTAACTGTTTGAATAATAGAATCCCTGAAATGGGTGGTAATACATTTTTCGTAACATAACTTTTACTTTTGAAGAGACTGAACCTTTGCGAAACCTTGAACACAGCTAATAATATGCTCTGGCTTCATTATGACCATGTAGTCAATCTGCTATCCTATTATGCACTCAGCTTGTTTAACTTGCCTCTATGAGGGCAATGTAACCAACCTTAGTATGCTTTTGATTGTCCATGTAATCAGCTTTCACAATCTAAACTAAAGGTTTCACTTCAGTCTTAAACTACGTGCCCTTCTAGGCCTGACCCAGCATAATATATGTATGTGTGAGTGTTAGGGCAATTATTTGCTGAAGGAAGCAGCAGGGTTGCAAGAAATTTTAAGCAACATATACCTCATAAATATCTGAAGACACATGTATATAGGTCAAGAGGCAGTAGCATATGATTGTGTTTTTGAAGGTTCTTTTGTGTCTGCAAAGTAACTTTCTCCCTTGTAAAACAGTTAAAGATTTCAATAAAAAAGGGAATTATCATTCATTTCCCATACCATATTTTCTGTGCTGTTCAATAAATACAGAACAAAGGCCTTTGTTACAGACAGACACATGAGACAAGCATCTCTCTCTCTCTCTCTCTCTCTCTCTCTCTCTCTCTCTCTCTCTCTCTCTCACACACACACACACACACACACACACACACACACACACACACACACACAAGAGAAACTACAGACCATAAATTACAGACAGGTGAAAGAAAGACACGGGGAGAAAAACCAGGAGTTCACATTTGGGTCTGTGCTTAATAAACTACTCCAAGAGGAAGGCTTTAGTATTTTTATTTTTATTGCTCATATCTTAATGAGAAATCAATAAATTTCAGTGCCCTTCTAAGGTTTCTTTAATATGTATTCAACACAGGTGTGAAAATTGAAACAATTGAAATCAAATTTTCTAAGGATGAGTACAACAACAAGATACAGATAACAGGGAAAGTTCAACAGCATGATGAAAGTGACACATAAAGTTCTAAGTACATATAAAGTTTATATGTATATTGGCAGAAATTATCCAACCTGAATAACAGAAAAATATTTTCCGAAGTTAGAGACTCAGAGACTTGTGATTCAAGTGTACGTTGTTTACTGCTATGTTAAATGTATCTTGAAATATTCAAAATGTATGCAAAATGAATTTTTAAGTACATAATGAGCAAAAACTCCCAAAGTTTGAAAAAAAATGGCAAATTAAGACTCTCAAAATTTTTGATGAAGATTTTAAATGATACAACTAGCAGTCATGATTAGTGATTTATACCTATACTACCAATGTTTGGCTACAGTATCACTATGACTTCAAGGCTACCTTTAATATCATAATGAGATCCTGTCTAAAAACAACAGAACAAAACCAAATATGCATATTGCAAGATAGAGTTGAGAAAACTGATTAAAAACTAAGGAGAGTCTTCAAAGTAGGAGAGGAAAACTGACTGACACATTAATAAATTTAATGTTTCTCATAATAATCCACAAAATCCAGAAAACAACAGAGCAATGTTTAAAGTATTGAAAAATAAATGTAAATAATAAACTGCTGATCCATTGAAACCTCCACTTAAGAAAAAATTGAAATAACAGCCTCTTCATATGGAAGAAAACTAAATCAAAATGCTGCAAAATTACAGAAAATAGTTGTTAATGAAAGTACATAAAGTAATTTTTATATAAAATCTAAACCATGAAGATGAAATTTTAAGAAAATACTCTGAAATAAATAAATATAAAAAGGAGTCAAAATTTGTGAAAAGCAGTCAAAAAAATGTTTGCAAACTGTAATGGCTCACAACAGAAAAGAGTAAGCTCAGACTAGACCACTCACTATAAGTTCCTAACTGAAGAGCCTCGAAGAGCAAAATAAACTAAGAAACATACAGAACAGAGAAAGTACAGATGTAAATGATATAAATCCAAACAGACATCAGTAGAATTTAAAAGACAAAAAATCAGTAATAAAGAAGAGAATTATTAAAAAAAAACTTATTGAAAAAACTAAAATTAATACATTTCTAGCCAAACTAACAAAAGCAGAAAGAGAGGGGGACACATTCACAAAGAAAGAAGAGGGGAGAGGGAGAGGGACACCACAAGGAGAGAGAGGAAGAAGGAGAGCAAGGAAGTAGAGAGGGAATGAGGAAGGAAAGAAGAAAAAAAAAGGTGAATTAACAATACCCAACCACTTCAGAGAGATATGTCAGGAAATGTGACAACTTGAATATCCTGAACAAAACCTCAAATTCCACAAACTATGAATATTTACACATAAAAAGTAATTATTTTATCCACAGTCACTAGAGAATTGTGAAGACAAAATGACTCCATTCAGAGCCAAATAATTTCACTAGAATAATATGAATGCTACATATTTTCTCCAGAAACTAGAGGGAAATTTCTAATTTATTTAATAAGGCCAGCACAGTGTTCAAACCACACAAATTCTGTAATTATAAAGATTGAGATTTATACATTAATCACCATTCCAAGCCAATTTTCAACATAGTATCTGTAACAGAATCCAACAATATGTGAAAAATAAGGTATACAATAACCAAGTGCAACCTACCTTAATAATGCAAGGATAGTTACATATGTTAGATTCAGTCAGTTGAAATTATTATATTGACAAATTTAAGAACAAAACTTGCATTTTGATATACAAATGGTATAGAAAATGAATTTGATAAAAAGTTTAACAGGTATTATTGTCAATATGGAAAAAAATTACAGATAGAGGATATCCTCCTTAACCTAACAAAAGGTGTCTACAAATAAAGTCATCATTAATACCAAACTTAGAGGTGAAAGACTGACAAGCTTTCCCTCAATTCTGAAATGAGGCAAAGACGTTTGCTCTTATCACTCTTAATCGATATTGAATTACATTTTATTACAGGTATCGTTCAATACAACCAGGCAAAAATAAAATTAAAAGCACATAGATCATAAAGAAATGGAATTGTTCCTTCTCACTGACAATATGATTGCTTACCATTTTAAATACTATACAAATAAATAAAAAGCTCTTGGTACTAATAAGTTTCACAAGATCAGAACACCCAAAATCACAATGAAAAAACCAATTAAATTTCTGTATTTCAAAGTACTAGCCAGAACATAAGCTAAAATTAGCAGCAATTCTATTACAATGCCTGCAAAGCTACAAAATGTGACAGGCAAAATAGTAACACAAAGATGTTACACAACATCCTAAACCCCAGAGCCTACAATGATTTTCTGATACATTACAGAGGGAAATTGAAATAGGTACTTAAGTGATATTGAAATAGAGGTATTGTCTTGAATCATCTGAGAGGGCATAAGTAATCATAGAACATTTACAGTATGAGAAAGATTTAGAAAAAACACAGGGACAGGGAACTGATGGGAAGTCACAGAGAGCATTGCTCTTATAGTTCACAAATGACAAACCAAAGACTAAAAACAGAGGAGAACAACTATGAGCTAGAAAACAAGCAAATTGATGGATTACCCCATAGAGTCCCAGAAAATATTATATTTTTTCTGAAACCTTGATTTCATCCTGAGATCTGTTAGATTTTCAACATATTTTATTATAAGACAATAAATGTGAGTTGTTATATGAGTGTAAATATAGGGAACTTGGTTGTATCCAAAAAAGAAAGCAAATATACATGTTATAAATATGACAAGACATGCAAAATACAAATGCTAAAAAAAAGTTTAAATGCTGTTGAGAATTTTTAGGAATAAATGACAGGATGCACCATCTTCGTGGATTAGAACAGTTGATATAGTCACAAATTTTCCAAAAATTCATGGTAGACTGAACTCAACATTAATTTCAACCTCAGCCATTTTATAAATGTACAAAACAAAGGATCTTGAAAATACAGAGAAATCACAAAGCTCCATATTAAGAATTTCTATAAAGTTGTTGCAATCAAGACACTGGTTTGAGAGAAGGTACACATACATACACACAGAAAGAGAAAACATAAGAGAGAGAGAGAGAGAGAGAGAGAGAGAGAGAGAGAGAGAGCAACAGAAGGTTAGTGATTTTAGAAACAGACTAATACCAGCAGTGACATAAGTGGGTATGCAAAGATAATTTAATGAATAAATTAATGTATCCAAAACTACAATAGAATAATAAATACCATCATCTTCAAAACAAAGCCAAAACAAAAGGGCACCATGAACCTCTCAAATTATTCACACTGATTTGAAAATTAAGCAACAAACAAAATACAAAATACATATTAAAAACTTCACAAAAATATATAATTAAAATCTTAGTAGTATTGTACAACAAAGGAAGCATTAAATCTGATCCCAAAACTCAAGACATTAAAGAAAAAAGAGATGAACTGGGCATTGGTGGTGCATGCCTTTAATCCCAAGTGCTGGGATAGTCTACTTGTCTGACCTGTCTGTTTTTTATGCCAATACCAAGCTATTTTCATATCCCACATCTGAAGAGGTCTGATTTCCAAAACATACAAAGAACTCAAGAAGCAAGTCACCAAAACACCAAATAATCCAATTAAAAAATGGAGTACAGATCTAAATAAAAATTCTCAGTAGAGGAATCTAAAATGGCTTAAAGGCACCTAAGAAATAGCTCAGCATCTTTAGCCATCAGGAAAATTCAAATCCAAACAACTCTAAGATACCATCTTACCTGTCAGAATGGGTAAAATCAAAAACACGAAGTTTATGCTGGAGAGGATGTGAAGAAAGAGGAACACTTCTCCATTGCTGGTGGGAGTGCAAACTTGTACAGCCACTTTGGAAATCAGTATGGCAGTCTCTCAGGAAAATGGGAATCAGTCTACCTCAAGATCCAGCAATTCTATTCTTAGGCATATACCTAGAGGATGCACATTCATACAACAAGAACATCTGTTCAAGTATGTTCATAGTTGCATTATTTGTAACAGCCAGAACCTGGAAGCAACCTAGATGCCCATCAACTGAAGAATGGATAAAGAAAATGTGGCACATTTACACAATGGAGTACTTACTACTCAGCAGAAAAAAAAATTACATCTTGAAATTTAAAGGCAAATGGATGGAACTAGAAGGAACCATCCTAAGGGAGGTAACCTAGTCACAAAAATAAAAACATGATATGTACTCACTCATAAGTGGATATTAGACATAGAGATAAAGATAACCAATCTACAATCCACAACCCCAGAAAATCTAAGAAACAAGGAGGACCCTAAGAGAGATGGACTCCTGAGAAGGGAAAAAGGAAAAAGATCTTCTGAGTAAATTGGGAGCATGTGGGGAGGTGGAAAAAAGTAGGATAAAGAGGACTGGAGAAGGGGAGGGGCAGGAGAACTTGAGGGATTGGGAATGTCAAATTGAAGGAAGAACAGAGAAAAAGGAAAAAGATACCTTAATAGAGAGAGCTGTTACAGAATTAACAAGAATCCCGGTACTAGGGAAATCTCCAGGAATCCACAAGGATGACCTCAACTAAGAATCTAAGCAATAGTGGAGAGTCTACCTTAAATGCCCTTCCCTTCTATGAGATTGATAAATATCTTAAATGCCATCATAGAGCCTTCATCCAGCAGCTGATAGAAGCAGAAACAGAGATTCATAGCTAAGCACTGAGCCATACTCCTGGAATCCAGTTGTACATAAGGAGGAGTGATGTGCAAAGAGATCAAGACCATGCTAGACCACAGAAATAGCTAACCTGAGCAAGTAGGAGCTCACAGATCCCAGACTGACATCTGGAGAAACTCTATAAGACCAAATAAGGCCCCTTGAACATGGATATCAGTTGTGGGTCTTGGGCAACCAGTATTTATCCCTAGTGTACTAATATACTTTGGGAGCCCATTCCCTATGGAGGGATACTCTCTCAGCCTAGATACACTGGGGAGAGCCTAGTTCTGCCCCAAATGATGTGACAGACTTTGATGATTCCCCATGGGAGCCCTCACCCTCCCTGAGGAGTGGATGGGGCGTGGGGTGGAGGGTAGGGGAAAATGGGAGGACAGGAGGGAGAGCGAACTGGGATAAGAAAAAAATCTGTTAACATACATTGTTGCTGTGTTCATAGAAGCAGCCAAGCTTCTACATTGTGCAATGAGAAAACAAACATGGCTTAGCCACATTGAAGAGGAACTTAGCTTCTTCTAAGGTCAAACACACACTGACAGCATTGTCCAATAGGCCCACGTCTAGAGCTTACTTGATGAACCAGGAGCTCATACCTTAAAAACAGACAGCAACAACACACACAAGAATGTCTATGGTAAGTTTACACTTACCTAAATCTGGAAGCAGCTCAAATATCTTCCAAAAATAGATAAACCTATGATATTAATTTCAAACAGTGGAATACTAATAAGCAATGATTTTCCCAGGAAAATCATTGAGAAACCATAGCAGTATGGATAAAGGTCAAAGATATGCTTGGGAGAATAAATTCAGTGGCAAGCCATTACACTATTCATTTTTTATTTTCTTCCCCAAAGGCTGGAAATACGGAGCAGAAAGAAGATCAATAGTTGCCAAAGGTTAGGGACATAGAAATGTTGGGCTAAGAAGACAAAGAACATGGAAGGTTTTTTTGTTTTGTTTTTGTTTTGTTTTGTTTTTTGTTTTTGTTTGTTTGTTTTTGTTTTGTTTTGTTTTTGTAATAAGACCATTGTTTATTCTGATTGTGGTAGAACTTACATGAACCTATTTAAACCTAAAACTGTTTTAACAGACAGAACCAATTTGGCCATATGTCAATTTTAAGTAATAAAATGCTAATCCATTATTTTAATTAATTTAAAGACTCTTAGAAATAGTTTTCAAGCCAAAACAAAGCTATAGAATTAACTGTAGAGTGAAAATGCTTGAACTAAATGCACAAATAGCCACAGTTAAATAGTTATTTTTGTTCTGATATATAGATTGGGTATACTTTAGTTGTTGACATTTGACCCCTGTCCATGAACTGCTATGTTTTACTTGAAACTGTATTAAAAGAATCTAGAGCTTAAGGATTTTAATATTTTTTTATGATGAAGGGTTGATTGTGATTTACAGCATTATATGTTTAAGTATGTCCTTTGTAGGTTTCTGTTGCTGAGATAAAACATTGGCCAAAGCCAACTTCAAGAGGAAGGGTTTATTTAATTTGCATGTATGTCCCAATCACAGTAGACCATAGAGGGAAGCCAGGGTGGAATTCAGACAGGATCCCTGAGGGAATGCTTCTTACTGGCTTGCTGCTTGCTTACTCTGGCTTGCTGGGCTTTCTTATATACATAGGACTGTCTACTACTATGGAGTGGCACATCCCACATGAGCTGTGCCCTCCCACATCAATTGATTAACATCAAGAAAATGTTTCCACACAAGCCCACAGAGTAATATAACAGAGGCAATTCAACTAAGATTTCATCTTCTTAGATATGTCTAGGTTTGTGTCACATTGGTGATAACTAACAAGGACAAACTAAAAACTTTTAGTTTAAAATTGCATTATTCCTCCAGAATTCTGAGTTAGCCATTTAAAACCAGAAATCTACACCAAGGAAAATGATACTCACTGTGATATTTTCAATACAAGAAGTATCTTTAAATAATTAATATGTAGTCTTTGTCAGTGATCTTGAGGGAAATATTCACCAACACACACATTTAGTAAGAAAATTAAGCCCAGCACTGAGGATAAGGACTAAAGCAATGAAACACAAAGGTTAAACAATTAAAAGAGAAACTATGTACAGTTCACTTTCAATAAAGAACCAATAGCCTGTGGGAGTCTATTAACTCACTTGAGAGCACTTGTCATTGGAACTTTATACAATGTGATCAGTACAGGGGATCGTGCAAAAGTGATGCAGGATGATTCTGAAAGGACTTAAACAGAACACAGAAATAGTAGGAAAGGAGTTCCTTCACAGAGGGGGTGATGTGCATATTTGAATGATTCCCATTAGAAAGTCTGAAACAGCCAAGCAAGAGTTCACCTCCAACAGCTGCTAATGAGGTGGACGAGGGCTGCTGAGAACCTGAGACTTTGGACTTGGAGGCAAACAAGTGATGTACACAGAGAGTTAAGTAGATGCTAACCACACAGGATTGGTGAGCCATGTGAGTTAGGCTGGACTTTACAGAGACTAATGAGGATTTTAAAGACAAAGGGACCAAAAGATTTCCCAACCCAGAGGATGGGTTGGAAGGGTAGACTTAAAGGGGAAGACTTTGAAATGCTGATGGGTGTTCAAATGAGTAGCAAGAATGAAACCTGAAAGAAGACAGCTTGATAATGAGTGTGATCGAGAAGTGATGGACCTGAAACCCACATCTCAGCAGCTAGAATGGCAAATGTTTGACCTCATTCTTCATGGCTCTCCTGTGCATCCCTGCAAACACAACAGCAAACTGTAGGGAACTTGGGACTGTAGGTGAAACAGCAGCATTTTTTCTTGGACAACAGTGCTGTTTACTGTGTGGTGGATAGTGAGGTATATTTTATAAAGAGAAGGAAATCAGATGAGGATGCTGATGCAAGGGGAAAATAAACAGTCTGCAAAGAAGGGCTCAAATGTGCAGATCTGAAACAGGAAACTTCCTTGGAGTTAGCTGTTAAATAAATAAAGCATGACTGGAGAATGCTGCTGTGTTCCAGCATGTGGATGCTTAGGTGTGTCCCCAATGGAGTACGTCATACAACTGACCTACAAAGTTTTAGTGTGTAACAACTTCAGCAGGTACTGTCACTCCGGAGGCATCCCATCAGCTACTGGGTTCTGCACTGGCATGGTGGCTTGACTTCACCAGAAGACATCTTCATGTGAGTCAGAGGATCTAGTAGGAATATCCCCTAACTAGCCCCTGCTCCATAATCCTTTCCTGCTTACCGTCAGTCCTGAGCCTTCTGTTAGTCCTTTATCAGGCTGCTGTAGCAGGACGAAGGCTTGGGAGAGATCTTCTTCTTGAGTTTCTAGAATTATGGGAATGGAGGTGGAGAAGGAAAAATCATGACAAAAAAAGGAAAGGTAAGTTTGTCAAGCCAAAAAGGTTTTAAAGCATTCAAATAGTAATTTATTTTCTGCATCCTATACTTTAAACTAACATATGCCAGTAATGATATAAAGAAAACATATTTTCTCTTATGGTGACAATATCACAGGCAGACTAGACATTTGACTACTGTAACAGGAAGTGGAAGCTTTTGTCTGGAAGCTCCTTAACTATGCAAAAATTTGCTCTACACCTTAATGGCCTGTTTTACAAGGCAGGTCACATCCCCAATTTAATCATGATTACCTGAGGCCTATCTACTTAATAATCTGCTCTTCAATTTATTTGTTTGTTATAGCAGTAGGTCATGTCACAGTTCTGATGGCTACATAATCAATGAAAGGAAAACCTGATATTTATCTTGTTCCCTGAACAAATTAGTATTTTAGATGCATGGAACATTCTCATTTTTATTTATGTAAATTATTAGAAACTTTTAAAAGATTTGACATTTCTCTTTAAATTATGATTATAATCATCAAGGGTGTTTAATATGGGAATCCAAATTGAAATATCACAAGGCCTTTAACATTATCAGTTTAATAAATTTTCTTTTTAGAACAAACTAAAATTAAATACCAGATGTTTTTTTGTTTGTTTCACCTGGATGATTTTGGCCCTATATGCAAAATATTAGTCCAGTTTTAAAGTAACTTTATTTTCTATTACCAGCTTAAAATAAAACCATTTACAAATGTGTAGCTCATCTGCCTGACTAGAAAAAGCAAGGCCAATTTACAAGAGGGGCTGCACTGATGAAAACCATACTTGCATTTTGCAGAGTGTCACATTGCATCTGTTCTTGTGACAGCACTGAGACTCAGAAATTACGCACAGCAGGAAAGACTTCTTGCATAGATTCAAAAAACATGTCCCGACATTAGAGGCAGCCTGCTTTAGCAATGGAGAGTTGGAAAGGTCTACCAGGGAACTTAGAGATTAAACTGAGGCCAGTGGCTCATGCCCTTTGAAGAATGTTCAGAACATCTGACAACACTGTTTCCAGGATTGCAAAGCAAATTTCCTTGATTTCAAAACAAGAGTAGTTTATATCCTAAGAGAGGATTCTGAAGCAATGATATACTTCGGAAAAGAAAGTAAACCTCTATCTTGGTGAATTCACACCAAATGAACATCTACGTTGTCATCTCCCAAGTCTATAACACTGGGGAGTCTGGAGAGGGAGGGCCTCAGCCTCTCTAACACAGTGGGCTCCAACTGCCCCAGCCTGGTGTCACAGTCCACAGAGGACCTCAGCCTACCTAACACAGTGGGCTCCAACTGCCTCAGCTTGGGTGTTGCAGGTGCTGAAAGGCAATCTGAAGATATATACTATTTTATTTCTGCTGGCCTTCACCCAACATTGTACTTATGATAATTCGTTCATGCTAAAGTAGGTAAAATTCCTTCACATTGCTGCTCTGTAAGGCCTTTCTGTGCAGTCGACTCCAGGTGTCCCTACAAGCACACTGCATGTGCTAACAAAGTCATATTTTGTGTCCTGCTTGCAGATCGTCCTTCAACACATTACTGCACAACACAAAGTCTTCACTCATTTGCTAGCTTTTCTTCAATTGTCACTGTAGTAACTACTGTAATTTTATAATAAGTGTATATATCTAAATAAATTACTACTCCTTATGCTTTCACTCAGACTGACCAGATGATTCTCGAACTTGATAATTACAATACACATTTTTAAGAAGTTGTTAACTCCGACAAAAAATTCTAAAAATGGTGTTAGGATTATAACAAACCTATTGAACAGTTTGGAGAAAGTCAATGTCTTTATCGTATTCTTTCTAGGAACTTTAATAATCCACATGTTTAGGATTAATTTCTTTCAAAAATAGTTTTTAAATGGGCAGGGAGGCAGAGGTGGACAGATCTCTGAGTTCAAGTCCAGACTGGTCTACATCATGAGTTCCATGACAGCTAGGGCTACACACTGAGAAACCCTGTCTCTACAATCAAAGCAACAAGAAAATAGTTTTTCAAGGTTTATTTTTCACTTTTATTGATTCACATGTGTATGTACACTAGAGCGAACCCGTGTACATCTTTGCCCATGGAAATCCAAAGATGATGTCAAATTTCTTGGAGCTGGAGGTACAGATGTTTGTTTGTCTTAGTTAGGGTTTCTATTGCAGTAACTCTTATAAAAGAAAACAATTAATTGGCTGGTTTACAGTTTCAGAAGTTGTGTCCATCATCATGGCAGATCATGAAGGAATACAGGCAGAATGGTGCTTGAGAAGGAGCTGAGAATTCTATACATTGAGTACAGGTAACAGGAAGTGAATTGTCTTTCTGGGTGTAAGTTGAGCAAAGGAGACCTCAAAGCCCACCTCTACAGTGACATACTTCCTCCTACAAGGCCACATCTACTCCACAAAGCCACATTTCCTAATAGTGCCACTCCCTTTGGGTGCCATTTTTTTTCAAGCCACCACATTGTTTGCAAGCAGAAGTGGGCTTTGAGGACTGAACTTTTGTCCTTCATAAGAGAGGTAATCACTCATAATAGCTAAGCCATCACTCCAGTTCCCATTAAGGATTAATTTCTCCTGACAATTTATAGTTTTCCTTAAGTAGGACTTTTATATCTTTAAGTTTATTTCTGGGTATTTTAAGTCATTATAGATGTAATCAATAATTAGAATTTCTTTTCTTTTTTTTTTTTTTTGCTATTATGGGTCATTTATTTTCTCTTTAAAAGTTCCATTTCAATAACTACCACTACCTCCCCACAACTCTCTCTAATGCCTCCACTTCATCTCCTTCCAAAATTCATGTTGTCTTTTTTGTTTTTCGTTCTTTCTTGGGGACATGCCACTGGTAGGTTACTCACGCCTTGGTGGATGGGCCATATACCCTTGAACGCATTTGCAGCACTAGTTGGATTTACAGGTCATTAATAGCAAGAATTTGCCAAAAATTTAACAAGTAGAATTTTGTCTTATTGCCAGGTCTTATTCACTTCTATCAAAGATGGCTTTGTTTGTTTGTTTGTCTGTTTATTTGAGAAAGGGTTTCACTCTGTAATCCAGGTAGAGCTAGAACTCATAATGTAATCCAACCAAGCCTCATAATACTCCTGCCTCAGCCTTCTGAAAACATGCATACAGACCTGAATGACTATGTCTAGTTCTAAGCAAGTAAAAAGGCTTGCTGTGAATGAATATAGACTTCTGTTTTGTCTTATTTTTTACACTTATTTATGTATTTATGGAAGTGTGAGTATATGTTAAGGTTAGAGAATAACTAATTGGAGTCAGTTTTTTCCTTCTTTCAGAAGTGGATAGCTTCTGATGTTCAAGCTCAAGTCACAAGGCATGGCAACAAGGGCCTTTTCACACCAAGCTGTGTCACCAGCAGAGATTTCATTTTATTGAATACATTTCTCTTAATGTTTTGAATTGATATGAATTATATTTGGTTAATTACTGTTTGGCTAATATTTGAAATTGAATTCTTTCAGAATATTAAATAAATATTATTTCAGAATATTAATATCTTCATCCTAGAGATAAATAATTTCCATGTTATTTTAGTCATCTTAATGTCATTGAATTATGTTTACTAAATTAGAGAGAGGGGTTTTGCATTGTTTGAGTTGGTGAAATGTGCTGGGAAGCCTTCTATTCTTTTCCATTTTTATGTACGTTATTTACTTATTAGAAAGCTATAAATTACAGAATAAATTGCTTTAATGTATATTAACCTATTTATATTTTATCTTTTTTGATAGCTTTGGTAAATTGTAATATTCTAGAAAATGGTTCATTTCCTCAAAATTTTAAAATGCATTAGCACAGAATTCAAAATATTTTAACCTTGAAAAGAATGAGACTTTATTGTTGAGACTGGTATCAAAACTAAGTGGAAGGTGCAGCAGTTTCCTGTGTTCCCTATCAGAATACATACAAAGTAATCATACACTCTCAGCAGCAGTGAACAAGGATTCTTGTTCATTCTATTTCTTGCCAATATTTGGTGTTGTCCTGTATATATTATTTAGTTATCTATTAATGTCTGTGATTCAATTTTTTCAGCATGATGCTTGTTTTGTTATTGACTAAAAAAGTAATGAAATCACAAAATAAAAGCATAACATAGCTAGATTAAGGAAGCCACTTCATAAACTCCTCCCAGTCCCAAACTCTACTCATTATAGAGAATAATGCAGTTAGCATAGTCATTTCAAAGCCTTGGCATTTCCCTTAGGGTCTCATGCTTTCACTACCAATTGCCTTTTTATGTATTTACCCATCACACACAAAAAAGGAAAAGTAATAACAGAGTTGAAACTAGAAAAAACAACTAGCAATCAGCATTACATCCTCTTTCACAACCCACCCTCCTTATCACTTGATCTTTATCCTTGGCTGCATTCTAAATGTCATAGTGTGACAGTCAGGGACCCTATTGATAAAACACAGTGAACAAAAGCAACCTGGGGAAGAAAAGATTTATTTCCCTTACACTTCCATATCACATTTCATCTTCTAAGGCATTTAGGGCAGAAACTTAAACAGGGCAAAATCTAGAGGCAGGAGCTGATACAGAGACCATGGAGGAGTGCTGCTTACTGTGTTACTTCTTACAGCTGGCTCAACCTGCTGTCTTATAAAACTCAAGCTCAACAGTCTGGGTGTGGCCCCACTCACAAGATACTGGGGCCACCCCAACAATCACTAATTCAAAAAAGTAAACTACAGGCTTGCCTATAGTCTATAGGCATTTTCTCAGCTTCTGTTGACTTAAAAATTAGCCAGAACATATAGTATACCCACCAACACAGTTGTTTACACATATACAAGAATATATTATAGATTAGGATCCACATATGAGGGAGAAATGAGAACTCGATTAATATTATATATACCGATTCCACTCATTTTCCTGCAAATTTTGAGGTTTCAGTTTTCTTTAGAGTTGAACAATATTCCATTTTCAAATGTACCATATTATGACTATTTGTTGATAAACCTCTAGATTGCTTCTGTTTACTTGCTATTGCAAATAGAGGAGCAATAGACATGGATGTTTAAATATTTCTGTGGTAGGTGATGGAGTTCTTTAGAAATATGCCAAGAGTGGAATAGCTGAGTCACATGGTATTTCTATTTTTAATTTTTGATGAAATTCCAAATTGACTTCCGTAACACCTGTATTAATTTGTATCCCCTAACACTGAAGAAGGGTTCCTCTTTCGCACAGCCTTTCCAATATTTGTTGTTCTTATTGGGATGAAGTGGTTTCTCACCAGACCCCACAGCCTACAGCCCATAGCTCACAGCCCATAGAGTGGTAGAAAATGTTTGTCATAATTCCAATAAGAAACTAATATACAGAATTTATGAAATACTCCAGAAATTAAATACCAAGGAAATAAAACTGCCAACAAAGGGACTAATAATCTGAATAGACAGCTTTCAAAAGAAGGTATACAATTAGCCAATAACTATTTTTAATCCATTTTTTTCTTTCTTTTATATTTTTTCTCTTTCTTTAATTTTTTTTTTCAATACCATATCTTTCTGTAGCTTTTCCTGTCCTGCAACTATATCTGTAGACCAGGCTGGCCTCGAACTCAGAGATCTTCCTGCCCCTGCCTTCCAAGTGCTGGGATTAAAGCCGTGGGCCACCACCATCTAGCAAATAACTATTTCTTAAAGTATTCAACATCAATAAGTCACCAGGAAAATGCAAATTAAAACTACTTTGAAGTAGCCAGATCTTTTAATAAGATTGACTGACTAAAAAAAAGAGGGAAAACGTAAGAGGTTGGATGGCTACAGTTTGGATCACTTTTTTTTCTTGACAAGTCTCCCATGTTGGGGGAAAATTAAGCCTCAGTAGCCCTGAAAGCTGGCCTAGAGAATGCTCAGTTGATATCTACTGACAGCCAGGCTGGGTCTGCCAGAGGGCCTTGACAACAGCAGATGAGAGTCCATGAACCTATGGACA
This sequence comes from Cricetiscus sungorus, assembly GCA_030556225.1. Taxonomy (NCBI): domain Eukaryota; kingdom Metazoa; phylum Chordata; class Mammalia; order Rodentia; family Cricetidae; genus Cricetiscus; species Cricetiscus sungorus. Next base: position 46,166,831 of record JANBXA010000398.1, read on the forward strand.
GTGACCAAGTCACCTCAACAGGGGCCAGCTCAGTGGCTCTCTTCCCCTGGGGCAGGGTTGGGAAGAATATAAGGTTTATCCTTTCTGGAATAAACTGAACTTGCTGTTTCAACCTGTTCTTGATGCCTGTGTTGTTGGTGTTGTGCCTACATTCCCCCTACTCCCAAGGGACACCTGTTTAGGATCTTGCAACACCTAGTATTTTTTCTATTGTCTCGTTTTCTTCCCAGCATTGTTTACAAAACAGAAAAATGAAGTTCGTATTTTCAACTTTTCTTTCATGGAATCTGCTTTTACCATTATACCTAAAACTTAATTGCGAACCCCAAAGTCAACTAGATTTCCATTGATAGTTTCCTTCTAGAAGTCTTACAGTTCCAAGTTTTACCCTTAGGTCTGTAAGAATTGATTTTCGTGAAAGGTGTAAGATCTGTGTGTGTTTTGTTTGTTTGTTTTCTGTGGATGTCCTTTTATTTTAGCACCATTTGCTTCCATGACTATTTTCACAACTGTTGCTCACCCACTTTCTAAAGTCTGATTATATCTATGAAGGCCTGTCTTATATCTTTATACAGTTTCATTGATTTCTCTCTCTTCTCTACCCTTTGTAAGTGCCCGTGTGTGTGTGTGTGTGTGTGTGTGTGTGTGTGTGTGTGTGTGTTGTGTGTGTGTGTGTGTGCATGCGTGTATGCGCGCGCCTATCTGTATTCTTTTTTAATCCCATACTGCCTTCTTTAATTCAGATCCATTAATATTCAGCGAGTGACCGTAAGTTCTCCAACTTTATTCTTTGCTTTCAACACAGAGTCTGTCATTTTGGATCTTCTGCCTTCTACTCCTGCCAAACAATGTGAAGTAGCTCATCCTGTTAGTGGCCATCCATCTGTCCTCTTTTGAGATGGTACCTACTGAAGTATTTGGCACATTTTTATTTAAATATCTTCTTGTTCTTGTTTTGTTTTGTATTTTGAAACAGGATCTTTTGGTAGTCTCAGACCATGATGACCTAGCTGAGCATGATCTTGAACTCCCTGTCCTCCTGTCTGCATCCCCAAGTGCTGCCATTACATGAATACAGCACCATACCCAGCTTCTGTGTTTTTAAGACTTGGAAGAACAAGAGCCACATTATTTCTGCTGCCAGTTTTCCCCATTAGCACTCCAAACATTTTCTTACTCTCACCATTCTATCGTTTCAGTTTTCTTCCCATTTTAAAATGTATTCAATACCCTCTGTATCTGTCCTCAAGGGGCATGTGTCACACCCTCTTTCTTCCTTTCAGGCTCTTCACTTGGCTTCTAGAATGAACCACTCACCTGACTTTTGCCTGTACTCACTGGCTGACTGTACTCCGCAGTTTGTTGATTTCTTAGATGTTCTAATCTTCATATTATATGTTCCTGATATACCATTGTAATGAATAGTTTAATTGTCAATATGACACCACCTGGAATCACTAGGGAAGAGAATCTCAACCAAAGATTGTCTGGAGGCTCCTGTCATGCCTGTACATGATTATCTAGATTGTATTAATTAGGGTGAGAGACTGCCTATGGTGGCTGGCATGAAAGGGAGACAGGGGATCTTGAATTGCGGAAGAGTAGAGAAAGAGCCCAACACTAGCATCCCTGTATTAATTCACTACTCTCTGCTCTTCGGGGTGGAAATAGTGTAACCAGGGGCTGCAAATCCCTGACACTTTAACTTCCCCCACCTTGACAGAATGTAACTTAGCATCTTGAACCAAATAAACCCTTTCTCCTTTAAGTAGTCATGGTATTTGACTTAACCCCACCCCCATTGCACCCCATGATGCTTCTCCCACTGTCTCTCCTATTTTTTAAGTAGCTTCCTTTTACCAGCTGCTCAGATGGAAAATTTTAGAGGTAATTTTGACTCTCACCTTTCCTTATACGTCAGGCAACTGGTCAGAACTTTCATTGGCTTTAACTTTAAAATATATTTGTTATTCTAGCATCTTTCCTCCTCTTCTCTCCTAAAAATGCTATTCAAACAGCTGTTATCTCTTACTTGCATCATTACAATAACCTCCCAGTGAGTCTGCTAATCTTCTTTTACTTACTGTTACATGCAGGTTTTTCTCTGCTGCCCAGGCCCACAGCCACACCTGCACCCAATAACACAGCCAAGACTCTTTATTTGATTAAAGCTGTTAGCCGGTTACTAGTTTCTTATTGGCTACCTCTGTCTTAATGATTAACCCATTTCTACTAATCTAAGTATTTCCACACGGCCATCTTACCAGCCAGCCGGCCAGCGTGTTGTTCTCTTTCGGCTCTCCATGCTGACTCCTCCTTACTCCTTACTCCTTCCTCTTCCTCCTAGTCTCCTAGCCCTGCCTATCTTGCTTTCCTATTGGCCAACAGTGCTTTATTCATTAACCAGTATTGGAAACATATTTACAGAATAACATCTCCAATCAGCTTATTGTGAATGCAGGCATCAAAATGACCCACCAAGACCTAGCAAAGACCTGAAACCCAAGCATTGCAGCTCTTGACCTCCCTATTAGGCTGCCTATGCCTCTCTGGCCATGCTAAACTTTTCTTCTCTGATACTCCATCCACCCTCACTTAGTTTTGGATTTCTTGAAATCATTGTTTATGTTGTCACTGAGTTCTTTGCACTTGCTCTTTATTTTGATATCTTGCTCTTTCAGGTCCTTCCTAGGTATTTAACCCAAAGTAACCTCAGTGCAGTTTTCCCCCATCACCTCTCTAAAGCAGTAACTCCCCTTTCAACAGATTTCCTACCTCACTTTACTTCTGTAATTACGAGTTATTAATAAACATCACAGTAAATTTGTCATTTGTCCTACTTAGTATGCATCTCTCCTGTTGGGATGAATATCATGTGTGGTCAGGAATGTCTCATTTGTTATGTGCTCTAGTACCTGGAAAAATCCTGAAGCAGAGAAGGTTCTCACAGCATGCTGAAATCCAGAGGACAACTAAATGTCCTGTTACATCATCTTAATATTACAGATATACTAACAGTCTTTTTTCTTACATTTCTTTCAAAAAGTATAGGCTATTTTTAAAGTGACTTCTGTCCTTTCCAAGGAAAATTGGCACAATTTTAATAGTGTTGGCTGTGAACTTTGGTTGCTTGAGTTAAAATCACAGATTAGCCACCTCTGGCTATACCAACTGAACCTTACTAGAGACAAAATACTGAGTGACAGGACAGGCAGGCCCTGCCTGCATCCTTGCTGTCCGATGAACCAGTTCCACATTTGAAAATAGGAGTTTTGATTCGTCATCAAAGGAAGGATATAGACAAGCTCCCTCCAGCAGGTGCAAGGCATAGTTGAGGCAAGCCTTTTGCTTCAAAACAGTGAAGCTGGGGTTGAAGGCACAGCTCAGTGTATTCTTGCCTGCAATGAACAAATACCTGGATCCCCTATATTTAAAGTTACATAAGAAGAGGACCAAGAGTCTCAAATCCAAGATTCTTACTAGTAATTTGAATCTGATGACCTACAAAAAAAAAACTGAAATAGTTTCTCTGTCTCAGCTGAGATCCAAGACAGGAGTCAATGTCCTGAAAGATTGGGAGCTTTCCTGAGGTATGTGGCAAGATAACTTATGAAGCCTGAACGAATTCACAGAGAACTATAAGAGAGTCCAGGTTATACTATTATGGCATGGATTTCTCTTTCTCTTAATTGTTTAATATTTTTGACAGCTATGAATGTGCCTATCAATTTCTGTATATATGAAAAGAAAATAAAGTGTAGCATTGTGGAGAGAGATCCATTCACTGGCCCATTTCTCCACTTCCCTTCTTCTGTATTTCCTGACCTGTGAATTGGAACCTCATCTTTTCACATCTTGGTACTATTTTAGTCATGTGACTGATGTTGGCCAACCAGATGCTAACAGACTGACTGGACACCAGCAAATGCTCCTCTGCCGGAGGTTGCAGTCAAGCGGCCTTGTTGAAAACTGAGACTCAAAAAGCATAACTGAGTCATTCTAGTTGTTCCTTGAGACCACCAATCAATGGTCAGCTCCACAGCCAACTAGCCATATGTGTGTCAATAATAAATTATTGTTTTTAAATTTTATTTTCTTATTTCAGTGGTTGTTTTGGGTATGTGGGTACACATGCATTCACATGTGTGCTATCATGTGCTTCTGAAATTCAGAGGGCAACTTTTTAGGGTTTCCAGGATTGGGTAATCAGCCTTGTATAAATTTTGAAGAAAAATCAAGAATTTATAGATATCAGTTTTTGTATAACATAGCAAAAACCCTTAAAAATTCATGCCCTCCCCCCCCCCACTGAGATATAAATTTAAAGATGGTAAGATTTTTACTTCATTTCTATCATTTATGGTAGGTGTTTAAATTTAAATATTAACTATGTTGTAAAGTTTTCATTCTTTGCCGCATGTTCATACACAGTATGTTCACACAATACATGACCTTTCCATGCACACACAACACTGAAATGAATTATTTTTAGCTTGAAATTATAACTAACATAAATAGTCAGGTTAAGTATTATTTAAATGTGGCAAACATATAATATAGATAATTTGGGTAAATGCTGGAAAAAATCAAAACAAAACAAAAAAAAACTCCAAAGTTTTAGCAGGTCCTTGAGCATATGTTAGAAACAAATAAGTTCTTTTCTTAACTATTTAGATTCCATATCATGAACCAAAGAAAGGAAAATAAATGTGTTGATTATTCACTTAATGATGAAGTAAGGAGCCTTTGTAGTTTCATAGAAAAGATTTTATGTCTTACTAGATTAGATAGAAGCATATTATATTATTTATTTTTGTCATGGAAATTAGAGCGATGCTGTGTTAGGGAGAAGGAAATATATACATAAATCCTTATTACATCCATAAAGATAATTTTCAAGATACAAGGTTGAAGAGGAAATGAACATGGAAACATAAATTTGCTCTGCCCTATGGTACCGTATGTAATGCATGTGTGCCAATAATGTCCCAAGAAACTGTCACTACAACTAACAATATAGGTGCGACCATGTTCATTAAATGACCAGAAAGCACTATTATCTAAATAAAGTGCCCTAACAGATTTCTCTAGACCTGTTTGTTTCTAACAAGAAACATTTGGTGTAGTTCATGAAAGGCTCTCGCGCATTATGGCAGAGTAGAGGTCAACCACAGCAGTGATATATCCTGTCTTTCACTTGGCTCATGCAGGACCTGGCTATTCTTATCTCCGGTGCCTTTTGGTATGCTTAAATGGAAGTGCATTTGTCTACATAGTAGAGAAATACCATATAGCATGATTGGGGTATGCAAAAGGCTTATACTACACTTTACGGGTTTCGTAAACTACTGGTTTGCTGGTACCCCCTATTAATGAGAAGGTGCTGCCCAGACAAAAATGCAATTCACTTTGAACTTTTCTGGGTCAAACTAAATTTCTGGGGAAATTTTAAGCAATGGGAAGATACTGGAACAATTTCACAAAATTTTGCATTGCCTTTAAAAAGATAAAACAACATTTTGCATTGTCAGAAATTGCCCTTTGAAGTGAAATGCATGTTTATCATATTAAATCAAACAAATTAAAATAATCTTCAAAGTCATCATGGTATGAAAGAACTGCATATATTCTGCCATAGACCTTCTGAAAAGAGACACACTTTTCAATTAACTATCCAAGTCATTCACAAGCTCTATGTTGTTACAAGGTTTCTATTTTAGAAAAGATCATGTGATTTAATATACTGTATTGTAGGATTTAGATTGGATTCATGAAGTGTAGCCTAGATATTTATTTTTATAGTTTTTTTCTTTGAAGTTTTATTGATGTTGAAAAATGCACTAATATTTTTCTCATCTGACTGGCCATTGGTTAATTACAAAAATTCAACATTGTTAGCTTGAAATATCAGTAAAGGGAAAGTAAGTTGAATTTGGTCTTCCTTTACTTATATGACTTATGTGGAATAAAAAGAAACTGATGAAATTACCAAACTCCTGGAACTCTTTACATCATTTTTATTTATTTGTTTGTTTGTTTGTTTGTTTGGTAGTTTGTTTTAGACATGATTTCATGTAGTCAAAGCTTGTGTCAAAGTAGCTATGTAGCCAAGAGTGATCCTGATCCCCAGACTCTCCTACTTTCACCTCCCACATGTTAGGGTAACACATGTAAATAAAGAACCACCATCTAGGCTATGTTGTTTTACAATCAAGACCACTCTTTTCCATTCTGCTGGAGATATATTTGAATATCTAAGTTCAATAATGACAGAAATGGAAAAAAAAGAAATAAGACAATTTGAGGGCTTGATATTAATACATTTCAAGCAAGAAAACAGAAAAATCACACATGTGTATATATTTAACATGCACGTCTAAAATCCTTATTCTGACATATCATTAACTGCAGTGTGTTTGGTTCTGATTATGACAGCTTTTGACAATATAAGATGCTATTCTACGTTAAATGTGTATTAAGTGGCTTGACCTACCCACATGTCATAAATATTAAAATATCAGTAATCAGGTTGAAAGTTTGTAATTATACATACTTAGAAATATTTTTCCTATGCAATACCCTTGTGTGTGTACACATGGCAATGGCTGTGAACACATTTAAAGAGATTGACTTCCAGCTGGTGTGAATGCACACAGGCTTGTCTCTTCTGGAAAGCTTTCCCACTGTTCAAGTACAGATGCCTCAGGCATTTGGTGGCAGAGAGCAAAAATGAGACAAACATCCACCCACACTTCAATACTTGGCAGTCTAAAGTACCTACCATCTAAAATACAGATATTAAAAAATTCTAAATACAGCTGAAAAATCTGTTACATAATGACAGGGGAAAAAAAGAAGATGTAAGAAAGATACTTTTTAATGGATATATGTAGCTGCTCTGTGCAAGATCTGGGGTGAACAGAAGGGTCAGCTTTGGGGAATAATGACTCCTTCACAGCCACTTTTCTCTTGGCACAGTAGTTATTAGACTCATACCTATTTAGTGTTCTTGTTTCTTTAATGTTCTCCAAAAAATTAAATTATCTAAAAACAAAGAAAGAAAAGGTTAGAAAAACTGAAAAATCAAACTTTTAAAAGACATTTTTTTTTGGACTGATGATACTCAGCCAACCACCTAACAGTATCATTTAGAATTTTCTCAAGATAAACAGCCATTTTTTTCAACATAAGGTGAGGGTACAATGAGTGAGTGGGAGGACATGGCACTCTGAATAATTTGCCCTGCCAATCCAAGGGAAGAAAAATAATTGTGTGGCCCAGGACTGTGTGTGTTTTCTGTGTTATATGTATACAGAGCCACCTGTTTAGGGATTACAGCATCAGCACAGAAGACCCCACAGTGAACTTCTAGTGAGTCTCAAGAAATTTCAAAGTTTGTTTTATTTTAACAGTGTTGTCATTTGAATTCCATGCACAGCAAAAATAACAAAGTACAACTATAAATCATATTCTAAAAGTTGAGTGATAACAAGTGACACTTATAAGAAAATCAACTAAATACAACGAAAGGCAAACAAAAGTGCTAGACACTCTAATCTGCAAACACTTGCTGCGGCATGTATATATATGTACAGACACTGAAATAATGTATATATATATGCTTTCCCTAAATACAATTAAGGTTTTTGTTGTGCTGATTCTAACACAGGTCTGTGCTTACAATGGACACTTAAAACATTGCTAATGAACTATTTATCTGCTCTAAGATGCTCTCGGGGTGCTGAGATACTGAGACAAACGAATGTAGGTGGTGTTGGGAGGTTTATAGTCAAATTACAGATGCTGCTTAACTGAAAATCCAAAAGAAGGATTTCAGAAGATGACTATTACCTTTAGAAAAGATGAGTCAATGTTGGAGTGCTATTTTGGAAGCAAATGAAACAAAGGGATTTCAAATGAAAGGACTTAGGTTTAGTGAGATACAGGAATAGTGAAAATGTTTTAAGATGTTTTCCTTGTACTCTTCCTTGAAGCTATTTGTTTTCATTAACTTTTTAAAAATTATTGTTATTGTATTCCCTCCTGCACCTCCTCCAATATCTACCCTACCTCCCAACCCATCTGAAAAGTGTAGTTTTGTACTCAACAATCACTAAGGTAGAAGTAGCTACTTGTAACATTTGTATTTGATCATTCTATATCTTTACAAATGGGAAGCACTCCTCTGTATAGTTGGCCTACTAAATCTCAGTGGAAATGTGATGATCTCTAACTTAATGAAAGTCTAGAGTGCTAATCATTAAACAATGGAACTCTATTCTCTGACTTAATCATCAAGTCTATTCCTCGAATTGGCCTTAAGGGTCAGAACTTTGGCTTTGTAGAATTTACCTTTCTAGAGATTTGTTCCCAAAAAAAGCAACACTTTTCTAATTATCAAAGGTGTTCATGTTCTATCCCAATTAAAACTAAAAATGTATACAGAAATTGTATAACATGGTATTTATTTGAAAAATATCTTTAAAAATATTAATGAGACCATTTTGATTACAAATGAGATAGTGAAAACATATTGAAGTGAAATCTTAATGCATTTTAAATCTGGGTCTTAAGATAAAATATTTAGAAAATGTTATTAATTGTGGTTTTTATTATTGGGAATCACTTAAATTTCTTTTGTTTGGTCATTATTTGACATATCTGGTAAATTTTGTGGTCTAGTCTTTACATTTGAATGGTCTTTAAGTTCTTTATAAATTGGCAAATGTAAAGCTTTTCAGATAACAATAAAAATAAAATTGACTAGTCTAGAATGTAAAATCAAAGATACTCTCAGTCAAAATGTATTAAAGTAATGGCCAGAAAAAAAAATAAAGGAACATAATTAGAGACCTCATTTTTATCAATAAGTCAAATATTTCATTATCACTTGAATAGAGAGAATCATAGTTATGCATTTATAAAATGTGTATATCCATGTTAAAACTTACAAAGAGTTATTGTCATCCTCCCCCTTTTCATGTATACAGCGAAGGCATTGTTCTCTTGTTAACAAGAGTGGATGGCTGTGTGCTGCAGGCGCTTTGTCTATAGTCATTCACAAGCATAATTTATTCATCCCAAGGTATATGTTGGCCAACAATGGACAAGGTTGTTAGCTCTATGAAAGAAATAATTCCTGAGGGACATTCCTTTCCTCTTTGGTACTATTATCATGCGGGCTTAGATATTAATCTGCTAAGGTGATCCACATGCAAATGAACTGCATAGGAACTACATTTATGTACTTGATTGTTGGGTTTATTTCATTGTTATTTTTAAAAGATACAGAATCTAAATATGTAGACTGAAGCTGTAAATGTAAGTCTGTCAACTCCATCTCCTTTCTCCTGCATTCTCTAAGGTTTCTCCTAAGCTGTTCCATAGTTGACAAAGTTGATGTTTTCTGTGGTTTTAATTCCCATTTAAATAGGTCTCACATGTCAAGAACAAGAAAAAAATGCATCCTGAAATTGGGACTACTAGATGTCAGTAATGGTGCTGCAGAAAGCCTGTGAAGAACAGTATCTTGGTTAGGGTTTCTACTGCTGTGAAGAGATACCATGACTACACCACTCTTATAAATGAAAAACATTTAGTTGGGGTGGCTTATATTTCAGAGGTTTATCTCATTATTGTCATGGCACATCATGGCAGTATGTAGGTAGGCATGAAACCGGAGAAGTAGCTGAGTGCAAATTATTTTGACTTGCAGGCCAAAGGAAGTGGTCTAAAACATTAGGCATGGCTTGAGCATACATGAGACCTCAAAGCCTACCTCCACAGTGACACACTTCCTTCAACAGGCCATACCTACTCCAATTAACCACACCTCCTAATAGTGCTAGTCCCTATGAGCTTATGGGGACAAATTACATCCAAACCACCACAAACAGAAAACACAAATATGAAAGGTGATGTTCAATTCACTGTGGCACAGCTTGTTTTATGTTCCAGAAGTCAGCTTCGCATGGGTTTGTCTCACTATAACCACAGCCAGGTTGGTGCTGCAGGTTCTTTGAAACAGTTTCTTCAGAACTGAAATTTCTTCAACGACAAAGTGAGAAGTCCTTCTTATTTGTAGGCTGTCATGTAACTAAAGTTGAAAAAACAATGGAGTTTTTATGGTCTAGGAATTATTTGCCCCCCCAAATATCAAGGAGTTATCTGCCCCCCCCAAATCAATCTGCAATGAATAGACTCCTTTTCATGTACATGTTACAAATTGACTGTGGAAACAGTGTGTTTGTCTCTAACAAAGACAAGGAAGGAAAGATTAACTAGGGACAGAGGAGGAAAGTCAGTTTTCTAAAGGAAAAAGAACCCTCTTTGAAGTATGTGCCATCAGTAACTAAGTTCCCCAGGTCTACAAATAGCTCTCCAGAGTCTGTCCTTATAGCCAGCTGGCCTTTCTGTGTACACAGGTTTGTTCATATTGTGTTGCAACCCACTCTGCTTTCATATATATATATATATATGTGTGTGTGTGTGTGTGTGTGTGTGTGTGTGTGTGTGTGTGTGTGTGCGTGTGAAGATTTGTGTGCTCGGAGAGGCTTGGTTCAATTAGAATTCTGTCCCTTCATTTTTTGATGAGGTTGAAGACAACAAATATGCCAAAGTTTCAAAGCAGATATATGAAGATATGGAAATGGATTAACATAGCCAGAAATACTCCCTAAGCTGGAGGAACAAATTCAGATCTCACAGAGGCTCATCTGGCTGAAAGGGGATGAGACAACACTGTCCCCAGTGCTGTACCCTTCCCAGCCCCATGTTCCAGTGCTCTAACCTTCCCAGCCCCATATCTCAGTGCTCTACCCTTCCAAGTCCCATATTCCAGTGGTCAATCCTTCCCAACAAGGACAGCTAGACCAGGATGAGGTTAAGACATAAAAACTTGATATGGTCCACATTTGCTCCCTTCTACCATATCACTGTATTGCATTTAGCATATAGAAGAGAAACCAAGAGGCAGAAGAGAGGAGTTCTAAAAGATAAAAAAATAAAAATCTAAGAATTTCCATTTAAAAATTAATCTGGCTGCAGTATAAGGATGGTTCCTCCACAAAGACTCACATATGCTTTGCTTAACAGCTACAAAAATAATTTGCATTTCATCTAAGATGAGTTTAAGGAAGGAAAAATGTGGCTGACAGCTATACTGCACTTACTGTATTATACTATACTAACCTACATGTGGTTTATCAGGATCTAAATGTTTTGTTTGTTTTGTTTTTAACAGCTAATTTCCTGCAGAAAACTTACATGTAATTAAGGAAAACAGCTCAGCAACTGTTCATTTTCAGTAGGCTAGTCTTTCAGGGAATTGCTGAATAACTATATGCTGTTAAATGCCTCTTCTCATTCTCCACAGCTCATCATTGTCATGTCGAATAGCCTACTTTCTGCTAGGCCCTTCACTATAGATAATAATGCCAATTAACTGACTATTCTGATCCAAGCCCACCAAACAATAAATTGAATACCTTAAGTTATATAAAATGAGATAAATAGTCCAATTAATAGGGAAGAAAGAAATGAATTTAGTTTTTTTTCTAAATTATAATCAAGCAGAATCAATAACAAAGCAGCATGCCTTCACATATATCATTTTCAGTGACTCTGACTCTTTTGCCTACTCATGGGACTCTTTCCCTCCTACAGGGTTGCCTCTCTCCACTCTAGTATGAGGGTTTGTGCCTAGTGTTATTGTAACTTGTTATGGCGTGTGGGTTTGATATGCCTGGGAGGCCTGCTTTTTTCTAAAGGGAAATGGTGGAGTAGATCCTGGCAAGAGGTGAATCTGGAAGGAGTGGAGGAAGGAGAAACTGCAGTCAGGATATATAGTATGAGAAAAAGAATTTTAAAAGTAAAAAAAAAAAAAACATATTGGAAAAATGCAATAAAATATAGTACAATAGCAAATGCAATTTAAAATGTTTTCTCTTTATATATATGTGCATACATATATTGTGTGTATGTGTGTAACCATGCCATAATGTGTATGTGGAGGTCTGAGGAAAATTTGAGGGAGCTGGTTCTCTTTTTCTACCATGTAGGTTTGAGGAATTGAATTCAAATCACCACACTTGATATCAAAGTTTCTTTACCTGCTGAGCTGCCTCATAATCTCCACAAAATACAATTAATTCCTAAAAGCAAGAAATGAACAAAAAATTCTTCATTAATTTCAATGTGTTTTAATCATATAAATAGAATTCAACTAAAGACACTAAAACCAGTTTTAAAAATATAGATATCAATGCACACTAAAGGTTAAAAATGACTTAAAGACAAGGCTGGTAAAAGGTTTATTCTCATTCAGATATCATGTTTATATATAAACAAAAATATTTATTGCAGAGAAAATTATATACTTTTAGTAGATACAGGATGGGAAGCAAGCCTTTGACAATATTTTAAACCATAACCATACTACTACTAAGTTATAGCTTGCTTTTATGTGACACAAATTAGCTGTGTTTCTCCAGTCCTTTGTGTCCTGTTAAAAACCCACTAGTTAGTTCTTCAATTCATCAACTGCATTAAATGAACTTTGATTTTTTTTCTTTAATTAAGAAGAAATCAGACAAAGGGTCTTAAAGTTAACATTACTGAGCATAATAGAACCTTTTGAATTATACCAACTGTCTTCTCATTATCTTCCAATCAATAGTGACCAATATAAAATAATCTCCATCAAGCCCTTTGATCTTCATAACAGGGATGACCATGTAATAAGCTTCTGAAGAATGAGAGAAGAGCCAGGGGCTTTAACTATTTAGAGAATTTTGAGAAAGGCATCCTGTAGCATGTATGTTTCCGCCAACCCGCCAGCCCGCCAGTCTGGCATGCCGGCCCCAAATAACACTCAGAGACTCTGTATTTGATACAATCCTGTTGGCCAGTTACCATTACTGTTTATGGGCTAGCTCTGTCTTAATTACTAACCCATTTTTACTTATCTAAGTATTTCCACGTGGTCGTCTTATCAGGGAGCCGCGGCAAGTGTCCTGCTCCTTCCCTGGGCTACATCTCGACTCCTCCTACTTCCTCTCTCCTCCTCCTGGTCTCCTAGCCCCGCCTATCTTGTTATCTCATTGGCCACAGTGCTTTATTAACCAGTATGAGAAATATATATACAGAATCACATCTCCCATCATCTCCTCTTTTCTGTCTAAAGTAAAAGAAGGGGTTTAACCTTAACATAGCAAAATATATCATATAACAGTAATCAAATAAGAATCACAGTTAACAATATTTAGTCCATTAACATTTTGTAAGACTTAAAGAAAATATCATCTATCCTATCTTTGTGAGTCTAAAGTCCTATATGTAACTTATCTTAATCCTAACTAAGGAAAACTGTAACCATAACTATCTGTCTTCAACTCCTTCAAAGACCACAGAAGGAAAATATATAAACTCTAGAAATGACAGAGACAACTCATTGCCTGGTCAGTCACCCGAAGTTCTTCTGTAATGTCCCATCTTCAGCCCATAGGCCATAGTGTGTGTCCAGACTCCTCAACAAGGCAGGAAACTTTTGTCTGTGTCCTGTAGACTGTCTGGCTGTCTGGCAGCCTCTTCCATGAAGCAGGAATCCTGTAGCAATTTCCATCTTGAATCAGCAGTCACCTTGTTGTGGGTCCTGCATGTCCAGTTTCTACAACATAAAGTCAAACAGTCCAGAAGAGCAGTACCTTGCCCAAATGGCTAGTCTTGCCATATTAGAAGCAAACTTCATGTGTTTCTTCGATGTCCATCTTCCTTTCTTCTGTAGGTGGTGTTACCAGGAGCAGTTGTGCCTCACTGTCAAGAAAAACCCTAAACCATTTTAAATGCCATATTCTGTAGATCTTTGAAAGATTTGAAGAATGCCTATCCATCTCAAAATACATCTCTGCATATCTAGAAATCCTAACTCAATTAATTCTAAGTTTAAACTATCATGGGTAACTCTCTATAATCTGTATTAATTTATACATTACATTTTCCAATGAGCTATATAAACACAGTACCTAAACAAGAGAAATATACATATCACAAAATTGACCTTAAATTGTATCAATAAAAGAAAATCCATTCTAAAGCAAAGTATTCATATCTATACCATAATTCCCTTTTTACCTTTAAAAAGATTGCTTGTGGTTATAACCATTCATAATCAAGCCCATTTAAATGAAAACAAACATTTATAAACAATATTTGGGAATTTGGGCGTCGTTCTTTCCAAACTACTTCCTGCTGGTAGAGGGCGCTGTCATGGGGATCCTAAGACGACGCAGAAATCTTGGCAGTAGTCTGCAAGGCTTTGTCTCAACTGCTTTGAATGTTGGATCACCAGGGGAGCTGTTTCAGGGGGTCTGGCTTGATCAAACCACATAAGTCTGGAAAGAATCCATAGCTTTTCATTTTCTGTGGAAACAAAAATAGAAATCTTTTTCCCCAGTAACTTGTCCTTAGGCTTAAATTATGGAGTCAAAGCATTTTTAAAATATATAAATTGCATTAATCCAGCAGTATTTCTTTTATCAGCAGTTGTTATTTTCTCAGCAATCAAATAATTTAAAGACAACAGAAGTGTGTATAGTATCCAAATTCTCTCTGTGTTTTCCATCTTTACGTGGCTTTTTTATTATTCTATTTCTTCTACTTCTATTTTTATATATTTTGAGACAGTGCTTCTCTGTGTAATTTTTATCTATCCTGGAATTCAGTGCATACCAGGTTTACTTTGAAATCACAGAGATCTGCTTGCCTCTGTCTGCTGAGTGCTGGGATTAATGGCCTGCACCACCATACCCATCCATTTAATTCCTTTTTTCTTTTTGAAATCATTGTATCCTGTTTCTTTTTCTCTCCCAAGCCAGCGTATTTTTTTTTAAAACACAGTGTAAACCTTCATTGCAGCTCTAGTACACAACAATGAATTGTTAGCAGAGCTCTTTAAAAGCAAGGCAGTTTTTTGCCGCTTATGCTAATTTTGGAAACCTCCCTTAAAGGAGCCTCGCAAATCTCTGTCTACAGCAAAACAAATCCAACCGAGAAAATGCTGCTACTAAGAAGTCTCGTTAGTCTCTGTTCCCTTGTTTCTAAAAACCATTTTTAAGCTTTTATTAAGTTTTAAGTGAAAGTTCTAATAGCCACGTTGGGCGCCATCTGTAGCGTGTATGTTTCCGCCAGCCCGCCAGTCTGGGCCCACAGCCACGCCAGCCCCAAATAACACTCTGAGACTCTGTATTTGATACAATCCTGTTGGCCAGTTACCATTACTGTTTATGGGCTAGCTCTGTCTTAATTACTAAACCTGCTCCTTCCCTGGGCTACATCTCGACTCCTCCTACTTTCTCTCTCCTCCTCCTGGTCTCCTAGCCCCGCCTATCTTGTTATCTCATTGGCCACAGTGCTTTATTTACCAGTTTGAGAAACATATATACAGAATTTGTGTCCTGTTAAAAACCCACTAGTTAGTTCTTCAATTCATCAACTGCATTAAATGAACTTTGATTTTTTTTCTTTAATTAAGAAGAAATCAGACAAAGGGTCTTAAAGTTAACATTACTGAACATAATAGAACCTTTTGAATTATACCAACTGTCTTCTCATTATCTTCCAATCAATAGTGACCAATATAAAATAATCTCCATCAAGCCCTTTGATCTTCATAACAGGGATGACCATGTAACAAGCTTCTGAAGAATGAGAGAAGAGCCAGGGGCTTTAACTATTTAGAGATTTTTGAGAAAGGCATCCCAAGATGAGGACTTCAGAATGGGCACCTCCAGAAATCTTGTCAAGCTCCATTCTTAAACAGTCATATTCAGCAAGTGGGATTAACCTTCCACATCTGCATGATAACCAAAAACAACAGCATGTCAGAAATAGAGCCCAGACACAGATCCCAGAGATAAAATTGACCCAAAAATCTACTTCCATGAATACTCCATGGGAAAGGGGGACACAAGTAACAATCCTACCCAACTATAATAACTACAAACTACATCAAAGACATGCCTGGCATGATAACCTCCAGAGTGCAGCATTGGCATTCGTGCCTTGATAATAGCCAATATTTCTCTGACCAGACTTAAAACCTACTCAGCAAGAGGAAATAATACATGTCATAATACTCAGTGCTAGTGAAGTCAGGGTTATTTGAGGAGAATCTAATCACTAATTTACAAAAGCAGCATAATCTCTAACAACAATCTATAAACATTTGACATTATGCTGACAGCTATATGTAGTCTTCACCCATGATCAAGGAAACTCTGCTTTTCACTGGTTGAGAACCAGTACAGAAAACCATGAGTCAAAATGCAGACTTGCCGGACCCAGTCCCAATGGATACATCTACAAAACACTCACAGAAAGGGGTATTTTGATCCTATGTAGGAAGAGTACACATGGGGCAGTCCTACATATAAACTCATTTTTTTACATATTAATGGTACAATATTTATTTGTCCTTGTATTTAAAAAATTTACTTTGAAAGAGAACAAGGGGAGTATATGGGAAGAGTTGGATAGAGGAAAGAAAAGGGGGAATGATGAAATTATTTTATAATCTCAACGATTAAAAACCCTAAAAAAACACTTTGAGTTTCTACATCACTTTTAATGTATTATTACCAGAGGCAGTTTAATGTTCACACATTTTCTACATTAAGAATGCATTTTAATTGTTTTTGTAAAATTTGTAAAATTCATCATCAAAGAACATGATGATCTTTTCATTTGAAAAAAACATGCAAGTACATATTAACTAATCATACATACTACTTTTGAAGATGCCTTCTAGGGTGAAGTTAACTTTTTAAAAAATAAAAATGTTTACCAGATTTATAACTAATAAATTTTTCCTAAGTGTGTGTGTGTCTATGTCCTTTTGTAAAGGAGATAACATAGATAATCTTTGATAGGTTTTTTTGTTTTGTTTTGTTTTGCAAGAAAACCAAGATCCTTGGGGCCATTGTTCTCATAAAAAACGACAAAGTGATGTACCAGGTTTATTCAGCTCTGAAGGCAAGAACCTCTGTCTTCTCTCAGGAGAGCAATACTTTTAATGACTCTGGAGACAGGATTGTTATTTGGAAATCAACAAGCATAGCCTCTTTATGTTTTACCTTTTAATGGGAACTAATATTTTCTTCAATTTTTTCATTTTCCTACCTACAAATAAGCTACTATAAAGAGTGAGCTGTAATGTTTATCCCATTCGCTTCTTTACTTGAAGTGGTGGTGCTGATATGCCAAGTCCCTAGACTAATCTTTTATTTGGGGACAGAGCATTTTTCAGAATAAATAAAACCAGAAATTTCATCTTAATAAGGCAAGTGTAGCCCTCTACTGTGGCTCCTGCTACTAGTAAATGATCATTGCGAACATCAATTTAGTCCTTCTTGAAAAGGAAAATAACTCATAGCTTCTATCTGAAGCAATAGTGAGATCACTAGGAATATACTTTCACAGAAAACATCTAGAAATGAATGAACAAAGATCTATGAGCTGTATAATGTAATACTCTGTAGAAATATTTGGGAAAGGAAAACTTAGAAACAGTCAAGAAAGAATTTCAAACCTGTTAAGACAATGATCTAATAGGTTCCTGAAAAGAGGTTTAAACAATGCATCTTTAGCCCTATATGGGCATTTTAGTGCAACAGCCTAAGTTATTTTTATTCCTTCTGACTAAGATTTCTTTTCAGGAAGTTATAAGTCTAGACAGCTCAAAAGCAGCAATTTTCAAAGAAAAATATAGATGTAGAGGGTCTTTATTTCTACCATAGTGCATAATTGAAGCAGAATAAATAAATGAAAAAGAATATTCCTCTTTTCCTTCCCTGGGGGACAATGTTGCTTCCTCTTTTAATGGCAAAATACTGACTGTTCATGCTAACTCCAGCTTCATTATTTGCGTAAATTGTTCATGAGAAATTGGATGACAAATTTCAGGTGGAAATGTATTGGTCATATTAGAAAAAAAGTAAAAACAATATCAATTCCAGAGTTAATTCTGAATTCCCTCATGAATAAATAAGGTTCATAGTGTGGAGTCTCTAATATTGGGAAAAGAAAAGGAAATCCACTTCCAGCAGAGCACCTGGAGTGAATGCTAATAACTCAAATTTTTAGACTCCATCCCAGATATGATAATTGCATTTTATGGAATCTGAATTTTACTTATTCCCTTAGAATTTCCTATGGCTTGGGTTGGTGAGATGGCTCGGCAGGTAATGATGCTAATGACAAGCCCAAAGAACATTTCTGGGTCCCACAAGGTAGAAGAAATTGTTCTCTGACCCCTACATGTGTACCCCCTCTCTTTCATACTTACACACACTCATGCACACACCGAGAATGTAATAATAATTTATTTATTCATAATCATCTCCATGATATTACCAACACTTTGCCTGTAACTTTTAATACACATATATATAAAAATAAATATTGTGAATGAAAATATATATATATGTATATATATATATATTATAAAACATGAAAGTATTAGGAAATCAGGGCATACTCAACCACAAAAATTTCTGCTAACAAAAGTATTACGGTAGTTTCAAATGAGAATTGTTACGTGTAGGTTTTTCCCACCGGCCTCCTGACCCACTCTTTGTTCCTCCCCGCTGGCTTTCCAGTCCTGCCGCCACGCGAGACCCAAATAACACTCACAGACTCTGTATTTGATACAATCCTGTTGGCCAGTTACTATTATTGTTTATTGGCTAGCTCTGTGTTAATGATTAACCCATTTCTATTATTCTAAGTATTTCCACGTGGCTCATCTTACTGGAGAGCGGTGCCCGGCATATTGCTTCCTCCACGCTCTACATGCTGATTCTCCCTAACTACTTCCTCTTTCCTCCTAGTCTCCTAGCCCAGCCTATCTTGCTTTCTCCTAAGAACTGATGAAAGAGAATATGTAAAATTGTAAAGATCCTATACAGAGAAGGAATCTGTGAGAGTTAAAACAGTCCAAGGAATAAGAGAAAATCTTCTGTGTCTGAGAAGTGCTTACTATCTAGCATATAGTAATGCTAAAATATAAACAGAAAAGCCAAATGCCCAATCAATAAAATGGCTGATGAACCGAATAAACAGTTCATGGAAAAGGAAATGCAAAATGCTAATAAATATTTTAAAAGACTCCAACATCCTTAACCACGAGGAAAACACAAGTTAAAGCTGTTTGATATCCCCATCTTAATGCATGCACAGAATCAAGATTCACTAGACTCAGTACAGGTCAAAGAGGTTTATTTAGGAATAATGCAATTACACGAGAAACCGATGACCCACAGTTACCGATCCAATGACCCACACCCAGACTGCTCTTCATGACCAGACTGGAATCAAGAGAAAAGAGAGAGAGATCTGGGGTCAGAGACCCCAGACCTAGCCTCCCCCACCCCACCGGTCAGGTCCACCCCTGTGACCACGCCCAAATGGTATGGTCAATATTACAGGTATGGGTGGGATGGATATCTCTCTACACATCTTATCCTAGTCCCGATGGCCATCATCAGGAAAACAAAAATGTTGGTGAATATTTATTTGGACAAAGAACCATTCTTCATTGCTGGTGGGAATGTGAACTGCTGAAGCTACTGTAAATCAGTATGAAGGCTCTTCAAAAAAGCTAAAACTACAACTAATGTGTAGGTTATGAGAGACTCAGCATCTACATATCCCAAACATACCCGCATGTCTATAGAGTATTGTACTGCTCACAATAAAGATCACTAAAAGCCAAATGTCTAACAGAAAATGAATACATGAAGAAAATGTGGTATGTATATGCATGCACTAGAATTTTATTCAGCCACAAAAGATAAAATCATGACATATTCAGAAAAACAAATAGAACTGGAAATAATCATAGTATGAAAAATAAACCAAACTTGGAAAAATATTGAATGCTTTCTTTCGTATGTGGTGTGTATATATATATATATATATATATATATATATATATATATATATTCATGAGAAAAAGAAAGTGGACTATAAGAGGAGAGATAGTTAAAGGTGTAAAAAAGGAGGAATAAGAAGGGATAATAGAATATATGCACCATGAAAGTACAAAGGGAAACTATTTGGGAGAAAGAAAGATTGGCAAGACAGGAAAGGGAAAATAAGACAGGCTGGGATTATGCAAATCAGAACAACATATGATATCTATGAATTAAATATCCCAGTGATTTCCATTTCTTCATGTTAGGAAAAAATGCTTAAAAAAGAAAACAACAATAAAGAAAGATTAAAGAAAGTAGCAATAACACTTGAAAATATATTTGTTAAGGTGTCTGAGCATCAGAAAATAAGACAGGTACTTCTTCATTCTTTCAGAATTTCACACATTGTATTTTGTTTTCTTAAAATAAAATAATTTTCATAGGTAAGGTCACAATAGCATCTGAATGCTGTTGTGTAACTTTTTCTCACAGAATTCCCTTCAGAGTAAGGAGTGATTCCTCTCAAAGTGAGCTGTTGTCTGTCACCTAAATTTATGTAGTATTCTCCATCTTTTGTTGTAATTTCAACAATTTTTACAGAACTTCACAATAAGTAGAAACACACAATGAGATTACACACACACTATGCACCCATCATGGTTTTATCATCAGGTCATGACTCAGTTGTAACTGTGAGAACCAATTCCAGTTCCCTTACTGTTTTCACCAGTTTTCTTCACCAGTGTTTTAAAAACTCCTGACAAAATGATGTTTGACTCTCTGTTAATTGAAAAGGTTTCAGGAACAACTCCAAAGCAAATCCTTCCCAGGAGGTTTACAGTTTACTTTACTCAGACTCAGTAGAGGGATAGCTTAATAACAAAGTTATTAAACACCTTTGAAGTTTGCAATTGCTCCTGGATCTATGGGCTGTGTGGTGAATGTGTTCTCAACTTGTATTACTTATTGCACTGAGGTGACAATGTATCTAAGCAAGTTAAGATGAAGGAGGGATTCCTTTTGGCTCACAGTTTGAAGGTGTGCTATGTCATAGTAGGGAAGGCATGGTGACAGGAGTGTAAAGTAGCTGTTCACAATGATCCACAGTCAGAAAGTGGAGAATGATGAATGCTGATGCTTTTTATTGTGTCCCAGACATTGGTGATGAAGAGGGGCCATGAACATTGGGTAGTCTTTCCCGCCTAAGCCAACCTCTCTAAACACCTCATCTAAATTGGGGTCTGTTTCCTAGGTAATTCTAAATCCAGTCAAGTCTACAACTAGAATTATATCACACAAGATGTGAAAAATAATAATTTTATCACTCTCAAACAGCCAGGTAACATTTTGAAAAGCATATGGATTCCTAACTAGTAGCCCTCAGCAGTGGGTTTAAATGTTTTAGCAGTTTTGTTGTAAACAAATGTGCAATGATTTTGGCTTTGTTGTTATTTAGAGAGAATAGACAGTGTATTTATGTGGACATTTAAAACACAATTGCAATGTAATTATGCTTGCAGCAGTAAAATAGAGTCACTCACCACCTATTACAATAATAGATGTAATAGTTATTATTAAATGTAATGAAAAGTTTGAAATTATTTCTTAAAAAGAAAACTCTAACACAGACAAGAACATTATCCTGGACAAAGGTCCCATCAGATTTGCTCTGCTAGTGTAGACAGATATTTCTTTGGGCAGCCAACTTAGAAAAGATGACACAGAGATTTACTTATTAATCATAAAAGCTCAGCCCATATCTTAGGCTTGTCCCACCACCTCTTATAACTTAAATTAATCCATTTATTTTAAACGACATTCTGTCATGTGACTCATTACCTCATCTCTCTATACTGTTCATGCTGCTTCCTCTGCATCTAGCTGGGAAATCCTCCTTTCTTCTCAGAACTCTGTGACCCTAGAAGTCCCACCTAATCTCTTCCTACCTAGTTAATTGCCCTTCAGATCTTTGTTAAACCAATCACAGTTTACACAGTGCCGAAAACTAATCCACAACAGAATGGTACTGCCACAAGTTGGAAAAAATAAAACTGCAAAGCTCAGTAAAGTAAGGCACACATGCTTTAGATGACTTTCGTGCTATAAAACCAGAGCTTGGAAATTGAGTCAATATTTACTGTTGTTAAGAGAAAAAAACAAACAAATCTAACTTAATTTTAAGTGGGAAATATTTGGGAAAAGATAAAATTCCCAGTGGCTTCACCTGGATCACTTGGGTTTAATTGACACAAAAGAATGTTGTTTCTAGTATTCTAGGAGAGTTGGTTTTGTTTCCTATGCGTCAAGTAAATGTCACAGAAGAATAATGACTTGCAAAGATTACTGCTAAGGGAACTACCTCTGGTGCAAGGCCACATCACAAAGATGGACTCTTTTGTCAGGGTTAGAAGTAAGAAGTCAGCAGGATAGATAACTACTAACTGTAAGAACAGACTCTGAGCTCAAGAGAGGTAAAGAATGGGGCAAGGATTTTATCATTGTCATGACTGCTGCTGCTGGTGTGTGTGTGTGTGTGTGTGTGTGTGTGTGTGTGTGTGTGTGTGTGTGTATTTATTTTATTTTGTGTGCAATGGTGATCAAACCTAGGACCTTGTGCTGACAAAGTGCTGTGTTCTGAGGAAGTGCTGTGTGTAGAGAAAGTGCTATGCTCTGGGGAAGTATGTTCTGGGGAAGTGCTGGGTGTTGGGTAAGTGTTGGGAAGTGCTGTAACATTAAGCTCTTTGTACCTTTTACTTCTGAGACAGTCTCACTAAATTGCTCAGGCTGGGTTTAAATTCACTCTGCAGCTCAGGAAGACTTGCAATTCTCCTGCCTCTGCCTTCAGGTAGCTTGGATCATAAAATATATACATGCCTCTCAAATGAGAGATAGGACTTAAGCATCTGCTAAGAAGTGTATCATGCAGAAAAACAAAAGCAAACAACAAAAACCAGTTAAATAACATTAAATAAAGAACAGATATTAATTTGCTCTTACTACTCATGACTCCAACTTCAATGGAGTTAAACAGATGTGAGAGAAATGGATAAGGCAATAACATGTTCTCCAAAGATGGGTCAGTCTTCAACCAAAGCTAGGAAAGAAGAAATAGCATGACATTGTAAAAATTATTATAAAGTATAAAGTTTGTTTTAGAGCAGAAAGCTGAGATATACAGGACAATATATATGGTATATGCCTTAGAAATTTTTGAGACTATGAAAGAATATTTCATATTGCATACTTAAGAATAGAAGATATAAATAAAGTATGGGTTTCCTTACATTTCCACCAATTCTAGCCCATTAAATCAGCTGGATGTAATGCCTTTTTCATAACTTAGTTATTACTCTAAGTAAGTAGTGGTAGGAAGCACCTATAAACACAGGTTTAATGTAACATTTTGGTTTAAGGTTCTAGAAAGTATACTCATATTTTAGATACCTTTTTCATTTGATTCTGCATTTTCTGACATCTTTCTTAGTATTCTGTTTATTCTATTCGGTAAATCCAGAAAAAAACGAAGCTAAGAAACAAAGTTGTCAGAACTCATATTCTGAGTTACCCTTCAATATCAGGGCAGTAAAATTGTTTTGCCTTAATTTTGTTGAATATGTATGCTGTGTATGTGTGTAAAGCATGCATTCCATAGAAGGCACATGGAAATCAGAGAACAATTGGCAGTAGTAGGCTCTCACCTTCCACTATATGGGTCCTGGGAAATTAGATCAAGTCACCGGGCTGGATGGCAAGTAACTTGGCCCAATGATCCATCTTACACACTGTCAAGTATTTTCTTAAATAAAAACTAACATACTGTTTTTGTTTCAGAGAGGTTCAAGTTACATAAACTGTAAGCAATGTTGTAAATATCCACATGTTAGATTAAATAATGAAAGACGAAACAAACCAAGGAGTAATACAACAGCAAGATGTATGATGAATGAGCCGAGCTAATTTATAATTAGATAGAGCTGAGTCTAGAGCAGGGAGGACCTACATCAAAGAAAACAGCCTTTGTGAATACATCTGCTTCTACTTGTAGCACAACTGTTAATAGTCAGCTGAGCTAATGAACTTTGGCTAAAATGAGTAAAAGCAAGAACAAGACTAGTCAAGCCAAGAAAACAAAAGATAGACAAGGAAAGAGCAAAACAAAAAGCTTGAAGAAGAAAAGCAGAACAAGGAAAAGGAAAACCAAGAAGGAAGAAGCAGATAGAAGTCACCAACAGGATGATAGAGGATGAAGGACTAAGGACAAGGTTCCAATCTGGATATCTGGTATCTTGCAACACCACAACCAGGTTTTGGTTTTCATGGGTTTGCTACTGCTGTGAGACCAGCAAAGCCTTAAGAATCACTTATTGTAGTTAAATGGGTTAAAACATCCACCTCTATCAAAAAAAACACATGGATATTGCCCAAGTGAAAGTTCCTTTGTTACTGTTTGAGTGTATGAAAAGCTTGTATCAGACACCTGTGAGAAATATTCACAAATATCTAAGAGGGGTATCATGATATAGTCAATTATTTTACTGAGTTAAATCTTCAAAGTCTATCCCACTGTGTCATATACCAACAGAAGCAATGTTTATGACAAGTTTTAAGTAACATAAGATAATCTCCTGTGTTTGTTCAGGGCAAAGGCTCATTCGTGGCAGCTTTGAATAGGTCATCCAGTTCATCAAAATCATGTACTTGGTGCCTACTTCATCCTGTGGGACCCTCAGATCCTCTACACTAACTGGCTAGGGAATAGTCAAAAATGATATTTTTTCCATCTTTGAGGAAAAGGGAAATCTATTATTTTGTGATGTCATGACCTATATAATGCATTTGGCTCTAATAAAACTGGGCTTTACCTTTAGGAACTTCATAAGTCTCATATACTAACATTGTCAACATGCAGACAATACCAGAGAGGATAAATTCTGCCAAATGTGCGATTATGTAAGTGTTCAGCAAAAAGGCATCACATTTTATACAGCTATATTTTATGCATTAAATGTTAGGTTATTAGCTTTGTTTTGAATTTTAATATATTTAAAAATCATTTTACTTATTATTGTTGGATGGACACATGTATATCATAAAACACACATGGAGATCAGAGGACAACATTCAGGAATTAGTTCTCTCTTTCCAAACCTTATGGAGACAAGTACTTATCATAGTTTCTGCCGTGCTCCATCCTCAAAGCAAGATAACCTACAAGCTTCCAGGCAATTCTCCTGTCTCTAACCACTATCCTCCAGTGAGTATACTAGTATTTAGACATGTGCAAACTTCCAGGCAATTCTCTTGTCTCTAACCACCATCCTTCAGTGAGTATACTAATATTACACATATGAAAGCTTTCAGGCAATTCTCCTGTCTCTAACCACAATCCTCCAGTGAGTGTGTTAGGATTATGCATGAGCACCACAGCATCCAGCTTCAGACAGGAATTAAACTCAGGTTATCAGGCTTGCACCACAATAGGCTTACACCTGTTGAACTATCTCCGTGGCTCTTCGTTTTGTTTTTGAGACAGAATTTTGTTGAAGGCCTGCCAGCCCTAGTACTCAATATATAGTCCAGGTTGCTTTGAACTAGAGTGGTAGACTGCTTGCCTAATATATATGTTTTTAGGAACTTTCTATAAGCGCACCAAGACTAAATGCCTCTATGCTGGAAGCCTTTAGGATCATGCCTACGTAATTGCAGCAGATAAGAGAATGCTACTATAAACCTCTAGATAATAATTGTTGATACATATTGTTGATTTTCCCAAGTGTATGCAAACATATAATTATTGAAACATTTTTGTTGTGCACAAAAAGAAACAATATCTTAGTTATGTGCTTATAATCAAGAATACAATCCCAATATTAACATAATAGAGAACATTCTGTTTTTTTCTAGTTATGTGTCATTTCTCTTTTGGCAAAGGAAATCATTGGCAGATCAGACAAGCTACCAACTCTAACAGATATTATTCTAACAAACAATTTATCTTTGTTTCATATGTTACATATTTTGTTGCAACTACTTTTATATAGTCAGTTTCCCTTGTAATATTTATAGGACCCAACCTCTAGACTATATGTAGGGTTGTCCTCACTATTGGATTTTTAAAATTTCTTTAAAGAACTATTAATTTTTCCTATAGTGTACTTATTACTATATTACTATATATTAACTCTATATAAAGAATTTCATAGTCCCTTGTGGTCAAGAAGAAGTATTAACATGCTATTGTACATGTTTTTAGATAAATCTGCACATGTAGTATTAAGACTATCAATAAGGAATGTAGATATAAAGTTGTATCCAGAGTCCTATGAAAACTAGAGCATCCCAGAAGGATGTGGTCTCTGAAATCATAGATTTAATACTTCATGTATAAAGGGCTGGAACTGATTCCTGTATATTTATTTATTTATGTATATAGGTATTTTTGAAACAGGGTTTCTCTGCATAACAGTCCTGGCTGTTCTTGGAATTGCTTTGTAGACTATGCTGGCCTCCAACTCACTGAGATTTTGGTTCTAATAGCAGTTGGTGATAGGGGTAATTCAGGCTTTTAGTAAGTAGAATCCAGTGATACTATGAAGCATCTTTCAATGGACATAATATTCTTCAATAACAAAATGTTAGCAGTAGAGAAATTTAGAAGGCCTTACACAAGCATTTGTGCTACACATGTCACACATGAAGGATGTCTAAAGAAGAACACACTTTGGGAAAAGCATGATAGAATTTTCAAAGCATTAACAGAATGGGGTAGCCGGAGTTCATTCAGTTACTTGAAAACTCACAGGTCAGAAATGGTCCTCTAAATACAAAAGAATGATCATTTCAAATTAATAGCTACCAGCTGAGTAATTAAAGTTTACCAAGAAGCATGAAAAAGTTTGGAGCAAAAGTTATTTTCAAGAGAAACAATTATGGGAGACAAAAAACAAGAAAAGGTTGCCATTTGAAGATGTGTTTCTAATGCAATGTGAACCACAGAAAGAGATCTATGCAAAAGGAAATACAACAAAAGCAGCAAGGCTCTGCCCAAAGGAGGAATGTTGTTTCTTTGTATTGGTGGAGAATACCATGCATGGTGATTGTTGATTTAGCATTAAAACAGGTGTACAAGTTGAGATACATTATGCCTTGTTGTCCTTACCAATGCAATGATATTTAGGGGAGACTATAAGACCTATGTTCTGTCTGTTTTAGAGTCAAAATAAAGATATTGAATTGAGGAGTTTTAACCAACAGCTTCTTACCATGCTGGTCTTTGTACAAACTAAATGGAAATGGATCAGATGTTTTCCTATGTTGAAATATCTTCTAAAACATTCATTCAGTTAAAAGTAGGTAAGGGTAGAACATGTGCAAACTAGACTGCTTAGATTGTTTGTTCTGTTTGAATTAAATCTATAAAGACTTCGGGTTTTTATTTGACAGGACAGCAGCAAGCTTCTTTGAAAATGGTCTTTAAGCACAAACATCAATTCTCCATCCAGCATTTGTGCTTTTAAATGGTCCTCCACTAAATATTTTTCTAAGAGTTAAACAATAATATTTGAACAAAACTGAAGAGGTTTCAATAGGTGAAAAAGCCTTCCTATTACATCAAAGCAGAGAAAATGACATTCTCATGAGAGGTAGCCTGCCTTGGAAGTATTTTTCACAAAGCCTTTCCCACAATGCAACCAGGCAAAGACTGAGGGACAGAGATATGCATATGACTATGCACAATGTCAGGTAATAAACAGACCTGTTTTTTTTTAATGGGCAATCTTTTAGCTTTCTGCCTGGATGATATTATATAAGGCCATCAAATCAACAATTTCCTGCTGCTTAGGAGAAGTGAAAGTCTAAACACATCAGCAATTTCTTAAGAAAGTGCAAAATACTAAACAAATCAGGAATTCATTAACTAGATGATGCTGACATTTTCCAGTGGCTTTTGGAGAACTGAACCATTCATTCTTGAATCTTTACTCACAGAACAGGGGCTCTCTGATAATACTATGAAGTATGATTTTGTTTTGATTTCTTAAAATCATGGCCTGATGTTCATTCCTGCCTTCTGTGTTTACTTGAACATATAACATGAGGTGACACACAGAGAGACATACTTCACACATCTTATTCCCAGTTCTTTTATCTGATCAGAAACTATGAAATAATAACATTACCCTTAATTCTTGTGTTGTCTTGCTCATGTTCTACAACAGCTTGAGTGCCAATTGCTCTACAAAAAGTTCTGTTTCTCTAACCACACTGGAGGAAATAGAGCAAGAAAAAGGCAAGCAAAAAGAGCATCGGGGTGGCCAAACAGCTTCATTTCACTCTCCCATCTCAGAATCTTTCATTAAGATTTACATCATGATGCTGACCCAAGTGGCAAAGCAGTTTTTTCACAGCTGAACAAAAAACCTAATACTCTCCAGCTGGGTCAGGTAACCTTTTATTGCTTAGAGCAAGTGATGAAGTTTGCCTCATGTGAATGGGATTGACCACTCGGCATGTAATTCTGCATTCCAGTGTGAATTCCAGGGGTGAATTCCCTGTGTGGTAAAACTGCATTCCACTTATTAAAGTTGAGGGGGAAAAGCCATTTCTCTTTTTACTTATTGTAAGCCTATGAAAAGCTATTTATACACTTTTTAATGTATAGATTAATATTAAAATCCCCTGCATGGATTCAAGAAGAATTTGTTCCAGGCTCTACATTTTTCTTTAGTATAGTTCCTTGCAGTGGTCTCTATTGTATGCAAAGACAAATTTCCTTGAGGAAGTGAGGACTACATTCATCTGTGGGTATAAGAACAAATATTTAGAATGTAGATAGGATTAAGCTGGTTTAGTAAAGTGGTAGTTAGAGGTTCTATTCAAAGATCCATGACACTACTAGCCCTGGTTAGGTTTTCAGCACCAGGCATGATTTCTCTCTTGTTGGGCAGGTCTTACATTTAATCAGAGAGCTGTTAGTTACTGGCAAGGTATACATACCACTACTGCATCATTAGGATTATCATGCTATGCTATTATCATGATATGCTGGTCACTTATATGGTTCATAGATATTGTAGATGGATAAAATCATTGATAGCTTTCCTCTTTTGGAAGTCTTCATGGTGCCTTGTAATAAGATGAAAGCTAGTCCTCAGAAAGAAGGCTTTTAGGTTAGGTTAGGTTAGGTCATGTCCTTTGGGCCCTGTTTCTGATGTGCATGGTGATGGTGTCTCTACTAAATAGGACCTTACTTTCCACCTTTAGGCACAACCAAAGACAAACAGCATTTTATATTTAAAATGTTTTGAGAGTTTCTTGGACAACCTTGACAAAGAAATCAAAAGAAGACTTCTCATGCCTGATATTGGGGGTTTTGTTAGTCTTTGGCTCTTTGAGGGAAGGAACAGGGTCACCCCTGATGGGAACATTTCAACTATATATGTATTGAGATCCCAGGACCATTTTTTAATGAATCATTTGTTTTATTTAAATTCTTTGTAAATTCTGGATATTAAGCCTCTGTAAGATGTATATCCAGAAAAGATTATCTTCCATTCAGTGGGCTTCCTTTTTACTAGATAGACTGTCTCTTTAGCTGTGGAGGAGCTGTCAAGTTTTTATTTTATGAACTGTGCAGGGTCTGGTAGGTTGGAATGCTCAAGTCTTTCTCTTACTAACTAGCACCAACTAGCTTTCAAGAGTCAATACCAATTTGTTTGTTGTCTCTTTGCAAATGGGAAGTACTCCTTTCTTGAGGGAAAATTAAGACTCAAGCATAGATTTTCCCACACTGGTAACAAATATATCTCACATAAACAACTGAATTTAAAGAAAAGAGTGGGAAGTAAAAGCCAACTCCCAAGATCATGGTTTGTATACAACAATTACTTTTACTTTTCTGAAACCAAAACAGTTTTCAGCAGTTTTATCCTGATCTGTTCCTGATGTCTCCATTCTGATGGACAAGGTGATGAACAAGAGGCCTTTCCTTAGGCATTGACTAAACTTTAGTAATTTATAGTTTTAAAAAACAATGAGAACTAACACTGTCAAAATCAAACATGCTAAAAAATACAAAAGCATTCATAAAGATGACTTTTAAGTTTTTACAGTGGATAGAGTGCAACATTTCAAAAGAAATTCTAATACATTTTAGAAAATAACGTTTCCCAAGTTTTTCATATAACTATTTTCTTTAGTTATCATATCCCTTTATAACATTCATTGCTAAGAATCAAATGTAAATAATAGCAGAGTGTACTTGTTTGTTTGTTTGCTTGTTTGTTTTTCCTCTTTGCTCTTTGAGGGTCCACCACCCAGCACCCAAATAAATACATGGAGACTTATTCTTATTTATGAATGCCCATCCTTAGTTTGGCTTTATATTAGCCAGCTTTTTTAACTTAAATTATCCTGTCTACCTTTAACCATATTTTACCTTTAGACTTTATACCTTTTTTTGTTGTTGTTGTTGTTTTTGTTTTTTGGTATATTCTTTTCTTTCCTTCTTACTCTGTGGCTGGTTGTGTGGCTGGGTGGCTGGCCCTTGGCATCCTCCTTTCTTGCTCCTCCCACTCCTTTCCAGCCTAAATTACTCCTCCTATTTATTCTCTCTGTGTTACAGCCCCACTTATTATTTTCCCCTGCTTAGCTTTTTGCTTATTATACCAATCATGTATTTTAGGTAGGCAAAATAACAGAGCTTCACAGTGTAAAACAAATGTAATGTTAAGGAATGCAACACATCTTTGCATCATTAAATGAATATTCCACAGAATAAACAAATTCAACACATCTTCAACTAATAGTCCACAACAGCACAATTGTAGCATGTATCATTTTATTTAATTCCTCAAACTATGAATGCCATCTATAACAACAAAAATTCTAATAACTACCTAAGCACCAGTTTTATTACTTTTATTCTATATACAATACTTTTATTCTATATCCAATTGTTTTTATTAATAATGATATTCCCCCACATTTGATTGTTTTAATATTATGTGTGAGGTGTGTGTGTGTGTGTGTGTGTGTGTGTGTGTGTGTGTGTGTGTGCGTGCGCGCGCGGCACATGTGCTTTCTATTTTAGTTTTATCTTAAGAATCTAAATTTTTAGTTAGGGATCATATTTTCCCCAACAAATCACACAGGACCTTGTAGAAATGCACTTTTTCCTTTATGACCTAAAAATTAAGCATTTGTTTTAATTACAGCTTTCAGTTTTCAAATTTAAATATATTGTGTTAGCCAATCTCAATGATCAACTTGATGAAATATATGAAATGCAGTTTCACTTGTGAGACAAGCTTCTGTTATGCCTGTGTGGATTAACTTGGTTGTGATAATTACAGTAAGAAGACCTGCAATTGTGTATGGCACCTTTCTCTGTGCTGAGATTCTAGACCATATAAAAAGGAGAATGTGAACTGACACAAACCTTTATCATCCTCTGCTTCTGAAATGTCACCAGATCCTACAGACTCCTGTGAGGACTTCCCAGCTTGGTAGATTAAATGCTGAAACTGTAAGCCCAAACAAGCTTTAATTCCTTAAGTTGCTTTGCCAGTGTGTTTTATCCTAGCCACAGAAAAGTAACCAAGACACATATGACACTGTTACATTCTAACCAGATGTATTGTTTTTAATTTTCTTAAGTGTGTTTTTTATTTATTAAACATTTATTTAGGACATAATTGTACATGCCTCTTTTTTAAATGAAAACAAACATTTATAAACAATATTTTGGAATTTGGGCGTCATTCTTTCCTAACTGCTTCCTGCTGGTAGGGGGCACTGTCATGGGGGAATCCTAAGAAGATGCAGAAATCCTGGCAGTAGTGGTCTGCAAGGCTGCATTGTCCCATTGACGTTGCTTCAGGGAGTCTTGCTCGTTCAATCCACATTAGTCTGGAAGGAATCCACAGCTTTTCATTATCTGTGGAAACAAAATTAGAAATCCTTTTCCCCAGTAACTTGTCCTTAGGCTTAAATTTTGAAGTCAAAGCATATATATATATATATATATATATATATATATATATATTGAATTATAATATATGTATTGAATTAATCCAGCAGCAGTTTTCCTTGTTTTTTATTAATAATATAATTTTAAAATTTTACATGTGGATCACAGTTTCCTCTCACTTCCTTCCTCCAACCCTCCTTCCCTCCTTCCCTCCCTCCCTCCCTCCCTCCCTCCCTCCCTCCCTCTTACCCTCTCTCCCACCAACATGCACCCGGATCTCACCAGATTTATTTTTATATTGATGAAATTATGCATATTAACAACAAACAGTTCTTGCTGAATGGTGTTGGAGCAGGCCTTTAATCCCAGTTCTCAGGAGGCAGAGGCAGGCTGATCTTCATGAGTTTGAGGCCAGCCTGGTCTATAGATTGTGTTCCAGAACAGGCTTCAAAGGCACAGAGAAACTTCGTCTTAACAAAAAACCCTAACCAACCAAACAAAAACAATAAACAATTCCTATAACATAAGTAGTTAATCATTGTTTCTTTTATTAATGTGTATCTAATAACTGTTTTGTGTGTTACCAATGATAAAGATAGATTGATGATAGGTAGATATATAGATAGATGATGCATAGATAGATAGATAGATAGATAGATAGATAGATAGATAGAATGATTATATATAGTTGTTATAATAAAGACACATGTGAATTTAAGTTGAAAAGTTAAAAGCAATAAATGGCAATAATAAAACCCAAAATATTCATTGTCAAATTAGCAACCCTATTAATACAAAATTGTTTTATACATTTTTACATTTATTTTAGTGTTTACCAATCAGAACATCAGCAGGAAAGTTACCAAATCTCATTTATATCATTATCAAAAGGATCTGCAGTTACTAAATGCTTCTCCAGAACAAAACGTATGAACCTTGTTACAAGGCACTACTTCAATATTTCAGAAAAATTATGGAGTCCGTGGAGTTTATTAGGCTAATACACTCTACTAAGATCATCATAACAAATACAGCAATAATCTACACGTAAAGGAAATAAAATCATAACAGAAGTGTTTGCTAAGTACACATTCACCCTTAAACATGGGTCTCCTCTGTGGTTTATAACTATCTCTCTGGTCAAAGAGAAAAGTCTGTTCACAAGTGGTCCTGGATCATTGAAGTTGGAATTTCCTTAAGATATAGCATCCAGAAGGATAATTATGGAAGGCACAAATGAAGTGTGGCAGCCACATAGAGGCTCTACAAGTTGTCACCTGGCTATCATGTGGTTTACATTGATGAGTGGTAGATTCTTTCCACTCAGGAAGTGAATATCCATTGAATCGATAATAATTTCACTGAATTATTCCATTCCTAAGTGATATGTCTTCTTATTAAGAGTGGTAAGCAGCCGCCACAGCATGTAATTGTCAATTGTTCACCCTTACATACTATAGACGTTAAAACTTCTCAAAAATTCAATGCCTCTTTTTCAGCTGTCTGGAGCCTCTTGTCTATGGCAAGTGTGCTTAGGGAAGGATCTGAGCATAGAGGCAAGGACTTCCTGTTAGTTCAACACTGCAGAGTATTATCCTATCTGGTTAATAGACTATAGTGAGAGACATGCCATTAATATATCACACTGAATGATTACATTTTAAGGAAAAATGCTTCTAGCTAAAGTACTGTTATAACTACACCAAATTCAGTACCTGCTGGAAACATTTTAGCTAAATAAATACTAAATAGAACATCTGTCATCTTCTATTTCTGTCATTTGATTGATATAGTTCAGAAAAGATCACATAAAGCTGACAGAAAAAAATGTTTTAAAAGTATATCAAATGGATATCTGCCAACATGACAGGCTAAACTGATTTAAATAAATATTCTCTCATTATAAACACATGGGCTGGATGCTATGTAACAAATTACTTCTAAATGCATCAATAAATTCAAAATATGAGAAAAAGACAGAGACATCTACCAGCCATCATAAATAAAAGAGAAATGAAGGGAAAGTTGAAACTTTGCAGGTTAATGGATGTATCTAACTAGCTATAGGCCCCAGGGTTATGAAGACTGGGGAGTTAATGACTATATGAGGAAGAAAATGTTAACATAAGCTTTAGGACATGAATTAACCATTACTTTGCATCTGCTGACAACTCTCACATCTATTCTTATAACCAAAGCCTTAGTAGGAGCTCTTGTTCCTTTTATTCTTCTCCTTTGTATATTCCCAGCATCTGATCTATTGGCTGGTTAGGGTGAACTGGGCATACCTGTGTACAGAAATGGGAGGACAGGGAACCAAGGCAGAGAATCAAACTCCAATTGAGACAAGGAGGAAATCACTGTAGGAGAAAGAAAATTGTTCTGGGCATGTTTCAGGATTTAGACCAAGTCAAATGCCTTCAACAGAGTGATTCAGGAAAAGAAGGCACTGAAGAGAAGAATGACAAAACTAAACAGAATGAGGCAGCATATGCACTGGAGATAGGTTACATGAAGGAATATTACACCAAATCCTGGAATTTTTGGTCTTGAGTCAGGGTTTTCAGTGAACTGCTAGCTATATATATTAAGACAAAATGGCTATAGTTACATATGTATGTATGTGTGTCTATAAACATATATCCTCATATATGCTAAAGCTGTGAATACCACAGGCATAGGTACTGGTTTTAAAGAGCATTAACAGGCTAGCAAAATGGCTTAATGGGTAAGGCACCTACTGTCAAAGCTAATGACATGAGTGGGATTCCTGATGCTCACAGAGTGAAAGGAGAGAACTAACTTTTTAAAAGATGTGTCTTGGATATTTTTTGGACTAGAAAGCTAGGGTTCATACAAAAAATTACATACAAAGCCAGGAATGGTATGCAATAAAAATAAGGTGATGAATATTACTTCAGAATATCTAGCAATGAAAGCCAACATTGCTCTGCACATAAAGATTATGAGATATACCAAGGAAAAAGGAAGTAAGCTTAGTCATTTGGTTCAACAGTAAAAAACATTTTCACTCTTTCCCTCATGTATTTAAAATAATTAACATTAGTAACTAGAATAGGTTTATTTAATTGATTTTGATGTTTTTTCCTGTCCATAAATATTTTATGTACAGAATAAAAATATTTTCTATCTTATCATTTGTACAATTTCATCTTACATTTTGAACACAAATAACACATCTATGTAGTCACACAGGCTGAGATAACTTAAGCTCTGGGCCTTTGTCTTTCTAATAGTTACATTACCATCATTTGCATTTAGTCTTCTATTTGAAGGAAGATATATGTTCTCTTAAAGGTTGAAGAAATAAGAAGTACAATGCAGGGGCATGACTTTCCAAATAAATGCATGCATATATGAAAACTGCTATAGATTTAGGAATTCTCTAAATCCACATTCAAGGAAAATGCAATGTTTAGATAGAAAATAATTATAAAGCTGTATACCTTGAAGCCTTGTGTAAATGAAAACTTGGCCATAACTGTGGTGTTTGTCTGGTAAATTTAACATGAAGTATTTAATCTAACAATAAGAGGAGATGTTGGCAGGGGCATCTACTGCAATCCAGACAATCCCCTTCATATTCTATTATAGTAACAATCTCATTTCCCCATGTCCTCAATAGATAAACCAGCCACCTATTAATAAAATCTCTTCTTTGTGCACACACAGAACAGTTCCACGGGGGGAAGTATTTGGAATGCAGATGGCTTAGGTCATTTGATTTATGGGTAAATGTGACTTTATTTTTGGCCTTTTTCCCTAATTTCCCATTGAAGGTCTAAGTGATTTTGATGGTTGCTACTGCAATACTCATTTGAGTCAGTCCTCCAAAAGATCTCTCATTCTTTTTGACAGTACAACTCTCATGTTGTCTTTCCTGAGCTCAACCCTGGCTGTGAGTGTAACCATACTCTGCCAATATGGAAACTATAGTGACAGAAAGGGAGAGGAGCCCCTGACTCAACTGTGCTAAAACCAGTTCTCCACTTAGTAGCCTGTGACTCATCCTACTCCTGTATTTGTTGGCTATGACTTTTCTATGACTCCATTTTGGAAGGAGCCATCCTAACCATTTGCATATATCCTAAATTTAGAATGTATTTAATTGTTTTAAAAGATCATGAGATTTTCATTTGCATATAGGCAGTATTAAAGTATATCCCAGAATAAAGTTATTGGGGAATAATTACATTCTATGTGGTTAAAGAGATTCTAAGTAATTCACATAGGTACAATCCTAATTTTGGTATTTCCTTTAGGATGTGGGCAAGTTACATAGCTTTCATGTGACTCCTGTTTGCCTTTGTGGATCTTCTAGTGTTATTCTGGAACTCAGCTGAAGTTTGACAGATGTGCTCTAAATCATTTTCTGTCATTCCTTGTGTTAAACAATTTTAGGTTATACAAATATCTTGAAATTTTTCACATTTCCGCTCATGAAATACTGACATTTAAGCAACAATTTCTCACTGTGTATGTTGAAGCAACCTTGAAGTGAAGTACAGTAGAAACCATAAAAATGGAAAAAAATGAGAGATTATCATTTCACTTAAACCATCTGAGAATTATTTCTCATCCAGAACATCCATAATCCAAAATATTTTAGCATATATTTCAAACAAGTATATTTTTTGATATGATCATAGTGCCATCTTTAAAAATTAATACACTGATACTGATGCTTTGTGCATGACCTTCAGTAACCAATCAACTTTCAATAGTTACTATCAGACGATGTCCTTCAGTGTCAAAGGTACAATTCAGAGTCACATGTGGCATCTGTCTGTAGAGCATCATTCAGCCTGGTCACTTCTGGATCTTTTTTGTGGCTTTCATGACCTTTACACCTTTAAAGATTACAGGAGAGTAGAGTTTGTACAGCAACTCAATTTGGTTTAGTGATGTTTCCTCAGAAGCAGATTCACTCTGAACTTCTTTGGCAAAAGCATCACACAGTAATCAATGTTCTTGTCTCCATGCCCACCAAAGTGATGAGAAAGTTTTGATTTGTCCTGACACTGTTGATTTTCCTTTCAATACTTTAATAAAGTGATCTTTTCCAGAATATCAAATATACATATATTTGAGACAGAATCTCACGTAGCCCAAGTTCATGTACTCGGAAATCACTGTGTCACCAAGAAGACTCTCCAGTTTCTGATCTCCTGCCCTCACCTCCCACATGCGGGAATTGCAGTTGCGTGCTGTTGTATCCAGTTTTATTTCTGGGGATTGAACCCAGACCTTTGATCTGCTAGGCAAGTTTTGTACCAACTGCACTGCATCTATTACTCTAGCAAACACATTTTAGAGTTAATCCTTTAACATAGAAAGCCAGGAATGGTATGCAAGGAACATCAGCGTTAATGTCCTGGGAAGTTCCTGAAATAATAATTTTGTAAATGGATAAGTGCTGATGTGGTAAAACAGGGAATGAATTAATTTAAACTTTTAGGAAAACATTTATCCAGTGTTACAAAGTCATACCCCAAGTACTTACTTGTTTTACAGCCCTCTTCTTAGCCAATCTCCATTCCTCTGTGCAAGCTCCCAATAGCTAGAAACACTTTCTACCAGGGATCCGTGGTCTTAGGCTTAGGTAGACAATTCACATGATCCTTCCTGTCCTCCATTACAGTCTCTCCAGTTCCCCCTTATTCCTGCTGCAACCTGGTTGCAAGTTTCCCTCCTCCTACCTCAACTCCATTCACAGGGCACTCCAACTTTTGGTACACACCCAGGGTTCTCATAGCCAAAAGACAATAGGGAGACTGGTCTGGGATTAAGTGGGGAAAGGGATGGAAGGGAGGGATAAAGGAGTTAATACATGGAGAGACAACATGAACACATACTACTGTAGAAACTTGTGTGTGTGTGTGTGTGTACATTTCTTTCACATATACATGTTATATATATATATATATATATTAATAAGTATATTAAAAGAAATTTAAATGGAGTCACTTAATAGGGGAGTCAATGCCCCAGTGAGACATCAGTCAATGTCAAGTGAAACCTCCAGAAATGGGTCCCATCTAGTTGAACTATTGGCCAAAGGGGCCGTATGGAAACCACCAAACATCTCAGGCTATTGTTCTCCACAAAGCAATGGTAATGTTGTATTGATGAAGACAAAAATCTCATTGAACATGGAGAAGTCAAACTAGAAGCTTCAACCTTACTGACCAGTGTTCATGGTTATAAAAAGGTATGTGTATGCTACCACTAGAAAAAAGGTAAACAGCACAGCTACAAATTCTACAGTATATTAAAGAGTAATCAACCACTCTCTGTTTGAACTTCAGCCTGACTCCATAATATAAAACCATGCCCAACGCTGCCTAGGTTCTGCTCAAGTGACCAAGAACCCAAGATTATGTAGGTCATTAGCACAGGGGAAAAACAAATACTATTTTTCTGCTAAAGTCACATAACAATAAAATGACTTCTAATGATATTCTGACTTACCCATAAGTAGTGCCTTCCTCAGTCATCATCAGATAAATTTCCTCTTGCCGTAAATGGGAAGTGACAAAGAGATCCATATCCAACTAGTACACAGAGAGTGAGAGAACACTCAATCCTAAAAGGTTGTCTTCATTCCCCCTTGGGGATCAGGGAGCTATGCAGAAGAATAGGCAGAAATATTAAGAGCCATAGGTGATACATGATTCCAAGGAAGCAGCATCTTCCAGATACAAAGGGGTTAATGCACACACAGCTCATGTTCAAGCCAGACAGGAGAAAGTGGCCAAGGGCTCAAGTGGTATGAGTGAGAATGGCCTCCATATTCTCATTTATTTGCATATTTTGTTCTCAGTTGGTGAACTGCTTGGAAGGATTAAGAGGTGTGGCTGCATTGGCTGACATGTGTCAAAGTCTTTCTCTGCCGTTTACAGGTGGATCAGATAAACATTCTCAGCTCCAGCTCCAGAGCCATGCCATGTCTGTCTGCTGCCATATTCCCCTGAGAGTCTGACCACCATGGTACCCTCTGGACTGTGAGTCAGTGCTTTCTTTTAGAAGTTGCTTTGGTCACCATGTCGCTTTACTGAACTAAGAAAGTAACTAGGACAGTTAGTTTCCTACACCTAACCAAAAGCTATCTGCAACAGATAAGTCCTTACAAAGGAAAAATTAGTTATATCCAATGGAATATCACTAGGTATATTAATCACACTTAAGGGTAGGCTCCAAGCCCAATAGTAGATGTACAAAAAAAAAAGCAAACTCAATGGCGTTTTTGTAGACATCTTGTCTCATTATTGCTTTGTTAGAGCAAATTTGGTCTTACTGTTCTTTTGCTTGTTTGTTATGGTTTTCAGTTTGGGTATTCTGGTGTGTGTGTGTGTGTGTGTGTGTGTGTGTGTGTGTGCGTAACTGTGTCTGTGTGTCTGAATCTGTGTGTCTGTGTTTCTTGTCTTTGAGTGTGTGTTCTCTGTCTCTAACAAAGTTGTTTATTGATTCTTTGGGAATTTTAAATCATGTACCCCAATCTCCCTCTTTTCCCAGTCCTTCCATATCTTCCCTCCACCCTGTAACCTCCCTGCCAAAAAGAAAAAAAAAATTCAAACAAACAAAAACATATGGCTGAACCCTCTGGGAAAGACCTGCTTTTCTATCGAATCACAGCCATCTCTCATACCCATCCCAACCATCTTGTGTCCAGTTCCACAGTGCAAGTTTCCTTCTGCTCCTCTATCTCCCCTGCCTCTCCATCACATATCTGTTTATCTGAGGGCCATTGGAAGCTGAGGTGTATCACACAGAATATACTTTTGTCCAAACGGAGTTACTTGCAAATGCTCATTACACTGAGACATTGGTCTGGTTCAAGGCCTCTGGTTCCTGCAACACCATTAACACTGGATCCTCACCCAGACTCCTCTCAGTTATCAGGCCATTGTTCTGAGTCATGGAGATCCTGAAGCTATGGTTCTTCAGTTACAGTCCCTTCACAAACTCCACCACATCATGGATGTCATAGATGGGGAAGATGTTGGAGTGAACCAACTCAAAGCTCTGGATCTGGACCTGGATGGTAGCTGAGTGGGTCAGCCCAAGAGCTCTCTCGAGACCATGACACTGGGGCAAGCTCTTTGTTTGGTTTGGTTTGCTGTGGTTTCTTGTTTGTTTACTTGTTTGTTTTCTAAATATAGAGAGGAAAAAAAGGCCTGGAATTGGGTGGCTGTGGATATGAGAGTGTCTTAGAATAGTTGGAGGAGGGGAAAGCATCATCATATAATAGATAGTTATATATTATATGATTAAAAACTTTAAAAAAACAAACAAACAAAAACGCCTATTTGAAAATATATAAGTTGGAGCTGAAGAAATAAATCAGCATTTAAGAACACATACTAATTTTGTAAAGAACTAGAGTTTGGGTTCTAGCACTCACATCAGATTACTAGTAATCACTTGTAACCCCAGTTCTAGGAGATCTTAAATCTGTTGACTCAAAGAGCCTCAGCACACACAGTGCACATAAATGCATTCAGGTACACACACACACACACACACACACACACACACACACACACAAAATAAATATTTAAAGACTATAAAAATATATTTATCGTTAGTACCTGTGTGCATGTGTGTAATGGGATAAACATGCTTTATCCATGCATGTGGAGGCTAAAGGCCAAATATTTTGTAGGATATTTTTCTCCTTCCACCTTTGTGTGGATCCTAGAAACTAAACTGAGGTCTCTATGTTTGTGAAATGAGTGACTGTGCCCATTGAGCTATCTTGTTAGCCTAAGATTTATTCATATAAAAAGTTCATGTGTATAATAACAAAACTATCATACGAAAAAGAGTCCACCATGCCTAGTATATTGTTTCTATGTTGTTATTATATAGAACACTGCTGAGTTTGACAACCCCAAAGTTAA
Source organism: Cricetiscus sungorus (assembly GCA_030556225.1). Classification (NCBI taxonomy): domain Eukaryota; kingdom Metazoa; phylum Chordata; class Mammalia; order Rodentia; family Cricetidae; genus Cricetiscus; species Cricetiscus sungorus. The sequence goes on from JANBXA010000398.1 coordinate 46,207,696, forward strand.
TGTCAACACCAGACAGTACTACAGCCATGTCTAGAAGCAGCCTGGCTGAAATCAGATACTGCCCATGTGACGTCAGAATTTCTCTGTGAAATGAATGTTGTTATATGGTCCTCTCACATGACTCTTTTGATCATTGTGTGACTTGCAATACATAAAATTTCTTTAGGCTAATCAATAACCAGCATTATAAAATAAAGCACTCAATACACATTTTAAAATAGTTCAGTTAATCACATTAAAATCAAGAGAGGAACATTTTTGGAGAAAATGGTTGATGTTTTCAAATTGGGAATGGATAAGAAAGGCTGAATGAAATAAAAAAGGCAGAAATCTAACCTGTTAACTGTTCAATCTTCAGATTAATGAGTAGGTGCATCAAAAATCCTAATGGCGTAAATAAGTGTACAGATGGGGTGATGATAGCATAGTTTAATTTGTGTGAGTTGGATTGAAGGTGGTGTTTTAAGAGCAAACATAATTGGTATATTTGTGGCAGTGCAAAACAAAGAAATCGGTAGACAAAAGTACTGGGGTACAGATGCCAGAAAATAGTTGAGAGGGGACAGAGGAAGAGGTAGTAGTTGCCAAGTGAAGAGTATTTGAAAAGTGGACCCAACACTCAAAAGCAGTGAAAACTATCATAAAATTACAACTAGACTTTGACACAGCCTCAACTTACATGGTATTTCCTTCATAGGTATGCAAGGATGCAGATGGTACCATGATGGCTTAGATAGTGGCTATTATTATCACATGGAATGACAAATGAGGGCATGAAAAGGACAGGAGAAAGGTTCAGGGGCTTAGAACTGTTGATGAACATTTTAAGAGACTTATGAGGATACAGATGAGGAGTGTACTAAATCAATCAGTTACAAGAAATTATAGTTTTCATGAGATAGCCAGTATAGGACACAAAAGAACTGATGAAATGGACCATTTATATAAACCTATGAGTTGTACACATTCATTACTTTTTTAGGTGCCATCATTTCCATTAGAATGTTGATAATATTTTCAATACTAAGTGTTTAACTTCAATTTAAATTTATTAATCCAAACCTATTTATTATATTTGCTACAATGATTTTAAAGTAGAAGCACTCAACATGTTTTTTGATTGTTAAATTCATATTCTGTTTTTTTTTCTAGCAAGACAACAGGCAGAAGAATTACAAGCAGCACCTTAGCAACCTTAGTTAAAGCCAACATTACTAAGGCCTACAGTGTTCTAAACCCCTTAGTAAAGATGACATAGAAGAAAGCTGGGGCATGAAGATTGAGCTGGGATGCAAATGGAACAAGAAGTACAGATGACCTTCACTCCCCTCCTATTCTGACATGTTTCCCAAGAATATAGCTACTCAAAAGGGAAGAAGACACACAAAGAATGGAAAGAGACATTACCAAACTAAAAGTGCTCAAATATGGACTTTATCTACATGTGTGCTGATCCAGAAACTAGTAAAGCCATATCTCAGTAAGTAAACTCAATAAACTAAAACGATCTTCAGTATGTATAAAATAAAGGTCTGAAAGCTACCATTCACTGTTGTCTTTCAATTGATAAACAACCTTAGAATACTCAAAAACATAGCTAGTATCTATATGCATTCAAGTATACCAGAATCTATGGAATTTCCCAAATGAAGAAACAACCACTATGTAAATGACACATCTGCTCTCCTAAAGGTCTAGTGTAGGCAAGGATGGCAGTGGCTTTACAAGCATAATTATGTATTTGTTGGGTAGAGTGGTTTCAATGGAGAAGATTTTACACAGTAAGTGCCTTGACTGAATGAAAACTATTTTTTCCTCCTGTCTACTATATATTCAGAAATTGCTTTATAATATACATTGGAATATCCATGTCCTCTTTCACCTCTCTAATCTGTAATACTTAGAGTGAAAACTTGGCCAGGCATTATCCTTTTTGATATCTAATTAAACCTGATTTAGTGAAGAATTTATCAGTGTGCCTTTTCCTCATATTTCATCTATGGATATGGACAGCCACCCATTTTTCCATGCATATTTTGAAACATCAAATATATCAACATAATTTAAATATAACTGAGCTCTATAAATCCCACTGGAACAAGACCACAAATGGAAACAAGAACAAGGGCATATTCAATGATATTAAAATGCAACTAATTTAAAGCACAACAGAAATTTATTTCTATGGCATGCCTAATAAATCTACAGCACCCATTTCTTCAGGGTTTTAGTGAGTCAAATACCTCAGCAAATTTCAAGAAAAATATACATTTATAGCTTAGGAACAAAATATTTGTAGCAATGAGTTTGCAAGGACTATTAACTCACAGGCTTTAGTTCTTCAAAAGAGAGTCCCACCAACTTTCTATGGGTAAAAATTTCTTGACAGATAAGAAATGCACCAAAGGTCAAGAAGGGAGGGAGGGAGGAATGGAGGGAGAGAGGGAGGGATGTAGGAAAGCAGAGAGAGGGAACTGGGATTGATATGTAAAATGTAAAATAAGAGCCAATTTTGTAGGAACTAGAAAAAATTATTCATGAATAAAAGTTAAATACAGGTAAAAAGGAAAAACAAGAAGGGATGAGAGCTAGAGGAAAGACAGAAACAGAACAGGGCTTGACTGGAAACATAGACAAAACAAAACAAAAACACATTTTTTTCTAATAAAATGGGCAATGCTCTTATTTATTCTTCATCATCTGTAACCTTGCATAATGTAAAATATTTCCATGCAGTCACACACACACACACACACACACACACACACACACAAACATCATCATCATCATCATCATCATCATCATCATCATCAACATCATCATCAATTACGAAAGAACAAAGAAAGGTCAATATGATCTTTGCTAGATCCCAGGTTCCTTCTTATAAGTGTCTCTGAAGTTTCAAGAAACCCAACGTCCCTTTCCTCTGCCCCTAATATTCTGAATATCATTAGTGAAATCTCTGTGATCCAGGCCCATGATTCTTCCATTCATTCAACAATTTAAAGGAAATTGTACTATATTGCAGGCTTTGGAGACATAGAATGGAACAAAATAATCAGAAATCCCTGTTTTCACAGTTCTCCAGAGGGACAAGAGCAATGAAAAAGAAGATAGTAAATAAAATTAAATAACAGTAAAAAAAAAAAAAAAGACAGAGAGAGATGCCTATGCATGTAGTGAAGGACACCGAACAAGGCAATGTGACAGGGGTGCCTTTGTAGGCTGGAGAAAAGATGCAGTTAGGAATAAAAATGTTGGAAAGTTTATTTTTCAGTAGTACTGTTAGAATACAACAGGAAACGAGAGGATACGCCACTGTAATATCTTGAGAAAAGTACTCAGAGCAGAGAATGAAAATTCCCAGACAGAGCTTTATCTGGTGTAGCTGAGAGATAATGAGGACAGTGAAGCTGGAATTGGGAGAACAGCTGGAGGTCAGTTCAGAGAGGTAATTGAGACAAGTCTGTGGTTTTTCTAAGTAGGTATATTAAGGAGTAGTTGAGGTACTGATAAATATGGATAATATATTCAGCCATGTGAGTATGTGATACACAAAGTAAAGTAAATACATCCAAAAGAAAGATAAACAATATATAAATGTAGTAATCTATAATTGCCATAAGCTTAAGAGTTTGAAAAGCAGATTGGTAGCATAAGGGTTGAAATTGAGACCAAAAAGATATTTAAAGGTGATATTTATTGTTTAGAATTTTCATCCTATTACATAATGGAATATAATGATATAGAACACACTTAAAATTTGATGTCTTTGTTTAGTGTATGCAGTGTTATTTCATAAAATAGATTTGATCATTTGATTTAATTTTTTTTCATAAAATCCCATGTTTAGACTGTGTTGAAGATTTTTGTAGTTAGATCTATTTGTTACAGCATATGCCATTTACCACTCTAGGCAAACTTGGGAAACCCAAGGTAGGAAACACATACTCAGCTCATAGAATTCTCCTTTCTTAATGTTCATTGCAGATGTGGACATTTTACTTAAAATTTCATAGCTTTAGAGTATAGACATCATAAAGGAAGGTTGTGTTATGATGAGATGAACAAGTGCAGTCTGAATATGGTTTGTTTATATTTCTGTTTTGTTTTGTTTCTACTAAGGATTCCAAGTTAAGCATTCACATTTATTTAGTAAAATCAAAGAATATCAAACATACAGAATCAAAGATGCAGTATTTAAATCAAATACATATGGTTTAGTACTCAATGTCACCATAAACATAAATTTAGCTCTAATTTTAAGCATGAGTAGAGTATCTCTCATGAAAGAAAATATCTTAGTTCCCTAGTTCTCTTTAGGCTCTTTCCACTTATGTCTCTTTCCCTAAAGCAAGCATTGCCATGAATAATTCCTCTTCTCAGACTGAATGCTGAAACAAAATTGCTTTGCCTTCTTTTAGGCACAATATACAACTTTGAGCTTGCTTCTGGCCCCTTTTAAATTTTAGTCAAAAGGTGTTAGTCTGTATTTTCAGCCTGGCACTACTTTTGTCAGTGTGTAAGTCTTGCTGTCAATGAAAACTACTTTAAAGTTCTGAAAAAATAAAAATAAAAAAGATGACATAATGACCCCAAAGACTGCTGTAGTCATGAATCTCAAAGTGTTTATTTCTAATGTCAACCTACTGAGGAAAAGAAACACTCCCTGATACAAATTATCAGTCAGTTATGTAGCATTACAAAATGATAAACATTGTATGATTCCTCAAAGGTAAGATCCCCTCAAGTAAATCTAGCAATACAAACTCCTCCTTTTTCATTTTAAAATAACCATTTGTTGTAACAAATAGATATTTCATCAAAAGAAAGTTTCAGTAAGAACTAAGGTAGTGTTACGATAAATACGCTAAAAGAAAAAATTGATGAAGATAATCTCATACGTAATTTTGTGAATAAAGCCCACTGATGTGTTAAAATGGCCAGTATAAAGAAACATTCCACAAAAGGGGAAGAGAAGAGGAAAATGAAAAACCTCAGAAATAACATTTTAAAAAAAAATGAAAAATGGAAGAAAGCAGAAAAGTAAAATTAAAGGGTAATTTGCTACCGCTGGAAAGCAGTGTTGTTCTCCAAACAATAATATTCAATGTGTTAACTAGCAAGGTAATTAACAAATATAAAAAATAATTTCTTATTTAAGTTCTATTTACATGCTATTATATTGCTTTGTATTTAATGTATTTCCACTTAATAAAAATATTTAACCTTTTCCATACATCACTGGATGGGTTATTTCACACATTCATATTGATAAGCCTATATGTAAACAGTAGCCAGTGCTTTACATGTGGAAAACTAATCACATGTATGCATCAGTCACTGCTTAATTCTGCTGAAGTCAACCCACTTAAAATGCTAAAGTTTCTGTATTTTCTCAATGCCAACATATTTAATCAGTGTTTTAGCATTACCAATTTGTCTCAAGTATATTTGAGACATCAAAAAATCTAATAGTTGTATCTGTGTGCTCAGATTTATGCAAATAGAAAATGATTTCTGCACCATGCTTTAAAAATAAAAATAAATAAACGAAGCATCTGATTGTGATTGCTGTTCTGTAGATTCAGGCATTTTTAAATGTGTTTTTCCTTAGGAAAAAGAACAACCAGAAACAATAATCACAGGCAAACCTTTGCAACACCGATTGTCTAGAAAAGAAAACGAATATTCTCCACAAACACACACAAGAGAGAATACTGTCCATTCTTGTCACCCTTTTCCACCTCTCCTGTGTTCCAAGAAATTGTGAGTAATGAAAACAGGGCAGAGCCAATCAAATGGGTGTGTATACTAGTGCAGTGTGAGAGTTGAAAGCTCTGCATTGAAAATAAGATTTATGCATTATTCATGCACTATGCATGTTTATGTAAATTAACAAAGGCGGAAGTGTATATGAAACCAGAATCTGAGGTAAAATGACGATGTTATAATATACTGCTGGACTTACATCTTGCCAATTCAACATACCCCCATTATACTATTCTTGAAAATTACATCATATGCCAGTTCACACTAGAAATCTAATAAAATTTGGAGGCTTGCACACATTCTATATTTTTCAACATTGCATTCAAATTCAATGTGTTATTAGATACTGAAGCTTAATCATATATAATTCAGACAGCCTAGATATAAGGATGTACACAGAAACACCTGTAAGGGAATGTTATATGAAAGAGGTGAAAAATTGTATACATAGAAATTTAAAGCTATGAAGGTTTTAATGTATTTGGATTTCCCTTTTGCAAATGAAAAGGCAAGCCCTTCTTTCTATGGAAATAAAGATAGTCACTCTTGAACTCAGTGTAATATTTGGGAGGCAACCTCCCACCTAGTGAGGAATATTGGAGGAATCACTGGCTAGCAACATTCAGCTCCTCTCATCTTCCTGGCTAGAGTGTCCTTTGAATCAGTCATTGTGAGCTGCCAGCAGAGGAGATGAGCTCATTTGCATGAGCTCTCCACCTCCTGGTCAGCTCAGAAAATCTTGGCAGCTTTGCACTGAATTTGAAATGGAGCATTTAAAACAATTAATAAATAAAGGTTCAAAAGAAAACATCACTGAATTAAGTCCAATGCACCTAAAATACATTGCTCTGTTACCTTTTAAATTGTTACAAATATAGAAGGCAGTTTAGAGTCATTTCTGTTTATTCCTTCCCTAATATACTATGTGAACTATTTTTCACATATGTTAACACACCGTATGCAAATGACGTTTAATGTGTTTTATTCACAGAATGCATTTACAAATCATTTTGTGTATGGGGGAAAGCAGTTGCTTCAGTTCTGCATTCACTACTGAAATAGGAGGAGTATATATCACCACATTTTGAAATGAGGGAAATTTAAATGGAATGAAGAAAGCTCACATGCCATAATGGAAAATGTCTATGTTCCTAATTCACCTATTAGTACCTTTTGCTCGCTTCATAGACTTTCAAAATCTGGTTGTTGAATTTTCTTTCTGTAAGAATTTTAAGCTCTTGTCATTTGAAACAATTATCCCTTCCATTATTCATGCTTACATCCACACACATTATTCCTCTTAGAAATCAAAAGAAAAGCTCAGAACAGTAAACACTTTTAGATGAATTAAAATTTTCACCTAAACATTTGTGCTGCACATAGTACTATAGAAAGAGAGAGCAATGTTGCACACATCTAATCATCATGCATGTGTTTGTGGCATTTTAAGACTTGAAAATAATTTACAACAGAATTTATTTATCTTAAATAGTTTTATACAATAACATGAAAGCACTTAGATGTTAAAAATGTAGAAAAGATTAAATTTAGAAGGCATATTAAAATTCCATTTTACATACAATATGCAATCCTAAATGAACACTGATAATTGTTAGAAAATTAATGTGAAGAATGTATATAGCATAATGCCTTTATCTGCTAATTTATAGAAACTGGCTATCTAAGTAGTTATTTTCTTTCAATATGTAGAGTGACCAGGAAAAATGCTGGCAATTATTCTGTGAATGGTGCTCCACCATAGCATGAAGCTGTAAGTAATTTGCATACAGCATTGTTGAAATGCAGCCTGTGACATGCAGATCATCCTCAACATTGGGAATGCACACTGCCACTATACCTCCTCATACAAATAGTCACTGCCACTTACGGATCACAGAGTTTGCTGTGACTGCAGCTCTGAGTTACTCAAACACATCATGCTAGTGGAATTTTGAATGTGGTTTACAAGCAAGGCTTTTCTCTCTAGAAGGATTATTTTTCTTTTGTTATGTAAACAAAAGGAGTTTTCTTATAAATATATCTGACGCAAATATCTATCTTTTATCATCTGCATTGTCATAGTGCACCTTAAAGAGAAAAAAATACAGCACAAAACTCAAATTTGTAATTATTTGATGCTTAGTGCCTTGTATTCTTTATACTAGGAGGGTTATAAAGCCTCCTTGAAATTTTAGAACAAGAGAACAAAGTATAGATACAATTCACTAGCCTTTTAGCAATGCCTTAGTAGTTTCCATGGTGACATGAAGATACAAACATAAACTCAAGAGGGGCAACTTTTACCCCATTTACCAGGAATACAATGCAAAAGAGAATGCTTAGATAGTTGTCTCTATGTTTCCTACATATCACTGATTGCTTACCTTTTCCAAGTCACCTTTGTATTTAGAAAGCAAACCATTTATTTATATACACTTTAAGAGACTAATTATTTTGAATTTAGGTAATTCATTATTATTATTATTATTTCATTTTTCTCAATAAAAGTTTTCTTGATAGCAAAAAAATGAATTGGTTACAGGACTTCAGGACAATTAAGCTCACAGCAGTAAGAGATATTCTTAACAAATATTTTGAAAAGGGACACGAGTACATTTGAGATTTTATTTCTGCCCTCTGGGACTATTGGCAGAAGATTGTTTCTATACATTATGTGTCAAGACTTGTCTATTGAGGCATATACAATAGGAAATCACTGCAATATAATATACAATTATCTTACATTCCACAATACCCTCACTTACACATTTCCTGACTTCCTTTACATAAGGCTTCATCAAACATCTTACTTTCTATTTAGTGAAGACACAGTGGCTGATAATGGATGGTAAGAGGGAGATCAGTCAAATGTGGATAAGGTTGGCTAATAAGACTGAAATGAAGAATGCTTTTGGTTGTGTAACAATTTCCAGCTGTGTTCTAGTTTAAGAAAATGTCCAACATGACACTCCTCACTTAACTCAGTCACACATTTTATACAGGTGGTATTTTTCAGATGTCACTAAGTTAGAAGGGGCTGCTAACACCTCAGAATCAAAGATCAGAATTCGAAGTGACCTTGATAAATTGAAGACACAGCATGAACCAGATGAAAATACGAGCTCACCACAGTTTCTGCAGAGAGGGGAAAAAATCTAGAATTTAGCATTTATTTATTTATTCATTCATCAAATATTTATTGAATGCCTACTATGCGCCAACTTCAAATTGAATATCCTTTAACAAAGACACATTTGTGGTTTGAAAGTCTGCTCTTCATCAAATCTTAGAAAGTCTGCCAAAGGTGAATGCTTCTATATTATACAGAGTTGATGAACTTAAGGAATTGTTCGAACAGGTCAAGAAATTCAGCAAATTAATATGTACTATAGATATGCACACATCCTTGTTTTTAAGGCAAAAAGTCATACTTATGATTAACTTTAGGTTATTACAGGGTTATAATAAAACAATTAAAATATATTTTGTGGGTTCAGTCTTTGTATGTCAAAAATCTATTTAGGAAGCCAGAACACTACATAAAATTGAATTCTGATGATTTCTCACCTTCACTTTCATTCTGACTGCCTTAAGAAACTATAATCATGAAAACTGGTTTGAAAAGGACATTTACAGCTGCTGTTTCAGCATAATTGCCATTCTATCTATTATGTTCAGAAATGGCAGGTTTAAACAAAAACAATGACATGAATCTCTCCTGTACTCAGGCTCTTATGCCCCTCCCCCTTCACTGTGTTAAATAAAATGCCATCCTTCAGACCTCAGACAGGTCACTGGAAACAGGTGAGATGTGAATATCAAAAGTTTATTCAGGATATATGAGGGAGCTGAAGTTAAACTTCATAATGAAATGTAGATAAGAAGGGGTTAATAGTCAAGAATCCATTAAAGTTGAAACATTTGGACATCAAATGCTAATTATCTACTAACATGAAAGTTCATCTTGAGCAAAACAACTTCACAACGGTATATGCAAGTTAAAAACTGTGTTACAAAGACTATTTTAGAACAGACAGAATGATAATAGCCATTAGGACAATGCCCATAAGTGAATAAATAAACATGCATGTGAAAAGAAATTTATTCCTTTAGCTCTTTTGATCACTCCTTTAAAAAACATCATGTGTATTGTATAACCGTTATACCTGTATTATAGTTCCCATGTTTGTCCCCTCTAACTTCTGTAGCCTCCAGTGTGTGGAAATAAAGAGTTAAAATTTTAAACAGCCACTGATATGCTCTCGAAAGCAATTATTCCTTCTGTCAGCAAGAGATAAATGTACTACCACAAGACATTACAAATGTGCTCTTCCAGACTCTAATACAAATTACTGTCAGGCCACACCACTTAAAGCCTTCTCCCTCTTATTTAGTAAAGCCAATTTCTTGTGGGGTTTACATATAAAGAAGAAAATATCTCACTCTGATGATTGTTGAACACAATTTTTTAACAATTTTTAACCTGTTTTAGACAACATTGACTGCTTATTAACACTTAAAGCCATTCAACACTGAGATAAGACACACTCCAGCAAGTTGGTGAAAAGGAGTCTATAGTGTCAGGTGAGCTTTCTAATATATTAGGGATATAGAAGCAAGCTCACCAACAAGGGAATTCTAGTTAACTCTAATCCCAAACAAGCCTCTGTAAAGAATTTACTGCAAATAATAGTAGTGATGATAACAATGAACTACAGACTCGCATCAATTATAGTCTCCTCCCCAAAAGAAATTATCTCGGGGTCAATGTGAGCATATCAGTCTATCCAGATATCATGAACACACAGCTCTTAAAGTGTAATGGTGTGCTTTTTAATTAAATGTTTCATTATCTACTTTTCGTGGGAGGAATGTGTCACAGTTCTATACTTAACTCTTCCTGGCTATCTGGTTATTAATAAATAACTTGAGCTCCCTGCTCAAATTGGTATGCTCATCATTTAAAACAAGAATGTAGAGAATGATCACATGGAGACTTCATTTTGTAACCAAAGCCAGTGGTGATTCTTTTTAAATAGTCACATGCAACTGCTAAGAAGAGAATTATTACTCTTAACTTGCAACTCAACTCACTGCAATCACACCTGCAAATGTTATTTCTTGGACCTCACATCACTTTTATGGCAACACACTCTTATTGGTTCTGTAATAGAGAAAGGGACAAGGGCTACCTCTCCGTTCTTGTCTTCTCTAATGGAAGAATTTGGTTGAGAGACAAACACTTTAAACAGTAGTTTATTTAGTAAGGCAAAGGATAAATTGCAAGAGAGATCAGAGCAGACCACCCCAAGGTAGAGCATAGTTCCATGGGCTCTGCCCTGTGGGTGTTAAAGAAGTTTGTGTGAGTATTAATAAGGTGGTGGTGTCTTGAGGTAAAGTGAACCCTTTCCCCTCTCAAATGATAATGGACCCAATCTTTCTGTCTCAGGGTATCTCTTCCCATGATCTTCTTTAAAAGTCCACAAACTGTCAAAACCATGATGGAAGTGACATTATACTGAAGTCAAGTCTTTGAAAAGCTGGATCCATTACAAAAGTGTGGAAGTTTAAAAATTGTGCTGGCAAAACTTTGCAGGAAAATGGATGTAACTAGAAGAAACCATACAGAGTGAAACAACCCAGTCACAAAAAGACAAATATGATATATATTCACTCATATATGGATTTTAGACATAGGGCCATGGATTGCCAGCCTACAATCCACACCAACAGAAATGCAAGGAAACAAGGAGGACCAAAAGAGAAACATACATCCCCGGAAAAGGGGAAAGGAACAAGATCTCCCAAGCGAATTGGGAGTATGGGGGGAGGGGAGAGGGATTAAGAAGGAAGAGAAGGGGAGAGGAGGGCATGAGGTAGCAGGAAAATGAGTCAGCAAAAGAATAGAGGAGAGCAAGAAAAGAGCTACCATAATAGAGGGAGCCTTTATATGTTTAAAGAGAAATCTGGCACTAGGGAAATGTCCAGAGATGTACAAGAATGACCCCAACTAACAATCTAAGCAATAGTGGAGAAGCTACCTTAAATGTTTTTCCCCTATAATGATATCGATGACTACATTATATGCCATCCTAGAGCCTTTTACTGCTGATGGAAGAAGAAGCAGAGATTCACAGCTAAGCATTGAGTCAAACTCTTGGAATCCAGTTGCAGAGAGGGAGGAGTGATGACCAAAGGAGTCAAGACCAAGCAGGAGAAACCCACAGAAACAACAGACTTGAACAAGGGAGAGCTCATGAACTCCAGTCTGATAGCTGGGAAACCAGCATAGGACTGATCCAGACTCCCTGAATGTGGATATTACGAGTCTATGAGGTTTCTGGTAGTGGAACAGTATTTATCCCAAGTGTATGAATGGACATTGTGAGTCCATTTCAAGGTGTTTCAGGTGATGATGGTATTATGTATCAGCACAGCTCATTCCAAGCCATTCTGACTCTATTACAGTTGCACATGCTCTAAGACAATTTCTAAAATGCCTAGTTCTTTTCCAAAGAAGGTCACTGTTTCTTTGACCTGACATGCCCCCTTTTCTGTTCTCCATAACTGTCCCTCCCTTAAGCTCACCTTTCCTGATCCTTTATTTACAGTGTCCTTTTCCATTGGTTACCGCAGCAGTTTGATTTCTCACAGCACTAAGCACAATTGATTTGTTTACTAACCTATTTTGCCCGTTATAAATAAGTTGTCTAAAGGCAGGAACAGTGGTTTGATTTTTGTGGGCTGGGTGGATAGAGTCCTAGCACCCAGTCCAATGTTCACACAGCCACTTCCAACTCCTCTCTGCCAAAGGCAGATGGATGAATGAGAAACGACACAACAAGCAACAGAGAAAGCTGGAATTACAGACCCTCACACATGCTCAAATACACTTAAACAAGAAATTATGCATCAATGCAGATGAAAGATGGGATTTAATACCTGAAGTTCATGAGGATTATCTAAGCTTTTAAGAATATTAAACTCAAGAAAGGTTCAACATTCCTACTTTGGGATCCAACACTCCTGGTTAGTAGCGAGACAGATGGTCTCAGGGTCTCTCAGTTGAAAACTGATTATCCCAGGTTAAAAAACCCACAGATACAGACAGCTCGGAGTCTGACAGCAACCAGTCATGTCTCTAACTACCAAATAACAACAGTGATAATTTTATATTCCTGCCCATGCATCACAGCTTTCTATCAAGCAACTATTGGTTCTTTTGAATCCAAATGGACACTTAATGGTCACTAGAATTTTTAAGGAAACCTCTAGCATAACAGTTCAAATAAGCAAAGAAAAAACTAAAGATGTTGTAACTAGCATGACCCTAGGTTTGAGGAAGAGGAAGAGAAATGAAAAGGAAGGAAGTAGGGAGAAGGAAGAAGGAAGAAAGAAAAGACTTAGCCTAACAAAGGTTACAACATTCCCCTCAGAAATTAAGAAGATGATATCGGATCTTGCAAGAAATGGTACCTCTGACAGTGGAACCAGGATGCATCCCTGGTGAATGAAAGGACTTTGGGAGCACATTCCCCATGGAGGGATACTTCCTTAGCCTAGAGGCAGGAGGGAGGACCTAGTCCCTACTCCAAATGACTTGACAGATTTTGTTGACCCCTCCTGGAAGGCATCACCCTCCCTGTGTAGTGGGGGGAGGGGGTGGGATGAGAGGGTGGTTGGGGAGGGTCATGGGAGGCAGGGAGAGAGGGAGGAAAGGAGGGAGAGAGGGAAAGGGAACTGGGATCAATATGTAAAATAAGAAAAAAATAAAAAGAAAATGGCTGAAGAGTAGAAGGGAACAGAAGTGAAGGATAAACAGTCACAACTACTGCAAAAGCTATGGAAGTGTTGTTTTGAGATTTTAAAATGCTGAAAATTTAAGAGGGAAGGTTAAATATTCCATACTGTTGACAAATCTGACAAAAGTGGAAGAAAAAACACGTAAGATTGAAGATACTAGCGATAACAGAGATAAAAATAAACTTCTGTGTTCAAGATGCTTAGAGTTTTTTTTGTTTTGTTTTGTTTTTGCTAACTTTCCATTGTTTCCAGAAGCAATTTAACTCAAAACTCTTGACAAATGTGTATCTTTCCCTTGGGGCCACCCCAGGCATTGGAAAACCTCTCACTCCCATGTGTCCCTGGGCTCCTTTTTGCATGGTCCTCCAAATGTTCTGCTCCCATCTGCACTGTGGCTTTCTCAGTCTTATGCTGATATCCACTGGGAATCTGCTCCCACACGTTCAATGATATATTCCCCTTCTCCATTTCTATGCATTCCTCTTTCTTCATTGACTCTTAGTTCTTTGAGGTTCATATCCCACAGTAGGCTCTTTAGAAAGAGTTAATAGAAACTAATTATTTTGTTTTTCAGTATATAAATGTGTATTTATTTTGCCCACCCTCAGAAATTAAGGATGCCTAGTTTGCTGTATATTGTTGTGATAAACATGATGATCCAAAACAACTTGAGGAGAAAATGAAATTTCATCTTACTAATGTCAGGGCACATTCAATCACGGAGCAAAGGCAGGGATGGGACTTCATGCAGGAATTTGGAGGCAGGAAGTGAAGAAGAGGCTATGAAGAAATGATCCTTATTAGCTTCCTTTCATGGACTCTTCAGTTTGCTTTCTCATACAACAGAGGACCACTTGCCCAAGGCTAGCACTGGCCATGGTGGGATGAGCTGTTGTGAGATACTTGTACACTGTGTGAAGATGTGTTGCTGGGATTGGTGTAATAAAAAGCTGAATGGCCAATAGGTAGGCAGAAAAGGATTGGAAGAGGAAGAGAAGGAGTGATCTAAGGGTGAGGATTATCCCAGACAGATGCCAGGGAGACACTGAAGAAGTCAAACATTTTGCACAGAGTAGAGGTAACTGACATACATGATAAAATGTAGATTAATAAAAGCAGATTAATATAAGTAATAAGAGCTAGTGGGACAAGTCTAAGCTAATGGCCAAACTTTCATAATTAATAAAAGTCTCCATGTCAATATTTGTGAGCGGTGTCCTGACAAAAAAGTACAACTACAATGGGCAGTCTCACACTAGTCATTAATAAAGAAAATGCCTTTTAGAGTTGCTTCAATGCCAATTGAATGGGGACAATGCGTCAACCAAGTCTTTCTTCCCAAATGACTTTAGCTTGTATGAAGATGATAACAAACTAATGAGCACACCACTCAATATAGAATGTGTGGTAGTGTTAAATAATAAGTAGTGTTTTTATATTTGTCAGTATTTTAATATACTCTTCATGAAAGCATGACACATGAAATTATGACCTAAGAACAAGGGTTTGATGCACATAATTAATTAAGGGAAATAATTCAATGACGAGAAATGAGGATATCAGGAAAGAAAACATGCCCAAGAGAAACACCATGCAAAAGTTTATGTACATTTTAAATGCTTTATTATATTTCTTATGCCACGCCCACACATCACCATCTCCTCCCATTCCCCATCCACTCCCTAGGGAGGGTGAGGCTATCCAGGAGGAATCATCAAAATCTGTCAAGTCATTTGGGGTAGGGTCAAGGCCCTCCCTTAAGTCTCTAGGCTAAGGAAGTATCCCTCCAAGGGCAATGTTCTCCCGAAGTCCTTTCGTGCACCAGGGACACATCCTGGTTACTCTGTCAAAGGTCCCTTAGACTGCTCAGGCCTTCCAACTGAGACCCATTTTCAGGGGACCTGGGTCAGTTCAATACTGGTTTCCCAGCCATCAGTCTGGGGCCCATGAGCTCCCTGTTGTTTGGGTCAGCTGTCTCTGTGGATTTCTTCAGCCTGGTCTTGACCCCTTTGCTCATCACATCTCCCTCTCTGCAATTGGAATCCAGCAATTCACCACAGTGTTTAGCTGTGGGAGTCTGCTTCTGTTTCCATCAACTACTGGATGAAGGTTCTACGATGGCATATGAGGTAGTTATCAATCTCATTATCAGGGAAGGGCATTTAAGGTAGCCTCTCCACTATTGCTCAGATTGTTAGTTGAGGTCATCCTTGTAGGTCTCTAGATATTTCCCTATTGGCGGATGTCTCTTCACACTTACAATGGCTTTCTCTATTATAGCATCTCTTTTATTGCTCTCCCTTTTTCCTCTGCCGACTCAATCTTCCTGCTCCTTCATGTTCTCTCTCTACTTCCCTTCTCTGTCTCCCCTTCTCTGTTTCCTAACTCCCTCTTCACCCACTGCCATCCCTGCTGCCAATATGCTCAGATCTCATCCCTTTCCCTTCTGTGGGGGACCATGTATGTCACTCTTAGGTTCCTGCTTGTTTCCTAGCTTCTCTGTTGGTGTGAATTGTAGGCTGATGATCTGTTGCTCTATGTCTAAAATCCATAAAAGAGTAAGTACATACCATCATCATCATTATGTGACTGGGTTACCTCACTCAGGATGGTTTCTTGTAGTTCCATCCATTTGCCTGAGAATTTCAAGATTCCATTGTTTTTTTCCACTGAGTAGTACTTTATTGTGTAAATGCACTGTATCTTCTTTATCCATTCTTCACTTGAGGGACATCCAGGTTCTAGCTATTACAAAGAACATATTTGAACAGATGTCTTTGTTGCATAAATGTGCATAATTTGGCTAATAGTGGAATTGCTGGATCCTGTGGTAGACTGATTCCCATTTTCCTGAGGAACCGCTATACTGGTCTCCAAAATGACTGTACAAGTTTGCAATCCCACCAGCAGTGGAGGAGTGTTACCCTCTCTCTACATCCTCTCCAGCATAAACAGTCAATGGTGTTTCCAATTTTAGCCATTCTGACAGGAGTATGATAGTATCTCAGAGTTGTTTTGATTTGCATTTCCCTGATGGCTAAGGATGTTGAGCACTTTCTTAAGTGTCTTTCAGCCATTTTGGATTTCTCTATTGAGAATTCTCTATTCGGTTCTGTACCCCACTTTTTAATAGGTTTATTTGGTGTTTTGGTGACTAGCTTCTTGAGTTCTTTGTATATTTTGGACTTCGGCATTCTGTCAGATGGGTTGGTGAAGATCTTTCCCAGTCTGTGGGCTGCTGTTTTGTATTATTGAATGTGTCCTTTGCCTTAACAAAGCTTCTCAGTTTCAGGAAGTCCCAATTATTAATTGTCAATCTCAGTGTCTATGCTACTGGTGTTATGTTCAGGAAGTGGTCTTCTGTGCCAATTTATTCAAGGGTCCCTCCCACTTTCTCTTCTAAGAGGTTCAGTGTCACTGGATTTATTTTGAGGTCTTTGATCCATTTGGATTTATTGTGCATGGTGATAAACATGGATTTATTATCTGCAGCCTTCTAAACACCGGCATCTAGTTATGCTAGCACCATTTTTTAAAGATGCTTTCCTATTTACATTGTATAATTTTAGCTGTTATGTCAAAAAATCAGTTGTTTGTAGGTGTGTGGGTTAACATTGGGACTTTCAATTCAATTCCATTGGTGTACCTGTCTATTTTGTGCCAATGCCAAGCTGTTTTCAGGACTATAGTTTTATAGCAAAGCTTGAAGTCAGGGATGGTGATACCTCTGGAAGTTCCTTTATTGCACAGGGTTGTTTTTGGCTATCTTGTGTCTTTTGTTTTTCCACATAAAATTGAGTATTGTCCTTTCAAGGTCTGTGAAGAATTGTTATGGTATTTTGATAGGGATTACATTGAATCTGTTGATTACTTTTGGCAAGATTGCCATCTTTACTATGTTACTATGTTTACAAGAGCATGGGAAATCTTTCCATTTTCTGGAATCTTTTTGAATTTCTTTCTTTAAAGACTCAAAGTTCTTGCTATACAGGTCTTTTACTAGTTTGGTTAGCATTGCCCCAAGATATTTTACATTGTCTGTGGCTATTGTAAAGGGTGATGCTTCTCTGATTTCTTTCTCAGCCCCTTTATCATCTGAATATAGTAGGGATACTGAATTTTTTTTAGTTAATCTTGTATCCTGCCACTTTGCTGAAGGTGTTTATTAGCTGTAGGAGTTCCCTGGTAGAGTTTTTCAGGTCACTTATGTAATTTATCATATCATCTGCATATAGTGAATGTTTGACTTCTTTCTTTCAAGTTTTCATCCTCTTTATCTCCTTTGTTGTCTTTGTTGTCTTATTGTTCTAGTAGAACTTCAAGTACAGTATTGAAGAGATATGGAAAGAATGGGCAGCCATGTCTTGTTCCTGATTTTAGAGGAGTTGCATTAAGTTTCTCTCCATTTAGTTTGATGCTGCCTTTATTATGTTTAGGTGTGTTCCTGTTGTCCCTGATCTCTCCAAGACCTTTATCATGAAGGGGTGTTGGATTTTGTCAAAGCTTTTTCATATGTTTTTTCTTTTTCAGTTTGTTTATATGGTGAATTACATTGACAGATTTTTGTATGTTAACCCTTCCCTGCATCCCTGGGATGAAGCCTACATTGTCATGGTGGATGATTGCTCTGATTTGTTCTTGGATTCGATTTGCCGGTATTTTATTGAGTATTTTTGCATCAATGTTCATGAAGGAGATTTGTCTGTAGTTCTCTTTCTTAGTTGTGGCTTGGGTACCAAGATAATTATAGTCTTGTAAAAAAGAGTCTGGCAATGACCCTTCTGCTTCTGTTGTGTGGAACACTTTCAGGAGTATTGGTATTAGGTGCTCTTTGAATATATGGTAGAATTCTGCCCTGAAACCATCTGGCCCTGAACTTTTTTTTTTTTTGGATAGGAGACTTTTGATGACTGCTTCTATTTCATTAGGGGTTATGGTCTATTTAAATTGCTCTTCTCTTCTTGATTCAATTTTGGTAAGTGGTACCTATCCAGAAATTTGTCCATTTCTGTTAAATTTTTGAATTTTGTAGAGTACAGGTTTTCAAAATATGACTGGAAGAGTCTCTGGATTTCCTCAGTATCATTGTTATATAACCCTTTTCATTTCTGGTTTTACTGATATGAATGTTCTCTCTCTGCTTTTTGGTTAGTTTGGATAAGATTTTTTCTATCTTGCTGATTTTCTTGAAGAACCAACTCTTTGTTATATTGATTCTTTGTATTGTTTGTTTGTTTCTACTTTATTGTTTTTCATCCTCAATTTGTTTATTTCCTGGCATCTACTTCTCATGGGTGAGTTTGCTTCTTTTTGTTCTAGAGCTTTTATTTGTGCTGTTAATTCTTTAATGTGACTCTTCTCCAGCTTTTTCATGTGTTATGACCTTTCCTCTTAGAATGGTTTTTAAAGTGTCCCATAAGTTTAGATATGTTGTGTCATACTTCTCATTAGATTCTAGGAAGTTTTAATATCTCTCTTATTTATTCCTTGACCCAGAAATGGTGCAATTGCTAATTGTTCATCTTCCATGAGTTTGTAGGGTTTATACAATTTCTGTTGTTGATTTCTAACTTTAAAGCATGTAGTCTGATAAGATACAAGGGGTCATTCCAATTTTTTTGTACTTATTGAGGTTTGCTCTGTTGCCAAGTATGTGGTCGATTTTAGAGAAGGTCCCATGGGGAGCTGAGAAGAAGGTATATTCTTTTGTGTTTGGATGGAATGTTCTATAGGTGTCTGTTAAACCCAAATGGATCATAACTCCTGTTAGTTATTTTGTTCCTTTGTTAAGTTTCTGTCTGGTGGTCCTGTCTAGTGGTGAGAGTGGGGCATTGAAGTCTCCCTCTACAAGTGTTGAGGATTTATGTGAGATTGAGTTTTAGTAGCATTTATTTTATGAATGTGGGTGCTTTTGCATTTGGGGCATAGAATTGAGACTTCATCCTGATGGATTTTTCCTGTGAGGTATATGAAATGACCTTTTTCCCTCTCTTTTGATCGATTTTATATTATAGTCTAATTTATTAGATATTAGGAGAGCTACACCAACTTGATTCTTGGGTAAATTTGATTGAAAAATCTTTTCCCAACCCTTTACTCTGAGATAGCATCTGCTTTTAAAGTTCATGTGTGTCATGCAACTAGGAAGATTGAGTCAGGGTAGGAATAGAAGACAGAAGAGAAAGAGAGACAGAGAAAGAGACAGACAGAGACAGAGATAGAGACAGAGAGAGAGTGAGAGAGAGAAAAGAGAGAAAAAGAGAGAGAGAGAGAACATAAAAGAGGGAGCCATTATTGGTTTGAAGAGAAAACTGAACCTAAAGATAGGTCTAGAGACCTACAAGACTGACTCCAACTGACAATTTGAGCAACCGTGGAAAGGCTACCATAAATACCCTTCCCTAATAGTGAGATCAACAACTAACTTATCCACAATAATGGATACATCTAGTACCTGTTGGAAACAGAAGCAAATGCCCATAACTAAACACTGAGTCAAACTAGAACCCAGATGCAGAGAGAGAGAGAGAGAGAGAGAGAGAGAGAGAGAGAGAGAGGGCAAGACCAGGTTGAAGAAACCCATAAAGACAGCTGACCTGAACAAGGAGGAGATAATGGACCCCCAGAATGATAGCTGGGAATCCAGCATGGGACTGACTCAGACCCCTGAATATGGGTCTCATCTAGAAGGACTGAAAGTGTAAGGGACCCCAGACAGTGGAACCAGGATATATTCCTGGTGCACAAAAAGACCTTGAGGACACATCCCCCATGGAAGTATACTCTATTGTGGTTTAATAAGGCTCAGGAAAAACAAATAGGCTGAATAGATGTTTATTAAGGGAGAAACAACTCACAACACAGACAGATGAACACAGCAGTTGAAACTGGATGCTCCTCTCTTCGTGTCCCTCTAGAAAGAGAGCATTCCCGGCCTCCTTCGAATCCCTAGTCCCACTGGTCACTTCAGCCTCTGGCTCCACCCCTTAATGGGTGTGGTCAGTGCCACAGAAGCAAACACAGTGAATATCCCACTACAATACTCCCTTAACCTAAAGATAGGAGAGAGGTCTTGGTCCCTGCTTCAAATGACTTGACAGATTTACATGACCCCACCTGGATAGCATAGCCCTACATGTGGAATGGGGATGGTGGGAAGGGATGGGAGGGTGGTCAGGGTGCATGTGAGAGGGGAGAGAGTAAGAGGGAGGGAGGGAAGGTTGGAGAGGAAACTGAGATCGACATGTAAAATAAAAAAATAAAAATAAAGAACAGAGGTCTTAAAAAAAAAAGTTCATAAAGTTCATGTGTGTTTCTTATATGCAACAGAAGGAAGGATGGATTCTATCTTCGTATCCATTCTGTTAGCCTGTGTCTTTAATATGTGAGTTAAGACCATTAATATTGAGGGAAATTAAGGACCATTGATTGTTACTTCTTGTTTGTTTTGGATTTGGTGGTGCTGCTGGTATTGTGAATAGACTTACCCTGCTTTTTTGTTTGACTTCCAGTAAATTGGGATTATCTATTGCCTATGTTTTTGTGAGTGTAGTTAACTTCATTAGGTTCAAGTTTTCCTTCCAGAACTTTCTGTAGGGCTGCATTTTGAATATGTTTTGTGTAAATCTGGCGTTGTCATGGAATATCTTGTTTTCTACATCTAAAGTGATTGAGAGTTTTGCTGGGTATAGTAGTCTGGGCTAGCATCTGTGGTCTCTTCATGTCTGTAAAACATCTACCCAGGACCTTCTGGCTTTCAGAGTTTCCATGGAGAAGTCAGGTGTAGTTCTGATAGGTCTGCCTTTATATGTTACTTGGCTCTTTTCCTTTGCTGCCCTTAATATTCTATCTTTATTCTGTATGTTTGGGGTTTTGATTATTTTGTGGTGAGGGAACTTTATTTATCTATATATCTATTTATTTATTTATTGGCCCATTTTGTTTGGTGTTCTGTAAGCTTCTTGTACTTTCATAGGTATGTCCTTCTTCAGATTGGGAAAGTTTTCTTCTATGATTTTGTTGAATATATTTTATGCACCTTTTAAGCTGGGCTTCTTTACCTTCTTCTATTCCTATTATTCTTAGGTTAGGTCTTTTCATGGTGCTTCATATTTCCTGAATATTTTGTGTTAAAGATTTGTTGGATTTAAGTTTTTTTTTAAGTCGATGAATCTATTTCCTTGGTGTCTGAGATTCTCTCTTCCATTTCTTGTATTCTGTTGGGTATGCTTGCATATGTAGTTCCTGATCATTTACCCTGATTTTCTATTTCTAGCATTCCCTTAGTTTGTGTTTTCTTTATTGTCTCTATTTTTGTTTCCAAGTCCTGGACTGTTTGATCTTTTTTTTCTTGGCTTTCCTTGCTTTCTTTAAGAGATTGTTCATTTCTTGCATTTTTGGTTTGTTTTTTTGCTTCCATTTCTTTAAGAGATTTTTTTCATATCCTCTTTGAGGGTCTCTATCATTTTCATGAAGTTATTCTTAAGGTGTTGCTGGCATAGAATACTCTGGTGGTGTCATATAAGTCTTTCTGTTGTTGGATGTGTTCTTGCACTGTGGTCTTCCCATCTCTTCTTCCAGTGGGTACAGATGGGGTCCTCCCTCTCTTCTCTAGTGGAGGATATAGGGAAAGGGCAGGAATGGTGCCCAACACAGGGTCCTTTTTCTGCCTCTAGGTTCCTCTGGGGGATTTGGTGGCAGAAAGGGTCTGGCTGCTGAAAGTCAGGACAACTTATGTACTTTCAATTGTAGATCTTGATGACTAGATCCTACTGGGGATGAACATGTATTGAAACTTGGAGCTATTTTTCTAAAACACAACAGAAACTTGTGCTTTTCCACAAGCTTCCAGTGATCAAGAAATTTCCTTACAGGTGGTTAATCCCTTCACACTTTCAGCTTTTATATTAGAGGAAAGGAGACAGTACTCTAAGTATATCATGAGACTGTGGCAGAAACATGGCAAACAAAACACAAGAAGCAAGTTGCATCTAGGATAAAAGACCCAGAAGATGGAAGTATGACATGAGAGATGTACAGGCTAGGTACCTACTTCAAGCCATGCTTATAGGTGAAGGGAGCAAGACTTAGAGAGGACAAGAAGAAAATAGCTTTGCACAGCATAGCCAGTTACTTAATTTAAAATCTTAGCTCCTATCTGTTAGATGTACTAAACTTGGCATTAGGAGAAACGTAGATCAAGTACATAATGCAAACCCTCTATTCATGCTTTTTTTTAAAAAAAAAATTAAGATGAATATAAATGTGAACACATGAAAAAAAAACAGAAAATGCAAACTAGAGGTAATTTAAAACAGCAGTAGAAAGATGGTTTTGCTGCTAAAAGGGTATACAGTTCTCTTAGAGAGGATCCAAGTTCTGTTCCCAGCATTCGTATCACACAGCTCACAATTATGATTCCAGTTCCAGGGTTATCCTATGGTCTCTGGCTTCCATAGGCACCTATGCTCATAACACACACACACACACACACACACACACACACACACACACACACACACAATTTTGAAATAGAATGAGTTCTGAGATTTCAGAGAAAAAGAGGAAGTTGTAGATTGAGGCATCATCGGAGAAGTCATACCCAAGAGGCCTCATGGCACAAATACATCCTTAGTAGTGGGAAAAGAGAGATGTGAATGCAGCCTTAATGTAAATGCTGCTGCCCATCCACATACACTTGTAGGGGAATAGCTCCACACATAGCCAAAGTTTTCTGTGGCACAGTGTCAAACACCCAAATATTCAGACCATATAAGTGACCAAATTATCAAATACTATATGAATAGGGTGAGGGGCATCAGAGTGTTCTTCTGTTACAAACAGAGGAAATAGGTTAAGTATTCCAATAGGAGAACTGGAAAATTCAGCTTTGAGAGCAATTACTATTTTTAGAAGTCTTCTTTGTTTTTTATTTGAAAAACTGCCAAGTTTAGGATTTCACAAGACTTGGGATTTTTTTTTTCAACAGACGATCTATATAAAATATAATGTGGATGTACTGAAATGTGGACATGTTATCAGCCTTTTTGTCTGTCTTGGAGAATTATGTGTCCCTTCTGCTTTGTAATATTTCCACTGGAACCAAAGGAAACCACTTCCCACTTCCCTAAGTAAGTCTTTGCATGGCTTCACTTTCAATCAACACTTTTATAAAGGAGAGACACCTGTCACCTCAGCCTTTTGGAAATTAGGCAATAGACATTTCCCCGAAGTTTGGCTGTGAATAAAAGGCCTCTGTGGTAATCCCTTATGGAACTGGCAGTTAGTACAAACTTATTGGGATGTAAAAGAACCAAACAAAACACAGCACACATCCAAGATTGAATGCACGTGCTACTTAATTATTAACCTAAATCAACTTAAGTTGGTACTTAAATCCCACCAAGCTGTAACAATGCTAAAAATATGTTTTATATTATATGCCCTCAATCTTTTAAACCAATGTGTTTTAGAACCAACTGATTGCGAAAATAACTAACTGATTAATTCCCTGATGGAGAAAGAAGATATTTCTGACCAAAGTATTTTAGAATTAAGAGCATAATGAAATAAAAAGACAGGCTATATAATAAAAAGACAGGTGCTGTATGCATTGTCTTTATAGTGCAGTTTTAATAAACAATCATCACTACATCTATTTTGTTCTTTTCTTTTCTTCCTTTCTTTTCCTTCTTTCTTTCTTTCTTTTTATGGTTTTCATTAATCTTATGAAGAGAACTAAAACAAATTGCCAAGTAAAAGGAAGAGGAGACAGGTGGTAATTAGGAGCCGAAAATTAATTTTTTAAAAATTCAGAAATCCTTAACCACAGTGATTACTTTGCTATGACTGCAGGGATATGAGTTATTAATGTGTTTAAAAATGAAAGAAAAAAGTCTATTGGCATATCTGATAATAAACCAAAATGAGTTGCTTATGTTGCCAACAGTGTTCAGGATGCCTCTCAAACTAAAATTTATTTGATCCTATGTACAGTGACATCTTTACAAGAGTTCAGAAAGCACGAATACTACATCTAATAAATATTTTCTTTTTTATTAGTGGTCTAGTGCTTCAGAAAATCTAGGACTGTTTCATTTTCTCTTCCTTTTGCTCTGACAAAAAGCAACGTAGGGGAAAGGGGGTATACTGTAACTCACAGTTCCAGGTACATCGTGGCAGGGATGCCAAAGTATCAGGAGCTTGAGACAGCTGGCCATGTCCCATCAAATCAGGAAATGTGGAGAACTGAACACATCCATCCTTGTATTCACCTTGCTTTCATATTTAATATAGCCCATGATCTCCTCTCCATGGAATTTGTGCTGTCCACTGCTAAAATGGCTCTCCCCACATCAATTATTATCATTGAGATAACCCTCCATACATTCTCAGAGGCTCATTTCCCAGCTGATTCTAGTCCCTGGCAAGTAGATGTTTAACACTAACCTTTACAAGTACCCTTTTATGTCATTCAAGGCACATAATGATATATATATAATATATATATGTATATATATATATACATACACATGCATGCATACATACACACAGACATAGACACACATAACAAGTTAATCTTCATGAAGTGAGAAGCTATCTAGAATAATTCATATGTATAGGGTACTTAATAGATCATTGATGCTTCTTTACATTACTCTGAAGGGATGTCTTTACACTTTCTCTTTTTTACCTACCTGAAACAACTCTGGCCCCTTGTTTTCATGGTTGGTGTCTACTCCTATCTGCATGGTCAGTCAATGGGGACCCTGAGGGAGGAGTCAGAATGAGGGGACAAGAGATGAGAGAGATGGAGACAAGACAGTATTCTGACTAAGTCTTATTTATTGAATATAACCACAGGGTTGAAGTAATGGCAAAAATGAGGGAATGGGCCAAAGGGAGGATGTGAGGGAGGCAGAATGTCCTTCCAAGCAGAACGAATGTGTTCTGCTATAAGGTAAGTTACTATACAATAAGCCTGAAGCTGGATTAGGCTGCATCATATGCTTAACAGGAAAACAGGCATAGGGGAATGGAAGATCACCAGTACCTTAATATCTAAGAAAGTAGTAGAAAAGATCGATGTTAAGATGCTAACTTTGCTCTGGGGTTCCCCACAGGTGTCAAATATATTGAGCAAGAAATCATCAATTAAAACTGACAAGTGGTGAGCAGGTACCAACTGCTAGATGGTGACAAAAGCAGCAGGCCTGCTTCTCCTCAAAATGGCAGATAGATGCTGTGTTTCAAATAGGATGATTTGTTTCTTAAAAGATTATTTATAATAAAAGGGTTTCTTTCCCTGCATACGACATATAAGCACAAGCATAGGAAAAAATCAGGAGGCGTCCTCTAGTTTTGTATGTCTCATTGACATGCTGACCCAAGTCCAAAGACAGAAATAAAAAAGCTTTGATTAAGGTAGAGATAGCAGAGGCATTCCTTGGGCTTCCCCACTTGTGTTGCCTTTACAGAGAGAACAAATGAAAGCATCGTGGCTACAAGCATCGGCTCTGCTCCACCTTATTCATTAGAAGTTTCCCACTGGGACTCACTGTTCCTCCCTTCATCACTCCCCTCCCCCGTTGGTGAGATCCATGTCTGACACAGCCTTGTGGGAACGTCTTTAAATTTTAAAATACACATAAGCCTTGATCCTTACACTTATATGAATATTTCTGTAGAACTTATTTTGAGAAAGAGAAGTCAATTCTCACATACATACATGCTCTGGTGTTTATAGCTGGGCCTTGATGCTGCTACTTGCTGGCCTGACACCCATCAGAGAGTTCTCCTGGAATACCAACTCAGACAGTCACTGTGAAACTATTATGAAGGGAGAGTAAAGCAAAACAAAACTAAAAAACAAAGAACATTTCATGAACCTTTCCCCAAGACACCCAACTGAAACTCACACTCTGTAGGCCCTTCCTGGTTACTGAAATGGTCCCATGTTGTGAGCAGTCTCTATTATTTCAACAGGTACTATATGAAGTAAACACTACAAACTATTTGTATGTGTTTATAAAGACAGTTTAATAGGTTATAGCATACTTACTTTATAAAACAGGCTCTCTGTTTTTTAGATCATAATATAATTACATTTCTCCCTTCCTTTCCTCCCTCAAAAACCACTTATATACCCTCCCCCACACTCCAATGAATTCATGGCCTGCTTTTGCACTAGTTGTTTTTATATATATATATGTATATATATATATATACATATATAACATATAAGCCAACTTAATACCTAATTAAAATCTAGCCATACTCTTTTTGGAGTAAAGAAGATATAGGAGTGTTATAATGGGAAAAGAAATGCCCAATACTTGCTGTTATACTGGAAGAAAGAATAATCAAGTTAAATTATCAATTACAAAGAACAATATACCATCATATTAAAGAAAAGTAACCAAGTTTGTGTTTCTGAAAAAAGATTCTGTAAGAATGTACAACAAGGGTGTGAAGCAGCAGCTGAGTTGGGACAGTCTGTGTGCTCATGGGTGTGAGTGGGGTTATTGAAGTAAAAATGTCCAAAAAAATTCATGGTGGTTCTGTGATGGAGATGCAAGGAGATGAAGTGACAAGACTCATTTGGGAACTGATTAAAGAAAAACTCATTCTTCCATATGTGGAACTGGATCTACACAGCTATGACTTAGGCATAATGCCACCAATGACCAGGTGACCAAGGATGCTGCAGAAGCTATAAAGAAGTACAAAATCGGTGTCGAGTGTGCCACCATCACCCCCAATGAGAAAAGGGTTGAGGAGCTTAAGTTGAAACCAATGTGGAAATCACTAAATGGCACCATCCAGAACATTATGGGTGGCACTGTCTTCAGGGAAGGTATTATTTGCAAAAATATCCCCCGACTGGTGAAAGGCTGGGTAAAACCCATCATTATAGGCCGTCATGCTTATGGACACCAATACAGAGCAACTGATTTTGTTGTTACGGGGCCCGGAAAAGTAGAGATAACCTACACACCAAAAGATGGAACTGAAAAGGTAACAAGCATGGTGCACAACTTTGAAGAAGGTGGTGGTGTTGCCATGGGCATGTACAACCAGGATAAGTCAATTGAAGATTTTGCGCACAGTTCCTTCCAAATGGCTCTGTCCAAAGGCTGGCCTTTGTATTTAAGCACCTAAAACATTGTTCTGAAGAAGTATGATGGGTGTTACAAAGACATCTTTCAGGAGATCTAGGACAAGCAATGCAAATCCCAGTTTGAAGATCTGGTATGAGCATAGGCTCATTGATGACATGGTGGCTCAAGCTATGAAATCAGAGGGAAGATTCATCTGGGCCTGTAAAAATTATGATGGCAATGTGCAGTCCAACTCAGTAGTCCAAGGTTATGGTTCCTTTGGCATGATGACCAGTGTGCTGATTTGCCCAGATAGTAACATGGTAGAAGCAGAGGCTGCCCATGGCACTGTCACATATCACTACCGCATGTACCAGAAAGAACAGGAGACATTCACCAACCCCATTGCTTCCATTTTTGCCTGGTCCAGATGATTAGCCCACAGAGCACAGCTTGATAATAATACTGAGCTCAGCTTCTTTGCAAAGTCTTTAGAAGTCTGCTTTGAGACCATTGAGGCTGCTTTTATGACTAAGGACTTGGCCGCTTGCATTAAAGTTTTACCCAATGTTCAACGTTCTGACTACTTGAACTTGAATGTGTTTGAGTTCATGGACAAACTTGGAGAAAACTTGAAGGCCAGACTAGCTCAGGCAAAGCTTTAAGGTCAAACCTGGGCTTAGGGGGACAAGTGTTTGTGGTAACTAAGTCCACAGGTTTACTTTTTTTAAAAATAGCACTCTAAGATAAAAAACAAATCATTTTGTAATTTGTTCAGAAGACAAAGTTGAACTTTTCTATACATTTACAGGCTTTTTCTTTTTCATACAGTTACTGCCACCTCAAATAAACATGGTAGAGACTTTTTTAATTGCATTTTATTGTGTAGTAGCAGGAATTATGTTAGTACCCATTTACATTAACTGTCATTTTTTTCATTGCTCTAATATATATGACTAAAATCAGAAGTACTCAAAAAGATGAACAATAGCGACAGTGTGGTTCTCTGCAAGGGTGGAAAGCCATTCACTTCCCCTGCTGTGTGAAAATGTTGCACTCACTGTGTGTGGGAGAGCTGTGCAGTAAGCTCACACAAGACTAGAACAAATAGAATGTATGTAGCTGAAATGCATGGCAGCCATGTTTGTAAAGAGCATCTATGTGTCCAATATACTAAGTATATTTTAAGGCCAA
This sequence comes from Cricetiscus sungorus, assembly GCA_030556225.1. Lineage (NCBI taxonomy): Eukaryota > Metazoa > Chordata > Mammalia > Rodentia > Cricetidae > Cricetiscus > Cricetiscus sungorus. The sequence continues at coordinate 46,236,564 of JANBXA010000398.1, forward strand.
AGAGAATTTCACCTGTAGTCTAAATGCAGACTGGAGGTTTGCCCTCTTTGATTTCATTTCCTCCTGTGGCCTAGCCTAAGTATTATCCTACCCAGACAGCACAGTTCATCCATGTGCAATAAGGGAAGCTGCACCTTTTTTGGATTTCTGCTGTCCTGTTTTCATTTCTTTTATATCAATGTAATTTTTTCAGAAGTTGATATTGAACACTATTACAGTCCAGTCCTTCTAAACAGTTAGTTTTAATTAAAATTAAGTACTAATGATAAAGAAGAATGTACAACAAACTCTTAACGGTGACACAGGAAATATAAAAATGAAACACCCACATGTCAACTCCTGTACATCCATGTTTTTTAAATTTTTACCATATTCAACTTTTAACTTAGAAAAGATTCTTTCTCATACAATATATCCTGATTCAAGATTCCCCTTCTTTTATTCCTTCCATTTTGTCCCACAACCTCTCCCATCATGGTCCACTCCCTTTCTGCCTCTCATTATAAACAAACAGGCATCTAAGAGGTAATAACAAAACACTCAGGAACCCCATAGAAACACTAAATTAAAAGTTGTAACATATGCACAGAGGATCCAGTGCAGACCCCTGTCAGCCATGTGCTTGTTGCTTCAGTCTCTGTGAGTTCAAAAGGCCTTTGCTCATATGACTCAGAGGGACTGTTCTCCTGGTATCCTCCATCCCCTCTGGCTTTTAGTCTTTCCACCTCCTCTTCCATGTGATTCCATGAGCTCTGAGGGGTGGGAATTGATGGAGATGTCTCCTTTAGAGCTCTGTATTCTAAGTTCTATCTCTCTTCATGTCTGCTGTGGGTCTCTTTGTTCCTATCCACTGCAGGAGGAAGATTCTTTAATGATGGTTGAATGACACACTGACCTATGAGCAGAATAGTATTTGTAGTCACTTTATTGTTACTATATTTTAAACCAACAGTATATGGTTTTAGCCTAAGTCTCTGGGCTATCTGATCTCTAGTTCTTGTTCATTCAGGCAGTATTGGATGAGGGTTACAACTCATGGAGTGCACTTTAAGGAATATTGCATGTTGGGTGGCTATCCCAGGAGCTTTGTGCCAACATTGTCCTAGCATATTATTCAGGCAGGACAGATTGTAGGTCAAAGTTTTGTGGCTGAATTAATACTTATGTTTCTCTTTTGATAGCCTGCACAATAAGTTTCCATACCAAAGACACTAGAACATAGGGATGAAGACTCCATGTGGGAACCACCTAGGTTCCTCCATGTTCAATGAGTTTTGTGGATGTTGTTCTTGGTAATGAGGTTCCAATCTCAGTTTGTAGAGAACAACCCTTTGTCTTAACAATAGCCTGAGTTGTTGGGGCCATGGGACTGACTCTCTCAGCCGACAGTCCCTGCACTGGGAGCTTCATCTTACAAGAGATGGCCAATTAAGACTCAATATCCCCCTTTACTAGGAGTCCTCATTAGGGTCACCTTCATACATTCCAGGAAGTTTTCACTGCACTAGGTTCCCAAGAGCCCCCCAGTTCCAGTCATCTATATCTGAACTATCTCCTTCTATCCTGTGTCCCCTCACCTGATTTCCCCCACACTACTGTTCCCACCTGCCTCCAGTCCACTCTTAAAATCTATTCTATTTTCCCCCTCCCAGGGAGATCCATGCATCCCTGCTGGAGTCCCTCACTTTACCTAACTTCTCTAAGTAAAGAGATTGTAGCTTGGATATCATTTACTTAATAGCTAATATATATTCATAAATGAATATAGGCCGTACTTATCTTTTCAGTTTCATAAGGTTTCATTTATTAATTAGTGATCTTAATGCCTATGCTAAGGGTATTCTGTTCAGAAAACCATCCCTTGTGCTAATAAATTCACATTTCCCATTTCTCCTTGAGCCAAATTCAGTGTATTTGGTTTTATGTTCATGTCTTTGATCTATCTGGAGTTGGGGTTTATGCAGGGAGGTAAGTATGGATCTATTTACATACTTCTACATGAAGTCATCCCTTTGACTAGCAACATTTGTTGAAGATGATATTATTTTACAGTGTATATTTATGGTTCCTTTATCAAAACTCAGGTATCCATAGGTGTGTGGGTTTATGTCTAGGTCTTCAATTCACTTCAATTCAATTGCATTAATCAACATATCTGTATTTATGCCAATACTATCTGGATTTTATTACTACAACTCTATAGTACAACTCGAAATCAGGAATAGTAAAATGTCCAGTTCTTTTGTTGTCCAGGATTGTTTTAGCTATCCTGGTCTTTATGTGTGTGTGTGTGTGTGTGTGTGTGTGTGTGTGTGTGTTCTATATGAAGTTGAGATTGTCTGTAGAAGATTTGTGAAGAATTGTGTTGAAATTTTGATGGCATTATGTTTAATCTATAGATTGTTCTTGATAGGATGGTCATTTTCACTATGTTAATCCTACCTATCTGCAATCATGGGAGTTTTTTATCATCTAATATTTTCTCCAATTTCTTTCTTCAAAACTTGAAGATTTTATCATACAAATGTTTCACTTGCTTGGTTAGAGTTACCCCAAGAAATTTTGTATCATTTGTGGCACTTGAGAAGGGTGTTACTGCCCTAATTTCTTTCTCTGTCTGTCATTAGTACATAGGAAGACTACTGACTTTTTAAAACAACCTTGTATTCAGCCACTTTGCTGACAGTATTTATCGACTGTGGGAGTACCTGGTAGAACTTTTAGGGTCACTTATGTATACAATCATATTATCTGCAAATAATAATACTTTGGCTCCTCCTTTACAATTTTTTATCCCATTGATCTCCTTCAGTTATCTTATTGTTCTAGCTAAAACATCAAGTATTATATTGAATACATTCGAAGAGAGTGGACAATCTTGTCTCATTTCTTGTTTTAGTGGAATTTCTTTGAGATTCCATTTAATTTGATGTTGGCTATAGACTTGCTGTAAATTGCCTTTATTATGTTTGTATATGTCCCCCTGTATACTTTTGTTAAATCATAGAGATATCATTTATTACCTTTAACACTGGAACCAATAAAGCTTAAAAATCCTCACGTTGAGGGAAACTGTGCAGCTGTCTGTTACTGGTGGAGTACACACTGACACAAAATGTAAAGGAAACAAATTTTCAACATCTTTCTATATTACAAATGTGCTTCCCTTGACTCAGCAATTTCTTTCTTTTTCTCTTTTTTTATTATTTTTTCTTATTTTAAATATCACTCTTAGTTCCCTCCCCCTTGTTCCCTCCCTTCCTACCATACCCCCCAACCACCCTCCCTTCCCACCCCACCCTACCCCACTCCACATGTAGGGTGATGCCTTCCAGGAGGGATCAAAAAAAATCTGTCAAGTCATTTGGAGTGGTGACTAGGCCCTCCCTCTTGCCTCTAGGCTAAGGGAGTATCCCTCCATGGGGAATGTGTTCTGAAAGTCCTTTTGTGCAACAGGGATACATCCTGGTTCCACTGTTTGAGGACCCTTAAACTGCCCAGCCCTTCTAACTGAGACCCATGTTCAGGAGGTCTGAGTCAGTCCAAAGTTTTCCAGCTATCAGTCCCCCTGTGTACTTTTATTACGAAGAGGTGTTGAATTTTGTCAAAGGATTTTTCAACATCTAATGAGATGATTGTGTGTTTCTTTTTCTTTCACTTTGTTTATATGTTGGACTATTGGTTTATTTTCCTATGTTGAAGCATCCCTGCATCTCTGGGATGAAGCCTACTTGAACATGGTAGAAAATCTTTTTGATGTGTTCTTGGGCTTGATTTGTGAGTATTTTAGTTTCTTGTGTCTATGTTCATAAGAGAAATTGGTCTGTAACTCTGTTGAATTTTTTTTGTGGTTAGTGTATCAGGGTAAATGTGGCCTCACAAAATGAATTTGTCAATGTTTCTTTTCTTCTGTTTCTATTTTATGGAAAATTTTGAGGAATTATTGGGGTTAGCTCTTTGAAAGGCTGATAGACTAGTGTCTTAAAATCACCTGGTCCTGGACCATTTTTTGCGTTCTATTTAAATGTTTATATTTAAATATTTATCACATCTTGGTTTAGCTTTGGTAAGTGGTATCCATCAAGAAATTGCCATTTCATTTAAATTTTCCAAGTAGATGGAGTACTGGTTTTAAAAGGATGACCTAATGATTCTTTGGATTTCTTCAGTGTCTAATATGTCCCTCTTGTATTTTTGATTTTCTTATTTTGGATATTATTTCTGTGTCTTTTAGTTATTTTGAATAGGGGTTTGTCTACCTTGTTAATTTTCTCGAAGAACCAATTCTATGTGTCTTTGATTTTTTGTATTGTTCTCTTTGTTTCTATTTTACTGATTTTAGCCCTGAGTTTGATTATTTCTTGCCATCTGCTCTTCGGTTTGGTTATTTCTTTTTGTTCTAGAGCTTCTAAGTATGCTGTTGAGATGCTAGTATGAGATCTTTCTAATTTTTTTTTAAACGTAGGTACTTAGTGCTATGAACTGATCTCTTGGCACTGCTTTCATTGTGTCCCTTATACACATTTGGATACATTGTATATTAACTGTCATTCAATTCTAGAAAGTCTTCCATTTCTGTTTTTATTTCTGTTTTTACCCAGTTTTCATCCAATAGAGAGTATTTTAGTTTCTATGAGTTTGTTAACTTTCTTTTGTTTCTGTCATCTTTGATATTCAATCTGCTGAGACTTGATCTGTGATCAAACATGTCATCAATCTTGTAGAAACTTCTGTGAGGTGTTGAGAAGAAGGTATATTCTTTTGTGTTTGGGTAGAATGTTCTATAAATATTTGTTAGGTCCATTTGGTTTACAAAGTCTGTTAGCTCTACTATTTCCCTGTTTCATTTTTGCCTAGATGACCAGTCTATTGATGAGAGTTGGCTTTTAAAGTTTTCCCACTACGTGTGAAAGTCAATGTATGATTTGAGTTTAGTAATGTTTCTTTCACAAATGTGGGCTCCCTTGCATTTGGGGCATAGATGTTAAGAATGAAGTATCATCTTAGTAGAATTTTCTTTTGATGAGAATGAAGTGTCCTTCCCCTTCTCTTTTGATTTGTTTTGGTTTGACAACTATTTTATTGGATATTAGATTGTCTACACCAGCTTGCTTGTTAGTTAGGTCCATTTGCTTAGAAAATCTTTTTACAGCCCTTTACTCAGAGGTAATATCTATCTTTGATGTTGAGATGTGCTTCTGTATGCAGCAGAATGATGCATATCCATTCTGTTACTTTGTGTCTTTTTATTAGGGAATAGAACCCATTGATATTGAGAAATATCCATGACCAATGATTGTTAGTCCCTGTTATTTTGTTGAATTTTGTAATACAATTTTTGGAATCATGAGCCAAAATAAATCTTTTTAGTAAGATAATTGCATCTTGCATTTTAGTACAATAATGGAAATATACTTAGTACATTTGTGACTGGGAATTCTGTTCTGAATCACTTTCTTGACTTACTATAGAACTTGTGTTGCACTCTTAAAAATTTCATTTATATTACCTTTTTAAATAATTATTTTATTCTCTGAACATTCTGTACAGTTACATAGTTATATAAAGTTGATTTATCATATCCATTTATCACTATTTCTCTTTAACTCCTTCTAGGTTCTCCACCCCATATTCATTATTGCTTCATATCTTCTGTTATTTTTTTCCTTTTTTATCAATAACTCCCAAGTCCAATTAATGATTCCTGTATGCACTTATATGTGTGTTCATCCACTGAGATATGAGCTCACTACCAGTGGCCACATCTACAAAATGTGACTCTTCTTCCCTTAAAGATTCAACTTCAATTACTCCTTTACTAGGGGTGGAACACAGGTGCACTTCTACCATCCTTGCTAGAATTTTTACTGATTTGATCTTGTAACCACAACTGCTATGAGTTGATGTATTCAACAGTCATGTCCCATCGAAAAGTCAGAATTTCGAGCTCTCTTCCTATTCACTGACTCCTACATTCTTTCACCTCCTCCTTCTGTGACTTCTTTTGATTGGATGATAAGATTGGATGATATATATGTATTTATCAACAAGCACAGCTGAGATCAGGTATTTATACTCTATACATTGAGTATTTATTAATCCCTGTATCAACCACTACAAAAGCTTCTCTGAACAAAGTCAATCTGTTTATAATGTAGTTTAAAGCATGACCATTAAACAAAACAATATCTATTTGCCCTAGAGATTATGATCTTCCTAGTCATAGTTTTTTGAGCACATATATGGTAGTACCAAGCATAAATCCCACCTGAGGATCATGACTCATATCTAATCAGAAAATGTTTGGTTACCTTCATAACATGCTATTACTACATCAGTGAATACAACACTGGCAGCACATTGGTGTAGTAGCAAGCACTGAGTGGGCCCATTATTTACCTTTCCCAGCAGCCTACATAGTTCTGTGGCATTGTGTAAATTAGCCAATGGGGAAAGTTAGTTTGGTTAGTTTCTCCATATCTTTTTTTCCAAGTGAAAGGTGTATTCAGCAACAGGGTATTCCCATCTAGTTGTGGTATATAACCAAGAACAGTGGCTTGTGTCATTTGGGGTGCCTCTGGGAACTCCCTGACCAATAATTTGTGCAAAGGCACTGAGGTTTTTCTTTAATAACCTGTGTCTTCTAGGAGCAGTATTTTCTCCCATACAGGGTACTTCTGTTTTAAAAATCTAGTAGAAATACACACACACACACACACACACACACACACACACACACACACAAGTGCATATACACACACGTGCACACACACAGGTGCACACACATATAAAATTTTTAAAATGTGATTACAAACCAGAGGATTTCCAAAAGGCTTCTTTGTGTACACTTAGTTTTGAACCTTGGCCGTGAAATGTCTCCACAAGCTCACATGTTTGTTTATGTGGTCTCTAGAGTCTACCAGTATTTGGGGAGGCTGTGGAACTTTTGGAACTTCTTGCCTGATTATGAGAGTGGCTTATTCAGAGTAAATCTTGCAGATTGTATCCCTTCCAGGTTCTGACTGGAGCTGTGTGCTCTGTGTCCACGTAAGTGTGACTTGAGCTTCTACTGCTGTGTATTGCACCACAATGAGCTGGAAGTGCCTGGACCTGTAGCACAAGGCCTCCCTCCCTTAGCTTGCTCCAGTAAGGCAGATATTTTGACATGACTACCATGAAAGGACTCCTAAAACAAATTGGTAGATAATTTCTAGTTTATAGCAATAGAAAAAAAATATCCCCATCATTTAAATCTCCCTTAGATGTGTATTATATCTGAGTCTTCCCCCTCCCACACCTTGCATGTGTATATGAGCCTGTCCCTTGCATTCTTTCGAAAGGGACAAACTTTTGGATTTTTCCTATTCTGGCTTTAGTTTTGTTCTTAATGATTTTTATTGCTTTATTACTACCATTAGGAACAGCTGCTGTTTTTCTGTTGTTATGATGAACATCATTTTCCACTGTTTTGCCATCTCTGTTTTAATAAGTAAGCCATTGTGGCTGGAGCAACTTCTCAGAGGTTAAGAGTACATGTTGCTCATATAAAGAACCCAAGTTCAGCTTCTAGGCACCTACACCAGACAGCTCACAACTGCCTGCCAAGTCCAGCTGCAGGGGATCTGTTGCCCTCTCCTGGCTTCCATGGGCACTCACAGGCACATGCACACAGACACCTGTAAATTAAAACATTACAATAACCGTTAAGCCATTTAAGGCTAAAATGTTTTCAGTGGGGGCTTCTTCTACTGTGCTTCATTGCTTCATTCATTTTGATGTATTCTCTTCTAATTTTGAGGAGAATTTGTAGTACTCTTGTAGTAGTTTTGATTTCTTTTCTTTCAGATTAATGTATGTGCCTTAATTTTCAAGTTCATACATTGTTAGTCATTTAAAATTGTTTTTATTTCTAACATAAGTCTACTTGTACTAAACTAAACTACTGTAATGTGACTGTTATCATGAGTTAAGTATTTTCCTAACCACATGATCAAGTTTTGTGAATGTTCAACATATGTACAAACAAGTATATTCTCTGACATAATTGCATAACTCACATACTTGACCAAGTTATTGAGTGAATTAATTGTTAAAGTACTCTTAAATAGTAATTATTTCAATAGCTGTAGATGCACCCTGTTTCAGAATATATTAATCCTGGGGTCAGAAACTAGTGCGTTTGTTTGTGGGTGGTAGCTTCTGTGGTTTTGGTGGTCTCTTTTATGTAAGATTACATTTTATAAAAATAAAAGTAGTGTGGCAGCTGAGATTTTTCACATCTTTGATGAACTGTTATTGCAGGCTTTGAATTTGTTATTTTTTCTCTTCATTCCTTAGAATTTTTTTTCTTATTTTACATATTGATCCCAGTTCCTTAGGATTTATGTGAAATTGTAAATCTTGGCTTATATTTTAAAAGGAATCATTTCTTCTAACAACTATTCATTATTCTATATATTTCTATCAATTCCTTAAATGAATTTTTACTATTTATTTGGTGAATCATAAAACAAAAAACTTAGTTCTTGGTGTAAGTGTTTGGATTATGTTAAAAGTTGGGTCATACACATTGATTCAGGGAGAGCAAACTTGACTACCCCATTGCCCAGACAACAATCCTGCAATGGACAACTCCTGCTTCATTCTGACTCTGGCTGACTTCCTCTACATTTGTAATACTCTAATTTCTTCAACATTCTTCCTTGATACTCTAATGTATTCCATGACAATTGCTACTCCTCTTTAAGCACCCTGAGTCTCAGCACCAAACTATATTCTCTATGATTCAGCCTACGAGCTACAGTGTACAAGTATGCTTTTGGTAATGAATTTCCATATCGCTGCTTGATATTAGGAAAAATAAATAGCACCTGTATTATATCCCAAGACCCCAGACACAGCAGTCCTGCTTTTTTAAAATGCAGATTGGTGGGAGTTATCAGAGGTCACCATATACAGGTCCTCAGAGGATGGGGCCTTTAGAGACAATCATCTCTAAATTGGAAGTGACATTTTCATTTGCACACTGTCTTCTTGAATCCTTGCTGTTATGGTTTGAGTCTGTAGCATCCTTCAAAACCTCATGTGTTAATGGATTGAATGCCAGCTGATGGGCTTTTGGAAAGTGATTGGATCTTGGGGGCTCTGACCTAATGCATGGATTAATTTCTTGATGGATTCATGATACAATGGCATTGCTGAGAAGTGGTAAGAATTCAGAGGTGGCCCTTGTTGAAGGAAGTAGGTTATTGGGTGCATTCCAGTATTTGTCACAGTGACAGAAAACTGAATTATATACTTGCTAATGAGGAGACAGCTATTTTGAATAGTGAAGTGAAAACTCTTACGATAGGGAAAGAATCTTACTATTTATAGTTTTGTGTCTTGAGAACTAAATTTTATACAGTTATGATGCTTCCTCAAATTATATATCAAACCATTTAGTTTTTGTTGGATTATTTCTGTAACTTGGTGCGCTCTAAGGGATTCCAAAACTAACAGCATAGGTAAAGTTTATTTCATGTGTTAGGAAAAATTCAGAGTATACTTAGGGTTCCAATCATTTATTGAAATCTTTCAATATTCCCTGTGGATTAAAAAAAAGATGACTATACTTGCTTTTCTAAGTTCCCATATCAATCTGTTGAGAATGCATACACCTATAACATTTCTAGCAGGCTATTACTTTTTACAACAGAAATGGGCCAAGGGAGCTGGAGCGGAGTGCAGGTGGTGACCACATGATTTATCTTAGATGGAATAAAACATAAGTTAAACATCAGAAGAACTCCATAAATACGAAGTATCTCTACATGTTCACTGCTGTATTGTAGTTACAGTACACTGATAACACTGAAAAATATTTCTCAAAATGAGTAGCTTATGAAGGATGTAATGGCTCATGTGGCTTACATGAAATACATATCAATAGTCTTTGTCTCAAATATCTGTGTATTGACAAAATGAATAGGATCTTCTAGTTGTGGGTAATGTGGCTTACCTAATAAAATTTAAAGAGCTTCTATTTTCACTTCTTAATAGTTTTTTCCTATATTTCCAAATCTAAACAAAACTGCTTAACTATTTAATTTACCATCTGAGTTCATCTAACTAATGCGTTAAGCAAAAAAAAATCCTATTAAAAATCCTAGTGTCTAAAAATATTTCCATATTGTTCTCTATAGAAGCATTTTGATTCAACCACTGTTTCCCCCAATATATCATTCTAATAATAATATCAGTAATATTCAGAGAAATGCTATTCCATACTATAATGAGATAGTAACTTAAGCAGCCAGAACAGCTATTTTAAAAAAAAGAAGAAGAAGAAGAATGGTGATAGGTATGTGGTGAAAAGGGAATCCTGCATGTTTTCCTTGGGAATGTAAATTAGTGTAATCATAATAGAAAGTAGTATAAATATTTGTCAAAATTTAAAAACATAACAACCATGGACCTAACAATACACAATTTTTGCTTTGCGCTAAGGATACAGTGTTTACCCAGAACACTCAAAGCCCTAAAATGTTGTGATATTGAGCTATATCCTACCCCTGCTGCACATTTTAAAGAAATGTTAAAAGAAATTGACATTGCCTTTTAAAAAGGAAGTATGCATTCCTATGTTTATGATAGTAGTATTTATAATAGTTCAAGCAAGAAAGAAATAAGAATTTCCATCAGTAGGTGAATAAATGCAGTGTGAAATGAAAGTGGTATGAAAAGCAATGTCTATCTAGAACAGGATATCATTGAAATATAGATAGAAAAGGAAGGGAAGGAGGGAGGGATGGAGAAAGGGAGAGAGGGAGGGAGGGAAAGGAGAAAGGAGGGAGAAGGGGAAGAAGAAAGAGAAGGAGGGAAAAAAGGAAGGAAGAAAAGAAGGAAGGAAGGAAGGAAGGAAGGAAGGAAGGAAGGAAGGAAGGAAGGAAACCCACTGTTCCTCTTGTTTGAGACCTAGGATTCAGGTCAGGGTGTCATTACTCCTCCACCCTATTTTCAGCTGTTCCTTCTAGCCTGTCTTCAATGCTTATGCCTCCTCACCTATCTGCAGAATAGCTCTTGTGCTAGTTGTCACCACTTGACACAAGGTAAAGTCATATGGAAAAAGGAATCCTAATAGCCAGTGCTACAAAGTGAGCTCTAAGCTAGTCTAGACTACATTGTAGACATTGTCTATAAATAAATAAATAAATAAATAAGCAAGACTAAAATCCTGGTAAAAGTCTATCTGGAATATATAGATGATATTCAATTATGTGAAAATTAATGACACAATTCTACATAATAAATAACTAAAAAATGGTGACTGAATAAATTATTAAGTATTTTAAACTTAATGAAAATAAAATCAAAAGATAATTGACCTTCTATGTCTGTCGATTCCACTTTCAGGGATTCAAACAATTATTGAACAAGAACTTTTTTAAAGAAAATTGTGTCTGTACTATACACATGTAGACCATTATCTTATTGTTACATTCTGGAAATACAGTACAGCATATAAGACTAGAGATGATTTAAAGTAAGATGAGATATGAATAGATTATATGAAAATAGTATCCTATTTTATGTAATAAACTTATGGATCCAACCTTAAAACATGATATTAGATGCATTTCTCAAATGTAAATTTATAGATTACATTGCCTATATTAGGAAAACAGAAAGTTCTAAAACCATTGATACCAACTCAATGAAAGGTACAAGAAAAGAAAGAACAAATGAACACCAAGGTAACTAGACTGATTAAAATAATAAACATATAATACATTTATATACTTATAAAAATATATTAAATATATTAAACAATTGAAAGAGAAGGTATGGTGCAAGCCACAACCACACATTACCTTGCCAACTTCCCCGCTGAAAAGAGTGAATTCCTATTTCCTCCTGCCAATAATGCTTTCTCTGCCAAGTCATCTCACTTCCTGTCTCTGCTCAGCCATCTCACTTCCTGTCTGTCTGTTAGATAGTGACAAATTCCATCCTCTGATCTTCAGACACACTTTATTTGTACCAACAAGATATCACCACACACCTGTAATGCCAGCACTTTAGAGGCTGAGGCAGCAGGATTGTTAGTTAAAAGACAGCATAAGCTGTATAGGAAGTCCTTATTTCAGAAGCTCTAAAAGCAGAAAAGTCAGTGATATCAAATTTGGTTCTTTGAAATTATCAAAAAAACTGTTAAACTTCCATTTAAAATTATCAAGAAACAAATAAAAAACAAAACAGAATTGATCAGAATAGTGAGAGAGAACATAATTATAAACTCTATAAGACAGAATTACCAAAGGTATTCTACATGCCCATGTCTCATTTCAAAATACCAACAATATCAAAGTTCAAGAAAGGATCTCCTCATCCTTCAATTTCAACAGGCCTATAAAAATGTTCACCAATGATAGTTATACATATGAACTTCAGAACGTGGAATTAAAAAAAAAAAACAGCATAAACTTTATAAAGAATTAATGGCTTTTTAAAGAAGACAGTTCACTAAATTTAAACAGACTAAAACTAACTAAAACTAAAAATAATTAATCCCTGAGAGATGATAAAGAAAATACAAAGATAATATAAGGCTGATAGAAACAATAAAGACAATCCAGGATTTGGAAATGAAACAACTGGAGGAAATGAATAAATCCCTTAAAGAAAACAAAAACAGAGGGAGGAAATGAAAAAGTTGCCTAAGAAAAGCTAAGAAAAAAAAAACTAAAACAAAAACAAACAAACAAGATCTTGAAAGAAACAAGACCTTAAAATAGATATAATCAACAAAGAAAACACAAACTGACTTAATCCTAGAAAAGAAAAATTTAAGAAAGAAATAAGGAACTACAGAGGCAAACTTCACCAACAGAATACCCGAAATGGAAGACAGAATCTCAGGCATTGAAGATATGATAGAAAAATGGATTCATTAGTTAAAGAAAATGATAAATCTAAAAACTTCCCAACACAAAATCTCCAGGAAATCTGGTACAATATGAAAAGACCAAACCTAAAACAATAGGAATAGAGGAAGGAAAAGAACTCCAGCTCAAAGGTCCACAAAATATTTTGAACAAACTCACAGAAGAAAATTTCCTGTACCTAACGAAGGAGATAGATACCTATAAAGGTACAAGAAGCACACAAAAGAATACATAGATTGAACCAGAAAAGAAAGTCCCCTCACCACAAATAATGAAAACATTAAACATACAGAACAAAAACAGATTTAAAAGCTTCAAAGGAACAGGACCAAGTAACATATAAAGAGAGACTTATTAGGATTATACCAGACATCTCAATGGAGACTTCAAAGCCAAAGGGGCTTGGGGAAAAAAATGTGCTGCAGACTTTTATACACAGCAAAGCTTTCAATCATCATAAATAGAAAAATAAGATATTCCATGATAAAGTCAAATTTAAACATTGTCTATATATAAATCCAGCACTAAAGAATATATTTTTAGGAAAACTTCACATCAAGGAGGTTATCTACACTCACGAAAACACAGGAAATAAATTATCATACATCAACAAAACCAAAAGAAGGGACGCACACACACACACACACACACACATATCTTAGGGCTGGAGGGATGGCTTAGCCATTAAAAGCTAAGCTCACAACCAAAACAAAACAAAACACAGATTAACAGAAAAGATGTGAAAATAGGTCAAGCAGGTTTTACTGCTTACAAGAAGCACGATGCCTTGACCTCAAGGATAGAAATTGCTTCAGATGAAGGGCAGGAAACAGATGTTCCAACCAAATGGAACTAAGAAGCAAGTTGATGTAGATATTTTAATACTTAATAAAATAGAGTTCATATTAAAATTTATGAAAAAGATAGGGAAAGAAACAACATATTTATCCAAGGGAAACCCCACCAAAAGGACATTTCAATTCTCAACATTTATGTCCCAAACATAAGCACAACCACATTTGTACTTCTCTTGATGTGATTATTTCCTTTGTCCTAGAGATTTCAGGTGTGCTGTTAAACTTCTAGTATGAGACATATCGAGGTCGAGGGTTTTTTTTTTTTTTTGCTTTGTTTTGTTTTATTTTGTTTTTTGTTCTTATGCATATCCTTAGTGCTCTGACTTTGCCTCCTAGAACTATTTTTATTGTGTCCCATAAGTTTGGGTCTGCTGTGGACACCCTTTTATTGTATTCTAGAAAGTGTTTAATTTCTTTCTTTCTTTTTTGACACATAGTTCACTCAGTTGATAGCTATTTAGTTTTTATGAGTTTGTAAGCTTTCTGTTGTTTCTATTTTTGTTGATATCCAGCTTTAATCCTTTGTGGGATAATAGGATACAGGGAATTATTACAATTTTCTTGTATATTTTGAGACTTGCCTTGTATCCACATAAAGTATCCATTTTGAAGAAAGCTCCATAAGTTGCAGTGAAGAAGGTATGCTCTTTTGTTTCTGGGTGAAATGTTCTGTAACATTTGTTAGGTCTATATGGTTTTTAACATCTGTTAGTTCCAGTATTTCTCAGTTTAAATTTTGTCTGAATGACCTGTGCTCATTAGTGAAAGTGAAGTACTAAAGTTCCCCACTATCAGTGTGAGGGTCAATATGTGTTTTGATCTATAGTAGTGTTTCTTTTACAAATGTGGGTGTTCCTATATTTGGGGCATAGATATTAAGAATTGAAATGTCCTCTTTTCCTCTTATGAATACGTAATCCCCTTTTTTTGACAAGTTTTGGATTGAAGTCTACTTTTTAGGTATTAAAACTGCTACACCAGCTTGTTTATTAGGTCCACTTACTAGGAATGTCTTTTCACATTGTGGTAATGTCTATCCTTGATGTTAAGGTACATTTCTTAGATGCAGCAGAAGGGCAGATACTGTTTTCACATCCATTCTATTAGTCTCTGCTTTTTTTTGTTGGAAAATTGTGGCCTTTGATATTGAGCGATATCTGTGACCAATGATCATTGATTCCTGATATTTGATGGTGATGATGGTGATGATAGTGGTGGTGGTGGTGGTGGTGGTGGTGGTGTGTGTGTGTGTGTGTGTGTGTGTGCGCATGTGCATGTGTGTTTGTGTGGTTTCCTTTTTTTGATTTTGATGGTATGAGGTTATTTATTTCCTGTGTTTTTATGGTTGTACTTAACATCGTTAGATTGAAGTTTTTCTTCTAATACCTTCTGTAATGCTATATTTGTAGTATATATTGCTTAAATTTGTCATATCTTATTTTTCTCATCCGTTGTGTTTGAAAGTTTTGCTCAGTATAACAGTCTTGGCTAGTATCTGTGTCTTTTAGAATCTTCAGGACATCTGTCCAGGCCCTTCTGGCATTTGGAGTGTCTGTTGAGAAGTTAGGCATAATTCTAATAGGTCCATTTTTATGTTACTTGGTCTTTTTTCCTTGAAGTTTTTAATACTTTTTTCTTTGTTCTATGGGTGTAGCTGTTTGATTATTATGTGAAGAGAGATTTTCTTTTCTGGTTCAATCTATTCAGTGTTCTAAGTACTTCCTGTTTTTTTATAGGAACCTCCTTCTTTAGGTTAGGGAATTTTTTATATATAATTTTGTTGAAAATATTTTCTGTGCCTTTAAGCTGGAATATTTCTTCTTCCTCTATTCATATTATTCTTAAGTTTCATCTTTCCAAGATGTCATAAATTTCCTGAATATTTTGAGTCAGCAATATTTTAGGTTTAACATTTTCTTTGGCTGACATATCCATTCTTTTCATTATATTTTCTGTATCTGAGATTTTCCCATTTGTATATTATATTCTGTAAGTAAAGCTTGCCTTTGTTTTTCCTGTTCAAGTTCATTTTTTTGTTTTGTTTTAATTTCCAGAATTCCTTTAGTTTGGTTTTTATTCATTCTATTTTCAGGTCTTGCAGAATTTTCTTTCCACTGTTTGTTTATATTTTCCTACATTTCTTTAAGGGATTATCCATGTCCCTTTTTAAGACTTCTGTTACCTTGATAAAGGTCATTTAAGGTCTTTTATTTGAATTTCAGCTGTTTCACAAAAATGTGGGGCCTACTGTTGTAGAATATCTAGGCACTAGTGGAGACATATCACCCTGGTTTTTACTGAGTGTCATATGATTTGAAATGCATATAAATAATGTAAAATGTCCATCAGCAAATATAAAAAATCATGTCACCATGCAACTTTGCACCTATAAAACATTGGCTAATAATCACATCAAAGCATTAATATTCAAACGGAAACCAAGGTGACAGATTCAGGAAAGAATTGTCTCTAAAATAAACTATAAGAAACTGAACTACATTTTTTTAAATCACAGCTATGTCTATCTTTCTTATCATATCACTTAATCTGCAGATCATTAAGTCAATAGAAAGAATATTTTTAAATGCTAAAAGTACAATGGGAGAATTTTATTATTTAAAATCAGGATTTTATATGTGATTTACTTCCTTTGCCTTTGAGACAATTAACAATTCCTGGCAACATCCAATGAAAATTAAAATACACTGATATATAATTAGGAAGGGATGGTTTGGAAGATGCCAGCTGACATGTAAAACTATATTATACAATGGTTGAATTCCTAAATTCTTTCTATCCAGATAGTAATTCTTTGTTGTAATTCTATCCCCTAGAAATGATTTAGAATCAGACACTTCGAATTCAGATGCTCTGTGTTATTCAGACCTGAGGAAAGGGGACATGAGTAGTGGATAAGTAGTGTGGCTTCCTTTGCATAGTTATTGTTGCTAGGGAAACCACTTCCTTCTAATCATTGTGTTCTGCTTGTCCATCCCACTATCTGGCATTATTGTCTCTTTGTGAGGCCAACATCGAGCATTGCGAAAAAACAGGAAACAAAGGGACAAAATCCAGTCATTATCCTGCTGCATAAAAGATTTCTCAGAAAATCTACATGGCAGTGCCTTCAGGGAAATGACAAGAGAGCTGATCCTCATGAGAACTGCACTAGGGACTAGGGGCTACACAGTACTGTGTTCACACATACAAGTATACAAAAACACCAATTTCTGAGCCACACTGGTGACTGAGGAAAAGAATATAATGTCAGGCTTAAACAGGACAGGCCTTGGCAGATCAGCATCCTAGGGCATGCTGGGTCAGTAATGGAACCATGTGATCTTTCTGAAAGGCAGAGTTACTGGCTAGCAAAACCAATCAGTAAACTGACTTATGTAGGAATAGAATCTGTGCGTCTGTATAAGAACAGAGATCCTTTAGGCAGATGGATCGGGCTGAGGAATAAAACAGACAGCTGAACACATAAGCATCATCACAAATGAAAGAGAAAGTTGGCACATGTTGTCAAGGAGCCAGAGCCCAAAAAGGCAAATATTGAAAAAAAAAATTTGCTATTGTTTTCCTCCTGGATGGTGTTAGCAACACTCTAAAAGATCCACACTGGTTCTACTGAACAAACAAAACCTTGAAAAATGATAACACATGGTAACTAATTGAATGAACACAGCTTAAAGCATAACCATTGTCTTTACAGGGGACATCAAAAAATACAGTCTCTACTGACTTCTGCTTTATTATTTTCTAAGGTTTATTACACATGGATTGAATGTAATTGAAAAGGGAGAGAGTAGAGTAAAAGGTGACAAAGTCTGCCCAATTCTGAAATCACTGATAAGTTGTAGCTACAGGAGATACTCATTAACTAACTTAACTATAAAAAGCCACAAAAAGAAAATAGACTGAACTAAAACATACATATATGAACATTATACTCACTAAGCAGGTTGTATTTATGTACTTAGGAACATACACACACACACACACACACACACACACACACGGAATAATAATAAAAAGAAGGTTAAACTCTTGAAGAGAGGAAAGAGGGGTATATGGAAGAGTGAAAAAGGAAAGAGAAGGTGAAAATCATATAATTATATTAAATTTCAAATGATAAAAGAAACCAGAAAGATCTGATATGAATGGACCATAGTCCTGACACTTATTTTGATCTAGACATAACAACAAGACAATACTCAAACACTGTATTTAGAGACAATCTGTTTCCTTTACACTTTTATATGCCATACTACTTCCTTAAGAATGATACAGATTGAATATTCTTAAATAGTAAGAATAATAAAAGAATAGCCTCTCAAGAGTGCTCCAAAATTTGCTAGTGAAGATAGCTCTGATAACCATACTAATTTGAAGGTTACTGTTGTTTCTAGGCTCTGAAGAGTGGCATTCCATGAAATCCCACAATACAGCAACCAGAATTCACCAAAATATTTTATCAATCCGTCTACCAAATACAGAAAAGCAAAAGTCTCAAGTTCTGTGTCGCTAGAACCAAAATCTAAGGTTTCTCAGAAAGAAAGCCAAGTTTGGTTTAAAGAGGGTAAGATATTTATTCTTGGTGTTAACTTGACTACATCTGGAATTAACTAAAACCCCTAAAGTGGAATGTCATACCTGTGAGGGATTTTTGCTTAATTTGAGTGGGAAGATCCATTTTAGTCTGGGTCTTTAAGGTAAGAAGATAAATCTTTAATCCAGACCACTGGAGCTGGGAAAATCCATTTCTAATCTGGACCACAATTTATGCTATAAACCTATATAAGGACACTGAAGAAGAAAGCTTTTGCTCTTTTCTATTTCTCTTGTCTTGCTAGCACACCCATTCCTTCGCTGGCATTACAGCCTACCTCTCAGGGATTCCAGCAAATATTGAAGACCAGATGAGGCATCCAAACTTGTGGACTTTATTCTTGAACTTTTCTTTTATATCTAACCATTGTTGGACCAGACCTGTTGGTCATTTAAAAAAAATTATTTCTATATAACAGGGAGATTCATTCTGTAAGTTTTGTTACCTTAGAGAACTCTGACTAATAAGAGGGTAAAGAGAAGAAAGTAACCACTTACTACAGATATCTATTTCAATTCAATTTTTAAAATAAATTTTATCATTGAAAGTGACACAAAACTAATATATAATTCCATTTCTGAAAGTATGAGAAGTTACCTGTAAACACAATCAATATGTAATCACCTGAGCAGAATATTTTGCAGCTACTTTTAATAGAGAGGGAAGAAGAGAGAGGAAGAATGTGAATAAGGGTAGATAAAGAAGTCCAAGTGTAAGTCATTGATGCTCTCCTAAGACAACTTTGGGACTCCCTCTGGTACCAAAAGGGGGATACACACAAGGCAAGCTGCAGCTCTTAAATCTGTCTGCTTTTTTCTTTGTAACTGTTTCAATACTACACACCTTGATAGTGCTGTCTTTATTTCCTACAAGACTATGACCTTATGATTTTATAATTAAACATGAACTACAGGTACAACTCATTAACTCGTAGCTAATAGTTATTGTGTGGTATCATCTATGTGTTTTACCAACCAGGGCATTTATGAGTCACAAATGGTTGAATTAACTTGCAGATCATTTGGTTGGTTTTGTCAGTCACTGATGTACAAGCAATGCTACTATTTGATAAGAATGAATAAATACAGTAATGTTTGATATGCTATAGGTTAACATGGCAAGAATTCTTGTGTGGAATACATAACCTTACCTTTACAATCTTTAAGCCTCATGCTTATTTCCCATTGTAGTTGTTTGAGTAAGAACAACTCTCATAGGCTCATATATTTGAATGTTTAGTTACCAAGGAGTGATGAATTAGGAAGTGTGACCTTATTAGACTAGGTGTGGCCTTGTTGGAGGAAATGTATCACTGGGAGTTAATGGTCTTTGAGATTTCAAAAGAAAGCCAAACCTACTGTCATTTTTTTTCTC
Organism: Cricetiscus sungorus; assembly: GCA_030556225.1. Taxonomy (NCBI): domain Eukaryota; kingdom Metazoa; phylum Chordata; class Mammalia; order Rodentia; family Cricetidae; genus Cricetiscus; species Cricetiscus sungorus. The sequence continues at coordinate 46,256,333 of JANBXA010000398.1, forward strand.
TTCCTGCTGCCTGCAGATCTCATCTACTTCACCAGCACCATATCAGCCTGAATGCAGCTATGCTCTCTACTATCATGGACTAAACCTTTGAAATAGTAAGCAAGCTCCAATTAAATGCTTTCCTTTAAAAGTGTTGCCATGGTCACGGCATCTTTTCACAGCAACAGAATGCTGGCTAAAACAACCATTGGAAATGCCTCCCGGATATCCTTTGTGAAGCACCTGCTCTGGAGAGTAGACTTGCTAACCCCACAAGTCTTGAGTAAAGGAGACTGAGGTGGCAAAAGGGTGCCTACAAGACTCCATGTGGGAAAGGGCAGTGTGACACAGAATGGATTCAGGGAGCACACAGAAAAGAGAATCATATGACAGAAAAGGCTATAGTTCCTCTCAAATTATACAGAAATATAAATCTAGAGCTTCTACATCTCAAGTTTACAAACACTTCATGTTGACAGTAAATATCTATTAAACCCACCAAATAGTATTTCTTCTTTAAAAAAAGGAAAAAAACTAAAGAAAAATCACAAAAATCTATGTTGGAAGGATCTATGCCTGTGTGTAAGAAGTGTGTCTTATCTCCTGGCATTGGCATCTGTTTAGTGTGTATAAGATCATCCTTACACACTCAATCCACAATTAGGCTATAACCAAAGTTGCTAACATATAGCACCCTCCAGCCACCTTTGTCTTTTCCACTTTTCTTTCTCTCCAAGTAGCCCACAGCCACGTTTTAATAAGTGACCTTCAACAAGCTGAATAATTTCTCTAGTCCATGGGTACATTCAAAAGCCTCAGAGGATTTAGCTGTAATAAGTAGGCCTAGCAAATACATGGACTTATGAAACCTTTGAAGTCTCTAAAAAAATTCCCTTAAGTAGCTTCAATTGAAGGTTTGGACTAGAAGATTTACAGAGCCCTTTGCAAAGCAAAAATCCTGTGATTCAGGATCAGCAGAACCTGTGGATTTTACAGCTTAGCACCCTCATTATGACCTTCACATCTTTAAGAATAATTTTTTGGAAAAAAAATATGTTACTTGAATTGGCAGCTATTAACTATTCAGCAACAGCCAGTCTTCAGTGGATTAGCAAGGATACCAACAGGGCAGACTTTTTTATTCTCTTTTCCCAGTTTCAGTATGACCTGTTTAAAGCTTCCCATTAAGCAAAATCAGGGAATATTACATAACACAGCACTGTGCAGTCAAAGGTGTTTTCCTGTGACTACAGATAATCGTTCATTCAGTACACTCATGGCTTGTGCTTTTTCTTCAACCACTCCTATATTTTACTTACACGTATGTTTAGTTACATCAATTCTTGAGACATTGTATCTTGTACAGAAATAATGTAGTTATGCTCTTAACATTTATTTTATCAGCTACAGAATCAAAAGACGATAGAAATTTTCTCTGGTTAGTTGATGAACCCTATTTCTAGTTATGTTTATACTAAATATCAGAGCTTCAAAAAGTTATAGTAATCATTGACATCCAAAATACTAAATGTGTATTGAATTATATACAGTATTTATGCCTTAAATTTTGGAGAAACAAAAAATTAAACCAAAGGACAAATAATAAATGTTTAAACAGACAATCATTGTCAACAAAAGCGCCAAAATAATTACACATAAAATTAACCTATTACAAACAACTGAGTTGTTTACTGACATGTCTGTAATCCAAGTACTCCTGCAAGGCAGGAGCATGACTAGTTTTAGGCCATCTTGGGCTGTAAGTGGGTTTTGAGACCAGCCTCAGCAAAAGACTAACACTGTCTCCAACAAAAAAAAAATAATAATAATAATTTATGAATGCCAAAATCAGCAATTAAATTGCCAAACTGTTCAAAATGCATTTTTATTTAATTAAAATATACTTATATAAGTTTGTTGTTACTCTCTTCCCTCCTATCCCTCCCATCACCCATCCCAAATTCACAGTGTCCTTGTCCTCTTCTTTATTGTTGTTATATAAGTATATAAACAGATTAATATGTAAATTCAACCTGGTAAATCCATTCAGAGTTGTCTATGTGTACATGTTTCTAGAGCTGATCACTTGGTATTGGATAAGCAATCAGGGGCATATTGTTGGGGAAGACTAATTCTCCCTCTCTCAGCAGTAGTTAATTGCTTGTAGCAATTCATCCAGGAGTGGGGTCCTGTTAAATTACCAGCCTTGTATGATGAGATGCCAGATGGTATTGAAGTAGTTTAGATTTTGTTTAGACAGCCATGTTAATGAGAGTTCATGGTGTGGCTTCTCTGTCATAGCTAGAAGGTACAATCTCACGGCCAACATTCTGGTCCTCTGACTCTTACCATCTTCCCACCCATTCTTCCCTTAGTCTACTGTGCAAGGGTCTTTTTAATTTTTTAATAAAAATCTTCTTAACACCCTTACTAAATTTAGCAGTTTTCCCAATAGAGGAGTTAATGCATGTCAGACCCTGATTTATATGCTTTCCTAAATGATTGGTTCTCTATAGTAATTCTGTGAGATACAGCCTACTTTTAGTTCCACACTTGGAGAAGGAAACTGGGGTAAGGCTTGTCAAGTGAACTGTCCAGGTTTACACCATCTAAGTATTCTGGCTCAAAATAACATTGATATAGCTACTATTAACTAATGTGTCTTTAAAAAATATCTTCAATATGTTAAAAATAAGACTCAAGCTGCATGATAGCCTGGCTTTTGGAGCTGAATATTTCCTGGGTGTGTCAGAAAATTGATTTTCAGTGTTGTGGAAAGGTTGGTTGATGCTTTGCCATTTACTTTAGGAACATTTGAAGATAAGGCTCAGATGAGTGTGACAGAGTGTGCTGAACTTGATGCTACAACAATTTAATGTTTCCTGTGAGGAGAGTGAACTTCTTGTCCAATTTGAATTTATGATTGTCCTCCTTCCCAGTGGACTCATGCAGATAACCTGTGGTCCCTTTGAGTATGATCTCACAAGTATAAGGTGGTGATCCAGGATGCAGATTACAGACTTTTCTCTATAGTCTCTCAAGGAGAGGAAGAGGAAGAAAAATAAGAAGAGGGAGAGGAGGAAAGCCTCTGATACCACAGAAAGAGGTGAATCCCAAAGCCCCAGATCACAGTTGCTACCTCATCCCTTCTCATAATAGCCAGGTTCTGTGAAGTTCAGTTTGTCTTCTTTACCCAAGACCACAGAAGAACAGGGTCTCTCTGCCCTCATTCCAGTCCTACTAACCATTCTCTTCCAACAAACACCAGCTGCAACTGACTCTGTTCTTGAGAGTCAGCCATTCCCAGCCATTGAAGAGTATTTAAAATAGGAAAAAAGAAAAGCCATATATTATGTGTCCAGAGATAAGATGGTTCTGAAATATGAAAAGTTTGAAGTTTCCCTATAAGATTAAGAAATATATGCAATTATCACTTCTTTTGATCATAGTACTAGGGATGGTGAGGTAAGTGAAGGCACTTACCACCATACATCAAGACCTGAGTTCAATCCCCAGTGGAAGAAAAGAACTGAGTCTTGCAAGTTGTTCTCTGATTTTCATATGTGAACACCCCTCCCCCCACACAATAATAAACATGAAATAAAAGTTATTTGAATACTAAAAGTTCTAGAGAGAGGAAGGAAGCATGAAAGAAAGAAAAGTCATCCAAATTATGAAGAAAGAAGTGAAATGGTTTATGTTTACAAATAACATATCACCCACAAAAAACAAATATTCCAGACAATATTTTGAACTCATAAGAAAATCCAGTGAATTTGAAGAATATAAGATCACCATGTAAAAATTTCAGGCAGAGTGGATATCTCACTTTGGGTAGTATTTCCATACAGTGTCACAAAGCTATCTGAATCAGTAAACAAGAAAACAAACAAAGTATTCATATATGGTCCCTCACAAAAAGGGGAAGGGACCAGTCCCCCAGAACACAAGGGAAGTGGGAGGGCACTGAATAGAGAGAGAACTAGGAGAAAGAGAAGGGGAGGAGAGGAACGCACATGCAACTAGGTAGATTGAGAAAGGGTAGGAATAGAAGACAGGAGAGAGAGAGAGAGAGAGAGAGAGAGAGAGAGAGAGAGAGAGAGAGAGAGAGAGAATAAAAGAGGGAACCATTATTGGTTTGAAGAGAAAACTGAACCTAAAGAAAGGTCTAGAGACCTGCAAGACTGACTCCAACTAACAATTTGAGCAACTGTGGAAAGGCTACCATAAATGCCCTTCCCTGATAGTGAGATCATCAGCTAAATTATTCCATCATGGAGCCCTCATCTAGTACCTGTTGGAAACAGAAGTAAACACCTATAACTAAACACTGAGTAGAACTAGAATCCAGATGCAGAGAGAGAGGACAAGACCAGGTTTCAGAAACCCATAAAGACAGCTGACCTGAACAAGGAGGAGATAATGGGCCCAGACTGATAGCTGGAAATCCAGCATGGGACTGACTCAGACTCCCTGAATATGGGTCTCAGCTAGAAGGACTGAGCAGTCTAAGTGACCCCAGGCAGTGGAACCAGGATGTATTCCTGGTGCACAAAAAGACCTTATGGACACACCCCCCATGGAGGAATACTCCCTTAACCTAGAGACAGGAGAGAGATCCTAGTTCCTGCTTCAAATGACTTGACAGATTTACATGACCTCACCTGGATAGCATAGCCCTACATGTGGAATGGGGTTGAGGGGATGGGAGGGGAGGGTGTTCAGGGTGCATGTGAGGGGGGAGAGAGGGTAAAAGGGAGGGAGGGATGGAGAGGAAACTGGGATCGACTGGATGTGTAAAATAAAAAAATAACAATATAAAAACGAAAGTACCATAATCAAGAAAACATAAGAAATAATATACATATTGCAATAGTAATTCAGAATATTAATGTTCTAAATGACCAAATAAAAGACAAAGGCAAAAAAAAGAAAGAAAGGAAGGAAGGAAGGAAGAAAGAAAGAAAGAAAGAAAGAAAGAAAGAAAGAAAGAAAGAAAATGGCCACGGAGCTGAAGACTTGTTTACTGCAGACTAAAATACTACGGAAAGAAACTGAAGAACATACAAATAAGTAGAAAGATTTCCATGTTCATGAACCATAAAACTAAATATTATTTAGATGGTCAAATTGCTGAAAACAATTTATAAATTCAATATAGTTTCTTTGGGATTTCAGTAACTTTTTCACAAAAGAAACAACAAACTTAAAATATCAAGTTGCAAAAAGATGGATTAAACAGTGTAAGGATTTTAAGCAAAAATAATAATACTAAAGATGTTATACTACATGATTTCAAAATATTGTAGTATCTAATGTCAAAATAGCATCATATTATAAAAACATACACAAAGATGAATGAAACAGAAATAAATCCACACATTTATCATAAACTGATTCTGACAAAAGTATCAAGACGACACAATAAATAATGGTCTCTTCAACATATGGTGTTGGTAAAACTAAATGTTAAGTAGAGAATACTAAATATAGACCCTTATTGTATTTCATGTAAAAGTCACTGAAATTTAGGATAACGACTTAAATCTAAGACCTTAAAATGTCAATCTAAAAAAAAACAAAGAAAAAAGTTTTAGCAAGAATTGGCATGATTTTTTTAATATGCCTTCTAAAGCATAGGCAATGGTACAAGTTGAGTTTTCTATTGCTATGATGAAAACCATGCCCAAAGCAATATAGAGATAAAAGTATTTATTTGACTTATGAGTTCTTGGACTCATCATCCAAAGAAGTCAGAACTGACAGAAACTCAAACAGAGCATGACCTTGGAGGCAGGAGTTGATGCAGAAGTCCATGAAGGGGTCCTGCTTACTGGCTTGCTTTTAATAGCTTACTCCACTTTCTTGTTAAACCCAGGACCACCAGCCTAGTGGTGGCAGCGCCTACTATGGGCTGGGCCCATCCACATCACTAACTTGGTTTTTTTTTTTTTTTTTTTTTTGGAGTTGTAGCTCATTTTATTTGTCATAAAAAAAAAACAAGAGAAAGATGTCTTTTAACTGCTATTTAAAAACAGTTAACAGAAAAACTCATAAGAGATTTCACAGGATCCATAGTCTACTGTACAGTGGATGTAGGAATAGAACACACTTCACTGATCCTTTTGAATTTCTTCTCATTTCTTTTCTCCCTATGCTTCTGTTTACCTCCTTAATGTCCTGTTCTCAAAACATTTTGTTTACTTCTTTTGCTGTTGTTGTTCTTTTTATTTTCATTTTCCTTTAAAAATTTTTAATTTATCTTTTTTTTTCCCTTAATTAGATATCGGTCCCAGTTCCCTCTTCCTCCCATTCTTCCATGCACCCCCAAGTTCCATTCCTCATCCACTCCCCAGGGAGGGTGAGGCCTTACAGAAGGGATCATCAAATCTGTCAAGTCATTTGGGGTAGGAACTAGGCCCTCCCTCATGTCTCCAGGCTAAGGGAGTGTCCCTTCATGGGGAATGTGCTCCCGAAGTCCTTTCATGCACCAGGGATACATCCTGGTTCTACTGTCTGAAGTCCCTTAGACTTCCCAAGCCTACTAAGACCTACGTTCAGGGAGTGTGGGTCTGTCCTATGCTGGTTCCCCAGCTATCAGTCTGGGGTCCATGACCTTCCCCTTGTTTAGGTCAGTTGTCCCTGTGGGTTTCTGCAGCCTGGGCTTGAACTTTTTGCTCATCACTTCTCCCTTTCTTCAACTGGATTCCAGGAGTTCGACTCAGTGTTTAGCTGTGGTTGTCTTCTTCTGTTTCCATTACCTACTGGATGAAGGCTGTCGGATGGCATGTAAGTTAGTTATCAATTTCATTATTAGTGAAGGGCATTTAAGGTAGCCTCTCCACTATTGCTCAGATTGTTAGTTGTGGTCATCTTTGTAGATCGCTGGTGCCAGATTTCTCTTCAAACCTATAATGGCTCCCTCTATTATGGTATCTCTTTTCTTGCTTTCTTCTGTTCTTCCCCTGACTCAATCTTCCTGTTCCCTCATGTTCTCCTCTCCCATTCTCTTCTCCCATTTTCTTTGTCCTAATTCCCTCTACACTCACTGCCCCCACCCATTCCAACCCCACTCCCAATATGCTGAGATCTTAGCCCTTTCCCCTTCATTGGGGGACTAAGTGTGTCTCTCTTAGGGTCCTCCTTGTTTCCTAGTGGTGTGAATTGTAGGATGGTGATCCTTTGCTCTATGTCTAAAATCCATATATGAGTGAGTACATACAATGTTCATCTTTTTGTGACTGGAGTATCTCACTTAGGATGGTTTCTTCCAGTTCCATTTGCTTTCCTGCGAATTTCAAGATTCCATTGTTTTTTTCCCACTGAATAAAACCCACTGTGAAAATGTACCACATTTTTTTTTTATCCATTCTTCAATTTAGGAGCATCTAGGTTTTTTCCATATTCTAGCTATTACAAATAATGCTGCTATGACATAGTAAAGCAGATGTCTTTGTTGCATGAATGTGCATCTTTTGGGTATATGCCTAAGAGTGGAATTGATGGATCCTGTGGCAACGATTCCCATTTTCCTGAGGAACAGCCATACTGATCTCCAAAATGACTGTACAAGTTTGCACTCCCACCAGCAGAGAAGGAATGTTCCTCTATGGCCACATCCTCTCAGCATAATCTGTTATTGGTGTTTCTGATTTTAGCCATTTTGACAGGAGTAAGATGGTATCTCAGAGTTACTTTGACTTGTAATTACCTGATGTCTAAGGATGTTGAGCACTTTAAGTGTCTTTCAGCCATTTTGGATTACTTTATTCAGAATTCTCTATTCATTTCTGTACCCCACTTTTTAATTGGATTATTTGCTGTTTGAGTGACTAGCTTCTTGAGTTCTTTGTATATTTTGGAGATCAGCCCTCTGTCAAATGTGTGGTTGGTGAAGATCTTTTACCATTTTGTCTTGTTGACAGTGTCTTTTGCCTTACAGAAGCTTCTCAGTTTCAGGAGGTCCCATTTATTAATTGTCAATCTGTGTCTGTGCTACTGGTGTTATGTCCATGAAATGATTTCCTGTACCAATTTGTTCAAGGTTACTTCCCACTTTCTCTTCTAAAAGGTTCAGTGTGGCTGGATTTATGTTGAACCCTTTGGACTTAAGTTTTGTGCATGGCAACAGGCATGGATATATCTGCAGTCTTCTATACACCATCATCCAGTTGTGCCATCTACATTTGTTAAAGATACTTTCCTCCTTCCATTGTATATTTTTAGCTGTTTTGTCAAAAATCAAATGTTCAAAGGTGGGGGTTAATATCAGGATTTTTCTATTCAATTTCATTGGTCTACCTGTCTATTTTTTTGTCAATACCAAACTTTATTCAGGACTACAGCTCTATGATAGAGCTTGAAGTCAGGGATGGTAATGCCTCCGGAAGTTCCTTTATTGTACAGGATTGTTTTTAACTATCCTGTGACTTTTGTTTTTCCATATAAACTTTAGTCTTGTACTTTCAAATCTGTAAAGAATTGTGCTGAGATTTTGATGGGTGATGCATTGAATCTGTAGATTACTTTTGGCAAGATTGCCATTTTCCAAGAGCATGGGTATCTTCTTTAATTTCTTTCTTTAAAGACAGAAAGTTCTTGCTATACAGGTCTTTCACTTGTTTGGTTAGTGTTACCCCAAAATATTTTATGTTGTTTGTGGCTATTGTAAAGGGTGATGTTTCTCTGATTTCTATCTCTGCCCCTTTATCATCTGTATATAGTAGGGCTCATGATATTTTTTAGTTTGTCTTGCATCCTGCTACTTTATTGAAGGTGTTTATCAGCTGTAGGAGATCCCTAGTAGAGTTTTTCATGTCACTTAAGTAAACTATCATATCATCTGCTAATAGTGAAAGTTTGACTTCTTCTTTTCCAATTTGTCTCCCCTTGATCTCCTTTTGTTGTCTTATTGCTCTAGCTAAAATTTCAAGCACAATATTGAAGCAATATGGAAAGATTGGACAGCCTTGTCTTGTTCCTAATTTTAGAGGAATTGTATTGAATTTCTCTTTATTTACTTTGCTGTTGGTTGTTGGTTTACTGTATATTGCTTTTATTATGTTTAGATATGTTCTTGTTATCCCCAATCTCTCCAAAACCTTTATATGCAGGGGTGTTGTATTTTGTGAAAAGATTTTCAGAATCTAAAGAAATTATCATGTGCTTTTTCTTTTTCAGCTTGTTTATATGGTGTATTACATTGATGGATTTTCATATGTTGAACCATCTCTGCATCCCTGGGATGGAGCCTACATGGTCATCATGGATGATTTCTCTGATTTGCTCTTGGATTCGATTTGCCAGTATTTTACTGAGTATTTTTGCACCAATGTTCATGAGGGTGATTGGTCTGTTCTCTTTCTTAGTTGTATCTTTGTGTGGCTTGGGTACCAAGGTAACTCTAGCCCTGAAAAAAGAGTTTGACAATGATCCTTCTGCTTCTATTGTGTGGAACACTTTGAGGAGTACTGGTATTAGCTGTTCTTTGAATTTCTGGTAGAATTTTGCACAGAAGCTCTCTGGCCTTGGGCTTTTTTTGCTTGGGAGACTTTTGATGACTGCTTCTATTTCACTAGGTGTTATAGGTCTTTTTAAATTGCTTATGTGTTCTTGATTTAATTTTGGTAAGTAATATCTATATAGAAAATTGTTCATTTCCTTTAAATTTTTTAATTTTGTGGAGTACGTGTTTTCAAAGTATGACCTGAAGATTCTCTGGATTTCCTCAATATCCACTGTTATGTCCCCCTTTTCATTTCTGAGCTTGTTAATTTGTATGTTCTCTCTCTGCCTTTGGCTAGTTTGGATAATGATTTGCCTAATTTGTTAATTTTCTAGTAGAACCAACTCCTTGTTTCATTGATTCTTTGTATTGTTTTGTTTCTACTTAATTGACTTCAGCCCTCAATTTGATTATCTCCTGCATCTACTCCTCCTGTGTGAGTTTGTTTCTTTTTGTTCTAAAGCTTTCAGTTGTACTATTAATTCTCCAATGTGACTATATCCCCAGCTTCTTCATGTGGGCACTTACTGCTATGAGGTGTCCTCTTAGTACTGCTTTCAAAGTGTCCCATGAGTTCTGGTATGTTGTGTCTTTTTTCCCATTGAATTCTAGTAAATCTTTAATTTCTTTATTTCTTCCTTGACCCAGGAATGGTGGAATTGCACATTGTTCAGTTTTCATGAGTTTGTAAGGTTTCTGCAATTTGTGTTGTTGTTGAATTCTAATTTTAGAGGATTGTGCTCTGATGAGATGTAGAGGGAGTTGTTCCATTTTTTTTTAAATATCTGTTGAGGTTTGCTATGTTGCCAAGTATGTGGTCAATTTTAGAGAAGCTTCCATGTGGAACTGAGAAGAAGGTATATTTTTTTGTATTTGGATGGAAATTTCTATAGATGTCTATTAAACCCAATTGGTTCATAATGTCTATTTGTTCTTTTGTTTCTATGTTAAGTTTCTGTCTGGTGATCCTGTACAGTAGTGAGAGTGGGGTGTTGAAGTCTCCCACTACAAGTGTTGAGGTTTTATGTGAGATTTGAGATTTAGTAGTGTTTCTTTTATGAATGTGGGTGCCTTTGTATTTGGGGCATAAATGCTCAGAATTAAGATTTCGTCTGATGGATATTTTTCCTGTGAGGAATATGAAAAAACCTTCTTCATATCTTTTGATTAACTTTAATTTGAAGTGCAATTTGTTAGATATTAGGATAGCTACACCTGCTTTTTTCTTGGGTCCATTTGATTGGAATATCTATTCCCAACCCTTCACTCTGAGATATCATTTGCCCTTAAAGTTGAGGTTTCTTCTATGCAGCAGATAGATTCTGTCTTCGTATCCATTCTGTTAGCCTGTGTCTTTTTATATGTGAGTTAAGACCACTAATATTGAGGGAAATTAAAAACCATTGATTGTTAATTATTGTTTGTTTAGGATTTGGTGGTGCTGGTGGTATTGTGTATAGATTTATCCTGCTTTTTCTTTTGGCTTCTAGTAAAGTGAGATTATATATTGCCTATGTTTTTGTGAGTGTAGTTAACTTTCTTGGGTTGGAGTTTTCCTTCTAGAACTTTCTGTAAGGCTGGATTTTGGGATATGTATTGTATAAATCTGTTTTTTCCCCCATGGAATATCTTGTTTTCTCCATCTATAGTGATTGAGAGTTTTGCTGGGTGTAGTAGTCTGGGCTGGCATCCATGGTCTCTTAGTGTTGGTAGAACATTTATCCAGGACCTTCTGGCTTTCAGAATTTCTAAAGTGAAGTCATGTGTAATTCTGATAGGTCTGCCTTTGTATGTTATTAGTCCTTTTTTCTTTGTTACTCCTAATTTTTTTTGACCCAGTTTGTTTGTTGTTCAGTAAGCTTCTTGTACTTTCATAGGCATGTCCTTCCTCAGGTTGGGAAAGTTTTCTTCTATGATTTTGTTGAATATATTTTCTGTACCTTTAAGCTGGGCTTTCTTGCATTCTTCTATACCTATTATTCTTAGGTTTGGTCTTTTCATGGTGTCCCACATTTCTTGGATATTTTGTGTTAAGAATTTTTTGGACTTGAGATTTTCTTTGGTCTACAAGTCTATTTTCTCTAGTTCCTCTTCAGCACTTGAAATTCTTTCTTCCATCTCTTGTATTCTGTTGGTTATGCTTACATCTGTAGTTCTTGATCATTTACCCAGCTTTTCTATTTCCAGCATTCCCTCAGTTTGTGTTTTCTTTATTGCCTCTATTTTAGTTTTCAAGTCCTGGAATGCTTGAATTGTTTCCTTCATCTGTTTGATTGTTTGTTTGTTTGTTCGTTTGTTTGTTTTCTTGGCTTTCCTTACTTTCATTAAGAAATTTGTTGATTTCTTGAATTTTGGGGGTTGTTTTTTTCTTCCATTTCATTAGGAGATATTCTCTTATCCTCTTCGAGGGCCTCTATTATTTTCATGAAGTTGTTTTAAAGGACATTCTCTCGTGCTTCATCTGTATTGGGATGTTCAGGTCTTGCTTGCATAGAATCCCTTAGATTCTGGGGGTGTCATATTGATTTTCTGTTCTTGACTGTCTGTATTCTTATACTGTTGTCTTCCTATCTCTTCTTTCAGTGGGTAAAGCTGGGGTCTCTTCCTCTCCTCTCTCTCTAAAGGAGGGTGGAGGGTCAGGACAGAAATTACACCTGATGCTGAGTCCTTTGTTCTGCCTCCAGGTCCCTCTGGGGAATTCAGTGGCAGGAAGGGTCTCTCATTTACCTCTTATATACCATATAATTTTATTGCATTTTTCTTAAGGAGGCAGTTTTTCAATTAAGTTTGTCTCCTCTCAGATAGTCTAGTTAGTGTCAAACTAACATAAAACAAGCTAACACAGCAGTAAATATTAAAAATATACTAAAAGTATGGCATTGAACTAAAAAGCTTCTACACAGTAAAGGAAAAAAATAAGCAAAGTGAAAGCCTATGGAACCAAAAGAAATATATTTAAACAATACATATAAATGATTACTATCCAAAATATATAATGAACCTCTACAACTCAATAAGAAAAAAATAAAAATGTAAAAAGAAGTAACTTGGTTTAAAAATACACCAAGACAACAGGAAAGAATAAACTTTGGTCTGATAGCTATGTTAGTCACCAAAATTGATTGGATCGTTGAACACATTATTCATGTACCAAAACATTTTACTTTACTCCATAAGCATTTAGAAATATGATATGCCAAATTTTTACTATTAAAAGTAAATTTAAAGTACTTAATTACTTATCAATCACTTCTGATTCTTATAATATTTCCAACTTGTTTTCCAGACACAAAAGTGATGGAAATACTAACTCACAGAGAGTATGATAGCATGCATAAGATCTACACAAGTTCAAAACAGACAAAATTCCAATATAAAGATGGGGAAGTGAAAACAAAATCTACCAGTAGACAAGAATCTCTTTGCAAATGATCCAATCTACACGAAGAAAACATTGCTTTTCTTCAGTGGAATGAAGGGTCTATCAACCACACTCCAGAGTAGGCCCCAAATTATTGGCCAACAAAAATCAGACTATGTGGCTTTTTTCTACCCATGTGTTTTTTTTTTTTTTTTTTTTTTTTTTTGCTTTAGTTTGGTTTAGTGTTTGGGCTTTTTTAGAGAGGGAACATGAAGTTAAGTGGGTAAGGATGTGACAAGCATCTGTGAGGAGTTAGGAAAGGGGAAAGAAAATGATCAAAATACATCATAGGAGATTTTTAAAATATAATTTATCTAAAAAAAATTATTATTTGAGTTAGTTTTAGGTTCCATGTGTGTCTTGATCATACTCATACAACACACTAAATTTAAATATTTAATTAACTAATGGATGCTGTTACCTTTCGGTTTTCTCTACTCTCAAGGCAGAATTGAAATTCTTTAGCTCCCTTATTGATCAGACCACCACAGCTGAGCTGTGTTAGCTCAAACCTGCTACTGTGGAACCTGCTGCCCTAGTAGATTGTGGGAAGGATCTTAGGTAACAACACCCCACACACACACACCCTGTGATGCCTCAGCTCCTAGAGCTTGCAGACTGAAACCTAGCAAAAGTGTAGACAAATAGCCTTAGAAATGTTTCTCATAAAAGGACAGCCATGTTGGTTAACCTTGGTTATCAGCTTGCCTGGAAAGGAAAAGCTTTGGAATTTGTGTGCCTCCCTTTGCATCTCAATTGCAAGGTCATTTCCCACTCTGATCCTCCTTTTCCCTCCTCCCCTCCCCCGTTCTTGGGCTCCTATGTTGTTGTTGCTGTCTTCCTGTCTGATGGGAGATGTCATTCTGTAAATATGTTTCTCATATTGGTTAATGAATAAAGCACTGTTGGCCAATAGGAAAGCATGACAGGTGGGACTAGGAGGAGAGAAAAAGAAGTAGGGAGGGATCCAAGATGGAGGATGGAGAGAGTAGAATGCCAGCCCCTCTCTCCGGTAAGATAAGACCATGGGGAAGAACTTAGATTAATAGAAATGGGTTAATATTTAAGACAGAGCTAGCCAATAAGAAATTAGTACCTGGTCAATAGCTTTATACCTAATTAGTGTCTCTGTGTGTTATTTGGGGCTGGTCCAGTGGTGGGACCAGTCTGGCCGAAAAAACTACTCATAACACCTGTCTCCCTTGACTGCTGTCAGAACTCAGATTCTTCAGCTCTCCCACATGGGCCAGAAAGCAGTGGCTTCCCAGGAGTCTTCTAAGTCTTCAGTGCTAGAGTGGCACACTGGAGGAATCCAATCTCATTCACTGAGCTACTGATACTGATTCTTATTTGCTGTACTCTGAAGATGCCACTACTGGTATATATAAGTTTGTTGTTATATACAGGGGGACCTTGGCAGATCCTGTGATGGGTGACAGACAAATACTCCATGCAGGCAGAACTTAAGTGAGGAGTTTTATTGGGGTGTGGGGAAGAGGAGAAGAGACAAAGACATACTTGCCTCCTCAGAGATATAGTACAAAGAGAGAGGAAGTAGGTGGAGCTAGTCTCTTGAAGGGACCTATTGCACTGCAAGCTAGAACCAGAGTACTGCTTGCCATGCAAGGAAGGTGACTCACTCTGCTAGGTCCCCAAGGAGCAGGACCATGGTGTGCCTAGATGCTAACAAAGTCAATTAAATAAATTCCCATTTTACACATATACACACTACTCATTTTAATGGTTCTCTAGAGAACCCTGACATACTAGTATGGTATGATGAAAGCACTCAACACAAATCATGAGAGAAATTCACATTGAAATCACAATGAAATAAACCCCACACTTGTGAGAATGGCCACTGAAGAAGGAGGAGGAAGCAACAACAGCAATAAAAAGCCAGAAAAAAACTCCACCACCACCACCAACAAAAAACAAATGAACAAAAACAATATGGTAATTACTCCATTTTTTTTATAAAGAACAGTGGTGAATATTTCTTGGAAAACTATAAACAAATCTATCATATAATCAAACAATCCCACTACTAGATATATATCAAAGGAAGAAAACCTGAGCGTATCAAAGAGGTACCTGCCCTTTTGTGTTCTCTGAAACACTATTAACAGCAGCCAAAACAAGAAAGCAAACTAATTGGCCATCACTACAAAAATAACCAACGAAGAATGAATAATAATCTAAGCACAGTGAAGTAATATTTAACTCTAAACAAATGATAGCCTGGCATGCAGGAGCTGGATTGTTGTGGAGGATATTAAGTGAAATAAGCAAGGCAAACAAAGACAAAGATGCTGGATAACCTTATTCATGTGTGAAACTTATAGAACTCAGAAACAGAAACTAGAAGCCTTTACCAGCAAGTTTATGATGAACTAAGGGTAAAAGTTTGGGAAATCTTAGTCAAAAGATCCAAACCTAGTTACTTAGAAAGAAAAAATTCTGTCCATGGATTATGCTGCCACCAGGGCCATGCTGCTCTGAGTGGCCTGTGCTGTCTGTCACCTGGGGCCATGGTGTTTTCCTGCCCAGGCTGCTGCTGAGGACCATGTCTGAGTCTGTGATCATGCTGCAGCTGGAGTCTATGCTGATATCCAAGGCCCATGTTATCATAGAGGGCATAGGAACCAAACATGTTGAAATCTGAGGGCTGTGCTGAGCTGACCCCACCCCTCTCTCTGGATTAACTGTCCCTGTGCTGCACTGGACACGACTGCAGGAAAGATGGCCCCACCGCTGACCACAGGCATGTACCTCACCTGGCAAGCACACTAGAGCTAACCCTCTGAGTAGTGATGCAGGTGGGCCAGTTCTGAGGGCAGGAGAGATGACCCTGACTCCTCTTCGTCTGCCATTTGGTGACCTGTGGAGGGAAAGATGCCCTCCACCTTCTTGCTACCTGCAGCAGGTAAGAGAGCTGGCTCTGAGGTCACAAGAGTGAGAGAACTAGCCCTGCCCCTCACCAGCTACAGCATACAGGAGAAGGGACCCAGCACCTTGCCTAAGCAGCACGCTGGAGCTGACCCTGCTGTTGGGGCTGCAGATGAGCCAGACCTGAGGGCATGAGAGCAGGAGAGCTGATACCATGCCCCTTTGCTGCTACAGCAATTCAGCGAGGGCAATGCACCTTGCTGGGCAAGACAGTGGAACTGGCCCTGGTAGTGTGAGTGCAAGTAAGCCAGACCCTAGGTCCTGAGAGCAGGAAAACTGGTTCTGCTCCTTGCTGCAGGCTGCATTGGGTCTGCTGGCCAAGCAATGCAGTGCTGGTGAGATCACCGGGATGGTGACAATTGAAGAAAGCAGATGGGCTGACCCATCCAGGCCTAGAACTAAGGCAATGAACTGGCCCACCCAAACATCCACCAAATCTCGGAACTTTTGGAGCATGTGAAGGGGAAGAACTTAAAGATCCCAACCCGCAGGATTCCCAAGACACAGGTCAACAACAGAATATCAAAGAGGAACCCCATAGAGACCCTGTTAGCACTCAAGCATCTGTACTGGCCTGTCCTAGGGTTTCTACCAGGATATGGTCTCAGTTGCAGCCACTAAGAGCACCACCTGTGCACATTCACTATGTTCCCTTTTAAAAGAGCCCTGCCCCCTTCCCCTCTCTCTTTCTTCCTCTCTCTTCTCTTCTGCTGCTCCTGTCCCCAGAGGCCTGTCTCCCAGTCACTTTCCCCCAACAAAAACCCCACTACACAAACTCTGTCAAATGGGGTCTTTCTCTTGCCAGCCATCTTTTAAAATGAAAACAGAGCCTATTATCAATAGTGCCACAGAAGCCAGAGGCCTTGAACCTGTCCAATTACTCATGGAAATGAGCCCAAGTGAAGGTGGAAGCACTAAGGGTACCTCAGTGGGCCATACTGCAGCTCCCATGATGAGATTTTTATCCTTGTTTGTTTGTTTTATCCTTGTTTTGGTTGGTTGGATGGATGGTTTTTTTGTTGTTGTTGTTTTGTTTTGTTTGCTCTCTTTGATTTTCAGTTTTTCTTTTAAATTTTGTTTTGTTTGGGGGGGAACTGCAAGGGCTAAGGGTGGATTCATGGGGCATGGAGAGATGGGTAGGATCAGGATGCATGAAGTGATATCAAAGAATCAACAAAAGTTAAAAAAATAAATTCAAGAGATTATACAATGTGCTTATTTTAGTTAACAATAAGGCATTGTATTATTGAAAATATCTAAAAATACACTTTTACTCCTTTTATGGTAGAGATGGCTCAGTGGCTAAGAACACTTGCTGCTCTTGCAGAAAACCCAGGTTCTATTCCCAGAACCCCTACAGCAATTCATAAATGCCTGTAACTTAATTTCTGGGAGATCCAATGACTTCTTCTAACTTCTGATGAGCACTGCACACACATAATGTACAGAATTAAATGCCAGCCAACACTCACATATACAAATTGAGAAATTAATATTTTTTTAAAAGATAAATATAAGTCTGCTTTAAACTCTGACCAGGTGGATTCTTCCTACTTGAGGTCCTCCTGCCCATTGGAGCCCTACTCTCTGGGAACTGATCTCATTGGAAAGAGCCTGGTTAAAAAGAAAAACATGATTACCATCCTAGCCACAAAACCTTTACCTACATTCTGTACTACCAGCAAAATATGCTAGGTCAATGGTGGCACAAAATTTGTGAGAGTAACCAACAAATGTCTGATTTGACTTCAGGCCCACTCCATGAGAAGGATCCTGTACCTGACACTGCTTGGGGGTAACTAAGACCCAAATATTAAATAGCCCAGAGACCTAGACAAAGCCAAACATTACTGGTCAAAAAAAATTAAATGACCCCTAATTATATTCTGCTACACTCATAAATCAGTCATTATCACAGAGGCTTCCTCTGGCAGCAGATGGGAACAGATAGAGACCCACAGAGACAGTATGTGAAGACAGTCTAAATGGGAGGTCTCTATCAAATACCTCCCCTCACAGCTCAGGAAATTATATGGAAGATGAGGCAGAAAAACCCAGAGAGGATGGAGGAGTCCAGGAGAACAAGGCCCTGTGAATCAACTAAGCAAAGCTCATATGAACTCGCAGACACTGAAGCAGCAGGCATGGGACTACATGGGTCTGCACAAAATCCTCTACATATATATTATGGCTTTTAGCTTAGTATTTTTATGGGACTCCTGACTGTGAGAACAAGCGGGTCTCTGACTATTGTGCCTGCTCTTGGGATTCCTTTCCTCCTATTGATTTGCCGACTTCAACTTTGATATGATAATTTTTGTTTCATCTTAAATTTTATTTTGTCATGTTTAGTTGTTATCTCCTAGAAGCCTGTTCTTCTCCAATGAGATACAGAAAGGGAGTGGACTGAGAAGGGAGGAGAGGTAGGGAAGAATAAGAGAAGGGTAGAGGGAACGGGACCTAACCAGAATATATTGTATGAGTAAAGAATCTTTTTTCAGTAAAAGGGGAAAATGGGCAAAAAGACAAATATGCATATACTTATGAAAAGAGAAAGCCGCCAAGAAGACACTGCAATTCTTAACACCTGTGTACCAAACACAAGGGTACCCAAGTTCATTAAAGAAACACTACTACAGCTTAAATCATATATTGGCCCCCACCCACTACTATCAGTCGATGACTTCAGTACTTCATTCTTACCCAACTGGGTCATCTAGACAAAAACTAAACAGAGAAATACTGGACCTAACAGACTTTTTAAACCAAATGGACCTAACAGATATTAAAAAAAAAAAAAAAAAAAAAAAAAAACATTTCACCAAACACAAGATATACCTTCTTAGCACATCATGAAACTTTCTCCAAAACTGACCACATGCTTGGACATAAAGCAAGGCTCAATAGATACAAGACAATTTAAAAAAAAATCCTGCATCATATCTGTCTACCATAGATTAAAGCTGGATATTAACAACAACAGAGACAATAGAAGCTTACAAATACATGGAAATGAATAGCTCTCTACTGAATGAATGTAACACAAGTTCTAATTGGCCCTAATAATAAAAACCCAGAGTCAGATATTAGGGGGTGAAAGCTGAAAGATCAGAGAAGCAGAACAGTCAGCCACTAGAGATCTTACCTCTACAAAATCCTTACACTGAAAAGAAAGAGAGTTCATGTCTCCTCCCACCTATATTCCTCTCTCTGCATAGCCATCCTACTTCCTGTGTGTCAATACAGACCTCCAGACCATTATGGTTAGCTAGTGTGGCTAGCTCTACCCTCTGATTTTTCAGGCAAGCTTTATTTGTTAGAGTATAAACAAGATATCACGACAAATGAAAAACTAGGTCAGGACAGAAATTTTAAAAGATTTTAGAATTGAATGATACTACAACAAAATGTAACCAAACTTACAGGATGCAATGAGGGAAAAATCTAAGAGGCAAGTTCATAGTGCTAAGTGTCTACATTAGAAAAAGAAGAAGAAAAAAAAACTTGAGGAACATCTCATGTTAGTTATTTAACAGTACACCTGAAAGCTCTAGTAGAAAAAGAAGAAATAACACCCAAAAGGAGTAGATGGCAAGAAATTATAAAATGCAAAGACTGATATAAATAAAATACTGCTTGTGTGACCAAGAACCTGAGACTATGTAATTCAGTGACATAGAGGGGAATCAAATATCACCATCCTGCTAAAGGAGTATTGCAACAGACTCCTAAATATATTGTGCTATAGTCATAGATCTGTGCCTTGTTCAGTCACCATCAGAGAAGCTTTCTTCTGAAGAAGACAGAAACAAATACAGACACCCACAGCCAGACAATATACAGAGAGCAAGAGACCTAGGAACATTCATCACTAAATTGGCTATCTCCATCATATCACTTCACTCAGGGTTCAGGGAACTCTGATGGAGAGAGCAGGAGGGTCCTCCACATCAACGGAGAATGACACAGCGTGCCTAGACACACCATACCAGATGGGGTCCTAGAGCAGAAAGGATAAAGGACACATGCCCCCATCCTTAACCAGGAAGTTATCTCCAATTGACAACCACTTGCAAATGAAAATTTAGTTTTTCCCAAGGGAGTCTCACTTGGCAAACAAACTACTCTTAGGGGTAGGCCGCATGCCCAGCAGTAGATGACCAAGAGGAAAGCTCAACAGCATCTTTGGGGACTCCTTGTCACATAATGTCATGCCAGGATTTTGTTTTGTTTTGTTTTATCACTTTCATTTAATTAAACTTTTTAATTATTTATTATTTTACCTCTCTTTTAATTAAACTTTTTCATTAATCTATTTATTTATTATTTCACCCCACATACATGTTATGGCTTCTGGTTTTGTGTTTTTGTGGGATTCCTGAGTGTTTCTTTGCATCTCTGTTTCTTACACCTTTTCTTGGGCTCTTTATTTATTTTTTGTCCTTTTACAATATGTTCTTTTTCTATCGTATTATACATTTTTTTCATTGTTAATTTTTAGATGACTGTTTTCTAATGAAAAAGAGATTGGGGGTGAATTTGGATGGGAGGATAAGAGGGGAGTTGGGGAAGGAACTGGGAGGAGGAGAGGGAGAGGAAACTAATCAGAATATACTGTAGACAAAAAAAATTATTTTCAATAAAAGAAAAAAAATGAGGTATAGTGCAGGGAGTTGGTGGCACACACCTTTAATCTCAGCACTTGGGAGATGGCAACAGGCAGATCTCTGTGAGTTTGTGAGTTTGAGAGGCCAGCCTGGTCTACAGGACAGGACAGGATCAAAAGCAAAAAAAAAAAAAAAAAAAAAAAAAAAAAAAAAGGATGTAGTTAAATCTATTGAGCTATTGAGTCTTCAATAATATATCCCTATTCCAAAATATATGTTGCACATTATAAACAAACAAATTTTCTCAATATTTTTAGATGTTAAATAGACATCTGAAAATATAAAGCAGTATATAATTGATATTAATAATCTGTATCACAGAGTAGTAACTATGGTAATGTATTTTAGTCAAATTAAGGTGATAAATTTTAATTTTGAAAATAAAAGTAAAGGAAACTCCATGTAAAAGTCTGTATCTACAAATAAAACAATAAATGCTTTTGTACTTAAGGGAAAATTTAAAAAGAAGGCAAGTTTACACATTGCAGGATCTTTGAGCAGATCCTGATTTTTAAATGCATATCTATGAAGAATATAAGGAAGGTAAATGGAGGCTCTTGAATATAGACTGTACCCTTCATAATAATCTGTCATCATTAATAAATTTCCTGAGATGATCAGATATTTTTCATAACGGTGCCTTTGTTACATAGGAGATAAATTTGGAAATAGTGAGAGATAAAATTTCACAGTTTGAGAATACTTTTTGCAAATGCCTCAGAATAACAAAGCATTAATATTTATGTTAACAGCTAGTCCAAATGTTACAAGAGGCATCAAGGTAGGTTTATTATTCTAGGGATAGGTTAGTGGGTTTTTTTATTTCAAATTAAGTGCTAAGAAAAAAATGGTGCTTAAGTGCTACCTCTAGTATTCCTGGCTTTCCTAGAGGTGTAGCGTAACCATGGGGTCTTTGTTTAGATAATACTTGGATTGAAAATTATTATTTCTCATGTATGTTTGTGGCAGGAATCATTTGTCAAGAATAGTAATTCTTCAAATTATAATTATATGGCAACATTTTTCTAGGCATTTAACATGTACTAATTGCTCACATTAATGAACAATGTATACGTTTGATTAGATATTTTAGTCTTTGAATTATTTTTCTGAGATATGGTTATGATTTACCTTTTACCATAAACCCAGAACATTCTGATAAGTAAGCCCAGATCATTTAAAAGAACAACTCTATAGATGTGAAAAACACTAGGTCACAAAGTTAAATTTTTTTTAAAAACCTGTGTGAAAAACACTAAAGAGTAAATGTAGTCATAATATCAGTCCCCGAAAGGGTAAGAGTTTTTCATACAAATAGCAATTTAATGCAAGAAAAGAGATGATAAAATATGTACAATTACCCCCAAGCACTGAGAAATACACTTTTCTAAAATTAGTAGCTTAGTGAAATTTTTATACTTTATATCTTATCTGCAACTAGAATTTTTAAAACTGATAAAAATCTCAAATTTAGTTGTATTTTTCTTAAATCTTCAAAGGTATGATTGATGATATAATATCAAAGTTACTCTCCATCTTTTTGCCTGATTATAAATTTAGGTTTTATTTGGTCCTGATTTCAGAGACTTGTGGTACTTGCTATGGGAAATTTAGACATCATCTGAAGCTATAATTACATCTTATTTTTGCCCTGACATTTGTCAGCTAGTCAGTGTTCTTGCTCTTTCCATGTTTTGCATGTCAAAAATTAAATAAATTATAGGGTAATATTTCTATAAAAAGTAAGGGTACAGGAAGAATAGAAAAATAAGTACTCTTCAACTTCAGAGATTTTCAGACAACTTGGGCTTTTTAAGTCTCAAACAACATATTACTTCTTTGTTCTATCATTTCAAAAATTAAACAGAAGTTTGGTGTTTAATAAATGGATATAATTGCTCTACCCTGTTGCTACAGTTGTGTTTAGAGAGCACTTGTTTCATATATGAAATTCAATATAAAGCCTAATGCATATTTTATGGATGCTTTATTTTCTAATATTCCTACATTATATTTGGCTAATACTCCAAGTATTATCCCCAAATACATTTAGCTAAGAAAAGAAAGGTTTACAATTGTTAACTAGAAGAATTAAACTGTTCTCCCATTCCATGTCCATGCTCAGAAAAGAAAACAGTGCCATTATTTAATACAATCTATACTTCGGTTTGATTGTCTCCAGCTAAAGAAACAAGTAAATTTTTTTATTTAAAACTGTGCTTCTTAATTTTTTGCCAGCTTGACACCAGCGGGGGTCATCTGGGAAGAGGAAGAGGAAAGTTCAATTGAGACAATGCCTTCATCATACTGGCATGTGGAAAAACCTGTGGAAAAATTTTTTGATTGATGATTGATGGGGTGGCTACTATGGGAAGTACCACCTCTGAAAAAATGGTGCATTGAGATATATGAAGGGTAGCTGAATGTGAGTCTGGAAAGTGAGCCAGAGAATAGCACGCCTGTGTGATTCTGGTACCCACCTCCAGGTTCCCACCTTCAGTTCCTGCCCTGAGTTCCCTTGGTGATAGACTGTGATCTGGAAGTGTAGGGCAAATGAATCTTTTCTTCCTCAAATTTCTCTTGATCATTGTTTTATCATGGCAATGGAAAGTAAACCAGAACAATATACATTAATTTGGGGAACTCAATATAAAAGTAAGGGAGTGAACAAACATAACAAATACAACTTTGGCTAATGATTTCTTTGAAAAATGTAGAAAAGGAAATCAATTATCTTCTCCCTTATAGACGTATTCTTTTCTAAACTTGAAAATTATTTTCCTGGTTTTGGGTGATTGAGGGATGAGCTACTCTAATCAATGAACACTTACAGTAAACACACTTCACTATGGATACTTTGGGAAATCAGAATTCCCAAGGGCACACTCATTCTCAATTTTATATAAGATGTACACATGATCGTTAAGTTGGTCATCTTCTTGAACCTCCACAGAACTGTCCTAATTATTCTTGACAAAATGTATTCCCTGTGAGAGAGGACTATAGATTCTAAAGCAAGAGTAACATTAGTGAATAAAAAAAAGAGATTCTAATATCAGACACAGTTATTTATGAAGAGATATATTTGCAATCTGCATTATACCATGGTTAGAAACCAGAGTTCTGTAGAGAACCCCTGTCTCAAAAAAGAAACAAAGAAAAAAAGAGGGGCAGAGAGAGAAAGAAAGGAACTAGAACCATTCCTCAGGAAACTAGGAGGAGATCTAACTTAATATTCAGCTATACTATACCACTCTTGGGTCTATACCAAAAGTACTCTGCATATTATTACAGAGATAGCTACTTAACCACATTCATTGCTGCTCTATCCATTATAGCCAGAAATTGGAAACAGCATAGGATTCCACCGATGATAAATAAAGAAATGTACATTTACACAAAGGAATACTACTCAATTGTTAAAAAAATTCATGAAAATTTCAGGTAAATGGATATATCTAGGGAAAAAAATCATCCCAAGTGAGGTAACCCATATCCAAAAAGAAAAATATAGTATTCATTTGATTATAAATGGATGTTAATTTTTGAGTCAATGATAAGTAAGGAACAATCCATATAACTACATAGGCTAGGTATAGAATAAAGGACTAGGAAGGAGTAAAGGCTATCCTTAGGAAAGTGAAATATGTAGTATGGATGGATGTGTATTGGGGGGTGGATGGGGGCATCAAATGTGGAGGGGAAATGGAGGAATCATGGGAACGGACCTCTAAACCAAATGACCAGTTGAGTGGTGATATGGAAACCTAATTGAGTAGAAGCTTCTTAAAATATATACATATATGAAAGAAATCTAAACTCGAACCAACAAATAGTGATGAGTCAACCCCTACTAGATATCTTTCACCACCCAATGAAACATCCAGTGCCAGGAACGAGTTATATCTAAACAAGTTGTTGGCCAAAGAGACACCATAAAACTCTGACAGAAGAAGGGACTGTGTGGGGCATAGATATCCCCACACAGGTAGGCCATGGGAATGGGAGGATCAGATGGGGGGTATGGGATTAAGGGAGGGAATTAAGGGAGAAATATCTAGAATTGAGGGCATTTAAGGGGGTGGTATGGAAACTTAATGTAGCAAAAACTTACTGATATGCATAAAGGCAATCCTAGTGAAATATCCAAATAATGAGGGAGGTAGAGTCTCATCTCGTCATCTGTTGCCACCAATTGAAACTTCCAGTTATATGACTGGGTTACATCAAACTGAGTTGTTGGTCAAAGAGGTTCCTTGGAAATTCACCAACAATCCAAGCTGTTGCCAACAGAATAGGTTGATTTCCACAAATTGACAATAAGGTCCCGCTTCTGAAGACAACACCCACACAACTCACGAAACATGGAGAGGATGAGCTTGTGCCACATAGAACTTTCAACCCTGTGGTGATATCCTGCTTGCACAAATAAAGTCTGTCTGAAGATCAAAGGATAGAGCTTGCCACTAGCTAACCATAAAGGTCTGGAGGTCCAAACAGACAGAAAAGAAGTGAGGTGGCTGGGCAGACAGAAGATATAATTGGGAAGAAAAAGGAACTAGCTCTCTTGCCTGCTGAGATGCTAAAGAGGAAAAGGTAGCTTTGGCTTGCTCCTTCTCTCTGGTCTCAGCAATGTCCTCTATATCTGACTTCAGGTTTTTCTTATTTATACCAATACCAATTAAGAACTCCTTTTACAAAACCCTATGCTCTAGTACCTTTGGTTGAGAAGGTACTTTGCAGGTTACCAAAGTAAGAACATAAACACCAACCCAGCCACAAAACCTTTAATCTACAATTTGTCATGCTTGTGAAATAGGGCAATGGTAGCACAAAAGCTTGTGGATAGCCACCCAATGTCTGATTTGACTTAAGGCATACTCCACAAGATGGAACCCTTACCCAACACTATTTAGGTGACCAAGAACCAGAGACAACAGTTCAGAGATCTATGGTAAAGCCAAATACACCTGTTCCGAAACAGAAAAGTAACAATAAAATTATTCCTAATAATATTCTGCTATACTCATTGATAAGTTCCTTATTTATTCATCATCTGAGATGCTTCCTCCTACAGAAGATGGGAACAATTAGAGCGACTCACTGCCAGACATTATGCAAAGAGAGAGAGAGGGGGAGAGAGAGAGAGAGAGACAGACAGAGAGAGAGAGAGAGAGAGAGAGAGAGAGAGAGAGAGAGAGAGAGAGAGAGAGAGAGAGAGAGAGAGAGAGAGGAGAAAGACCTTGGAACACATAGCAGTAAGGGAGATGTCTTGATCAAGTCCCACTCCTCAGGGCTCAGGGAATTCTGTGGAAGAGGATGCAGAAAGACTGTAAGAGCAGAGGGGATGGAGGGCACTGGGAGAACAAGGCCTCTGAATCAGCTAAGCAGGGCACATATGAACTCACAGAGACTGAAGCAGCAAGCACGGGGCTGACTCTGGTCTGCTCTAAGTCCTCTTGTATATATTATAGCTCTCAGTTTAGTATTTTTATGGGACTCCTGAGTGTACGGAGAAGTGGTCCTCTGATTCTCGTGCCTTTTCTTGGGCACTTTTCCTTTTGTTGACTTGTCTTGTTCAACTTCAATCTGACAGTTTTGTTTGATTTTATGTTTTGCTGTTGCCTCTTAGAAGCCCATCCTCTTCTAATAAGAGCTAGAAAGGAAGTGGATCTAGGTGGGAAGAGAGATGGAGAAGAACTGGGAAGAGAAGAAGGGGATACTGTAACTAGGATGGGTCTCAGCTAGAAGGCCTGAGCAGTCTAAGGGACCTCGGACAGTGGAACCAGGATGTATTCCTGGTGCACAAAAGGACTTTGGGGGTACATCTCCCATGGAGGGATACTCCCTTAACCTAGAGACAGGAGAGAAGACCTAGTCCCTACTCCAAATGACTTGACAAATTTAGATAACCCCTCCTGGAGGGCATCACCCTACATGTGGAATGGGGGGGAAGTGGGAGGGGAGGGTGGTCGGGGGGGGCATGAGTGGGTGGGAGAGAAGTAAAGAGGGAGGGAGGAAGAGGTAACAGGGATCAATGTGTAAACTAAAAATAAGAAAATAAATTAATTAAAAAAAATTTTTAAAAAGAAAATAATCTATTTTTAATAGAATGGGGAAATAAGAAATCCCCAAACAACAAAGCTATTGCCAAGCCTATTGCTTACACTCCACAAATTAATGGTATAGCCCAATTGCTGAAGACCAAACTTACATAACTCACTGAATGAGGAGAAATCAAGATGGTACCTACTGATAGCCTTCACACCTGCCAACAACTGTTCATGGTATAAAAAGGACTCTGCCTACCAAAAAAGAAAGATAAAAACCAATCATCCTACAAACCTTTTGCTCTACAATGCTGACCTGCTTGAAAGATGCACTGGTGCAATAGTGATACAAATGTTGTAGGAGTCACCAACTACTATCTGATTGGAATTCAGACTCGCGGTAGTCAAGAACCCGAGACTAAATAGGTCTCAGAAGAAAACTAAATACGACTTTTCTGCTAAAGGAATGTACAAATAAAATGACTCCTAATGCCATGCTATTACATACATATATCAATATTTTGCTCATTATTCATTAGAGTAGCTTCCTCCTACAGTAGATGAGAACAAACACAGAGACCCAAACCTAGACAATATGCAGAGAGAGAGAGAGAGAGAGAGAGAGAGAGAGAGAGAGAGAGAGAGAGAGAGGGAGAGAGAGAGAGGGAGAGAGAGAGAGGGAGAGAGAGAATCTTGAAACACTCCTTCTTAAATGAAATGTCTCTATCAAATCTCTTCCCTCAGGGCTCAGGGAACTTTGCAGAAGAGGAGGCATAAACATTTTAAGAGCCAGTGGGAATGTAAGACACCAAGGAAGTGAGGCTTTCTAGATACAACAGGACTGATGATAAACTTACCGAGACTGCAGTAGCAAGCCTAGGGCCTGCCAGATGGGGCCTCAGCACCCCACTCCTAACCCAGATGCTATCTTCAATTGATAACTACTTGCAAAAGAAAAATTAGTTTTTTTCTAAAGTCTCACTGGATAGAGAAACCACACTTGCAGACTGATGACCAGTAATAGATAGCCAATAGAAAATGAACTCAATGGGATTTGAGAAGATATTTTTGTCTAACAATGCCTTATCTAGGTGTTTTTTCTTACATATCTTTTGTTTATATATTACTGTTTTTTAATAAAGGAAAAGAAATGAACCATTTCCCACAAGGCCATTCAGGGTCTGTATAAAATCTGGGGTACTTTTCCTTAGCACAGTGGAAAAGTCATACCAAATGTACACATTGGAAATTCACTTTCTACTTCTTTCAATTTTTTAAATTTCTTTGATGCAAATTTTTAATTGCTTTTCATGACTTTTCTGCCATAGTAGGGAGTAGGTCTTGAAACACTTTGTCCATTATACCATATGCAGAGGAATTTTATAGCTACCACCATTTCCCTGAATGAGTCTAAAATACATAGATGGCACCTTAAAAACACAAAAGCACACAAGCCTTGCCTTTAGTTTGTTTGAGGGTTTAGTTTTTGCTTTCTGTTTATGTTTTGTTATCTCTTTGTGTATGTGGTGTATGTGTGTGTGTGTGTGTGTGTGTGTGTGTGTGTGTGTGTGTGTGTGTGTGTACCGTGGCATGCATGAGGTGGTCAGAGGACAGCTTTGTGATACCAATTCTGTATTTCCACATTTATGAGGGTTCCAGGGATTGAGCCCAGGTCATTGAATTTGCATTGGCAAGCATTTTTACACACCAAATCATCTGGCAAGCCCAATGCCTTACCTCCACTTTTCTAATGTATATCAGTGCCTTCCTTTTATCTTCATGCTTGTGCTACATTAGATACTGGGAAAACATTTTTAAACTTGATTTGTTATAATGAGAAAAGGAAAGTGAAGAAGAATTAGAAAAGAATAGTGTATGAAGCTCAATTTCTGTTCCTAGATTTTCCTTTCAGTCCTTTATAGATAAATAAAAATAATCAAAAAAAATTTTGTTACAGCCTTAGAGACTTTTACATCTATTCCAAAAAAACCAATGCTTTAAGTTATTTCAAGAGAAAGGTGACCAAAGATTTCATTTGCAACTTTCTGAAGAACAAGAGTTGGTTTGAATACAAATGAACAGAAGCAAATCATTTGCTAACATCATGCACTTAATGATAGGTGAAAAAAAGAACTGACTTCATTTTTCCAAACTCCAGAATTCACTGTTCAGGGCTGTTCCTCTAGCTGTATAAAGTCCGCCTGCACATCTGAGAGATCATAATGAACCTATCACTTTACAGGAGTCTCATGCAGAATGTCAGGAGTCCCTGCTGGAACCCTGGGGGCAGGTTGTGACAGCATCAGGTCTTTTGAAATTGTAGAACAGACATCTGCTTATCAGTTACCAACCATATAAGGGCAGTAGTACCTTTTGTTCTTTGCTCAAGATTAAGAAAGGGGCATGGGGGCATCAAATTTGGCATGCTGCATGAGCTTCCTGCCTGGAGTCCTAAGAACTCGTATAGTTAAAAGGTGATCCATTGTTTTCTCTGCATTGACACATACATCAGGATGTTGAATAACAGTATAAATTTGAATGCAGGATATAGATTTCTTGTCATATATCATGTTTAATAGATGTATTTAATATTCACAATTGAATATTAAAGTTATATTCCCTTGAAGCAGTAGAGGCATCAAGACATGTTCGCTTTCCTGACATGTGAATATAGAAAGAGACACAGAATAAATACTATCTTTATCATGACAGGTGTGCTTTGGAAAAGCACAGTAACCAAAGCACAAAGACATCAGATGAATAATCCATTGAGCTTGGTTTTGTTCATGGCTTTGACACCAAATATGTAACCTGGGACAACCTTCAGTTATTCACCTCGGTTTTTCAACTTCTATCGTACCTATTTGTATTCAGTTTTCCTAAGGTTTTTAGGAAACACTATAAGGCAACACTATCACAACAAACTGTATTAAAAATGCACATTGATCTAATAGTTTAGCAGAATAAGAATTGTAAGCCTGACAGTAGTAGATTATGCCTTTAATCCCTGAACTTGGGAGACAGAGGCAGGTGGATCTCTGAGTTCCAGACTAGTTTAGTCTACAGACAACCAGGGCTACACAGAGAAACTCTGTCTCAACACAACCCACACTAAAAAATTAAAGGAAACTTATAAACTACAAATAATATTTTAATTAGCAACCAGATTATCTGTGTCGTGCATTCAAAGCTATAAAATTAAACAACTGCATATATTTCAATAGGAGTGAGAACTGCCTGTGGTGGTTTGAAGGAAAATGGCCACCCAAAATAGTGGCACTATTAGGAGGTATGACCTTGTTGGCATAGGTGTGGTCTTATTGGAGGAAATGTATCACTCTGGAGGCAGGCTTTGAGGTGTCATATATGCTCAAGATACCACCCAGTGTCTCAGTCCACTTTCAACTACCTTCTGATGAAGATGTAGCCAGCACCATATCTACATACATGCTGCCATGCCCCCTGCTACAATGAGAATGGCCCAAACCTTTGAACTGTATGTGAGCTACTCCAATTAAATGTTTTCCTTTATAAGGGTTGAATCTCTTCACAGCACTAGAACCCTAACTAAGACACTTCTTATTGAGTTGAATCATATGTCAATTCTCATCTCAATCACAGAAAATTCTTTATTTTCTTGGATAAAATATAGTATCAAGCTATTAGGTAATTATTAGTAGTTTAAAAGAAACTTTCTCAATTGATATGTGACTCTAAGTGGAATGAGGCTTGAAAGAAGAAGTAGAGTTTAGCATAAAAGCTTATGTCTTTGTTATCCATTTCTCTACTTAGGTGAAGTCTTCCTCTATCTCACCAGGGTACAAGCCCAGTCCAATGTATAATGGGCCAAAGGACTCATGTCGTTGAAATTGTTCTGTAATGTGCTAGCTGATTTTCTATTCTAGGAGAAGAAATTGGAGAGTAGATATTTGGTGACAGCAGAAAACTAAGATGCAGGAATGGCACTGACAAGCAATAGACAGGTTGACTCTGCTATCATTATAAGATGCTTAGAACTCTGAGTTATAAAGAATCTCCTTGTAGATAGTAAATTTGATCTATGTATATTTATCTCATTTATCTCAGTGATGACCGCAGGTTCACCTTTGGTCTGGTAGATGTTAGTTCATGCATTCTTAACTACTAACCCTTAGGATAATCACCTATCCTTCTAAAAACCTACATACAATGTGTCAGATGGTCCTCTGAGAGTAGTAACACTCATATATCCTGAGGGTTTTGCACTGATATCCACTCTTGCCTTGAGTAACCTGATGTAATATTATTCTGAAGTAGACTTTTCACATACATTGATCCTTTTTTTTCTCCTATTGAACTATAGCCTAAATGTGTCATCTCTTTTTTATGGTGACAATATGTAGAAGAAAAAAAGAGCATCACAGTTTAAAGAAATAAAATGATAAAAATATAGGGATTTTGTTCTAAAGATATATTGCACTGGGTTAAGTAGCCCAGACCTAGAAAGACAAGCACTACATATTCTCTCTTGTTTAAAGACCCTAGCTTTGAAGTTTTAGACTTCATTATATAATCTGAAATAACCACATAAGCCAACAAAGTAGAAAGGTACCATGGAATGAAGGAGGTTTGGGGGGCTAGCAAGACATAACTACTATGACTGGAAAAATGCAACAAAATATGGAAGGTGGGAATTTAAGAGGGAAACATTATTTTATTAAAGTATAAGTAAAAACATTTATATGTGTGAGTAAAAATGGAGTTGTGACTCACAGTGATAATGCTCTGCCAGGAGACATAGACTAATAAAAATCTCAGAATCTTAGTGCCAAGCACAGGAGGGTAATAGAATTTATAAAATTGCAGGTATATATGTATATTGAATATATATACTCATATATCAAGAATATATTTGAAATTTATTAGAATGACCTTTAGGCCATGGTCTAGATAATCCAACAATGGCTGCCTATGAATGTAAGGTTTAAGAATCCAGTAATTATTCAGTCCATGAGGCTGGATGTCTTAGCTGGTCTTCAGTACATGTCAGAATCCCCAAGAATTAAGTTCTAATGTCTGTAAAGGAATAGACTTGTTAACAGGATGAAATCAAGTAAGCAAAAAGAAAAATCTTCCTTCTTCTATGTCCTTATATAGGCTTTTCAGGAAAAACTAAGATTAGAAGTGAATAAAGATGAATTTTGCCAGTTTGAAAGATCTGGAATAAAGGTGTGTTTCCCTAACTGAAGATCCAGATTAAAGGTAGGTCTCTTCCTACCTCAAGGATCCAGATTAGAAGTGGATCATCCACTTCATAGTAAGCAAAAATCCTTCACAAATATGTCACTTCATTTTTGGACTTCATCAAATTCCAGATATAGCCAAGTTAACAACCAAGAAGCCATCCCACCTTTGCTATTGGTTGCCTCTCAGAACTTGAAAATAAAACCCTATTGCTGAAAGTATCACACACTTTGGATTCAGGACTTGGAACAATCAAGCTGGGCTATAACTGGAAGCATACTTCTTGATAACTATTTCTCACCGTATCTGATTGTGCTACCCAAGTTGCCAAGGGTAGAAAAGCAATCAGTGGTCCTACTCATCTGTACAGCCTATGATCCACAACCATGACTGGCCTGGCAAGATATACCTAATAGTACAACAATGACACTTTTATCTTTAGGACAACTAACAGCTGTGTAATTGGACTTAAGCCCCACCAAATAGGAGTGAATCCATGCCTGGCACTATAAATCTAGCCAATCACCAATGGCTGTAGAGGTTATAGACCCTAGAGAAGAAACTACTACTGACATTTTCCAAGCCAGCATCATTTCTAATGGTATTTAACATATTTATCCTTGTACTTATAGATAAAGTATAGATGCCACCCCTCATCAAAGAAGCTTCTTTTATAGGAGATGGAGACTATTACAGAAACCCACCATAGTTCAAAATACCCAAGCACCACATCTATAATGTAACTCTTACATCTAAGGCTCACTCAGCATCACAGAAGGTGAAGCAGAAAGTTTGTAAAAGCCAGAAAATCAAGATTCCTGCTGCCAGGTAATACATTCTAGACATCACAGCAAAGCTGCACCTATGAAATCTTGACAGTATGGTTGCCCAAATACAAGACCTATATAATGACATGTTGGTTGACATGCCAGCATGGATAGGGAAAACTCTCACAAGGCCTCATCTTTAGATGAGGGAGTACAGGCAATAATGGCTTCTGAAAGAAGGAGAATCAATTTTCTCTAGGAATAAGTCCCCTGATAGCTTATCCAACCCCAAGTAATCAGTCTTAAACACATGTACATTTGAACAACACCAAACGGACTTAATAATTTCTTACATACATACAATTATATGTACATAAAGACAGTAATACATAAATTTGAGGAACGGAAAGAGCAGGGTAGGAGTTGGAGTTGAGGATGGAAATGATGCAAATACAACAGTCATGTATTCTAAAAAAAAAAAAAAAAAAAAAAAAAAGCCCGTCCTTAAAAAGAAAAGATAGGATTGGAAGGGATACAGTCCTATGTTTATATTATAAAATTCCAAATTGTAAATTTAATATGAGTAGAAAATAGATGTTTATATTTTCTGCACTGACTGGGTAACTCTTAGATTTGTGTTTAATATGAAAGAATAGCTGCAATGTTGAGGGAGCCTTTGAACACCACTCATCATGGAGGAACTATGGACAATGCAAAGTCATGTGGAAGTATATAACTAGAATTAAGCAAGCAAGCTACAGAAGCCAGATCTACATTTTAAGTATATGCAGATTCCAGCAAGCCATATATTGTAAGGAATAGCCTCATCTAATACCTTATTTCAGTGACAGGTGAGAAATTTACCAGCAATGATGCACTTAATAATAAAGAATATAAAGATATGATGCCCAGAATGAACAGGAAGCAGTAATGCCTGGGCACTCTTGGGAATGTCTATCATGTCTTGCATGATCTTGTTCTGTGTGCCAGAATGTAAAACTTATTTAAACCCTGATGGCAAGTAGTTTCTGTAACTAGTCACTGAGGCCTTGGTCTCTGGATCCTCTCCATCAGCCCACTGCATGTGTAGGTCCTGTTTGTCCTGTCTCAGAGATTTGACAAGGAGAATTATGTGTGCAAATGTTGCTGTTCACTATTGTCTGCTGTGCTCTGAGAAAGCAAGTCCATTCATTGTCTTTGACCTAGATAGAGTCTTCTATCATCTTCTAACATTCTGGATTCCAAGCAGAGCTGACACTGTAAACCCACGTTATATACCCCATGTTACAGTGTGCTATTATCAGCAACCATACTAAAGGCAATACTAAAGGCAAAATATTAATACAAGAAGAAAGAAAAGGCATGATGAAGAATAGAAAACAAAAGCAAAGCCTATCAATAGTAGTACATTGAAAAATCGTAAGCTCCTTTGCGTTTAAAGATAAGCAGTAGCTTTATCTGTATTTTTAGTATATATTTTGTAAAGAATGAAGGTGAATTGTTGCCAAGTATGCAGTCTAAATGCCAACCAGGGAGCCAGAACATACATAGCTATAAGTCCCTTACTCTTTATGAGCATAACACCGGGGTTTAAACATATATATACTTGTTCTTCATAGTTAAAATGTATCTGTACACATCCCAATTTTCAAGAATTATCAACCATAAATATTCTTATCATCGAGTGTGAATTTCCTAATGTAGTCAATAAAAGAAATAAAGTTTTTAGCACCTGGAAGCTATGGGCAGGAGGATCAGCTCAAAGTATTTGTCAGTTATACGGTGAGTTTAAAGTCAGCTTGAGAACTAATCTCAAAAATTAAAAATTAAAATGAACAACTAAATAGAATTCATTAGTATTTATTGTCTTTAATAAAGAATCGTGTTAAGCCTACTCAACGTCACAGAAACACTAATTGATTCAGCAGCATGCCTGAATTTACATTAGAAAGCAAAACCCCTTGATTATTATTGCACATAGTCGTCCATATTCTAATCATGGATTTCAGCATCACAGATGTTCATCCAAATGTAAACTCTTAACAATGATTAACGTTTTCAGAAATGTGTATTTTCAAGAACTTGAAAACTTCAGCAAACTCATTCACCAGAAGACATTATATAAGACTTACTTTGAAGACTATATGTGTGTACATGACAGAACAATATTATTTTGTTCTAATACTTACATATGTTTATTCAAACAATGTCAAGATAGGCCTGAATTAAGAGGTAGCCTTTCCATGCCAAATCACTCACTGGTATATTTAACAGAAATATACCACACTAAAGCATCAGTTTGGAGTGGCAATTTACAATTTATAGTGTTTGGTGTCTGAGTCTTCAACTCACTCAAGGAGAGAAGAAAGGAAGGAAGGGAGAGAGGAAGGAAGGAAAGAAGAAAGAAAGGAAGGAAAGAAAGAAGGAGGGGAGGAGGAGGCAAAAAGCAGTTTTAGTTGATGACCTGAAAATAAAGACCAAGATACTGTAAGTAGCTGCTAGTAATTTTATGTCTTCTGCTAATTACAATATACGAAGCCATTTTTTGGGCTTTGTCTTAGTCACTGTCCTATTGCTGGAAAGAAACACTATGACCAAGGCAACTTACAGAAGAAAGCATTTAATTTGAGAACCTGCTTTCAGTCAGAATGTGAACCATGGCTATCACAGCTAGGAGCATGCCAGCAGGCAGGAAGGCATGGTGCTGGAGCAATAGTTGAGAGGTGAAATCTCATCTGCAAGTTGGAGGCAGACAGCCAAATACTGGGCCTGGCATGGGTTTTTGAATTATCAAAACCCATGCCCATGACATACTTTCTCCAACTAGGCCACACCTCCTAACCCTTCCCCAGAGAGTTCTAGACACTAGGGAGTAAGCATTCATGTATGGGGAGCATTCTCATTCAAGCCACCATAGGGCTGGAAGGCTTTTCCTTTATGCTATGGCTAATCTTTGTTGTCAACCTGACTATATCTGGAGTTAACCAAATGCAAGCAGCTGGACACACCTGTAACAGATTTTTCTTGGTTGGATTTTTTGAGGTTAGAAAATTCACCCTAAATATGGGCCACACATTCTGGTTGCAGCCCACACAAAAGGACATGGAAAAAGGAAGCTTTTGCTTCTTGCTTCTTGTTTCTTTCCCCTCACTCTATCAAGTTTATCCTGTTCCTGAGCCATTATTTTCTAGAGTTAGAACTTATCTCTTTGGGATTACGATGTTGACTGAAAACTGGCTGCTCTCTAGGGTCTTCCTGGAACTCTAGTGCCAGAATGAGACAACTGAAACATTCAGTTTTGTAGATGGATCAACTACTGGATCCTTGGCCTGTCAGTCAGGAGACAGCCATTGTTGAACTACAGACTGTAAGGTACTCCAATAAATCCACCCCCCACACCGGTATATATGATAATGATAGAATCATTGTGTGTGTGTGTGTGTGTGTGTGTGTGTGTGTTTGTAATATATATAAACAGAACTGATACAATGAAATACATACATGTTTAATTCTATCAATTTCTGTATCTTAAGAGAATCCTAAAATATCTTGTTCTCATGAAATGAGAGCCACATGATTTTTCTGGAGCTTAGGCAGTTTTACATTCATGGCCCAGTTATTCAAGAAAAATATAATTGTTGCCTTTTAATAAGTGGGTCAGCAAGGAGATATATTCATATTTTATATTAATTTTTTCCTTAATGTAGTGGTTTATGTCTCTGATTTACAGGGCATATTTAAGTATTTTTACAGGGTAGAGTATGAAGCTCAGTGCTAGAGCATTTGCCCAGCATGTAGCCTTTTGTTTGATATCCAGTCCCCATTATGTGTGTGTTGTAGGGAGGGGAATTCAGCCTTAATGTTAAAGTTCAATAACATTAATAGCATTTTCAGGATAAGAACTATTCTCAGAGCAAAAACTCTGAATGCCTTTCCAAAGCCATGCATATTCAGAAAGGATGCCTGGAGCATAGCTCACATGCTATCAACTATTCTGTTGCTTTAAGCACTAATGCTGGAGTTGAGAAATTTAGATCTAGAAGAGACAAAGGAGAAACAGCTGTTCCCAACAAAGTTTCAATTGTTACCTCTAAATTGAGTCAGTTGGCAGAACACAGAGTCTTTAAAATATACCATATTTGCTGTTGATCAGATGCCACATTTTGTCCTCCAACCCACTGGAAGGTAAGCAAACACTAAGGAAGTGTTTGACAGAATAAATATTCCTATCCTATTTAGGAGAAAGCCAATTTACATTATTCATTTTACCATTTAATAAATATTAATTATTGCCTACTGTATTCATTGTTTGGCATATAAGAACAAACTTAAAGGTGTAGAAAAGCCTGGTAAGTTTAGAAATTGGAAAGCAATTCTGTAGGCTGTGTCTGAACAGATTGGAGTTGGAGATGGTGGTGATGAGAGCAGAAAACAATTGGTCAGGTGTTATAGTGGTTTTATCCATCTTGGGAAAGAGGATAATTTTATCATAAATAGCGATATCCTGAACAGTTGTACCAAAAATATGATGCAGTTAAATTTAGTTTTTAAAAATGTATCTACAGTAATAAAGTTATCAACATCAATTTCATTATAGATCTACTTGTGGATCCTTAAAGTAAATCACTGCCCATCCATCACCATGGAAAGATTCTGTTTACTTGGGCTAAAGAGCCCCAGTATAAGGCTTTTATTTTTTATTTTGGTTTGTGCAGGAGGTTTTGCTTTATTTATTTTTCTTATTTTACATATTGATCCTTGTTCCCTCTCCCTCCCATCCTCCCATGCCCATCCCCAGACTGCTACCCCCTCCATCACATTCCCCATCCACTCCCCAGGGAGGTAGAGGCCTTCCAGGAGGGATCATCAAAATCTGTCAAGTCATTTGGAGTAGGGTCTAGGCCCTCCCTCCTGCCTCTAGACTAAGGAAATATCCCTCCATGGGGAATGTGCTACCAAAGTCCTTTCATGCACCAGGAATACATCCTAGTTCCACTGTCAGAGGTCCCATAGACTGCCCAGGCCTCCTAACTGAGACCCACATTTAGGAGGTCTTGGTCAGTCCTATGCTGGTTTCCCAGCTATCAGTCTGAGGTCCATGAGCTCTCCCATGTTCCGCACAGCTGTCTCTGTGGGTTTCTGTAGCCTGGTCTTGACCCCTTTGCTCATCACTTCACTGTCTCTGCAACTGGATTCCAGGGGTTCAGCTCAGTGTTTAGCTGTGGGTGTCTGCTTCTGTTTTTGACAGCTACTAGATGAAGGCTCTAGAATGGCATATAAGATAGTTATCAATCTCATTATCAGGGAAGGGGGTTTAAGGTAGCCTATCCACTATTGCTCAGACTGCTAGTTGTGCTCATCTTTGTAGGTCTCTGGACATTTCCCTACTGCCAGATTTCTCTTCAAACCTATAACGACTCCCTCTATTATGGTATCTCTTTTCTTGCTCTCCTCTATTCCTCCCCTGACTCAATCATAAGGCTTTAAAAGCTTCACAAGTAATGCTAGTGCATAGCCAAGGATGGAGAAACACTGCTATAGGAAACAGACAGGACTGAAATGAGACTGCACTATGCTAAACTGCATGTAGAAATTTGGGTTGGTTGGGTTTACCATTAGTTGTTTCACAATGATAAGTATATTAAAGCTAGAGTCTCCAGGATCTAGCCACATGGCTCCACCAAGTGGATAAACTGTGATGTACCAAGGCCGCTGATGGCTTTCTTTTCTTCCTGATCCTGTTTTTATTTTT
Organism: Cricetiscus sungorus; assembly: GCA_030556225.1. Taxonomy (NCBI): domain Eukaryota; kingdom Metazoa; phylum Chordata; class Mammalia; order Rodentia; family Cricetidae; genus Cricetiscus; species Cricetiscus sungorus. The sequence goes on from JANBXA010000398.1 coordinate 46,294,646, forward strand.
ATTTTTTAACATTCAAATACTAATAGAAACAAATTAAAAAACCAACAATAATATGTTGATTAAAGGAAAAATATGTTGACTCTTAAAAATATTTAGTGCTCAAATACTTTATTAAGATCTGAAATAATGTTATGCATATAATTTCTTTATAATATTTTTGGGCACATTTATGAAAAGGGTATTTATTTGCATTATTATGCATAAATGTATTAGATAGTAAAATGATAGTATATAATTTTAAGTAGAGATAGAGTTGCTATGAGGATATTTGAAATGCCAAACACTTAAAACTGCTTTTTATGTCTCTAGGATGCCTTTCAAGCAGCCCATAATCACACTACATTTATTCTCAGGATACATATGAATAGTTCAGGTAGAAATTTCTGTTGATTAGAAGAAAAGCAAAATAAATTGACTAGTTTTTGACTATAGCAGTTCCTCATCTTACTTAACTACTCAAATAATTCTTTTCAAAGGCTGGAATACATGATTCTTAATTTCAAAATAAACCATTTTCATAGTCTGTTCCATATAGGATTGGATGTTACAATTTATCAATATCTCCTCAAGCAAATTCTGAAAATGAGATTATCAATTTGGGAAGTTAAATAATATTCTTAGTTCTGCAGTCACCAGGAAATTTGCACAGTAAGCAAATGTTTAGTTCATAATTGAGGTGTAGTTTTTAATGTAAGGGTTTGCATCATTTAAATTTCAACTCTACAGTCTCACTTAATATATCAATCCAAAGATATGAATTTTATTTAGTGCTAGTTTTGTACTGGAAGACATATGATTCTTACTTACTATTGGTACAGTTTGGAGAGTACACAGAAGTAATGGGATTTAAGTTAAATGGACCTAAAGAAACTCATATAGGCATATGTTTGAGACACTGTAGTCAGGAACTGTGACAAGAGTGAAAACTGGGAAGCAAAAAGCAGTCTGCGATCCAGCAGCATGGCCTCCCTGAGGATCAAGATGGAAATGAAAGTGGATCCTGACCTCCTGGATCAAAGTCCACATTTTAACAAGATCTCCCAGGTGACTTGTGTGCATATTAAACTCTTAAAACCAGTGTCTTGGGACAATGTTGAACAAAGTGTGCTCTCTAATGGGCCAAAGAGTAAATATTTTAGGCCTTGCAGGTCATATGCTCTGTCTCTACTTCTGCAGCCTGGAATGATAGCAGGGAAATGAGTGTAGACAGGGGTAGGAGGAGCATCTAAGTGAGAACTCCCTCTCCATGTCTGAATTATTCTTTCGTATTCAAAACTACAATTTTCATGACTGTCTCTCATGATTCCTAGCCCTTCAAATTCTCATTGGAACTGTCTCCTGGGCTTGAATTTACAGAAACGACATCTGGGCATAGAATTTCTCAGTCTCCATAATTGTGTAAATGCTTTATATAAATACATGCACAAGCACCATAATGATCCCTTGTGGGAAGTGGTAATAGAGATACATAAAATACCCCATTGGATACTGTCAGGCAGCCAATACAAGAAACTGGGAGCTGAGTGGCTCCAAATGCACTATAGAACTTCTTTTGGAAACTGTGTTGGTTGTTTTTTGTCATCTTGACACAAACTAGAGTCATCTAGGAAGAGGAGACCTAAACTGAGAAAATGTCCCCATCAGATTGGCCTATAGACAAGAGTGGGCCATGTCCTAGATTTGGAAGGCTCTACTCCACTGTAAGACTTTCTAATGGCTGCCAAGGCTCCTAGAGAGATGGGCCTGGATGGTGTAAGAAAGAAGTCTGAGTGAGTCATGAAAAAAGTAAGCCAGCAAGCAGCATCCTTTCATGGTTCCTACTTCTGTTCTTGTTTCCAGATTCTTGCTTTGAGTTCCTGCACTTATTTTTCTTCATGATGTACTACAAGGTAAAATATGAAATAAATTCTTTCCTTCCAAAGTTGATTTTAGTCATGGTGTTTGTCATGGTAATACAAAGGAAACAAGGACAATAAGTAAACAATATAATAAAATTCTCTGTTTGTTCCACTGTCACTGAAGAAAAGTAATCAACAAGAAGGAGGAGTTAGAAAGTAAATCTCTTAACTTGGGTACCTCATATGTGTCTTGAAAAGACTTGTAGACTGAGATCATTGAAAATAAAATGCAGAATTTCATTTTGTATCTGACCAAATTATAACTCAAGGTCAACTTCCTGCCCTATAGGACGTTTATGTCAACAAGAAGGTACTGATTAGGAAAGAATGACAACCTATAATATGGGATGGGGAGGTATGAAAAAATCAGGAAGAAACTGGTAGGTAAGTTGAGCCTATAAATTCCAGTCTTTGCTAATGAAAGAGCACTCCTTCTCCCACAGTGTCAACAGTGTGTTTTAGTGTGAGAGTACTGCACTGTCTGAGCACCTTTAATGGCTGCCTCTGTGGATTCTCTTCAAGATCCACACCATCCCACTCTTCTTAGACATGTAATTAGAACCAACTCCTAGAGGCTCATGAATGAAGTATAAAGTGTGACCAATTTCTTTGGACCACCAGCTCTCAAATAATGACACTGATACTTCCTATTAAGTATGAAAGTTTGGCGCTAGCTTAGTCTTGTCCCCAACTAACTCTCAAATCTTAAATGAACCCATTTATATTAATCTACATTCTGCCATGTAGCTTATTACCTCTCCTCCATACAGTGTGTCTGATCTCCTCTACATCTTACTAGTAAATCTGTAGCTACTCAGATTCTTCCTCAAGTTCCTCTCTCTCTTTGGAGGTTCTGACTATCCTCTCCTACCAATCATTTTTTTTTATTAGAAGGTGATCAAGTATACCACAACAGCAGTCAGTTTTCTACTTCATACAGATATAAATACAGAACCCATATTTGGGAATGGCAGGAGGAACATAAAATTGGATAGCACTAGAGAGACTCTGTAGTGAGAGGTATAATCACTTACTCTTGGTATGGATTTGCTTTTCCTGCATTCAATGCTTCCACACTATGCCTCATCTATTGTCACAACTACATTGCAACTCACTCCCTGGTGTAACAATTATGGCAATGGGCTTCATACTCATGTAATGTATGAGGTAGATCTTGCCACATTCCTCACTTTCCTAGAGCAGTAGATTTGACAAAAGCTTAAAATCACATTTTCAAGATTCATTTATAACATCAACTTTAGAGCAATACTTTGTAGGGATGGAGCACAAGCTCCAGAAGGTCTTGCATGCTTTGAATCAGCATAGGGCTGACTCAAGGAATTAGGGTAAAAACGGGAGCTATGTCAATCAAGATAACTCTCAATAACCATCTAGCAAAATCTGTGCTTTCTCTTCCTATGCCTTATGCTTTCCTGGCCTAAAATCTTGACTCCAAAGACAGGAATGTTACCTTAAAGAGACAAAACAATGATTCCACTGATCTAGAAATTAAGATGCCTGTGCAGTTACTTTGTAGTCCCCAGGTCTCTGAATGAACAGATAAGGGAGTAACTGTGCTTGAGATAAGTGAGATGACTGATCACTAACACCTGTGAGAAACTGGCCTAGTGTTCCATCAAGGGAGGTAAGAAAGGGTGTAGATGGTATATAGTGATTCTTCAGAGTGTCTAGTATTACAAGATTAATAACTAATATAAACAGAAAATAACAATAACTCAATCCAGCCAGAGCTACTAATGCTCTAGACCAACATTGATCAACCTGTGGGTCATGATACCTTTTGGGTCACATATCAGATATCTACATTTTGATTGTAACATTAGCAAAATTACAGTTATGAAGTGGCAATGAAATAGTTTTATGGTTGGGGCTCTCCACAACATGAGGAACTGTTAAAGGGTTGTAGCATTCAGAAGAGTGAGAACCACTGATCTAGGTATTCCAAAGATAAACTTCTGGTTCATTCTACCAGGTAAGCAAGTAGCTGAAGTATTTGTTACAGGCCAAGGAAACACAGAATGGATCATGGAAGAATGTAGTCATAAATATCATCTATAATCATATGATCAATTATTTTAAACACTTGTTTTTGGTATGTATACTTGTATCAGTATTTACATACAATAATACACTTTCAATATATATGTACATATATTTATTTTCTTCCTTCATGTATACCATTATTGTATGAAAGAGATGTATTTATTTACACTATTAAAATAGTATTTAAGCATCCTAATTTTACATGATAGTACTTAAGTTTATGGGAAGAGAAAAAGCAAACATAATTCAAGGACTTTGTTTCTTATTTTGGAGAAGAGAATAGTTCATGTTTGCCTGGATGTGGTATAGCTATATTATATTAAGTGGGATTGCAACAACCCATTATGTTTACTTGAAAGTTAGTATTATTTATTAAAATACATATGGGTTCCAACTTTACAAAAGGGGTATTTGCAGTGGTTAATTGTATGTGTCAAAAGTAATGTCTAGTGGTTGGGAAGATGGAGTAGTAAGTAGAGTACTGGCTCAAGCATGATGATCAGAGAAGAGGGTGGATCCCTGGAAGCCACATCAATGCTGGACAGGTGTGGTGGCCTGCCTGCAATCCCAGAGCTCAGGAAGTAGAGATGGGTCTTTAGAGGAAGCTCACTATCTAAGACATTCTAAATACATCATATATATCATATATATATATGTGTATATATATATATAAAGGAAGATCTCTCTACCATTGACTTCACAAGTATATTATGTACAACACACACACACAACACAGACAGAGAGAGAGAGAGAGAGAGAGAGAGAGAGAGAGAGAGAGACTCAGTAAGGTGTGTAAAATCCCAGAGCTCAGGAAGTAGAGATGGGTCTTTAGAGGAAGCTCACTATCTAAGACATTCTAAATACATCATATATATCATATATATATATATATATATATATATATATATATCAAGGACGATATCTCTACCATTGACTTCACAAGTATATTATGTACAACACACACACACACACACACACACAGAGAAAGAGAAAGAGAGAGAGAGAGAGAGAGAGAGACTCAGTAAGGTGTGTAAGATAATTTTTGCTAAAAATTCATAATCCCAGGCTCCTCAGATCTTTTGATATGGAGTCTCCCATTTTGTAACCAAACACAATGAATCCAGCAGCTGGTGAACACAGAACCAGTACATGCAAACAGGTGGTAAAAGTAAAAAAAAGTATTGGTCTGAAGACATGCTCACAAATTAAGAGCACCTTTTGTTCTTAGAGAGGATCTGGCCTTGGTTCCCAGCACCCACGTGGAGACTTACAACCCTATCACTCTGGTTCTAGGGGAACCGTTGCCCTATTCTGGCCACTGCAGGCATCAGACATGTATGAAGTGAACTTATATACATGCAAGTGAAAAACTCATATACATAAAATGAAAGTACATAATTTTTTTGAATACAAGTTTATTACTTGAAGCAAGGGAGGAACATACCACAAGGTTGGAGATGGAACTCACCTGAAAGAGTACTTGCCTGTACTGAATTCAGGCTTTCATGTAACCCTGGATTCAGTCCTCAGTACACACTTGTAATTCTAACACTCAGGGAGGTGGTAGCAGGAAGATCAAAAGTTCAAGGTAACTCCTGCCCATCCTGGACTGCAGGAGACTTTGTGTTGAAAGAAAATAAACAACAGGAAAGTTAATGTTAATGGGTGTGGTGGCTCATGTCTGTAATATTGGCATTTAGTAGGCTGAGGCAGGGAGATTGAGGCCAACCAGAGTCCTGGGCCAGCCTGAGGTAGAGAATGTGATCTTGCCACAAAAAGAGCCAGATGTGGTGTGGCATGCCTTTAATCCCAATGCTGGGGGACAGGCAGATCTATGAGTTTGAGGCCAGCCTGGTATACAGAGCAAGTTCCAGGACAGCCAAAGCCACATAGAGAAACTCTGTTTTGAAAAACCAAGAGAGACAGAGACAGAGAGAGGAAGACCCCACCCAAAGAATCAGAAGAGCACACTGTAGACATTCACAAAGTAGCAGCTTCTTCCAAAAATAAGAGCATTTGTTAGAAAAAATGTATTCACATGCATGTTGGAAACATGCATACAAGGAGAGATAGGCACAGTTCTGATCATGAACAGCTCATATCCGCTTGCATGCATGCTCAAAACAAAATGGTATCTGGAATGTCTATGGTAGATAGATTACTAATACACTAAGCATAATTTTCTCCATAGCATATAAAAAAAAGTTTCATTGTATGTTTCTTGGAGGGACTTAATGAAAACAAAATCCAGAAACTTCTAAGGTACTGTAACAATAATTCAAATGTGTAGAAGCCTTAACCTATCAGCATTGGCCTCACAGCATTGTAACCCAGGCCTTCTATAATCCCAGCACTTAGAAGGTAGAGGCCATAGCATCAGGAACTCACCATTCTTAACTACATAGTGAATGTGAGGCCTAAATATGCTCTTGTCTCAAAAGGAAAATGTTATTCATATAAACTCAGTCAAAGCCATTTGGTAACCTTCTTACTTTAATATGTAATATTCAGGCAACTCACCTTATTTCTAAGCTAATCTTCAGTTATATCTTGTACTTCCTACCTCTTTGTATATTAACAATGGCAACTCATAAATGACATGGAATTGTCAAATTTAATTACTATGGTTCTTACTCATACTAAATTATACAATGATATAAATTTATTCAAGGTTCTACCATGACATAACCAGAAGCCCCTACTCAAAAGTGTAAGCCCCTTGAGCCACTGGAGTGGCCAGGCCCCTCCCCTAATTGCCAGGTTCCACCCACAGAATAACTGTCCTAACTGCTGGGCCCTGCCCCCACCCTACAAAGTAAAATTTCCCATCTCTGGACATGTAATCCCATCAATCTCCACCCTGAAAAGCTCCACCCTGAAAAGTCCCATCCCTTTCCCAAGAAACTCTATATAAGCTCTGTAGCCTGTTCAGTTTGTTGCCATTTTTCGTCCCAGCAGAGGCATCGGCCCTCCAGGTTTCTTCCCTCGGTAAATCTTTTATGTGAAGTTTGTTGTAAGCATTGCAGCTTGGTTGGACAGGAATCCTGGCAGTGTACCTGCCTACCCTCGCCAGCAAGGAAGACGCGACTCAGGGTAGATCTTCTTCATGCAGTTTTAATCAGGATCCTTGAAACATGTTCTTCTGACCCGGGGGACCCCTGCACAGGCTTAAATACCCTTGAGCTAACCAACCCCAGTGAGTCACTTGGACCCTGCAGATAGGCTACTCTAATGCGGAAGCAGACAGGCTGAACAGACTTAACCAATTAAGAGCTTGTTTACGCCAGAGAGCCTTCACCAGCGGGAAGGTGTAAGGCAGAAGCCAGTGCCACTTTAAGGCGTGGCGCTTCGAGGCTCTCTACACAAAGTCACTATATGCAGAGCAGTTCACAGTCCTGCTCCAGGGGAAGGTTTTCTGTGGTAATATATTATTTATGATTTGTTAAAGCTTGCCTGACGATCCAGAAAGCAAAGTCAGCCACAAGCTATAGAGATCAGGAGGTGATGGTACACACCTTTAATCCTACTTGGGAGATCTCTATTAGTTCAAAGCCACACAGAGCTACCCAAAATGATCTAGTCCTTAAGAGAAACAGCTCACACAAAGATGATCTCAGCACCTGGGATCATATGCATTTAATCCCAGCCCTGGAGAGGAGAGGTATATAAAAGACAGGAGCCCAGTGTCTCAGACTGCATTTTCTGAGGTAGTCTCTGGATTCTCTCCTGCCATGCTGAGGAGAGCTTGTGGATCAGCCCTTTCAGCCTGAGCTAGAGGTAAGAGATAGTGGCTGGCTGCTTTGTTCTTTTTATCTTCAGCTTGAAGTTTGAATCCCCATATCATCTCTGGGTATTTTATTTATTGTGTTACAGTTTTCCCAATCTAACAACTCTGCTCAGACAAGGAAAGTTTTCCCCAGAGAAAGTGTTACAGTTTTGCTGTGCCCTGGCCTGCCCAGCCCCACCCGGCTCTGCTCTAGCTCCAGCGAAAGACCCATCCATTCCTGGAAAGGTATCACCCAAACCTCATTCTAGAGATTTATTGGGCAAGAAGAATCCATGAGGGTGGCTTGGCTGCCTCTGCCAGGGTGGAAAAAGGCAGCTCCCAACTGAACAGTCACAGGGCTTATAAAGGGCATCTTAGGGATGGAGTTTTTCCAGGGTGAAGATTTTCTGGGTGGGAATTGGTCAGATTTCAATCTTGAACAAGCTGAGTTTCATGGTTGGTTTTCCTGCTTGGGGAATGATTGGTTTTGCTGTTCAGGGATTGTTTTTTTTTTTTTTTTTTTTTGTTTGTTTTGTTTTGTTTTTTTGTGCTGAGTTAAGTCAGGGCTCTGGTTTCAAGGCCAAAGTATGTTTCTTTCATTGGTTCTTTTTAGTTTTTCAGATGTAGTTTCAGGACCAGGGTGTATTTCTTTCAATGACTCTCGTTTCAGGGTCAGAATGTGTTTCTTTGGTTGGCCCATTTACCCTACATTTGTGCAGTGTGAATTTGTGGAATTCCTTGGCTCCTGACTGCCAGGATACCTTTCCATCCAAGCTGCATTGCTTACAAAAAAGATACAAAACACATTCAACAAAGGGAAATCATTCCAGGTACTGGAAACCTGGCTAACTGATCAGTGCTAGGGAAGTCAAGGCAGAAAAGAAGAATTGTAATGAATTCAAAGGTTTTTACAAAATAATATGTAAGTCTGTATTTGGAACATTAGAAACATATGTAATAGCTACAGGAATACAGTTACATGTTATATTTCAAAGTATATTATTTCTGTGAGCTTAAATGTAATTCACTCTTTTCCTTAAAAACAAAACTTCAGATAAGAGTGTCATGTAGCCCAGACAGCCCTGAAACTCATTACACAGTTGGGTTTTAACTCTTGATCCTTCTGCCACCTACTCCTCTGTGCTGGGAACACAAGCATCATTCACCACCACTCCCGACTTCATTCTATTTTCCCTAACCTCCCTTTGTTATGTGTCTCTGAAATCAGAAACTGCGTGAAATAAAGGCATAAGTTAAAGATATTTATACAAGATTTGACTTAAAAATACTCTAAATTGGGGATTAAGCATTTGCCTCTCAAATATGAGGACCGGAGTTAGGATGTCCAGAACTCAAGTGAAAACCTAGCACCTGTAAGCCTGCCCTTCACTCTGACGGCAGGGATGCATGATCTCTAGAGTAGCCTGGCAGCTTGCCTAGAGGGAACTGGTGAGCTCTGGTTGAATTCAAATGATCTTTCAATAAATACACTGGAGAGAAATTGAGGAAGACACCTACCCTCAACTTTGGACTTTTGCATGCATGCCACACTTGTAAACATGCACACATTCATGCACTCACACCATACACAGAAACACACATGCAAAAGAAAAAAAAAATGATTCCAAGTTGCATAAGTAAAATTGATACCTTTTCTTTTGGTTCCTTTTCTTTTGAGGTGAGGACTCACAGTCTTGGATTCTTTAGTTTTCTCACAGCATTAGGGTCACTGGGACAAGGCTTTAAAAACTGGGGGGATTTGTAGTGAGATATCAACCCTGCCTTCACCTGTTGCATTGACCACGCCCATTGGTGCATGGGCACAGGTGACCTGTGGCTAAGTCTTGGGTCCCAAACTCCAGCTCACTCTCTTTCAGTTCCCATAGAGTCACAGAGAGCAGCCTGGGTGTGGATCCTTGGAGTGGGAACTTGGCGGGTCATTGGTTTCTCGTGTAAATGAGTTCACCCAGAATAAAATATATAACCATATTTTATCCTAGTCCCGTGTATCTCTATTGTTCTTCATTAGAGATTTCCCCAAAGCTAGAAAGGAATTCCTAATTTCCTAATAAGTGTTCTTTCAAGTCCCTTTAGCAGAGTGCCAAGAGTCTCTCTTTTGAGACCAACAGGTAGCAAGTGCTCTGTAAAGCCAGATCTCTGATTGCAAGTCTTGCATTGCAGGTAATATCAGCACTCCTAATATTTAGAATCTGTCTATAAATAATACATAGCATAATTTTAAGAACAAAGACAATTGTGTTTGTTTTTTAAAACCACTGAACATTTTCCTGTTAGTCTCTTACTTCTTGGTGCTGTTGAAATTTCATCAGATATCGTTAGCATCTTTGTCATCAAGTTGTGAATTTACATGTTCCTATTCTAGGAAGACTAGAGCTTGTTTTGATTGAATAACCTCCATTTAGAGGCAGTGAAATGTGATCTGAAGATAAGGTGAGGTGGGTGGGGTTATGCATACCTGTGTTCGCAGATTTTAAAAAGATTAGACAGGAGGATCATAAATTTGAAACCATCCTAAATAGTGACTTCTAGTATACAGTGGAAGAAGTACTGGGGGGGTGGGCTGGGACAGGAAAAGAGGGTGGAAAACTCCACTGCACAATTTATGATGGTGGTGGGAAGGCAGATGGTTTATACTCTGCCTCTGAAAAAGGAAAAAAAAAAACCAAAACAGTGAAGGCTTTCAGAACCAATGTAAACTTAGCCTCTCAAATGCAGTTCTGAAAGCCCTAATAACAAAAACCAAACGATACATCTCTTAGGCATTGTGATAGTTTATTGTTAAGATTCACTTAAAGCAATGACAGGGATGGGAATACCAAGAATGTAAAAGAATCATCCACTTTGGCTTCAGAATCGGAATGCCAGGAGGAACTGGAAACTGCGCCAGAGAAAGGTCGTGTTAGTCTTAGCACGAACATGCATCCATCGCTCCATTTTCCAACAACCTCCCTGCCCCCAACCCCTTCCACGGCATCGGCTTTAGAACTTAAAGGCCTCATGTGTGCCCGCTTATCCTCTGAGGACGGCTCCTGCCAGCTCACCTTCTCTGCCAGGCGCCAGTCCCCGCGGCCACGCCCACTTTCTGATTCGGCCTGGACACGCCCCTCAGGCTCCCGCCCCGCCCCTCAGGCCCGGAGCCCCGAGGCTCCGCCCTCCCGCGCCGCGGAACTCCTCCCCCCGGGCTCCGGAAGCGCCGCGGCAGGCGCCGGCACGTGACCGTGACGTCACGCGCGCGCCTCGGGTCTGGGCGGCGGGCTTCACGCGGTCGCGATCGCGCGTGGCCTCGGTCTCCTGGCACGTCGCCGTCGCCGTCCCCGTCGCGGTCTTGCGACCCGCCAGGGCTGCAGCATGTACCACAGCAGCAGCCAGAAGCGGCACTGGACCTTCGCCAGCGAGGAGCAGCTGGCGCGCCTGCGGGCCGACGCCAACCGCAAATTCAAGTGCAAAGCGGTGGCTAACGGGAAGGTGAGGGCCCCGGGCGCGGGCCAGCCTCCGCGACCGCCCTGAGTGGCCGCGGGAACATGAGGGCTCTCCTGAATCCCCGCTTCCCTGCGGGCGGGCACCCTGTCTCCCTGGCTGGGGTCAACCCAGGCTGCCCGTGACAGGGACGAGTGACATCCTGGGAAAGGGCCAAAAGCCTTGGTGGGGTGGGAGTTAGTGCGGGACTCGAACTGCCCACTCGGCCTGCAGGATGTCAGGACTAACCTTTCTCAGTAGTTGACAAGAGGGGCAAAAGACGGTCCCGGCAGGCAGCCTCCGGTACCGGGTGGGACGTCAGACTCACAGGTGGGTGCGTAGGGCGCTCGTGGGCGTTTGTGGGCGAAGCTGTACCTGTGCAGCAGTGGTTGGAGCACGTAGGCAAGGATCTTGCAAACGGAAACTGAAGGGAGCTTTTCCAAGACTTGAAACAGAGAAATGATGGCTTGTTGTTGGATCTGTTTACTGTAAACAACCTTCATGCAGAGAGTTGCACAGGGAAAGGAAATAGACAGTTGACACAAGTCAGTTGAGCATGGAATGGTCTGTGGCCCTCTATCCAGGTCTTCTTACAGCTCCACCGTCAGTTTCTGTTGTTGTGACCTGTGGTTGCTATATACTAGCTCCTACATATTGCAAGTAAGCGAGATTTACACTCCAAATACAACGAGGTAGCAAATGTAGTCTTTTTTTGCTGTGTTCTTTAATTTGAGTGGCACAGTGATTCACTGAGAAAGGGAATTTGGGAGATTTTCCCACCAGTGAAAATAGTATCCATTTACAAATAATGGTATCAAACCTGGAAGCATATTGACACATGCTCTGTCATGATTGTTTAAAAATGACAAACTGATATTTTGGAAAATTGAGAGATAATGCTTTGGATTCAGTTTATTTTGCTTATTATTTTCTAACATATTTTGTGTAATGCTTACACAAAGAGAAAATGATGTGAGGTATTTTCCCTTTCCTGAAGCTATAAATCAAATTTAAGCAGGACAGAGAAGACACTTTTACAGTTAGCTCATTGAACTTACTTTGAAATGTTTACTCTCTTCAAGGTACTTCCAAATGATCCAGTGTTTCTTGAACCTTATGAAGAAATTACACTTTGCAAATACTATGAGAAAAGATTACTGGAATTCTGTTCAGTGTTTAAGCCAGCAATGCCACGGTCTGTTGTGGTAAGTACTGGGAGTGAAGTATAGTGCCTCTTAGCAGGCTTGGGAGACTGAGCTGTCTTCACTCTACAAGACTCAGCTTAGTTGTGTGTTTATTTTTGTCACCTTGTTTTTCAAACAGTAATGCTTTATTCAAACAGAAAATTTACTGTTTTCAAACAGTAACACTATCCTTTAGGTTTGAGTAGTCTTAAGTATAGAACTAAATAGGCCCCAAACTACATAATGACAAAACAACAACAAGAACAGCAACAAAAAATCTAGTAGTTAATTTCTTCTCATAGTGTGGTCCAGTATAGGCCATCTCATGAAAAAGTAGCTCTCTGTAGTCATGACTAGACCTCAGACCTCTGCCCTCTTGTGTCTGTAGCTTTGCCTCACTTAGTAACCCATTGCTTCTGGTTGGATAAGAGAGTACTGTGAAGAAGGCATACCTACTGTTTGAACTCTGGGTGTGAGAGACATTATACTTTATCTTTTAACTTTGACAGGCAAAAGCAAGATTTGGAAATGTGGCTTCTATCTAGATGTTTAGTTCTCTGTGTCAGGGCATGAATTTTAATAGTTAGCCACTATAAGGACCTAAGTGAAAGTATGAATCAGCTGTAGTTTTTTTTTTTAATATGGATAATTCATACATGTATCAGTATAATGAGTGAGAAAAACTAATTTTTTTTGTGAGATTTTTTTAAAATAAAGACCTTAAATCCTAAGTTGCTGTGGCTGTGTTTTGTGTATAAGGGTAGCTCCAGTGTCATTTCATAGTCTGCTGCTGTACAGTTGGTGACATCCTCAATTTTTGGATTCTTTACTACAGACAGTAGAATTGGGACTAGAGTATAAAGTAGTGCTTTTTCAATTCTGCTAAACTCATTTTCTGTTTGAAACCATCCATTACGTTCCAGCTGCAATTTCTGCCTTAAAATCATTTGAAACTTTTATTAGAAGTTGTTAGAGGTTTATCTTTGGTTTTATTATTGTTTTCTTGGTGTTTTTATTCCTTTGCTTTTTTTCTTGAGATGGTCTATAGGTCACATTGGCCTTGAGTTCATTATGTTCCAGAGGATGACCTTGAATTTAGGATTATAGTGCTTCAACTTCAAATGCTGGGATTGTAGGCCCTGCAAATCTGGTTTTAGTTAGTACTGGGGATCAAACCCTGGGTGCATGCATGCCTGGCAGGCACACTACCAACTGAGCTATGTCCCAAGCTTAAATGTCTCAGGGTTAGTTTATATGATTCTTAGTGTTGTGTGTTTTACTGGGGTGAACAATGGTATTAGAAAGCTAAACTAACAGAGAAAAGGCTGATTTTGAGGCTGTCTAACACTGTTACCTTTCTTAGTACTTACTTTCAGGCTGGTTAGTTGTAAAGGTCAAGTATGAAAGGCTGTTTTTAAAGTTTCAAATTAGAGAGGAACTATCTAGGATCCTCCTTTTTTATAGCAGAAGAAAAAGTGCAAGAACATTGAAAGTATTAAATAACACATGGATTCATGGTTCATTTTTAAGTTGCAGACTTATATGAGAGATGAAACAGTCATAAACAGTATCAGATACAGTTGATAGTTTCTGTGATGAAATTTGTGTTTTGTCCTTTTCATTACAGAAACTGTAGAATGAGGTGGTAGGATTAAATTATCTCTTTGGGTCAAGCAATTCTCAAATAAACTTTACAAAATTTATTCAATGGATATAATTTTTTGTTTTTTAACATAAATTGGTAGCAAATTTTTAAGCATTTAAATGAAGGATTTTTCCTGTTATCAAATAAATGGTTACTGTTTTGTGAAGTGATAGAATAGTTAAGCTACAGATAGTTCTTAGTTGAGTATAGCCTGTGACCCTTGATATCAGGTAAATTGTGATACCATTCTTTTTCCATGGCCAAAGTGATGTTTTACTAATATGTTATAAGGATTGGAATAGGTTGGTCCTTTTGAACTTGGCACAGTGGGGCTTACTGAGTAGGCTGTATTCAGGTAGTGTGATGTGGTGCAGTTTGGTAGCAATCATGGTTCGACACAGAAAAGGCTTTTTGCTCCAATCATTTTATTCTTTTAGCATTTTTTTCCAAGATTGGGTAACCTGTGATCACTGGTAGTTTTAGTCTTTAAAATTTTCTGATTTTTAAGTATTTGTGTTCCTCTGAATTCTAACATTTTGATTATTTTGTTGTACTTTACCACAGTTTATTTTGATTAAAGCAAAATTCAAAAGTATCAGTGTGGAGAACCTTTTCAGGGAAACCTGTGCATGAATAAGTTACTGTTTTCAAAATTTAATATGTAACATGTAAGCAGATCCTGCTTTTATAAATGTATGTATTTTTTATTTTTCTTTTAATCTTAGGGTACAGCTTGTATGTATTTCAAGCGTTTTTATCTTAATAATTCAGTAATGGAATATCACCCCCGGATAATAATGTGAGTATAAAAGTTTGTCTTTATGTTTTCATTGAAGATGTTTATAATTTGTGGACATTTGTCTGTAGGATGTATATGAGATAATTGACTTCTTAAATACAATTTAGACTTGAATTCTGGTTTTTTTTTCCTATTTGAGGGTAAGGTCTCCTTACTTGCCATTGTCTTCTGAACTGCAACTTGTCTACCCATTCACAAAGTTTTTCTTAAACCTAGCTATTTTAATAATGTCACTCTCAGTGATGTCTTTATTCTTCCAGTTCTCAGGCTAAGAATCATTCATGGAAATTTCTCTCCATTTCTGTCCTATAGCTTTATATTATTTTTGGTTAAACATGGGTGTATTTTGTTTCTTCTCTTTGCTAAGCATTGTGCTTATCACTAAAGAAGAGGACAGAATTAGTGTAGGACTCATCAGAGTTTGCTGCCATTCATGTTTCTGTTTTTGTTTTTTCCCATTCCATTCTCAGCAGTCAAGCTTGGGCCTTTATTTTGACTTCAGCTTTTAAAAGCTGTGAGAAGTAGCTTCCTACTAGTTCCCCTCTCTGAACTTAGTACTCAGGTAAAGTTCATGCTTGTCCATAAGCTGGTTACTCTGTACTCAAGTAACTTTAGACTTCTACTGATGACCTTCTGCAGTGTTAATTACCTTTACCTACCTTCTTTGGTCACATGTACATACACATGTATTCTGTTTTTAATTAACTCTTCCATTTATATTTCTCGATATACACTACTTTTATTCCTTAGTTATTCTCTTCCAAGTTTCTGGCTGGACTACATAATGCTACCAGTACATTAATGGTGGCTAAATGCTGTAGCAGTATTAGATGATGGCTCTACCTAACTTATAGTTTCTCCTAAGTCCTAATGGATAAAATTTGGAGAAGAACTCATTTCAACTTGTATTTTATTTAATTGCCCACAGTATCTAGCTAGCATATTCATATGTAAATATTAAGCAATTTACAAAGTGTTTTAAGGAATATTTAGTTATTTTTGCTCTCCTTTATTTCTTCATATAGGCTCACTTGTGCATTTCTGGCCTGCAAAGTAGATGAATTCAATGTGTCTAGTCCTCAGTTTGTTGGAAATCTTCGAGAGAGTCCCCTTGGACAGGAGAAAGCACTAGAGCAGATTTTGGAATATGAACTACTCCTTATACAGCAGCTTAATTTTCACCTTATTGTCCATAATCCTTATCGACCTTTTGAAGGCTTCCTCATTGATATAAAGGTAAGCTGTACTGATAGGAAATTAGCTAATAGAGGAAATTAGCTAGTAGATGTACTCCTTTGTTATTATTTGCTAAAAAGTATTGAAAACTTTACAACCAGTAATATCCTAAGTGGTACAACGTAGGTACAACCTGAAAATTTGGTTTTCTTAAATGGTTAGATAAGAATTTCCAGGTTTCTGGCTTCGTAATCTATTGTAGTGGATTGTGAGTTATAGTAATGCTCTTAAAGAATTATGGTAACTTTTATTTGATGTATATTGTCATAGATCTGGACCTAGAGACTTATAGAACCTTAAAAAGTTCTTAATATTAAACTAAAAAGGTAAATAGCTGCTATTTTTAATGTTTTATGCACTCAGGTCATAAATCACCACAATTATAAGTAAATAGCTGACACCTGTAGCCTTAGTCCTCAGGAAGTTTAGATTGGAGGATTATGTGAAGCTGGGAGTTTGAGACTAGCCTTGTAGTGTAGTGATACTATATCAAAAAACATGCATATTTTACGCATAGAACTTATGTTTATGTATTTACATGTGCCACATGTTGATACTTATGTAAATATTAATATAGTCAAGTTGTTGAATAATCTAAGTAAGGTTGAAGAGAAGTCAAGAATTGGTTATTCTCAGTTAAACAGCTATGGATATTCTGTTTATGCTAAACATGTTTGAGGGTGCAGCCTAGAAACAAAACAGGACATGACCCTACAGTTTAATATTTTAGATAATTATTTATTCAAGTCAAGAAAAGGGTTTAGGTACAGAAAGAATATCCCACCCAGAGACCTTCCTAGTTAAGAGCTCAGATCCACACTCTTAAGAAATGAAAAGCCTGGGGATAGAAGGGGAGAATGTTATGGTTTTAATGAAAAAAAAATCTACTCTATATAAGTAGTGTTGAAGGTTTTGAACAAAGGATAAAGAAGAGGGTGAAAGTCTTATTTAGAGAATTGGTATGGTTGGGTTTGCGTTGTGAAGAAAATGGCATGTTGTCAGCCTCACAGGTTATTGTGATCTATATTAGAGTTCTCAACAGTAATAGAATCTGTGTCGGGAATAAAAGGGGCTTATTAGAATGACCTACAGGCTGTGTTCCAGCTAATCCAACAATGACTGTCTATGAATGTAAGGTTCAGCAATCCAGTAAATGTTCTGTCTATAAAGCTGGATGTCTCAGCTAATCCTTAGTATACACTAGAATGCCAGTGAAGTAGGCTTTAATGCCAGTGAAGGAACAGACTTCTCAACAAGGCCAGGGCAAGCAGGCCAAAAGAGGAGCTTCCTTTTTCCATGTCCTTATAGGCACAGATTAGAGGCAGATCTTTCCACTTTAAATGATCTGGATTAGAAGGGGATCTTCCCATTCAAATGATTTAACTAAGCAAAACCCCCTCACAGTTGTGTCAGTTTTGGGTTTCAGTTAATTCCAGATGTAGTCAAGTTGACAACCAAAACATTCACATACAGGAGGTTAGCATGGGGTTTGAAACGGTACAATTGACCTTAGAGAAAGGACAAGCCCTTTCATTGACATGAGAAGGGGTGGATGAAGATGCTGTTCTATCTGGAGATTTGGTGGAAATAGTGCTTTCTTTTCTGAAGTATAGAGATAATTTTCCACAGAATGTTGGTTTTTGAGAATTAAAAAAGACATAAAGGTAGAAAATATTGACTATTATCAATGACAAATGGGCAAACAAATTTTCTAGGAAAACATCTTTGGCAGACTGAGCTGAGAGACATACACAGATGAATGAATATGAATTTATATTTGTATCCCAAGACCTCTCTTGTAGATTTTTTGTCAGTGCCCAGAAATCAAAAGCATAGAAATGGATTCGGATATCATTGAAATTGGGGCTGGAAAGATTGCTCATCAGTTAAGAGTTCTTGCTGCCCATCTGGAGGAACTGAGTTCTGTTCCCAGTATGCACATCTAGTGGTTCAAAACTGCCTGTAACTCCAGCTGCAGGATATGTGACACCCTTTTCTGTTTCTGTGGGCACAGTGCACATGTTATATACACTCACACAAACACAGACACACATAATTAAATAAAAATAAATTTAAAAAGTGCAGGAAAGAAATGATTGAAGACTGGTAAGTGGGATTGGGTAGAAGGGTTCATAACCAAACGGTCTGATATTTAGAAGAACAACATGAACAAATTAAAATCCTGAGAAATGGGACATGGCGAGTGACTGCATTTATTGTTTCAGGGTCAGACATTGGGGATGATGACTAGGCCTATGTGTGGTTCAACATTGGAACCTGATACTTTGTTTCAGGATATTTGCAGGTTGTCTAACTGCTTCAGGACTGGACTGAGTATCTGAAGTCTTTTTGAGGGATTGAGACTTAGTAGCTGATAGGCAGTATAAGGTTTTCCAGATCTACTGGGCATAGTTTTAAAAATATTTCTATAAAGCCAGGCATTGGTGGCACATGCCTTTAGTCCCAGCACTCTGGAGGCAGAGGCAGGTGGATCTCTGTGAGTTCCAGGCCAGCCTGGTCTACAGAGCTGGTTCCAGGACAGGCTCCAAAGCAATATAGAGAAACCCTGTCTCAAACAAACAAACAAACAAACAAAAAAAAAATCTGTAAATATTTTTTACGCTGATTGGTTCAGCATTTATTTCCATTTACTCTCTCCCACAATATTCATTAGAACAATTTCCCTGTGACAGTGATGTGGTATAATTGCTAATTTGACCTTACAGTTGTCTGGATTGCCTGGTTAATCTTTAACTGAAACTGTCTAATATATCTTGTGTCTGCCTTGAATCCAGTAGAAACTCTAAGAGCCTGCATTTCTAACTTTGAAAAGGACCAAATTGAGAGTAATATTAAGTATTACCATTTTAAAGCATGTGTTTATGTTTTGTTCTTATAAGCATATATTTCTAATTGTGGTTCTGGTTCCAAAAACATTTGAAAGCCATATCAGAGAAACAGAAAGAAATATTCAGAAATTTGAAGTCTATAATTTAGCTACGTTCTATTAGTATATACCAAGTAGTCTAACATTGTGAGACTAGTTTTTGGACATTGGAAAGGAGTTACTATTTTTAAATCATACTTTATTAAGTCCTTTCTAATTATTATATGTTTTTTACTGGTTATTGATCTTCAATAAACTCTCAGAAATGGTAATATCTGTAAACTTTATTTCTAGACACGATACCCCATGTTGGAGAATCCAGAGATTTTGAGGAAAACAGCTGATGATTTTCTTAGTAGAATTGCATTGACAGATGCTTATCTTTTATACACACCTTCACAAATTGCCCTGACTGCCATTTTATCGAGTGCCTCTAGAGCTGGAATTACTATGGAAAGGTATCAATTTATTTACTTTAGTTCAAGTTCCAGTTTTACATCATAGTTGAGTTCGAGCTTTTAACTAAGGTCCATTAGATCATTGTCCTTGTATATATAAAATGCCTTATATCTGGTAAGCTTTGTGACTGAAGAAGAAATGAAATTGTCTTTAAAGAAAATATTTAACCAATTATTGTTGAACTAAGAGAATACATTTCTTAGTAAGGTAGAAGTAAAACGGGTAGTTTTGGAAGACAACTATAGCTGTATAACATATTTACAAGTGGATGAACTTGTAAATGCAGCAGATCAACTCTGTTGTGTCATTCATATGTTGTAGGGCATGTGTAATACATGCAGTGAGGATTTGTAGAACTAATGCTTTAGGGTATAACCACATGAAAATTGAAGTTGAGCCATAAATAATAATATCCAGATACATAGAGACACAGACATTACAGTAAGTACTTTATGTGGATTAAATTCACTTTTTTAAAAAATATCTTATGCACATATTAATTCTTATAACAGTACTTTAGGTATATTACTAGGGAGCTAGAAGAACAGCAGATTAGAAACATTAATGTACTTCAGTTATTTTCCAAATTATACTACTTTTTATTGTTTATAATTTCTCTTATGACTGGATTCTTTTTTTATAAATAGCTGGAGAAGGTAAAATTTTCTAAACTTAAAACTATTTTTTGTATACTTAGCTTTAAAATACAGTGATAAGACAGTAACAAAGATAAGCACATGTGATTTGGTTTTTGTCCTTCCTCATTTGGAATCTTTCTTAATACTACAGATGTACCAATATTCCTGACCCTTAGATGCTATATTTCACATAAAGTAGCAATCTCTTTATATACTGTGAACACTTACAAATTTTGAAATACATTTGCATCCAGGGTAAGGGACCTGAGGCTTTTTTATTTATGATATGTATACCTTTTTTTAAATCCTGATTTTTATCTATGTATACATGTAAATATATGCCATGTGTAGAAGTATCTGTGCAGAACAGCAAAAAGGTGTCAGATCCCTGGAGTTAGAATTAGGTTGTCATGAGCTACCAGATAGTTTCTGGAAACCAAACATAGGTCTTTTATAAGGACAAGATGGATTATTAAGCATTGAGACGTCTCTCCAGCCCCAGTATACCTTTTTTTGTTGTTGTTCAAACAATTCTATGTAGATTTAAGCCTATTGTGATTTATATCCATTTATTTAGTGAGCTTCTGCTATATTAAAGAAGAATGAAACCTTGCGCTAAGAAGAAAAGACATCCATGTGAAAAACTGACTTGTCTGGGGTTTAGGTGTTGAGCATAAGAGATAGCATATCTATAATTCAAGCACATAGAATGTGAAAACAGGAATTCCAGGAGTTAAAAGTCATCCTCAACATTTATGATGAGTTCTAATTGGTCCTACATGAGACCCTGCTTCAAATAAATAAATAAATAAATAAAAATTAAAAATGAAAGAATAACCCGCCCCCCCCAAGGAAAGTGGCAAAAGTGTAACAAGATTGGATGGAAACTAGACTACTTAATATGTAACAGAGTTATCAATGTTTTGTATATAACTTACTATAAGTAGTCTTAAATACAGCAACAACAGTTCTTAAAACTTTTTATTTATAACTAATTTACCTAAGAGAAAAGTTACTTTTTATATTTATGTTTGAAAAACTTAGGTAAGTCTAAGAATCTTCATTTGGGGTTGTAGCACCAATGTACCATGTCTTGGTACATAAAATCTCAGAGGAACTAAAATGTAAACAAAGTTTAATTAGGGTTTATAAGACATTCATAGAGCATTTTTAACACATTTGCAAAGCATGAGATGATAAATGCTCAAGTACAGCTATAGGTAGAATGATGTTGCCATGGAGTGAAAACTGACTGATGCCGTATCTTTATATTCTACCTTTGAGCTTAATCCATCTACAGCTCAGACTCCATGAATCACATAAAGTTAAGTTTATGGAATATCTATATCAAATATTTAATATAAAATGATAAATATTGGTGGTTGTTAGTATTGTTATTTTATCTCTGAAAGGTTATATATAATAAAATTTAAATAAACTTGGAACAGTACACATCTCTTAAGCTAGCAAAAATGGTACTAAATCTTTGAGACTAGTTGCTGTAGGTTTTAGTATTGTGGAGTCTCTAATATTGTGTCATATTTAAATAAGTAAAAACTATACTTGATGAAATAAACATGGAAGCAAATAATTTATGCCTTGTCTTTTCAATGTGCTGTGTGTTTTCAGTGAGTTAAAAATGCCTTTTTTTTTTTTTTTTTCCTTTCTTTCCTTCAATAGCTATTTATCAGAGAGTCTAATGCTGAGAGAAAATAGAACTTGCCTGTCACAGTTACTGGATATAATGAAAAGTAAGTGCTATTAACAAAGCTGTTTTCTGAATAAATGTTTTGGTATTTAATGTGCAGTTTTAACAGAATTACTGTGTTGTGATGCATTGAAGATACATTGGTAAGAATAAACAGTATATGGAAATTGTGTAAAAAGATTATGGATATCAGATTTAGACAAAGCTGATTCAAAACAAGGTTCTTTTAGAAGAATCCACAAATAATGAGATAGACATGTAGACCCAAGAGAACTGAACTAACTTCAAGGGTTACATTTGGAACATCTGTTTTGTAAATAATTTTAACTAGTTAGTACATGTCATTTCATTGTTATTTTGTTACTAACACAAAGCCAGTAATTCTCAAGTGGGGTTGACTGGGATGAAGTGTCAATTTCAGAAGATATACTGACTGTTACAGCTTGGTTGGAGTTTGATAAAAATGTAGCTTGTCAGCTGGGCTTGGATTGAGACTTGGTGGTAGAGCTCTTGTCTAGCACATTTCAGTTTTTGGTTCAGACCCACCTCTAAAACAGCCCTCCTCCCCCCAAAAAAATACTACTGCAAGAAAAAACAATGAAGAATGCTGCTAAAAATTAGCCCCTAAAAGGAGGTCCTTATCCTATATGTGGAACATGTATCTGTTACCTTAACCCACAGGAGTTGGAGTTGTGTAGGTTAGTTCATCTGAAGATGGTGATAGTGACTTGAGTTATTGCAGTGACAAGTACATGTAGTCACAAGGGTCCTCATGAACTTACAAAAGGCAGAGAGAAATTTGAGACAGCCATAAAAACAATGTCACAACAGCAAAATAGATGTGCAGTCTTGGCCTTAAAAATTGGAGTGATCTAACAACAACAACAAAAAAAGAATGCTGGCAGTCACCAGAAACAAACAGACAGACAAAATTTTTCATTAGAGCTTTTAGACAGAATTTGTCTCTCTGCCAATACTGTGATTTTGGCCCAAGGAAACAGATTTCTGATTCTTGGCCTCTAAAGTGTGAGGAAACACCAAGTTAATGATGATTTTAATAGTAGCCTTGGGAAACTTAAACTTATTAGTGTTGGTGTTGAGAAATTGTCTTTAGAAATTCTGATTAGGATTTCTTCTTAGCTGATGGGCACATAATCACACACACACACACACACACACACACACACAGACACATATATGTGTTTTTGAGAATGTAGCCCAGACTGAGTTTAGCTTGGAATGTCTTGCCTCAGTTTTTCTGAGTGCTGGGATTGTAGAGTATACCACCATACTCAATTCTTCAATTGTCTTGGCAATTGTGTAAAAGGTAAGGTAACCAATAAAATACAGGATTGTAGACCTTTATTTAGGTGACAGTAAATGTGTATACATTTTAATGTTCGTTTATTTTAAAAACTGGGATTCAAGATATGTAATTCTCATGCCACGATGTGATTATTTGTTTGAAGTGATTTTGGATTTCCTCTGAGCATAATGGAATAGGTGTTTTTCTTTTTTCTTGGCATAAATTGTAGGCCTTCTTATTTACCACTAGAGGGTTCACTTCCAGAGCTAATTGTGATTTGGTAAAAGATAGTAGTTCCTAACAGTTCGGTGAAGGTTCATAAGGATACATGCTGCTTATTTGAAGCTTAACATTTAATTACTGATTTCTCATTATCATTATTTTCTTCAATTTAATAAATATGACACAAAAATAGTCCTTCAGAAAATACTCAGCTTTAATATGAAGATAGATATAGGGGGGCAGATATTGCCCTAAAGATGTTGAATTATAACCAATTTCCAGTTTAGCTACCAATTATGTGTAGAAACACAATAAGTCTCTGGACTTGAACCTAATTCATCATGTTCCTAGTAAATCATAAGTTAGAGCATAGTTTATTAACCTTATAATTACTGATCTATAGATTTTTTTAATCTTACCCGAAATCTTTTTATAGCAGCTATGTTTTTATGTTTTGTTTCAGAAGCATCTCCTTTTTTATATATAGTTTTTTTTTCATAAACAAGAGGTATATTCTTGGGCCACTTATCTGTTAATGAATACGGTTGGTGGTAGAGAATAAAGAATATTTAGTAAATCACAGTAATGCACATCCTTAAATTGAGTGAAATGTAAACATGGAGGTACTTAAAAAAATACTACCTATATTATACATTATGTTTATATTTATGCCATATATAATGAAATAAACAGCAGATACCTGTTACTTGAACTTAAAAGGCTGGTGCTTCTTGATTTTAATATAGAATACAAACCCTGGTAAATAAACCCTGGTGTAGCATCACCAATGTCCTAAAGTAAGTTAGATTATTTTGCTTTCTTTATATGAAAACAGACTTTATTTATTTTGGTGTTTTGAGACATGTGTAGTCCTAACTGTCCTGGAACCTGCTCTGTAGACCAGGATGGCCTCAAACTCAAGAGATCTGCCTACCTCTGCCTCTGGAGTGCAGAGATTAAGGTGTGCACCAACACCACACCCAGCTGAAAGCAGACATTATTAAATACTTTTGTTTCTCCATGTAGGCATGAGAAACCTTGTAAAAAAGTATGAGCCACCCAGATCTGACGAAGTTGCTGTTCTGAAACAGAAGTTGGAGCGATGTCATTCTGCTGACCTTGCGCTTAATGTGGCTACGTAAGTAGGCATGACACAGAAGTTATGTTCACAGTCATTGAGTTTAACTTTTCTTTAATTATCTTAGGACCTAAATTTTTGTTTCTTCTTCAATTAAGCATACTGGTTTTGCTTGTGTATGGGCCTTGTCCATAGCCAAGTAAGTTCTCTACCTGTCCCACATCCCCGGCCTGGACTATGTGTACATTTCTAAAAGTGAAGGAAGAAATGTGTGGCTTTCATGCTACAGTTGTGATTCTAATTATTACTATGTAACGTGGCTTGCTTTTCCACCTCATGGAATTACTGGGAATGAGTCTTCCTATGGGATCCTTAAACTTTCTTTTCTTTACCAACCTGATTCTTGGTTTGAGCAACTAGTATACTGCTATAAACTTAGAGAATCAATAAAATGTGTCCTTAGGTTGCTTTATGTAAGTTCATACTTAATGTTTCTTATTTATAGGCTAATGTGGAATTTATCATAAAATCTGTTATGCTCTACAAAACTTAATTTCTTTTAAGCATGTCATAGGAACAATGCGAGACTCTTAAAAGTTCTGTTATCTATTAACATGTAATGGGAATTAGCTGTGGCGTGTGTGTGTGTGTGTGTGTGTGTGTGTGTGTGTGTGTGTGTCATTCTGATGATTAGTGAATAACTGACAAATACTATGAAAAGCTGAAGAGCATGCCAAGGCTTTCAGTACAAGGCAGCCATGACTTAATTCCTTAACTGTAGTTGCAGTAGAGTACCATTCAACAGCTATACAAAGTGCAAATTATAGGACTGTTGTTTTAAAGTTGTAGCTTCAAAACATGGCTTCCTGTAAATCTTGAAATTGGTAGATTTCAGTAATAACCAATTATCATATGTAGAGAAAAGTTGACCTACCGGTGAATAAAAGTTCCGTAGCACTTACCTGTGTTCTTACATATATTTGAAATGTGCTAATGGGACCCAGTATCCACCAATCTAGCCCACACCTGTTTTTTCTAGATGCAGAGTTATTAGAACATAGGATGCCCATTATTTATTTTCATTCTTTGGCAGAAAAGGTAAGTGGCTGTGGCAAAAACTGTATTTGGGCGTCTTCCTCCTCCTCAGGGATCCTTGGCCACCAGTCCATGAGGGAGGAGGGTTTGAATGGCTGTAAACATCAATAGAAATAGCCTCAGGGGCAGTTTTAGTGTTACAGCTCACCTTTATTCCAGAGTAAGAGACATACAGGATGGAACAGCAGCTGTGCATCACCTAATTTATATTTGGCAGCAGCTCCAGGCAGTAGGCAGTGTCTGCAGGATTCTGTGTCAAAGGCCATCCTTGAGATAGGTCAGGCATCCAGGTTTAGGGACAGCTTCCAGGTAAGGTCAGGCCTCCAAGCCAAGAGACTATCCAGGGAGGGAGCCCTGCTGGAAAGGGAGTCTTCCATTTTGCACCAAGCCCAGAGAGCTCTCTGGACATGGTGGACTGCAGCCTAAGTTCAACAGGGTGCTCCAACATGTATTGCCTGTAAGACCTTAAGTATTTACTAATTTGTCCTCCTAGTTGGCCCAGTCGTCTGTTGTAGCTAATAATAGAATGGGTCATATTCCAAAATTCCTAATTGACAGAGTTAACATTTTATTTCAAGTTGTCATTTGCTTTGCACTCTGCCAAGGAAATTCTACATTTCTGTGAAAGTGTCTTGAGTATGTCTTAGTATAGGAAGGACTTAAGAAAATATCACAGACATTTTTATAAAATGTTTTATAAAAAGTTTCTACAAAGGAAAATAGACTTTAAAATATGTTAAAATTTTATTAGATACTGTGGTCAAAATAGTCTGTCAAATTGCTGTATAGTTTCTATAAGTACACAGTGTCTGCCGTCTCAGTGCAGGCTAGAAACAGTTCATGAACAACACTAAATATAATAGCACTACTTCAGCACAGAGCATTTGTTTTCCTTGGTCATTAAAACTTTTGCCTTTGTTTTTCATAATACAGTAACTGTATTTGTTTAAGTCACTCATTGAGTAAAAACCAAAGTTCCCTTTGATCAAATTGCTTATCTCAATCCTGGCCTCAGAAAGAACTTAACACATGGGTCTAGCCTCTGCCAAGCCTTTCAGTGCATAAATGCATGAAATACGATTGTCCAAAGCATGCATTTAAATTACCAGTCTTTTACTGTTGCCAGTCTGAGTGAAAAAAGAATATCGCCTTGTTATTTCCCCAATTGCTATGAATATTATGTTTCTAGGTTTGATAGCCATTTGAATTTTTTCTGCATTGGTTCAGGTATTTTATTCTTATAAAGCTTCCTATATTATCATCTTTAAAAAAAATGTGTGGCCCTACTTTTTTGATACAAAAAGTTTTCTTATTCTACCTTGATAACTTTATTTTAATAAAAAATGCTTATTAGGGGTAAGTCTTCCCCCTCCCCCAAATTAGTAGTTTCATCTGGTTTGCTTTTGAGTATTTCATGGTCTTCTTAGGTGACATTTTTATCACACAAATTTAAATGTGTGGCCAGTTTTTAAATCCCATTTATTTATTGTGTTTCAGTTCAGAAGTAAGTGGGTTCCTGTGTGTGGTGCAGAGTCCCTTTTTTTTCCATTTGGGTCAGGGGAACAAAATGAGGTTGTCTGCCTGGCTTGTTGTCTAAACCCAGTGAGCCTGTCACCAGATGTGTGAAGCCACTTTTGACTGTCTGCTTTAGTCACTGATGTATATGATATCACACCCTTAATAGCCATAACTTTTATAGTGTGTACTTTTATTGTTCCTAGGCAGGGTCTTGTTATAAGACCTTCTGGTAGTCTCCAATCTTAATCCTCCTGCTTTACCCACCCAAATAATGACATTGCAGGTGTGTACCACAATTGAGCTCCACTTTAGTATTCCTTTATGGGAACTAAGACAAGTTCTTCCAACACTCTTCTTCTAGATTCTCTAGGTTTACTTAAAGCAAGGTATCACTGAGTAGCCCAGGATTATCCAGAAACCTCATTAGTCACTAATACTGAGTTTTATAGCTATTCTCAGCCTCTTTTCATAATCTTTGCAGGTTCTTGCTACATTGGATTAAGTTTTGTTTTCATAGTCACAGATAATCCCTTGTTTATTTTGTGTTTAAAGATAGGACCTCACTGTGTAAACCCAGGCTAGCCTGAATTTAAGGCAGTAGTGTTGCCTCAGTCTGAGTACTAGTATTGTAGCTGTGATCTACTACATTGGGTTGTGGCTCGCATGGCCTTGTAAATTCCTGTTTTTATAGTTTTGTTGCTATTATCAGTTTGTAAATTACTAATTGCTTAATTATAGGAAGAAGAGGAAAGGCTATGAAGATGATGACTATGTATCAAAGAAACCCAAGCAAGAAGAGGTAAATTTTATATATTTCATTTTATATTTTCTGACATGACCTAAGTTACGATGTACTATTCTGCAGCATTGTAAGCATTATAGACAGGCGAGGACATAAATGTTCTAAACAGTGTCCTGCTACATAGCCCACATTGGCTTTAAACTGGCAAGAGTCTTACCTTAGCCCTCAAACGGCTGGGACTACAAGTACCTCTGAAGTTTGAAATGATAACTTTTTACTCACCTCTTTATACACAGTCTGAATTTAAAAACCAATCTTTAATTGAAGGGTTTATTTTGGGTAATAGTTCATAGTGATTAGAATCCACTGCACGGGGTAAGCATGGCAGAGGGCAGGAGCATGTGGGGCAGTTCGCTTGTTACATGATGCTGATTAGGTAGCAGAGTACCTTGTCAACATTTACAAGATTTAGGTTTTTTTGCTTTGTCTTTTAACACTACTGTATGAGCCAATTCTAAAACTTGAAGAATCCTTCTTATGTTAGAAGGCAGTGTCTTATTCTCAAGGATTCTTCCCTTGCTTTGTTTCAGTTTTTAAAATTGTCTCTAACAAGTTATAGATAAATAAGCAGAGGCAAAAGAATAGCCTTTATATACTCCTGCATACAGTAAGTCCCTGTCCTCACAATCAAGTGCTGGACTCAGCCCACACCTGTAGTCCTAGTACTTGGGAGGCAGGAGAATCCAAGGTTGGCTGCAGCCACAGGAGACAGCTCAGAAAAACAAATCTATAGTAGACTGTTGTCAATCAGCATTTTCTTAAAGGGAGGTTAAAAAAAAAAAAAAAAAAAAGGCTCCATGCTTCAATGTTACCCTTATTACTTTTTTTCCCCCTTAGGAAGAATGGACTGATGATGACCTGGTAGATTCTCTCTAATCACTTGAAATGACTACGGGGAGTGTTAACTAAGCAACAGAAGTAGGAGGCATGTCTGGCATTTAACTTTCTTTAAAGTAGTACAGTGTGAAAACATCAAAATATATTAAACTTTTCTAATTATATTTTTCTTGTGATGCTTTATATATAACTTGAAAAGAGGCTGAATGCTATCTTCTTTGGATATTCGTAACTCACTAAGATTAGTAGCAAGTCCTGTCCTAGGATGGCCAAAATCAAACTGGTGCACTTCCTTTGTGATTGAACAAACCTATCACTTAGAAGAAGAAAACAAACCTTAGTAATAGGTAAATTTTGGAAGTGCTAAGGAAATAGGTTTCATCTCCAGAAGGTCTTACAAATAGCTTTTCAAAATATTTAATAGACTGAACTAATTATGAATTACTAATAGCTGTAAAGTGTATTGGGCAATTATTTAGTGCTTAGGCACTAACTCTTATTCTAAGCAGTTATACACATCTGAGTGTAGATAAAGTACAATTTTTGAGTTTAGATAAAAATCTTTTACAGATAAGTGGTAGCAAATTAGATATTCACTTTTATCATTAAATGATCATATCTAAGTGAATCCATATAAAATAGGCATTATGGTCACTAGGAATTTATAGATACATTCAAAAGTTTAAAAATGAAATAAGTTAATATAAAAATCTACAACATGGAATTAAATTATTTAGGTATACTTCTATTCTTCTATGACTTTAGTAAATTATACCTCAGTGTGCTACTTTCCCAACCAGAGAATGGGGAAAAGGATGATGCCTACTCCTGGTAGGATTGTTCACAGCAGTTCTTGGCATGCTAATATGTATTTGTCGTGCATTAATTAGTAAGTGGTAGATATTACAGTTAGGACCAAAGTGTTTTGTTTTTTTGGATTTTTTTTTTCCTTTCTCCCCCCACCTGGAAAACTGGCTTGAAGAAATTCTGAGAAACTCGATCACCTCAAATGTAAATCCACCCAGCCTTTCATATTCCACGATATACTTCCCAGGAGGGTAGGTAGCTTTTTAGTCTATCTTAAAATGTGATATTTGTGTTCATGTTCATCCCTATATACATGTTCATCTCTAGTAATTACTTTTATGGCTTGAGTTTCTGGTTTGTTTTCTTTTTTGTTCTGGAACAAAATTGATGAAGTGTAATGCTTTGTTATAGAATAAAAACCAAAGCTCATATGCCCAAGTATAGTTCAAGTTAAAGCAACATGATATTCTGTAGACTGAATTGCAAATGCTCAGTGTGTCTCCTGTTTCTCTTTCAGATCACTAAAGGTTAGCGTCACAGCAAAGTCCACATGCACCTCTGAAAATTTTCCACCCAGCCCCATTTAAAAAAAAAAAAAAAGTTTGTAAGATTTTATTTATGTCACCACTAACCACCTAGCTACTACAGGGCCCACAAAGGTAAGTAACTCCAATGTAAGACAAACACGTCAGTAAAACACAGAAATGAGGATGAGTCTTTCTGAGTCTTTTAAAATAAATGGTAAAAAAGGAGAAGCATGTCAGGCCAAGTAATGGCAGATAGGACAACATTAACACTAAAGTAGAAAATGCCTTTCACTAGAGTTTGGACCTTGGCCTATTTTTGAAAGTCCTTATCTACATTAACCAGTCTATAGTCCTTTCACCTTGTAAACTAAGGAAATGAGATTCATTACTGTCATAGCACAGCCAACAAGAACAGGAACTGTTGAAGAGAGACAGGGACTGCACAGATAACAAAGCCAAGAAGCACTGTGTGTTTTGTTTCTTGTTACCACAGTTAACCTGAATGAAGCTATGTAAGTACAGTAAATTAGCTTTATGGCTGCATTCAGCCCCAATTTAAGCTAGGGAAATCTCTCAATGGTAATAAACACCTTTCTAAAGAATACATTGAGACCTCTTCAGTTTGTTCCTCAGCAAAAAGAAATGAACTTTTGGCTACTTAACATCTTTCACTGTATACAGTATCTCTGAGGAATGCAATCAATGGTTTTGAAATCTAGGCCTTCAGAAAAACATTTTTATTGAGGGAATGTTTTATTAATACTTTCCTTGTTCTTTTTAGTCATACCTTGGTAGTTCTTTTTAAACAGTCAAAAAGCCCATTTTGATTACTAATGCTACACATTGTTTTGAAGTCTTGTCTTCAGAACAAGACATGTTGCTTAACAAGTTGTATACTGAGTAAATGAAGTCCTCTGTTAAAGAAACAATTAATAAAAATCTTCCTGGGCCTTGTTCTGTTACTAAGGCTTCAACTGTCCCTAAAAGCAGAAGAAAATTACAATGAAGTTAAATAGTAAGCTGATTGACTATGCAAGCTGTCCCTCAGTTTATTTTAACTTAACCCTTGTGAATATTTAACAAAAATACAAACACAAGAACAGATGAAACTATACAAACTAAATATCCAGCAGAAAAAACAAATACAAATTCAAAGATGTGTAAGTTGTTAAGTGGCTGATGAGGTTGTCTGTATAATCAAAGCATTAACAAAAGTCATCTTAGACATGAGTATTCCAGCAGTTTGTTTACACATAAAAGACATCTGTAATCTATGAAATGGTCAATGGATAACATGCATTGACTGGTACAATGACCAATAATATTTATTGAATTTAAACTATTTACTGTTGTAAACATTTTAACAAAACCATGAGATTAAGTACAGTCTTTGACAATTCCAACAAAATAAGAGTATGTTTAAAAAATAAAGCTGATGAGCATAGATTCATCCATTCTATATATTGTCTTTCAACAGTTCCAGGAAGAATAGCACAGTATTTTTTAAAGGTATACAGCAAGATTATTCCTATTATAATGTCAAACTCTGGAAACTGTAAATACAAATAAATTCAGTGAACAGTCAAATGGTCATATTCTTAAGAAGAAATTACAGTAAGAAGAGTCTGCAATCCAGTTAAAAATTCTGTTGTCAAATAGGATGCATTTTCTTGTCAGTTGATTTCATAGTTCCTTTTCCAAGAGACAGCAAAACTTTGGCAAATGGATATATTGAAAATATATTTTCAAAGTTCAAGACATAGCTTTTTTTTTTCATTTTTCCTTTTTTTTGTGAAAGTTGATCTGTACACCAAGGCTCAGAGTTTGGTAAAGATTCCATGTGGAAAAAGTGCAAATATTCTGCACAGATAGCTTACAAAGGTGCTGGCACTGCCAGCAGAATCTTGGGCTTTTGTTTGCATAGCTTACACATCACTGGAATGTGGAAAGGTGTGCTATTTTTTTCTTTCTCTCTTTTTTTTTGGCAAGAGCGAAGAACACATAGTGATGTGAATTACCATGTTGCACGTGCTGAATCCATGCAGAACACCAGGCTGCTACCTGACATCATTGGTTTTTGTATATTGGTTTTGTTTTTGTTGAAGCAGTTCTGTTATAGCCAAAAGCTTTTTCAGTACATGCTAGGCACAAGGAAAAACAATGGAGGGAAAAAAAAAGAAATCACTAAGCAAAGAGTCTAAAATTTCAAGATAGAAATTTGGGTTTAATAAAAACTATAT
Organism: Cricetiscus sungorus; assembly: GCA_030556225.1. NCBI lineage: Eukaryota > Metazoa > Chordata > Mammalia > Rodentia > Cricetidae > Cricetiscus > Cricetiscus sungorus. The sequence goes on from JANBXA010000398.1 coordinate 46,326,839, forward strand.
CAAGGCAATGGGATCCTACTCATTACTAAATTGGGAGTTTTGATTACTTATATGTTTGGTTGTGAGCCTAGCCTTTAGAGCTGAGCCTTCTCTCCATCCCGAGTTCTGATTACTTAAACTGAGCATTTTTAGTAGTAACCAAGATAAAGAAGATCTTACCACACTACATTTGTCATTATAAACATTATTTAGGCTGTTTTCTAAACATCACTCATAATTTCTTTTTTTGTGAAATCTCTGCCAGATAGGACAGCAGTGCAGTGATAGTTGAAATCATGAAGAAATTAATCAGATTTAGGATGTACATCCATCTCCAATGATTTAACACTAGGTCAATTAAAAACCCTTTCTAGCTCTGGTCCTCATTTAAATATACTCACCCCCCCCCCACACACACACACACATCTATTGGTATGGAGAGCAGAAATCTAATATGGACTTAAGTTTTTTAAGGTGTGAACTATTATTCACACCAACTTTGAAACTTTTCAAATTTCCCATATACTTATCCTGTGTTTCTAAAGTTAACTTTGTTCATGTACTTGATGTGAGAGTAGCTGAAGGAATAACATGCCTCACTACAATAACTCACTTGACAGTTTTACATTAACTATGAACATTACCATTTTATAAAACCTACCTGCTGTGCACCACGCTCATTACTGAGTGTTCTCAGTTCATCTGAATGAGCTACACAAATCTCATGCAGGGCTGCTAAGTCACGAGACAGGTCAGTTCTAGAATGTTCGGTAGTGTCCGGAAGTTCAGGTACATTCTTTAAGGGAATTATAAAACTGCATTTAGAAATAAAAATCCTTGTAGTCTCTTCTAAAATTATCCTAACTAGGTTTAAAATATTAATTTATCTAAGAATTTTCATTTTGTTATACATAGGTTTTAGAACCTCTATTCACAAGGAATCCAGGCAGGTTCCACATTTCCACACACTTCCATAAGATGACAGTATCATGAGTTGTTTCTTTTTTTTTCTTTTAAATTTAGAACATATGCCAAATAAGTAAAGCTGATTTCGATTAACTAAACTTGTATGCCTAGACTGAATACTATATATGTATACTATATATACATTGATCAGCATCTAAAGAGGAACTTACATTATGAAAATTCAATAAAGATTTTCTTATATGAAATGCCAGTATTATTTCAGGGCTTGAAGTAAAATTTAATGTATGGTTGAATTAATCTTAGATGTATTCCATTTTTTAGTGATAGTGCTTGTTACACATTTCTAAAACTTAAAGAGCATTTTAGTTTTCTGAAGTAAAGAAGTATCTCAAATATGTTCATTTTAATTGAATCACTAGCTAAGAGTTTTGCTGAATAAAAGATTACAAGATGAAATAAATTACAATTGCTTTCCTTCACAGAGGTTGAAAGTTAGTAGACAAAAAAAAGTTCAGGGAAAACAAACTTCCTATATTTTATTAGAAATATTCCTAATGGAAGCTTCACAGGAGTTTACTTTGAATTTCTTATAAATACAGAGCTTACAATTTTGGGCTTACTTGCCATTCCATTTTTTTTTTTTGCCAAACTGGTATGGTGGTGGTTAACATATGCTTTGAATTGAATCACTGAATTGGAACATACTAATGTTTTCCAAAACATAGACAACCCAGTCTTCAACAATTCTGATGACATAAACCTGGCTCAACTCACATACATACTATTTTAGGCCTTTTTGATCCTCTGTGTACACACACTACATGATGTATTTATTTACTTTAAAATTCACTCGGTCCTTGAAATGTATATTTGAAATGGTATAGAAAATTTAACTTTACTATTTAGTGTTTCAGAAATCATAAACATATTCTTTAATTTTGTATCAATTTTATAAAAGCTAAATAAAATGAGGCATAGTAATTACACTTTCATCTAGTTCTAAGTTTAGGTTCCATCTAACTGGCTTCAAATCCTATTTTAGCTACAACTTAAAAAGACCAAATATAATAACAGCTAAAAGATAATGAAAAGAGTCTACAATATGGCTGGTTGAAAGCCACAATTGTGTCAAGAATAAATGGAAAAATTTTACATAGATTTTAGAAGATTTTATTTTGAAGTTCTGGTTTTAAAGTCTAAAGGTTATGCTTAAAATGGCTAAATTCATTAACAAAGAATGAAAAATTAATTACATACCCCAAGTTCATCTAAAAACATGATCATGCGATGTTTATTGCTTTTGATAAATGGATTGACACCTTCCATATAAGGTTCCTAAACAATTAAAAACACAGGATTCATATGTCTTATAAAATCTATACAGGTAGCAAGAATTATATTACTATGTGAAATTTTGCTTCTAATATAAACAACTATATGGTAGAGATATTTAATAAAAAGAAGTTTAAATTAAAAACCACTTAACATATAGCTTGGCAAACACAAATTATTTAAATGTATATTAGACGTTATTACTGATAAATTATGAAGAATCCAACATATTGTAGGAAGTTAAAATACAGTGAAACCAAAAAATCCCTATGATTGCCTTGGGTTTCAGGTAAATTCAAAAGATCCATAAACGTTAACTACTTAGCTAAAATCCTAACCTACTATAGATCTGTTATAATTTATAGTTAGGGCAGTATCAACAATAAACTTCATATGTGATAAGGTTGAATTAAAGATGCAGGCATGAAATAGGATCCTAAGAAAAGTAACCAAACATAAAGAAGGATTATCTATGGGGCTGGAGAGATAGCTCAGTATTAATTACACTTGTTGCTCTTGTAGAGGACCAGGGTTTGGTTCCCAGCACCCATATGATGGGTCATAACTCATGTTCCAGTGAATGTGGTATTTTCTTCTGGCATAGGTAGGCAACAGGCACAGACAAGTGTACTTATATGCATCCAGGCAAAATGTCATTCACATAAAAGTAAATAAATCTTTTTTGGGGGGAAAAAAGAAAAATTACTGAACTTGGCAAGAAATAAGATAATTGCCTACTTAGACAGAAGCCTAATTGTGTATTTAATTATTAATCACACCCCAAAGTTTTAAGACAAGTCTGAAAGAAAGAATAGAGAATACATTACATTTGAACAAGGACAGCATACTAACTAGTAGTTGGTAAGAAAGCAAGTACATACTTGAGTTGGGCAACAAGTTTGTCACAAACTAAATTACAAAAGCAGATAACTGTATTATTCCAGTATTTACATAGTATACTGAGTTTTGAATATTGTTGATTGTAAAATAAAATAAACATTTAAAATGTGGTCAGTGAATTTTAAGTATCAAAGTAATTTTACCTTAGCTCCAAATTCCACAAGATTTGCTAAATTCTGCACAGACTTAGCCACTAATGTCAGTGTTCTTGCAGCAATAGGAGATGGGGAATCTAGAAGAGAAGTGGGTACAACCAATGATACCAACGCCAAAGGTAATTACAATTGTTAAAAATTTAGCGCTTTTAGTTTTTCTTTACTGTTAAATACTAACAATCCTTTACTCAGAATATATTCACAACAGTCTTAAGAAATGCATGACCTAATTCCAAAGAACTTGAGTTAAAAGGGGAAAAGTTTGAATATATTTGTAAGTGCTTCAAATGTGAGTAATTCCCAACTGGCTGATTATATTCCAGAATACCTCAAAATGCTGCTTAATGGCTAAGAAGACTGTCACTCTACAAACCTTTCAGGACAATTCACAAAGCTAATTTCAATCCACTTAGGGGAACATTTTGCAGTCTTAGTAATTCCCTGCTCCTAACATTTGCAGGCTAGTAACTGCATATATTTCACTTGAAAGATCAGTTTTTGAGCTCAGGAAAAACTTCTCTGTAGAACATAGAACACTCCAATCCAAGGACAACCTTGAATTTCTAACCCCCTCCCTTTTCTTGCTTGAGATTTTGTTTGTTTTGTTTTTTTGAGACAGGGTTTCTCTGTATTGTTCCAGCCTTTCCTGGAACTACCTCTATAGATCAGGCTGGCCTTGAACTCAGATTTGACTGCCTCTGCCTCCTGAGTGCTCAATGCCCAGCTTACAGAGTTTTATCAGGTACCAGGAATTGACCCCAGGGCCTCATATGCTTTGCCAGCATTCTACCAACTGAGTTACATCTCCAGCCCAAGATAATAACAGCAAACCATAATATTATATTATAAAAATTTAACTCAACTTTAAATACTGTTGATGAATTGGCAGTTTGAAACCAGTGTTTGGGTAGAACTCTCAGAACAAATTCTAAGCCTTTCATTCAATTGTTTAAAAAAATTATATGTATTTGTGTATGGATATGATAATGTGGTGGGTGTCTGATTCCTTGGAGCTGGAGTTTTGTTGGTTCTGAGCCACCTGACATGGGTGTTGGCTGTCTTAACCACTGAAGCATGTTACCAGCCCCAGTCTCTTATCCTTAACATGCACATATTCAACCACTTCAGTAGCAATGAAATTTAGAGGAATGTGATGAGTATGGAAGTAAAATTTAAACATTGAAAAAATAGAGTCTTTTATTTGCTTTTAAGGTCCATGCAACTGCATGTGGGTTTACACCACTGTGCTGAGCAGCATGGTCTACCTAAGTAGTCTAGGCTGGCCTTGAACTTTCTTGTGCTTCCTAAGTTCTGTGACTACAAAATGCATTCCTAGCTCAAATAATTTCTAATGCAGCTTTGAGCTCAAATTTTTTGTATAAAAATGGTTGTTTCCTTCCATTAATATTGACTGGCTCATTATGACATTGAAGTTATATTAACACTTTACCTTAAGTTTACAAATCTGAAAATTTTCATAATGAACAATGAGTAAAAATAAAAATAGGATCAAACTTAGAAAATAAAACGGTCAATTTATGTTCTATAACTGCAAGAATCTGGGCTACCTTTTTTGTTAAACTACTAGTGCATCTTAAAAGAAGTTCAGCTTATAGCAACCTAAGGATAAGATAGGAGGCGTTCCTAACCTGCAAACACCGGGAGTGCAAGAGCCAGCAAGTTATCTATCTCAGTGCCCTGAATGAAGGCCAGCCACTCCCAGTGAAAAGACAATCACCGCCCAGAAGTTGTTCTCTGAACCATGTATATGCATCATGGCAAGCAAATGCCTGTACACATACACTTACATGCTTAAAATAAATATAATGCAGACTCTTTAAAAAAAAAAAAATCACAGGAACCAAAGAATCTAACAAAGAATAAAGAAAGCAGGGAATAGTGCTTTAGTGCTCCATATTTGTGTTTTAGATTTTTAAATTCTGACTTAGTTTTGTCAAATATTATGAAAATACTTAAGTTTTTCACATTTCAAAGTTTATTAAAAGGTAATTACCTGAAATGATATTAAACATCCGAGGACTCAGGATAGCAGGGCAGATAAGCCGAAGAAAAACAAAACCACTAATGGGAAGGGAAAAATTTTTTTTTAGAAAAGTATGTATGTTTAAAATACAAACATAATAAATGTTAAACTTAGAAACATGACTTTTATTTTAACATGTGGAAGCCCAAGTAAAGTCATCAAAAAAAGCTGTAAGGCAACCTTAATTTCAGATTACCTTTGGAAGTAAGTTTGCACTTACCTGTCTTAGCTGCTTATTGCAGATGAGTAATTTGGTTTTTTGTTAGAGAAAGTAGTGTATTAAAACACTGACAACTGCTAGAAGATTATGAGGATCTGAGTAAACCTTTTACAGATCAGTAATAGTCCTGTAAGGTCCCAAATTACCTACTTTCTTGTCTTTCAAAGTTTATTCAAACAGAGACGTCAGTGAGTATGAATTAAGGTGGTTGTATCAATATTGCTGACAACGTATAAACACTGAATATACTGTAACTATCAATGACTCCTTGACATATTTAAATACGCACAGCAAACTCTTGAAAGTTGTGTTGTTAATATAAGTTTATAAAGCTATCCTACTCTGCCTATTTCAGTCAACAGTATTAAGTGTGTTGCTAATAATTAACACTGACAACCATCCTTCTATAATTACAGAAATGAATAATTTCTCCTTTATTATATTTCTTCTTAAAGAAGGCTCCTAGATAAGGTTTACTGAAGGTACTTATTATTTAAATAGAAACCTGAACTGGCATCACTAAACCATTAATAAATAACAGTGAAAAAATATTTTTTTTGAATTTTTAAGGTGATTTTTAAATTAAATACATAGTAACTACACAATCTAAAACTTATTACTAAGGAAGAGAAATCGACTTCAGGTAATGAAAAACTTCTAAAGCACCTTGTTGTCACATTAAATCCAATTAGAGGATTCCCTGTTGTATGAGTTTAACAGAATAGTTTAATGTCTAACCACACACAACAGCTTAAATAGCATGCTTATAATTTTTCTCTCTTCTTACAACTCTTCAGTGTGACTTAATGTAGATTTATTGAAGATGGAATCAATTCTAGGCCCTCTTAGAGTTAACCTAGTGCCTTACCTTAGAGCTATGCTCTTAGGCCACTAATAGAAATTCTGTCTGCAAGAAAAGTAGAAGCCTCCTAACATTAGAAATGTAATGTGACTGACAATGTGTATTTTCCATAATTACTACAAAACTATTTGATACATTTCTACTAAATTTCTAGTCACTTTGTAGTGGCTGAGATTGTTTAACAAAATCACGTAACAATATTAATCATATTAGGTGGTCATAGGAGTTTTGCTTAAGCAAACAATTTAATTAAGTCCATAAATGAGCTCTCAAATTTGATTAGCTGCCAAAGTAGTTCCTAATGTGATAAAGAGACTAAATGATAGCTTCAGAACTAGAAGGTATGATTAGAGATTCTCCTGGATGTTAAAAGCCAATTAAAACCTCCATGGTTCAACTACTGCCACTTCTCCAAGCACTAATTCCCTCCATCCCTGCCTGTATGTGCTGCATACAATGACTATGACAAACAAAAGGGCAACTCTTACCTAACAACTCTTGTTCTCATGGTGTTATTTGTAGGCCACTTACGCTGAACAGATTTCTGTAAACACCCATAAATATATCTCAGTGTCCTGTCAAAATAACATAAACATCTCAATACAGAACGTAAATATCATTATAATGATAATCTACTGGCAACCATTAACCAACCAGTATACCATATTGTAATACATTTGACCTGTTAATTTCAAAAAGGTATTTTGTTAAAAGTAATGAGAAAAACATATAGTAAGAAGTGTAGGAACATAAAGCGACTTCTTCCATCTAAACAAGTGAGTTTATTCATACTGACTTGTAAGCAGACATGACACTGGTATCTTGTGTACCTATTTGACTTTGGTTTTTGTTTCCTGGGAATCTAATGATAGGCAAGACTAGATTTACAGATAGTGTTATCAGATCTGATGCATGTCATTTATTCCCTAAGCCACAATATAAGCCAGACTTACTCAATCCATATAAGCATAGTTTAATTTATAAATGTATGTGTTTCTATTTTCTCTTTCTGGGAGACAGGATTTTGGTCCATAGTGCAGGCTGGCCTAAACTCCTACACCACTCCAATACTGGGAATATAGACAGGTACTACAGTTTATTTCACTCTGGCTGCTTTAAACAGTTATTTCACTCATTTACTCTTTTTCCCTTAAGCACAATTCATCTTTTTGTGGCGTGTGGGGAGGTGGGGCGGTAAGACAGGCTTTTTCTGTGTATCCCTGGCTGTCTTGGGACTCACTCTGTAGACTAGGCTGGCCTCAAACTCAGAAATTCCCCATACCTCTGCCTCCCAATTCTGGGATTAAAGGCATGCACCACCCACATGCAGTTCATAATCCATTTTGTAAGTATTAAAAACCTGAGTATAATACTGAAGAAAGCATTCATTAAAAGGAAACTTAGAGGACACAGATTAGTCAATTTTTTGCAAAACTGACAACTTACGGAGGGAGTATTTCTGAAGCCATGAATATTTTCTCCACAAGTTCTGAAAGTATGTTCAATAGGTGTGCTAAATTAGTGTTCACATCTTCATTCTTTTCTAACTTTGATGGACTTAACTAAGAGAAGGAACAAACCAATGCAAATTCAGATAAATCGTGGTAAACGAGCAGTTATTTTTTCAAAGCTATCAACTGTTCCACACATGCAAATTCAATAGGTTTATCAAACATCCATTCCCAGTTACTCAACTGAACATTAAACTACTCAGTTCTATTAATCTAAGGAAAAACAGAACAAAACTGTTTTAATGAGGTTTAAAGTAGGGGCTAATGAAAATAGCCAAAATGTAGAATCGTGAACCCTTCTCAGAACTTTTCAAGTACACCCCACTCCCATGTGTTCTGAGTTCTGATCTGCTAGATGTAACTACAAAACTGAAGGTCTTTTGTCAGCTTCATATTAAGTAATGATGGGATTACCCTTACTTCTAACGATAAATTGCTCATATTCTTATGGTAAAATTAACATTAGACAGGTGCAAGTGTTAAAAAAAAGTATTTCCTTATTTTCCTGACACTGTATCCACCAAGCCTAAAGATTTAAATTATCTTTTTTTGTAATTGCTCTGTAGCATCCATGGATAGAATAGTTATGTAAGCTCAATTCATAAATATTTGGTTGCTTATAAACTCACACTGAAACCGTAATCATCTCCAAAAGATTATTCCATTTTGTTGATCCTGATCTTCCACAAAACTACCCATAGAGCCCTCTAAGGAAAAGATGTTACATTTTACAAGGTAAGAATCCTTAGGTGTGACTTTGGGTGCCAACATGGCACTACACATGGGAAATACCACATCTGACTAAACATGATGGGCCAGAAATCATAATATAAGCCTTCTAGAGCTCATGTAAAATGAACTTCAGTAACAAATGTATTTCATGCTTAGACTTCCATTCCATCCTAAAGATACCTTATTGTGTGTACTATAGTAGTAAAATTTCAAAATAACTTTTCTTTTAGAGTAACAGATTGTTACATCTACAACAAAGTCCCTGGAAAAAATGTTCAATTTCTTAAAGCAAGGTACAACTGATCAATAGTAGAAATTAGGAGAAATGCTTAAAGAGCTGTGTGTGTGTGTGTGTGTGTGTGTGTGTGTGTGTGTGTGTGTGTGTGTGCGTGCACACATGTGCACGAGATGTGTGCTGGGAGAGGGGGCGCTGTAAATCTATTACAGAGGGCATAACTGCATTGACAAATTTAGTTCTCATTAAAATGTGCTGCAAAGATTAAAACAATAAAGTTTACCTCACATGACTGCTTGCTCTCCATTATCTTTAAAATGGAGTCTTTCAAAGCATGGTGAACAAATTGTGTGGCAGTGGCTTTCATATACTGCTCCATCAAGGTACTAGCAAGTGTTGTAGCTCGAAATAGGGTAGTGGCTTCATCTATAAAAAAAAAAAAAAAGGACATTAGATTACATTAACAGAACTGTACTGCTACAACAAAGTTGAAAATTAAATTATTTTTCTTTAGTAGTTTATTTTACATAAATATTGATGAGAAGAAAATATAGTAGGAAGCTGTGAAAAGCATGTTGATATGTACCTTAGCTTTGGAACTACTAGAAATAAAATATGGGTGACAGATAACTTCTCATAGACTGCTAAGTAAAAACTAAGTTAAGATGACAAATACTGTGCTATTGTTGATAATCACACACTGAGTCTGGTTAAAGAAATCATTTTCTTACAGCATCTAATACTTAATCTGCCATGAGAGAATTAGAAATAGTAACCCATAATCCCAAAATAAAGAATCTCAGATGCTTTGTAAAATGATTTAATTTTACAAAGAATCTCAATTTATTTAAAGAGAGCCCACGTTTAATATATAAAGTCATATACATTTTTATGTTTTTAAAAATATCACACATCCATGTTACCTTCCATACTTATCTCTTTGTCATTTAGTGTGCATAACAACAATGATTCAAGCTTTTCATGAAGAAAAATCTTCAGTAGGATGCTGGCTAGTAGTGTTCGGTCTTGTCCACATACATGTGATAAAGCATAGACTACATGGAGTTCCTTTTGTAGTACAAGCTAAAAATGACATCAAAAAAGATTGCTGAAAGTATGTAGCATTATGTATCATTGGAAACCAATGGGATAGAGAGAGTATCTACTGAATACAATTGTTAATAATGGATATATTTCTAGCCTTGTAAGATCAAAATCATACTATATGTTTTTTACCTCTGGCTATTAGCATGTTACTAGTCTAGGACATTACTATTTAGCTTAATGGATTTTTATTAAATAGTTAACAATTATGTTTAATGTAATACCTCTTTAAATTCACTGTACTCTTCTTCTGGCATAATTTTTTCCATAGAGTAGCGTGCTCGAACACGCAGGGATCCTGGTTCAATACCTTTTAGTGGTATATGGGAGCTGAGCAGAAACCATTCATCTGTGGCATGTCCTTTCTGTAACCTGCTCAACTGGCAACGCATAAATACTACAAAAGAAAAACCGCTATGGTCATACAATTACATTTTCTCAATACAGTTTTCTATAGTTTTAAATGCTTTTTATTAACCCAAGTTTCAATAACATCACAAAGCCAACATTTAATGGTTTGCCTGCGACTTGACATCCTGTTATTGGCTGGGGATATGGGATTAAGAAATGATTAAGACATGGTGTCTGACGTGCATGGAAAATGTCCTAAGCTATCAAAGAAGATGCAGTGAAAGTGCTACAACAGTGGATAATACTTCCAGACTCAAAGATGCATAAGAGTCTAGGGGAGTTAAAAAATCCATTACAAACAAACCTGTGAGTTGAATTAGCTAGGTAGCAATAATGATCACAATCCAAATAGAAAGTATGGCTTTCTTTCTGTGCCATTACTGGGATTTTATCATATAAGTAATGGAAAAACATTTAAAAATATAAGCAATTACAGAATAAACATTATATTCAGAGAGCTTCAGGTTTTGATCTGTTAGTACATATACTGCTTACCCCAAAAGCCTGAGTTATAAGAAGGTATTAACCTAATTCACCCTGATAAGAATCACTAAACCCAACTGCCATCTGTCCTACCTGTGCCATCTGTCCTACCAACAGGAAGAAGTGTGCCACTTGGAATAGGAACAGAGTATTGGATATTATAACAAAAAATAGCACAACTAAACATTGTCTTTTTTCTTTGCAGAGCTAGGGATTAGTCTCCAGGCCACTGCATACTAGACAAATACTCTACCACTGAGTTACATCTCTAGTCTCAACCAAACCTTTAATATTTAATAATTGAAGTACAGGAAATTAGAAGAAGCTTAAAAAAGGGGGGGGGGAAGAGAACAAAAAATGATCATCACTACCATTTTCTTGTCTTATTCTTTGGGGGAAGTGAGAGTAGATTTGTATATTTTGAATTGTTAGGTCTACAATACATACACTTTCGCCATTGTGTTCTTTCCTTAATAGTCTCTTCTGAACAGTCAATGTTTGGTAGTAGACTGCACAACATGTATTTCATCTTAAGACATTGTGTTTATAAATTCTAAAAATATACTCAACATACTTTAGAAAGCTTTTTAATCAACTTACAGATATCTGGATCTTTGCTTTTCTTTGTTTTATTACTGAGCGTGATTTCAAATCTATTGATATCAGGAGGAAGATCACTAAAGGAAGGAAGGAGAAAAATTAGTAAAAAAAAAATGTTCTAGCATTGAATTATCTTATTTCTGTTTAAAAATTCAGTGTGTTATATTTAATGTCAGATTTATATAACCTGTTACACAAGAATGATAACGATACATTTTCCCAGTAATCTTAAGCTTTCTAAACCACTAATAACCCATAAACAGGATCTAGAAAATATAGAAAACATTGTCATTACTTTTCAGTAATCCAAACACATTTTATTAATAAAGATTAACAAATCCAACAAAAAAATAGTATTAAAACACCTGATAAACATCAGGAACTTAGATAATTTATTTGTAAACAGCAGGAGAAATAGGACTCTAAAAATGGATTGAATATGATAAAATAGGACTTACTCAAAGACAAACTCCTCTGACCACACTGGGTTTTGCCCCTCCCTTGCATGAGTTTTTGCTACTTGGACACTATTCAAGTAGATGTTACAATATGGATTAGTAAAATGTTTTACTGGGAGTTTGTGGGCTTCTTCAATATGTAAAACAAGGCTGCTGACCTAAAGAGAACACAGAAATTCATACTCAACATTTCAAGACCTGTATATAAACAAAGTGAATTGTTTTTCTTTGTATTTCAGAAACAAACTTTGCTAATTAACTGTCACCATCCATTTCAAAACTCCTAACTATCAATGTATGCTTGTCATGAAGATTTTACTACTCTAGAAGAGTCTAGGCTAAGATGTGATTAAGACACTGATTTTATGATCTGATGCTACAAAAAGACACATTCTAAGAAACTAATGTATTTCCAGTATAGGTACCAGAGCTGTTCATCTACTTCTTACTATCAGATACTCCTCTACCTTAAGTTGTGTCACCTTCAACAAACAAGTCAGTCTCTGATCCTCGCCTTTCTTACATGTATCATGTAGAAGACTAGGCATACTAAACTAAGGATTGTCATCCTCCTTAAACCCACTGCAGATTAACGAACATACCAAAGAGGTATTAAGACATGTGACAACTTCTGTATATTAAATGCTAGTGTTTGTGTGTGTGTGTATACACATGCACATAAAACACTCTGCTAAATCTCTGTTAAATCCAACAAGGTTACTGAAAATATCCATTAATAAGGGTCATTTTGCTCCATAAATATACAATGTCTTAACTTTTTTCAAAATTCAAACCACAATAGAGTTCGACTACTTCCAATTATCTAGGGATAAGGATAATTTTAATGCAACAACAAAAGCTGTGATGGCCAAGAAATAAGGAATAAGTCAGTTACGGTGGGTCACATTGTTATCCTAACATTTAGGACAGCAGTGCAGGAGAAATACTGCAAATCTGAACCCAGCCTAGAATACAGAAAACCCGTATCTCTAACAATGAAAACAACTAAGAAAAGGTAATAATGCAGTACATATCTAGATAAAGAAACTTAGCTTAACTTCCTATTAACAAAAGTATACACAAGGTTTAGATTTTCATAAGATTGGCTAGTTCCTAAAAATTATGTAGTTGGTCTCTAGGACAAATAGGGTACTGCTGTGAATGGTGAGCTCTTCAGAATTACCATTTATTCTACCTGAGATAATTTTCCAGTTGAGAAAAAGACAAAATAAGGGCTTCTTTTACTGCCTTTGAGTTGTAAGCAGAAAAATAATATTTTTTAAAAGTTGGCACAATAAACTAGGAAGTAGAGTACAAATATAAAGAGCTCATTCACAAAGCAATCTGCTATCAAGTCAAGCAAATGGCAGCCAAGGCTATAAAATGCTTAAAAGACTAAACCTTTCTACTCTTAAGAAATGTTGGCAAAATAGCATGTATAGAAAAAAGAGCGAAGTGATATGATAGTAAGACTTGTTACAAGTTAGACATGATGAAATTTTACCTGGCGAAGGCGTTTATTAGCTGTCCCTGGGCTACTTTTTCGTAAACTGCAAAATGCTTGCAGACCTTTCATCCAGTCCTACAAAAAAAAAGTATTACAAAGAAACATGAGTTTATCCAATTATCAATTTACTTTTTTATATTTATTATTTCCATCCCTAAACTGCCATTTCTAGTCTCAGAATATACTACACTGTAACTTTCTATCTCAGCAACATGAAACAATAAACAAAGCAATAGTAGTTCTCTTTAATAAAGTTAAGGGGCCTATCTATATCTAGGGTCACCTTGTTAATATCTGGGGCTAACTGATGATACTGTATTGCCTACAAAGCCACCTTCATTCACTTTTAATCCCATCTGTTTCTCATAGACTCTCCTCAGAGAAGTCCTATGGTACAAAATATAGTTAAACCCTCCAGAAATATTACAACTAGTTGGGTTACTTATGGATTATATGGGAACAACTCTAACTTAGGGAAATATGATGATTTAAAATGATTAGCCTTAATTGAATTGAGTGTGTAATGATCAATTTTAAGTGGCATTTTTTATCCCTAATAATCCTTCACTGTTTGTTAAAAAGAAAAAAAGAAAGAAGAAGAAAAAACTTGGACAGTTACCCACTTGTTAAAACACTTAAGATTTCAGACCTGGCTTGTATAAACCTGTAACGTAGTACAGGTTAATAAAGAAAGTGATCTCACCTCTGCTTGTTCTGGAGTTTCTCCTGCAAAGTAGAAGATGTAATGTTCTTCACTAAAGTGCTGAACTACTATCTGAAAACAGTTTGGCCTTGGAACACAAACAAAAAAAAGGTATTAAGAAACTTAGAAAATATTAAAATATTTCTATCAACTTTAAAAACACAAAGTGTAATTTAAGATTGTCAAAATTTTTAATTTAGAAGTATGTATTTCATTGTACCAGATTATGATGTCATGTTCATAAATATTATGAAATTGAAACTTACTAGTCTTTCAAGGATTAAACTAAAGTGAAATACAAATTAATATTAAAATATACCACAAAGAGAAAACTAATAAAAAATTGAAGAATTCCTAGAATTACACATAACATATCTGAAACTGTGTACATGCACTGAAAAGTAAAAAGAAGTATTTTTACTTGTAAAAAATGTTAATGTCTTTCGCTAAGCAGACTGAGGGTGGATTAAATGTTCTTTATTGTAATTTTATATATTTTCAATTTTTTACAATTATTTTTTCATCTATTAAATCAAAACTTACACCACTTTTAAGTTTAATGACACAGTAGGTAGTAAATAATGTTTGTTCATGTCTTCCTCTATCTAGAATGAACTACTATAAATTATTTATCAGACAACTATATAATACTTAATAATTTGTACCTGTTTTGAAGATGTGGTGACTTTATAGTTAAACAATTTTATTAAGCATTTTCCAATTTAACACTGAGGGCCTATGAATTTTCAGAACTTGATAAGAATTACTTCTCAGTTTAGACAAAGATTTAAATCATATACACTTGTTTAAAATTTTAAAACTTTTTCATGCATAACAAAATGGAAAATGTGAACTGAGAATTTCTGATCTGAATATATTATGATTGAGATTGACTGTCCAGAGTGGAAAAAAAAAAAGTACAGAAATAACAGATGGCCATGCGAAGACACACAGAAAACTAGAAGCTGGGAAATCTGAAGGGACATGCTTCTTTTGAGGGCAGTCTGACTACTCCATTCCTCTTCAACCCTTTAAGGCCATAGACAGTAAAGGCTGATGTGCGAAACAAAAAGCAGCATGTGAAGTGATAGCTAGACTCTACGAAATCCAGTGACTGGAGAGGAAACGGGACCCAGGTCCTTCAAAGATGAGACTTTAATGTAAACACCTGAAATTGACTCTGTCTCCAAGCAACAAGGGCAAACAAAAGAGGCTGCCTTCCCAACCTCAAACTCAAGTCTTAAGAACACTATCTTCTGAAAGCAGTAATGCTACTCGCAGCTTTTCACACACAATATGCATCATTCACTCAAACATAAGCAGACAATATTAAAAACTAGAACCAAACAAATGAAAAAGCCAAGAGGAAAAGAGGGAAAACAGAGGACCCAGTTTTCAAGTAAGTATAACTTAAATGTTTGAAAAAAAATTAAAGATGGAGAATGAATGAGATTATAAAACTGGAACTTCTAAGCTGAAAAGTGTATAAATAAAATAAGTGGACTTAACTGGGGATCAATAGAGAGTGAGCCATTAAGGTAAATATTTAGCTTGAAAAAGATGGCAAGAGAAGATGTAAAACACAGAAGCTCACATTTATATCCATGGGATATGATATGTTTAATGCACATCCTAGAAGATGAGGAAATGGTGTAGAAGCACTATTTGGGGGGGGGGGGAGGAAAGGAACGCTAACAAAAATTTCCTAAGCTGACAAAAGTCAGCGGGTCTTTCATTTAAGAAATATAATCATTAGAATTAAATCTATAATAGTAGGCACATTTCAAAGCATCTATTAGCCCAGATAGATAGATGATAGATTAAATAGATAGATGGATAGATTAAAAGAGAAAAAATTGAAGTGACAGTGAAAATGATGGAAGACATTAAGCTATCGTCAATATGGTTAAAGAACTCAGTGACAGATGCTTCTTGCTGGGCATTGGTGGTTCACATCTTTAATCCCAGTACTTGGGAGGCAGAGACAGGCGGATCTTTGTGAGTTTGAGACGGCGCCTAGTTTCAGGACAACCTCCAAAGCGATACAGAGAAACCCTGTCTCGAAAAACACATCACTGTTCAAAGTGCTGAGAATAAGCAACTGAGTGCTTGCTCAGCCTTAGATGAGACATCTGTTATCAACTCCTTATACCAAGACTTAGAAAATATGAAGGGCAGGCAGAAAGAATATAATAAAGAGAATGGGGAGGAGTGTTGTAAAATGTTGCTCTCTTTGCATGGCCTGGCGGTTGCATATGACCCATAGCAACCATAAGATTCCAGCATGGAGAGAGTAGGGAGAGTAGCCTCACTCCTGCCTGAGGAGCTACTGACAGCTGATGGCTGTTGGGTAAGGGAGGGTTAATTTTCTTTAGGAGTGTAGCTACTAAAGGGCTATGTAAGGCCAAATGGATGATCCCACACTCAAGTCATATGGGCAGCATTAATTAGACTCAGTAGGTTAAAATCTAATGTTTACAGAAAACTGCCAAAGAAAAATTTTATATCCTTTTAAATTACATTTTTAAAAAATGCCAGAGTGAATGACTCAGTCTATGGAAAAATTACCACTGAAACAAAACAACTTTCAACTTAAGCTCCTAAAATGCTTACAGCATTCAGCATTATTAAAAATAAACAAAAACGGAAAATTGCACAACCATGCAGGCGAACATCTACACAGCAGTGCTATTTAACATTCTTCATCAGAAGACAGAGCATGCATATTAGTTAAGCCAACTTTCATAGAAAGCTTTTCTTCTTTCACTTACACTTTACTTGAATGCCACAAGTCTATACAATTAGGCTACATTCTTATACAAATCATGAATGTGCAAAGCATCCAAAAACATAACAGTACTCATCCGCACATTTGCCCTTTTGTGCTATTTATAATTTATGATAACATATAACTCTTATCAGTTCAATTTGATTTATCCTGTTAAGTGATAGGGGTATCTTTACTCTCAAAAAGAAATAGATTGTGCTGATTGATCTGTTTCCCTGGTCATTTTCCAGAAAAAAATACATACAATAAAAAGTACACACTAATTGGGACAGAGATCTGTTTTCTCCAAGGAGATATTTTACCCTTGTTTTCATAGACATAACTTATATCAGACTTTGAACCAGGTATCATTAAGTATTCATAAATAAGCTAAGTTTAGAGTGTCATACTCTTAACAATCACTAGAAGTAGGAAATGACAATACAGTGTATTGTTTTCCAACTATGAAAGCACATCTTTGTTCTACATTATTTTGGAAGAAGATCACTCTATTCAGTAAATAGAATTATTCCCATAAGAGGGTATTTCCTACAGAAAATATATTTTTAACAAAACTCTTCTTTTACCCAGGTAATATTCTTTGATAGCCAATGGTCTCAGTCTGATCCTTCCTTTTCATATAAAAACAAAACACATGTGGCTGAAGCTCCCTGGATTTTTTCACAGCCTTCTTCCCCCCACCCCCACCCCCATGTTTTTCAAGACAGGGTTTCTCTGTGTAACAGCTCTGGCTGTCCTGGAACTGGCCTCAAACTCACAGAGCTCTATCTGCCTGCCTCCACCTCTGTCTCCTGAGTGCTGGGATTAAAGGCGTGTGCCACCATCTTCATATAAAAACAAATGAAATTGTTTAGTTTGTATTCAGGTCTATAGACAAAACCTATAACCATGCCCACATGCCCATATTGCTTACTTTTAAGAAGAAAAATGTTTAATTTGGTGAGCCTCTACTAGGTTCTAAATTTAAGGCCTACATCTAATTCTTTCTTGATACAGGTAATGTTTCTCTTCATACTGTACTACTCATAGTGCAGTGGGAAAGAAGTAACATACTATTTCCATCTGGATTCCTTCATTGAATCTTGTCTTATGTTCCTAAAACCAAATGTTATTTCTGCTTCAAACTGGTTTCTTTAGCTCTAGTGAAGACACTTTTGTACATGAATTTTATGCTCTTAAAATAGGTTATAATTCAAATGGTCTGAAAATATCCACTATTTTTATTATTAAAACAATATTTAAGAAAACCAATGTCTTACCTGCCAAAGAGACTATCATGGACAACATAGACAGAACATACACTGAGATCTATTAACCCTTTTGGTTTTGTAGCTCGTTTTTCACTTTCAAAATAAATAAGTTGGGCATCACTACCCTCTAGGATAAAATATAAGTTTTTCCAGCGTTTTCCTTTGCCTGTTTAAAAAAAAAATATATATATTTCTTTATGAACTAAGAAATAGTATTTTCAGAATGCAAATGTATATAATATATATATATATATATATGTTTTCATTCTAAGAACAGATCAGTCCATATATAATTACAAAATACCTATAACCTATATAAAAAATTGCCTTTATTATTCCTTGTTTAATGAATTAATGAGTGGTAGAATTGATCAGAATACTTTAACTTTGTCTTCAGAAATTTTATTATGATAAAAAATCTTCAAAAATTGCTATTTTAGAGTAATTGTTTTCTACCAGAACTCACTCCTCATTATCTTAGTGTCAAACTGAGGTAGATGCATAAAGTAAAAATTGTTAGTGCCCGGAAGGCCAGGAATTTCTTTAAAAAAAACCACAGAGAGAGCCTGAAACTCAGTCAGGGTTTAACGATGCACTTGGAATACAAGCTTGTTCTAAAACCCTGTTTAGATAAACAAGTATCAGTGACTGATGAAATCAACCACAAAACAACTGACTATGTCTTACAGTAATTTTTATGTATAATATTTATGACTACCGTGATGAACACTAAAATCCTAAAGTAAATTCTTAGTCCTAAATGTTGACTTACCCTTCTTCAGAAGGTAACCTTTCTTAACAATGTTTTTATAAAAGGCATCCTTTGTTTTACGACGAATTGTATTATAGATTTCCTTCCCATCCACAGTATCATTGAGTACTTGTTCTTGATCCTGAATTTAAAGAAACATTAAAATTACTTATGAAAATATGTCAAATTCCCAATTACACAGCAGATAAAATATTTCTAATATTAAAATTTAAATGTAAATATTACAAAGATTCTTAGAAAGGTTTATCATTTGTCAAGAATATCCCTCATGGACAAATGCTATTTCAAAACCTCAGTCAGATTGATGAAATCATTTTGAAAGTGGCTACTTATTCCAGAATTAACTGGCAAATGAGGAGGCAGTGTGAATTAGAGCAAAGCCATGTTGGTGAATGTTCTTTCACCAACACGAAGACTAGCAAACTAACAGTTGAATCAGGACACATACCCACATGTAACACAGCACACCATTACATCCACACCTGGTTCTTATAAACTGTCTAAATTAAGATACTTTTCTTCCCACCACTTCAAAGCTTTCTCTTGCTTCAATACTTTAATGGTCTCATAACTTTTTTCACACTACAGTACCACCTTTACTATAACCTTTACATATTTCTTTTTCCTTAAGGATATTTAAAACAAGGCTACATTTTTCAGTTCCTATTATGTGTCAAAGATGAAATGTTATGCTTTGAACTCCATTTTTTCTATGCTTGATTTTATATAATAGGCTTTAGTAATACATATAATACAGCTGACATTAATTGCTAAATTGCCTAAAGAATTATGTCCCAAAGAATATAAAAAACTCATGACCTCCCCAGATAAATTAATTTTTAATTGTAAAACATGTATGTTAAAATGAATTTTAGTCTTCCCATTTATTTATAGCAGTTCTTTAATTTTGAAAGACTACTATTTTATGGTACTTAGCCATTTTTAGGCTCTGTCAAGTCTATTCAATTTTTTGTACATATAGAACATTAAACTATTTTCATGATCACCTTTCTATTCTATTTTGAGAGATCCTGTTGCTTCATTTCCTTACTCAGCAATTGTGCCCCGGCACTAAGATGGCAAGAAACACAAGTATTGTCTCCGATAATGGTGACAAATTTATACATACTAAATTCAACCCATTATCTCCCTCTTTGTTGTTTGTGGTATTGTGGTTTGAACCTAGGGCATTCTGCATGCTTGGCAAGTTCTCTATTATTCAATTATATCACCATGTGCCCCACCTCCAAGGCCAGTCCTCCATTTTTGTACAGAAAGTTTTAGTGGACCACAGCCATGTTTATTACCTTAAATATTATCTATAGTTACTTTAAATTACCAAGGTAGAGTTAGGTATCTGAAATAGATTGGACATAAGACATAATATATTTTCTACCTGGAACTTTTTAGAAAACCTTTGCCAATTTCTGGTAAAGATACAAGGATGCAATAGTGAAGTAAACCCTGTGTTGTATTATCCTTTAATGCATTGCATATTACAGCATCTTTAAGAGGGTAAGACAACATTTTCTTGCCTTTTGTCATATTATTCATTAAACAGCTAATGAAAACTTTTAACTTTTTAATTTTCTGTTATGAATGATAAGAGGAAAATATTGACATTTACTAGAACAATGAATGAATTTCAAGAAATAGCCACACTCTGAACTCTATTGTGAGGAAATTGATTTTCATAACACAATGTATTTTCTAAAAACTAAGAATCAATGAATATTTCTAAAACACTAAACAGAGAAATTTGAACCTTTCAGTCATGTAGAACAAGAGCCCTAACCAACTAACATGCATATATATGAGTGTATGTATCTATATAAACACATACACACATATATATACACACATATATTTATAAATACATACATAGTCATTTAATAGAGGATGCTATCATGCACTATTATAACAAGAATGAAATTATCTTACTTTGCTAAATAGAAATTATTAGTTTCTTAAATTTTTACATCATTTTTATTTATGAGTTATGAATTAATGCAAAAACAAGCTGAATTAAAAGGTTATTAAAGGAAATAATAGAATTAAAAAACTTTGCTGGAATATTCAAAGTTGGTATTTGTTATGTATGAAAACATTTTATAGTTGGAGAGTAAATACTACTTTTCACCAAAATGACCTAAGTATCAATTTTGAAAAGCTAAACCCCATTAGAGATACTTAAAGTTTACTATCAGTATTACATTTATAAGAACCAGAGTGATTATAAGCAAGACTTATCAGGATATACAAAACAGGGTGCTCCATGTGCATGTAGAGAAGCCGAAGAGAGTTAGCTGCACTCCAGAGACTTGCTCATTTAAGGAAGCTGTTACTATGCAAGAAACTACTACACTTAGACACTCATAACATTCTCTTTTTTTATTTCAATGGTGGCAGTCTGTGTATTAGCTGTAGAATGGGGTAAACATCATTTAAAACATACCACATTCATACTTAGCTTTAAATACATGACGCCAAGGTAATCTATAAGTATTTTATGTTTCTATGTATGTAGCTGTGTGTGGATGTTTTGAGACACTGTCTCTCCCTGAATTTAGACCTTGACAATTAAAGACCTTTCTCTCTCCACCATTTTAGTGCTGGGATTATAGCTGCACACCACAGCATCCAGCGTTTTTAAAGGGGACTCTGGGGAATCGAACTGTTCTCAAGTTTGCAATAACAATCACTTTACTAACTGAACCATCTCTCCAGCTTTCTTAAAAATTAAGGTATACTGACATATGTATCATAAAGGATTCCAGTATCTTCTAAGGCATCACTAAATGATAGCAAGGCCCGTTTCCATATCTTCTCCCACTTTCTACACAGTTCTGAACAAGATCTCATCTTACACAGTCCTCACTGAGAGTAGTAGATACACAGAACCAACAGGCTATATATAGAAGCCATACTTCAATTCTGAATTTGTTACTCAATAGCTAAGAAAACAACATTCAACACACTAAAATAACCACAACCACACATCATTAATGTAGGTTCTAATTAGAGAAAGTTAATAAACATAGTAAGTGCACTGTATGTTAAAGCAAGCAGAGTGTTTTGTGAAGCAGAAGCAGCTATAGTGTTGGTTTCTAAATAAATCTCATTGTGAGTCTCACTTTTTAGTAGAATTTGAATAGCTAAAGAAAGATAAGGCTTTCTCAAAGATCCAAAGGAAAAGCCTAGTATATTTATAAATCTCAAACAAGGTACAAATATGAATTCAGTAACAGATGTGGACAGTAGAATAAGGTATAGGTGGGGAAGACTGAAATATCAGTATAGAGTTTTCTTGTCTGCCACAAGAGATTTTTTTTTTCTTTCATTCTGAAATACTGGACATCTTCAAGTATTATTAAACATAAGAATGAACCCAACTCCCATTTGAAATGGATACTTCTGACTGTTTCATGTTATAAGAGGAAAAAGGCACTCACAATGTAATACATCAGTATATTTTGGTGTTCATTTTCCAAACATATTTTGAAGTCAAAGTAAGAAGGAAGTTCCCAACAGGTCTGACATTGTGAATAGGGGGGAAAGAAATCCAGGATGACTCAGTGCCTTGAGAAATACTTAGTGTTGCTGTTTGCTGCAGTTGTGGGCCATAAAACACAACCACAAAACTCAACAAAACCCACGTGGAGCTTATTGGGGGAAGAGAGCAAAGGGAGGGGTAGGTGTTTGCCAATAGGGAAAAGAGATGGAAGGGGATGGAAGGGGAAGGGAAGGGGGTGCAGAGGGGAGGCGCCTGCTTAAGAGGGAAAGCCTGCACATGAGCACAGAGTCCCTTAAGAAGCCACATAACACATGACCTGCCCCACAACACAAGGACTTTGGGCTCTCCAAGTATCTGCCGGAATGCCAGTTGTCAGGTGTGGTCAGCATAATGGCAGGATATCAACATTTAGCTTTTCTATAGTTTAAGTTCTGTTACTTATAAATTGGGCATGATTTTATTTTCATCATGACCAAATTGTTGGAATAATTAATGCATAGAAAAATACCTAAAATATACTCAGAAGTGTTTTTATTATTGTAATTTTTAATGTTTTTAATTTTTTAGGAGCAACACTGCAAACATGTCAAGTCATAGGACATTTTGGAGTTCCTTCTATCCTTCCATCATGTGAGTGCCTGGGACTGAACTCAGGTAATCAGGCTCAAAAACATGGACCTTAGACACTGAGCCATCTCACCAGCTCCTTTTCTTCCACATGGAGTACTAATTCTAGGTCTTGCTTCTTTCTATGTTAGCTAATGTGTGGGTCAACAGGGTAACACTGAGGAGAGGGTTAACTGATTTTGCCAACTGGTCAGGTTGTTCATCAGAAAAAGGATATTAATAGCCTTTATATTTTTTAATAGACTGCCAAGTAAAAGACAGGTATATATTTTTACTATTCAAACTTCTGCTGTTAGTTCCAGAGCTAACACAGTATACTATTACTCATTTAATTGCCTGTATAGAACTACATTTATTTTGTAATAACCATTTTTGAGGCATTCAAGTCTTTGTAGACATTTTATTTCATTCTAGGACTAACACAGTACACTACCACTATCATTTAATTGCTTTTAAGAAATAAATTAGTTTCATAGTAACCATTTTTGAGACATTCAACTCTCTGTAGATAATTTATGAAAAGTATAGCAACGTAAGGTTTCTTTGGTTGTAGTAATAAGAGTTACGGTACACTACATAATTTAAACAAATCATATTCTAATTGATGTTACATGCTTACATTTCTAACTGTGAAAAATTAAATTAGAAAATAAAAGTTCAAATTTAGGATGGACTACTTTATTACTTAATATCTACACAAAACTTGTAAACTTATGAGACAAACTAGAATCATTTCTAACTCAACTAGCCAATACAGAACTAAAGATATAGCATGCAGGATCTGGTTTCCTAACACCTAATAAAAGATCTCAGCAATAGTTTCTACAGAAACTGACACCACCCCAAGGTTGTTTTAGAAGTGATTATCTCATATGGCAGTACTTAGAGGAGTCAGCAGCCAAGGTCTCTCAGACCTGCTAACAAAAGTTTATGCCCATGCTGATCACAGTTAATAGAAGGTTGTTTAGAAAGAAGAGACACTTACAACTGATTTAAACTAGTAATGATAAACTAGATAAATAATGATATAGATAAGACAGATAAATATATACATAATAAACTGGAAGCTACCTGCTAAGGAGCAGAGAGTCATTCAGCTCATATTTATACATTATCCAATTTTATAGCATATTTGAGGTAGGGGAAATGAAAAATATTAATACGATACTGTCAGAAGAATGATAACCTCATGTAAATTCAGAATAATAACTCCCCAGTTAACAACTGCAATTAGTTCACTATACAGCCATTTGAAATGACCTAACTTGTAAACAGTGGATAACTTTGAAAGGGAACACTAAACTGTTTTTACAGTACTTCCTGTATCTTTTTATTTCACCCATTCCACTTAAAACAAAATTCTTTTGTTTTCCTTTGCTCTTGTTTAAAGCCATGGCCTGGAACTTATAAAGTAGACCAGAGTGGTATCTTACTAGTAGCAATCCTTCTATTTCTGCCTGAGTAGTGTGAGATTACAGGTGTGCATATCTCATACAGCAATCTCTGCTATATCCTCTCATGGTACACTTTAGACAGGACAAGTGTAATACACAACAGCTACTTACCTGGCATGTTAACCAGTATTTACTAGACTCTCGTTCCATCATTCCTGCCTTTGTACGGAAAGTGCTTCCACTCCTTACCCCAACCCATCATTCTCACTGTCCTTTCACTCTACTTGAGTATACAGACATGCTCTTCCCATGACAAAACTATAGTCAAATGAAGTAATGAAAACTTTAAACTCTTGACCTTAATAGTCTTTGATTTTTTTTAAAAAAAACTGCATAAGACTGGCTCTGAAAACTGTGCCACCTTCATCTTTCCCTCGAAAGAATTCACTCCTTTCCCTAGTGTTATTCTGTCGTCACCACTGCTATCTCCTTTCAAACAAGGTACCTAGTACTATAAGCCTGGCAAACAAACAACCCAGGTCTGCGGGGAGGGGAGCACATCCACAACTTATACCACCCACTCTAACACTCAGGGGTCATTACCATGCAGGAGCAGAAAATATGTGAGATCTGGAAATGGGAGTGAAGGCTACAAATGTCATTCTCTTGACTCAATATAACTGGTGCAATTATTATCAACAGCTATAATTATCTACATTGAGTCCTTATTAGACTGGTCGTATCAACAATCATAAAATGGGGAGGGACTCACTAGGCACTACTCTATACTTCTGATCTATTGATAGATTCTAGAAGTGAGAATCACTGTCTTTGTGACAGCACTCCTAGCAAAGCACGACTCCAACAGACAGCTCCAAACACACGGTTACACAGACAGCCCTGGTTAAACTCTGTGGGTCACAAAAAAAATTAACAGACTGAATGAGAGGCATTTTGGGGGAGGAGGTGAGGCAGACAAGAGTTGAGGGAATAGCCAGTAAGCATGCATACATGTGTCAAACTGTCAAAGAATAAACTGAATAAAAATGAACCAAACAGAGACAAAAAAAGAAGCTACCAAGGACTTACTTGCTATCTCCTAAGGACTTTACAAATTGTCTAAAGTGAACAATTTGAAAAGCAAGAAATTCTCTTTTTCTAAAGAAATTGAAAGAATCTTTAGTTCTAAGTATTACCTAGTTTTAGCAGAATCGAGGTTTATATAAACACCACAAAATTATTTTTAAAACAAGATGTTATTTCAAGCAAGAAAAAAATACTACTGACCTGCATTGGTACAGGTTCCTTAAGATAATAGCCTTCCACAATTTGTTCTTTCCGATAGTGCTCTATGATGTCCCCAATACTGTTAAAATAAATAACTGTATAAATTTCTTAGAATACAAGTGAACTGTTACCTGTGATTATCTATTCATAGTTATCTATCATAGTTTTTGATAGCATATAATATGAATATATTCATAGAATAAAGTATAATAATAGTCACATTACCTTGTAAAAATTAAATTTGTTCCAAATACAGATGTATAGGTTAGAATATGTAAGCTAAAGGTTTTGGTTTCCCATATGTATCAAACACACAGCCAAGTCAATGACCTATAGCCCATACTCAAAAAGTGACACTCAGTAAGAAAATGATTACTAGTTATGGTTTTGTTTTTTAAAAAACAAAACAAAAACAACTCTTCACATATGAAGAACAGATGTGTCACCTATTTTAGCAAATGATAAACTAAGAACTTTTGTCATCAAATCACTTATACATTTGCTTTTGTTCATAATGCCATTATGTCATAACACATGAACAGTTAAAAGAAGAAAAAGTCAAAAGAACAAAAAGAAAAACTAATATATTTTTGCCTGTATAGTTGCCACTGTGATCAAGCCCATGGTTGAGCATCATAGGCTCCAGCAGGAAAAGGCTACAGCTGCTGTTCAGAGGAGTGGACAAGATTTACATCCACATTTCATAGACAAACATAGTAGAACACACCTTTAAACTAGCACTGGGGAAGAAGAGACAGGTGGATTTCTGTATGTTCAAGCAAGGCGAGCATGGTCTATACAGTACCATGACAGCCAAGGCTATAATGATAACTTGTTGCAAAAAGCAAAAAATAATTCTAAATAAATGTGTTCGTTCCCACAGATTAGTGCTATTTTAAGATTAAGTCAAAGGTCCTTTTTACAGTGCAAAATAGTTACTACTGAAACTTGCATCACAGTCTGCTGAACATAGTTTGACATCTTCCCTCTGAAACTCAGGGAACATTGTAGAGGAGGGGGCAAAAAGAATATAAGAAGTGAATGAAAGGGTGTGGTGTTCCATGTAGACTATCTTTCAGAGAAGGCATGGACACTGCATTAGTGAACCCTCAACTATTTACTGCCAAGATTCAATCTCCAGTCACCCTGAAATAGAGAAGAGAGTGGTAGGGAGGGCCACCCCTCCCTGAGGGGTCTATAGGCAATCAACAGTGGCCATAATAGAGAAAGCTATTTTCTTTAGTTATTGTAGCCACTGGGAGGGGACTTATTTATAAAATGAATTCTAAAGACACGTCATGTACTCTAATTTAGTGTCCACTGCATAATCTGCATATCTTCCTGAACTAATTGTCAATGTCTTACTAAAATCCTCCTTCCTTTATACCGTTATCTAAATTACACCCTTTTTAGTGATTCCCCATGCCTATTTGTATTATTTTTTTCAATTTATCACACTTGAACACCATCTTTTATAACAGTTCAGAGCACTGATATGGAGAAGTGGTGTTTTTTTTCTTTAATTTGCTTGCAGCATAGTAGATTTCATTAAATAATCAGTCAATATATGTATGCTGAATTCAGATCGGTACTAGTGCTTCCCCTTTTCTAAAGTTGCACTGAAGCTGTAGCTCAGTAGTTACTTCATGAAACAAAGCAAGAAGTCTAATGGGAAAACAGAATCCCATAGTATGCCTCTGTTAGATCTAATGAATATTATATCAGAGATCTAAATAATAATTCACATCTAAATAATAGCAAATGTGGGTTTTCTTTTAACTTCCAAGGAAATACCACTAAAAATGATTTTTTCTGTTTATCAGCCACATAATTTGGGCTTTCTTTTCATTTTTATATTTTGGGTACAAAAAGGCATGTGAGTAGAGGTCAGAGGGTATCTTTTGAGAATCAGTTCTCTCTTCCCACCATGGGTTCCAGAAACCAATGTGTTAGGCTTGCACAGAACATAGTTTTTGACTCTCTGAACTATCTTGTTACCCTTTATTTATATTTCATTCAAAGAATTAAACAACAAATAAAACTAGAAACAAGGTACTTGAGTATTTTAATATTAATATATCCATAGGGAATAAAAGTCATAAAGTCAGATTTGAGGAATGGTAGAGACCATTTTTAATATTATTTTGCAAGCGTTCTAATAATTTAGTAAAAATGTGTAAAAATCCCTTTAATTCCTTTCTTATGGCCTCTAATTACAAAGACTGCTTTTACAAAGCTTATCAAGAGCTCACAGTTTGTAAAAAGATTTTCCATGTTTGTAAAGGTAAAAGAGTTTATTGTCAAAATAATCTTTAAAATAAATAATCCTATGTTTATCAGTTCATCCTTGTGGTAGACGGAATGAAAATGGCCCCCACCTCAGGGAGTAGCACTATTAGGTTTAGCCTTATTGGAGAAAGTGTGTCACCGGGGGTGGGCTTTGAGGTTTGAGAAGCTCAAGCCACACCCAGTGTCTCTCTCTTTCTCTCTCTTCTGTTGCCTGTAGATCAAGATTTAGAACTCTCAGCTACCTCTCCAATACCATGTTTGCCTACGCAACACCATGCTTCCTGACATGACGATAATAGATTGATAATTGATTATAATCCTCTGAACTGTAAGCCTGCCCCAGTTAAATGTTTTCCTTTATAAGAGTTGCTGTGATTATGGTCTCTTCACACCAATATGACCCTAACCAAGACAATATTAAAAAAAGACGAAAATCTCAATTTGAATATTTAGTAATGTAGTGTATATGTTTGCTTTCAAATGTATGTTTCAGGTCTTCCAAAACCTTGATAATGGGAAAATCTAAAGACAAATTAAAACTCTAGGAAGCTAAATTCTAGTTGAACATGTCTAAAGCCAAGGTAATCGGGTAGCTTAATATGAGGAATGCAAACGTCTAAAATTACATTTTCCAATTAATGTTTTTTAACTGTCCACTAAACTTCTGATAAGCAAAAGATCTTATCACTGAATTTTTGTTTTTTCCAGCTAAGCCAGCTGTTGGAGCTTTTGAATTTAAAACTCAAGACTGGAATTTACAGGATTCTAATTGAGATGGGGAATACTAGTGCAGTATTAACAAGTTAAGCAGGTAAATATATTTTTAAAACAAGCCCCCAAAAGAGGAAACAGCAGTACTTTCATTATCAAAGTAGGCAAAAGTTTCATCCAGCCTTTCTTTTCCCAAAGAATACTACTCTCTGTATCTTACAGTTTTGGCTACTAATTTAATTAATCTCCTAAGCAAGCAACTGAAACTCATTATACATTTTAAAACAAAGTTTTCTCAGAAGTTGAGAGGTAGAAACTAATCGTGAAACACAGAAGTATCAACTTCAGAAGATAATCCAATTATATAATGATATTTTTAAAAGCCAGGTGACTCCTAGGGAACTACCTACAAATAGCTTATACAGAAGTATTATATTAAACAATATGATATTTTAGAGGAGACAAATTAACAATATTCATGTTTGATTCTGTTTAAAGCAATCTCAGATAAGAAACTGTTAATATATTAGAAATTTTATGTATTTTGAGTCCAACTGTTTTGACCACAGCTAAAAGACAATTTAAACTATTTCATGATTTACCTGTTATAATATCGGCCTCCCATCATAAACTGGTTGTTAGGTGTTGGACAAATTTTAAATCGCTGAATATTTTCATTAGTCCGAAAATACAGGGAATAATCGCCAGGAGTATTATCTGAAGGCCTCACAAGAAAGCTGCAGACTTGGCCAACTGTAAAAGTTAAGTTGTTAGCTTTATACTTTATCAAATACAAAGAAAATATGTTAAGTAATCTAATTAGGAAGCATATTCAAAGTCATAACCACATGTAAATTTTTATCATAAGACTTTAAGACAGTGTTTCCTATTTTCATTTTTATGACTTATAACCACACATATCTAGTTTTATTGTCTAGACATATGGAGCTGAAAGTCTGTAACAGTGATTTCTGCAGTAAGGCCTCTATCCTTCCTTCTCAGAAAAAAATGAACTGACAATGACAGTAACTATTACATCAAATGTTAATCTCCTAAAGAGGATCTTCAAAACTTAAATTAATTTGACCTAATAGTATATACTGTCTCTGGATCTCCAACTAATGATTAAAAAGTAAAACTGTATACGCACTTACAAAGGCATGTTCAAAGTAACTTAAGTATGTGAGCCTATCATCCATAGTCAATAAACACATATGATATTTATTCACTCAGTATCATCCTGAAAAGGTGACAAAAAATAATTTCTTCAATTAGCAATGACCCCTAACACTACGTTTCTTTTGTGGTTAATTACTGGTTAACAGAAAGATTAGGAATTGACTCTTGTAAGAAAGCATAACTAATACAGTATCACACGTAATGAGAGTAATGAGCTTAGGATCTTGCTATCAAATAGCTTCGTGTTCAATACAAAGAAGTATATAATAATAAAAATCTGTACCAACTGTACAATGTAATATATGATAAAGAAAACTCTCAGTGACAATGCTACTTTCTGTTTCCTCTTCAGTGTAAGATGGGAATCGTGTGTAAATTTATACATGAATGTGCTTGTGTTGTTTTAGTCAAGTGTCCACTCTTTCAAAAAGAGTATATGAATAAAAAAAATACAAACTAAAGCTAAGAAATATGTTTAGATAATTTTGTTTACACACCTAAGAAAATCATGGATACTTCACCACCCATCCCCATCCACTTCTCTTGTTTCTGTTCAGAAAGGGGCAGGCCTCCCATGGGTATCAACAAAGTGTGGCAAATCAAGTTGCAGTAAAGCTAAGTACCTCCCCTTGTATTTAGGCTGGGCAAAGCAATCCAGTATGAGGAATAGGTTTCCAAGAGCCAGCCCCTGTTCCCACTGTTAGGAGTCCCACAAGTAGACCAAGCTGCACAGCTGTCACATATATGTAGAGAGCCTACGTCCATTCCTTCCAGCCCATGAGCCAGGTTAGTTGTTTCTTTGGATTTTCTTGTGAGGTCCTTGACCCCTCTGGCTCCTCTAATCCTTCCTCCCTCTCTTCAAAAGGATTCCCCAAGCTCAGCCTAATGATTTGCTGTGGGTCTCTGCTGATAATGATGTCACAAGTATCAAGTTGTTTTCTTGTATCCATTGGTGTCTGATTGTCCCAAAGTATTCAATATCAAAATATAAACCTATACCAACAACTCACTAAAGTGAGTAATTTTGATTCCAACTGTAAAGTTTACATAGCACTCTATTTAAGCATGATCTCTATGTCCAGCATTGGCAAGTTAATATATTAAGCACTTCAAAACCTGCCTCAAATCCTGTATGAGAGTAAGTCACTGATTTAAGATGTAATGACATTTTATAAAAACTGAGATCACATAATTATGAATTAGTATTTATTTACTATAGTTACCTATTTCAGGGTACCCTATAAAATACAGTAACCATCAATTTTTCAAGAACCACAACATCTAAATACATGTAACAGATTGATTTTGTCCCAAATTTTGTCAGGCATAACTTACGAATAAATACCTGCTAGTTATGTTAACCTAGCAAGGAACAGTTACTAATAAAGAACAAAGTTACATAGTTGTTATTTTGAATCACTTGTTCTCAACTTTCCTAATGCTGCAACCTTTAATACAGTTCATCATGTTTTGAACCTCTGCAACTAATAAATTAGTATCATTCCTACTTCATAATCGTGCTAATGTTATGATTTGTTTTGTAAAATTTGGGTGATAGAGGTTTGTCAAAAAGGTCACAACCCACAGGTTGAGAACTACTGCTTTCAATAATAAACCTGATTTGTATTTTCCTGTAACAATCACAGAAATTAGAAAAACAGTTTTGAAAAGGCTCAATTATGTAATTCCACCATGCACACAAATAATATAAGAATGTATATTGGTGCATTCCTTTAATCCCAGCATTCAGGAGGCAAAGGGAGGCATATCTCCGTGAGTTCGAGGCCAACCTGGTCTATAGAGCAAATTCCAGTACAGCCAGAACTACACAAGAAACCCTGTCTTGAAAAAAGAAAAACAAGTACATTATAAATGAATTACAAAAAAATGATACTATGGCATTTCCTCTATTGATATATCATATGTTATATGGTATTTGTAGACTAGAAATCAAATGATCAATAAAAACAGACAAAAATAAAACATTTTAAAATGTTTTCTTAGTATATTTCTTAATATTAAAAAGTATGTTATATATTCTTCTAAGTATATTATATGTAGGATAGATCTAAGATGCACACAAAAAATATGTATCACAAGATCATGAGCTGTAAACACATGGGGAAGGAAACAGGCCCAGAAGTTAAGGAAGAATAAAAATATACTTCACAAGAGTTTATTATACATGTATGTTTTAACTTAAAGTAGAAAAATACCAGCTTCCAAGTATTAGGAACAAATAGCAATATGCATACATATTAACCAAACGCTACAGGAAAGCATAGTACATGAAAAAAGATTGTTTCAATTTTATACTTTATGAAGACATTAAAGAATACAAAGGTACCTGTCATTAGTAAATTATAAGCTTCTTGTTTGGAAATCTTCCCATGGAACCATCTTAAAAGGAGAACAAATTTGACATGTAAATCAAAAGTCCACAAGCTGCTGCTGTTTTCATATACTCAAAAGTAAGCAAAAATCTTTCTAATTCAAGCAGACATGAAATAAATGTAGTAGAAATGATCAACTTTTCATCATTACATTTTTATTATAGTTTGAAAAGTTACTATGCCTTATTTCAACAAAGTACAGAAAAACTAGGAACTGTCAAATATAAACTACAGTTTCCATATTAATTATAATATTTGAAAAGCATTGATTTTTTCATTCTAGTAGTATCTGTTACATGCTTATATTATGGCTCTATTTTTTCCTTGGACAGCTTGTAGGGGATGGGAAGATGATACAAAGCAGAACTAAATTATTTTTTCTCATGTTTCTCTTAAAATTAATTTTCTCTTAACATAAGATCTCTCCTAATAAAATTAAAATGTTAACAAAAAAACTCAAGTACATACCAACAGAGAGAACTAAAACTATTTTAAATTCTGAGCTAAAAGCCTATCAAACTGGACTACTAAAGTATTTTATAACCTGTATTCTGGAATTAAACATTTGGAATTTATTATAAACTATAGTAGTTGAAATATGACATAATAAAATTTCAAGTACTTCGTATTTACCTTTTTATAAAATAACATTTAAAAAATTACTTAATGATCAAGAGTGCATGCCTTTAATCCCAGCACTTGGGAAGCAGAGACAGGCAGATAACTATAAATTCAGGCCAGCTTAGTCCACACAGCAAGATTCAGGCCAGCCAGGTCCATACAGTGAGATCTTGTCTCAAAAATAATTATTTAAAAGCCAAAGTTCTTAAATTTTTCCGCTTATTTACATTAAATCCCATTTTCTCTCACTGGGTAGCTCAGAGATTACTTGTCTGCCACTTTGCTAGATCTTCTTATACTCTACAATGACTTGTAGTGCTGAGTTAAGATTCAGTTACAAGACAGGAAACACAAGTGCTACAGTCGTTCATTCTGCTTCAAATTAACCATTCTGTTACTAGGGAAAGTTAAAATACAACTTAATTTTCAACTAAATGAAAAAGGAAGCTTTAAAAAAATTATTCC
Source organism: Cricetiscus sungorus (assembly GCA_030556225.1). Classification (NCBI taxonomy): domain Eukaryota; kingdom Metazoa; phylum Chordata; class Mammalia; order Rodentia; family Cricetidae; genus Cricetiscus; species Cricetiscus sungorus. The sequence continues at coordinate 46,360,292 of JANBXA010000398.1, forward strand.
AGACATTACTTACTAATTCAAATTTCTTTGCTCTCAGAGCAAAGGGAAATAAACAATATAGTCCAGAATGCTTTAAAATGTTAAATGTGGCTACATACTGCATTGACTTTAAGGCTAAACTACAATTTAGTACACATGCTAGAGTGGATTTCTACATTCTAGGAGAATCAGCTAGATGGCATCAAAGACCAACCCTATAGCTTTCTAGCCAGTAAAAATAAAACCTAGAGAGTTTTTAAAAATTCAATAATGTTAAAAATATTCACCTTTGAAAATTAAGAAAATAGCCTTGAGGCAAAGGGGTAATAATATTTCCTGGAGTCGTTTTTGTGTAAAACTGATATAACTCAATGACTTAATTTGTGCTTTTAAGAAGTCTAGACTCTGGTTAGGAAAAACAGCATAAAACTGCAGTAAGTACAGTGGTGAGTATGTGCTGAGGAGTTTCCAGAGTAAGGGAGAGTCTTCAGCACATGTAAGGAACAACATGAAGATTCACTGAACTTAAATTTACTAAGTTAGACAAATACAAACAATTGAAGGGTAACCCTTACTTGGGATGCAGCTTAATAAAAGCATAAAAAAATAAAGCTATGCATTAAAAAAGCTTAAAAAGGGAAGAATGAGATGATAATACTAATAAAAGGTACAGGAGACAGGTGTCACGGGTCATCTTTTGAAGCTCTCCCGAACTCCAGTTAACAGAGGATCGGTTTGGGATTTTCATTGACAAAGTGGTACCATCTGCGAATCAGTCTTTTAGACAAACCACTAGGTGACTGGGAGGAAACTTAACAATTTGGAGTACCTAGCACAAAAGAAGGTGGCTGCTATATCAGGTACTTTTAAGAATGACTATAGTAAAGTTATTTATGACTGAAAGAAGGCACACAGTCAATAAATATTTTAGAAGAAAGACTTATTAGAACTTAGTATTGCCCACACAGAAAACATGGAGCACAGAGAAATGAAGTTAGTCATGCTAGCTATTTAATCTCAAAGGGAATTTATACTCCACTGCCAGAGCCTTTACTTTAAATACTTAAGACAGTAGGCATATACATAAAATAAATCAACACAAATTTAACTTATGCCAAATACCAAATAAATATAATGGTCAGAAAAATAAAACATGAATATATGTTAATATAAAATTTCCCAGTAAAGCCTTATACTTGACATTAAAAAAATGAATGAAGTTTTAAATATTTACTATCATCTTAGATCTGTCTACACTGTTACAATAGAGATATAAGAGGATTTATACTTTCTCTTGAATACCTAAAGAATTTCATAATACTGAATTCAGATTCGTAAGTGTGTGTTTAAATGTGTGGGTACCATGATAAGTATGTAGAGGTTAGAGGACAACTTGTAGGACTTAGTTCATCTCTTCTACCATGTGGGTGCTGGAAATTGAATTTAGGTCATCAGGTTTGGCAGTAAATATCTTTACATGCTGAACCATCTCTCCTGCCCCATTAGTTTATGTTCTTGCACAAATTAACTACACAGAGTGTCACCTTAAGACATGCAAAAAACTTTCAAGTTTTTTACTTCTCATAATCGTTAATATTAAACAGTGAATATCAATTACCATTTGCTACAGTAACTCAGACTGCTGTCTTCTGACGAGAGGAAAAGAAATGGTTCTTTGCATTATGATCTCTACGAAGATGTTATATAATGAAGATCAGAATTATTGTGTTTGGAGGAAAATGGGATATATTGTATCTACAAAATATATGCACATACACACACACACACATATTCATACATTCAGACAGACACACAAACACACCTCCAATCTACTTTTGTTATGAATTTGATTCCTTCAGCCATTAACTAAAATTTAAAACTGTTGATACAGATTTCAAACACAATTCACTAGGTATAGTTCCATAATTGAGTCACTTGTATCCATATGGTGTAATACTATAGGAACATACTCATAAGATAATATGTATTATATTAAGAAAAAACAAAATAAAAATAACTACATATGTTGAATATTTATTTTAATGTATTTCTTCTACTAATAACTTCAGAACAGAAAGTAAAACATTTGAGGCAAGCTTTAAATTCCATCTATAAATGTTGATAGACTACTTAGGAAAAAAAATGCATTGAAAAGATAATAGATGAGTACTCTATTGAAATAATATGAATAAAATAGAATGCGACTGAAGGCTAAGATTTTAAAAGGAATCCTGCATACATAAAAGCAGTCTAAAAAGTTTGTTTTAAAAGACCTTGCTGGGTTATACTAAAATTATCAAAAGTCCTCTCACATACACATGATAAAAACTGAATTTGGAAGTCATTAGTGCCAGGCAACGGTGGCACACAACTTTAGTTCCAGCACTCTGGAGGCAGAGGCAGGTGGATCTTTGTGAGTTCAAGACCAGCCTAGTCTACAAGAGCTAGTTCCAGGACAGGCTCCAAAGCAATAAAGAGAAACCCTGTCTTGAAAGACAAAAGTAAAAAACCAAAAAAAAAAAAAAAAAAAGCTCCAAGCTCATTAGTAAGAAATGAAAAGAAATGGGAGGAAGAGGTATGCAGGTATGCTGGTCATTAAGATGCAAATATAACATTTACTTGATAAGGCTTTTTGTTTGAGGGTATGAGATTTGTATATCACTATAGGCCACTGCTAGCTTAAAACTAAGAATTTAGTACTAGATCTTTAAGAGATATTTATATATCAGTTTTCTGAACCAAATTTAAAAATACATCAATCTAAAATTCATTAAGTACTTTTGAATATTATTCTAATTTACAGTTTTACATTTTTTCCCCTTTTAATCATTAATACAAACTCACATTTTGCCTTCGTGTGGATCTTCTTCCCGGCCCTAAAGGGAAGAGATTAAGACAGCAAAATTTTTAATTAAATGAAATTAAATCCTAATCTAATTTCATTAAAATTCCTAAGACTCCAATCTTCAAAATTATCTCTATACTTTTTATAGTTGTATTAGGAGAGATGTCTCTGTTCAAGAACTATCCCTACATAGTTCTCTGTTCTCTCTTTTCACCTCTTCCTCTTGCCATCAGTTTAAATCAGACCCTTTCTTCTCTTTTTACAAGCTATTAAGGTAGCCCAAATAAAGTATAATTACCGCTGTGCCCACTCCAACCTCTCTAAGTTCCTTTATGTCCAATGCAGATGTGCACTTAGGAATAAACAAACCAAATGGACACAGTATTTTAAAGCCAAACCTTTACTATCCTCTCTCCTGCCTACATACTCCTCACTTTATAACCAATGTCTGTAGCCATAGGCCTCAGGTATGTAATTCCTGCCTCAAACTACCTACTCCCTTTCTGGGTGTCTGTAGTCTGCATTCTGCTGTGATTTCTGCTATTAGAATGTCCTGTAACTTATTGCTACCTACCTAATTAAAAAACAGGCCTTAATTAAAGGTAACTAACTCAACTGCTATCTCCTTGCTGTTGAACACTTAAGACCCTAAAATGTGAGCACCTACTTTCTTTTCTGTGGAATACAAAATGAATCCTCTTTCTTCCTGTCATCTTAAATTTTATTTTACTCTAGTCTGTACTCCAGGTTTTAAAGCTATTCTAGTGTTAGTATTATTCATTCCACAATAGTGACTATCTTGCTAAAGTCTAAGTTATTCTCTATGACATCACCACCACCCCAAACAGAGGCTAAGTTCAGTTTTCATTGAGTACATGTTGAACTGTAGTTTAGGAGCTTACACTAAGTTTTCAATGAACTGATAATAAAAGGAAAAAAAGAAAAACTATTAGCAAGCACTTTTCTTAATTAGGTCCTCACTAAGTATTTAGTCAGACTAAAATAGTCAACGAATGCTTACTATAAAAACTATAAACTGAATATTATAATTGCTGTCCTAAAAATGCTGTCTGTATAATAGTGTTTTAAGTATAAGGGAATGTAGAATCAATGAGTACTGTGAAAACAGTGGTAGAAACAATTTGGCCTTTAAAAAAAAGTATCTAGAAACAGTATCTCTGCAGAGAGAGAGAGAGAGAAGGAGAGAGAGAGGCTGACAATTAGATTGAGCTAGTAACAATAAATTAAGTTTCACAAGACAACTTAACAGGCCAAGAGTGTGAAGAAGAGGAACCATTATAGGCATGGAGAAACTGCACTCATCTACTAAAAATTTACAGATACCAGAGAGTAATCTAGGCAATGGGCTACAGCAGTGAATTAAAAAAGTATCAACAAGAAAAAGATGCCTTTTCATGGAGCATACAATCTAGAGGTGGGACTTAAAAATATGAACGTGCTTAGACAGTCCTAGTTAGAATTTCAGAGAGGAGAATTCCCTAAATCAATGACCAACCAAATACCAGACACATCTTCATTATATAGACAGTGCCCAAGTGGCTTTTCAATCTGCAAGGAATTCACAAACTTCCCATAAGCCTACTGTATAAAATTATACTGAACATTGTAGTAACTTCTTAGAATGATTAATTTGCATTATGACTCTATTCCTTTTTAGCTACAACACCACAGTGTTCGTTTATAATGAATTAACTTTTTTGTTTCATGTTAGGTAATGTCCCCTTATCCTACAGTGGACTATTCTTTATTATTCTTCTGCAGGCACTTGCTAATGTTCCTTTCTTCTTACTAAAGTTTATTTTATTAATTTTGACCCAGAAATTCAATATAACTGGAAAAGTACAACTATATTTTCATCCTTTTATAATCAGAACAGGGAAGAGTAATATAATAGGGACAAGGAAACTTAACATAAACAAAACCTAAAAATTTATAGGAGGACTAACACAGACAATAAGGTGATTCAGTTTGGATGTCCTGCCTATGTGGTGTCAGTACCTTTAGAATTCTGAACACTAGTTAAAGAACTGTAAATTATAATCCTAGATCTTTTGCTATGTATGTGACTGAATACAGAATATATCACATATAACTTCCATAACTCCTTCCAATTTTCCTCAGTATGTTTTATGCTTTTGAATCAAGATCTAGTTGCGAGAATAGACAGACAAAAGAATCAGAAAAAAAAAAAAAAATTTTACTCTGCCGTCTTCCACAAACTGTTCACAGGGTGGAGTCGGGGAGGAGACAGGGCATAAAAGATCATTGAAAGGCACTCCTACCACACAAATCTAAAAGGAAAAGCTAAATTCCAAAATAATAATGTTTAATACATTTAGGTGGTAGTGAGTATTGTTTATAATGGACAAACATTGCTTGAGTGCTGATCTGCTTCTAAAAATGTATGGGGTAATTTATATTATGTACTAAGATAAATAAAAATGTATAATACAATAGCAAAGTAAACAAAAGGAATATTCAAACTGTAGAACTTTGGGATTATTTATGTGTAATATAATTACATTTTATTGCTTATTTAAAATAATACACACACTTGAAAAATTATACCAAACATACAACCACTTAATGGTTGAAATATACCTGATGATGAACAGGAACACAAAAATATCAAAATAAGTGACGGCTTAGTTCAGAAACAGAGAAGCACTTCTGGAAAGGCAGCTGTGTATTATAACATGCTTACTAATATACTGTTTATGTCCTTATAAATAAATATCATTTACTAACACCAAATGCACCTTAAAATGTCCTTGTGCTAATGTCTTTCAAAAGATATTTGTCCCTATCTAAACAGCCCAGAAAGTGGACAAGTTCTCAATTTTTTTATTAGGACTCAGGATCTAAAGTATAGGAAGACATGAAACTTACCACCTCTTCTACTAGGTCGTCAACAATCAGGCCTTGTTCATCTGTTCGTAGATTTGTAACCCACATCCATCCATCTTCTAATTCATTGTGAACAATGAACATATCTCCTTTTAAGAAGCTAAAATAGCAAATGACATTAAAATTTTAAAAATGAACATTGAAGTAGTCCTAAGCTACCACACTGGATAGTATGATATTGGCAAATGCAGAAACACTTATAAAACCTAAAGTTCTGTGCTGTTTCTGACATGTTTTGTGAAACTGAAGGCAGTTAATAATCTGAATCCTATTTCATTATATGTATAATTTCATTATAGGTTTGATAATGGTGTTTAGTTTGCTGGATTACATTCAAATTAGTGTTTTTCTACTTACTATCTACTTTGCTTGATTAGATTTAAATTAAAATTCCCTAAATTTTACATGTATTAGAAGTAGTTCCAAGCAAATTGAATTTTTACAGTTTGTTTCAATGCTGTTATCCTTTCATATGTATGAAAAATGTAATAAATGTAATAATTAGTATGTATGAGAAAGTAAATTCAGAAAGTTTCCTTTAGATAATCACACTTAATTTTATTATGTAGAGAATATTAATTAGCATTTGTTTTTCATTCAAATGCCTATTATGCAATGAGTACAGCCTTCTTTATCTCAACATGGCACCCAGGTATGTATTAGAAGCCATCTATACTTTTTAGAGTAAAAGGATACACATAGCTTGCTTTTCCTCTTTAGTACCTAGATGTTTTTTCAGCTCTACACCATTAGGGGGCGTGAGATGTTGACTGATGTGTGTCATCAGTAAAAAAACAAAACAATCAGCTAGCAATTCCTTGCAATATTTTTTCCAGGCTTTAAAAAATAAAAAACCACTGACCATATGTCTACAAGGTATCTTCATATATTTTTCAATAATTTTCTTTTTTTCTTAATACTAATAAACCTTAGTTCTATTAAATACTTCTCTCAATATACTTGAAAGCTTTGTTTCCTCTAAATGATCACATTCTTTATTGTTTCTCAAATTTCAGAAAACGAAGTTTGTACAAAGCAGAACTTATAACACTCCATTTAAACAGCCACAGAAAAATACCATAGTGATTTTTTTTCTTTTTCTTCTTATGTTTTTTGGAGACAGGGATACTCTGTAGCTTGGAACCTGTCCTGGAACTCACTCTGTAGACCAAGCTGGCCTTGAATTGCCTCTGCCTCCCCTGAGTGTTGGGATTAAAGGTATGTGCCACCAACCCCACCATCTTGATTCTTAAGTCCTCCTTAATAGTGCCCAATATTTTCTGAGGTATCATATTTTATCACTTAACCAAATAAATAAAGCCTTTCTAGAACCACTTTCCCAGGTGCTGGGATAACAGACATATACCCATTACACCAATATGGAAGTGTTTTCTCATTCACTACAAGAAATACTAGAAAGATGTATAAACAAAATAAGCACTTTGCTTCCTCATCCATAACATCCAATGAAGCTATTTTGTTTAGCTAGAACACTGTGTAGTTTTGTGCTGTTCTCTCTCCTTTAAAGCACCAGCAGTGTCTAATTAGCAAAGACTTCTGACTATCATGTGCATTCACAATTTAAATTAGTTATGAAAATAATATCAATCTCACAGATTTTGGTAGTTAATTCTATATTTTTCACATTAATAGGATGACAAGGTACCTATATGACAGGAAAAAAAAAAAACAATCAATCAATCAATAAATAGGTGAGCCACCAAAAAAAAAAAAAAAAAAAAAAAAAAGGGTGTTGTTTCTTCTGCCATTTTCACTGTGGCCACCCTGATTCCTATCTTTGATCTGAATAGACAAGACATCACATGGGACCACAACAAATCCAATACTAAAGGCAATTTTACATAGATATCGTATTTCCTCAAATTCAAAACCTTTCCTAGTTTAAGAGCAATAAATCTTCATTGTCTAGCTCTTTCAAATGCTTAAACATAAATAATATAAAATACCTTATTTCATCAGTTTCTGGTACTTTTGTGTAGGGTAGAATGGCTCGAACACGCCTTCTATCTTCTACTGGCTGAAAAACATTAAAAGTAATTAATAATTAAAGGTTGGGGATACCATTCTCCCACAAGTCTGAATACCAAAACTGGATCCATAGGACCCATATAAAAGTTGTTATAGGTGATAGGCGTGGAAGCTGCTTCTAATCCCAGCAGTTAGAAGGCAGGAACAGGGATACCGAAGGTAAACTATCAAGCCAAACTAGCCAAATTGAAAACCTCTGGGTTTATCCAGAGACTCTGCTTCAATTAATCAAGAAGAAATCAATCAAGACAACTTCTTATGTCAATTTCTAGCCACCAGTCATGAGTATGCACATACAATCCTGACACATGTGAGCCTGTACAGTCACACAGACATACACTCATGCACACAATCAAAAGAAGACTGTCTCTATATCCAAGTCAAAAAAGATGTATCCACACAAAGCTTAAAGCCAACTTCATATGATAAAACTCCATAAGACCACTCAAATTAAACTTTACTGGGCCTCTATCAGAACCTAGAAATGTTTACTGTTCTTGCCTGTTACTTTTACAGACATTGTAAAAGTTTAACATTTTTCTTTCAGGTAATCTGAACAATCATTAATAAGCTATCCAGAACACAGAAATTAATCTTCATTTTATAATGTAAAACATTTTAACTTCTCTAGCAATTACATTAAGTTATAAATGCACAAAATTATCTTAAAAATCTAGTTACTTCAATACAAAATTTACTTTAGTAAGGAAACAATGATTTTTGCTTTAACATTATTACCAGAATTAAAACAAATATTTATAAAATTACAATAGACCTAAGAAATTTAATTAGATCAAAGTCCATCTGATTTTGTAAAATAAAAGTTAATGATATTTCATTGAAATTTTACTTGCCTCTGGTGGTGCAACTGGATAGAGTAATTTTTCTCCTTTAAGTAAACAAGAAACATGACTGTAATAACCTATTAGGTCTGAGAGTGAAGAAAAACGCCTTCCACCAATGTAGTAATCTCCACACATAGCAATAATCCTGGTTGTAAAGAAAAAATAAACAAATAGTTTGAAAAGGATCTTAAAAACCAATCTCTTTAATTCTCTTTTTGTGAGTGGAAATTAATCCCATGTTCTTTCCCAGGGGGCTATGTCCCTTCAAGTACCTATGTCCAATTTTTATTTTGTTGTTTTGTTTTGTTTTGTTTTTGGAGACAGGGTTTCTCTGTATAACAGTTCTTGCTGTCCTGGAACTCACTTTGTAGACCAGGCTAGCCTCAAACTCACTGAGATCCACCTGCCTCTGCCTCCAAGTGCTGGGATTAAAGGCATAAACCACCAATGCCAAAATCCAATTTTTAAAACCAAGTTTCAGAAACAGAATAATTTTATCAATTTCATGATCTTTTCCATTAACATATATCCCTGTACTTCAAAAATCCACTTATTAATAATATTATCACTGGTAACTATTACTTTTTAATATGACATTGTATTTACAAGACTCCATTATGTAACTGAACCAAATATTTGAAAATTTGACCTCAGATAGCTCATCACTTTCTATATTTAAGACTATACAATATTTTTTTTCTTTTGTTTGGAGGGGGGCTGGTATGACAAGGTCTCTCTGTGTAGCTTTCGACCCTATCCTGCCACTTGTTCAGTAGACCAGGCTTGCCTCAAACTCACATGCATCTGCCTCTGCCTCCCAAGTGCTGAGATTAAAGGTGTGTCACCACCACCCCACAAGACTCAGCCACTTTTTAAAGACTTCTATGGCTAGAAGTAGCTTACAAATCTCTTGAAATTTGTGTAAATTATAATAAAAATGTTATATAAAAATTATGATCAAATACTGTTATATTTTTAATTATACTTTATGTTAAAGTTATACATGTAATAAGAATGAACTCTTAAACCTTACTCTAAAATTTAAAAGTCTAAGGCACAAGAACATTTATCAGTTAATAAGGATGACACCTTATTTGAAAATATACATCTCTGTTTATCTCACAAAAGTGAACAGGTACCAAATTTCAAGACAGAGAAGCTCTCAACTTCTAAACAGGGTTTTGTGTATTGTCTCAGTTTATGTTTCTTTCAGTTTAGCTTTTATCTTTTTCAGAGTATATCTGTAATAATATATTCCTCAAGTATGAGAAATATATTTGAACACTGGCATTGTAAGACTAATATTACTTACCACCTTTAAGCAAAGTTTAAACATTTCAAAAATATTTACTATAAATCACTAACTTAACTGAAATCAAGTAAAAGTGGATATATTTATAAGTATGTATCTGATAAATACCAAACTGCCATATTAAAACAAATACTAGGAACAAATACTTACCTAAAATGGTTGACAACATTTGTCTGACTAAGAAATGAAAGTACAAAGGACCCCGGCCTCCGATCACTCTCTCTTATAAGGTAGCTTCCAGATTTCCCTGCCTGCCTGAGGCGTTCTTCTGCTATAGTTCTATCAAGTTTTCCATGATACCACCTAGGGGAGAAACACAAATAATTAAAATAAAAATAGCTACCATAAAATTTCTGTGCACATTAAAAGATAATACTCTAAGTTTTAAACACTTCACATGCAATTTAAACATCCGTTTACTCTAAACAACTCAATTTTAACTCCATTTTTTCAACTCCTTCCAAAATTCCCTAAAATCACTGATTCACAAAGTTTTTAAATTTGTTCTGCAGCCAAATCCTATCTCACTGTCCCCTCAACCCCCTTGGCTCCAGGTTTACCTCTATTTGCTCAAAATAGAAACCTTTATTGTGTCAATTCCTTTCCTGGAACATGATAGTAAGATGAGTAATTAGAAATAATTGACAACAACTCTATATACTAGGGAATCCACCTGACATACCAAAGAACTCAGGATCATGTAGAAAATAATATTCTATCTAATTTTAGTCTTTACTACCCTAGCAGGAAAACAGTTAACTATTTAAAAGACTGCTACTCGAATTTCCTGTTTTAACAGGAAACTGATCATTGCCCGGGATTTTAGACAACCTACTTCAAGACCATATATTTAAGCTTAAGTCTTCTTACAAGAAAACACAAATGTTTTTGTATGGAAATTCAATTGTCAGGGAACTCTTTATTACCTGAATTACATGGTTATGTAGCTGATCATACTACTTCAGAAGTGTTCTATAACTTTTAAAATGCTAACCAAATTGTCTAACAAAATTCCTGTCTCTTCTAAAATTTGTTATTTTTTGCTGGCATTAAGTTTATTATTTGCTAAAACTATAAGCCCCATAAAGCAAATTAAGCACAGACAATTCAAAGGCTACTGTGAAAGGCTCCAATCTTCCTCTAGCCACACTAGGATGCTTGCTGTATCACAAATATTGTTAACACACATTCTTTCACAAAAATCTCATAACCAGGCTTCTGTTTATCAAAATACCAGTCTATTTTGAGATGAGATGCTATCTCAACAAAGGGAAATAAAAAGAGCAGGGTTTTGCTTAGGATTTCCAAAATAAACTTGAAAAAAGGTAGAATACATGTGTCCTAGGTAATTTGCCATAGTTGTCCAGTGTTACGAATAAGAGCACTTTTAATAAGCTAAATCATTCCTAACTCTCCCATCAAGAGCTACGGAAAGGACAAATATATGGGCAAATTTAAATAAATATTAACAGTATGAGTAATAATTATGCCCAGTAAGTATTAATGCATATGTAAATAAAAATGCAAAATAATATAAAAAGCTGGAGAAAAGCAAATTGAGTTTATATGTTCTAAGTTCTTTTCATTATTACAAGAGAGGTAAAAGTGTTTTTAATAAGACTGTAATAATATAATCTCTAGGACAACCACTACAAGACCAAGATTTTCATACTGGGTAAGATAATAAAATCCATATACATTATAGATGCATCTTTAATGTAAGAACACAGAAATATTTAAAATAATGGGAAATATGTTATATCATACATATAAGTACACGTGTGCATAAACACAAGAAATATTATTAGGGGTACCAACATTAAAATATACAAATTATAAATAGAACTATACATATTTTTAACAGACAAACCCTATAAAAAGACAACTCCGCTTCCACAATAGAATGGGAAAGTTTTTAACTGCTAGCAAAATCATATAAAAAAAATAAAATAAATAAAATAAAATAAATCAAGATACAAACCATGACAATGTTACAAACTGAAAAAAAAAATGTACAATGAAACTGTCAATCATACCCCATCAAGTAACTACAGGCAATTACCTAAAATCAGCTACACACTCAATCAACCAAGCCCCATTTAAAATAACTAAAACACTGCTGAGTATGTTTACTACCTAACCTAAATATAATTAACCAGAAAATTAGTAACTTCAGGCTGGTGAGATGGACCAGAAGGTAAAGGCTCTTTCTGACAAACCTCTGTCAATGTCCACAGTAAACATGATGGGAGAGGAGAACCAACGCCCACAAACTTGTCTTCTACCTCCAATATATATGCGTGTTCTCTCTCTCTCTCTCTCTCTCTCTCTCTCTCTCTCTCTCTCTCTCTCTCTCTCTCTCTCTCTCTCTCTCTCTCTCTCTCTCTCTCTCACACACACACACACACACACACACACACACACACAAATAATTTCGGGGAGCAGAGTGTCAAAAGTAGAGATTTTCAATGACACACGTGGTACTAGTTTAAGACATAAGCCAAAATAAATGTAAAATTTTTAAAATAATTGCTATTCTTCCCCTAAAATTTTAACAATTACTAATAACTTATAAATTAAGTATTAATAGGAGATGTTATTCTGTAAATATGTTTCTCATACTGGTTAATTAATAAAGCACCGTGGCCAATGGGAAAGCAAGATAGGCGGAGCTAGGAGACAAGGAGGAAAGAGGAAGGAGGAAGGAGGAGTCAACATGTAGAGCTTGGAGAAAGCAAGAGGCCGGCCAGCTGCGCTTGGATAAGATGACAACATGGAAATACTTAGATAAGTAGAAATTGGATAATAATTAAGACAGAGCTAGCCCATAAACAATAATAGTAACTGGCCAACAGGATTGTATCAAATACAGAGTCTCTGAGTGTTATTGGGGGCTGGCGTGGTAGCCGGGCAGCGGGACCAGACCGGCTGGAAAACGTGCTTGTAACATAATGGTGTCATAGGGAAGAACAAAGAGTGGGACCAGACCAACGGCGAGGAAAAACCTACTTGTAACAAAGTATATCTGTACTTGTTAATAACTTGTATATTATATGTAATAATTCAAAGAAACAATCAAAAAGTGATAGGTCGTCTACCCATTTTGACTTATAGATACTATTACACTTAGAGGGAAATCTGTACTATTAAAAGATAAAGGCTGAAAGCAATAAAATATCTACTTAAAGAAATCAGAAAAAAATAACCTGGGAAGGTAGAAAAGAAATATTGAATAAAATAAATGAGTTCTTAGACTAATCTACCTGATGGATTGTGTGACTAAACAATTGTAGACTGAACAAACAGAGAAAAAGTCACAAGTGATTCACTTCAGTAATGAGACTGGGGTTCTCTATGACAATAAGCTAAAAAAGAGGTTTCTAACTTTATGGAAATCGGTCAACAGTTTATTTTTAAAGTTAACTTTAGTCATTTCCTTATTCCAAATACAAAAAAAAAAAAAAAAAAAAAAAATCCCATGAATATCAAATCTAAAAAGTGGAAGATAAAGCGTCTAAATGAAAAAGAAAGCAATGTAAAAATGTATATATATATGGTTAATAAACAAGGATTTCTTACACATGGTCTCCCAAAACACAAAAAGAGAAAGTTAATCTATTAAAATTAACAATATTCACCAACACAGCAGTTTATTCTGCTAAAACTAAAGCACCCATAACTGTCCTACTGATCACAGTTCCAATGTCCAAAGGGGGAAAAAAAAAATAAGACACAACAAATAGCATAATTTATTGGTACCATTGTCCCTACATAACGCTAGCATTATTCACTAGCTCAACTGCATAGTTGAGATTCCTACACTAATATCCATGCTGGATTCCCAATAGTGCACACCTGAAATGTGGAAGATCCTAAGATATTAACTGTCTAAAACATTACTAGCACCTTACACTAAATATGAGAGTACGCAGTGGCTAAATGTTACTGCATGCTCATATAAAACAGCTGACTTGCTATAATTCCTTGTAATTGTTCAAAACTGCTTCCTTCTGACAAAATATCCAGGCTTTAATCAAACCTATTAATACTGAAAATATAATGTTGTTTACTGTTAAATGTAGAAAAACAAGAAAATCAACTAAATAGTTGAAAAAGTTAAATGTTTATTATATATGATTAAGAAGTTACCAATCAAATTGCATCTTTTTGTTATTTTGAACAAAAGTAGTTACTTTATAATCTTGTCTACCCATTGTTATCTATTACATTTCATAATATAGATCACTGTTCTTTGCTTATACTCTTAAAAGATGCTCAAATTTCCATAAACCAATCTCTGTATTAAGTTGGCATGGGAGCACAGGCACATAACTCTAGCACCCAGTGGGTAGAGGCAGAACAATTACCATGAGTTCTAGGCCATCTGGTCTACATAATGAGTACCAATGCATCTAGGGAAACACAGCAAGATGCTGTCTCAAAAGAAGGAAAAAAAAAAAATCTTTTAAAAACACTCCCAGTTTCCTGTGTAGCATGTTAAGAAAAATCCAAAAAGAATTCATCCTTTTAAAAAGTAATGACCTGAACAAAGTTAAAAAAAAAAACATACAACTCTCCTACAACCTTAAACATGAAATATGAATGATAGGATTAGATGTGTACCACTACACGGAACTCAAACAGGAATTTTTAAACATCTTACTTTTACTTAGTACTTGGGATTGAAGTTGGGGCCAGACACATACTAGGTAAATGTTATACCAAAAGATACACGCCCTCCCAGCATCAAATAGTTATTTTAAAAATTAGGCATTCTATATTCAGTATAATCCAAAGACATGAATAACTTTTTATACAGGGTATGATTTCTCCCTTAAAAATAATTTTATTTATTCTTTGTTAATTTATTCTTTATAATTCATTTATTCTTTGAGTACACAAATATACTACCATCTTGTACTACATATTCATGCTCTTCTAACAATGCCTCCCTTCAAAGAAATTTAGTTTACCAAAACCTAACTATCTACATAGGTAAAAGATTCCAACTGCCTTTAGCCTATTCTATAGAGGAAGAGAAGTAATGGTCCTTATAGATCTTTTGTCCCAACTAAGGACAAGGATGGCCGCAGACTACTAAAAACACTGGTGAGAACATGGATCCACTAAGACTTAGTTAGACCCACTCTTAGGACATAGACTGCTTCCTCTGCCATTGCATTCCTAACAGTGCTCACATCCAATACATCACATTAACTGTTGCATACTAAAAGATACAAAATACAGTTTGAAAAAATCAGTGCAAGTATCAAACCCAGACATGTTAAAGTTTCTGGAACCCGTAGCTGAAACTTTGAGAAAACTGTTACTAATATACTGAGTAGTCTAACAAAAGAGGTAGAAAACCTTCAAACATATGGATAAGTAGTAAGCAAGGAGACAGAAAACATTTAAAAAGCTTTAGACATTAAAAAAAAAGAAGCTGTAGAGGTGACTTAGCAGTTAAAAGCAACTTTTACTACTCTTACACGGGACCCAGGTTCCATTCCCAGCATCCACATAGAAGCTTACAACCATCTGTAACTACATTTCCAATGTATCTGACACCTTCTTCTGACTTTAAAAGGGCATTCATTGTAGAATGTGATGTACAAAGATACATGCATGCAAACAACATAAAAATCTTAATTTTTAACTTGGTTCTTTTCACCATCCATAACAATAATAAGCATTTAGCTAAGCTAAAAATTACTAATATCAGGAACTGAAATATTATTATAGATCCCATAAAACTCCTTAATAATAATAAATTACAATTATAGTAATTTGCTACTCACAAATTTAAAAATCTATATGAAGTGTACTCATTATTTGAAGTACATATTCTGCCTAAACTCACAAGAAAGGAGTAATATGAATGTGTATATCTATTTAAGAAAATTAAATCAATTATTAATAATTTTAAAAAATGGGTACACCTGGATCAATGTTATTCACTGGTAAATTTTAGTTAGCATTTAAGAAAAATAATTATTTATACAGATATTAAGATTTATGTGTTAATAGCCATCAAACACTGCATCTACTATCTGGTTTATATCACAAACTAAAGGTAAAAAGAACACAAAACTTGAGATCTGAAAATAAATAAGATTAGTAAACATTGTCAATGTTTATCATTGGATATTTTTGCACATGTAGAGTACAGGTCTCTTTGCTAGTCGCACTATTTAGAAGCACACTGTCAAGAAAGGAAGTCCCAATAATTGGAAACGGAGTAAATATTTCGGTAAACTACTTCATTACTGAAAATCAAAACTTCAGCCTAAGAATGTTTCCTTTGAATAACTGTTCTGTAGTAGCCCTTTTAATAATTGTGTAGTATTTTTATAGGCTATAACCCCTTCATAATAAAGGAAGAAATGAACAAGAATACATACAAAGAGTTTGTGAAAAAAAAAATGCAATGCCTTTATTTTACATATTTATCTTTGTTAACACCAGGAACGTTAGTGTAAGAATACTGTGTGTAAATATGCTGCCCTCACTATAAGATATACTTGTACAACAACACTAAGCATACTATACAGCATGATTTAGATGTGATTCCCTCAAGGATTCTGAAGGTTTGATGTCCATATGTTAATAAGTGGCAGTGGAAGGGCTAAAGATATAACTCAGTGGAACAGTGCTTGCCTAAACGCACTAGGACCTGGGTTCTTTGCCCAGCAGTGAATGGGATTAAAGCTGCAGCAGACCCTTTAAGAAGTGGAACCTAGTAGGAGACAACTGGTTCATTATTCACTGGAGGCACTTCCCCTGGGTGGGATTAATGTGAGTGTTGTTGTCTTAGAATAAGCTATCTCCTGAGTACACTGTTTTTTATAAAAGTATGGCTACTGTTTGTGCCTGACCCACTCTGCATAAAGCCATTTGCCTCCCACTTCTCTCTCATAGATAGAGCTACTGTACAAATGGGGCAGCCCAATATTGAACTTCTATTCTCTAAAACCACCACCTAAATAAATCTGCCTTTAAAAAGTATCTATTTCCAAATACTTTGTGATAGCAAAAGAAAACAAATTAAAACACTACACTATATAGCAACTGAGCTTCAATGTTTTCCCAAGTTAAATGAAAACACTATACCAAAAAAAAAAAAAAAAAAAAAATTCGCACATGACTCTATAACTGGTTTATTCTGACAAAACTTGGAAGCGACCAAGATATGAGTAGCTCAATAAATAATTAAACTATTGTACATTCAGATAATATAATACTAGTCACTGTTAAAAAGATATGTACTGTGCAGTCATGGAGACAATGAGAATTTTTAAATTCATATTAAGAGAAGCAAGCCCATCTTTAAAAGCTACTATATGATCTCATCAGTATGACACTGTGGAAAAGGCAAAACCATAGAGTCAATAAAAATATCAGTGGCTGTCAGAGGTCATGAAAACATCTAGTGCTACCAAACAGCAATTAAGTTCTAATGTATGTAACCATACATTATGAATAACAATGGGCAGGTACCCTTCATGTGACCCACTGAGAATTCCTGACCTTGGAGTATTTGTCAGGAATAAGCAGCCTAAGTTCAGTTATAAAGTAAGATACAAAGCCAGACTACTTTGAAAACCTTGTATAAAAGAAATAAAAAGCTGAGGAACCTATTCTGGGTTTAAGGAAACTAAATGATCATGGCATTAAAATTTTTAAACAATATTTTAGAAACATATCTGAATATTATATTACTTTTAAGTTGATTATGTTTAACTACTTAGGTCTCCTTATTCCTACAAAAGTATATAAAGTATTTAAGAAAGGACATGATTATTAGTTTGGCATAAATAATACATAGGTAAAGTAAAAGAATTAAATGAGGCAAAATGTCAAAGTAAAGAATATATGATTAATTTACAGTATTATCACACATTTTCCAGATTTTAAATTTTTTAACACAAAAATGGGGGGGGGTGCTTACATAGTCTCCATAAAAAAGTATAATGCATGCATACAACAAAAACACTAACATAATAGTAAGATAAAAGCTGCAACACAAACACGTTTCATCCTTAGACTGAAGAAGCCCAAGAAGCCCACTGGTTTGAATACATCACCGACAACCTACAACTTAACTGATATATGTGCAGCTAATTTTCTGATAAAATAACTTCTTACAGTTATTGTTTTGAACAAAACTTAATTTTGCAGTTATATCACAACAACTTCATGATGCCCTGTTACATTCAAAAGAATGAAAATTCACCCACAATCACCGTAGGAGGTTAAGTATCTCAGACATGAGAAACAGACAACTTACAGAATAACCAGTAAAGCATGAAGAAACTGGAGAAAAGGTTATGGTAATTCTAAGTTTTTTGCTTAATATGCAAGCCCGAGATACTGGGCAAAAAAAAAAAAAAAAAAAATAATGCATTTTTGTTAAATGTGATAGAGATTTTAAAAAAGGACTATAAATAAGGTGCCTCATAATTTGTAAGGGTCTTTTTCAACTGTTGTCTCCATATTATTTGCTTGTTAATGCTATGAGCACTGATGAAAAGCTAGTTTTGAGTCACTACCAAAATTATGGTTAAAAGCCATTACTGTCTAAACAAGGATATTCACAAAAGATTTCAAGAAAGAGGCTAAGATTTATCTGTACAAGATTGTTCTGGAAAGTAATATTTAAAAAAGTTTTTAATTTGATTTAACAGATTTCTACCAATATTTGTTTTAAGCACAATAGAACAAAATTAAAATGAGACTAGAACAAGTAATCACAAGTAATAACTTTAAAACGCATTTTTCATTACATTTAGGGTTTCCTTTTAGACTCATATCATGTACTATTTAAGAATGTATAATGATTACCTTAATTTCTAACTAGGTTGAAATAAAAACTTTAATCAAGAGACTTCTTAGTTGATTGAGGAAAAAAGGATCAAGGAGAAAATTAACGGACTATCCCAAAAAGAGAGAAAAAGTATGGCATGAACAAAGAGAGAGGGGTGGAGAAAGAGTGAGAGGGAAGAGAGAGAGAGGAAAGGGAGAGGCGAGAGAGAAAGAAAGAGAAAGATGGTGTATAAAGGCCAAATTCTAAAGGAATTAGAATAGAACCTTCTTCGTAAACTGATTTGATTGGGGTAGACAAAGAGATATAAATCTAACATATTAAACAAAAGTAACAAACTGTCTATAAAAATTAAAAGGATTGTCTACATTCATACATACCTTCATTACAACGTGTAAACCTTTCTGTGGCCTTCACAACACAGTAAGCATATACTTTCATTGTATTTTTCTTCTACTGATTCTCTCAAAGGTACATAACAATATGTCCAAACTTAGTGCTAAGTGGTCCAAAGGCACAAGTTTCTCCACAGCAATCTAAGCTCCTGTATAATTCTAACAATGAAGTAAATCCATGTTTTTGTTGCCACTCTAAAACATAACTGACATGGGCAAATAAATAAGCTATCTATATACTGGTCTGTTTTATACACAAAAGAAACAAAAGCACTTGAGTGATGAAATAATATGTCAAAGAATTTCTATGGCTGCTGCTCTATAGATAATGAAACCCTGTCTCAAAGCAGGGACTCAGAACAAAGGGAAATGCATGATTAAATTCTGCCATATCAATAAAACTGACACTTAACAAGATTAACAAAGAGAAAGATACAAATTACCAATACAAGGAATAAAAAGGATTATCACTACATAGCCAGATTTTCAGAAAATTAGCATGGATGAGAAAAGTGCTTGTTTTTCAAGGGACCCCAATTAAGGAAGGCAAAGACAAGCTATATAGACTGAGAGAAAAATCTTTGCAAACCGTAGAGACAAAAAAAAAAAAAAAAAAAAGACTAATATTTGGTACACATATAGAACTACTGAAACTTAAAAATTATAAAATTAAAAATGAATTTTTAAAAAACAGTCATCAAGATTGCTCAACAGATAAAAGACACCTGCTACCAAACCTGAGTTTGATCCCCAGAATCCACACAGTGAAGAGACAGAACAAACTCTCACGAGAGTTGTCATCTGACCTTTACATGTGCACCATGGAACCTGAATATGTCTACACCTGAAAGAAGTAGAAATGTAATTTTTAAAAATTGAATTTAATAAAGAGAATTAAAGAAAACTGGAAAGAGAC
This sequence comes from Cricetiscus sungorus, assembly GCA_030556225.1. Lineage (NCBI taxonomy): Eukaryota > Metazoa > Chordata > Mammalia > Rodentia > Cricetidae > Cricetiscus > Cricetiscus sungorus. Next base: position 46,380,382 of record JANBXA010000398.1, read on the forward strand.
AAAAAATAAGAAGAGAGGCTATTTCACCAGAGAGGATATACAGGTAGCAAATAAGCTCATAAAATGATTTTACATTGTTAGTCATTAGGAAAACGTTCAAATCCTAATGAGTTATCCAGAACATTTATTAGAAAGGCTAAAATTAACAAACAGTGACACCAAATGCTGGTGGAGAAAATGCTGTTTATTGCTGGTGGGATATAAAATGGGAAAAGAGGCTGAAGAGATAGCTCAGTAAGTCAAGCAAGAGAAGCCTTTAGTCAGACCTGTAAGTCATGATAGAAGCCAGGCATGGCTGTGAGCATTTATAACACCATGCTGTGAAGGGCAGAGAAAGAGACCATTGGGGCTTGCTGGCTGCCATCCTGACTCAAGTTCAATGAGACACCCTGCTGCAGGGGAATAAGGCAGAGTGAGAGAGGAGGGCACACACAGTAAGATGCAGACAGGCTGGGAAATTGAGGACAGCTTCTTACAAAAGCAGGGAGGGGATGCCTATGTACAACCCAGCTACTGTATTTATGGGCATTTTTATCTCATATAACAAGGAAATAAATGTTTACAGGGTTTTTTGTTTGTTTTTGTTTTCTCATGGCAGCCTAAACTAAAAGGACTCGAATATTCACCAGTGACTAATTGGTCACACAGGTGCATCTATACCATATGTAAATACCACATAACATAAATACTATTGGACAATGAAAAAGGAATGAAGGCATATACAACTACATAGTTGAAATGGGACAACATATTGCTAAGTGACAAATGCCAATGTCAAAAGGTGACATATTAGGATTCCATATCCATAACATCCTTTAAATAAAACAATAAAAAGCAGGTAAGTAGTTGCTGGGGGATAAGAAAAAGTATGAGAAGAAGCAGATAGAAGTTAGTCACAAAAGTACATGGGCAACCATGTTACAAAACTATTCTCTACTCTGAGTGTGGTGATAATTGACTTACTGAGCTATCTCTTCAACCTCTTTTCCCATTTTATATCCCAGATCTAGCTCCCCGGTCCCTCATCCAGGGCCCCAGACTAGTCTGGCCACCTGTGCCTGCTCAGAAACAAAGTCTAGACTTCTACTAGGAATGGCCCTACCCTTCCCCCAATTCACAGTCCACTTCCACACAACACCCAACCCCTCTACTCAAGACAGATCTACCACCACAGTACACCCAGGCTTAGACCAGAATACACACCCTGTACACCAGCCCAGTGTCCTCTGTCTACCTGACTACAAAGCATTTCAATCTCCAGGCCCAATCCCTGACCCACAGTGACCCATGACACATCCTCTCTTCTGCCCCAACCTGCTCTATCCATATCAGACTTGGAACTAATAAAAGATGTTCAATGCCCAAATCTCCTTCCCAAAATAGGTACAATATGAAAGATCAGGCCAGCATCTCCTCTCCAAAAATTACCAGTTGAAGGGACTGAGACAGCCAAAGCATAACAAAGGTGGCTCTGACAAGCATTGCTAAAAACCATTAGATTACATTTCTAAAGCTGCCACCAAGGTCTATTCCCTTACTTAGCCACTTCTTCCTCCTGAGGCTGACCACCAAAGTTCAGTTATCAAAGTATTAAAATCCAACAATAAAAAGCCCCCTTTGGGTCCCTAATAAACCACCCAATCAAATTAACATCCTAACATGGAAACTGCCATTTTCTTATGAGCCATGTCTGTCTCCTCTGTATCCAGAGGCAATTCGTGGAAACCCCCCCCAATCCCTTTCCCCTCTCTCATGTTTCTTTCCCCCTTCTCCCTTGTCCTTTGTCCCTCTGAAGTAAATAATTCTCCTTTGTGATGAGAACTTGATCTTGGTAGTGTCTTGTGCCAGTCCTGAAGAAATGTTTACTAAAGAGAATGTGAAGAGCAGAGGTCCTCAACCTTCCCAATGCTGTAACCCTTTAATACGGTTCCTCATGCTGTAGAGACCCCAACCGTAAAATTACTTTTGTTGCTACTTCATACCTGTAATTTTTGCTGCTATTACGAATCATATTGTAAATACCTGACATGCATTATATTTGATATGTGACCCAAGACTACAAAGGGGTTATGACTCACAGGTTGAGAACTGCTGACATAGATGAACCCCAGAAGACAAAATTTTAAAAAATCATAGTTCCTCAAGAAAATTCAAGAAACTTAAAAAAACACATGTATGTATGTATGGGAGGGAGGGAGGGAGGGAGGGAGTGAGGGAGGGAGAGAGGGAACAAACAGATCACTGAAATTAGAAGGAAGAACTTGAGAATGAACACCTGAGTGATACCCAAGAACACACAAACAGAAGGCTGATGGAAATAACAAAGACAGTATAGGACTTGAGAACAGAATTCAATAGAGATATGAACAATGAAGGGAGCTCAAGCCAAAATGGAAATGGGACTGAAAACTCAAAACCTACCAGATGCTGTAGCCCACATCTTTATTCCCAACACTCAGAGGCAGGCAAGTGAGTCCACTGGAGTTTGAGGCTAGCCTGTTCTACAAAGTGAGTTCCAGGGCAGTCAGAGCTACATAGAGCAACCCTGTCTCAAAAAATCCAGAGAGAGAGGCACAACTAGAAAACCCAAAGGAGGACTAATGGAGGCTTCAAAGAGTCAAGTACAAGTGACATTTTATACAAAATGTAGCAGTTTAGGTTCTCAAATCAAGCATAGGTACAAATATCATAAAATGAAGGTCAGTGCCATACTTAACCCTTCTAAGCTGTCACTGCAAGGGAGTGATGCTTATCAGCTGTATGAGAATTCTTAATACACACTGTTATTATCTAAATATTGTATATTTACTATCATATAAATAGTACTATTTTTTTTAAAGATTTTTCTGGGTAGACTCTAAAATCATTACACAAAGTCTAGAACTAAGACATCATTTTTAAGAGGTGAAAGTACTTTTTATGCATTTTATACAATATGTCCCTTCTAAACTAGTTTAGATATTTGTGAAGTGTACCTGTCTCCATTTTACTCATTTTCTACATGCACACCCTCTCTCTGTTCACAGCCACTGCTATGGCCCTCCTTGCTCCATTATGCTGTGTACTCTCAGGCTAATGCCCTTGGTGGCCCACACTGGGGAAACACGATGACTTACCTCTTCAGGGCTTAGTTTTTCTGCTCTGAAGCTATCCTGAAATCACTCTCAAAGTTCAAACTACAATAAATTATATTACACTTATTGTATTTTCTTAGTTAAAATAAAACTTAACTTACTTTGGAAAACAATAAAAAATTAAAACTCAAAGGAAATACCTTAAGTAGAATGGATCAACTAGAAGAAAAAAATATCAGGCCTGAAAGATAGGTAGAGTATCTAGAACAAATAAATAAAGAATATGAAAAGTAAAACAAACAAACAAAAGCAGGAAAGAAATACAGAGGGGATACAGGACATCATGAAAAGACCAAATTTTCAAATTACAGGCATAGTTGAATGAGAAGAATCCCAAGTTAATGGCATAGACCATAACTTCAATAAGATCATAAAAGAAAACAACTCCAAATTCAGGGGAAAAAAAACATACAGATCCAAGAAGCATATAGAACACCAAACAGACAATACCAGAAAATAAAATCCCCATGGCATATCATAGTTAAAACAATAAGTATACATAACAAAGAATGTGTATTGAAGACTGCAAGAGGAAAAAAAAAATACACATAAAGGAGAAAGCATCTGTGACAACTTATTTCTCAATGAAAACAAAAAGCAAGAAGAACGTGGAACAATGTATTCCAAGTCCTAAAAGACTACAATGGCCAGACAAGACTAATGTATGCCACAAACTACCCGCCACAGTTGAAAATCAAAGAAAAATGTTCCACAATACAAGCAGTCAACCTAAAACATTTTACATCAAACAAACCAAAGTTAGAAGAAATGTAGAAAGCAATATTTGGAGCTAAAAAGATGAATGAGCACAAACAAGAAAATGTGGAAAGAAGTACAAAGCTATCCAAGTGCCAGTGAGAACACAAAATGCTACCACCAAAAAACAACAACCAGATGACCACAATTAACATACACATTTCAGTAACTGTAAATTGCAATGGCCTCAATTCTCCAAGCAAAAGACACAGGATGACTGAATGGACCAAAAAACAAAATCCACCTATCTATTTTATACAAGAAACACTAAAGATAGGCACCAACATAGAATAAAGAATAGACAGACGTTCTCCAATCAAATGGGATCAGGAAACATGCAGATATCTCTACCCTAAAATCTGATAAATATACTTCATACTAAAAGCAATCAGAAGGGAGAACACTGTGTTCTAATCAAAATAACCATTAGGCAAAACATTGCTATCCTAAACATATATACACGAAACTCTGGGATATCCAGTTTCACACATGGGGGGGGGGGAAGGGGCAGGCAGGCAGGGAGCGAGGGAGGGGTACTACATGATTCAAAGACACAGATTAGCATCAATGTATTAAAAGTAGGTGATTTCAATAGCTCACTTTCTCCAATAGCAGGTCATCTGAATGAAAATTATAATGATATTTAAACAGATGACAACATATCAAATGGGCTTAACTAATACATGAAATATATTACATATATGACATCATATCAAATGGACTTAACTAATACACGAAATATACTACAAAAACACATTCAACTCTGCAGCACACAAAATTCTCTACAACAGAACATACCATAGGACACAATGTGAATCTTTACAAATTCAAAGACTGAAATAACTCATGTATGTTCTCTGGGGATAATGAAAACAAAATTGACAACACACACACACACACACACACACACACACACACACACACACACACACACACAAAATCTCTAATAAATACACAAACTCATGGAGATTAAACAATTCATCAAAGAAGTAAGCAAGAAAAATAAATAAAAACTTCTTGGAAGTAAATGAAAATGAAAACACAGCAAAACATCTGGAACACACTGAAAGCACTTTCCCTTCTTAGAGGGAAAATGACAGCTCTATGTGCATACATTAAAAAAATAAATCAGAAAGAGCACAAATAAATAAATGGTGCAACTCAAAAATTTGGAAAAACAAAAATCAAATGCAAACCCAATACATGGCAAGAAAAAATAAAAATTCAGAGCAAAAATTAATGAAATAGAATCAAAGAAAACAATACAAAGAATAAATGAATCTAAGACAAGGTTATTTGAGAAGATGACAGCACTCTGGTCCCAAATCAAACGAATCATAAATTAACAGAGAATATTACAAACGGACCTAAGAAAGTCAGAATATTGTAAATACTTTAAAAGCCTGTACCTGCAATCCATTAAGCTGGAAGGCCTGTAAGAACAATAGATTCAGGAACCTTGAGGCAGAAGCTGATACAGAAGTCACAGAGGACTGCAGCTTACTGGCTTGCTCCTCCTCACTTCCTAAGTCTTATAGAAACCAGGGCCATCTAGGCCTACAGATGACATCACTCATAATGGGCTGGGCTCTCCCTCTTTAAGAGAATGCCTTACAGGCTTACTTACAGCCTAATCTTATGGAGTCATTTCTTAATTGATGTTCCCTGCTCTTAGATGACTTTAGTCTGTCAAGTTGAGATAAAAGTATACAATACAACCAGTATCTACAAAAACTAACTCCAAACAGATCAAAGACCTAAACCTGAAACCTGAATTCCTCAAAAAGCTACAAGAAAACATAAGCAGTACCCTACATGATACAAATGTAGGAAAGGCTTTCCTGAATAGGACTCCATTTGCCCAAGAATTAAGGCCAAAATTTAGGAAGTGGGTCATCATGAAACCAAAAGGCTTCTGTATAGCTAAAGAAACAATGAACTGTGTGTCGAGAAAGCCCACAGAATGTGGATCACTCTTTGCTCGCTATTTATCTGAAAATGGGTTAATATCCAAAATACATACAGAACTCAAAAGTTAAAAAGCAAATAACTCATTCAAACACTAGGCCTGGGATCTAAACAAAAATTTGCAAAAGAAGATAAGAGAATAGCTAAGAAATATCGTTCATCAATGCTAGTCATTAGGGAAATACAAATTAAAACAATTTTGAAAGTTCATCTTATCCCAGACGGAATGGCAAAGTTCAGCAAAACAACTGACAACAAAGGTATAGGAAAGTGGAGAAAAGCAAACCTCATTCACTGTTGGTGGGATTGAAACTGGTCCAGACACTGCAAATCAGTGTGGTTAACTCAAAAATATCAAAAATAAAACTACCATATGACCCAGATAACTCCCTGGAATATGCTCAAAGAACTAGTCTTCACACTCTATAGAGATACTTACTCAGCCATGTTCATTGCTACTTTAGTTGCAATAACTACAAAAAGGAAAGAACCTAAATGTTCTACAATTGAAAGGGGATAACGAAAATATAGTACATATATGCTATGGAATACTAAGTAGCTGTAAAGAAAAAAATGAAGTCATAAATTTTGAAGGTAAATGGATAAAACTAGAAAAGATTATATTGGGTAAGTAACACAGATACAGGAAGGCTAAAACCACACATTTTCCCTCATTAGAGGCTGCTCCTGGAGCCAAATATTCCTATGTAAGTATATACCCTGGAGTAACTGTAAAAACCAAGTAAGTAAAAAGGACTATTGCCAGGTTGGGAAGCAACAGAGAGGAATAGCTGGATATAAGTTGTTACGGCATGTTGTTCCCGCCAGCCTCCTGGTCCTGCCGCCATTGTCCTGCAACCACGTGTGCCCCAAATAACACTCAGAGACTCTGTATTTGGTACAATCCTGTTGGCCAATTACCATTATTGTTAATGGGCTAGCTCTGCCATAATTATTAACCCATTTCTACTTATCTAAGTATTTCCACGTGGTCATCTTATCGGGGAGCCACAGGCGGGCATCTTGCTCCTTCCCCGGGCTACATCTTGACTCCTACTACTTCCTCTCTCCTCCTCCTGGTCTCCTAGCCCCGCCTATCTTGTTATCTCATTGGCCATAGTGCTTTATTAACCAGTATGAGAAACATATATACAGAATAACATCTCTCATCATCTCCTCTTTTCTGGCCAACAGCATTATATCAAATACAGAGTCTCAGTGTGTTAACTGGGGCTGGTGCAGCTGTGGGTCCAGGCGGGCTGGCGGAAAACTTACTTGTTACATGTGATTCGTGTAACTGTGAAGATGTCACTCTGATTGGTTTAATAAAAAGCTGAACAGCCAATAGATAGACAGAATTCCCAGGCAAAGAGTACACTGGGAAGAAGGGCAGAGATGCCACAAGATGCAGAGGCAGCAGAAAGGGCACTAAATAAAGCCATGAGGCAGAAAGTATATTAACAGAAATGGGTTACATTAAGTTATAAGAACTAGTTAAAAATAAGCCTAAGCTATTGGCCAAGTTTTCATAATTAATAAGAGGCCTCTGTCATTACTGGGGAGTCCAAAGTTCTGATGAAAAAGTACAATTGATTATATATGGTACCCGACAACCAGGCATGTATTTCCACATAAGACCCGAGAAAGCTTTAAAAACAGTTTCAAACACACAAAAACGGAGGCAAATGCAGCTTCTTAGTTCCGTAGTTTCTCATGTGGGCTTCAGTACAGAGACACAGTTTAAGTTTTGCTCATGCAGACAGAAAAGGTCAGATAAGCAGATCTAGACAGGAAAAAAACTTCTAAACAGATTACTATGTGTTTTAAGAATGTGGATAGTTTTAAAAGGGGGGGGGAGGTTATAGACAATCATAGGAAAAAATAGTTTATAAATAACAAGATAAAGTCTTTAAAGAAAAAATAATATAAAAAGGATAATCCACATAAAGATGGAAAATACCAAGTCTGGAGCCTATATGGTGTCTTTGAATTTTGGATTGCTGATGAACAAACAACAGCTGCTGAGAGACATTGGATTATGGAAACTGCTAAATTAAACAAACCTATATATTTTTAAATGCCTTCATTTACAAAAGAAGTCAAGAAATGTTACCCTGGGGAAGAGGTTATGCTTTTGTTTTCACAGGTAATGAAATGCTGTGGATTCCTTCTAGGTTAATAGTGATCAGGTTTGGTCAAATATCCCATGAAAATCCTGGCCACAGATACAAATAAACCTAGAAAAACTACAAGACAGGTGGCCTATATTTTACCTGCTCAAACATAAAACAAAAATCATCTTTAATTGACTTGTGCACACTGCACATTCCGTATTTGTGTTAGCATAACATGTATATGTTACCTTTGAAAGTTTGTGTGTTTTCATAGCAAGGGGACCAGACACCAATGAAAATGAGTTGCCCAGGTGATCCAGCCTCTCAACATGTCCGATGCAGTTTCTTGAGCGTTCTACACCCAAAACAGCTTCAAGGATGCTGGCTGAGATGGTCTAGCTGCACAGACAAATCTATCCAGGACTTGACCATCATCCTAATTTTCTCAGGATCCCCCAAAATGCCAGTGCCCCCAAACAAGAAACAGTCTAGAGAACACAATGCCCAATTCCCCAAAAATGGTTTTTGGTCATTTGATGGGTCATGAATATTTGTCATCATTGGGGGGGGGGCGGTTACAAAATGTTATTGGTAATGGTCAGAAAAAAAAGGAGATTAGATTCAGAAATCTTTCTGAAGAAAAAAAGGGAAGAAAAGTATAAAAATGATGAGATAAAAGGGTGGATTGTTGAGTCTAGTTTTGAACAACCATTAGTCTCAAATATTTAACATTGGTATGAATTTTTGTATACTGATACAAATTTAAGGTTATTTTTGTTAGAACATACTGTACATGCATTTCTATTCTTAAGGTATTATACCTTAACATTTAACAATGCAATATAAATTTCTTATATGTCTAGTTCTTGAAAGTTGTTATTACAAGCTATTTAAGGCAATAAAGAAATGCAGGTTTGTAGCTAGTCACCTATAACAATCAAACTTGTAGTCATGTTACGTATATTTTCAATGTCAAGCAAATATATTTTAGATAGCTAGAAGGTCTTCAAGCACTTCAAAGACCTACAGAATATGGCATTTAAAATGTTTTTGTTAACATAGGTATTTCAAGACAATGAGATACACCTGCTCCTGGCAGCGCTGATTTACTTCAGAGAAGATTATGGGGATAGAAGAACTCCATATGGAGTTTCCTTTCAATGTGCCCAAACCAGTCATTTGAACAAGGAACTGTTCTTTCCTTGATTTCTGACAGTATAACATATGAAGTGTACAAGACACAAAGAAAAAAGACTGTTGAACTTTGCTAAAGCAAGATGGGACAGTCCTTCAAAATTCCTGCTCCACAGAAGAGTCTGCCAGATATTGTAGGTCTGTGGGTTGAAGATTAGATGCCCCAACATTGCAGAGGAACCTTGGGTGACTCTCCAGACAGTCAGATGTCTGTCACCTCTACAGGTTTGGAAGTGGCTTGTACTGTACTACCTGTTTACTTAATATTATATCCTTCTGGGATCTTTGATGAAGTTAAAGACTATGTAGTTATAGTTGCAATTTTCATTGGTTACGATAGAAGATAAATTAGGTACAGAGCTTTGAACTTATCAAGATAGAATAACGGCACGTTTTCTTTAAATATGCCAAATGTAGATGGACTGGACATTGTAAATTGATTCTTGCTTTATGATTGTTCTTACTGTATATATCAAGTTTCATTAGTTAAATACCTTTCCTTTCTATTTAGACAATCCCTGATCATTGTTCTTATTGTATATAGTTTTACTATGTTAGAGTTTAAACCTTTCCCTTTTATTTCAACAAAAAGGGGAAAATGCTGTGGAGTGATCTTTTTGTACACTCTGAAGATGTCACTCTGACTAGCTTAATTAAAAGCTGAACAGCCAATAGAAAGGCAGAATTCCCAAGCACAGAATACACTGGGAAGAAGGGCAGATGTGACACAAGATGCAGAGCCAGCAGGATGGGCACTATAGAGATGAGGTAATAAAGCCACGAGGCAGAAAGTATATTAACAGAAATAGGTTAACATAAGTTAGAAACAAGCCTAAGCTATCAGCCAAGCTTTTATAATTAATAAGAAGTCTCTGTGCCATTACTGGGGAGCCAATAGTCCTGACAAAAAAAAAGACCGATTGCAAATCCCTAATATAAACAATAAACTTTTAAATGGATTCAAATTCAGGATATTTAATTGGAATGATAAAATATATACATGTAATCCAGAAATTAACAAATTTGAATCTGAAATAGCTGACCCAAGCATTTTGAATGAAAAATAATCTGTTTTTCCATCACTAACTTCCAGCTCTATCACTCAAGAATTCCCACTATTACATATTAGTGTGGCATCAATTTTCATTGTACAGTTATAAAACATAAGAAAATCTGTAACGCCAGCACTCAGGAAGTGAAGCAAAAGAAATAGAGTTCAAGGTAGCTGAGCTACACGGCAAACAAGATAGGTGAAAGGGGTATATGACTTGTTCGTGCACAAAGACAAATTTGAGTAAGCATATGATACACACCTATAATCCCAGTACTTGAGACAGGAGGATATCTAACCCTGAACCAGTATACAGCAACTGTAAGAGCTTGTCTCAAAAAAGTAAATAAACAAAATAAATAAAATAGTTATTTGAGCCAGTGAAGTGGCCATCCCTAAAATCCCAGTTACTCAGGATGCTCACTTAAGATGGTCACATGAGACCACCAAAAATCCAAGATATATGACCCAACAGATTATATTCAAGAATATACATATATGTACAAAATATGTGTGTGTATGATAATATACATATACATATATATGTATGTATGCAGGCAGTAACAATGAAAAGAGGCTAAGAATTTGAAGGATGTCCGGGAGGTGTATATGGGAGGGTTTGGAAGGAAGAAAAGAAAGGGAGAAATGTAATTAAATTACAATCTCAAAAATAACAAAGATTCAGTATAGAGAACTTTTTAGACTATGAACATCTCAGCTGGGTGGCAGTGGTGCATGGCTTTAATCCCAGCACTAGGGATGCAGAGGCAGGTGGATCTCATGTGGGTTCCATTCCAGCCTGGTCAAGCTATTTCCAAGACAGAGCAATTACACTGTCTTCAAAAAAAAGAATATAAACAACTCTTAATCAAATTTTATGTTCATTTTTAAATATAATTAAAAATAAGAATCACTTCTAATAGATTTGTCACAAACAAAATTTTCTCCAAATAATCATGCTTATTCTTTAAAATTTAGTGTGAGACTAATCTGTATTTTCCCATTCCATTTTGCTGTCAAGTTTAAATTCCTCTTTTAAAGCCTATTACAACCTAGAAAGGGAACATGATGGCTCAAGCCTCCCAGCACCTCAGAGGCTGAGAAGGGATCACCACAAATCGAGGGTAGCTTGAGTTACATAGTTACATACATGTCATCCTACACTAGAATGACAGCCTGTCTTGAAGAATAAAATAAATGAATCTACTGGAAATAATTTAAGAATAATATACTGGGATGGAGAGATGGCTCAGCAGTTAAAAAGCACTTGCTGTTTCTCCAGAGGAGCAGTGTTTGGTTCCCATCACCCACAGAGCAGCTCTCAACCACCTGTTAACTCCAGTTCCAGGAAATCTGATGCCCTCTTCTGGCCCCTGTCACTGGACACTGTCACAATGTGCATACCTACATGCAGGCAAACACTCATAAAATAACTGAAGTTTCAAACACCTTTAAAAAAACAAGATTCTAAATATGCCTAAACCAAATTTGATTACAAAAATGGCATAAGGCCACATTCTCTCAGTATTAAAAACTGTATTTTATTATAATAAAGACATAATTGATTTTGGCAAAAAAGGTATACATACAATGCTGCACATTTTTTTAACACTTCCAAAACATTCCCAGGACAGACTGCAATATACAGACATAAACTAGATTAAAATTAGAAAAGAGAGGTTACACTTTGTGCTGAATAACATACAAGGAACACAGCATCCTTTCACCATATCTGGGAAGTATCAAAACAGACCTAAATTAAAATTTGCAGATGCCAACAAACACAAAGCATTCTGACCAATGCATTTCTAAATCACAACACCCATTCAAAAGAGCAGTAAATGTAGCTTAAATCAAAATGGATTACTATTACAAAATGCCTCCCTGATAGTTTTTAAGTCATTTTTTAAGCCTCCTAAGAAGTTAACTCTCCAAAGAAAACTTCTGAAGTGTCCAGAAAGTGTCAATATATAAACCAAACCTATTTTCCTAATATTCACCAATGTTGATGCAATTCTAAAGGCTCTATAAAACACGTTTTACCTAGGACTACCACTTCCCGTCTCAACACTTTTCCCTCATCAAAATCAACCTACTTTCACAAAGACATACTTACTTAACTTATGAAAAGAACACATTAAGTAGACAACTCTAATTTGAAAAGAAAGCCATTTTCCCTAATTCACAATAAACTACCAAAATTAATTTCCAAACAGAACACAGTATCAGCCACTACCAATGTACTAAGAACAGTATTGTTTTATTTTAACGTTTTATACTGTCTCAGTACATAAATATTAAATAAATACTAACAAATAATTTTAAAGAACAAGGTAGTGTTCGGCCTGTGGGCCCTTAATCACACCTGTACTTCAGAGAACTTTCCATTCTTCTGCTTCTCTAAAGCGATCTGGTCTTTTCTGAATCACAACGCTTCCAGTAGACATTAAATTAGGGATTTGTAACTGCAGCAAAAACAAAACATTCTGACCAATGAATTTCCAACTTACATTAATGTAATAGCCATTTAAACACCTGTACTCATGATTCTCACTACATATCTAGCTTCAGCTTCAGCTATGTCTTTAGCATAGACAGTGGCTGCCTTTACAGTGCCAAGTTCTGCAGAATCGCCGACACTATCTCAATTAGGAAGGGGCAGAACCATATCCGGTTCTCACTGGATACAGTTTCCCATGCTTCCCATCAGAAAAACTTTACATCTTCCCAGAAGAGCAATAAACACACGAGGACGCCAGGGACAGTGCCTGTAGGGAAGATGACTGATCAAATTAAACCCCTATATATATGAACGTAAAACTTCAAAACTTTTCAAACAAATTGCAGCCGCAGGAGCGTGGTATGTTTTGCTCCTTGGCCAGTTCTTTCACGGAACCAGCTTCCACAATCGCTCAACAGCATTTTGGACTTACTGGTTAGTGGGAGGTGCGGTCAGCGGTATGGCCACCTCTTCCTCCTCGTATTCAGGTCCATCCAGGGAGTCACCTTCATCCACCGTCCCCAGGCCGGAGCCCAAAGGGGGCAGCTGAGGAGGCGGCGGCAGAGGAGGGAATCCGCCGCAGGGCCCGAGGGTCTCGGCGGACAACGACAGAGTCCCCTTGGTGAAAGCAACATCCCCGGCAGGTCCGGCGGCGACAGCACCCGCCACGCCAGCAGCAGCTCCGCCGGTCAGCGCGGCGCCCCCCCAGGACACCCGCCACTGGCCCGGTCCCCAGGAACCCGGACCCCAACGCGGCTCCGCCACCCAGGGCCGCGGCCAGGTCGGCGTCTGCCAGCCCGGGGCAGGGGGCGGCTGCCACCGGCAGGGCCGCGGGTAACTTCACCCGGCACGCGGCGGGGTAGGCGCCGGAGCCCGCGGCCGCGCCGCCTCCGGCCCCCGCGGTGGCCGGGCCGCCTTCCTCACCGCCGGCCTCGGCCGCCATCATGTTGAAGCCCGCTCTCCTCTAGCTTACCCCGGCCGCCCGGGAGCCCCGGGGGCCAGCAGGCCCGGGCTGCGAGCCGCCCCACCCAGGCGCGTCCCCCTTCAGCTCTCCAGGCAGAGGAAACAACAACAAAAGGAGAGCGCCCGCCGCCGCGCCCCCTCCTCCGGCCACAGCCCAAGCTCGGCGGCGGCTGGCTTACGGGAAGCGACGCGGGCAAAAAAAGCCCAGCGCCTGCAGAAACGCTACCCGAGCTAGCCGCGCACACCCACACTCACGCGCACACATGCACGGGGCGCCAAACTTCCTGGCTGCGCTAAAGAGGAAGGGAAGCCCGCTGCAGCGGCCGACGCAGCGCTGCCTCCGCCGCCGCCGCCGCCGCGCCTCAAGGCCCGGGTTCCGGCCGCCCCCACCGCAGCCACCGCCGGGGCTGCCGGAGCCTCGGCTGCCGCAGCCTCATCTCCGCCGGCCGGAGACCCGGGCGCTGGGAGGGGCGGGGAAGGGGGCGGGCGCGCACAACCCGACTCGACGGCTGCCTACCGGCCGCTCTCGGGAACGAAACCCGAGAGACGGGAGAGAGAGAGGGAGAGAGAGAGGGAGAAAGGAGGGCGGGGCGCGGAGGAAGGGAGGGGAGCGGAGCCGCAGGCTTCTGCGCAGGCGCCTTCCGGGGCCGCGGCTGGACGGACAGCGGGGAGCGCGGCCCCGGCTGCAGGAAGCGGCGGCGGCCGCGCGGGCGCGCGCACGGAGGCGTGGCAGGCGCTCCCACTGAGCGGCCAGGGACGCGTGGCGCGGTCCCTCCACGCCGAGGGGCTCCGTGCGAGCGTGCCTCTCCTGGCTTTGTTTGTTAGCCGGGCGAGGAGGGAGGTCCCTCCTGTCCACGCCCGAGGGACCGGAGGGTCGAGGCGGCCGTGGGAAGGAAAGATTGATGCCAGGAAGTCCATTACCTACTTTCTAACTGGTAGAAAAATATCCTCACCCACCGATGCGGTGGGCAACAAAGGTCAAAAGCAGTAGTCCCAGTTTATTCCTTTTCGTTGCACAAAGTAAAACGCCGCCGTATAACTGCCACACGGTAAAATAGTGCAAACCTACAACCTGGAACTCAAAAGGGGAAAAAAAACAAAACTACTGAAAGGAGCCATGGAAAACTGTGAAGGTGGAAACACAGGTAAAGCCGGATTTCTACGACTATATAGTAAAGTTCCTTTCACCGAACGTGTCTCTCACATGCCAGATAGTAAAGAAGTGTGAACAGGAAACGTATCACAGAAATCATAAACCAGTGTGTTTTTGCCCTAATTTGTATGTAAGAATCTGCAAGACAATTCAAAATCTGACCTTTCCAAATTACCAAACTCAGATCAATGTTATCCTTAATGTGGAGGCCAAGGAAAAGGTTTTGTTTGCCTTAACTGAGTGTGTATATTATAAGTTCATACACACATACACACATACACACACACACAATATTGTCTTTTGGTGTTCCCTGAACACTGGTGAGTTCCAAAATATGATTATGACTTAGTATCTTATATAATTTGTGCACATTTTCCATACACATTAAATCATTACTAGGTAATTTACAGTAGCTATTGTGACCTAAATGTCCTTTATGTCGATATTGTTTGGGAATAAGGGCAAAAAGTCTGCACACATTCAGTACAAGTAAAACTTTTTTCAATGTTTTCATATGAGGTGTGTGCCACCCATGAATATATAGTTTGCTGGTATAGAGAGCAGATAGTATATAGGAATTCATATAGAGGGGTTATTCTGATTATTTAAAGTTAGCAATGTTAAGAAATTGTCCTTCAGATTCATGTATTGTACTAGAATTTCACTTCTCCATGAGTAGAGTGTCACATTGAATGCCACTGAATACTGATCATATTTTCTCTGTTAATTTGACCAAAGCAACCTACTGAGGATGTCAAGAGTTTGAGCTAGAATACCAGGGAAAGGGGGTGGTGGTATGTGGCGCGCCAAGCCCGACCCGCAGGAAAGACGGCAACCACACGAGGATTCTTCTCAGATCACACTTTATTGGAGGGCTTCTTGGTTGAAGGGAGAGCTGAAGGTGAGGGGCCCCGGGCAGGAAGGGACAGCTGCTTATATATCCTACTAGGCAACGGGTCACAGTCTCATAGGCTCAAAAGACCTCGCCTCAGTGTTGGAGCCACGGGATTGGCTAGGGAACGAGCAGGTGCGCTGGAGTGCAGCCGCCAAGCTGGCGTATGCCCGAATAAGGTAAAACACTGAGGATACAAGAAAGAGGAAATTCGCCATCTTGTAATGGCGTCCTGCGGGCGGCCGCCTACAGTGGTATACCATTAAAGGAAGTGACAAAGCTCGGGCAGGACATTTCCACAGTCTGCATATCTCAGTACACCCTGTCTGTAACAACAATCCAACCTAATTAAACAGTGGTGCTTGCCACTTACGCAATGTGTCACCTGAGAAAGTGAAAGTGAGTTAATGAAGGGAGCTGTGACTCAGGGTAGAACTCTGACCAATAAAGTTTAAGACATTTTCATCTTAGACTTTCTGAATCAGAAGCAGCACCATTTGTATTTAAATGAGTCCTTCCAGTGACTGTTGAGAACTTCTTCGCTATACTAGAATATCCCAGTTAAGGAGGCAATATGGCATTCACTAGGTAGATGGGTAAGATGTGGGTTGCTAAGGTCTGTACCATTCTAAAACAGCACATGAAAACAAAATAAAGGAGATCCATGATCATTAAAATGATAATGAAATAACCGCTTCTTACAGTGCCCTTAGAACAGATTTTCTTTTAAATATAAACTAAAATCCCACCTGTGCCTACTGCTGAATGCATGAAACACAAATACACAAAAAAAAAAAAAAAAAAAAAAAAAAAACTATGTTCTCAGCCAGAGGTTAAAAACCTGTGGTGTTTAAATCCTACTCCTCCAACTCTAAACCACATCACAGCCATCAGAGTTAGATTCAGGACTTTGAACTGTTAGTTTACCTATCACCACCTCAACTTACCAATCTTCCTTTGTATGTATTCAAATGCCATCTTCCTGAACATCCAGGTCAGACTCACTGTTCTAATCACAAACTTACCTCCTCCTTTCCTGAAAATTCTTCAGCACTGAAGTATCAATATTTAATACAGCCTGATACCTCTTACACACTCCATATTTTCCCAGTTACTTTTAAGTATATGTCATTAGAAATCTTTGCCACAGAGACAATCCATTGTCAATCTTTCCCCCTATCTCAGTTCTGGATATCACTCACTGCTTTTAACAGATCTCCATTCTTCAGAGACATAAATAAACACTGTATTGCATCACTGCACATCTTTGGAAATAAATTTCATACTAGCAGGAAGGAACTAATAAGTCTGTTTGAAAAGTAAGTGTGTGTGTGTGTGTGTGTGTGTGTGTGTGTGTGTGTGTGTGAGATTGCAGGGCCAGGCAAATTTGGGCTTTGTTCTTTTACTATTGCTTATTCACTTTTAAAATATTTCAATTTATATGTATGAGTGTTTCGCCTGAGTGTGTGTCTGTGTATCAAGTGCATGTGTTTTCTGCAGAGGCCAGAAGAGAGTATTGTGCATTTCCCTTGGCTAGAAAAGGGCTTCAGATACTGGTGTTATAGATGGTTGTTAAATTGTCAAATGGGTGCTGGGAACTGAACCCTGGTACTCAGGAAAAGCAGCCAATGCCTTCAACTGCTCAGCCATCTCTCCAACCCCTACACTTTTTAAATTTCTATTGATTTCTATGTTTTGCAACCTTTTAGTTTGTCCAAAAATATTTAATGTTCCTACTTCATTTAGTTTTGTCTTTGGCCTCTATTTCACACATATTTTTTTCCATGCTAATTTCTGTTTCATGTTGTGCTTCTGTGACTTCTTTTTCTTATAAGCCCCTAAATTTTTTGAAGCTTCATGAGTCAAAAATTGAAGAATAATTTTTATTTAAACACTGAATTTTTTTTGAGAGGGAAATGACAAGTATTGTGCAGGAACTGATGTTAGGCATAGACTTGTGTATCAGTTAACAAAGGAACATAAACAGTCCCAATTAAATTCACAGAAAGTATAAAAGAGAGTTGCTGGAAGGTGGAACAGCTTTTACACTCAGTAAAATAAACCATTACATCTGTGATTTTACAAATAGTGTTTGTATGTGCTAAACAAAAATTGTTTGGGTTATTTAGTATTAGCAAATGTATTCAGTGAGAAATAATAACAACCTAGGAAAAGGCATTCATATAAGTGTATTTATTCTCATCTCATTGTCATCTTAGATATTAATGTAATTCACTCCAAACTATTTTTGTATACCAAGTAGATAAACTAGTAACCCTGACTCTGTCATTGAGTATAACAGAAAACCTGAATGTGCTTAAGCAAATATATGAAAAGCTGATGTCAGGACAACTAAGTGAGAAGCAATAAAGTGCTTGCAACACATCTTCAGCTATGCCAACATTTTTCTAATGTCAAAAGATATCATCTCAACAAATTTGAAGAAGAAGCCCTTACCTCTAATCCTAATATCCCCCACTGCATTTGTTGACCTCCAGTATGATTCCTTATAGCACATTTTCCAATTAGGAAAATCTTTTGGAAAAATAACATTCAAAGGATACAGGTTAGTTAATTTTCTATTGCTATGAAAAAACACTGATGGAAAAAGTCCTTCTGTATATATGTTTCTCTTATTGGTTGATAAATAAAACAGTTTGGCCAATAGAGGCAGGAAGATAGGTGAGACTAGGAGACAAGGAGAATTCTAGGAAAGGTAGACAGAGAGAGAATACAAATAATGCCACGTAGAGACCAGGAGAATAGAGCATGCCAGGCATTCTCTGGTAAGATAAGGCCATGTATAAATAGATTAGTATTTATGGTTTAATAATTAAGACAGAGCTAGCCAATAAGGAGCCCTAGCCATTGGTCAACAGCTTTACAATTAATTTGGGGCAAAGCAGCTGTGAGACCAGGCTAGAAAGGAAACTCCAGCAATAAATGTGACCAAGGCAGCATACAAAAGAAAGCATTTAATTGGGCTTTGTTTTTGGAGAAGTAGGGTCCATGGTGGTGGAACAAAGGCATGGTGGCAGAAATAGTTGAGAGCTCACATCTTAAACTGCAAGTAGGAGGCAGAGAAAGGCCACACTGAGAATGGCAGGAGTCTTTTGAAACCTCATAGCCTGGCTCCAATGACATATCTCCTGAAACAAGGCCATACCTCCTTTCTAAACAATTCCACCAGCTGGAAAACAAGCATTCTTATTTAAAAATACTACCACATTCCAATCCCTGGCTCTCACAGAATTGTAGCCATATTATAATGAAAATACCTTTATTCCAACATCAAAGTCCTTGTAGTCCCTCAGTCTCAACACTGTTTAAAAGTCCAAAGTCTTTTATGAGCCATCTTAATTGTAACCCCCTTTAAAATCAAAAGCAAATCACATTCTTTCAACATGCAAAGACACAGAATAAGCTTTACCACCTCAAAACTTGAGGAACCAGGATCTAGTCAGACTTTTGGGCCCTGAGCACACCTGGTGAAAGGAATGAGAATTACTCTGTATGTTTATGATTGTTTCGCTGTCCTGGCTTTGAACCTTTAGCTATCTTGAAATAAAAGTTACAAAGAAGCCCAGTAATGGGCTCTTGAGCAGTATCACCTACAGTCACCTAGTCTGTTGAATCCCAAATTCAGCTTTCATTCCTCCGCACTGTTCACTGGTGTGTCAGGATATGCCTCTACCAAGAAATTAGTCCACTACTTTTCAATTTAGCCTCAAATAAATCCTTAGGATATGGGCCAAAGGCAACCACATTCTTTACCAGATTATTACCATATTGGTCTCCAGCCTAGTTCTAGTATTTTTCCCTTCTAAACCCTCTTGATCTGGATCTCCACAGAACATATTGCTGTCAGCCCCTACTGTCTTCAGGATACATTAGGATGGCACACTAATTCCTACTTAGATGGTCCAAATGCTTTCCTTGTTCCAAGTCCCAAACTCTTCTACATTCCTCCAAAGGACCATACCACACAGTCAGATCAATATCAGCGATAACGCACTTCCTGATACCAACTTTTGTTAAAGTTATTTTACTATTGCTGTGAGAAAACACCATGACAAAGACAGCTTATAAGAGAAAGAATTTAATTTGACTTACAGCATTAGAGGTTTAGAGTCCATAATGTTTGGGCAAAGGTGTGGCAGCAGGAACAGCTGGGAGCTGCAAGTAGGAGACAGAGAGAAGACTCTGCAAATTCAGAGTTTTCCCCTAGTGACCCACCTCCTCTAACAAGGCCACTCCACCTAATCCTGCCCAAACAGTGCCACCAACTGGGGACCAAGTATTCAAACATATGAGCCTATAGGGGTCATTCTACTTTTGTTTAAGGTATTGTACTTATACAGCTCATCTAAAAATGTAAAGTTCTAGTCCTTGGAAAATATTTAGGATAAAAAAAAAATACAGGTTAGTAGTTAGTCATATATATAATAATCAAACTTGTACATGTTAGGTATGTTTTCAAGATTTGAAAGACATATTTTAGATCTATTTAGATAGATAGGTTTTCTTCAAACACTTCAGAGACCTACAGAATATGGCATTTAAGCTGTTTTATTAAATTAAGGCTTTTCATGACAGTGAGACATGTCTGCTCCTGACAGCACCAATTTACTTCAAAAACGTACAATGGGCATCCAAGGACCTGCATATGGAGTTTGCTTTCTCTGTGGCAAAGTTAGCCACTGGCAAAGAAACTGCCTTTATCTCAACAGCTGACAGGATGCTGTCCAAACTGGACAATCAGGACACAAAAAAAAGTAACTGCTGAACTTTGCTAAGACAAAGGAGTACAGTCCTCAAAATTCCTGCTTCACAGAGAAGTCTGTCAACATTCTAGGTCTGTGGACTGAAGATGGATCACCAACATTACAGAGGAAACTTGAGTGGCTGTCCAGGAAGCCAACTGTCTACTGTTTCTATAGTTTTGGAAGTTACTTTCTCGATCCTTCCTGTTTACTCAGGTAATATCTTATCTTTCTCATATCTCTGATGGAGTTGAAGATGAGATTGTTATAGTTACAGTTTTCCTTGATACAAAATTCAGCAAAGAAAATTAAATAAGAAATATAAAGCATGTAAGTTTGAGAGACATAAAAAACTTAAATTGTTCATCTAAGATATTGGGGTTCAAGCTGAAGATCATCAAAAGCAAATCAGCCAAGCCAGTAGAGAGTTCTTACCTTGTACCAAAGCTTACAGTGGTGGCGGGGGTGGGGGGTAGGGGAAGGGGATGGGGGGAGCAATCCTGTCCTCAAAGTGACTACAGACTGCAGTGCTCTCCACCAAAAACCTGCCTGCTTCAGCATGACTTTCCTGAGCTCCTGCCTTATATTCCTTTCTATTGTCATCCCAATGCTGGGATCAAAGGTGTGAGCTCTGTTTCTCTTTTAGATTCACTCTCATGCAGCCCAGGGTGACCTTGAACTCACAGAGATCCATCTGTCTCTATCTCCTGAATGCTGTGATTAAAGGTTTGGTCACCATTGCCTATCCTGTATGGCTAACTAGTGGCTTAGGTGTGTATCTAACTAGTGACTTTGTGTGTGTGTGTGTGTGTGTGTGTGTGTGTGTGTGTGTATGACTAGCTAGTGACTAACTCTTACTAGGTGTGTGGTTAACTAGTGCCTTAGCTCTGCATTCTGGTATTCAGACAAACTTTATTTGTATCACTACACTTTTGGGTTGGTAATACAAGTTAGAATAGAAAGTGAATTAGATACAAACTTTGAACTCACTCAAATTTGACAAGTAAAAATGGAGTGGATATTCTGGATGTAATTCTTACCTTGTAATTTTTCTTATCATATATAGTTCTACTATGTGTGTAGTCTGTGCTGCCTAAGTCCATGTTGGTGTCCATGATCTATGTCAAGATGGTTCACTTTCAGTTAAGTGGTGGGACAAAAAGTAACTTAAGAAACAGTAGTTTTTCTATGTATACATGGAGAAAGAAATAGAGGAAGTGGTCTAATAAATGTATATCTTGGAGCAAACATAGCACAAGAGATAAAGGAACTTTACAATGAAAACTTTAAATCTCTGAAGAAAGAAATTACAAAGGACTGGCAGATGGAAAGACCCATAGTACTGGATTGGTAGAATTAATATTGTGAAAATAATCATATCAAAAGCATTTTATAGATCTAATACAATCCAAATTAAAATCCTCTTTGTAAATGGACATTTCCTGGCCTGCCAGCCAGTTCCCAGATAATCACCTAGAGGATTAACATTACTTATAAATGCTTGTCCAATAACTTGGGCTTGTTACTAGCTAATTCTTACATTTAAATTAACCCATTTCTATTAACCTACATATTGCCATGTGGCTCATGGCTTTACCTGTCCTCTAACATGTCTTGCTTCCTGAGTGACTGACTTGCATCTTCCTTGAATCTGCCTTCCTTCTGCCCATTATTGGTCAGGAGAGAAGTCCTAGTCCCTGCTTCAAATGACTTGACAGATTTACATGACCCAACCTGGATAGCATAGCCCTACAAGTGGAATGGGGGTGGGGGGGGATGGGAGGGGAGGTTGGCCAGGGTGCACGTCACAGGGGAAAGAGGGTAAGAGGGAGGGAGGGGGGTAAAGAGAGAGAGGGAGAGGAGGGAGGGAGAGGAAACTGGGATCGACATGTAAAATTTTTAAGTTATATTATTAATAAAAAAATATAAAAAAGAATTGTGTTATATGTAAAAAAAAATAGAAATACAAGCTTTAGTTTCGTTTGGAAATACAAAAGATCTAAGGCAGCCAAGGCAACAATTCTTGAGTGAAAACAAGAATACTGGAGACATTACTATATCTGATAGTAATACTATATATACAGCTAAACACACACACACACACACACACACACACACACACACACACACACACACACTATGGTACTGGCACAGAAACAGACACATAGATCAATGGAATAGAATAGAAGACACAGATTTCAATTCATACACCTAAAGCAATCTGATTTTTATAGCCACCAAAATTTGAAGAAAGCATCTTTAACAAAAGGTATTAGGAAAACTGGATGTCCACATGTAGAGTAATCAAACTATATATCTTACCTTTGAAAAATCAACTAAAAATAAAATCAAAGACTTCAATGTAAAACCTGAAACTCTGGAATTCTTCTCTGCTAGAAGCGAAGGCAGGGTGCATGTTATAATGTAAAGGCATAAGTGAGACTTTCAAAATAAGACTCTGGTAACTGGGAAAATAAAATGAACAATAGACAAATAGAACCCCATAAAACTAAAAGGCTTCTGAAAAAGCAAAAGAAACAAAATAGAAAAAGCAACAGTTAATTAAATGAAGATGTATCCTATAGAATAAAAGGATAACATCTAGCAGAGGATGAGTATCTACAATACATAAAGAATGGGAGGGAAAAAATAACATCAAGAAAATAAGCCCATTTTTAAAAAAATGGGCTATAGATTTGTACAGAGATTTCTCGATAGCAGAAATGTGAATGCCCAATCAGCATGTAAGTGCCTGGTATCATTAGGCATCAAGGGAACACAAAATTAAAAGTACATTGACATTCTTTCTTATTCTAGTCAGAATGGATACCACAAAGGAATCAAGCAACAGAAAATGCTGTAGAGGATATAGGAAAAGAATGGAACTTATTCAGTGTTGGTGGGAACTCAAGCAGCTGTAGCGACTATGTAGCGACAGGATTGGAATTCCTCAGAAAGTTAGAAACACCATGTGACCAGCTATTCTATTCCTGAACCTATACCATTGAGTCCATGTAGTGTTGTGGGTATATGATTTCAGGACTGACCAGTTGGTATTGAAAAACCCAATCAGAGAGTTTATTTCCCCTTTCCGTAGCTGTTGTGGTTTATGATTTAGGGGTGGTATTCCATGAACTTTCTTGCCCCACATTAGTTGCTATTGGTGTTTTCCCTTTTCAAGTCTTCTCTAGGCAACCATATTGTTGATACATGATGAGTAAAGTTTTTCTGTAATTTCTAGGAGACACTGTAAGCACAGTTTTCCTGTCCTAACTGCCTACTCCCAAATAATCACTCAGAGGCATAATATAAATTATACATTCCTAGGCAATAGCTCAGGCTTATTATTAACTAGCTCTTATAACTTATCCCATTTCTATTCATCTGTGTGCTGCCCTGAGACTTCTGGCTTTTACCTCTGTCCCATTTTGTGTGTCCAACTGGGTCTCTGGTTGTTTGACAACTCTTCTGACTCTGTCCTTCCTCATTCCATCATTCTCAGTTTGGCTTTCCCACCTAACTGTATCCTTTTCAGCTATCGGCCAATCAGATTGTTTATTAAACCAATCATAGTGACATACATTCACACAGTATATAGAAGGATTATTCCATACCATTTCCCCCCTTTTGTCTAATGTAAAAAGAAAGTTTTAACTTTAAAAGTAAAAATTATATACAACAAAAGCAGTTATCAAGTAATAATTAGTTACAATATCCAGTCTACTTGTATTCGGTAAAATTAGAGAAAATACTCTATTATCTATCTTGATGAGTCTAAAATTTTATACCTAATTTGTTTTCTATCATCACTAAGGAAAACTATAAATTTAACTATTTAGTCTTTAACTCCATCAGAGACCCTCAACGGATGAAATGTTACCTAATGGCAGGGACATCTGGCTGCCCGAACAGTCACCCAAAGTTCCTCTGTAACATAATTTTGAAGGGCTGTCTTGTCTTACCTTGGCAAAGTTTAGCAGCCATCTTTCTTGCATCCTGCTGGTCCAGTTTAAGTATATTGTCTGAAATTGAGGAAAGGGCAGTTTCTTTGCCCACATGACTAGCTTTTGCCACAAAGACAACAAGCTCCATATGTAGTTTCTTTGATGCTCATCATCTTCACTGAAGTAGATTGTTGTTACCAGGAACAGACATGTCTCAGTGTCATGAAAAGCCTTAGGTTATTAAACATATTAAATGATATATTCTTTAGGTCTCCTAAGTGTTTGAATACTACCTGTCAATCTAAATATATTTGTGTATGACCTTGAAAACATACCTAACATGACTATAAAGTTGACTATTGTAGATCACACTTAATCTGTATTTCTTAATTATATGTTACATTTTTAAATGAGCTGCATAAAAACAGTACCTTAAACAAGAGTAAAAATATACATACAGTGTAACAAAATTAACTTTAAATTCATATCAATAAACCCAAATCCATACCAATGTAAAATATTTACGATCAATAGTTTTTTTAAATTAGAGTAGGTTCAATAATGTACCCTTTTATCCTAACATTTCTATATCCCTCCCCTTTTTAGAATGAGATCTCTGAATCTAATCTCCTTTGTTCAGATTTTTTTCTTGACCATTACCAATAAGAACTTGTAACCAAACCCACTTAAATGATAATAAATATCCATAACCCATCTTTTGGGAATATGGGCATAGTTCTCTAGATTACTTCCTACTCTTTGGGGGAGCTGGTAATCTTTCGAGAACCCTGAGAAAATTTAGGATTATGGTTAAGTCTTGGCTGGGGTAGTTTGTGATGCTGGACCATCTTAGCCAACAGCCTTGAAGCTGTTCACGATGAAGAACTTCTAGGAAACTACAACAGAGATGTTTTGAGATGTTGGATAACCTGGGCAATTTTTTTTCTACTGGTATCTTATGCATAAACTTTTAGAGGTAACATACATATCTGCATTAATACAAATATAGATTGTACATTGTACACAAATCTGCCAAAGATGAATTTTTGTTTTATGTTTGAGCAGGGAAACATACATCACATGTTTTGTAGTTTTACTATGTTTATTTCCTTATGTATGTAGCCAGAATTTTCAGGGAGTCTTCCTCAATCAAATCTGATGATCTTTAACTTTGAACAAATCCACAGTCTTTTATATTCTATGGAAATAAAAGCAAAACCTCTTTTCCAAAGTAACATATATTTTGACTTCTATTTTGAAGTCAAGACACTTTCAAAATATATAAGTTGGGTTAATCCAGCAGCATTTATAACCACATGTCTCTTAGCAGCTATTGCTCCTTCCTCAGCAGTCAAAAACTCAGCAGTCAAGGATAACACAATAGCATGCAGTATGCAGACTCTGTGTATTTTTCATCTTTACAAGGCTTTTTCTTTTATATTACTTTACTCCCCTTTTAAGGACTTTATTGTTGTTGTTTTTGTTTTTGAGAAACAGGGTTTCTCTGTATTGCTTTGGAGCCTGTCCTGGAACTAGCTCTGTAGACCATGCTGGCCTTGAACTCTTAGAGATCCGCCTGCCTCTGCCTCCTTCAGCTGGGATTAAAGGCATGTGCCACTAATGCCTGGCTTTTATTTCATAATTTTAAAGCTGTATTTTTAAATCTATGACTATGGATGTTCTTTCTTGTTCTTTCTTGTAGCCAACTGGGCTACATCTGGCCTGTATGCAGAGTGCTAGCACCTATACCTTTTGTTTCCCTTCTTGTCCTTATGCCAATTTCCCTGAGAGCTTCCCAAGGACACAAACCCTATGCATAACTTGGTTCCAGGGAAATCTGGAAAACTGTGGTACCTCATGAATCAAGATTTGCACTCGGCATTGTCCATTTGGAAGCTTTATTCAGGTTGTTTTGAAGATACAGAAATCAACTTGGTAAGGTATAAATAGGAGAACAATAAAAGGCTGGTTCCCCCACAGCCCCAGAAAGGCTAAATTCATTCCTAAAGTGTCTCTGAGTCTTCTTTCCATTGGACCTACACGAACCCAACACTAGTGCCATACTTTCTTTTCTCTCTCCCGAGCCTATGTATATTTTTAAACACAATGTAAACCATTTAGAGGTTTGTTTTTCATCTGAATCCGTTTTACTGCATATTTACCTCATTTCAACTTCCTTTGTAGGAGTTTTCCTGTCTGACTGCCTGCTCCCCAATAGTTATTCAGCATAATAGAAATTATAAATACTTAGGAGATAGCTCAGGCTTACTACTAACTAGCTTTTACAATTTAGCCCATTTCTGTTAACGTATGTGCTTCCCTGAGGCTCATGACTTTTACCTCTATCCCATTTAATGTGTCCAACTGATTCTCTGGATGGCATTTCCTCTGGCTCTGTCCTTCCTCATCCCATAATTCTCAGTTTGGCTTTCCCACCTAACTGTATCCTATTCAGCTATTGGCCAGTCAGCTTGCTTATTAAACCAATCATAATGACATATATTCACATAGTGTACAGAAATGCCATATTCTGTAGGTCTATGAAGTATTTGAAGATCAAGCATCTATGTCTGATTAATCTCACAAGTATAAGAAACATGGGTAAAGATAATCTGTAATACTCCAGAACTTAGCTATATGAATAGTTGAAACTTCCCTGCTATTACATAGCAGGGACAATTGTTTTAGCAATATAACTATATACATATGTATACATGTAAATCTCTAAAAGAGTTAGAGTAGAAATGTCTTGATCAGAGGTGGAACTGTATAGTGCAGCATGATGAAAATATCCTAAATTGTATCAATATACAAAATGTCTTGAACATATGCAAAGGTATACATACATAGACTATGATAAATATATTGTGCACAAAACATTGTAAATAGAAAGATTTTACACAATATGACAAAAATATAACATTTAAATTGTTCAAATAAAGGAATACAAACTTAATTTTACATAAGTTACAACATATAAGAATCTATAACAATATAAGTTGTATATAACTAATAATTATTAAGATAATTCACAAGGAGATAAGTTTATCTATCTATATCCTATCTAAACCATACCCTTCCCAACCATACTCTATACATATCTAAAAGAGATACCCAAGTCTGAGCATCAACTTCCATACCCAACCCTAAATAACTAAAACTAACCCTATGTAGATGAATATTATTCATAAAAGCCAACAGTAGGGAAAGGGGCTGTTGTTATCTTAAGATTACTTCCTGCTGAAATGGGACAACGATGACTCATGGAATCCTGTAGGAAGAAATTTTTAAGCCACAATATTTCTCGAGGGGACTAGTTGTAACATTTGTAGCTAGTCTCTGCCTGGCAGGAAATTCTTGACTGTAGTTCTATCTGAAACTCTGGCCAGGGAGTAATAAGAAGGTGAACATTTCTGCTCTCTAGTCTGGAGTTGTCTCCAGCATTACAGTCACAAACTGGTTTTAGGGTGATGTTTGTAGTCCAGATGCATCAGGTTGAATCAAGTGGAATCGATGAGGTGGGGCACCATCTCCTTTCCTGAGAGTTCAAAGATTGTTGTTAGGAATTGATATTGTTCCTTGTGGAAAACTTAAACATCAATATCAATATAAAAATTTCAACCTGTATAGGTGTGCATATTGGGAAAGGCAACATTAAGCATGAAAATGAGTATGAGGAAAATTAGGATTTCAGAGAGAAAACCAAGTTTAGACAAATGATATCCCCATGATTTTGTTTTCTTCTGTCTTACACCAATTGGCTTCTTGATATAAGACAGAAACTGTGAATTTAATTTTAACAACATGCTTGAATTTATAGGAGGAAAGCCAAATCCAACATCAAAGCCAACATTGGTTTACACGAATGCTGAGAAGTTAAGAGAAATAGATTTTAGTATAGAAATAGGTCACTAGAATTAAATATTGGTACCGTACATCAGATTCCTCTTTGTTAGATGGTTCTTTCTGGAGAGCTATCTTCTCTTTTGTAGGTAACTACACGTTCAGTGTCTTTTGGCTGTTTGAAGATGGGTGTTTTCTCTTTTCCTGCCTTTGAGAGATCTCCACACAACTCAGGGGAACTACTTTGGTGGATAACTTGTCATTTTTCCTCATTAAAAGGTTTCTCTTGTTTAACTCGGATCTTGATCAATTTAGATGGTATCCACAGCTTTTCTTCTCCTGTAGACACAAAGGCAAAACCCCTACCCCAACGTAGCACATAGCCTGGTTTCCATACTGAGGTCAATACATCCTTGAAGTACACCAGCTGGTTTAGTTTAGACGTTTTTCTATTGTCCAGTGTCTTTCTGCAGCTGTTTTTTCTTTCTCATTAGCATTAAGAAACTTTAACGTTAACAAAGCATTATGTAATCTGTGTTTGGGTGTCTTGGTTCCCCTGCCTGTTTATAGAGTATTTCTTTTAAAGTACTACTATTTGTTTGTAGGATTGTGTGGTATACCAGTTGTGTGCTTGATGTTATAATATTTAAAAATATACTGTTTCAATTTGTTGGAGACATATGTCGGAGCATTGTCAGTTTTTATTTGTATAGGTATGCCCATAATTGCTATTACCTCTAATAGATGTGTGATAACAGAATCAGCCTTTTAAGAGCTCAGAGCAGTGGCCTATTGAAACCCTGAAAATATGTCTATAGTATGGTACACATATTTTAATATTCTAAATTCTGTAAAATGAAAAATATCCATTTGCTGTATTTCATTCCTATTTATACCTTTAGGGTTACTGCCTGGTGGTAGAGGGGTTTGGTTATAGAATGAACAAGTAGGACATTGCCTTACTATTTCCTTAGCTAGTTGCCAAGTGATAGAAAAACCCATTTTTAAACCTTTGCTTGTTCACATGGTGTTTTTTTATGAAACTCTGAGACCTTGTATGGATTATACTTTCGGGAAAGTTGGAGGAAAAAAACATTTAAGGCAATTTTTTAGCATCCTTTTTTTCTATTTGTATATATATACACAGAATCATTAGACTAGACTACCTGTTTCACATGTGTCATTTTTTGTTAGCACTTAATTAACTTTGTTATTTTTTTAACAGATGGCATATTTTTTCTGTTTGTGTTTATATTGTGTTTGTCACAAAAATGCCTACACTGCGCATTTCTTTCTTATCTTAGATTCATGAAATTTTGGGTTTGGTAGCAGAGAAAAAAATTAGAGATTATGCCATGGTTTGTTAGCATTTAAGGGAAAGGAAGTTGAAGAGAGTCTTTTGCTGTGTGTACTTAGTAAAATAGCAAGGTGCAGGTGTATTTCTTTTGAATACATATACTTCTCAAGTGATAACAGATGTGGTCATCCCTGCCAAGTGCCTTTCTTGAAATAGAGCAGGAACTTAAATAGGAAGAATGGGCAGGATACCAAGGAAACAGACTAATCAGGCAGTTGTGGCTGTTCTGGAGAAAGACTGACCAAAACTCTGTCACAGTGAGATGAAAAGGGCCACCAAGAGCACGGGAAACTTGGTGTGGCTTTTTTGAATGTTTCATTATGTTACAATAAGCGACTAGATCTGCATACAGATTTTTATATAGATTTTATTATAAAATTTTGCTGTTCCTTCATTGTAATGTTTCTTCTTAACAAAAGCAAACTTCTGCCTAAAATAAAACTTTTCATAATTAAGATACTATAATAGATTTCTTTGTTTCTCCCAATATACTTTCAAGTCTTTGCCATAATTTTTGAGGTCTACTGGTCTTACAGTATTTAGTCATTTTGCAGTGAGTTCTTTTTAAATTTAATAAACATAGGTGTATAAATAGCAGGGCTCTGCCTATATAGAAATAAAAGTAATAGTTAACTGAAACGTATTTGGTAAAGAGTGGAATTTTGCATGAAACGGAGGTTTAAAAAAAAAATGCTAACAGGAAACCAGAAACGGAATAAAAACACAAAAGGTATCTCTGGCACACTGCCCTGGAGGTCAGCAACCATGGCCAAGAGTATGAGGTAATGTCAGAAATAAGAAAACACGCTGGGCTGGGTCTTTGTCACTCTGACCCTAAGATCATTAGTGTTTCTGTAAAATATGGTCTGTAGAGAAAAGTATAAAGATGTGAGTTGAATATTTCATTTTACTCCATCTTTCTGTACCTTAGAAGGGCACAACAGCTCTTGTTATCCCCAATCTCCAGATGAACAAATGTATACCATAGAGAAATTAGGTTGCTGGAATTCAAACAGTTGAGAAGCAACTAAACCTGACTCCTTCTCACCCTCCCCCCCCCCTCCAGAACACTGTAACTGAAGATTAGAAATCAGAGGAGGGTAGCAGCTAACTTAGTAAATAAAAATGAATTTGTTTTCATTCATTTTAATACATATGCAACCTGAAATTTGTCTGACTGTTTACCACAGCAAGCTGCTTTTACTTTACAAGATAATGGTTGGTGTTTATCATTAGCATCATCATTTTCCCAAACACACCTAACATCCACCACCACCCCACCCCAAAACTTTTGTTTTCAACACCTTTTGGAATATTATGATGAATTTTAATTAGTTTTATAAAAATTCCACAGCTTTGTCTCTCTTGTGTCAAAGGAAAGAAATCAAAAGTTACAGCCAGGAAATAATGAATCTGTGGTGCTTCACAAAGATGGATTATTCTTACTGAATTCATGAGGCTAAAGATGCCTTTCTTAATTGGGGAAAGATAGGAAGGGTGATTTTCAAAAGCAATTAAAAGAAAGCAAGCCTGGGGGCTGCAAGGTGAGCTGCTCTGCTTACACTTCAAAGAGAGAAGCTGTGACCAAAAAAAAATTATTTTGTGTGGGTTTGACTTTTTCTCTGTCACAAAATAAATAGTGTTCCATATGAGGTGCAGGAAGCTGGCACAGTAACGTGCTTGTTGTGTAAGCATAAGGCTGGGAATTCAGACCCCCAGCACCTATGTTAAAATATCAAGTGCAGTGGAGTACTTCTAGTACTTTAAAACTAAGGACATGGGCTGTTGCTGTAGACTTCTGTCTTTTTAGTCAATAAATAGTTAAAGGAGCACACTGGAAACATACCTGAACTATGTGACACTTGTTTTTCAGCCCCTTAAATTAATCACTATTTTTACAGTGTTGAGTCAGATTTATTATCATCTTCCCCAATTAATATTTTTTCTTAATAGACATCCCTCTTTTAACATATTTTTAATTGATTCTTTGATTCATCTTTCATCGTTTCATATACATCCTCTAGCTTTGCAACTCCCCCATCTAAATTTAATTGAAAAGGAAGGTGTAGTGTGTCACAGTGAGTTAAAGAGTTTATTTTTTGTTTGTTTGTTTGTTTAATGCTTTTGTTTTAAACTTTTTTATTTTATTTATTTATTTATTTTACATATCAATTCCAGTTCTCCCTCACTCCCTTACTCTTACTCTTTCCCTCTCTCCCACCTCACATGCACCCCAACCACCTCCTCCCCCCCCCCCACACACACACTCCACATGTTAGGGTGATGCCTTCCAGGAGGAGTCATCTAAATCTGTGAAATCATTTGAAGTAAGGAGTATCCCTCCATGGGGCATGTGCCCGCAAGGTCCTTCCTTTTGTGCACCAGGAATACATCCTGGTTTCACTGTCTAAGGTCCCTTAGGCTGCTAAGGCCTTCCAGCTGACTCAGGGGGTCTGAGTCTGTGCTGCGCCTACTCCTGCCAGCAAGGAAGATGCGACTCTGGGAAGATCTTCTTCATGCAGTTTTAATCAGGATCCTTGAAACATGTTCTGACCCGCAAGAGCCCGGGGAACCCCTGCACAGGCTTAAATACCCTTGAGCTAACCAACCCCAGTGAGCTACATGGACCCTGCAGATAGGCTACTCTAACAAGGAAGCAGACAGGCTGAACAGACTTAACCAATTAAGGGCTTGTTTAGGCCAGAGAGCCCTCACTAATGGGAAGGTGTAAGGCGGAAGCCAGCACCACTTTAAGGCGTGGCACTTCACGGCTCTCTACATGAGTCAGTCCCATACTGGATTCCCAGCTATCAGTCTGGGGGCCTGTTAGCTCCTCCTTGTTCAGGTCTACTGTCTCTATGTGTTTCTGCAGCCTGGTCTTGTCCTCCCTTTATGCATCTGGATTCTAGTTCGACTCAGTGTTTAGTTGTGGGTGTTTGCTTCTGTTTCCTATAGGTACTAGATGAGGGCTCCATGATGGTGGATAAGTTAGTCGTTGATGTCATTATCAGGTAAGGGCATTTATGGTAGCCTTTCTACTGTTGCTCATATTGTTAGTTTGAGTCAGTCTTGTAGGTCTCTAGACCTTTCTTTAGGTTCAGTTTTTTCTTCAAACCAATAATGGCTCCCTCTTTTATGTTCTCTCTCTCTCTCTCTCTCTCTCTCTCTCTCTCTCTCTCTCTCTCTCTCTCTCTCTCTCCCTCCTCTCTCTCTCTCTCTCTCTCTCTCTCTCTCTCTCTCTCTCTCTCTCTCTCTGTGTGTCTCCTTCCCTCTCTCTTTTCTGTCTTCTATTCCTACCCTGACTCAATCTTCCTAGTCACACTGCTTTCCTCTCCTCCTTTTCTCTTTCTCCTATTTCCCTCTCTAACTGTCCCCTCACTCCCCATACTATTTTTTGTTTTTGTTTGTTTTGTTTCAAGACAGGGTTTCTCTGATGTTTTGAAGACTGTCCTGGAACTAGCACTGTAGACCAGGCTGGTCTTGAGTTCACAGAAATCTGCCTGCCTCTGCCTCTCAAGTGCTGAGATAAATGGCATTTGCCACCACTGACGGAAAGCACAGTTTACTCTTTAGTTCATGTATCTTTACTTGCAGTTGTCCATTGCAATGGATCATTGGTTTGGATCAAGGCCTCTGGCTTCTGGTAAACTGTTAATACTGGGCTCTCACTGGAACTCCTCTAGGATATCTTGTTGCCTGTGTCATGGAGTTCTGGATCTGTAGGTTCATCCCATGTACATGCTCCAACAGTTCATAGATGAGGTATTTGTTGAGCCAACTCATAGCCCTCATTCTGGGCCTGGGTGGTAGCTGGGTTAGTCAGCCAGCTCTCCTGTCTGCCAAAGGTGACAAGGGATCAGCAGGGAGCATCTGCCCCTTGAACATGCTGTACAACAGACAAGTAGTGGGGCCAGTTCTCCCACTCTCATGCTCTCAGGGCTTTCTCACCTGTGTCCAAGCAACAGGTCATCTGTACTGAGCTCCCCAAGCAAGGTTCAGCCAGTGTGGGGAAAGACCAGCTATTGGAAACTGGCATTCTGCTGACCCCACCCCCTAATTATTGGTGGGGCATGTCATCACTACATCACTCGTTAAGGGGCTGCCTAGTGACTCAGTCACACATGCCCAACTTTTCCTTTTTAAGCAAGTACCCCTCACCCCAACCTCTCTCCTGCTTTCAATTGGCCACCAGCTAATCCCCCTTCTTTTCTCTCCACCAATCAACTCCATGTGGGCATGTTGAGTCTCCTGTTCATGTTTCATTGGCAACAGCTGCAGCAAAGGAACAACATTTGGTGCCATGAAACTCAGTCAGGCTCTCTCCATAAACTGTCTAGGTGCCTACTGGCTGGCTGTCAGAGATGTGCAGGGATCCTGATTCCTAACCAACAGTCCATTTCCATCCACCTGTTTGCTGGAAATAACATCTGACACTGGCTATAATTCAGTAAGGCACTCTTTCCCACGCATTATAAATGTTTCATTTCTCTTATTCTTAGAAATGGGGGGGGGAGCTTCAGCCACAGTCTTTAAGGCCATGACTGGTCCCTCCTGCTGACCATAACCTCTGGAACATTTCCCAGGACGAGGTAAAGTGGTACATCTAACTTTCCACTTTAAGCCCTCATTTGACTTTCTGCTTGACACCTTGGCAGTTATCGCCTTCGGACTGCTGGGTCCTTCCTATCGGGCATTTTGCTCTCTGGCAGAACTTTTCAGCTTCAGAGCCCACAAGAGTGATCTGCCATCTCACATCCCCTTGGCTAATGTTTTTGGGTTGATGAGCTTCCAAGAGCAATTTGCCAATTTTTTTGCTTCACCCATGGGAAATAAACCAACCAAGGAAATAAGCCCATCTACTCCACTGGGATGTCAACTAGAAAATTTAAAACTCCTTCATTTAATGCCTTTTGTTAAGGTACCCAGACTCTGCACTAAAAAATGGCTTAGATAACCCCTAGAAAACAAGTCAAATTGGCCACATAATGGCTCTCTAGACCCCAATATTTTACAGGACCGTTTCAATTACTCCCAGTTAACAGGTAGATGGAAGGAGTTACCATATATCAAAGCTTTCCTTTATCTGTCTGCTAAACACTCTCCTTCCTTTTCCTTTTCTCCAGCTCATGTCCTTCTAGCCATGAAGGCTGAACCTAAAGAAAGCTCCACTAACTTGTCCCCTCAGAGGAACCTCCACTGCTCTGTCCTCAACATCCAACTACCTCTCCTGCTTCTTCTTCCTCTTCAACTTCTTCCTCCTCTCCAATGCCAGGCTGCTCTAAAGGCCCAACCCTTGCACCTACTTTCATAAACCCTGTTACCTGCTCTCCTCCATTTCATGCTCTCAACCTACCAAAGCCAACTCAGCTATAGTTCTCTCCTTTTCAGAAGTGGCTGGAGTAGATGGTCTGGTTTAAGTGCATGTGCCCTTCTCACTATCAAAACTTTCTCAAATACAACAGAGACTGGGTTCCTATACTTCTAACATCACTGCTTTTATAAAGAATTTCAATATATCACCCAATCTTATAGTCTCACTTTTGATGATATATACAATGTCTTAACCAACAATCTACTACCCGAGGAATGCAGACAGTTTGGGAGCAGGCTAAAGCCCATGCAGATAAAGTTCACCAAACTCATATAGCTCACACTACTGAGTAAGAGGCTGTTCCAGATCAGGAGCCCAGTTGGAATTATAA
Organism: Cricetiscus sungorus; assembly: GCA_030556225.1. Taxonomy (NCBI): domain Eukaryota; kingdom Metazoa; phylum Chordata; class Mammalia; order Rodentia; family Cricetidae; genus Cricetiscus; species Cricetiscus sungorus. Next base: position 46,415,716 of record JANBXA010000398.1, read on the forward strand.
TACCCCAGGGGGAATTCTGGCTAGAGACCAGTTTATGACCTGCCTCATGGCTGGTCTCCAAAAGGCTGCCCTAAAGCCAAAAAACTATGAAAAGATTCTAGAGGTAGTTCAGGACAAAAAGGAAAATCCCTCTCAGTTGCTAGAATACCTTACACAGGCCTTTTTACAGTAAACTAACCTAGACAGTGAGATGTCAGAGGGGAGACAACTCCTTATGACTTACTTTTATTCTCAGAGGTACCATGACATTAGGGCTAAACTTAAGTATTTGAAGCTGGGACCCTATAACCTCACAGGCAGAAGCTTTAAGAGTGGCTATTTCCTTTCTTTCTTTCTTTCTTTCTTCCTTTCTTTCTTTCTTTCTTCCTTCCTTCCTTCCTTCCTTTCTTTCTTTTTTCCTTTTTTTCTGACTTTTTTTTCTTTTTTTAAATTTAAATTTAAAACAAAGTTGTTTTGCATGTCAATCCTAGGATCAAGAGAGATCTTGTCCCTTCCTTTTCTTCAGGGGACCATGTATGTTTCTCTTAGGGTCCTCTTTGTTTCCTAGCTTTTTGTGACTGGGTTACCTCGGTCAGGATGTTTTCTTCTAGTTCCATCCATTTCCCTGCAAATTTCAGGATTCTATTGTGTTTTTCTGCTGAGTAGTACTCTATTGAGTAAATGTACTACATTTTCTTCATCTATTCTTCAGTTGAGGAGCATCTATCTAGGTTGCTTCTAGGTTATGGCTATTAAAAATAATGCTGCTATGAACAGAGTTGAACAGATTTTCTTGTTGTATGAATGTGCATCTTTTGGGTATATGCCAAAGAATGGAATTACAGGATCTTGAGGTAAACTAATTTCCATTTTTCTGAGGAACTGACATACTGAATTCTAAAGTGGCTGTATGAGTTTGCACTCCCACCATCAGTGGAGGAGTGTTCCCCTTTCTCTACATCCTCTCTAGAGTAAACTTGTTTGTGTTTTTGATTTTAGCCATTCTGACAGGAGTAAGATGGTATCTCAGAGTTGTTTTGATTTGCATTTCCCTGATGGCTAAAGATGTTGAGCACTTTCTAAATGTCTTTCAGCCATTTTAGATTCCACCAATGAGAGTTCTCTATTTACTTCTGTCCCCACTTCTTAATTGGATTATTTGGTGTTTTGGTAACTAGCTTCTTGCTTGAGTTCTTTGTATATTTTGGAAACGAGCCCTCTGTCATATGTAGGGTTGGGGAAGATCTTTTCCCATTATGTGGGCTGCCATTTTGTTTTGTTGATTGTGTCCTTTGCCTTACAGAAGCTTCTCAGGGGGTCCCATTTATTAATTGTTGACCTAGGTGTCTGTGCTACTGGTGTTATGTTCAGGAAGTAGTCTCCTGAACCAATTCTTTCAAGGGTGCCTTGTTACAAGTAGGTTTTCCGATGGCCTGGTCCCATAGCAGCACCAGCCCCAAATAACGCACAGAGACACTGTATTAGATATAATGCTGTTGGCCCCGACCTTTTGCTCTCTCTATCCTCCATGTTGAATCTCCTCCCTACTTCTTCCTCTCTCCTGCTAGTCTCCTAGTCTGACTATCTTGCTTTCCTATTGGCCTACAGTGCTTTATTCATTAACCAATATGACAAACATATATACAAAATGACATCTCCCATCAGTGCCTGCCACTTTTTCTTCTAAGAGGTTCAGTGTGGTTGGGTTTATGTTGAGGTCTTTTATTCATTTGGACTTAAGTTTTGTGCAGGGTGATAGATATGGATCTATCTGCAGTCTTCTCCACACCAGCATCCAGTTATGCCATCACCATTTTTTGAAGGTGCTTTCTTTTTTCCATTGTAGTGTTTTAGATGGTTTGTCAAAACTCAGGTGTTGGTAGGTGTTTGGGTAAATATCAGGGTTTTTGATTTTATTTCATTGGTCTACTCATCTATTTTTGTGCCAATGCCAAGCAGTTTTCAGGACTATAACACTATAATAGAGTTTGAAGTCAGGGATGGTGATGCCCCCAGAAGTTCCTTTATTATACAAGGATTTTTTGGCTATCCTGGGTCTTTTGTTTTTCCACATAAAATTGAGTATTGTTCTTTCAAGGTCTGTGAATAATTGTGTCAGGATTTTGATGGAAATTGCATTGAATTTCTAGAATGCTTTTGTCAAGATTGCCATTTTTACTATGTTGATCTTACCTATGCAAAAGCAAGGGAGATCTTTCCATTTTCTAGTATCTTCTTTAATTACTTTCTTTAAAGATTCAAAGTTCTTATTATATAGACCTTTCACTTGTTTGGTAAGTGTTACCCCAAGATACCTTATGTTGTTTGTGGCTATTGTAAAGGGTGATGTTTCTCTGATTTCTTTCTCAGCCCTTTATCATCTATATATACTAGGGCTACTGTTTTTTCTTTTTTTTTTTTTTTTTGACTTAATCTTGTATTCGGCCAGTTTGCTGAAGGTGTTTATCAACTGTAGGAGTTCCTTGGTAGAGTTTTTCAGTTCACTTATGTAAACTATCATATCATCTGCAAATAGTGAATGTTTGACTTCTTTCTTTCCAATTTGTATCCCCTTGATCTCCCTTTGTTGTCTTATTGTTCTAGCTAGAACTTTAAGTACAATATTGAAGAGATATGGAGAGAGTGAGCAGCCTTATTTTGTTTTCTGATTTTAGAGGAATCACATTGAATTTCCAATTAGTTGGTCTTGTTGTATATTTCTTTTATTATGTTTAGGTATGTCCCTGTTATCGCTAATCTCTCCAAGACCTTTATCATGAATGGGTGTTGGATTTTGTCAAGGCTTTTTCAGCATCTAGTGAGATGATCAAGTGGTTTTTCTGTTTCAGTTTCTTTATACGGTGGATTACATTGATGGATTTTCATATGCTGAATAAGAGTGGCTTTTAAGGTATTCCATGGGAGGGATAACAAAGCTCTTAAACACAAATACCAGATGCTGGTCAAGGCCATCTGCCCAGCTTTGGAGTCTGCCCAGGGCCCCTTGCCCTCCAGAGTTTGAGGACCACAGTGTCCATGTTTTAAATGTGGTCAGGAAGGACACTGGGCCCAATCTTGACCTAATCCCTGTGTATCACGCCATCAGTGTCCAAAATGCCAGGAAGAGGGCCACTGGTCAACAGACTTCCACCTCTCGCTCTAGTCTCCCTATTGTTGGGGTAGGGGGACATCAGACTCCACCACTCAGTTGCATTTTCATGAGAATTCCCTTCCCTTCACTAATCTTTTCTGGTTATACCTACATGCCCTGTGCCCTTACTGGGAAGGGATCTTTTAGCCATAGTAGGAGCTTCTATATCTTTGCTTCCCCTATTTACCTAATCCCACATTCATCAGCAGCTCCTCTCCTCCTCCCACTAGCCACTCAACCCTTCTGGGTCCAATATGTTGTTTCCTCTGCCAGCCTCTCAGGTAGACCCCCAAGTCTGGAACACCCCAAACACTTCTGTGGCTAGACACCATTCTCCCATTGTCATTCAGTTACAGAATCCCTTGAGGTACTTAACTCGTCTAGAACTTACTTCCACTCCAGAGCCTTTGGAGGATTAAACCTATCATCTCTGACCTCCTTAGGAAAAAGTTACTTTGTCCTATGTCTTCTCCCTTTAACACCCCTATAGTGGCAGAAAAAAAAACCTAATGGGACCTATTGCCTGGTTCAAGACCTCTGGCTCATTAATTCTGCAGTGGTAACCCTCCATCCTGTGGTACCTAATCCTTACACACTTCTTTCTACTATCCCCTCAGGGACCTCTCCTTTCTCAAGTTTGGGTCTTAAGGATGTCTTTTTCTCTATCCTTCTTGACACCCAATCTTTGCTTTTTTTTTTTTAACCTGGACTGACCCTGACACCCATGCCTCCACACAACTCACCTGGACTGTCCTACCTCAGAGATTCTGGAACAGCCCACATCTATTTGACTCTGACCTGCTCTCTCTGTCTCTCTCCAAATCTAAACTCATACAGTATACAGACGATATTCTACTTTGCAGCCCATCCTTAGAAATTAGCCAGACTGACACCTCTGCTCTTCTAAATTTTCTGTCCAGCAGGGGTTATAGAGTCTCACTTTTTAAGGTCCAACTGTCCACTCCTCAGGACACCTACTTGGGACTAACCATCACCCCAACTCACAAAGCTATTACCTGGCTCCTTATGCTCCTGGATCCCCTTTTACTCTCTCCTTGCTCATTCTCTGTATGAGGCAGCTCTTGGCTCTCTATATGAACCCCTCCTTAACCCTGTTACTAAGTCCTTCCAAAAACTCAAACAGGCTCTTCTCTAGGCCCCAGCTCTTCATATTCCAGACCTAACATGTCCTTTCTCCCTCTATGTAGCAGAAAAGAAGGGATATGCCCTTAGAGTTCTAGGCCACCAGCTGGGACCTTCCTTTGCACTGGTAGCATATCTGTCAAAGAAACTATACCTAACTACCCGAGGATGGGCACCCTGCATGCATGCTTTAGCAGCTGCTGAGCTCCTCATTTGAGAATCAAAGAAACTAAACTTTGGGTCACCCATCACTGTCTTCTCCCACCACAACCTGTCTCATCTCTTAACTTATAAAGGCTTACAAACTCTTCCTCCTCTCCAAGTTCTTTCTCTCCAGGTGGCACTAATAGAAGATGCCACACTTACGTTCCAATCCTGCCCACCCTTCAATATCTCAAATCTTCTATCTCAACTTAATACTAACTATTCTTTATCCCATTCCTGCATTGAAATCCTAGAGGAACTCTTGCCCCATCCTTCACATATAGAGGAGGGCACATTACCTCAGGCCACCTATACACCAATGACAGTTCTTTTTTACAAGAGGGGAACCATAGAGTGGGCTATGGCATAGTGAATGTCAGATACCAGAGTGGTGAAGGCATGGGCACTTCCTTGCCATACTACTAACCAGCAGGATAAATTAATAGTACTCACCCATGCCTTCCAATTATCACAGGGACAAACCCTAAATGTTTACAGACTCCAAATATGCCTTTCACATCCTACTATCCCATGCTGCTATCTGGAAAGAGCACAGGCTACTTAACTACAAAAGAAGGATCAATAACTAAGTCATGTCATTGTATGGCCGTGCTAAAGGCTTCCCACCTCTCCAAAGCTATAGGGAGTATTCACTGCTGGTCTCATCAGACTGACAGCTCTATTATCTAAGCAAAACAACCAGGCTAGTGTATAATCGAGGGCTGTAGCCCTCCAAGACCCAGACTTACCTCACCCACCACAGGGAGTTCATACACTACATCCCACATCCTCACAGACACCTCCTAATACTCAGCAAATTCTGTCCTATTTACACCAGCTCTCTCATCCTAATAGCAAGGCTCTTTCTCAATTTATTGAGGCTCACCTTCAGGCCACTCCTAAGGACTTGCATTTCTTAAAAACTGTCACTGCCCATTGTAAAACCTCTTAGATATCAGACCCTAACTCCAGGTATCGTAGCTTCCCTTTTCCTACCCACCAGGCCTGGGGCTCTCTCCCAGGGACTGACTGGCAACTTGACTTTACCCACATGCCCACAGTCAGACAGGTCAAATATCTCCTGGTATTAGTTGATACCTTCTCGGGGTGGGTAGGAGCTTTTCTGACCACTAACAAAAAGGCTCAGTGTCTGACATCCTTCTCATGGAAATTATTTCACAGTTTGGAATTCCAGCTTCTCTTCAGACAGTTGTCATAAATTCATCTCTCAGATCTCCCAAACCTATCTAAAGCTCTCAACATCTCTTGGCATTTCCATATCCCCTATCACCCCCAATCCTCAGGGAAAGTAGGTTGAACTAACCATTCTTTAAAATAATTCTTGTTAAAATGTCACAGAAACTTCATCTTGACTGGGTAAAGCTCTTGCCTCTGGCTCTTTCAGGCTTAGGGCTCTCCCCAAATGACCCTTTCTCATCTCACCCTTTGAACTCATGTAAGGGCAGCCAGTTCTAATACCTGCCCTCCCACCTAAACTGTCACCTCTCCCTCACCACCAGCTTACACCCTTACTTCATCCTCTCTGTTCCCTCCTATGGAGCTTTACTGACTACTTCCTGCCTCAACCATGTGCCAACTCCTGTACATCCCCAATTAGCACCGGGTACCAGTGCCTTCTCTCTTCTCCAGACCAATACCTCTTACCCCTTCCCCCCTAAATGTCAGGGTCCCTTCAAGGTAATTCTTGTCACTTCAACAGCTGCTAAGCTTGGGGGCCTTCCCCACTGGATTCACTTATCCCACCTCAAACCTTTTACTTCTCTACCTGAACCTCATCCCCCATATACAGCAACTGTAACAGGACCCTGTTCTCTTAAACTTCGGAGGACACTGAGATTAATTACCTTGTCCCCTACTTCAGAAGAATAAGGCTTCACTCCTATAACCTCACTCTGACAGAATGGGAACCTCGTATGCTTTCCTTACTGCCCTCAGGCTAATCTAAATTCTCCTGCTTCTAAATATACCCTACTCATCAATCTCCTCTCTATATATCTCTCAATAACTCATTCAAAACTTATAATCTAACCAATTAGCTATTATTGCAGGAATGCCAGCCAAAAGCCATGGATCTAGAGACATAAAGACCATCAAACATTTGAGCCTCCTGAGTAAAGGCAACCAGACAAATTCTACATAGCCAATAAGCTATTAATCCAATTCTAACAAAGTATTTAACACCATACCATACCACTGTACAATCATAACTATAACTACAAGCTCAAAATTAATGTGCTTTTCATTGTGCTAACGATACCTGTCAGTTTTAAAAGTGTTAATTCTTTCAGCCATTCTAACATAAGTATGCTGCTAATGTGCCCTGTAACTGCTGTTACAGTCTTTCCATGAATTTATTTACTGTTTGGAGTTTTTTTTTTTTTAAAGAGTTATTCGGCCCTGATTCACTGTTGCGTGTTAGGTGACCTGTGTATGAATTTAAGAATGATGGCAAACTTAAGGTATGTCTTTACATTCTAGAATAGTATTTCAGAAACATTCAGTCATTCATTCAAGTATTAGAGAAGACTAACCCATAGCTTACCTTGGTCTTTAACTTGCAGAATGGACTGAAAGGGCTAGACTTCTCTAAGTAGGAGAGAAGTGTATTATTCTGCAAGTGGAAATGATAACAGAATGTTCTTTTTCTCCTTCTCTTCTTGGAAAGTAGTGAAAAAGCATTTCTCAGATATTTCATAGGTGAATTAAGCTTATGGACAGACATGTTTTCAAAAGACAATGAAACACCAATAAAATTTTATCTAATTTAAAAACTGGTAAAGTTTAAGATGTGTTCTCCAATCCAGGCTGAGCTTGCACATGGGCCTTCCAATGGTGTGATTGTTAACACTATGACTTCCTTAATGTAAAGTTTTATAAAAATAAATTTTAAAACTAAAATAAAATTATTCTATAAAAATGTAAATTTCTGTCATTACTTAAGATGAAGCTGTGTCTAAGGAGACAGCCACTAGACAATCTGAATCTGAGAATAAAAATCTACTCAAAATAAAGGCATCAAGTCCAGACAATCTTATATAGGTTTTGACAGTGTTTCAAAACACAAAAATCTTCCTTTTGTACAAAATATTTTAAACACATAAAGAGAAGGAAAATTTCTATTTACCCATATAAGGTTAACATGTTCAGTTTATCCAAAGTAGAAACAAAAATGAGGGTAAAACATTGCAGACATTTTCCTAATAAGTTTGCATATAAATCCAGCATTTAAAATCTATTAAGATAAAATTTATAAGAATTATGCTTAACAATTGTAAAATTGTCTATTACTATTAGTAACAAGAACAAGTATCTCTCATCCCCATTAATAATCATTGTTATACAGTTTCTTTTCTTTTTTGAGACAGGGCCTTATTGTGTAGTTCTGGCTAGCCAATAAATCATTATATAGTCAGACTGGTCTCTAATTCACAGAGATATCCACCTGCATCTGCCTCTCGAGTGCTAGAATTAGTGATATGTGCCACAATGTCTGACTTCTGTATAGTTTCTAACCAATGAAATGAAAATAAGTATGAGATAATGGCTATGTAAATCATATGCACTTAGAAAATGTAGTCATACATACGTGCGAAGAACTAGAATAAGATGATTAAGCAAAGTGTCTATGTGTAAGGAAGCAAGATAATAAATGCATAGCAGATCTGTATACTAGCTGATAATACTAACTAACATGGTGCTGAAATTATACTAACATGGTGCTGAAATATTTTCCCAGGCAATGTATGAATTTCTTTCTCCAATACTGCTCTATTAGATATTCACAGTGTGACATTATGTTCATAGATGTGTTTTATGTCAGAAATAAGTTAATAGGCTTATAAAAAGCCCAGAGACAGAAACACACTCATATATAATAGGGACTTGATGCAGCACTAGTTTTCAACCTGTGAATCACAACCCCTTTGGGGGACAAATGATTCTTTCACAGGGGTTGCCCAAGACCATTGGAAAACACAGGTATTATCAGTACAATTCATATCAGTATAATAGCAAATTGCAGTTATGAGGTAGCAATGAAAATGATTTAATAGTTAGGGGTCACACCACCACATGAGGAACAGCATTTACAGAGTTGCATCATTTGAAAAGTTAAGAACCATTGGGATAGAGGAGGGGAAAAGCCCAATAACTTATATACATTGACATAGCTGCTTCTCGAACAGTATTTTTAATTCAGAAGAGAAGTAGTACAAAGTTGATGTAAGTGCTAATGAGTATAAACTGTGTTGTTTCAGGACCTATATTTATCTAATGAGTATAAAATCAAAGCCACAAAGAAATAGTAACTGAAGGTAATTGTACATAGTAATTTTACTGTTCCTGCATTGTGACTGAAACCTGTCACATGAAGTCAGATGTGGAATTTTCCACTGTAGTTTCATGTTGGTGTTCAAGAAGTTTTGGATTTTAGAGTATCACTTTGATGTTCACTTTTTTGGATTAAAGATGCTCAGTCTGAAATTTAAAAGATTCAAAAATTCATCAGAAGAACAAGCACAAGATAAAAGGGCAACAAGCCATAGTTAGTAAGTTAAACACAAGTCATGGAAGAAAATACAGTCTAAATCTATTTTTCTGGCAATGCTGCAGCCAGGACCTTCCCTGTGTTGAATAAGCACTCCATTCTGAGTTATACCCCGAGTCTCTGACTTATAAAGCTACTAATACTTTTCCTCAAACTGTTTGGGAAAGAAGATAATTTGACAACATCCTCAGAAATATTACAAAGTCATGTTCCTACCAGTACCATAGACACTGAGATCAACAATTAATAAATGTCACCTCCTGAAACTGAGAAGCTTCTGTAAGGCAAAGGACACAGTCAACAAGACAAAACGGCAGCCCATAGAATGGGAAAAGATTCAACAACACTACAACTGACAGAAGGCTAATTTCCAAAATATACAAAGAACTCAAGAAACTAGTCACCAAAACACCAAATAATTCAATTAAAAAGCAGGTAACAGACCTAAATAGAGAATTCTCAATAGAGGAATCTAAAATAGCTGAAAGATACTTTAAAAAGTGCTCAACATCTTTAGCCATCAGGGAAATGCAAATCAAAACAACTCTGAGATCCCACCTTAGTCCTGTCAGAATGGCTAAAATCAAAAACACCAAAAGACAATTTTTGCTGGAGAGGATCTGGAGAAAGGGCAACACTCCTCCACTACTGATGGGAGTGGAAATTCATACAGCCACTTTAGAAATCAGCATGGCAGTTCCTCAGGAAAATGGGAATCAGTCTACCACAAGATCCAGCAATTCTCCTCTTAGGCATATACCCCAAAAGATGTACATTCATACAGCAAAGACATCTGTTCAATTATGTTCATGGCAGCATCATTTGTATAAGTACCGCACACTAATGATTGTGCCTCTGGAGCACCTGGTAGCATTATTTGTAATAGCCAGAACCTGGAAGCAACCTAAATGCCCCTCAACTGAAGTATGGTTGGAGAAAATGTGGTACATTTTCACAATGGAATACTACTCAGTGGGAAAAAAAATGGAATCTTGAAATTCTCAGGGAAATGGATGGAACTAGAAGAAACCACCCTGAGTGAGGTACCGCAGAGACAAAAAGACAAACATGGTATGTACTCACTCATGTATGGCTTTTAGACATAGAGCAAAGAATTACCAGCTTACAGTCCACACCACTGGGAAACAAGGAGGACCCTAAAAGAGACATATGTGGTCCCACAGAGGAGGGGAAAGGGACAAGATCTTCTGAGCAAATAATGAGCATGACAGGGAGGGAAGTGAGAGTTAGGAGAAAAAGAAGGGGAGAAGAGGAGGAAAGAGGAGGACATGAGGTATCAGGAAGTTGAGTCAGGGAAAGAATAAAGTAGAGTAGGAAAAGAGACACCATAATAGAGGGAGCCATTATAAGTTTTAAGAGAAATCTGGCAGTAGGGAAATGTTAAGAGATCTACAAGGATGACCCAACTAACAATCAAGTAATAGTGGAGAGGCTATCTTAAATTCCCTTCCTTGATAATGAGATTGATGATTACCTTATATACCATCCTAGAACCTTCATCTAGTAACTGATGGAAACAGAAGCAGACACCCACAGCTAACACTGAACTCCTGAAATTCAATTGCAGAGAAGGAGGAGTGATGAGCAAAGGAGTCAAGACCAGGCTGGAGAAACCCACAGAAACAGCTGATCTGAACAAGGAGGAGCTCATAGACTCCAGTCTGATAGCTGAGAAACCAGCATAGGACAGATCCAGAACCCCTGAATGTGGGTGTTAGTTAGGACTGAGCAGTCTATGGAGCCTCTGGTAGTGGATCAGTATTTATCCCTAGTGTACAAATGGGAGCCTGTTCCACATAGAGGGATACGTTCTCAGTCCAGACAAATGGGGAGGGCCTAGGCCCTGCTCCAAATGATATGACAGACTTTGAAGATCCCCCATGGAAGGACTCACCCTCCCTGGGGAGCAGAAAGGGTTAGGATTGGGGGCAGGGGAGGTGGCCAGGGAGAGGGAACTGGGATTGACATGTAAAACAGGCTTGCTTCATATTTAAATTAAAAAAAGAAAAAAGAAGTCATGCTCCAATTTGAAATGGAGTGAAGGAAGGAAGAAAGGAAGGAAGGAAGAAAACATTGAGAATAAAAGACTCCCTTGACCTTTTCCAAGATCTCAGTTGGGAGCTATTTTCTCTTTGGGTTTCATAATGAACTGATATTTAAAAAAAAAGAAAGAAAGAAAGAAAGAAAGAAAGAAAGAAAGAAAGAGAGAGAGAGAGAAAGAAAGAGAAACTAACATATGAAAATGCTATATTAATTGTTGTCAAACTTGGAGCACAAATGCTGGAGACCTGCTTGTGTGTGTGTACGTACGTACATACATACATACATACATACATATGAGTTCATGGAATAGTGTAGCCACAGGCAGCTTGAAAGTTAATTACTTCCTCAAGCACTTTAGTCAAATTTAAAAAAGCAATCAAAATAAAACCCAAGAATGGGGAAATATAGCAAACATTTATAATGAGTATTAAGTGTGAATATAGAGCTAAAATTAAACAATATTGATACTTTTGGTGTAGGAGAAAGTGTAGATGGTTAATGAAGAAGCGTCAATAGGGTTTTAACAAAGCTGACTCTCTCTCTTAGCAGCCATCAGTTCTTGAAAACTGTTGAGATTGGCCAGCATATTTCTACATATCCTAAGTGAAAATTTGTCAAAAATATAGTTGAATGGATAATGCAATTCCACAAGTAATATTTCTATATGTAAACTCACATGGAAATAAAATACAAAATTTATATGCTAGGTATATATTTATACACATGTATTACGTATGCATATGGAATGCGAGTTTCTAGTAAGAATGAATGTTTACCATAGGAAAGCGAGATATAAGGATTGAATTTTACTTGAAACTGTGTTTTCTGATTTTTTAAAATTTCCAGCAATATTATATTTGTATTACTTAGGTAAATAATTTTAAAAAATATACGATATCTACTATGATAGCAATGAGGTTGAAACAAACTATTAGTGCCACTCCCTATGATCATTATGGGGGCCATTTACATTCAGACTACCACAGTTGATAAGAAGAATGCATATTCTAGATTCATTAAATGGAATATTCTGTAGCTATTTGTTAAAGTTTCTTTGTGGACTTTTAGTTTGAAAATCTAACAAGAATGGGATGTGGCCATGTTGCTACTACAACGAAGATCTGTGTTGACATCTGTGACTTCTCTTATCATTGAAGGCTGAGGGGATGCCCGGGGTCTGGGTTTGTCATCTGGGGCCATACTGTCATCTGGGAGCCACACTGCCACTGGGGCCATGCTGATATGGGTGACCTGTGATGCCAGTTAGGACCACAGTAACATCTGTGCCCGGGCTGCTGCCAAGGACCATGACTGGTCTGTGGTCCTTCCACAGCCTGAGTCTGTGTTGATGTCTGTGTTGCCACCAAAGGCCATGGGGATGTCCAAGATCTGGGCTGCTACCTGTGGCCATGTTGGTGTCTGAGGGCTGTGCCACTGCTGGGCACATACAGACTTGAGTGAAAAGCACTATCACCCAGGGACATGGTGTCCTGTGGGCCTGAGTGGCAACTGGGACCATGTCTGGATTGATTGCCATGCCACAGCTAGAATCTGTCATGATATCTGAGGCTCCTGTTACCATTGAAGACTGTAGGGATGCCCAGATCTGGGTCACCACCTGGGTCCGTGTTGGTATTAAAGGGCCATGCTGTCAAGGAATCCATGCTGATCAGAGTGACCTGCACTGCATCCAGGGAAATAGTGTCATCTCTGCACAGGCCATTGCCAAGGACCATATCTGGGTCTGTAGTCCAACCACAGCAGTGGTCTATAGCTTGTTGTTTTCCGCCAGCCTGCCAGCCCGCCCACCACTGGTCTGGCGTGCCTGCCCCAAATAACACTCAGAGGCTCTGTATTTGATACAATCCTGTGGGCCAGTGACTATCATTGTTAATGGGCTAGCTCTGTCTTAATTATTAACCCATTTCTGCAATGAGGATAGGACTGTACAGATTTGCCCCTCTCCCCCACTGTCTCCAGGGAGAACTGGACCTGCCCCTCACCAACTGCAACACCCAGGACAGAGGGCCTTGATCAGTACAGCTGTCCCCATTGGCAGGAGTGCAAGTAACAGGCCCTGAAAGCAGGAGAATAGGAGAGCTATCTTCACTATCTGTCACACAATGGCGTGGGTGAGGGAGAGACACCATCCTAGCCCCTTGCCCCCTGCCACACTGCAGGGCAAAGGCTGGCCCTGGGTCATGAGGGTGGGAGAGCTGACCCAGCTGCATCATTCAGGAGAGCAGCCCCTGCACCTTGCCCTGGAAGCACATTCACATTTACTCTGTAGACAGACAGGGGTGCAGATGATCCTGCGCTGTGAATGTGTATGCCTGAGTGTGTGAGTGCATGAGAGAGAGAGAGAGAGAGACAGACAGAGACATACAGAGACACACAGAGTCAGAGAGACAGAGAGAGCTGGCCCCACCCCTCATCTGTCATGTGGTGGCAGGGGGGAAGGGAAGTTTCCTCCCCACTTTGTGCCTTGCCATCTGTGGCAAGCAAGAGAGCTGGCCTCCAATGAGGCATGAGAATAGGAGTGCTAGCCCTGCCCCTTACCTGGTACAGCACAGGGGAGAGCAGGCCTTACATATCGCATGGGAAGCCCAACAGAGTGGACTCAGAGAGTGTGAGGTGGAGAGTTCACCACCCCCCCCACACACATACCTGTGTCCAGGAGTCTCTTTACAACAATTGGAAGAGTTTGCTCTGCACCTTGTCTGGGCAAAACAGTAGAGCTGGCACTAATGGGGTGAGTGGGGGTGAGGTGGACCCAAGGGACTGAGAACAGGAAAACTAGCTCGTCACGGTGGTGACAACCAGGGAAAGCTGGCAGGCTGACCAACCCAGCTCCCATTCGGGCCCAGAAGCAGGCTATGAGTTTGTCCACTTAGCATCCTCCTCATCTATGAACTGCTGGAGCATGTGAAGGGGCTGGACCTACAGATCCAAAACTGCAGAACCTCCAAGACATAAGATAAGAGGATATCTAAAAGGAGTCCCAGTGATGGTCCATTATTGATAGCGTGGCAGAAGCCAGAGGCCTTAAATCAGACCAACCACTCATAGCAATGCACACTTATAAGTAAAGATGTATGGACTAAAGTGTACATACACTCCGTGACTCACTGGGCCACACTACAGATTCCACACCAATAATTTTTGTTTTGTTTTTGTTTTGGGTTTCTCTTTTAAATTTTTGTTTTGTTTTGTGGGGGAAGTGGTTGCTAGGACAGAGGGCAGATGTGACAGGACAGAGAGATGAGTGGGATTCAGATGTATAATGTAAAATTCACAAAGAATAAACAAAAGTTTAAAAACATGGGATATTTTACTTATTTACTATTTTTAAAAATTTAAATTGCAATTTCTTTTTAAATAAATTGTTTTTTCTTTTGTTATTTAGAAACAATCATTTTATATGTCAACCCCCCCTCAATTTCCCTCCCATCCTCTCATGCCTCCTAACAACCCCCCAACCCATTCCCCATTTGCTCCCCTAGGATGGTGAGGTCTTCCATGGGAAATCATCAAAATCTGTCACATCATTTGTGGGAGGGCCAAGGCCCTTCTTCTTTCATCTGGGCTGAAATAGTATCCCTCCATAGGGAATGGACTCCCAAAGTCCATTTGTGCACTAGGGATAAATGCTGGTTCCATTGTTAGAGGTCCCATAGACTGCCCAGGCTTCCAAACTGACACCCACATTCAGAGGGCTTGGTTCAGTCCAATGCTGGTTCCCTAGCTTTACAAGTAAGGTCTATGTGCTCTCACTTGGTTAGGTCAGCTGGTTCTGTAGGTTTCTCCAGCCTGGTCTTGACTCCTTTGCTCATCTCTCCTCTCTGTCTACAACTGGATTCCAAGAGTGTGGCTTAGTGCTTAGTTGTGGGTGCCTGCTTCTATTTCCATCAACTATTGGATGAAGGCTCTAGGATGGCAATTAAGATAGTCATCAATCTTGTTATAGGGCAAGGGCATCAAAGGTGTTCTCTCCACTACTGCCTAGATTCTTAGTTGGGGTCATCCTTGTGGATCTCTAAACATTTCCCTAGGGCTAGACTTCTCTTTAAACCTATACTGGCTCCCTCTATTAAGGTATCTCTTTTCTTGGCTCTCCTCTATTCCTCCCATTGCAGTCTTCCTGATCACTCTTGTTTGCCTCTCCCCTCCTCTTTTTCCTCCCTCCCTCCCCTCTCCCCCTGTGCTCCCAATTTGTTCAGGAGTTCTTGTCCCTTTCCCCTTCTTTTGGGGACCATGTATTTTTCTCTTAGGGTCCTCCTTGTTTCCTAGTTTCTCTGGTGGTATGGATTGTAGGCAGGTAGTCAGTCCTTTGCTCTATGTCTAATATCCATATATGAATGAGTACATACAATGCTTTTCTTTCTGTGATCGGGTTACTTTACTCAGGATGGTTTCTTCCAGTTCCATGCATTTGCCTGAGAATTTCAAGATTTCATTGGTTTTTGTTTGTTTGTTTGTTTTGTTTTGTTTTTCCGCTGAGTAATACTCCATTGAATAAATGTACTACATTTTCTTTATCCATTCTTCATTTGAGGGGCATCTAGGTTGCTTCCAGGTTCTGGCTATTACAGACAACGCTGTTATGAACATAGTTGAATATATGTCCTTGTTGTATATTGAATGTGCATCCTTTGGATGTATGCCCAAGAGTAAAATTGCTAAACTTTCATGCTTGCTAGTCATTTTCTTATGAAATTGGGAACCATAATATTTGATGGATGGATATTTACAATTGTTACATATTTTTTAAGAAATTCTTTGTTTAATTAATTTATAGTGCAATCTTCAATTGTTCTGAGTAGCTTAGGTTCAAAGTCTGTTTTATCACATGTGACAACAGCTATGCCAGCTTATTTACAGCTTCTCTTGTTGGCATGTTGATTTCTATTCTTGGAGACTCTGTGTGTACAGTGTGTTTCTTGAAGACAACACATTTTGTTTTTCAGTACAATCTTTTACTTCGTGTCTTTTAAAACATGATTTGAGGCTATTTACACTTAGGGTTGCTACCAAGAAAGAAGGGTTTGCTATTTCCTCAGCTTTGTTGGCAGTTGTGGTTGTTTTGGATTATTGCTAATTCTTTTTTCTCTCCCCAATTTCTATTAGAGGTTTTCTTGTCTACTGTGTTGTGCATAGTAGATTCCTTCCAAGGTCTCCTTTGTTCATTTATGCCGCTCATGAAATATATCCTTTGCTTCTCTCTTGTGAATGAGACTCTCTGTCCTCTTCCTCTGTGTACAGTAGATCTTTATGGTCATTTCTGAAATACTGGCTCAGTTATCATGAATTGTCTCATTTTATGCTTTTTGTAAAATATTATTTCTCCATCAATTTTAAAAGACAACTTTTCTAGGAATAGACATTTGGATTGCTTGCTTTCTGGACTTGAAGCATATTGTGTCATGTTGTCCTCATTTTGGAGAAAAGGCCTGATTTTCTTCTGATGTTTCTGCCTTTGCCTGCAAGCTAGCCCTTTTCCCTTGTAGATTTCAATATTTGTTCTATGCTTTGTATTTCTGATATCCTGACTTGGTGGAGAGGTTTTGTTTGTGATGAATATTTGGGATCCTAAGTAACTGTTGTGTTTGGATGTCCATTACCTTCATTATATGTAGGAAAATGTCTCCCATGTAATTCCATTGAATAAGATATCTATACATTTCTAGTTTATTTCAACCCCTTCTTCTGTGGATTCTGAGGTTTTGTCACTAGAAGTTTGTTTTTCTTTTTAGTCCAATCTGTTGATGATGCTTGCCACTGTATTCTTACTTAATAGATATGTTCTCATTTTTTCCTATGTGATTTCTTTTCAAAATATCAATTTCCTTACTAAATATACATCCATGTTTTTGAATTTCTGACCATTTCATGTATTTTGCTAATTTCCTTGGTACTGACTGATTTCTTTGCTTCATTCACTGGGTTAAGTCCTTTATGACACCATTGAGCCTTTTAAAATGTATGTCTGATGTCTTTCTGCCCCTTTTTATATCATTATCTTTACTTTCTGGTATTAAGGAATTCATGAGCTTATGGAACTGTCATTAACTACTCCCATTTTACATATGCTTTTGTTTTCTGCATCTGTTGTGATGAATGGGTCATTCTGTTTTAATTCTTCTCCTTTACTCTCTCTTTTTATTTATTTTGTATGAGTCTTGCTAACAAGTTTTCTCTTAGATATCCTTCCTTAGTTCTACTTAGTGGTGAAGTTAACTATAGGGATAGATACAGAAACTGCACAGTGGTCCTGATGCTGTGATAAAAGTCTTCTCAGATGAGACACTAGCAATAGCAAAACAAGTAAACAAATAAAGTACACATTTACATTAAAGTAAAAATTTAAAAAACATACAAACAGAAATATATGTTATAACCTTCCTCAGTATTTATTCCTAACTGAGACAATATGGGATTCCCCCTACCTTGATTGTCTTTTGTAGAAAACCCTGTAGTGTTGGGTAAACTGATAATCTCAATAATCTAAACATTTATGCCAGTGTGTCCTAACTCAGAAGGATATCTTTGTGAAATTTTTCTCTTTGCTGGAATTTCTTAGTCAAAGATTTTCTATGTGCCAATTAGAACTGTGTCTACGGTGTTTTGGGAACCTACTCTTCCCATTCTTCCAACTTGAGGGGTTTTCTGTGGCTCAGGCTCTGAGCAAGTGTAGAAGACTCTCTTCCCATTTATCTTTGTCTATGAGAGACCTCTTTGATATGCTCAAGTCAGGATGTTTCTACATTCCTGCTCACCAAGGCAGGGATAATAATGTTATCATCTCCAGCATTTACCTCCAGGGTATTTATGGAGATTTGATGACATGTCTCAGCATTAGACTCTTATTATACTTCCTGCCACTGTCTCCACTGCTTGCTCTACTCTGGTTGTTTCTCTGTACATGGTTTATCTGCCCCCAAGTGTTGATGTCACAGCCCAGTTTCTGCAGTTCACTCTTTCACATTCAGGAGGGGAGAGCATGTTCCTGGCAGCCACTACTACTGACCACCACAGTGTGGCTGGGCACTGGCTGGACGCTTGCTTGCTAATAGGACTCATGGTTGGTTATTTCTTTCTCTTCATTTATTTCTCTTATGGGAATCAGTGTATTACATTTATACTGATTCCTGGCTTTTACGAAGTTACACAGAGGTAGTGTTTAATTTATCTGGAAGTAGAAATAGCTTTTCTCCTTAGTCTCATATCATTTTTAGAAAGATTTTTTTCAAAAGGAATCATTAACCATCATTTGAAAACAAAAATTTGGCACAGCAATTGTTCTAAGATTAACTTAATGACTTGTTATTGCCTTAGAAGAAAAACAATCTGTACTTTCAATGCTGATATCTAAAACTATGATGTAACTAATTCCTCATTCATTGACAATGTCCTTTCAGCCATCACATTCTCTATTTACTTTATATCACATCAAGTCTGCCTCTCTTCAGTTGTCTAAATGTCCTCGAGTATTTCCTGATGCCTTGGCATTTTTACTTCCTGGTGTCCTCATGTACAAACCTCTTTGCTCAGTCTTTTGCCTAGCTATCTAATTTTCATCACTCAGCTCTCAGTTCAAACCTTGAGTCTACTAAGAGTTTTTTTTTTTTTAACTAATCAAGACATAACTGCTCTGAACATGTTCACATTTATTATGTCTCCCTTTGTAGTGATTTTACAATTTTCATATGGCCTAATCACCTCTTTCTTTTTATGACACATTATAGAATGCAAGTTCTATGTAGGAAGAAGTTTTTTTGTTTATTATATCTTACTCTCACAGTTTAATATATCTGGTGTACTCTCTTAATGAATATTTAAAAACAAAATCTTTTCAATATACTGTATGATATTACTTGTTTTTATTTATTTACTGGCTTTTGTCATTCTGACTTCACATTTATTCATGTATCTCTGATAGGCAGCTATCAAGCTACCATATCAAAATATCATAGGCTGGATGACATGAACAACAAAACTTTTATTTTTTCACAGTCTAGCAGCTTAGCTCTTAAGCTATTGACCAGACTGTACCTGGAACAGCTTCTCTGTCACTTTCTGGCTTACAGACAGCCAGTTCCTCAATACAACATATAAACATGGAAATAGGAGCTGGAGGAAAGGAGCAAACTCACTGGCATCTGTTTGCTGTTTGTTTTTAATAAGGACAGTAGTACTACTGGATTGCCATTCTACACTCACAACCGTATTTGACCATAATTACTTCCTTAGAAGCTCCATCTCTAGACACAGCAATATTGGTAAATAATCCGTTTCTAAGAGCACACCATCTTTTTCTCAATGGTTTCATTTATACATAAAGTGTTCATATTGCTGATTTTCTCTAATGATCTCCTGTTTTAGGTCATATTAAGATTTATTCTCTGTTTTATGTTGTCTTTATAGAGAGAAACACCTTCATTCACTTTTAGTAGACACTCCCTTGTCATTCTCCACTTAGGGACCTATAAGTAGCAGTTTCTTGTATATTTATTGGCTGACTAAATTCACTTACACATGTCCAATAATGAACTTTCATCCAACACCACATTCTTTATCATAAGCTGCTAATTATATTTACACTTGACTCATCAATTTCAGTTCCAAATTAGGTGTACCAAAACTCACCCTTTGATGACTCCTTAGTGGACTTCCTCTCACATTTTCCTTTCCCACTGCAGTTCATTGTCCTGATCATTCAGGCCTAAGCTTTTGCTGTCATCTGTGACTCATTCATTACATTTTCATCTGCTAGAGCAAGTTGGCCACTAAGCAAGTTGTTACTTTCTTTAATCTTGCATGAGATATTTCCTTAAAATTTGTATGTTGTTTTAAAAAAATAACTTTCTGTTTAGAAGGACTTTAGTTCTACAGAAAACTACAAAGGTAGTTCAGAATTTTCCCTTGTTTCTTACACCTGTCGCCCTGCCATCAGCACCTTGAATATCAAAGATAATTTAGCACAAATGACTAATTAAACAAAATTGATATACCATTATCAGGTAAATTTCAGACTTCCTTAGTTTTATATGTTTCTAATTTTGTCCACAATGCCATACTACAATTATCATGTTGTAGTGAAATACTATAGTTTTTAAAAAATATTGTTTTAGCTCCATTTAGAGTTCCATAAGTTGGCCTTTCTTATGTCAGAAGAAGGGCTCCATCACCCCTGATATCATGTCTGCTTTGACAGATTTTCTCAATTCTTCAATGTGGACCACATAGATATCAGCTTTATTTAACTCTGCTCTGAGGGACAGCTAGATATAGCTTGTTTAACTGACCATGCTGTCCCTCAGACCCTGTGTGAGCACTAGAGATATGCCATAGTGATTATTTCTCAGTCATCTGGAATCTACTGGAACTTGTGTCTGGTTGCTTTAAACCCACCAGTTAACATTCTCCATAGGAAGCAGGCAGAGGGATCTCTATAATCACAATAAGGATTTATGTGGTTGTATTTACTCTGTTTTCACTTTTAAAATTTGCTGCATAAGTACTTCCTGGTGTTGTTCCACAATGGCTTGGCCCTGTGGATTGTAAGGAATTTTAGTAACATGATTGCTATTCTATAAATTGCAAAAATTCTTAAATCATTTGCAGTATAAGCAGGACCATTGTTGGTTTCTAGTTGTAATGGGAGTCCTAGAAAGGAAATGCATAAAGAAATTTTTGATGAAGGCAAGTTCCAGATATGACACAATGGTGTTTTCCTGGAGCTCTTTGGGTCCTATGCCATGCCAGGGTCATGCTGTGTGCCAATCTACCTAGGGAGAGGCACTGTATATTGCACTCTGAGCATATCTAACATCAGAAAGGACCCAGGCACAGACAGCCCTAGTCCAGATGTCAAGCTGATGTGAGGACCACCCATTACTAATTATGCACTAAGAGCTTGGTATACTGTGGAACATATGCCCTCAGCAGAGGCTATGCTCTCATGAACCACCTCTAACTTCCTCTTATACCACAGTCTTATCATTTATGTCAGACATGAGACTAGCACAAAACTAAAAAACAAGCAAAACCTATTTAATTAACAATGGTCATTAACGTCTAAAGATTTAAATATAATATTAATTAGATAAGATTTGGGATCTTTAAAATTCAGGGCAATTTAAATTCTGAGCTCAAGAAGACTCTCTTACTAGGTAACAGGATACTCAGAAGTACCTGAGAAATGAACACAGAAAATTCTAAAGGAGAAAACAACTGTGTTTTCCTATGTAAGCATAAAAGCACATATCTAGCTGATACTGTAAATGAAAGGAAAATGTGAACAGTATGAAAGCATAGCAGTGCCATGTAGCAAGAACTTGTTGGAAGGCTCTACATTTCATAGACAGTCTGATGCAACAGATTCTCCGGCTCTACCAAAAATAATTCTAGGTGAAAATTTCAAAATAATCTAATTTCTATTGATTGCACTTCAAGCTTATCCCTTTTCAGCCTCTAAGATAATTTGAGAAATGTTCAATTGTATTTGCATTCCCTGGCCACTGTATTATACAGAATGAAATATTCTGGAAAATAAAAAACCTTTCTTGATTCCAATTTACCCATTTTTCTTATACTTCTCCCAAGTCTGTTCACACTTGCTTGTGGTCTAGAGACAGTGGTGCCAGCAGTTCAGTATGACTGCCATATTTCAATAGGTTTGCTTTTATTTTTCTATTCACAATTTATTTTCAAGTCAAGGAAACTCAACCAAAAGAGTGTGCTAAGCCTTTATTCTATTTCTGTGCCCAAGCTCATATCCTACTCATTCCCACCTTTTCATTTACTAGACTCAGTTCTCAAAGAGCTCATCCCAAACATTTCCATCCTTCCACTCTACACCCTTTCCACACACACATAATCCTTTTGCAACATTCCTTTTTTTTCAAGTTAGGCCAGTTCCTATTTAAGTACACCTCTATCCTTCATTGGCTAATTTATACATGAAGTCAATTACTGTTGTGCTTTAGTCAGTTTTTCAGTATACCCATTTGGGGTGAGGATGTACAAACTGGAGCTCCAAAGCTACCCATCGTGACTGGAAGACTCTGCTTCCTCCTTGGTCTACCCAATAAACTGCCACCCAAGTTTAAATAAGTAGCAGAGTCTGGACTTTGAAGACCCATCACTGCCTCTCAGCTTTTTCCATTCTTCTGGGGTCAGGGGTCTTGATCAGTCTTGCTATCCCCCATCTCTGCATCCTGTCTAACAAGTTTAACTTCAGCCGGCCAACAGCAGAATGTAGAGGAGTAGAGAAGAAGCAGTCTTTTCAGTCAAGTGTAATAATTAATGTCCATGAAGAATCATAAGAGGGGCAGGGGAATCTGGCTGGAGAGTCTCCTTTGTTTTCAAAGTAGCATTTATGTCACTAAGATCATGTAGCAGTATATTTTTCCCTTTTATGAATACAAAAATAGGGAAGTTCCAAAGACCAAATGAAGTTTTATATACCTTAGTTGTAATTGTTCCTATACTAGAATTTTGGTCTGTTACAATTTTTCTTGGTAAAGGGATCATAGATCAAGCAATACTGGCTCATTCCTGTTGTGAGGTAAAAGAAGATGCTAAGCACTGGGGTTGCCCAGCCCTGTTGCCCATGCAACTGTGGAGCCCTGCCTGCTCCTTGAAATTCAGGCAACAAGCATCAGATTCTTCTCAGTGTTCTGTGGACCAAGGCATCAGAAAGGGCAGTGGGACAGGTCAAATGGGCAAGCCTTAAACACACCTGCCTCAGTGACCACCAGGAAGCCAGAGAGGCTTTGGAGTTCACTTGGCCTGCCTTGCCAAGACATGCCCAGATGTATCCAGCAGAGACATATTTTTTAATGTTCCTCTTGATAGGGTCCAAACATCCACCACTGTAGTTCAGAATAAAAAACATTTGACAGAGATTTTATTATGGTTTTTTTTTTTTTTTTTTTTTGCATTAGCTCCTATGTGTTTTCAGTTTTTAACATCAATGATTCCTTGTTTAGGATTCAAATCATTTAGGATTACATTTTACAGTCACTTGCACAAAGTTGCAGAGCTGTTGCTTTGAATGTTTTACTTCTCCGGATCTTTAACAAACAGCTCAATAATTGTATAAAATGCTTTGTGTCAGAGGCCTGAGAGAAACCCATGTTATTTCACTTTCTCACTTACTATTACAACCCCTTGGGTAAGAGGACAGAATTCCTATTTTCCACTTCTATTTAAAGAAAAAATGTCCTGCCTTCTCTGAGTGTCAAGCCCCACACATTGGACACCAGTTTTCCAGGCTCTGTGACTACTACAGCCAGCAGAATAACGATCCACAAGAGGCAAAAAGGTAGTTGGAGTCAACATGACTCGGTAACCAGTGTTGTTTAAAATTCAGGAGTTTGACCTTGGTAGTTTTTTTTTTTTTAAGCACAGCACAATTTGGTGAAAACTTTCCTGATGATAATTAACTCAATTCCACATGCATAATTAAGGTTGAGAGACATGAGTATATTGAAACTCTTGCATTCTTCATGTCCACGTATTTCTTAAAAGTCCAACAGGCCCCTGCCACTTGTTAGTTAAGTTAGCTTTGCTGCCCATTTTAGACCTGCATCTCTTCTTTATTTCAGTATTTTTCCTCTTCACTTTCTTTTCTTTCAGTGCTGGGCATGAACACATTAAGTAGTCACTTTACAATTGATCTATAGTCCTAGGCCCTGCCTCTTAATATTAGATTTGTTTTGCTTTCTACATATTATTGACCTTAATGCTTCCTATGTATCCAATTCTATCCAGCCTTGAAAATTAATGTATTACAACTATAACTCATATGTTCTGGATAATGTGAAGCTTTCCCTCCCTTAAATCCTCTAGTTTTTTAAATGAGAGTACATAATACCTTTTGTTTAAAATCTTTAATAATCCAAGAAAAGAGGGCTCAGTGGAAATCACTGAACACTTTTTAAAATTTTAATTTCAATTTTTAAATGTTTTATAGTGCTAGGGCAAAATTCACTGTCTTGTTTCTTTACTTCTTTAAGTCATAGCAGATTTTCTTTCTATTTATTCAAAGTAGGGAATTTATCTTTCTTTTAAGCTATCTTTAAATTTAAAAAAAGAAAATTTTTACTTAATAAGTTTTTAAAGATTTAATATTTATTTGTATATGTATTCACTTAGAGGCCAGGAGAAGGTTATAAGTGATTGTGAGCCATTTGACATGGGTGCTAGGAACTGCAATCTGGTCCTCTGTAAGAGCAGAAAGTACTTTTAACTGATAAGCCATCTCTCCTTCCCCAAGGTCAGTAATTTTTTAAAATATTAGCACACAAAAGAATCATCTGGGAGACTGACAAAAGGAAAATTCTCATATATCCACAAATCTTGATTTGACATGCATTTTTGTTGAAATAATTACCATGAACTTAGTGGCTTAAGTAGAAAAAAATGTGTGACTTTCATTTTTCATAAAGTAGAATTTAAAATGGCTCTTTTGTGTTAAGTTGGTCCCTTCCTGGAGACTTACCCTTGGCATCTCTTGGAAGACACACTCTGTCTGCTCATGATTGCCTTCCTCCATCTTCCAAGCTGGCCACACTGCATTTCCTAGGATTTCTTCTGCAGTCACATTTTCATCTCTGGCTGCTTATCCTGCTATTACAGAGCATGTGGGTACCTGGCTACTCTCCATATTTTAAGGTCAGCTGACTGGAAACCTTAATTCCATCTGCAACCTTCTCATTTGTCAACCAAAATAGTCAACAGATTTGAGGATTTTGACATGTTGTCTGTAAGAAGTCATGTATTCTGTCTACTAAAATGTGAGTTGATGGGGCATAGAAGATTGTCTAATTAACAATCATTTCGGCTGATTCTAATAAAAAATAGCCAGGCCAGGCCAGCTAAAAAGCCTCCTCTAGAGATTTACACAAAACAGCTACATGTATTCACTTCTGAATCCAAGCACAGAAGATTTGGTTTAAACCACATTTGATGCAAGGAGACAACTGAAATTAGACTTTGGTAAGATGACAGAAAGAGCTGCTTACACAGAAGTGTTGGCAATGGCAGAATCCATCATTTACATAGGGGCTCCATTTTAGCTGGTTTCACATGATAGTTTGAAATCAAATTTAAGAAACATTTGGAAGCCTGAATGCAAAATATCAAGCATGACAATTAGAATATAATTTATGAAGTTAGGGACAGAGAAATAAATGGCTTGTAAGATCATTTATCAAGAAAAATCTGTGAAAGCCTGAGGACTTTGAATTCAATCATCAGAACCCACCATAGACAAAAAGAACTGACTACTGGAAGTTGTTTTCTCACCTACACACATGCCACAGCATGAATGCGCACATGTGTGCACACATATACTCCATTCATGTACATATACACTAACAATAAATTATTTTATAATTTAGGTCTCAATTTATTGAATTAAATACTCAGTTGGTTTTAATACTAAGTTTGCCTAAGTGTTCCTTATTATTTTCTTGGGTATATTAACATTTGTTAATTTATTTATTTATGGAACATTCACATTACATATGGGAATATATATGCCTTTTATCTACCCAAACCAGCAGCTATGCTATAATTATGTTAAGAATCATGTTTAATTTTCTATCATATGCTAATGAAAAGATTAAATTGCTGGGATTTATATTACTTGATAAAGATGACTTCAACTATTTAATTGTATAATTTATTATTGCCTAACATATTTTAAAGTATCACCTGCTTTCTAAAATGCACATTTATCAATTGTGTGTGTATACCATGGTACATGTGTGGAAGTCAGAAGACAATATTGGGGGAGTTGGTTTTCTGTACCGTGGGGATCCTGCAGCTCAAACTCAGATTGTCAGGTTTATCAGTGGGTATCTTTACTGTCTGATCCATGTCATTAGTCCTATCCATCAGCTACCTGTTCATAGCTTTGTTGTTGATTTATTGCTCACAGTCTATATTATATGAAAGTTCAATAAATACTTACTTTAAAAAGTGATGATAAAATTTAGTAGCAGGTGGATATTGACTTAGCCAGGGTTCTCAAAAGGAATACAGCTGTTGTGGAATAGCTTTTTTGTAAATTATAAAGATGTGTCACTAGGACTAATTTATTAAAAAGCCGAATAGGCAATAGCTAGGCAGGATTTCCAGGCCCAGAGGACACCGGGAAGAAGACAAAAGGAGACATGGTGGAAAGCAAGATGAACAGTATGTAGATGAGGTAATGAGCCTTGGGGCAGCACA
Organism: Cricetiscus sungorus; assembly: GCA_030556225.1. Taxonomy (NCBI): domain Eukaryota; kingdom Metazoa; phylum Chordata; class Mammalia; order Rodentia; family Cricetidae; genus Cricetiscus; species Cricetiscus sungorus. The sequence continues at coordinate 46,442,067 of JANBXA010000398.1, forward strand.
TAGATTAATATAAATGGGTTAATTTAAGTTATAAGGGCTAGATAAAAGCAGTCTAAGGTATTAGCTTGCCTTCCATAATTAATAATAACTCTCCATGTTGTGATTTGGAAACTGCCTGCCTGGCAGAACAGAGAAAGACTTGATACATACAACCTAAAGAGGGGATAGATATTACAAGGAAGGTTTTTAGATTGACTTGCAGGATATGGGTTGGGTTTTACAAAATGCTGTCTGCACACTGGAAAGCTGAGAACCTGTGAGCTGTTCAGACACTGAGCTCAGATTCTTCAGCACACCCAGCCAACATCAAAGGCCTAGAGGATTCTAGAAAGCTCACCAAAAAGCCAGTTCTGATGTCAGGAGAGGCCAGCAACAGCTGTTGTATGTAGGGTAGATGTACTCATGGGCAAGGAGTGAGGGCCAACAGGGGAAAATCAGCAGTATTTATTTCCCTCAGACTTTTTTATATCTGGGCTACAACCTAGAGATGCTATTCACTCTGTGGGAAAAGACTCCTGCTCCCTCAATTAACCTTCCTAGATTTGTGCTTTTAATTGATCCCACATCAAATCAAGTTGACAATAATACCAATAGTCACAAATGGGAATACTTAGGAGAATGTTTCTGAAGAACCAGTTTCATCAGTTTAGTTCCAAAAGACAATGCTAACCATATTTTTATTATTAACTTTCTAAAATACTTTTTAGAGCTGAAGCATGAAAAAATATATTTGCAGTATTATTTTTGGAAGATTGGAGAAGAAAAGAAAGTTAGACACTCATGAAATCTTAATGAACAAAATAATTAAGTCAATATTTTGTCTGGCCTATTTTATCTAAAATATTAATTCAACTTAATTCTTATTACAATCCAGCAGTAAAGAATAATTATCTTTCATTTCTGAGAGAGGAAATATGCTATGTTATGTGATTTCCCTTGTAGCTATTAAGTAGAGCTAATTAGCTATTCAGACTTGAGTCTCTGACTCCAAGGTACATGCTCTTCATTGCATAGTCAGGCCTTAATATATTTCATTCAGTATAGTGCTTGCTTTTAGTGGAGGTGGGGTGAGGAGACAAAGTTTTACTTTATTTATAACTCACTAATCCTCAAGAACAGAAGGCAGGCATAGACAAGCCAAGCTTGTCAGTATTTACCCTGGAGTTAGGAGGTGATATGTTTTATAGCTGACTCTATCAAATGTTCAACCAAAGATCCATTCTATGGAATTTAGTAATTGGTTGAGAGTTCTTAAACTTGAGTGTTTCTGAATACATTTTGGCCATTTGTAAAGTATGAACATTTATTTTAAACATCTTGCAAGTTATGATGTCAGAAATTAAGGTGCTGTCACCTGGTAAGGACCTTCTTGCTGTGTCCTCAAAAGGAAGACAGGGGAACAGTAGAAAAAGACTGAGTTTCTCCACCAAGTCCTTTGTTTTCATTGGGTTCAGGTCTCATGACAAAAACACCTCTCTGAAGGCATTGCTTCCTGAAACAGCTGGGCTGAAAGTTAGTGAATTTAGAGACCCCTTTCAGATCACATCATTGCATAACTTCACATAGTTTAGCATATTCCATGGCAGTGAATGAAAGTATCCCTAATAAGAGTGATATTCCCTGAGTCAGGACCCTCTGTACGGCTGTAAGGAGACACTGATCAATTAAGATATAATTCCATTTACAACCAAATACACAGAAAAGCACAAGCAAAGCAGCTGTTTGCTACATCTTGCTGAAGTTATAACTAGGAAAGTTTTAAGTTGGCACTAAGGCATCCAACTCAGATAATCCTGAAATTCAGTCAGTAGTATAAGGAATCTCAATTGAGAAAAATGCCTCCATCAATTCGCCTGCAGGGAAGTCCATAGGGCAATTTTTTGATTAATGATTGATGTGGGAGAGCTCAGGTCACTGTGGACAGTGCCACTCCTGGGCACTTGGTACTGTATTATATAAGAAAAGAGGATGACCAGGCCACAATCAACAGACACGAGGAGTAAGCCAATAAGTAGGACTCCTGCATGGCCTCTGCTTTAGTTCCTGCTTTTAAGTTCCTGAGGAGTCCCTGCCCTAACTCTCCTTCATGGTGGAATGTGACCTGAGAGTTGTACAATGGAATAAACCCTGTCCTTTAGAAATTGCTTTTGGTCATGGTGCTTTAGCATATCAATAGAAACCCTAACTAGGACAAAGGGGTTTATTTGGGGCTTAAAGTTCCTGTGGGTTAGGGTCTATAATGGCAAAGACACCAGGGCAGCAGTCAGCAGACATGGCAGCAGGAGCTGGAAGCTCAGAGTGAGGACTCACATCTTAAATCCCAAACTAAAAGCAGAGGTGGCAACAGAAGCATGCAGCTTTTGAAAACCTCCAAGCCCACCCACAGTGACATACTTTCTTCAGCAAAGTCATACCTTCTAATCCTACCCAAAGAGTACCACAGACTGGAGACCAAATACTCAGATGCCTGAGAGTGTGGAAGGCATCTTGTTCAAACCACAGAGTTTAAAGCAAAAAACTTAGAAATTGAAATATAACCAATTGAAATATAATCCTATGTGATACCTTTGAACAGTGTTTTCTAGAAACATGGGGTAGTTGGCACTGGTCATACCGTGATAGTGGTGTTGGGACTTCATGAGCTCTATGAATGAAGCTTTAGTTTGCAGTGAACCACTTAAAGACTGAGTTACTTTTGAAAAAAATTCAATTCCTGAGAGTTTATTAAAAGGAGAGTCTTGATTGTGAAAAGTGTTCTAAATTTTCTCATCATGTTTAAGAAAGCAAGAACATACTGGCTATAATACAATGTAAGTTGAATACCCACTATATAAAATGCTAAAATGTTTTAGATTTGGGATTCCTTTTTTGTTGTTGTTTTGTTTTATTTTTATTAATAATATAATTTAAAAATATTACATGTGTATCCCAGTTTCCTCTCCCGTCCTCCCTCCCTCCCTCCCTCACTCTCTCTCTCCCTTCCCTCCCTCCCTCCCTCCCTCACTCCCTCCCTTTCTTCCTCTTATCCTCTTTCCCCTGTGACATGCACCCTGGCCACCCTCCCCTCCCACCCCCCCACCCCCAATCCACTTGTAGGGCTATGCTATCCAGGTTAGGTCATGTAAGTCTGTCAAGTCATTTGAAGTAGGGACTAGGACTTCTCTCCTGTCTCTAGGTTAAGGGGGTATCCTTCCATGGGGGAATGTGTCCTCAAGGTCCTTTTGTGCACCAGGAATAGGTCCTGTTTCTACTGTCTGAGGTCCCCTAGACTGCTCAGTCCTTCTAGCTGAGACCCAAAATCAGGGGGTCTGAGTCAGTCCCATGCTGGATTCCCAGCTATCAGTCTGGGGGGGGCATTAGCCCCTCCTTGTTCAGGTCAGCTGTCTTTGTGTGATTCTGCAACCTGGTCTTGTCCCCTCTCTCTGCATTTGGATTCTAGTTCGACTCAGTGTTTGGTTATGGGTGCTTGCTTCTGCTTCCAACAGGTACTAGATGGGGGCTCCATGATGGTGGATAATTTAGTTGATGATCTCACTATCAGGGAAGGGCATTTATGGTAGCCTTTCCATGGTTGCTCGAATTGTTAGTTGGAATCAGTCTTGTAGTTCTCTAGACCTTTCTTTAGGTTCAGTTTTTTCTTCAAACCAATAATGGCTCCCTCTTTTATGCCCCCCTCTCTCTCTCACCCTGACTCAATCTATCTAGTCACACGTGTTTTCCTTTCCTCTCCTTCTCTTTTTCCTAGTTCTCTCTCCACTCACTGGCCCCCCATTTCCCATGTGCTCTGGGGGACTTGTCCCTTCCCCCTTTTGTGAGGGACCATATATAAATCTCTTAGAATACTCCTTGTATCCCAGTTTGTCTGGTGGTGTGTATTATAGGCTGGTGATCCTTTGTTCTACATTTAAAATCCATATATGAGCGAGTACATACCCTGTTCCTCTTTTTGTGACTGGGTTACCTCATTCAGGATGCTCTCTTCAAGTTCTATCCACTTGCCTGCGAATTTCAAGATTCTGTTATTTTTTTCTGCAGAGTAGTATTCCATTGTAGAGATGTGCCACATCTTCTTTATCCATTCTTCAGTTGAGGGGCATCCAGGTTGCTTCCAGGTTCTTGCTATTACAAATAATGCTGCTATGAACATAGTTGAGCACATGTCTTTGTTGCATGGATGTGGGTCATTTGGGTATGATATAATAGTATACATAAGTGACCAAATAAACTCTACCAGGGAACTCCTACAGCTGATAAACACCTTCAGCAAACTAGCAGGATACAAGATAAACTAAAAAAAATCAGTAGCCCTACTTTATTCAGACGACAAAGAGGCTGAGAAAGAAATCAGAGAAAGATCACCCTTTACAATAGCTACAATCAACATAAAATATCTCAGGGTAACGCTTACCAAACATGGGGTTTCTGTTTTGTTACATGGAGGAATGGGCATTTCTGGAACAGACACATCACAGCTGAAGAAGATGGAGAGGCTGACTGAGAAGGTTTCTTCTACCCTGAAGATTCTGAATAAAGTACGTGGTACTAGTGTTTTGGCTGGGATCCATCACATGAGATCACATGTAGGATTTTCCACTTTCAGCATCATGCCAGTTTTCAAACGATTTTGAGTCTTTGAGAATTTCAAATTTCAGACCTTTGGATAAGAATGTTATTTGACTATGCTTCTAAATTCTAGAAACACTTGTAGTAGCTTGAACACCTCTCATTTCAGACAGCATATATTTCTTTAGGAAAGATACAGGCAGGGAATCTCAGTCTTGTTAACAGCTATAGTGTCATATATCAGACTTTATAAGAATGTATCATAGGTTTTCCAGAACACCCAGGTTCTTTGTTCATTTACTGACAGCCCCCATCAAAACTGTATTACATTAGCATTTCTAGTACTTTCTATTTGTGACAATAACTTTGGTTTTCTATTTGGAATATTAAAAGATACATATTTTTATGTAAGTTTATTATACAAAAACCACATAAATTTAGGGGGTAAATGACACTGGTAGATGATCCCTAAAGTGAAGACAAACAAAAACTGCTGAAGAATGACCAACACTGGCAGAGAACACAAAGAAGAAAGCTGACCTAGGTGACCATAGGAGATTCTGCAACTCACCTGTCAGGTGGATTTTCTTACATTATTTAACACTTCTGGGTCTCAGCTTCTTCTTCTAATTGAACACTTCAGGCAGATACTTCCTAATTCTCTAACTCTCTTTTAGCAATGAAATATGTGGCATAATTATAGGTAATACTAAGGGTGAGATTAAGATACATTTGTTGGCTATAAATAGATTTTCATGATAGGATTTCTTTCCTGGAGTCACTCCACGGGCAGAGAAGGGGGGTAAAGTTTGTTAATGGTGCTTTCCATCTCCATGTCTGTTAGTCTTCCATTTCTTTGTGCTTTCTTACAAGTTACTAATTTCTACTTGATGTTCTATACTGCAAAGCAAGCCCATGGACACAACAGCCAGGCTAAATTGACCTTCCTATAGTGGGTCCAACTTCTGTTCTTTTTATTCTTGTTTCTAATCACAATTTGCCTATATATTGCCACCATCAGATTTTGCCGTGACAGCTGTTGATATAGAATACCATCTGGAATGACATCATCAATGGAAGGTCCTGCTATGTAACAGCCCTAGGAAGCACTCACTACTGGACAAGTGAATATGGTTTAGTTGTGCAGCCCAAGGCAAGGCTCTATCATAGTACAGTATTGCATCATATTGTCTGAGAAACTTAAGGAGCTCCTTGCAAGTCAAGGAGAAAACTGATAAAATTAAAAATCTTGTCTTCTAAGCAATAGGAAGTTCATAATAGATCCTATACCCTGTCTTGTTTCAGACAATACAATTTTTTTCTTTAATGATGGTAGGAAATATTTTTTGTTAATCGCTATAGTGCCATGATTTTAGAGTTTGAATTCATATGAATATATCTTTGAGTTTTCTAGATAGCTCAAGCTCCTTAGATACTCACTGGAGGCCCCATTGTAGTATATTGTCAAGGTTACACATTCTGGTACTTATTAGAAAGTGAATATGAAATTGTCAGGTCTCTTCTTGCCTTAATTTCAGACTAGACTTTACAGTGCTTAGTGGCACTTTTACTCCTCCACTAATACAGTTTCAAATAAAGCAAACATATTTGTTCCAGCCTTAATCCTGACAGAGTCCCATCACAGATGTACACTAGCATTCAGATATGGCATGGACAAATACCTGTCAGAGATACTTGCTGCTTATGGCATTAAGTCAAACTGTGCTTCTGCAGGTATCACTAGACAATCTCCCAAGTAGTTCCTTGTTCTTGTTTCTTTCCTCCTGCTCATCAAGTCATTGTGTGTGTGTGTGTGTGTGTGTGTGTGTGTGTGTGTGTGTGTGTGTGTGTGTGTGTGTGTGTGTGTTGAGTAGTTGCACGAATGCTGCCTGTCTTGGCTCAAGATCAATGTCAGTTTTGTAAAGTACATTTCTGCCTGGCTGATGGTGTGTATGTAAACTTATTTCTACTACATTAGGCAGTTGTTATTTTTTCTTGTTGGCTGGATTCCCAGTAGATCCAGATACTGAAAATCAGGTTGGGTTAGTATGGGCCACATGTGCCAAGTTCAGGATCTTTGGGTGGAGGAAATGATTTAAATCAATCTCACCCACTTCCAAACACCTCCAGTCAGCACTGCTTACAAAATAAGATATACGGATTATGAAAGCACAGTTTTAAATGCCTACCATAACAAAATCTATGGCCAATTTTCAATTTTTTCTTTGAATACCTCTTTGCCCACAGCAATGTACAGGTTTTTCCCACAATTTACTTTTCTAAATCTAAGAGGAAAGTTAAAATAGAAAGCCAAGGGTATAACTGTATGCATCAATCTTACTCTAATATACTGGAAAAGTAAAGCTATTTTCATTGCTGCAGGGAATGGAATAATAAATGTGTACCTCCCGTCATACTTAGAGCTCCAGGCTTGATTTAGTGTGAGTGGTAAGCTGAATATGGATAAGTGTGCTTGGGGACAAATGATACAGCAATTCAAAACTGCACATCTGTATACTGTCCTTCTGTATGAGGTTGGGTGGGTTATTTCATACCCTGAAGGCTCAGTTCTCATATCAGTTAAATGTGAAAATGTCCTTTCATAGAGACATTCTGTGAAGATAGAAGATAACCTTACATATCTGGTAATGTCAGAGTTTTTTTGAAAAGTTCAGTTAAAAATTTTAAAGCAGATATAATCTAGAGTTGCATTTGGACCATTTCTAGATATTCTATCATATGCTGTTGATACTGTAATTGTCATTGTTGATATCAAAGTCAGTTTCTTGCCTTAGCTGTCTCTGTAACTGAACACTTTTTTTCCTGACACTGTAACAGCGTCAGAGCCACAATGCCTCCTTCCTAATTATATAATATGAAAGCTTAGTACTCAGCAATGGAGTAATAAAGAGCATATTACTTATGCATTTGTAAAATGAGTCAAATGCATAGACTTGGTACCCACTTGTTGGCACAGGTCCATGATTCATTCTAAGGTCCTTAATGTAATTACATTTCTGTGCAAATAGGTGCTTTCTAATAATGTATCATGTATATAATTGTTGAACTGTGGTACTATGTATAGTTAAAAAGAAGATGTTTTTTTCCCTTATGACTCAGAATTCTTAATATTTTCTAACAGTCCATGGAGTATTTGTTATGGTCTGATAGCAAGATGTGTGAATCACAGTCTTAAGGGTTTGTGATACAGACAAAACTGATCCTCTGCATTTTGTCGTAGTGCAGAAAAATTTATAAAAGTCAGGGGCTCTGGTTTATTAATTTCTATTTACAATATTTAATGAATGCTTGATGACTAAGCAGGAATGAATTTATGATATTAAAAGCAGTTATTTTATAACTCTTGTTTTCTTTGTAAAACTTATACCAACACAATGGAAATTTAATATTATCAGTCAGAGAATCATTAATCAAACATACTTTCATGATGGAAACATAAGAATTTTCCTAAAATTTTCTTTTATCACCAGAAAAATGCATAGCAGCCTCATTGTTCTTCAAAAATCAGATAAAATAGAAATAATTTTAGAGTATTTAATTTCAATTTAACCTGTTATATTTCTCTTGCTCTCCACCTTATCCAGTTAGTATATTTATTATATATGTATAAAGAATATATGCATATATATATATATATACACATGTAGGTAGAGATCTTATATGTAATATCTAATAAATTGATAATATGAGGACACTCTGTGTTATAGCTACTTTTGTATACTTTACAATTTCTCTATAATTATTATTCATCTAATCTTTAGAATTTGAAATATGAAAATATTAAGGGAATGGTATAGTACACTCAAAACCTATTCTTAGAAATTAGCTTCTATCAGGAAAAATCTAATTTGTTCATGATAATAGACCCTTACACATATCAAAAATAAAACCACTTACATACAAACACATACTGCCTTTAGTTGCCTGAGAGAACAGTAAATACAGTACTTTTTCAACATTTATTATTTTTAAATTTTTTTATTTAAATTGAAAACAATCCTATTTTACATACCACTCCCTCTTGTCCTCCCACCCCCCATTTCATACCTCAGAGAGGGTGAGGCCTCTTGTGAAGGATAACAACCAGGCATGTTGAAACACTCCAAAGAAGATGAGCAACAGTTGGGTAAGGCCTGTAGTCCTATAGCTGCTCTGCTTTTATCCTTTGGTTGCCTTGAAGCTCATGTGCAGTGCCGGATGGTTGGAGTATCTGCTGTGACTACTTGCCTGGGCTTCAGGGGCTCTGCATTGGGGTCTTCTCTGGGCAGTTACTTAGAGGAATCTTGGGTCTGTATATGGTCAAGGTAAGAGTAACTTCTAGCCAGTCTTCCAACCTATTCCCTGGAATAGTCCTCAACATGGAGGATAGGGAGATCTATATCCTTCCGTGCCTTCTCATTGCAATGTGGCATTCACAGGTACTTTCTACATGGTTTTCCAGAGAGTCCTCAGTAGTACCCAGCCTCAGTTTCCCAGCAGGAATCTTCTAATCATTAAGTAGCCCTGTTTGCTCTCTTCCTTTAATAACCGATTTCCTCATTCCTAGCTTACCAAATAGATACTTGTCACAGTGGTCTTTCTGAAAATGGAGTATAATCTAAGGGTATATGCTAGATATTAGGTAGTTTCTGAAAGCCCAGAGTAGTGTGTGTGTGTGTGTGTGTGTGTGTGTGTGTGTGTGTGTATGTGAGTAACTCTAGATTTTCCAATCTTAGCACTATATTATATATGTAAATAACATGCTTTTTCTAGGCTTTCACTAGATCTGAATTTAGTATGTATGAGAGGAATATGCCACAGAACAAGGTACATTGGATTCGCTTCTCATAGACACATGATGAAAGAGCTATAGCAAGTAGGCACTGGTTATTCTTCTGGAGATCTATGAAACCTTCAAGGGGAAGGTGGTATCACATCAGTTATTTTAAAGATATCAAGGATCATTGACAGTGGAGATAAAAGAATGAAATGTTGTTTGAAGTAAATGATCAATCAGTGACAAGGCAATAAAGGTGTGGAGGAATGTGGGTTATTAACAGAGAACACTGCCTGAGCTCAAGATTGTATGAAGCAAGAAGGCAGAAAGCAAAGCACATCTGAGTTAGTCAGTGACAATCTGGGCATTTGCGGAAACCCTGGACTGAGTGGGGGAAGAATGCTCCAGAAGTGTACATAGTGAACTATTTTTTTCTCATGTGACTTCTAAAAAAAATAGAATCTCACCCACGCATCATCAGTCACTTCCTTTGCCATCAGTATTTTGAAAGTATGACTCACTGATAGAACATTTTCCCTGAAACTCAAGACATTTTAGATTCTGTTTATAGTTTATTATGCTTTCTGAATAGGACAAGACTGCCTGAGGTTTCAACATTTCTTTCTGTCTTATAATGTCTGTCCTATTATAATTCATTTATTTGAAACTTCCACTATGCCCTGAAGGGGAATGTGATTGCTTCTCTCTTATATAAAAGAAACTCAGGAACAAGAATAAAAGCATGAAGTCAAAAAAAAAAAAAAAAAAAAAAAGAAAGAAAGAAAGAAAGAAAGAAAGAAAGAAAGAAAGGTTCAAGTAGAACCAGGGACTGGACAAGCATTGCTCTGGGGATCTGGGGACCAGTAATTCAAGCCTTTCACTCTGGCTTCCACTCTGGAAGTCCTGCATATAGTTTGTTGGCCCTTGGTGAGTGGCTGCAGTTTTCACCACCTGTTGTTCGATGAGGTGCTGGGATTGACCATCTCCCAGGTCTCTACTGGTCACGGCTACTCATGGTAAGTTAACATCAGGGATAAAATTTGCATCTTTCTTGTCCCTAACACTAAAATTTAATAAAAAGATAATTTGAAAATTGATGATAATTCCTTTTATAAAAATATAATGCAAACACTACTGCCCCTAGTTCCTTTAAAATATCCATTTTTGATTTCATGTATGTTCTATTAATTAAAAGTACATAGTCATGATCATATAAAATAAGTTTCTAAAACAGATTTGCTGGCACTGGGCCTTGGGATATGTTTCACTGGCTGCTGGAAAGATGGTAACATTTCATTAAGATATGATTCATAACCACAGGACTAGATAGATATTCTGAATATACTCTCCACTGAAATGCAGACATTATAGATGACAGATAATAGCCTATTTTCATGGTTAGCATTCCTTAAGGCATTATTATAGCTTAAAACAAGAGGATCAACAAATTGCCTACTCTTTTAGCCATGTGTCATGTACTCTGAACAAACTAAAGAAGCAACCAATATGGCTTCATTTCTACATTACTTAATCTAATGCATTCCAATTTAATGTCACAGCTGCTGTTTTATATCAGAAAATAAACTAGTTGCTCAATGAGTGATTTATCTTTCCCCTACATGATCAGGATAGGGTTTTTTGTTTATTTGTTTTTTTTTAGGTGTAGGAGAAGGCTGGTAGGGTACAGGAGATATGAGGAGGAAAGAGGAGTAATGCTAGAAGGGTGTTGTGTTACAGAGAAATAAGCATGGAAGTGGTAATTTGAGCATACTGAGGTCAGAGGCTGCATGAGCTGAAGAAGTCTGCCCCAAGGTGGCTCATGATTGAGAACCCTGAGTGCAGCAGCACCCACACAATGGCTCTCTTTTATTGGAAAACCCCAAGTGGAGTATCATATAGGGAGCTGAAATGAAACATTTGTGTGTTCAGTAACTGCAGAGAGGGAGGACAAGACAAGGCTACAGAAACCCACAGAGACAGCTGTCCTGAATAAGGGGGAGCTAATAGACCTCCCCCCCAGACTGATAGCTGGGAAACCAGCATTGGACCAACTCAGACTCCCTGAACATGGGTCTCAGTTAGAAGCCCTGGCAGTCTAAGGGACCTCTGACAGTGGAACCAGGATGTATCTCTGGTGCACAAAGGACTTTGGTAGCACATTCCCCATGGAGGGATACTCCATTAGCCTAGAGGCAGGGGTGAGGGACTAGTCCCTATTCCAAATGACTTGACAGATTTTGTTGAGCCCTCCTGGAAGGCATCACCTTTCCTGTGGAGTGGGGGTGGTATGGGATGGGAGGGTGGTCAGGAGGGCATGGGAGGGAGGGAGGGAGGGAGGGAGGGAGAAGGAACTGGGATTGATAGGTAAAATAAGAAAAAAAAATCTGATTACATTTTAGAAATCTTTAGCTTGCTCATTTACTTTCTTAACAACAAACAATTCTGAGAAATACAATATAAAGTAGCCCTTGAACTTCACAATGCAATGACAAAGGAACTTTTCTTTTTCTAAAACATTTATTAAAAGGTTCAAGGTACTTGTTAAGACACTATTAGATACACAAACATAGGAGTGTGAGGGTTGGTTTTGCTGAGACATGGTAAGGATCCTTCTAAACAGGAGTGATGGAGATAATAGGCATTCATAGGATCTTGCTGTAAGCCAGTTGTTCTAATATATACTTATTTAAGTAATTTATATAATCTTCACAAACTTAAGTAGTAGTTTTTATTTTATAGCAGATAAAAATGAAGTTCATTAAATTTATGGTGGCCACACTTTTAATAGTTGTTAATATCAGCAATCTTACTGTTTCAAAAGCTGTTCTTTCTAAAATGATGTTGTTTTCTTCTGATTATAAATGTCTTGTGTAATCTAATACACATGATGGACATTTATTTTTCCAAGAATCCAATCACCATCATTTGATTTCAAGGTAAGTATAGCAAAGGTCCCACAACAAAAGCCCATAATTGTTAAATCAACTTGGATTTGAGAATCATAGGGCATACCTGGCAGTTTAGTTTGATTGGGGGTTTGATGCATTTTGGGTGGGTGGGGGCAATGAAAACTGAGCTGTTACAGGACTGTAGTTGGCCACTAGGAACCTTCAGAATCTGTTGTTTTATGGCACAGCTCAAATAGGGTGCTATATTTGAAAAATTTTGGGGAAAGCCTAACTCAGTAATAAAATTCTTTTTAAGGGTCGCTTTAAAAACTCAATAAATTACAGGCAAGCCACCTATTTTTTATAAATGACAAAGGGACTAAGAGCTCCAAACTTCTTAATCTTATGAGATTCTATCTCTCAACTGTCAGTGGTTTAAGGAAAAAGAATGCACCCTGAATAAAATCAGAATGAAGGGTTAGCCCTACTAGGTCCAGGTGCCATATTTAGGGAGGATGGGGATAATATTGTTTGTAGTTTCACCCTCTCAAGAATTTCCAATTGTACTATGGAAGGTAGATGGAAGTTTCTGTCCCACCCGGTCCTGCAGCTGTTCAGTTCCAAATAAACACAATAAACACACGGAGGCTTATATTAATTATAAACTCTTTGGCATATTGTTCATGCTTATTACTACCAAACTCTTATAACTTAAATTAACCCACAATTGTTATCTGTGTTTAGCCAGGTGAGTTGGTACCTTTTCTCAGTGAGACATTCTCCTCTTGCTTCCTCTGAGTATGGCTGGAAACTGTGTCTCTGCTTTCCCTCTTCCCAGAATTCTTCTAGTCTGGTAGCCCTGCTTGAATGTCCTGCCTGGCCACTGGTGAATCAGTGTTTTATTAAAGCAATATGAGTTACAAATCTTTATTGTGAACAAGAGTGTTAACCCACATCAACTGAAGCATCACTTACTATGGCTAAGTACCATGGTTGGCTCTCACTGTTGAGATTTTAGGACTGAAAGGATTGCATATTGAGGACAATTTTCTCCAGTAAGGTATCAGTCATTCTAACAGTGGGGTAATACTGGGGGTGCATGGGCGGGAAGAGGGAAAGAAAGGAAGGGGGAGAGAAAGTAACTACGGTGTAGACGGTTTTGAACTAAATTTGGTTATTAAAACTAGGGTCATGCATTTTTTTTTCTTCAGGTTACACCAGCCTGGGAATGTGGCATGGAGGTATCAGTCTCATTGATGTCATCTGTGTTTTGCTTCTATTTTGTTGTGCTGAAGAATCTAACCCAGGGTCGGATACTTGCTAGATGAATCCTCTGCCACTGAGTTCTGCCATCCTACTTTAGTGATTTTCACTACCAGATGCCTTGGGCCCATCAACTTAGTCCTAATCTGTTTTACTTATTGCTGGAGTCCATAGGAGGCAAAGCAGCTGCAATATTAAGCAAGTCCTTGTGACTCCAGTATTGCACATGGACATTGGTGACTATAATGTGACTGAAAGTTTGGAACTTTCAAAGCAGACAGACAAGCTGTTGCTGATGCTTCCTTCAGGGATGGCTTTATTCAGTTATGCTCAGTGAATTAAGAATTGCTTTCCTAGTCTATATTCAATGAGTTCCATGTAGCTATTATTCTACTTATTCACAAATGAAATCTAATCAACCTCCACTTGCCAAACTGAGGCAGAATTACTATGAAGTAGAGAAAATGAATGATGTTCTGGGGCTCTCAAATAGATTTGTACTAAGTTTTAATAAGCTTTCTTAATGACTACAATGTTGTAGGCTGAGTTGTGCTACATGTTCATTCACATATGGAACTCAATAGGTTTCCAGTATATTTAGAGATAGGGATTAGTAGGCCCCTAATCTCAAGGTACCAGTGAACTCTTAGGAAGAGGAGATCACTCTCACATTCTCTCCTCTTTTCTTCCCTCTCCTCTCTCTTCCATGCAAGGGCTCATTGAAATGTCAGGTCAGCTTTAAGGCAGGAAGAAATCCCATTGCAGAGACCCATCACAGTTACATTTTAATTTTGAGCTTTCAGCCTCCACGATTTTGAAAATAGTATTTTCTATTGTTGAAGTCACCCAGCCTTCATCATTTATCACAACAGTCAAAGCAGGATAGCACAGTTCATTTTGTCCACCCACTTGTATCTGAATATCAGGCATGCACATCAGAATCAACACCTCTGTCTTCCCCAGTCCTGTTTTTACAAATTTGTGATTCAGAGCAGCAGCACCAACTCAAAGACAGAAACACTTTCTGGACAGAGACTGATAAGTTGACTTCTAGAAAGATAGGCAAACAGCAGGAGTGGCAAGAGAACAGAATAAAATCCAGAGTGATAAAAAAATGTTTCTGCTTGAGGAACTCAAGTGGCTATGTTTTTTAGTATAGCAGTGGGAGCTGGCTTGGAATGTCAGTGAGAGGGGCATGAGTGAGTGGGGAGCATAATGGCTGCAGGATGGTAAAAGCGAGAGCTCCAGAATTAAAACCCGGACTTGGGTTGCCCAGTGAAAGGAGTCATGTGCCTCTTTCTTTCCTTGATCCAATTCCTTATTGATAATGTAGAAAGAACTCTAGTATCTTTATCATCAAATTTTTGCATAGAACAAATTTTATAAAATACACAAAGCATTTTAAACAATTGCCTGGTGCATGGTAAACGTACAACAAATGTTACCTACTTTATAATAGCATGTTACCATTGTTACCCAATGAATGGAATTCTTATCGGTACTATTGCATATTATATTATATTCACACTCAAAACATTCCTATGTATTACCTTATCTTCTAAATATTCAAATAATTTGTGTTCTTCCACCCCTAAAACAGAGAGCACATTTTCTGAATACTTAGAGTAGACTTTTTTCTAGCCTCCTGCAGGGAGAGGAATGACTAAACATCTTCACATGGACATAAATTTCTACCATTTACTCCAATGGCCTTCAAATCCAGCTAGCATTGCTTTAGGTCTCCATTTCTTCCCTATTCTTCAGGAAGAGTGGCTTTTCCAAAAGGAATATCCGACAGCATTAATTTCTTCTTTCTATAATATTTAAAAATTCTGAACTGTGGTTTCAATGTGCGTATTCCTTGTATGCCGAGCTGCCTCTTCATGAGGAGTGTCTCTGTACTGCCAGCAGTGTGTCTGCTGTCCACCAGGACATGAAATACTCAGCATCCTTCAGTAGGGCTGCTTCCCTTCCATTCCAGGCAAACTCCAGTTCCTTCCCTTGTTTTCTTCCTTCTTTGCACAGCCCCCCCTCCCGCCCCCAGAGAAACTGCTTCAGTTGCCTAAATGTGAGTTTGTGCTCTGTTACTTACCACTGAGCTGTTGATAATTACATGTACAGCTTGTAAATATGTGATGTGTAAAATAAACTGGCCTTAATTCTTTAGGGTTTAAAAAGTATTTACATTTTATGGTGCTTAAATTCTCCTATAATGAATTTTCTTTCTACATTGTCCCATCTCAAACCATAAGAAGCTACATGTGCAGACACTTCAATCTTTCACAAACGAACCCTTCTATTTTGTCATTTCTTTAATTTTACTTCTGCAGTAAGGTAGGAATGCATTACAGTTTGGGGAAATGATGATTGCATTATTCCATCTCATATAATTTACTGAAGACTGGCACATCTTAGAGTAAATTGCAAGGACCAGGACTGCACTTATGTGAATTACAGCTGTTGTGCTACTGTGTACAAAAAGTTTCCATATAACAGTCTGAGATAATCTCCAATGGTATTCAGTAAGAGTACCAACAAACTTTCATATTGTCCTGGGAGATAATTCAACTGAGCTAGGAGGCTTACGTTTAATAGAATATCTTTTTAAAAAGCTTATAAAAATTATTTTTTTACTATTATCAATTTTTTAATTATCTATTTTTTAAATAGAAATTGAAATTGGTCTGAAACTATGTGTGCATGTATGTTTTAACATTATATCTAATTTTAGTTGGTATATAAAATAAAAATGTTTATATTTGTGGGGTTCACTGTAATATTTCAACATATGTATGAATATATTATGTGATATCTGCTTCTCTGATTGTAAGTTTTAACCTAATATCTGTCTCTGGGTTTTTATTATTAAGACCAACTAGAATTGGTTCTACAAGCACTCTTTATAATAAAATTATTGGAAGTGACTGGACAAATCAGAGTGTAATATCAGTGGTTTTACTCAGTGTAAGAAAAGAAGCAAATTCCACCATAAAATTGTCTTTTCGTGAGTAAAGGGTGTCTGACTTTTGTACTCTGGAATCTCATAAGGACAAGCCTGTGGGGAAAAGACCTAGGTGTAAGCCATTCATGCAGTGGTGACAGCAGGTAGAGGAAGAGTGTGTCAGCAGATAGAGGGGTGTAGACAGTAGCCATTGGCAGGCAGGCATTCTGATGTGACAGCTTTGCATAACACGGATTGCAGCTCCTTTCTTGCATAAACGGGACTGTAGTGAAGAGGAAAGTTCTTTAAATCTCTATTTCTACCTTTCTACTTTATCTCCAACTCCCTTTCATCTGGACAATTTTTAGGATTTATTCTTTTAAAGAAAACAATCCAAAATGCTTCCACCTGAGATTTTCACTGTTGACTTCTCAGTGTATTTGCCTAAAATATTTCTTAAAGATCATTCCACAAATAAATAAGAAAGCTCCCTTCACTTATTTTACCTAACAGTTTCCACTACTAAGTTAGATATCATTTTACCATGCTTTTGAACTAAAATTTACAATTGTGATTCCCTTAATTTAGGGCTTTTAAGTATTTCTCCCTTTTCACCTTGTGGTTTTTTTTTTTTTTTTGAGAGAATGACTCATATTTTGCCCTACTTGACCTGAAATGCACTATTAGCCCACTTCAGCCTCTCAAGAAGCTGTGACTCTGGTATGTGTCATCAAACCTCATTTATATTTTTACTTTTATAAGATATTCTTTAATTATGTTTCATATTTTCAAAAATAAGTTAGGAATTTTATGTGTGTGTATGTGGTGTATTTGCATGTGTATGCAGCTGCGCGTGTGTCCATATACAAAAGCCAAAAGTAGGACATCAGGAATGTTAGTGTTGGAGACAGGGTCTCTCACTGAACTGAAACCTCGCCATTTTAGTTAGGCCAGATAACCAGTGGAGTTCCAGGATCCACCTGTCCCTTTCAGGCAACAGTGGGGTTACAAACACTGTACCATGCCAAGTTTGGCTTTTTTAAAAACTTGGATGATAGAGATTACAACTCAGGTCCTCTTGTTGTTACCCACTGAGCAATATCTCCAGCCCAAGCTACAAATTTTCCTTAAAAACCTTTCTCTAAATGTTTAGATTATTTTCTTGTTGAAATTTGTAAGTATTCAATTAATGGATATAGTCATGAAAAATTTTCAAATACTTGGTAGATGGTAAATGTTAGATCTTAGAAACCTGGGGCAAATGGTTAACTGAGGTGACTATTGACTTATCAAAGTGGACTCTGCCTGGCTTTACCATCATCCCTCAGTACCTATGGCTCCTCCCAGCTCTCCCAGCATCCCTCAGTACCTGTGGCTTCTCCCAGCCCTCCAGCATCCCTCAGTACTTGTGGGTCTTTCCAGTTCTCCCAGCATGCCTCAATACCTGTGGCTCCTCCCAGCACTTTTTACCTCACTCCTTATCCTAAACCTTTCCCTCCTAGGGACTGAGCTTCTGCTTCCCTTCCTCTAGTCTGAACCCTATATGAAATGGTGTAACAACCATTTCAGTTACACCAGTCTCTTGGTCTCTTGGTCTCTTGGCCCAGGCTACCTCTCTTGGTCAATGGTTCCTTTCTTGCTCTCTCTCCTCCTTTCTCCCCTCATGGTCTGGTGTAGTCTGCTGACCATGTTCAGCCTGGACTCTTCTGTCCGCCTGCTTTCTTGCTTGTATCTACAATAAAAATTGTTTTTTATCTGTCCTATTTAGGCTTTCTATTGCTGTAAAGAGACATAGTGACCATGGCCACTTTTATAAAGGAAAACATTTAATTAGATCTTGTAGCCAGGCCTATAGTTTCAGAGGTTTTGTTCATTATCATCATGGCAAGAAGCATGATGGCATGCAAGCAGACTTAGTGCTAGAGAAGGAGCTGAGAGTTCTGTATCTTGATTTGCAGGCAGCAGAAAGAGACTGTGTATCATACTAAGTATAGTTTAAACATATGAGACCTCAAAGCTATGCATCCACAGTGACACACTTTTTCCAACAAGGCCATACCTACTCCAACAAGGTCACACTTGTTGCTATTCTATAAGGGTAAGGCATTCAGACACATAAGTCTATGGGGGCCATGCCTATTCAAACCACCATACTATCGTTTAGGAGTAGTCATGTCCTCCTCTCAGCCCATTTTTTTTCATTTAGTAAATTTTTTTTGTGATAGGAGGTACTGTTTAATATTTGTCATGATTTCCTAAAGCTCTCAAGATAACTGTTTTATTTTCTATCTTTTATCATTGATTGATTAGTTAATATAATTATTTTTGCCTTGAAAATTGTAGAAAATTTTGTAAAATGTTTACTCAATCTATTTCTTTCTTTTCATGGGAGCCCATGGGATCACTCACACACATGCCATGTTTTTCCAATTAAAGTAGAAAATAATAGCTTGACCTCCTGTGAGCGATGGGTATCAGAAATAATATCTTACCTTGCCAAAACATTTGTGAAGTGATAATATTTTGCATGTAAAGTTATAGACTACAGCATTTCAGTACAGGGAGTGGGAGTATGTTAGGGAGGAGGAGGGCACAGTCAGAATTAACCAAACTATTTTTAGGAAAATGTGTTTAAGTATAGATAACTGGTAACTTTTAGAGTTCTCTGTTTAAACTGCACTAATTGACAGCCTCAACTAAGGAGAGAATACAGTCTCTCAAATGCATTTCTTATACCCAATTCCAAGTGATGTCTTCCCATGTTTATACAGGATCTCTTGAAACGAAGTCTTTCACAACGGAAGAGTACTGTGTTGTTCTTGTTGATCATTTTGAAATCCAACTACTTGAAAGCACAAGCCTGAACAAGACAAGCAATTGTTAGCTCTATTGATGCCAGAATAAGGATGGGGAAGTTGACCTTGACTGTCAGTTTGATGGACTTTAGAGTTTAGGTATACCTGTGGAGCATTTGTAGAAAAATTTAACTGAAGTGGGAAGATCCACCCTCAGTGTGGGTGGCACCATCCCATGGACTAGAGATGTGGACTGAATAAAGGGGAGAGAACTGATCTGCATTCATCTCTACTTCTTGACTGTGTACACTCTGTGACCAGCTACTTTATGATGCCTCTGCCACTGCCACAGCTAGAGATTCTTCTAGCTTCACACCTGCCACCTCAGTGGACTCTACTCTCAAACCTAGAAGCAAACACCAATTTTACTTTCCTTAAATTGTTTCACTCAGTTCCTTTATCACAGCAATGAGAAAAATAACTAATACAGGAATATTAATATTAAGAAGTAGAGCCTTCTCTGTTATAACCTAACTATGTGACTCCCAGGCCTTTGGAATTGGTTTGTGGGGGAATATGGATGAGAATGGAGCCTTGGGCTACAGAAGCCCAAGAATGTTGTAGACTGAGTTTAACCAGTGACTGTGGTGGGGGTGTGGAAGGTAATGGCTGAGAGGTAACAAAGGTGATGTTAACAGAAGAAAGTGCTGGCTCACAGGGTTCAGAAGATTATGAAACTCTTGTAGGTTGCTGAGGAGAGAAACATGAGCAAACTTACAGTTGCAGACAAGGAGGAAGCAGAGG
Source organism: Cricetiscus sungorus (assembly GCA_030556225.1). Taxonomy (NCBI): domain Eukaryota; kingdom Metazoa; phylum Chordata; class Mammalia; order Rodentia; family Cricetidae; genus Cricetiscus; species Cricetiscus sungorus. The sequence goes on from JANBXA010000398.1 coordinate 46,462,098, forward strand.
TAGTTGCTAAAGAAAAGCTCCAGTGCTCTGTAGTGGTACAAAAGGAAAGATGTCTTGATGGGCAGCTCTCTAGCAGTGGGAAGCTGCCTCTGGTGAAAATGCAAAGGCATTTGAAAGGAGAGTGTCTAGATTTACAATACCACCACAGGGAACTGGAGAAGAAGGTGGCCCTTAACTAGTTGTAACACTCAAGTTCCAGGTAATCTGACCTGACCATCTCAGCACCAACTGTGAACATGGTGTACATACTTGCATGTAAGTAAAGCACTTGCACAGAAAATAAAAATATTAATTGAAAACTCAATTACCACCACAGTGGTTCCCTAACACAAGATGGCAACCAAGGGAAGTGCTTTCCCCAGAGCCAGACATGGTGGTGAGAGAGAACTACAAGCTAAAAAAAGGAGATTTTAAGATAACCTTACAGAATAGGTAAGGGGCTCACACTTTTTTAAAGTTTATTATAGTAATAAAGGAAAGCTAGTGCTGAAGGAAAACACAGAGGCAACAAACATGTTCTACAAGATTGATGTAGCATCTAAGAAAAGTCAAATGTTTAGTAGCAGAATAGTTCTTGGACAACAACTGAAACCTTGCTTTTAAAATATATAGTACTGGGCTGGGGGAATGTCTTAGGGAGCAAAGTGATTGCTGTGCAAGTGTAATGGTTGATTTCAGAACTTTAGGCCCAGTGCATTACTTTAGTACCCAGATAATGTGGTACTGGTAGTTGAAGTGTGCTAACAGGCCCATGCATGGCAAACATGGCACCAACAGGGTTTGCCGTTCACCTTTCCCTCACCTCTCTGCAAAAAGAATGTTAGATTGCATTCTTAAACATTGCCTCCAAGGTCTATCTAGTCCCTTATTTGCCCCTTCCTCTTCCTCAGGCTGACCACCAAGTTACACCAATTAAAGTATTGAAATCCAGCAATCAAAAGGCCTCTTTGACTCATCTAATTAACATGCTCAATTAAAATTAAACACCATATCCTAACATGGGTTTATCCTTTTATCTTTATAAACTGTCATTTGCCTGTCTCCTTTCTAACCTTTGTCCCTCCAGGGCAAATATCCCTTCTCCCTTGTCCCTTTTCTCCCCTTTTACTTGTCTCCTATCCCCATCTTTGTCCTTTAATTGTCATCCATCTGTAATCCCAGGACTCCTATAGAGAGATGCGGGTAGAGACTGGTGGGAACCCCTGCGACAGCAACTCTGGAGTACATGGCAGCAAATGATGAGAAATCCTTTCTCAAACAATGTCAAAGGTGAGCACCCACACCCAAGGTTGTCCTCCTGTCCTCCATACGTGCCCCATCGCATCAAGTGGCCCCTCTCACAGACATATGAAAACCCACACTTCTCTCTTACACAGAGAGGAGGGAGATAAAACAATAAAAATAATATGTAGCATAAGTTTATTATTGAACTTATTAAAATGTAAGTCATAGCTTTAGGTAAAGAGTTTTTACATAAGCTGCTGCTTTGAGTGCCCCCCTTCCATCCTACTCCCACCTACTAATCTTTTCCAAACATATGCAGCTGTCTCATATTCCCAAACATGCCGGGAAAGCTTCACCTTAGGACTTTGGTACTAGATTTTTCACTCTCACAGAAGCCTCCTCTCCATGTAATTCTTCAGACAATTTATCTCACCCTCTAAGTCTCTCTTGTCACTCTTCTCCCCATAAAAAATGCTAATCTCTGGACAGCAAGAAACCCTGTTGTTTTTGTTATGGGTCCCTCTTATGGAACCTAACATGTAAAAGGTTCATTGAGATTCAATTAGTATCTGTTATATGATCAAATTAAGTTTTATGCAACCCACCGGTGCCTGAAAGTACATACTAGCTAAGGAAGTCAACAGAGAAACTTTCAAGTGCATCTGCTTTTATTGTACGTGGGAGGTACAGAAACAGGAAGCCAAACAGGCTGAGGGGTTGTTTCGCTTCCTGGGAGAACTATTCAGTGTTTTCTGAGGTTAGAATCTTGCAGTTGGATAATGCTTTAGATTTTTTTTCTCAATGATTTGAGTCATATTTTAGCCTACTTCAATCTTTGCCTTACAAGAACAGAATAAAAGCCATGTGAGACAAAACCTTGCCAGATTTCACAGGTTGATGCCCACGTTTCTTGACTTCATGTGCTCAATCTCCCCAGGGAAAACAGAAGCTCTCTCGCTCTCTCTGTCTCTGTCTCTGTCTCTGTCTGTCTCTCACTGTCTCTCTCTGTCTCTCTCTGTGTCTCTGTCTCTGTTTCTCTCTCTCCTCTGTGTGTGTGTGGTACAGTGTGATATGTGTCTATACATTAATATCAGAGGACAAGAACAAGAAGAGATTAAGAAAGACAAAGGGAACTGTTTCATTTTCATGACCTATATTTAGTGCACCACATTCAAATCATGTTTTTAAAAACTTAATGAAATCTAAAGTATATTTCACACTTCTCATTTATGTTTTAGCAGGGATTTAACCTTTATAAATGGGGTTGTCACCACATTTTCTGTTTTTCTTCATGTAAACTATTTTCCTTGTGGAAAACCATCAACACTAACATTTTGTCATTACTTTCCAATAGCTCTCAGCTCCCCAGCTATAAGTTTTCAGTATTAGATGCTCGCTTTCCCCATTGTAACCATGTGGTTATCAGATATTTATTTCAGGTACCCACAGCTGTTAACTGTAAAACTATTCTTTTAAGTTTCAATCTTTAATCTTGGAGCTATTTTATTTCTATTTTTCTCCCTAGCAGCTGTTCTGCTGATTGTCTAAAAATTTTATCTTCCTTGTTTAAAATTAAAATAGCATGAACAAATTAAAAAGATTACATGTAAAACAAGGGTGGTGGGAGTAGAAATGTAGGACGCAACAGGAGTAAGAGTCCAGACCCTCTCTCCAGTAAGATAAGACCACGTGGAAACACTTAGAATGATAAAAATGAGTTAATATATAAGACAGATCTAGACAATAAGAAACGCTAGTATCAGGCCAACAATATTATATATAAAAAAATAAAAATAAAAAATAAAACAAGGGTGGTAGAATCATGAGAACACAAGTGCTTTGCCCCAAGAGCTAAGATGCATGTGTCCTCTGTGTACATGTACAATTTGAAATGCACTTATATATACATGTACATTGTGTTCCTATAAATATGCATGAATAGCAACACTTATGGCTATTGATAATTCATGAATAATACAAAAAACATTTATAGCACACTGTGTGCTAGCTTATTTGTTAATACTGAACCAAATCTCATCATCCCATTATGCAGAGGATGAGAAAGGGAAGCAATCTGGCCGTAGTCCCTGCAATAAGTGGAGTAGGTAGCAGGCATGAGACTGGAATGAGTTTTGTCCTAAGATAAGAACACTCTGTTCCCTTCTCCTTTATAATTTTTCTTTCTGAGATATTTTAGACTTACTGAAAAGTTTGTTGAGAAAATGAAAATTTACATCACCTTTCTCAAAACAATAGGATATGATGGATAAAATTGGATCCCCTGATTATTTCTCAATCCCATTCCCTCCTTCTTCTGAGTCCAGAATTTGAACTTATCATTCATATTATTTAGGTGTTATCAAATTTATATGCATATCAGAAAAGTATGCAGCATTGTTAGGCACATTTCTGAACTGTGTAGCTGCTGGGAGAATTCACATTTCACCCAATATTGTTTTCACAGCTGTACAGTGGTCCTCATGGGGTCTTAGCAGCATCTCTGATGCATGGTATGTTGGTAGCTGCTCAGGTTGTTTTCAATGATTAGCACTAGTTTTAAATTGGACAAGTTGGTTGGATATGAAACGGCATCTCTGTTTTAATTTGGCATGTTCTTTGTCAGCACTGAAGTGGCATATTTTTATGTGTTAGTATTTCATACTCCATAAATTGCCAGCCTTCTTACTTTGTCCCTTGGTCATGCTAAATTGGCTATTGTTTTCTTATTAATTGTAGGTTGATTACAGGTTATAATCTTCTTACACACTTTCCTGAATTCGTGTTCTTATATCATGCCTTTTCTTGTATAAACCTGTGTCCTTTGGAGGTGGAGGGGGCCAAGACTGAATACATGGATTTACTGGCCTTTTTTTTTTTACATTTAAATCAAATGTAATATTCTTCTGTGAATTGCCTTTTCCTATCCTTTGCCAAATTGTCCATTTTCTGCTGGACATTTTTGTCTGTGTCTCTCTTTTTCTTCCAGCTTTTACTTTTTAAATTTAAGAGCAGAATTGCATGTACTTTTCCCTATTTTGTGAGTCATCTGAATTTTGTGCCTTTTTTCTTATAGAAGATGAATTTTTATGGAGTATAAATTAATCAATTTTTTATGGTTCCTGGAAATTGGGTCACATTAGACCCAATTCCAAGGTTATAAACAGCCATTTTTCTTCTTGCATTTATCTACTCTTGTATTTTGAATTTAAAGTTTGTATCCTTTGACAGTTTTTCTCTGTTTAACCCAGACTTGTCTTGTATAAGGCTACATGTAATACTGGAACAATATAATTTGATAAATATATTTGTCCCAGTAGTATTTATGAAAAAATTAATTTGTTATACTAATCTGAGATGTCACTAAATTCTTATGTCTGTTTATGAACTTTTTATTCTGTTCCTTTTTCTGATTTTGTAGCATTACCATCCTATTTTAACATATGCCTTTAAAATACATTATAATACATAATACACTTAGTTGTTTCTGTTCCCGTCTTTAAAAATGTTTCCTTGTTTACTCTTGCCTTTTAATATTACTATGTGAACTTTAGTATAAATGTAGTTATTTCTTTAAAAATACTTTTTGAAATCTTAAAATTTAATATAATTTTAAAATTAATTTAGAATAATTATCTGCTTATACATTCCAAGGAATTTATCTAATCATCACAAAGATGTTATGATATACACAGAGGGAGGCTATTAAGGAGGCAAAAGTTGACCCAAGATAATTAAGCTCTAGACTTGCAACATTTCAACTTCTATACATCATTGTGTTATAGTCAATCAACCAGCTTTTGTAGCCACAGCTTCTTTCCAGGAATTCTCATTCACAGCCATGTGCCTTTTAAGACTCAAACCTTAACTGAGACAAATTCTGTATGTAAAAGAAAATTAATTATAAATTACATGGTATCTGACTGGGTCCAGACTACATGGTAAAGACAGAGGGGAACTGCAATGTCTTTTACAACTTAATGTCAGGACATAAACTGGAAACATTTTTGTGTTTGATTTGCCAGATTAACAAGTACATTTATCTTTTGACCAAGATGGTCCAGTCCACAGGAATTCTGAAAACTTGTCAGTGGAAATGTTATATACATGAAAGCACACAAATAGTACAGTATTTGTGATAAAAAGAGCCAAGAAGCTGACTATCACAGAAGTAGGTATACAGGATGAGAGAGTTCTATAAATTTTTCTTCAGTATCTTAGTCTATATTGCTAACTTGAGCAAAGCAAGGTCAACCTACTTGGACTATGATTTGCTTGCTATAACTAAATAAGCAGACAGGTATTTATGTTTTCAGGAATAAACCAGGGAAGGATAAGCAAGAAACTAATAAAAAACTAACAATGGAGAAATGTGAGTCATGTGGAAAGTCAAAATGTGGAGGTGGGATCTCAGCGAATGTGCTTGTTTTTAAAGGCTTCATCTTCCTTTGTGGAATAAGTGAAAGCAAGAAGAAAGACCTAGACATTGAATACAAAAAACAATGAGCTAAATGGACTTGGCCTTTGTAGTCACAGCAGTGAAGGCTGGTGGCACAGCCACACTGAGAAATCAGTGGCATAAATAAAAAAACCAAAACAATATTTTGCTTGTACGTTTTAAATGTAAACTTGAAAAAGAAACAGCAAGAAACTGTTGTAGATGAGGTGCCTGTTAGATATATTGCCGTTTTGAACTGATGCATATTTTAGCCAGAGTATTAATTGCCATGAATGCCTCAGAAGTCAAGAGTTTTCATATAAGAAACTATAAGCACAAATTTATACATTTATATTTGAGTTGGAAATACCAGTGAACATTTAACATTTAATTCCACACCAACTTACCTAAATAAAGACCTTACTACTCTCTTCTCTTCTCTTCTCTTCTCTTCTCTTCTCTTCTCTTCTCTTCTCTTCTCTTCTCTTCTCTTCTCTCTCTTCTCTTCTCTTCTCTTCTCTTCTCTTCTCTTCTCCTCTCTCTCTCTCTCTCTCTCTCTCTCTCTCTCTCTCTCTCTCTCTCTCTCTCTCTGTGTGTGTGTGTGTGTGTGTGTGTGTGTGTGTGTGTGGGGGGGTATATGTATGAGGTACACACATGTAAGCATGTGGAGATATGTGAAGTGTGAAGCCAGAGCATTACATGGTGATGCCTTCCTCATTTGCTTTCCATTTTATTAACTTGAGACTAGCAATTGTCTCTCACTGAACCTGAAGATTGGTTCTTTGGCTTGGCTAGCTAATGAATTTTTTGCCTGTACCCTTCTTTATCCCTCAATGCTGAAGTTACAGGCATCTACAACCATGCCTAGATTTTTACATGGGTGCTGGGGTCTTAAACTGAGGTCCTTATGTTTGTACAGCAATTTCTCTTGTCCATGAACTGAGCTATTGTACATATTTTTGAAATGTCTTAGACATGACAATCTAGCAATATCTAAGAATATTAATTTCCATAAAAAGGAATCTGATGTTCTTTAAGAAATGGCTGATAATTGATTGTTGATCTCAATCATTCAAAATAAGCTTGAGACATTGTTCCAACAAACACAGATGCTCTAGCTTACTGATGTGGTTGCGTTAAGTGGGTACATAACCTACTCAGAGAGGATCCCATTATTGTAAAATGAGAGAACTTGAACTTGAGAAATATCAATGACTATAATGAATCAAAATATAATTCATAAAAACCTGTGAGTCTATGAGGTCCTCACCCAAACAAACAATACCAGACTAAAGAAACCAATGCCAAGTGTTGGCTCTTAATAGAGTTATCTTGGGAACCAGTTATGAGTCTAACAGAAAATTAACTAATTTTTCTACATGAACTTGAGATAATGTGGGGAAAGATTTCTTTAATACACTAACTCCAGACAATAAATCCAAAGTAGCCATAGAATAAAATAATTAAGAGAGGGCTGCATCATCAATAGATGCTACAGTGTCAGTTAAACTTCAGGGAGGAATCAAGTTAATGCCTCCTTCCTTAACTCTCTGATTCATTCTAGTACCACTACAGATGCACCAGCCATTTGGACCTCATAATACGGTACAGCAGGAAGCAATGCAGAATTCTTGCCTGTAAATGCACCTAATTAGAGTGCATTGTCATATACACCATTGCACTAAAGAAAAGACTGAGTGAATTATACTTCAAAAGAACAGTAAGACAAATCAGGAATGTTACATTTTCCCCAACAAATTGAAAAAAAAATGGTAGAAAGGGAAATTTAAAAAGAAAAAGCCAATAGCAATGTATTGATATTATTATCATCAAAATTCAAATAATTGATTAATTAAAATAACAAGTAACTTGAATACAAACTGGTTGCTGATATTATGGAGGGATTATTAATTCCTTCTGTTAATCTATAATTATTGTATAAAATAATGATCTTCATTGTGCCATTTTTAAACATGTAAAGTAATAGACTAAATCATATTGACCATTCATTATCTCCTCTTATTTTCTCTCTGCTGTCTTGTTGGTCCCTTTTCTCCTCTTAAAGAGTTCTCTTTTAATTTTTCATTTTATTAAAAAATCTAGATTTTTTATATTTTCATATAAAAGAAACACACAATCTGAGTTCTTTTGAACTGGACTGATTATACTTAACACAATAATTTCTAGTTCTATCCATTTCCTTGAAAATAACAAGGTTGGTCTTTTCTTTGTGGCTGAGTAATATTTTGTTGTGTCCATATACCATATTTTTTTTATTGATTCACCTACATCATAATTTGGCTATTACAAAAATGCTATGTAGGTTTGTGAGTACTGGTGATACCTAATGACTCCTATTCCTTTGATTGATATAGCAGAAATATAATTGTCTATTATAATTTTTTTAAATTTTAAAATAAAGCTTTCAAAGTTAGAATTGTTAAGATAGCCTCAAGAATTTATAAATAAAAATAACCAAAATATTTGTTTTAAAATGTTCCAAGAGAATAAAGCATATGGGGAAACAAAAGAAATAATCTGGGTTACATATTAAACATTGTTAAATCCGCATGGTGATGGGGCTCAATATTACATTCTTTATAGTTTTGTATAAGTAAAGCAAAAACCCCACTTTCATGAATGGTGCATTTTAATAGAACATAGAGATGAAATTCAAAAGAAAATACTTAGTATTTTAGATTATAGGAAGAGACACAGATGAGGAAATCAACATGGAGGCCAGGGAAATAAGATGGAAATTCAAAATCTTAGTCTAAAGGCCAGTAATTCCTTCACCCAAAAAGTGATGACTAAGTAGACATTTGAAGAAAATGAGGAAGCAGAGCATGAAGTTAGATGTGGGAAGCACTTTTCCAGCAGAAAAACAAGAAAATACAGCAGGCACACAGGCCATGATGCACAAGCCTGAGTCACAGAGGGAACCAAGAAGAGCTCAGTGTGTCAGAATGCTGAGTGAGAAAGTGAGTACCAGATGATGTCAAAGAAGGAGGGGGCAGGCATGTATGGGAGATGCAGATCCTGTTTGTGCTTGCTAGGTCATGTTGGGGTATCTTTTCAGTTCCTCATCAATTAGCTGCTGATAGACACATTTGTCTCACAATACCCCATACAACTGCATAAACCACTGGTGTGTGTGCTTTTATTTCAGAAGCCTAATCAGAAAATTGCAACTTATAGAGCATTATTAAGAAAGTACGTCAATATTTTGAAAAGGGAGTTTTCGCTAGGGTTTCTATTTTGAAAAGGGAGTCTTAGCTAGGGTTTCTATTGCTGTGAAGAGACACCATGACCACAACAACTCTTATAAAAGAAAAACATTTAATTGAGGTGGCTTACATTTTCAGAAGTTTAGTCCATTATCATCATGGCGAAACAGGGTGATGTATAGGCAGGCATGGTGCTGGAGAAATAGCTGATACTCCTACATCCTGACTCAAAGGCAACAGGAAGTGGTCTGAGACACTGGACCATATTTTCAGCATGAAGACCTGCGGCTTAGTGACACACTTCCTCCAGCAAGAGCATACCTACTCCAAAAGGGCTATACTTCCTAATAGTGCCAATCCCTTTGGGAGCCATTTTCTTTCAAACCATCACAGGAGTGCATAAGATTAATATAAAAAATATATATGCTGTGATCAGAACAAAGCAAGGCTAAGACAAAATACCAAAGAAAATCCTTTAGAAAGGGAGTTAAAATTCTTTCACTAAATACACTACTTAAAGTGGTTGTAGATTTCCATAAATTTGTATTTCAGTATAGGAGAACGTGGTGGCAGGCAGACAGGAAAGGTGCTAGTGCAATAGCTAGAACTTATATTAGAACAACTTACAGGCTATGGTCCAGCTACTCTAGCAACTTACAGGCTATGGTCCAGTTATCTAGTAATGAAAGGTCCAAGAATCCAGTAGTTGGCCAATCTATAATGACAGATGACTCAGATAGTCTTTAGTATAGGCCAGAATCTCAAAGAAGTAAGCTGTAATGCCGGTGAAGGAATGGACTTGCTCACAAGTGCCTGAACAATTTGGCAAAGAGAGAACAAGCTGCCTCCCTCCTTTCCCTTTATATCAGCAGAAAGAATGGCCCAGATTAAAGGTGGATCTTCCCACCTCAAAAAATCTGGATTAAAAGTGGGTCTTCCCACTCCAAATGATTAAATTAGGAATAAAAATCCCTCACAGGTGTGCCTAGGCACTTAGGTTTTAGTTAATTACAGAATAGCTATCATAATGGGTATTTACACATAACTGTTTATAAACAAAATGTGTATTAAATACAAGCCTTCAATATTAGGATGATTAGAAGCTCAAGGCCATCCTGGGGTACCTAGTGAGTTACCCTGTCTCAAGACATAGATAGATAACAGATATATAGATGGATAAATGATAGATAGACAGACAGACAGACAGACAGGTAGGTGTACTCATTTTGAAAATTGAACAGTCATTCCACAACTGGGGATTTATGTCCTTATTGGGTTTTCTGAGAGTAGTAAACTTAATTTTTTTCTGTGCTATGCATACTCAACTGATGTGTTTCATTTTCCTGCATTTGAGTTAATCTGCTCTTGTCTCCCTTTTGCATACCTTTAGAATAATATGTACTCTTCAGGGTAATGTGAAAGCAAATATCTAATAAAACATACAATTATCCTGAAGAGCTACTCAGAAGAGTACTACCTTACACTCGTGAGATATTCTGCTTTCCTCACAGATACAAGGCAAAACACTAGCAAAAGAAAAGCATACTTGTGTTTCTGTGCTGTGAATAGTAAATTCAATCTCCTGAGGCTGTATGTCTCATGGCTGATGTTTGCCTAAATGTTCACTGTGTAACTAAAGTCAGGAAGTGAGAAGATTAATTTGTCAGTACCCTCTTCAAATGATGTCAATATTATGGATGAATTGAACACAAAGTCTTCGAATTTCATTACTTACATATGCAATACAGTGCAACAGCATATCTGCTGAAGTCTCATTGGCCCAGGCTAGCCTTGAACTCTATGTAGTTGAGGAAAACCTTCATTTTTGTGGCCTTTACTTTTTGGTAAATTGATAAAGTTACTTATGCTATGAGAGACTATAAGGCTTGAAATTTGCCCACAAAGCCCAAAATTACCCGTGAAATAAGAAATCTACAATTTCCACAGGAGGTAGGAAACTGGAAGAAAATATGCTGGTATATTTTCCCTTTATTCTAAAGACGTCAAGCAGCTTGCTCTAGCTCCATTTCCCCAGGGTAACAATCATGACCACATATGCCCTAATAAAGTTTGTCACGATTAGCATCTTAGGATGTAGCACAGAATGGGTCTGAGGAATTGGGTGAATGGAGAATTAGCTTTCCACTCCTAGAGAACCTTCTTCCATCTAGGAAGTTTGTCTTGGCTGCCTGGTTTGCAGGAAGGAAACCATATAATTCATAAAATTAAGAGTGATAGTGTGGGCAAGTTAGTCATTAGTTCTTAGACAGGCTACTTCCTACCTGTTACTCAATTGGTATCCTTTTGGCATTAAAAATATAAGGTTTGCAAGCAGGAAAGTATAGAGAAGAATGCAAATTGCTTTGTATAGAGACTCTTTAATAATTTTTTTTTATAAAACCATAAGAACTGAGCATATGGCCTCACACCTCTTCAAAATAATCTGCAATATACAACCACATTAGTAAGAAATAGCTATTTCTGAGAAAGTATGACATGAAAATGAATTTTCTGTCACTATAAAATTCCACAAGGGCTGTATGTTAAGATTTAATGTCTTATCTGTAAGCTTGTGAAGTATACATAATATCACTTTTTATAGCTGAGGTGTGTCAAAGTGAATTCTCCTGTCCTTAGCTACCAAAGTTATTGGCTTCCATCCATGAACTGCTATTGTCCACTTGATAACGTATGATCTTGACATTGCCTACTCAGTTTCAAGAGGAATACAAACATGTAAATCAATCTAGACAGGTCACCTTTCTTGAGCCTGAATCAAATCACTGCAGGAAAAATCACAGACTCTGCAGTATGATCACTCGTGCCCTGGGAGTGTTCTCAGATCTTCCCTGATATGGTATGTTTACCCTGGCTATGACTATCAGACTACAAGATGACAGAAAATGCAACCTATTGTTTTCTGAACTAGCTTATGGAAAGGTCTCATTGCTCTACAGAGTGGCCCTGTCCCTACACATCATTTCATTGAGATTTGTGTATGTGTGTGTGGTGGCATGAATATGAATGACATCCATAGGCTCATATATTTGAAGGCTTGGTTCTCAGATGGTGGACTCTTTAGGAAGGATTAGGAGGTCTGGCCTTGGAGGAGGTGTGGAGGTGTGACACTTTCACATTTCAAAAGCTCACACTATATATGATATATATATGATACATATATCACTAATAAAGAACGTTGGTAATTTCTAATATGAGATTTTTATTGTGTTGGACCTATATATACACATTCTTGATTGACACTCAGAAATATTTTAGTCCTAGATATGTCTGTTTTTTTTTTTACTTTCAGTGTGATAATAAAGCAATATAAAATAAAAATGTACAGCCCATTAACAGTGCCATTTTCTGACTAAAAGCCATAAATCATTAATATGAAACTAAAGATTACAGGTCAGTTTTAAGTGTAAGGGGCCAAGCCACAATATTAATTATCAAATTATGATGGAAACTATAACATCACTTACTGTCTATGCTATAATTTAAATTCTTTCCCAGTGCTTTGGCTGTCCATATTCTTGGTTTTTTGTTTGTTTTTTTTTTGGTAGCCATTACACCTGAATCTTATTGCACTATCTTCATTTTGTTCATATTTTTCATTCCATGTCATTTGAGCCAGTGTGTGGGAGCACATACGAACAGAAACAAATGAATGAACAACAACAACAACAAAAAGAAGGATCTCGAAACTGGCAAATGGGAGGAATAAAATAGCACAATGGTCATATATTTGCATTTGCATGTTTCTGACTCTAGTGGTACCTACCATTTGTGATGTCACCACAAAACAGCATCATATATTTACAGCGAGACCACTTTCTTTCAAAGATAGTTGACTAATGACATAGTTCTGACATATACTGGTCAGGTGTTTGACTGTCTTATTATATAGCTACTTTCAGACTTAACAAATTAGATAAAAAGAAAACTACATGTAGATTATTAATGATTGAATTCATATCACATATTTATAATCTATGGAACCAAATAGGGTAAGAAAGTAAATGTACTTAAAAATCAAGTAGGAAGCTATAAAGAAAAAGTGAATAGTAACACTTTCTTTTACTGTTACTCATTTCTTTGGTTTTGTTTTTTGAAACAGGGTTTCTCTGTGTAGCTCTGGTTGTCCTAGAACTCTGTAGACCATACTGGCCTTGAACTCACAGAGATCCTCCCACCTCTGCCTCCCTGAGTGTTGGGATTAAAGGCATGTACCACCATTGCCTGGCCTAATTTCTTAAAGAAGTAAATGTTTGTGCCTATCCTCTGACTTTATCCACTATCAGTTATCCAGGGTTCTCAAATGTGTTCAGTCTGCTGCTGACCTCTGACTGGTTAAAATTACATCTAAATTGTGTTCCACATATGGGCTTATGGGAAAGTTGAAGGAGAATAACCCTACATACAGTGTTCACACTCTACCTGGAATGTTTTAATTCTTTTTATCTTTTCTTTCCATTAACAAAACCAGAACATCAGAGAAACACAGCAGGTATCCATGGATATTTGGGAAGAACAAACATTCTCTGATTTGTAAGGAAAACACATGAACTCTGAACATGAAACACTGATGGCTGTTTCCTTTTATGGAGCCTATAAGCAAGGACTCCAGTCAGATGTCTTCCTACTTCTCATGAGTAATTTGACAGTGAGGAAGTCAATGTCACTTCAGCTTGTTAGAAATTCCAATAAAACAAAAGCCCTGACTGAGCCTTGACTGTTTTGCCTTTCCTTTTATTGTACCTTACTTACCTAACTAAATTGATACTTATTACATTTCAAGTGTAGCTATGTATACTACTTTTGGTGTTTCCTAGCAAAATTGAATCCACACTCAATTTTTCTTTGGTAATATAATTGCAGTAGTGGTTGAATTTATAGATGAAAGAACCCTCATAGTATTCCTGTAGTCTTCTGTTTTTATTTGTAAAAGGAAAATAATAGTTTTTCTATTACTTATCTCCATTGTTTCTTCAAGTTTTAATGTCCTCCAAATGCATGAATCATTTCAGTGTGCATTATTATGCAGAAAATGGTGAGAGAAATGTCTTTACAAATGTAAAGTGTTGATATAAATGTTAGTGCACACTTACTGCTAAAAGTAAAGGGTAAAAATGTCTGTCACAGCTAAAATGAGAATTTATTCTTCCCAGCCTCCTATTTCCCTTATTATTCCCCATTGACTATGTTATGGGCTACATTCACATATGTTCTGTGGTGGAAACAAGACCATAGGCTTTGACATAATGTAGGAAAGTAGATTTAAATCCTGAATATGTGAACTTGAACAAGCTAGCGACCATTTTTCTGGGTCTCAACCTCTTCCTCTGTAATGGAGACATTCAAATATAGACCAGTGGGGGCTGGTTTAGGATTGGTGATTTTGAGTATAAAATGCACATCATACAATGTTGTGAAGATAGTAAGATATTGTTTAAATTCTTATATCATTTCACATAATGAAACACCAGAAGGAATTACTTATGAAAGAAGATAAATTTGATTTATTCTGGTAGTTCATACTGGAGCTTCCACTCTAGTGGCTTTGGGCTTCTGATAGGAGGGGTAGCCATAGTTGGGGGACATGTGGAGCAGTTGATTCACAAAACAAGCCAGAAAGTAGGGAAGAGAAGATGGGTCCTCTTTACATGCATGCCCCTTAGTGAACAAAGGACACCCTTATTCATCTCCACCTCCCAGGTCCACAGCATCTCACAGAAACAGCCACACCTGGGGGCTTGGGGAGAGTCCCACTACTCTCATTCCTACCACAGCAAGCACAGCAAGTCTTATTACAAACATATCCTAAGGTCATCTAAAATCTTGCATCTATGTTGCTTATAGCTTGAACTATAAACAAGTTCCCATCAGTTTTACATGAATATACAATGGAACAAAATCTTGGTAATGCTTAACTGTGGCTTTATAAAATAAAGGGCTAATATTGAGAAGCACCAACCCAGAAAGAAAGTTTGAAGAGAAGACAAATTGTGGAAAAAGAAGTGTCTCAGAAAATTGGGAGTGTGCTTCATGCTCCTTAGTAGGAAACTAGTATAAAAGAAGTAACAAAAAGCTGGGTGGTGGTAGTGCATGTCTGTAATCCCAGCACTTGGGAGGGAAATGTAGGTGGATCTCTATGAGTTCCAGTCTGCCTGGTCTACAAAGCTACACAGAGAAGAAACCTTGTCTGAAAAACCCAAAAACAAACATACAAACAAACGTGGAGTATCATTTGTTGACAGACTATATTGTTGTTAGATATTAGATATTTGTACATTAAAGATAAGTAAGAAAAAGCTGAATGGCAAATAGGTAAGGCAGGAGAGATAGGTGGTGAAGGGTCTTAGCACAACCATGGAAGGCTGAGCTGGGTCAGAGGAAAGGTAAGGGTGCTGCTCGCCTGCCTGTTTCCCAGCCTCCCAGGATCCCAGAGACAATCAGACAAACCAGGGAGTCCAGTCAAGCAGGAACTCATTTATTGTCCCATAGCAAAAGGAAAAAACCACAGAGTGGGGCAGCAAACAGCCAGTGGTCTTAAAAGTCAGCCTATAATGCACCTAAGAATCCTATGCTTTACCTAATGAACACAAGCTGTTCATGCAGTGAACAGCTGGTTCAAACTAGGCAACCAATCATCTTTTCTGTAAACAACTCAGGACTTGCCCATCTGACTTTCCTTCAGTGCCATCTTTGACTGGCTCTTGTGCTCTATAGATTCCCCCTTTTTGTTTTAGACCAACTCCCTCGTTTCAAAGTACAGTCCTCTTGGCACCTCTGCAGAGGTTCAACTCTAATAGCACCTCTTGTCAAGTTTCACTAAAAAAGGGCGATATCCTCAGGGCTGAGCCTATCAGCCCCTGTATGCAAGGGTTCATCATTTGGGTCACTCGAGTCTTTGTTCTGATTAGTCTGACCAACCTATTGAAAAGGCAAGGTCCAAAGACACAAATTAAGGTTACTACTATAAAGGAAACCAACAAGATGGAGATTGCCTTATCCAGGAGTCTGTTCCCATTTTCTCACACCTCCACTTGTGTACAGTAGAAGGTGTCCACCCCACCACATTTGGATATATCCATTGCTGTTCAATTTGCTCCCTGGGCATATGTAAAAGTCACTGTTCCTTAAGGCTGCCCTATTGGGAACAATGAGAAGCCTAGGGGTTGGGGGTCCTATATGTTGAGACCCCCACAACCCTCCACATTCAGACTATCCTTGATGAAGAGAAGTGCAACCTCCCACATCCCAAGATCCTCAAGCTAGGTCACAGAAGTCGAAAGAAGAGCATGGGCCACCAGGCCTGGGGGACTGCCTCATTTGAAGGGCTGTTGAGGACATATCCATTGGCAGAATCCATTACCATCAACACCATCTTTTGGAGACGATGAAAGTCCTGCTGGCTGGTCACTGGAGTAGTAAGCATCAGCAGCAGGAGCATCAGAGCGGTCAGGAAGTGGGACATCATCTGTAATTTTTAAAGAACAAGAGCTTTTTGAGGGTTTGAGGCCCTTGGGCATGGTTAGGTATCATAGTATTGATCTTCTTTTTTGGAAGGCAAGCCTTTACCACCATTATCACTTCCTTTCCTAATTGGTCAACCTGTTCTTGGTCATCCTCCTGCATTGTGGGAAGAGGCAGGAATTTTAGATTTCTGGCCTGAAGCTGGATGGGTGTTTCCTCCTCTATGGGTAAGACACATCCAAATCATCTTCCCAATGTAATTACTGGGTCTGGACCCCTCCATTGGGATGTTAGAGGGTCTTTCCATTTGGCCTTAACTTGGGGTTTGGGATTTAGGTGGCCCCAAATTTTTGGAACCTAGATTCAGTTGATTCCTTAGAAAAATTTAAAATATTAATAGTAAATAAGGACATTCCTAGTTGTAAATGGGGCCTGATCCCCCCTTTTGTTTTAAAAGTTGTTCTTTAAGACATTGATGGTTTGTTTCTTCAATTGCTTGCCTCTAAGTTGTAAGGGATTCCTGTAGTATGTTTGATGTGCCATCTATTGAAAATTTCTGCCATAGAATTACTGGCAAAGCAAGGACCATTATCAGTCTTAACCTGTGTGGGTAATCTGGGTAATCCTAGGGTTGGGAAACATTGGAGGAAGTGTGCTTGAATATGTTTGTTTTTTCTCCTGTATGTGCAGTGGCTCAACAGTCTCCTGAATAAGTATCTATGGAGACTTCTGGAGACTTCTGTTTACCAAAAGTGGAAAATGAGTAACATCAGCTTGCCAGAGAGTATTGGGCCATAGTCCTCTGGGGTTAACTCCTGGTGGCTGTAGAGGGGGAACTCTAGATATGGTTTACATGATTTGCGGATGTGAGTATCTTTTTTAGTTCTTTTATAGGAATTATTGGGAATCTATTATGTCCAATTGACATATTATTCAATTGAGTGGCCTTCCTGTAGGTGCCTCTGGGGCTGCCATCAGTCTATCTGCCCTTTCATTGCTCTTTGTCAGGAACCCTGGGAGGCTGGAGTGCCCCTGAAGGAGTTGAAGATAAATTGTGCCTTCCCACCCTCTAAAAGGGCCTTAAGAGCCACCAGGAGTGTGTGTGTGTGTGGGGGGGGAATATAGGGCTATTATCTAACTTAATATGTGCCTGAGGGATATGGGGACATAGAGACTGTTTGAAAAAAGATTGCAGAGCTCAGTGATGTCCTGTAATGCCAGCGTCACAGCCAACATTTCCTTATATTGGGCAGAGCTGTGGCAGGGTTGAAATCATTGGTGGCTTGGTGTTACTTGGTATCTCCTAAAGGAAAAGTAGACAGAGCCCACTTGGCCCCAGCAGTAAAGATGCAAATGACTTCCAGGATGGGCTAGGATGGAAATAAGGAAGACATCTTAAAGGGAAGTCTCATTTGGATGGCCCCTAGTGGCAATCAACACTCCCTATAAATCCTTCTAATGTGAGAGCAAGATGGTTGTTAGCCTGAGCAAGTCATTTAACATCCGCCACCCGGAAGGGAAAGACAATGGTATGGGTGTCTAACCCATAGTGTCGCTGGGCCTGGGTCCTGCCCTTTATGATGACATCAGTGGTCAGTGAGCTGATCTGTCTGAGAGTAGACCTGAGATATCCCTCCTAAAGACGTATGGATCCATTCCAAGAATTTCCCCTTCTGGGTTTAAAGCCACTATAATCAGGGAAGTTCCAGCAAACAGCCAGAGGGACAAGGGCCTATTCACCAAATACCTCCTTAGATAGCATTTGTCTAAGGCCTTTTGAAAGACACAGAGGTCTCTTGGTGTTCCTTTGTCATGTTTATACTATCGCGAGGTGCCTCATCCTTTAGCTGGGCACACAGGGGCTCCAGGTCTTCTGTGGGGATGACACCCAGGGTCTCAGCTAATTAATCTCCCACAGTGAGCTCTAGAGCTGTGTCAGGGTCATAGATTCAGGTACCTCCAGAATAGGCTTAAGAGGGCTAGCCTGTGTCAGTGTGAGGCATGGCCCAAGTACTTTGAAAGGGGGCACCTTTTGGACCTTTTCTGGGGCCACAGTATAAAGTACCCCTTTTTAAGCAATTGGATCATCTGTGTCACAAAGCCCTTTAGATATGGTAGATCCCTGTGTCCCAAAATTAAACCATCCATATAAGCATATATTATTGAATCCTTTGACCTTAGCATAGGCCTTAAGAGAGTAGTAGCAAGATACTGTTGACAGAAAGCTGGGCATGAGCCATTCACTGCCATAGCATTCAAATGTTGATCTGGTTTGGAATAATTAAGTGAAGGGATAGAGAAGGCAAATTTATCACAATCCTCTAGGTGTAACGGTATAGAAAAGAAGCAATCCTTAATATAAATTACCATAAATGTATATTCTGTGGGAATAGCAGGGGTCCAGGGCGTGCCCCATTAATCCTATCCTCTCATTTATCTTGCTCAAATCTTGGCGCATGCGTCAAGCCCTGAACACTTTTTGAATTACAAACCCTGGTGTGTCCATAGGCTGATAGAAGGGCAGATATGTCCCAGCCTTAATTGTTCATCCACTATCTGATGGAGTGCTTGCAGCTTAAGTTTAGTCTGTGGCTACTGCTCCACCCATATGGATTTTCCCAGTACCCATCTGATAGGTGTCACTCAGGGGGAAGTGGCTCCTATGATTGGGGGTATGCCGAGATAGGTCCATCAACTTTAGTTTAGCCCAGGCGTTCAAACCAGCATACCTCACATGAATGCAATACGATCCAGTGATCCCTGCTTGCTGAACCCCAGTGGAGTAATTGTCTTCTGGATCCTGACAGTATAGACTAGGTAATAGGGATGGTGGGGTTACCTTGCATATTTGCCTCAGCTCGTACCCTACATTCCTCATTATGAAAGACACACCGTTTCAGAAACTGAGACCTAGGGGGGACTGCCTTGGCCATATCCACCCAGTCCTTGGGGATGCATAGATGTTAGGTGATGTCCTGTAATAGGGTCTGTGTCCAAGGGGAATTAGCTCTTTAAGATACTTGGCCCCCAAGAGATTTAGGTCCTTCGTGCCCCATGTTGAACACCAGATGCAGGGTCTTAGCCCAACCATGGAAGACTGAGCTGGATCTGAGGAAAGGTACATGCCGCTGATCGCCTGTTTCTCAGCCTCCTCCCAACATCCCAGGATCCTGGAGACAATCAGACGAAGCAGGAGGTCTAGTCAAGGAGGAACTCGTTTATTGTCCCATAGCAAGCATCTTTTAAAGAAAAAAAAATTCAGAGTGGGAAAACAGCCAGCTTATAGTTTAAAAGGTCAGTCTATCATGTGCCTAGGCACCCTATGCTTCACCTAGTGAACACAAACTGTTCATGCAGTAATCTCATTTTGCTGTTATAGGGAACTAATCATCATTTTTTGTAAACAACTCAGGACTTGTCCATCGTACTTCCCCTCAGTGCCATCTTTGACTGGCTCGTGTGCCCTACAGGAGGAGGGACATTTGGGCTAAGGGAGAATGCTGGGAAGAGGTAGGGTCACCAGACAAACAGAGAAGAAGCAGGATGGGCAGTCACAGAGTAAAAGTAACAAAATCGTGTAAAAGAGAGTCAATTAAAAGATATGAATTAATTTAAGTTATAAGAACTAGTTATGAGCAAGACTAAGCTAAGGCTGAGGTTTCATTATTAATAATAAGTCTCCATGTCATTATTTGGAGGCTTGCTGGTGGGACAAAAACTCATTGCAGTATATAATTAGGGTATATGGGGTCCTCAGTTTAATCTTTTTCTGTGTGTATACGGGTTAGACATATATATATATATATATACATATATATATATATGTATTTTCTGCATATGTATCCTTCATCTATACATTTAATCATTATGACTATTCCTGATAATAAAGTGCAGTTAAGTGTGTATTTAATTTTGTTGTAAACACCAAAAATGCCATACCTAGCTACATTTGAAATGTAATAAATATATTTATTAATATGTAAGTACTTATTATTCATATTATTACTATTATTATTACACTAGTACACTGAGGATTAAGACAAATATATCATTTGTTTCTTATGGTTCCTATTTCCTGAGATGAAGGTGACTATACCACTGTTTGTGTGTCTACATGAGTATGTGTGTGTGTGTGTACATGTGTGTGTGTGTGTGCGTGTGTGTGTGCGTGTTGCTGGGCATTGAAATCAGGGTTTTATGCATAGAAGGAAAGTGCTCCTGAATGTATTTTTTAAATGTTTTTACTAGCTATTAAAAGCAATTTGTATACACTGTAAAATATTTCAAAATACTTGGCAAACTAAAGGCGAGGAAAAGAAATATTACCCTTAAGAAAAAGCTTTTTGTGTATCTTTACAAATATTTAATGTATAATGCATTTATGGCTTTGGTTTTTATAAAATTGTAGTGTTAGTATGTAACAGTTTAATAAGTTTTTATACAGGGTTTTGTTTTCACAGTTTGAGAATGTCAGGGTACACAGAACCTACGGTCAGTCACCTGTGCCAGAACAAACCCATCAACATCCTGCCTGAATGGGAGAGCAGCTCATGAAGCTCTACTGACACCTGAGGCATTACTGGCAGTTGATGGCTGCTCTGAGACTATCATTTCAGAGTTGTGTGTGTCCTTGGTAGGTTGTCCATGCTCTGGTGCATAGACAAATTGGACTTGTGTGTGTGTGTGTGTGTGTGTGTGTGTGTGTGTCTACAAGGTGAGAGAGGATCTGTTAGGGAAGGAGAAGAGGCGTATGTGGAGGAACTGGGCCTAGATGTGATCTGGATACATTCTATACATGTATAAAATTGCCAAACAATAAGTAAAAACCTGTAATAAATTCCCATGTGCTTATCAGCAGTCAATCTTCAGACATTTTGTTTTATCAGTACCTTCTCATGATCTTCTGACTTTGCATTAATTCCAAGAAAATACACGTGGCCAATCATTTAAACAGATGTCCTTCACAGATAGGAAATTAAAAAATATTCTCTGAAAATATCATATGTTTGCATTATATTTTGATATTAGCCCCCAACTCCTCCTGGGACCCCCATCACACCTATCACTTTGTACATTCTTTGGTAATTTTCATCTATTTATTTATTTAAACCCACCAAGTCCAATTAGTTTTGTTTATGGAGTCATCTACTGGGGCTTTAAAAATCTACTTGTGCCCACAATCACAAAGAAAAGTGACTTTTTATTTCCAGCAATCATCAAATTCCAATAGCTACTAAGCAAGGTATTGGGTCTTAAGAACTCATTCTCATACTGTGTTGGATTTTAACTGGCTTGATCATGTACAGGTAACCACAGTTGGGAGGTTCTGAAATAAGTATGCTATGACTGGAAGATAACATTTCACCTCACTTCTCTCATCCTCCAACTCTTCCATTCATTCTGTGTTCCTTTTCAGAAACTCTCTCTCTCTCTCTCTCTCTCTCTCTCTCTCCCTCTCTCTCTCTCTCTCTCTCTGTGTGTGTGTGTGTGCATGTGTGTCTCTGTCTCTCTCTGTCTCTCTCTGTCATCTCTCTGTCTCTGTCTCTGTCTCTGTCTCTCTCTCTCTCACTCTGGTGTGTGTGTGTGTGTGTGTGTGTGTGTGTGTAGGGGGTTACTGATATAGATGATCCAATCTATGGCCGAGCACTCGCAACCACTTGTTTTCAGCCCATTGAACATCAATACATCTGGATTAACTAATACCCTCTGCAGTAAGAAGCTTCTCTGATCAATGTTGAGAGGAGAGCAGCACACACACACACAGACCACACACACACACACACACACACACACACACAGACACACAGACACACACACACACACACACACACACACACACACACACACACACACACACACACACACACACACACACACACACACACACACTTAGAAGGCAGTGTGACAACATGACCATTCAGAGGAACAATATCAATAGGCTGCCCTCCAGGGCCTATTTTATGGAGCTCCCTCAATGCCTAAAAAACATGTCTAACCAAGGAAACAAAAGACAACTGTATTAAAAGCTGTAAGACATCAAAGAAAAAAAAATACTGAGGAAGACAGAAGAAGATGAAAATAACTCCCATGCTTATTGATAGGCAGGTTTAATACTGTGAAAATGGCTATCCTACCAAAAGCAATTTATAGATAATACAACTACAAACAAAATACCAGGACCTTTCTTTATAGATATGGCAAAAAAATTCTCAGAACACATATGGAGGCACAAAGGACCAAGGATAGTCAGAGCAGCACTTAACACAAAAATATTGCAGGTGGTATCACTGTGCATAATTACAAATTCTTACACAGCCATAGTAATGAAAACAGCATGATACTGTCACAAACATAGACACATAGATCAATGGAACAGAATAAAAGGTTCAGGTATAACTATGCATAACTACAGCTACCTGATCTTTGACAAAGACTCCAAAAATATACATTAAAGAAATGACAGCATCTTCAAAAAATGGTGAAAGGAAACCTGCCTTTTAGCATGTAGAAATTGAAACTAAATCCTTAACCTCTCACCTTGCAGGTGAGATCCTGTTAACAAGATATAAAATAAACATATTAACAATAATCTCTTCATATAAGCAAATAGCCATCCAAACATGGCATTTTTATTTTTAATATCTGAATTTTGTTTTACAACATTATGATTATTTTCTTAGTAATATAAGGGCGGATTGATTACAAAAGCTGAGGGAACATATTTGCACAAAAAGCATGTGAGTGCCAGTTTTCTAGGACCCTGTCCCACACTGGATTTTTTAAAAATCATTTTAACCATTGGATTTGATCCTGGGATCACAAAAAGTAAACTCTGGCTTTTTTATTTTAATTTTTATATTTTATATTTTTCTTGTTTTATATATTGATCCCAGTTCCCTCTCCCTCTCATCCTTCCATGCATCCCACAGATCCCTCCCCCTCCATCCCATCCACCATCCACTCCCCAGGTAGGATGAGGCCTTCCATGAGGGATTATTAAAATTTGTCATGTTATTTGGGGTAAGGCTTAGGCCCTCCCTGCTATCTCTAGGCTAAGGGACTATCCCTCCATGGGGAATGAGCTCCTGAAGACCATTCATGCACTAGGGATACAACTTGGTTGCATTGTCAGAGGTTCCATAGACTACCCAGGCCTCCTAACTGAGACCCATGTTCAGGGGATCTGTGTCCGTCCTATGCTGGTTTCCCAGCTATCAGTCTGGGGTACATGAACTCTCCCTTTTTTCAGGTCAGCTGTTTCTGTGGGTTTCTCTAGCCTGGTCATGACCCCTTTCCTCATCACTCCTCCCTCTCTGCAACTGGATTCTAGGAGTTTGGCTCAGTGTTTAGCTGTGAGTGTCCACTTCAGCTTCCTTTAGCTACTGAATGAAGGCTCTAGGATGGCATATGAGGGTATTCATCAATCTCATTATCAGGGAAGTGCATTTAAGGCACCCTCTCCACTATTGCTTAGATTGTTAGTTGGGGTCATCCTTGTAGGTCTCTAGGCATTTGTCTAGTGCCAAAATTCTCTTTAAATCTATAATGGCTCCCTCTGTTATGGTACCTTTTTTCTTGTTCGCCTCTATTCTTCCCCAGACTCAATCTTCCTGCTCCCTCATGTCCTCCTCTGCCCTCATCTTCTCCCCTTCTCTTTCTCCTAACTTCCTCTCCCCTACCCTATGTGCCCATTTGGTCATGAGAGCTTGTCCCTTTCCCCTTCTTTTGGGGATCATGTACGTCTCACGGTCCTTATCCTAGCTTCTCTACAGTGTAGAATTTAGGCTGGTGATCCTTTTCTCTATGTCTAAAATCCATATATGAGTGAGTACCTACCATGTTTGTCCTTTGGTGACTGGGTTACCTTACTCAGGATGGTTTCTTGTAGTTCCATCCATTTGGCTTCAGATTTCAAGATTCTATTGTCATTTTTTTCTGCTGAGTAGTACTCCATTGTGTAAATGTACCACATTTTCTTTATCCATTCTTTAGCTGAGGTGCATCTAGGTTGCTTCTCGGTTCTGGTTATTACAAATAATGCTGCTATGAACATAGTTGAAGTCTTTGTTGTATAAATGTGCATCTTTTGGGTATATGCCTAAGAGTGGAATTGCTGGATCTCGTGGTAGCCTGATTCCCATTTTCCTGAGGGAGAGCAATACTGATTTCTAAAGTGGCTGTACAAGTTTGCACTCCTACCAGCAGTGGAGGAGTGTTCCCCTTTCTTCACATCCTCTCCAGCATATACTGTCATTGTTGTTTTTTTTATTTTAGCCATTCTGACAGGAGTAAGCTGGTATCTTAGAGTTGTTTTGATTTGCATTTCCCTGATGGCCAAGGATATTGAGCACTCTCTTAAGTATCTTTCAGCCATTTTAGATTCTTCTATTAAAAATTCTCTATTCAGTTCTGTACTCCACTTTTTAATTGGATTATTTGGTGCTTTGGTGACTAGATTCTTGAGTTTTATATATTTATATATATTGGAGATCAGCCCTCTGTCAGATGTGGGGTTAGTGAAGATCTTTTCCCACTTCGTGGGCTGCAGGTTTGTCTTGTTGACAGTGTCTTTTGCCTTACCTAAGCTTCTTAGTTTGAGGAGGTCCCATTTATTAATTATTAATTGTCAAACTCAGTGTCTGTGCTATGGGTGTTATGTCCAGGAAGTGGTCTCCTGTACCAATTCGTTCAAGGATATCTCCAACTTTCTCTCCTATGAGGTTAAGTGTGGCTGGATTTATGTTGAGGTCTTTAATCCCTTTGGACTTAAGTTTTATGCATGGAGACAGACATGGATCTATTTGCAGCCTTCTACAAGTCAGCATCCAGATATGCCAGCAACATTTGTTGAAGATGCTTTTTTTTCATTGTAATATTTTAGCTGCTTAATCAAAGATCATATTGGTAGGTGCGTGAGTTAATGTCAGGGTTTTCAATTTAATTACATTGTTCTACCTGTCTTTTTTGTGCAAATACAAAGCTGTTTTCGGGACTATAGCTCTATAGTAAAGCTTGAAGTTGGGGATGGTGATGCCTCCTGAAGTTCCTTTATTGTACAGGGTTGTTTTGGCTATCATGGTCTTTTGTTTTTCCACATAAAGTTAAGTATTGTTCTTTCAAAATCTGTGAAAAATTGTGCTGGGATTTTGATGGGAATTGCATTGAACCTGTGGATTGCTTTTGAGAAGATTGCCATTCTTACTGTGTTTATCCTACCTATCTGAGAGGATGGGAGATCTTTCCATTTTCTGGTATCTTCTTTAATTTCTTTCTTTAAAAACACAAAGTTCTTATTATATAGGTCTTTCACTTGTTTGGTTGGTAAAATATCCAAGATATTTTATGTTGTTGGTTGCTATTGTAAGGGGTCATGTTTCTCTGATTTCTTTCTTAACCCTTTAATCATCTGTATATAGTAGGGCCACTGATTTTTTTTTTGAATTAAAATTGTTTTCTGCCACTTTGCTGGAGGTGTTTATCAGCTATAGGAGTTCCTTGGTAGTTTTTTAGGTCACTTATGTAAATTATCATATCATCTGCAAATAGTGACAATTTCACTTCTTCCTTTTCAAGTTGTATTCCCCTGGTCTCCTTTTGTTGTCTTATTGCTCCTGCTAGAACTTCAAGTACAATATTGAAGAGATATGGAAAGAGTGGACAACCTTGTCTTGTTCATGATTTTAGAGGAATGGCTTTTCCATTTAGTTTGATGTTGTCTGTTGGTTTATTATGTTTAGGTGTGTTCCTATTGTCCCTGATCTCCCCAAGACCTTTATCATGAAGGCAGGCATGTTGGATTTTGTCAAAGGCTTTTTCTGCATCTAGTAACATAATTTTTCTTTTTCAGTTTGTTCATGTGGTTGTTTACATACATAGATTTTTGTATGTTGATGTAGGATGAAGCCTACTTGGTCATGGTAGATGATTTCTCTGATGTGTTCTTGGATTCTATTTGCCAGTATTCTTGCATCAATGTTCTTGAGGGATATTGGTCCTCAGTTTTCTGTCTTAGTTGTGTGTTTGGGTGACTTGTGTATCAGGGTCATTTTAGCCTCATAAAAAGAGTTTGGTAATGAACCTTCTGCTTCTGTTGTGTAGAAGAATTTGAAGAGTATTGGTATTAGCTCTTCTTTTAATTTCTGGTAGAATTCTGCACTGATGCCATCTGGCCCTGGGGCTTTTTCAGTGTGGATACTTTTGATGACTGCTTCTATTTCATTAGGTGTTTTAGGTTTATTTTAATTGCTTATCTGTTCTTGATAATTGATATCTATCCAGAAATTTGTCCATTTCCTTTAAATTTTCAAGTTGTGTGGAGTACAGGTTTTCAAAGTATTACCTGAAAAACTGCTGGATTTCCTCAATGTCCATTCTTATGTCCCCCTTTTCATTTCTTATTTTGCTAGTTTGCATTCTCTCTCTCTCTCTCTCTCTCTCTCTCTCTCTCTGCTTTGTGAGTAGTTTGGATAAAGCTTTTTCTATCTTGTTGATTTTCTTTTCAAAGAACCAACTCTTTGCTACTTTGATTTTTTGAATTGTTTTCCTAGTTTCTACTTTATTGATTTCAGACTTCAATTTGATTATTTTCCGGCATCTACTTCTCAGAGGTGAGTTTGCTTCTTTTTGATCTAGTGCTTCAGTTGTGCTGTTAATTCTCTAATGTGACTATCCTCCAATTTCTTCATGTGGGCACTTAGTGCTATGAACTTTCCTCTTAGTACTGCTTTCAAAGTATCCCATAAGTTTGGGTATGTTGTGTTGTCATTCTCATGTTGAATTCTAGGAAGTATATTTCTTTATTTCTTGATAGACCAAGGAATGGTGCAATTGCACATTGTTCAGTTTCCATGTAGGGTTTCTGAAATTTGTATTGTTGTTGAGTTCTGTATTTTATCTGTTTGAGGTTTGCTATGTTGCTGAGCATGTGGTCAATTTTAGAGAAGGTTCCATGTGGAGCTGAGAAGAAGATATATTCTTCTGCATTTCAATGGAATGTTCTATAGATTTCTGTTAAACTCAATTGAGTCATAACTTCTGTTAATTCTTTTGTTTCTTTGATAAGTTTCTGTCTGGTGGTCCTGTCTAGGGCTGAGAGTGGGGTGTTGAAGTCTCCCACTATGAGTGTGTGAGGTTTTGTGTGAGATTTGAGTTTTAGTAATGTTTCTTTTATGAATGTGGGTGCCTTTGTATTTTGGGTATAAATGTTCAGAATTATGACTTCGTCCTGATGGATTTCTCTTGTGATAAATATGAAATGACCTTCTTCATCTCTTTTGATTGATTTTGGTTTGAATTCTAACTTGTTAGATATTAGGATAGCCACACCTGCTTCCTTCTTGGGTCCATTTGATTGGAAGACCTCTTCTCAACCCTTTACCCTGAGGTAATGCCTATTTTTGAAGCTTAGATGTGTTTTTCTTGTATGCAGCAGAAGAATGGATTCTGTCTTCGTATCCATTCTATTAGCCTGTATCTTTTTATAGGTCAGTTAAGACCATTAATGTTGAGAGAAAGTAAGGGCCATTGATTGTTAATGCTTGCTTGTTTTAGATTTGTTGTTGGCGGTGGTATTGTGAATATATTTGCCCTGCTTTACCCTTGGGTTCTGGTGAAGTGGGATTATGTATTGCCTATGTCTTTGTGAGCATAGTTAACTTCCTTGGGTTGGAGTTTTCCTTCCAGAACATTCTGTAGGGATGGATTTGTAGATATGTATTGTGAAAATCTGGCTTTGTCATTAAATATCAGTGGGCATAGGGAGGGTCAAGACACAGGACCAGACTGAAAATGCAGGCAGGACTTGAGAGGACTTTGTGTCTGCTGTGTTCAGAGCCAACCCAGGAAGTTTCAAAGAGAACCTGAGCTGACCAAAGTCTCACCTCAATCAGAGGGTGTAGGAGGGCCAATACTGAGAGGAGGGCAGGCTTAAGATGGTCTGGCATGGTGGGGTAGGTCCACTCAATGAGAGGGCATATGAGATCAAGATGCACAGCTGACTCAGGAAGTTCCAAGGAAGGGTTGGACCTAAGCTGGCCCCAGACTCACCTCAAGCAGAGAGTGTAGGGGAGACAAGATTTAGGTGAGGGTAGACTCAGGATGGTCCAGAGGGGCAGGGCAGGTCCACTAAGCACAGGGCCAACCCAGGAAGTTCCAAGGGGAGAGGGTGTTGGACCTGAGCTGGCCAAACACTGACCTCAAGCAGAGAGTGTAGGAAGGCAAAGAGCTTATGGTGACTTTTACTTAGTTCCTTTTGAGGTTGTTTTCGTATTGATTTTTATCCATGTTTCGTTCACACATTTGTCTTTGGCCCTAAATCATTACACTTTGGCAATTTTACAATTATACTTTAGTTTTTTTCTAATTGGATACCAATCAAAACATTGGAAAGAAGCAGTTGGTGACTGTAGGTTATTTGTATTTTGGCTAAGCATCATTTTCCCTGATGAATGCTGGGTTTCAATCCCAGTCACAATGCATTCTCTTTGTACTATCTATAGTAACATTTAATTATATATGCTTCAAATATTCTACTTGTTGATGAGTAGATTTTTTTTCACTTGTTCACGGTAAAGTTTTTCTGCCCTCATATTTCCATATTTCAAGGTGAATATAATTAGTTTAATAATTTTATTATTATACTTTTATCATTTAAATTTTCATTAAAATATTTAACTCAAGTTGAAATTATTGTAAAGCATCAGATTTTAAATTTAACTTTATACCTCAAACTGATAACTAATTATATCATTGTTTTTGAGTAGATCATCTTTTCTCAATGATTCAAAATATTGTCTGTGTAATTTAAGTGAAATATTTGTGGATTAGCTAATTTAAAAATATGTACATCAAACTATGTGTGTGTGTGTTCATATATCAATATAACAAAATGTGTATCATAGAAAAAAATGTTTTTGATGGGAGTTGGAAGGAACATCTTGTCCTAGATTGAAGGATGCGCCACTGAAAACAGAAAACAAAGGGAAACTGTTAAGTATTTGTCAGGAATAAAGAATGAAAATGAATTAATGCTTGAGGCAAAAGTCAGAAATTTTTCCTGCTCCACAAAACTGCTGAAGGCTAATTTGCCAGACATTAAAAATGACTTTTCTGGGTTTAGTGAACTCTGCCCTCAGACCTCCTGTTTCTTCTGTATTCATACACTGCTGCTGTAGAAAGGGGAAGGACACACTCGATGGTGCTAAGGAGTCCAAATTTCCATTGATCATGCTTTTTGTACTTTTTGTATTGTAATTGTTTGCTGGTGTGCCCTGTTCTCATCTTGAACCTGGCCTTAGGATAGTATTCATCAGGCATTTATGTTCTCACTCCAAAGAAGATTAGATTACCCCTAATCTAATTTTATTTTTAATTAAATTTAAATCTATTTCTATTTTATGTATGTGAGTCTTTTGTCTGCATGCATATCTATGTGCCATTTGCATGCTTGGTGCCTGTGGAAGTCAGAAGAGGATGCTGGATCTCCTGGCAATGGAATTTCAGGGAATTGGAGTTGACATGTGGGTGCTGGGAATTGAACCTGGACCCTTTGGAAGTGTAGCCAGTGTTTTTAACTACCAAGAATTATAAACAACATCTCTCTAGCCCCTAGAGTAGATCTTGATGCACAGTGGCTGCTCTTTGATAAGTGTATGCTGGATTCTATGGGAGGAGAATCCTTTCATTTCCAGAGTCATTAATAGCCAAATCCACCTCCCAAGAGAAGATAAAATCCGTTGAAGAAGCATTCTTTGCTGCAGAGCAGTGGCTCTTTTCCCTACACAGTCTCTTTCCAGTGCTACCATGCTGGGGACATTGCCTACTTGCTTGCTCTCTGCTGACCCAATTTCTATCATTCCCCACTTCCTCTTTTTCTTCCCAGGGTTAACTTGTGTTTACTGCATCAGTCATCTCAGCCTTGTCAGTGCTTTGGTGGGGTTTGCCAGTGGTAAGCCTAGTTGGGGGGGCAGTCGGGGGAGTCAATAGTGGTCAGAGTGTTTATTTCACTGGTTTCCTTATTCAGACTTCGATAGGCCAAAGAGATTCTGCAGGAAGTCTCTAGTCCTGACTCTGAAGGCTCTAATATCCTCCTGTCCTTCTGTCTTCCAGTATCTTCCCTTCTTCCTTCCCCATATCTTGGTGTTGGCAGACCGGCAAATAGCAGCAGCCCCAGGTTACTGACAAATTTTCATGGATCTCTTGCAATCCTTCCACTTATTTCTTGCAAATAAAGCTTCTTTAGACATCATTTTAAAAGTGTGCTGTTCCTTTGTGTGGTATCAGTGTTTGCTGTCTTCTCTGGTAATCCAATGTGGGTCAGCAGAGGCAGGTAGCACCGAAAGACGTTAATACTAGAAGAATCTAATAGTACGAAAGGTACTCTTGAATGCTAAAGTGAAAACTTGGCAGAAAGTTATGAGAAAATAAGATATCTTTAAAAGTAAGTTGCATTTATTTTTGTGTGAGTGTATGAACTGTGTGTGTGTGTGTGTGTGTGTGTGTGTGTGTGTGTGTGCATGCACAACACCTGGAGACCTGAAGAAGCAATCAAGTGTCCTATTCTGTCACTCTTCACTTGCTCCTTTGGGACAGGATTTCTCACTAAACCTGGGGCTAGGCTGGTGCCAGCAACCCCCCGTGGTCCTCCTTTTCCCCTGTCAGCATTGGAGATAGAGGTACATGTATGACTATATCCAGTTTTTCATGTGGGTGCTAGTATTAAACTCAGTTCCTAATGCTTGAACATCTAGCCCCTTATTTACTTATTTTTAAATTTATTTTACCTGAACATTGGTCAAATCTGTCTTAAAATTCTTTAGTTTCCTCTATTTTTTAAAACAATTTCCCAATAAATTCTATTTGCTGTTATTATTTGAAGGTGATAATGTCCACCCAAGTAAATAGTTCTGTCCATTAGCTCAACTGCAAAAATTCTACAGAGATTTTAGGGGGATAAAATAAACCACACCCCACTGCTTTGGGTTACTTACTGGCTCAGGGGAGTCATTCATCAAGTGGTTGGTGATGTGGTTGTTTTTATATTATAGACAAGAATATTCTGGACATTTGTACTTACTATTTTTCATTCACAAACTTTTATGAAAGCAGAGTAAGTAAGAGACTCCCTGCAAGTTAAATGCTGAGGAATCAGAAATAAATATAGAACACATAAGCTAAAGAATAGAAATATAGATCAATGGGTTAGAAAAAAACTAGCCTCATCAAATATAAAGTTGCTTATAAAGGAGTAGGAAAAAACCCTTTGTCTTCACCATGAGCTTTTCAAATTCTGACAGCATCACAAGGATTGGGTCCAAACTTGTATGTGTTTTGGGTTATCAGAGTTTTGGGTTGTGTTCATTAGGTATGAATTAAACTCTTCCATATTCTGAGATTTCCTTTTTAGTATGTGTATTTATAATGATGCCAGAATTGTTGAACTTAACCTTGGCCTAGCACATTCAGACAGATTAACTTGCACATTTGATGTTGGTTTTGATCTAAGGAAAACATACACTGTATAAAGGTTTGCAGTAAATCCTTATTTGTGTGGAGCCACGGAAAGCTATTTGATGACAATGGGTGTATAATGTTACTTAGTCCTGCATTCATGAGAGTGAAATATTTTTTTCTATGCATCGAGTGGTTATATTCCTCTGTAGCAACAGTATTACCTCATTACTGCCCCCTGAGTAAAGTTTAGCAGGCAGGTGTTATGCACTGGGGATAAAGGAAGTCTTGTGCTTTTAAGACACTATTTAATTCATGACTGTGTTGTTACCCTTGTCTCCTTGTATTTTCTGCTGGCACTTCTCTTCATTAATAATAGAAAACCTCCCACATTATCATGCTGCTTTTGTGCATGGAAGTGCTTTCAGAGTCCTCCTACGTTGTTTCAATGCATGTGCTTTCAAAGATATCCTTTTACAAGGCAGAATCTGAATGTTTTAATAAACCTTGAATTAGGAAAAGTATTTAATTGACATGAAATGTGGATAGCTCAATAATA
Source organism: Cricetiscus sungorus (assembly GCA_030556225.1). Classification (NCBI taxonomy): domain Eukaryota; kingdom Metazoa; phylum Chordata; class Mammalia; order Rodentia; family Cricetidae; genus Cricetiscus; species Cricetiscus sungorus. The sequence goes on from JANBXA010000398.1 coordinate 46,494,469, forward strand.
GAAGTCAAATGGTAAGCATTTTTCTGTTTAGTAATGTTTATAGGTTGCTTATTTCCCCTTCTAAACAGAAGGATGTCAGTATTATTGGAGAGTTATGTGCCCTGTTTTCTGTTATTCATAATTTTAACCTAGCTCTGTTACTATCCAGGGATAATCAAGGACATTTTAAATGTTTTATAATTCATTAAATATTAACAAGAATAATCTCTAGGCTGTATTTATCATTAAAAGTAAAAAAATATATTCTCAAGAAAAATATATTAATGACATAAGGTATTAAAATGTTCATTACTGAACTATAGAAATGATCCCAGTCTGAGGGTGCTCTCTTCAGCTTCTAAGAACATCTCTCTATGGAGCCCAGATTGACCTCAAACTTGTGATCCTCCTACTTCAGTTTCCAAGTGCCAGGAAGACAGTCATTCCCTGCTACATATACAAACACACCCTAGATGGGGGCTTCCTGGAAGTAGTCTACTTGCCTTTTTTCCCCCTCAACCTATTCTTTCTACTCACCCTATATTCTGATTTCTCTTACTAAAACTTACTACCTTAGAGATTATTTTTATTTAGCGCTCACTAAGCTTTCCTTTCTTTTATCTTTTTAATGATTATGATGCAACAGATGGTCTTCTGCCTATACATTCTTCACATATGGATAATTAACACATGTGACTACTAACTGTCTTGCCTTCTTATGTACTGTCAATGTAGCCTATGAGTTTTATAATCTGCCTTCAAATAAATGTGACCTTGTCTGATGATCTAGCCCAGCACCTTTTCTGCTGGGTCTGACAGCCCATGAAAGATGCTTTGCTCCATATTCTTATGACCTATACATTGCCACTCACACACTAACCTGAGGTTTGTTACAAAGAGTCCATTATCTTGCCCCCTGAAGTCACCCACAAAACCTAGGATTGTATTGGAATTTTTATTTTAAAATATTTGGTTCTTAAAATTTTTGATGTTAGACATTTGTTAAAAATAAAAATGAATGTTCTGAAATACTATTTGATAGTATTTATCATATAGTGTATTCTGTAATTATCACACTTACTAGACGTTTCAACACTTTACACACACGTTTCAACTCATTGTCATGTTATCAGCTCGGTGAACCAGGCACTTTATTGTTATAAGCACTTTATTCTACTTCTAGAGATTGCTCCTAAGGAAACCATTTTTGGTACGTTAGAAATCTATGCATATAAAAATCTATCAAAGCATTGTTCAAATTGAATATCTACATATTATAAAATATTATGGTCACCAAACACAAAAGTTTTCTGGAATACCAAATAATGTACAATGATAACATAATAAATGACAGATGATATATGCAAATAAAATAAAATAAAATAAAATGTTCGTTAACATTGCTGCTTTATTTTCAGAGAAAGAAAAGTTTCAATTTTTCTTACATGTATGCATTGTTATATTTGAGAAGCAGAGAGTCAGGGATACTCACTGAATGGTATAAAAAATGTATTTAAAAGCAAACATCTTTAATCCCAACTCTCAAGTGTGGAATACAAAAACAGAAATAACTAGACTGATTATTCAATGGTGATTAGTATTTTAAATTTTTATTTAGTATGCTAATAAACAGCTTTTAAATTTAAGGCATGAGCCAGTTGAATATGAAATACTAATACAGCAATGCCATAGGTGCCCAGTATGTGCTCTTAATCCTACGAGTTCAAGGGAAGTTTTTCCTTAACTTGCATCGAATTGAACTTTACACAGGCAAGAATTTAAATAACGTTAAATGACCACCCAAATGATATCAATCTAATTCAGTCTCTGACTTTTAAATGTTTAGAAGTAAATAAATAAAACATCTGGACTTTTGCTAAAAGCATTTGCAATTAAATTTTTCTTTTTTACTTTTTATTAAAGATTGTTAATTAAAACTAAATCTTCATCAAGAACACCAAATACATTTTCTTCTTGGACAAAGATAAAGCTTGTTTTTCCCCCTATGATTCTTAAATTAACTTGGCTGCAGAAATGGTTTTAAACTGATATAAATATTTAATCAAGAAATGTTCTTATTTTTTAAAGTATACATTTTCGCCAGACTTTAATGCTTTCATTTTAAAAGACTGGTCTTCAAAGAGAAGCCAAGTGCATCTTTATAAAGCCAAAAGTATGATTGCCTCCACCTAGTTAATGTGTTCCTGGCAGTAAGGAAAGCATTTTATTTTAGGCAACTTTACAAACAGTACTGCAAGATTGCTGGCCATTATGTCTTTCCTATAGGCTTATTTAAGTGATTTATCATATAATTTAGTTATTTTGCAAACATAAAGGTTTTTCTCAGGTACAAAACATATTCATATTTGATTACTTACAATTTTAATTGTGATTTGAATGTTCTTATGAGACTTAAGTAACTTTACAACAAAGAAAACCTTTTTTCTTGACTGGATAAATTAACTGCAAATGCAATCCAAAGGCTACAGAATTTAGCAGAGAGTACCTATATAATGAAACCAAATTGTCTTAGCTCACGTTTTTTAATCATCCTAATCACTGAAAATTAGATGTATTTACTTTTGAGAGTTTTCCTTTGTGCTGTGTCCCATATGCTCAGGAGCAGGTGGCTTCCTCACCACACTGCTGTCTCCTCTGCTGGACATCCTCAAAAGACTATTAAACATATGGGCTAAGCTCTGTTTCTCTCCAAGTATGGCAACATACACTATTGTTTTTCTGATTTCAAGCAAGTATGACACTTCCACTACTTTCTCAGAAAAAACTGAGAGACCCTTTCCTAACTCCGCACAGCACAACTGAAACTAGGAGAAAATGTAAGCACAAACACCAAAAGTTCAGGCATCAGGAAAATCACAACAAAGAGACGAATTGTATTTGTTGACTCAGACTTGGACTAAGGTCTTTAGTTCACAGTTAAGATTCTGCCTCTCGTGGATTGTAGTCTGGTTGTCGTTTACTTTACATTAAATATCCACTTATAAGTGAGTACATACCATGTTTGTCTTTCTGGGTCCTTGTTACCTCATGCAGGTTGATTTTTTTCTAGTTCTATCCATTTGTCTGAAAATTGCAGGCTGTAATTTTTTTAAATAGCAGAGTGATACTCTGTTGTTTAAATGTACCACATTTTTTTTTTATCCATTCTTTGGTTGAGGGACATGTAGGTTGCTTCCAGTTTCTGGCTATTTTGAATGAAGCCATTATGAACACAGCTGGGCAAACATCCTTATGGTACAGTGGAGTGTCCTTTGGAAATATACCAAGGACTGATATAGCTGGGTTTTGAGGTAGGTGAATTTCCAATTTCCTGAGAAACTACAATATTGATTTTCAAAGTGGCTATATAAGTTTACCCTTCCAACAGCAATGGAGGAGTGTTCCCCTTGATCCACATCCTCTCCAGCATAAACTGTCACTTGTGTTTTTCATTTTAGCCGTTCTGACAGGGATAAGATAGAATCACAGAGTTGTTTTGATTTGGATTTACCCAATGGGTAAGGATGTTGAACATTTCTTTAAGTGTTTCTTGGCCATTTGAGAATTCTATTTAGATCTGTACCCTATTTTTTAGATTGTGTTATTTGGTTTGGTCACACCTAGTTTCTTGACTTAGTTTTATGTTTTGGAAATTAGCCCTCTGTCAGATGGGGAGATGGTAAAAATCTTTTCCCATTATGTAAGCTTGTTTTTTGCCTATTGATGATGTCCTTTGCCTTACAGAAACTTTCAGTTTCATGAGGTTCCATTTATTAATTGTCGATATTAGTGTTGGTGCTTCTGGTGGTCTGTTCAGGATGTTCTCTCCTGTGCCAGTGTTCAAGGCTATACCCTGATTTCTCTTCTATCAAGTTCAGTGTGTCTGGTTTTATGTTGAGTTCTTTGATTCACTGGAACTTGTGTTTTGTGCCAGGTGATAGATACAATCTATTTGCATTCTTCTACATACTGACATCCAGTAGTCCAGCACCATTTGTTGGATATGCTTTCTTTTTTAACTCTATATTTCCAGCTACTTTACCTAAAATCAGGTGTCCATGAGTGTGTGGATTTATCTCATAGTCTTTGTATCTATCCCATTGATCTACCTGTCTGTTATTATACTAATACCATATGGTTTTTATCACTCTAGCTTTGTGATAGAGCTTTAAATTAGGGGTGGTGATATCTCCAGTTCTTTTATTGTATATAGGATGGTTTTAGCTATCCTGAATTTTTTGTTTTTCAATAAGAAGTATTCTTTCAAGATCTGTATAGAATTGTGTTGGAATGATGTAAATAGCATTGAATATGCGATTGCTTTTGGTAAAACGACTATTTTTACTATGTTAATCCTACTGATCCATGAGCATGGAAGATATTTTCATCTTCTGTTATCATCTTCAGTTTCTTTCTTCAAAGATTTGAAGTTATACAGGTCTTTACTTGCTTGGTTAGAGTTACTCCCAGATAGTCTATATTACTTGTGGCTATTGTGAAGGGTGCGGAGGGCTCAAGGGAGGGGGTACTTATGGATCTTACTGGGAAGGGAAAATAGATTTCATGGGCGGACTAGGAGCAGGTAGAGGTGGGTATAGGTGGTACATAGGAGGGAAAGAAATCTGGGAAACATGATTGGAATTGGGGTACATTTTGGGGATGAGGTAGAAACCTAGTACAATGAGAACTCCCAGGAAACTATGAAGGTGACCCTAGTGAAAACTCCTAGTAATGGTGGATACAGAGCTTGAACTACCTGTCTTCTATAACCAGGCAAGGCTTCCAGTAGTGAGACTGGAACACCAATTTAGCCATAAAACCTCTTACCTACAAATTGTCCTGTCTGCAAGATGTGCTGGGGTAATGGTGGCACAGAACTTGTAAGAGTAGCCAGAAAATGATTTTTCCAACCTGGGACTCATACCACGAGAGGAAGCCCATGCCTGAGACTGTCTTGAGGGCCAATAACTAGAGGCTAGAAAGCCCACAGACCTAACATAGAACCAAAAATTATCTGGAAAAAAGTCAATGAAATGATTCCTAATGATACTCTCTTATACTTGTTGACAGGAGCCTAGGATAATGGTCATTATCAAGACTTCATCAGCAACTGATGGAAACAGATGTAGAGACCCACAGCCAAATATTAGGTGGAGTATAGGGAATCTTGTGGAAGAGAGAGAGGAAGGATTGTAGGTGCACCTACAATGTCAAGAGCACCACAAGAAAAAGTCCCACAGAATCAACTGAGCAGGCTTTGTTGTGGCTCACAGAGACTGAACTGAAATTCATGGAGCCTGCATGGGACTGATGTAGGTTATCTGTTTGAATGTTATGGTTCTGTACCTTTGTGATCTTGTGGAACTCCTAACAGTGGGAGCAGAGACTGTCTGTGACTCCTTTACCTTCTCTCAGGACCCCTTTCCTCCTACTGGGCTTATGTATGGTGGGATGTGCCTAGTTTTACCAAAGCATGACATGACTTCTGTGTTTGGCTGATATCCCTGAGAGGGATCTTTCCTGAAGGGAAATTGAGGAGGAGTGGATCTTGGGAAGAGAGAAAATAGGAGTGGGAATTGGGGGTAGGGGAGGGAGAGGAAACTATAGTTGGGATGTAATATAAGAGAGAAGAATAAATTTTTAAATAAAGGTTTAAAAAGTGAAGATTTGTGTTAATCCCAACTCATTGTTGTAGATCCTCACTCCTGTTTCATATTAGAGCTAATCTAGGGTGACTGACAATGATAAATTATAGCCTTTTTAAAGGAAAAGTCAGTACCTGGCCTTGGGAGCTACCATAAATATCTATTGACAGCATATCTCTATAATAGGGTTTCCTTGCCATCGGCAGTGTCTCGTTTGTACTCAGTCCTCTCAGTGAGCGTGGGCTAATTCAGCCAGTCTGTCTTCTTTTAAGTGCTAGGAAAAGAAGATTGCACTAGTGACACTTTCTTCCGGTCCTTCTGCCTCCGTTTTCCATTGAGATGAACATTCATTGAGATGGACAACTGCAAATGCATAGTGACTGACATGGTATGGCTTACTCTAGACTATAGAAGACATACACTTTTAAAATGCAGCTTCTTTTCTGTAAGCAATGGGTTACTAATATTATTTCTTTTTAGTAAAATGGAATTCTGTCCAATAATGTGGAAGTACTCACAACCTTAAATTACATATTTATTTCTACTTTATATGTATGAGTCTTGTGTGAATGTATGTTTGTGTACTATGTGCATGCCTGGTGCTTGCAGAAGCCAGAAGAGGAATCACGTGCTGTGGAATAGGAGTTACAGATGGTGTTGAGCTACTATGTGGGTGCTGGGAACTGAACTTGGTCTACTACAAGATCAACTGCTGAGTTGGTACTCAGTAAGAAACTAAAATTCAACACCTACCTTAAAACATCTTCCTATCAGGGGAGTTTCAGTTAGATGAGACTGAAGTTCAGAGTGTGGCCTCTGAGCTAAGCTGCAGGTTGCATATTGAATCAGACTTGTAGCACAGCTTTATTCTAGGGTCTAAACTGGATCTAGATAGGGCATTTCTTCTCACTGCAGATCCAAGATCTCAGAGAGTGACCCCAGCCACACAAGTATATCTCATATCTTTGCTTGAGGAATATTCAGAAATCTCCATTGGTCAAAAGAAATAGATGGTCAAGTCAGTAAGGGGCAAAGAAATAGAACTGGTTCTCTTCTCCATAGGTCATGACAAGTGTGTGGGTATATAATCTTATTACGGCAGAACACATCAGTTTATCTAGTGATTTAACTTTCCTTTTTGGAAACTAGACTTTGCCTTGCACTCTCTTTTCTCTAATTTTGTTTCATATCCCACTTACTTATATTTTTCTCATTTTCTACTTCTTTAAACTATAACCCAATTGTAAGAAAAACTGAAAACTTTTAAGAAGCCCAATAAATTGATCTTGGTTAATTTTTATAACATTTAAAAAATGTGTGTCTTACTTTTTTACCTTTTTGCTCAGCTCTGTCTTTTCTTTAAACCTTTAAAACTTTTTTAAGGCTGACTTGCCATACTGCCAAGACAATAGGACAGGCTGGTCATGGGATAAAGCTTTCAAAACTGTAGTATAAAATGTGGAGATGGGCAGCATAAATAGAAGAATTAACTGGTCAAGTGTTCCACTCCTTCCTTCCTTTGTAATCTGGTCCATAACAGATTTTCTACTGTTTTCTGGTGCAAATTTAAGACCTTGTATCTTACAGTATCTTGATATTTTTGACTTAGGCTGCCTTGACAGGGGGTTGTTTAAGCTTCAATTCTTCATGACTCAGTTCAGTAATTATCCAACTGTGTGAATATATTTAGTTTTGTTCTACAACTTATTTTCCTTTGCAAGCCAAATATTGTCTTGTAGCAGGTGCAGATGCTGAGTTCTTAGATAATATAAATCCCTGGTGGAGATAGTTTCCATTCTCTGCATACCATTTTTCTGCTGTTGATACTTATAAAACACAAAGAGATACTTGCATTTCTAGATCTCATGGTGATTCAGCCATGTGTACAAATTTTAAATGTGGGGTGGGGGACATGGAGCTGCCTATAGTTTATTTTTTTATTTTAGTGTGTGTGTATCTACTGCAGTTTGCTGGAGTTAAAAGTCACTTGATTTATTTCTACTCTTTCTGTGCTCTCACATTCATTCAGCCGTTAAAACACAATTTAACATGTTATTTGCAGGAAATAAATATGATCAATCAGGGAAGTATTCCAAGGTACCCTTTAAACCCTATTTCCAAAGCTCCACTTAAAGTATAATTTGGGTGAACAAAAGGAAAGTTTTTTCTGGTTTACATAGTCTGCACCATACATTTACAGAAGCAATAAACTATTTTCAAATATCTGAATCATATCTGTCTTTCCTCCCTTCCTCTTTATTTCCCTCATTCTCTCTTATCTACTTTCTTTCTTTTGTTTATTCTCCTCCCTTTTCCTTCTGTCTCTTCCTCTCTTTCTGTCTCTATTTCTCTTTGTGTCTTTATCTCTCTCATTGATAGAGGCTATGAAATGTTAAGTTTATAAATTAACTTTACAAACCTATACCATGACAGCTCCCTTCTTTACAACCTATTCTTAAAAATACAGACTTACTTCTGGAAGAATGGGTTCTTATTTTTATCTATACATTGATCGTGTCCCAGAGATAAAATTTAATATTCTGTCATTTGCAATTTCCTTGCATATTACCTGTTTTTAATTATGTTTACTTCTGTGTCTCTATAATCACAATACCTGAAAGCAAACACCAGGGAAATGGGGTTTATGTAAACCCACAGCTTCAGAGGTTTGGTTCATACTTTCTTGATACCATGCACTTGGGCAAAACACCATGGGGATTGGAGTCCATGGCAGTATTTCATATTATGAAAGGTCAGGAAGCAGAGAATGAAGCTGGAAGCAGAGCCTAGGCACAACTTTCAGAAGCTAACACCCCTGATAGCCTTCTAAAAGCTAGATCTCATTTCTTAAAGGTTCCACAGTCTCCAAAAATGGAGACACCACTTGGGGACTGTGATGGGAGAGGTTATTCTGTAAATATGTTTCTCATTCTGGTTAATTAATAAAGTACCGTTGGGCCAATGAGATAGCAAGATAGGCAGGGCTAGGAGACAAGGAGGAAAGAGGAAGTGGTAAGGAGGAGTCAAGATGTAGACCGGGGAGGAAGGAAGATGCCAGCCGCGGCTCCGGATATGATGACCACGTGGAAATACTTAGATAAGTAGAAATGGGTTAATAATTAAGACAGAGCTAGCCCATTAACAATGATAGTCATTGGCCAACAGGATTGTATCAAATACAGAGTCTCAAAGTGTTATTTGGCGCCGGTGGGAAAAACCTGCCTGTAACAGGACTGAGCATTTAAGTACTTCTAAATCATGAGCTCATGAGAGACTTTGGGTATTTAACTCATAGCATCACCAGAAGTCCACCAAAGCAAAACCAAAATATACTTGGCTTCCTGCCTCAGCTCAACTGTGTCTGCTCTTTATTTTCTGTTTACTGAGATCCATTAGTTTTACCTTTACTCTTTCCTTCTTTCCTCCCTTCCCTCCTTCCTTTATCCCTTTGGGCATTTATTCAACCAGTGCAAGATAAATGTGTCCTCTTTGCATGTTTCTGGGTACTCAAACATCAACTATCTACCTGACTTTCTTCCTTCTTTATCTGACCTTTGTGTTCAGGCTCCTTCTACTTTTCCATACCTTCTTTCTATCAACTCCTCATATGCCCTACAAGCTATTACTTAAACAGTTTTAAAAGAACAAATCTAAATAAACCCCTTTCATTTTACATAAGTTAATCTTTACTTTAAAAAGCCTTACTTGGTCTTTGTAAAATAGAAGTGTAACTTCTTTCCTTTTTGTCCTTCTCAGGCCAAGGGCCTCTATGAGTCAAGCCTGGCCCATCTTTTTTAACATATCATCTTAACTCCTCATAAGCTTTTTTCATGACCACACTGACATTGCACTGCTTTTTCTTTTCCCAAGACTTAGTCCTCCTCAGTCTATTAGTGGTTCTACTTTTGTAGATTTGATCCTATAGGTTAAAAAAAAATCAATACTGTTTTACCCTGGGGTAAATTGGGATATCATTATGATCAGCAATGACATACTGCTAAACAGTAAAGACAGTTTATCTTTTCCTTACACAAATGAAGATGTTGAAGGATCAGTAAGTAGACATTATGGCCAAATGACCCACATCTGTGCATGACAAAGTTCTTATGTCTCTACCTCCAGGTTATTCACAAACTAGAACACAAAATCTCCTGATGCTTAGTGGAAAACCAGTGTCTGTTAGTCACAAAAGGCACTCAGGGTTCAGACACCCATGGAGTCATATGGCTAGAAAAAAGTTTGTATCTCTCTGAGGACAATCCTATATCAATGACATCCAATGGTGGTCTCTGTTTAAAAATTGTTTATATATATATTTAAATATATATAATATTTTAAACTCTAACTACAACATGCTCAGGCTATATAATGTTACTTGTATTACTTGTGTGTATATGATTTCAGGGCTTCCGTTTGATATTGGATAACTAATTGGTATGCTTTTTCCTGGAAAAGACTATTTTTATGCCCTCAGCATTCTTAGTTGCTTGTAGCTCTTTGTGTAGGGTTGAGAGACTTTTTGATCCTTCCCTTTCTATGTTATCATGTGTATCAGTGTTGTCCTTGTCGTGCCATGTTTAGTTAGCCACGTTAGTGAGATTTTATAGGTATAGCTTCTCTGACATTTACTTCTCAGAGGTATGATGTCATAGAAAACTTCCTGTTTCAATGATTTTTATAGTCTTTCTGTTTCCTCTTCTACAGTGATCCCTGAGCATTAGGTGTAGGAATTATGTTGTAGATGTATCCATTGGGTCTTGGTTCTATAACTCTGTATTTGATAGGCCATAATTTCCTGTAATAGTCTCTTGCTGTTGTAAAGATAAGTTCCTTTGGTGAGGGTGAGGACAAAACTTACCTGTGGTTATATGGAAAATAATATTCAGAACATTATTAGGAATTATACTAGTTCAGTAGTGCAGCACTTGTAGGTTTTCCTCTAAAATTCAAGACATCACTAGTCTTGGGTAGCTGGTTAGGTTTCCAGTACCAGGTATGATTTTCTTCTTGTTAAGAAAGTCTTAAGTCTGGTTAGTGAGCTGTTGGTTACTGCCATGGCATGCAGGTCATGACTGCACCTTTAGGGTTATTATCATATAATGGCCGTGGTTGCTTCCCTCATTTGGAAGCATAAATGGCATCTTCTGGTACCATAAGAGATAGTCCTCAGAAGAGGAGGTTTTCAAGTCAATTCCAGCTTGAGAACCTCTGGTTCTCGTGTCTGAAGTATATGATGTCTTCAGCAACAAGGATCTACCTCCCAACTCAGGGGGCAGGGCAACTAAGGGAAATAACAATAGCTTATAAAGTCTTCTGAAACTCTTGGATAGCTCTCTGACCAACAACTCAAGAGAGTCTCTCATACTTGGTGCTGGGGTCTTTGTTAATCTGTGACTCTTGTGGAGAAAATTATCCACCCAGTTTGGTAAATTTCGATTAAATAATTTGTAAATGTTTATGTGCACAGGACTTACTATATATTTTTAGATAGATAATAGTATAACTCCTCATGTCTTTTTCCAGACATACTTGCTATCGTACCCTCCCCTCTCTCATCTGTATTTATCATCCACCCCCACTCCCAACTGGTTATAGCTTCTTTTACTCACTTTCCCTCAGATCACTTGTATCCTGCTATTCCCTTCTCTATTGCTCTCCACTCAGTGGTCTATTTTTACTTTCCTGGTTTTGCAATTACTCCAGGTTGCATACTCATGCCTGAAGATTTGGAGCTAGGGACCTCAGATGAGATAGAACATGCAACCTTTGCTTTTGTGGATCTCAGTTACTTCATTCAATAAAATCATTTTTTAATTCTATCCACTTGACTGAAAAGTTCACAATTTTATTTTCTTTATAATTAACAGTATTCCATAGTGTATGTGTACAACATTTTTATTATTTCCTAGTCAATTTTAGGATATTTAGGTTGTTTTCATATCCTAGCTATTGTGAAGAGAGCAGCAATGAGCATGGCTGAGCCAGTATCTGTGGTATAGGATATCAAATCCTTTGGGCATATTCGAAGGGACTGCATAGCTGGGTTGTATGGTAGATTTAGTTTAAGCTTTTTGAGGATTTTCCACACTGACTTCCAGAATGTCTGGACCAGCTTGCAATCCCACCAACAGAATGAAGGGGCCCTCTCGCCACATCTTCACCTACAGTTGTTGGTTGCTTTGTTGCTCTTTGCTATTCTCACCGAGTAAGATGAAATACCAAAGTAGTTTTAGTTTACCACAAAGTATATGCTCTTTTCTTATGGAAGCAACAAGTAAACAGACAGTTAATATTGTCTAATAGAATAAGTATTTTCTGTGTGATCTTTTCCTTTTGTTAAGATTCCATTTATTTTCTTGTATCCTCAAAGTATCAAATTTCTGTTCATAAGTATATTAAAATAGCCTTACTCACAAATCTAGGACAGAGCAAATTGATTTTTTTTCTTAATTGTAACAAATTAATGAGTTCCTACCGAGTTATCATCACTGAGATAAATTTACAAAATTGCTATTAGGACAAAATCTTCCATGTTCAATTAATTCTTAAGCCTTATTGCCCTTACTCTCATTCTCTTGGAATGCATCACTTTATTGGCCTTTCCTTCCCACCATAATTCTGACACTAATGTTTCTTCAGGCATCATTAAGAAACTTCTTGCTTTGTTGTTCTCCTCCTAGACTTATTTGTTATGTGAGTGCCAAAGTCACAATTATATTATGAAACAATTTTATGGTAGATTTCTTTGGTAATTTCCTATTGCTATTCATAGAAGAAAATCTGAAGTCTGTCTGGTATCCAGCGACATATCCGCCATGCTGTTGTGGTGCTGTCTAACTTTGTGTCTTTCTCTCACTAACCTCCCAAGTCTAACCTCTGTTTTACATGCTCATACTGCACTTACAGTTCCTAGAATGTTGGATTGTTTCTTACTACCTGATATTGTCTGATAAACTTCTCATCTTCACATCTTAGCTCAAACAATACCTCATCCCTTTCTGAATTCAAACATACCTTCTGTGCTCTCACCACACAATGCTTACCTTTCTATGATAGTTCCCTCATGAGCTCAGTGTTTTTCTTCATTTGTCTGACCAGTCATTGTTCCACATCTTTATGATAAAGTGAATAACAATTCACTAAATACAGTTGCATAGCACTTGGGAAGCTGAAGAAGAAAGATCATGAGTTCAAAGCAACCTGAGCTGTGACAAACCCTTGTCTCAAAAACAAAAACAAGCAAATAAAATAGTCATTTACTCCATTTAATGAGTGAGTTTGGGTATAAAGTGAGTTGTAGCCTCATATAGTTGCTGAAAGTTATACAAGAAGATCATACACTCATCGTGCAGTATTTGTGGAAATGACCATAAAGTAATTCATGCCAACAAGACTGTTTTTCTTTACAAGAATAATGTAATCATTACTAAAAAATACCAATAAATAAGATCTTTGTAGAAAATTCATAGGTTTAATTGCTTAAAATAGAATTAACAAATTATAGCATTTAACCTTAATTGTACATGTTATATATGTTCTAAAGATATCATTTTATGTAAAATTCAAATAAAATGCAAACAAAGAAGCTAAATAACATCAGTTGTATTGAATCTTCTAAAGTGTATTTAAAGTAGAAAATAGATATAAGTATATTTTAAATAAACATTAAATACTATTAAGTATTAATAGTAGTTAATGAACTTAGTACTTAAGAGTATATTAATGAAATATATAGAATTTAACTACAATTTTAGTTTCTTACAATAACTTATTTTGAAATTGTTATGGTGTGGATCCATGTCTCTTTTAAAATTATCTGAACTTGTATTTGACATTTGCTCACCTACACTCACATCAGCGGGGCCAGCTCTAGTGTTCTGCCCAGGTGAGTTGCAGGGCCTGGGCTCCTGATTGCTGCAGTTGTTGAGGGGCAGGGGAGACTTTTCTGTTCTCTTTCCACGAGGATAGCTCTCCTGCCTGTCACAGGGGGCAAGTGGTGGGAGGGGGGCCATTTCTCTCACCCATGCCACCACATGGCATAGGAGGGAGACGGTGGGGGCAGCTCTCCTGCTCTCACACCCACAGGACTGCTTCGCCTGTGCCCCCACCAACAGCTTCAACTCCAATGTATTGCCCAGGAGAGGTATACACTCACTGTCCCATGTGCTGAAGCCAGTGAGGGGCAGAGCCAGCTCTCCTGTGTGTCACAGGTGGCAAGGGGCAAGGAGGGTGCAGGGTACCTTTCTCTCACCCATAACTCCACAGGATAGACAAAGGGGGATGGAGTCAACTCACCCACTCTCATGACCCTGAAACCAACTTTTCTTATCTTAAGTAATAGCAAAGGACAATCAGTGAAGGGGAAAGGCAAAGGGGGTATCTTTCCCTTGCTCATACCGTCATGTGACAGTGAGGCTAGCCTTCCTACTCTCCCACCTTCAGGGCTAACACACCCTCACCACCGCTAATAGGTACAGCTCTTTTATGCTGCCCAAGTAAGGTATGGGCCCTATTCTCTGGAGTTCCATAGATGGTGAGGGGCAGGACCACTTCTCCTCAGTGTTGCCGCCCGTGAAGAGCAGGATTCCCATTGTACAGCCCTATTCCCACTGTCTTTGGTGCTAACAGGAGCCACAGTCATCAACACAGAGCATGGTTGCAGCAGACCCATGGGCCCAGATGTGGTCCTTGGTGGCAGCTCAAGCCTGGACAGCTCCATGGCTGCAGTGGGTGGCAGTGCAGGCCATTCAGATCTATATGGCTCCGAGAGGCTTGGCACTTAGATACGAACACAGTCCTAGGTACCAGCCCAGACCTCTGATATGCAAGTGGCTCTTGGTGGCAATATGGGCCAAGGATATCAACAAAGATTCCAGCTCTGGTTGGATCATGGACCCAGATATGGTCCTTGGCAGCAGCCTGGGCCCAGATACCACCATAGCCCTGTTTGGCAGTGTGAGTCACTCAGATCATCATGGATCCAGTAACAGTATGGGCCTCAAACAGCCACAGGGCCCCAGGTGACTACTCAGATTGAGGGCATCTGCACAGCATTTGATGGTGAAAGGAGCATTGGACATCAAAGCAGACCTTGGCTGTGGCAGAGCCATGGACCCAGACACCCCCCAGCCACAGCTCTAGCATGTATGGGTATCAGCCCATGTCACTCCAGTGTGTGTGAGCCTGGCAGCAGCACAACCCACAGACACCAACATGGCCCAATCCTGGGCATCTGTGTCAAAGACACAGACGCAGGCTCTGGTAGGACCACGAATACAGACATGGTCCTTGGCAACAGTCTGGGCATGCATGTCATTATGGCCATAGTTAGCATTACAAATCACCTAGATAGGCATGGCCCCAGTGGCAGCATGTTCCTCAAATGACAATATGTCCCTGGGTGGCAGCTCATACCCTGGGCTTCCACTTGGCCTTTGATTGTAACAGGAGCTGTTGACATCAACTGAAAGCCCTGCCACAGCAGGGCCACAGACCCAGACATGATCCTTAGCAACAGTATGGACTAGACCATGGTCCTGGGTTGCATGGCCCCTTGCGGGCACAACTCTCAGATACTGACATGGTCTCATGGTCTCAGGTGGTAACCTGGGCACCAAGCATCTTCAGGGCCCTCTGGTAACAGGAGCCAAAGACATCAACACAGGCCCCCACAGCTGCATCAGGGCCTTTGGCAGCAGTCCAGGCCCAAACATGGCCATGGCCCTGGGTGGCAAGCCTGCCTTCTGTGTCAGCCCTTCCTCACCACGCTCACCTCTTCAGAGCCACCTTTCTCCCTAGCACATGAATGAATCATTCTCTCTCTCATTTCCCCCCCACCCTGTACTCACTCATCATAATGGTGCCCAAGCACTGTCCTCCACACACCCTCCCAGGCCTCGGGTGCTTTTTATTCTTAAGGACATACATCTCTTTAAGTCTTTGCTCCTGTTTTACTATTTTGTCTCAAATGGCACAGTTCTTATTTCATCTACAAGAATCTAACTACACTGCCCTTGACAAGAGTAGTGAAGTGTTTTAAGTAAATGATTAACTAAAACATGCCATTTGGGGGTCACTTTGAATGGTTATTTCTAAGAATGCAAGCTGGTTCCTTAATGTGGAACAAGTAGGTCACTGGCAGTTTCTCTTCCAGGCGTTTAGAACAACAAAACCAGAGAAAAGGAAATATAACTCTATATTCACTGAAGTCTTTGTAATTTATGAAAGGCAAAATAATGGCTTGTACTCAGGTGAATGAGTTCATCCATTTGCATACGCAGTTCCCATTTTGATCATTTATGTTCCAAATCTATCAAATTGTCTTGACACTGCAGGAAAGAAAACATACTTAAATCTTGTCTCCTGAATTGTTGGCTTTGGTACTGGTGGGTTGAACTAGTATATTTTCAAGTCATAATTTTTGGTACAAAGGCCTCCAAAATTACAGAGAAGATAGATTTAGAAGTAAAACAATATGAGAATGTTAATTTACTCTCATTTTAATATATGGTGGTACCATACTTAACAGAAGTAGCCATTCCATTATTATGGGGGTCTTGTTATTGCTTCATTGTTTTGTTGTTGTTGTTTTATTTTGCATTTCACATCTATACCTTGTCATTAGGAAACACCAGAAAAAGTAGAGATATATTGACTATGAGGTGAAATTTGACTGTGATGAAGAGGTCAAAGTATATAGCAAAAATAGGAGAGAAAATATGTTAGGATATTCAAATTGAACAACTAAGATTAAGGTTAAGGGTGCTAAAAGGAAGAGAAAGCCAAGTTTTATTTGATAAAAACTTTAAGGAACATTGTGCTAGACTAAGTAGTCCTTAGTTCATGACTCACTTGGAAGGCAAGGATGAGCAACAATGAATAGGGTTGCTTAGAGGAGATGAGGAAGGATATGGTCTTGAGTGTGATGAATTCAAAGGAATGCAAAGCACAATTTTGTACTTGAAAATATTCACGCACTCTCTTAAGATTCAGATTCAGTATTTGTTGCCTATTCAATTTCTTATGTCACATGATTAGAGAAGTAAATGTTCTTGAATATAGATTGACTTTCTTAAGTTGGGTTCCCAAGAAACAGATCAACTTTGGGAGATGGATTCCAGGAATGTGAGGGAGGGAGGAAGGCAAAGAGGGAGGAAGAGAAAATAATCATTGTAATTATAATGCTTAGCAATTCTTAGGTTTTTTTTTTTTAACATTTAATCCAGATCCATACTTATCTGACCTTAATAGGAGCCTAGGGTGAGCACAGAAAGCTAGAGTCTGGTACAGCATAGGGATAGACTGTGGAATGTGCTTCATTGATTGGACTGCGAATGTTTAGTGCCCACATTCACTATTTTCCACAGATATTCAAGAGCAATTATTCTTAAAGATGCCTGTCTCAACTGTTACTTGCTGCTTCTTTCTTTGAAGTATTAAGGTTAGGAGAGAATAGATCATTGTTGACTGATGGGAGATGTTATTCTGTATATATGTTTCTCATACTGGTTAATAAAGCTCTGTGGCCAATGAGATAGCAAGATAGGCGGGGCTAGGCAACCAGGAGGAGGAAAGAGGAAGTAGTGGGGGAGTTGAGATGTAGCCCAGGAAGAAGCAGGACACCTGCCGTGGCTCCGGGATAAGACAACCACGTGGAGATAATTAGATAAGTAGAAATGGGTTAATAATTAAGACAGTGCTAGCCCATAAACAATAATGGTAACTGGCCAACAGGATTGTATCAAATACAGAGTCTCTGAGTGTTATTTGGGGCTGGCGCGGCAATGGGCCCAGACTGGTGGTCTGGCGGAAACATACACGCTACAGTTGACTACTGTTATGAGAGTATGGAATATAATATAGTATCTGCTCTAGCCCTTTGTACTGTGTTCCCTAGTCATGCAAAAGCACTAAGACTTTAAAAGTATTAGTATCATGTGAAAAATAAATTTTATTTATATATTATAGCATTTATTGTAATTTTAATTAAGTGACACCTCAGGCAAAATTATCATAAATACTCTGGCAGTCAGTTACATAGGTTGTCCCAAAGTTTATAACTTTTTCCTTTTAGCTTTTCTTTGTTTTGATTTAAATACAGTGCTTATTCTTTCTGAAAGTGTCGTGAAAGTAGAATATTTCCTAATGATGTTCTAACTAGGTTAATATATTTACTAAGCTCTTAATGTGTAATCACTAAATGTTCTATATTTCAATTAAGTGTTTTTTGAAATCAATTTAATTCTATTAAATTTTCTTCTTAAAATACTTAAATTTATATTTGTCATAATTTATTCACATGGAAAAATCATAATTCCTCAACTTGGATACTGACATTTGTAAAAAATTACTTCTCTTAGTCTTTCTTATAGGTGTATTACTACGTTGGCTTGCTATCCACACACAGATCTCTATGGTGTCAGTATTGGAAGGATGAGATATATATATATATCTCATCAGCAGATATCATTTATGATGTTCACTTACACATAATGCCTAAAAACTGCTCTTGTGGCTACACTGATGAAGCTGATACCCACACTGTTAGATCATGGAAAAACTCTGCTTGGTGTATATTAGCAATCACCAGCATTTCTCCAGGTTTTATCTTTTGTTTTCTGAATGAGTAATTACTTGATATCCATAAATGAGATCTGAATGTTACAAAACATTTTTTTTAAAGCTGGTGTTTATGCAGGTGTTTTAATTACAGGACTTGAAAAACAGAGGTTCACTATGAATTCTAGACTAGCCTAGTCTACACAAAGAATTCCATGCTGAACAGGGGTATGTATTGAGACCCTTTTTTTTTTTAATACATATAATATCATTTATAATAAAACTTACAAGACACAGAAACTGTAGAAAACATTTTACTAGAGGATGTGATTAGAACTATAACCACAAAACAAACAAACAAACAAACAAACAAACAAACAAACAAAAATACACAAAACTCTGAGAAATTATAACAATTGCCTCGTATTGTGTGTTTCTTGTGAGAAATTATAACAATTACCTCATATTTCTCTTCTAGAGGGTAAAGTTTGGTTCCCAGCACCCAAACTGAAGGCTAGCACTCTGGCTCCAAGGGAAACCATGCCCTCTTCATGCCTGAGGATACGTGAGCGCACACACACTTAAAAAACAATAACATAGCCGGGAATTGGTGGGCACACACCTTTAATCCTTGCACTTGGGAGGCAGAAGCAAGCTGATCTCTGTGAGTTAGAGACCAGCTTGGTCTACAAGAGCTAGTTCCAGGACACGTTCCAATGCCACAGAGAAACCCTAAAACAAATAAACAAATAAAACAAAACAAATAAAACAAAAAAAAACAACAACAAAATTTTTTTTAAAAAACCAATAACATAAATCATGCACAAACATGAATATACCTTTATTCAGATGCCCCAAAATCATGTAAAAGCCAGAAGTGTGTGCCTTTGCAATCCTTTAGTGAGATGGGAGTTTGAGATAGGAGACTCACCAGCCTGGTAAATACGTAGTAAACAATAAAAGAGATGTATCAAACAAAGGGGATGTTAACTTTGACATCTCACATTGTTCTCTGACCACCAAATGGATGCTGTGAGACACTCACACCCACTTTCAAACACACACACACAAATATACACACATATAGTACAGAGACTAAAAAATGAGAAAATAATAATCTGCATGGATATATGGTACACATGTTTGCATATTTGCTATGTAATTCTCAGGTTTTTGAGGCTGTTTTTGTAATTTGTAATAATGAGAATTTCCAGCAATCAACATATATATATATATACATATATATGCACATACATTTATATATATGCGTACATATATATAATCTGTATTTCAGGATAAATTATTAAATTTTTATTTCTATTTTTAATTTCAGAAATACTAGTATTTATAGACTACAGAGGAACTTTTCTTTTTGGGCTGCGAGCTCACAAACATGACATGGGGACTTATTATTAGCTATGAAAGCTCAGTCTTAGCTTAGACTTATTTCTAACTAGCAATTTTAACCTAAATTAACCCATATTTTAAAGTCGATATTCTTCCATGTGCTCATTACCTCATCTCCATTATGGCCATCTTGGTTATCTGAGAATGGCTGGTGACTGCCTTTCTTCTTTCCAGAATTCCCTCTGTCCAGAAGTTGTGCCTATATCTCCTTTCTAAATATTGGCCATTTTAAAAGTTCCTGTAGGTACTGTTTTTATCTCATACTGAGCAATAAGGTATATCTGGGAGTGAGTCTCATTCAAAATTCTTCTAACTCATAAAGAGAAACACTTGTTATTGCTACTTCTTTACCAAGCATGTGTGAATAATCTCGGTGCTCTTACAGTGGCCTTTTAATCCCTGTAGGAGTAATTTGTTATAAAATCTGGCATTAAAACAGAATTGGAAAACCAATGAATAATTCAAACAGTAATGATTAACGTAATGCCTCATGTGGTATCATTTAAAACTTATTTTGTAAGTATTTTAAAGATTGTTTTCTTTGAATAGTTTGGAATCTTTATGTAACTTTTTTTGTTTTCTGTATCGCTAGATTATTTTTTCTTTCTAAGACTAATATTTTTTTTTACTTTTTCGTTCTTGCTATTTTTCTCTCTAGCACCAAAGTTAAAGACTAAAAGCAGAATCTGTGGGAGTTATGCTATAATGTGAGCAGAAGCAGAAAGTCAGGAGGGCAAACAAGAATCACTATGGAACAAACCTAAAACCATGACCACACTTTGCTTGCATTAACAAATACCATTTAAAAACAACTACCTTAAATACACAGGGTAGATTGTTACAATAAGCCATAAACCGTTTAAAAACATTTTAGTGGAAATCCAATCTCTTTTTGTATAGACACAAGACATATTCTTATTCTTTGAAGGTCAGGCCTACAGGATAACGCCATTTAGTGGTGACTGAGACACAGTGTCATTTTGTTACACTCCTGAACAAGTAGCCTCAGGGTGCCATGAGCTGACAGTGGCTCAGCAAGTAAATGACACTTCTGTGCTACTCTGGAAAGTTAACTTCTGAATGAGAAGTTAACTACCGAAGACACACATGGCAGAGTAACAACAGATTTCTCTGCCTTTGCAGAATGATTTCAATTTTCTTTTCCCATCATTCTTCACTTAACCATTTATACTCAGGAAATTATCACTATACACTATTCAATGAGTGAGAAAGTCAGAGAAACAAGATGAAAGTTGTAGTTGAAAAGATCATTTCATTCGTATGGTTATGCCTACATATGAAATATTCTGAAAAGTTTTTCAATGCTATATTCACAAAATTGACAGTTTTAAAGAAATGAGTTAATGCTAGTTAGCTTATCTGCTTGCATTTAGAAAGTGTTTCCAAAAGGATAACTAATCAGATTTTGCTCTAAAACCAAAATAAAAGAGCTCAGTATCAATTATAGCATAATCCTGTTTACAGACACCTGATAGCATAACCATCAATTAACATTTAACAAAAGTACCCCAAACTCACTGAGAAACATGGCTCAAAGAGCTTCAGAAACACTCATTGATTCAGAAAACATTTACTGGAGTCCATGATGCTAGATAAACAAGACTAATGTGATTCCTGTTTTTACCTAAATTTAGTCCCAAGATGAAGATATTCATTAAATAAGCATAAATGTTCACACATTATTTCAGATCATAATAAGTTCATCTAAAATCCGAATGAGGAGAAGGAGTTTACCATGTGGAGATTTGGAGAAAGAGATTTCCATACAGAGAGATTCAAGAGTTACCTAGTCTTTGAGATAAGAGGAACCATATCAAGCTCAAAAAGAAGGTATGGTGTGGGTCTAAGGGACAGTATGACTGAAGATAGTTCAGTGTTGCAGGATATTTGAGCAAATTTTGTAAAGATGCGTCACTGTCTTACCTTGCCTGCCTAAGACACCCAATTGGTTTAATAAGAGCTAAATAGTCAATATATAGACAGGAGAGGTTAGGCGGGACTTCCTGGGAAATACAGGAGCGTGGGAAGAATCTAGGCTCATGAGAGATGCCAGTGAAACATGGAGTCGGCCATGCAGAAAGGCAAAAATCCACATGGCATAGTGTAGATTAATTGAAACAGGTCAATTTAAGTTATAAGAACTAGTTGGGAACAAGCCTCAGCTAAAAGCTAAGCTTTCATAATTAATAACAAGTCTCTATGTCATTAATTTAGGGCTGGTGGTTCTGACAAGAAAGTCAAACCACAGGTCAGAGAAATGAGGAAATCCAAATATCTCTAATCTTGAAGCCATGGCAGATAAGAATTTTGTTATAGCCACAATAAGAGGACATGAATCATTATAAGCAGAGGGATGAAACAGTAGTCATGAGTGAAAATAACCACATTTTCTATCAGATGGCTTCAATTGTAGATGGGCAAACTCAAAGTCAAGTAACTCTAGTGTGAACTTTATAGGGAGAGCAGATGCTTGGTAGCTATGATGTTTTTAAAAAATGGCATTTCAGGATACATTTTAGGGGCAAAGGTCTATTTGCTAAGGGTGTGGAAATGGCAAATGAGAGGAAGAGAAGAATCAAGTGTTTCTCTTGGGATTTGCCTTGAGCAGCTGGAGTAACAAAAGGATATTTACTGTGGTTGAGGAAATTAGGAATTCAATTTTCATCACATGAAGTTCAAGGTGATGCATAGCTAGCTGCCCTAGTGATAGTGATTACAAGACTACATGCAGCTCAGGGAACTCAGAACTCAGTGGATTCTTGTTACTAGCAGAGGTCTAGCTAAGCAAAGGTTGAAACAAAAGAAACATCCTTTATCCCTTTCCTCAACAGGGATTCATTAGCAGTGTGTGCCACACACACTTAGGTCACAGCAGATGTGGCTGCAACAGTAAACAATATGGAGTGCTGTGGTGCATGAGAGTTTTCTCCTCTCAGATTCAGTTTCAAGAGTGTGGGTGAAGGAGTCGATGACTCACTTCCTTTCTGTCCTAGCTAGCTCAATTCTGGCAGCCAGTCTGGTCTCTGCTGTCTTATTCTTCTCTGGAACTCAGTGAAAACATTCAGAAACAGACTTAGTGGCCTGAATCAACAACATCACCTGCCAAAGTCATAGAATTAAAAAAAAAATAATACAGACGAAATGGTACTATTTAATGTATCTCTTCTCTCTTACTCACCTAATGCTTTCTTTTTATCAGTTATTATTTTATACAGAATAATGTATTTGAGCTTGTGTGGTTTTTTTAGGAATAATTAGATACAGAAATAATTTAGACTAAGTGTGCCAAACAACCACCCAAACATTCTTGAGTAATTGGTTATTATCACTTCCTTGGAATTTAATTTAGGCAAACTGGGATTTTTGAATCTTAAGAAAATACCTGGTGGTTCTCAATATTTTGTCGGATTTGTTTTACATTAAGAGTATTGAACCAAAGCAAGAAGCAGAAAAGAAATGTCTTAATGCTTTGCACTAATTAAAATTCAGGTAAACAAAAATTGAGAACATAAAATACAGGCAGACTGACTGCTCAGGTTTCTTTGCCATCCTGCCCCACCCCCTAACTGGTTCCTCCAGTTTGCATCTAAATGATGCTATCACTGGAGCCAGTTGTGCCAAATAGAGATTACTGTGTGCTGTAGTCATAGTCTGGCTTCCTGTCTGGTGAAGAGCTATTTCATGGTGCTAATAGACCAGAGTTAGATCAATTAGACTAGCATTTACATTCTGGCACTGCCATTCACAGGCTGGAAGACCTAGGGCCAGACACGTGTTCTCTCAGTTCCTTCCTTTCCTTCTCCATGTTACTCTGAGATTTCAGTGAGCTAATATAGGGAAAGCAGTGAGACCAAGGCCTGTCCCAAGGGAGGTATTTGCTCATATACCTAAAGTCAACCTAAGTGCCAGAGTCTTCTGAGCTTTGGAATAAAGCAAGGGCAAATTAGACAGAACCCTTACCTGTATGGACTTGAGTGTCAATTCAATTCCCTTTCTTATTTTGCTTCTAGGATGCCTCTATGTAAAATAGTCACAAAGAAGAACAACAATATTTTAACCTATGAGAGCATTTTAACCAGAGTTCACATTGTCTATCTCAAGACCTACCTGTTTCTCTACACCACCTGCCCTGGTCATATTGACTTGCTTAGTTTAAATCTTCCCTGCTCCCCTTTCAATCATGTTTGGTAGCTGGAATGGTGCTTAACACTGGCACAGACTGCATGTAGAATCCAATTGAAGGCTTTGCTTAGATCCAGAAATGAATCTTCAGAAAGGGATTTGTAGAGATCTGAGAGCAGTAGGTGATGAAGAATGTGCTATGGGACAGCATTAGCAGCGGCATCTCTGTTTCCTGAAAGCTTTCTCCTCTTCCCTTACCTGCCCATGCTTTCCTACTTTTATTGTGAGTTTTCTTCTTTATTCCTTTCCCTTTCTTGTACCACTGATGCTACATAAAATATAGTAATCATGGTGCCAACTTAAATACCATGTCTTTCACTAGATACTCCTGCTGCTGCAAATTGAGAGGGCTCTCCCTGCTCTGTAAATCTGTGAACAATATTTCTACTACTGTGTACTTACAGTTATTCTTTCTCATTTTTCTGTATGCATAAGCTTCATTAGAGCATCTATTAGTGAGATAACTCACTGAAGCCAGGCCAGAGATTCTCAATGATAAGACTTGAATTCTTTTTGCTTTAGTCCTTCCTTCTGTTCCTTTCCTTAATTTCTAACTTCCTGTATTAGATAAAATGTTGTGATAAAAGATTTATTTTGACATACAGTTTAAGAGAATTCACCACATGGTAAGCTGGTTCTACTGCTTTGGGTATAGGAAAAAATGAGATAGCAGACCAGGTTACTCCATGACAGGAGGGTGGGTGTGTGGTTCAGAGCACAAGATGCACCCTTCAAAGATATCTTTTCAGTGGCCAACTTCTAAGTCCCACTTCCTAAGGGCCTATTCTTTCTTGATGGGTTGATCCGTAAATATGCTAAATAAGTACATGATTCCATCACTTCTCAACAACACCACCAACTGGGCAAGTCTATGACTCAGAAACCTTCTTCAGGAATACCTCATGCCCAAACTCCCCCTCTTTTCCTTTCTCCTTCCTTCTACCTCCTCTTTCACTTCACTTTTTCCAAGATTAAAACAAATTTACCGACAATTGAAATCAAGCATAAACATTGAACATGAAATACTATTACTTTATTCCATGAAGTACAATGAAATAAAATAGTATTGTCTTAATTATATGTTCACATGAAATTATTTTAAAGCAATTTGTTATGGAATATTGTTATCTCACTGTGGACTTAATTTTTTGATGACCAAGATTTTAAATAGAAATGAAAAATTGCATACTAATATACGCAAAGAAATGACCAGATGTGTAGCTTGAGGCCTTAAGTAAAAATGAGTCATGGAAACATTATCTGGATAAAAGCAAGAGATGTGACAGGAGTATGAGAAGATGCAGGAGTAGAGTTTTGCAGAAGGGTTGAGAGCCTTGGGGGAACGGGGCTCAGATTAGCTCAGAATAGAGGCAGAGGGCTCGGCTGTTTGGGGGCCGTCAAGGAAGCAATAAACCAAGAGACCCTGAAAGAATGTCTGTCCATCCAGAAAGACTGAATCTTCATAGTGGTAAGGAACTGCTATCAAAGGACAGTCATGATAAGGACAAGGGGATGAAATGTAAGTGTTACAAGCACGTTTTTCCCAGCTGCTGGTCTGGTCTTACTCTTTGTTACTCCCCGCTGGCCACCAGGGGGTCTTGCTTGATCAAACCAATAAGTCTGGAAAGAATCCATAGCTTTTCATTTTCTGTGGATACAAAAATAGAAATCCTTTTCCCCAGTAACTTGTCCTTAGGCTTAAATTTTGGAGTCAAAGCATTTTTAAAATATATAAATTGAATTAATCCAGCAGCATTTCTTTTATCAGTAGTTGTTATTTTCTGAGCAATCAAATAATTTAAAGACAACAGAATCGCGTATAGTATCCAACATTTCTCTGTGCTTTCCATCTTTACGTGGCTTTTTTATTACTCTATTTTTTCTACTTCTATTTTTACATATTTTGAGACAGGGTTTCTCTGTGTAACTTTTATCTGGAATTCAGTGCATACCAGGTTTGCTTTGAAATCATAGAGATCTGCTTGCATCTGTCTCCCGAGTGCTGGGATTAATGGCGTGCGCCACCATACCCATTCATTTTACTTTCTTTTTTCTTTTTAAACCATTGTATCCTGTTTCTTTTTCTCTCCCAAGCCAGCGTATTTTTTAAAACACAGTGTAAACCTTCATTGCAGCTCTCTTACACACCAATGAATTGTTAGCAGAGCTCTTTAAAAGCAAGGCGGTTTTTTGCCGCTTATGCTAATTTTGGAAACCTCCCTTAAAGGAGCCGCGTAAATCTCTGTCTACAGCAAAACAAATCCAACCGAGAAAATGCTGCTACCAAGAAGTCTTGCTAGTCTCTGTTCCCTTGTTTCTAAAATCCCTTTTTAAGCTTTTATCAAGTTTTAAGTGAAAGTTCTTATAGCCACGTTGGGCGCCATCTGTAGCGTGTATGTTTCCCCCAGCCTGCCAGCCAGCCAGTCTGGGCCCATAGCTGCACCAGCCCCAAATAACAAACACTCAGAGACTCTGTATTTGATACAATACTGTTGGCCAGTTACTATTACTGTTCATGGGCTAGCTCTTTCTTAATTATTAACCCATTTCTACTTATCTAAGTATGTAAGGGTTTAACATGTTTGGGTAATATATTTGAATCATCTTTTCCCACAATCCTCTTGTCAAGACGCTTATTTTTTTTGTGAAGCAATGATAGCAGGTAGTGCCAAGTATTCTACTACCCACTTCTCCAAAGTCTGGATTTTGAAGAGAAGGAACAGAGAAACTATATAGAGAAAATAAGAAACAAGAACTGATATAGATATGGAGGGAGCAAACAGTTCAGTTCTTTTACATCAACCATTCCCATAAGTTTTTAGATACTTTGCTTTGGTTTCTCTTTACATATAGTATTGTTACTTGATATGCCTTCATTTTATGTTCTACAAGTGAATTGGATTCTTTGCTGTTGAAAGGGTATTGATTAGGTCATTAACTGGTACATGGTGAAAGCTGAGAGTGGTCTGTTGTCCTAGGAACTTGATCCACAGACACAGTGAGAACCATATATATTTCCTCGTCACATGGTTAGAGCAAAGTTTGGGCTATTTCAGTAATTTTGACTGGAACTAAAATAAGGTGGAGTAGACAATTTTTAAAAGAGGCCTGGATATTAATATGTATTGTGCACTTTTAGAGAAACGCCCAAGTCACTGAAACAGTGGGCCTCATCAATAACAATGGCCTAATATGATTCAAATTTCTCTCTTTGTGACAGACGTAATAGATGAGTTCATCTATTTTATGCACTCTAGGGTCACTAGTGCCACTGCCATGCTCTAATATGAAAGAACAGAGAAAAGGGTAGGTCAATCAAAAATTAAAGAACCAGATCTAGATTTGGGTGATACTGCGCAGCAGTCACACTGTGCTGGCCATTCCACCTTATCCAGCTGCAGCAGATGCTGGATAACATACTCTCTATTGCCCTGTCTACACACAGAGGTCAGTAACTTTTGGTAGCAACAAGAACTTAGCTGGGACATTAATTCTAGAATGATTAACATGGTTCCTTTAATGGACCATTTGCTTCATTTGTTATGCATTATTTCTTGGCATTTGTTGTTGAGCATTTTGTATTTCTAAATCATTAAAAGATTGTGTGTGTGTGTGTGTGTGTGTGTGTGTGTGTGTGTGTGTGTGTGTGTGTAGCAAGATTTTGATTCCCTGTGTCTTCCTGAATCACTTTTCCACATATTTTTTGAGACAGAGTCTGTCACTTTTTGTGGAGCTTACTGGTTTAACTAGACTGGGTAGCAAGCCAGCTTAAAGGATCCATCTTTCTCTGTTTCTCCAGCACTGAAATTACAGGCTTGTAACCACATGCAGCTAGGCTGTTGTGACTGACCATAGGCACTTATGTGCCTGCAGTAACCACTTTTGCAACTGAGATATCTCCTGGCCCTATTAAAAGACAATTAAAAATTAAAATTAAATGCCAGTTTACTTGGATCTGATTGCTAATAGCTTTATTGAGTTTTAGAGGGTGTTGTCAATTTTAGGCCAGTGAATGCTAATCTAGACCTCTGGGTGAACCAGCAAAGCAAGTGTTTTCCGTCTGATAAGGCTCTGCCAATCAGAAGTTACTATTTAAAGCAGAAATAAATGCCAGCAAATGCTTGCAAGTGGCAGTAAGTGCAGAATATGCAAAACAAGTTCCCATAATTCATTTAATTCTTCAAAAATAATGTATGTTAACTGGTGGGATCGTGGAAGTCACACCTCTACAAGCACAGCAAAGACAATCAGACAAATGGAAGTTCTGGAAGGTTGCAAGAACCCTGATTTGAAGGAACTAGTAATTTAGTTTGTTTTTGATAGACAGAATGACAAATACTATCTTGATTGTACATAAAAAGACATCTTGAGTTTAAGACATCA
Organism: Cricetiscus sungorus; assembly: GCA_030556225.1. Lineage (NCBI taxonomy): Eukaryota > Metazoa > Chordata > Mammalia > Rodentia > Cricetidae > Cricetiscus > Cricetiscus sungorus. Next base: position 46,522,644 of record JANBXA010000398.1, read on the forward strand.
AACATCCAGCTTTTCCACGTTTTGTATTCTTACTTACACTTGTGAGTCAGAAGAGAAGACTCATAGTTCCCTGCTCTAACCCCCATCCTACCTTAAGGTGCTGCTGTCCATTGTGATATAGCAAGGCCCTGGGCACATCCATGTCTCCTCATTAGATACAGCTTGCCTTAAAGAACCCAACCAGAAAAGGTTCCCATGGGTTATATGGATGAGATTCTTAAGAAAGCCAGTTAAAAATTAGGTCACTGAGGGAAGGCAGTGGCGAAAGAAACCTGAAAATTGCCTTCTTGGAATCATTCTGGATTCCAAGGTCTATTGTTGCTCCAGTATTTGGAATGTCCCAGTCCCCAGTCTAGTCTCACCCTACGGTGGTTCGTTGATCTGAGCATCTGTCATAGGTAATTAAAGAATGTTTCTGGCGGGAAAGGTGACTCAGGGATTAAAAGCACTGGCTGCTGTTGCAGAGGATGAGGGGTAGAGTCCTAGTACATACACAGAGGCTTATAGGCATCTGTAATTTCTGTTCCAGGGAATCTGTCACCCTCTTCTGGCCTCTGTGAGCACCCAGACAGACATGTGGTACACAGTTATATGTGCAGATAAAACATCCACATACACAGACTGCTTCATTAGTTCAGGCCATGCCTCACAATCACCTGCGTTTAAAGTTTCTGTGGACCTCCCCAACTTGTACATGTAAGTTTTCTGCCCACTCTTGCCTCATATTTTCTAATCTGGCTTCATCTTGTGTGGCCCATGTGTACATGCCATTTCAGGTAGTAATACAGTCATTTTAATTGTGTAGAACAGACCAGGAAAATGGTATAAAAGTGATAAGAAAGATCATGAAGAATTTAAAGGTAAGAAAGCAGTGTTTTCAAGTGTTGAATACAGCCTTATGTGTTGAAGTGGCCCCAGACTGAATGACATCTTTGTGATGACAAGGCACTGAGGCAACTAAGCTTGTGCTTGATCAACAGGAAGCAGTAGGGGATGAGGAGGAAGCACTGAGCCGAATATCTTGAGCTGTCCTATCTCCGAACTCTACTTGATATTTCTGACTTCCTACATCTTCTGCTTCTGAACTTCCTTCTTGACAGTCTACTGGGGTCTTACGGATGGTTAGCAGCTCCTGTCCTAGTTTCAGCTTTGATTTTGTTTAGTGTTAGGCAAGATTAGATAGGTTAGAAGAATAGGAAAGACATTCAGTCAGAGAAGTCAAAGGCATTTCAGGAGCTGGGGAGGCAGGACTTGAGCAAGGCACTCAGATTCCTAGCACCCATGTAAATACAGGGTGGCTTTGGCAGCCTTGCTTTTAAAGAGTTCTGCTAACAATTCATTGATGTTTATGAGAGCTGCAATGAAGGTTTACACTGTGTTTTAAAAAATACGCTGGCTTGGGAGAGAAAAAGAAACAGGATACAATGGTTTAAAAAAGAAAAAAGGAAATGGAATGGATGGATGTGGTGGCACATGCCATTAATCCCAGCACTCCGCAGACAGAGGCAAGCAGATCTCTGTGATTTCAAAGCAAACCTGGTATGCACTGAATTCCAGGACAGATAAAAGTTACACAGAGAAACCCTGTCTCAAAATATATAAAAATAGAAGTAGAAGAAATAGAATAATAAAAAAGCCACATAAAGATGGAAAACACAGAGAGATTTTGGATACTATACGCGCTTCTGTTGTCTTTAAATTATTTGATTGCTGAGAAAATAACTATTGATAAAAGAAATGCTGCTGGATTAATTAAATTTATATATTTAAAAAATGCTTTGACTCAAAAATTTAAGCCTAAGGACAAGCTACTGGGGAAACGGATTTCTATTTTTGTTTCCACAGAAAATGAAAAGCTATGGATTCTTTCCAGACTTATATGGTTTGATCAAGCCAGACCCCCTGAAACAGCTCCCCAGGTGATCCAACATTCAAAGCAGTTGAGATGTAGCCCAGGGAAGAAGCAGGACGCCTGCCGCGGCTCCCCGATAAGACGACCACATGGAAATACTTAGATAAGTAGAAATGGGTTAAAAATTAAGGCAGAGCTAGCCCATAAACAATAATGGTAATTGGCCAACAGGATTATATCAAGTACAGAGTCTCTGAGTGTTATTTGGGGCTGGCGCGGCTGTGGGCCCAGACTGGTGGGCTGGTGGGCTGGCAGAAACATACACGCTACAAATGGTAAGAGACATACACGCTCAAAGTAAGAGACAGGAAACCCCAGAACTAGTTAGCTATGGAGACTTGCCATATTGATGAGCTTTGTGTTCATTTGAGAGACCATTTCTCAATAAATAAAGTGGAGAGCAATGGAGAAACACCCCAACTGATCCTATGCTTCCAAATGTGTGTAAACATGGTTGCATGTGCATACACACACCCTTTCCATGCAAAAATGTGTATACACATGTAGGTGTGTTATACATACACACACACACAAACATACACACATACACATGAGAGAGAAAGAGAGAGACAGAGACAGAGAGAGAGAGAGAGAGAGAGAGAGAGAGAGAGAGAGAGAGAGAGAGAGAGAGAGAGAGAGAGAACAATTTAATTTGAAACAAAACATTCTTGTTCTAACCTTCAAGAAGTCTGAGCTCTGGTTGATTAAAGTAAAACAGTAACAGAAGATAAGTTCATAAATGTATAAGACATAGGCAGTGTATGAAATCTGAATTGCATCAGTGAATTTGATTTTAGCATCCTGCAAACATCCCCCACCTTGTTTTTACCCTGATATTTAATTACTAAATTTTATCTTTTAAAAAGACACTACCTTAGAAATTTTAGGGTAAATGCCCATGTTTCAGCTACAAAAGAGCACCCATGAATGTCCTCTGGAGTGTTCACATGGAACCCTTAAAGCCAGTTTCATATTCATATTTCACTCTATATTTGTGAGTAGAAGTCATATCTGGAGTTTAAAAATATACTTGGCAGTTTTATAAGGGGTTTTAAAAAAACCCCTAAAATTTGAAAATGTCCTTTTAGCATATAATGTCATGTGCAGTATGTGTGGAGATGTGGGAATGGGAACTATCTTTCTGAAGAAAACAGTGACACCTGGAAGCCTTCTGCTAGCTTCCAATAAAAGCATTTCAAAAAACTGTCGATCAGATGCTATGCAAATATGCCTCTATTTAGCATACGGCTTCAAGTACACTCTATCTTGCTATTTTGATACACATAGAAAAATAATTTCATTACTCATGTGAAGAAAATTTTACATGAATATTTCTTGTTAAACTTACTCTGATAAGCTTTCACCAGTTTTATCTATTAAACAGTAGACTGTCTCCTATAGGTCCCCAAGTCCTCAGCATCCTCATCTGCTTTTATGGACACTACTCATTATTTCTTATCTTTATTATCTTCTTGCCTCCTTCTCTCCTGTTATTTGCATTCCTGGAAGATAGGATCCACACTGATTTTACTCATTCCCCACACAAAATCTTGCTTAACATTATTGCTCAAAAGGAAGAAAAGACTATGGCATCATATGACGGTTTTCAGTTTGAACTGAAACTCCTGAAGGTCAGAAGGTTCAAACTCTCTGCACTTACCCATTTCTCAGCTTTCAGAAGTTAATAAGTAACTGTCATATAAATCAATAGAAACTGTATCCAAATGCTACAGTTAGTATACGCCTGTGGGGCAGAGCTCCTAAAAATTGACGAGCAGTGTGCAGACAGAGCAGCAACCACCTGGGCTGCTGTGCTTGCCTCTCTGATATCAATAGCAGAAGCTAACAATGTTCCTAATTGAGCACAGAGCTTTAAATGATGAGCTGGAACAGCTTTTAAATTTCTGTGGTGACAGAGCCTGCTAAGGAGTAATTATACTTTATGCTATATCTCCATTCATGGTGTGGAGACAGGTATGGTATCAACAAGCCTGTTAGCATCCCCAGCTGCAAATACTGCATTCTACTGCTGCAGTCTCACCACCATTGTTATCTAAGGCAGATGGCGGAGGGTTATTTAAAGGTAACTATTTCTGTGGCATGGGAACTATTTCAAGTGGGTTGAAGTTGCCAACTGCCACATAGTTGAATCCACAGATGAGTGTGAAAATTATCTCCATGAGCTATTATTGACAACCTTTTATAAATTGAAGCTCAGATCTTCTCCATGGTAGAAAATAGTAGAAAAGCCTGGAGGAAAAAAAAATGCAGGGGCAACACCAAATCACCTTAGTAATATAGAAGTAAATTATAGAAGTAAATATAATCTGTGTGAAGTAAGTATAATCTGTTATTTTAAGTTGTGATATAATTAAAAGGTCTACAAGGATTTTGTTTTTATCCACAGCATACAAGCCTGTTCTGATATGGGAGCATGTGGTTTAGGGTTTCTACATTGGAAACAGAAGTAAAAGCCGTGTCATTTCTGGCTATAAGAAGAAAAAATCCATATAATTCCACAATTTATAAATGAATAGAAGGCTTTTAGAAAATAATAATGGGAACAAAAGATTTGTATGAAACTAAAGTGAAATTAGTTCAAAAGGAAAGGAATGTTTGTTACCATAAATGCACCACAATATATTCAGGAAAATAAGGAATCCAAATATTTAAAAATGAAATGATTTTACTCAAGTAGATGCTAAGCCTATAACTTTAGCTAGAAAACCTTTTCTTTGCACCAATGGGGAGTTGAGTACATTTTTAGAAGCTTCTTTCCACTTAGGTCATTAACCCAGGAAATACATTTCAAGTTCAGCCTGAATTTTAACAGACGCAATACCTACATACTACTATTGAGCAGGGAAGAGTGTCCAGTGGCATCCTTGTATACGATCACTGAGTAGAATACCTGTGTGTGGTGTTTGGTTAGGGCATTTGGAGGGTTTCACTTAGACAGATGCAGAGGAATATGGGAAAAAAGGAGGCAGAAATAATTGTGTTCTGTCCTTTATCAGTGTTATGGTTTCATAATACTTAAATTCAGATTTGGAGTTATTTTGTGATGTGTCACTCCCTTTACCCTCTTGTTATCTCATTTCAGTTCTCATAAAAAATAAGTGACTAAAACCCATGTTATTTTTCTAACTCTGTTGGTTCCTAATGGTGAACAATAAATTCAATTAGTTCTGTTTCTTATGCCGGCTTTCTTCTTGCCCAGGAGACCACACAGCCTGCACCATTCATTGTTCAGGAAAGTGATTCAGCTAGATAGGGCTGGGTCTGTAAAATACTGTTTCTTGTTAAGCCTTTCAGGTGAAGGTGTGATTGTGACTGGTAATCCTCAGGCCAGGTGGGGATTGTGAAGTATTGTCTAGTGTCTGTACTTCTTGAAGACAGAGTGGCTGTTGGAGGTTTGTGACTGAGATCCTGGTTTCTAGCTCCACACTCTCATTATTTCAAAACAGCAATCTCCAATGGCCATGTTCTCCTGTAACCCCTGTGCGTGTGTTCATGTGTGTGTGTTTGTGTGCCTCTGAGTGTGTGCACATGTGCATGAGTGAGAATCAGTTCTCTCTCACAGGTGTACAGATCCTCACTTTAACCCTGTCATCACTTTAGCAAGACTACCTTTCTGTACAGTGAATTAATCATCTCATAAGCCTGTGTGCGGTTCTCACACTTTTACTTCTGTTCAAACTGGGCTTAATGGGTCATGTGTTGGGGCCTAACCTATGAGACCACTTGTAAGCCAAGAAGCAAACCTTCAGAAGAAGCCAAAGGTAACCCCAAGTCTCCATAGCTATGACACAGCTTCCAGCCTATGGTATTTCATTATGGTGACCTCCCCAACACCTACAATAGGCTTGAGGTCAGATGAAGATTTTCCTAGCTAAAAAGTTCCTGGCAGATGTTGATGCTGTTGATTTGGGGACTCCACAAAGTAGTCTTGGAAACCTTTGTAGGCCCAACTTGTTTCACATGAACCACTTGAGGCTCAGGAGTTAGGGTGATGGGTGTGTATGTCTCTAGGAATCCTCATGTTAAAGCGACTAAAGGCAGCAGGGCTCACTTGCGCCGGTGTGCAGACATCTACAGCTGCAGCTTCTCTTCTTCTCCATACAGGTGGATAACCATGAGGAAAATAGCCAATCACTTCCACGTACCCAGAACTGCTCCAGAAGTGGGTTTTCCTGTAACCTCTGGTCTTTCAACTGGTATTGTAGCAGAAGCTACTTTCTGCTAAAACGTAGGATGGCAGACTCAAGTTAAAACAAAATAAATGGTCAGTACAATTGCATCAATTTATCAGACTGAACTGAGCTGCTCTCGGCTAATAAGCAAAGCAAATCAGCACATTTGTCTCTTACATGTCACATTTGCATGAGTTGAGTGAATGTATTTTTACCCTTAAATATTAAGGCCGGTAAGATCCACATCTTTTTTGTTTGTTTGTTTTTTGGTTTTTTTTTTGTTTGTTTTTTTGTTTTTTTTTTGTTTACTGGGACTGAACTCATTGCCCTACACAATCTACTGTTGACTTCAGAATTGTAAAGTGGACTTCAGATTCTTAGAATAGGAATCTTTTGTGAAAAGATTCTGTGTCTCCATGAAAAGAGTGCTACATTGTGTTTGTAAAACTTGCCATGATGTAGACTGGGCAAGCACAGGGGTTTCTATTTTTTACTAAAGGTTCTAGACGGTTTCATGCTGAAAGGTTAACTGCTACATCATGGGAATCATTGACCTTGAAAAATGGGAAGATGAAAAATGTCAAATCTCAGGAACTGGACAGCTGGAGAGGTGCAAATAGAACAGTGCCCAAGAAGCTTAGCTTGTAATGGGCCCATATAGTAAACAAACTCATGAATACTGAACCCTGTTCTGAGTCAAAGCAAATACTTCTGTTACTTGTCCAATAGTCTCCTCATTCCCCTTGTTATTTCTGAGGTGTTCCACTTTTCTTTTTATTGTTTTAATTAATAATATAATTTAAAAATTTTACATGTCGATCCCAGTTTCCTCTACCTCCCTCCCTCCCTCTCTCCCACCCAATTACCGTCTTTCCCCCCTTACATGCACCCTGACCACCATCCCCTCCCATCTCCTCACCCCCATTCCATATGTAGGGCTATGCTATCCAAGTTGGGTCATGTAAATCTGTCAAGTCATTTGAAGTAGGGACTAGGACTTCTCTCCTGCCTTTAGGTTAAGGGAGTATCCCTCCATGGGGGATGTGTCCCCAAGGTCCTTTTTGCATCAGGAATACATCCTGGTTCTACTGTCTGAGGTCCCTTAGACTGTTCAGTCCTGTGTAGAGAGCCGTGAAGATGGCACTGGCTTCTGCCTTCCACCTCCCCAAGGGTGAGCGCTCTCTGGTATAAACAAGCCCTTATTTGGTTAAGTCTGTTCAGCCTGTCTGCTTCTGCGTTAGAGTAGCCTATTTGCAGAGTCCTCGTAGCTCACTGGGGTTGGTTAGTGCAAGGGTATTTAAGCCTGTGCAGCGGTCCCCTGGGTCTCGTGTGGGTCAGAAGAACATGTTTCAAAGATCCTGATTAAAACTGCATGAAGAAGATCTTCCTGGAGTCACATCTTCCTTGCTGGCAGGGGCAGGTGTGGCACAGTCCTTCTAGCTGAGACCCATATTCTGGGGGTCTAAGTCCCATGCTGAATTCCCAGCTATCAGTCTGGGGAGCCCATTAGCTCCTCTTTGTTCAGGTCAACTGTCTTTTTGTGTTTCTGCAACCTGGTCTTGTCCTCCCTCTCTGCATCTGGATTCTAGTTTGACTCAGTGTTTAGTTATGGGTGTTTGCTTCTGTTTCCAACAGGTATTAGATGAGGGCTCCATGATGGTGGATAAGTTAGGTGATGATTTCACTATCAGGGAAGGGTATTTATGGTAGCCTTTCCACGGTTGCTCAAATTGTTAGTTGGAATCAGTCTTGTAGTTCTCTAGACCTTTCTTTAGGTTCAGTTTTCTCTTCAAACCAATGGCTCCATCTTTTATGTTCTCTCTCTCTCTCTCTCTCTCTCTCTCTCTCTCTCTCTCTCTCTCTCTCTCTCTCTCTCTCCCTCCCTCCCTTTTCTGTCTTCTATTCCTACACTGATTCAATCTTCCCAGCCTATAATTCACACTACCAGAGGAAGTAGGATACAAGGTGTATTCTAAGAGGTTCATATATCATCCCTCACAAAAGGGGGAAGGAACAAGTCCCCCAGAGCACATGGGAAGTGGGGGGGCAGTGAATGGAGAGGTGTTCCACTTTTCATCCGAGTTCAACCCTGCATCTAAGGAAAGTGAGTCACTTATGAAGCCACACAACTGGGGAAGAGGAGAAAAAAGGAAGCCTGGTCCTAACTGCCTTCTGCCTCAGAACTCCTAAATTCTCCACCAAAGCGTGACTCTAGAATTACATGCCTTGAGGTGTGAACACAAATCTCAATATGACATGGAAGAAAACTGAATCCATGCTAAACTCCAGGACTTTAGCTGTGGTAATCAACCTTGGCTGAATCCATCCCTTTAGGCATAGAATCTCCATGTGACGGATGAACACCAACCTCCCAACATCATTGCATCCTGCTCTAAAAACAGATACTTTGGAATCACTTGGTCTAACCCTTCCCTTGAGCCCTGGCAGTGTTCTTTGGATTCTTACTAATCCTGGACTGTTGGGTTGCTTTATGGAGACTCAGAATTACCAGACTGAACAGACACAGAAGCCCACTGTTTCTCAGCATACAAACTTATTTGTTTTTAAATTTTAAATTAAAAACATTCTTATTTTACATTCCTTCTCCCTCTCATCCTCTCATTCTTCCAAAATCTTCTTATCACACCCCGTATACACTCCTCAGAGAGGGCGAGGCCTCGCATGGGGGATAATCACATCATTTGTGGCTAGACCTAGGCTCTTCCCTGTGTATCTAGGCTGAGAGAGTATCCCTCCATAGGAAATGGGCTCCAAAATGTCAGTTCATGCACTAGGGATAAATACTGATTCCACTGCCAGCTGCCCCCATGGAGTGCCCAAGCCCCCCAACTGACACCCACATTCAGGGGTCTTGGTTGGGTCTTATGCAGGTTCCCCAGCTATCAGTCTGGAGTCTATGAGCTCCCATTTGCTCTGTTCAGCCGGTGTACAAACTTCCTTCTAAGTGAACCAAACCCTGTGGTCTTCAAGTGTGGGGAGAACTATTTTCTCTTAAATCTTATTAAAACCTTCAAGTTCAGAAATGGGATGACAAAAGAAGCTTAGGTAAATTAAATTTCATATCCAATTCATATCTACTCACAGGCACAAAAATGCTAGTAATAACAGATGCCTGTGATTGCAGGAAAAGATTTATCCTAAATCTGGATACAATGGGTTTCTTTTATTTCCTTAAATAAGCAGGCCTTTGTCTTGGTTTGCTAGAATAGTTCTCAGGAAAGTTAATAAAATAACTTCACCTCACATGTTAAATGTAGGGAGTGATAGAAATCGAATTCTTCATGAAGTTTTCTTTACTGATGCTATACAATGCTCTTCAGGGTCATGTACAGTGCTGTCACATAGAAATGTTTGCTTGTATTTTTCTAACCCTCATGTGTTTTTCAAGTTCTTTAAAAAAAAAACCTAATTATTTAACATTTAATCAGAAGTGATGCAGGGATTTTAGGCTCCTGGGCAGTCAGAAATTGCTGGAGAAATTTTGTTGACAGAGCAATTAAGTGGCCACTCATAACAGAAAGATGCTTGCTTTGAGTCACTAATGCCCTGTCAATACAGGCTGGATCAGTTTCACATGTGTGAAAGATTACAGAGTGAGTAATATGTATTTCTGTAAGTATATAAGGCTGGATTTTTGGAATATCTACACAGTAAGTGAACATTGGGTGTCATTTTCAAGAGAAATGCAGGGTATTACTGATGGGCTATTTTTGGCAAATACATAATGGACTTTAAGCATTTATCTTCAGACCCTGTCCCTCCCCTTTCTTCATATACTGCGTGTTCTGCTATTTTGCTCCCAATTGATCCACACAGTTTTAAAGAGCAGTATTTTATGTAAGATTTTTCACAAAACCTGGACTATTGGGTTGTGCTTTTACTCCACCCTTCTGCAGGAACCATTCATCCATCAATCTGACCAGGGAAGCAATTAGGATTTACTTTTTCCAAAACCTTACTTAAAGTTTATCATAAGTGATATTTTTGTTGGCTTTATACCATATTTCCTTTAATATTTTTTATTTATGTGTATAAGTGTTAGCCTTCACGTATGTGCATGCCTAAAACTGGAGGTACAAATGTTCATCAGTCACCACTTGGGTGCTTGGAACTGAACGTGGGTCTTCTGCAAGAGCAGCCAGCATGTTAAACCACTGAGCAATCTCTCCTGGTTGATACAGCATTTTCATACCTGCTTTAATTCCTCATCTTCTTGCCTCAACAACAATGCTTAAACAAGCAAAGTATTATTGTTGTATTTAAGACTGCTTCTTTCTTGTTATTTCATCTTGCATAGTTCTTACTATTGGAAATTGTGAAGAAAAGTATATTCCTTTTGATGAAATTAACATAAAAATGAAATAAATCACTTATATTTACTGTTTGGAAACCTTGGCTAAGCTTCTAAACAAACAAAAATGTGTCCTTTAAACACTAATTTCTGGGCCATCAAAGAACCTGTTGGGGTTATATTCTGAGTGAACTTGCCACACATGCCAGGTACTTATGAATCTCCACCAAAACTAGCAACTTGGTTTTATTTTTAATTTTTTTCTGTTAGCTTAAAAAATTATGAGTTTCTTTATGACATTCTTAGATATGTCATTGTATATTATGCAAATTCACACTCCTATTGTATCCCCTTCAATAACTTTTACATTTGTCTCATTTCTCCATATAAATGTCTTCCAAACATTTTATATTCCTCTTTGAGAAATATATATTTAGTTCTGTACCCCACTTTTTAATTGGATTGTTTGGTGTTTTGGTGACTAACTTCATGAGTTCTTTGTATATTTTGGAAATCAGCCCTCTGTCAGATGTGGAGTTGGTGAAGAACATTTTCATCCAAATTACTGACTATTTAATTCACTTTGGTCAGATTTCTGTGTGTGTCTCAAATTGATTTTTTTTTACTCTGTTTGAATCCCCTCTATGGCTGTATATCATTTTAAGGGTAATATTCTGAATTCTTTCTCAGATATATCAGCTCAATGTCTTTGGTTTTAATTATTGAGGAGCTGTGAGGTTGTAGAAGTATCATAGTGGGTTGCAATTTTTGTGACAGTTTTTTAAATTTAAATTTGAAACAAGCTTGTTTTACATGTCAATCACAGTTCCTGCACACTACTGTCCTTTCCTGTTCCCCCCACCAACCCCCATCCCATGACCCTTCTGCTCCACAGGGAGCAGACTTCCATGAGGAGTCTTTAAAGTTGTTAGGAGATGTTATTCTGTAAATATGTTTCTCATACTGGTTAATTAATAAAGCCCTGTTGGCCAATAGGAAACTAGATAGGCGGGGCTAGGAGACTAGGAGAAGGAAAGGGGAAGTAGTTAGGAGGAGTCAGCATGTAGAGCAAGACGAAGCAAGATGCCGGGCCCACCGCTCCCCGATAAGATGACCATGTGGAAATACTTAGATAAGTAGAAATGGGTTAATAATTAAGACAGAGCTAGCCCTTAAACAATAATGGTAACTGGCCAACAGCATTGTATCAAATACAGAGTCTCTGAGTGTTATTGGGGGCTGGCGTGGCTTTGGGACCAGACTGGCAGTGGGCAGGCAGGCGGAAAACATACATGATACATCTGTCATATCATTTGGAGCAGGGCCTAGACCATCCCCCATATGTCTAGCCTGAGGGAGTATCTCTCTATGTGGAATGGGCTCCCAAAGTCCATTCTTATACTAGGGATAAATACTGATCCATTACAGGAGGCCCCATACTCAGTCCTCCTAATTAACACGGACATTCAGGGAGTGTGGTTGATTCTATGCTGGTTTCCCAGCTGTCAGACTGGAGTCCATGAGCTCCCCCTTGTTCAGGTCAGCAGTTTCTGTGGGTTTTACCAGCTTGGTCTTGACCCCTTTGCTCATTACTACTCCCTTTCTGCAACTGAATTCCAGAAGTTCGGCTCAGTGTTTAGCTGTGGGTGTCTGCTTCTGCTTCCATCAGTTACTACAAGAAAGCTCTAGGATGGCATATAAGGTAGTAATCAATCTCATTATCAGGGAAGGGCATTAAAGGTAGCCTCTCCACTATTTCTCAGATTGTTAGTTGAGGTCCTCCTTGTAGATCTCTGGACATTTCCCCAAGCCAGATTTCTCTTAAAACCTATAGCAGCTTCCTCTATTATTTATCTCTTTTCTTGCTCTACTCTATTCTTTCCCTGACTCATTCTTCCTGTTCTCTCATGCCCACCTCTCCCCTCCTCTTCCTCCTACCTCTCCCCTCTCCCCACTATCCCAATTTGCTTGAGAGATCTTGTCCCTTTCCCCTTCTCCAGGGGACCATATATGTACCTCTTAGGGTCCTCCTTGTTTCCTAGGTTTTCTGGCGGCATGGATTGTAGGCTGGTAATCCATTGCTCCATGTATGTCTAAAAGTCATAAATGAGTATATACTGTGTTTGTCTTTTTGTGACTGGGTTACCTTACTCAGGATGTTTTCTTCTGGTTCCATCCATTTGCCTTCAAAATTCAAGATTCCATTGGTTTGTTGTTGTTGTTTTATTTTTGTTTTTTTTGTCCCTCCCCCCCCCCTGCTGAGTAGTACTCCATTGTGTAAGATACCAAATTTTCTCTACCATTCTTCAGTGGAGGGACATTTAGGTTGCTTCCAGGTTCTGGCTATTATAAATAATTTTGCTATGAACATAGTTGAACAGGTGGCCTTGTTACATGAATGTGCATCTTTTGGGTATATGCCTAAGAGTGGAATTACTGGATCTTGAGGTAGACTGATTCCCAATTTCCTGAGGAACTGACATACTGAATTCCAAAGTGGCTGTATGAGTTTGCACTCCCACCAGCAGTGGAGGAGTGTTCCCCTTTCTCTACATCTTCTCTAGAGTAAACTTGTTTGTGTTTTTTATTTTAGCCATTCTGACAGGAGTAAGATGGTATCTCAGAGTTGTTCTGATTTGCATTTCCCTGATGGCTAAGGATGTTAGTGCTTTAAGTGTCTTTCAGCCGTTTTAGATTCCTATATTGAGAATTCTCCATTTGTTTCTGTACCCCACTTTTTAATGGGATTACTTGGTGTTTGGTGTCTAGCTTCTTGAGTTCTTTGTATGTTTTAGAAGTCAGCCCTCTACTAGATGTGGGGTTGGTGAATCTTTTCCCATTTTGTGGGCTGCCATTTTTGTCTTGTTAACTGTGTCCTTTGCCTTACAGGAACTTTTCAATTTCAGGGGGTCCCATTTATTAATTGTTGATCTCAGTGTCTGTGATCATGGTGTTGTGTTCAGGAAGCAGTCTACTGTACCAATTCTTTCAAAGTCCTCCCACCTTCTCTTCTAAGAGATTTAGTGTGACTAGATTTATGTTGAGGTCTTTCATCCATTTTGACTTAAGTTTTGTGCATGGAGATAGATATGGGTCTATCTTCAGTCTTCTTCAAGTCAGCATCCAGTTATGCCAGTACCATTTGATGAAGATGTTTTCTTTTTCCATTGTATAGTTTTAGCTTTTTGTCAAAACTCAGGTGTTCATAGATGTGTGGGTTAATGCTAATGTTTTCAATTAGATTCTATTGGTCTTCCTATCTATGTTTGTGCCAATATCAAGCTGTTTTCAGGACTATAGCTCTATAAAGAGCTTGAAGTCAAGGATGATGATACCTCTGGAAGTTCCTTTATTGTACAGGTTTTTTTTTTTTTTTTTTTTGACTATCCTGGGTCTTATGCTTTTCCATATAAAGTTGGGTATTGATTTTTAAAGGTCCGTGAAGAATTGTGCTGGGATTTTGATGAAAATTGTACTGAATCTGTAGATTGCTTTTGGCAAGATTGTCATTTTTACTGTGTTGATCCTACCTATCCAAGAGCATGGGAGATGGTTCCATTTTCTGGTATCTTCTTTAATTTCTTTCTTTAAAGACTCAAACTTCTTATTATATTGGACTTTCACTTGTTTGGTTAGAGTTACCCCAAGACATTTTATGTTGTTTGTGGCTATTGTAAAAGGTGATGTTTCTCTGATTTATTTTTCAGCCCCTTTATCATTTGTATATAGTAAGGCTACTGATTTTTTTTTTTTTGAGTTAATCTTGAATCAGCCACTTTGCTGAAGGTGTTTATCAGCTGTAGGAGTTCCCTGGTAGAGTTTTTCAGGTCACTTACGTAAACTATCATATCATCTACAATTAGAAAATGTTTTACTTTTTTCTTTCCAATGTGTATCCCCTTTATCTCTTTTCATTTTCTTATTGCTCAAGCTAGAACTTCAAGTACAATATTGAAGAGATATGGAGAGAATGGACAGCCTTGTCTTGTTCCTGTCTTTTGAGGAATTGTATTGAATTTCTCTCCATTCAGTTTGATGTTGGCTGTTGGTTTGATGTATATTGCTTTTATTATGTTTAGGTATGTTCCTGTTATTTCTGATTTCTCCAAGACCTTTATCATGAAGAAGTGATGTATTTTGTCAAAGGATTTTTAGCATCTAGTGAAATGAATATGTGGTTTTTCTTTTTTCAATTTGTTTATATGGTAGATTACATTGATGGATGTTTGTATGTTGAACCATTCCTGCATCCCATGGGATGAAGCCTACTTAGTCATGGTGAATGAATCCTCTGATGTGTTCTTGAATTTGATTTGCCAGTTTTTTATTGAGTATGTTTGCATCCATGTTCATGAGCGATATTGATCTGTAGTTCTCTTTCTTATTTGTGTATTTGTGTGGATTGGATACTAAGGTAATTGTAGTCTTGTAAAAAAGAGTTTGGCAATGACCCTTCTGCTTCTATTGTGTGAAACACTTTGATGAGTATTGGTACTAGCTCTCTTTTGAATTTCTAGTAGAATTCTGCACTGAAGCCATCCGACTCTGGGATTTTTTGGGTTGGGAGACTTTTGATGACTGCTTCTGTTTCATTAGGTTTTATAGGTCTATTTAAATTGCTTATCTGTACTTGATTTAATTTCAGTAAGTGATATCTATCCATAAAATTGTTCATTTCAGTTAAATTTTTGAATTTTGTGGAGTCCAGGTTTTCAAAATATGACCTGAAGATTCTCTGTATGTCCTCAGTGTCCATTGTTATGTCTCCCCTTTCATTTGTGATTTTGTTAATTTGCATGTTCTCTCTCTGCCTTTTGGTTAGTTTGGATAAAGGTTTATTTATCTTGTTGATTTTCTCTAAGAACAAATTCTTCATTATATTGACTCTTTGTATTGTTTTCCTAGTTTCTACTTTATTGTTTTCAGCTCCCAATTTGATTATGCCCTGGCCTCTACTCCTCCCGGGTGAATTTGCTTTGTTTTGTTCTAGATCTTACAGTTGTGCTGTCAATACTCTAATGTGACTACTCTCCAGTTTCTTCATGTGAGCACTTAGTGCTATGAACTTTACTCTTAGTACTGCTTTCAAAGTGTCCCATAAGTTTGGGTATGTTGTGTCTTCATTGTCATTTAATTCTGGGAAGTCTTTTAATTTCTTTCTTTATTCCTTGACACAGTAATGTTGCAATTGCACATTTTTCACTTTGCATGAGTTTTTAGGGTTTCTGCAATTTGTGTTGTTGTTGAATTATAACTTTAAAGCATGGGGTCTGATAAGAATCAGGGGGTTATTCCAATTTTTTTGTATCTATTGAGGTTTGCTATATTGCCAAGTATGTGGTCCATTTTAGAGAAGGCTCCATGTGGTGCTGAGAAGAAAGTATATTCTTTTGTGTTTGGATGGAATGCTTTATGAATGTGTGTTAAACCTAATTGAGTCATAACTTCTGTTATTTCCTTTGTTTCTTTTTTAAGGTTCTGTCTGGTGGACCTGTCTAGTGTTGAGAGGGGCATGTTGAAATCCCCCACTATAAGTGTGTAAGGTTTTATGTGTAATTTGAGTTTTAGTAGCATTTTTTTTTAATGTGGGTGCCTTTGAATTTAAGGCATAGATGTTCAGAATCAAGACTTTGCATTGATAGATGTCTCTGCCTCTCTTCAGTCTACATTGGGATCCTGAAAAATTAGGTTCTCACCATTGAAGTAGGCAATAGTATAGATAAACTTACAGTCAAGGGTGAAAGCAAGCAGGTAAAAAGCAAAATCTTCCTTCTCTCATGTCTTTTTATGTAGGCTGTCACCAGAAGGTATGGCTCAAGTTTAAGCTGGATCTTCTGACCGATGCAGATTTATCAGGGATTTTCTTACCCATTAACACAGCTTTGTTTAGGTGACTATTTGGTGATTCTTATAATTTTTTTAATACAAAAATTTTTCATAATTTTTATATTTTTTAAAGTTTAAAGTAAAAATAATTCATATAAGTTTTTGTTCGTAAATAGAAGATTATGAAGATAGATTTTATAGTGTATAAAATTTACTATTTGTAATACTATACTGTCATCATTAAATAATATATAATAAACAAATAAAGTAATAAGTACATAATATAAATAATATATAATATACATAATAAATAAGTAACTACTATAACACTGTTATCAATAATCTAATGGTAATATTGTTAAGTGTCACATCAAATCACTTCTAGTAGCAAATCAAATTTCTCATTAATGATTTAGAGCCATCATCACATTGTTTTAATACAAAAAAGAATGAAGCAATGGAATAACTGCTTAATGAATTTTTATATGTTTCCCTGTGACCTTCAGAATTTAGTTGGCTGCTAGAAAATAAGGATTCTCCTGTATTCCATTGCTAGAGACCAGAATGGTATCAGGGGAGAGTACTTGCTGACAGTAAATTTAGGAACATGGTACCAATCAAAAGTTCTGTAAGGGAAATTTTCACAGTTAAATGGATTGTTGAATTAAACTTGAAGTTTTCATTCTGAAACACAAATTTTTGTTAATTTGATTGGCTTCTGATTTGGATTTTCGTTGTCATTGTTGTTTTTTGCTTCTATTTACTAATGTCCAAAAGGGTCACTAAGCTTATCATGTTTAAACTTAATAAATAAAAGTGTAATTCACAAACATAGTAATGGGAGAGCTGACCACTATTTCATGTGTTTTTAAAGTGATAGTAGTTTTTTACCCACTATTCCCTTTTTTTCTGTGCTTTATCCTACCTTTCTGTTTTCTTCTAATTTCAAGCTCAAGTGAGTCCACATGACTAGAATTCTAGGCAACAGTTCAGAATCTTAAGGAAAAGGAAAGAATGACAGCAATGTTTGAAAGCTGCTGAACCTGCAGCTGCCAAATTCTGTACTTCTAGATATGAGAGAAATATGTCTTTATGTATTCAAGATACTGTGAAGTCATAGTCATGGTGATGGCAGTTATGTCACTCGTGCTGATGACTGATATAATAGCCAACAACATTATAGTTTTCTGAGATAGTTTTTTGTTTGTTTGTTTGTTTTGACAATATTGCTTCCTCTGTGTGTTGCTTATGCATTCTCTCAGCACATGAGTTGCCATGACAAAGTAGAGTTTCACACACTATCAACTGCCCAAAGTTTTTGATTCTTTTCTTTGATATAAATCTTTAATCACCTTAAAATATGAATAGCCATAGAATTAGGCATATTTCAGCTGTATATACTTACCCACCTGTAGCTTTTTAGATGATGTTGTTGGACATTCTGTAGGGAGCTAAAAGTGAGTAAGACATAGTCTGTGCCTCAGGGAATTTGTACTTTAATTCCAAATTTCAAACACTAAAATAGAGTTTGGGTGCTTACAAAGAAATAGCGGCTTCTGTTCGGGGACAGGATAGCATAAATTATGGTTAGAGAGATAGGGATTGTTATGGTATATAATTTAATAATTTTAACTTTTATGTGAGAAATGAAAAGAAAGCCATTTACATATTCTATGAACATTCATTATGATAGGGGCGCAATGATATGTTTTGTAAAGGGGTGATTGTTGAGAGATGTTTATAAACTCAAATATAGAGCATTTGGAAATCAGAGTGAAAATGCACAGATTCAAAGGGCCCAGGAATGCTGAAGGATAATAAGAGCTAAACTCTTCTCACTAAAATTTTCATGGTTTACAAACAAATGAAGAAGTGAGCCTTGAATCTTAACTTCTATGTCTCCAAAGCCCAATATACAAAGCACTTTTGCATCTTGATGGTAGGGCACTAATGTCATCACATACCAAAACTGGGAAATGGCAAGTGATAGCAGCAGGGGATCAATTCAGTCTGCTTATTTTTAAAACTTCTATACATGATATAACCAGTTAAAATCTTAATATAGTAATTGATACTGTATTTCAAAAATGTGTTCAGTGTACTATGTGTGAAAATACTTGTTTGATGTTTATATAAATTTTATATATACTTATCAGTAGCACAAAATCCCATGAAAGAAAAGACAGTTCCCCAAGTGGGTATAAATATCAGCTTTAAATGGCTCTTCTAAACACTCATACATACACTGATGTCACTGTTATCT
Organism: Cricetiscus sungorus; assembly: GCA_030556225.1. NCBI lineage: Eukaryota > Metazoa > Chordata > Mammalia > Rodentia > Cricetidae > Cricetiscus > Cricetiscus sungorus. Next base: position 46,541,150 of record JANBXA010000398.1, read on the forward strand.
CTTTGTGTTCTCTCTCCCTTTTTCCTTCCCTCATGAAGTATAAAGTCATCACTGTGTAAGGTAGGTTTCAACTGAAAACTTTCACAAGCCTCAATATTTATAACTGACATAGGTTGAGGCATTCATGGAAGAAGCAACAGCAGGTTGAGCAATGGTTGTCCACATCTTTAATCCCAGTACTTTGGAGATAGATGCAGGTGAATGTCTAAGGGTTCAAGGCCAGCCTGATCTACAGAATGAGTTCCTGGACAGCCAGGGCTATTACATAGAGAAATCCTATCTTGAAAAAACAAAACCAAACCAAACCAAAGCAACATAAAAAACAACATGAAGGATGAGGGAACAATCTTCTTACTGCCAGCTTGACTGGGTAGGATTGTTTAAAAGTGTTTTCAGGTCTGTGAACAGGAAGCTGTGCTTCTGACTTCTTCCCACTCTTGATTTCTCTTTTCTGCCAGTTGTGGATTTCTCCTAGGATGCTAATCTCATGGCAGTATCAGTAAATCATGAAAACTATATAGCATCATTCCTATCTCATTTCTCCTTAATCCTCAAATGGAGTCTTTTGGTATTATTTATAAAACATGGATGCATTTATTTTGTTCTTGCGGTTCCTCAGTAGGTAAGTTTTCATATACTTAAATTTTTTCATACTTTTTTCTCAGAATAACACTAGTCATAAGAAAATAACAGCTATTTCATGCAAAGATGAATGGGAGACTATCTTCTAAGTTTAATAATCCCCTGAAATACCACGTATTTGAAATGGCTTTAGCTGATCCCCAATCCATCACACCTAGCAGATAGAAATCACTGGCATTGAAAGTATAATTTTGTTCTCTGGTGCAATGCATATTTTGTCCACCACGAGTCTGATAATGAGTTCTTTTTTTTAAAGAGATCACTTATTCAGCCACAAGTTACTGGCTGTCAAAAAGTGGCAGATAGCTCCTCTGAGACAGTGACAAGGTAAGAGTTCCATCTCTGAACTCAGGCTACTATTTAAATGGTAGAGCTCCCACCTATGGGAGCAATGCCATCAATTGGAAAGTGTCTTAAGAACCATGAAAATTATGTTTCGGCCAGAGAAGATCCACTTACATTTTTTTTTTTAAACAAGAAGAATAAAAGAAATCATATGAAATTTCTGTCGGGACCAAACACACTTGTAAGAACTTCACATATTGAAACTTTTCTGCTGGTGGCTGCAGCAGAGACACTGCTGTCTGAATGGTTCTCCACTTTAGTACAGTCTTTATGGTAAAGTCCTTTCACGTGTCTGTATCCTTGTATTGAATTCCTTAAAGATAAAGATGTTCTCTTCCAAAAATTCCTTCAGGCCTTCACAGTTTAGAGAGGAGCACGAGTTGGTTTTCTCTGCGGGCTTCCTTCCATTTGGGCTCATCAGCTTGTCTGTTCTGAATGGCAGACAGTTGCTGTTCTGGGGTAACAATTCTGATTAAGACTCTTTAAGCTGCTGCTGCTGCTGTTGCTGGTGGTGGCACACGCCTTTAGTCCTAGCACATAGGAGACAGAGGCAGGCGAATCTCTGTGAGTTTGAGGCCAGCCTGGTCTACAAAGCAAGTTCCAGGACAGCCAGGGCTACCCAGTGAAACCCTATCCAGAAAACAAAACAAACAAAAGGAAGACCTCTCTCTCTCTCTCTCTCTCTCTCCCTCCCTCCCTCCCTCCCTCCCTCTCTCTCTCTCTCTCTCTCTCTCTCTCTCTCTCTCTCTCTCTCTCTCTCTCTCTCTCTCATTGCTTAGAATCCATCATCATTCCAAAAACAAGAGCATTAAAGACCTACCCTAATAGCAAAGTTAAGTTCAAGCAAAGAAAATAGGAAGGCTGGGAAGCCCCTCCCTTGCCAAACCAGCTGAGCACACCCAGAGAATCAGAGGTGGGGAGGTCTGTGCTTTGGCCAGAGCCTTCCACATGTCCCTGGTTAATCATTCTCAAATACTGTGCTTTGGATTTACCCATTAGAATTCAGAAAACAACCTTTTTTTCCTGCCAAAGAAATCTGGGCCTGTAGTGGTATCTAGCTGAACAATCAATTGTGGTGTGAACACTGTGGAAATGCGACTAAAACTGACATACATATTTTCACTTCAGATCATTCAGATATAAAATATGGTTCAGTTACAAAAGTTCTGTGAGATCATTTAGTCGTCCTGATTTAATGGTAGAATCCTTTTGACCTTCACAAAGGTGATAGCCTATAGAATACAGCTCAGTGATTCCCTAACAGGCTGAAAACAAAAAGGAGAAGAGATGGAGTTGATGTCCCCTGTGTTTTATCCCTGGTGAAGATCTGGTAGCAGCAAGCACTGCTTGCCCTCCTACTCCAGTTTCAGTGGTCACTTACACTCAAGGTCTCAGTCAAAAGTGTCCAGTTTAAGACAAAAGAGAACTCAGAACATTCATTCAAAGACAGACTGAATGCATCCATCTTGTGTTTTGCTGACTGCACAAATCACTTTTAGTTCTTGAAACATTCATAGAACAGTCCCAACATGCGAGATCATGACAGATCCTATGGAGCTGGAAAACTGAAGAGCGTTAGCAGGGGAATATTCAAGCAGGCCAACCTATGCAGGAGGACTAAGGGCTCAACTCTCAATTACCCATCCAAAAGGTGCTACCGCCAAATCCATATAAGATCTCCTGTGTTGATTTTCCTCATCACATATGTTCCCCCCTCAGTGCTTACCATAAGTACCATCCATTTTCACTCCCTGTGTTTCCTCTATGTAGTTATAAGTTCAAAGAAGGCACTATTTTTGTTGCTGTCTTGTTTTTTTGTTTTTTTTTGTTTTTGTTTTTGTTTTTTTTTGTTTTTTTTTTTGAGACAGACTCATTAGCCTTACACTCATTATTTTAGTTCAGACTGGCTTCAAACTCACAGCAATCCCTGTGTCTCAGTTCCTAATGTGATAAGGCCATAAGCTTGGACACTATTTCTGTGTACCAGAATTATTTTTCTTTCCTTTTTTCCATTATTATTTAAAACTTTGCATATGCTTGACACTGTGAGAAGAAAATATAAAGTAAAGCTAGAGCTAAAACTGGACTGGTACCAAACTAAATACGAAGTGTAATTAACTGACCGTAAGAACAGTGGGAAGATTGTTTTATAGAGAAAGGAAAGCTTATACAACTAGGATTTTGGTCCTTGATATGAGACTGCATTTCTACCAACAAAGAAACAAAGTGAGCAAAATGAGGAAAGGGGAGTGTGAACTGCTGAGCTAAACTTGAATGTGGAATTTCCCAGGAAAGAAGGAAGAGCACCAGACAGAGGTGAGGGGCCATTTGCAGAGATCCCTGCTGGTGTGCTGAGAAGGTTGACATGTCTATATAATGCTAACTCATAGCATTTTCAGATCACATGCCAAGTTATTTCCTCATTTCAAAAGTAGAAACAGCAGTGCTTAAAAAACAATTGAACAAGTAGGTTTAGGAAATGCATCGAAAGACCTTGTTCAAATGTAAACATACTAGCTAACTGTTGCTCATACTAGCTAACTCCAAATCAACCTAGTTTACATTTTTAATGATGAAAGAGAATTGAGTGTTTCCTTGTACTGCTTCTTGGCATATTGGATCAGAACTGGGGTAAATGAAACTTGTGTTAACTAGTAGCCATAGAAGTTATTCGATATTTCATAGACTCAATTTTTTTAGTAGCTCTCAATGTTGCCTTCTAAGACAAGGCTTCTCTTTGGCATGAACTTACCAAGTAGGCTGGACGGCCTGGGCACCAAATCTCAGAGATCTATCTACCCTTCTCTGCCTCCACAGCATAGGGATTACAAGTATTAACCAATGCACCCAAATTTTTTTGTGGGTTCTAGGAACTAAACCTATATTTTCATGCTTACATAGCAAGTACTTTGGTGGCTGAGTCATCTCCCTGGTCTGTATATATTCAGTTTTACCTTTTATTGTTTATCTATTTCCCCCCAATACCCTCCCCATCACCTCTGTCCTCCACTTGTTGGTCCACTACTGCCTGCCAAATAGTGTATTCTAGAACTCATCTCTTTTTTCATTTTTACCCCTCACTTAAAATTCCTTCCTTCTCTCTCCTAATTCACTTTCTACTTGTCTCCTGCAACATATAAAAGCATACTTAAATCTATAGTCTGCATATGAGTGAAAGCATGTGTATTAGTCACTGTTATAATTCTATGAAAAGACACCATGGCCAAAACAACATATAGAAGAAATCATTTAACTGGGGGCTGGCTTACAGTTTCATAAGTCCATGGCAGTCATTGGAGAGCATGGTAACTGGCAGGCTGGCACTGGGGCCCTAGCTGAGAGCTAACATCTGATCTGCAAGGTGGAGGCAGGGAGAGCAAAACTAGGCCTCACCTCCTAGGCTTTTGAAACCTCAGAGCACAACCTCAGTAATGTATCTCCTCTGACAAGCCCACATTTTTTGATCCTTTCCAAACAGTCCACCAACTGAGAACCAGACATAACAAATTTATGAGCCTATGGGAGTTATTATTATTCAAATCATCACATTCTACTCTGTGGCTTGTAGTCATATTCTAATGTAAAAACATTCAGTCCATTTTGAAATGTCTCCATAGTCCTTCACAGCCTCAACACTGTTTCAAAGTCAAAAGTCTCCTCTGAGACTCCAGGCAATCTCTTAAGTATAACCCCTGGAAAAGCAAAAAGTAAATTACATGCACAGAATATACATTGGCATTATAAAACACAGAAAAGGGGGCATGGTGATGAATTACTGGATCAAATCAAGACAAAACCCCAGCAGTGCAAACTCTAAATCCTGACTTAGATGGCTCTTCAGATCTTACACCCTTTTCAGCTTTGTTGACTACAAAATGCTTCTCCTTTGCAAGCTAGTTCCACACCCTATTCAACACTCTCCTTGGCAGGTCTCCCACAGCTCTAGTATTTCCAACATCTTGGGATCTCCAGCACAATCTAGGCTTCACCTTCATAGTTTCATGCAAAGGCTTCTCCAGGTTTCCATGGAGTGACTCCCCTCCAACAAAGCTGTCCTCGGCAGCTTGCCTTAACCATAGAAGAAGATTCTACAACCCCTTTATTACTGTATCTTTCTTGATAGATCCAGAATCACATGGCCAAAGATGCCAAGTTCTTTCACTTGTTTTGGATGGAGTCTTACCCCCTCTTTGAATTATAGTAAATAAGCTTTGACTTGTAGATAGTGTCCCTTGCTACATGAATTTTATCTATTATAAACTGTAAGATTACCTGGGTAGGATTTCATACTGAAGATATACCTCTCTCTTTATTCCATTCTCTTTAAGCCTTTTCTTTAAATTAAACTTATCCCCCTGGGCCTGAGTTTCCTGGTGCTGTTTTTCCCCCACAAATTGCATTACTATTTCTTTTTGCCCCACTTTAACTTTTTTACTGTGTATCTGTATAAGAGTGATCACCAATAGCTATTTGATAGTCAGTCCTAGAATGTCTTTAACTCCCTGCCAATGTCATTAGTCTCAAACCAATCAATTTAGCCTAAAGAAGATTTTTAAAAAGAAAAATGGCAGAATGTAACAAAAGTCATAGCTAGACTATCACAAGAATGGTCTCTAGTATAGCTGCTATGTTCCTTTGTGAATCAACTTGATCCAGGCCTCCACAATCCACATCACTCTCAGCACTACTGTCTTCCATGCTCTTACTAGGATGGCCCATTAGTCCCTGCTTACAGAATTAAACTTCTTTCCTCTAATCCAAAAAATCTAAGTCTAAAAAGAAGCATTGTTAGGTCTGTCACAGCATTACTCCACTCCTGATACCAACTTCTGTCTTAGTCACTGTCCTATTATTGTCAAGAGACACCATGACCCAAGCGACTTATAAAGAAAGCATTTAGTTTGGGGTTTGCTTATAGTGTCAGAGGGTTAGCACATGACTCTTAAGATGGAGAACATGGCTGCAGCCAGGCAGGCATAGCATGGAAGCAGTAGTTGAGACCTCCCATCTGATCCATAAGATGGAGGCAGGGAAAGAGCAAGACTGGACTTGGCCTAGGCTTTTGAAACCTCAAAACTCACTACCAGTGACACCTCCTCCAACAATGCCACACCTCCTAATCCTTCCTAAACAGTTCACTAACTGAGGTCTTGTTTTTATTCAAATTGCCACAGCATGTAGTTTGCCTTTCTGAGTTTGAATTATTTCACATAAGAGAATAATCTAAAGTTATATTAAAGTTACATTGTTCATATTCATGATAGAAAACTAATGATAGTGTGAAACACTTTGATTAGAGTACAACCCCTGACACTCCTTTTATACTTAAAAATCTTTGAAAAGGAAATTTACATATTCAATAACCCAGGTGCCTAACTCATCCAATTATAAGTCTTAACTAAATGGTCTATAATAATATTTTCATGCCTTGTGTTTAGTTATGCTCTGATCTACATGTACTGTATTACAGACAGCTGTGAGTCATGATGTAGGTCCTCTGTAAGAGCAGCCAGTGCTCTTAAGTACTGAACCATTTCTCCCATCCAATTACTATCTTCTTAAACAAATTGAAATCTTCTTTGATCTTCCATTCTGTAAAGGTAAAGCAAGAATATAATAGTAGCACTAACAGTACAGGCAATTCCCATGCCACCCCCCACAAAATAACAAAACATAATGATAAGAGTCTGAATAAAAGAAAGCAGTGGTAACACACACACACACACACACACACACACACACACACACACACACACACACACAGAGACACACTGAGGTTAAAAACAAAGGACAAGTGGAAATGACAAAGAATCAGAGACCTCAAGACTTTCCAGAGATTACCGAGAGCAAAATGTTATTACTATAACCTATAACTAGGTTTGTGGGGGAAAGGCCAGATTACCAGATTATGATGACTACATTACATGAAAGAACCTGGAATCCCTAAACCAGAAGAGACAGTGCTAGTCGCAGAGTCCAGTGGAGAAGAAGAGAAATTCCTAACAAGCAGTATCAGCACTACAATTGGCCACATGCAGCAAGAACCCAAATGACACGCCAGCATTGACTGGCAATGCAGCCTGTATTGGCCAGCCCCATCATTAAATTGTTCTACAGCAGATGAAGGAGGACAAGACCTAAAATCAAACAGTCCTAGGCTACCTTAAAAACAGAGGTTGACCAAGATGCTGAAAAATAATCACAGGTGGTCACACCACGAGGTGGCACTTGAACAGAGACATGGACATGACAGGTGGAGTGGCTGTGAGGGTCTGAGGGGAATACTGCAGACAGGAATAGCAAGGATGGAGCTGCAAGTAAGAAAGACCTGGGAAGTCTGATCACCAGTGTGAAGACTGCATGTAAGAGCTGTACATATGTCCTGGTAAGTGTCTATACTAGGCAAGGAATTCAGGATTGATTATTTATCTCGTTTTTACTTTTTTCTTCTATTTGTAAAACAGGTCCTGTACATGCTACTGCTTCAAATTTGCTCCTAAATGTAGAGAAAAATGACAGCTCTTGTTTTATAAGGAGAGCAATGGAGTAAGACTCTCCTGCTACATCCATTACTGTGTGCCAACCTCATCAATGCACATGTGTGATTAGATAACAGCAAAATATACCTCTCTTCATTAAGATTAAACATAAGCTTAGCAATCCTTAGCAATCAGTAAGAAGGAGCAAGCAAACAGAAAAACTAAACTAAAATAAAATAAACCAACCAATAAAACAAACAAAAAGCAAACAATTGTATTTCAGAATGAAAACTTCCAGATTAATTCACTGATCCATTTACCTATGAAACTTTTACATACAGGCCTTTTAAATTTTACCATGTACATAAATTATTAATTTAGTAATGACTGTCTCACTGTTGCTGTGCTAATCTTTGGGGATAGAATATAAGAGAAACCTTATCTCCTAGCAGGTAAATTTTGGATGAAACAATGAAATCATCAAGTCATTCTTTACCTTTTAATTTTTTTTAAATGTGTGTATATGATTTGTGTGTGTGTGTGTGTGTGTGTGTGTGTGTGTGTGTGTGTTGGCACATGTGATCTGATGGCAAGCTTAGGTGTTCTCACTTTCTGCCTTCTTTAAGATGGGGTCCTTTTATTTCTTTCCCACTGCATATACTAGACTTCACAGGAAGCTTCCATTTTCACTTCTATCCCCAACAGGCATACTGTGACTACAGATGTTTGTGTACAGATCTGGTCTTAACACTTGTCCTAGGGATTCAAAATTGGGTCCTCATGAATACTCAAGCACATTTGTGTGCTGAACCATCTCATAGGCCTGGAGCTTACAGTAATTCTTATTATGGGTGATAATGTCTATGTGTAGGTAAGTTTTGGTGACTGTTTCCTGTGTCTCTGTGCCATGTCTCCCACTCTGAGCTTCCTGTTTCCTTGGGCTAAGGAGGAAAAGACAAAATCCAGGGCCCCCAGAAGAAACAGGCAACTCACTACTTTTTTCAAAGAAAATGGAAGAATTGTCTAAATATGGCAGAGGTTCCACACAGATCTGAAGGCAGATGTTTAAATATAGGGAAGTGTCAGTGAGTGGTATCTACAAGATGAAAAAATCAGCAAAAGTGAATATATTTTGAAGAGTTATACTTGTTTACGAATCAGAATTTTGAAACACTCTTTATCTTACCCTTTTGTTTCAAATTGCTAACCTTCTGAGTAGAGAATGCGATTTTACCAACACCTTGATGCTGGGTGTTCATCTTGACTTTCAGCAGTTGAGTGGCTGTTATCAGAATACCACAAGGTACTTGTAGAAAAATTTAAGTGAAATTGGAGAGGAGACAACATGTTAAGCCATTTTGGACCTTAAAACTAAGGTCTATGGAAAAGAAAAATAGTAAATTCTCTTCATTCATTATGCAAATATTTGTTGTAATACAGTACGTGCAAGAAAATGGTTTTCTCCCTACAACATATTTGAGTCTAAATGATGTTGATTGAGGATTAAAGGGTTAAGAGTACTGACACATAGGAGGCCATTACAACCAGAAGATTATAAGAGAATGGTGGAGAAGAGATATATTATGGTGAGATATGGGACCTGCTAACTTTTAAGGCAAATGCTGCTAGGAAGAGAGACTCACATCCTTGAAAGGGAGCAACTGGACAAAGAGAAAGGAAATCAGAAAAGCAGAATGTCACAGAAACCAAATGGGTGGGGATATGGTAAAGAGGGTTAACCTAAAGTAAATGTAGGAGTCAGAACTGGAAGGCAGCATCTGAGCAATCAGCAGGTTTTTAATGACCTGGCAATAGATGTAGATTCGGGGAACTAAAGGGAGATAGGAAGCTTTCCAGGAAAGAAGACAGTAAATATACCCGATCCTTTCCTAAAGTTTGGCTATGGTGGGAAGGGGAGAAATAGGAAATGAAATACGAAACATGGAGTTAAGAAAGTCCTGTTAGAAAATACCAGATTAAGAATGAACTAATAGGGTCATTTAGAGACAAGATAAGAAGTGGATAATTTGTGAAACAGCATCCCTAAGTAAGTTGTAGAAAGTGGGATGTTGGGTGAAAGGTAGTAGACTTGAGCTAGGAATTTCTGTAGTGAGATACTTACTGTGTCCACATCTGTGGCTTAGACCACGCCCATTGGAGATGGAGACAGAGCTAGACATGACCTGGGGGAAAAGGCTGAGGAGGGGTCAGAGGTTCTCTCTTGCTGGCAGATGCTGGAAGGCTTAGGATCCTGTGGAACCTGCCCTGTTCATCTGCCTATGTTGTGAGTTATTTCTCCCTGAATAAACATCTATTCAGCCTAATTGTTTATCCTGATCTTTATTAAACTGCAATAAATTTCATTCCCAGATTTTGTTCTTTCATCCTGAGAAATGAAGCTGCCTGAATTTGAATACCAGTGTGTCTAGGGAGAAAACAGAGGTTAAGAGGAAGATTCTCCTTGTGGCTTCTGTTTTATGTTTGTTTGTTCCTGTGTGTGTGTTGGGGGGGATTGACCAGTGAGTCTGAGTGTTGGGGAGGGAATTGTTTTCAAGCCCACCACAGGACCAGTGGTTCTATCCAAATTCAGAGACCAACATCATTGGTTTCATTCCTCTGACTCTGGGTTTTCTCCAGAATGTGTAGGTAGTGGAGGTAAGCTGCAGTCAGTGTAATGTTCTGGGATGAGAGTAGATTGGTTGCAAGACTAAGGGGTGAGAATTTTAGGATAAAATGGTTTGTTAGAACTTCTGAGGTTTTTCCTCCTAAAAAATAATTGTCAGTGTTTTCTGTGGCTGCTGCATACTAATGTATAGAGATGAGATGACCCTTCAGCACTAGCACTGACCCTGCCTATCTAGAAGGGAACAGATGATCAGGGTAAAGAACTAAGCATTGGCCAGGGTTAGTTTGTTTGTTAGGTATGTGAGATCACCAGGAAACGTGAACATTAAGACTTCCAGCCCTTCTCTGTGTTTTCCCTCTCACCCGCCCCTTCTGCTCCACCATTCTGTGACAATTCAATTGGGGACTCATTTTAAGGAGGAACTTGATCTGAAACAGGGTGGTTATTTTGTACTAAGACAACTATAGGGATTGCTGCTAACCCTTATTTCTGCTATGACAGGTGATTTTATCACAAGACAACTTTTAAGACCATGAATCAGGAAAAAAAAAAAAGGATGAACTAAATGTTCCTCAGGGCAATCTACATATATTCTAGTTCTTTCAGATGGGTTTCAAGCAGTGTGCAAGCCTGTGTATGTGTGGTGTATTTATGTACATGCAGGTAGAGGTCAGAGCAAGACTTGAGATGTCTTCCCCTATCGTTTTCTACTTTATTTCTTAAAGATAGAGTCTCTTACTAAACTGGAAGCTGGCCTGGCTAAATAGGTTGGAAAGGAAGCTCTCAGACTGGCCTTCTTCAGTCCCCCAGTGCTTGATTATAGGCATGCACAGCCATGTCTACTTATCTCGTGGGTACTGTTGTCATGCTTGAGAACAAGTGCCTGTACACTGAGCTGTCTCCTTGGCCACAATCACTTTCAACTAAAATTTTTCTGCAAGTCACAAATTGCGAAAGTCAAATAGTAAAATATGATTTTTGAGGTTCCTTATTATAGATAACTTCCAAATACTACAGCTTTCCTTTATGATTATCTTATGTAAAATAGTCCACAGCATCTAAGGTCATTGTAACTCCATCATGACAATATAAGACAATTCTAAGTCAGCCTGCACTCCCTGAATGCTTTTGCATTGACCTTGGGGCCCAATGATAGGTCAGAGTTTGAGTTCCTCTAAAGTGGCCTCTGCTTATTATTGCTGTGTAGTGTCTGCATGAGCCATGTTCTTGCAGGATGGATTTTGTTTCTCATCTTTTTACTCCAGAGAAGCCTAAGTGATTACTCCACTATGCCACACTATTTTAATATTTGTATCATTTATTTTTATTGTTTTTAATAAGGTATAAGTGTGTGTGTGTGTGTGTGTGTGTGTGTGTGTATGTGTGTACCTACATACCTGCAAGGACAGAGGTATCACAATCTATCTGAAGCTTTAGTTAGAGGCAGTTGTGTGCTGCCAGAGATATGAGCTCTTGTCTCCTATGAGGGCAGTGTGCCTTTATCTATGAGCCATTGCTTCAGCCTCCAGCCACTCTTCTTCCTCTCTAGCATCCTCTTTTTATTTCTTCTGCTGCAACTTTTTCTGGCTTGATTAAAGCTATGTGAGAAAAATTTGTGGGTTTCTGTTGTTAAGAATTTGGTCTCACATGCTGACTGGTGTTTTTCAAAGTTCAAGTTATTAACTCAACATATTATTTTAGAATACTCTGACACTATGTGGAAGGGTTCAGAAGTTGCAATATCATATAATATGTTACTAAATTGTTAGAAAAATAGAAATTTCAGATTACTTACTTTCAGTATACATGCAGATACAGATAGTCTTATTTCTTGCTGTTCCAATAAACTGTAGCCATTCAGGATGAAGTATAATAGGCCCTTTTAAAGGATTTGTGGATGTAATTTTCAAATATGCATTTGTGGCAGAGGATAAACTCTTTCAAACTACATATGGGTAAGATAACTTAAAAATGAGTTTATAGACATTTGGGCTTAACTTTCCTAACAACAGAAAAATATAATGAACTTATTCAGATTGTGCTCATGTTAGGCAAAACAGTTATTTCTGCTGTTAGATCTTGTGTTAAAGTGAAGCCACAGAGGAGAACGAGTTTCAGAATGTCTCTTGAAAGCAAAGATGAAAGAAAATCAGAATGCATGATGAAAAAGGAACTATCTCCGAAGGGCAGGAGTTTCAAAAGCAGCATATCCTAAAATCTCCTTAGATGTTCAAGCTGTAGTATGAAGGTTTAATATTTTTTGTTGCTAACCTTTAATTCATACCAGTTTAAATCTGCTCTGTGTCATTTTAGAAAGGTGAATATGTATTGGAGAGCATTGCATCATCTCTTAATGCCAAAGGCAGAAAATCCAGCCTTTGAATTTATCTTCCCAGTGCCAAAGCTGAAGATCAGGCAGTTATCATTTTAGAGCAACAAGGAATTCACCAAACAATTCATGTATCATGCTTCTATATCATTTGGAAAAAAATATTTGTAACTGCTGTGAGGAACTCAAAATGACTCTCATGTGTTTTAAAATGGTTCAGTTTACATTATGGTTATAATTAATACAAATATTTTTGGATATTGCCCTCTCCTCTCATTCAGAGGCATGCATTCTCAGTACCCTTCATATTATTAACTTTGTGACATACTTGAATTCTTCACAAAGAAGAAGAAAATGGCAAAACAGTTCAAGAAGAAATGATGAGAATCCATGTATCACAGTTTGACCAGGTAAAGTAAACGGATGCCATGAGGAAGTTCTCCCTTGAAAACAGTGAAGACTCAACTTAATGCACCATGTTTATCTTAGATGCAAATTGAATGCAGACAATTAAGTATATATGAGTGCCTTTAAGTCAACACCAGAGAGGGGTTTAAAATGTGTTACGTATGTTTCAAAGGGAAGCTTTTCCTTACTAAGCTTCAAGAAGCTCCTAAGCCTGGAAATCATTAAGCTAGATGTCTTTATGATCCTTTATGAAACTAATGACCACATGCCTCAGGATGTGAGACTGTTTGAGCAACCCACTTCTTACCTCATCTTTCAAAGGTTTAAACAATATAACCAGGATCTCTCTCTTTCTTCACTTTTGAAGTAAAATCATTTTACTCATTAACTTAATTTATTCCCTTGAGGTATTTGCTGTTTGTGTAAATGTCCATGAAGTTGTTTGTTCATATGTTAGCTAAATGAATCAAAAGAATATTAATGAATACTAAAAATAGCATGGCCTTGGGTATTCATGAATGGAGAGCATGTTAGTCTTTCCTCTGAATGGCTTACATCTACCAGAAGGTACAGCATGTGTTCTGAAATGAGTGTAATCCTACAAGGGAACCAGTGCTTCCTCAGAGAGAGGCATTATTTAAGGAGGTTCAAAAGAAGATGAGATTAGCTACCTACTGATCAGTACTTAATTTCCATTCACCTCTTCATCTTGCCCCCAGGGATCAATGAGAAGTGATTGCTTTAGAGGAAAATGATGTACACTTCATGTCTAAGAAAATGAGCAATTCTTGACTCCCAGCACTTTGTCTGTTTCTAGGTATTGAAACCCAGATAACTTCCTGTATCATCTTTCAGAAGTCAGCTTCCTCTCCTGTGTAGTGGAGGAGGTGACCAAGAGAGCTCATTTTAGCAGCTGCTCTAAGTTTTCTGCATGGATGGGCAGCACTTTCAATATTGCCAATATCTTTCCAAGGTTACTGTGGCAGGCTGGGTTTAAAAATCTACAAAAGTTATTTTCTTCTGCATTTGTGAGGCTATCAATGAAGAATTATAAGGTAAAACAAATCCTTAGAAACATGCTGAATATGACTTTATCTTAGGTTGCCAGAACAAAACCTAACTATTGGACCTCTATAAGATCTAAGTATTAGATCTCTCTAAGATCTAAGTATTGGCTCTCTCTAATACCTAAGTATTAGATCTTTCTAAGATATAAGTATTAGATATCTCTAAGTATTGGATTGCAGATGTAAGTATTGGATCTCTCTAAGATCTAAGTATTGGATCTCTAAGGTCTAAGAATTGGGTCTCTCTAAGACCTAGGTATTGGGTAGTTGAATTAAACTTTCCTAAATTCTCATTGATTCTATTTTCCTGTGATTCTTGCTTTTCTCACATTATCTTTTTCAGTTCTCCCAATGATAATTTTCTACAGTAAAATGCTAGAAATTTTCATTCTTTCAATATCTATTACTTCTTGCCCCACGTATCAGCCTAAAGGGTTCATCTCTGCACTGCTTCTAGGATCCTTAGGTTGAGCACAGCCATGGCTGCAATATGAGTTGATAGTATTGCCTTTGTATTTTCACTCTCTGGTCCAAGTTAAATGAGTTTTTTCATGCTACATTTACTTTTGTGGAAACTGTCAACATACTTATTAGTAATTTATAACATGCTGGTTGCAAACATTTTCCAAAGCAAATACGTATTTTTAGAATTGTAAAACCCAAATTCATATTGAGAAAGTGGATATCTCTTTAACAATCTCTTCCCATGGTATCAACTTTTCTTTGATCGTAATTTATATAAAATTTAGTTAATTGAAATATCTCATGATGCTATTTTGTTTTTAATTTGGGCTGAAAATATATGGTGACTTTTTCCTGATCCTAGGCATCACCCCATGCCTGCTGTCATTTGGTATTTGAAGAGAGGCACAGGTTATCATGGCTTTACTCACAGCTCTTCATGTTAGCTTATTATTATATGGGGTGATAGAACTGGGTTACATGTCTTTCATCACTCAGGACACCTATCTCTATCATCCAGCAAATGTGTTTACATGGCTGTACACATTTTTTTAGCAAGCAGCTTTTATTTGGTTCACTGTATTTCACAGTTCATCCATGTAGCAGCTAACATTTCTCAGAATATCAAGAAGGCAAGAAAGACTCAAAGCACAAACTGTTTCCAATTCTGCTTTGTATCACATTAGCTAAAATACTATTCAGTAGTGAAATGGACATTACCAACTCAGTTTTAAGGGATGGAGAAATAGATTCTTTTAAAAGAATTCAAAGCATCAGTTCTCAATTTATGGATCATTACAACCCTTTGTGGGGGGGGCCCAATGGTCATTTCACAGAGGTCAATTGTCAGATATTCTGATGGAAGATGTTATTCTGTAAATATGTTTCTTGTATTGGTTAATGAATAAAGCACTGTTGGCCAATATGAAAGCAAGATAGGTGGGGCTAGGTGGCAAGGAGGAAAGAGGAAGTAGGAAGAAGGAGTCAACATGGAGAGCCCAGAGAGGTAGAACACCAGCCAATCTGGCCGGTAAGATGAGCTATGTAGACATACTTAGAATAGTAGAAATGGGTTAATCATTAAGACAGAGCTAGCCAATAAGAAATGAGAGTAACTGGCCAACAGAATTATATCAAATACAGAGTCTCTGCGTGTTATTTGGGGCTGGTGTGGTGGTGGGACCAGGCAGCTGGCTGAAAACAACTAGCTACAATATTCTGTGTATCAGATATTTAAATTATGATTCATAATATTTCAAAATTACAATTATGAAATAACAATAAATATAATGTTTGGTTGCAGGTCACCACAACATGAGGAACTGTATTAAAGGATTGTGACACTAAGATTGAGAACTGCTGATCTAAATGATCTACAAAGTTATGTGCCAAAACTGTGGGTGTAAAGAGGGGATGAGCTTGTGGTCATCAAAAATTCAGAGTAGAAATTGTTTAGTTTTGTTTTTTTCCTGCTTAGAGTTTACCAGAATAAGAACATGAATACATTAGATGTAAAGGCTAGCCCTTTCTCTACTTCTGGAAGAAGCCCAAATGGATGTTACTTATCCAGAAATTTCTCTTACAAAGGAAAGGAAACGAAATCAGGGACAGAACAATTACATACTTTTTCTCAGCTATTTGTTAATGGAACTAAAGCACTACAAATGTTAAGACCAGACAGTCTGACTGTGTCAGGCTCCACACTGATGGTTATGTTCATAATCACCTGAGTTAACTCTACAGAGATGAAGTCACTCAGTGTAAAAGAGTTTGATAGTGGCTTCCTCCCATCATTTAAAAAATGTGTAAATAAACTACAGACTCATACCTAGAACCAAAACCACAAGTAACACAGAAAGTTCACATAATTTGATATTCCCAGAATTCTTAAGAAATCACCCTCTAAAGCCCCTTTTTAAGAAGGCAAATACATGCCTAGAGAATGAGGATCAGAGAAGTAAAACACATAGATTGAAAAGCAAACTTTTGAGACCATAGTATCTAGTTCTTTGAAGTGTTTATGAAGAATGTATAAAAGACTATAACACTGGAAGACAGGAAGTCATAGGAACTACATGTGGGTTCTGAGAAAGGAGACAATATACTTCTCACTTCTTGTAGTGTGCACTCATGTTATTGAATCCTGCACACACATTTCCCCTCCATTTGACATTTAGCTTTTGTCTTTCAAAAAGAGTTTGTGACAAATTACAGAAATAAAAAATATGTTGCCAAATTGTGCCAAAGCATGTAAGCTTCACTAATGAAACAACACTTTTTAAACAAAGTTTTTATTTAGAAGAAATTAAGATTTACTGCTTTGAGTTCATTTATTTTGATAAAAGAAAAAAATCTATGAGACATATAATAATGATAGACTTACATAAACATTTCAAAGGGCTACATTCTGCCCTTTGTGTATTTTTACATGTATAACTCATTATTTTATTGATATTATAGACAGTTATTGTCTGAGGATACTGCTAAATTGTGTGTGTGTGTGTGTGTGTGTGTGTGGTTGTGTGTGTGTATTGAGCATATAAGACTGCATCCAATACTTTTGCAGTTTATAATTTGCTGGTGTCCTCACAAATCGAGCAGGTTCAAAGGTGAAGTAGGAAACAATAAAAGGATACGAACTAGCATGTTTTATGGAGCTTTCAGTTCGAAGGTTCAATTCTATGGGCACTTCTGGACCACCTGTGTGCAGATCAAATAGCCAGCTTTCTGAAGGGAAGGTTTACAGAAGAGATGGGATTTCATGATTTCCTTCTGTGAAAGAAAGAGGAAGGTTTGGTTCCGACAGAAACTCTGGGGGTTTATTCTTCTGATATTGTTGAGAACAGCCTTTTGTCTCATGCTCATTTTTTTTTAATGCCTACACATTAGTATTAGATTGAAAACAGATAAATACTAGTCTAGATGGGAAATACATAGGGTTATGGTTGAAACTGATACTGAGATGCTTTTTCTTCCTTCTGTAGTCGGCTTCCATACAACTGTAGGTCTCAGGTGCTGGCTTTCTAACTGTGCTGTTGTAAGTAACAGAGGGCTCTTTTTACAGAAACTGCCCAGACAGACCACCCTGCCACTCAGGAATTTTATGTTTGAGGATTCGGTTTCCTTACACATCTGTAGGCAGTTCTTGCTTTTATCCTCGCAGCTAAATTAGTTCCTTTATGTTAAAAAAAAAGGGGGCAGGGAAGTGGTGAACCACCCCCACGGAAGACTCTATTTGGTTTTTAAATATGGGTTTGTTACGATCCTGTTGCGGTTATTATCAGAGACAATCTTAGCACGTTGAGCTATGTGTTTTCCAGAGGAAGTGCTTAAAGACGAATTCTGCAAGAGTTGAAGGCTGCACTTTAGCCCTCCACACTGTTGTTAAAGGTCAAGGTGTTTTGTGATTAACTGTGAGAGTGTCCTTGGGGAATCTGAGTGTCAGGAATTAATATGGAAATGTAATAGTGCATGTATGTCCATACTTCCTTATTTCTACAACTTACTATCCAATAATCACTGGATGTTCTCTGCACTTCATTTCTTCTTCAACAGAATTCTTGTTAGAAACCACTCAAGGGCTTTCCCAGTTATCAGTGGGTACAAACAATGTTATCATAGTGAAAGGGGACTGATGAGCGTCTTCCCTCTCTTTCCTAAGTGACAGATTGTGGGCCTGATATTTCCACACATGCAAATTCCTCAGTAAAAAAATATTAGTTTGTTTAGGGCATGCACGATAGGAATTAATTTATGCCTTAGTGCTATGACATTTTAATTTGAAGTCCCACACACTGTTACAGAAATTTTAAATAAGTGAACTGGTATTTTGGCCATGAAAGTGATATTAGTTAATTGAATTGAAAATTTCATAATTTGGCTACATTCTTCAAATGCTTACTTTTAATTTGAGATTCTTTCCGTGTTTTAGTTTCTCTTCAAAGAATCAGTTGTTTTGCTTTATACCATGCAAAGAAACCAAGTCATTTAAACAATACTTCTTCAGCTCCTGGAACTCGGCTGGTATTATGCTTGGTTGTGGAATATATTGTAGTCACAAAACTTTCTGTTTTAAGAGACTACTGATATCAATAATTTCTAAAATGTTTGTTCCAAAAGAATGAAAAGAAATTGACAACTTGAAATCACCAGTAATTGACATGACTTTACGAAAGCCATCACAGGACTAGTCTTACATACCACCAATATTGTAGTGTCAAAAGAAGGGCATTTGTTCTTGCTTAAGCAGACAGAAAGAATCTCTCCCAGTACTGTAATTATATTACACTTAGTAAGCCCTTTATGACCCAGTCAATGTGCTAAGTGACTTACAAGCAGTATCTTAATCAATAGGTAACTGTAGTGGATAATGACATGATCTACATCTCACAAATTAGTCAGTTTGAACACAGTGCAATTGACTTTTCTTGTCTTTGAAATAATGACTAACTACAGACAGTGCTTACCCTGTATATATTTGACATGTTGGATGATATTAAAAGTTAATGTGCATGCTGTCAAGTTTCAAACACTTGTACCACAATTTCTCAGATGCTCGGCAGAGCTCAGCTCTACTGCCTAAACATGTGCTATTCTCTCTGCATTCTGTGAAATTATTGTGCTGGTTTATACAGTTGCTTCAAGTTGCTTTACTATTATTTATTTATTTCTTATTTTACATATCGATCCCAGTTCCCTCTCCCTCCCTTCCATGTCCCCTGAACATCCTCCCATCCAGTTGTTTTACTATTTATGCCTCCTTGTCTGACCTTCCCAAGCTGCAAAGCCAAGAAAGTAGACTTGTACCTGTTTTGGGATTTTTGAAAGAGCTTCCCCATTGTAAAATACTCTTGAACAACTCAAACACGTGATATTTTTCAAGAAGCGCTAACTACGATTATTATTTTTTCAAAACAAGAACAGAAAGTGCTGATGAGGTCTCTGTCCCTTGGAGGCCAGGACTGAGCAAAACACTTGGAAAAATGGAGTTGTGTTTATGTTAAAAAGCAGGCAAAGCTGCCTCTGCTTTGTTCACTGGTGGTGCCTCTAGGTTTGTATGCTACACATCTTCCTTAAAGACAGGCTTGTTCTGCTGTTGGGTATGCTGTGTAGCTGCTTGCTCCACACTGCTCCATCTGTAGCTCAGCATTCTGGCTATAGCTGACTTCACATCTGCCCCCGCGCCCATACACACACACTGTAATTCAAGATTCAGCATCCTGCTTTCTGTTTTTGACATTTTAAGCCACTACCCTCACTTCCTGTGTTATTTCTTTATTTTCAATCTGTCAGTGATTAAACATAGAACTAACTTATTACTAGTTTCCATATTTTATTAATATTTAGTTTTACTTATGTTTTTTATTTCATTTTGGTTACATTACCTAAAAACCTTAGACCAAAGATAACATTTCTTATTTGATGGCTATAAAGGACAGAAATGAGTGTCAATAATCACTTTTTGAATTATAGCAAATATAGAAGTCATGTTTTTCCATTCTGGGTGGTTTCCCAGCTGTGTTCTCTAGCCCTTCCTATGAGAAGGATTTCTGGGGCCTTGTCTGATGTTTTCTTATCAGCATGTCACTTCAATTCTTCTTATCTCAGGTTCTCATTTTGCCCTCTCCCCAAGAATGGAGTGGGCAAACAGTGAAGAGCAAATAATGAGAAGTAACTGTTATTTGCAAAACAGGGCAGGACAATTCAAAAAGGGGAAGTAGAAACTCAAAGACCTTCAATGGCAGCAGAGTGCCAACTAAGATAGGTGGCAACAATTACAACTCCCGGCCAACTTGAAGGTGCCAGCTGAGAGACTGTCACAGATCTCAAAGAGTCTTGAGGGACCGACAAGCACAGAAAGTCACCCAAAGCAGGATAGCTGTGGAAGGCATCAAAGCAAGCTCCCCTGCATGCAGCTGAGACCCAAAGCAGGAAAAGTGGATCTTGTGTCAGGAGTAGTGTCTCCTGGAATAGGAACAGTGCGGGCTGGAGCAAGCTCCTTTAGACATGGTGTCTTTGCTGTTCTTCTCCAGGGGGTCTCAGTAATGTCTGCCTTCCCTTAAGAGTGTTTGGGAGCCAGTCTCCACCCCCAATCAAAGGCATGATCTGGCAGAGACGACTCAGGACCAGTTCAGCCTTAGTTCTGTGAGCCTGGGTGCACACAAATGAGATGTAAAATAAGGCAAATCAGGAAAGAATTGTCAAACCTGAGAAGGGAATGAGAAAACCCTCAAAACCTGAGCTGTTCTCAGTTAGGGACTCTGCTCTATCCCCTTTCTCCATACCTGGATGACTCACCCAAAGAGAGAAAGTGGAAGGAGAAAGATGAGAAAGGGCTAAAACAGCCTGTGGTGCCTGGAGGTTTGAGCTGTCTTCTTTGCTCTGGGGATGCTGGGATATCTCTGCCTGTGGTCACTCAAGGCTGCCACAGACTGGGAGGAGCTGTGAGTGACCCATCAGAAGATGGGGTTTCTCCCATTGCTGCTCTGCAGGTTGAAGTTCCAGTTACCTTTGCCCCAATGTGTCCAGAGCTTTGACTACTGAAACGCTTAGCTCACTGCTGGAAACCCTATGCTGTTGTCACAGGCTAGGATTGTCCTAGGGCCCCTCTTACCCATGTCATCATGGTTCCAAGGCTAATCTGTCAGGGTCTCTACCCCTCCTTTATTCACATTTCATAACTTCACTTCTTTCCCTATTCCAATTTTCATTATCAGTCAGGTCCTTATAAAAAACCTGAGTTATGAATTTCCACTTCTATCTGGTATTTTTGTGGGTTACACAATCCTTCCCTGCATCTCACAGACATAGTTTCCTCAACCCTCCTAACCTTGTGCCACAAAAACTTACTGTCTCTTTGGCCCACCAAATTCAAGCTATTTGAACATATAACTGACCTGGGACTACCTGACTCATACATAAAATTTTCATAGTGCTCTCACAATACAGTTTACATGTTCAGACATATTTCTATTCATTTTTTGGTCAGTATATCCCAAACTCGCTACTCTTGCTTCTTTGGCTTGAGTTAATTTGGGGTTTTGAGACTGTCTTGGTTACTATCCTTCCCCTTTAGTTTAACTAGTCCTCCCCATTCACTTTCTGAAATATCTGGACAGTGGGTGACAGTCGATTATCATGCCTATAGGACAACCATGAATTCTCTAACTTAATTTTCATTTTAAATTATTGTATTTCTTTGCCTCATTCAGAATGTAGAGGTCAACAACTTTAGTGTTAAGATGGGATGTAATCTATTATGTAGATATTATTTGGTGTTCCAGAAGTATTCTATTTTTTATCATAGTCTTCCTTATCAAAGGCTTCTGCATTTGATAGTTGGAAAAAATGCTTAGTCTCACAATGCTTCATTTGACTTGTGCTAAATGAAGAAGATACTCTGTGTAGAATGCTAAGTCTTTATTCCAGCCCCCAACTGAGTTTCTGTTATAAATAACATTGCTAATGGTGACCCATAGATTTCTTTGGATATAAGAGCACACCTCTCCTCTGGTCAGATCAATGCTACTTAAAGAAGAGCTCCAGCTAAGTCATATGCTGAGCCTAAAATTCCACGAGCCAGTCCCTGAATTTCTGCAGCACAACTTTGAACAATTAAAACACATCAAAGTGGGTTAAAAGGACAGAACTCTCCTTGAGCTTCCTCCTGACCACCTGTGTAGAACATTGTCACCACGGGGGGCACCAGTTTGTGGCTTTATGTTCCGCTCATTGGAATGCCCCTGGTATGGGTTCGGTGTGATTTTGTTCATTTCCGTTTGTTACTTGCAGAAGCCCTGATGTGTTTGTTTTATCTAAGATGTCTGCTACCTTGCTAAGCCTGGCTTCCTGTTCACAGTTGACCTCTTGTCTCCGGGACTTGACTCAACTGGAAGAAAGTCAGCTGAGAGCCTAAAAGTCTACTGAGGTTTTAATGACTTCCTCTAACATCTCACTTACTCTTCAATGCTGACATCAGTCAGACCACAGAAGAATGGAGGATGAATGTAGGTATAATTAAAATCATTAGTGTTTTGCACATGTAAAAAAAAGTTCAGTTGTAGGTTGACTTTCATAGTCACTCTTGACAGAATACTTCTTTCGTATTCTCATGAGGATTTTGAAGAGTTTTCTTTCCTACCCAAGCCTAAATTTTGTTACAAATGAGCTTTAAAAAGTATGTTTCAATTATGTACACATATGTGTGTATCCACGTGGGCATGCACACATAAGTGCTGGTGCCCACAGAAGGTGGAGGCACAGGATCCTGCTGAAGCTAGTTACAGCTATGGATGCTGGGAACTGAACTTGGTCTTCTGTGAGAGCTGTATGTGCTCTTAACTCCTGAACCATCTCTTCAGCTCCAAGATATTGCTTTAGAAGGAATGGTGTCTGGTTCTGGAAGTACTTTTTGAAATTTCTCCTACAAAATTACATCTCTGAGATATCACAGGCAACCTCAGACACCATGGATCTTCTGCAGGAGTTGGAGGGTGAACCAATCCCTCCTGAAAACAGTGTGTGCAATGCAAAAGAGATAAGCACCTCACATACACAAATGCTGCCACACTCCTACCAACCTGAGAACTGTGTGCAGTTTGGGTTCAGGCAAATTACACTGTTTCTGTGACTATACAGCATACCAACATCTTAATGTCAAATTTACTCATTATAATCTGCCCAATCTTCATCCTGAACAAACAAGAGCTCTGAGGGCTGACTAAGCTCCAGGTCTAGGGTCTTGGTCCTGTTTCCTCCTGTGGCTTGGAGTTTGATATGCAGGACAGTGATGCCCAGCTCCTTGCACCTCTGGGCAACATCCTGGGCAGGCAACATGGCTGTACACAGAGAACACTTGTCTCTGTCAGTCTTTACCTTCATTCCACTAGTCACCTGGCAGATGGTTTTCTTGCCAGAAGCATCAGTAACATGGACAAAGGTGTCGTTGAAGTATGCAAAAATGTGGCAAACACCAAATACATTCTATTATTATTATTATTATTATTATTATTATTATTATTTATTTTACATATCAATCTCCATCCTTCCCCCCCTCTCTTCCACCCTCCCATGTCCACCCCTGGTCACCCTCCCATCCCCCCCCAACTCCACAAAATACATTCTCTTTACAGCCACTTGAGGCCCAAGGCTGATGATCTGTTCTTCCTTCTTTTCATTCCCCTTTCGAGGTGCCATTTCTGAACATCATTTCCAGACTTGTCCACCAGAAAGAGCTTGTAGAAGAACTTGTTAAATTTAAATTTGAAATAAGATTGTTTTGTTTTACATGTCACTCCCAGTTCCCACACCCTCATGTCCTCCCCTGTTCCCCCCACCAATGGAAGAGCTCTTACACTGTTATTATGGAAATGGAGAGGACATACACTTACTTTCTATATCATAAATGGCTACTTAACTGTAGGAAACAATGCTGCCTTTATGGCAGAAATATCTCTAGTTCTGAAGGCTATAATAGGTTTCTGTCTACCCAAGGAGGAAGCATATTGTAACAGTAACTTTTTTTCTCTTTTAAAGCATTTAAGTCAGAAAACAAATGGTAGAAAAATATTCAGTATAATCATAGAAAAATATAACATGTGGATATTTCAATATGGAATTTATGTACAAAGAGCTGATGGCTGGAACACGAAAGCTTATGTACTTTTTAAAGTGTTGTTTTGCCCTTGGTGAATATTTAATAATAAGCTTAAGTAACCTGAAATAACTTCTCGAGATTAGGTGCCTTAGAAATAGTGGTGATCCAAGGATTTCTCAAAGATGAAAACCAGTTTACACACAATGTTTAAGCAGAAGCAGCTACAGTGCCAGCAGTGGCCATTTCAGTGCCATGGTTAATGAAACAGTTAAGATCTTAGTGGTAGAGCTGAACTAGAAACTTCCAGCATCATAGTCCACTCTTAAATAAGGGAATAAAAGTCCAAGCAGTGGTGCCCTACATCTTTAATCTCAGTATGTGGGAGACAAAGGCAGGCAGATCTCAGTGAGTTCGAGGTCAGCCTGATTTACAAAGGGAGTTCCAGGACAGCCAAGACTGTTACACAGAGAAACCTTGACTTGAAAAAAAAAAAATGGGGATGAAAGGACTTACTTCAAAAGATTAAGGAGGATGATGACATGAAGGATATGCAAAGTATATCAAGATATCAAGCAATCCTTGACCTCAAGGAGGTAGGCTGAGGAGTGGCAGCTATTTCTTGTAAAACACTCACATTGCAAACAAGTTTATTGTAGTCTGTTTACACTCTCATCCAAACATTCAAGCATGAAAAGAATGCATATGAGTACATGAATAGTTAGTTCTTAGCCTCCTTTGATAACTAAAAAAAAAATGGCCAAGTGTCGGGAGCCGCATTCGCCATTACAAGATGGCGCTGGCTTCCTGCTTCCTGAGTCTTGTTTACAGCATTAGCTACGCCAGTTGCACATGCGCCACCTTATGCTAATTCGAATACGAGAGCTCTCCCTATCAGAGAAAATATACCAATTAGGCATTGTGCGGAGCACCAATGGCAGGCGAGCACGTTGCCCTGCAGGCTATTTAAGCAGAGCGCATTTGGGGCTTGGGGTCCTTCTCCATCTACATGTAAAGAGCTCAACAATAAAGATTCTGCTGGACACATCTTCGGTTGCCGCGTCTTCCTTATCGGCAAAGGTTGCGCGCGACAAGTGGTGCCGAAACCCGGGAGCCTGCCGACCCTGGGCGGAGGAACGACTCGAAGGACCCTCGACTGCTCGTCGAAGGAAGATTCAAGCCAGCGGAGCGAAAAGCTGCAGCACTTTTCAGCAAGGTATGACTTCTGTGGTCTGGGTGATCCCGTTTCTTGTTGTTTGTTTCATTTTTCGTTTTATTGTGCTGTCTGTGTTTTAATTGTCATAAACGGGAGAATACTCGCTGCTCACTCTTTTGTGACCTAGCATAAGTGGCCTTAAGTCTCAGGTAAATAACTGAGCTGTCACACCCTCTCCTATAGATAAAGGAGTTATGGGGAACCAGCCAACCAAGCCTATTGCAGATGCAGCGCAGGCGCTGCTGAAGCAAAAGGAGCTAAAGATTCCAGATAGAGTTTTGCGGAACTTCCTTAAGGAAGTTGACCATGTTGCTCCCTGGTTTGTGGTCTCTGGGACCCTCTCCAAAGGAACATGGGATAAATTAGGAGGAGATCTTATGCGGGAGAAGGAACAAGGAACTTTAAGGACTGGTGTATGGCCGTTATATAAATTGTTAAAGTCTTGTATTGAAGATGAGAGATGTAAGGAACAGGTCAAAGAGGGACAGAGAGTGCTTTCAGACCATCAGGATAGTCTATCAGAAGCTGAAAAGGGAAAGAAGGGAGAACAAAAGAAAAGGTTCTCCAAAAAGAAGTCAAATAAGAATGAAAATGTGCACAGTAAACTAGCAGAGCTAGAAAAGAAAGCAAAACAGCTCGCCGAAAAGGAAAAGGAACTTAACCGATGAGCTAAAGATTTAAAGCTTGTGCCTGCTCCAAAAGGAGGAGCATGTAAGGATTGTGAATGTGAGGATCCAAAATTATACCCTCTCCTCACTGAGTTTAAACATTATACTATAGATTCTTCCTCCGAGGAGGAGACGTCCCCCGGAGAGGAGGATGAGTCTGACCTATCTGGGTCAGAAGGGGATCCAGAGCTGAACCCTGCCGAGCAGACAGAATTAGATGAGGAAGCTGAAAATTATGAGGCTGGGAGATATGGGCGTGCCCCACCTTATGCTCCAGGCTATGAGCCAACGGCACCACCCTATGATGTTGTACAGCAGCAAAAAATGGCCAAAAAAGGAAGAAATTCTATGATATCAGATAAGGAGACAAGGAGAATACGGGCAGCGTTCCCCGTATGGGAGGATGCCCAGAATCAGAGACAACATACGCCATTGGATCTGAAACAATTGAAGGCCTTAGTGGAAGCAATGCAGACATACGGAGTTAGCGCTTCCTTTACCACAGCCCTTATTGAAAGGCTGGCCATGAATGCAATGACCCCAGATGATTGGAACAATACAGTTAAAGCATGCTTATCTATGGGTCATTATTTAGATTGGAAGTCCATTTATCAGGAATTGTGTGCGGCCCAGGCAAAGATAAATATAGCCAACCAGCGCCCTCAATGGAGTTTTGATATGCTCATAGGTCAAGGTCAATGGGCAGTTAATCAAACTGCATATCCATTGGAAGTATATGAGCAGATTAATAGGGCTGCTACTCGAGCCTGGAGGAGTCTGCCAAATAAGGGGCAAGTTAACATCAACCGATTGTAGGAGCTACTGATGTTTTCACTGATGGGTCCAAGACAGGTGTTGGCAGTTATGTTGTTAATAATCAGGTGTTTCAAAAATGTTTTAATTTTCATCCCCACAATTGGTTGAATGTGCTATTGTAGCTGAGGTTTTACGAGTTTTCCCTCAACCTCTGAATATTATTTCTGACTCACATTATGTGGTAGGAGCAATACAGATTTTGGAAACAATGGGATTAATTTCCTCAAAAAGTGCTGTTGCACAAGTCTTTGCTGATATTCAGCAATCAATCAGGACAAGATTGCATCCTTTTTTTATACAACATATGAGAGCACATACGCTATTACCAGGACCCATGGCAAGAGCTAATGATCTGGCCGATAAAGCCACTAAAGCAATTTATCTTATACTTAATTTTTCACTATACGTTTACAAGTAAAAGATAAAAATGTCCCTTCACAGTACCTAGTTGCAATAATTCTCAGCATACCTGCACAAATAAAAACTGACAACGCTCCAGCATATATCTCCAGCAAATTGAAACCGTTTTTTGAGTATTATAACTACCTAAGTTCATCAAGATCCGAGTTGAACAAGAGAAACATCTTAATGAAGAGAAATGACAAGTCGTCCACCAATGTAGTTCCCATGAGTTGTGCGGAGACTTCTCAAAGGTAGGGGAGGTGTTCTGTTCTCGTCTTTACAGGAAAACAGAAAGCACCCATCTTCAAACTGCCAAAAGACACTGAACGTGTAGGTACCTACAGAAGAGAATACAGCTCTCCAGAAAGAACCATTTAATGAAGAGGAATCTGATATATGGTAAAAAAAAAAAATATTTAATTCTAGTGAGCTATTTCTATATAGAAATCTATTTCTCTTTACTATCTAGAATTCCTCTAGTCCCAATTTATCTAAACCAATGCTGGCTTTGGAGTTGGATTTGGCTTTCCTTCTCTAAATTCAAGCATGTTGTTAAGATTAAATTCACAGTTTCTGCCTTATATCAAGAAGCCAATTGGTGTAAGGCAGAAGAAAACAAAATCTGGGCACTGTCATTTACCTACAGTCAGTTTTTCTCTCTGAAATCTTAATTTTCCTCATATACCTTTTAATGCTTATTGTTGCCTTTCCCTAATGCATACCGTAAAAATTAAAAATTTTACCTTGATTTTGATATTTAAGTTTTCCACAAGGAATATAACAGTTCTCAACAACAATCTTTGAACACTCTGGAAAGAAGATGGGGCCCCAATTGGACACTTCCACTTGACTCAGCCCGATGCATCTGGACTACAAACTTTACCCTAAACCGGTCTGAGACTGCTTTGCTAGAGACAACTCATGACTAGCTAGCTGTATTGGTGCACCTTCTTATTACAACCTGGCCAGAGTTTCAAGTAGAATTCCAGTCAAGCATTTTCTGCCACACAATGACTACCTACATATGTTACAGCCAGTTCTGTTGACAAATTTGGTTGCTTAAAATTTTCTTCCAACAGGATCCCATGGAGAAATCATCGTCCCATTTCAGCAGGAAGTAATCTTAAGACAACGACGCCCCCTTTCCCCACTCTTGGAATTTAGGGATAATATTCATCTTCATAGGGTTGGTCATAGTTACTTGGGGTTGGTTTGGAAGGTGATACTTAGACTTGGTTATATCTTTTAGACAGGAATAGGGTATGGTTGGGAAAGGTATGGTTCAGAATGGATATAGGTAGATTAGCCTATTTTCTTGTGAATTATTTATTAAGAGTGAGACATTAGTATTACAGCTTACATTGTTATATATTATTATTTGTGGTAACCTATGTAAAATTAACCTCTGTTCAATATAATTTTACCAAAGCAGCAAATCTTTCTAAAGAATTGTCCAAAATGTTGCAGTTCAATTGGAATGCAAATTTTGATGCAACCCTGAGCAAATTACGTCTTGCAATAGTTCAAATTAATTCCACTCGTTTGGATGTCTCTGTTACACAAGGGTTGTTTTCCTGGATGTCTTCTGCCTTTTCTTTCTTTAAGGAATGGGTTGGTATAGGGATGTTTGGGGTGATGTTATTAGCAGGGCTGCTCCTCTGTTTTTGTTTGCTTCGCAAATTTAAACAACAACAACACGCTAAGAATGTGGCCATGATTCAGGCTATGCTGGCTGTCGAACAGGAAACATCCCCTCAAGTTTGGTTAAACATGCTAAGCCGTTGAGACACTGTCAGAACTTTTGGCACTCCTGACGGGCACAGGTTCCTATTGCACCAGGATGCTGTTCTGCACAGACCTTTGCATCTTCCAGGGCTCAGGTTCCCATTGCACGGGGTTTAAGGTGCAGAGGGTCTCTTTTACTATGTAACCTCCTTGATAGCTTATGCTGTTGAATCAGTGAGCTGATCGGAAATCTCATAGTATTACCTTGGCTTCGCTTGTAATTTTATAGAAAGGGGGAGATGTCGGGAGCCGCATTCGCCATTACAAGATGGCGCTGGCTTCCTGCTTCCTGAGTCTTGTTTACAGCATTAGCTATGCCAGTTGCACATGCGCCACCTTATGCTAATTCGAATACGAGAGCTCTCCCTATCAGAGAAAATATACCAATTAGGCATTGTGCGGAGCACCAATGGCAGACGAGCACGTTGCCCTGCAGGCTATTTAAGCAGAGCGCATTTGGGGCTTGGGGTCCTTCTCCATCTACATGTAAAGAGCTCAACAATAAAGATTCTGCTGGACACATCTTCGGTTGCTGCGTCTTCCTTATCGGCAAAGGTTGCGCGCGACAAGCCAAGTCCTGTGAGATGGCTCAGCAGGTGAAGGTGCTTTCTCTGCAATCTCAGTCACCCCAGGTCCCTGTAAACATGGAAGGAGAGAACCAACCCCACAAAGTTATCTTCTGAGCTGCACACACACCCATGGGACATTTCCCCCAATAATAGATAAAATACAGTAAAGCAAAATTGTAAAAATATGTAATCATGCCAAAATT
Organism: Cricetiscus sungorus; assembly: GCA_030556225.1. Classification (NCBI taxonomy): domain Eukaryota; kingdom Metazoa; phylum Chordata; class Mammalia; order Rodentia; family Cricetidae; genus Cricetiscus; species Cricetiscus sungorus. The sequence continues at coordinate 46,570,759 of JANBXA010000398.1, forward strand.
TTATAGAAAAGTCATGAAATCTTAATATGTGTGTGTTATCTAAATGCCTTTGGAACAGGTTTTTTGCTCCCCCCCCTTTTTTCTGTGTTATTGTAGCTCCCCGAGATTCAGCTGTCCCCTTGGCCATGTGTCATTTGAGTGTTCCTGTGAGAATAATCGACAGTCAAGACTCGGCCTTTACAACTGCAATGTTAGTCAGGAAGGATGTTCCTGGGACACAGCCCTCTCACATCCTCTATTTTAATGTTCCCTTTGTCTCCCTTATTCTTACATCTTCTGTGCTTAAAGAGAGAATGATTCTCAGGCTCTCTTCTGTAAATAAAACTCAAAGCAATGAGTACAACAGAAATTGAGCCGCTCTGCATCCATCCTATCAGGGAACCAAATCTCTTTAAAGAGATATTTCACTTTCACACCGTCACAGATGTTGTGTTAGCCCCCAGTACCCTGGCTCCCTAATGATAAGAACATCAGTCTTTGATCTGACATTACTTAATTTGCCTGAATGCATAAGACAGTTTTCAGGACCCTTTCTTGTCATCTGACACAATAAAGAAATGGTTCAAATGTTTGCAGTTACATTTGCACTAACACCATGATGTTAAAGTAGAATCAAAAGTGTCAAATTGGTACAAGCATCCAGTGTGTCCTCTTTGTTATAACAAGCATATTATATTTATACAAATGCATATTTATGTAAATATACTATACATTTATACAAATGTTTATGTATCCATATAATTTTATACATTTATTACACAAAAATATTTGTATATATTATAATATAAATATATATTATACCACATATAATGTGGTATATAAATATTATAGAATACAAATATTATAAAATATATAAATAGTTATAGAATTTATAATCATAAACATAAATATGTATGAATATAAATAAGAATAAATATATAAACATATAAATATATAAGTAAATCAATATAAATATAAATATATAAAATACATATAAAATTAATAATGTATATATATAATGAAGTCTCAGCAGAGACAGTGTCATTCTTTAAAAGAATGACAAAATGCCAGTCCATCTAAAAAGGTTGAAAACTTCAAAACGTAGTTCAGAGATGTGTTACAGCACCGTGCATTATGTGCGGGTTTCAGAAGGTGCTCTATGGGTCTTCTGAATTGTAAGAATATACATTGATCATTCAATGGTAAGCTGGTCCATGTTTTATGAGAACTTCTGACTGACTTCGAAGCTGACATTTCTATCTTCAGTGAAAATATTTTTACTGCTTCAGTGTCCTGTGAACTTTTCTCTCCTCAGTCTCCTTTGGGTGAAAAAACAGTTTTGAATTTCAAACTTCTGTTCTGAAATAATTCAGGAAACATACTCCATGTAAGACATTTAAAAATGGCAGCATACACAACTTCAGTCAAGAGACCATATCCCCGGGCATCTGCAGATCGTGGCCTTTCAGACTGAGACTGATCAGAAAACAGCTGAAAATCCCAATTATTGCTTGTCTTAAACAAATAGATAACATACATTTCAGGTTTTTTAAAAAATAGAGTTTTAGGGTTTGGGGAGATGATAGCTCATCTGGTAAAGTGCTTGCTTTGAAAACACAAGGACCTGAATTCCATCCTCAGGAACCTTGTGAAATCAGGGTGTGAGGACAGTGTGCTGTGATCCCTGCTCCGGGGAGCTAAGAGCAGAGCGTGTGCACGTGCACATATGCACACACATACACACACACACCAAATAATTTAGTTTCCATGTCTTGATTATTGTGGATAATTACAGTGTACAGAATGGTAACTAAAACCACTGTATTGTACACTTGTGGTTTGTAAAGAGAGAAAATATTCAGTGATCTTAACACACGTAATAATTTATGTGTATATAGGCACAGGCAGCCATGTGAAACTATGAACACAGTGGACAACTAAAAGCTAGTAATCAGCTCATCATGCATATATGTGAAAATATGCTGTATATGTTTAAAATACATGCTTTTCATTAAAAAATATTCCCAGAGAACAATGATGTATCTCATTGATTATTTTTTTAATATTCTATTTTTATGACTGTATAGTATTTCATTGCACAGAAGTATTATAATTTTTCTGCCCTGTTGGTTGTTCAGAAAATTCTAGTGATTTGATCTTACAAACAGTGCTTCAATAAATAATACTGTTTACTGTATCATACACAAATTAGCATACATTTTCAGAAGTTGAATTTCTGAGTAAAACTTACAAAAACAAACAAAAACATTCCAAATTGCATTTTGTGGTTTCACTCACCACCAGTGACAGAGCAGTATTTCCTTATGACCTTTCACACAGAACTTTCTGAGATACAGTGGTTTTCTTAATTGGCTAGGTGAGAAACTAATTTTAAGTTTTAAGTTGCTTTCCTGTCATGCAGTTAATGGTCTTTCACATTTTATTTTACACCACTATTTAATAGTATATCCTAGCAACTGTCCATTATGCGACTGTCTTTTTGCATTTTCACACTATGGACATTGATCTTTGATTTATATTGTAAATTATGATTTTGTCATTTGCTTTTCACTGTTTATAGAATTAAATATTTTCTTTTACTTGTGTACTTGAAATTATTTTCTCTTCATCTTTCCTTGTATTTGTCTCTATGTCTTTTTCATAAGATGAGGGAAAACATTTTCCATGTGGTCGTCTTATCAGGGAGCCGCGGTGGGCGTCTTCCTTCCTCCCAGAGCTACATCTCGACTCCTCCCCATTACTTCCTCTTTCCTCCTTGTCTCCTAGCCCCACCTATCTTGCTATCTCATTGGCCACAGAGCTTTATTAACCAGTATGAGAAACATATATACAGAATAACATCTCCCATCATCTCCTCTTTTCTGTCTAAAGTAAAAGAAGGGGTTTAACCTTAACATAGCAAAATATATCATACAACAGTTATCAAATGAGAATCATAGTAAACAATATTTAGTCCATTAACATTTTGTAAGACTTAAAGAAAATATCATCTATCCTATCTTTGTGAGTCCAAAGTCCTATATGTAACTTATCTTTAATCCTAACTAAGGAAAAATATAACCATAACTATCTGTCTTCAACTCCTTCAAAGACCACAGAAGGATAATATATAAACTCTAGAAATGACAGAGACCACTCATTGCCTGGTCAGTCACCCGAAGTTCTTCTGTAATGTTCCATCTTCAGCCCATAGGCCATGGTGTGTGTCCAGACTCCTCAACAAGGCAGGAAACTTTAAACTGTCCACCTGTATTGACAGTGTGTCAGTCATTTTTCTCTGTGTCCTGTAGAATGTCAGGCTGCCTTTTCCATGAAGCAGGAATCCTGTAGCAATGTCCATTTTGCATCAGCAGTCACCTTTTTGTGGGTCCTGCATGTCCAGTTTCTATAACATAAAGTCAAACAGTCCAGAAGAGCAGTACCTTGCCCAAATGGCTAGTCTTGCCATATTAGAAGCAAACTCCATAATGTGTTTCTTCGATGTCCATCTTCCTTTCTTCTGTAGGTGGTGTTACCAGGAGCAGTTGTGCCTCATAGTCAAGAAAAACCCTAAATCATTTTAAATGCCATATTCTGTAGGTCTTTGAAAGGTTTGAAGAATGCCTATTCATCTCAAATACATCTCTGCATATCTAGAAATCCTAACTAACTTAACTCCAAGTTTTAACTATCATAGGTAACCCTCTAATCTGTACTAAATTATACATTACATTTTCCAATGAGCTATATAAACACAATACCTAAACAAGAGGAGAAATATGCATATCATAAAATTGACCTTAAATTGTATCAACAAATGAAAATCCATTCCAAAGCAAAGTATTCATATCTATACCATAATTCACTTTTTACCTTTAAAAAAATTGTTTGTGGTTATAGCCATTTATAACCAAGTCCATTTAAATGAAAACAAACATTTATAAACAATATTTTGGAATTTGGGCGTCGTTCTTTCGAAAATACTTCCTGCTGGTAGGGGGCGCTGTCATGGGGATCCCAAGAAGATGCAGAAATCTTGGCAGTAGTCTGCAAGGCTTTGTCTCAACTGCTTTGAATGTTGGATCATCTGGGGCATTGTTTCAGGGGGTCTGGCTTGATCAAACCACATAAGTCTGGAAAGAATCCATAGCTTTTCATTTTCTGTGGAAACAAAAATAGAAATCCTTTTCCCCAGTAACTTGTCCTTAGGCTTAAATTTTTGAATCAAAGCATTTTTAAAATATATAAATTGAATTAATCCAGAAGCTTTTATTTTATCAGTAGTTGTTATTTTCTCAGCAATCAAATAATTTAAAGACAACAGAAGCACGTATACTATCCAAAATCTCTCTGTGTTTCCATCTTTACATGGCTTTTTTATTATTCTATTTATTCTACTTCTATTTTTATATATTTTGAGACAGGGTTTCTCTGTGTAACTTTTATCTGTCCTGGAATTCATTGCATACCAGGTTTACTTTGAAATCACAGAGATCTGTTTGCCTCTGTTTCCTGAGTGCTGGGATCAATGGCATGCGCCACCCTACCCATTCATTCTACTTCCTTTTTTCTTTTTTAAACCATTGTATCCTGTTTCTTTTTCTCTCCCAAGCCAGCGTATTTTTTAAAACACAGTGTAAACCTACATTGTAGCTCTCGTACACACCAATGAATTGTCAGCAGAGCTCTTTAAAAGCAAGGCGGCTTTTTTGCCGCTTATGCTAATTTTGGAAACCTCCCTTAAAGGAGCCATGCAAATCTCTGTCTACAGCAAAACAAATCCACCTGAGAAAATGTTGCTACTAAGAAGTCTTGCTAGTCTCTGTTTCCTTGTTTCTAAAAACTATTTTTTTAAGCTTTTATTAATTTTAAGTAAAAGTTCTTATAGCCACTTTGGGCGCCATCGGTAGCATGTAAGTTTCCGCCAGCCTGCCAGCCCGCCAGTCTGGGCCCACAGCCGAGCCAGCCCCAAATAACATTCAGAAGCTCTGTATTTGATACAATCCTGTTGGCCAATTACCATTATTGTTTATGGGCTAGCTCTGTCTTAATTATTAACCCATTTCTACTTATCTAAGTATTTCCATGTGGTCGTCTTATCAGGGAGCCACAGCAGGCATCTTCCTTCCTTCCAGGGCTACATCTCGACTCCTCCCCACTTCTTCCTCTTTCCTCCTTGTCTCCTAGCCCCACCTATCTTGCTATCTCATTCCACAGAGCTTTATTAACCAGTATGAGAAACATATATACAGAATAACATCTCCCATCAACCACTGGTCTTGCTCAGCTTCTTTCTTTTTTTAATTTAAATTAGGAACAATCTTATTTTATATATCAACCTCAGTCCCTGCTCCCTCCCATCCTCCCATGCCCAACCCCCATACCATCCCTTTCCATTTGGTACTGCAACTCACTTTTTAATTGGATTATTTGGTGTTTTGGTGACTAGCTTCTTGAGTTCTTTGTATATTTTGGAAATCAGCCCTCTGTCAGATATGGGGTTGGTGACGATCTTTTCCCATTCTGTGCGCTGTGGTTTTGTCTTGTTGACTGTGTCTTTTGCCTTACAGAAACTTCTCAGTTTCTGGAGGTCCCATTTATTAATTATCGGTCTTAGTGTCTGTGCTACCGGTGTTATGTTCAGGAAGCGGTCTCCTGTATCATTTTTTTCAAGGGTACCTCCCACTTTCTCTTCTACGAAGTTCAGTGCGGCTGGATTTGATGCATTTGGACTTAAGTTTTGTGCATGGCTACAGATATGGATCTATCTGCAGTCTTCTACATGTAAACAGTCAGTTATGCCAGCAACATTTGTTGAAGATCCATTCTTTTTTCCATTGTATAATTTTAGCTTCATGTGAAAAATCAGGTGTTTGTAGGTGTGTGGGTTAATATCAGGTTTTTTAATTAGATTCCATTGGTCTACCTGTCTATTTTTGGCCCAGCTCAATTCTTACCCTCTTATAAACTGTGATTAGGGTTTTAGGTCTTTTCATCTTTTCAGAAAGTCATATTTTTATAGTGTGTTTTAGGGCCTTACAAGTGCTCAACAATCTCTGTTTTTGTGACTCCTCATTGACTCCTTCATAATTTTTGTTTCATATTATTTTTTTCCCTCACAATTTAAGATTGCAATAGGGAACCTGAAAATTATAGGTTTTATTGCTTTTTCTTTTGAAACATAAAAATTTGACTTGTAAACTCTGGGTTGGTTACTTTGTGGAAGAGCAGGTGGAAGTGACAAAGTCGTGGGAGTCTGCATATGTATTTGTTCTAGATGAAAGAAGAGACTTCAGGGTTGAGTGTGGAATGCTCTAGTGCACTGATTGTTACCAGAGGCCTTGCCATGCTTGGCGCCTTTCTGAAAACTTTGCCCAGACTTTCTTAACAGTACATTTTTGTAGCCACTTTCTCTCATTTCCACAGCATCTGTCATTTTCTGTGCCTTCATTGCCCCATAGTACTACTGTAGCTCTCATTTTATTAGATCAGTCTCTGTCTCTAAAATACACGCAGTACAGCACAAGGTGTTTGTGGACAGCATGGTGCTTGAATGTTCCCCAAAGAGCCAAATAGTGAAGGCTTCTTCACCAGACTGAGGTGCCACTGGGAGGCAGAGGACCTTTAAGACTTGGAACCTTCCAGTCTTAAAAAGAAGGTACATGCCTTTAATCACAGCACTCAGGAGGCACAGACAGGCAGATTACTGGGTTCAAGGACAGCCTGCTCTACAGATGGAGTTCTAGGACAGCCCAGGCTACATAGAGAAACCCTGTCTTGACTTAGCCTAATGGGTGGAGGTTAGGCTACTGGGGCTGTACTTGGGAGAAATTGGTGTCCTTGACATTTGCTTGTCAGCTGTTTCCTGACTGAGATGAGGTAAACAAGTTGTATGATTTTTCCTGGGGAGATGTGAACAAAAATTTACTTACTGAGCCATTTTAATAACTCTTTTCCTCCTTTAAGTTGATCATCTCAGGCATTTTGTCACATGGAGAGAACATGATAGAATTCTTATCCTAAAAAGCATTAGGAAAACTGTGTGGTATTACCAGATAAGTAGCTGTTATTTAGTGTCCGTTTATCTTTGTCCATCAGAAGGCACATACAGCCTTGAGGAAACCAATTCTGCTAACACTGGTATAATCTAGAGTGTCATTTGTGGTAATGTTTGCTGGGAAGTGACACAGGAAATGTGGCCCTGAGGTGCTTATGGCAGAATCTCCAGTTCTTAGCACAGTGCCCAGATGGCTTAACTGCTCTCTACACATTCAGGATGTTCAGTTACTGGGAGACAGATTATAAGGTAGATCGGAAGGATCATGATTTTATAAAATTCAAAGCTCAGCTTCTCATAAACAGAACTCCAAGATTTCATGTTATTTTTGAGAATGGGAAACAAATAGCACCTAGAGGTGAGTGACCAGGATGCTTTAGAGTAGTGGTCCTCAGCCTTCCTAATGCTTCGACTCTTTAATACAGGCAGTCCTTCATGTTGTGGTGACCCCCCCAGCAATAAAATTAGTCTGTTGCTGTTTCACAACTAACTGTAAGTTTGCTACTGTTACGAATTGCAATGTAAATATCTATATTCTCCAGTGGTCTTAGGCAACCCCTGTGAAAATGTTTCACCACATAGGGGTCACGACTTACAGGTTGAGAAACACTGCTTTGGAGGGCTTGGGAACTTCTATAATAAATGTCTTGTGAAATATTTAACATATTTAGTTTAGAGAATAAAATCTTAACTGCAGAAAAGGCCAAATAACTGTCTTGTTAGCTTCAAGTTCTTCAGCATGGCCAAAGAAATAAATTCCAGCATAATAAAGTAAGTACTCTACTTGAGTCCTTGGAGTCAGAGAAAAGTCTCTTGCATAGGAGTGGGTGTGTATTGTGTGGTCAGGGACCCTCTCCAAGAGCCAGCATTGGAGCAAACACAGGATGAACATGTGCAAAGTATAGGGTTCATATCCCAATATATATCACCTGTGAAGAAAGACCAGGTAAGAGCCAGGATCCAGGAATGGTCCTCTTCAACCATACACACAGGGTGTGTGTGTATGTGTGTGTGATTACATATATAGTATGCACATACACATATGTACATTGTGTATAGCACACATATAACATATGAAAATAATGCTAGCATAGTGTTTGATAAGATGTATTGTGAAAACAGTGTGGAATGATCAAATAAATTGTAAAGTGATGTGATTGAGACTCCCAGTTTTTTGTTGCACATTAGAAGGCACAGAACATACTATGTTGTCCAGCTACCCCTGGGCATAGAATCTGTCCTGGAGTGTTGTTGATATACTTAATAACATACCATTAGAGAAAATTGATTCTCTCTTTGCCAGTGGGATCACCCCAAATCAATTAGGAGTAGGACTTCATGCCCTCTTTTGATGGGAGATGTCATTCTGTAAATATGTTTCTCATATTGGTTAATGAATAAAACACTGTTGGCCAATAGGAAAGCAAGATAAGTGGAACTAGGAGACTAAGAGAAAAGAGGAAGTAGTTGGGAGGAGTCAAGATGGAAGACAGAGAGAGCAGAATGCCAGCCCCTCTCTCTGGTAAGATAAGACCATGTAGAAATACTTAGATTAATAGAAATGGGTTAATATTTAAGACAGAGCTAGCTGATAAGAAACTAGTTACTGGCCAACAGAATTGTATCTAATACAGAGTGTGTGTGTGTTATTTGGGGCTGGTGCAGTGGTGGGACCAGACTAGCCAGGGAAAAACTACTCTTAACCCTTTTCCTTTTTTAGTGCTTAGGTTTTGTCTGTTTTGAACCTGTGCAGGTCTCAGGTGAGTTTATATATGTATCAGTTATGATGTGTCTGGAACAATGTTTCCTTATAGTCACCTACCACTTCTGGCTCTTAGAACTTTCTTTCTCCTCTTGTATAGATACTTGAGCCTTAAGGGCGGTGGGAGGTTGTTGAGTAGTGAGGAAGATCCCATTTCAGACTGAGTGTTCTAAATTCTGTCACTTTGCACATCATCCAGGTTATCCAGTTGTAGGCCTGTGTTACTTCTCATCTACTGCAAGAAGCAGCTTCTCTGATGAAGGCTGAGTATTGCACTGGTCTATGGAATAATAATATGCCATTAGGAGCAATTGTATTGCTGTTTTCACTTAGCAGGACGATTGTAGTAGGTTTCCTCTAGGCCTCTTACCTATGTAATCTCAAGTTCTTGGGCACTTTAGCAGTGTAAGCTATTGCTTTTATCTCATGGAGTGGGCCTTGAATCCTATCAGGAACTGGTTGACTGCTCCCATAACATTTGTACCATTAATAACTATACCAATATATCTTGCATATTGCTTGCTGTTCAAGTTGCAGGGTTTATAGCTGGGTGGTATTGATGATTACTTTTCTACTCCAGTAGAATGAAGAGGACCTTCTAGCACAATGAGTGTCATTCTGTAGATGTGCTGGATAATTTTATGTTAACTTGACACAAATCAATGTCATCTGAGAGGAGGGAACTTCAACTGAGAAGATACCTGCATAAGATCTGGCTGTAGGCAAACTGTAGGACATTTTCTTAATTTGTGATTGATGTGGGAGGGACATCCCATTGTGGATGGTGCTACTTCTGACCTTGTGATTGCAGCTGCTATAAGAAAGCAGGCTGAGCAGGTCATGAGGAGTAAGCCAGTAAGCAGTTCTCCTCCATGGCCTCTACATCAGCTGTTGCCTCCAAAGTTCCACTCCTAACTTCCTTCATTGATGAACAGTGATGTGGAAGTGTAAGCTGAATAAACCCTTTCCTTCCAGAGTTTCTTTGGCTATGGTGTTTCATCAAAGAAATGATAACCCTAAGACAGTAGGGGTGAAGCTTCCAGTTAGGTACCAGCTCAATTTCTCCATGTTCATTGGCATAATTAGGTACTGTATTCAGCCATAGGACTTTCCATCAGGTTACAAAGAGTTAAACAATAGCTTTGGAAATAGCTTATTTATTATTATTATTATGGGCTTTTGTTTCACTTTGTTTTGGTGTTTTCAAAATAATTTTTGTTTGTTTGATTTTTATCTTTTGTTTTATTTTTTTAAAATGTGGGTGAGGACATGAAATTCAGTGAGGATGGGAAGGAAAGTGGGAAGAACCTAGGAGGAATTAAGGGAAAGGAAAAACATGATAAAAATATATTGTATAAAATTTTTAAATTAAAAAAGAGTTAAAGAAGTCAAAGTACAGAAGCAAGGCCGCTTTGCAATAAAAAATCTCCAGGCATACTTGTTTTTGAGTCTCTGGGACAGAGCTACATCATGTAGTTAGCCAAGATAACCAGCAAGATACTAATGGATAAAGAAAATGTGGAGGATTTCTGCAAAGGACTGCTACTAAGCCACAAAGTAAAATTAAATCATACCACTGCAAGACAATACATGGGACTGGGGATAAATGAAATAAGCCAGCACCACAAATGCAAATTGCATATGATTTTTCCTGTATATGCAATATATTCACATACATTTATCTGATCTATATTTTATTAATTTAATTTGTTTTTTCCAATCTCATACATGTTATGAATGCATTCTGATTATATATATATATATACATATATATATATAAACACACACATACATATATATACATATATATATATATACATAAGATTTGAGAATATTTGAGATGAAAAGTAGGACATGGGAGGGTAGAAGGGGCAGGCAAGGGTCAATTGGATGAAGATTATAACAGTATATTACATACATGTGTGGACAGGACAAAAAAGGAGACATATTGTCATGTATGATTAATATATGATATTAAAACCTTTTGTTGGGAAATTTCTATCTTTCCTGTCAAACATGTATAGTTGAGGGAGCTGTTTCTGTTACTTACACATTGGCAGCCCTTAACCTGTAGCATAATGAAGGGTACAATGGCTCAAATGCAGGGTGTTTTTTTAATCCTGATTTCATAAAGGTCTTGGTTATTATTCTATTGCTGTGAAGAAACACTTTGACCAAGGCAAAAGAAAGCATTTAACTGGGGCATGCTAACAGTTGTAGAGGGTTAGTACACAACCATCATGGTGGGAAGCAGACGAGAATGACACTGAGACAGTAGCTGAAACTTTACATCCTGATCCTCAGACAGCAGACAGAATGATACTGGGCCTGGTGTGGGCTTTTGGAACCTTGAAACCCACACCCAGTGACACACCTTATCCCAAAAGGCCATAACTTTACCAACAAGGATATACTTCCCAATATTTCCTAAACAGATCCAATTTCTGGGAACAAATGTTCAAATATATGAGCCTTTGGGGCCATTCTCCTTTTAACCACCACAGCAATGGGTCACCGAACAAGGCCTTTTATTGTTTAGTTTCAGCAGTGACTCACATGATTTATCCTTCCTGGTGATGGGTTTTTAAAATTTATTTTTATTGAAAATAGATTTTTTATAGTATACTATTTCCCTCCTCCAAGTAATTCACCCATAACCTCACACATTCTTATCTACCCAAATCTCTCTTTTTCTTATTAGGAAACTAAAAGACATATAAAAAACAATAATAAAATAAGGTTAAAAATCTAAAGAACCTGAATAGCACAAAAGAAACAATTGAACATAAAAACAAAGAGCCAAAATCAGAGTAAAACAAACACATTTACGCACAAAGACATGTATATTGGCAAATCCAGAAATCCCATTAAAACACAATATTGGGCAGGGTTTTGGTGGCACACACCTTTAACCACATTACTCAGGAGGTAGAGGCAGATGGCTCTCTCTGAGTTCGAAGCCAGACTGATCAACAGAGCGAGATCCAAGACAGGCTCCAAAGCAATACAGAGATACACTGTCTTGAAAAAACAAAACAAAACAAAACAAAAACCCAGAAAACCATACAATATTAGAAATCATAATACATAAGCACAACACTTATAAGATAAGAAAAACTCCAAAAATATTATTACTTGTTTTGTGTTGGCCATCTACGGTTAGGCCTTAAGAATAGCTTAGATACACAGTAAGACTCTATTAGAGAACACAAATCTTTTATTTGCATGTATTTATCAATTGGGATAACTTGTGTTCACTTCCTCTTTCAGTATTGGGACCCCATCTTGCTTAGACTTGTACAGGCCCTGGTCTTGCTACCAATCTCTGTGAGTTCATCTGTGCACCTGCCCTGCTCTCCTTAGTATTCTACATCCTTGGTAATCTATATTTCCTCTGGCTCTCACAATCTTTCTGCCTTCTCTTATGCAGGGTTCCCTGAGCCCTGAGAAGAGGGACTTAATGGAAATATGCACTCAGGATGGATTGCTCCAAGGTCTTTCACACTCTGAACATTGCCCTGCTGTGGGTCTCTGTTATGAGTAGGTTTTTTTTCTGCCGCCAGTCCCACCACCACGCCAGCCCCAAATAATAATACACAGAGACACTGTATTTGATATAATGTTGTTGGCCAGTTACTATCATTGCTTATTGGCTAGCTCTGTCTTAATGATTAACCCATTTCTACTTATCTAAGTATTTCCATGTGGTCATCTTATCGGGGAGCCGCTGCCGGAATCTTCTTTCTCCATGCTCTACATGCTGACTCCTCCTCCCTACTTCCTCTTTCCTCCTTGTCTCCTAGCCCCGCCTATCTTGCTTTCCTATTGGCCAACAGTGCTTTATTCATTAGCCAGTATGAGAAACATATTTACAGAATAACATCTCCCATCAGGTCTCTGTGTTTGTTCCCATCTATTGTAGCAGGAAGCTTCTCTAATCAGTGTCTAGGAGTCATTTTGTTTCTGTGTTACGTGTTCTTTAAGCACAACAGTAGCATTTGGTTTAGCCTGACATCTCTGGCCTGTATAGTTTCAAGCTCTTGCCCACCTGAGCAACATTGAGAATCGGTTCCATCTCATGGACTTGTTCTTAATCCAGCCAGATATTGGTTGGTTTCTGTTTCTGTGAAGAGACATCATGACCAAGGCAATTCTTATAAAGGAAAACATTTAACTGTGTTGGCAGCTTATAGTTAAGAGGTTCAGTCCATTATCACCATGGTAGGACATGTGGTGTGCAGGCAGACATGTTGCTGAAGGAGGAGCTGAGAGTTCTATATCTTGTGCACAACAGGAAGAGATCTGAGATACTGGGCAATATTTTGAACATATATGAGACCTCAGAGCCAGCCTTCACAATAACATACTTCCTCCAACAAGACCAATCTACTCCACAAGGCCACAGCTCTTAATAGTGCCACTCCCTTTTGGGGACATTTTCTTTCAAACCACCATGGTTGGTTGCTCTCACAAGCTTTGTTCCACTATTGTGTCTGTGTATCTAACATGCAGATCACCATTGCTGCTCGAAGGGTCTGTAGCTGGGTGGCATTTACCTTTTTTCCTTTTGTAGCCCATAAAGTACCTTCAAGTAACCTGTGTCAGGGAATATTATTTTAAGGTATGTGATTTTTGTTTATGCTGCATTTGCTTAACTCTTTGAAGCTGTGATTCTTTGCTTGTCTAAAATACCTGGTGGTCTTAATAAATAGTTGAATGAGGCAGGAGCAAGGATAGGTGGGGCTGGCAGGAAGATAGAATACAAATGAGGAGAAGGGGGAATGAGAGAACAAGGGAAGGAGGATGTCAGGGGCCAGTCACCCAGCTACTCAGACACCCAGCTCCCAGCTACCCAGCCAGCCATGGTCTAAGAGTGAAAGTAAGATACACAGAAGGAAGAAAAGGAAAAAAAACACAGAGACAAAAGGTAGTTAGGATAATTTTAGTTAAGGAAATCTTGCAAGAAACAAGCTAAGGTAAGGCCAGGCATTCCTAAGAATAAGCTTCCCTGTGTGGTTTATTTGGGAGCTGGGTGGTGTCCTCCCCCAAAAGTCAAAAGGCTGAAAAAAGAGAAAAATATTGCACAATAAATCTGATATTGGTTTCCATTTCAAAAGAAGTTTAGAAAAAGCAGACACACACGTATGCATTTTTTTCTTACAGAGTGCAATATGATACTCAGATGAGCATTTGCAACAAACACTTCCTGTTCTCTGTAAGGCATATTGTTTCCCTTCATTCTGCTTCAGTAATTGTGCTTACACTTCAGAGTCTTCATAAAAATGGAATATGTATATTTTCTGCTTGGTTTTTCTTTTTTAAAGTAATTTTTATTTTTTGAAATTATAATACATCATGTACCATTTCCCCCTTCCTTCCATACACCCTTCTATATACTTTCTAACAAACTCATAACTTCTTTAATTATTATTTGTTGTTATATACATATTTGTATTTACATATATATTCCTAAATACATAAGTACAATCTTCTCAGTCTGTAAAAGTTTTTGTACATATATGATTTCAGAATAGACCACTTGGTATTGGAAAATCAATTGGTGGTAGAAGACCTTTACTCCCACTCTTAACTGCCTGCTGTTCTTAGTATAGTGTCGATTATTACTGTTGTCCTTGCTCAACTTAGGTTTAGATTGTCATGTTGGTGAGACTTTGATCCTTAGGAGACACAATCACACCATATCCTCTGGCTTTTACAATCTTTCCACCCCTCTTCCACAATGATCCCTGAGACGCTCAGGTCACCTCAGCAAAGCAAAAACATGTTGTCAAAGATACTTTGTCCAGTCAAGAAATACCTCCTCTTCCTCCTCTTCCTCCTCCTCATCCTCCTCCTCCTCTTCGTACTCCTCCTCCTTCTTTTGGGGGATGGGGGTGGGGTGTTGTTTTGTTTTTTGAGACAGGGTTTTCTGTGTATCCCTGACTTTCCTGCAACTCATTCTGGAGACTAGGCTGGCCTCAAACTTGGAGGCTTGCCTCCATCTGCCTCTCAACTGACAGAATTAAAGGAGTATACCACCACCACCCAGAGAAATAAAAGCTTTTTAAGACATGAAAAATTCAAACTTATCTTTACATTATACAATGCTATTTAAAGTGATGGCTTAGAGTAAATCCAATGTTTGCTCTCTATTATAAATGGTTAGAGAGACAGGAAATGCACCCGAATCATAATAGTATGGATCATAGTCACTTTTATTTACTATGATGCTTCATTTTTGTTCTAGTATTAGAGACAAGAAAATAAATGCCCAGAAATGTATTTTAAAATGGTGGGAAATCCTACATACTTCAGAAAAGTGCTGGTTCTCATCACATCATCTTGACTTAAATATAAATAAATGATCTATAAATGCATGTTTGCATTCATTAGAGATTCACAATATATAACATAATTCAAAAGGGCTAAAATGTATATGTAGCATGTTTTATTTTAAGAGTGGTAATTGTTATAATATGGCACAAGGAGGGACAGTGTCAGATCCCGTGGCAAGTGAAGGACAAACATGCCAGACAGACAGAGCTTAAGTGAAAAGTTTTACTGGGGTAAAGAGAAGGGAATGGAGAAAGGGAAGGGGGGAGAGAAGAGAAAAGAGGAGACACAACACACACACATTCACACACACACACACACACACACAGAGAAAGAGAGAGGGGGGGAGAAAGAGGACACACACACACACACACACACACACAGTGTGTGTGTGTGTGTGTGGGGAAGACTTGAGGGAAACAACAAAAGTCCTGTGTGCTCCTTCAGAGGAACAGCAGGAAAGAAAGAGAGAGGGGAGGTGAGTGGAGTTTGCCTCTTAAAAAAAAAACATTTTCACTGCTACATAATGCCTTAGCAGCCACAGAAACCTGGGCTGACCAGGATACTGCTTGAGTGCATTCTGCCAGGTGACAGGGGCACACCAGCATAATGCCTGATTCCTAACAGTAATAATTATGTTAATGAAAATACCAATTATTTAAATGAGATTTATTAGAAAAAGAATGGTGTGTGTGTGTGTGTGTGTGTGTGTGTGTGTGTGTGTGTGTATGCAGTTGGTGGTCCTTTTTGTGTATGTGTATGTGTGTACACGTATGGAGGCCAGAGGTCAGCCTTGGGTGACATTTCTCAGGATTTATCCATCAGCCTTTGTGAAGCAGGGTATTTTATTGTCTTGAAGCCTGTTGAGTAGGCAAGCATGACCAGCCATCAGGCCTGAGTGTTCCTCCTGAGTTTTTCTCCTCAGCACTGGAAGACACCACCATACCCAGCTTAAAAGTAATATTTCTGTGTGTTCTTGGGATCCAACTCAGAGTTCCATGGTTCGAAGCAAGCAAATTATTGACAGGGTCATCTCTCTGCCCAAATTTCATATCTTAAGGAAATGATTTTATCTTTATGTTTGATTTTTGTTGTTTCATCTTTTCTTTTAAGATCGCAAAAACAGTTTTTGTGTTTTGTTTCACATTGAACTGACAGGCATCACTTGTTACTTTGTAATTTTATTCTGTAATATGCTAATGTTAGTAACATTTTTAGTATTTTAATAATAATTAAGAATCCAGATAGGCTGGTTCTCAAGGAAGACTGACAATTATGTTTCACTGAAGATGCTTGAAAATGTTTAATTTTTAAAAATTAGAAAATATTTTACATATTTTAAAAATGTGTACATATTTATTTATATTATGTATTTTATATAATTTATACTTAAGTTGAGTGATGGTCTGCCTGATTGGGGAGATGAGTCATCTGATCACTTGTTTGTTTATTCCAGAAACATGTTTTGAGTGATAATTAGGTATAGTGTACCTGAAATTTTATGGATAAGTATTGTGAACATGTATGAAAAATAAGACCCATTGTTTTCTTTTTATTCATCTAATTGGCAAGTTTTATTGACCTAGTTTCTTTTTTTTTAATTTTTTTTTCATTTCATATACCAAGGACAGTTCCTCCTCCTTTATCTCCCTTCACTCTCCCCACCTCTCCTCAACCAACCCTCATTCCCTCCTCAGAAATGGTAAGGCCTCCCATGGAGAGTCAACAAAGCCTGACCCATCCAGTTGAGGCAGGACCAAGCCCACCGCAAGGCATCCCAATATATGTAGTGTTCTTTAAAAACCCAGCTCAGGCATCCTACTGCCAGGGGTTCCACAAGACCTATTTTTTCAATATATATTTAACAAAGAATCCTAAAAAAAACCCCACAATTTAAAGCAGGACAATGGGTTTATAGTCAGACTGCTCTATGTTTGAATTTGTTTCTGGTACAAACCAGTAGTGCCAACTGCCACAAACTATCTACTCCCTAGTAAAAACACTGAAGGACACACTGACAGGTTCCTCCACTGATGCCAGAGATCAACAGCACTGCAACATGTAGTCACTGTCATAAAAGTGCAGGTAAACAATTAATTGAAGTGTTATTGTATACTCCCTTATTCTGATAATTGCCTGATAAGTCTCTCTTGTTATTTTTAAGATTAGTTGAGCAGAATTATTGAATGTTGAACAATAAATAGTACAGCACTGTGATATTGACCTTATAAAGGAAATGAGAATTATGTTTGCACCTAAAAAAGCAGTCCTGGCTATGAGGAAGAAAAGATTGCTTTTGGAGTTAGAGGAGAGAGAAGGCAATGCTTTATCCAATTTAAAATCGCAAGCTTTAAATATTTTGTATAAATAAACCATCATATTCATCTGTTTATATAAGGGAAACAATAAATTTAGCAGGTCTCTCTTCTCTCTCTCTTCTCTTCTCTCTCTCTCTCTCTCTCTCTCTCTCTCTCTCTCTCTCTCTCTCTCTCTCTCTCTGTGTGTGTGTGTGTGTGTGTGTGTGTGTGTGTGTGTGTGTGTGTGCGCGCGTGCGTGTGTTTTAGGAAACATAGAATCTACAATGGATTTCTATATAGCTCTTTCAAAGGTCTTTCTTTAGAGTTAGTTGTCTCTCTCCAAGCTCCCTTCTTTGCCCTACCTTCTTATTTCTCCCGCTTTCTCTTCTGAACTACCTGCAGCACCAGAGACTGTATGCACAAGATCAAACTGGTCAAAATCTCAGTATGATTGAAGCCCCACCCATTTGACGTGCTGTTGGCAGTTGATGGCTTTGGAGGGGCTGTCAGTTTTCTCCAGGGACGTGACCTCTTAAAGGCTACTATGGTTGTAGTAGAAGGTCCTGCTACATGCACAAACAAGCAGTTCTAATCGGACTCTGAATTTAAAGAAAGAACACATGAAGTTGGAAGGTCAGGATTTTGGTGGGCATAAGGGAGAAATTAAAGGGGGAAATTTGGTTGATGGATTTGATTTTAAAAAAGAAAACATGTCAACAACAGCCACAAAAATCCTGAGTGAGGGGAAATCAATTTGGCCTATGCTATTAAGTGATTTTGGATCATTTTTGTAGAGAGCTGCAAAGTGCCGCACCTTAAAGATGGCGCTGGCTTCCGCCTTCCACCTCCCAGATGGTGAGCGCTCTCGCTCTCTGGTGTAAACAAGTCCTTATTTGGTTAAGCCTGTTCAGCCTGTTTGCTTCTGCATTAGAGTAACCTATCTGCTGGGTCCATGTGGCTCACTGGGGTTGGTCAGCACAAGGGGATTTAAGCCTGTGCAGGCATTTCCCTGGGGGCAGAAGAAGCTTGTTCAAGGATCCTGATTAAAACTGCATGAAGATCTTCCTGGAGTCCCATCTTCCTTGCTGGTCGAGGTTGGGCGTGTACACATTTTAAGATCTGAATATTATTGCTGACTTTTATATTAGTGAAACCAATTCTTTAAATGTACGTCCATGTCACCAAATCTCATTTTTTATTTGTTTGTTTGGGACAAAAATATTTCTACAAAGCCTTGGATGGCCTTAAACTTGGAATCTTCCCGAGAGCTTGGATTATAGGCATGCACCATCGTGTCTGGATAAATCAGAATGTTTTTTGGAAAGATTAACACCAACTGTGCAGGTTTCCTAAAACCTCTTTTGAAAGACAGTGTCCTGGATCCCATGAACCATTCCTGGGATTCTGTTGGGCAGATATGGAGTTTTAAGCTTTGCAGTTTGCATCAGTACACTTGGCTTTCTCATATGTGTTAGTTATATAGAAAAGATCTCTGGAGGATGTCAAATGCCTTTATTTTTTCCTGGATATTCTTTAAAGTATATTTTCAAACTTCCCCACTAATTAAACTCGGTTTTTTTTATCGTTAAAAATTCCATTATGCTATGCAAAATGAAGGACTTTATTTCAAGGGAATGGAGCACATTGTGGCTCACTTGCTGAAATGTTAAATTAAGAAGTTATTCCATCAAATAAATGAAAAAACTTGCATGAATCAAAAAAAAAAAAAAGAATTTCAAACTGAGTCCTAAGTAGTAAAGGAGATAATAATAAGAGCGCCTATAAATTATATAAAGACACTAAATATTTGCTTAATAGTTCAAAAAGTCACAAACTATGAAAATGGAAAATTACAATTAGATATGTTTGTTCTCAGCCTTATGATCTTTCTGCTAATTTATAGTTTAAATGTGTTTAAAACCTCTTAAAATTTAGGCCCACATAAGGTCTCCTTCATTGAATTTTCATACTTCTTCTATGTTAGGATATTTCTTTAAGCATTCTTAGAGTTCTTAATCACTGACCACAATGGTATCTATTTTTTCACCTATTTTAAGGGAAGATTTGTCATTACACTGCCTTTCCATAATTTGAAAAATTTTGGGAGAAGAATCATAACTTTTTTCATACTTCAATGTTATTTTGAAAGAAATTAACTACATGTCAGATTATGCCTAAAAAGGAACTTGTTAAAATTTATTTTGTGAAACAGAATTTGCATAATATCAATTTAGTATTAGATTGCATTTTAGCTTCTATTAACATACACACAATTACTCTAAACTAAATTTATTTTGATATATTATCACCTGTATTGTATTCGAAATTACTTTTCTGGCTAGAAGGCTAGCTGAGTCTTCAAACATGCCATCACTCAAAGCTATTAATAATATTAATTTATCTGGAACATCATGTGCAAATGGTTTATTTTAAAACTTTGCCTTAGTTCTTCTATTAATTTAGCTTCTACTTCTTATTGACATTTTAAATAATCATTATCATGTCAAGCCATAATAGCAATCTGTGGTTTTAAAAACTTTCTACATATAAAACCATGATAATTTAGAATAATAATACATGGGCCATCTGATTGACACATCCCCCAAATCCTACTGGGAAAGAATGATCTCATTAATATCTTAAGTGAGAAATTCTGAAATATAGATAAGTAAAACAGTTTTCTCAAAGGCAGGTGAAATAGTGATAGGTCTAGGATTCAAACTCAAAAAAGTCTGGTTTCATCTGAATTAAAATGAATATTACTTTGTTTATACCCTTCAAGTTCATTTGATGGTAAGTTTTACACATGTATATAATCCACTTTAATTTTCCTCATTTCCCCTGTCCCGTCTGTCCTCCTGTGCCCATCCTGCTTTTGTTTGTTTGTTTTGTTTGTTTTCATGTATTTTTTTCTTTGTACTGGAATCTCTGTCTCTTTCACACACACACACACACACACACACGTATGCAAAAATGTATGACATGTGTTTTTCTAAGTTGTCATATGTCACTGTGATTGTTTGAGTAAGAATGGCCCCATAGGCCCATATATGTGAATGTTTATTCACCAGGGATGGAACTGTTTAGAAGGGTTATAAGGATTAGGAGGTGTGACCTTGTTGGAATAGGATTGGCATTGTTGGAGGAAATGTGTCACTTGGGGTTGGGTCTTGAAGTTTCCAAAGCCCATGTCAAGCCCAGACTTTGTCCCTCTGCCTGAGAATCAGGATATGAAACTCTGAGCTACTTCTCAAGCACCATGTCTTCCCTTATGCAGCCATGATCCCTGCTATGGCCATGATAATGGACTAATCTCTGAAGCTGTAAGCAAGCCCTCAATTAAATGATTTCTTTATAAGAGTTGGTCATGATATCTCTTCATAGCAATAGAACAGTGACTAAGATAGTTACTTAATACTATAACTTTCAGTTTCACCCGTTTTTCTACAAATGATAGAATTTTGTTCTCACTTGTGGCTGAATAAAATTCCAGTCTGTAAAAAATAACCTTTTAAAAATATGTTCATATATTTTTAAATATTTAAAATTTTATTTATTGGTGTGTGTGTGTGTGTGTGTGTGTGTGTGTGTGTGTGTGTGAGGTGTATATACATGTGTACAGGTACCTTCAGGGTCCAGAAGAGTGCATCAGATTTTTTAGGGTGAGAACCATAGGCATTTCTTATGTGCCCAATGTAGGTACTGGAAACCCAACTCCGGTCTTCTGGATGAGCAGCAAGCTCTCTTAACTGCCTAGTCATCTCTCCAACCCCATCCATTCATCTATCCTTGGATATCTATACTTTTGTGGATAGTGCTGTCATAAACATGGGTATGCAGGTAAATATATTATATGCTGACCTAAGTTGGAAATTTTATCCATGACTCTATAAGCTATAAATGTGGACTAGATTCATATTGATTATAATATAAATAAGTAAAGTATTACTTTGGCTTGGGGACAAAACTTGATGACATTTCAAGACACTGATAATTGTTTTTAATTTATTAAATACAAAAATTTCATAATATCCATGTAAATTAAACAGTTAAATTACAATTACTCTTACATGTCTGTTAAGATAGTGCTCTCATAATAAACATAGAGAAGATGGAAAGTAAATCTCTATATCTCGCTCCTTACAAAATCAATTCAAAGAGTATCAAAGATCTCAGGGTTATGTCTGACACTTTGAAACTGTAAGAGGAACAATATAAGGAAAATACTTGAAGTTAAGCAATGACTGAATATTTACATAGCTCAGCAAATAATAGCAAGAAATAGCAAATAAATAATAGCCATCAAAGGAAGTACAAATGGCCAGAAAATATGTGAAAATGTTCAAATTTCTTAGCCATTAAAGACACGCAAACTATATACTGGTGTTTAATTGAATCCCAGAAAAAATGTCTATCATGAAGAAAACAGTTGATATATTGACAAGTATGTGTAGGTTGGGGTAGAGAATGTAGTTTATATGAGAAAATACTTTTAAACAATGTACATTATTGCAGCCTCTATGGAAGATAGTATGGAGGCCCTCAAGAAATGAAAAGTAGATTTCAATTGATCCAGCTATAGCAATCCTGGGTATTGAACTAAGTAATCATACAATAGAGACACCTGCACATGTGTGTTGATGGTGATACTACTCACAATAGCAAAGGCATAGAACTAGCCTAGATGCCTCTCAGTAAATGCAGAACACAGTCATGTTTGCAGGGAAAGAGATAGACTTGACATCATCATGGTAAATGGGGAAAAATGAGACCCTGGGGGGAAATGATGCATGAATTCTTTTTAAAGACATATTTATTTGTATTTTATGTGCATGGGTGTTTTGCCTGCACACATGTGTTTGCATCATGTGTATGCAGTGGCCACAGAAGTCAGAAGTAGGCATTGGATGCTCTGAAATTGGAGTTATAGGTCATTGTGAATGGAAATGTGGGCACTGGGAATTGAAACCAGGTCCTTTGCAAGTGTGCTTAACAATTGATACATTTCTCCAGACCCCACAATTTCTTTAATAAGAACATAGTGCTTTTAAAGACATGAAAGTAGAAAGTACATTGTTAACTTGTTAAGGAAGAAGGAGAATAATGGTGGCTGGTAAATGAGGAGAATGGGCAGGATAAATATGCTCAGAACACATTATATTCTTGTATTAAGAAGGACTGAGCAGTCTGGAGGACCTCAGATAGTAGAAACAAGATCTGTTTCTGGTGCACAAAAGGACCTTGTGGACACATCCCCCATGGAGGGATACCCCCTTAACCTAGAGACAGGAGAGAAGTCCTAGTCCCTACTTCAAATGACTTGACAGATTTATATGACCCAACCTGGATAGCATAGCCCTATAAGTGGAATGGGGGTGGGGGGATGGGAGGGGAGGGTGGCCAGGGTGCATATCACAGGGGAAAGAGGGTAAGAGGGAGGAAGGGAGGGACGGAGGGAGGGTTGAAGGGAGAAAGGGAGGGGAAACTGGGATCCACATGTAAAATTTTTAAATTATATTAATAATAATAAAAGAAGGAAAAAATGCTACTGGATTAATTCAATATATATATTTTAAATGCTTTGACTCCAAAATTTAAGCCTAAGGACAAGTTACTGAGGAAAAGGATTTTTAATTTTGTTTTCACAGAAAATGAAAAGCTGTGGATCCCTTCCAGACTAATGTGGTTTGATCGAGCAAGACCCCCTGAAGCAACGTCAATGGGACAATGCAACCTTGCAGACCACTACAGCCAGGATTTCTGCATCTTCTTAAGATTCCCCCATGACAGCACCCCCTACCAGCAGGAAGCAGTTTGGAAAGAACAACGCCCAAAATCCCAAATATTGTCTATAAATGTTTGTGTTCATTAAAAAAAGGCATGTATAATTATGTCCATCATAAAATAAATAAATGTTTAAAAAAAGAAATAAAATAAGATATACATTATAATAGCCTATATAATAGACAGGAGGAATATTTTCTAAGTGATGGTAAGTTTTTGTCTCCTGTACTCTGTCTAGGACCTAAGAAAAGCAAAGATTCATTTCAGGGCTTCAGAGTTGATTCAGTTGGAATGCAATCAGGG
Organism: Cricetiscus sungorus; assembly: GCA_030556225.1. Taxonomy (NCBI): domain Eukaryota; kingdom Metazoa; phylum Chordata; class Mammalia; order Rodentia; family Cricetidae; genus Cricetiscus; species Cricetiscus sungorus. The sequence continues at coordinate 46,594,274 of JANBXA010000398.1, forward strand.
TAGAGAAATGATGAAGTCATTGAATCCAGGACAGTTTAAAATAACGAGTGACCCACTCTAACAGTAGAGTCAGGAGGGATCAATTAATAATAAAGATGGTGCCATAAAACCCAGGGGCAACAGCAGTCTAAAGAGCAGCTGTCATATGGAAGGCTGAGATTGCTGAGCTAAGCCAGATCCTTGCTGCTGACACCCAGAGCCTCCTGAGGAGGGAGGCACCACTGTGATTCCTGTGTTCTGGAAATAACCTGAAGTCTGCCCACTTTGGCTCTAGGGACAAATGGTCAGTCAGAGGTTTCCCCAGAAGTACTCTGATACAAAATAGGACAGCTCCTTGGAAAGCTGCTGGCTTCTGTGAGCAACCAGAAGCAGGCAGTAAGGACACAGAGTGTGACTCAGGAGTTGAGTACTGAGAAAGCCCAGGGGCCTCCTCCCTGGAAAGCTGAGCACATTGAAGATAACCAAGGTAACTCATTAGACTCCACAAAAATTTATTCTTTCTTCTTGAAAGTCTGTTCTTAGTATCTTGTGGGGCTGCAAATGATACCGACCTGTAATCACAGAGCAGGCAGTGGAAGAAGAACTGGCCCAGATGGGATATACAGAAAATATTTGCTTTAGAAGTGTAATTTGCTTTACACACACACACACACACACACACACACACACACACACACACACACACACCAGAATTTGCAAGGGGGAACTAGATGAACTTTCCCCTCAGGGGATTCCTGCAATGTCAGTGCACACCTTGAGTGTCACTTAGCTTGTCTTGTGCCTGCACATTCATGTGAGGCACATTATTCCTGGTTTTCGTTTGTTTGTTTTTGTTTTTTGTTTGTTTGTTTTTGTTTTTTGCAAATAGACATTTGCAGGCATCTAGCTCCCTGCATTTTTACCTCTTGTCTGCTAATTTGCTTTTTAACCTTCTCCATTCCTGGTTCCAGCATTCGCTCCCACAACCCCCATGAAAGAGGGCTCTTGCTTATTTTAGTCACTCACAGGCACCAAGTAAAGCTTGCAGTCAGCTGGCTGATTGTGTATGTCAATCCTTTGAAAAGTGGAAAATCACAAGAACTCATGAAATGGCACAATGCTCTCTCTGGAGTGTGGCAATAATGGTATGACAGTAGATAAAGTCCAAACATTGCGATTTTGTTATGCTAGGGGAAAAAGAGAGGTGTCACTATGTTCTAAGAAACATATCCTTGGTCCATTTAATACATTTTCATGTGTAATTTTTTTTTGTCTTTTTTATTTTAAAGCAATCTTTTTTTTCCCATTTTACATACCAATCCCAGTTCCCATTTCCTCCCATCCTCTTGCTCCCCACACCTTCCCCCAACTCCATCCTCATCCACTCCCCAGAGAGGGTAAGGCTTCCCATGTGGAGTCAACAAAGTCTGGCACATATCTTTGATGCAGGACCAAGCCCCCTCCCCCCATATCTAGGCAGAGCAAGGTATCTCTCCAGAGAGAATGGGCTCTAAAAAGCCAGTTCAGACACAAGGGATAAATCCTGGTCTCACTGCCAGTGGCCACACAGACTGCCCAAGCCACACAACTGTCACTCACACTCAGAGTCTTTGTTTGGTCCTATTTAGGTTCCTCAAAGCTTAACTTGAGGATTATTTCTCCCTCAGCTTTACCTTGAATTTTCTTAAACCAATGAATTAAAGCCTTAAATTGATGGGAGATGTTATTCTGTAAATATGTTTCTCATACTGGTTAATTAATAAAGCCCTGTTGGCCAATAGGAAACTAGATAGGCGGGGCTAAGAGACTAGAAGGAGGAAAGAGGAAGTAGTTAGGAGAAGTCAGCATGTAGAGCAAGAGGAAGCAAGAAGCTGGGCCGCCACTCCCCAATAAGATGACCACGTCGAAATACTTAGATAAGTAGAAATGGGTTAATAATTAAGACAGAGCTATCCCATAAACAATAATGGTAACGGCCAACATGATTGTATCAAATACAGAGTCTCAGTGTGTTATTTGGGGCTGGCACTGCTGTGGGCCCAGACCAGTGGTGGGCAGGCTGGCAGCAAACATACATGCTACATTAATTCTTGGTTGTTACAAGTTACAAATATAATTCAGAGTTGTTGGTACTGATAAGAGTTTTTAAAAAATGAGTGAATAAACAAGTAATACATCTTTACCATCATTTAAGTTAAATAATCATTTCTGTTTGATGTATATCATTTCAAATTTTTAATATTCTTGTGATGTGTTCTACCTGTTTTCTAGAGGCACTACTGATGCAAGAGAAAGAAAACTCGAAAAGAAATTGGGTGGGTTTTTAGGGCTGAAACCAAAATTCAGCATTCGAGGCACATGAGCAGTGCTCACTTTCCGATTGTCAAACTTTAGTAGCTTCTCATAATTTACTTTACTACTTGACACACATTCAATTTAGATAAATGTGACATTTGCTTCATTTACTCCTATAGGAAAATTACTCAGTAGCAATTTTGAATGCAGCAGACTTCATTACATCAGTAACTCTCCATTATTCCTGTGAATTGGCTGATATTTCTCTTTCAAGCAGCGTGGTCTTCTGTATCACTGGGGCTCAGCCTATAGCTGCTTTTGCTCTTAATTTAACATTTAATAAAGATTGAAGGTGTCACTATTGCTTTTCTATAAATTTTGTCAGTGGCTATAAATGATGTTTTTTCTTCATTTAATATCATATCACTGCGGTTTCAATTAAATTAAGGAAACACATTTACACTGATACAAATGGTCTAGACATTTCTATGTGCAAATTGGCTAACTATACTTCTAATATCAATTTTTAAAATTTGGGCTAGAATATAGAGACAGATGTAACAATATGATTCTGAATGTTTTTAAGAGTTGGATTATAGTAAAAGAAGTGTCTGGCATATCTTAAGGAAATAAAAAAATTGACATTGATTGACATTTTCTTTATTTGAAATAATATCAGCTAATCTACTTAATACAAATCAAAAAATAAATATTATGTTAGCTTGTGATTTTAAAAGGACATCCTTAAGTTTCCAAAATAAATATTCAATTGAAAAAATAATCAAAACAATCATAACATGGCAAGTTTACTGCAGTTAAAATTATTGAAAAATTTAGATATGCATTAAAGGCTTATTTTAAAAGTTTTTTTTCCTCTCCTAATTTTGACATAGGGCAGGAAGGCATGGGTGTTGTTTTACATAGGGTTTCTATTGCTGTGATAAAATACCAAAGACTAAAAAGAAATTTGGGAAGCAAAGTTTGGTTCTCAGGTCACAATCCATCACTGATTGAAGTCAGTGCAGGAACCCAGGGAAGGAGCCTGGAGGAAAGAACAAAAGCAGAGACCACGGAAGAGTGTCTATTGCTGTCTTGCTCCCTGGTAGCTTCCCAGCTCGTTTTCTTCACAGCACATAGCATGCCAGTACTACCTGCCTAGGAATGGCACCATCTATAGTGGGCTGTGCCCTCCTGCATCAATCAGTAATCAAGAAAATACACTACAGACTTGCCTATAGGAAAGTCTTATGGAGAATTTGTTTGTTTGTTTTTTAGATTGAGAATCCATTTTCTCAAATGACTAAGGTGGACAATTTAAAGTTTCCTGCTTTGTTGAGGAGTCTGGAGACACACTATGGCCTATGGGCTGAAGATGGAACATTACAGAAGAACTTCGGGTGACTGACCAGGCAATGAGTTGTCTCTGTCATTTCTAGAGTTTATATATTATCCTTCTATGGTCTTTGAAGGAGTTGAAGACAGATAGTTTTGGTTATAGTTTTCTTTAGTTAGGATTAAAGATAAGTTACATATAGGACTTTAGACTCACAAAGATAGGATAGATGATATTTTCTTTAAGTCTTACAAAATGTTAATGCATTAAATATTGTTAACTGTGATTCTTAATTGATAACTTAATTATGTGATATATTTTGCTATGTTAAGGTTAAAACCCTTCCTTTATTTTAGACAGAAAAGAGGAGATGATGGGAGATGTTATTTTGTAAATATGTTTCTCATACTGGTTAGTGAATAAAGCACTGTGGCCAATGGGAAAGCAAGATAGGCAGGGCTAGGAGAAAAGGAGGAAAGAGGAAGTAGTAAGGAGGAGTCAGCATGTAGAGTTTAGAGAAAGCAAGATGCTGGCCCATCGCGCTCGGATAAGATGACCACGTGGAAATACTTAGATAAGTAGAAATGGGTTAATAATTAAGACAGAGCTAGCCCATAAACAATAATAGTAACTGGCCAACAGGATTGTATCAAATACAGAGTCTCTGACTGTTATTTGGGGCTCGCATGGCGGTGGGACCGGGAGGCCAGTGGGAAGGAACAAAGAGTGGGACCAGACCAGCTGCAGAGTGTTATTGGGGGCTGGCGTGGTAGCAGGGCAGCAGGACCAGACTGGTGGGAAAAACATGCACGTCACAACTATAGCTTGTGCCAAGTTGACATAAAACTAGTTGAACATGTATGCAACAAAGATACTAGGAAAATCACTTTCAATATAGTAAAATTCAACATATTAATAATACATTTGTAAAGTTTAATCAATAGGGCTACTGAAAGGCACATTGTGTCTCTATCTCAGTATCCAGAAAAATTGATACTTTGATTTCTCAACCTTTGATTTTCACCTCTTTAATCCTTTAAGATCACAGGACTATGTGTTTGTGATTGCTTTTTTGTTTTGTTTTGTTTTGTACTATTACTGCATTCTAGAAGTCTGAGATCAATAACAGCATTTGCCAGTATTTTAAATCTTCCCTTATGTTAAGGAATCAGTATTATGTTGTCTTTTAACCAATATCTGAAAGTAGTTTAAAATATATTTTTCTATAATATACCTTATAGTATTTTGTGAAAGTCTCCGTGTTAGATAACTGATCATCTTGTGTAGAGATGAGGCATTTTCTGAGGGATAGATTCATGGGTACAGAGAAAATTTTGTATTAGGTTTGATGTTTGGATCGGAATTTCTAGAAGGATAAAAAGTCAGATCATAAGGCTAGGAGAATTTTAATCCATGGGCCAGAATGAATCTGCATTAATTTCCGAGAAAAGGAGGGACATTGTTCCCAGTGAGTCCAATGTTTGATTTTATACAGCAATCTGGGAAAGGCCCCCATATACACAGCCTGAAACATTTGACTGCCCCTGTGCTAGTTAAGCTGCAGCCTCAGAGCTTTGGCCTCATGGACCACACAATTCCAATTCCTGACTCTTAATGCAAGTTCCACTGGTTCTCAACACCCGAACTTTAGATTCTTTTGGAAGTCAACTTTGAAAACTTACATAACTGTGAAATTTGATAGGTTTTTTTTTTCTGTAAAATTGTATATTTGTAAGGAAAGGGTATGTTTTCTAAAATTATGTCAAAGTTACATTTCAGCCCTAAATGTTCCAAAATTTTGACATAATGAAATATGCAAGTCAAAGAGATTGTAAGTCCTCAATGAGAGGATATTGTTATATATAGAAAATATTCTAGAGGTTAATGTAAGGATTTTGCCACAAGTCTTTGACAGAACATAAATCTATACATGTAAAGTTAAAAATATATTAATCTAAGTAAAGAAAAATGACCAGTAATGGAAGAAACTAAATGTGAGATGAATTCCAGAACTAAGAAAGATAAAGAGTTATTATCTTTGAGTTACTACTAACCATGGAACCCTAAAAGGCTCATGCTTTAATTGGGAAAGTTTGTTTGCTTAGAGAAAACCCTAAAAAGGCTTTAAACAAACCTGAATATGTCATGCTGATCTACAAGTTGCACTACTGTCTAATAGAAAAAAGGCCAGTGTTCCTTAAATACATAAAGCAAAATTTAGTTTTCAGTAACATAAACACATGGTGTCCAGTGGGTAAAGAAAAGCGACTAGACATGTAAAGAAAGAAGAAAAGTGTAATTACTAACCAGGAAGCAAGTATATCAGTAAAAAGATGTAGAAACAAGAAATGATGGGGTCAAAGATACAGCCTTATAATCTTATTGTCATGAATAACCTACATATGGGATTCAGAGTAACAGATTAATGATTTTGAAGACACACTAGTAGGTATATAAAAACAATATAGGAGCAAACAGAATATCAATGGCTAGGAATGTGCATCACTGTGGGAGCTTTTCACTACACAACACATGTTCTGGAGTGTATGCTAGCAAAGCATAGCAAAGAAGCAAAGCAAAGAAAAACAACAAGAAAAAATGTGAAGGAAGCACATATAGAAAACCATACAGGAAAAAACAGACAGGCAGGCAGCCATGTGTGTAGGTGCACACTCCCCACACACCACCCCCATATACATGTGCATGAACACAAATATTCACTCACACACCCATTCACATACCCCCAGAAGGGAAAGGAATGGAAAAATATACAAACAAGTAATGAACCAAAGACTTCCTAAATGATATAAGCCGGATACCCAAGCAAGATATACACCAATGAGAGAATATTAAAGATAGACAAAGAAAAATCAAAAGCTGCATTTACATGTATATGAACTAAAAAAGAATGATTACATGATTCTGATGAGAAATGATGCAAGCCAGGGGACACACTGGAAGCCTGGAGGTGCAGCATGCACAGCTCTGTATCCACTGAAATGATTGCAAATTTAGATTAAAACATGACATTAGAAATTTATTTCAATAAATGTTCTAATAAGATCGGAGTAGGGGACAATATTATGGAATGGAGTTTTAGGGGATATAAAGATAAAGAGAAAAATAGAAACATGAGTGAATGCAAAAATTAGACTTCGTCTATCTATCTATCTATCTATCTATCTATCTATCTATCTATCTATCAATCATATTTATCCATCCATCTATCCTCTATCTACCTATCTATCATCTATCCATCCACTATCTACATACCTATCTATCTACCACTATCTATATCTGTCCATCTATTACCTATCTATGTATCCATCCATCCATCCCTCCCTCAGTCTATCTTTTTATTAAGACAGGGTCTCAATACATAGTTCTGGCTATTATGAAACTCACCATTCAGACAAGACTGGCCTTCAACTCAATAATATTTACCTGCTTCTGCCCCAGGTTGTGGGACTAAAGGTTTTCATTCATTCACTTAGCAAAGCCTTTTACTTTTAATTATTAAAAAAAAAATGAACTGTTCAAGTATAAAAAGCAGTGTTTTCCAACATTAAGTTTTACAATATTCTGAGGAGCAAAATGTATGTGTAAGTCTTTGGGTTCTTGAGGGTTTGTGAAACCCAGGTATAATCTAGTATAGTGTCAGACTTAGTGGTCAAGGGATTATGTTCACCAATTCTGATCCCACGACTTGAGCAGCATAGTACAGAGTAAAAATTAAATTGCTTAGGATAAGACAGAGTAGCAGGATAAGGGAGAAAGTAGCAGCACTAGACACTGGTCCTCTTCTATCAGATGTCTACTCCAGACAGATTCACCTGTGGCTGATTAATGCGATCTGGGACTGTAGATGTGATGTAGGAGTCTGGAGCTAGTCTATTCATAGTGAATTTGCCATTTGTAAAGTCTACGCCATTCTTCATCACATGTAAGTTGCTGTGGCAAAGGCAGCTGAAAGCCTTCCTCAGCCCCATGAAAGCCTCCTAAAAATGCATTAGTTCTTCATATGATTCCTGGTTCACCATTAGCATTACTGTCAATTTGAGATATACTTGGGCTTGCATTGCCCTCTTGTGCTGAAATAGTGATGATGACCCAACACCAAACTCCCTGCAATCATGGGCCTGGGTGCCACCTAGTGGTGAAATAGTTAATGTGACTATTAGTGCAAAGAAAATAAGACTGCTTACAAATTCTGCAAAGACAGGCTCAAAACCAGACTAAAGGAGACTGGAACAGGTACTTTTAATCCTTGGGCATGCTATATAGTGTCAGTACTACAATAAGTCTTACTTTTGGGGACTCCAAGGAAAGACCAATTTTGCTTTATCTTCATTATCTCAAGGTAAAACAAAATGCTGAACAGGAAAACAAAAACAAAACAAAATAAAATACAAAACCATCAAGCCAACCAACTAAACAGACAAAAACAAAACTTTGTGAAGTGGAAGCAATTAAAAAATCAGACAAGAATCTTTGAGATAAAAATACACCAAGGAAAGTTTTTAAAATGTGACAGAAGACATCAGTAGCAAAAGAAGAGACCAAAGAGAACAGAGAATTAATGAGCTCAAAGACAACAACACATAGTCAGAGGGGGAAGAGAATGATTAGTTAGAAAACAAGAGTTTGTGAGAATTCTGGATAACAACAAAAGATTTACACATTGGTTATAATATTTGAGAGGCACTAAAAAGACTGTTGAGATTGAAAGTTTGTCCAAACAACTCTAACTACAGAAGGAGGCAAATACATAGTACACTAAGATAAAAGGTTATGGGGCAAATGGAATCCAACTATGCAAATACATCCCAGTCCCCAGAGATAAAATATAAAGACGAGGTCCTTGAGCGTGCAAGGAAACTAGAAATGAAAAGCATGTGTATGAGAAGGAAGAAAGAAACAAAGGAAGGTGCCAGATCCCATTTTATTTATAGAAGTCAGTCGAAAAAAGAATCCTGGGGAACTCTATCTGATGTAATGTGGACACAGACAAGTTTGGAATGATCTAATGTTTAACTACAGAGATAAAGCCTTTGTATCTTAAGCATAAAGACTATAAAGCAAAACCATAAGAATTAACAACTGTATGGTCTAGGAGTATATTCAGGATTAGATGTATTAAGGAGTAAATTATATATAATTTAGGTACTAAAATTTCAAAATGTGGCAAGGGAACAATTAAAAATGTAGAGTTTTAATTAGTTTAATAAAAATCCACAAATAAATAGCAGGCTTTATTTATAGATATTTCACCCAGTAATTGCAGAATAATGTTCTTTTCAGCACACACACACACACACACAAATCATGTTCAGAATAGATCATGCATTAGGTCATAAACAGGCCTCAAAACACTTGGAAAAAATGAAACCATATTTTTATTCATCATAATACAATAAAGCAAGAAATGAAAAACTTTGGAAACTATTAAATTATTTGGAAATTAAACAACTTACTCTCTAACAACCAATTAATCAAGAAGTAAATCAAAACTGAATTACAAAGAGTTCTTGAAACAGTGATGGAGATTACAACAGGATAATGGCAAACAACATTACCAAGGAGGAGGCTTACCATGAACATGGTCTGCCTTAAAGAGGAAGAAAAATCTCACACAAACTATTATGTGTTCTCAAGAAGCTAGCAAAATAAGGACAAAGAAAACACCAGTTATCAGAATGGCAGACGTTATAAAGATTAGGAAAGGAACAAGTGAATTTGAAACTAAAAACAATAAAATCTTGAAATAAGAACAAAACATGATTATTGAAAAAGCTGGTTCTTTGGAATCCAAACATAGATGAACTCCTTAGATTAGGCTAAGAGCAAGCACTCAGAAAACATCACCAGGATCAACAGAGAAACATTAAATGTGAACCATAGAAATACAAAAAATCATTAGAGTGTGCTGCGGTCAAAGAACATTGACAACCTATAAAAGGGGAAAACTTCCTGAATATATATATATATACACATACATACATACATATATATATATATATATATATATCTTACTGAGAATGAATTATGAGGAAATAGAAAATATGAGACTAACACTAATAACCTAGTAACACTAATAAGTATGAATCAGTAATAAAAAATCTTCCACCAAAGATCAGCTCATAATAAAAGAAGATCGATTGACAGCCATTCTTCATTATTCTCCAAACTAGAAGAGATAATTTCTCCAATTACATTCTAGGAGGCCAATAGTAATACAATATCAATACCGAGCAATGATACATCAATAGCAACAAATCCTACTATAGGCCTGTGTCATTGATGAACATAAATGTAAATATTCCCAATAAAATACTAGTGAACTGAATCCAGCGGCACATAAAAAGATTATTTACCAGGATCAAAGAGGATTCATCTCAGTGATACGAAGATGCCTCTGTGTGAAATCAAGCATAATGCAGCACACTATAGTAGTGAACAAAAACCCTATGATTATCTCAGTAGGTATACAAGGAATTATTACTTTTCCAGTAAAATAGGTAATTATAAAAAGACTAAAACTCTCAAACATTGCAAAGACACAGAAAATGAGCCTGCATACTCTGCTAGAACCATAAATTAATGCAATCATTACAAAAGTAGTGCAACTGCAAACAAAAGAAAGTGAGTGAGAGAGAGAGAGAGAGAGAGAGAGAGAGAGAGAGAGAGAGAGAGAGAGAGAGAGAGAGAGAGGAATCTGGATGCCATATGGTTCAGCAACCGTGCTGAGGTCTGTATTCAAAGGAAATAAAGTCAGTATTTTGAAAAGACATGGGGATCATTATTTTTAAGTTTTCACTTTTGCAGTGATGGGAGAGGCTTTCTTTGTAGGATTTTCATTTGGAATTGGTTCTCCAATTTGTATAACCTGGTTACATACATGCATGCTTTGTGATTTGTTTGACAATTGCACTTAAATCCAAAATTTCTACTGCAAATTTGAACAGTTTCAAAATTATTTTAGCTACAGTTATTGGTTTAGTATTTTAAAGGATAATACATTATCAGTCCTTAATTTACTGATTTAATAAATAGGACCAGTAATTGAATAATAAATGAGTGGGCCATAGTTAAAACAGTAACACAAGGAAAATGGTTTTAGATATTTGAGTTAATAAAATAAACTCCTAAAATTATTGACATAATTTTCATGTAGAATCCACAAAAAAGATAGTACTAAATCCAAAAGAAGAATAAAATAAAATCAGAAATGAATGGAATAAAAAATATTAAATTGATGAGCTCTAAAGCTGTTTAATTTTCAAAGAGTAATAAAATTGATCCCTTTACTTGTAATATAATAAAATGAGAAAGAAAGCAAGTCAGAAGTAGAAAAGAAACAATTGTAGATTTCACAGACTTTAAAAATGATAAAAGATAGTATTAATAGTATTACAATGTAGTGGCATATTATTTATGATTTATTGAAGCTTATCTGAGAATTTAGAAAGCAAAGTCATCCAGAATCATAAAAGCCAGTTACACACTTTAATCCTTGCAGCCAGAAGCTAGGAGGTGCTGGTACACACCTTTCATCCTAGCACTCAGGATGAAGAGGTAGATGGATTTCTCTGACTTCAACCCAGATCCCTGGGATACATGAGACTGAATCAGTCTAAAAGAGTAACAGATAACACGCCTTTAATCCTAGCACTAGAGAGGTATAAAAGATAGAAGCAGGGTCTTCAGTATTCATTAAGAGGCATTTGTTTCCCAGCCACACTGAGAAGAGGCAACAGTTTGAGACTTGGTGAAGAGCTTATGCTTGGATCAGCCCTTTCAACCTGAGCTAGAGGTGAGAGCTAGTGGCTGACTGCTTTGCTTCCCTGATCTTCAGCTTGAACCCCAATAGCTGTCTCAGGGTCTTTTATTTATTAGAGTTACAACATAATAATAAATTAAGCCAGAATCTTTATGCTATCAGAACACACAGACTTAACAGTTTAGGAAGGATACAGTCAGGAAGGAGAATAAGACTGTTTTAACTCACAGAAACATCACACTGAATATTGACAATCTTAAGTAACTTAAAGGATATTTGAAACTATTAGGTTAGTTTGGCAAGGTTGCAGGATATAAGTTTAATATAGAAGACTAAGTTACATTTCTATATAATTTAATGATCACTGAAAATACAATAAGAATTATAATCTAACTTAATAGCATATAGCAATCTTGAAATATTGGTGTAAATGTGGACTAAATGTTATAAAATAATGGTATAATAAATTAAAGTTTCTAAACAATTAAGAGATATAAAATGTGTGATCAAGACCTCAAAAACTAACTCAAACCAATCAGTATATTAAAGTCCCTAAAGAAAGAAATAGAAGGTATCAGAAAATGAAAACATCTCCCAAGATATTGGAGAGGTAGGATCAACATAATACAAATAGCAATCCTACCAAAACAATATAGAAATTCAATGCAATCCCCACCAAAATCCTATAATTCTTCACAGACCTTGAAAGAATAATACTCAACTGAATATGTAAAAACAAACAAAAAAACCCCAGAATTGCTAAAAAAATTCTGTACAATAAACGAACTACCAGAGTCATCACCATCCCTGATTTCAAATTCTACTATAGAGCTATATTAATAAAAACAGCCTGGTATTGGCATAAAAACAGACAGGTTGTTCGATGGAATCTAATAGAAGACCTGATTTTTGACAAAATCTAATAGAAGAATCCAAATGAACACCCATTTTTTGACAAACAAGCCAAAATGGTACAATGGAAAAAGGGAAACATCTTCAACAAACAGTGCTGGCATAACTGTAGAAGATTGCAGATAGATCCATATCTATCACCATGCACAAAACTCTAGTCCAAGTGAATCAAGGTCATTAACATAAACCCAGCCAAAGTGAATCTAATAGAAGAGAGAGTGAAAAGTAGCCTTGAATGCATTGGCAAAGGAGACTACTTCCTAAATATAACACCATAGCACAGACACTGAGAGCATCAATTAATGGGACCTCCTGAAACTGAAAAGCTTCTCTAAGGCAAAGGACACTGTTAATAAGATAAAATGACAGCCTACAGAATGTGAAAAGACCTTCATCACCCCGACATTTTATACAGGGCTGATCTCCAAAATATATAAAGAACTCAAGAAGCTAGACATCAAAATCCAAAATAATCCAATTGAAAAATGGGGTATAGAGCAAACCAGAATTCTCACCAGAAGAATCTTAAATGGCCAAAAGATGTTTAAGGAATTGTTCAACATCATTAATCTTCAGGGAAATGCAAATAAAAACAACTCTAAGGTCCTATCTTATACCTGTCAGAATGGCTAAGATAAAAAAAAATGATGACAGCTTATATTGGAGAGGATGTGGAGTCAGGGGAACACTTCTCCACTGCTGGTCGGAGTGCACACTTATACAGTCACCTTGGAAATTGGTATGGTGGTTTCTGAGAAATCTGAGACTCAATCTACCTAAAGACTCACTGATACCACTCTTGGACATATACCCATAAGGAGGCTCAATCATACCACAAGGACACTTGCTCAACAATGTTTACAGCAGTATTATTTGTAATAGTCAGAACCTGCAAACAACCTATATGTCCCTCAACCAAAGAATGGATAAAGAAAATGTGGTTCATATACATAATGGAGTATTACTCAGTTGTAAGAAACAAATGGATGGAACTAGAGAAAACTATTCTGAGTGATGTAACTTGAACTTGGAAAGACAAATATGGTATGTATTCACTCATAAGTGGATATTAGATGTAAAACAAAGGATAACCATGCTACAATTTATAGCTCCAGAGAAGCTAAGTAACAAGGAGGACCTTAGGAGGGATACTAGAATCACCTTGGGAATGGAAATTAGGTGAGATCTCCTGGGTAAACTGAGGGCAAGTGAGGTTAGTAAAGGGGAGAGGGGTTGAGAATATGAGGGAATGGGATGGTTGAAGTGGGAGGGACAAAGTACAAAATCAATGAAAGAGATACCTTAATAGAGAGAGCCACTATGGGGTTAAGGAGAAACTTGATGATACAGAAATTCCCAAGAATCCACAAGGATGACCTCAGTTAAGACTCCTAACAATAGTAGAGAAGATGCCTGAACTGGTCTACCCCTGTAATCAGATTGGTTCATAATCCAACTATCATCTTAGAGTTTTCATTAATTATTTGATGGAACCAGAGGCAGAGATCCACAACCAAGAACCAGGTCACGCTCTGGGAATCTAGTTGAAGAGAGGGAGGAGGGAATATATGAGCAATGGAGGTCAAGATAATGATGGAAAAATTTAGAAACATCTGAACAAAGTTCGTAGAAACTCATGAACTCTAGGCTGACAGTTTTGGAAATGCCACGGGACAGAACTAAGCCTTCCAAGTGTGGGAGACAACAGTGAAGCTTGAGGGGCCCCTGGCAGAAAGGACCACAATACACACCTGGTACATGAGCTAGCTTATTGGAGCCCATTCCTTATGATGGGATGCCATGCTCAGCCTGAATACATGGAAGAGGGGCATGGTCTTACCTCAACTTATTGTGCCAGACTTTGTTGAATCCTCATGGAGGCCCTTACTCATGAGAAGGAGTGGATGGGGAGTGGGCTAGGGGGTGAGGCAAGGGGGCATGGGAGGAGTGTTGGGAGGGAGATCTTAGGTTTGAATGTAAAATGAAAGAAAAAATAAATTATAAAAACAATCCCAATTAAAATTTCATTCAGTTTTTTTTGCTAGAATCAACAGAGTTTATGAAATATTTATATGCAAATGCAACAACTTTTTGAAAGTTGAACAAATTTTCAAACTTCTGTTACTTCTCTTGAGTCTCATAGTCAAACTGCAGTAATCAAACAATGCATTTGCACAAAGATAGTTATATATTAAAACGGTATAATATAGAAACAATTTAACAAATGATGTACTATTTTTTTTATAATTTCCACTTATATTGTTGCATACATTTTTTGTAATATGATTGTTTTGTTTTCTGTTTCAAGTACAATATTTCATTTACTGTGAAAATAATGAAATTTATTTTAGAATCAAGCACCACATGGTGGCACTGTCATCTCAGAAATAGCTAAAGCATCTGAGGCTGCTACAGAGCTAGTACCACTTAAGCTATTGTGTCCTTTTGTGTCTTCAAATATTTATACCAGTGATAAATGTACACTATGTTCTTAAAGGAAGAAATGGAATGTTATGTCTATTATATATATTTATGTACAAATAACGTGCTGTAGCACCTGTCATAGACATGAAAACATTATTATTGGATTTCGTTTGTTGTTTGTCCATATCTTTACAGATAGAAAGCTTCAGAACTAAGTGGGGAGGAAAGTTTTGCTGAAGGATAATCTTTGCCACCAATGTTCATTCAAAAGACACACAACAATGGTTGAGTGTGTAGTGCTGGGACAAAGCAACAGTGCTTCATTATGAGCAACTACACATGGGTAGAGTTGAGTTGCCACTACACACCATTGGCACCAAAAGACAGGCTCAGGAAATCTTTCTGTGATGATCTCTATGCTACCATCCTGCCATCCTTTGCTAAAACCTCAGCACCAAATATTTTCTATCCTGTGCACATAACCAGTTTAACTTCTGAGACTAAATGTGTGCACACACAGCTTCACTGTCCACTGTCTTCTTGTAGACATCTATCTTGAGTGGATATCTAAGTAACTACCACATTTGATGCCTTGGAACACATGAGATAATGATACATATAATGCCTTTCTATATGTATTGTCATACATGCAATAAAATGATAAAGGTAGTTATAGGTGGCATGGTATATATACCACATATTAATTTTACAGGAGGTGGTGTTTTATAAATAATGTGAAATGATTCCTGCTGAGGAATTGAAGCTCAGTTCCCTGGCATAGAGTTCATAAGCTGTATCAGGAGAGAGCTCATCATCTCATGGGCTGACTCATGCACTTAGTTATCCACCAGGCTTCAGATAGGACATAGGTGCCATGTTTGGAAAAATTCTCATGAAGCTCAGGTTAATCTGGAACTAATTCTGTAGCCCATGTTGACTGGAACTTTCAATCTTCCTGCCTAGTCTACTGGTTTTCTGGTATATACCCCACCCTCAGATCAAAAACATTTGGAACAAACTGATTGAACAAACACATCTGATTTTTTTTAACATGATCAAACAGTCACTTGATAAGGTTGTTATGGGATTATGAGTGGAAAGAATTGAAGAAGCTTTGACCTAAATCAATGGTAATCTCTTGTCAGGACTAGTTATACAACTCATAGGTTTTGTTATTAAAAACAAAACCTCTTGAGTGTTTCTAGAAGGAAGAATCAGAGTAATAAACCCCGCCACAGTTCAAACATCCATAAAGCTGGTCTTTGTCCTAGTACTGTATTCAGGTAGTGTGCAAGGTTCTCCTTAATCTTCAAAAACAAATGAGACCATGAACTGTGTGTTTAATCCTTTGAGTTCCAGTCACCAAGTTCTTGGTAAATAATCAGAATCTAAATTACGCTTATTTTGTGCTTCTAAAAATGTTCTTAGTGCTAAGTAAATATATTTAAATATATTGGTAGCATATAATGACACCCTTACAAGAATGTGTTTACAATTTAAAAAGGACTTTTGAAAACTGGGATGCGTTACTTCCTTAACTAAATCACTTACATTTTACTCAGTAACATGTTCTAGATTACTTATTTTTTCTTTTAAAAAAGATTTATTCATTTATTATGTATACAGTGTTCTGCTTGCATGTATGCCACCAGATCTCATTATAGATGGTTGTGAGTACCATGTGGTTGCTGAAAATTAAACTCAGGACCTCTGGAAGAGCAGCCACTAATTTTAACCTCTGAGCCATCTCTCCAGCACACTAATCACTTACGACTGAAATTGCTGGCCATTAGGTTGGCTTTCCTGATGGATAAAATCTTTGATTTGAGTTCTCTAAGCTTTTGTCCTGCCTGTTAGCCACACATGAAAAAGCTCACACAAGACTTTGAGTAAAGTCTGTTTTAGAATTAATTTTCTTGGTGGCACCACATCCATCCTCCTCTGCAAAGTACAGAGTAAACTACATCCTGTTTTTTCTGACCAGACAGTTTTCTTTTCATGTAGTAGCATAGAACACTCATAGATCCTACAATCATTCCTTTAATTCTGGTTGAGAGATGTTGGAACTAAAACATACCAAAGATGAGCAGTGTATCATTGTGTTTTGAACATTATTGGCATAAATGCAAACCTTGCTTCTGTAGCTTCTCATTTGTATTTATTTCTGATCTTTTTAGGGAATATTACTTGCAAAAACCTGTAAATGTAATCATTTTTTTACAGTATAGAAGTCATTCTATGGATATAAATCCTCACATTACAATTTTAGTATATAAATAATGATCTCAGGAATAGTCTAGAGACCTCTATAGGTAGTGTGTATTCTGGGTTCATTGGCTAGTCCCATAATTGCCCAAGGAGCCAGCATGATGATGAGTCTGGAGCTGATCAGGACAAGAAAGACTAGAGTTCAGTAAACATAAGTCAATAAGAGACAAGGGATAGCTTTCACTTTAATAGCAGCCTTAGGGAATGAAGATGAAATAAGAGACAGATGTTTACGTATGCATCCTGAATGAGTTAGAATATGTTTGATGGTTTTATGTGGAACAAACATCAACTTTATAACTAATAACCTGTACCACATTTCCTGCTAGTTAAGTAATCCTTTAACATCTGTTGTGTCCTCATTATAAACTGGAAGTTTAAATTAAACCCATAATTTGTTAATTGATATGTATGTAAAATGTATTTGGAGTTGTGTTTGCTGGGCTCATGGAGGGTGGAACATGCATGACACAAATTGAGCTAACATGCAGCAATGCAGCTAATAATACTTGTCTGAAAAAATAATTAATGCACAGCTCAATATGAGACAAGAAAAACAATAGAAATGGCTTCTTAAGGTAATACCCCATGGTACATGGCTCATAGTAATGTCTTAATAAACATTTGTTTAATGCGGTGGCAGATGGGGATTTGGGTTCACATTTTAAGACTTATACATAAAATCTCCCTTGTATCATGCTGCATACTAATGTCCTCTGCTTTGACTAAAATCAAGTAAACCCTAAACTCAGTAATTCTGCAAATTAATTTTTTCTATATCTTCTACTAGTGTTGAAATTGAATTTTATTCTCAAAAGTAGATTAGAAAATGACTGTAGAACTCAACCCTTTCTGGAGCTTAACCCTCAGTAGAGAAGATGTTATTCATCACCTTATGATTTAGCTCTCAATAGGTACACAGTGAGCAAGAATCATGGAAAACAAGTATCTGAATGTTTGTAAACTATTTGATATTAACATCTTGTCATGGACTTATTATTTATCTGTAGTAAACCACATGAGCAAATTATTTTACCTTGCCTAATCCCCTCTCACCCTTGGAAACTAAAAACTTATATTTAGCTCTCTTAAGAGAAGAAGATACAGTTTGTTAACTCTTTGATGCTAGAGAAGAAAATTAAATATATAAAGTACCTTCTTACTATGTAAATTTTAGAATTATTTTATACTAGAGTGTAGCACCCACACTACAATCTGTTCCATGAATTGGGCAAAGGCCTAGAGATTGAAATAAGAGAGAAAACAGTGGGGCATTTGTTCAATGGCAATGTCAGAATGCCAAATGCTGAATGCCACTTATTGAGGGAATGGAGTGGGCTTAAATACTGATTTATAGCACAGTGGAAAATAATTGGATTTTCAGGCTTAGCTCCTCCATACCAGTTGTGTTAGCAAAATAGGAAGGGTACCAATAACAACTCCAGGGGACAGGAAGAGTACCAATAACAGCTCTGGGGCAAGGAGTTCCAGCCAACAGCTTCAGGCTTGCTCAAGGTGCCTCAGAGGTCCATGTAGGGCCCTGCACTAGAGGCCACTTCTTTCTTTTGGTAACTTTCTCCCCAAATACAATTATGAGTGGTGGTTTGTCATTATTTAGAATACAGGCAATTTTCAAGACACAAAAATGTGATAAATAACGCTTGTACAAATAAACCCTTCTGAAGGTCAGAGAATGGATTTGCCACTAGCTAACCATAGTGGTCTGGAGGTCTGTATAGACAGACAGGAAGTGAGGTAGTTGGGCAGAAACAGGATATAAGCAGGAAGAAACAGGAACTTGCTCTTAGGAACTTTGCTGAGATGCAAAGGAGGTAAGGTGTGGTGGTGGCTTTCTCCTCTCTTATCTCTCTTATCTCTCTTATCTTCTTCTCTTATCTGACTCTGTGGTTTCATTACTTAGACCAATTAAGAACTACATTTACACAAACAAGTCTCACAAAATTCCAGTAAGGCACCCATGAGAGTATTGGAAACCAGAAGTCTGCTGCTCCTGCCCCCTGATGATGGGTGGGATGCTCATGGCCATGTCATGTCTACATCACAACTTACCTGGTTGTGCAGGGGACTCAGTTACACATGCACAAGTTTCCCTTTTAAAGCAAGCATGCCAAGTGGGTCCCCTCTCTCTTCCCTTCCTCTCTTGCTCTCTTGTTCTCCCTCTCTTCCTCTCTCTCTCTCTCTCTCTCTCTCTCTCTCTCTCTCTCTCTCTCTCTCCTGCTTTTGGTTTGTCACCCCCTTTCTCTATCATCTACCAATAAACTCCACATGGGTGCTTAGTCTCATGTTTGTGTTTCATAGGCAGCAATTAAAACAAACAAAAAAAACTACAGAGAGTACCCACTTTTCTGGCTCTATCCTTCTTGGTTGGATACTCATCCTGCAGGTGAACCCATTTCACTGTTTCTCCATAGTGGTCTTCTGTCTTGAATGAAATAATCCCCATTTTCAAGCTCTACTCTTTTTCCTGTGTTTAAAGCCCCTTTCTACCCTCAAAACTCCCTGCAGCCATGGTTGTTTGATTTCTTTTTCTTCTTTCATTCACTTTCCTCCCAGGTCCTATAATTCTTGGTCCCTCTCAGCAAATCTGAGAAATCTTAGGAGGAAAATATTGTTAAACATTCTTTGAACAAGTATAAATTATCTGGCTTCCATAGCATCTAGAATTAATGGTATTGGAGAGGCTGTCAGCTCCAAATCTACATATGTCCTGGTGGGAAGACACTTAGTTCACACTCAACAGAACCATGGCTATCAAATCAATTACTGATTAATATTCTAGCCTTGTCTCACCACCATTTTGGCTGCTGGTCATTTACAGAGTACACAAACATAAAGCATTTGTTCCTTCACTGATGATTCTGTCTCTCAATCTCTGGGTATCTTAAGGAAAGAGTGGATCACATTGAGGCACACACAGAATAAAAGAATCCTAATTGATAAGTACACTTACCTATCATTTTTAGATTATAACATGATTAGGGCCTTTCATCTTCTGAGATACACATAAGTCCTTTTTAAATATTCCATAGATGTATGGAAATACATATTTTCTGTTAAAAGACTAAACATTCTCTGTATACAATCAAGTTTATGGTTGAAACTATATAATCTTTATAACTTTACCTGATTTAAATTTCTGTTCAATTTGTTTGTTTCTGAAAAATATATATCAAAAATGATCACTGCAATTTCTTCTTAAAGCTATGTATATGTATTTGCCATATTTTAACAGTCCACATATATTTCAGAAACATTGCATTTGCTATAATTTCCTGGCATTTCTTTGATTCTTGATTACAGATTTTAATATCTGTAAAGAAAAATTATGTCAAAACTGATCCCTGTAAGGATATTCAAAACAGCTTTTTGTAAAGAACTTTGCATTCCTGACCAAATGTGTAAACAATTTTCTTACAAAATAATGGATTAAGATCTGCTTTTGAAAACCAATTGCTCAATGACCTGGATGACTGCCCATCTTTGACTAATGATTGTCAAACAGATGTTCTTCTTTGGCTTGTTTAATTTGTCAAATGTTTATGCATATAAACAGATGTTTTATCTGGCTTGTTTTAGGTCTCCTTAGAAACAAGCTTACATTGCTTTGACATTGTGACAAACTTATGGCAGGATTTCCAATGTTTGTAGTATCCCATATCTGATATTTATATAGCTATATGCTAAGGTTTAGGTTTAATATCAATGCTATTCTCTGATTATTGCTATTGAAGTTTGATTCACACATTGCTGGCTGAGCAATGTGGTAGAGCCTTTGGAAGGTGGGCCTAATGGATGGTCTTTGGGTCATCAGAAGAGGAACGAGTACCTCAAGAATCCTATTTGTGTTCAGACTGAGTAAGAAATTGGAATTGTTGCCAAAAAGCCAGTTGACACACCTACATTCAGAGAACTTAGTTCTTACTCATGCAGTAGTAATCTAGTTTTCATTAATTTAACAAGATACCTGAGTCTATATCACTTTGTAAAGGAAAGGATTTTATTAGATATCTGTTCTTGGAAGATCAAGAACATTATCCTGTATCCAGTAAGGATTTTGTGGGTGGATATTATATAATGGCAAAAGCAAGTGTGATAGCAAGACAGTAGGACAAGACAAACTCCTTCTGTTTAAGTATAACCAAACCATCACTACTCCTAGCAGCTAACATTATGAATGCAAAACCCCTTTCATGAGCTCTTGAGGCCCTGAAAAATTATCTTGTGCCTCAACTTGGTATGCTACACTCTGTTGCCTCCCCAAGGAAGGCCTTACCTCCTCTGAAGAGTGGATAGAAAGTGAGGGAGAATGAAAGGGGGGAACTTGACTAGTATGTACAATGAAACATATTAAATAAAAATGGAAAAATTTACAAAGACAATTGTAGCAAGAGTGGGTGTCTACAGAGAATAATTAGCAAATAGACTGAAGAACTGAAAAACATTTTTTTTTACTATAATGTCAGTGGTAAATTCTGGAAATATTTGCTCATCTCTGTTATTTTGACATGTCTCCAGTACCCATTATCTGTCCTTACTTTATTGTGACATGACCTTTTCTTCTACAAAGTTTATGTTAAATAATTGCATGATCAAATTATCAAAATAAGCATCTTGAAATGTCTTAAGTAAGTTTATGAATCTGTATATTCAGCAACATGTTACCACATGAGGTCAGTGAGCCATGGGTTGTTCACTCCAGCTTGAAAGGTTTTTGGTCCTAGAGGGGATAGCTTTTGCCATTATGTACTTAACCCTTTAGTTACCATTGTCCCCAGTCATGTTGTGTTTCCTGTCACTAGAGTGGTGTGCCAAACCTGCTTGATAATCAGGAAGTGGTAGGGCCCCCTTTAGGACTAGAAACTAACCGATTTGAGGAGATGACTGATTTTAGTTCCTTGCCCATTTTTACCAATAAGTGGACATAATCCTGAAAGTATGATCTTCAGGAATTCAGATGTCTCAGGGATTAAAAAGTCACATCCATTCTTCCAGATCAACTACTTGTATCAGCAGAAATACCTGATGTTCACATAGAATGTATAGTGTAGGAGGGAAATGGTGATTCCTAATCAACCCTAAAGTAACTAAAGTTGTAAAGACTGTAATTTGTTCCACTATATTTTTTTCTTTTACTTTTTCTTAAACAATGAGACAAAATCTAATCCAAGAGGAATTGTATTTGTAGGAAACTTACTCATGAAGCAAGTAGATGCTACTTGCAAGGGACAAGTGGATACTATACTTTACTACTCACAGTCTACCTACTGCAATGAGATGTTGGTTTCCCAAGAGGATATAAATATTTGCTGAGAAGCTTACACATGAATGCCTCTTACAATTGCCCCCAACCAAGGGAACTTCCCTGGCTATAACCCCATACCAGGGCATTCCACATCTAACTCCTGGTAAATGTACAAATTCAGACCATTCTGTTAACTCAAGGAATCTCTGTAGCACCACTTTAGATGTAGAGTGTTCCTAAGAAATTACTGAAATCTATTATGTAAGAAATGAGCCCTCTGTCTAATTCTACTTCTCCCACTCTATAGAGGTGTTGCTCTAAAGTAAAGTCCATAAAAACATTTGCACTTAGTTTTCTGAGTATGTTTTGTAGAGAATTTGTATCATGTTATTAATTGCCTTTAATATTATAGTCAACAATATGTTTATCCTTGTTTGTTTCTTTTGAGACAGTCTTTTTATGTAGTCCAAGCTGGCTGTTAACTTTCAGTTTCCTTGTTTCATAAACTAAGTATGCTATAGATATAGTATACTAATACTATACTATACAGATAAATATACTAGGTAGAACATGACACTCATTAAAAAACCTATAATTCTAACACCTTAGTCTCCCAAATACTGGGATTGTAGTATGTCATTCCATGTCTCACTGAAGTGTTTGCCTAGGTTTTATTACCCAGTATATGCATGCATTGAATTATCACATAGTATTCTATAAATATGTATAACAATTTTATGGCAATTCTAAAAATTACATGGCATGTTAAAACTGGCTCAGCTTCCCAAAGTAAATTGAGCAATTGGTTTTCTAGTAAATGTAAGGTTGTAAGCAATCAGAAAAGTTAATATAGTCTTACTCACCCTACTTTACCCCTTTTGCCTAAACAAGCTTGCTTTTTTTGATTTATTAAAAATTTGATTCAGTCTATGGCTATACCATGCTAGCATGCCTGATCTTGTCTAAAAAAAATCCATTCAATTTTCTAATTCCTAACCCATTAAAGAGTGATCTTTCAGACTAGATGTCGTTTACCTAATAATAGATTCAACGAATTTTATCTCATTTTATTACCATAATGGAAGACAACTAGGTAGAACATGGGATCATTATAAGGTACAATGTCACCAAAATTGTTGCAAGATAAATTTATTCCATCAGTGCTTCACACATAACAAATTATGTGGCTAGCTTATTTTTCTTTTGAGAGAGTTATGGTTAAATGTGTTTTAAGGGACAAGTTGCTCGATGTTCATCAACTAGCCAGACAAGAAATTGCCTTGTAAAAACATTAGCATCGGATTAGAAAGTAAGCATCACTACTGACCTCAAAATTATACGGTAGTATTTGTTGCTGACATGTAGAAAATACTGTCTCCTTATATGCTTTTTCATTAAAGTGTACTAAAATCATGCAGTTTATTATGCTTAGTACAGTTATGGAACAGTAATGTACTGCGCGTTTCAAAAACACGGGGGACAGAGTATTTTTAAGATGTTTATCATAAAGAAAAATTGACTTTTCAGGTCATAAATATGTTCAAACTGACTTAAACATTAGGCAATTATATATGTATACATACAGTATGAAGAATCACACTAATATTTATATAATTAATATTATTATATATAGATTAAAATAAATAGAAAAATAAAAATTAATTAGTACATAATTAAAAATCAAAACTCATATGTGTTGTTCTTTTGTTACAGTTATAGGAATAAAAGCTGGAGGAGGGAAGGGTGGTCCCGAGTAAGTGGGGTTCCAAGGTAAGGGACCACATGGGAGAGCATAGCAGATTCCATAGGAGGTAAGGGTGACCAAGGTGGAGGGAATAACACACTAGGAAGATAGAGCTTAAGTGAGGAGTTTATTTAGAAAGGGGAGTAAGGGGAAGGGAAGAGACATAGAGGCACCAGGAACAGAAGGGAAGAGAGAGAGAGAGAGAGAGAGAGAGAGAGAGAGAGAGAGAGAGAGAGAGAGAGAGAGAGCTGGAGCTGGAAGGCAAAAGAGCATAAGTGAGCAGGGGTCTGGCTTTTAAAGGGGTCCTTTACACCTGCCTGCAGACTCATGGAACCCTGGGCTAACCAGGGTACTGCCTGAGTGCATTCTGCCAGGTGATAGGGGTAGGCCAACGCAATGCCTGCATCCTTACTATGTATCTTTGTAAAATAATTATTATAATAATGGCCTATCCAAAGGAATCTTGGCTAGGTTAGAGTTTATTAAGCATAAAAGAAAAAAAAACTATAAAACTAAACTATAATAAGAGTAGAATTCTATTCTTCTCTTCTACATGTTTCCCCAGATCCAATCCCCCAGTCTCCTCCCCAGCTCTGGAGGAAACACCTGTGGCAGCCTTTCCTGGCCCCATGCCCCCATCTCCAGTGGATTCCAGATATCTTCTTCTTTCTAACCACCCTACTCCCACTCATTGCTTTTTCCAAGCCCTCCCAGGGCACCAAAAAGGCTGACGGTAGACCCATACCTCTCCTACTGCTCCTGAGATCCAATTCTCCTGTCTCATTTCCAGCTTTTTTTAGCAGAAATCTGCTGTGGTCTCCCTTTCCTCTCCACCCCTTTTCCTGTGAATTACAAAGACCTTCTCCTCCAACTTTCACCTGCCCCCATACTCCACCTCCTGTGAACCCCACAGATCTTCTTACAAACCTCTTTCCTCCAACTTGTTGCATTATCCCAGCAGATAGCCACTGATAACACAAGAGACACTCCTCCCAGGGCAACAAGTAGCTGAAAGCTGACTGGCACCTCTATTACTGATCCTGAAATCCACCCCCTCCCAGTCTCATTCCCAGCAGGAAACTGCTGATGTGTGTGCCTTTACCCTCTCACCTCATATCCTAGGGATCACAAAGACTTTCTCCTTTAATATTCCTTCCCCTCAACACATCCCAGTATCCCAGCCTCCAACACCAGCAGTCATTCCCTGAGAGCACATCAGGTGAGCAGGCAAGGGAAACAGGAAACACACAGCAATCACATTCTCAAAAAACCACAGATGAAACAGAAAAGTGAAACACAGATAAAGGTACCTAGACCTACAATCACCCAAACCCAGATACCTAGCATAAAAACACCATATCAGCTAGCGAAATATACATTTCCTGGAGCCCAGCTATCCTACCTAAGTAGGCCCTGAATATTCCAACGTAGCTGAAGCAGAATAAAGTACCTTAAAACCAAAGATGATGGAGATCCTTGAAAGAGAAAGTAAGTAAACCTTGTAAAGAAATCCAGGAAAATACAAACAAATTTAGAGAAATAAATTTCTTAAAGGAAGTCAACAAAACACAAAAAGTTGAAAAAAATAAATAAAACTGTTCAAGACTTAAAAACAGAAAACAGACCTTTATTGTGAGGGGTGTTGGATTTACAGGAACATACCTAAACATAATAAAAGCAATATACAGTAAACCAACATCAAACATCAAACTAAATGGAGAGAAACTCAATGTGATTCCTCTAAAACCAGGAACAAGACAAAGTTGTCCACTCTCTCCATATCTTATCAATATTGTATTTGAAGTTCTAGCTAGAACAATGATACAACAGGAGGAGATTAAAGGGATACAAATTGGAAAGGAAGAAGTCAAACTTTCACTATTTGCAGATGATATGATAGTTTACATAAGTACCTTATGAAAAACTCTACCACTGAACTCCTACAGCTGATAAACACCTACAGCAAAGTTATAGGATACAGATTAACTAAAAAAAAAATAAATAAATCAGTAACCCTACTATATACAGACAATAAATGGATTGAGAAAGAAATTAGAGAAACATTACCCATTAATATAGCCACAAACAACATAAATTATTTTGGGGGTAAGGCTAACCAAGAAAGTGAAAGACCTGTATAGCAAAAACTTTGAGTCTTTCAAGAAAGAAAATAAGGAAAATACCAGAAAATCGAAAGATCTCCCATGCTCTTGGATAGTCAGGATCAACATAGGAAAAATGGCAATCTTTCCAAAAACAATCCACAGACAAAATGCAACCCCCATCAAATTTCCAGCACAATTCTTCTCAGACCTTGAAAGGACAATACTCAACTTTATATGGAAAAGCAAAAGACCCAGGATAGCCAAAACAACCCTGTACAATAAAGGAACTTCAGGAGGCATCACCATCCCCAACTTCAAGCTTTACTATAGAGCTATAGTCCTGAAAACAGCTTGGTATTGGCACAAAAATACACAGGTAGGCCTGCTACACCAGCCCCAGTGGAGACAGTGTAGCAATGGTTGAGAGAAATTTCAATGGCTATCTGTCCAGAGGTTCGCACCACACATGGTTAGGCCTCCTGGGGAAAAGTGGTTCAGGTCCCTGCAGGTGCTTGCTTGGCTGGCTGTTTGGAGCGGGTGCTACATGTATTTTGTGCTATGATAACAATATTGCCTTTTATTCATGGATATTTTAGCCTGTAGCTCCACTGTTAATTCAGAGAAGCCTAGAGAACACTTTGACATAGCTTCAGGAACTGAAAGAGATACAGATCAGCAGTCAATAGATGGATATTGCCCTCTGTGCCTTCAGATACAGATCCTAAGGTGCCAGTTGTGACTTCAGATGTCAGCCCAAGGCCTGATAAATGAATTAGGGCTAAGGCTGTAAGAAGCATCCCCCAATGTGACCCTGCCTGTAATTAGCCTGCCCATAACAAACCTGCTGTGGGATTCACAGCAATACTCTAATTTGGGATCTTAGGGCCCCTAAATCAATACTATTAAAAGTTTACTATCCAGAGACAAAGATTATTCTCTAAACTCAACAAATCAAATCTCTGATATGCTAACCACAAGCAGGCCAAAATAAACAAAGGCTCCCAATTATGCATTTGCTTAGAAGTATTTACGATCTCACACTTCAAAGGGAATTGCTGACATCTATAGAATGCCTGTTTATCTTTAAACTGTGACCAAAGATTTGTTCTTTGAACTCTCTGTATAAAAACCTGATATTTTGAAGTAAACTTTGCAGCAGTTCGCAAACCTCCTCAAGTTTGTTTGTGTCTGTCTGTCAAGCCGAAGCCACTCCTGACCTGGTCATCCAAGTCTTGGTCTCCATGCAGACCTGTTACCCACTGAGCAGTCTGTGGCATATGCCAATGGAATCGAATTGAAAACCCTGATATTAACCCACACACCTATGAACATCTGATTTTTGACAAAGCAGCTAAAATACTACAATGGAAAAAAGAAAGCATCTTCAACATATGGTTGACTTGCAAAAGACTGCATATGGATTCATACCTATTGCCATGAACAGAACTTAAGTCCAAATGCATCAAAGATCTCAACATAGATTCAGCCACACTGAACTGATGGGAGATGTTATTCTATAAATATGTTTCTCATACTGATTAATGAATAAAGCCCTGATGGCCAATGGGAAAGCAAGATCGGCGGGGCTAGGAGACAAGGAGGAAAGAAGAAGTAGGAAGGAGGAGTCAACATGGAGAGCCCTGAGAGGTAGAACTTCAGCCCCTCTGGCCAGTAAGATGAGCTATGTGGAAATACTTAGAATAATAGAAATGGGTTAATATTTAAGACAGAGCTAGTCGATAAGAAAGGATAATA
Organism: Cricetiscus sungorus; assembly: GCA_030556225.1. Classification (NCBI taxonomy): domain Eukaryota; kingdom Metazoa; phylum Chordata; class Mammalia; order Rodentia; family Cricetidae; genus Cricetiscus; species Cricetiscus sungorus. Next base: position 46,622,132 of record JANBXA010000398.1, read on the forward strand.
ACTGTCCAACAGAATTGTATCAAATACAGAGTCTCTGTGTGTTATTGAGGGCTGGCGTGGCAGTGGAACCAGACCAGTGGTGGGGGAAAAATGTGCTCGTAACACTGAACCTCTTAGAAGAGAGAGTGGGAGGTACCCTTGGGTGAACTGGTACAGGAGACTGCTTCCTGAACATAACACCAGTAGCACAGACCCTGAGATCGACAATTAATAAATAGGACCTCCTGAAACTGAAAAGCTTCTATAAGGCAAAGGACACTGTCAACAAGACAAAATGATAGCCCACAGAATGGGAAAAGATCTTCACCAATGCCACATCTGACAGACAGCTGATTTCCAAAATGTACAAAGAACTCAAGAAGCTAGTCACCAAAGCACCAAATAATCCAATTAAAAAGTGGGGTACAGAACTAAATAGAGAATTCTCAATGGAGAAATCTAAAATGTCTGAAAGACACTTAAGAAAATGCTCAACATCCTTAGCCATAAGGGAAATGTAAATCAAAACAACTCTGAGATAACATCTTATTCTTATCAGAATGGCTGAAATAAAAAATCAACAATGACAGAGAATGCTGGAAAGGATGTGGAGAAATGGTCACATGCCTCCACTGCTGGTGGGAGTTCAACCTGTGCAGCCACTTTGGAAATTAGAATGGTGTTCCTCAGGAAAATGGGAATCAGTTTACCACAAGATCCAGCAATTCCACTCTTATTCGTATACCCTAAAGATGTACATTCATGCAACAAAGACATCTACTCAAATATGTTCATAGCAGCATTATTTGTAATAGGCAGAACCTGAAAACAACCTAGATGCTCCTCACCTGAAGAATGTATAAAGAAAATGTGGTACACTTACACAATGGAGTACTACTCAGCAGAAAACAAAACAAAACAGAAACAATGGAATTTTGAAATTTGTAGGTAAATGGATGGAACTAGAAGAAACCATCCTGAGTGAGGTAACCCAGCCACAAAAAGGCAAAAATATTATGTACTCACTCATATATGGATTTAGAGATAGAGCAAATGATCTCCAACCTACAATCCATACTGACAGAGAAGCTAGGAAGCAAGGAGAATCCTAAGAGAGAGACATACATGGTTCCCCATGGAAGGGAAAAGGGATAAGATCTTCTGTGCAAATTGGGATCATAATTGGGAGGGGAGAGGGAGTTAGGAGAAAGAAAAGGGAGAAGGGGAGGGGAGAGGAGAATATGAGGGAGCAGTAAGATTGTGTCTGGGGAAGAACTGAGGAGAGCAAGAAAGGAGATGGCATAATGGAGAGATCCATTATAGATTCAAAGAGAAATCTGGCACTAGGGAAATGTTCAGAGACCTACAAGGATGATCCCAACCAACAATCTAAACAATAGTAGACAGGCTACCTTAAATGCCCTTCCCTGATAATGAGATTGATAACTATTTTATATGTCATCCTAGAGCCTTCATTCAGTAGGTAATGGAAGCAGAAGCAGACACTGCTAAAAACTGAGTGAAACTCCTGGAATCCAGTTGCAGAGAGGGAGGAGTGATGAGCAAATGGGTTAAGAACAGGCTTGAGAAACTCACAGAACAGCTGAACAAGGGGAACTCAGTCTATGGGACCTCTGACAGTGGAACCAGAATGTATCCCTGGTGCACAAAAGGAATTCGGGAGCCCATTTCCCATGGTGGGATACTGGGTTAGCTTAGATACATGGGGGAAGGCCAAGGCCTTACCCCAAATGACTCGATAGATTTTAATGATCCCCCCTATGGAAGGTTTAACCCTCCCTGGGGAGTGGTTGGGGGGGTGAAATGAGGGGCCTCTGGACATCATGGGAGGATGGGAGGAAGAGGGAACTGGGATTGATATGTAAAATAAGAAAAAATTTAAATAAAAAGTTAGAAAAATGGAAAATAAAACCAATTTTTTTAAAAAACACACAAATTGAGTGATTTCTACAAGTTAAAAATTTAAGAACTCAAACAGGAACTACAGAGTCAAGCTTCACTAAAAGAATACAACAGGCAATAGAGAGAATCTCAGGCATTGAAGATACAATAGAAGAAATGGATACATTGGTCAAAGAAAATATAAAATGTAAAAAACTCCTGAATTAAGACATCCAGGAAATGTGGGACACTATGTAATGGCCAAACCTAAGGTAAATAGGTATAAAGGGAGAAGAAGAATCACAGCTCAAGGGCCCACAAATTTTTTTTAACAAAATCATGGAAGAAAATTTTCCTAACCTAAAAAAGGAGATGCCTAAAAAGGTACAAGAGGCACACTGAACACCAAATAGATTGGATCAGAAAAGTAGTTCTTCAGCACATAATAATAAAAATACTTAACATACATAATAAAGAAAACACTAAAATCTGCAAGGAAAAAAGACCAAATAACATATAAAGGCAGATATATTAGAATTACACCCGACTTCTCAATGGAGACTCTAAAAGCCAGAGGGCTTGGACAGATGTGCTGCAGACTCTAAAAGACCACAGATGCCAGCTTAGACTACTATACTCAGCAAAACTTTCAATCACCATAGATGGAGAAAATAAGGTATTCTATGACAGACTCAAATGTAACAATACCTATCTATAAATCCAACTTCATAGAAAGTGCTAGAAAGGAAATGGCAACATAAGGAGGTTAATTATAACCATGAAAACACAGAGAATAAATAATCTCAGACCAGCAAGATGAAAAAAAAAATGAACTATACACAACATACACCACTACCACCACCACCACTGACACCACCAAAATCATTAACAAATAAAAGGAATCAACAATCATTGGTTACTTATATTTCTCATTGTCAATGGTCGCAATTATCCAATAAAAGGACTTAGATTAACAAAATGGATGCAAAGCCAGAGTTCATCCTTTCACTATATCCAAGAAACATACATCAGCATCAAGATAGACATTAAATCCAGGTAAAAGGTTAGAAAAGACATTCCAAGCAAATGGATTTAAGAAGTCAGCTAGTGTAGCCATTTAATATCTAATAAAATAGACTTCAAACCAATCAAAAGAGATAGTGAATGAAACTTCATATTAATCAAAGGAAAATTCGCCAACAGGATATTTTAATTCTTAACATGTATGTCCCTAAAACAAGGGCATCAAATTTGTAAAAGAAATCTGACTGTAGCTTAAGTCACATATTGACTCTCATGCACTCCTAGTGGGTGTCCTCAAAACCACACTCTCACCAATGGATAGGTCATCCAGACAAAAATCTAAACAGAGAAATACTGAGTTAACAGGCATTCTAAACCAAGTGATCTAAGAGATATTTAGAGATTATTTCACCTGAACAGAAAAAGCTGTACTTTTGTCAGCACCTCACAGATTCTTCTTCAATACTGACCGTATACTTTGACACAAAGCGTTTCGTTATATATATAAAAAATTGAAATAATTCTCTGCATCCTATCAAATTAAAATCTGGGTATCATCAACAATAGAAAAACAGAAACAACAGAAAGTTTACAAACAGATGAGAACTCAATAACTCTCCACTGATTGAAAATTAAGTAAATGATGGAAATAAAGACATTAAGGAGTCCCTAAAATTCGATGAGAATGAACACACTACTTATTTATACTGATGTGGCAAAAATGAAAGTGATTCTAAGAGTCAAGTTCTTAGCATTAAGTGCCTACATAGAAAATGTAAAACTCTTATACTAGTAATGTAGTAATGTAACAACACACCTGAAAGCTGGAGAGCAGAAAATAAGCACACTCAAGAAGGCAGGAAATAACTAAATTGAAGGCTGAAATCAATAAAATAGAAACAAAGAGAACATTACAAAGAATCAATGAAACAAATTGTTTCTTTGCGAAATTCAACAAGGTAGACAAATCCAAGCTAACTAACAGGCAGGCAGAGAGAGAGAGAGAGAGAGAGAGAGAGAGAGAGAGAGAGAGAGAAGAGAGAGAGAGAGAGAGAGAGAGAGAGAGACTGTCCAAATTAACAACATCAGAAACTAATAGAGGACATAACAACAGACACCAAGGAAATCCAGAGACTCATAAGGACACTAAAGAAAAAACTAACAACAAAAACCAAAAACCAAAAACAAAAAAAGCCAAAAAAAAAAAAAAAAAAACAACAACAACCATACTCTACCAAATTGGAAAATCAACAACACAAGTGACAGCTCATGCTGGTGAGGATGTGGAGCAAGGGGAACACTCCTCCATTGTTGGTGGAGTGTTAACTTGTATAGCCACTATTGAAATCAGTGTGTCAATTCCTCAGAAATCTGGGAATCCACCTATGTCAAGATACAGCAATAACACTCTTAAGCATATACCCAAAGGATACTCCATCCTGCCAGAAAGACACTTGCTCCTATTTTCATTGCTTCTCTATTCATAATAGCCTGAAATATGAAGCAGCCTAGATGTTCCACAATAAAAGAATCAAAAATATGTGATATATTAACATAATGGAGTATTATTCAACATTAATAAAATGACACCATGAATTTTGAAACCAAATGGGTGAGTGATATAACCCAGTATGGTACACAGATACTTTTAAATTAGTTATCAAATAAAGTATTAACAAATGTACAAACAGTAGACTTAGAGAGGTTAGATATGGAGGAATGGTCTTCATGGAACACATGGATCTTCCTACTTGGGACCATATGGGGAAGGAGAGGTGAGATAGTGTATGGGGAGGAAAAGTGTGAAAAGAAAAGCTAGAATTGAGGGCCATTTGAGGGATAATGTGGAAACCTAGTGCAGTGGAAATTTCCTAAGATATGTGAAGGTGATCCAAATGAGGTTGCCTAGTAATGGAGGATACAGAGTCTCAACTGGCCTTTTCTTGTCACCAAACAAGTTTCCAGTGGCAGAACTGGGATGGATTCAGTTGAGTTGTTGGCCAACGGAGTCCCATGGAAATCCCAACAACCCACCCTGATACTAACACAAAGTGATGCTCTCCAAATACATGACAGTGGAGCCCATTGCCAAGGATAACCATAGAACTATTTGATCATGGTGAAGTTGAGCTGGTGCCTATGTAGCATTTCCCCCCATGTAATACTGTATGGTATGAGAAGGTATTCTGCAGGCTACCAAAAGAGAAAGTTGGACACCAACCCAGCCACTAAACCTCTAAACTATAATCTCAATCTGTCCCTGCAAAATATGCTAGGGCCATGGTGGTACAGTAGTGGGTGTAGTCAACCACTGTCTGATTTTACTTAAGGCCCACTCTAAGAGAAGGAACCCATACCTGACACTTCTTGTGTAACCAGGGACTAGATACTAGTTAACTCAGAGACCTAGGGTAAGCCAATCATTAATGGTAAAAAAAAAAAAAAAAAAAAACAATAAATGATAACTCCTGACAACATTCTGATATAAATGATAGACCAGTGCTTCATTCAGTAATCATCAGAGAAGCTTCCTTCTGTAGTACATGGGAACAGATGCAGAGATTCATAGCCAGTCATTACACAGACAGAGTCTAAATGGAATGTTTCCATCAAATACAACCCCTCAGAGCTCAGGGAACCCCATGGAAAATGATGTGCAAAGACTGTAAGAGCCAGAGGTGATGGAGGGCATTAAGAGAACAAGGCTCTGAATCAGGACACATATAAACTCACTGAGACTGAAGCGGCAAGCACAGCTGTCAGGGGTCTGCATACATATTATAGCTATTAGCTTAGTATTTCTATTGGGCTTCTGACTATGAGAACAAGTGGGTCTCTGACTTTTCTGTCTGTTCTTGGAACTTTTCCTCTTGGTCGTGTCCAATATTGAATAGAAAAGTTTTGCTTCATATTATATTTTATTTTCCCATGTTTGGTTGTTATATCTTCTTGTTCTTTTCTAATGATAGAAAGGTAGTTGATCTGGAGGAGAGGGGAGATGGGGATGAACTGGGAGGAGTAGAGGGAGAGGAAACTCTAATCAGGATATGTTATATGAGAAAAGCATTTGTTTTCTATAAAAGGAAAAGCAGAATTTTTATTATCTAAGGACATAGCTAATAAGTACACAAAATATAGAGTTGGAAAAACGTATTTAATTTTTTTAAAAAATAATTGAAGAAATCAAAATTAATTAGAAGATATGGGGCAATAGGAGGCTCAACAGAAAAATTGGCTAGATTAATCAAGAAAAGCTTAAATTCATTATTTCTAAGAAAAGGTAAATTATTTACAGGATATGACATGCTAATATTTAACACCTATTTGCAAGAAAAGCAAATGAAAAGTAAATTTATTGTAGATACAGAGTAACTGTAAATTTCACATATTAAGGTGAAATTTTGAAATGGTACCACTTTGAAATGAGTAGTCCAACAACATGTAATTTAATTTCAAGCTTTATTTAATACACATTCACATTAATGTCTCAAAATGCATATGCTAGTGTGTTTATAGAGGCATGCCATGCACTTCCATTTCCGGATGCACTTAACTGTCTTACTGAGGCTGAGCTCCCACTGGAACTGTCCTTCCAGAACCTTGTTCTGTATTTCATGTACAATGTACATTAAGTAGCAAAGTTCATTTATTCATGAAGGATTATTATTTATAATTTTCCAGACTCTGTTCTGCATATGGATGCACCCGGGAGGTCAGAAATGTAGATGTTTTGAAGTCTCCCAGATGACAATTTAAGTTTGTAAAGTCTAAGACACACTGTTGCCATGATTACACATTTCTCCATTGCTAAAAGAAGTTATAGATATTATAAGATATTATAGATATATATATAAGAATAACATCATGTTATTCTTTACTACTTTGTATTCAGCATTTCATGTCCCCAGCTTGCTGAAATTTAGTAGATGGAACTGAGATCACTGGAGATGTAATAACGTGTTTCCGAGTAGTTCCCAAACAAATTATAGTCCACATAGTTACTTCTGACTAGCTCTTTTCATAAAACAAACACATGTACCTTTCAGAGTAGAAAACCCAAATTATAAAGGAAGAGACAGGAAATAGGTAGAGAATTCCCACAGTGTTACTCTGTGGACCCAAAAGGTAAGGAACTCTCGTGGCTATTTAAATGGCAATTTACTTTCCTAATTTTGTGTGGATCAATGGTTCGTAGCAGTTGACATATGAAGAAGAAAATGTTTTCCCTTGCCCTCCTATCAATTATTTTTCCATTAAAAATACTAGCTATTCATAGTCAAAGTAGAACAAAGTAGATTTCAAAAAGAAATTTGTACTTTAGATGAAGACTTCTACTGTATAGGATTTTAAGTGACCCAGATACAGATTCTTTTTTATTACTTTTAAAGACATAAGGACAGGTGTTAAGGAAATGGCCTAGTTGATAAAGTATTTGCTGTTCAAACCCAGGGACCTGAGTTAAATGCCTGTAAGTAACTAAAAATAAAAACAAAACCAAACAGCAGGAAAAATGTGTGATTGTAATCCCAGTGCTGGGATGGCAGAAACAGGACTATCCCTGGGCTTGTTGGTCAACCAGCTTAGCCACAAAAAGACTGTCTCATACAGCACTGTTGACAGTGTCTGAGGAATGACAACCAGGTTGACCATCAGCCACTACATGCATGTGCATACTCACCTCCTATTCAGTGTGTACCTGCACACACACACACACACACACACACACACACACACACACACACAAAGAGAGAGAGAGAGAGAGAGAGAATAGAATTTCATTCCTAACTTAGTGGGATGAGAACCTTGTGGCTAATAGGGTCTGTGCCACACCTATTGCAAAGCTTGAATTGGGGTGGCAGAGCTTTGTTCCATTTCCCAATCTCTAGAGAATAGGGCCTTTAATGTTGATGCATTTCTTCTCCTGTTTTGAGATATGCATATACCTCATATATATATGCATACACCTCATATATATACATACATATATACATACATACATACATACATATATATATATATATATATATATATATATGCTGTTATAAACCTGAAAAGAACTTTACTGAAACTCTGTCCTCTGCTAATAACTTGAGTGAAAGCCAAGATCACCCAGTGACACCATTTTTTTTTTAAAGGACTCCAAGATAAGAATGCAAACTCTTAAGGACTTTGGAATAATATAACTTACTAAGTCCATAAGCAGATCACTTCCCACAGTGTGTTTCAAGTTATTTTGGTTTTGACCACTATATTCATACAGAGAACAGTAACAAAGACCTTCTCAGAGGTGCCAGGATTACAATTTCACATCTCCTTAATTGACAGAATCAAACTGAGCAACTTTCGTCAAAGCACTGTCATTTAGTGTTAAAAATTGATGGCATTTTAAATTTAATTTTATTTCATTCTCCGGTGGATATGAGTTCCCTTTCTTTCTCATTTTAAACCATGTAAAGGAACCATTAATGTGTATATGGTTTGTGAAGGGAGGTGGAATAAGATATCATGAATGAAATGATGTAATATGCAGTTCTCAGAAGTGAAAGCTACAGAATTTTAAAGAGGCATACGAATTGTAAGCTACAGTCCCCAGAGACAGAAATAACATTACAGCTTCTATAGTTGTATTACAGTAAGAAACAGGGGTGCATTCCCTTTGTGAGATATCTTGTCATAGCAGATGAAATTTTAAAAACCTGTGTGGATGATAATGATAATTTTAAATATTTAGTATAATTATGAGAAAAAGTATCGCTTGTCATATTACTTAATAGAGTTTAATAAGATCTGAACAGTACTGGGTGTCTGATAAAGAGTCACACAGTTAAGCATGATCCTAATATAGATTTTGCTGCTCTGTGGTCATTTTCATTCTCACGTTATATTAGTTTTATCTAGGTTAACAACAGAGCAAGGTCCTTTATCTGTCCACTGAGGCACTTTAAAGAAAATAATTATATAGCCAGTTGGGAACAGATTGCTTTTCACATCTTAATAAGCCAACTTTAGGAACACTTCAAGTCTTGACAAAATTGTTCAAGTCAGGAAACCTTATCTTTGATGCTTGTACAAAAGGACGACTGAAGGGATGTTTCCCAGAATTGTAAACAAGAAGGGGCAGGGTTTGAAGAGCAGGGGTGGGGCTTTAGATTCCTGAATGTAAGTTCCCATACACTATGTTTCTTGGGAGTTGTGATGAGAAGGTGAAATCATTGTTCTTACCAAGAAAAGTTGTAATCTCCGAAGCTCTCTCGGCATTTTGCAAGCTGTTATATTGGTTTCAGTGTAAACAGGTATCTCTTTTTATTTTTATCATTTTGGTTTGTGAGAGAAAGATAAAATAAATTGTTAAAAATGTGATTACTTGCTTTGTGGATGTTTGATAGATTTTCGGATTATTTACCAAACATAGAAAAGTTTTTTTTTTCTATTTCCTTATCACAGAAGAGATTGAAGTTCACAAGATGCTACAGAGTAAGTGCAGCTTCAGAGTAGAGGAACAAATGAATGTGGTTGACTATGTCATGAGTGTTTCAGATAATGAAGAAAAAAGAGACAATTGTTAGACATTTAGGTTATTTCTGGAGGATTTTAGATGTCACATTGGCACCATCTATAGTAATTTAGGGTGAAGTACACCCACAGCTGTTAGGTCCATGACCATCTTTTATACAACATCACTGCAGTGAATTCTAATTGGGTGGAGGTACTAGATAATTAATGGAAGCCACAGCTCACACCTGCCCTGTTGGGCTTTAAATCAGGGAGGCGGAGATCATACTTTTACTTGCAAAGTTACATTTTAGATACACAATTTCCATGTTTATGTTTATTCTACAGAATTGTTACAAGTTCTAAAAATTCCCATGTTCTGCTTTTCTGCTAAGATTTTCCTATGTAGCATTGGGTAGCCTCAGAATTATAGCCCTTCTTCCAGAATCTGCAGATGTAGACATTCCTACTTTATTTCAGGTTTAAACACCAGCAACAAAACTTTCATTAAGGAAATCTTAGAGTTCTGAGTGACGAATTATCTTCTTCAAAATTCTCAGTGTTCAAGTAAAAAGAAAACCTTATGAGCAGACACTTGTCTTTGTGGGCATCACCAAGTGGAAAATAAGAAAGTGATTTGAGAGTGACATTAACAGATGGGACACAGACTTATATCTGCATCCATTTTACAGAATCAGGTTTCTTAGCAATATATTTTTTTAGGTACAATGATTCAATTATCTTGGAATCTGGGACAATGTGCACAATTACCAAATATTCAGATGGAAGGGGAGTATTCATAGAAGGAGGAGGACGTGAAACAGGATGAAGAGGAGGCGGAGAAGAAAGGAGGGAGCACTGAAATGTAGACATGTTTAAAGAAAGGGAAATAAGAGATAACAGAGCTCATGCTTCTGTTGGATAGGAGAACACATGGAGGCTTTTATTTTTTTCTGAACTCTGCTGATTGAGCAGCAATTCCATTGAAGGGGGTAATCACGTATACTGTAAATTCAATTTAAGCAAGCAAGTGGAGAGATCAACAGCAGTTGAATACAGCATTCTCACTCACTGATTCACCATCCATTTCTTCTGTTGCTTTACCTGGTTTGAATAGTTCCTTTGGAACAACATGTCTTAACACACTAATTCTATAAGCAGTGATTTATTTCTCTGGTACTGTTTTAGTTTGTTTTGTTTTGTTTTCCTAACTAGTAATCACTCATAGTTTTTGGCTTTTATTTTCCCCACAGCACCATTGCAGCTTTAAACAACTCTATAAGCATCTCCATAAAACATGGTGTATTACTCCATTTCTAGTAAGCATTCTATATTATATATACATGTATTTCAGATCTATTTCATTCACTTTTACATATCCACAATCCTAAGATATGCACATAATTTATTGGGATCTGCCCATATTTCCTTGTAGATATTTACATCTTTAATAGGAGTTATTTGAAGGTGTAAATCAGTAGTACTTTTACACTTTCCAAAATAATAGTACTTTCCAAAATACAGGGAGCACATGACTGTGTGTGCTTGTTTATGTGCAGCATATATCTAGAAACTTGATTTAAACTATTAACTTATCAAGGTAACTGAAAGAAGCCTAACTAAAAATCTTAAAATGACAAATGTTGGATAATTCATAGACCTAGTCATGGAAAATTTCAACTCTGTTAAGAAGAAATCATCACAAATTTTGAAGTTTTGTGTTCTATCTGAATCAGGCTTTAATGTGCCAATGTTCTTATTAACCAATTTCCTAGCTGGAATTGTTTACAAACTTCTCTGCTTCCTCTGAATACTTATGGAAGATAAGCTCCACTTTGTCCATTAAAATTTGGCACTTTGATTCCTAAAAAGTACAAACCCACTGGAGCAACTTCCTGTGGTTGTGGAATTGAAGACAGTAGGTAAGTTAGACAGCACTTTATAGATGCTGTCCTCAGGAAGACACTTCAATACCACAGGCCCCATTTCCTCAGCTCGCTGTCTGTCATCAGAGCTCTTTTGTTCTAAGTAATAAAAATCTGCTGAGAGATCAGAGAGAAGAAGAAGCAAGCCACCCCCACACCTTACCTTCTTAGCCTCTCTGCAGTCAAGAGAGCAAGTTCCTGTTTCTCCCTGCTTATATCTTGTTTCCACCCAGCTAACTCACTTCCTGTCTGTGTGTATAGACCTCCAAACCTCTATGGTTAGCTAGTGGCAAGCTCCATTCTCTGACCTTCAGAGAGGCTTTATTTGTATAAGCAAGATATTACCTACCACACTCTTAATCTGAATTCTCCCCTTCTACAGACTTGATGATTGATGGGTATTATGTGACATGGTCTATACTGCGTGTGGTATCAAGATATGGTTGCATCCCTCTTAATAAATCCATGACAGGGATTTCCATTTCCCTCCCTCTCATTTAGTCTTTGTTCATGAGGGAGATTGGTCTGTAATTCTCTTTCTTAGTTGCATCTTTATGTTGTTTGGGTATCAGGGTAACTGTGTCATCATAAAAAGATTTTGGTAATGTTTTTTCTGTTTCTATTGTGTGGAACAACTTGGGGAATATTGCTATTAGCTGTTCTTTGAATTTTTGGTAGAATTCTGCACTGAAATCATCTGGCCCTGGGCTTTTTTTTTTTTTTTTTTTTTTTTTTAAATTGGGAGACTTTTGATGACTGCTGCTTCAATTTCATTAGGGATTATATAGGTCTATTTAAATTGCTAATTTGGATTTGATTAATTTTGGTAAGTAATATCTATCCAGAAAATTGTCCATTTTTGTTAAATTTTTTAATTTTATGGAGTATAGTTTTTTAAAGTATGACCTGAAAATTCTCTGAATTTCCTCCGTGTTCATTGTTATGTCTCCCTTTTCATTTCTGATTTTGTTAATTTGCATGTTCTTTCTCTCTGTCTTTTGATTAGTTTGGATAAAGGTTTTGTCTATCTTGCTGATTTTCTCTAAGAACAAACTCTTTGTATTGTTTTTCTAGTTTTTACTTTATTGATTTCATCCCTTAAATCAAATATTACCTGGTGTCTACTCATCTTGGGTAAGTTTGCTTCATTTTCTTCTAGATATTTCAATTGTGCTGTTAATTCTCTAGTGTGACTATTCTCCTGTTTCTTCATGTGGGCACTTAGGGCTATGAACTTTCCTCTTTGTACTGCTTTCAAAGTTACCCATTGGGTATTTTGTGTCTGATAGGTTTGCCTTTATATGTTACTTGGCTTTTTTTCTTCGCTGCTCTTAATATTCGTTCTTTATTCTGTGTGTTTGGTGTTTTGATTATTATGTGTCGAGGGGACTTTCTTTTGTGGTTCACTCTATTTGGTGTTTCTTGTACTTTCGTTGACATGTCTTTCTTCAGGTTGGGAAAGTTTTCTTCTATGATTTTGTTAAATATATTTTCTGCAGCTTTGAGTTGGGTTTCTTCACCTTCTTCTATACCTATTATTCTTAGGTTTGGTCTTTTCATGATGTCCCATATTTTCTTGATATTTTGTGTCAGGGATTTGTTGGGCTTAAGATTTTCTTTGGTCAATGAATCTATTTCTCCTAGTGTATCTTCAGTGCCTGAGATTCTTTCTTCCATCTCTTGTATTCAGTTGGTTATGCTTGCATCTGTAGGTCCTGAGCGTTTACCCAGCTTTTCTATTACCAACATTCCCTCAGACTGTTTTTTTTCCTCTTTCTCTCTATTTCTGCTTTCAAACCTTTATCTGTTTGAATTGTTTCTTGTAATTTTTGGTTTGTCTTTTCCTCCATTTCTTAAATTTTTTCTTCCATTCCTTTAGGGAATTTTCTCATTACCTCTTTGAGGATCTCTGTCATCATCATCAAGTTGCTTTTAGGTTCGTTCTCTTCTGCTTCATCTGTGTTGGGATGTTCAACTCTTGCTGGTGTGGAGTCCCTAGACTCAGGTGGCATCATATTGATTTTTCTGTGGTTGACTGTATTATTATCCTGTCGTCTACCCGTCTCTTCTTCCAGTGTGTACTGGTAGGGTCTCTCCCTCTACTGGAGGGTATGGGACCAAGGTTCTCTTCCAGTGGTTGCAAGCAGTTCCAATAGTTTTATGGCTCATCTATTCCAGTGGGTGTCAATGGAACTTCTCCTGTGGTTATAAGCTGGACCAGGATGTTGGCAGACTACATATGAGTTGGTCCTGTAAAGCAGTCTTCCCTCCATGGAGTCCTCAGGATGCTCCAAGCATGGCACTGGAAGGCAGGCAGGAAATAGGCCTATACTTGCCCCCTCCTGTGGTTGGATATGGGACCAGGAACCTGGCAGCCTCCAGGTAGGCCAGACTGCTAGGACAGGCCCTTCTGCATGCAGTCCTCAGTCCTCCCAAACTTGTGTTTTAAATAAAACTATCTTCAAAACATATTATTATATTGGAGCAGGAGAAATGGCTTAGTGAGTGTTTGTGAGAAAATTTCAAAAAAAAAAAAAGAATTTTGTGAACTCAGTTTTTGCAAAAGCATTGAATTATTCTTAGAATATATTTTTATGTCCCTCCCAAGTGTAATAGATATGAATGAGTTTACTTCAGCTTACTCATTACAACTCGCTATTGTTATTTGTTTATATGTGTCCACATAATCATGTTTTTGTTGCATGTGACTTGTCTGCTATGTGCTTATTGCCTCCATGAGTGACATGTCTTTGTGATTGTATACTTAAGACTCAGAATATAAATTGTCTGATGCTCTGAATAAAGTTGACTGTTGCATGAGACTTCAATCTGCCTCATTTATTGGCTTCGGTCTCCCAGATCCCATCATCACCATTAGAGTGATAAGCGCTTAAGAGTTCTGGCTGCTTTTCCAAAGGCCCCAGGTTTCACTCCTAGCAACCACATAATGATTCAAAACCATCTGCAATCACAGTTGTAGGGCATATGATGCCTTTTTTCTGTCATCCATGTGCATAAGGGATGAAGTGACATAGAAATACAAGCATGGAAAACACCGATACAGGTAAAATTATTTTTGAAAATCAAATCTTTACTCTTGTCTTTATTATTTATTTAGTTAATTCATCCATGCTCTGTTCATGTTTGCCTCTGTGTTGACATTACTATAATTTTCTTGTATATGGCTAGTTTTATTTCTTTTTCTCACAAAGTTCTCTCTTTCCTGCGGGGAGATTTGATGGAGAAACCCCATTTAGAGCTGAGTGTTCCAAGGTCTCTCACTTCTTCACACTATCTTGTTGTGGGTCTCTCTATTTATTCCCATCTTCCATTAAGTGGAATCTTCTCTGATGGTTGCTGAGTGAGACTCTGGCCTCTGTGTTTTTATTAGAAAATTGAGTCTATTTATTGATACTGAGAGGTACTAATGACCAATGATTGTGTAATCCCTGTTATCTTGTTGTTGGTGATGGTGTTGGCTGTGTGTATGTGTGAATTCCCCCCTTCTTTGGGTTTTACTGATATGAAGTTACATATTGCCTGTTTTTTTTTTTGTGTGTGTGTGTAGTTAACCTCCTTGGGTTGGAGTTTTCCTTCTAATTCCTTCTGTAGGGTGTGGATTTATAGACAGATATTGTTTAAATTTTATTTTGTCATGAAATAGCTTATTTTCTCCACCTATGGTGGTTGAAATTTTTGTTTGGTATAGTAGTCTGGGGTGGCATCTTTGTTCTTTCAGACTCTGCAGGACATATATCCAGGTCCTTGTACTTTTAGAGTTTCCATTGAGAAATCAGGTGTAATTCCTTTTTTTTTTTAAAAAAACTATTTCTTAAATTTATATTACAAACAATTTTGTTTTACATGTCAATCCCAGTTCCCTTACCCTTCCCTCCTCCTTTGTCTCCCCACAACTCCCATCTCATCCCCTTTCTGCTCCACAAGAGGCCCCATAGATTGCTCAGTCCTAACTAACACCCACATTCAGGGGGTCTGGGTCGGTCCTATGCTGGTTTCCCAGCTATCAGACTGGAGTCCATTAGCTCCCACTTGTTCAGGTCAGCTGTTTCTGTGGGTTTCTCCAGCCTGGTCTTGACCCCTTTGCTCATCACTCCTCTCTCTCTGCAACTAGATTCCAGGAGTGTGGCTCAGTGTTTAGATGTGAGTGTCTGCTTCTGCTTCATCAGCTACTGGATGAGGACTGTAGGATGCCATATAAGGTAGTCATCAATCTCATTATTGAGGAAGGGCATTTAAGGTAACCTCTCCACTATTTCTCAGATTGTTAGTTGGGTCAGATTGTTGTAGGTCTCTGGACATTTCCCTAGTGCCAGATTTCTCTTTACACCTATAATGGCTCCCCCTAATGTGGTACCTCTTTTCTTTCTCTCCTGTATTTTCCCCCCAACTCAATCTTCCTGCTCCCTCATGTTAGGTGTAATTCTAATAGGTCTGCCTTTATATCTTAATTACTATTTTGCCTTTTCAGCTTTTAATATTCTTTCCTTGTTCTTTATATTTAGTATATTTATATTTATATTATGTGGCACATGGAACTTCTTTTCTAGTCCAATCTACTTGTTGTTACATAGACTTCTGTTACCTTTATAGTCATGTCTTTCTTTAGGTTAGGAATATTTTCTTCTGTGATTTTGTTGAAGATTCTTTTTGGGTTTTAGAGCTGAGATTCTTCTTCTGTTCCTATTATTCTTGGGGTTGGTCTTTTCACAGTGTCCTGGTTAATTTGTATCAAGAATTTTTTAGTTTAGCATTTTCTTTGACAAATGAATCTATTTCTTTTATTACATCTGATAAAATTTTTTATCAATATCTGAGATTCCCTCTCTCATCTCTTCTGTTCTATTGGTGATGCTTGTGCCCATAGTTCCTATTAACTTACCTAGATTTTCCATCTCTAGAATTCTCTCAGTTTGTGTTTTATTTATTTCTTTTATTGAAATTTCCAGGTTTTGAATACTTTCTTTCACCTGTTTCATCATTTTGTTTTTCTTGGCTTTCTTAACGGGATTTAAAAAAAAATTCCTCCATGTTTTTGTTTGTCTTTATCTCAATTCATTTACAGGGATTTTTTTCCATTTCCTCTTTTAGGATCTCTATTATTTTTATAAAGTTGGTTGAGAGGTCATTTTCTTGTGCTAAAAGCTGTGTTGGGATATTCAGGTATTTCTGTAGTAAGATGCCTGGGCTCTGGTGGTGCCATATTGCCCAGACTGTTGTTGATTTTGTTCTTAGTCTTGCATTTAGACATCCTGGTTTGGGAGGATTATAGATTTAGATGTTGATTCCTGAGCTTGTCTTTGTTGGATTAGTGTTTAGTTCATTGGTTCTGTCTCCTCTTTGGTCTTCTGGTCTTTGTGGCCAGGATTTCATGTGGATGGTGTGACCTCTGCTCCCTCAGGGAGTCTCTATCCAGTTGGGGGCTAGAGTTTTGGCGGATAGCTTGCTTTTGTTGCAACAGTACAAGGGGATGGTGGTGAGATGGGAAGGGAGTGAGCTATTGAATGGGCTTTGGGAAATGAATCTAGGGGGTGGAGCAGTGCAGCTGGGTGTCACTCACTTGCTTTTCTGACTGAGATTCAGAAGTCTGCAGAAGTTGGGAGCAGAGATCAGTGAGACTGAGATTCAGAAGTCTGCAGAAGTTGGCAGCAGAGATCAGTGAGATCAGTGATATGGATGCTCCTTTTTTAAATGTAGGAATTTAGTGCCATGAGCTTGCATTTTAGAAATGCCTTCATTGTGTCCCATAAATTTGATTATGTTTTATATTTATTTTCATTCAATGCTAAAACATTTCAAATTTTTCTTAACTTTTGTCTTGACCTATTTCTGATTCAGAAATGCATTTTCCAGTTTCTATGAGTTTACAATCTTTATGTTGTTTTATTGTTGACATCCAGCTTTAATCCATGGTGGTCTGATAGGTTTTTGAGACTTGCTTTGTATCCATTTTGAAGAAAGTTCCATGAAGTACTAAGAAGAAGGTTTAATGAATGAAGTTATATGTGTGTATGTGTGTTTGTGTGAAATGGTCTGTAAGTATCTCTTAGGTTCATTTCTTGTATGAGGTCATTTAGCTTTATTTTGCCTGGATGACCTGTGTATTGGTGAGAGTGGGGTATTGAATTTTCCCAATATATGAATTAAGCTATAGTAATGTTTCTTTTATAAACTGGGCACACTTGTGCTTGGTACTTAGATGTTAAGAACTGCAATGACTTTGGGATGCTTGCCCTTGGTGGGGAGAAGAAATCACTTGCCCTCCAGGAATCTCAAGATTGGGTAACATTATAGTGAGTAAATGGAGTAAATGTATGGTAGAGTATGGAAGAGAAAGAGTAAGCTCAAAGAGAGAGAGAGAGAGAGAGAGAGAGAGAGAGAGAGAGAGAGAGAGAGAGAGAGAGCATGATCATATTCGGTGGGCAGAGTAAGGTCTGAGAGGTGAAGATGGCAAGGCTTATATAAGAGACCTTCTTTCCATCAAGGGACATGGCTCAACATCTGGGCCTGGGCTGCTGTCAAGGGACATGTCTAGATTCTTGTTCTTGCTGCAAATGCAATTTGTATTGATGTCTGTGGCTTATGTTACCACTGAAGGCCATGTAGATGCCTAGGGTTTGGGTCATCAGCCGGCACCATTTTGGTGTTCAATAGCCATACTTTAGCCAGGAAGATGCTGATCTGAGTGGCCTGAGCTGCTATCCAGGGCCATAGTGACATCCAAATGCTAGCTGCTGCTGAGAGTCATGTCTGGAACTGTGATCCTACAACAGCCAGGGTCCTTGTAGATGTCCAAAGTCTGTGTCACTACCAAGGGCTACAAGACTGCCTGGGTTCTGGGCCTGCACCTGGTCATGTTGTGGTCCAAGGGCCATTCAGCCACCTGAAGCCATGGGGATCTCTGGGCCCAAGACATGGCCAGAGACCATGTCCGGATCGGGATCCCTACTTCAGCCAGAGTATGTGTTGATTCTAATGCCCATGTTACTACAGAGGCCCATGTAAACCATGTGTCGAACCACACATTAAAGCATGTATTGAAGTACACAGGTCATGCTTAGCTGCAAGCACTCCTATCCCCTGTGGCCCTGTGAGAGAGCTACCCTTCCTCACCAGAGATTTTTCTCTACTCTTCACTGGCCTTGGCATAGTGGACTCTGAATATCCTGGCACTGGAAAACTGGCTCTGCCCCTCATAGAAGAGCTGGCTCTGTCACTTGGGAAAGCAGGCCCCACCCCTAATCACAGGTTTGGGAGAGCTGGCTTTGTCCCTTACCTGAGGCAGGTGGTCCCAGTGGCTGAGACTGGCCAATTCAGCTACCACACTGATACAAATCCAGGTCTTTGAGTTGGCATTCCCCCAAATCTACCCAATCTCCTGGAGCATGTGAAAGGACTGGTCCTACAGATACATGACTTGGGAAAGCAGCAGGCTATCCAGAATTTCTGTGAGGGTCCAGTATTGGTTGGTGGTATACCAGAAGCCAGAGGTTTTGACCTGACCAACAATACATCACACAACAAACATTTGCAAGAAAAGCTGCCTGGACCAAAAGGTACATTGTATAATATAGAGTAGCTCCCAATGCCACGAAGGAAATGAAGAAGCAAAGGGAAGGCAGGAAAGATGGAGGGGTGAGATGTACTTGTTTGTTTGCTTTTAAGTTTTTGTTTGTTTTAAATTAATATTTTTTTTTTTTACTTTTTAGAAATTATTTCTGGTTAAGTTTTCCTTTGGGGGATGCTACAAGGGTGAAAAGTGGATACTGCAGGACTCAGAAATGAGTGGGATTGGGGTGCATGATGTGAAATTCCTAAAGAATCAATAAAACATTATATTTAAAAAATAAAAGAATTGCAATATCCTCTTGTTGGATTTTTTTCTTTGATGAGTATGTAGTGTGTTTCTCTATTCTGATTTGTTTTGGTTTGTCAGATAATAAATTTACTACACTAGCTTGCTTCTTGAGGCCATTTGCTTAGAATATATTTATTCATTCTCTGACCCTGAAGTCTTACTTTGATACTAATGTTTCTTAGATGCAAAAGAAGGAAAATCCATTCTGTTAATTCATGTCTTTTTATTGGGGAATATTGTCATTGATATTGATAGATATAATGAGAGATGTTTGTTGATTCTTGTTATTTTGTTGTGGTGGGCCCCTTCCTTTTAATTTCTGCTCTGATATTATTTACTCCCATGTTTTTTGGTTGTTTGTTTGTTTGTGGTTCCCTCTTTAGGTTGAAATGTTATTTCTAGTCCCTTCTGTAGAGCTGGATTTGTAAATATAGAGTACTTAATTTGGTTTTATTATGGAATGTCTTTACTACAATATAGAGTTTTGATGAGTACAGTAGTTTGGGCTGGCATCTATGGTCTCTTAGAGTTTGTAGACCATCTGTTCAGCCCATTCTGACTTTAAGAGTCTCCATTGAGAATTCAGATGTAATTCTAGTAGGTCTGTCTTTATATACTACTTGGCCTTTTCTCCTTTTAGCATTTATAATCTTTGTTTGCTCTGCATGTTTAGGGTTTGTTTTGATCATTGTGTGATATGTTGAGGGACTTCCTTTTTGGACAAATCTCTTTGGTTTTTTGTATGTTCCTTATACAGAAGAAACACATCTCTTCTTGGTTAGAAAAATTTTTTTGTTGACTTTGTTCAAAATATTTTCTTTACCTTTGACCTATGTTTCTTCTTTCTCTATTGCTATTATTCATAGACTTGGTCTTTTCATGTTATCCCTGATTTCTTGGATGTTTTGTGACTTCTTCTTCTTCTTCTTCTTCTTCTTCTTCTTCTTCTTCTTCTTCTTCTTCTTCTTCTTCTTTTTCTCCTCCTCCTCCTCCTCCTCCTCCTCCTCCTCCTCCTCCTCCTCCTCTTTCTCCTTATTATTCTTATTCTTATTATTTTGGATTTCCTTTGGCTGAGCTGTTCATTTCTTCTGTTTTGTCTTCAAGAGTTTTTTTTTTTTCATATTTGTATTCTGGTGTGAAGTTAACCTCTGAGTTTTCTGTTCAAGTTCCTAAATTCTTCATCCTCAGCTTTACCACTGTTGGGGTTTTCTTTATTGGTTCAATTTCAATTTCCATGCCTTGAGCTTTTTTTTTTTTTATTTTATTTCACTGTTTGTGTTTTGTAGATTTCACTAACAGACTCGTTTATTTCCCTCCTTAAGGAGCTTTGCATAATTATAAAGGCTATTTTGAAGTCCTTGTCTAGTGCTTGAGCTATATTGTTTATATGCTCAGGGTCTAGTGTAATAGAATTGATGGGCTACAGTTGAGACATATAACCCTGGCTGTTCTTGATTGTGGCAGCTAGGATTGAGAAGATTGTAATTCTAGGTACTCAGATGTAATCTTTTGTTTGTTGGGTGTGTTTTCTATTCCTTGGTTTCTTTGATTCTTGGAGAGTATGGTGGATTGGGTTGCATATTATGGAATACTTGTGGGATCCTATCACAGTGGCTAGTGTGTTAGAAGTTCTGGGTAGAATGTACTTCTGTGTATTGAGAGGTGACACTTCAGTATGGGGATGTGCTGGAAGGCTGGGGGGGTGATGGTGGAAATGATCTATAGAAGTGAGGGAATCAGGCTGTGGTACCAGAATCTGCATAGTCCCCTGGGAACTGGGACAAAGAGGGTGAAAAGTCTACAGCAGGTTGTTTGCTATAGAGCTGTGGGCTTGGATTTGGAGTAAAGGAGGAAGAGTGAAGATTGCCTACTTCCCAGGGGATCTAAAAGGCAAGCTGTAGTTATTGTTGTGTTCTTTATGGGGAGCAGAGCAGTTAGCAATTTAACTGCCATCATATAGCAAGTGATTAAGCAAGAATTTGTCAGCACAGAGTTTAACTTACACCTGTATTCAGTATAATAAATGGCAAAGTCAAATGTATGCTAAAAATACCTGGAGTGAACTGGGTAAAAATATGGAGAATTTTACATGTATAATGTTTACAATAGGAATTTAAATCAACAAGGTCTTCAGATTTCTAATTTTTTTTAAAACTTGGTCACTTCCTATCTTTGGTCTTCTTTCTCCACACTTCAAAATAAGGAATAACTTTGGGGATGTGAGTTACTATTTCAGAGTGTTTTGAAAGTGTGCCTCTGGGTTTCAGAAAATACCAGAGAGGAAGTAATTCAGACAGACAGCTCCACATGAGAACAAGGGCTAGAGGGAGATGTAGGGACTGTTTTTGGGTGGGTGAGTCTTTGTAACATGTACCAAAATGTATTTTAAATTCATTGGGCTAAAAACAACCAATGACCTGGATAGTCACATTTATAAGAGAAACTAGTGACATCCTAAGTGCTAGAATTGAAAATAGAAAGGTGTTTTAAAGAGGAAAAAATTACCTTTAAGGAAAAAAAAGCACTGAAAAGTATTTTAAAATGCAATTTAGACATTTTCCCCTTAAGGAAAAAACAGTTTACTTTGTAGTGTAATTGCTTTCTCACTCAAAGATGTACTTTTACTTCTTTTTATGACTTTTCTTTCAACTTTACAGAGAAGTTTAATTTACATTAAATGGTAAAAAGTACATCAGACCAGTGTTATCATATAAAATGGGTTAATTGTGGTACAGGGATTTATCTACTGGACATTCAGCAGAAATGAACTGTAGTAGGAGATACTTTATAGGGAAAATGACTCAGCAATGAAAAGAACTTGCTGTAATTCCAGAGGACCTGACATGGTCTCAGCATATCCAATGCCACCTCTGACCTCTTCAGGCACCAGAACATAACCTCTCCATGCATGTGCATATATATATGTATATATATACATGTATATATATATGTATATATATATATGTATATATATACATATATATATACAGCTTTAAAGCAGAAATATTTTATAAAATTATCCATATACCAAAACACATTGCTAGAAGTTTTTGACAGTTTCACTGAAATATTTGTCTCTAGTTGCCTGAGATTTTCAGTGATTCAAAGCAACTGAAGCCTAAAGACCGAACTAATACTGTGTGCTCTACTTTTACCAGTATGATTGTGTTGTATACAATAGAAGTCCACTCATATCTTTGATTGTATAGAAGTCTTGACAACCAATTGTTATTTAAAGCCAGTAAGTAGTACCTTCCTGTATCGTGCATGTTTTCCTCCTGCCTGCCCGCTGCCAGTCTGGTCCAAAAGCCGTGCCAGCCCCCAATAACACTCAGAGACTCTGTATTTGATGCAATCCTGTTGGCCATTTACCATTATTGTTTAAGGACTAGGTCTGTCTTAATTATTAACCCATTTCTACTTATCTAAGTATTTCCACGTGGTCATCTATTCTGGGAGCAGCAGGCCCGGCATCTTGCTTCCTCTAGCTCTACATGCTGACTCCTCCTAACTACTTCCTCTTTTCTCCTCCTAGTCTCCTAGCCCTGCCTATCTAGTTTCCTATTGGCCAACAGGGCTTTATTAATTAACCAGTATGAGAAACATATTTACAGAATAACATCTCCCATCATCTCCTCTTTTCTGTCTAAAATAAAAAGAAGGGTTTTAACCTTGACATAGCAAAATATATCATACAACAATTATCAAATAAGAATCATAGTTAACAATATTTAGTCCATTAACATTTTGTAAGACTTAAAGAAAAATGTCATCTATCCTATCTTTGTGAGTCTAAAATCCTATATGTAACTTATCTTTAATCCTAACTGAGGAAAACTATAACCAAAACTATCTGTCTTCAACTCCTTCAAAGGCCACAGAAAGATAATATATAAACTCTAGAAATGACAGAGACCACTCATTGCCTGGTCAGTCACCCGAAGTTCTTCTGTAATGTTCCATCTTCAGCCCATAGGCCATAGTGTGTGTCCAGACTCCTCAACAAGGCAGGAAACTTTTCTCTGTGTCCTGTAGACTGTCTAGCTGTCTGACAGCCTCTTCCATGAAGCAGGAATCCTGTAGCAATGTTCATCTTGAATCAGCAGTCACCTTTTTGTGGGTCCTGCATGTCCAGTTTCTACAACATAAAGTCAAACAGTCTAGACAAGAGCAGTAGCTTGTCCAAATGGCCAGTCTTGCCATATTAGAAGCAAACTTCATAACGAGTTTCTTCAATATCCATCTTCCTTTTTGATGCCGGTGGTATTGCCAGGAGCCTCATTGTCAAAAAAAACCCTAAACTATTTTAAATGCCATATTCTGTAGGTCTTTGAAAGGTTTGAAGAATGCCTATTCATCTCAAATACATCTCTGCATATCCAGAAATCCTAACTAACTTAATTTCAAGTTTTGACTATCATAAGTAACTCTCTAACTGTAGTAAATTATACATTACATTTTCCAATGAGCTATATAAACATACTACCTAAACAAGAGGAGAAATATACATATCACAAAATTGACCTTAAATTGTATCAATAAAAAATCCATTTCAAAGCAAAGTATTCATATCTATACCATAATTCCCTTTTCACCTTTAAAAAGATTGTTTGTGGTCATTAGCCTTTTACAACCAAGCCAATCCAAATGAAAACAAACATTTACAAACAATATTTGGGAATTTGGGCATCGTTCTTTTCAAACTACTTCCTGCTGGTAGAGGGTGTTGTCATGGGGGTCCAAAGAAGACGCAGAAATCTTGGCAGTAGTCTGCAAGGCTTTGTCTCAACTGCTTTGAATGTTTGAACACCTGGGGCACTGTTTCAGGGGGTCTGGCTTGATCAAACCACATTAGTCTGGAAGGAATCCACAGCTTTACATTTTCTGTGGAGACAAAAATAGAAATCCTTTTCCCCAGTAGCTTGTCCTTAGGCTTAAATTTTGGAGTCAAAGCATTTTTAAAATATATAAATTGAATTAATCCAGCAGCATTTCTTTTATCAGTTGTTGTTATTTTCTCAGCAATCAAATAATTTAAAGACAGCAGAATCTCGTATAGTATCCAATATTTCTCTGTGCTTTCCATCTTTACGTGACTTTTTTATTACTCTATTTCTTCTACTTCTATTTTTACATATTTTGAGACAGGGTTTCTCTGTGTAACTTGTATCTGTCCTGGAATTCACTGCATACCAGGTTTACTTTGAAATCACAGAGATTTGTTTGCCTCTGCCTCCTGAGTGCTTGGATTAAAGGCGTGTGTCACTACACCCAGCCACACTCTGTCTTTTTAAAGCCATTTTATTTATTTTCTCTTTCTCTCCCAAGCCAGCGTATATTTTAAAATACAGTGTAAACCTTCATTGCAGCTGTCGTACACATACACACCAATGAATTGTTAGCAGAGCTCTTTAAAAGCAAGGAGGTTTTTTTGCCACTTATGTTAATTTTGGAAACCCCCCTTAAAGGAGCAGCACAAATCTCTGTTGACAGCAAAACAAATCCAACCGAGAAAATGCTGCTACCAAGAAGTCTTGCTAGTCTCTGTTTCTTTGTTTCTAAAACATTTCTTAAGCTTTTATTAGTTTAAAGTGAAAGTTCTTATAGCCACGTTGGGCATGTATTTTTTCCGCCAGCCCGTCCACCACTGGTCTGGGCCCACAGCTGCGCCAGCCCCAAATAACAGGCTGAGACTCTGTATTTGATACAATCCTGTTAGCCAGTTACCATTATTGTTTATGGGCTAGCTCTGTCTTAATTATTAACCCATTTCTACTTATCTAAGTATTCCCATGTGGTCATTTTATCGGTTAGCTGCTGCTGGCACCTTCTTCCTCCATGCTCTACATCCTGGCTCCTCCTCCCTACTTCCTCTTTCCTCCTTGTTTCTTAGCCCTTCCCATCTTGCTTTCCTATTGGCCAACAGGGCTTTATTAATTAACCAGTATGAGAAACATATTTACAGAGTAACATCTCCCATAACCTTCCATACATCTTTGACTTGGAATATACATGCTCCTCGATCCTTACCTGTAGAACAGAGTTCTTTGATCTGCTTTTTCTATGAATATGTATCTTTCTCATTATCTTGAATAAGCTATCTTTAAAATGCTTTTGTTTTTAATATTTCAGTATCTTTAATCTTTGTTAGAAAAAAATAAAACAGATGCTTGTGATATGGAGAAAAGAATAATTCTTTGTATTTTATATCTCATTTCCCATAATATGGCTCAATATCACATAAATTAATGACTTTTGTTCCTAGATATTTTTACTCTTTGGGAATTTAAGTTGACTCATTTAACAATGACTTTTTAATACTTATATATTTCTAATCTATGTCAAAATTAATTTATAAAACTACAAAAATTGTTCCATAATAAGCTACAGATTAGGCTAAAATATAATTGTCAAATGAAGGAAACTTTTCTCTATTTCTGACAGGAATCTCTACTTAGGTATTTTTAAGGCTAAAAGGGCAGAACAGCAATTATTAGGGACAGCGTGTACATCAATCCAGTTGTTTGGATGGTGTTACCACTGGTATAAGATTACTAACTATTAGATATTTGCTGATTCCTTATATGTGGTGGTTTGAATAAGAGTGGTCTCCATGGGCTCATATGTTTGAGTGCTTGGTTCTAAGTTATTGGAACCTTTTGGAAAAGATTAGGAGGTATGGCCTTGTTGGAAGAGGTATGTCTCCGAGGACAAGCTTTCAAAAGCTTCCCTCCTTTCTATGTGGGATCTTTGCTTCTTGTTTGGATTTGAGATGTGATCTTTCTGATGCTCCTGATACAATGCCTTTGCTCTATCACTATGGGCTTTAACCCTCTGGAATCATAAGCCAAAATGAATGATTTCTTTTTCCTAGTGTTTCATCACAGAAATAGTGAAGTAACTAGTATATTCATATTCTAATCATCAGCAAAAAGGGCAGGATGAAGGATATAGAAATCTCTTCTTGACATTATTAATCATATGATCTGATATTTACATCCATGATCTGAGCATATTACTCACACAGTCATGTATAACTTCAAAGAATGCTTAACACACTAGCTTGGATTATCATGTGTTCACTAAAAATAATGCCATTCTGTAAGACCAGGAAAGATCAGAATAGACAATTGAAGAACATTGCTCAGACCTATTGAAGGGTGTCATATTCTCCTGAAATCAGCAGAAGTTTGAGTTGTTTTCACGGTAATCTTCCTCTGGTCATGTCTATGTATGTGGGGTCAGTCATCCTCATGGCTGATGAAACTGACCTAACCAAAATCCATGCTCTCTTTATCCTGGCATCTAAGACTCTTGAAGTCTCTGTGTGCCACTAGTGCCTGATGTAAGTCCTTGGAAGGGAGGACTGCTAGTCACTCCTGGATTATGAGCAGGATTTGGATGAGCAGACTATGCTGCAAGGGAACACCATCTGTAGCCCCACCTTCCCATCTATTCCATACCTCCTATGGATCTCACAGATGATTGCTCCTGGCCTCCTCTTCCCCCAGCCTCCAGCTTCAGCAAGTACTCCATTAGATAAAAACATAATCAATAATCAATTATAATCAATAAACATGGCCAACATGTTTCCACCAGAGCCCAGTTATCCTACCACAGCAGGCTTTGATATCCCAACATAGCTAAAGAACAAAAAAATACCTTAAAACTAACTATATGAAGATGATAGAGGTCCTTAAAGAGGAAGTAAATAAATCCCTTAAGGAAATCCAGGAAAACACAAATAATTGGAAGAAATGAATAAACCTCTTCAAGAAAGAAAGAAAGAAAGAAAGAAAGCAAAGGAAGAAAAAAATGGGTGAAGAAAACAAACACAACTATTTAAGGCCTGAAAATAGAAATAGAAGCAATAAAGAAAATTCCAGATGAAGGAATTATGGAAATAAAAAGTTAAGGGATGCAAACAGGAACTACAGAAGCAAACTTCACCAACAGAATGCAAGAAATGTAAGAGAATCTCAGGCATTAATGATGTGATAGAAGAATGGATACATTGAACAAAGAAAATGCTAAATTTAAAAAATAAAAACTTCCTGACACAAAACATCCAGGAAATCTAGGACACTGTAAAGAGACCAAACCTAAGAATAACAGGAAAAGAAGCCAGAAAAGAATTCCACCTCACAAATAAAAAATTTTCTCAACAAAATCAAGGATGAAAAGTTTTCTAACCTAGAGAAGGACATGCCTATAAAGGTACAGGAAGCTTGCAGAACTCTAAATAGATTGAAGTAAAAGAGCAAGTCTCTGTGCCACATTAATAACCAAGACACTAAGTGTACAGAACTAAAAAAGAATATTAAAAGCTGCAAAGGAAAAACCTATTATAATTACACCTGACATCTCCATGAAAACTCTAAAATCCAGAAGAGCCTAGAGAGATTGGCTATAGACTCTACAAGACCACAGATGTCAGCCCAGACTGCTCTACCCATAGATAGGGAAAATAAGATATGTCATGATTAAGTAAAATTTATACAATATAGTGCCTATAGAAGTGACTATAAAGAAAACTATAACCCAAGGAGGTTATTTATACCCATGAAAACAGAGAAAATAAATAATACATGTACACATACACACATAGCCATTACCATTCCACCAGTAACAAAATAAGAATTACCAATATTGGCCATTAACATCTTCCAATATCGATGGTCTCAATTCTCCAATAAAAAAATAGACTAACAGGAGCCATCCTTCTGCTGTATCTAAGAAATGTACTTCAACATAAAGGGTAGATACTACCTTAGGGCAAGGGGATAAAAATTATATATTCCAAACAATGGACCTAAGAATCAAACTGGTGTAGCTTTTTTAAATGCCTAACAAAGCTGCTTTAAAACCAAAATTAATTAAAAGAGATGGGGAGTTTAAAGGATTGCTATTGGCTGAGGAACCCCAAGGAGACTTCCTATGACTCTGCCTTTACTTTGGTCTTCCCCTAGCAACTCCAGCCTGGAAACTTACTTTCCTCAGCCTCCAGCTCAGTCACTAGCATCTTCTATCATCTTCTTGGGCCTGTCCCAGGACTTCTTGCTTATTTATTCATTTTATCTATCTATCTATCTATCTATCTATCTATCTATCTATCTATCTATCTATCTATCTATCTGGAACCTTGACATTGGTTCAAGATACCCCAAGACCAAGTTCTCAGCAGAAAGAAGATGTATTTGATCCATAGGGATAGAGGCAGAGGTGGAGGGGGGGTTGGGGGAAAAGAGACAAAGACAGAAGACAGAGGATGAGTGAGAAGGGGAAGTGATAAAGGGGGAGGGGAAGGGATATTTGTCTGGGGCTGCAGGAGGACAAAATGCTGTCTCTAGATATAGGGGAGACATACATGGCCCATAGTAGATGTAATAGGGAGAGTCAAGATGAAGAGACTTGAGAGGGATGAAAGTCTGGACCCTATCTCCAGTAAGATAAGACCATGTGGAAACACTTAGATTGATAGAAATGGGTTAATATTTAAGACAGAGCTAGCCAATAAGAAATGCTAGTAACAGGCCAACAGATTTATATCTAATACAGTGTCTCTGTGTGTTATTTGGGGCTGGTGTGGCAGTGGGACCAGGCTGGTTGGAAAACTGCTTGTAACACCCCCTGATTGGAGATGTCATTCTGTAAATATGTTTCTCTTATTAGTTAATGAATAAAGCGCTGTTGGCTAATAGGAAAGCAAGATAGGTGGGACTAGAAGACAAGGAGGATTCTGAAAGTAGGAGAGAGGCATTCCAAGATAGAGGACAGAGAGAGAAGAACGCCAGCCACTCTGTCCAATAAGATGAGACCACGTGGAAGTACTTAGATTAATAGAAATGGGTTTATAGTTAAGAGAGAGGTAGCCGATAAGAAACAAGTAACTGACCAACAGCATTATATCTAATAGTGTGTTATTTGGGGCTGGCATGGCAGTGGGACCAGGTTGCCAGAAAAACCTACTCATAACCCCCCTCCCAATGGAATTTGAAGAATCCATCAGAAGAGGGGAAGGAAAGATTGTTGGCATCATAGGGGATGGAGGGCACCAGGAGAACATGGCCCACTGAATTAAATAACCAGGGCTCATATGGGTTCACAGAGAATGAAGCTGCAATGATAGCATTTTTTATGGGTCTACATCAGGTCCCCTGTATACACTATGGCTGTGAGTTTGGTATTTTTATTAGACTCTTAACTGTGTGAGTGGGTGTGCCTTTGACTCTTCTCCTACTCTTGAGGCTCTTTTATTCCTAATGGGATGCCTTTTCCAGCTTTGATATGAGGGCTTTTGCTTTGTCTTAATATATCTTAATGTTGTCTTTAGTTGGTATCTCTCAGAGACCTGTTCCTTTCTGAAGGAAAATGGAGGGTGAGTGGGTCAGAGAAAGAGGGGGAAATTATGGGTATTTGGGTGGAGGAAAGGGAAGGGAAAACTGTGGTCAGGATTAGTATATGAGAGAATAATGTATTTTCCATAATAAACAATATTTTTCCTAGAAGATATGAATAATGAGTGATAAATAATGAGCTGAAGAGGTAATTGTTAATCATTGGTAAGGAGGGAGGGTCATTTTTCTTTGGGGATATTGTCATTGGCAATTGTCCATGTACATGTGTGTAGCACCAGTTAGATTTAGTAAGTTATTACAAAAAAATGGACATGAATTGGAAGGGAGACGGGGGGGGGGTAAGGGATGTTGGACAGAGTCTAGTGGGAGATGGGTGAATATGTTAAAAATGTGCTGCATACACACATGAAATTTGCAAGGACAATGTTACACAACTTTATAATAAAAATAGAAACAAATATTAAACCACACCATAACAACAGCAACAGCAACAACAAATGATAGTCATCTCGGTAAAGTCTTTGGTGTTCAAGTTCGAAGACCTGAGATTGGAATCCCAGGACTCACAGAAAAAAAAAAAAAAAAACTGGGCACAGTATCACATGTCTGTAATCTGGGATGGCAGATGACAAAAGAGATAGGCAGATACCAGCTGCAAGCTGGCTAGGCAGTCCAGCAAAAATGGTGAGTACCAGATTCAGTGAGGTAGCCTGTCTTATAAGCCATGCAGTGGTAACTCTTGCACTCAGAGAGAAGGAGAAGGCAAGTGAATCTCTGAGTTCAAGGCTAGCTTTGCTAACAGATCAAGTTCCAGGACAGCCAGGGCTATGCAGAGAAACTATGTATTGAAAAAAAAATGAACCAAACCAAACATCAAAAAAACAAAACAAAACAAAACAAAAAAAAAAAAAACCCAAAAAACAGATAAAAGACTGGATATACTGAAGCCTGCCTTTAATAACCACTCCCCAAATCTTACTACCATTCCATGGAGTTTCTACTTTTTGATTAGTGCTCAATTTGTGCTCAGGGTCCCCTTAACTCTTTCCAGCCTTATCCTTTCTTTCTAGTCACACTCCATTCCTTAGTCATCACCAACTTTCAGAAACACTTTCTACCAGGATACCACAGTGGTTACATTGGGCTGAGGTACAGGCAAACAATTTGCACTGTACTTCCTGTCCTATATTCTGGTCTTCATAGACTTACTCCTAGTTCTTGTGTGGTCTGCCTGCAGGAGCCCCTTCTTTCAAACTACCTCCATTCCTTGAGAAGTCAACTTGCTGGGTCTACCCATCTCCATTTATTTGTGTCACTTGCCAACCTACATAGGGACTCTACCAGGGACCTCACAACTACCACACTTGCCTCAGATCCTGTGTGGGCAGCAGAAATCAAAAAATGGTTGCTACAACCAAACATCCATGCAACAAAGACAAAACCGGATACCTACGCCAAAACACACTTGAAGATCTTAACTCCAGGTCCCAGTGATAAAATATAACATGAACCTTACAAACACAACATGTATGTTCCAGAAGTCACAATCCAGTTGCAACACATCCCAAGAAAAGTAATTTACCTGAAGCACAAGACAAGGACTTCAAAATAGCATTTATGAATATAGTCAAATGATGGGAGATGTTATTCTGTAAATGTGTTTCTCATACTGGTTAATGAATAAAACACTGTTGGCCAATTGAAAAGCAAGATAGGCGGGGCTAGAAGACCAGGAGGAAAGAGGATGGAGGAGTCAGCATGGAGAGCCTGGAGAGAGCAACATGCTGGCCCGTCACTCCCTGGTAAGATGAGCCATGTGGAAATACTTAGATTAATAGAAATGGGTTAGTCATTAAGAAAGAGCTAGCCGAATAGAAGCTAGTACCTGGCCAACTGCATTATCTCAAATACAGAGTCTTTGTGTGTTATTTAGGGCTGGAGCGCTGGTGGGACCAAGCAGGCTGGCAGAAAACATACTCACTACAGTCAAATACCTTAGAGTTGCCTTAATAAATGACTTAATACAGACAATGAAAACAGTTGAGTGAAATAATAAAAAAATCAAGACATGAAAACAGAAATATAATCAGCAAAGAAAACCCCAAACCAAAATAAAACTTAAACCAAAATCTTAGGCTGTCAAACAAAAAGCTTATAGGTGAGCCTTATCAACATATTGAGAGACATGTAGGAGGGAATTTCAGGTCTTGAAGACCAGATAGAAGAAATGGATTTCTCAGTCAAAGTAAATGGTAAATCTAAAAAAGAAACAAGGCACAAAAACCATCCAGTAAATTTGAGACACCATGAAAAGATGAAACCAACAAATAACAATGATAAAGGAAGGGGATGAACTCAAATCAAAGACACACAGTATTTAAACCATAGAAGAAAGTTTCTAGATTCAAGATACACACAGAACCCAAATAGATAGGACTAGAAAAGAAATCCCCTGCGATATATAATAATAATAATAATAATAATAATAATAATAATAATAATAATAATAAAAACCCTAAAGGTACAGTACAAAGGAAGTTTATTTAAAAACTGCAAAGGAAAAAAGACAAAGTAACATATGAAGGCAGGATCATCAGGATAGCACTCAGTTTTCCAGCGGGGAGTTTCACAACCAGAAGTTTCTGGACAGCTTTTCTATAAACTTGGAGAGACCATAATTCATTTATCCTGAACTATTGATAGAAAAACTGTCAATCATCATAGACCAAAATAAAAAGATTCCATGATAAAACCAAATTTAAGCAGTGTCTATTTTCTAAACTAGCTCTACAACAGAAACTAGACAGAAAACTTTTGTCTGAAGGCATTAACTCTATGTAAGACGTATCAAACAGTATATCATAAGAGGGCAACAACCCGCAGCATAACAAAAATAACAGAAACCAATGAATCCTACTCTTTAATGAGTTTCAATATTAATGCTCTGAATTCCCCATATAAAGACTAATCTACTGGATGTGACATCAGAATCTTTTCTGTTGCATCCAAGAAACACACTTCACCAATAATGGATAGCCATCACCTTAGAGTAAAATGATGGCAAAAAGCAAGTGGATCCAAGAAGCAAACAGACATAGCTATTTGACTGTCTGACAAAATAGACTTGAAACAAAACTAACTCGATGAGGAAAGGAAAGACACAGCACACTCATTAAAGGCAAAATCCACTAAAAGGATATTGTAATTCTAAACATGCCTTCATTGAAAACAGGGGCACCCAAGTTCATAAAAGAAACTCTCACATAGTGACATTGGGTGACTTCAATAGCCCACTCTTACCAATAGACATGTTACCCAGACAAAAATAAAACATAAATGGTGGAGTTAAACAACATCAAAAATCAAACAGACCAGTAGACACCTACATAATATTTTACCCAAGCACAGATATATATTTTATTCTTAGAAGCTTATGGAACTTTCCCTAAAATTGATCTATTAAAAAGATTTCTCTTCTTTTAAAATCAGGTCTCTTAATTTCTGTTTCCCAAGAACCTTCATAATAGAAAAGAGAATGCCCTACTCAACCAAGTCTGTTTGCTCATAGGAACTAGAAAGCTGCTTTTCTCTAGGAATCATTCCTCCCTCATTTCTTGTTGGGACCTTTCCTGAAAGGTTCATATCACTGAGACTGTCTTCCTGATATACTCAATATTTATTCTGTACCTATTGTCTCAGCAGGGCAAGAAGGACTCCTTCCTATCCTAGGCGTTCTATATATTACATTAGTTCATAAAATGGCTTCCAAGAGAAGCTTTGCAACATCTGTAATGACTAGTGTGAGCCCAAGTATTAGGCAATGTTAGAGTCACTTAGCTTCGAAGTGCTGTTTGTTCCTAACCTCTTTCACTTGCTTAGTTTGCTTTTCATAGATTCACTGCAAGCTTCAAATATGCTTAGTCAAATCCTATTTACATTCATTTATCTTGAACTTGTATTAGAATAGTGCTATTCTTGGCACTGGACCACAGGCTTGTAATTGGAAGAAAAATGCCACCTCCTTCTACTCTCTTAAATAATGAAATTCTGAGATCAACTTTTTCTGACAAATCATTTACTGATCCTGGTTTAAGCTGGTGCTAACTTTATCCCTATGAAAGTTTTGTAATGGTTTCTGATGTTACTTTCTTTTCCTATTCCTTATGAATCATCCTCATCAGCTCAGAGAAATGGCCTATTTACCTCTAAACATTAAGGAAAGATTCTACTGTAGTTAAATCAAGTATTGATTTTTCTTCAACTAAGACTAAGTTGCTTTGTTTTAATAAGCAATTATCTTTATAATATGTTCTTGAATTTCAATCAGTATATCTTTACCATGAATATCTCTTAACTATATACTATGTGATGATATGCTAGATGTGCAGCAGTGGCAAACCCATACAGATTTCAGGCTCTGATGAATTTTATAGTGTGGCAAGACAGAAATCAAACATGTAATACTCTAGAAGTTATAAGTTCCATTAAAAAAGTAACTCCGGAGGAAGCAGGGCATTGTGTATGTGTGTGTGTGTGTGTGGGGGATATAGTAAGAGTAGATAGTGTTTTCCATAATCAAGCAGGGGGAGGAGCCCCTGGTCAGGGGACACACCGCTGTAGTTGAGGATGAGTGGTTCAGGAAGGGAAGTGATATGTAGGTAGTGCTGTGGGCAGTTAGACCCTGAAACTCATGGTGAGCTGGAAGCCCAGGCTACATATTGCCTCTCAGTTATGTGTACTTTGACTTTGTCTCTGAGTCACGTGAGACAGGGTTGCTGAGTTGGAGGCAGGAGAATGATCCAGAGGGAGGAAAACTCCTTTCTTTGTGATGTGTGTTTGAAATTTGAGCAGCAGAGTTGCAGTAACTCTGTCCTTTGGCCAAGGTTTGCTCCAGTGCTGTAATCATGGACAGAAAGGCATGAGCAGTTATGCTACTGAGGACACACTGTTAGAACTTCCAGTTTCCCTACATCCATAAACAAATTCCAAAGAATCACATTTATAAACTTTCTCATGAGTCATAAATTTCCCAGCAAAGCAATGGAAGGATGGTAAAACAGACACAGAAGGAAGGTCTCACAGGCTCATATGAACAAGCAGAGAAGTCAACTCCCTTCAGTCCTAATGGGCTTGAAACATCTTTGAAGGAAAATAATCTGAACTCCACTTAGAGGATGCCAAACCTAAGGAGAAAATACCATCAGTTATGTAAGAATGAGGCTGCCTATTTTCAACCATTTCTCAAACCATGGATGACAGCTTGTAATTAATTACCACTCAGCTGGCATTTGGCCATACAGCCTATTGTCATTACTGCGCCCACCCACAACAGCCTCCACACAGCTGTGGGTCAACACACTGATCATCATTTTTCCAGGAGTATTAAGCAATTTGTCAGAGAACAGACATCGGCAAAGAAACCTATGTTAGCTAGGATACATCTTTGTATACTGCATACAGTATACAAAGCATACTGCCTCTCTCCAGACCTTGTGATTACAGCTCATTCCCTGTAGCATTTGAAGCAAAGTAAACCAGCATTGCAGGAAGAACTTGGAGTTTCAAATGCAACACTATAGTCATTGTGAAGTGTGCAGTAAATAAAAAACATTTCAAGACACATTAGTCAAGAACATCAATATGAAACTTTTGCACATATTGACAAAATAAAAGTGACAAACTTTTTTTTGCTCTTTACAAGGTGAACAATGAAGTTTTAAATCTCTTAAAAATTAAATTTGCATATGTACAGTATGTATTTATTTGATTGGTTCAGTCATCATTCTAGGCCTACAAATCAGTCTTCACTGACATACTGGTATATTTCTCTTTTGTATAATACATTTTGTCTTGGCATTTATTGTTTTACAATATTAAAACATATTTATAACTTGTATGTGCACATTATTTTATCTTGCTATTTTATTTAAAATGATGTCAAACTGCCTTTGCTCCTGTGTAAAGTACAGCTGTAGTTCTAAGTTTATAAAATACCCCATGATCATGCACTCCAGTGCTAAGTTCTTTGCTAGCTTTCTGCTACTCTCAATATACAGTTATGAATTGTTTAGTAGATGGTTTTGACCTTCTAGATATTTTTTCGTATAATTTCTGAAACACATTTGGTATGACTTAGATGTGAAATATCCCCCAAAGTTCACTGAGAAGTAACTGGACTATGGGGGTGATAGTCTAATCAATCCACTAGCAGGATGGATTAATAACCAAATAGAGCATTGGGAAGTGGTGGAAACTAGATAGTGGAACCCGGCTGGAGGAAATGAGCCAGTAGGGGTGTCCCTTGGTGGATGTGTCTTGCCTATG
The DNA here is from genome assembly GCA_030556225.1 of Cricetiscus sungorus. Taxonomy (NCBI): domain Eukaryota; kingdom Metazoa; phylum Chordata; class Mammalia; order Rodentia; family Cricetidae; genus Cricetiscus; species Cricetiscus sungorus. The sequence goes on from JANBXA010000398.1 coordinate 46,658,011, forward strand.
GGCTTTTTAATTTCTCTCTGTTCATTTGTAGGTAGGTAGTTTTCCTGAGACACATTTTTATATATAATTCCCCAGCATAGGTGTATCAACAAAGAGTCATATGACCATGGACTGAAACCCAAGAGACTATAGACCAAGGTAAATATTTTCTACTACTACTAGCTGCTGCTGCTGCTGCTGCTGCTGCTGCTGCTGCTACTGCTACTACTACTACTACTACTACTACTACTACTACTACTACTACTACTACTACTACTACTACTACTACTACTACTACTACTACTACTGCTACTACTATTTTGAGACAGAATCTCTCTCTATAGCTCTGCCTGTCCTGGAACTCACTGTATAGATCAGACTGGCCTTGAACATACAGAGATTCACCTGTCTCTACCTCCTGAGTGCTAGGATTAAGGACATGGGTTGCCAGGCCAGGATCTATTCTCATTTTAGATGGTTTGCTTCACACATTTTGTCACAGTGATAGGATATTTGTCTAATATAATAAATATCAAAACCTCTATTAATCTGGAGTGACGTGTTTTTTGTTAGTCAATGATACTTTGTCGTAAATTTTTCCAGTGACTTTCTTTTTGGATTTGAATAGTTGTCCTATCTTTACTGGGCTCACAAATTCTTGCATGTTTCTAAAGAAGTTTAGAATGGCTTTTGGGGCCATTCGATCATGACACACCTTAGCACAAGCCTATCAGCAACTGATTTGTGTTCCCTGTTTGAGCTCCAGAAAATGCTTCAGCCATAAAACAAGCCAACAAAGACCTCAGTTTCTCAGATCTAATTCAGGTAGTCTGCAAGGACAAGGACAATATCCTTGCCATATCTGGATGAATAGCTTTTAGCTTAGGTGGTCCCACATAAGAGGTATGGATTTATCACTCACTTAATGGGTTAATAAATGACTATGAACACTTCTCTTATCTGTGTGTTATTGCTGAGAAGCTGTCTTCCTTTATATAAGACTATGTCTTCCACATTCCAAACTTCACAACACACTACCATGCTGTCATTTTTTATCGACATACTCACTTAGACTGCAGAGAGGATTTGGACTCATAGGTTTTAGTACTTTTGATAGTAACTTTTGCCAATAAGATGGAAGAGGAAGAAAAACATCATTAACATAATTTTAAAAAAACAGAGAGCTTGAAAAAAAGAATGGGTTTCAAACAAGAATGTGAAAAATTTGAAAACCATTTAACCTGAATGAGTGCAACTGCTTCTGACATCATTTACAAGCTGTGCAGTGGCTGTACAAGCACTGTTTGTTGTTGTTGTTTTCTGCTTTTCAAATAAAGGGCTGTATGACCACCTGCAGAACGTGGCACAAGCCCTGCTTCGAAGCATCCTTTTAGCAGTAACTCTGTGTGACCAATAAGAAGAGACTAATGTTTACATGGACAAATCAGAACAGACTATCCCTTATATACACGAATCAGAAGAGACTATTGTTTTCACGGGTGATTCGGAGAGGCTATTGGTCTTAATACTTTTTTCTTCCTGGCTTGCTTGCTAATATATTTTTTTAAAACGGGATTGTATTGATTATTTACTATTAAATTATATTTAAGTATTATTACTATTAGTGGTATTTAATATCAAATTGGTTAACATAAAGCAATTCATCTATTTCTATAAGTTAAGACATTTATCTTCCTTGTTTCCAGTCTTATGTTATTGAAATATTGCATTTGTTGGTGAACATCCTTCTATATTTATGGGGCCTTTGCTAGAACAAATGATGATGACAATGGTTTTAGGGGCAATTTTTATTATGTATTTTAATTTTAATCATGGAATTAAAGAACAAAAGCATGTATGACTGGATATTAAGGAGAAGGGAATGTACATAAAAAGTATGAACCTTGCATAATTTCACACATGTCTTTAACTATGGTGGGTCCAGAGGTTTATATGAGGCAGAAAGAGGCAGGGCAGATATAGAAAAGGAGTCGCAGAGGTATCTATTGTCTTCCAAATATTAATTAGTTTTAGAAATTGGAATTGATGTAGTTTTAACGTGAGAAATCAGATTTTCAAAATTAGTATCGCTGGAGGTTTTATCAAAACAAGCAGAACTTCTGCCCCCCATTTGAAAATGACTAATTATTTAATTACATACAGGGACACGGGTGGTACTAAACTTTTAGGATGACATAAAAAATATTAAGAAAAAAGTATACATTAAAAAGTATTATTTTAAAAGTTCATTATATAGATGACATTAAAACAATGACACAAATAAATAAAAGATCTGTTTACTATAAATGTATTGCCTGTTGTGGAAAAAGTAACAAGGCGAGTGTTCAAAGGAGAATAAGATGAGATTTGAAGGGAAAACGATGAGATAACATAAATATTTTTATGAGAAAAAGATGATATCTAAACCACACTGGCAAACTTTAGTTTTAGTCATGGCTAAAAGTACAAAATACAACTAAGAATTTTCAATTGCCTCTAGTAATGAAAACAAAACAAAAACAAAAACAAAAAAGAGAAGTGCCATCAGGTGGCGCCATTCAACAAGAAATCAGAGCCCACAGCCGCCGCACTGGTGTTTCATTTGGCTGGCTACTTAGCAAAGGCACATTGAAAGCGTTAAATCCTAATGAAATAAACAATGGGGATACAGAGGGAAGAATTACTAACGGCTCCATCTACCTCCTTAGGCCATTTGAGTTTTTGAAACATCTTGCAAATAAATGAGTTCGTGGTTTTCTAAAACTGGAACAATGGCGAGGCCTGAAGACACACAGAGTGCAAGCTTCCTGCCTTGGACAAGGGTCAACTGAGTCCACTGCACAACCCTGCACCGGAGAACATTGGGACAGAGGTTCTCTTTCTACAGTTTGCCTCTGCCACCCTCTCCACTGGGCAAGGCACCTCCCAGGGTTTGGCAGAAAAGATCTTTGGACCGAGAGAGGCTAATTTATATAAACGAGAGATCAAATGCTTAAAATATATAAAATGGGTTATAGTGATGCTCAAAAAGAATAGTTCTGTGTTAATACCTGAGAATGTTTGCCGCAATTTCGAGCCCTTTGAAAACAAATGTAGAGTCTATACTTTAAAATATTAGTTTTTATTGTTTTTCACACACTATAGGTCATATGGTTTATCAATATAAAATTCCTCTGAAGCCTGGTGGATTAAACCAACTTTGTCCTTTAAAAAAAATAACTTTTGGAATGAGACTTTGGAAGGCAAGTCTCACAGAACACACTTTGTTCCATGAAAACATACAATGTCAGTAGGGGTTTTCAAACACTTAGGAGAAAGGGAGGTCAGGAAATCCAGTTAGAGTCAAGGAAGCTCTTTGGAGGCCATATGACATCAGCAATAAAACCACCACAAAAGCAAGAAACGTGACAGAAGTTTAGTTTGGGGCATGCTGGCTAAAGAGATATGTGAAGTTCAGCAGCATTATTGAATTGAACATGGATCCTGTTATTTGGACAAAATGGGAAAACAATGATTTCTGAACAGTTGGCAACCTGTACCCCCTTTAGTATCAAATCCCAAACGTGTCCTGGTTGCTGGGCATCCCATACTCATGATCTTCAGTCCTCCTGCTTGACTTTCTCTAAAAGGAAGTAAAGGGGGGTGAGATGAGGAGCCTTCATAAGAGAGGGCAGTATTAAAAGAGGAAATAGAGCAGTAATTTTTATGAAAGAGAGGTATTGAGCCTTCTGGGTCCCCGAGTAAAAGTGAAAATGTGTTCCAAGTGCATTTTGATTCTACAGCAATGTGAGCCTCTTTTTATTCTTTTCACTGAAGCTACTAGAAATGTGTCTGTTCTTCATGTCACTTATTGCACTAGCTACTTCTTCTGTTGCTGTTATATAATGCTCCAACAGAAGCAAACTAAGGGCAAAAGATATTCACTTATGGTTTTAGGGTATGGTCCACTTTGGCGGGGAATCCCGAGAAGGGGGAGCTGGAGGCAGATCTCACATTGTGTCCATAATCAGGAAGTAGAAAGTGGTGAATGCTTTATTCCTTCTCCCCCTCTCTGTATGCTGTAGTTTATTATTATTACTTATTATTTTACTATTATATATTTTTAATTCTTGAGAGCTTTATACATATATACTGATTACTTTCCTTTAAAAGAATTTCTTTTTAATTTTATTTATGTATGTTTTGTGTGTGAGTGCTGCATCTGTGTGGATGCCTGCATGACAGAAGAGGGCATCAGATCCCATTTAGGTTGAGTCACCATGTGATTGCTAGGGATTGAACTCAGGAAGAGCAGCCAGTCCTCTTAACCACATAGATACAACTTCACCTCCTCAATTTTTTTTAAATGCAGTTCAGGACCCACACCGTGGTATAGTGCTGCCCAGTTTAGGGTGGTTCTTTCCTCCACGGCCTGGCAGAGGCAAGTCTAATGGAGATGACCCATCACTGGTGTGCCTGGAGGCTTGCTTCATGATGATTTTAGTTTCTCTCTAGCCGGTACAATGAAAACTATTACATTGATCTTTCTAATTAAAAATGGACAACTTGAAATTTTCACACAGCACTGGCAGGATTTGTCAATATGGGAAACTGCATACAACCAAGCCTGACAATCTGAAATTGACCCAGGACCCATGTGATGGAGGCTGAGAACAGACTCACTCAAGTTTCTGTTCTAACCTCCACAGTAAGCTACGGTATGAGGTGTGCACACATGCACATGTTGCTCTAACAATCACACATACACTCACACAAATAAATGAATGTACTAAAATTATTTTTTACAAATCTACTTAGTCTTTTTTTTCCCTTGATAACTGGCCAAATTCTCCCTTTGAAATTTGGCTTCCTGTGGCCTTTCAGGAGATCTCTGCATTTCTCTTCCATGATGGTTGACAGAGGTAGAATCCAGTCGGGCTGCTTTCTCCAGCTATACTTGCTCTAACAGGATGTGCATCTTTTGGTTCCTCTCTTAGTTCATTGCCATGTTCAGCAGCAGTCTTCCCAGAGGTGCAGGTTGGATATGTCATGGTCTGTGCATCATCTTCATGAAGACACCTGTGAGCAGTCCACACTCACAAGGTCTTCTCCTGCTATCTGGCCTTTCTCATGAAACCTTCCCTCTTCTGCTCCCCTCCACATAGACACCCCTCCTTGTTCTTAGGTATAATCTCTGGAATCTGCTTGAATCCTCCCTATCTTGTAATCTCTAATTCATCTTTGTCAATAACTCCCAGTGATTACATCTGCACACAGTACACATTGTGTCTTATTTATCCTTGGGTGCAGACTTTATTATATTACTTGTTTGAAAGTATTACAGTAGCTTCATAATTGGATTTTCTTCTAGATCATGTTTGATTCTTCATTCAGATTCATGGCTTAAAATCTAAGATAGGCCACTGAGCTCAGTGGGCCAGGGCATTGGCCTCTAAACCCGATGAATCCAATCAATTGGATTTCAACGTCATTCACACTTATGTCCTAATGTACTTTTCCAGCCACCCATGATTCTGTTACATACAACATGCAAAGATTTTGCATTACAACACTTAGCGTTTCTCACAATATATTCAGACTCAACTCCAATACCAATGGATCCATGATATTGATCTATTTTAGTACCTAAAATATTATGGATTAATTGACATTTGCTACTTTTTATAAAACTGTAAGTCTGACACTTGTAGACGATTCTAAATAATTAAATAAATTTTCAACATTTTCTCACTAACTTTCATGAAGTAGTCTGTGTCAACTACTGTTCTGCATAAGAAGACAAAAAAAGTAAAGAGGAATACTTGCCTTTGAGAGAATGATACTGTACGTGAGATAATGAGGAAGACAGCTATTTCTGAAATGCCTCCTACTGAAACATTTTCTCTCCAAATCCAAATGTGAATTGTGCCACAATGAATGGATTTCTTAGTTACACCTTCAGGACTTGTGCCAGGTTGACCCTTTCCCTGAAGATCCACTTACTTTTAAGTTTTGATTTTGTTTTTTTTCAGTATATCCAGGAATTGAAGGGCTGAGTGTTTTCTGCTCTCATGCTGTTGCTGTTTTCACACCATATGATATGCTTGGGCTTTCTTTGTTTAGTATACACATTTGCAAACAGATACTTTCAGGATGAGTTTCATTACTGTGTGATCACAGCTGGGAAACATACAATGAAGAACAGAAATGATGCTCAGAAATTCAAGGAGAATCTTCTCCATTAGTTTAATGTCCTCTACCATTATGTTTGCAAAGCAACTGTGCAGTATTTTTCCCCTCTATGTTTTTATTTCCGAAAGAAAACTCACTGCACACACTGCTCTTTCTACCTCCCACTAATGGGATTGCTGACATCCTTCTCTTTAGGGGTCCCTTTCCAAGTATAGAGGAGAGGAAGACCCTACAAATTAACGAGGTGACTCACATCCCAGAACTAGACCTTAAAAAGCAAAACCATGAAAGTCAACTTGAGCCTGCATCACACCATGTCACAGGAAGCTTTGTCATTCATTTCAGCTTTACAGAGCTTCCCTGGTAGTGCTAAGGTAGATCCTTTGTGACTATAACTCCCTCTTACAGCCTTCTTGAACCTGACATCAGTTTCCCTCAAACCATCCCTCCTCCTCTCCCTCCCTCCTTTCTCTTGCTTTACTGAAACATAATTTAAAATGTACAACTTATTAGTTTGAATCAATGACTACAGCTTTGAAAAGATGATCACAGAATTCAGGCAATCAATGTGTCCATCACACTCAAAATTCTCCTTATGCCTCTTTTGTTACTGCTGTAAGAGCATTTAACATGAGATCTGTACTCTCAAAATTTAAAGTGTGCAACACTACATTATCAATGACAGGCACTGTGTTATGCAGTTCATCTCTAGAACCATTCATCTCTCATAACTGAAATAGTAAAATTATCAAACAACTCAATTTCCCCCTCCCATAGCCATCAATAACTACAGTTCTAGTTTCTGCTTTTGTATGTTGGAGTATTTTCTAGACATTATGGGATGAAGTGGAATCAGGAAATTATTGTCTGTTACTGCCTTAATTCACTCAACATACTGTCTGTTGCACTCATCTATATTGCTGTAAATGCATGATATCCTTCATTGTTTAGGCTGGATTCTAATCTTTTGCATAAGTATCTTAACCTTCTTTATCCATTCATCTGTTGGTGGATACGTGAACTTTATGTTGGTTTTAGTGAATTATTATGGAAACATTTTAAAGTTCTGCTTCTAGGGTTTTCACTCAGGGTTCAAGAAAAGGAGCTACAAGTAAGTGAAGGAACTGAAATCTGAGGGGAAAGGAATCAACTCACACACAGTTGCTCACCTGCATGTTCTTTAATCTTTTTCTGCTCTCTTCCTCTCTTGCTGTTGTTTCTCTTTCTGTTTCTCCATCTCTCCATCTCTTTCTCTCTTTTCTGTTTTGTTGTCTCTCTAAGTCTCCCCAGTTCTTGGGGGTACAAATATATATATATTTGCAAATACATATATATTTGCAACAGAATACAATGTGAGGCTTGAGTTTCTCAAGGTCAGTTAGGCAGATAAGATTTACACACAGAGCAATAAACTAAAGCTGCAAGGAGAAACTTTTAGCATCAATTACTTAGGGCTGTAGGTCAAAGGGAGAGCTTCTAAGCTTAATTTGCACAAGAATCAAATCCTGGGGCCTTCCAATTCTCTGGCCTCAGTAGCAGCACAGGCCAACAGGAAAGTTTACTTTTCCCAGAGGATGAGAAAGTGGACTGATTACCCTTGTCTTTATTTTCTCAGGGGAAAGAGGAGGAAGCAGTTAATCTCTGAGCTAAAATCTTGAGTTAATAAAGCAAGAAGTTTGAGAATCTTTTAGTACAGGGTTAGTTTAAGTTATCACTTCTCCACCTGCCAGTGAGGTAAAGCCAAGGGCATACTTATTTTTTTCTATCCATCTAGGCAGCTATGAATCAGCAACTTTGGATGTGTAGTAATTCTATGTCCTTGGATATTTGGGAATGTCATAGGTGGAACCCTTTTGCCTGGGCCCAAAACACTGACCAAATGCCTGTCAATAAAAGCAATTGCAGGAAGGCAGATCTGCGATTGCAATGGGGAGGGGAACAAGGACCTAATAGTGGGAAACAGGTCTCACACATAGCTAAGGAACATAATCAGTAAAGTAAGACCTGTTAATGAAGAACAGGTAGGAAGTGTAATCAATAAAACTCCAAATACATGGAAGAGATTTGTTCCCAGTAAATGATCCGATGGTGCTGAACTGTGGGATTTAAATCCTAAATATAATACACAAAGAAATAAGCTACAAGTAGAATCTACAGCAAGACACAGCCAATTCATTCATGAGATTATAATGCCCGGTACAGCTCTGTACTAGTTTTGTTGATCAAAAGAATCCCTAATTCATCAGATTATCTCGGATGCAAAGACTGTATAATTACTATGTGATTTTGTGGTTTGTGGCAAATAATGTTTCAGTGAACATGGTATGGGGTTAGTGGTCCCTGAGTTACTTACTTCAATTCTTCTGGATACATATCCAGTAGTGGGATTACTGCTTCATATCTTTCTAAGTTTGTGAATGACTATATGGTTCTCAATAACAGCTGTATCATTTTATAATTTTACCAAATGGGGGGGGATGAAAAGTATTATGATTTACCATGCTTAACTGCGATAATCTAATCTGATCATAGTTCAAAGAAAAGTAAATTTAATAAACATTCTACAATTTAAAAAGTCTCCTTACAAATATTGTTAATTTTTTACTTGCAGTTAAAGAAAAATCAATATCTACAACTTCAGCTATTTCAGTGAACCTAATAGGATCAAAGAATTTCTGATACGTTTTTAGTGACATTATTTTGTCACAATGATTTAAGCATATTATTTCTATGTTAAATTAAATGTTTATATTTCTGTCATTTATTCATGTTGGGGGTCAGGTTGTGTGTTGAGGCATGTATGTGGAGGCCAAAGGACAAATCTCAGGAACCATTTCTGTCCTTCCACCCTCTGTTTTCCAAGGATTTGAATTCCTTTTTCAAGCTGGTTAACACTTGTCCACTGAATCATCTTACCTGTCCCTTAAAACAATTTTCACAAGCAAAACTTACTGAGTGATGTAGCGTGTATGTTTTTCGCTAGCCCGCCTGGTCCCATCGCCAGCCCCAAATAACATGCAGAGACTCTGTATTTGATACAATGCTGTTGGCCAGGTACTAGCTTGTTACCGGCTAGCTCTGTCTTAATGATTAACCCATTTTTACTATTCTAAGTATTTTCACGTGGCTCATCTTACCGGCCAGAGCGGTACTGGCATTCTACCTCTCTGCACTCTCCATGTTGACCCCTCCTCACTACTTCCTCTTTCCTTCTGGTCTCCTAGCCCCACCTATCTTTCTTTCCCATTGGCCAACAGGGCTTTATTCATTAACCAGTATGAGACATATTTACAGAATAACATCTTCCATCAGAGTGATCCAGTGTGTGCAAGATAATATTGTCAAACTGGGAGAAAGCTTAGCATCCGTTGTGTTTGAATACTTGGGACTTCAGCATTCTAGAAAATGTTTGTCATTAGCTGAGTACTGTCATAAAACTACAGAGACAGAAGGCAAACAAGAGAAGACAAAGCCAGTGCTGTTAGTTCACACTGCTTCTTACCTGGTAGGAAATATATTATCAAGCACGAATATTTGGAATAACTAAGGGGAGTCATTGGTCAAGCCTGGGCTGGGGCTATGAATTGGAGATTTAGTAAGAGTGCAGTTGAATCTGCTGTATGGGTTGGGGGTGGCTTGAATGAGTTACTATATCTGTGATGTTGCTATAATGCAGCCATTGTATTTATGAAGGAATCAGTAGTTAAATTACAAACACTGATAACTTTATTTTTATATGCTGCAGGGGGAAATACAATTATGCTTGATATTCAGTTTGGTTAATCCTAGATTAGTATAAGTTGTCATTAGACAATATGAGTTTTGTTTCTAAATGGCATTAACTTAAATCCTCATTTTATAGTATGCAGCTTCATTAACTTAGAAAAATTTATTTTTCCAGATTACAAGTTGACCACTATAAATGAAAACAGGAATACTTCACACTTCCTAAAATTCTCACTAGGTTTTCAATGCATGTGTGGGATTTAGCAAATATCCAATAAATTCTGGTCATAGTCATTCAAATGAAAAATGTGCTATATGTGTCCTTTGTGCATTTTAAAAATTATGTACAAAGATCTTAGCATATATACCCAAAGCTTGTCCACGATTTCTCTATTCCTGCCCGATGTTGTTTAAATAAAAAAAAATTCCATTATCTAATGCTGTAATCATATACTTTAAGAGCAAAGAATTCTTGAATCAATATTATTCTATTACATATATACATTTCTTAATTTTCTTTTCGGAATTTTTTATTTCTTCCTTTTAGACATGAGAGTTGAAATTTTGCTAATAGAGTTTTTTTTTTTTTGTGGAGTTTGAGATAGCAATCAAACAGCTTGCCTCTGTAAAGGACTCAGCATCATTTTGCCTTCAGCATCTGTATAAACATTGCAGGGTATTTCCTTACAGGAAGAAAACACAATTATAATATTTAGTATATGTCAACTAAAATTGATGTATGAGAAGTTGTCTGGAGAACAAAACAAGGATGCAAGGGGAGTGTGAATATGAACAACACAGATACAAGTGATCACAGATGGGCAAAAACCTTCAGAAATCCTCTGGCTGTCACTCTATTTGAGCAAAATTTCATCTCAAATGAAAATCTATCAGAATTTTGTTTTATCAGGAAACCCTGGTGTCAGAAAAATTTGAACTTCAGGTAAGCAACAAGTTTCAGCAAGAACATTTCAGGGTAGAGCTGAGACTAGGATGTAGGATAATTATGTTGTTGCATTAAATTGTATGTGCAGGAAGGTGTAGGCTGATGTACTTGGAGTGAATCTAGGAGCTGAAGTAGTGAAACAAGCAACATAAATTTATTTAGAAACAGCTGATTTTATGACAAACATGTTTAATTTTAAATTTTCTTAAATGAAATCTTTAAAAATTTTATTCTGCGATAACTAATTTTAAAACAGATGTACACCCTAAATATATAGGCTATGTTATAATGGGGGGGGAAACTAATTTTTTTGAAATTAGTTAACTGGTTTTTTTTTTTGTGTTCTTATTTGCTAACTTTGATAATCCCATCCTACATCTGCCTGTTATGAGCTGTTTTTCCCCCACCGGTCAGGTTCTATTTCTGCGCCAGCCCCAAATAATGCAGAGAGACACTGTATTACATATAATTCTGTTGGACAGTTACTAGTTTCTTATCTGCCAGGTCTGTCTTAATTATTAGCCCATTTCTATTAATCTAAGTACTTCCACATGGTCTCATCTTACGGGAGTTGGGGCTGGCATTCTTCTCTCTCCGTCCTTTATCTTGGATCTCCTCCTTACTACTTCCAGAATCCTCCTTGTCTCCTAGTTCTGCCTATATTGCTTTCCAATAGGCCAATAGTGCTTTATTCATTAACCAATAAGAGAAACATATTTACAGAATGACATCTCCCATCATCTGCCTTTTAACTAAATCCTTAAACTGTTGAAAAGAAAGTAATTGTTGTTTAGCACATTCAACGCCATTTGATATAAAACCTTTGTCTGGTTAAAGTGAGAAAATAAGTTGCATCAGCCCTGCATATGAGAAATTCTTTACTTAGAGCAATGAAATCCAATACAACTAGGAGGTATGAACAAACCTTTCAACTCATCAAAATGGGATCTGAGAAGGAATGGTGTACGGATAATTAAGAAAGTTGGTAGAATATGAGCAGAATCTATCAAAGGAAAGTTTCGAAGTCTAGCCATATTTTATGGAATTTGAGGTTGCTAAGTGTGATGTGCGTGGTAACCTGAAACTATATTCACTACATATATTCTTGTAATCAGGTTGATAAAACCTAAATTCCTTTTTTTTTTTTTAAATTGAGACAGGGTTTGTCTGTGTTGCTTTGGAGCCTGTCCTTGAAATAGACCAGGCTGGCCTTGAACTCACAGAGAAATGCCTGCCTCTGCCTCCCAAGTGCTGGGATTAAAGGCATGTGACACCAGCTCCCGGTCTAAATAATATTCTTTTGACTTTTACATATAGTTTTAAATTTTTTTTAAATTTTACTTATTTTTACTTTTTAAAAGAGGAAGCCTCAATTGAGGAATTTTTTTTTTCCAGACTGGGCTGTGGGCATTTCTATGGTCCATTTTCTTTTCTTTTTTTTAATTGAAAATACATTTTTTAAGACAATATATTCTGGTTATGGTTTCCCCTCCTCCAACTCCTCACAGATCCTCTTCAAGTCCACACACCCAAATCTCCTTCCTTCCTTCCTTCCTTCCTTCCTTCCTTCCTTCCTTCCTTCCTTCCTTCCATCCTTCCTTTCTTCCCTAGTTCTCTCCCTTCTTTCTTCTGATAGAATACAAATAGGTATCTAAAAATAATAATAAAATTATGTAAAATAAAAACAAACAAATCAGAATAGCTCAAAACAAACAGAAGAAAAAGAACCAAACTTGGAGATTATAATATAGTTACATTTATTCCTTACATTCCTACCCACCAAAACCTCCTATCTTTCTTCACTAATTCTTATTGCATCCACATATGTATATGTGTGAATATATATATTCCTAAATATGACCAATTTAGTTCATATAACTTTGTGTATGTGTGTGTGTTTAGGACTGACAGATTGGCACTGGAAAACCAATTGGTGTACTTTTTTTTTTCTGGGGAGGATCACTCTCTTCCAATTGCAGCTTTACTAGGTTCTATGAAGGGCTTCTCATGTCTGCTATTGGGGTTTGTGTTAGGTATCCTTTGGCTCTTGGAGGGAGTACCATAAACTCAGCAAAGTTCATTAAACACACACACACAAAACTACTGTATTATTATTTTTTTGTGGGAAATAGTTAATAGTATGATTCCTTATGGCTTTTTGCACATTCTTATTGTAATTTATTTTTCCCACCACTTTCATGAGTCTTGCTAGTCCCTTTTACCCTCCTCCTTCTTCTGTATTTAATTCCCTTCCACTTCTTATACAACGTGCATTTTTTTATTTCCATTATCAGATTACTTGAACCCCAATCCCCATAACCTGTCAATGGTCTCATTTAATTTCCTAGTTTCTCTCAGTTACTTCAAGCTTTGTACTTAACATCTGAGGATCCAGAAATAGCAACCTGCAATAAAAAAGAACATATGATTGCAAGGGTCTCTGTGACCATGTTAGATAGCAGGGAATAAAAAGGCAATTCAGTTCAACATGACTCAGTAAATAGTGTTGGCTCAAACTTCAGGACTCCAGTCCCAAGTAATTTATTTTGGGCACATTTAAGCACTGCGCAATTTGAAGAAACTTTTTCTGATGATAACTAACCCAGTTCAATGTACAAAATAAAACTTCAGACATGACTATAATGAAATTCTTTGTAAAGGACACATGATATTTTCCATAAAGATGGGTGTTATTTGGGGCTGATACAGCTCTGGGACCAGGCTGGTGGGAAAACTGCCCATAACACAGGTAGACTTTTGTTTCTTGATACATTCAGTCAGTCTGTGTTTTTGATTAGACACTTGAGGCCATTGGTATTTACAGTTACTATTGAAATATGTGCACTCATATTGGTCAAAATATTGGTGACTTTGGGTGTTTTGTGTTACTTGAGTTATTTTGTGTTTTAATAATTGTGGTTTCATATTTCTTTCAGTTTTATGTTATATTCACTCCTTTCTTCAGCCTGAAATAGTGCTTTATATGCTGTATGATTTTTAGGTTTGGTTCATTGGATGTAAATTTTTTTTTAGGCTGTTTAGGTCATAAGAAGTTTTTCTTTCTCCTTCAATTATGGTAAATAGTTTTTCTGGGTTTATTAGTTTAGTTTGGCCATAATAGTATTTTAGGACTTTAAATATATTGCTCTGGGCTCTTCTATGTTTAAAAATTTCCACTGAGAAATTGTTATTATGATGGGTTTCCCTTTATAATTGACTTCTCTTTTCTTGTTGAGGCTTTCAATATACTTTGCTTACATATACTTAATCTTTTAAGTCTGATACACTGTGGGGACTTTCTTTTCTGGTCTTCTCTTAGTGTTCTGTATATTTCTTGTATATTTGTATAGGTGTGTCTTTCCTTAGTTTGGGGACATTTTATTAGGTGATCTTTTGGAAGATATGGTTCATGTCATTGACTTGGGATTCTTCCACCTCATCTATGCCTGTAATTTGAAGACATTTTTTATTTTTCAATTGTGACCTAATTTCCTGTATGTTTCTTTCCCATAATTGCTTTTCAATTTTCCACATTCACTGCTTATTTGGCTGAGATTTGAGATCCTCTACTTTAAGTCCTGATATTCTATATTCTTGTTTCATTCCATTGTAAGGCTTTCCTTAGAGTTTTCCAGTTTAGTTATTGGTGTCTTCTACTCCATCTTCATTTTAGTTTGATTCTTCTTCAGTGTTTCTATCTCCTGATCAAATTTCATTCTCAAGTCTTGACTAGTCTTCATTATTTGATCAGGCTTATGTTTGTGTACTTTTGGGGTATCATGTTCTTTCTCCTTAATTTTTCTGAGTTGTTTCCTTGAGTCTTCTATATACTCTTTGAAGTTTTTTCTTATGAAGTTTATTGTTCTTTTAAATTCTTTATTATGGGTTTCATATAGGTAATTCTCATTGGCAGACATTTCTATTGTACTGGTGGGTTTTGGAGAACAGATAATAGATAAAGCTTTTATATTGTTGGTATTTTTGCAATGGATCTAGGTATGTAGACTTCTTTTTGTTAGTAATAGACAGAACAGGTTGGGGAGAAGAGAGTTCATCTGAGTAGGTTTGTCCTAAAAGTTAGCAGTGGCTTGGGTGTAAGGAAGTCATATAGACAGTGGGCATCAGATTGGTGTACAGTATGTACTTCTTGGTCCAAGCCTGGAGTTTTGGGGTAGATCTGTGGTTTGGGGGATGGGTCTTCACCTAAGCCTCAAGCTTCTTGGTAGTGAAGGCAGGAGAAACCATATTATGCCAATGCACTAGGTATGGATCCTAGATGAGATCTGGCTGGTTGGGGAGAAAGTATGGATGAGGTGGTAATGAAGATTCATTAGACTAGACCTAGGAGGAATTTTGGTTACAAAGAAGGGTGATTGTACACATTGGAGAAGTAACCTGTGGGTGGTTGTAGGTAGGATGGATCTGTCTGAAGCCTAGACATTGACTGATATACAGACTAGGGTGGTCAGGCTATGGTGGAGGTATGGCTTCAAAATTTCTTTTATATCATCTTTTCCCCAGAACATCCCTCTAATAAAGTTAATTACAAATAATACCAAGGTAGTCATTCTGTCTTATCATGAGTACCAGTTAAGAGTTAAAATTAAAAAGTCACTTGACATAAAAGGAAAAATATAAAGAAGCATCTTATAAAATTGGAATGTTTCTTTTTAAACCGGGTTTTAAGGAATAATTGACAAAGTTCTTGATGAATAAAGGAGTTTTTAGTAGAATGGGTTTTATGAATGAGTGAGTATAGAAGCACTTTATATTTAGTCATATGTTCCTATATTTCTTCTTGAGTCAAAATAAGTACAATTAAGTCAGCATTGTTATACTTTCTAAGAGTTGAAAAATTACGTTAGTTGTAACCAGTATTTTTGTACAATTGGTAAACATAGTTTGTGAGAATTCCAGTGGAAAATGAATGAGTCAAAATATAGATGAGTGTTCAGCAAGATGGAATTTAATATGAAAGCTTTTAATCTATATATGATATTATAAAATTAGCTTGAATGTTGATCAGAATGTTTTCAAGAGTAGAAATAAATTTTGAAAAAATTGATTTTAAAATGAACATGATATATTTAAAAAGGATCATAAAGTTTATAATTAGGTCACAAAAATTTAACATATATATGTACATATATTCCATACATACATATATATACATATATATATGATATATATATATATATATATAAAGTCCACAATATAGAAAAAATACTTCTCTTATAAATGTTTTCATGCTAAATATGATATTTAAATATATATTTAAATTCTTGTAAATAGTTTATTCCCTAAATTTCTCTTAAGGAAAGAAAGTGTTATCTGCTCACCTGTTAGATTGAGAATACGTTGATAAATTATAAATGAGTTGCAATTTAGCATTCTCAATAGTCCTTTTTTTCCCTCCAGTCCATAGCTCAGGTAACTCTGAGATGCAAGTGAGTGGACATTATTTCCTTAATAGAAAGAATTCATCAATCTAGCTTCTCTAGCTCCTCCTTCTATGACCATAGAAATTTGCTTGACCTCTATTGGTCTATATTTCCTAATATGTGAAACAAGAATAAAGGTGTTGTAGAGAGGATCAAAGAAAATGTAAATATGTAATTTATGAGATTTATAGAAACATTTAACAAATGGAAATTCTTTTTTTGTTCAAATGGAATTGGAAGCTGAAGAAAGAAGGAAAGTAAAGGAATGCTATGTTATGGATCCCTTAGTACCTCAACATCTCCTGATTGTCTTACATGAAAACATCATAGGAAATAAATCAATGGGAGTGTAAAGGATAGGACAGGGGCATGAGGAACAAGCTGATTGCATGTCTATAATGACACAATCTTTGATAATACAACATAGTGCTCCATACCTTCCTGTAAGAAACTGAAATGAGAGAAAAACAACATGTATCAATGTGACCTACAAGAGGCTGCATCAGAACTCTAGTGTTGTTGACCCAATATGAAAAGTGTGAAGGCTATTGATTTCTAAAATAGAAGTGGGTGAATCAGAGTAATAATTTAGGTTTGAATTCCAAATGTGTTTTGCATATATTCATCGACTTTAGTAAGATGTCTTCAACTGTAGTCTTAGAAGGCTAAAAGGCATTATTATTATGAAGGCTTCTTTAATTATTTCATGTCTTGCATTAGAGAGTGGTAGAAGAAAGCAATTGGGGAACACTCTATCTATCAAAATCTATCAAAATTTGATAGATTTTGACACAAGAAGCCACAGATTTGTGGCACACTGTAATCCTGGCTTCAGTAAACACTTGCACTAATTGAATGGGAGCATATTCTCCTAATGGAAAAATAAAGAATGGTTTTCATTTAAATAGTGTTATCTGTTACTCCAGTGATTTCTTGAGCTGTCATTTAATCCATTTTAAAATAAATCCCAGTAATGCTTCATAGATTGGAGAAAGCAGCAGGTATTTTTTTTATGGCAAATGTATGAAGGAAAACAAGAAAATAAAAATGATGCAATTTGCGAAGTCTCAATTTTGATAAGGAAAAGAAAAAAAAGATAGCAAGATGTGTCATTTTATGTAGACCAGTTCAATCATTGCCAAACATATCTTGAAGCCCCCATCAAGTTTATAACAAAACCCTGTTCTCTCAGTCAATATTTTCTCTTTTTCCAACTTATCAAACTGTGCCATGCACCACTTTATAGCATTTTGAACACTCTTTTTTCTTTTGAACAAGGTGTCACAGATGATTTGCTGGCAGGGATTTCCACCCTCTGAAATACCCATTCTAGTTTGAAATACCTCTGCACTACTACCGATTAACCAGAGCTCATCACAAACAGTGATAATAAATGCTATTCATTTTTGTGACTCACCTTCAGTTCTTAACACTGAAGGGATGGATCATTAGCTCATCTAAAAAATTTTCCCCAAAGGTTTGTTCTACCCACTTGTCCTTCACTTAATTGCTAGTAAGAAACAAATACCATATTAAATGACATATCAGACCAGAAAAAAAAAAAAAAAGGAATTAGGTTTCCAGTAGAGCATATTTAAAAGAACGATTAATCTTTCTGAATTTGATAGTCAAAACATTTTGACACTACCTGGCAGTTTTAATGATGACTATAATTTAGATGATGGGTTCATTAATAAAGTTCCAGGACTACTTTCTTACATAGAGAGCTGTGATCACAGCAGCTAAGGGCACAGAGCATGAAGAAGGCATCCCTTAGTACCTGTGCTGCATGCTGTCAGACAAGGCAGGACATACTCCTACTCTGATGTATGCACTGGTTTTCTCATAAGCCACCAGAGAGGTGATTATCTGCAGTTAGCCCTGGCTCCTATCTTACAGATAGAACATCTTGTAACTCTTCAAAAATGGCTTACTTAACCTTTACAGATTACTGTAAAATTACTAATTTCTTGGAGTAAAGGAGAAAAGATTCCAATTGTCATCAAGTTAGCAAAGTATGGGATTCTTTTATTTCCCATTATAAAAATGGCTATTCCGTAATGTTGATTTTTGTGTGTGTGTGTGTGTGTGTGTGTGTACTAATGTTGGAAGGTGCAGTCAATTATTTGAGAAGTAAACATCAAGAAGCCTCTATGAGAGGAAAATTTATCTCAGACTAAAGAGGTTATAATCGGAGTCTTCTCTCTTAAGTAAAAGGCAAGGATGCAACAGAAAGGCATTTCATCAAGTCTATCTCTTAAGCCTCTAACAGTGTTAGACCAATACCTTGAGGGTCAGTCTCTTATCAGGAAGTTAGTGGTCATTATTTTATCAACTTTAGGCCACAGTTCCAGTAGTGTTTAGGGACTGATGGAGGATTACATTGAAATCATAATCTACAGCTAAAGAGGAGAGGTGTCCTGTTTTCCTGGAAGCAGAGGAACTAGAGAGTGATAGGAGAGTGAATACTCATAATGATCTTTTTATTACAAAATATTTATTGAGTGTGGTGGTAATAACCATCTATGGTTATATTCATATTTGTATATAATGACGTAGGTTATTGTAACATACAAAAAAGTAAACTGCAGCACTCGAATTTTAACTGGAAATCTCACATATGAGGTTACAAATTTTGTACCCTAGGAGTGTATCAGGGTTTAAGTTGTTTAAAGGTGGCATGTATTTTAATCCCAGCACTTGGCAGGCAGGGGAAGGAAGATCTCTGTGTGTTCGGGCCAGAATAGTCTACATAGGGAGTCCCATGACCCTAGCCAAGACTTCATTGTGGTATTCTGGCTCAGAAAAGAAAAGAAAAAGATATATTCCCCAATGATCTGTGTGTTGAATACATGGTCCCCAGATGGTGACACTGCTTTGGTAGGTGGTGGAAATTTTAAGAGGTAAGACATATCTGGAGGAAGTAGTTTGTTAGGAACAGGACTGAAGTTCATCTCTGGTTCCCAAACCTTCCTAGTTCTCAGCTTCCTGTCAAGAGAAGAACACTTTCCTCTCCCATTACCACGTGGGGCCAGAACTAGCAGAGTTAACTAGTATGGACTACATTCCCTGGAACCATGAGCTAAAATAATATTTCCTCCTTAACTGGTTTCCAGTGTTCTATTGAAGTGATGCTCAGTCAGCCTTACAGCTCACTATCTCTCCCACATTAGCCACTGAATGGAGATACAAAAGGCAGGCAGTTACATAAGGTCTTCCAGAAGATCACCCTGAAAGACAACACTCATATTATCTCTGCAATGTGTTTCTTTATTCTTTTTGCTATACATCTTCTTTGAATGCACATTCTCAGTTTGGACAATAAGGTTGAAACTCCATGTGACAGAGACATAACACAGGCAATAATATGTTCCCTGACCCAATGATTGCTTGCATATATTTTAATAAGAGAAAGGAACAATTTTTATACAACTATGATTTTTCTAAATTAATAACAAAGCCAATCTTATCCTATATTAAAACACATAGGAAGCAATTGCAAGCCTGTCATTAATATTTTCTTTTTCTATCTGATACATCATCAGCAAATACCAAGTTCAGTGAGAAAGTTCTACTTTTTACTTCTGATTTCTAGCCAGTTCACTGCTTTTTATTTTCTTCTCTTTCCCTCACCATTGATTTCTGATAGTTAGTGTCAATTGTCAACTTGAAAGAATCTAGAATTTCCTGGAAGAAAAGAAAATGCCTATGAGAAATTATATTAATTATGCTAATTGAAGTGGGAAAAATCCAGCCATAAAGTACGCAATAGCATTCCTGGGGCTTGGGTTCTAAACTGAATGAAAGAAAGTGGGCTGAGCAAAAGTATTCATTGATTTCCTTTTCCAAATATGGATATATGGATGTGGTATGACCCTGCTGCCTAGACCTGCCTGTCTGCCTGCCATGATGGATAAACCTTGATATATGAGTTAGAATAAATAATTTCTCTCTTAAACTGCTTTTGGTCAGAGTATCTTATTAGAGCAATAGGAAAGGAAACTAAGGTATCTAAAGAATGAGGACGTCCATTTTCTTCCTTTTAAAGTAGGCTGCACACATACACACACACATAAACACAACACACACACGGTATTTGACAAGTTATTAAACTATACTATTTAATTTTTGGCAGAGAATACTGAGATTATTGAGTTACACAACACTTGCAAACTCAGAATGCATTTCAACAGGTGCTTTAATAGAAGTCTGTCATTGGAGGAATGGCCTAATGGACAGAACCATAACTGATTCATTCTATCTAGCAGTCTTGGAGAAAGAGGATGCAAGTATGCAGTAAAGATATTCTGTTGAACTGAGTAATAAAGTATAAGTTGGAAAGGCAGAATATTTTGAGCAGAATAGTCTGAAGGAACAAAATGCCTTTGGAAGTATTGGCACTGTATCCTTGGAAACGAAGTTCAGCATGGGAAGCAGGGGAGAAAGATGGTGCTAGGTGTCTGTGAGATTCCTGAGATATCCTGCTTCTGGCTATGATCCTCCTATCATACCTGTAGAGTGCCACATGGTGTGGAATGGAACGCATGATTTCTCTTCCTGGGATTATTTCAAATGAGTGACAAGAAGTAATACAGGGAGAAAGATAACTAGGTGTTACTGGAATGCTCATTCTATGCAAGCCCATTTGGACACAAGAGCAGGTGCAGAGTTTTGTTTGTGTTGGGCAAGAGGGAAAGGAGAGATTGAGAAGCAGAGCAAACCTCTGGAGTTCTCATCGTATAGGTAAGAGTCAAAGTCATGAATTTTTTCTTGACATTGTAAGGCAGAAGGTCTAGCTTCTAAGTTACAAATATGGAAAGTTGTTTAATTGGCAAATTCAATCGAAAAAAAACATAAAATTGCAATGCCATTAAAAAAATAAATAGAAAAACAAAAATAATATATTTGGGTGAAGAAAAGGGAGAATTACATTTCAGAAAAGTAGATTTATACCCCTGGGTCTCAAATTATAGCTCCCGGCAAACATCAGTACCAATAAATGGAAGAATATAGAAGGAAGTAATAGCAAAAATTCACACATGTGCAACATCTCTAACACACAATTAAAAAACCAAACCACACAAAGAACCATAAACAAATTAGGACTGTAAACACCAGACTTCCTGGACTCTTTCATAGGATGCTTGCCCTAAGCCTCATTGGCAGCTAATAGCTGAGCACAGACAGCGAAACATTAGCTTGCTAGGAAGGAAAGGCTGAATGCTCTGTTTTAGTTTTTAATTTCTCTCACATAGGTGGTCTTCATATCCAGAGTGTTTGCAGTAACCAAGTGGTGAGTTGTTATCAGTTTGAGTGGTTTTTACTTCCACTCTGATTTATTGCCATTCTGATTTGCACTTGACCTTCTAGAGTTATGCTCATAAAAACAATAAAATTTCAATGTAAAAGTTTTATGGGACATCTGTTCTGTTTACTGTCTAACAATGACAGAATTCACCAGTCTCCCATTTTAACACAATGACTGGTGGTAGAGTTTTGCTATCTCACAGTCATAGTTTGCCATAACCAGTTCAGGAGCCTCATGAGTATACTTCCAAGTGGGGTCTATATCATGGTCACTTTTTAAATGGAAGCTTTTTAAAATTTTATTTTCTTATTTTTTTCTTATTTTACATATCGATCTCAGTTCCCTCTCCCTCCTATCCTCCCACGTCTGCCCCCGTCCCATTCCCATTCACTCCCCAGGGAGAGTGAGGCCTTTCAGGAGGTATCATCAAAATCTGGCAAAGTCATTTGGAATAGGATCTAGGCCCTTCCTCATGTCACTGGGTTAAGGGAGTATCCCTCCATGGGGAATGTGCTCCCAAAGTCCTCTCATGCACCAGAGATACATCTTGATTCCACTGTCAGAGGTCCCATAAACTGTCCAGTCCTTCTAACTGAGACCCATGTTCAGGAGGCCTGGTTCAGTCCTATGCCGATTTCTCAGCTATCAGTCTGGGGTCCATGAGCTCCCCCTTGTTCAGGTCAGCTGTCTCTGTGGGTTTCTGAAGCCTGGTCTTGACCCCGTTGCTCATCACTTCTCTCTCTCTGTAACTGGATTTCAGGAGTTTAGCTGTGAGTGTCTGCTTCTGTTTCCAGCAGTTACTAGATGAGGGTTCTAGGATGGCATATAAGGTAGTTACCAATCTCATTATTAGGGAAGGGCATTTAAGGTAGCCTCTCCACTATTGCTCAGATTGTTTGTTGGGGTCATCCTTGTAGGTCTCTAGATATTTCCCTAGTGCTAATTTTCTCTTCAAACCTATAACGGCTTCCTCTATTATGTTTTCTCTTTTCTTGCTCTCCTCTATTCCTCCCCTGACTCAGTCTTCCTCTTCCTCATGTTCTCCTCTCTGCTTCTATTCTCCCCTTCTATTTCTTCTAACACCCTTTCTACTCACTATCCTGGGCCACAGGGAACCCATATATTTGATTAAATATTATTCTGATTGTATCTGTGAGAGTATTTTTAGATCATATTAACTTCTGAACAACTTCAGCAAGTAAAGCAATTCATTTTCACCAATTTCTGTGGTTTTCATAGACTTTTGAGGTATCTCAACTATATCAAAAAAAAGCAAGGTAGAACTTATTCACTTCCACTATTTTCTTGGAGCAGAGACATCTGGACTAGGTTTTAGACAAGAATTTATATTACTTAGTCTCCTTATCTCCTTATTCTCTTATCTTAGACACCATCAACTCTCTTGCATGCTTGCTTAGTATAGATCTTGGGCATTGTTCAATTCCCAAACAATTCAAACTAATTGGCTCTAATAATCCTTATTTTTTCTATATTTCTGACTAGCTTTGTCTTTCTGCAGATTTTAGACTAACTTACTTGGGCAATAAGATTTGAGATGTTTTTCTAACAACCAGCAACATGTGAAGGAACTTGGGAACTAAGTAAAGAGTAGATGTTGAATGAATTTTGAAGAGACAGACGTGAAGGAATAACACTGATAAAAATGGGTTAAAAACTAATTCTGTAGAAGGCCTGGGCAGTCTAAGGGGCCTCTGACAGTGGAACCAGGATGTATCCCCGGTACACGAAAGGACTTTGGGAGCACATTCCCCATGGAAGGATACTCCCTTAACCTAGAGGAAGGAGGGAGGGCCTGGTCCCTACTCCAAATGACTTGACAAATTTTGTTGACCCCTCCTGGAAGGCGCCACCCTCCCTGTAGAGTGGGGGGGGATGGATGGGAGAGGGGTTGGGAGGCCTGGGAGGGAGAGAGAGGGAACTGGGATTGATATGTTAATAATAATAATAATAATAATAATAATAATAATAATAATAATAACAAAGTATGGCTATATAGTAACACACCGAATTGGTTGAATATTTTTCTAGTGCTATGTAGGAGTAGATTGATGAGTAGCAATGTTAGATATTTATTTGAGGAGATTTCTAAAGAAAGTAGTTTTTTTTCTTGAATATTCACAGTAGATTGTGTAAGAAAGATGAATTAAAGGAGAAGTTTAGGAGAAATTTGAAACAGGAAATCTCTCAGCTTATGAGGTGAAATTGTAAAAGCAAGCAAGATAATTCTCAAGAGTATGTGGCTGAACAATCATTTGATAGTGAGCTTTTCCCCAGGACTCATGAACTAATCAGTCATTATAGAAGTTAAGGATAGGACCAATATAGGGCAAATCAGAATACTGCCATTTTGAAATGAAAGGGGCAGAAAAATGAAATGAAATAAAGTAAGCCAGTGGGATTCAGTGTATTTAATAGAGCAGGGCAATGGAGCTATTTCATAGGGAATATGCATTGTTCTTAAAAAGGGGAAGGCCCTGGCAGTTATTCACATAGTATCTGGGTTACTTCCTGGAATATGTCAGGCCACATGGTTTCTGTCTTACGCTTTGTGGTCTCCAATACACCACTGACGTACAAAGGTAGAACTGTCTGCTCAGGAGTTCTAAAAGGCAGAGAAGAACATATCATTAGGTTATGGCCAAGCCTTATGACCTGATATAATCAGTCTTTCTAGAGTTTGGGTTTGCCTCTGACCCATTATTCCTTCCTTCTCAATTTTTTTTTCCTTCTGAAATGTGCCTTTTCACCACAGTACATTGGAAATACTATTTTGGTTTCATAGGTTCACAGCTAAAAGGAATTTTGCCTCCTAATGAAATATGTCTAATCTTAACTGTATTTTAGGCAATATTTAGAAAAAATTTCAAACTTAAGAGTTGATGGCTGGAATGAGTTAAGGAATTAAGACATTTGGAGATGTTGGAATGTAACTAATTATTTAGTATACATACAGGAAACGGGGTTAGGAGTCTGGAAAAGGTTATGAACTGGAAGTTCCTTGTACGTAGACTGAAGCCCTAACCTCCACAACTGTGATGGTATCTGCGGAGGGTATATTTAGGAGATAAATAAATTCAAGTGAGACATGAGGGTAGAAGCCTCATGATGGGATTTGAGTCCTTCTAAGTGACTCTGGAGAGCTTGGTCTCTAGGATACTTAAGGATTGAGGAAATTAGCTGTGACCTCAAGAAGACAACTCTCATTGGGAACAAAATCAGCTGGTTCCTTAATTTAAAACTTCCTGACATTCAGAACTTTGATAATTCATGCCGTATTAATTTTCTGCTCTATTGTATTTTATTATGACCACCCACCCAGAAAGTACAGCTGAATATTCTTAAGATGTTTAAGTTAGAATTCCTATCTATAGGTAGGAGTCTTATGCTACTATTAGAGACCTTCTGATTTATTCAGAGAAGTAGTTTGTCCACATTCATTGCTGTTGCCAGCAGTGATTGGCAGCTTCACCATGAGGATCTAGTTTACCTCACAGGAGCCTGGCATTGTGGCACATGCATCCAATCCCAGCACTCAGGGAGCAGAGGCAGGTTGATCTCTGTGCATTTGAGGCCAGCTTGATTTACATATGGGTTCCAGACCAGCAAGAACTATACACAGTGAGTCTCTGTTTCAAACATACAAACAACTTACCAAAATAAGGAAGAAAAAACAAAACAAAACAAAACAAAACAAAAACCATACCAACCAACCAACCAACCAACCAACTAGAGAAGCAAACAAAAAATATCACTCCACACAGTGATTCACACTCCATGTCTGTTTCTTTCATCTCCTCCACCTGAATTTGCTGCTGCAAGGATTAAGCCTGTATTCTCTCTCTCTCTCTCTCTCTCTCTCTCTCTCTCTCTCTCTCTCTCTCTCTCTCTCTCTCTCTCTTCTTTTTTGTATTAATGTGAAATGGACTATTTCTTTACTATTTTCTTTATTAATCTCATTTTATAGCATAAACTCTATGGTGTCTTACTTTCAGCCCTCCTGTCTACATTTCTATTTAAAATCCTTTTCCTCCAAACTTTTAAAAGTCCTACTTAGAGATAATATAGACATTTCTGCCTTTCTGGTGGAAAGATCATGTACAAGCAGATAGAAAATCTCCAAACATAAATGTTAGTACTTCTAAGTTGTTCACTGCTAAAGTAATGTTTATGATCTTGGTATTCTACATAGACACAAACTTCAGTAGGATTGCATAGAAGTTGAACATGAAAGTGAGTACTGCATATAACCACTCTCCTCTCTCATATATGTTGTTAGGTATCTACATACATCTATTGTAATCAGTGTCCCTTTACCACATTCAGAATTTTGAAAGAGAATCTGATTATCATCTGATTTTAATTCAAACTATAGGATTAGCTATGGCCAAGTCTTTTTTACTTTATTTTATTTTGGATCAGATTCTATATTTGTTCAGTATAGCTATAAAGAAACCTGTGTTTTTGTCAAGGAGCACATAAACTTTTATTGTAACTATACATCAGTGTACCCTCACCTTCTTGTTGATCATTACATCATGTTAACTGAGATTCTTTTAGCCATGGTCAGTTTCATTTACCTATCGTATTAGTTTGTGATTTTATCTTCCTATATCATGGTTTATTTTATAGCCTACATATTTAGTACGGATGAAAATTGAAATTTATACATTCAAAAATATTCTGTCTTTAAATAAGATAAACAAATATTCTTTAACTACTTCTCATTGACTCTATTGCCCTAGATATTCCTATGGATAATAATATGGTGATATGTATTATGCCCCTTTCAAAGACAAGCATAATTAGTGCTTCTCCAACTTCATTGAAGCATTTTCTTTCTTTTTTGTTTAACGATCTATTTATTATGTATACAGTGTTCTGCCTGCATGCCAGAAGAGGACAAAAGCTCTTATTATTGATGGTTATGAGCCACCATTTGGTTTCTGGGAATTGAACTCAGGACCTCTGGAAGAGCAGCCAGTACTCCTAAACTCCAAGCCATCTTTTCAGCCCCAACAAAGCATTCTCTTATAGATCACGAGATCTTCATGGAGCATCTTGCAGCAAAACACTGGCCAATGACATAAAATAAAATCTTATTCCCTGGTCTAGTTAAATTCTTCATAATCTGTGTTCACAAACTTCTATTATGAATTTTCTGTCTAGCTTTGTTAAAGGACATTTTATCTATACTGCGTTGATCTTAGTGATAGTTTATTCTGTCATTCATATGGCTATCGGTATATAGCAAAATATCACTATGAATACTTTTGTCTCTTATCTTTCTTTTGTGATACATTTTAGATCTTGTTATTTGCCTTTCAATCATGTTGTCCCATTTTCTTTATTCATGTCACAAAATTAACCCCTCTTTGAGTTAACAAATGCTTTAATCTTTTCTGACTGTTTTGTCACAACAAAATATCTTAGAATGAGTAATTCATAAACAACAGAAATTTATTGCTTGCATTTCCAAAGGGTGGAATGTCTATGATTAAAATACTAGTAGATTTGTCTGACAGAAAAGGTGAATTCTGTGTCTTCACTGGTAGGGAGGACTAAGGAAGCTTGCTCAGCTTGCTTGCATTAAGTTCAAAATCCCACTTGCTGAACACTGAACCTACCAGCATCTTAATTCTTAATCTTAGACTCCCAGCCTCAGTACTGTGGTGTGGTGACTTGGAGAAATATGTCTTTTTACTCTTCATATTTTGACTAATTGCTTTTGATTGTTCTGTTAACTAAAACACAGTTCATTTAAAGGATATTCTAGATTGGTGGTATTATATAGTACTAAGGTATTTGGTTTCATTAAGTGTGTGTGTTCTGTCCATAATTAATCCTCTCTGAAAATGCTCACACAGAACATGTTTCCTACGTGACTCAAATCTGGTCAAGTTACCAGTGATGGTAGTTATCATGGAGTTGAGCAAAATCTGTGTATTTCCTCTCATATTCAGTATCTACATTTATGATATCTTTATAATTTCAACATGAACTTTGAAGCTAAAACAAATCATTGTCTATTCGAAAAAAATTAGTCTGTTAATTCTGTTAGAACAAAGAGAATTATTCAATCAATAGACAATTTTATATATTTCAATAGGCTAATTAGGATAAACAAATGTCACAAAATGTTCATTACTTATTAGTGGCGTCACATTTTTTAATTTGAATTTGGAGTGTAGGAAGCATGACAACTGTTAGTTTAATTGGCTAAATTTGAGGAATTGCATTTTAAAAATAAAGAATATTCCACTAGAATGAGTCCTTTAACATGTTTAAAATTTATTAGTAAGTGAAGTATTCACAGATTAGTTATGAAAGTTATTAGGTTATTAATATAAAAGGAAAGAAAAATGGAAAGTTCATGCATTTTTTTCGAAGACAGTTAAATTTCTTTTGTGCTTGCTGTGTCTAGAGCAAATAAAAAAGTCATAAAGCTCCAGAAAGAGGGTATTTACCAGTGTTCATTTCTTTTGTGTTTCATCTCTGAATTTGCAATTTTGTTTTCTATTTTGTACTTCAATTTAAATGGAAGTTTTGTCCTCCATAAGAGATGCTTCATTAACCACACTTTCCTTTAGTTCTATACTTCAAGTGAAGTTTTGATTTAGTATTAATTCAGAAGTAAAATCTTCTAAGAAAGAAAAAGAAAAAAAGTCTGGTTTGTTTTTACATTTATTGTAAAGTGATATTATATATTGAATATTATTTTCTGAATTATAGATGTTCCTGTTCAAAACACAAATAATAAATCATGTATCACAACAATATTTTTAATTTACCTGAGAGAAGATGAAGTTCTTAAAATATACTACTCTTTTCTCCCAGATTAACTGGTTTAATAATGTCATTCTAAGAAAAAGTTGTGGCACTGTAATCATACCATTGGAAATACTTAATTTCCCTACCTTTTTGTTTTGACTCAGAACTGAGGACCTCATATGTGGTAGGCTACATAGTAGTTTACTATTGAGCTGTATAGATAGTCCCTAAGTTTCTTTATGTTTTATTTTTAAATAGTACATCCATGTTTAGCACAGGCTGAGCTACAGCTTGGGTTCTTTTGACTCAGCCTCCTGAGAGCCCATTGTTTTGTTTTTTGACACTATAAACACTTAAAACTCTTCTCCATATTCAGTGAAATTTTTGATTCATGTATGCCCATTTCATGGTAAGTAGCTTAAAAAATATAGTTCAAGAATGTTATTGGCAATAAAGTCATTGGCAACAGAAGTCATTTTGAATAACCGTTTCACTACGTGCTGATACCTATGTAGCTGAAGTTCAAAACTGCAAGGATGATGCCAGTGATTACCTTATGCTTCTATTTTTCCTTTTCTGTATGTGATTCCCTACCATATACTGTAGTTTTTCTACAATTACTGTAGTACACAGTGTGTGTGTGTGTGTGTGGTGTGTGTGTGTGTGTGTGTGTGTGTGAAACTCAAAGGACTATTTGTTTCCAAGGATCATTGAGACTGACTAGAGGAATCTCATCTCTATGTAAACCTCATCTAAATGAAATGAATGTGGACATCGAATTGAATGCCAATTGACCATGATAAAGCAAGCTCTCCATCTTATGAGTCTCAATTTCTTCATAAAAAAATCATGGGCAACGAAATCGGATAATTTCTAAGGTCCTTTCCCACTCTCTTAGTTATTGAATCACCTAAAATGTCCTGTTATTTGTTACTCCTGATTGAACCAACAGCTGGTTATATTACCAACTGCGTATACCTATACTTAATTGAGTTGCTTTAGACAGAAGATCCACAGAGACCAAGAGTCAAACTCTGCCTTTCCTAAAATCTCTGTGCTACTTATTTTACAGTCAAGTGTTCATTAAATGCGTAGTGAATATCAAGCAATGAACATGACTACTTTCATCCATGATAGGAGATGAGGGAGGTTAAATTGTGCTTACATCATACTTTATGAAAGTCATTTTCAGCAAAACAAACAAAA
This sequence comes from Cricetiscus sungorus, assembly GCA_030556225.1. Taxonomy (NCBI): domain Eukaryota; kingdom Metazoa; phylum Chordata; class Mammalia; order Rodentia; family Cricetidae; genus Cricetiscus; species Cricetiscus sungorus. The sequence continues at coordinate 46,687,577 of JANBXA010000398.1, forward strand.
GATGTTTTCTTAATGAACTAAATTTGTATGAAATAAAAGGTAAAATCTTTTGTTTCATTTCACTATTGAATGTGTTAAATTATTTCACACTATTAACTTTTCTTAAACCCAGTTGTACCTAATATATCATCTTTTGTTTAAGAATTACTTGTTCTTATCATAAGATACTCATCAAATAAAGCTTAATGTGGAATGAATATTTAAAAAATTAACAAGGCCCATTGTGGTAGGAAACAACTGTAATAGCAGCACTTAGGAAACAGAGGCAGGTAGACCTCTGTGTGTTTGAGGCTAGCGAGTGCTATGGAGTGGGATCCTGTTTCATTAAAAACGAACACAAAAATTAACAAAGTGAAATCTACTGCCATGCTACTGTAACATGATAGGCAAGGGGAGTTTACAGCGGTGAAATATTTTAGCTCTTCTAAAGAGGCTAGAAATTGATGTTTAACTCATGGGATTCAAGAACAATTTGTACAGTCTGAACTGCCCTTCAGCAGGCAGATCTTGTCAGGTCACGGACACAAAAAAGACTATCTCTGGCTTATTTGTGGTAAGTTTGAAATGATCATTTATTTTATTCAAAAAGTCATTTTAATATAGAAAAAGGAACATTGAAGAGATAGTCTTTGTAAATTTCATTAAATTGCAAACCTTAAAGCTGAATTTCACAACTGAAGAAGTCTCTGTAAACTAAGATGCATTTTCTAGACCTTAAAAATTCACTTATGGTTCTTTTAAAATATTGTCAGGAACTCCCCATAGTCATCATAGCAGAAAATCTGGGGCTGAAGAGGTTAGTGATTAAGAGCACTGGTCACTCTTTCAGAGAACCTGAGTTTGATTCATAGGATTCATGTCATGCTGTTACTCCAGGAGACTGGGCATCTGTATATATGTAGTGTTCACATAGGTGCCTACATACAAAAGTTTAAAAAAAGTGAAACTTCTTTCTTAACAATTATTCTCTCTTTCTGATAATCTGCATCTGCATGGGCAAAAATATATGACAAAGGCTAACAGAGTTAGGCAGTAGTGGTGCATACCTTTAATCCCAGCACCAGGGAAGCAGAGGCAGGTGGGTCTTTGAAAATTTGAGCTAGTATTTGCTACAGAGCTAGTTTAAGGACAGTCAATGCTACACAAAGAAACCCTGCCTCAAAAACAAAACAAAATGACAAAAACAAAGATGCAAAAAAAGTGACAAAAGTCCTCAAAGCCTTGCTGAAGTCCTACTGATGTGTTCCATGGCCTTGGGAGTAGAAGATTGTCCATGGTGCCCTGTGTGCTGTACTTGCCATTTGAAGGACTGAGTGGTGAGTTTAGTGTAATGAAATGCCATTTACTAAGAATTTTAAGTAGAACTAGAACCATAGGACTAGTCACATATGATTTCCTTTTTGCTTAGCAGTTGTTAAAGAAATTGTGATTAAGTGATGAGAAAGAAAATGTCATTATTTTTTTAATATCATCAACTAAAGGAATTAAATAATTTTCCTATAGTATATGTACTCTCTTCTTTATGTTAATTATGTGAATTGTATAAGCTCAGTTTGCAAAACTAAAGGCAATTTGAAAGTACAAATAAAGTATTGGTTTAATCCAAAGAAGGTATTAAATCTCCCTCTCGCTGTCTCTCTCTCTGTCTCTCTCTCTCACCTAACATTAGAGCATTTCAAAAGTTTAAAAGTCTTAGTAGTAATAATATTAATACATACATACATACACACTATATATATAATTTGTGAGCTTAGTTAAAGTAAAAATGAAAATAAGTCCTTACTACCAGACAGAGATCAATATATAGAAATTATTATTATTATTATTATTATTATTATTATTATTATTGTCAACACCAATGAAAACTCTGCATGAAAGATTTAGGCAGACTCTTGAAATTCTTGTTCAGATTCCAACTTTTGAACTTTTGTGTTTATCTATGCATTGCTAACTCTTACCAAAAACTCCTGGGTGTCAACTTAGCTAGAATCATCTCCCCTAGACTCCAATAACCATCACTCTTAGTTCAGGTTTCTCACCTCCCCCATCACCCAAACGGTGTTCAATCACATGGGCTTTGAAGAGTTTAGCTAGAATTTATCTTATCTGTAGAGTTTATTTGTAGCAATGTTTTGTCCATTTACAGTGTCCTACTTCTAATCTTTTGCCTTTACTACAAAACTCATTGAAGTAGCCTGCCTGTATTGACTCTCCACTGTCATCCCTGGAATAAAATCATACAAAAACAAAACAAAACAAAACAAAAAAAACCCCCCAAAAACGAAAAACAAAACAAGACAAAAAAAAAAAACACCAAAAAACAAAACAACAAAAAGAAAGAAAGGAGAAGAAAAGGAAATACCCCCACAAACAACAACAACAACAACAACAAGAACAACAACAACAAAAAAAGAAAACAAAAACAAAAAAACAACTCAACAAAACAACTTGGGTCTTTTGTGTGTGTCATGAATAATTTTTTTCTTAGCTCTACCATCTACCACTTTAAAATCTTTTTGCAGTAAAAAGCAAGCCATTTTCTGGGCACACCTTGATTCGTTGTCTTTCAGAACACTTTTCAGCTGTGGCAATTTAAATGTATTTTCAAGGTAATGTTTAAATAAAAAGACCTGATCTTTAATGGTGCACTGAATTTGTGATGCTTACACTTGAGAGGGGAGTGATTTTATCAAGTAGAATCCCTGCATCTTATCTGGTACAGCGGACTTCCTGCTGAGTCCAGGGAAAAAGAGAAATCCCATTGGCTGCAACGGAAAGTCAGTGCACTGTTTCTTGACCTAGAAATTTGCAAAAGGAGATATTGTTGGTAAAATTTGTCCATAAAGCATGTGACTGCAGGGAAACACCACAGGAAGGGATAATGCCCCAGTGATGGCCTCAGCCTTCATCAGCAGGACTCACTGTCTCCCTGATGAGTGAGGCTTAGCAGTAATAATTATACCAAGGCCTTGAGCCTTCATGTAAACCTCTCCTACAACAATAAATAGCTTTGGGGAGCCTATGGCTGGCTGCCTCTGTGATCTGAACTACTTCTCAGCCATCAGGCAGAGAAACAAGGTGTTCCATGCTATCCACTCAGCTGGAGTTACTTCTCAGCCAGCAGGCAGAGAAAGAAGGTATGCCGTGCTATCTGTCACTCAGCAGCGGTTACAAATGGGAGTTCTTATTAAAGCATGGGTTCACTCCTCACAGATGGGGAAATCAAAAGAGAGAGTTAAGTTGTGTTCAGAACTCTTCCCTTTGGACAGTAAAACAAAGGTGGTCAACTAATGCTATGGAATTAATGTTAACTAAATAGACAGTTCTTCCCGAAACAAAACTGAAAACAAAAAGTAAGGGAAACTTTGGTTGAACTTAGAATATTATGTTTCTGTTGATATTTTCTTTTTCTTCAATATATTCCCAACTCTCTTGTTAGTGGGAATGGTTGGTAACATGGAAATTAGGTTTGAGAGGGTAACTCATGGCAAATTTGTTTTTACATGTATTTTTTAAGGCATTCTATAAATTTAGTTTTTTAAGAACCTTCTGGAACCCCTTTCAAACTCTAACATATTTTAGGCTGAGAACTATATATAATGTTGGGGTTAGATACAGGTCCTCATGTTAAACCTGTAATTTAAGGTGAATTACACTGAATAGTAGGCAATCAGAAAATGGAGGCAGCTTTTCTCCAATTTCCTGTGTTACCTTAAAGACTACTTAATTGTTGTAAAGATGTGTTTCCTTTTTATTATAAAGCACACTTTATTATATATATAAAATAGTGTACCTGATATATTGTTAAACATATGGTACATTGGACAATTATACAAATGTAATGCATTTTTCATTTGATGTGGCTCAATTTGTATCACATTTAAGAACCAGCTCGCAATTGTCTGTTAAACCCAATTGGGTTATCACTTCTGTTAGTTCCTTTATTTATTTGTGAAGTTTCTGTTTGGTAGTTCTGTCCAGTGATGAGAATGGGGTGTTGAATTCTCCCACTATAAGTGTGTGGGGTTTTAGAGGGATCAGAAAGATAGAGTTGGAGGAAGAATAGAGGAGAGCAAGGAAAGAGATACCTTAAGAGAGGAAGCCATTATAGGTTTAAAGAGAAATCTGGCACTAGAGAAATGTCCAGGGATCTACAAGGATGACTCCACCTAAGAATCTAAGCAATAGTGGAGAGGCTACCTTAAATGCCCTTCCCCTATGAGGTTGATGACTGCCTTATATGCCATCCTAGAGCCTTCACCCAGTAGCTGATGGAAGCAGAAGAGATTCACAGCCAAGCATTGAGATGAACTCCAGGAGTCAGCTTATAGAGGGATCAAGACCATGCTGGGGAAACCCACAGAAACAGCTGACCTGAACAGTGGTAGCTCAGATTGACAGCTGGGGAACCTGCATAAAACCGAATGAGAGACCCTGAACATGTGTGTCAGTTGGGAGTCCTGGGAAGTCTATGGACCTTTTGGCAATGGAACTGTTTATCCCTAGTGCATGAATGGACTTTGGGAGCCCATTCCCTATGGAGGGATACTCTCTCAGCCTAGACACACAAGGGAGGGCCTACGTCCTGCCCCAAATGATATGTCAGACTTTGATGATCCCTCATGGGGGGCCTCTCCCTCCATGGGGAGTGGCTTTGGCATGGGATGGGAGGTTGGTAGGGGTCATGAAAGGACACGAGGGAGAGGAAACTTGAAAAATAATTGTTTTTAATTTAAATAAAAATTTATTTTATAAACTAAAATAAAGATGTTATACATAGGCTTTCAGTTTAATTCCTCTCAGAAAAACAAAAGAACCAGCTCACACTTGTGTGTGTGTGAGAGAGTGTGTATGTGTGTGTCTTCTATTACCAAATCCATATTTCTACATTATTTGCATGTTTCTAAAAAATGCCATTATTGCTTCATAAGGCACTTTGAGGAACTCAGGTTTATTTCTGGCATTTGACAGGTAGCACCCAGGATGCTTACTATCCTCTCCATGGGATGGTCCTTTACATTGAATAACTTTTCTCTTAATGACCAAGCATTTTTTGATAATAATTAATACAGAGAAGAACATAGAAAGAAATTACTGGTGAACAATATGTACATTTCCCCTAGTTATAATTCTCAACAGAAACTTCTCTAAGATGATAATTAATTATGAAATATCCCCTCCTCTTCTTTATCTCACTTTCTTCTCTGATAGCCACAATGGTTTTGTCTTGTTTTTTCTTTGCTAGCTCACCAAATTATTTGCAGTCCACTTCAATTTAGGTTGTATGGCTTCTTACAAATTTCCCCTTTTGAAGAGATACTGAGAAACATCTTGTCTAGAAAGAGCTTTCTAATTCCAATGAGCTAGATGAAGCAAGGGGAAGCTTCAGGGCCTATTAATACTTCTTCTGGTTTGACATCTGTGGGACCCATTGCTGCTGCTGCCCAGACCTAACATCCTAAGTAGTACAAAAGAGACAGTGTGGACAACTGGAGTACAAAGACAGCAGAACTCCATTCCACTCTTGTCAGTATCTCCATGTGCATGCCCTGAAGAACAGAAGGCTACACACATTAACGACAACCAATTCAGGAGGCTGGATTTTTCAGTACATACTTGAGTGGTGTTATCAAATATCTGTGCCTCCTTTTTCAAGTTGACATTATATATTGCCCAATAAGTATATAAAGTATTAACTTATTCGAATAGGGGATATATTTATACTGATAAACTTTCTCACTGAATAGAAACAAGTGCTTCAAATAACATTAAAACTTTATTGTATAAAAAGAAGTCAGTGATAGAGGAGAATGTTATTCTAGTGGATAACTGGAAGCTTCAAGATGTTATATCTCAACATAGTACTCCCATTGGTCTGTGAAGTAAATAATTACCAGAATATGATTTGCATTTCTATAGAGTTGCAAAAATGAAAATAACTCTAATTCCTATTCATTCTCTTTTATCATGTATATGAGGGCAAATGCAAAATGTAAGGACTTCACACCAATATTTATAAAGAAAGCTGTCACAGTGCATAATCATAGCTTGCAATTAGAAATATAATGAAATTTTAATTTCAATTATAGGATATCTCTATCATACAAAATACATCTTAAATACACCAAATCCTTATTTTTGTTCTTTGTACTTCCTTATAAGAATCGATCAAATATGAAGTGAATGGAAATTATATTCATTGTAGCAGATCATCCATGGGGAATGAAGTAGCTCAAAATATTGCAAGAAGTGTATAATGTCACAAGTATAAATTTATTATTTCACCAAACAGTATTTTGAGGTGGGAAGAATGCCTCCGGTTTTCAAAAGCTCATATTGAATTTTTACTTTAAAGCAAACACTAGGGAGGGTCTATTGAGAGATTGCTCTACATGGATGACCAATGTTCACATAAAGCTGTTTGTTAAAAGAGTGTAACAGAAGTACTGTGTTAGTTTACTCTATGCAGGCTTGCATCACATATAGTTCAGTATATTAGAAAATACAGGAGTAGTTAGAAAGATTCTAGACCATTTATTTATCCAGCAATCATGCCTTCATGGATTATGGTCTTAAGCATGTAGCAGTTAAAAAATATTCTGTAATCTTTCTTTTTTATATTTAATTTTGAAACGAATTTGTTTTACATATCAATTCCCGTTCCCCTTTCCTTTGTGCTCACAAGAGAGCAGACTTCCATGGGGAGTCTTCAAAGTCTGTTATATCATTTGCAGCAGGACCTACGCCCTCCCCCATGTGTCTAGATAGAGAAAGTATCCATCCATCTATGTGGAATGGGCTCCTAAAGTCCATTCGTACATTAGGGATAAATACTGGTTCATTACCAGAGGCCCCATAGACTACTCAGTCCTCCTAATTAACACCCACCATCAGGGAGTCTTGGTCAGTCCTATGCTGTTTTCCCAGCTGTAAGACTGGAGTCCATGAGCTCCCCCTTGTTCAGGTCAGCTATTTCTGTGGGTTTCCCCATCCTGGTCTTGAATCCTTTGCCATCACTCCCTCCTCTCTGCAACTGGATTTCAGGCATTCAGCTCAGTGTCTTGCTGTGGGTATCTGCTTCTGCTTCCATCAGTTGGTAGATGAAAGCTCTAGGATGACAAATAAGATAGTCGTCAGTCTCATTATTGAGGAATGGTATTGAAGGTAGCCTTTCCACTATTCCTTAGATTGTTAATTGAGGTCATCCCTGTATATTTCTGGACATTTCCCTAGTGCCAGATTTCTCTTAAAACTATAATGGCTCCCTCTACTATGGTATTTCTTTTTTTATTGTACCACATTCTTTCCTGACTCAATCTACCTGCTCTCCCCTCCTCTCCCTCCTAACTCTCTCGTCCCTACCCCCATTCTCCCAGTTTGCTTGTGAGATATCGTCCATTTCCCCTTCTCTGGGGGACCAAGTATATCTCTCTTAGGGTCCTCCTTGTTTCCTAGCTTTTCTGGCAGTGTGGATTATAGGCTGGTAATTCTTTGCTCTATGTCTAAAACCATATATGAGTGAGTACATATGTGACTAGGTTACCTCATCATGATAGTTTCTTCTAGCTCCATCCATTTGCCTGCAAATTTCAAGTTCCCATTGTTTTTTGTTTTGTTTTGCTTTTCCTTGATGAGTAGTACTTCATTTTGTAAATGTACCACATTTTCTCTATCCATTCTTCAGTTGAAGGACATTTAGGTTGCTTCCAGGTTCTGGCTATTACAAATAATGCTGCTATGAACATAGTTGAACAGATAGATGTTTTTGTTGTATGAAAGTGAATCTTTTGGGTATATGCCTAAAAATGGAATTACTGGATCTTGAGGTAGACTGATTCCCATTTTCCTGAGGAACCGCCATACAGATTTCCAAAGTGGCTGTACGAGTTTGCACTCCCACCACCAATGGAGGAGTGTACCCCCTTCTCCTCATCCTCACTAGCATAAACTGTTTTTGGTGTTTTTGATTTTAGCCATTCTGACAGGAGTAAGATGGTATTTCATAGTTGTGTTGATTTGTATTTCCCTGATGGCTAAGGATGTTGAGCAGTTTCTTATGTGTCTTTTAGCCATTTTAGATTCCTCTATTGAGAATTCTCTATTTAATTCTGTATACCACTTTTTCACTGGATTATTTGCTGTTTTGATAACTAGCTTTTTGTGTTCTTTGTATATTTTGGAAATCAGCTCTCTGTTAGATGTGGGGTTAGGGAATATCTTTTCCCATTCTGTAGGCTGCCATTTTGTCTGGTTGACTGTGCCTTACAGAGACTTTTCAATTTCAGGAGGCCCCATTTATTAATTGTCAATCTCAGTGTCTGGGCTACTGCTGTTATGTTCAGGAAGCTGTCTCTTGTACCTATTAGTTCAAGGGTACCTCCCACTTTCTCTTCTAAGAGGTTCAGTGTGGCTGGATTTATGTTGAGGTCTTTGATCTATTTGGACAAGTTTTGTACATGGCAATAGACATGGTTCCATTTGTATCTTTTACAAGTCAGCATCCAGTTATGCCAGCACCACTTTTTGAAGATGCTTTTTTTAATCCCATGTGTAATTTTAGCTTCTTTGTCAAAAAATCAGGTGTTCATAGATGTGTGGGTTAATATCAAGCTTTCCAATTTAATTCCATTCATCTTCCTGTTTATTTTCATGCCAATAACTAGCTGTTTTCAGGACTATAGTTCTATCATAGAACTTGAAGTCAAGGATTGTGATGTCTCTGAAAGTTCCTTTTTTGTACAGGATTTTTTTGGCTATCATTTCTCTCAATTTAGTTTATGTTGATTGTTGGTTTGCTGTATGTTGCTTTTATCATGTTTAGGTATGTTCCTGTTACCGGTGATCTCTCCAAGACCTTTATTATGAAGGGGCGTTGGATTTTGTCCAAGGCTTTTTCAGAATCTAGTGAGATGATCATGTGGTTTTCATTTTTAATTTGTTTATATGGTGAATTACATTGATGTATTTTCATATGTTAAGCCATCCCTGCATCCATAGAATGAAGCCTACTTGGTCATGGTGGATGATTTCTCTGATGTATTCTTGGATTCAATTTGCCAGTATTTTATTGAGTATTTTGCATCAATGTTCATGAGGGATATTGGTCTATAGTTATCTTTTGTAGTTGTGCCTTTGTGTAACTTGTGTATCAGGGTAATTGTAGCTTTGGAAAAAGAGTTTAGCAATGACTCTTCTGCTTCTATTGTGAGGAAAACTTTGAGGAGTGTTGACATTAGCTGTTTTTTTTTTTTAATGTTTTAATTTTTTTTCCTGGTAGAAATTAGCACTAAAACCATCTGGCCCTGGACTTATTTTGGTTGGGAGACTTTTGATGGTTGCTTCTATTTCATTAGGGGTTATAGGTCTATTTAAATTGCTTATCTCTTCTGGATATAATTTTGGTAAGTGATATCCATCCACAAAATTGATGATTTAAGGTACAGGTTTTCAAAGTATAACCTAATATTCTCTAGATTTCCTCAGTGTCTGTTGTTATGTCCCCCTTTTCATTTCTGATTTTGTTAATTTGCATGTTCTCTCTCTGCTTTTGTTAGTTTGGATAAAGGTTTGTCTTGTTGATCAAAGAAGCAACTCTTTGTTACATTGATTGTTTGCATTGTTTTCCTAGTTTCTACTTTATTGATTTCAGCCTCCAATTTGATTATATCCAGGGTGAGATTGCTTCTTTTTCTTCTACAGCTTTCAGTTGTCCTGTTAATTCTCTAATGTGACTATTCTCCAGTTTCTTCAGATGGGCACTTAGTGCTATGAACTTTCTTCTTAATACTCTATTCAAAGTGTGCCATAAGTTTGGGTATGTTGTGTCTTCATTCTCATTGAATTCTAGGACGTCTTCAATTTCTTTGTTTATTTCTTCCTTGACCCAGGAATGGTGAAATTGCATATTGTTCCATTGTTCTATTTCTATGAGCTTATATGGTTTCTGCAATGTGTATTGTTGCTGAATTCTTGGTTTAAAGCATGGCGGTCTGATACTGGGCTTATTCCATTCTTTTGTACCTATTGAGGCTTGCTATATTGCTGAACATGTAGTCTATTTCAGAGAAAGTTCCATGTGAAGCTGAGAAGAAGGTATATTCTTTTCTGTTTGGATGGAATGTTTTATAAATGTCTGTTAAACCCAATTGAGTCATAACTTCTCTAATTCCTTTGTTTCTTTGTTAACTTTTTGTCTGGTGGGCATGTCTAGTGTTGACAGTGGGGTGTTGAAATATCCCACTATAAGTGTGTGAGAATTTATGTGTGACTGGTGTTTTTGTAGTGTTTCTTTCATGAATGTAAATGCCTTTCTATTTGTGGCATGAATATTTAGAATTGAGACTTCATCGTGATGGATTTCTCCTGTGATGAATAAGAAATAACCTCCTTCATCTCTTTTGGTTGATTTTAGTTTAATTTGTTATATATTAGGATTACTATACATGCTTGTTTCTTGGGTCCATTTTATTAGAAAATCTTTTCCCATCCCTTAACTCAGGTAACCTCTGTTTTTGAAGTTGAGGTGTTTTGTGTATGCAGCAGAAAAATGGATTCTGTCTTTAAAGCCATTCTATTATACCGTGTCTTCTTATAAGCGTGTTAAGACCATTGATATTGAGGGATATTAGTGAACATTGATTCTTAACTCTTGTATGTTTGGATTTGTTGTTGTTGGTGGCATTATTTGTGGATTTCCCACCATTTTTCTTTCCACTGTTGGTAAAGTAAAATTATTGTTGCATTTGTGGGCATAGTTGACTTCCTTGGGTTGGAAATATCCTCCCAGAACTTTCTGCAGGGCTGGGTTAATTGATAGGTGTTGTTTAAATCTGGTTTTGTCACAGAATATCTTTTTTCTCCATCTATAGTGATTGAAAGCTTTGCTGGTTATAGTAGTCTGGACTGGCATCCATGGTCTCTTAGTGTTGGCAGATATCTGTTCAGGACCTTCTGGTCTTCAGAGTTTCCATTGAGAAGTCAGGTGTAATTCTTATAGGTTTGTTTTTATGTGTTACTTGGCCTTTTTTCTTTGTTGCTCTTAATATTCTCTCTTTATTCAGTACATTTGGTGTTGTGATTATTATGTGGTGAGGGAACTTTTTTTCTGGTCTACTCTATTTGTTGTTCTGTAAGCTTCTTGTATGTTTGTTGGCATTTTTTTCTTTAGGTTGGAAAAGTTTTCCTCTATGATTTTGTTGAATATATTTTCTGCACCTTTGAGTTTGGTTTCTTCACCCTCTATACCTATTATTCTTAGGTTTGGCCTTTCACTGTGTCCCATATTTCCTGGATATTTTTTGTTAGGGACTTGTTGGACTTAAGACTTATTTATTTATTTATTTATTTATTTATTTATTTATTTATTTGGTTGATGTATCTGTTTCTCCTAATGCATCTTCAATGCCTGAGATTCTCTCTTCCATCTCTTGTATTCTGTTGATATTGCTTGCATCTCAGTTCCTGATTATTTACCCAGCTTTTATACTTACATCATTCCCTCAGATTGTGTTTTTTTTTTAATTGTCTCTAATTTAGCTTTCAAACCTTGCACTGTTTGAATTGTTTCTTGCAATTTTTGGTTTGTCTTTTCTCCCATTTTTTTATAGGATTTTCTCATTTACTTTTTTAGGATCTCTATCATCTTTATGATGTTGTTTTTAGGGTCATTTTCTTCTGCTTCCTCTGTGTTGGGTTGTTCAGGTCTTGCTGTTGCAGAGTCCCTAGACTCTGGAGACATCATAGATCATTCTGTTGTTGACTGTTTTCTTATACTGTCATCTACCCATCCCTTCTTCCAGTGCATACTGGTGGGGTCTCTCCCTCTCCTGGTGGGTTCTTGACCAAGGTTCTCTTTCTGTAGGTGCTAGTAGGTCAAACACTCTGATGGCTCTTCTCTTCCAGTAGGTGAATGTGGGACTAAGGTTCTGGTAGACTTTAGATGGCTAGGTCTGCTGGAACGTTTTACCCTGTGTACAGTCCCTAGTACTCAGGAGGCTTCAAGCAGGGCACAGAATGGCAGGTTCCTTCTGTGGGTGGAGGTGGGACCAGGACCCTGATTAAGTCTGGACAGGTTATTCTGACTGGATGGGCTCTTCAGAGTATGCACAGGCCCCAGTCCTTAGAAGACTCAGAGAAGGACTCTGGAAGGCATGCCGGAAACAGGCCCAAACTTATCTCCTACTGTGGTTAGAGGTGGATCCAGGGTGCTGGTGGACTCTGGATAGGCCAGTATGTGGTGTCAGACTCCCCTGCAAGCAGACCCTATTGTTCAAGAAGCTCTGAGCAGGACACCAGAAGTCAGGCTCCTGTAATAATATCTTTTTTGGAAGTATTTTGTGCATGATACTGAGAGGAGGTAAACTTCCATAGATGATGGTTGATTCAGATTATTTTGGATGATAACTCTATTGCTCCTTTTATACAAGAGAATACAAAAGAAAAACAGTACCCTAGCCTCTTGATATTACTTATTGTCAACTTAAAAATGGAAGTAAAGGGGTCTGCAATGATGCTGAGAGCATCTGCTACTAAGAACATTTATAAGAGTGATGTGCTGTACATTTAAACAGGCTATCAAAACATTCTGAAAGATACTTCTATGGCTGGTTGTACAGGCCCACACCTTTAATCCCAGCACTTGAGAGGCCAAGGCATGGAGCTTTGTGAGTTCAAGGCCAACATGGCCTACATAGCAAGTTCCAGGCCACCCAGAGCTGCAAAATTATGGTGCTTAAAGAAAGTTACTATGATAAAATGAGAAATATTTTAAGAACTAGATATGCACATACACAGCATGTATACATGCTTAAAATGGAGATATGACCTACTAAAATGAACAATTTCATGTTTATAAGCATGTGAAGTAAAATTTAATAATAAAATAAAACCAGAGGGAGAATGGATAACTTGGTAAAGAGCACTAGTTTAGCAGCTACATTTGATTTTGGGACTTTGTTTAAGCTAGGTGACCTTGTTTGAGTCACTGAACTCTAGAAGATTCCTCATTTCAAATCTGTGGGAGATACATTATCTTCCATACAGCTTTAAAGAGTGGTTATAAGAAGCATTTGTCATTCAAATTTCAAACTAAATACTGCCTGCCTACTGTGCTTCCTACATTCCATCTTAGTACTGTCCATAAACTTGAATAAGTACCTGATTATCTGTCAATTTTCTGTTAAGCCATTAGGTTCTTGAGGACTATGTACACTTACAAAATTAATGCATTGCATTAGCAAATCTTGTAAAACAATAAAGTCTATACATTGTCTCTCAAAATTAAAATTTCTCATTTTGATGTCAGCCTTTTCTATTGCTTTTAGCATTTCTTGCTAAGTGAACTAATTGAATAAATATTACCATTTTTAATATGGTGACTATAGTTTGAAATTTAATATTACTTTACAATAAATGTGAAAATATTAAAAAAATAACCCCCAAACACCTATGATTTATATGCAGATTACAAAAGTAGTTTTTTGCTTCTGGTGACTCATATAACATATGAGTGTCATAATATGTCATTGTGGTGTAGAAAGAAAAGGAGGAGAAAGGAAAGGAATTAATACAACACAGGAAAACTAACATTTATTTTATACCCACTGTAAACTGAGTGCAGTATTCAGCTTTATAGATGAGAAACTGTGACTCAGAAAGATTAGGTATCTTATTTAAGTTCACATATTTGATTGGTTACAGAGCTTTCCAAATAAGTTGGAGAGCATATCACTTAACTATTTTTAATTTAGATTTGAAACAAGGTTGTTTTACATGTCAATCCCAGTTCCCTCATTCTCCTCTCCTCCCCTATCACCTTCCACCAAGCTCCAGCCCTTTTTGCTCCCTAGGGTGGGTGTGGCTTTCCATGGGGAGTCTTCAAAGTCTGTCATATCATTTGGGGCAGGTTCTAGGCCCTCAGTCATGTATCTAGGCTGAGAAAGTATCCCCTCTATGTGTGATGGGTTCATATACAAGGGATAAATACTAATCCATTACCAGAAACCCCATAGACTGCTCAGTCTTCCTAACTAACACCCACATTCAGGGGGTCTGGGATGGTTCTGTGTTGGTTTACCAACTATCAGACTAGGGTACATGAGCTCCCCCTTGTTCAGTTCAGCTGGTTCTGTGGGTTCTCCAGCCTGGTCTTGACCCCTTTGCTCATCAGTCTTCCCTTTCTGCAACTGGATTCCAGGAGTTCAGTTCAGTGTTTAGCTGTGGGTGTCTGCTTCTGTTTCCATCAGCTACTAGATGAAGGCTCTAGGATGGTATATAAGGTAGTCATCAATCTCATTATCATGGGAGGGCATTAAAGACAGCCTTTCTACTATTGCTTAGATTGTTAGTTGAGATCATCCTTGTAGATCTCTGGGCATTTCCCTAGTGCCAGATTTCTCCTTAAATATATAATTGCTCCCTCTATTATGGTTATCTCTTTTCTTGGCTTTCTCTATTCTTTTCCTGTCTCAATCTTTCTGTTCCCTCATGCCCACAACTCCTCTTCTCCCCTTCTCTTTCTCCTACCTCCCTCTCCTCTCCTTCTATGCTCCCAATTTTCCCAGGAGATATTGTCCTTTTCCCCTTCTCCAGTGGACCATGCATGTCTCTTTTAGGGTCCTCCTTGTTTCCTATCTTTTCTGGCAGTCTGAATTGTAGGCTGGTAATCCTTTGCTCTATGTCTAAAATCCATATATGAGTGAGGTAACCCAGTCACATTGAACTCTTTATACTACTTCAAATACATGACAATTCAATATAAGGTGATTTAAATTTTGTTGACAAGAATTGTCTATAGGCCCCAACTCTATGTTGTGCTATAACATGCACTTTAGCAGGATTTTCTTGAAATCCATGCTGAGATGAGCAGAGCACAAGGGTTCATTCTAAAATATATGTACCTTAGAAACATTCAGCTAGTATAAAGCATTTCATTCTCTGGGTTTCTGTTGTCCACACTTTTATTGTGCTGGTAGAAACAGTAACACACAGCCACACACATAGCAATACTCCACACATTGACAAATAAAGTACTCTATTTTGAAATAAATGCATTTGTCTTTGACATAATAAAATATCCAAAATGAAATCTGTTATTGTAGCAATCTTAATCAAAATACATGAATTACCAAAAACCAGGTTACTGTCAACTTAGCCTGTTTTATTAAACATAAAATATTATAGTGCATAATTTAGAAACCAAGAATATAACCATGACACTATATAGAAAGCATGTAAGCATTTACAGTCACATAAAATGAAAGACTAGAATGTAAATGTTCACCAGTATAGATAGGAGAGGGTGCATAGTGTTAAAATAAAAAGGAGATTGAAGAAATTTATGCAGAACAGAATTAGAATTAAATAATCCAAAGTTAATAGCTCAGTAAGTGAAGTCACATGCCTGCCACTCCACTGCTCTAAGGGCAAACAATAGAAGAAAGTTCAAAACTTTTTTAGTGCCAGAATGAAATCTATAGCTTATTCATTCTAGATAAGCATTCTGCCACTGAGTTTCTCCATAAGCAGAAGAAGAAGTGCTTGGAAGAGTTGTTTTATGGAGAACTTAGCAAAAGTCTGTCCGTGATATCATTTTATCATGTTTCCCATTGAACTTTGAAGGAAAGCAGCAGCCAAGGTGGATTTAGACATTCCCACTATTATTCAACTCCAAATCCACCATGAGCAAATGTATTCTGACATCTAAGTAGTGGTATCCACTACACAACTCAATTTAAACATGGGGGGGGGGAGGTTAGCTACTAAAGGTGTCAAATAATTCCTAGAATATTTGTGGTATATATTATACATACAAGTTCTCTCCTTAATCTGTTCTATAATTAAAATAAGCAAATTACAATTTTAGATTATTATGTTTTTAGAACCAATTATTAACTTTTTATTTATTCTTTCTCTCATACATTAAATCCTGACCACAGTTTCCCTTCCCCCAGTCCTCTCAGTCCCATCTCTATGCCCCCTTCCACTCTTCTCTCCTCCAGACCCTCCCTCCTCCTTGGTTTCCCTTCAGAAAAGAGCAGGCATCGCAGGGATATCAAGTGAGCATGTTATAACAAGTTACAATAAGACTAAGTGCAAACCTACCTGGTTTCTCCATGTCCTTTTGGCTTTGCTTTATGGTGATGACTTCAATTCCAAACATAGATGCTTCAAATCCCACTCTTTTGCCTCAGCCAATTTAGAAAAAATTAAAGATTGTTCAAACAGCATTGCTTTTAGTCACATTTCTTATAATGAAACAATCAAAGTGCCCAAATAACAAGATTTACTGATAGTCTTAGAACTAGGCCATGCTTCTTTCTACCTTGGAGTTGTGGGAAGGTTGGATGAACACATATATAGAAAGTTCAGGAGATTTTGTCAAAAGACACGTAGTCAATAACAAAAACAAAGGAAAGTACCAACAAAATTAATCAACAGGTAAAGAGGCTTGCCACCCAAACATGACCACCTGAGTCCAATCCCCAGAACACTTTAAAGGCAGAAGGAAATAACTGAATCCACAAAGTGCTCCCATGATCTCTAAATGCAAGTCTTGGTTTGTATGTGTTTCTTTGGTCTCTGTGTGCATATATATGCATATTCATTATTAAATATAATTTAAAAGTAAAGGTAAAGCAAAACATCAAATGTATATATTCTATAATAGAAAATACACAGGGTGGTTACTAACGGAAAATATTAATTTAATAATAGTAATAAAAATTAACATTTGTTAGTGGTTTTACATCTGAACTAATTTGTGCTAATAAGAATCCTGCATAATTGATAAAATTGCCTTTTATGTAAATAATGAAATTATAATTTTGTTTTCTATTATGATTCCTAACTCTCAAAGAATGCATTTAAGTAAAAATTGCTGCTCCTTTGTTTACAAAAACTTGTAAAGCAGCTTTGGTATTGATTTTATACTCTATGTAAAAAGGTTATGTTTATCTAGTTTTTCCCAAATCATCCTTCAACTTTTCAGGGGGCACAAGATATAATATTCTTTACTCTTTGGATATCCTTTGTCTGCTCTCTCAAGGGGGCATTGGACACTGAATAAGCAAAATTAGCACAATGCATCAGTTATACACCATAGGGTAGAATTTGGATTTGTTACTTATGTCTGCTTGTGCTAGGCTTAGCATAATTTCTTATGCAAATTGATAGATCAAATCTGTAGTTTACAATAATTTTATATATTATAGCAACAAGTAAATATGATAATTTCTTGTACAAAATTATACATCATGATATATAGATGTCAATGATTGAATAAATGAATTTAAAAAAATAGCTGAAAGACCTGGAATCCAGGAAATTCAGTTAAACATGGAACAGGCCTATAAAAGAGGATTTGAATTAATTTTAAAAATACATTGAGATAAATGGAAATTATCAATAAGTGAAAGTGGAACCATCTGGTTAAAAGAACTGAGAAATATTAGCCAGGCATAGGAAAGATGTCTATAGGATGAACAGGGAATGAAGCAGAAATGCTGACAGCAGACCCTAAAGAGGAAAACAAGAGGATAAAAAGATGGAAACCTGGAGTGAGAGCAGTCAGAGTTCCATAGGAAGATTTCAACAATAGTTTAAACAGCTCAGCTTTTGGTTGGTATCCAGAAAACAGCCACACATTATAGCAGGCCTGATGAGCATGGAGTTACAATGAATGTCACTTCACAGACTATTTGGGGCTCACTGATGCAGCTATTTCACAAGAGGTTTGAAAGAACATTTGAGGAAAAATGGAGGCTATTGTGCTCATGGAATTTTTTTTAATGGTTAATCATGATATTTACTCATTGCTATAAAGTAGAACTATTGTAAACTATAGGCATGCTCTTTCAAATTTTTGCTTAAATCGTCCTTCTTTTATGTATAAAAACATTACATCAGATCAGAAATGTGTGGAAAGGCTACTTCTCAGCATTCAGTTTTATTTCCCTGAAGCCAATTCTGCTTGCATGCCAAGTAGATGTTGGAAAATTTCCATTGACTATTACACAAATTTCAAAGAGCCAAAGCATTGAATCAGAGGATAGTTTATGGCCCATTAACAATACATTCACTTCTCAGAACTGTAAACACGGCCTTATGGATCTTAATGTAATTGTTTAGGATGAGTGTGTTGGCAAGCACTGTTGGAGTCTGTTAACACAGTCTGGAAAGCAACGTGTTTTAAGCAAATCTGCAAAATGTTCCCAACTCATTAAGCTAAGAGCTTTATGGCTCAGTGTTCTAAAGCAATTTTGTGAGACACTTCTGAACAAGGCTGTACATTCATTTCTGGTTCTGCCATGATTGATGTGTATGTAAGATGGACCACTGTCCTTGTCACATTCTGCTGGCATGTCGTTATTCATTGACTTGCCTAAGAATTATTTCTATCAATAGTACATGCAGACACCTATGCATATTCTATGGAATAGATGCTGCTATATTTAAACATAGTGTGGAAAATATACAGACACTTCAAAAGCCACATTCCATATATGCAGCATCAATATTAATAGATTCCTGATCATCTACACATGCTTTTAAACTTATCTTGTCATTGATACTTGGAATCAATTAGAAGTCTGTTAGAGATCATTGTAGTCCAACCCTGTACTCAATGAAGCAACACATTCATGGAAACTCCTGTGGATATGCTAGAGTTCTAAGCCTGTAATCATGATTCAGTTGGAATACTCTTGGTTGTGAATGAAAAAAAAAGCAAAACATAGTTCAAACAAGAGGGGAATTCTCAAGACTGAAACCTTCAGTGGTTTGTCATTGAAGCATTAGTGGTCCATTCTTAAACACTGTCACATTTCTTAACCCCCAACCTCTTTCTTTCCTATATTTTTTTTCCTATGGTTCTGGAGATTGAACCCAGAAACTAGAGCCTGGCTCACATATACTCTACCACCAAGTTATGCTCTTCTCTCTTTAACTCTTAAACATTACCATTGCACTGCTTTCCCATTCCCAAGATGACCTTTTTCCTTATCTGTTTTTGTCTGTAATTTCCTCAGGGTCTTAGTGCTACATGCTAACATGTCTCTAAACAAGGATGAAGAGATGTTTAATGTTCAAGTTTCCATTAAGTGATGAATCCAGGTTGATTCAGCAACTTATCAGGCCTTAACTTGAATAATTTTAATTACTTTGACTATTTTAATCTTCCGTAGTACATTGAGGCATAGTTAATTTCTTACTAGTCAGCTGATAGACTTTTCCTAAATTCTTTAGTTTATATTAACGTTTGTCTTTACAGCAGGTCTAACATGGTCATGCTTTCTACTAGATAGTGACTATCTAAAGGATTTAGACCACATATTATCCATTTTTTGTATTGTGAAAATACTGAGCATAGCATTGTCCCACCTAAGATGTTAGTAAATATCAGACAAATATAACTATTAAGGTACTGAATAATCCAATATTAATAATAAATATTTTAATGGTGTAATGTTGGCAAAACTGTTCAAGCAAAGAAAGATGTTCTATCCACAGGATGAACATCTGAACAATAACAGGAGACAATTCTTTATGATTTTTTGCACATTTGTAAATTGTTTAAGTGACAATAGCTAATTTTAACCTGGTTTGTATTTAAAAGAGGGTTTTGACTGTATACAGATAACCATGAAATATAACAATGCCTCTCCTTGGAACAAAAGTTTGTTTCCTTATGACATATTATAAATAGTCAGCTTTCCTAAACTTAAATCTTCTCTTCTGCACTTAATATGCAAGCAATAAACAACTTTGTCCATCTCATAGGTCATCAGGATTCTGGGACATACTACAGCCCCTGTGAGGATATAGTAATATTCTGGTTGCTGCTGTTATTGAGAGAAATGCAACTTCTTTTGCAGATTCAGGTATGTGTACCTTCAGTTAGCAGCACTCATAGATCTTCAGGTGTGCTAAAATCTTGGAACCTTGGGTTCTTATCCTGTGCCTCAAATATCAACAGCTTATATTTACTTCTAGAATTTTGCATTTTACAATGGCCTATTCCATGTTTTAGGGTTGGATGACCTCCTTACCAGCATTTTAATTGCCTTTGTTAGATGTACTATTTTGTTTATAAAATCTGTAACATTTAGTAATAATCAAAGAATAGAAAATTTGACAAGTGCCTTGAATAAATTAGCATAATAAATTCTGTGTTTTGTTTGCCTATAATACCACGTATAATACCACCATAAATCTAGAGGTATAAGGAAAGAATGCCAGGTCTTTTTCTCACTTGGCATTTTCATTTTCCACTATACATAATTACAGCCTGATTTCTAGGGAAACATTGTGCATTAAGCTTTCTTTCTTTCTTCTGTATTAGCTGTTTATACTGAAATAGTACCATATAATTAATGACACAATATAAACTTCATGTACTCTTATTTTATGAACTCTCAATTGATTTTGCATACTAGACCAAGAAAGATTTCAAAATGGAAATTTGATTATATTATTTCTGAAACACCCATCATTGACTCCCATTGGCCTCTGGATAATTTCTGTGCTTCAATCCAACAGCTGTATTAAAAAGACTTTTAATGACAGTCAGTGTATTAAATATGAAAGAAGTGTATTTCATTCCTGAACATAATTTTTGGGCTAGACTATGAAATCTGGAATGGTACTCATACTCTGTTGCTTGACTAAGGCTGTCTCTCATACATAATGTCCAGGTTCTCTATACCCTGGTCATCTTCCTTGAAGCAAGTAGAAAGAAGAGAAAAGATTGGCTTCTTTTCTTTTAAATCTACAAATACAAATTTTTTCATATTCATTCTGCTTTTACTCTATTTCTCATTAATTAGACCAATACAGCAATACCTGTTGGCAAGAAATACAGAGTATGCTTTAGGTATTCTGTAGGCCCAGCTGAAAATTAAGTTTAATGACTGGGAAATGATGGAGAATGGATTATTGGTACTGGTATCAGCTCCTGCCACCTTAACTACATAGACTATTCATAAATTGGCTCTTGTTTTTTCTTGAACAACAACACAAAGTACCAAACATTACCAAAATACCCTACACATTGTAACGTTGCTTTTGTTTAAAATATGATTTCCTTAATTGGACAACAAGGTTTTCAACAACTATAAATGTGTATGACTTGAATATTTAAGTGGAAATATTTAACACAATGATTATTTGTAATTGTTGAATAAAAATGATTGAATGATTAAATACTGTGTTGGAAAAGTACTGCTTTTTCTTTTTTTAACAGCAAAATCTACACTTCCACATTTCACACAGGAAGAAACTTGGACTCAATTGGACTCATGCAATTTTAGCTGGAGCAGCAGGCAGGTGGCCATCTCAGAACCTCTTTATGCCTGGGGCACTAAAGTCCAAGGACTTTTTCCTTTCTTTCTCGAACACTTCCTAATCTTATAAACTTTCAAGGAAATTAAAATATGCAATTATGATCTATCTAAGTTGCACAATTTTCAATAAACCAGTTCTTTTTGTCTCCCATTCCCCATGGGGAAAAAGAAGGAAGACTTCTGAGACACTGTCCGGGCAGGATTTCTCAGATTGTGGAAAAGATAATTAAGGGAAATTAGTTAAGAAAACAATAAAATGTTTTTATTATAGAAGTTTTATCAAGGGGATGAACACATTTGTTTCTATGAGCCTTTAAACCAATTTTTAATTAACAATTTTGTGCTGACTTTCATACATAATCCTCTTCACATTACAGGACCAAGAAGACCAGGAATAACCCTGCACAGCTGATTTGTAGGACTTTCAGCAATTCCTTTTACCTGGCTGGGAGGACAGAAGCTCTTCTGATTCTCTGGCAATATTTTACCTTCTCACAGTCATCCCTGATACAGTTTCACAGAGAATTGTATGCCAGTAACCAAACTGTTGAACAGTTAAAATATTAAACACTTGATAATAGGAGAACTAACCAAAAGTGGTGGCAGAAGTAAAAGAGTTTTAAATACAAGTGGAATCAATCTAAACAGTCAGTTTGCATATTATTATTTCAAGTATATTTGTGTAGATTTACCCACAATCCATTTGTTTTTCTTCTTGTATGTGGAGAACCACTGAACTAGAAAAGGGAAATTCTTGTGTTTAATTAACACAAACACACACACACACACACACACACACTGTGTATTTGAAACTATGAGATGAGAGAAAAATGGAATTTGCATAAAAATACTTGAACGTTTTGATGTTTTAAACTATGACATACACAGTTGTAATTGTGGTAGATAATACACTGACTTTCTCAGCTTGTGCACACCTGATCTTGCCAATGTGGTTACTTAAAATTATATCGACTCTCTTTGCAATGTTTAATTGGAATCTTTAAATTGCTCAGGATACTCCAAGCCTCATTGATTTTTTTCCCCAATAAAAACTTTTGGCTACAGACCTCCCACTGTTAATTATTTTACTGACCAATGCTCCAAGTATTAAAAGGTTATGAATGGACTTGATGCTAGATTCAGTTACACATTTACAAATATTTACATGTTACATTGTTATATAATCAGCAGAGGTTCCCATGAGATTTAATTCAGGATTCTTGCCATGATTAATTAATTCCAGTATTTATTTTAGGGTAAAACAACTTTTTGGCTTCTAAAACTTTGAAATCTGGAGGTGCTGGCAATGGTCAAGGGTGATGATATTATTAGAGGAATTCATTAGAGTTTTGCTAATGACAAAGTTTAAGTCAAAATTGAAAGATGTTTTCATTTCTCTCATCTCTAGACACTCATCTGAGTGGCCTGGTCAGTCAGATGTCAGTCTACATAAGATGTTGAATCTTGTATCACTGACAAAGCTGCTAATGTATTTACACATGTATTAAATGTGGATAGATGCAGACTACCTTTCTGCACAAAATTTATGATGATAGGAAACTATATATTCTCCTTTAGTAATTTAATATTTTATATATATTTTTCTTGTTTTACATGTATATGTGTACTATATGCCTATGTTGTGCCTGTGAATACCAGGAGAACAAGTTGGATCCCTTGGAACTGGAGTAACAGACAAATGTGAGCTTCTGTGTAGGTACTGGGAATCAATTCTAATTCCCCTGTAAAAGAAGCAAGTGTGCTTCGGATTATGAGCCTTTCTTCTAGCTTCACAAAAGTATATGTTCTCAATTCTCTCTTTGTTTCTCTATCTCTATCTGTCTTCTCCTGACCCCCAACAAACAATAAAACTGAAAATACTGCACAAGCAGCAAGTTAGCAATGGATTTTTAATTATTCCAGTGAGAAGTGAGATTTTTGTCTCTCTGTCAAAGAAATAAAAGTCAAGGAGGGTATGAGAGTAATTAATATTTTATTATCAACGTTCAGTCTCCAAAATGAAGCCAGTGCAATGTGATAAAGATAGCAATATGTATGGCAAAGCAGGATCTCATGGCTGATCCATCACACTATACACAATACATCGTCTTAATATATTTGTAATACTGTTGCTTCCCATTCACAAAAACAAAGTTAGCCCCATCATTCAATTCATTCTGAAATGAAATTACCAGATGAATTTTAAATACTAAGCAGAAGACCTGAGCCTTTCTCTCTGGCTCCAGCTCTTTCCCTCATATATATATATATATATATATATATATATATAGTATATATATATATATTTTTACATATATATATATATATATTTTTTTTTTTCTAGGATATTCCTTGATGTAGTCATAGAGATACTCACTCATATATAGGTACTCACCTACACATGTCTGCTGATATATCTTTGCAAAGCTCCTCCGTTATCTTGGAGTTTGTCCCTAAACTTCAAGAAACAAAATGTAAATACCTTTCAATATTGAAAGGCCTCTTACTTTCCACTAGAGTTCCATGATTCCTGAAAGTAAATACACGAGTAAATTTGTAACAACAATAGTCTTCCCATTATGTGGAGACATCAAGAGTAAAAGTAGGCAAAAATACTGACTGCCTAAATGTGAACTGAGCAAGGACAACAGCAATAGACATACTGTTGTTCGATGGGGAAAAGCCCATGAATTCTCAGCCCCACACAAGGAACGACAGGCAACTATGGAATGCTTAGAGCAAGAGAAATAGTCTTTTTCAGGGAAAAGCATGCCAATTGGTTATCCAACGTCAAACAGTCAGCCCTGTAATCATATACATACAAGTAACATATACATTAAGTAAGTTTTACTTATGTATTTAGCAATAACCATACACATGTGGACATATATGTATGTAACAACAGTTAATGAAAAATGAATCAATGAATTTTCAAGAGAAAAGGAGGGGCATTGATAAAGTTTGGAAGGAGATAAAGGAAAGGAGAAATGCAAGTATAATCTCAAAAATTAAATAATTATAAATATGGAAATTACTAGTATGAAAATAATAAGTATATTTCATATTCTAAGGAACAATAATCTGGATGAGGATAAGACCAGTTTTAAGAAGAGGTCAAACTTTATATGAATTTTAGAAGTAGATTTTATTGAACTTATTCATAAACTGGATATGAGTGCAAACTAAAAAGATAATCAGTTTGGGGAATAGTTGAGCCAAATGAAGACAGTTGAAAAACAAAACTTTTTTTTGCCTAGGAGTAATCATTTAAACCATTTTTAAACCTGAAAGTCCCACAAAAGATGCAAGTCCAATGGGTGGGAAAAAAAACTGGATATGAATTTGGAGCTGAGTAAAGACAGTTAGGCTAGACTTGAAAATCAGGAAGATACAAACGGTTTAAAGACCATTCAAATAGATGCCTTCTGAAGAAGGTGTGTAGAGAAGAAAGGAGAGAGCTATGAGTGACCCAATAAGGTGAAAGAGAAGTCTCATTTTTTTAAGGAGAAAAACTCTTAAATGGCATCTAATGTTGCTAAGAAGCTAAGGACCTCTCAGAAAATATCTGTAACTTTTGCAAAGTGGGAATCAACTGGTGCTTTGATCAAGTCATTGACCAGAGAGTGTTTGGAGTGAGAGCAATTTGGTCATGGATTAAAGGCTGTAAATAGGAAAAAAAATTAAAAGTTTATGAAAAAAATGAACAAACAGGGTAGAAGTTAGTGGACATTGTAGGTGAAAGATAATCATCTGTAGTGTGTATGTGTGTGTGTGTACAAGCATGCATGCACATGTATCTGACAAACAGATTACAACCTTAAGTAACATTCTCTTGAATACCATCCACCTCTTTTGAAAAAGGGCCTCTTATTGGCTTGGAACTTATTGATTAGACTAAACTAACTAGCCAGTGAACCCAGGGATCCTCCTGTCTCTATCTCCATAAAACTATGATTATAAAAGGCAGTATTCCAACAGTTTTCTAGGGATTGACCTTGGGTACCCAGACTTTCAAAGAAAGAACTCTATTGAATGATTTATCTCATCAATCTGGATAATTCTTTTTCTTTTATTTGAAGAGCCAGTTATGGGGACTATGCATTTAGGAGAGAAAACCAATGATGAAAGAAGGAAGAACCAACTGACAAGTGTTCACACATTTTGGGAAGACACTAAGGATTATACTTCACAAGAACAGTTGGAAGGACCTGTGTTTAGTTAATAGACAGTCCTGCATGGTTTTATGAAGAGAATACACACAAGTGTTCAGTAGAGTGCAGATTTGGCAGTAAAAACACAGAAAAACCAGAAGTTAATCTCATCTACTGTTTCAGTAAGAGATTGGTAAGAACTTCCAGTGTGTGTGAAGCAGGAAGTAGAAGCTGTCTCTGCAGGTGGGAAATAAAGCTCCTTATAGAAACACACTTCTTTACCAGGCACAGTCCAGATCATCATTAGGATGCGATATGGAAACTTTTCAATTTGATTCTGTGTGTTTCTTCATTACTGTTTGAGAAGATACAGAAAAAATTGCTTTTTTTTTACTTTTAATTATTGTTAACAACTACATCCTTTATTTTCCTCTATATAACACAATGAAGAAAGTGAGTAGGATTCATAGCTCAGTTCCCCATAGCAAAACTTTGTTATAACCCATAAACTTACCAATACATTTTGAAATGAATACTTTTTCTTGATATCTTTATAAGTTTAGTCAAAATTACGATCATTTAGGAAAATAAATTGTCATTATTTAACTAGGAAATGAATGCAAAACAAGAGTACCAGGTATTTTTTTTAATCAAAACTAAATTTCTATGAAGTATTTCATGTATTTTTCTGCCTTCCTTTGTCTCTTAGAAGAGAACATGACATATTTAGAGTTCCAAATAATATGCCAGGATGTAGGCTCTGTCGAGTGGGTATAAGGCATGTTGGGGATACTGAGTATTTCAACCAGATGCCCAGTTGGAACATCATTGCTGAGGCATTAGATAGGATTGTTGAGTGGTATGTTGAGTCTTTCATTGAAAATGCCAATTTGAATTGTAAAACAGCTGATATTGTGATGCCTCTTTGAAATAAAAATGTGACCTGGAACTAATACTGACTTAGAAAATCTGCTTGTGTATCAGCAGCCATCGTAACACTTATTATTATTTTCCTGTGGCTAGAAGAGTTGGCTTAGTGGGAGAATAGATTGCTGTGAAAGTGTCCCAACTTGAATTCTAATTTCTAGCACTTGTGTAAAAGCAGAGCATGGCAAAAGACCTATTGTCCTAAGAGGAAGGTGTCTCATATATGTATATAAGGAGAAGAATCATGAAGGTTCAATTTGATATTCAGAATTTTGGTAATTTTTAAGTTAAATATTGGTCTAATTTACAGTGAACATAATGGACTTAGGAAAATATTCTAATATTCTTCCTGGAGTAACTGTTTTTATACTAACACACACAGAGATAGAGATAGGTAGATAGAGAGAGAGATTTGTATATTATTTGTCATAAAACAGCTCAGAATTATGACCTGCCACTTCTGCAAATTAAGATGAGCAGTTGTTAATGCTTTCTGAAAAACTGGCTTAAAAATTATCTGAATCTGCAAACAAGTTGTTCAAATAAAATGATTTTAAAATGAGATGAACAGAATAAATGAAGTTACTGAAAAGTATTTGAGAGAATTTTCTGTTTTTCCATCTCAACTTTTATTGGCAATAGAATATATTAAAATTACATAATACCATGATACTGTTAGTACAAATTCTTATTTTGTTTGTGAAAATTATCATCTTATAACATACTTCATGTGTAATTATAATCAGAGTTCTATTTTCTGTTAATTTATAAAATGAATTTCTAATTAAAATAGAATTGTATCACTTTACCACTTCTCTTTCCTCCCTTTAGTCTGCCCCTCCTTCCAAACACTTCCATTCCATTTCCTCCTCTCAAAGTTAATGGACTCTTTTTCTTTGTTTGTTAATGTCACACACATACTTACATACATATATATATATATATATATACACACACACACACACACACACACACACACACATATATATATATATATAGCAAGCAAGCAACATGGCATGTCTATTTCTGTTGTTTTTTTTTTTTATATAGTTTTGGGGCTGAGAGCTTTGTAGTAGATAACAAATAGAGGTTCAGGAGGAGCTAGTTAGCCCTCTTCCAGTGGTCATTAGTTGCCTATAGTTCTTTTTACATGGGTAGGATCCCATAAAATTTCTGTGTTTCACAAAAGTATGTCTACTGCCATTGCCATGATCCTAGTCATGTTTGTTCAGCCATTTCTAGGACAGACTATTCACAATAGGCTACTTACTGATTGTCTTGCTCAGGAAGCATCCTGCGAGGCCAGAAATGTAAGCTAAATTATGATTATATGTATGTATGTATGTATATAATGCATGTATATATAAATAATCAGCCAAAATTTCATGACTTATTCAAATTTTATTAAGAATATTTTAACTGATGCGGTCTGGTTAGGGATGTTGTAATAAAAAGAATTAAAACATACATAAAGGGGTAGTTGATATATGTAGATGATGGTAAGTGACAACCTTGCTGAAGATATAACAGCTGAGCAGAAATATGAAAGGGGGGAAGGAAAACAGTCCATGAAAATGTCTATTGGAAAAAGTTCCAAGTAGAATTAGGATTTCCCCCTAGAAAATTTTTAGAGATCCATGACTTCAAAGTACTATAATAAATACCCATCTTTTTAACTGGTCATATACTCATCTATTGGTGTTGAGTTATGCAAAGCATGAGGTAGACTTATCAAAAATGGAAATGTTGAAACCAGTGTCTAACATTAAATAAATATAATTTCTTGCAAATCCAAGATTCCCAAGATATGAATCAATCACCTCCATTAGAGTTCAGGATGTAGTGAGAGTGGTAAGAAAAGAAATGACATCAGGTCAGGAAGAGACACACTAGGGCATGTGGAAAGATACAAGAAAGACAAATTAGTATGCTTTCTATCTCTGGTATAGAGAGGAGCCAGTGAAGAATGTCAACAGAGGAGTCATGCAACTTACTCTATTTTTTCTAGTTTTTTGGATAACAGATTAAAGGAGAGCCAAAGAGAAAGCAAAGCTATCTTTTTGTCTCTATTGTGCTAATCAGAGTGGGAAATGGTGGTATTTTATGTCCATTATGGATGGTGGCATTTGCAAGAGCCTGGGTTGTTAGAGTAGGTGCTTTTAGGTAGAACTTAATGAGAGTCACTCAAAACTTGTGATTGAGTGGTGAAAAAGGAAAGGGATTTTTAACTGAAAACAGTGACTAATGTCAGAGAGTATTTAATTAGCATTTTAATACCGCTCTGTGTGTGTGTGTGTGTGTGTGTGTGTATTTTTTTAAATTCACAGTATCAATTTATATTGTTTCTTAGCTATGGAAACTTGAGAACAAATGAAGTGCTCCCATTGAGTTATTAGTATTTAGAGTTGAAATAAACATTGCTGAACCTTAAGAAAGTAAAATGTTCTTAAATTTGTTAAAATATTTTCCAATTGCTTTATTATTTATATGTGTGAACAACCTTATGGTGTTAAAATGTTTACAAATACATTTACCATTTATGTTGTGTTAATGTGAATGGGGAAATGTTCCACATCATGTGTGGGGAGGGAGGTCAGAGACTAAACTTCAGGATTTGGTTCTCACCTTTTAACATGTGGGTCCTAGGAATAAAACTTAGGTCTTCATATTTTGAACTGAGTGCCTTTATTTGCTGAGCTATTTCATCAGCCAATATTCCATGTATTCACAATTTATTATCCTTAGGAAGTTTAATTATTACTGAATTTTTGATGTTTCTCAATTGTGTTTACTTTATACAACTGTGGGAAATGTGTGATTCATTGAGAATGTTGGCTTAAATGACCTGCACAAAATGGAGTCAATAAAATCATAGAATCTGATCTAAAACCCATCACTTCAAATTCCAAGTTAAAATTAACTCTGAATGTCAGAATTAAACACACACACACACACACACACACACACACACACACACACACACACACACATATACACACACAAATGCTAAAACAAGATTGAATTGATGATTCACTATATCTACTAGAATGCCTATACTTCTAGTTAATGCCCCTAATGAATGTCATCTCTTAAGAAATATAGATCTAATGAAAGAAAAAATTTGAATAAGGAGTTCTCAAGAGAAATACAAAAATAAAAAGAAATAGGATTCCTAGCATTTGTAGGTAACACATAAAATAAAAAAGCCTTTGAATGAAATAAAAATCAAGAGATACTATGACGAACACTGTAGCAGTACAAGAATGATCATTCCCTATTTACTTCATGGTTCTCTCTCCTAGTGTCTAGACTCTGTCACCAAAATAGGCAAAGAAAATATGTTGAATAATTGATAATCAAATTGATGTTGGTTTATTCTTACTAGCAATGACATTTTACCCCCTCAGGGAACTGCTAACATTCATTTAACATAGACCTTAAGTATGGCCAGTTCTCAGTGCCCAAAAGAACATTGTTTCATATATTGAACACATTTTACTGCAAGTTAGTCTTAATCTTCTCTCATTTGTATTAAATAAACATAAGTTACTCCTTGCCATGCCCTCAAACCAATAAATAAACAGGAACAGAGACCACTGTTGCCTGTGGTGTGCTTAGTTAATAAAAAATCTCAAGTAGAAAACGATTTTAAGAGAATCGCATGGAAACAAATGTGTGTCAAAAAGAAAAGGATTCATTTTATCAATTTTCCTTCAGGATAATTCAGGTAGAAGTGCTCAGTGTGTCTCAGTGACTGTGTAGTGTGTAGGTATTACACACAAGGAGAGAACTTTGAGTCATTGAGGTAGTAATTTAGCTTTATTACTTTTTTGTCTAGGTTTATGATTTTATGAAGCACAGGTACAATACCAGAATTTTAAAGAAGATGATCTAACCAGATTTCTACTTGGAACAATGTCTCTTGTGAGGGAACCAAAATGGCATGTTTTGCGTATTTTAATGCACAGCTATTTTAAAGACTTAATTAGAATAGTTTATCAGAGTGGAAAAGAAGAATACCCTCAGAATAGCTAAGCTTACAGTTCACATGGTAGCTTTAAACTACTAGGCTGTTTTCTGTGTTGACTCACAAGAAAATTCATTAATAGTACCTGCTACTCCCATTCACAAATCAATGAAGACTGCATAGCTTATGTAACCTTAATGCTTTCTGTTTGCACTAGGAGGATGGAGCTTTTGCAGAGTACTTTACTCCCTCAGGGGAGAAAAATCACTCATGGTGAACATAGCAGGGATTTAACTGGCTGCTTCCACTGGTGGCCCCATCAATCTCTAAATGTTCTGTAATGGAATTTCCTGTGATATTTTGAAGCATAACTGATATTTAGATGTGGATTTGTCAGTTATTTATTGCTGTATCCAAGGAGTTTTCTCATGGGATATGAGAGATTTGGTTTAAACTTTACATATTCTTTGTGCAGAACACTTTTATTTGATGGAAAACTGTGTAGTATGTAGGTATTTCACTCAGAGAACAAAGGCTTGAGGTTGTGGATAAAGCCTCCTGTAAAACTTCAGCTGAAAGGTTTCAAGCCAGACTTTGTACTGTTGTGTGTCTTGGGAACCACTATGATCCATGAGAATATAACTAGGACTCTGTTCTTTCTCTGATTTCAGAGGGAGGTCATGAGTTCTTGGAGGAGCCTCATGAAGTCCTCCCTGGCCTAAGGCCATGCTTCACTGATTCCCTACCCTTGCATCTTTTGAAAGGTGTTGGTCCTGGAAATAGACAAAAACTTCTATTATATTTTTCTTTTTGTAATGGCTGGTGAAGATCAAAATTTGAATTCTGCAAAAGGTGTTCTCAATGTCTTCTCTAACTAAGTGAAAAGTTCATAAACTACAGACATTTATTTCTTATAATTCTGGAAGCTGAAAAATCCAAGATGGAAGCATGAGTAGATTCAATATCTGTAAGAAATATCAATTTCTTACCCCCAGGAATGGTAGTACTATCTTGTTGTTTCCTCACATTGTACAAGGGAATAAGAGGGATATTTGAGGTCTTACTATAAAGGAAAAATCATAGTGAAAATTCCACCTGAAGGTAGGCTTTAAATGAGTCCACCAGACCCAAGATAAATAATAAATAGGTATTTATTAGGGAAGCACACACAGATAGGAGTAAATAACTGACATGGTCTTCCTGCTCCAGAAGATGCAGTCTATTCAATCTCTGCCCTTCAGATGCTCTTCAAAACCCAAGACAACATAAGTCAGCCCCTCTTCTACCTTATAATGGGTCACATCTGCACCTGGAACCACACCCAAAGGGTGTGATTACCACTACAAGTTTGCTGGCAATGCAAGATACCAATTCATCTACCCACAGGATATTAAGACCTTTTAAGGGTCCCACCTATCAACATCATCAATATGGGTGTCAAATATAAAAAATGTGAATTTTGAGGGAACACAAATATAGAGTCTTCTTTCTGTCTCTTCATTAAAAGGAAATAAAAAAGGATGTTTTTTTGGTGTTTTGTTTTGTATTTTTCCATGATTTTTAGCTTGTGTAAGCTGATAAACACAAGCCCTACCAGAGTGACAATGACAGTTTGTCATTCCTGGGCTTATTTGTTATGGCAGGTTCCTCCCGCTGGCCTCCCCCAGTCCTGCGGCCATAGCACGGTCCTGCGGCCATACTACATGAGCCCCAAATAACACTATGAGACTCTGTATTTGATACAATCCTGTTGGCCAATGACTATCAATGTTAATGGGCTAGTTCTGTCTTGATTATTAACCCATTTCTACTTATCTAAGTATTTCCACGTGGTCGTCTTATCGGGGACCTGTGGCGGGTGTCTTCCTTCCTCCCCAGGCTACATCTCGACTCCTCCTTCCCACTTCCTCTTTCCTCCTTGTCTCCTAGCCCCGCCTATCTTGCTATCTCATTGGCCACAGAGCTTTATTAACCAGTATGAGGAACATATATACAGAATAACATCTCCCATCACTTATTGACAGAGCAGAAGAAACCAACTGTAAAGACATTTCTCCAGGAATATTCAGGTCCATGGAAAGGTTAATGTGTAGATAGCTTGTTCAATGATTATTCCATTTATTTAAGTGTTCTTCTGATAGGTATAACATTGGCCACAGTCCACACTAAAATATACTTACAAACAGGGCCCTTTGTGCTTGACATCTATGTGATCTCTAGCACCTTTAACTCTTGTCTCAATAGAAAGATTTAACTTAACTTACAATGGCTGGTGAGGTGGCCAGTGGATAAAATTCAGTGTTGCTTAGTTTGATAGTTTGAATTCAATCCCTAGGACCCATATTATGGAACTGAACTGACTCCTGCATTTGTGCTTTGACTACCACAGGCAAGCTCTGGAACATGATACTAAAATATATATAAATTAAAAAATGTAATGAAAAATTTGAAAATACAGGCATTGTTTGGAATCTGCTAGCCATGCTGGCCACAGAAGAGAGTAGACTAACACTCAATCTTCACCTTTTCCTCCTTCTCTCCAAATTCAACCCCCAGAGGTATGTAACAGACCCCCAATTGCAACCTCCTTTTTTATCTTCCTTCATTTCCAGGGAGTCATGTAGATCTTCTTTTCTAATCTTCCTCTGAACTCATTCCTTTGTTTCATCCCCCAACTCTAGCAGGTAAAGGAAATCCAGGCCAAGTCTGTCATAGAAGTAAGTAGTCCAGAGAATCAGGTAGGTGAGCTTCAGATCTTCACTTTCTCCTTTCTCCTCTTAACCCAATCCACCAGTTTTATCCTGTTTGGTAGTATTCTATGGGCTGTGGCCTCTCCTCACTCTGCCTTGTTGAGCACCCTTATTTACTCCTGTGAACCCCCTGTAAACTCCTGAGAATCTCTCAGGTCCTCTTCTAATGCATACTTATTCCTAAGAGTCAGTTCCTAATACCTAAAAACACAATGTATACAGATCCCCCGGTGGCATCATTTGGCATGATCTCAGAAGCATTCCTTATTAAGCAACACACAGCTATCATACTCTCCTAAAAGCAAGTGGGCATCAGAAACCAAGGAATAGAACACCCACCCAATAAAGACAACCAGATATCAGCATGCAGAGTTACAATCATTCCAAATCCAAATGGCTAGATGGCTACAGTTGCCAGATGAACTGATTACCTAATTTGTTCTCGGATAATAAGAACTCAGGAGTCAGAAATTGAGATAAAGACCTGAAAAATCTAAGGAAAGCAGAGAGATAGGCTGGCCTTTTCTCTCTATTCTCTAGAATATCTAGCACTAGAAATCCCCCCCTGCAACTCCTTCCTTCCCTTCCTTTCCTCTCTAGCCACCCTGCAAAGTCATCCAAGAACTTCATGGCAAATTTCTGTTAGCCAATTGCTGAGTATGTTCTAGATTCAAGGTTGTTTTATAGGCACAGTTGATTATCTTTATGGATAATTTTCCTGCAACAGATGTCAGCATAAAAAGAAAATTAGTAGCAGCCAAGACAAGATGTCTACATTAGAGCTCAACAACCCTACTACAGCAGACCCTTAGAAAAGCAATACAAATGAACCACAATGCAAGGAACTTAAATAGCCTTTATCAATAGCATAGAGGTCCTTAACAGGACACACACACACACCCACACACTCTCTCTCTCTCTCAAGAAGCTACAGAACACCAAATAGATTGGACCAGAAAATAATTTCCTCTCAGAAGATCACATAATAATCAGAACACTGAAAGATACAGGTTAAAAAGGAGCAAATAATATATAAGGAGAAGTAGACACATGGTCCATCCCTAACCTAGAAGCAATCTCCACTTGCAAATGAAAATTTAGTTTTCTTGTTGGGGGTCTCACTGGGGAAACAACAAACTGCCCTTAAGGGCAGGCTGCATGCCCAGAAGTAAATGGCCAAGAGAAAATTAACTCAATGGAGTCCTTGCAGGTTCCTTGCTTCATAATGTCATATCAGGACTTTTGTATTTGTTTTTAATTTTTTTTATTTTACTTTTTTATGATGAAAGTGTATGCTAAATGATATCATACTTATTCTGAATTAATTCGTCATTTATTTTTGCACAAAGATTGGGCATACCAACTAATTACCCCAGAGTTTGGAAGGTTTAAGTAGGAAGCCTGTGTGTTTAAAGCCATCCTAATCTACTTGAATACATGGGTAGACTGGGCTAAAATGAAAACAGTAGAGAGAGCAGATACATTTTAACATAAAATCTTATAATCTCACAGATTTAAACAAGAAATTATTTCTTGTTAATGTCATTAGTTTATTGTAGAATGATGTGTTGTATTTATTTTTATTCTACGTTGAACACTTATGACTCACAGGACAGAAGGAAAAGATTCTATGAAGTTTCCTGAGTTGGTATTAAATGTGCTGACTCAGAAGTGACACATGACTTGTGTTCATGACTTTTAAGACCTAACAAGCCATATTGCACACCCAATATTTAAAAGCCAACCTTTATTTCTGTTTGGCAAGAATGATTACCACAGACTTCATTATTCACTTAAATTACTGAATGTAATGAGCTAACCAGGTTTCTTGATACTAAATATGCAAAAGGAAACAAGTCAGTTGATCTTTTTACTTTGATGACCTAAATATGACTCTTAGGAATGAGAAATTAGTCTTCGAAATGAGATCCATAGACTGTGAAAATTTGGCCACATGAAGACAGGAGGAATGGCAAAAGTACAGCTATCTAGACTCTAGTAGAAATGCTTGCAGGAAGGCAAGACTGAAGCAAGCTAATCAAGGAGAAAAGTATGTGAGACAGCAGTAGGGGAAAATCAAGTAAAAGTTTTGCATTTAATTGTGTTTCATGGGGAGTTATAATTCAAAACACTCTACGTTCCAGTACAGCCAGAGAAGTTACACAGAGAAACCCTGTCTTGGAAAAACAAACAAACAAACAAACAAACAAACAAACAAAACACTGGAATAAAATTTATTTAACATTTTAAAAGATTCTAGGAAGGTTGAGTCAGGATAGGAATAGAAGACAGAAGAGAAAGAGAGAGAGAGAGAATAAAAGAGGGAGCCATTATTGGTTTGAAGAGAAAATTGAACCTAAAGAAAGGTCTAGAGACCTACAACACTGACTCCAACTAACAATTTGAGCAACTGTGGAAAGGCTACCATAAATGCCCTTCTCTGATAATGAGATCATCAACTAAATTATCCACCATCATGGAGCCCTCATCTAGAACCTGTTGGAAACAGAAGTAAACACCCATAACTAAACCCTGAGTCGAACTAAAATCCAGATGCAGAAAGAGAGGACAAGACCAAGTTGCAGAAACACACAAAGACAGCTGACCTGAACAAGGAGGAGCTAATCCCCCCCACCAGACTGATATCTGGGAATCCAGCATGGGACTGACTAAGACCCTTCTGAATATGGGTCTCAGCTAGAAGGACTAAGCAGTCTAAGCGACCTCAGTCAGTAGAATCAGAATGTATTCCTGGTGCACTAAAGGACCTTGTGGACACATCCCCCATGGGGGGGTACTCCCTTAACCTAGAGACAGGAGAGAAGTCCTAGTCCCTACTTCAAATGACTTGGCATCAATTTTTCATGACATCACCTGGATATCATAGCCTTACATGTGGAATGGGGTTGGGAGGAATGGGAGGGGAGGGTGGTCAGTGTGTGTGTGAGGGAGGAAAGAGGGTCAGAGGGAGGGAAGAAGGGAAGGAGGGAAGGAGGGAGGGAGGGAAAGAAAACTGGAATCAACATGTAAAATTTTTAAATTATATTATTAATAAAATACAAAAAAAAGATTCTACTAACTTGAGAGAGTGGTCTAATGGGAGATTTCATTCTGTAAATATGTTTCTCGTACTATTAATGAATAAATCACTGGTGGCCAATAGGAAAGCAAGATAGGTGGAAAAGCAAGATAAGAGACAAAGAGGATTTGAGGAAGTAGTAGTGAGGAGTCAGCATGTAGAGACTTGAGAGAACAGAGGTCCAGGCCCTCTCTCTGGTAAGATAAGACTACGTGGAAATATTTAGATTAATAGAAATGGGTTACTATTTAAGAAAGGGATAGCCAATAAGAAATGCTAATAACAGACCAACAGCTTTGTATCTAATAGAGTCTCAGTATGTTATTTAAGGTTGGTGCAGCAATGGGACAAGACCAGTAGGAAAGCCTACTCATGACAGTGGTCAGTTTTATAATATGTTTTTAGGAAGGACTATAGGACTTGGTGAAGGTCAAATGGTAAGGTGTTAAGATACAATTGAGTTGAGCCCAGTTTCTCTTGATTTTTAGATGTGGAAATTAGGTAGAGAATCAATCCTGTAAGCATAGGAATCAGGACTTCTGTCATGATAACATTAACTTATTTATAACCATGGTGTTGGATTTAAAATCTCTATTTAAAATGCATATAGAGGAACAAAAATGCTTGACAGAGTCTTATGTTCTTCTAAGGTTTAGAAGTTGAACTAACGAGAAGAAAGGAAGACTGAATGAGTGATAAAAACTAGCATGTGAAAGACCTCCAAGAGTCATCTAGTTATTTTTAATATTATTGAGAGGTCAAGGAAATAAGAACAAAGATATGGTCACTGGGTATAGCAATATGGAGACTAATGTTTTTATCATCATAAGCATTTCCTGTGGAAAGATAAAAGGAAAGCATAATTGGGGAGCAGTAAAAAATGATGGTAGAACCAACATGTTGCTATGAATGGGATAAACATATGGTAACTGTAGGGTGATGGGGGGGTCCATAAAAAGGGTTTCCAAAAAGTAAAAGATTGTATAAGTGAGCCCATTGTATAAGACTTTATGAAAAGCATAAGGTTTTAGGTTTTGCATCCAATATAACAGGACAAAAAATAAAGTTAAAAACAAGCAAACAAAATGAAAGTGCAGAATAATTTGAGAGTAAGAAGATAAAGTCAAAATTATAGAAATGGAAGTAAGGATGCATGGTACAGAGGTGATGGGAGATGTGATTCAAAATGTTCCTGGATCAATTCAATTTATATATTTTAAAAATGCTTTGACTCCAAAATTTAAGCATAAGGACAAGTTACTGGGGAAAAGGATTTCTATTTTTGTTTCCACAGAAAATGAAAAGCTACAGATTCTTTACAGGCTTATATGGTTTGATCAAGCCAGACCCCCTGAAACAGCTCCCCAGGTGATCCAACATTCAAAGCAGTTGAGACAAAGCCTTGCAGACTACAGCCAAGATTTCTGTGTCTTCTTTGGAACCCCCATGACAGCGCCCTCTACCAGCAGGAAGTAGTTTGGAAAGAACGACGCCCCAATTCCCAAATATTGTTTATAAATGTTTGTTTTCATTTATATGGGCTTAGTTATAAATGGTTAATGACACAAGCAATCCTTGTAAAGGTAAAAAAGGGAATTAAGGTATAGATATGAATACTTTGCTTTGGAATGGATTTTCTTTTATTGATACAATTTAAGGTCAATTTTATGATATGTATATTTCTCCTCTTGTTTAGGTATTGTGTTTATATAGCTCATTGGAAAATGTAATGTATAATTTAGTACAGATTATAGAGAGTTACCTATGATAGTCAATACTTGGAGTTAAGTTAGTTAGGTTTTCTAGATATATAGAAATGTATTTGAGATGGATAGGCATTCTTCAAATCTTTCAAAGTCCTATAGAATATGGCATTTAAAATGGTTTAGGGTTTTTCTTGACAATGAGGCACAACTGCTCCTGGTAACACCACCTGCATCAAAAAGGAAGATGGACATTGAAGAGACTCGTTATGAAGTTTGCTTCTAATATGGCAAGACTAGCCATTTGAACAAGGTACTTCTCTTGTCTAGACTGTTTGACTTTATGTTGTAGAAACTGGACATGCAGGACCCACAAAAAGGTGACTGCTGATGCAAGATGGACATTGCTACAGGATTCCTGTTTCATGGAAGAGGCTGCCAGACAGCCAGATAGTCTACAGGACACAGAGAAAAGTTTCCTGCCTTATTGAGGAGTCTGGACACACATTATGGCCTATGGGCTGAAGATGGAACATTACAGAAGAACTTCGGGTGACTGACCAGGCAATGAGTTGTCTCTGTCATTTCTAGAGTTTATCTATTATCCTTCTATGGTCTTTGATGGGATTGAAGGCAGATAGTTATAGTTATAGTTTTCCTTAGTTAGGATTAAAGATAAGTTACATATAGGACTTTAGACTCACAAAGATAGGATTGATGATATTTTCTTTAAGTCTTACAAAATGTTAATGGACTAAATATTGTTAACTGTGATTCTTATTTGATAACTGTTGTATGGTATATTTTGCTATGTTAAGGTTAAACCCCTTCTTTTACTTTAGACAGAAAAGAGGAGATGATGGGAGATGTGATTCTGTATATATGTTTCTCATACTGTTAATAAAGCCCTGTGGCCAATAGAAAACTAGATAGGTGGGGCTAGGAGACTAGGAGGAGGAAGAGGAAGTAGTAGGTGGAGTCGACATGGAGCCCTGGAAGAAAAGAGGAAGCCTGCCGCACGGCTCCCGGATAAGACGACCACGTGGAAATACTTAGATAAGTAGAAATGGGTTAATAATTAAGACAGAGCTAG
The DNA here is from genome assembly GCA_030556225.1 of Cricetiscus sungorus. Taxonomy (NCBI): domain Eukaryota; kingdom Metazoa; phylum Chordata; class Mammalia; order Rodentia; family Cricetidae; genus Cricetiscus; species Cricetiscus sungorus. The sequence goes on from JANBXA010000398.1 coordinate 46,726,585, forward strand.
CCCATAAACAGTAATGGTAATTGGCCAACAGGATTGTATCAAATACAGAGTCTCCTGCGTGTTATTGGGGGCCAGGACACCAGACCAGCGGCGGGCGGGCTGGCGGAAACTTACATGCTACACAGAGGAAAAGAAGATTGAGCTCAGAAACAAGTATCTTGAAAATATGGAGGTGTCTGAATCCAAACTGTAGATGGATGAGAAGGATACAGGGAGCTCATTACTCTAGGAGATAATGAAAGTGGAGGTGACACAGTGGAAAACAGAAGGGACAGTAGGGGTTGTGTTGCTTTTTCCTTTAAGTATGAAATAAGAACTTCAGGCACATGAAGAAAGAAGAGGATGTGTGGAGTTTGGAGAGAGTTCACTGTGTGATACTCAAGGTTAAGAAGTGACAATGGGAAAGGGGGTGGCAGGAAGAAAATATGAAAAAGCTGCTCCTTTGTGTTACACATTTTCTACCTGTGCTAATTCATTGGCAGTTAATACTTTTAGGCCTGGCTTAATAGTTCTCCAGCTAAGAATGGTTACCTGTGTCTGACATACATGATGATGATGATAGGTAGATTTAGTTAGAGTTGGGGTTCTGCCATGAAAATAGGTTGGCGTAAGAGACATGTGAATGAAGTAATGGCAGGAGTGTGGTAAATGATGAACTCTACATTTGATATATAGGAGAATGATGGCATGAAGGGACAGCAAGGAGGGCTTAATGCAGAGAAAGTGTTATTGTTTTGATTATAAAGCCTATAATTTGTCATATGCTAGGCACAAATAACTAACTATAAAACATTGTAATATATCCTATCTTTAGGCAAGTTTAGAGTTTAAGGGGATAATTAATTCTAGCTCAGAGTAGGGGTTGGGGAATATATATAATACATGTAATACTCTGAAGGAATTATACCAAACTGTCAGCACAGAGGTGGTCCTTTTAATAAACAGGGTGTAAATAAGCTTAGAATTTGAAGAGCTGTGCACATACTGTTGGATACTTAAACTTACCATTTTTACTACTTTATTTATAATAGAAACAGATATTATTGGAGTTTGGGCACCTAAAGATGCTCTTAGACCCTCCCAAGAACTCAGAAGCTAAGTGAGGTGATGAATGGGCACATTGGATGTGAGAGCTAGAGGAAAAACGTTGAGAAATGTTAATGATGTCATTTAGAAGTCTGAAAGAAATAGCAATGTCATAGTTAGCACAGCATGTCTTGAAGACAAATAGTTGTCATTGGGAAATGGAGTTTTGAAATGATAATATTGCACATTTTGGAGCTGAGTGTGAATACAGAATTCATGTGCCTGGACTAGAAATGTGGGCTGGATGACAAAAGGAAATAAGTTGTAGTTGAATACTTCATTCATCAAGATCCATTTTTGTTGAGTAGCCCAAAATGCCAAGATGTACTGTAGCCTTTAAACTACCTCATCTTTTCCATCTTGACACTTATTCTATAAAGCCTCCTTTAGACTTAAGTTACGAATATAATAAGCAAATTTTTTTCAGGTGGCATGAGTATTTAGCATTTTGTTCCTTCTGAATTTTCCCATTCCATGGCGTCACCTCCTCCAGTGGATTTACTAACAGTGGCAGTGCAACGCAGAACATTGCATTTGGAGTCAATATTTTTTAACTTGATGGACCAGGACAAGACATTTTCTTAAATAATTTTCCTACACCAATGAAATAAGGACCTTAGTCCTTAAAATTTTATTAGCAGCATTATGAAAATCATATAATAATAGAGATTTTCATGAGGACAGCAATTCTGATTTAATTAGTTGTGGTAGCTTATTTTCATGTGTCAAATTACCTACGCTGTGGATCTCAGACATCCAGACAAGCATTATTCAAGATGCTTCTGTGAAGGTATTTGCAGCTGATATTAACACACAAATTAGTGGTCTGAGTAATCTCTAATGTGTCATTTCATCTGTTTGTTTGAAGACAGTAACAGAATACCTTTCCACAAGAGGAGGTACTTTTGCCTGCAGACTGCCTTCAAGTAATATCTGCCAATCTCTGCCACTGCAGCTTGTTGACTAATTGTGACGTCTTTGTCTTTAGCCTATCCAGTCTTCACAGTTGCATGAGCCATTCCATTAAATTCTCATGCCCACTCCTATTTGTCTCTTTATAATCTCTTTCTTTCTTTCTCTCCCTCCTTTTGTCACATGCATGAGCACACATAGTGCACAAACACACACAGACAGTCTTCAATCTATCAGGTCATTTTCTTGGGGGAAACATACTAAAAAACTAATTCATGTGCTGAAACATAAGAGAACAGATCTTGAATGATACATCCATGGGAACAATGATTCTAGAAGCAATTTCTATTTATAATCACTTATAAATTTCTAACTGCAAAGAAATTGAAACTTTACCTCTTAGCTCCCCAATATTTATTTTATAGGATGCTAGGATTATTGTCATGGGCTTGAGAGAATATTTCTCCTGTGGCAGATGGGAAAGTAACAGACATTGTTGACACTAGTAGAGGTGTACCATGTGACTATGGGTTTGTAGACTTCGTATTTTTAAAGTTACTGACTTCTCATATCTAAGTCACAAACTGTTGTAAGACTCCTTACTTTTCTCTTCTACTCACTTCCTTGCCTTCCTCGAGTGTTCTGATATATTATTTACAATTTATTCCTAAAGTTACATATCAGTCATTATTCAGATGGTATGCTTCACTGTTTTATTATTATTATTATTATTATTATTATGATGATGATGATGATGATGATGATGATGATGATGATGATGATGATAATGATGATGATACTTGTAACAAACTTTGGACTTATTTACACTTTAAGTTTTTGGTCAATTGATAAAAAGTTTGGAATAGACAGAGAAAGTTAATTTCACAGCATCTGTCTCATGGAGAAGGATATTGGCAAGTGTGATAAGTGGAAAAATATGAAAGAGAAAACATTTTGAGCCAAAACTCAGAACATGGTATTCAAGTTCTTTTTCAAAATTGGAATCAATTTGCTAATTTTTTCACAGGTGAATATTATTTGTTATACCAGATTGACTGGGTTTTTGATTATTTGCTTTGGTAAGCTTATTGGTATAATGAAAGTACTAGGGAGGTACTGAAAGGGATGAAGATAGAATAGTAATAACTTATGTTCAACATTAATATATCACTCACTGCTTGACAGACAATATCTTAGGTATTTTCTTTTCATTTCAAATTATTTTATTAGTACTTTACATTAATTTCTTTACTTGCAATTTGTTTCTGATGGGAGATGTTATTCTGTAAATATATTTCTCATACTGGTTAATGAATAAAGCACTGTTGGCCAATAGGAAAGCAAGATAGGCAGGACTAGGAGACAAGAAGGAAAGAAGTAGTTAGGAGGAGTCAACATGGAGAGCCCAGAAAGGTAGAATGCTAGCCGCTCTGGCCAGAAAGATGAGCCATGTGGAAATACTTAGAAATGTAGAAATGGGTTAATCATTTAGACAGAGCTAGCTGATAAACAATGATAGTAACTGGCCAACAGCATTATATCAAATACAGAGTCTCTGCATGTTATTGGGGGCAAGCATGGCTGTGGGCCCAGGCTGGCAGGGTAAAACCTGCTCGTAACATGTTTCAATCTCTTTTTTTAAAAAAAATAGTTTAATTTAGATTTGAAACAAGCTTGTTTCACATGTAAATTCCATTTCCCTCACCCTCCCCTCCTCCACTGCCCCCCACCCCCTTTCTACTCCCCAGAGAGGGTGAGGCATTCTATAGGAAATCTTCAGAGTCTGCTATATCATTTGCAGCAGTACCTAGGCCCTCACCCATGTTTCTAGGCTGAGAAAGTATCTCTCTAACTGGAATGGGCTCCCAATTTCCATTCGTATAGTAGGGATAAATACTGATCCACTGCCAGAGGCCTCATAGACTGCCAAGAACTCCTAATTAACATTCACATTCAGGGGGTCTGGATCAGTTCTTTGCTTGTTTCCCCACTATCAGACTGGGGGCCATGAGCTCCCCGTTGTTCAGGTCAGCTGTCTCTGTGGGTTTCTCCAGCTTCATCTTGACTCCTTTGTTCATCACTCATCCCTCTCTGCAACTGGATTCCAGGAGTTTGACTCAGTGTTTAGCTGTGGGTTTCTGCTTCTGCTTCCATCAGTTTCTAGATGAAGGCTCTAGGATGGTGTATATATATATGGTAGTCATCATTCCCATTATATGGGAAGGACATTTAAGGTAGCCTCTCCATTATTGCTTACATTGTTAGTTGGGATAGATCTTTGGACATTTCCCTAGTGCCATATTTCTCTTAAAACCTATAATGGCTCCCTCTATTATGGTATCTCTTTTTTTGCTCTCCTCTGTTCTTCCCCTGATTCAATCTTCCTGGTCCCTCATTCCCTCCTCTCCCCTCCTCTTCTCCCCTTCTCTTTCTCCTAACTCACTCCCCCCCCCGCCATGCTCCAAATTTGCTCAAGAGATCTTGTCTCCTTTTCTTTTTCCAGGGGACAATGTATGTCACTCTTAGGGTCCTCCTTGTTTCCTAGCTTTTCTGGCAATGTATTGTAGGCTTAAGCTTAAGTACTTTGTGTAAAGTCAAAGTCATAGTAGGTTTTGAACCCAGTCATAAAATTCCATAGTAGTTTCTCCTACCTGATGGCTCTCTTTTTAAAATAAATGATTTATTTTATTTTTATATATGTTCATGTGTCTCTGTGTGAGTATGTGCACATAAATTTAAGTACACATGTAGCCAAAAGTGGCTATTATATCCACTGGAGCTGGAATTACAGGCAATTATGAACCAACTATTTGGGTGCTAGGAACGGAACTTGGTCCTCTGAAAAAGCAGCACTTGCTCTAACTACTTAGCAATGTATCCAGGCTAGCCAGAATGACTAATACATTCTAACCATTATGTATGCTTGGACTCTGTTATAATTGAAGTAGCTTTAATTTTGGTTTCAATGTGTGTGTTTCACTTTCTTTGGCATGATCAATAAGAATTGCCAGTATAGTATCTAAAAATTCCCACTTATAATTCTCTCTCCCTTCCCTCTTTGCTCCTCTTCTCCTTTTCTTTTCTCTCTTCTCCTTCCTTTTCTCCTCTTTTTGCTTCTTTCCCAATCTTTTCTTTCCTTTCCTATTCATATTAGTTTAGCTGTTTTCTTCTTGTTCCTGGACAATGAGGACTATATATGTCTCCATTAACCTTGGATTTCAGATTGAGGAAAAAGTTTAAATGTTCTTGGAATTATAAGAGTAGTTATTATTTAAAAGAAACATTCAAGACAAAGCTTTCTGTGTGGATCTAAATTTTCATAAACATATCATATACCTAGGCTTGTGTGGGATACTATTAAATCTATAAAATGTTTAAAATATCAACAATAATTATTAACTAGAACAAAATAATACCAAAACAGGGTGTTATTTAAATTTTCTCTAAAGGAACTCATATTTTTCAGTTCTAGTGATACTAGACTTCAAAACGAAAGCCCATGTAACTGAAAATGAGCCGCAACTCTATTTAAGTTGGTCTCCTTTTTCTTAGTCCTGGGAGATTAATTGTCTGTATTTTCTTTGAGATGCTTAACTTCTTCTGACATTCCCAACAGAGTTTAACAATAAGGGGAAAAATTCCACAATGTCAGCACCAGAGATTCCCCTGATAACTCTATGATGTTTGCAATAGCAGGACAGGAGATCTTCAGAAAGAATGAGAATGAGGTAGAGCAGCCACCTCATGAAGTGCATTTGCTGCTTATAAGGCAGTGTTCAGCCTGGAAATTAAAGTTCTTGAAGCTCTTTGTTAAGAAAGAAACTTCATTGTGGAGTGTGTAAGGAAATAGATGACATCTATTTTGTAGCTGGTCTGCTGCTGTGGACCCACAAAATACTCAGCCGTACTGAACAAAGAGCTGGGTGCTCACCTACCATTTGGCTGCATGTTCTCACCCTCAGGAGAAAAGAGACTTCCATTTGTACTCTCTGTTCATTTTGAAGTTTGTGTCCCCATTTGTTACTTGTGTTTTAACAGGAAGTATGTCTGTTAACTGTAAAAACATATGGAATGAAAATGCAAGGGGGAAGATATAGAGAAAGGGTAAAGAAGAAATTTATCACATTTTGAAAAAAACAAAAAATTAGAATATTTTGAATTTCATTTTCTATTACTTATTTTTCTTATTTTACATATCGATCCCAGTTCCCCTCCCTCCCTCCCTCCCTTCCTGTCTCCCTCCTTCCTCTCCCTCCCTATCTCCCACCCTCCCATGTTCCCGATCACCTTCCCATCCCCCCCCCACTGCACAGGGAGGGTGAAGCCTTACAGGAAGTGTTATCTAAATCTGTCAAGTCATTTGGAGTAGGGACCAGGCCCTCCCTCCTGCCTCTAGGTTAAGGGAGTATCCCTCTATGGGGAATGTTCTCCCAAAGTCCTTTTGTGCACTAGGGATACATCCTGGTTCTACTGTATGAGGTCCCTTAACACTGCCCAGACCTTCTAACCGAGACCCTTGTTCAGGGGCTCTGAGTCAGTCCGATGTTGGTTTCCCAGCTATCAGTCTGGGGGCCCATTAGCTCCTCCTTGTTCAGGTCAATAGTCTCTGTGGGTTTCTGTAACCTGGTCTTGTCCTCCCTCTCCTCATCTGGATTCCAGTCCAGCTCAGTTTTTAGTTGAGGGTGTCTTCTTCTGTTTCCATCAGCTACTGGAGCCTCTATGATGGTGGATAAGTTACTCACCAATCTCATTTTCAGGAAAGGGCATTAACAACTGGTATTTTATTGTGTCTTAACATAGTTACATCTGTGACTAGCTAGAGTTTATCTGTCAATTTTAGATGAAAGTCCCTTACAGAGTTACAGGTTTGATGGATGGATACATTTTCAAATCAATGGTTTTTTACAAGAATTCCTTTATTAACAGATATAAATGTTAAAATTGCTGTTTGGGTATAAGGACAAATGTTTACAGATTGTAGTTAAGGATTATGCAACTTTAATAAATTATTGTTTGTAGGTTCTCTTCACCCCTCTCATCAAGGAAAATTGTCCTTGTAATAGACATGGACCCATTACAGAAAACCACAACCAACCAAAATTCAAAGTTGTAGAGATCACTCCCAATGGATACACCTTCAAAACAATTCCTGCACCTAAGGCTCGGGGGATATTTTGGAAGAGGAGACAGAAAGAATGTAAGAGCCAGAGGACTAAAAAATTTGCTGTGAGAATATGTCTTCTAATAACATCAGAAGCTATCTATACCCATAAAGTCAAACCAACATGACCACCCAAAATATGAAGTGAACAAGGAAGACAGCAGTGAATATGCAAAGGGGTCAAGAGGAAAGCCCCTGAGGTCTCAACCCTACACATAACTGAGTCAAGGTGAGAATCAGAGAGGTGAGCTACCCCAGGGATGATTTGTTTCCAATGTCAAATGGTCAGCTTTTAAAAACATACATGCAATTTAATACTGTGTAAACACAATGGTCTATATTTAAGAACGTATATGTATATACAACACATATTGCACATAATGACAACTAATGAAAAAAGAGAACATGAATTTGAAGGAGAGTGGGTCTGTATATGGGAGGATTTGAAGGGAGAAAAGGTGAAGAAGAAATGTATTTAAATTACAATCGCAAAAATAAACAAAAAGTCTATTTAGCCACTGAGAAAGGGAGAAGTATTCTCCCTCAGGGATAATCCCCTAATTAGTTATAGAATATCAAGTGGAATCCTAAACACATACAAATATGCATAACACTAAATGGACTCAGCAGGTTATACTGGTGTCTCTTGTGTGTGTGTGTGTGTGTGTGTGTGTGTGTGTGTGTGTGTGTGTGTAACAATAATGATTAAAGAAAGAGAGTCTGTGAGTTTAAGAGGATATGGTTGTAAGGCAGAAAGAATTGGAGAGAAGAGAGTGAGGAGGCAGAATAATGTATAGATAGTACACATATGCAAAATTTTTAATACATTGCTTGGATATATAAGATTTCCCAACTGGTTCCTTTCCCCTATTTTTTTTTAACTTCTGAAGAACAGCCCTACCTCTAAATAAAAACCATGACATTTTGTGGATTCACTAAAAATAAATACCTAAGGACAAAGGTGTAAAATAGGCAAGAATTTCCAAACAAGACAAAAGTGATCCCTCCCAATGTCATGTGGAATTCTACTTTATGCAGAAAGTATCTACTAGCAGCCTCATCTATTAAATGTTTTATTGTTGTAACATTTGTGTTTAAAATGCTTGTATACTAAAAGAACTTTTTGTAAATGTCATCTTGTCCGTAAAATACAGCAATTAAAATCATGAACTCCTAGGAGCTGTAGGCTCCTGCATTAGTTACACATAGGAGTAGTAGTTAGTTAAGCATGGATTAGTGGTTTAGGAGTCCTCACTCTCTGAACAATTTGCTACTGATCGATACAAGGAAAGGGGAGTCATTGTCTTTAGTCCTGTGCCTATTGATGACCCCATCAAGCTTCAGTAGTTAGGTCCAATCCATTTCTTACACAGACAGCCATAGTAAACTAAATAACTACTAAAACAAAGAGACTTTTAAAGATAAGCAAGTGTTGATTGCCATGGAAGGGAAAGAAAAGATGGAGGTCAGTTAGTAGTCAAAATACATCATATACATGTATGAAAGAGAGGAGGTGAGAAAATGGGCCATGACGTTAGAGGTGGGTTTGATTTTTCAGTTCTGTGATGTTTGAACAATTAATATCTGAGTATTACCTTCCTTAACTATAAACTGATGTCCAATTGCTACAATAGTGGCATGTGTACTATGGAGTTAACTGACTGCTTTCTGATTGGGAACAATGTCCACTGCATAAGATAGAACCCATATCTAGGATTGTTAAGTAGTTAACAAAAATAATGGATGGGTACGGCTTACCCTAGGGGATCACCTACTACCCTACTAGGGACTAATATGCTGCTAAATAGACATAGTATCTGGATTGACTACCAGAGTTGATGGCACAGTAACCTGTCAACTTATTAGCTTCTAAGAATAAAAACAAATCCCAAACATAATAAAAACAAATTAAACTTTCTGTCTGAACCCTAGCCTAAGTGTTAAGGTCACTGAAAACTACTGTTTCTTTCCAGTCCTTTCTAACCCCCAACTCCCACCTCTGCCAATAGGCTAACTGAACACGGACCTGTTCTGCAGGTCAATTCTTACTATTTTTAACTTACAATTTTTTTGATTCTGTAAATGACATATTAAAATTTAGTTTAGTTATACTATTGCAATATACTCAGACATTTTGAAAACTAATTTTGTTAAATAACAGGGTCACCAATAAAATTCTTAAATTATGTCATGGATAGCTTCAGTTGTGTGAGATGCGAATACCTGAAGTTTTGAATAGATTTATTTCTGTTACAAATTCACCTTTCCTAAAAGCCTTGCTTTTCTTCCAGAGAATTGGTTAGTTATGTTTGAAAAAAAAAATAAACATGAGACCACCTGAGGTCTTAAAAAAATGTCTGAAGAGAGTCCTCAGTTCATGGTCTCACTCTCCTGCTGTTCACCACCCATGGTCAATTAATTATAGACAATCAGCAAAGATTTGCAGCAGCAACTGCCCAGCAAAATGGTAAAGGGTTTAAACTGCCAAACCGTGAGTTGCATAAGAAAGGCACAGCTCCCAAAATAACACAGACTGGATTTCTACTTGAAGATTGTCATATTGTCTTCACCACAAAACACTTCAGGGAGGACAAGATTCATTTAGTAGCAGATTCTATTTTTATAACTTTGTTTTGAAAATATAAATAAATATCTTAAAATTCCTGAAACATAATTAAGTTGTGTGTTTCCAATTTCCTGAGCATCTCCAAATAAGTGATGATAAAGTGGTGGGCCCTGTTATGGTTGGGGAAGATACTTCACTCATCTCTAATTCTGGGGCAGAAAATTTTTAAATTATCTCCTTAATATTAGTGAAATGTGAACCTGGGTTAGCAATCCATATGCAAGATGCATAATAGAAAAATGGTCTTTTCACCACTGATAATCACTTTGATTCCTAATGAAAGATCACATTTCCAGTTACAAGTATATATCTGAACACTATATACATACACACACATATATATAAGCATATACATACATTTAATACAGATGCATGCATATATATATATATATATATATATATATATATATATATATATATATATATTCACATCATTTACTTCCAGGTTATTTAATAAGCTTTATACCTAGATGTTGGGATCTTTTTACTTTGTGTGTGCGTGTGTTTTGAACTTTTACACCATATTTATATCAAAGGTATGTACTTTGACTTCCTTCTGTTATATAGGAGCTATCAAGTCAAATATTAGTAGGACTTATAGGAAATAAGAAAGTAATAGTTTGCCATTAGATTATAGGACCGTATAATTAAGAAAGTAAAGTAATTTATGAGCAATATACCTGTTTAGTATAACACACCCCTACACACACATGAATGTCAATAAATTACTGTAAAATTTACAAGAACAAGAGGTTACTTCTGGTTTTGACAGTGATGAAAGATTCATAAGTGATTATGTTTGAAGATAGAGTTTAAGGGTTGCTAATGAGCTCAGAATGTTCCTAAATCATTATTGCATAATTACTTTACTTGCTCTAGCAATGTAGCAATGATTACCACAACTTATGCTCTCTTTTAATTTATTTCCAGAAAGACACTTCTGATAAACATAAGTTGTCTTTGTCTTAAATTATGTCATATTTCTCATAAAATTCTACCATTCTGGTTCTAAATTTTCAAACTCTGTGATCATGTTTATAGGAACAAAAAGATTTATCACATGAAGTAGTATACACATACATATATACTCAGCCAAATAAAAATTTTAACAACATAGTATTAATACATATCCATAAAGTTTCACTTTCATGTTTGAATCTGAGTTACTGAGTTACAATATATACAGTGAATCAAAACTGCCTAAGCTTTTGTAACTTGACAAGTTTGCGTAACGGAACATGTCTGACCATGATATTGAGCATTTGTAGGTTTTAGGGTGGTTGCTCCATCCCATTTTATGAACACCATCCAAAGAAGCAGTAATTACTTTGTATAGCAGTAGCAACACAGATTGCTTTCTATAGGTTTTGAATTAATTGAGCTATGTGTGTAGCTTCTTTTAATCAACATGATGCTAGGACCCCTGTGTTTGGGTTACACAACTTCTAGCTTGTTCTGTTCTAGATTAGGCAGAGGTGAAGGTTTAAGGTTATCTTATGTCCTTCAAGGCTGAGTGCAGAGCTCTAGGAACATTTCCTCCCATGCATGTGCTCTTCTAGAGATGCTCAGAGATAAATCTATCTGAAGCATCCCACTACACCATATTCCCCATTGCTTTTATTTTTTCTTTAAAAACACCTTTATATTAGCCTCATATTTGCCTCAGTGATTATCTATGGTCTGAAGTATCTCTGATGTTTAGCCATTGCTCTAGATTGTTTTAACAATTGTCTCCAGAGAAAGGCTTTTTTTCCTAACTAGCCAAATTTCAACCTGGAGAGATAAAGCTAGCATTTTGAGTGGATTCTTCCCACCAACCATCAGATGTGGGGAATAAGTCTTTAGGCATGTGGTTTGAAGCAGTTCAACCTTGGCCGTCGAGGGGTCGAGGGTTGCTTGGGTTGCTGGGGGTCAGCTGAATTTCCTTTGACTGTGACTTCTGAATTCAAAGTAAACTGCAAGTGAGATGAAGTGTTGAGAATAAGGCAAATTAAACAGTCATAAAAGTTCACTGGTTTTCGTTTTTCTTTCAGCAAGATTCAGTCATGCTCTCATTTACTGTAATCTTTTTAATTTTCAGAATTCTGAGAAAAGCTCCTCTGACAATTTCAATACTGCTCTCATTGTATATGTAGAGGGAAAAGAAATTAAAGATCTGTATTTTGCCCTGTTTATGGACACTGTTTTCTTATTCTACATGTTACAGCATTATAACTTATTTCTATTAAAACAGTAACACTATCAAATAAATCTACTTCATAGAATTTAGGTTGAATTCAAGATATTTAAAAATCAAGACCCTAGTTTTATAGAAGAATAATTATATAGGTTCAGTACTAAAAAGTCCAAGCTATTGTAAAGCACAAATATGGATGCAATATCATATTGATAAACCAAAAATAATTAGCTATCATATAAAGATAGAAAAGGTGAAAGGACAATGGAAACTACAGAACAATTTATATTTACACCTCGTATGTTTATTAGGATTATTATAAATTAATATGGAAAAATAAGTGATATTTAAGTAATTTTCATTACCACCTACCTTGTTACTTTTCAAACATAACTGTCATACATTTATCTCTTTAGTTCATAGTCATAGCCAACCACAGCAGTAAATGTCAATTCCTAAACCAATGGCTCTCAATTGTTCAATACAAATGATACAAATCCCTGCAACCAATTTTCAGAGAATCTGGACACATGTGGAAGCACATAACTATTATGGCCTGAGTTCTGTTACGTCCCCAAATTCAAATGTTGAAATTGTAACCCACGGTACTTTAAAGTGTAATTCTACTTAGAGACATGATCTCAGTGACATGAATGGGCCTTCCAATATAATTACTGTTCTTGTAAGAAGAAAGGGTAAGGGACCAGATAAAAGATACAAGAGACTATGTGCAGACAAGGATACTGTAATGAGTGTAGTTAAAAAAAAATGAAATGCCTTTTACACATGTAAAAATAGCTTAGTTAGGGTCCTCACTACACCCAAGGTTGCACCTGATAACCAGAACTCAGTGACATCACTCACTCAAGATAACTAGACGCAATCCTAGATCCCACGATGCTTATAACTACACAATAGTTAAGCAGAGGTTAAGAGCAATGTTCTGCTCCGCTCATCTGGAGAGATGACACCTTGATCTGTCCTGTGGCTGGAGAATCTTCCCCAGGAGAGAATGTGGACTTCTGTTAGAGACTGGACCTGGCCTTTGGCTAAGATACATCACACAGATGGCCAGCCTTGAGGAGATAGGTTTAGGACTGTAGTTAGAAATTTAGATTTTCAAGCTAATATGATGACCCTTAGCATTATAAAAGTTCTGTTAGACTTAACTATGTGTTCTTGTTCACCTTCTTGTTCATGGCAGTTGTCAAAGTCAGCAGGATCTTAGGTGATCCTTAGAAAACTTGCCTGCCTGCTACTCCAGGGGCATCTCCAGACATGCCCCACAGAGAAGAGTAAATTCCTGACTGCAGGCTTGCCTCTATGAAAGCATGGGCTTCTGTCTTAAGACCAAGAAACAGGAGAATTTTGCTCAGAGTTACTTGAGGGTCTGTATAGCCAAGAGAGTCATAAAAAGGGCAGCTTCAATTTGAAAAGCTGTAATCAGACCTACTCTACCAGCAACATAAATGGGTATGTCAGGAAAAGAGAATTCAGATTCCTCTATTATTTGGCAAACTGACAAAATGCAGAGACTAATGATAGGAATTAAGAAAATAAATGTAAAGGACAAGAACTGTCCCAAGGGTAGATGGGATAGAACATGTAGTTTGTTATAACAAAAGTTACCCAGGCTCAAGAAGGAACCTAAGTTCATTACCCCATTGTCCACCCCAGTCTTCACTGAGCCCCTCAAGAGATGATAGACCCTTCAGAGCTACCCAGGTATGATGGCTATTCTTGATTGTCAGCTTGACTGCAGCTGGAGTGAGCTATAATATAGAAATGGAGAGCATACCTGTGATCCAGATCTTGAGGCAAGAAGACAACATGCCTTTGATCCAGATCTTGAGGTAGGAAGCCACACCTTTAATCTGGGCCACACCTTCTGCTGGAAGTACAAAGGAAGGGGGAAAAGGGGGTGTTCTTTCTTCTCCTGCTTGCCCCTGCCTTGTCAGCACACCCATTCCTTCACTAATCATGGAGTCTAATTCCTTGGGATTCCAGCATGCACAGAAGACCAGCTGATAACATCCAGCCTCATGGGACTAAGCAACTACTGATTTCTTGGATTTTTTTCACAACAAGGCATTGTTAGACTGCAGCCTGATATATATCTTGAGGTAAATGCATTCCCATTTTCCTTAGGCATACACACAACAGATGCACATTCATACCATATCTATTTAACTATGTTCATTGCAGCATTATTTGTAATAGCCAGAACCTGGAAGTAATCTAGATGCCCCTCAACTGAAGAATGGATGGAGAAAATGTGGTAATTTACACAATGGAGTACTACTCAGTGGAAAAAAAGCGTTTGACATCTTGAAATTTGCAGGCTTGTAGCATGTATGTTTTCCGTCAGCCAGCCAGCCCTCCTGCTGCTGGTCTGGCGCGCCGGCCCCAAATAACATCTGAGACTCTGTATTTGATACAATCCTGTTGGCCAGTTACCATTATTGTTTATGGGCTAGCTCTGTCTTAATTATTAACCCATTTCTACTTATCTAAGTATTTCCACGTGGCTCATCTTATCCAGGACCCGTAGCTGGTGTCCTGCTTCCTCCATGCTCTACATCTTGACTCCTCCCTACTACTTCCTCTTTCCTCCTTGTCTCCTAGCCCCGCCTATCTTGTTTCCTATTAGCCACAGTGCTTTATTAACCAGTATGAGAAACATGTATACAGAATAACATCTCCCATCACAGGCTAATGGACAGAACTAGAGGAAACCATGCTGAGTGAGGTAGCCCAAACACAGAAAGCAAAACATGGTATGTACTCACTCATAAGTGGATATTAGCACAGAGCAAAAGATAATCAGCCTAAAATCCACAACCACAATAAAGCTGGGAAACAGGGAGGACCCTAAGGAAGATATACATGGACTACTGTCCCCACCCTGAGTATGGGAAAGGAAAAAGATCTCCTGAGTAAATTAGGGGAATGGGGGAAGGGAGGAAGGGAGATGGGAGAAAGTATAGGAGAGAAGAGTAGTCAGGAGGAGAACATGATGGATCAAGAAGGTCAAGTTGGGGAAAGAACAGAGAAGAACAAGGAAAGAGATACTTAATAGAGGGACCCATTATGGATTTAAGGAGAAATATGGCACTAGGGAAATGTCCCGGGTTCTACAAGGATGACTTCAACTAAGAATCTAAGCAATAGTGGAGAGGCTACCTTAAATGCCCTTCCCTACAATGACATTGATGACTACCTTAAATGGCATCATAAAGCCTTCATCCAGCAGCTGATGGAAGCAGAAGCAGAGATTCACAGCCAAGCATTGAGTTGAACTTCTGGAATCAAGTTGTAGAGAGGGAGGAGTGATGAGCAAAGAGAACAAGACCATGCTGGGGAAACCCACAGAAACACCTGACCTGACCAAGTGAGAGCTCACAGACACCAGTATGACAGCTGGGAAACCAGCATAAGATCATACCAGGACCCCTGAACATGGGTGTCAGCTTGGTAGTCTATGGGGTCTTTGGTAGTGGAACTAGTACTTATCTCTAGTACATGAATGGATTTTGGGAGCCCATTCCCTATGGAGAGATATTTTCTCAGCCTAGATACACAGAAGGAGGGCTTGAGTCCTGCCCCAAATTGTGTGACAGACTCTGATGATCCCTATGGGAGGCCTTACCCTTCCTGAGGAACAGATGGGGTTGAGATGGAGGTTGGTGTGAGAAATGGAAGGATGTGAGGGAGGGTCCTGAGATTGGTATGCAAAATAAGATTGTTTTTAATTTAATTAAAATATACATATTATTTTATAAGTTCTGTGACTCTAAAGAAACTTGACTAACTAACACACCAGGTCTTTATTCCAAATAGTGAAAGGCATTGGCTCTGATAAGATGAAAGGCAAACAACTAGCTTGCAACTTGGCAGGAAGAAGATAGAAAAACATCCCATTCAGGACTTGTTTGGAGGTACCTGATAAGGGCCTAGTCAGATGCCACGATGTCACCAATATCCCTCTACCAGTTACTGCCAGTAAGGTTAAGACTACTCCTAGCTGTTTAACCCATCATATTTACGTGGCCAATGAAGTATAACCCAGACCATTTACAAGGACAAAGGTGCAACAAATAAGACAAGACTTTGCACAATGAGGAGATAAGGATGCATCCTATGTATCCTGCTTATGGGAAAAGGGAGCTAATATAGTAATGTTAAGGGAATTCAAGGGATTCTAGAAAATTCCCACATATTTGAAGGTCTAGAAGAAATTTTAGATATAGTCAGAGGAAAACCCACTCTTCATTAGATTGAGTACCAGCTGCGTGGAGGCAGGCTTTTCCCACACCTGATCTAACTCCATATGAGGCAGAAAGACAGTGGGGAAATATGAAAGAACCAAATGAACTGATTAGAAAGTTGGATATATTTTACTTTATTTACCATAGCAGCCCCAAACCACAGGTGTCACCACTTCTCCCAGGCATGAAGAAAATTCTAATTAAGGTTGCCCTTCCACATTTGAGATTGACACTGAAATTAATTCTGGCCAATTGCCAAACAGTTGGAAAAGCTATTAACTTCTTGAAACAGACTAGAAAATTGGAGATAATTAAAATAGTATCCCTCCAGTCGATCGTACAGAATCAAACCAAACCAGCACCATGAAAAAAAAACACACCTAAAAGGTGATCATTTTTAGGCAGAAGCCAGGCAAGACCAGAGCCAAGACCCAATCCTACATTCTTTCAGATAATCAGGGATAGAAGGGATAGAAGACTTTTTGGAAAACAAGATCAGATACCAAGTAGACTACTCCAAGGAGGAAGATTCAGAAATATATTTCTAGGCCAAACAAAGAATGCATGCAGTCAACAATTCCAGAATCAAAGAACGATCTCTCAGACTGATCATGCAGATCCCAGCAAAGATCAGAAGAATTTTCCAACAGATAAATTGTCTGATAAAGGGAGTGAAATCACAATTTGCAACCCTGTGCTCACCCTACTAACTCCCCCAACTTATGTAATATTGAAGGAGTAGCAAGCAAACCACTTAATTCAGGAATAGAAAATATAGAATTATTGTTATATAGTCTGTATCTAAATATTCCTACAATATTTGTACAAGCACCTAATTGTTTCCTCAGCAGCATTGCAGTAAAAACCTAGACTCTTGGGTTGTGACATCACCCAAATAAAACTTCCTGCTATATAATTCCCTAAATCCCTAAAATTAAGGGACCATTTACCAAGTAATACTCTACCAAGGGAGGTGATGAAACCATAGGTGACACTGTAGATAAATTATTGAAGGAAGATATTGCTGAACCCTCACAAACTTTCAACTTCACTAGTCTTGTTTGGTCCATAAAGGAGCCAAACAGTCAACGGAGATTCATGTAGACTATAGGAACAAGAAACAAACTAATAGTAAAGTGTGGTATTGGATGGATTTCTGCCAGAATACTAAAACCATAAACACTTCATCCTAAACCCCACTTATGAGCCATTGACTAAACAGTTTATACTTTTAAAAAAGGAGAGGGATCCAGTTATGATATGGTAGAATATTGAATCTACACTGAAAAAAATATAGGGAGGATATACATGTGATAAGATGAAAAGGTAGATTATTGACTCTACTCTTAAAAAGCAACTACTAGCTTAAATATTTTACATTGGATTGGACTTCTGTATATTGTATACAAATGTATATTGGTACAAATTTGAGATTAATTTTGTTAAAACATACTGTACATACATTTCTAGCATTGTGCAAAGCTTTGTATTTATATAGCTCATTTAACAATGTAATACAAATTTATAGTCCTTAAAAGTTATTATTATCAACTTATAGGACAATAAGGAAATGTAGTTTAGTAATTAGTTGACTATTACAATTGAACTTGTAGTAACTTTAGGTTTACAAAGTCAAACTGATATTTTAGAAAGATAGGTCATTGATGGGAGATGTTATTCTGTATATATGTTTCTCATACTAATTAATAAAGCACTGTGGCCAATGAGATAGCAAGATAGGCGGGGCTAGGAGACAAGGAAGAAAGAGGAAGTAGGAGGGAGGAGTCAAGATGTAGACCTGAAAGAAAGAAGATGCCGGTTGCGGCTCCCGGATAAGATAACCACGTGGAAATACTTAGATAAGTAGAAAGTAGAAATGGGTTAATAATTAAGGTAGAGCTAGCCCATTAACAATAATGGTAACTGGCCAACAGGATTGTATCAAATACAGAGTCTCAGAATGTTATTTGGGGCTGGCGTGGCTGTGGGCCCAGGCAAGCGGGATGGCGCCAGCAGGTAGGAAAAACCTGCCATAACAGGTCATCTTCAAAAACTTCAGAGATCCACAAAATATGGCATTTAACACATTTTAATAACATAGATTCTTTTTTTATGGTAATAAGACATATATGCTCCTGGCAGAACAAATCTACAACAGAGAAGATTATATATATCAAAGAAATTCCACATGGAATTTACTTTCTTTGAGGCAAAAATAAGCCACTGGGCAAGAAAGTACCCTTGCCTCAACTGCTGACAGTATGCTGTCTAAATTGGACAAATAGTACACAGAAAACAGTGGCTACAAAACTTGCCAAGACAAGTTGCTCCAGTCCTTCAAAATATCCTGGTTCACAGATGATGAGAGATGTTATTCTGTAAATATGTTTCTCATACTGGTTAATGCATAAAGCACTGTGGGCCAATGGGAAAGCAAGATAGGCAGGGCTAGGACACAAGGAGGAAAGAGGAAGTAGGAAGTAGGAGTCAACATGGACAGCCCAGAGAGGTAGGACGCCAGCCGCTCTGGCTGTTATGATGAGCCACGTGGATATACTTAGATTAATAGAAATGGGTTAATAATTAAGACAGAGCTAGCCTATAAGGAACTAGGAACTGTCCAACAGTATTTATATCAAATACAGAGTCTCAGTGTGTTATTGGGGGCTGAGGTATCAGACTGACCGGCAGGGGAAAACGTGCTTGTAACATACAGAAATGTCGGTCAGATGTGCTAGGCCTACAGGTCAAAGATGGATGCCCAATGTTGCCAAGCTATCTTGGGTGACTATCCAGGAAGCCAACTGTTTCTGTCATTTTTCACATTTTTTGGAAGTCGCTTGACTCAGTTAATATTATTTACTTCTCAGTTTTCTGAGGGAGTTGAAGTCTAGATAGTATAGTTATAGTTTTCCTTGTTTACTATGCTCAACAAAGAAACTTACTAAAGATATGTTAAGTGTAATAGGTTTGAAAGATATTAAAAGATAATTTGATAATGCAACTTAGAATAAAAAGTAAATTAGGAACAAGACTTCAAACTTATTAAGAAAGAATAGATATGGAGTATTTTCTCTGAATTTGTCAAAAGCTAATGGACTAGACATTGTTGATATATTTATTGCCTGTATATATGTATATAGTTAATGCCCTTACTGTATATAGTTGTTCTTATATTAGTTATAACCTTTTTAAACATTTTAGACCAAAATGGGGCATATGTGCTGATATCTTGCTTGTGCAAATAAAACCTGTCTGAAGGTGAGAGAATGGAACTTATCCCTAGCTAACTGTAGAGGTCTGCAGGTCTGTCCAGACAGACAGGAAGTGAGCTAGTTGGGCTGAAACAGGACAAAAGCAGGGAGAAACAAGAACTCACTCTCCTGTCTGCTGAGACTCAAAGGAGCTAAGGTACAATGGTGGCTTGTTCCTTCTCTCTGATCTCTCAGAATTTTCCTCCATATCTGACTCCAGGTTTTTAATATCTAGACCAATTAAGAATGCTTTTTGCAAGAACTCAGTGATATCAGTCACTCAAAATAACCAGACATGGGCCTAGACTACATGACACACCCTGGATACAGAGACAAAAAGCAATAGTCTGCTCTGCACATCTTGAGAGCTGCCACCTTGATCTGCCCTGTGACTGAAGAGCCTCCCCCAGTATCTTGACCTTCAAATCAGACTTCTGCTAGAGACTGGACCTGACCTTCAATTAAAATGGATCACACAGATGAGCAGCCTTAGAGAGATAGGCTTAGAACTGTTGTTAGGAATATTAAGAGTGTGAACCTAGTATAAAGACCTTCAGCTTAATGAAATATAACTTTTGTTATATTATGTGTATCTATCTTCTTGCTTGTGACAGGGACACTGCCCAGTAATCCAGAGGAGGAACATCAGAAGAACCAAGCCTGCTGATACTCACATCATTGACTTCTCCCCCAGACCACCAGGATTGAGGAAAAAAACATTCATATTGTTTAACCCACCAATCTCTGAAATTTTATTTTAGTAGTTCTAATAGGCAGGATCATTTGTGGTATGCAAAATTTGTCATTTAATCAGAGTGACGTTGTTTTCAATAAAATCTTTATAAATTACAGATATAAAACCCTAATTACTCCTCTTTGTCTCTAAATGCCCACCATTCCCATTACCCATGACTTGATAACTAATGTAGTGTTCCTAAATGACTCTTTTTTATCTCTCCACTGGAGTTTTCCTCTGGGTTTGATTCCTTTGTAAATCCTGGGCAAAATGTTACAACAAGATGAGCTGAGATAAGTTTGTCCCCCTTGTTTTCTGTTTTCCTGTCCTCTGAGATGAGGCATCTGCCCTACTTTCACCTTAGGCCAGGCTGTAGAAGTGTGATTCTCTTCTGCTTGATCCATTCCTTTGAGCTGCTGAATCTCAGTGCCTCCAATTCTGAGCCCAACTGCATGTACTCAGAGAGCACCATTTCCCAGGTTTGATCTGCTCAGGGGGTTACAACCCTAGCTGAGTAGTGAGTCTGCTTAAATCATGTGCTCTGTTGTAGACATAAGACAACATAGGTGGAAGTTTGTACATTTGTTCCTTTGCCCTGTAATCTGATGTACTGGGTTTCTTACAAACACTCAACTAGCTTTAAGATTGGAAAACTGACAAATCTCTACCCCACTGTAAGGAATTACATATTTGCCTAGTCTTTTCTCATTTTTATGTAGAGACTGTTCTGTTAAATTATTTTAAAATGTAAACACTTGAACCATAATTTTATATTTTCCTTCATTCATTTTTTCTTAAGTTATGTGAAAATTGCTTTTAGTTGAATTATTTTAAGACAGAAATACTTGAACAATAATTTTTATTTTTAAAAACTGTCTCCTCAGCTCATTATTTAGCTTATTTTTGAGGAGAAGACATATAACTTTCCTGGTACTATGCTCATTCTCCTCTCCAGCCCCTTATATCATCGAGATTTAAGGGATTTGTTCTGTTCTCAATGGCTCAGGCAAATCATAAACAGTAGATATAAAGAGTTAGTCACATTTAAAGGGCATTGCTTCCACATGTGCTTAGATGCTCTGGAAGTCAACTGTGCCAGGAAATGGGGAAAGAAGCACAGAAAACTATTAAGTTTTTATTAAACACACTAAAGCCTTGAGCGCCAATTTACATTTGTATTGAGCAAGTGTGATGTTTTGGTTTAGGAATTGACATTTACTGTTGTGGTTGGCTATGATTATCATCTAAACAGATAATGGCTGGGTTTGAAATGTCCCCTTTATAAGTAAATTTTGATTAAAAACGTTTTAAGAGCCAATATAAACAAACAAGTACCAAACAAATTATTTTATAATATAGCACCTTAGATTTGGAGAATGCATTTTCTTTTTTTATCATGGAAAGAATTATGGATAGTATAGATATGATAGAGCATAAATGGGTTTGTCCTGATACTTTTGTAAAAATAAGATTCTGATTTAATGAGTCATTTAGACTTGAAAAAAAATCAATGGGTACTGGGAAGAGAGCTCTGGTAAGTAACTTCTTTTGTTTTACTTATTTGCTTTTAGATACCAGTTTCCCAAGTGATGCCTAGAATATGCGACCCCCTTTGAAACCCACTGGGTAAAAGGACCTCCCCCAAAAGCAGTTTGTGCTATGAATAAGCCTTTCCTGGAGAAGGAGGGCTGCCCTGCCAGGAAACTTCATAGTGGCTGCATGTCACATTCTGAAAGTCTATAGAATTAGGATTCAACCCCACCCACCCCGCACTCCCCCCATCAGAGCAGTGACTTGGTACCATCCTGTGAATTCACCTCCTCTCCGATTGAACTTTTACCAGTTAAGGGAGCCTTATACTTATTTTGACCGATCATGCTCACTTCAAAGATAATAAGACACTAAAAATTCAAAATTGTAAAAGAAAATAAACATGTAAATCTTCAGAGAACTTAGTGTCTTAGTTAGGGTTTCTATTTCTATGAGGGGACAGCATGATCATGAAACTCTTATAAAGAAAAACATTTAATTGGGGCTCACTTAAAGTTTTAGAGGTTAAGTCCATTATTACCCTGGCAGAAAGCAAGAGGGCATGCAAGCAGACATGGTGCTGGGGAGGTAGCTGAGAGTTCTACATCTGAAGGCATCAGGAACTGTGTCCCACACCAGCAAAGCTTGAAGATATGAAACCTCAAAGCCAACCCCTACCATTACACACTTCTTCCAGCAAGGCTGCATACACTCCAACAAGGCCACACCTCCTAATAATGCCACTACCAATGGGCCAAGCATTCAAACACATGAGTCTATGGGACCACACCTACTGAAGTCACCACACTTAGCTCACATTTCTTGAATCAGTGAAGCTATGTTAGTTTTAAAATGGCCATCGGGCTCAGTTTGGATTCTGCTCAGTAGGGTATTGGCTGATAGACAGATTATCAGTGAGGCAGTAGGCAGGATAGAGGAGTGTTTATTCTCATTGCTGTACAAGTATGAAAAGCCTAGCAAAACATAGTAAAGTGTAAGATTGCATGGAGTGGACTTGTGAAATCAATTTTACTTGAGAGGGCTCAATTTATGCATTTATTTGAGAAGATACTGTGACAAATGTCTTTGCTATCTGTTCTAGCATTTGCATTGTAAGTCAATGGGTATAAACATTGTAGATATTAAGGAAAGAATAAATGTAGAAAGTAGCTAATTATGAATGCTTGTTTTTGTTTTTATTCATTTAGGTGGAAGATGGATGCAATTGGGGTTTTAAGGAAAGACATTTGTGCTAATATTAAGAAAACAGCAAGAGAAAGTAAAAATGTAGAAATACATGGAGGCAGCAGAGAAATCACAGGGAGGAGATGGTAGCTGTAAAAAGTGGAAAATTAATATATCTTCAGCTATGGGAGAGCCTTGGCATGCCAGCTGAAATATTTGAACCAATTCCTCGGAAAGCCAAGTTCTCTGGCATACACTTTATATCAGAGAAGGGAGGTAGCATAGAAAGGCATTTTAGAAAATTATACAGAAATGGTAAAAATAAAAGTAAATGGTGTGGAAACACAGAAATCAGCTCAGAGGCTAGTGCAGAGAGGAGACACGGATGAGCAAGATCCAAGTTCAGGGCGATGGGAATGGAAAGACAAAAGAAAGGATGAATGAGGTGTTAAAGAAAGTATGGCATTTTGCCAAAATACGAAACTCATATCCATGATAGAAAAGCCCAAGCTGCTCACAGTGGTCAGATGTCTAGAAAGTTCTCTTTGCTCTGCTCCTGGGAGAATTTTAGGTTCAAGACAGGCAGGATTTTGAATTTGCACAAAGAGAACACTGATCCTGACTGTTAGATGGAAGTATCAACAGGTAGTTGATACTAGAACGTATCTAAGCAACTCAGACACAGAAGCCTAATCAGCTTAGAGGTGAGCAGATATAATAATTATAACTAAAGATGATGGAGCCATCTCCCCCTCCCTCCTGCCCCAAGGACTTACTTATTCACATCTCATCTTTTCCATTGACAAGCTCATGAGATTGTTTGGTTTCAGGTCTCTAGCCTAGGATTAGGGTGCCTTGCAAGCAAGGTTGGTGTCTTTCAGCCCCAATAAATGTAAACATAGAAGAACTTGAGCTTCTGATAAGATATGTGAAAAGGTTGTGATGAGAAAATGGAAAGGAGTCAAGGGACACAAACTTGCTCCAGGTCTGAATGCTTTCCTCTGGTGGGAAGCTTGAAACAATCAAAGAAATGTTTCCAATTTCTAGTTTTGGATTTTATGAGATCCAGCCTCCACGTTCACATCGGGAAGCTGTACCTAATGGTGTGGTATCATCCTGTTGCCCACAGATTTCAAGAGGAGAGTAGGAGGCAGTTCTTCTATTTCCTTTTGCTAATAGAAAACAAGTTCCATGAAACAGTTCCAATCTGTGCCTCTAGCTGGTGCTTCCAACCTGAGCCACGGGCTTATGTATCCACTTATCCAATACAAATAGTTACTTAAATTCATTATAGATATCTCTGTAGTATTGGATTAAAAAGCAAGGTTCATTGCCTGCCTTCATCAAATTCACACACACACACACACAACACCTTCCTTCTTCTATGGTTTGTGTTCAGGGCATATATTACTGTTGACAACACTTTAGTTTGAACAGCAGTCTTAACTGTCTGTCTTCTCTTATTACACTAAGCATATTAGCTAAGGCAACAACCCCAGGAAATTTTTTTCCCCTCATGGTTTTTTTTTTTCCATTCAAACCACCACAAGCTGGTTGGTACCTAAATAACTTTTACTGCCATTTATCCAGGCAACTTTTCTTCCTGTTCTGTGATTTTTTTCTGAGTTACAGAATGTGATTTTATTACTCTCCCATCCCAAATAACCATTTTTATTTATTTAGAATAAACGTAAGCCCTCTGCTCTGAGTTGGAAGATTTCTTTCAGGTTTTATGTTGGCTTCCTGGTTCCATTGTTCCCCTCTGCTCTCATCACACTCAGTTCCTGCTTCTTGATCTTGTGAGATCTGTTTTGGGACATTTTTTTTACAGTTGTCCTTTTAGCAAAGATATCTGTTTTTCTGCTATTGCTTGGGTATTGCTTCTTTGTTCTTCATTATTTAGTTTAGAATCCCTCAAACAGCCTCCTTCTTACAGCCTTGTTTTCATCCTAGTAAACTCAAGCTAGGTGACCCTTGGGACAGTCTCAGCGCTCCTATATTCTGTCATCAAAAACAATGCTCTTGCCTACTGTCTTTTTGTGTGTCTTTATCTCATGTAACTACAAAGCTTTATAACAAGGGTAAGTGTGTGTGTGTGTGTGTGTGTGTGTGTGTGTGTGTGTGTGTGTGTGTGTACACTCATGTGCATGGATGTAACAAAATACCTGATAAAAGCTAATTGAGGAAAGAAGAGCTCCTTTTGGCTTACAGTTCAAAGATACATTTCAACATGGTGAGGAGGTCATGCCAGCAGAAATTGAGGGAGAATTTAGATTATGGCAACAGGAAACATTGAGGTGAATCTAGTGCTTTGCTCCCTTTATCTTTTTATCTTTTTTCCATCTAAGAGATTCTAGATCCAGGGTGACATTATTAGCTTTCTCTCTGTGTGTCTCTCTCCACTTCCCCCCCCCCCTCTCTCTCTCTCTCTCCCTCTCCCTCTCCCTCTCCCTCTCTCTCTCTCCTTTTGCCTCTGCCCCTCTCTCCCTCCCCCTCTCAGTAAATATCTGGTATGGAACACAGAATGTAGCAGTTATTTATCATAAAAGCAAACATTTAATCGATTTAATCACGAGCCTTCTTATAAATTCACAGAGTGTGTCTATGACAATCATGGCAGTAAGTATGCAGCAGCTAAGACCTTACATCTGATCCACAGACACAAGGCAGAAAGAGAAACAAATGCTCTGGCCTGAGCTTTTGAAACCTCAAAGCACACCCTCAGTGACACACTTCTTCCAACAAATCCACACCTCCTAATCCTTCCCCAAAGAGATCCACCAACCAAAGTGCAAGCATTTAAATATATGAGTCTACAGGGATCATTCTCGTTCAAATTACCATATTCCACTCATTGGATTCCAAAGACTTATAGTCATTTCATAATACAAAATGCATTTAATCCAGCTTCAAAAATCCCCAAATTCCAATATCTCTTCTAAGACTCAAGACATTCTCTCATTTCCAACCCCCTATAAAGTCAAAAAGGAAATTGCATACTTTCAACATATAATAGCACAGAATATACCACTCAAAGGGAGAGAATAGGAGTCATAGCGGGAAATGCTAGATTGAAGCAATACTGAAACCCATCTGTTCAAATGCCAAATCCTATAGCCCTATGTCTGACATCTAAGATTGTAGATGGCTTTGGGGATCTCCATTTCTTTCCAGCCTTGCTGACTGCAACACCCTTCTCTCTCTCTTGGGCTGATTCTATTCTATGTGCATAGCTCTTCTCTACAGACATTCCAAAGCTCTGACATCTTAAACATCTTGAAGGTTTTGAGGGTATCCAACAAAACTCAGCCACAACCCAGGCGTTTTGTTTTTAATATCTACACATAATTATCTCTCTAGGCCTCCATAAACAGGACTCCTCTGCCACATAGCTTACCCTGGCAGCTTTCCTTAACTGTGGAGGAAGAAGATACAACCCCTATACTCCTATATCCTTTATGACTCCAAATCAAAAAAGCAAGTGGCCAGTCAATTCTCCCAAGTTCTGCTTGTTATGGATTAGAAACTGTCCTCTTATTAAATTACATTTGTATAAACTTTCTGTTGTTTTTAGGCAGAAGAAGTCTCTTGGGGTAGAAGGGGTCTCTCTCTGAGGGCAACATTCTATTGTTTTCATGATCTTTTTCAGCACAAGCAAATCTAACATTAAATTTTCTGGTGTTCTCTTTCTTCACATATGGTGCATTTTTTTGCCCTTTTCTTTTTCATTGTAGATCTACATAAGAGCGATCATTAATAACTCTACAACAGAGTAAATATTAGGTGTTCTTGAAATTTCCTCTGCCAATATTAGTCCAAAAACTCTTCAATTTAACCTCAGGAAAAGGATAAGGACAGAAGTCAGCCACATTCTTTGCCAAAATATTCTAAAATATTGTCTTTAGTTTATTTGCTAATGTTATTGCCCTCTGAAACCTCTTGATCTGGGTCTCAGAGTTCACACTGCTCTCAGCACTACTGTTTTCCATGTTCCTATTAGGATGGCCATTAATCCCTTTCTACAGAATTCAACTGCTTTTCTAATCCAAAGTCCCAAAGTCCTCCAAAGCAGCTCAGGTCTTTCACAGCAATTCCTGTTAGCAACTTCTGTTTTACTCTTCTATTGCTGTGAAGAGGCATCATGACCAAGGCAACTTATAAAGCACTTAGCTCGGGCCTTCTTTACAGTTTCACTATGTTCGTCCATTACCATCATGGTGGGGAGTATGGCAGTGGACAGGCAGATATAGCACTGGAACAGAACCTGAAATCTTTTATGGCATGAGGTAGAGACAGAGAGGCTGGGTTTGGCTTGGGTTTTTGAAACTACAAAGACCACCCCCAGTGACACACCTTCTACCACAAGATCATACCTCCTAGTTTCCCAAAACAGTTTTATCAAACAGAGAATAATCATTCAAATATGGGAGCTTTCATAGGCCATGCTAATTTAGGTATGCTTTCTTAAAATTTTCTTTGATATACTTTGTTATATTCTATTGGATGTCACTGTACTAAAATCTTAGTGGCCATTAGGAGACACCACTGGGATGCAACTGGGTAAGTGGGTGCTTCATATGTGTTTTTTTTTTCTAACAGCCCACATGTAGTCACAAAGAAGAAGGCTGGGGAACATTACAGCAAGTAGTTAAAAACAATCCCACTTCCCTGGAAGCCATCTCTTGCCTCCTGCCACTCTGGCACTGTTGCTTTATGGGATTCTGGCTGCTCCTTCTGCCATCTCACTTTGGCTGTCATTGGCATGCTGCATGTTTGGCAGTCTTTGTGCCAGTTACTAAAATCCTGTGTGATGCTGCCAGCCTTTGGTGAAAGGATGCAGGAGGTTCTTTGATGCTCATCCAAACATTTGGGCCTGTGGCTGGGATGTTATTTTATTACAGTGCATGCTTTGTCCACTCCCCCTTACATGATATACATTAGTTGATTTGCAGTTTCATTTCAGAAAATGTAAAGATAATAGAAAACATTTTGGCCAGCCAGAGAAAAAATACCACATCTGGTCCAATATCACACATCCATGCATTTCCCTAAAGTAGTAAGTTAGTAAGTTAGTTAGATAGAATATGCATAATAATTTTATCCAGAGGTACTTGATAAAACATCAAGGTAGAGATGATTGAAACCAAACAGAAAAATATCCTGTAGAACATGAAATTTCCTACCCAGATTGTTTGCAAATAAATGTTTGCTTTCTATAAAAACTTAATTGTTTAGAAAATAAACCATTAACTAGTGTCTATAAGTAATATATTCTCCTCAAATCTCTACTGCGGGATTCAGACCAAGTACAAATTCCTATGGATAAATAATAAGAGAACATTCTCTCTTGCACCACTGTTGGGATTTGACTCAATAGAAAGACAGACTGCAAACCTCTACAGGATCTAATACGGGGTTTAGTGTACGACTAAAAACACAGTCAATACACTCATTTCCTTTCTTCTGTCAATTTTCCCCATGTAGTTTCGGTACTGAGTACCCATCATTATATCTTTATAGCAGCAAGCTATATAGAACAGCAGGTTTCCAACAAGGTCAAGCCCTGTCTTGGCTATGCCCAGCCAATTACACAAGTGATAGACAAGGAATAGGGGATGGCACAATGTGGGATGCATGTTGGAGAGTGTTCTAATTTTAATGAACTCTATGCACTCTTCAACAATTCTCTTTTTTTTTCATTGATAGATGTCATCTAGGACTATTAATCTAGTCCTCAGGAAACTGTCCCAAATGTCCTCTCCAATCTTATATGCTCAATTCTGAAAATGCTTTAGATAGATTCTTCTGAGAGTGAAACACTTTGAATATTTGTTGGAACTTCATCTGTTTTTTAAATGTAGAAGAGGATACACAGTCAATAATTTTAAAAATTTAATTCTCTATGTTACCCTAAGACTCTGAATATATCTTTTCTATGTTTTTAAAAGCATTCATGTCACAAGGACATCTGTTCAACTATGATCGTAGCTGCATGTTTTGTAATAGCCAGAATCAGGAAACAACCTCAGCCAAAGAATGGATAAAGAAAATGTGGTACATTTACTTAATGGATTACTACTCAGCAGTGAAAAACAACCAAATCTTGAAATTGAAATTCACTTGCAAATGGATAAAACTAGAAGAAACCATCCTGAGTGAGGTAACCCTGACACACACACACACACACACACACACACACACACACACACACACACACAAACAAAACAAAACAAACCCAAAACGCAGTATGTAGACATAGAGCAAAGCTAACCAACCTGCAATCCACAACCCCAGAGGAGCTAGGAAACAAGTAGGACTCTAAAAGAGATATAAATGAACCCTGAGAACATCTTCTGAGTAAATTTCGAGCACTAGAGGGGGGTGGGTAGGAGCAAAAGGAGGTGAGAAGGGGAGGAGAGTAGAGAGCATGAGGGATGAGGAAGCTCAATTTGGGGGAACAGAGAAGGAGAGCAAGGAAAGAGCTTAATAGAGGGAGCAGTTATGGGCTTAATAAGAAATCTGGCACCCAAGAAATCTCCAGGGATCCACAAGGATGACTTCAACTAAGAATCTAATCAATAGTGGAGAGGCCACCTTAAATTCCCTCCCCCTATAATGACATTGATGACTACATTATATGCCATCCTAGAGCCATCATCCAGGAGCTGGTGGAATCAGAAGCAGACACCCACAGCTAAACACTGAACCAAAATCATGAAATCCAGTTGTAGAGAGGTAGAGAGAGAGGATTGATGAACACAGAGGTCAAGACCATGCTGGGGAAACCAACAGAATACCTGACCTGAGCAAGTGGGAGCTCACAGACACCAGTCTGATAGCTGGGGAACCGGCAAAGGATCAAACCAGGTCCCCTGAATGTAGATGTCAGTTGGGAGTCTTGGGCAGTCTATGGGGCCTCAGGCAGTGGAAACAATATTTATCCTTAGGGCATGAATGGGCTTTGGGAACCCATTCCTTATAGAGGGATATTCCCTTAGCCTAGATTCCTGGAGAAAGGACTTGGTACTGCCCCAAATGATGTGACAGACTTTGATGATCTCCCATGGGAGATCTCACCCTCCCTGGGGAATGGATGGCAGATGAGATGGGACTTGGTGGGGGCAATGGGAAGACAGAAGGGAGATGGAACTGAGATTGACATGTAAAATAAAATTGTTTTTAATTTTAATATAAATTAATGAAAAAAACAGTTTTTTTCTTTTCTTTATTTAAATTGAAAACAGCTTGTTTTACATGTCATCCCCAGTTCCCTCTCCCTCTTGTCCTTCCCTGTTCCCCCCAAATCCCCATTCCATCCCCTTTCTTCTCTCCAGGAAAGGTGAGGCCTTCCATGGGGAATCTTCAATGTCTTTTATATCATTTGGAGCAGGGCCCATGACCTCGCCCAAGTGTCTAGGCTGAAGGAGTATCCTTCTATGTGGAATAGACTCCCAAAGTCAATTGTATACTAGGGATAGATACTGATCCATTACCAGAGGACCAATAGACTGCCCAGTCATTCTAACTAACACCACATTCAGAGAGTCTGGGTCAGTCCTATGCTGGTTTCCCAGCTATCAGTCTGAAGTCTGACTGCAGACTACAGGTAGTCATCAATCTCATTATAGTAGAAGTGCATATATGGTAGCCTGTGCAAAATTGCTTAGACTGTTGGTTGAGGTCATCCTTGTAGACCTCTGGACATTTTCCTGTTGCCAGATTTCTCTTTAAACCTATAATGATTCCCTCTACTCTAGTATCTCTTTTCTTGCTCTCCTCTAGTCTTCCCCTGACTCAAACTTCCTTCTCCCTCATGCCCTCCTCTTCCTTTCTCTACTCCCCTTCTCTTTCTTCTAACTCTCTTTCTCCTCCACCCATGCTCCCAATTTGCTCAGAAGATTTTGCCCCTTTCCCCTTCTCCAGAGGACCATGTATGTCTCTTAGGGTCCTCATTGTTTCTTAGCTTCTCTGGCCATGTGGATTATAGGCTGGTAATCCTTTGCTCTATGTCTAAAATTCATATATGAGTGAGTACATACCATGTTTGTCGTTTTCTGACTGGCTCACCTCACTGGAGATGATTTCTTCTAGTTCCATCCTTTTGCCTGCAAATTTCAAGATTCCATATGTTTGTTTGTTTGTTTCTCCATTGTGTAAATGTACTGCATTTTTCCACCCAGTCTTTAGTTGAGGGGCATCTAGGTTGCTCCCAGTTTCTGGCTATTACAAATAATGCTACTATGAATAGATGTCCTTGTTCTATGAATGCACATCTTTTAGGTATATGCCTAAGAGTGCAATTGCTGGATCTTGTGGTAGATTGATTCCCATTTTCCTGAGGAACTGCCGTACTGATTTGCAAAGTAGCTATACAAGTTTGCACTCCTACCAGCAGTGGAGGATTGTTCCCCTTAAACTAGCTTTGGTGTTTTTGATTTTAGCCATTCTGACAGGAGTAAGACTGTATCTTAGGATTTTTTTTTGCATTTCCTTGATGGCTAAGGCTATTGAATACTTTTTAAAGTGCCTTTGAGCCATTTTAGATTCCTCTATTGAGAATTCTCTGTTTAGTGCTGTACCCTACTTTTTAATTGGATTATTTGGTGTTTTGACTAGCTTCTTGAGTTCTTTGTATATTTTAGAAATCAGCTTTCTGTCAGATGTGGGGTTGGTAAATATTTTTTCCCATTCTGTGGGTTGCAGTTTTTGTCTTCTTGACTGTGTCCTTTGCCTTATAGAAGCTTTTCTGTTTCAGGTGGTCCCATTTATTAATTGTTGATCTCAGTGTCTATACTACCGGTGTTATGTTCAGGTATCTCCCACTTTCTCTTTTAAGAGGTTCAGTTTGGCTAGATTTATGTTGATGTCTTTAATCCATTTATATTTAAGTTTTGTGCATGGCAATAGATGTGAATCTACCTGCAGTCTTCCACATGCCAGCATTTAGTTATGCCAGCACCATTTTTTGAAGATGCTTTCCTTTTTCCATTGTATAATTTTAGCTTCTTTGTCAAAAATCAGGTGTTCATAGGTGTTGGGTTAATATCAGGATTTTCAATTTGATTCCATTGGTCTATCTATCTATTTTTGCACCAATACGAAGCTGTTTTAAGGTCTATAGCTATATAATAGAGCTTGAAGTCAGGGATGGTGATGCCTCTGGAAGTTATTTTATTGTACAGGGTTGTTTTGGCTATCCTGGGTAAAAGAAAGCATGGTTTTAATTGAAGTATTTTCTGCTGTGGATATAATTATAAAGTCTTTCATAACATTTTTCCTTCATTTCTATTTCTATAATACTTGGCATACAGTAGGTACACAGCACATTCTCAGGAAAGAAATAAACACATGAAACCCATAAATTTGAATCTTCAAATGACATCCAAATGATGTGGCACAGTCAGTACTTTAAAATTAAAGTAAAATCATCTGTAGCTCTTTGCTGACCTCACTAGAGAAGAGTATCACACAGCGGTCTTGTTTGCCTAATTTTACTACAATTTCACTTCCTGCTTTCAAGAGATTTTATTACTTATAAGGAGCCACCCACACTTTATAGCACACCACGGCCTATCTTTTGTTTGTTTGACTCTCTGGCATATTTGGGGATCCCTCTTCTAAGGAATAATTTGTTTTTATCCCAAACTAGAGAGAAGATTTGGAAAAAAATGGCTGAAGTGCAGAGTAATTTATGAGATGACTGATTCTAGGAATCATCGTGAGGGAGGGGGAAGCAAAAACAAAAAACAAATGTTTAAAAATTTGGGATACTGACTGACTTACTTATATTCTGTTCCAAAATTTATCAAGCTAACAAGTGGCATTACAGCTTAGGGTTGGCATGAAGCTCTGTTTACCTTTTAGAGCTGGCTGTAGATGAGGCTTCAAAGTGCACAGATGCGTTTATCCTAAGAACTGCATCTGGCCCAGGCAGAAATCTCTTTTTTTAACAGCTCTTGGCATGTATGTGGGGCTGGTGCAGCAGATGCTGCTTTGCAGTTTGGGGGAATCTGCTCTAAAATCTGCTGGAAACATGGCCGTGCAATGATGGCTGGACTTCAGTACCTGGCCAATGCAAACAGAATTGAGAGATTTAGTCTTCTTTTAGGCCAGCCCTTGAATCTCTAACAAGACAGTAGTCTGGGAATGTGTTACTCTTGGCTTCAAGGATGTCAAACAAAACAGAACTGACAAGGTCCCCTCTCTACAGACGGGGTGAGGGATTCTCTCTCTGTTATTGCTGAGTGAAAAAAAATGAAGATCAGGTGAAATAAACTTCATGTCCCCTGCACACTGAAGCTTGTCTTCTTCCATGCAGGAGACAAACAGAGCAACAGTTTCCTATCCTCCAGAGACTTTTCTTTTTATTGTGATGCAGGCAGTGTGTGTATCTCTGAAGTATTGACCTCACTCTGCAAGATCCAGGAGATTACCAGTAAAAAACAGAATTATAGGAGACTTCTATGCCTCCTGCATGTGAATGCTTAGCAAACCTCCACTTGTCTACAACTGCAGGATGCAGAAGGGCTTTGTCTAAACAACTAGGAACTGTGCTGTCCCTGTCACAAAAGTGACATCATTGGCGTTATTTATCTCAAATTCAGTACGCTTTATTTGGGCAAATAAGACCAAATTGACTGAAAGATGACATAACTGAAAAGCAAACCAACCTTGACTAGCATACTCAGCATCTCCAACTTATGTACCCATCACTCCTACCTATTTCCCACCAATATCCTCTAGCTAGAAATGTGGTTTTAAGTGTTTCTAAAGTCTTTCCATCTTTCTCTCTCTCTTTATTTCTTTCAGTGTGCTCTGAATTGTTACAACTTGTATATAAGGCCAATTCTAGAGACCAAAGCGGTTAAGTAATCAATTACAATCACTTAGATAACTAGAGATAAAGTCAGTGAAGCACCCAGACTTTTCTACTAATAAGGCAATTTCTTACCTGTGGAATATTACAGACAGGATATCTTGCTTTATATGTGTGACACAATTTTGACTTTCCATGAGATGACTTTTTAACTTGGCAAAAACAACTTTTAATTTCTAGGATCAATTATTTGTTCCACAGCTTTTATCATCATGTGCCGCTTCTTCCAGTCTACCTTTTGCTTGAAAATTATGATTGCATTTGTCAGATTTTCTGATTAGCAGAGAATATATTCTTGCTGTTAGGGACAGATAAAAGAGAGGGCTTTTTTTTTTAAAACTATAGACAGGGAGGCTCACTGAATTGCAAAAAGAATGATATGCCACTGAACACAACAGATCCCTCCTTCTTCTTTAGAAAAGCAGTCCTCATTGTAGCATGAGATACTGCAGCAAGTGAGAACACTGCCAGAAGACATAGGTGCTAAGTTTCAATGATGCTGTGTGCTATGATATTCTGACTCCATTTGCTCTCCACTTCAAGGAAAATGAGTTATGATAGACTGTAAGAGATAGTGCAGGATAGCTGGGATGATAATATGAAATTACCTAGCAGTCTTTTAAGGATATGGACTTTAGAATTAACATTAATGAATTATTTGATTCTTATCCACATAGGTATGTTACTTAGCAGTCTCTAGTCCATGTGAAGGGCCAAGCATTCCTGTTTCTGTAGCTTCCCCATGTTTCCATGTGGTTAAACTAATTCCTGTCTTTAGCACAACTAGATCACTTCTCCCATGCCTAATCACAAGACTGAGTTCATGGATGTGCATTAACCTACCATTCAACACTTGTTGTATAGAACAGCAAAAGTGTTACCCCCGATCACCTGAAAAATGCCATATTGCCTGCTACTCTTAACTATAAATGATCCCAGTGGGTAAGTTGTTAGGAGAATATTAAATTGTTAGAATAAACTATGGCCACAGTTACCATAGTAACTATAACTGTCTTCCTGTTGCTTGATGCCTGATTACCTGTCAGAATCCACCACTGTAATTAAAAATCTATGAAGGCAGACTCACTATTTCTCTTGTTCTCCATTTTATCCCTGCTACATCAGAGAGAATGAAGATAATAAATGATTCAATGAATGGCCAAGGAAAATAACAAATGAAATGTTCTATGAGAGGTTCTACAAAGACATGGGCCATTCATTTGCTAATTTATTTAAAACTACGTTTTCCTTTCTATAGAGGCCATAATTTTATAACAAAGCGTTGATTTTTATCATGTATATGGGGAAGGTTTCTTCTTCCAAAAGACCCAAGGCCAATCTTGCATAAACAACAATCCATCAGCTTGCTGATAGCTTTTGATCAGTTCCAGCTATACCACTGGGCTTCTTATTTCTATAAAAAATGCCTTTACTAAATCATTGTGACAAGCCCACAGTGAGGGTGTTTGCTGCTATCAAAAAGACCAGACTCCAAGACAAAGGGGATTGTACAGTGCAGAGGAGAACATTTGCATCCCAGGATCAAAGCCAATGGACTGTAACCATGCAATCATCTAATCCACTGGGCAGGACGGAGGTCACCTCCAGAGAGGAAATTTTCTATCCCTGCCAACTACAGGATGGAGGAGTTGCTAAATTGTTGGAGAATATGATTCTAGGAGTAAAACCACTCTGGAGATTGGGCAATAGCTCTGGAATACTGATTATTGGTTGACCAGAATAGTTTTTTTTTTTTTTTAATTTCTATAGTTTATCAGATTTTTACAGAAAATATCTAAAGTGCCTTTTACACAAAATGTATTTTATGATGAGTTAAAAGCCAAATGTGCTAGTTTAGGAAGACACATTTGAGTGCTGTTTGAAATGATCATAATTGGGCTTTTTGAAATGCTTTCACAATTACTTGAATTTGAACACATTTTACAATTTAGGAATTTAAAACACTTCAGAATCCAGGAATGAAAACCTACTGTCTTCTGATTGGAACTCGTCCTCCTTTATACGTTACACTTTTCATACCTATGCAAAACAGGAGATAAAAAATAGTCATGAATTGTAATGTCTTAGGTATTAAAAAGTAGAATTTTTAATGAAAAAAACACTTTTCCAAAATGAAGGAAAAGATGAATTATATGCAATGCTTATAAACACTGAAAAGCATTTTAAAACAACAGTTCAATGTAAAGTTATATAATGTTTACTGCAATTGGACTATATCAGCATCTCGTGAGTTTATTTATTTATTTATCTCCACAACAGAGACAAACACTCATCTTCAAAGTGACAGGTTGGGAACTGAATGTCATGACTGAATATCTGGCTTATGTTTGAAGGGAAATTTAACATGTAAATTTTATATACAAATTAAAGAGAAAACAAGCTAAATGTCAAAAAAGGCCATCAGATAAACTAATTGGTTTAATGATGTTATTTTACTAGCTTTTTCTATTCTTCAGTTTTCTGAAGTTCTTAAAAACAAACATCTGTCATGTCTTTATACCACTCTATAGATAAATACATTTTTATTACAATATGTATAATTTTATACCTAAGAACTATTCTACTTTTGTGCTTAATACAAGTATTAATAAATCTTTTTTATTACACAACCTCATTAAAATTTCTCTATGTAATGTTGTATATTTGTTTAGCTCATGTTTAGGCAGTCATGTTGGTGAGATGCTATGGGTGTAGCTTCTGATATTACTAGAATATAGTAATGTCACAAAATCCTCCCTGATCTTACAATCTTTCATCCCTCTCTTCAGTGTTCCTTGAGTCTTAGGTGTTTTGGGAAATTATTTTAAGATTGGGATCCATTTTGCTGCATTTTGATTGATTATGGTTTTCTGTCTATTGCAAAGAAAAATTCCTTCATGAGGAGTGATTAATATGTTTATCAGTGGGTATAAGGACAAATACTCAGAATTTAGTTAAGGATTATGCTGGTTTATTAGAATGGAGGCTGGCAATTCTCCAATAGATGCATGACTTCAGTAGTAATGGATAGTTGGCTACATTTTTCAGTACCAGGATTTCCTTCTTGTTGAGCAGATCTTAAGTTCAATTAGAAATTTGTTGGTTACTGCCATGGTATGCATGGCATTAATGCATCCTTAAGGTTATTATGGCATTATGGTGGTGATTGAGGGTTATACGCATTATAACTGTGCAGGACTGCTCATCACCTTCCACTTTTGGAAGTTTTTTTTTTTGATAAAAGCATACTTTGCTAATTAAGTGTTCCTTCTACTATTATCCAGATTACTTATTTACTCCTTTTCAAATAAAGTCATTGTAGTTTCATAAGGACATTTTTGGTAGTATTACCTTCACATGGTTCAAGTATTTAAAATATAAGTATAAAGGAACCTGAACACCTCTCTTTGTGTTGCCACAGGAAAAGGGGAAAGGGGTTTTCTTTCTTTCTTTTTTTTAAAATAATATATATACTTTTCATCTAAATTAGGAACAATCTTATTTTACATATAAATCCTAGTTCCTTCTCCCTTGGGCCCTCCCCCCTCCCCCCTCGCGCACTGAATTTCCATCTCATCCTCTGTCTGCTCCTCAGGGAAGATGAGGCCTTCAATTAGAAATCATCAGTCTTTCACATCATTTATGGCAGGGCC
The DNA here is from genome assembly GCA_030556225.1 of Cricetiscus sungorus. Classification (NCBI taxonomy): domain Eukaryota; kingdom Metazoa; phylum Chordata; class Mammalia; order Rodentia; family Cricetidae; genus Cricetiscus; species Cricetiscus sungorus. Next base: position 46,764,048 of record JANBXA010000398.1, read on the forward strand.
TATGCTCTACCCAGTGCTCCTAGGCTGAGAGAGTATCTCTCCATAGGGAATGGGCTCCCTAAGTCCATTTGTATACTAGTGATAAATACAGATCCACTACCAAGGACCCCATAGACCTCTTCAGTCTCTTAACTGACACCCACATTCAGAAGATCTGGGTCAGTCTTGTGCTGATTTCCCAGCTATCAGTCTGGGGTCCACGAGCTCCCCTTGTTCAGATCAGCCATTTCTAGATGGTTGTCCAGCTTGTTCTTGACCAGTTTTCTCATCATTCCTCTTTGTCTGCAACTGGATTCCAGGAGTTTGGCTCAGTGCTTAGCTGTGGGTGTCTGCTTCTGATTCCATCAGCTACTGGATGAAGTCTTGAAGATGGCATATAAGGAAGTCATCCATCTTATTATAGGAGAAGGGCATTTAAGGTAGCCTCTCTACTTTTGCTTAGGTTTTTAGTAGATTTCTGGACATAGCTTTTTCTTTAAACATTTTATGGCTCCCTCTATTAAGGTATCGCTTTTCTTGCTCTCTTCTATTTTTTCCCCTACTCAATCTTCCTGCTCCTTCATGTACTCCTCCCCCTCTTGTTCTCCCATTCTCTTTCTTTTAACTCCATCTTCCTTCCCTCTCATGCTTGGGATACAGTCAACAAGACAAAATGGAAGCCCACAGAATGGGAAAAGATATTCACCAACCCCACGTGTGGCAGAAAGCTGATTTCCAAAATATACAAAGAACTCAAGAAGCTAGTCACAAAAACCACCAAATAATCCAATTAAAAAGTGGGGTACAAAACTAAATAGATAATATTCAATGGAGGAATCCAAAATGGCTAAAAGACACTTAAGAAAGTTCTCAACATCCTTATCCACCATGAAAACATGAATCAAGGTAACTCTGAATACCAATATACTTCTGTCAGAATGGCTAAATTCAAAAACACCAAAGACAGTTTATACTGGAGAGGATGTGGAGTAGACAGGGAGGATGTGGAGAAAAGGGACACACTCCTACACTGCTGGTGGAAGTGCAAACTCCTACAGCCACTTTGGAAATCATTATAGTGGACTTTGGGAGCCCATCCCACATAGACGTATTCTTTATCAGTTTAGACACATGGTGGGGGGAGGGGTTAGGGCATGCCCCAAAAGATATAACAGAACTTGAAGACTCCCCATAGACCTTCTCACCCTCTCTGGGGAGCAGAACTAGAATGGGCTGGGGTTGGGTGGGGGTGACGGAAGATGGGCAGGTGAGGGAAATGGGATTGACTAGTAAAACAACCTTTTTACAAATTTAAATTTAAAAAAGTTGGGGGGGGGGAATCAAAAACAAAAAAACCCCAGAAACTCATTGTTTTGTCTGAAAAGATTAGCCAGTATTCTAGTGATAGGCTGTCTCCACTCATGTGTAATGGAGTTATAGCACACTCAGTTATGCTTAGATTTTTACATAATGTTGAACTATGGTTCCGATATTTGCAGAGCCACATCTTAAGCTTTCCTTTTTAAACTCATTTCCAAACTTTGTTATGCTACAAAATGAAACAAACAGTATGTCCTCTTTATTGTAATTCAGGTATCATGCTTCTAGAATAAAGAAATGAGAACTTGTATAACATCCCAATATTTTCTGTGATTTGGTAGGTTGATTCACCATGTTTTTCATACGATCATTCAGTATTTTGTCTAATAATATAAAGTATATTTCATAACGATTCTAAATAACTGAGAGTATTTGATCTTAAGCAGCTTATTATGAGTTATGGAAAATATCTCAGTGATGTGGTGGCTATGGAATGATATAATTAGATAAACCCTGAGTCTCTGTCTAGTTTCTCACTTAGTATCTGACTTTAGTGTCCTTACTTCATAGAGCCACAGAACCATGAACCATGTCACTGTAGTGTACGTGACATGACTTCTGACCTGTATTTTCCTCTTTTCTTATCCTCTGTGTTATGACTTCCTGTTCTATCTGAGTAGGTTATTTCCACCCACACTCTAGACACAAACACTTGAAGCTCAGAGTAGTCCTATTATTGCACATTTGAACCACTCTAGAGAAGACAGAAGGAGAAGCATGTGGCTTACATGAAAGTTAAAATCTGGATGCAGTTTGTGGCTGTGGAAATTTTTTTAAGAACCAACTCTGTAAACCTATCACAGTGAAACAAGAAAATCCTTTTACAGTTCCAAGTTAAAAAATTTAAAAATTACAAAGTAACCTACCATGTTAAGTTCCTGGGTAAGATAGCTGAAAATGAGAGAGAAAATTTTAGAATTAAGAAATTTACATTAACAGAAACTCACATGTAGCTTTATTTTAGAGGATTAAGGTTTAGCAGTACATTTTCAGCCTTAAAAAAGTCATAAAAATTTCTGTTTATCCCTGACAGAAACTTAAAGCATATATTTGTTTTCTCAATGTGATTTTTCTTACTCTGTGAATTTCTTCTTTCAGCTCTTTTACAAAACATGTTGAAGAGAAGAAAATGAAAGTGGGTCAGCGTGATGAATTTATTAATTTGCTGTGAGAAACACTTATTTTTTTTTTCCTGTTGCTGTGGTAAGACACTATCTCAAGCAACTTAGGAGAGGAGTCATTTTATTCTGTTTATAGATTATAGTTTCTAATTGATGCAAGTCAGAGTAAGAATTCAAGTAGAAACTAGAGTTTCTTTTCCATGTGGAGTTACATCTAACCAGAAGACTTAACAAGAAATATAGTGGGGGCCATCATATTGCTGCTTGGTAGCTGGCTTGCTTTGGCTCTCTTAGTAAGTTTTCTAGTACTGCCCAGGACCACTTGCCTAGTGAATGGTGTGATCAACTGTAAGCTGGGGCCTCCTACATCAAATAACAATTAACATAATCTCCCATAGGTGGACAACTGTGATCTGAGAAATCTCTTAGCAAAAAATCCCTTCTTTGGTAACATCAGGGCATATCAAGGTAATAGTTAAAGCAAACCAGGAAAGATACTTTTGGTGGAATTAGTTATTAGTTATGTAGCATTAGCCTGTCCTCAAAATAGCCAAGGAACTTCCTCATTCACAAATATGTAAGGGTCATTTTTTGGTATCATTTTGATGAAAATTTAATTTAGATGATATTACTATGAACATTCAAGGTATGTTTATCTGTTTATCTGTTTATCTATTTGGTTTTTTTTTGATCTCTTACAACTTTATTTTTTTTATATTTTAAACATTTATTTTATGATGGACAAAATTATACATGTTTTTTTTTTTTGTAAAATGAAAGCAAACATTTATAAACAATATTTGGGAATTTGGGCATCGTTCTTTCCAAACTGCTTCCTGCTGGTAGGGGGCGCTGTCATAGGGGAATCCTAAGAAGACACAAAAATCCTGGCTGTAGTGGTCTGCAAGGCTGCATTGTCCCATTCATGTTGCTTCAGGGGGGCCTTGCTCGATCAAACCACATTAGTCTGGAAGGGATCCACAGCTTTTCATTTTCTGTGGAAACAAAATTAGAAATCCTTTTCCCCAGGAAGGAGGGAGGAAGGGTTTTTGTGTTTTTTTTTTTTTTTTTGATGAAGTGTTTAAACAATGTTTTTCTTTTTAACATTACCGCTCTTATTTGCTAAGATTATAATATAATTACAATATTCTCCTATTTCCTTTCCTCCATAAAAATTTTCCTTACATTCCTCCTTGCTATCTTATTTGATGTTAGGTTTCATGATGAATTAATTGAGGAAAACCCACAAATATTTGTACAAACACATTCTTAACAAAATATGGAAAAGCACTCAGGTCAATTATATCCTCATTTTTGCTACTGGTAATATGGCCTTCGTTGAATTTAACACTAATTTCCTCTACTACCCATTCTGTATTTTCTCCATCCTCAGCAAGCACCTTAGCGGGTCTTAGATATTTTTCTGGAACAGTGACCCATACTTTCATTCCTAAAGAGTCTGTGTCATTTGTTATTCTGCCTAGATTAGGCTGTTATAGTTTCCCACTCACTTTAGTCACAGGACATGGTAGCACCAAGAGATGCTCTAAAGGACTTCCTGCACTCCAGAAATAATCTTTCTTACCCATAATGGGAGAAGCAATCTAATTCTCCTCTTGGTAGTCTGGAACCATCACCCGTCTGAACACTGTTCTTCCTTTCTTAGACTGTGGCTAGGAGTAAGTTGGAGCTTCTGGTTCAATGAAATGTCTATTGAGTTTTCTGGCAAGAGGGCTGCCACTCTGGAACCAAACCTTCTAGGTCTGTAGAACTTAAAAAAGGAAAGTATTCTTAATGAGTCATTAGGGGAGACAGAGAATGGAATAGCAACAAAGGTGCCTGTATGTGTGTGTTTTAAACAAATAAATATAACCTATTATGACTGTTTTTGTTTTTTTGTATATATAGTTTCAGGGCTGACCACTCTATACTTGCCAACCAAATAAAGGAACTCATCTCTAGAAGTGACTGCTTCTTCTTCTCCCAGCAGTCATTAGTTTCTGGTAGTTCTTTGTCTAGGGCTTGTTATCTACTAGAATTGCAAACTAATACATCCTTGGATAGTGTAGATTTTATTTGAAGGTTGACTGATTAATTGCTTTACTGTGAGCTCTTTTGCAGAGGTCTTTGTTTGGCTTACCTCCAATTACAGTTTGCACATGGGACTAACATGTGCAGTTAATGACTTAATGTGTCATTAGATGGATTTGATTTTAATCAAACTATGTGAATCAATTGGCAAGGTGACATGCTTATACATTTGTGATTCAGAAGAATAATATCAAGTTTTAGGGAGAGGATTTTGGTGAACTTGTAGATTATGACATTTTCCAAAATAGATTACACACTGAAGGCAGAGAGTAACCTTCACCATAGGACCAGTACCAAGTAATATTCAGATGATATAAGGTAGGTTAAATAACAATCAATGGATAGATTGCTTTTAGTTGTTTTTTTTTTCATACAGGGTTGCCTAGTCTAGGATCAAATTTATAGTGATCCCCCTCCCTCTGCTACCCAAGTGCTGGAATTAAATAACCAAACCTGGCAAACTAGGTGTTTTCTTGTTAAGAGTGACTCCCCATAGGATCATATGTTGGAATACTTGGTCTCATTTGGTAGAACTGTTTGTGAAGAATTAGAAGGTGTGACCTTGCCTGAAAAGTGTGTAAGAAGGGTGGGCTTTGTGGTTTCGAAAGACTCCTGCTATTCCCAGTAAGTTTCACTCAGCCTCCTACTTGCAGATCAAGATGTAAAGTGTCAGCTGTTCCTGTGACCATACCTATGAGAGTGAAGTCCAATTAAGTGCCCTAATCTCTGAAAGAGTAATTCCAGTCAAATGCTTTCTTTTATAAGTTAGCATGGTCATGGTGTTTTATCACAGAAGTAAGAAAGTAACTAAGATAATAGTTGGTTCTAATGAGTGGGACATTGCTGCATGATTGAATGTGGAAGACTTTGAGGTTTTGGACGAGGAAAGTAGTTGAACAATGTAAGTAGAGATGAGAGCTATGCAGACTAAGGAGGCTCAGCTCAAGAGGAAGGTTTGAAGATTAGAACTTCCAGGAAATGAACACATAAAACCGTGACAAGAGAGACAGAAGGAATAGAAATACACATGGATTCACAGATTTTATAGGAGAAGGAATCTGACACATATTATCTTATATATCTCTCATCTTAAATATGAGAAATCTGGATAGAACTGGCTAGGGGTTTCTATTGGCAACTTGCCTATTGCAGAGATTAGGACAGAGTCACTAGGCATACACATCCCTGTCACTTCCACTGTCCCAATGAGATGAAGTCACAGAAAAGCAGGAAAAATGGAGATTCACCAGGATATAAAGAAAGGTTGAGAGAATGAAATACAGAAGTAATGACCAGGATGGAAATTGAAGAGGTGCTTACAGCAGCATGAAGTAAGTCAGGGTAAAGCATAGATGAACCTTCCTATTTAAATAATAAATTCTGTTTAACTATTCTGTAGTAATTTGCATTCTAGCTCTTTAAAGGGATTTTTGAGAACACTGGATATAGCCTACCACCCTTCTCATTCATGGTTACCATCCAGTTAGGAGTATCTCTTGATAGACTTTTTAAAAGTTTCAATAAGATATTTTGTTGATAGATACGCCTGCTCCAATACTGACTCAGCATGCATTATGTAGCCTTATAAGCAACTAAGGTTCTCTTCTGGAGAATTTAAAACACCCAGATTTAGCTCTGGAAGTGTAACTTAATATAGATTGCAGTCTGTGATACAAGCTGTCACCAGAATGGAATAAACAAGTTCAGTCAGTCAAGTAAGTAGGTGAAGAAATAAAAGTTATAAATGCCTTTGTCAGCCTCATCAAAGAAACATCACATTTGTCTTTCTGAGCACAAGAAAACTCCAAAATTAGAACTCAACCTGTGAATACATTTGTTTTCTTGTATAGGGAAGAGTGATGAGGAGGAGATGATGATATTTCTTTGGCAAGTAGTAGTTTGTGAAGACAAACAAGGTTGTGCTGCAAAGACATCATTTATAGTATCTGCTGAAAGTGTAGCTTAAAGTCTTACTTGTTTTTCTCCCATAAGCTTTTGATTTTTTTGAGGGAGGATCTGAAAATACATGTGTTAAGGCTGTGATGGAGCTTACTGTTAATTACTTAGTATGTTTTAGAAAAGACCATCGTTGGAGAAGAACTATCTAAAACAACTAAAAATAGTAATTCTTAAAGGCTTTCTATGAATCATTTGTTTCTGATGTTATAAAACAATCAAATACAGTAAGAAGCTTTACATCACATAAATCTCATCCATATGCAAATTGTACAATGTTCTCTAAACTATAAACAAAGTATAATAGTTGTTTTGAAACAAGGTCTCTTGTGTCTGTGGCTGGCCTCTATCAATATACCTGAAATGATGTTGCAATACTGATCAGATATGTACTACCATGATTGCTGTATGGATTCCTTGGGGTCAAATCCAGGAGTTCATTCATGTTAGGTAAGCACTCTGCATTTTGAATGCATAAGAAAAAACTTTCACTATTTCATTATGTATAGAATAAATAGAAATGAGCAGAAGCTCACACCAGTGAGTAGTTAAGAGGCAGGGGTAGGAGAACTTCAGTGCTTTACAGGTGTTTGAGTTAGGATTTTTATTGCTGTGAGAAATACCGTGACCAAAAAGAAAATCTGGGAGGAAAGGGTTTATTTGGCTTACACTTCTACATTGCTGTTCATCACTGAAGGAAGTCAGGACAGGAACTCAAACAGGACAGGAGCTTGGAGGCAGGAGTTGATGCAGAAGCCATGGAGAGGAGCTGTTTACTGACTTGCTTCCCCTGGCTTATTCATGAGGTTCCCTGGTCTGTAACTTTGCCCCTCCATTTGATTTCAGCTGCTGTCAGAATTGGGCCATCAACCACATTTTAATCCCATTGTGACCAGTAGTCATGATTTGGGTGTCATGGATGAGTCACCTCCTGTTTCTGAGCAGAGGGATGAAGTAGGTGGTGACTTTAGGATGTTGCACTCTACCCAGTGGCAGTTTTCACAGTAGGATTTCTCTATCCAAGACCAGTGCCCCCTGCTGAGTTAGATCCTGAACAATTATATGTAAATCCCAGTTCTAATATGCTCTCAAGAAATACTGATGCATGATAAAAAGTTCACAGTATATAGTGCTAGACTGGGCTTAAATGCATGTGCTGCCATACTCGGCTTTTTATGTTGCTCCTTGGGATCCTAATCTAGTTCTTTTTCCTTGCAATGGATGGATGTTGCCCACTCAACTATACAGTGAGGAATGTCATAAGTGTGTACAGTAAGGAGGTCACTCCAAGGCAAAAGAGGCCTTGCTCAGAAAGATATACTGGCTCCTTGATTCAGAACAGACCAGCATCCAGAATGCCAAAAAAATAAACTTTTGCTGTGCTTACACAGTCTGAACAGGTGACTACAATAGTTCATTCTAACTCCAAGACCTGTATTGGTGGAGAACAGACTCAGACCTGTTCATTCAGCCCCAGCTAAGTATTTAGTCACAGGTTTACAAGTTCTGGCTGACCGTAAGACAGCCCCCCCAAAGAGTCTCCTTTCCCTTTAACTTGCATCTCTGCATGAACTACTTATCTATGTGACTTATTTATCACCATGCATCCTGTCACCTAAGATAGAAGTTGAGAATTGCTCTTTCTTTATAAGTCAGATGTCTGTTCTCTTCTAAGACCCTTGAAGGCAACATCCATCTTTGTACCTATTTATCTCTAGAATGAGATTCAAGGCCTGGCAGTTCACAGGAACTTGAAAGTGAATAAATGAGTAATTGGGACAGTGTCATTGTTCACTGCAACCTTTAAGCCAGATATAATGGTTCAGAGGTCTGTTTCTGAGGGTAAATGGAAGAAAATGATGGAAGAAGGAAGCTCATTCCTAGCAATTACTGTTGGTTTTGCCTGAGCTTACACCAAGAATGTAAAAATTGTAGCAGTCTTCTAACTTGAACTTTTAAATGCATACATTTGTCTCTTGGTTTGGGAATGGGATGAGGATGTCTCCTATAGCCTCCTGTATTTGAACACTTGGTCTCAGGTGTGTAACTTTGCTTTGATTGGTTTTGAAGTCTTTAGGAGGTGGAGCCTTGCTAGAGGAAGTCCATCACTGGGTGGGCTTTGAAAGTTTATGACCTTACCCCAGTTCCAGTTCACTGTAAGAATCAGAGACCCAATTGTCTGTAAACTTGGAGATCACACAAAATACTAAACTCGAAGGGGTGTCATATATACATAAACTATGTTGACCTATATAGCCCCTGTACATGCTGCTTTAGTCTCTGTGAGTTCATATGAGCTTTGGCCATGTTGAGTCAGAGGGCCTTGTCTTCTTGGTATCCTCTATCACCTCTGGCTCTTATATGCTTTCTGACTTCTCTTTAGTGGGGCTCCCTGAGCTCTGGGCAAGGGATTTGATGGAAACATCTCACTTAGGGCTGTATCTTTCAAAGTCTTTCCTCTCTCTGCATACTGTCTGGCCATGGCTCTCCATATTTGTTGCCGTCTATAGCAGGAGGCTGCTTTTCTGATGATGTCTGAACAAGGCACTGACCTATGAGTACAGTAGCATATCATTAAGATTCAATTTGGCCATAATAGAATCTTACCCACCTGGAACCATATGCCTAAGCAAACACTTCCTTCCATAAGTTGCTTTTAGTGATGGTGTTTTATCACAGCAACATAACAGTAACCAAATACTAGGTTCTATTATTATATCTATTCTTTGACCTTTCTAATATATTTGGATTTTTTTTTCAGGCTAAATCTTAGTCTGATTTAGGGGTATTACTGTGGAATCTAATTAGTTATTCATACCCTATATAGAAATTACCACTTTAGTACTGGTGTTCAGTACTAAGAAAACATACAGACACTAATCCTCCTTAAGGTAGAGAGTGTGTAGTCTCTGTTTTTCTGTGTATCCTTGGCTGTCCTCGAAATCTCAATACATGGACCTCATAGAGATCTTTCAGTGTCTTCCTCTGAGTGCTGGGATTAAAAGATATGCACACTTATTGTGTCTTTTAATTAATTAATAAATAATAATAATAATAGTTATTTTGAGCTTTAAGCATTCTTCATACATCGGTACCATCATTTCCTCATATTAATCCTTTAGGGAAAGCATTTATTTCTATTTTATCCAGGAAGAACACTAACAATACGGGGCATTACATAACTTGAGGCTACAGTAAGTGATGCAGCGTGAATCAGAATCAAGTCAGTGTCATGGAAACATTTCAAAGTGAAACATGGCTTTTGCCCATTATCAATTTGTAGATTAAATGGGAGCCTCAGAGTTGTAATATAAATGTACCTCAAGGTAGACCCTGTCAAAATTGTGAAAGTCCCATTTAAAACATACACATTAAATCCAGGAGCAAAGAGAATCTCAATCCTTCCAGCCCCATGTAGAGTACAAGCTTATTTTTTCTTCTTCTTCCTCTCCTTCTCTTCCTTCTCCTCCTCCTGCTCCTCCTCCTCCTTCTTCAGAGAAATGGGATTAGAAGTGGCTGTTTCTCTCTGGTCTACCTGGATAGCATAGCCCTACATGTGGAATGGGGGTGGGGAGATGGGAAAGGAAGGGTGGTCAGGGTGCACATGAGAGGAGAAAGAGGGTAAGTGGATGGGTGGGGGAGGGAGAGGAAACTGTGATCAACATGTAAAATTTTTAAATTATATTATTAATAATAAAAAAGAAGTGGCTATTTCTGTCATACTTCAAAAGTGATTTAAAAAAGCTTAATCACCTTTGGGCACAGGGTAGTGCTTCCCTTAATGTTTTTCAAGAGGAATGTCATGGGCTGAGTCCTCTGTCCTAAGTGCAGCCATGGAGCACATAAAATAATTCACCTGCCATAAAGCACACTGGTTTGTAATTGCAAATGTAATGGATTAACCAAATGCCACACATGTGATTCTTAAGAACTCCATTTAAAATAATAACCTATTTAGGAATAATCACTTAGAGTGTATCCTCTCTAAACTGTTCCTGGAGGCAAGACACTTAAATTAGTTTAACAAGAGTGTTGTAAAAGGGAAATTTACAAACTGCTTGCTCTGTCACTTTCTTTTACAGTTGGTTGTTCTTGCAAATGTATCAGCGTTATTAGGTTAATTTTCTTCTTTATCCTAATGCATTGAATATGAGGAAAGGAAATTGTGTCTTAAAGGGAAAATCTTTGTCTGGTGAGCTCAGTAGTGACTTTGCTGGGAAATTGTGGTGTGTGTGTGTGTGTGTGTGTGTGTGTGTGGACATGCCCAAGATCTCAAAGGAGGCCAGAGGAAATTAAGGAGCAAAGCTGAGGCAATTACACATTTGCTACCCTTTTGTCATGTGCCTTCACTTGGTTGCTTTCTCTTTTGTTGCACTTCTGTCCTACCATATTTGAGCTTTCTCATCAAATTTAAGAGTGTTGACACTGGGTGAGGAGTTTGTGTGTGTGTGTGTGTGTGTGTGTGTGTGTGTGTGTATTTGTAGAGCATTTAGTAAAGAATTCAGACAGTTATAAACCAATTATATAGCAGACAGATTATCCTTGGAGTCTAAAAGTTGACTCCTACAATCTTTTATATTATATCTCCTAAATTTCAGTTGCATATGATGTCTTCATGTGTCCAACGATTGGACTAGGAAAGAAACCACAGATGTACAACCAGTTTCTGTGATTTTATTAACAAAGAAACTACCCATATTTTATAGTACTTTAATTGCTATTGATATGTTGTTATTCTTACAGTCATTCTGGGATTGTTATGGTCATCAAAATGTATCATATGATATTTGTGCCCAGTTACAAATAGGAACACATTATGAGTCTAGGATAAACCCGGGAAAATCACACACATTTATATAAGTTTCTACCAAGAAAGCAAATTATGTATGATTAGGACCTAATATATTATCATTTTAAAGTAAAATATCTTGATAATTGAATTCTGGTATATATTGATATATGTTTTATTTTATGATTTGTGCCTCAAAATTATTTTTTTCTGAAAGGTGTCTATAAGCTTCCTGGGCTTAAAAGAGGGTTCTGAGATAAAAGAAGTTTAAGAATAACTTTTCTTATGAGTTTGGTCTCTTGATTCACACAAACCTTGACCAACGTGCTTAATTTATCTATACCTGTTTCTTCAAGAGAAGCAGAGTAGAAAATACACAGTGTCTCCTTAGACGTAAGATGGACTGACATGGTACAAGTGTCAAGTGAACATAGTCATCCTCTTATCATTATGAATCAAGTCTGAATCATTGTTGTGTTTTATGTCAAAATTCAATAATAGTGTTAAATACATAAAATGACTTCAGAGGGTTTACTAGTTGAAATTTATCCAACAAAAAGCTACTCTGAGGAGCTACAGAAATGACTTAGAGGTCATTGTTGTGGAAGTATTCCCCTTGCTGTAGAAGTATGAGGACATGACTTCTTATCCTTAGCATCCATATAAAACTCCAGATACAGTGCTGGTCAGGTAGAAAAAGGCAGGTTCTGGGAGATCAACCAGACTTGTGAGCTTCAGAACAAGTAAGAGCCTCTGTCTTAGAAAAAAATAGAGCTCTGACCACCATGTAAATCTGCATGGGTACATGTATCACACACATACACATCCAGCACACTGATAAGCTGAAATTTACTCAGTCATGCATAGCCTGGAGTGTGACCTTATTTGGAGGTATAGCATATCAAATTATTATCTATATGACTGGGTTTCTCATTAAAAGGGACCATGAGAGGAAACATAGGCACACATTAAATTGAGGAAGTAGATATGAAAATTTGAAAAAAGAAGAACTTTGGAAATAGAGGATTAGAGTACCAGCAAAAAGATGCCAATGCCTGCTGGCTAGCCACAGGAGCATGACATGACAAAGGATTCTCTTGCAGGATTCAGAGGGAAGATGGTTTTGGCAATACCTTGATTTTAAACTTCTAGACTCAGGAACAGACAATACATTTCTCTGACCAATTAGGGCTTTACTGTGGCAGCTAGAAACTAATAAAATCACATTTTAAATAATATAAAAATTCACTAGTATTGTATATACATTCTAAAACTTTTAGAATATAATATAGTTAATATTATTCTATATAATTCATATATAGAATATAATATAGTACATATGTATATTATATACATAAGTATACACATGTATGTGCGTGTCTGTGTATGTGTTTGTGTTCATGTGCATTCAAAGCACATATTTTCGATTTAATTCCTAGCCCTCATTTTTTACTTTCTAACTTGAATTAGGAGTTAGCAACTCATGAATTAGGAAGAACTCATGAATGATTGTGCTTTCCAGAATCATTACAGAAAGGAAATGCTTAATGTATAATAGGAACTGAATTATCTTGATTAATAACCATTAAAAAGGCAATTTACACCAAAGGCATTTTATTCTTCATTGGTTAGAGTACTCCATGAATTCAAATTTGTCATGCCACACTACACATTGAAAATGAGGTCCATGACCACTGTCTGTACAGAATGATGTCATTGACATGAGCTGCTTGGAAAAAGCCACTGAGGAGTTCATTTCTCTTGGTTCTGTTAGTAACATTGTGATAAAATTGTTGCTTTACCTCATGGAGTGTTGCATCATCTCACTCTTTCAGAGGTCAGATGAGTTGCAGTGAAGTGCCTTTTCCTCACAGAGATTCCTAAATACAAGCATTAAAGCCTGAGAAAAAAATGGCCATGAACGCTTTTAAGAAAACAGCAGTATGCCACAATGTCTACAATTTGCATCAATCTGTTTTCACACATTAGACATATTTATTGAGTTAAGACACATAAAATCAATTAATAACGTCTGACAACCTTGCTATCAATGGAGAAAAAGTCAATGTTTCTTGAGGGCAGTACCTGAGTGTTTTTGAGTTTGCTGAAACAAACTCAAAAGCTGAGTGTGCTGTGTAGAATATAGTGTTTTATGTGGTATTCTCTTCTAGTCACAAGGAAAGTTTGTGCAGGATTGTGATATTCATGATTATGAATTGAGTGTAAATTAGAGTGTACATATATATATATATACATATATATGTCACACAAACATCTGTATTTTCATCATGTATTCAATGACTTTTTAGTGTAAATAAAAACAAGGTCCATTCCAACCCGTGTTCCACATGCCATGTGCTCTGACCATGATGAGTAATTACAAGGAAATAAAGCAGGTGGGTGGTTGGCATTACTGGTGGTTCAGAGTTTGGGAAATGTTCTTTAAGTTCCTCCTTCTCATGAATATGTATGCACATGAGAATTTGCTTCCTGTGATCAACCATTATGAGTACAGGAGATAGGAGTGCTTAGGCTCTATAGGCATATGGCTCCTAAAAGAGGGAAGGCTGTGCACTACCTGCCCAAGCCATAGTGTGATGGCAACTTTCCCGAAACAGGTTAGCAGAGGCGAATCCAACTTAACTTATAGGGTTTTCTGAGCAGAGAGGCATTAACCCAGAGAGGAGTAGTAGGCTAATAGATGTGGTCTGTGTGTTTAAGTATAGACAGAAGATATCAGCACAGGGAAGCAGCTTCAGCTGTTCCATAGGCTGACTCAGACTGGACACTGTGGAATTGGTTAAGGACAGAGCCACCAAAAGATGGTAAGATGAATGCACCCAGTGTGCCCTCCCCACCAAAACAGAATCTGCTCTGAACTGTTAGAAGATTATGGATGGTCTCAGGATACAAAAGAGTCTATAGAAGAGCCTTGAGAAAACACTACTTGCTTTAGACGGTTGTTAAGCATAGACTTCTAAACCTTACTAGGAAGCTTTGAAAGAGTCAAAATTATTCCAAATAATGCCCCATGTGCACCAGAGCACACTCCAGCAAGGTTTAAAACAAGTACAACAAAATTTAGCCTTGAGAAATGGGAAACGCATATCTAGCACTCAACTAAAAATTCTTGGGGTTTCAATAAAATTTATGCATAAAATAAAAATCAACCTCACACACAGAAATGATAGAATTTATAAAATGATCAAGTTGTTTCAGTTGTAATTATAAATTACTTTTACCTTCATTATGAGTTCTATCTAAGTCATGCCAATTAAATTTTACCTCTTGTCTTATGGTTCTGTTCTTTTTTCCTATCCTACTTTGCTTTGTCTGTTTTTTTTTCCATAGTTCTTTTCTTCCTAGCATTATATACAAGAGTATTTTATAATTTTTAAAATATGCATAAAATTAAGTAAATTTATTTCTGTATTCCACTTATCATGCATTTCTCCACTAGGTTATAAATTCAGCATAAACGGAAAAAAATTTTTATTGATTTTTAAAATTTAATTTAGAAAAAAATTCATTTTACATATCAATCCAAGTTCCCTCTCCCTTCCATCCTTCTATGCTCCCCATTGACTCCCCATTCCATCCCTTTTCTGATTCCCAGGGAGGGTGAGGTCTTCCATGGGGGATCATCAAAGTCTGTAATATATCATTTAGGGCAGGGCCTAGGCCTTCTCCCATGTGTTTAGGCTAAGAAAATATCCCTTCATGGGGAATGGGCTCCCAACGTCCATGAGTACATTAGGGATGAATGGGACCTACCACAGGTCCCATAGAGTGATTTGCATCCTAACTGACACCCACATTCAGGGGCCCTGGTTCAGTTCTATGCTGGTTTCCCAGCTATCAGACTAGAATCCAAGAGCTCCCACTTTCTTCAGCTCAGCTGTTTCTGTGGGTTTTCCCAGCCTTGTTTTGACCCCTTTGCTCATTGCTTCTCCCTCTCTACAACTGGATTCCAGGAGTTTGGTTCAGTGTTTAGCTGTGGGTGTCTGCTTCTTCTTCCATCAACTACTAGATGCAGGGAGGCTCTAGGATGACATGTAAGATAGCCATCAATCTCATTATCTGAGAAGAGCATTTAAGGTAGCCTCTCCACTATTGCTTTGATAGTTGGGTTCATCCTTGTAGATCTCTGAATATTTTTCTAGTGCCAGATTTCTCTTTCAACCTATAATGACTCCCTCTATTAAGGTATCTCCTTTCTTGCTCTCCTACTCTGTTCTTACCCCACCTCGACCTTCTCTATTCTCATGTTTTCCTCTCCTTTCCCTTCTCCTCTCCTCTTTCTCCTAAATTCCTCTCCCAGCCTCCCCAATTTGCTAAGGTGATCTTGTCCTTTTCCCCTTTTCTAGGGGACCATGTATGTCTCTCTTAGTGTCCTCTTTGGTTCCTAGCTTCTCTGGAGGTGTAGATTGTAGGCTGGTAATCCTTTGCTCTATGTCTAAAATCCATAAGTGGGGCCTCCTGAGGACTGGGGACTGCTCACCAGGAGCCAGACCTGGAAGACCAGCCTATCCAGAGTCTGCCTGCATTGCATTCTAGTCCCACCTCCATTCACAAGAGAGGGTAAACATGAGCTTGTCTCCAGGCCTGCATTCTGGGGCCCTGCTAGAAACCTCCTGAGGCTGGGGGCCTATACATGCTCCATGGATTCCACCAAGGCAGACTGGCCTATTCAGAGCCTGCCAGCATTCTGGTCATGCCTGCTTCCACCCATGGAAGGGGTCTGTCTGCCAGTGCCCTGCTCGGAGACTCATGGGAACTGGAGACTGTGGATGGGGATCCCATCCACAAGGACTGCCTACCCAGAGTTTGCCAGCACCATGGTTCTACCTCCAACTACAGTAGGAGATAAGCTTGGGCCTATGTTTTGCCTGCATTCTGGGGTGCTACTCTAAGCCTCTAAGACTGGGCACTGCACACAGGGTAACCCATCCCAGCAAACCACCCCATTTAGAGTATGCCAGAACCCTAGTCCCCAATCCACCAATTGGAAGAGGAGAGCCATCTGAATACTGGAACTGCTTGCAACCACTAGAAGAAAACCTTGGTCTTGTAACCACCAGGAGAGGAAGAGACCCCACCAGTAAGCAATGGATGAAGGGATGGGTATACAACAGTATAAAAACATGGTCAACAACAACAACAACAAAAACTCAATATGATGCCCCCAGAGTCTAGGGAATTTACACCAGCAAGACCTGAATATCCCAACACAGATGAAGCCAAAGAGAATTACCCTAAAGACAACTTAATGAAGATAACAGAGACCCTAAAAGAGGAAATGAGAAAATCCTTTAAAGAAATGGAGTAAAAGAAAAGCAAAAATTGCAAGAACAATGTGAACAGTGCAAGTTTTGGTAGTTGAAATAGAGACAATTAAAAATAAATAAATAAATAAAGCAGTCTGAGGGAATGCTGGTAATAGAAAATCTGGATACACCACCAGGAACTATAGATGCAAGTGTAACCAACAGAATACAAGAGATGGAAGCATTGAAGATACACTAGGAGAAATGCATTCATCGACACAAGAAAAATTTTAAGTCCAACAAATCCCCAACACAAAATAGCCAGGAAATATGGGACACTGTGAAAATACCAAACCTAAGAATCATAGGTAAAGAAGAAGGTGATGAAAGCCAACTAAAAGATACAGAAACATATTCAACAAAATCATATAAGAAAATTTTCCCAACCTGAATAAAGACATGCCAACAAAAGTACAAGAAGACCAAATAGAGTGGACCATAAAAGAAAATCCCCTCACCACATAACAATCAAAACACCAAACATACAGAATAAAAAAAGAATATTAAGAGCAGCAAAGGAAAAAGGGCAAGTAACATTTAAAGACTAACTTATCAGAATTACACATGACTTCTCCATGGAAACTCTGAAGGCCAGAATGTTCTGGATAGATATTCTACAAGCACTGAGGGACCACGGATACCAGCCTAGACTACTATACCCAGCAAAATTTTCAATCACTATAGATGCAGAAACAAAGATACTCCATGACAAAACTAGATTTAATAAATACACATCAACTAATCTAGCCCTAAAGTCCTATAGAAAGTTTTGGAAGGAAAACTCCAACCCAAGGAAGTCAACTACACCTACAGAAAAAACAAAACAAAACAAACAAAAAAAAACAAAACAAAACAAAAAAACAAAAAACAAAAAAAGGATAATAGATAATCCAACTTTACCAACAGACCAAAAAAAAAAAAAAAAAATGGGGGAAATCCACACACAATACCACCACCAACAGCAAATCCAACACAAGCTAAAATTAATTATCAATGGTCATTAACATTCCTCAATAGTAATGGTCTCAATTCTCCTATAAAAGGACACAGGCTACAAGAATGGATATGAAAACAGAATCCATCCTTTTGCTGCATACAAAAAACACACCTAAACTTCAAAGACAGACGTTATCAAAGAGTTAATGGTTGGGGAAACTTTCAAATCAAATGGACCCAAGAAACAAATGGGAGTAGCAATATTTATAACTAACAAATTATACAAAATACTAAGATCAATCAAAAGAGAAGAAGGTCATTCTTATTCATCAGAGGAGAAATTCATCAAGATGAAGTCTCAATTCTGAACATCTACACCCCAAATACAAAGGCACCTGCATTTGTAAGAGAAACATTACTAAATCTCAAATAAAACCTCACACACTTATAGTGGGAGATTTCACCACCCCACTCTCAACACGAGACAGATCTACCAGACAGAAGCTTAACAAAGAAACACAGGCACTAACAGAAGTTATGACCCAATTGGGTTGAACACACAATTATAGAACATTCCATCTAAACACAAAATATACCTTCTTCTCAGCACCATGTGGAACCTTCTCTAAAACTGACCACATATTTTACCATATAGTAAACTCAAAAGGTACAAAAAATTGGAATAACCGCCTGTATCTTATCAGACCACCATGCTATAAAGTTAGAATTCAACTACAATACAAATTGCAGAAAACATACAAACTCATGGAAATTGAACAATGTGCAATTGAACCATTCCTGGGGCAAGGAAGAAATAAAGAAACTAAAAACTTTCTAGAATTCAATGAGAATGAAGACAAAACATACCCAAACTTAGGGGACACTTTTAAAACAGTGCCAAGAGGAAAGTTCATAACAGTATGTTCTTACATGAAGAAACTGGAGAATAGTCACATTAGAGAATTAAAAGCACAATTGAAAACTCCAGAACAACAAAAACAAACTCTCACAGAGGAGTAGAAGCTAGGAAATAATTCAATTGAGGGCTAAAATCAATAAAGTAGAAACTAGGAAAGCATACAAGAAATCAATGTAACAAAGAGTTGATTTTTAGATAAAATCAACATGATATACAAACCTTTATCCAAAATAACCACAAGGCAGGAAGAAAACATGCAAATTAACAAAATCAGAAAGGAAGAGGAGGAAATAATAAACATCGAAGAAAGTAGAGAATCTTCATGTCATACTTTGAAAACCTATACTCCACAAAAATCAAAAATTTGATGGAAATGACAATTTTTTGGATAGTTATCTATTACCAAAATTAAATCAAGAACAGATGAGCAATTTAAATATACCTATAACCTCTAATAATATAGAAGCAATCATCAAAATTCTCCCAACCAAAAACAGTCTAGGGCCTGAAGGTTTCTATGCAGAATCTACTATATATTCAAAGGGCAGCTAATACCAATACTCCTCAAAGTGTTCCATACAATAGAAGCAGAAGGGTCATTGCCAAACACTTTTTCCAAAGCTACAATTATCTTAGTACACAAGCCAGTACAAAGACGCAACCAAGAAAGAGAACTATAGACCAATATACCTCATGAACCATGATGCAAAAATACTCAATAAGATACTGGAAAAGGAAATCTGAGAACACATCAGAGAACTCATACACCATGATCAAGTAGGCTTCATCCCAGGGATGCAGGAGTGGTTCAACATACAAATATCCATCATTGTAATCCACCATATAAACAAACTGAAAAGGAAAAACCAATCTCAGTAGATGCTGAAAATACCTTTGAAAAAAATCCAACACCACTTCATGACAAAGTCATTGGAGAGATCACAGATAACAGGAACATACATAAATATAATAAAAGCAATATAGAACAAACAAACAGCCAACATCAAAGTAAATGAAAACTCAATGCAATTCCTCTAAAATCAGGAACAAGACAAGGCTGTCCAATCTCTCCATATCTCTTCATTATTGTACTTGAATTTCTAGCTAGAGCAATAAGAAAACAAAAGAAGATCAAGGGGACACATATTAAAAAGGAAGGAGTCAAACTTTCACTATTTGCAGATGATATGAGAGTTTACATAAGTGACCCAAAAAACTCTACCGTAGATCCTCTACAGCTGATAAACACCTTCAACAGAGTGTCAGGATACAATATTAACTCAAAAAAATCAATAGCCCTACCATATATAGGCAATAAAGGGGCTGAGAAAGAAATCAGAGAAACACCCACCCTTTACAATAGCTACAAACAACATAAAATATCTTGGGATAATGCTAACCAAACAAGTGAAAGACCTACATAATAAGAACTTTTTAGTTTTTCAAGAAAAAAATTAAAGAAGATATCAGAAAATGGAAAGATCTCCCATGCTCTTGTATAGGCAGGATCAACATAGTAAATATGGCAATCTTGCCAAAAAGCAATCTACAGATTCAATGCATTCCCCATCAAAACCGCAGCACAATTCTTCACAGACCTTGAATGAACAATACTCAACTTTACATGGAAAAACAAAAAACACAATAGCCAAAACAACCCTGTACAATAAAGGAACTTCAAAAGGCATCACCATCCCGTACTTCAAGTTCTATTATAGAGCTATAGTCCTGAAAACTGCTTGGTACTGGCACAAAAATAGATAGGTACACAAATGGATTCGAACTGAAAACCATGACATTATCCCACACACCGATGAACACCTGACTTTTGACAAAGAAACTAAAATTATACAATGGAAAAAAAGAAAGCATATGCAACAAATGATGCTAGCATAACTGGATGCTGACTTGTAGAAGACTGCAGATAGATCCATGTCTATCACCATGCACAAAACTTAAGTCCAAATGGATCAAAGGCCTCAATATAAATCTAGCCTCAATGAACCTCTTAGAAGAGAAAGTGGGAGGTACCCTTGAATGAATTGGTATGGGAGACAGCTTCCTGAACATAACACCAGTAGCAGAGACCCTGAGATCAACAATTAATAAATGGAGCCTCATGAAACAGAAAAGTTTTTATAAGGCAAAGGACACAGTCAATAAGACAAAATGGCAGCCCATAGAATGAGAAAAGTTATTCATCAACTCCATACCTGACAGAGGGCTAATTTCCAATATACACAAAAAACTTAAGAAACTAGTTACCAAAACACCAAATAACAACTGACTACTGAATGAAAAGTATTTCAAGACAGAAGTTAAGAAAGAAATCAAACACTTTCAATTTGAAAACACAACATACCCATACCATACACAATGAAGGTGACTTAAAGAGGGAACATCATAGCACTGAGTGCTTACACACAAAATTGGAGAGAGCTCATGCTAGTAACTTAACAGCACATATTAAACTCTAAAATGGAAAGAAGAAATAACACACATAACACACATAAGGAGTAGATGGCAGGAAATAATCAGCTTCAGGGCACAAATTGATAAGAGAAACAAAAAGTCAACACAAAGAATCAATGAAACATAGAGTTGGTTCTCTGAGAAAATCAATACTATTGACAAGCCCTTAGCTAAATTAACTAAAAGGTAGAGAGAGAATATCAAAATTAGTAAAATTAGAGATAAATGGGAAGACCTAACTACAGACACTGAGAAAATTTAGAGAATTATAAAGACAATTTTTTAAAACTCACTTCACCAAATTTAGAAATCTAAAAGAAAAGGATAATTTACTTGATAGGTCCCACTTACCAAAGTTAAATCAATATCAGACAATCAATATAAACAAACCTTGTGAAATAGAATCACTAATTAAAAGTTTCCCAACCAAAAGTAGCTCAGGGACAGATAGTTTAAGTGCAGAATTCTACCAGACTTGTAAGAGGAGTTAACTCTAATGCTCCTCATATTATTCCACCAAAATACAACCACGTAAGAACATTGGCCAGGTATTTTTATGAGGTCAAAGCTAGCTTCTTAACTTAACCACAAAAAACCCAAAAAAGAATGCATCTTTATAAGTATAGATGCAAAAATTCTCAATAAAATATTTGCAGGCCAAATTCAAGATTAAATCACACGGTCATCCACCATGATCAAGCAGGCTTTTAAATTATAATGATTTTTAAGAAACAATAATTTAAAAGCCTTAAATATCCATTGATAGAAATAAAAGTAGATCACATTTCTCACAGTTAAATGTGGAACTGAAAAATATATTCACCTGCACTTCTTTCTAAAATTATGTAAAAGTAAGAATGACTTTATTTTACAACAAGCTCCCAGCAAGGTCATGCTCATTTGTTCTTCATCTTTTCTCCTCACATTAGTCACTTTCACCCTCCTGAACAATTTTGCTTTAACTTTCATGTTATATACATATATATGATTTTATATTTCTATGTAGTCACAGGTGAGTTTCTGTTCTGCCCCCATTCAGCAGCTGCTTCCTGTATTATCACACAGGAGGCATAGATTAACTATAAATGTTTGGTTAGTAGCTCAGGGTTATTACTAACTAGCTGTTACACTTAAAATAACCTATAATTCTTATCTATGTTTAGCTACGTGGCTTTTCTCAGTGCAGCATTCTCATCTTGCTTCCTCTGCAGTTGGGTCGAGACTCTGGACTATGTCCTTCTTCCTCCCAGAATTCTCCTAGTCTTCTTGCTCTGCCTCGCTACTGGCCAACCAGCATTTTATTATACCAATTCAAGTGACAAATCTTGGCATTATATGAGAGCAACATCCCACAGCATTTCTATATAAAATGTAGGAACAATAAATGAGAATATATATTACTTATCTGAGTCTTGATTGATTTACAAAGTGTGACTGTCTTCAGTTGGATCTCTAAATGTAAGTACAGGCATACATATAAATTAACTTTTGTTTTAAACAGTAAAAAAGGAGATAATAGCAGAAAATATTTAATAGAAGATAATACCAGTCTACAAATCAAAACATGGACAGCAAATAGAAAGTTGGTTAATGGCATTTGCCATGTATAAAGGAAGAGGTAGGTTTGCACTGGGTTCACATGAACAAGAGTGTGTTTATTTGTACTATTGGGAATTGTTGACACTCTCCCCACCCTGCCAAACCACTGTGTCTATATTGTCTATATTTCAATATTTAGCAATTAGGAGACTATTTGTCTTTCTTTTTATTATTATTTTCTTTATTTTACATGCCAATCCCAGTTTTCCCTCCTTCCCCCCTTCCTCCCTTTTATGCCCTGTCCCCCCTCACATACACCCTGATCACCCTCCCCTCCCATCCCCCAACCCCATTCCACATGTAGGGCTATGCTATCCAGGTAGGGTCATGAAAATCTGTCAAGTCATTTAAAGTAGGGACTAAGACTTCTCTCCTATCTCTAGGTTAAGGGAGTATCCCTCCATGAAAGAATGTGTCTGCAAGGTCCTTTTGTGCACCAGGAATACATCCTGGTTCCACTGCCTGAGGTCCCTTACACTGCTCAGTCCTTCTAGCTCTTCAGGGGATCTGAGTCAGCCCCATGCTGGATTCCCAGCTATCAGTCTGGTGGGGGGCATTAGCTCCTCCTTGTTCAGATCAGCTGTCTTTGTGTGTTTCGGCAACCTGGTCTTGTCCTCTCTATCTGCATCTGGATTCTAGTTCAACTCAGGGTTTAGTTATGGGTGTTTACTTCTGTTTCCAACAGATACTAGATGAGGGCTCTGTGATGGTGGATAAGTTAGTTGTTGATCTCACTATCAGGGAAGGGCATTTATAGTAGACTATTTGTCTTTCTATTTGAGGTGTATTATGGAAGAATAAAGCAGAAATTGAAGGCATAGCAGAGGTCATGATGAGGTTTGCAGCAATATATTGGGAAATTATATGAAGATTGTCTTACTAAGGCACAAAGAAATTTCAACTTTACTTTGTTTCAAGGTAAGTTTATCCAATTATATGAGAAAAGTATAAATAGCACACAAATGCTTTGAAACATGTTTTTTTCCTAAGAGCCCAGATACTCTAATAACAAAGCCAAAGTAAAATATTTTAAAAATATGGATCAATATTTCTCATGCCAATATACTAAAAAATTCTAAGAAAATTTTGTGAGTTGACCAAATGATAAACAATAAGTAAGTCAGGTCCAGGTAAGTTTGTATTTGAAATAAAAGGTGTCTCAGTTACAGCTACTATTGCTGTGATGAAACACCATGGGCAAAGTTTTTTTGGAGAAGGGTTTATTTGCCTTATACTTCCACATCATAGTTCATCACTAGAGGAACTCAGGACAGGAACTCAAACAAGGCTGAAACCCGGAGGCAGGAGCTTATAAAGAAACCATGAAAGAGTGCTGCTTATTGTCTTGTTCCTCATGGTTTATTCAGCCTGATTTGTTACAAAAAGGACCTCCTACCTAGAGGATGGTACCACCCACAATGGGATGGGATCATCCCCCGTCAAATACTAATTAAGAAAATGCCTTATAGGCTTGCCAACAGACAGGACTTATGGAGGCATTTTCATTGTTGAGGTTCCCTCTTTTCAGATAACTTGTGAGAGTAGCCAATAAATGCTTGGCTTGAGGTCTATGCTACTACAGGGAACTCATGTCCTGAATGGCAAAGAACCAGAGACCAAGGCTGGAATGAAGCATGACTGGAAAAAAAAGAAAGGAAGAAAGAAAGAAAGAAAGATAATGAAATGATTCCTAATGACATTCTGCTATATGCCCAAATCAGTGATTTGTCCATTCATTATTAGAGAGTCTTCCTCAGGCAGCAGATGAGAACAAGTTCAAAGACACAGAGACAAATGTCATGCAGAGACTCTAAATTAGAAGTATCCATTGGACACCTCACCTTGGAGCTTGGGGAAGTTGGGGAAGAAAGAATGTAGAAGTCAGAGGGGAGGGAGGATACCAGGGGAACATGGCTCACCATATCAACTAAGCAGAACTTACTTGGGCTCATAGAGGCTGAAACAGCAAACACAGGCCATTATGGATCTTCAGCAGGTCTTTGTGTGGCTGTTAGCTTGGTGTTTTTGTGGGACTCCTAACATGGGGACCAGTGTATCTCTGACTCTTGTCTTGAGACTCCTTTTCTCCTATTGGGTTGTATTGTCCAGCCTTGATTTGAGCTTTCACCTTGTCTTAATGCATCTTGTTTTGTCTTGTTTGACTGTTGTCACTTGCAGGATTGCTCTTTTCTGAAGAGAAAATAAAGTTTGGGTTCCCTCTGGGGAAGAGGTGGGAGGAGCTAGGAGGAATAGAGGGAAGAGAAACTGTGATTAGAATCTATTTTCAATTAAAAAACACAAAAAAACCATAGCAAAACAAAAAATAATTAATTTATAAGCTACTTTGAAAACTTACACAGAAATGGAAAAAAGTCTTTGGAAAGAGTAGCCAAATGTCTTTGTAAAGGCTAATACAACATGAGGTCTTAAACTAAACAGTGTCAAGATTGTCATAGATGCTTAATCATTCTTGTCCTATCCTAGATGTGCAAAGACCTCAAAGTTTTGTCTCACATACTTTTTCTCAGTAAAGTATTAGTAAATTTTCTTTATCATAATAAGAAAAAATGCTAAGACTGACTTAAAAGAAAATTGTCCAAGACACAGGTGTCATCCAGATAAGAAAGGTAAAGAATGTGTAGCAAAAAAATACCAGAATGCCTTAGGCTTATAAGGAACTGGAGTCAATAGGAGTTTCTAGACAAAATAATGTAACTTGCAGATTGCTTGATAGAGTTAGCAATATAGAATTTCTTTAGGAACAAGTTGGAGGCTACTAAAAAAATCAAAGGGCTAAAGTTAAAATATATAGCATCAACAAAAAACTATAAAATTGATTAACAAATGAGAATAAATTAATTACTTCATTAGAAAAATATTACAGTAGTAATGCTGAAAAAACTAAATATTAATTCACCTAAAATTTCTATGTTTTATACAGCAAAAAATAAATGGAAAAGGAAAATAGTCTGAAGAAGCAGACTTGACCATAATAAGAAATTTCAATTGAATTCTACATAAACTGTAGTGTCCTTTCAGTTACTATAAACTCCTTTATGAAAAAGACCAAAATGAATGACATTTAGACGCTATTTAACTTCTCCATTCTTTTTGAGACTTGATGGGAGATGTTATTCTGTAAATATGTTTCTCATACTGGTTAATGAATAAAGCACTGTTGGGCCAATGGGAAAGCAAGATAAGCGGGGAGAGGAGACAAGGAGGAAAGAGGAAGGAGTAAGGAGGAGTCAACATGGAGAGCCCAGAGAGGTAGAACAACAGCGCTGCTCTGGCCAGTAAGATGAGCCATGTGGAAATACTTAGAACAGTAAAAATGGGTTAATAATTAAGACAGAGCTACCCGATAAACAATGACATAAAGAAGGCAATATCGGAACAAAATTGTGATAGCCTAGATTGTTTTAGAGACAGTATTTCATTGTATATCCCTAGCTGACCTAGAACTGTTTATATTGATCAGTCTGACCTTGAACTCTCAAAAGCTGAGATTATATGTGTGGTCCACCTTGCCCAGCTACATCAGACTTGATTCTACATACCACATTAGCCTTTATCAGGAACAGGTACATAAACAGCCATATGATTTATGAAGTATTATCTTTGTTCTTTGAAAGTGTTCAGATCAAATTGTGAAAGATTTTAGATAAACAAAAAATATTTTGAGAAAACCTTGTAATTTGCAACTGCCAAGTAGGACTATTTAAGATTATTTATGGAATTTCAGGTATCAGGAATTTCATCAACTCTAAACTATAAAATCCAGGCTTATTTAAAGTATTTTATGTAACAATATTAATCTAGGTACATAAATATTTACTTGACACTGAGTAATTACCTTTATTCTGGCAGACGATGCTTAGTCAGTCTACATATCCTCAATTCCACTAACTCCACCATAAAAACTATCTGAACTAGCAAATTAGTATTCTTATATCCATTGTGCTAATTATCATGTCCTGGATGTAGGAAGAGAAACAAAAGTGTTCATGATGACTCCTGAAGACTAGGTTTTTTGATCAGATGACAGTGAGTAAAGGAGCTCATTGTACATGGGATATAATTAAATCTACACATACATATCTCATTCTATGAAGAAGCAAGGTGTCATGGACAGCATACTGGAAGTCAGTAGAAAATATCTAGAGTGAGTTGAAAAACTAGAGCTATAAGTACATGGTTTGAAAACTGAATGCAAAAACTGGAAATGCATTGGAAGTCATTATGGTTTGAGACAGTAAGATAGAGTTGTAGGAACCATGCAGTTTCTGGCCAGTATATGAGTGCTTGTCCAACGGGTCTCCAGATGAGGCAAAATCCCTTGGGGACAGTCTCACTAGGCAAGAACTTTGGAAGAGTGCAGAATAGTGCTTGGATCACATGGCCTGCATGATCTCTTCTCTCTCATAGCATCAGTGATTCTCTTGGCAGTTTTAGTGTCATTTGTCAGTCATGCATGGGACAGATGTGATCATTCGTGTAAACCCCATTTGTTTTTCTTGAACATTTTTCGCTAAAATTCTTTTGGAGGTGATGGTTCTCAGGTTTCTTGTCTGGGGATCACAGGTGTCATTTCAAACCCTGATAGCTGTTCTGATTCAAGGTTAATAGCATTGGAAGCAGAACGTACCTATTTCTGTAAATATGTTTTGAGTGACATTGTTGTTCTTGAAAAATGTGCTTTTGTCGGTCATCATTTAGTTCTGTAAAGACATGATATACTTGGCTTGATATTTGACCAACCTAGCAAAATGGTAAGTGTTGTGTTTGGCTTAAAGATGTTTTCATATAAAAGTTGAGAAAAAACATATATAACACATTTCTTTTTGCCAAGGCTTAGTTAGAGGATGGGAAAATCTTGTTTGTAAATAGGGGAAAACATGCTTGTTTTGATATATAAATAAAAACGATTAGAGCTATTCAGGTTTGGCCACTTGTGTGAAACTCATCTGGTGGTGGAGCAGTTCATTTGTTTGTGCTGATGGCCCTTTCCCATCTCAGGACCCAAACGCAGGCTGCTGCTGGACCACTGCATGGGGTGATGGGGTAAAGAATGTACAGTGAATTTTTAGATTAGGGTTTTTGGTAGCCTTTAAGTAATTTGAAGGCAATACACATGTATTTCTTTGCTTAGATAACATTAACTTGAACAAATTGAAAGACTAAGAATAAAACCCAGCATAGGAATCTTCTACTGGGGAATTGAGATTTGCCTCATATCCCTTAACTTGGAGGAAGAGATAAAAGCTTCAGAGTCGCTGGGTTCAGAAAAACATTCCCATTGTTCCTGGAACCCACTGATGTATGCAGACGCTCTGCTACTCTCTTCTGAATGAAAGATAAAAGATAGATAAGATAATGATGAAATTAAAATCACATGCTAAATGGAATATAGATGAACTAGTGAAAGAAAACCGCCTTGCTTCAAATCAACAAAACTCAACAAAAGGTTCAGGACCTTGGTTTGAATTAAAATGCAGTAGTTAGAAACTTTTCTGTATTATAAATGTCACTGCTGAGTGATGTTCCAGAGGACTACAAAGGCCCTTTCAGTTCGGTTCAGGGCACAGATTTGGGAAACAATCCTGTGCTAGGGTATGTGTGAGCTGTTAAAAGAATAAAGAATACACAGTAGGGAGTCGTAGCTATAGCTTCCAGGATGTTCTAATCTCTTGGAGATAAGCAATGAAGAACTTCCCAGGCACTTCTTTAGACTAGGGATATGACTGGCTTTCTCTACACATGGCTGTATGGGTTGCTTCCTGCCCTCAATAACCTTCCCCAGCAAGGGACAGGTAAGTTCACTCTGGTTTTACTTGTTCTGCACAACTTTCTTCTACTTGCTCCACTGACATGGATCTCCTCCCACCTCACACAGTCTGCATCATATTTCTTTTGATTTTTTAAAAATTGTATTTTGAATTTATTTTTTTTGGTTTTGATTTTTGTATTAATAATATAAAAATTTACATGTTGATCCCAGTTTCCTCTCCCTCCCTCTCTCCCTTCCCTCCCTCCCACTTACCCTCTTTCTCCCCTCACATGCACCCTGACCACCCTCCCCTCCCATCTCCCCACCCTTATTCCACATGTAGGGCTATGCTATCCAGGTGGGGTCATCAACTAAATTATCTACCATCATGGAGCCCTCATCTAGTACCTGTTGGAAACAGAAGCAAACACCCATAACTAACCACTGAGTTGAACTGGAATCCAGATGCAGAGAGAGAGGATAAGACCAGGTTGCAGAAACACACAAAGACAATTGACCTGAACAAGGAGTAGCTAATGGGCTCGCCGCCAGACTTGTAGCGGGGAATCCAGCATCCGACTCAGACCCCCTGAATATGGGTCTCAGCTAGAAGGACTGAGCAGTCTAAGGGACCTCAGACAGTAAAACCAGGATGTATTCCTGATGCACAAAAGGACCTTGCGGACACATCCCCCATGGAGGGATACTCCCTTAACCTAGAGACAGGAGAAAAGTCCTAGTCTCTACTTCAAATGACTTGACAGATCTATGTATTTTGAAATTTTTACTAATTTTGTTTTCTACTGACAATTTTGATTTTTCTTTGTGACTCTCATTTCTCTTCTACTATTGCCAGTTCCCTTCTTTCCTATGAATCTCTTTCCTACAATCAAGACTTTTTGCTCTGTTTTGTGACCCACTGAGTTTAACCAGGACTGTGTAATTAGGTTCGGAACTATCTATTGGGTCTTGGTGATCTCTCTAGTGGGTCCCAAACTGAACACAACAATTCCCTCTCCCCGGTAGTTCAGCAGTGAGGGGTAAGTCTGTAGGATGCTGACCATCCTATAAGTCTGTAGGGCTAGTCTCATGTAGGAACAGCACCTGTAACCACAGCTACAGTGAGTTATTTTAATGGAAGTATTATACCTAGATGATGGCATATTCAGCCCCCTTCCCTATACACTGGCTCTTAAGATACATTTCTCTTCCCTTTCTAACATTATTCCTAGAGCTTTATAAAGAGTGGTAGAAATGCTATTTTGGTGACGAGCCCTGTCCATAACTTATATTTAGCAACTTTGTAAGCAGGTTTCTGCATTCACCACCATTCAATGCAATGTGAAGTTTCTCCCATTAAAGCTGAGAGTAGCATTTGTCTATGGGTGTAAACGCACATATTTAGAAGACTTTTAGGGAAATGTCCACTTAGCTAAACAGTAGTTGTGAGTTTCCCTACTCCTATCTTCACACTTCTTTAAACTTTGCTGTTGCCTTACTAAACTACCTTTACCGAGCAAAATACATATTATTTTTAAAAGACTAAAGGTTGATAGGATCACTTCAAATGACATGGTGTGTGCATAGGTGCTTAGTTAGCATTTTCTGAGTCTTGAGTGTTGCATTTATTCTGTTTAACACTGGTAAAACATCTTACATGAATCAACAATGAAACTGGAATTTGCACCAGAATAGGAAAGTATCTATTGGCAGGGGATTATACAAAAAAAAAAAAAAAAAAAAAATGCTTGAGAGCAAAAAGGAGTGATATCAAAGAAAGGATATTGAAAACCAATAAAACATTCAGAAGATTGCCTATGACTGCAAGTGGTTGTGAAGAGGAATAATTAGAAGTATCATTAAAAACCAAGTAAAAGTTAGATCACAACAGACCTTAATTAACTTTGCATGACAATGTTCCTATAGGTTCTAGGGAATTATTAATATTTAAGCAGAGTAAGAATAAGAGCTAAACTTTGATTCACCAATAAAAATTATTTTTGTTTGCCAAATTATATTAAAAGTAGACATCTGTGTTTAAAATAAAAAACAATGCAGATAAGTTATTTTCAGATGATATGATAGTTTACATATATTACCTGAAAATCTCTACCAGGGAACTCCTACATCTGATAAACACCTTAAGCAAAGTGGCAGGATACAAGATTAACTCAAAAAAATCAGTAGCCCTACTATATATAAACAATAAAGGGGCTGAGAAAGAAGGCAGAGAAATATCATCCTTTATAATAGCCACAAACTCCAACCAAACAGGTGAAAGACCTCTATGACAAGAACTTTGAATCTTTCAAGAAAGAAATTAAAGGCAATATCAGAAAATGAAAAGATCTGTCATGCTCTTGGATAGGCAGGAACAACATAGTAAAGATAACAATCTTACCAAAAGCAATCTACAGATTCAATGCAATTACCATCAAAATCTCAGCACAAACCTTAAAATAACTATACTCAACATTATATGGAGAAACAAAAAAACCTTTGATAGTCAAAACAACTCTAAACATAGGTATTATAATGCTTTCCAAATATAAATTGCATACAATGTAAGTGTATACATGTAAATACAGTCACACAAATGGAGTAATATAGCTCATTCTGCTTCAATCATGTAAATATTAAATAAGTTCCTATTTTAGTTTATTTCCTTTCTTGCTGTTTCCGCAGTCCCACATAATAAATCAAAATCTGCAGTTACATGTTAATGCATTTTTGTTATTATTTAAAAGTGGTATCTTCTAATATTTTTCTTTATTACCCTTTATAAGCTTAATAGTATATTGTGGAAATCATTCCAGGATAACTGGTATATAGTCAGTCTTATTAGTTGCTGTGCAAGAGCTTACACTTCACGTGTATCATGCTTTTTGAACCATTTCCCTACTGGTGGACATTCAATATGCTTCCACTTTTTGATTCTTACAAGTGGACATTAGCTAATAAGCAAACTATAACCAAGCTACAGACCACAGAACCAAAACAGTTAAGTAAAGACGAGGTGTCTAGGGAAGATGCATGTATGCCCCTCAGAGGAGGAAATAGAATAGATTTTACATGCAAACTGGGAGCAGGTAAAGATATGGGTGGGGGTTGGATGGGGTACGGAAGTAGAGTATGCAGAGAAATGACTGGAATTGGGGGCATTTGGGGGGTGGCATGGAAACCAAGTGCAGTATAAACTTGGAATCTATGAACGTGATCTTAATGAGGATTTCTAGTAATGGGGGATTTGGAGTTTCAACTAGCCATCTCTTATTGCCAAGCAAGGCTTACAGTGGCATGGCTGGGTCACATTCAATGAAATTGGTGGCCAAGGGGGTCCCACGGAAATTCTTAAGTAATCCAGGCTGTTGCTAAGACAAAGGGTTGCTCTCTGCCAATTGACAGCAGGGCCTCCTTTGCCGAGGACAACAATCATACAACTCTTTGAACATGACAAGTCAAGCTGATGTCTCCACAGAGTCCTCACCCCTACATCCTACTCGCTCTGGTCAGGAAAGGTACTCAGAAAGGTACTGAAAGAGAAACATGGGCACCAACCCAGTCACCCATCCCCAACACTGAGGGTGTAACCAAGAACCAGAGATTAGATAGTCCAGAGTCCTAGCCCCCCAAAAGTCCATAAAATGATTTCTAATGATATTCTACTATACTCCCATATCAATGTTGTGTGTTGTCCTTGTCAGAGGTTTCCTCTGGCAACAGAATAGAACAGTTTAAGAGACCCACAGCCAAACATTATGTTGAAAGAATGTCTAAATTGGATCCCTCCCTTCAAAGTTCAAGTAATCCTGCCTAAGAGGAGATGGAATGGTTTTAAGAACCAAAAGGAATAAAGGACACCAGGAGAAAAAGGCCATCTGTATCAATTAATGAAGGTGTATACACCCTCACAGTGACTGAAGCACACACACAGGGCCCACACCGGTCTGCATCTGATTCTTTGCATATAAATATTAGTTTAGTGTTTTTATGAGACTCTTGAGGGTGAGAACCAGTGAGTCTCTTACTCTTGTGCCTACTCTTGAGAAACTTTTACTTCTTTTGGGTTGCCATGTTCAATTTCAATATGATAGTTTTTTCTTCACTTTATTATAATTTATTTTGTCATCTTTGGTTGTTATCTGTTACAAACCTATTATATTCTAACAGATGGGGTGGATACATAGAGGAGAAATGGGGAGGAACAAACTGGGAGGAGTAGAAGGAGGGGAAACTGTAATCAGGATATATTATATAAAGGAATCTATTTTAAATAAAAGAAAAATAAAACAGTATGTTATAAGACTTTCACCAACCAGTGGAAGATATACAAATAATGAGAGCTACTAAAGGCTCAGAAATTACTTAAGGACATTTTTTTTAATTTTCAATTTTTTTCCTTTTTTTGTTATTTACATTTGGCAGAAAGTTGTTTTACAAGTCAATCCCAGTACCCTCACCCTCCCATCCTTCCCTATCACCCCCACCAAACCCCATCCAATCCCCTACCTGCTCCCTACCTGTACCTTCCGAAGGTGAGGCCTTTCATGGAGAATCTTCAAAGTCTGTCATATCATTTGGGGCAGGGCCTACACATTTTTTTAAAAAAAAATTAAATTGAGACTAAATGAGTGATCAAACCAAAAAGCTGCCAATGCCAAGCAGACATGTATTCCTACCAGTTATACAACCTTCAGTCACTCTTACTGGCCTCAGTTCCCAGAGGAAAGATGTAACACACAATATGTAAGTACTACCACTCCTTAATTAGGAAGCTGAAGTCAACCCTCCTTTCAGCCTGGCTTTTAATTTGGCATCAACACAAACTTGCACTCCTGTTTAGGCTCTTTCAGAATAGCTACAGAAATGTGGAACTTCATGATGCTAAAATTCTATGCTTGCTTCTGAATTCAGTTAACTTTTATTGGTTCCCACCCTTTGCAGCACTGAAGTTGGAGCCTAGGTCTTCAGACATGTTAGGAAAGCACCTTATAATTGAATTATATTTCCAGGCCTTGCTTTATGAATACTGATTTTTAAAATGTTTGCATATTCAGTGTGAAGTTCATTTGTAAAATGTTTTCATTGTTTTATTTCTTTAAAATAAGTCATTCAAAGTTTAGTATGATGATCCTCTAATAATCAAGGTATTTGATTCATGAGCCATAATGTTTAATTTGGTATCATGTTATAGATGAGCTTCCTGGACTAGCCACTAATCAGTGGTCACAGGATTCCAGACAATTCTAGGCATTTTTCAGCTTATAGATTCTGTGATCATTATAATTGTATTGAGAACTACATTGGATAATGCCCAATTGTAACTAGAAGTGGTTAGCTTGTATCACTATGTACTGTTGAAACAGAAATCTCTGAGTAGCATAGCATAGATAACAATGACATTCAGAAGAAGCACTGTTAAGGTGTTGCAATGGGCCTGTATTTGGTGAGCTGTTATAAGTAGTTTGTTGCTAGCATGGACCCTGAGCCATGTCAGCTCCAAGTAACACACAGAGATGCTGTATTAGATATGAAGTTGTTGGCCAGTTACTAGCATTTCTTATGTGCTAGCTCTATCTTAAATATTAAACCATTTCTATCAATTTGAGTGTTACCACATGGTCTTGGCTCACTGGGAATGCCGCCCCTGTATCTCCTTTGCATGTTACATCTCTGTGAAGAGAGGGATTTCCTGTTTGTGCCTGCTTATATTCTGATTCTGCCCAGCTATCTCACTTCTTGCCTGTCTGTATAGACTTCAAGACCTCTATGGTTAGCCAGTGGCAGTATCTGCCATGCTACATCACTTCATGCCTGGCCAATCAGTGTTTTATTCATCAACCAATAAGACAAACATATATAAGAACATTCCACATCAGTGAGCAACATGTTTGGAGTAACCAAATTTGTTAAAAAAATTGGATATTCAACAAAAGGTTTCCATAAATATTCAAAGACTATTTATTCATATGCCTTGGAATTTGCAAATCAATAATGTGGTAGTTCACAAATGATTCAGTTCTTATCTGGAGTCTATTCTGACTTATAAGACATTATTCTTCAATAATGTTTATTCAGTCTCCTTGAGAACTTGAGAAAGCTCAGATTAAACCCATCGGAAAGAGCATATTATCTAACTAATAAGCTTCTGAAGCCACATAGAAATGTGGAATGAAGCTGCTTGTTGCTAGCAGGACTCACCTGATATATAGTGGACCTGGCTGCTTCTTGATTCAAGGAAAGTACAGGGAGCTGGTTAACTAATTATACTGCTCTTTGTTCTGCTTTGCCATTAGTCTGTATATAAGCATGTTCTAAATTAAACTCAGAGATATCCAATGTGCTGAAAGGCATGGGCCTGGGCAGTCTTCCTGACTCTATCCTATGTTTCTGGCTCTGTTTCTTTATTTGCCTTTTCACAATCCTCATGCCCCTGATCAAGTAACCCTGCTGACTGGTTGGAACAGGCTCTGACACAGTATGATAAATATCTATAAAATTCTGTGAAAGTAGCCACTTACTAATATGCTATTAATGCCTACTAAGCTTTCTATGTAGAATCTTAAGGGTAAATTTCACTATTTTAATTTCAGACATGATATATTTCTATTCCTATTTTAATGTTTCCTAAAATACTATTTATTAATGTATCTTAAGTTAATATATTTTCATGGAATCCTATTAATTTAAAAATGTTTCCTATTATTTCTTTTTTAAGTCCTTACTATACCTAATTTGATCATTTTGTTTACATAACTATTCCTTAAGAAAGGTAGTATTATTTCCTGGTGAGAAAGCACCACAATAATTTTATGCTATGTAAAATGGGCATGCTATGAGCAGAGGAGGGTATTTCGGCCTGTATGCACTTGTCTAACTCCCACAGAACATGTGACAGAAGCCACATTTTCCTGCTGTGGCATCTCCATTACCAAGTCAATGATTTGCACTGTGCATGTAGCTAAGGCATGCCAGTGTCAACCATATCTATCACAAGTATCATGGCAGCAGAACTTGACTAAACACTATCTGATATTGCAATAAGAATGAAGCTCCCCTCAGAAATTCATGAGGAGAATACTATGGAATGGTCTCTTTGCTCATGTCCAAAGATATTCTTGATACATGGCAGGAATTGAAATGGATACTAGGCTCTGTTCCCTTGTTTATTTCTTGAGCATAAAACTGTACCATTCACAATTATTAACAAATTTATTACTTTAAATTGTTTCTTTCTAGTTCTCCTTGTGATACAGAAATGTGGTGTGAGATATGCCACAAATATCTCAATTTTATTATTCATATGGTGAAGAGGAGTAAGAGTTTACTTGAAGATGGTGTGCATATGTCTAGAACCATGCTTCTTAGGTCTAAGGCCACTGCACTAGTGAAGAAAGCAACTTTGATTGATGGACATAGAAAAGTCATCATGCCACATGCCAACTTACTGCCCCCAACCACTGTGTCTTCATGAGGTTGATCTTTGTTTTATGCCAAGTGGCATAGAAAAGAACAACAGAAAACCAGCCAAGCTCTGGTGAGCACATTTATTGTTCAGTGACAAAACTGAAATCACTTTGCTCTAACAGTTGACTTTCCACTGACCTCTGAAAAAAGTACGCAATTACTTGGTTCATGCACTTTAGTAGACTGAATGTTTGCTTAGTTTATTTTAAGCTTCCAGATTTGATCTATC
Organism: Cricetiscus sungorus; assembly: GCA_030556225.1. Lineage (NCBI taxonomy): Eukaryota > Metazoa > Chordata > Mammalia > Rodentia > Cricetidae > Cricetiscus > Cricetiscus sungorus. The sequence goes on from JANBXA010000398.1 coordinate 46,800,083, forward strand.
ACAGCAGGAATGATAATACCCCTAAGCAATTATGGCATTTGTCATTTGTTGTTCTATTGTGTATTTCTCTAAGCTCCAGTTGAAAAAATATATCTCCTTTGAGCATTCCATGTGTAAACTACTGCAACAATAGCAGAAAGAACTGCTCATTGCTGACAGGGGTTAGCGGCAGTAATTTTGGACTTCTTCACTTTGTAGCACTCAGCCTAAAGTCCTCTATGAAATTGAATACAGGTGGACCAGCAAGAAGCGATATATGCCTCAGATATATGCTTAAATGCTGAAAGACAATTCTATTAGCTGTTCATTGCCACTCATTAAAAAAAATCAAAAGATTTAGCTTGTTTTGAGTCTGAGAACTCTAATTTCTTTCCTTGCCATTTTTTAAGACAATAGATTGCTTACTTTGTCACCTGAAGTAATTTAAATGTTTCCTTTTATAACAATTATTTACATTAAGACATTGGCCTGCATATATAATTAGTGATTATATTTTAATTATAGGGGGAAGATAATTGGTAAAACTAATTCATCCTTGTTCCCCATTAGAACTTCAAATATAATTTCATAAATGAATGCTGTGGAAACTTAATCACTAAGAGAACAAAGAAATCATCACCTCCCAAATTAGTAAGAAAAAAATAAAACAAGGAAAAAATAACAGAATTCATTTCCCTCTAAAATACTCAGCTCTATGAAGCTGAATATTTAAATGGTGGTTTCAAGACCTGAAAAGTGTTATTAACAAGGCTTCAGTTAAATAAGACAAGTGAGCTGAGCAGACCTGCTAAATGGTATTTACACTCGTTTACATTTTGAAGAAGACTGATTTCATGTTGTCCTGCACCGATAAACATTTTTTAAAGGTAAACTTTCTTCAAGGTGTACATATAAGTGATAGTAAGGGCATTTGCCAAATAGAATTGTCAGCTACAAAGCAGAGGAACGATCAGAGGTGTGTATAAATGATGGGGAATGTAGTAGTTTCTATCATCCTCTATATTAACTAGAAGTGCAAATTCTCTGATAATGCTATTTCACACCTAAAATATAAATGCCATTTGTTTTTGAGAGAATAGTGTTTTTCTTATAGTTATTGAACACTGGGAGGACAACTGATACTGTTTCCAAAGTTATATCCAATTATTAAAGCTATTAGTTATGAAGCAGGATCATATATTTATATTCATAGAGCATTCAAATAAAACTCAGGTCTCCATGCTTGCATAGGAAGCATTTTATCCTCTTGCCAACCTCCAAAATGAAGACCTTAAAGTTCACAACAAAAGTGAAAGGAAGATAAGTACTTCCCATATAGCCCTTGCTCTCAGCCTTTACTTGGTGTCAAATGCATTATAACTGATGAATCTACAATAATACATCATATTCTCCAATGACCATAGTTGACATTTGGATTCACTTTTAACTCTTTAGGCTTAGATATATGCATAATCATATATATATACATATATATATATTTAAAGACTTAAAAACATTTTTATGTACTCTGACAATGTATTAGATAGATGCACCCTTCTCTTATGCAATCTTTATCTTTTACATCCTCTGACCCATTCATCAGTATGTTCATTGGAGTTTATGGTTTTCCTTTAAGAAGCATTGACTATGAAAATAGGCAGACATGAGGAACAAAATATCTGCACATAATAATTTAATTTTGCACTTTAATGATATTATTTGTCTCCTAAAAATTGTAAGACATTTTAACTTTAATAAGTATTTGTTTTATCCTATATATTGAGAAAATGAGAGATTGAAAGGCTCCATTTCAGTGTTGTCTAAAAGTTGTGACTATGAAAAGTTGGCTAATACATGAGGATTAATAATGTTCTGGTTATCATAAATCATGTATCTTTTTAATATAATGGTAATAATTGTAATTATATCAGTAAATTTAAGCATTTCTCTTCTCAGATTAAATTTTCTTTTTCTGCTCATGATAAGAACTTATCTCCTTTTACTTTTAATGATTTCTCAGTATTTACTCATAATGTGGATGATTCTAAAATATTAGAAATACTATTAATACATGTCTGAGCTTTTGTGTCTATTGATGAGTTAATATTTTGTCCTCAGGCATTAGTTCAAGAGGAGGCAAATGTCCTGCATTCTGAGGAAACATCAGGAATATGCTGGCATCACTGATAATAAATGACTACAGTCATTTATTATTTTCTACTCAAACCTGATATTCATAGTTTATAATAACTTACATAGGAATAATATTTATAATTAAGTTCTAATAACTCATATTTAAGAATATTAAAACATAGCACAATTATATAAAAGACAGGTATATTTATATCTTGTTTATAAAATTATTGACTAATAATAAATTAATTGTTGCAAGTTTTATGATAATAATTATATTATTAAACAAGGTATAGAAAATATGATAAGAAACATCACTAAAAAAGGTCTTAATTTTTTTAAAATATGAAGAGCATAGTAAAAATTCACAGAAAATAACAATCAATGGGTTCTTCATAGTAGTAATAAAGTGAATCCTTAGAATTACCCCCACAGGATGGGTAAAAGTTATGAGCATTAAATTACCATTAATTCATAATTTCCTTCAGCATCCATGCCACTAATGTTAATCTTGACCTTATTTTGCGATTATCTCCAAAATACCTTCTGGAGTAAGCATTTAGAAAGAAGAGCATCTGATCCCTCTGCATGGTAAAGGACCTCAGAGGGGAAACAAGAACGGGTAAAAGATCAGAAGGAGACTAGTCAAGGTCTATTATGCTGGTTCTCGAAGGAGGCAAATTTGTTTCCTAGAAAATGTTTTTGAAGTCAAGCTTTGTGAAACAGTGCAACTAACATCTGGTGAGTTAAAGTCAGAGATGCCATAGTATACAGGATAGTACTGATTTAGAATTAGCTTCAAAATTTACTGCTAATCTAAAGGCCTAGTTATATCTTCAATAAAATAGATATGTTTTATATGAAGAAGCCAGAGACTGTCCATGGACTTCTATAACTGTTTTTTCTTATTCTTGTTATTCAGTAGCCTGCTGACTAAAGGCTGCTCTTCATCATACAGTACACAAGAACATACTCAGTTCATTCTTACAACACTACCTTCTACATGAACTGAAAGATTTCAAGAGTGCTGGATATACTATTGGTGTTTTCGAAAGGTAGATTTAATAGAGGGAGCCATTATAGGTTTAAAGAGAAATCTGGCACTAGGGAATTGTACAGAGAATCACAAGGATGACCCCCAACTAGGATTCTATTCTAAGTAACAGTGGAGAGGCTACCTTAATTGCCCTTCCCCTGTAACGACAATGATGACTACCTTATCTAGAGCCTTCATCCTTTAGCTGCACTGAGCTGCACTCTTGTAATCCAGTTGTAGAGAGGGAGTGGTGATGAACAAAGGTGTCAAGACCATGCTGGGAAAACCCACAGAAACAGCTGACCTGAACAAGTGGGAACTCATGGACCTCAGTCTGACAGCTTGGGAACCAACACAGGACAAAACCAGGCTGCCTGAATGTGGGTGTCAGCTAGGAGGACTGGGCAGTCTACGGGGCCTCTGGCAGTGGGACCAGGATGTATCCCTAGTGCACTAATGAACTTTGTGAGCCCATTTCCCATGGAGAGATACACTCTCAGTCCAGATACATGGGGAGGGCTTAGGCCCTGTCCCAAATGACTTGACAGATTTTGATGATCCCTCATGGGGGGTGGGGGTTGGTGAGGGGCATGGGAAAAAACATTTAAAATAAATAAAAGTAGATTTAATTGAAAAAGAAACCCAAAGAGGGAAGTAAATTTATGTGTTTATGCTCTTATGCAGTTTAAGTAAGAAATGTAAAATCTATATTAACTATCTTAATTAAGCACCAGAGCTTCTCAAGTTTTGAATTCATATTTCTGCCTTGCTACAGTTCTAAAGAATAAATATTTATGTTCTTTTCCAGTGATCAAGTGGGTGATGAAAAATTTATTTTTTTAAAGAAACTTAAGGACTCCAAGTTGTGCTGAGAATACAGTTTTAAACATTCATTCATTAAACTAACATTTGTTAAGCATGTAGTAGCAATACATGCTCCGCAAATGGTGTGGAGGACAAGGAGTAAGATGTTAGCCAAAACTTCATAATATTTCCAGTGGAAGGTGTGGTGACATGGCAGAGGCACTTTGCCTCTTAAAGAATTGGTTTAGAGCCTATGTATTTATACTTTGGCACAGCCAAGTCAAGGGAAAAGGCACCTTCCTCTGTATAAAAATGTCTGGTGTAGGCTACAAACATAATAACTAAGCTCCAGGTCTACTCCTTTCAGCCTCGGAACTAGGGCTGAGAATGTATAAACTGTTCTCTAAAATGCCCGAAAACGGGGTAAAGCCCACTAGACACACCTGGGAAGCTAAAGAAGGGGTAGGGGACACGACTTTTGCCTGCTTGCTTCTTGCTAACTGGATTTTATTCCCATGTCTGTGGAATTATTTTAGAGACTTCTTTACCTTGGTAACACTTTCAGCTCTATTATTTTTCCACCATTTTACATGGTTCCTACTTCAGTTTGTAACATCAGAGATCGGAGTCCACTGGTTTCTTCTAGAAAGATCTGTTTTAATAATTTATGCATCTTTTTTGTTTCCTCAGCCCCAGGGGTGGTAGCTGCTTCCAACAGTTTCAGTTTTCCTAAAACTTTATTGTTTTTTGTTTGTTTGTTAGCTTGTTTGTCTTTCAGCTATCAGTTTGTAGCACTCAGATCAAAATTACTCATATTAAATTCTTTCTGTAAACTTAACTAGTGGTTTTTGACCCCTCAACTGCCCATAGATTAAGCTTCTGTAAATCATTATCATACTCCTAAAAATGCAACTTGTAAGGACTCAGGCATTACACTGGATCCTAAAAACGCAACCTGTAAGGATTCAGGCATTATACTGGCCTGCCCCTTTCACCTGGCAGAATACACTCAGGCAATACTCTGGTCAGCCCAGGGTTCCATGAGTACTAGTCTGCAGGCAGGTTTAAAGGAACCCTTTAAAAGTCAGACCTCTGCCCACTTATGATCTCTTTTGCTCTTTGCTTTCTTTGCTCTCTTTGTTCTCTTTCCAGCCCCCCCCTCTCTCTCTCTCTCTCTGTCTCTCTCTCTCTCTGTCTCTCTCTCTCTCTCTCTCCCTCCCTCCCTCCCTCCCTCCCTCCCTCCCTCCCTCCCTCTCTCTCTTTCTCTCTTGCTCACTCTCCTCTCTTCTCTTCTGTTCCTGGTGCCTCTATGTCTCTTCCCTTCCCCTCACTCTCCTTTCTAAATAAACTCCTCATTCAAGCTCTGTCTGCCTAGTGTGTTATTCCCTCTGCCTTGGTCACCCTCACCTCATATGGAACCTGCTATGTTCTCCCATGTGGTCCCTTACCTTGGGACCCCCACTCACTCGGGACCACCACCCCTTTCTCCAGCTTTATCCTAACTGTAAAAAAAAGAAGAACACAACCTGCTCTGTAACATTCAGAATGCAAGCACTATATTCTCTTGATGATTTTTTAGTAGCAATATTTGTAGCACATTGCATATATATGTGTATATATATATACAATATATATATATATAGTATGTGTGTAGGAAGGTATACATGCTTAAATATTATACATGAGTTTATAAAGCATATGTACCTTGCACAAATAAAAAATCAAGATAGACCAATGGTAATGGCTTATAATATATTACCCCTTCTTTCTTTGTAGAGCCCATAAAAGTTCAATATTTTCTGTATTTATGAGAGTCTAAAGCATATGTCCAAGAGTGAACATTTACTGTAGCAGGATCTTATTCTCAGGGACCTTATGGAAGAAATAGTATTACACAAGAAGCAAACAGCCTCTTCCCTGTGGCCTGTGGTCATGGCACCTTCAACACCCTGCAATAATCCCAAGAGATAAAATTGTGTATGTCATATTGGAAGATGACACATTACCATTTTCCTGAAATCATTTTTAAAGAGTAACCAAGTTCCATGTTTCTCAAACAAAAACTGTTATTTTGTCATCATACCTCAGTAAATATATTATTTTGTTAGAAAATTAAATATTTCTCTAAGATGGTTTGTAGGATTGATTTAAAAAGTAATAACTCTGAAAAGAGTTTGATTCCCACCCTAAACTCAGAATACCTGAGTGCTCTGTTGCACAAGATTGATATTTTATATTTTGTCTCCTAAGGTGTCCTAGAAAGCTGTATCTGAGTGACCAATGAAAAATCTTCTTGCTTTTGTGCATTTTTCTGTGATTATTGCACATATCTGAACATAGGAATTGATATATATAAATGAACCTTTTTCCATTAAAATGTCATTCACCATAAATAATTGTATTTTAATCCTGGCACAACACACTTATATTCAAAGTGAACAACATTTTTCCCCAGAGAAGATTTTTAAATAATAAAACACCACTTCTTTCTCTTTATTTTGAACTAATGACTGTCAGTTGTAAATCTGACACATCTTTGATTTTTGTGGAACTTGGAAACCAAGCGCTTCTGGTGGGTTCGTGTTGTGTTTACTAAATTCTCTACAATTATGAATGTTTCTATGGAGCCATAAAACATAAAAACATAATTATAACCATCTAATAGAGCCCATGAGTCCTGCTATGTATTCTCTGTCAGCTATTGATATTTTGATAGTTTAGTTACACAGAAAGAGTTTCTAATCCAAGACAAATTATACAATGCATGGAATTCCTAGGCAATAACTTTGCAGATAAATCAATGCTCTTAAATAATACAGCAAGTTATAGGTATATATCCTGGTTATATATTTTTAAAGTTGATTTGTGATTCACTGTAATATGATATGCTCAAACTCTACCAATAAGTCCCGAAGTTCTACAACCTACTTTGAAATGCCAAGTATTGAATACCAAAAACTATTCTTGGACGTTTGCTGGATTCATGCTTTAAACACAAAGAGAATAAAATCTTCTGCTTGATATTAAAAACAGAATGTAAGATTTGTTTTATTGGATAAAATTCATAAAAATACATACTTTTCTTATGAACATGGTAAAAAACTACCAGAAGTTAAACAGGACTTAATTCACTTATAGAAAACCATTAATTTTATTTACTTTCAGAGACTAGCTCTGCCTTTTAACCAGAAAACACACTGTTGGTTGTATATTAAGTCTTTAAATAATCATTATTTCTATTGAGTTTTATAACTTTTTTCTTTTTAAAATATATTGACATTATATGGGATTATCTTTTATAGAAAAGGAATCAGAAACCACTACACAGTTACAATCCAGTGACATTAAATTTTCTAAGTAACAAAATTCTTGCGTCAACTGTGGATGTTATAGTTAGTGCTTGAACACCAGCAACTCACCACAGGTAGAGGTGTGCCACATTCTTCAAAATGCAATGTCCTGTACACCTTCGGCAAGAATGCCTCTAATATTTATCCATTTAAATTAGTCACCTATCCAATTTCTCCCACAAAGGGTGAGATACAAGGTGAAGTCGTCTTGTATATTACTAGGTTTGGGGAAGAAACGCACAAGGAGGGTTGGCAAAAGTGATACTCTAGCTATGGAGTAGATGAAACTTTGCAAAGCAAAGCACAAGTCAGGTCTGGACTGGAAGTCCCCATCTCTACCTGTCAAGCTTCATTGACTTCAGTTTGCCTTGGCTGATTCATTATAGTAAACAGGATATTGAAAGCATATCCTCTTAAGTTACATCAGCAATTTTTTTTATTCTTATGTAATCATAGCATCAATAAAAAAAGTCATTACATACAAAGTGCTAATGGTGTCTTGTCTCAGTTTGGGAAAGGATGCCAATGAAATGAAAATAAATTCTAAAATAGAACCCAGAAGTTTCTAGTGTCCTAACTGAGTATTTGTGAAAAATATTGGATACTTTAGCTATATAAGCAGAATTGTCTCATGAAGTCTCTCTTGAATATTAGTAAAGCACAACAATTTCACCATCCAGTCTACAGAAAGCCAAACCATTTTCCATTGCACATAATGTCTCATAATATACATGTGAGTGAATATATATATTCAGAGGTTTCTGGATGTTATAAAAAAAGACACCCATTTCATTTTTGTATGAATGAGATGATAAAATATATGAATAATCCACTTCTTGTTTTTGTTGTGATTTTTTGAAACCACTAGGTGACAGTGTTACTTTAGAACAAAACAAGCAATGTTTTCAGAATTCACAGTAACTCTCTGATTGATAATTTACACTAAGATAGTAAGTTGAAAATTAAACATTTGTTTTGAAAGACAACAAAAATTACCTCTTACAGAATTACTTCCAGGCTTCACAGCTTTGTACAAAGCCTCCACCATGATACCTGTCTGCTTTTGTGAGGTCCAACTCAGAAACTTCCCTTTTCTTCTTTCTGTCCTGTTTTTCTTTCAGATACTGGCAAAAGCCCTCAGTATATTTTCCCTGGCCACTCTTGCACTTTTTATGAGGCCATCCCCCTTTCTATCACACAGCTGCTAGACAAGATCCATGCCTGTGGTAGTTTGAATAGGTATGGCCTTCAAGGAGTGTGTTTGAAGGTTTGGCCCATAGGGAGTGGCATTATTAGGCGGTATGGAATTGTTGGAGTTAGTGTGGCTTTGTTGGAGTTTGTCTCAGTTCACTTCCTGCTGCCTGAAGGTGAAAAACTAGAACTCTCAGTTCCTTCTCCAGCACCATGTCTGCCTGAATGCTGTCCTCACTATGATGATAATAGAATGAACCTTTGAACTGCAAACTAGTCCCCAATTTAATGTTTTGCTTTATGAGTTGCCATGGACATTGTGTCTCTTGACAGCAATAGAAACCCGACTAAGACAATGCCCAACATTTAAAAGGTCCCATTTTCTCCTGTCTTCTCCATTTCTTTCCTTCCCACGTCTGTCAAGACTCACATTTACTGCCCTTTGGTTATTCTCTCAAACTCTAATAAAATGGTTCTCGAGCTTCAAAAAAAATATAACTTCCATTTTAAGAATAAAAGGGATGAAATATTTATTCCTTTCTCAGTAAATATACTCTCTATCTTTACAGGGTAACAAGATTTATGATGAAACACTTACTATCATGCAACAGCAAAACGTCTATGAAGTCTTCATTATCTAAGATGAATGATATTGACTTCCAGATTTTTTTTCATTATTACAATAATCCATCTTCAATCCATACATTTGAATAGTAAAGAAACAGAATATTGTTTCCCACTCATGTACTTATTTTGCAGAAAAATAAACTAAAAATGATACCATTTCCTTCATTTACATATGCAGTGATATTTTACAGTAATTGTAGCAGCTTTACTCCACTATTGAAAGATGTTAAATATTGGGCTTTCATAATTGATGTACACTCTTTGCAGAATCTCAGAGATCCATTCAACCTCTGTTGGAATTCTTTTCTCTTGTAGAACTGGGAGTTATAGCTTACTTTATGACAATGTTAAAACAAACATGTGTGTTTAAGAAAGGAATCAGTTGGGCTCTGCCTCAGCTTCTAAGGTTGTCTTCAAAACCTCAGAATATTCTGATTGATTAGACTGCACTTATTCTTCATTTCTTCATGGTATGCTTTATCACTGTAAATAATAGTTCTTATTATAAATGATAACCTAATGTAGGTTTCTCCATAGTTGATACTAACTCATCTAGTGTTGTGAAGAGTTAACCTCTACAAAAAAAGCAAATATGTGATTAGAGAATCAATAGTGTGAATCATTCAATATCAGTCAATCTCTAGAGAGAGAAAGAGAACTTGAAGACAAGTTCTAATGTATTTCTAGTATTTTTTAAAATTTTTTTAAAATTAATTTTTATTTAAATTAAAAACAATCTTATTTTACATACCAATAACAGTTCCCTCTCCCTCCCTTCCTCGCCTCCCCTCCACACACCCCCATCCACTAGTCAGAAAAGGTAAAGCCTCCCAAGGGGGATCATCAAAGTCTGTTGATGGGAGATGTTATTCTGTAAATATGTTTCTCATACTGGTTAATAAATAAACCACTGTGGCCAATAGGAAAGCAAGATAGGCGGGGCTAGGAGACAAGGAGGAAAGGGGAAGTAGTTAGGAGGAGTCAGCATGTAGAGTTTGGAGGAAGCAAGATGCCGGTCAGCTGCTCTCCGGTAAGATGAGCCACGTGGAAAGACTTAGATAAGTAGAAATGGGTTAATAATTAAGACAGAGCTAGCTGATTAACAATGATAGTCACTGGCCCACAGGATTGTATCAATTACAGAGTCTCTGCATGTTATTGGGGGCTAGTGTGGCAGCGGGAACCAACTGGCAGGGAAAAACATGCTCGCAACAGTCTGTCACATCATTTGGGGAAGGACCTAGGCCCTCCACGGAGTATCTAGGCTGAGAGAGTAGGCCTCCATAGGGAATAGGATCCCAAAGCCCATCTGTGCACTAGGGATACTTAATGCCAGTATTTCAGTCAATGGTGAACACAATGAATTCAGCCACAAAGCTTACAAAGTATAGGTGAACTTCCTTGGCTACACTATGACACACTGAAGAGTGATGCTTCCTGAGGAGAAGATAGATTCTTATATGGAATCTCTCTCTCTGGCTGGTTTTATCACTATCTTCTTGTTATCATAAATTTTAGCCATCAGGACAGCATTTTCTTGAGTTCCATGAATTTGAGATAATTATTAAATTTGAGGGGGCAGTGGGGATTTTCTGACTTTCCAAGTAGCTTGTCATGAATCAAGGCAGCTTAGAGACCACTAAGTTTATGGTTGGTAACTGAAGTGAGAGGACTTAAGGGGGACTTTGCCCTTAACCTCAAGTTTGGCAAACTTACCAGAAGCAGATTAAAAATCTCACACTTGAAATCAGTATAATGTACTTTGATTGCTACTTAAACTATTTCTCAAAACCCACCATGGGTTCTCCTTTACCATTCCCTCAGGCATTACTGATACCTGTGTATGATTAGCTCTTTTCAACTAATTACTCTGTCAACTCTGTTTCTCCAAAATAGTAATCTGCCCTGTGACTCACATATGAAAATATGGATGTGAAAGCTGACAATTTTTAGTGGGACAGATTCTTATGTAGAGTGAGTGAATTGTGAAATCTCATTTTTGTAATTGCAGCTGATCATTTTCATGTTCTTCCTTCAGATAAAGTATTACACTGAGGGGCAATAAGCTAAGAGAAATAAAGTATTTTAGTTTAAACCAATGCTAGTTTGAAGAGGACATTGGATAATCTGAAAGTAATGATACAGTGACAATGTTGGACTGCCATTTCAGGCTCTGTGTATGTTGAAGACAGATGAAAATTGCATTCCCTTGATTAAAAAAAACATCAAATGTTTCTTCTACCACTATTATCATCTAGATATCATTATATGCAACCCTTTCCTATTGGCAATGCACTTAGTTGGGATGCTATGACTATCTCCACCCTTTTATTGCTATAATGCACTGAGAAAGACTCATGTAGCATGTGTACTATTTACTGGGGATACAAAGCAAAGAGGACAATTGTAAGTCTGTCATCATCCTGTAGTCAAACCTATTCCTTTCTCAGGTCTTGTGTGTTATTTAAAATTTTTCTAGTGTATTGTTTTTTCTTTTAAGTCGGCAGTCAGGTTTGGTTGACTACAATCAATAATCTTAACTCATAAGGTTTTCAAAAGTTACTTTGTGTGCAAAAGTAAAAAAAAATCTCAAAATAAAATATTCTCTGTTAATAATTGTCCTGAATAAAAAATATGCCCATGAGGACCTAAATGGAAGTAGAAGAGAATAAAGTAAAACATAGAAATGACCCTAACAACTTCTTCATTCATGGCATGCTGTGAATGAATAAGAGTCAGGAAGGACACAGGAGTTAAAAGACAGGTACATAGTAATTAGAAATAATTAGAATTCAAGATGTTTCAACTGGAAGAGAAAAAGTGAGAGACTAATCAAAATATGTGTATATGAATGAAATCACTATTTTGCCATCTGAAAAACATTTACTAAAGAGCTAGCACATCAACTACTACAAAATGGAACTTCTTAAATGGAGGTCATGTATAGGCAGTAATTTCTTTTAAATGATATTCTATTTAGGAAGAATTGTTTACAGGAAAAGGGTAGCTGAAATATCCTATGGAATATAGATTTTATTTTGGTAGGCTGCAATTATAACATAAGTAAATCTGAAAAATATCAATACTATTGATAAGTAGGAATTCTTAAGATAAAAACTTTTAAGTAAACTTTGCCTAACATTGTCATGTTCACATAGCCTGGCCAAATGTGTTATCATAAGCATCTTGGATCTTAAAGAAAAGCAGACTCTCAGTCCCACTTCAGTTCTACTGACTCAGACACTCTATGTGTACCATATCCCAATGTGATTTGTATTAAAAGTATTAGTAAAGAATAGAGAGTAAATATTTTATTGAGTCCAAATCTCCTGGTTTCTAAGCTATTCTTTACAAGTCAATATGTCACTCTTGAAACATGAATTAATTGCTTAGTTCACTAACATTTATTTAATGCAGTGTAGGTCTAGGCTAAAGGAATTAAACTGACAAATTATATTCCAAGTCTGTGGTCATTTGAATTAATCCTCAGACTCAAATCTAGACAATTAAAATGCTTTGAGCAAAGTTATTATTCCTTGATCATGGCATAGAGAATAAAAATTAGAAACTAGAATGTCCTGATTTTAAACATAAGGATTGTGTGTAGTCACGAGAAGTCAAATCATTGTAATCAAAGAGTAGAAACTATTTTAAACTATTTAAACTATTTTAACTTCAAAAATTTTATTCACAGACACACATCTCATCTTGCAGACTCTTTAATACATACTCCTGATAGATAATTCCCTCCAACACAATATGTACACTAAAGTACATTGGAATGATATGCGTTCAAGTCCCAATTAAGAAAACTTAGACATCTCTGTTATACTACCTAGAATACCATACTTGGAAGAAGCTAGGCATCACATGGTAAGAATACTCAGGAAGCTCAATAAAAGGGTTGAAAATATAGCTTAGTGGTTTGAGCCATTAGCTATTCTTGCATAGGGTCTGAGTTCAGTTTCCAGCACATATATGGTGGCTCACAAACTCTAGCTCCAGGGGATAGGGTACTCTTTACTGGCCTCCATGGACACCAAGCATGCATGAAGTACATGTATATTCATGTGGGGAAATAATTATACACATAAAATATTTTTATTAAAAGAAATGGAGGGGTTAACATAGATAAGAATTCAACCAGCACCAAGCTACTCATGAATGACTTCTAATATCACAACTGACAGTGAGTGCAATGTAGAAATGAACCTAAGAAAAAACTGTCAAGTAAATCCAATTCTAAACTTTTAGCAACTGAGAAACCTTATTTCTTTGAAATAATTTGCTGTGCATCTGCAATTATACTAGGTACAGACTTTATTTAACAGAGATTAGGATTAAATTAAGTATCATAACACATTCTACAATGCAAATTTGAATAACTCTCCATAATACATAGATATAATAGGTATATAGTTGGTTAACTGATTTAAATATATTGACATAATAAACCTAAATGTTCAATATACTATTCTAAAGCTTCTTTGACTATCTTCATGAAAAAGTATATTCTATCTTGAATAGTTTGTGTAGTAGAGCACAAACAAATTTTAAATATAAAAATCTCAAAGTTTTCAACACAAAGACATATAGTGCAGGCTTAAGTTCTCATTTCTCTCTTTGTCTCATTAGTCTTCTCCTTTTTTGTTGGTGAGGGGAGATTCAGAGGCTTAGGGTTCTTTAGTCTGAGTTTCTGTCTAGTTATATCATTGTATGACATGAGAAGTTGCCAGGAATCCAAATTTTTTTGGAAGATAAAAAGGATAGTATTTCACTCTCTTGTTGAAAGCTATTACCAGATAGAACTTGCATCACTAAAATTAAGCAATGTAAAGCCAAACTTGGTCAAAGTTAATTTGGTTGAGTACAATAGACTATATAGGTTGAATCCTATAGACTATACAGATTGTGGACAATCTTTAATGCCATTAAGATATTAATTAGTAAACATACAAGAAGGCAGGCAATCTTCTTGTAAACTATCTTAATTATTTTTCATTATATGGGACAACATGCCATGACCAATACAACTTATAACAGAAAACGTTTAATTTGGGGTCTCACAGTTCCAGAGGTTTGGAGTCTTTGGCCAGCAGACATGAGCCAAAGACATGAGCAATAGCTGAGAGCTTACATCTTAAGATGTGATCATGAAGCAAAGAGAACCAAGTGCTAATGGGATGGGATTCTAAAACCTCGAAGCCCGCACCCTAGTGCCATATCTTTTCCAATGGGTCATATTTCCAGTAAATGGATCCTAATTCTCCCAACTGGGTTCAAGATCGAGTAAGGCCATTCTTCTGCTCCCAGCTTTATTTAGTTGTCTTTAGTTCTTTGTGGAGAGCTGAGGCCTTGTAGGCATTGGGGGCTTTTCTCTGTTCAGTTTATCATGTTCTTTGGTGATATCCTTGCTCAGTGCACATTTGGGTTGTCATACTGGTGAGACGTTATGGATATAGCTTCTGATATACCTAATAGACAGTTTCACAGAGAACTCCTTGATCCTCTAACCTTTGGCCCTTACAATCTGTCTGCCCCTTCTTCTGCAGTTTTCCCTGAGCCTTACATAAAGGTCCACTACCATTTATTTATATTTTCTATAATAATTTGTTGAGTTAACTACATGACAAAGCCCAGCTATTAAACCACATGTTATCATAAACACAGCTGTCTATGCACCAATACCTCTTATAAGGTTCTCAAAATAAGGACTTACTTTGACAAGAACTCTGGATTAAGTATGTTTATCAGGAGAAGGCTCATGATCACAGTATACTGAACTTATAATACAGGTACCATCATTTGTTGATACTTGCAGTTGTCTTAGATCATGAGTCCATCTCATCAATAAGCAACCCATAGCAACACCGGTCTTCCTCTTCCCTCAGCTTTGTGATAATCTTGGTGACACAGCTTTTGGCAATGATGGCCCAGGGCCTAGTATAGGAGTCTAAGACTGGGCCATTCACAGTACTTTCATCTTTCCAGCTCTTTTGAGAACCCAGTGTTTGTCCCAGAGACATCTGGCTCATCCTGCATGTGAAGGGTACCTTGCAGCAATTGATTTCCCTAGTTCATCCTGAATAGCACACAAACTGAAGATTCTGGAAACATTGATAGTACTTGCTTGCAACACCAGGAATAGTGACATCATACCCACGGCAGATTTTAAGAAGAGTTGGTATAATCTAATTCAGAGATAATGGAAGCTAAATTAAACTCAAAAAAAATAAATGTCCCGTTTTGAATTTCTCAAAAACAAGGCACTAACAACATAAGATTAGTAAGTCTAAAATGAACAATAAATCTTACAACACCTACATAGTACAGCAAGCCAACAAAAATCCACCATTTTCAGGAAACCCAGACATTGCCTGTGATGAAAATGACATGCCGGAAACTGATCAGATGGTGATGTGAATGGGAGAATTCCAAGGAGAATAATTTAAACAGATGCTGTAAGGAAACATAATCAGCTTGAAGAAATATACAATAAAAGTGTTTCAGTATGTACTCAGAGAAAGTAAGAAACAGAACCATTTTCAAGAGAATTAAACAAATTATTGAGCTGAAACATACTATAGGGAAATTGAAAATGTGATATTTGTGATAGAAGAAATCATTATCCAGAAGGATTAAGTAAAATTATTGTTTCAAAGTCATTGTATTCAATGACTGGAGGGTTTACCAAAAAAGAACAAGAGAGAAAGAAAAATGTACAGTAAATGTGGACATCATTACAAAAGCAAATGCTGTAGCTACTAGCATTCCATAAAAATATGGGAATGCCATTGAAATTTTCTTATTTGAAGAAACAATAAATAGAAACTTCCAAGATCTCGAAAATTATATAACTCTCCATATATACACTGGCCAAATGTTGCCAATCAGAGTAAAATGGGCCATTCTATCTCAATGTATCACATAGTAAAGGTATTAAATGTGAAAGATAAAGAGATTATCTTCAAAGCTACAAGAGAAGAGATATGGAAAATATCTCTTGACATCCCAATTTGCATTACAGCAAACTTGTCTTATGAAACCTCATAGGCCAGGGAGGAGTAGCATGAGCCATTCAGCACATAGATGAGGGGAAATGTTACCAAGAAGACTAAAAAGCTGTGAAGGGTGTGACTAAAACAGACAGAAACTATGTGGCAGTATCTACATGAGATCTGTTCTACAATTAATGCAAAGGGCAGTTCTTCAAACTGATGGAAATATGTAGGAGTGAGAGTAAAACAGGGGCCAGCATCAAATAGGTAACTGTAGGTATGCAAATGAATTCAGTGCAGTAATATTGTCAGCATTGTGTTTAAACCATCTTTAGTGTAAAGGTTGTGCATGAGTTTCTGGGACTAACTTCAGCTTAAGCTGCACCACTCTGCAAGGCTGACTAGAAGTTGGATAATTGTGGAGGGGTTAGTTGTCAGTCCCCAGTCTAATTATAATTTACCTTAAGCTGTCTTTAGCATCTTTGATAGTCATAGCCATTCTTTGTCCTCCTCTGGATCTGATCTAACATCCATGTGACTAGCAGGTAAAACATTTTGAAATGCATTAATTTAAAAGACAACAATCTTCTACCAGCCAAAAGGCCAAGAATATAGTCAGATAATGCATGAAGCCTATACGCTCACCATAACTAGAATCCAAACAAGTTACTCTCATAGGAGTTGACATAGGTTGATAAATAGCAGGAACTGAGATGAGCTAAAAATTACAAATTTTATTTTTAAGTAGGATGTCAAATATATTTAATTTTAAAAAGCATTTAAAATTACAATTAAGTATATTCAAAATTTAAATTTTTATCAGAGGCAATATAATACAATATATTACAGCAAGATGTGGCTAATAATGGTGTAGATAGACAGGTCTACATTTTGTTGTCAGTTTACATATATGGAAATTAATTATTACAATGAACAGTGAAAATTAAATTTATGTGTCTAATGTAATTTCAATTCCTCAGATTGTGTACACACACACACACACACACATACACACACACACACACACACACATACACACACACACACAAATACAAACACAGAGCTGTTAGAAATGTAATTGCCCATGCTCAATTGTTTTTCATGTTTACTACGTAATTTTATCTTGTATAACAGGAACATGAATAATTTTGTGAAGCCATCATTGTTAGGAAGGTCTCACATGCATTTGGGAGTACTGTCATTTAGACTGGGACACACAGTAATCTGCTCCATTTTGCAAATGGAGGAGACAGCCCCTTGCTACAGAACTTTTTCTTTTTTTTTTGCTTTTTTAAGTAGATCACCTGTGAAGTTTCAAACATGTTCTATATTTTCTCCACAACAGTTTCTTTTTCCTTCTTTTTTTTTATTAGTAATATAATTTAAAAACTGTACATGTGGATCCCAGATTCCTCTCCCTCCCTCCCTCCCTTCCTCCCCCCTTTTCTCCCTCCCTCTTACCCTCTTTTCCCAGTTTTTTAATGCCTATATGAAAATAAGTCTTTTTGTTTTATAATATTACAAGCTATGTAACATTTTGTTACAAAATATTTATTGCTTTTCACACGACTTTTAAAAGTAGAAAACACTCATTTATTAACCCTTCCCATCCTAATATTTACTAATTTACTGATTCCATGGCTTGCACTCAGAGTTGGGGGTTACAGAGTTTCAGAACACTTTGGGAAAAAGTTACAAACTATGAGGACACAATTATTTAAGTAAGACACCATGTGAAAATTGCTGCAAAAATGATTTTATCAAGTACAACATGACCAGAAGAGAGAGAACAACCAAGAATGATTATAAGAAAAACACAGAGACGGATATTGGAGTTCAAGGTGAAGATCAGAGAAGCAGAGCAGCCAGCCACTAGTTCTTATCTCTGCCTCTGACCAAAACTGGGTGATTCTGTCTCTACAAACCCTGAGAATGCAATCTGTTAGACAGTACTAAGTTCCTGCCTTTTATTCTCTCTAGTGCTGTGATTAAAGACATGAGCTCTGTTTCTCTTTTAGATTGATTCACTCTCATCTATCCCAAGGTGGCCTTGAACTCACAGAGATCCATCTGCCTCTGTCTCCGAGTGCTAGGATTAATAGTGTGGCCACCACTGCCTGTCATCCATGGCTAACTAGTGGCTTAGGTTTAGAGTTAATTAGTAGCTTAGTGCGTTTGTGGCTAACTAGTGGCTTAGCTCTTAACCAGGTGTATGGCTTATCTCTGAATTCTGACCTACAGGCAGGCTTTATCTATTGTAGCATGTATGTTTCCGCCAGCCCGCCAACCAGCCAGTCTGTGCCCTCAGCCGCATCAGCCCCAAATAACACTCAGAGACTTTGTATTTGATACAATCCTGTTGGCCAATTACCATTACTGTTTAGGGGCTAGCTCTACCTTAATTATTAACCCATTTCTACTTATCTAAGTATTTCCACGTGGTCGTCTTATCAGGGAGCCACGGCAGACCTCCTGCTTCTTCCCTGGGCTACATCTCGACTCCTCCTTCCCACTTCCTCTTTCCTCCTTGTCTCCTAGCCCCGCCTATCTTACTATCTCATTGGCCACAGAGCTTTATTAACAAGTATGAGAAACATATATACAGAATAACATCTCCCATCATCTCCTTTTTCTGTCTAAAGTAAAAGAAGGGGTTTAACCTTAACATAGCAAAATATACCATTCAACAGTTATCAAATAAGAATCACAGTTAACAATATTTAGTCTATTAACATTCTGTAAGACTTAAATAAAATATCATCTATCCTATCTTTGTGAGTCTAAAGTCCTATATGTGTAACTTATCTTTAATCCTAATTAAGGAAAACTATAACTATCTGTCTTCAATTCCTTCAAAGACCATAGAAGGATAATATATAAACTCTAGAAACGACAGAGACAACTCATTGCCTGGTCAGTCACCTGAAGTTTTTCTTAATGTTCCATCTTCAGCCCATAGGACATAGTGTGTCTCCAGACTCCTCAACAAAGCAGGAAACTTTAAACTGTCCACCTGTATTGACAGTGTGTCAGTCATTTTTCTCTGTGTCCTGCAGAATGTCTGGCTGCCTTTTCTATGAAGCAGGAATCCTGTAGCAATGTCCATCTTGCATCAGCAGTCACCTTTTTGTGGGTCCTGCATGTCCAGTTTCTACAACATAAAGTCAAACAGTCCAGAAGAGCAGTACCTTGCCCAAATGGCTAGTCTTGCCATATTAGAAGCAATCTCCATAATGTGTTTCTTCGATGTCCATCTTCCTTTCTTCTGTAGGTGGTGTTACCAGTAGCAGTTGTGCCTCACTGTCAAGAAAATTCCCTAAACCATTTTAAATGCCATATTCTGTAGGTCTTTGAAAGGATTGAAGAATGCCTATTCATCTCAAATACATCTCTGTATAACTAGAAATCCTAACTAACTTAACTCCAAGTTTAACTATCATAGGTAACTCTCTAATCTGTACTAAATTATACATTACATATTTCAATGAGCAATATAAACACAATACCTAAACAAGAGGAGAAATATACATATTATAAAATTGACCTTAACTTGTATCAATAAAAGAAAATCCATTCCAAAGCAAAGTATTCATATCTATACCATAATTCCCTTTTTACCATTAAAAAGATTGCTTGTGGTTATAGCCATTTATGACCAAGCCCATTTAAATGAAAACAAACATTTATAAACCATATTTGGGAATTTGGGCGTCGTTCTTTCCAAACTACTTCCTGCTGGTAGAGGGCGCTGTCATGGGGGTCCAAAGAAGATGCAGAAATCTTGGCTGTAGTGGTCTGTAAGATTGCAATGTCCCATTGACGTTGCTTCAGGGGGTCTCGCTTGATCAAACCACATAAGTCTGGAAAGAATCCATAGCTTTGCATTTTCTGTGGAAACAAAAATAGAAATCCTTTTCCCCAGTAACTTGTCCTTAGGCTTAAATTTTGGAGTCAAAGCATTTTTAAAATATATAAATTGAATTAATCCAGCAGCATATCTTTTATCAGTAGTTATTTTCTCAGCAATCAAATAATTTAAAGACAACAGAAGTGCATATAGTATCCAAAATTTCTTTGTGTTTTCCATCTTTACGTGGCTTTTTTATTACTCTATTTCTTCTATTTCTATTTTTACGTATTTTAGACACAGGTTTTCTCTGTGTAACTTTTATCTGTCCTGGAATTCAGTGCATACCAGGTTTACTTTGAAATCACAGAGATTTGTTTGCCTCTGTTTCCTGAGTGCTGGGATCAATGGCGTGTGCCACCACAACCCTCCATTTTACTTTCTTTTTGCTTTTTAAACCATTGTATCCTGTTTCCTTTTCTCTCTCAAGCCAGCGTATTTTTTAAAACACAGTGTAAACCTTCACTGTATACACCAATGAATTGTTAGCAGAGCTCTTTAAAAGTAAGGCGGCTTTTTTGCCGCTTATGCTAATTTTGGAAACCTCCCTTAAAGGAGCTGCGCAAATCTCTGTCTACAGCAAAACAAATCCAACCGAGAAAATGCTGCTACCAAGAAGTCTTGCTAGTCTCTGTTCCCTTGTATCTAAAAACTATTTTTTAAGCTTTTGTTAAGTTTTAAGCGAAAGTTCTCAATCCCACTTCTGACACCATTATGTTATGGCAGGTTCTTCCCAGCTGGCCTCCCGGTCCTGCTGCCAGTCTGGGCCCTCTGCTGTGCCAGCCCCAAATAACACTCAGAGACTCTGTATTTGATACAATCCTGTTGGCCAATTACCATTATTGTTTATGGGCTAGCTCTGCCTTAATTATTAACCCATTTCTACTTATCTAAGTATTTCCACGTGGTCGTCTTATCAGGGAGCCACGGCAGGCGTCTTGCTTCTTCCCTGGGCTACATCTCGACTCCTCCTTCCCACTTCCTCTTTCCTCCTTGTCTCCTAGCCCCGTCTATCTTGTTTCCTATTGGCCACAGAGCTTTATTAACCAGTATGAGAAACATATATACAGAATAACATCTCCCATCAATCTATTTGATTACAAATAATGTATCACTACATACAGCAGAAACTGAATTGAACAGAAACAATAATAGCAATAATAATTACCACATGAAATGCTATAGCATTGTGGGCAACCAGAATACACTTCTCCAATACAAAGGTAATTAAGAAGCAGGTTCAAGGGTACTCCTTGGTTTTCTTCTATTAAAACAAGATTGTAGGTTTACAAGGCATGGATCCTACTTAGACCATTGTTTTTTGTTTGTTTGTTTGTTCGTTTTTGTTAGGGGAAGCAAAGTCTATTACACTGTTACACTGAAGAGAAAGTCATGTCCCTGGAGCTGGTACCAGAGGACTGACATGCTTTTATAATCAGCATTTATCTAGCATTCATTGCTGTCCACAAGCTGACAGCCAAGGGGATTCAGTGTTTTTCCTCTACATTCTCTCTTTAAAAACATTATTGCTTGCTGACAATTCTATATGAACTGGGATTTGAATACAGCTCTTTGTGGACTACTTGTATCCCAAGTACTTCCAATATATGTAATACATGTTATCATAACATTTGGATCAGGACCTAGGTCCTACCCATATGTCTAGGCTGAGAGAATATCCCTTTATGTGGAATGGCTCCCAAAGTCCATATGTACACTAGGGATAAATACTGATACACTACCAGACACCCCATAGATTGCCCAGTCCTACTAACTAACACCCCTGTTCAGGGGGTTCTGGATCGGTCTTATGCTGGTTTCCCAATTATCAGACTTGGGTACATGAGCTCCCCTTTGTTCAGGTCAGCTGCATCTGTGGGTTTCTGTAGCTCGGTCTTGACATCTTTGCTCATCACTACTCCCTCTTTACAACTGGATTCTAAGAGTTTGGCTCAGTGTTTGGCTGTGGGTGTCTGTTTCTGCTTCCATCAGTTACTAGATGAAAGGCTCATATTTGTGATTTTGTGACTGAGTTACCTCACTTAGGATGGTTTCTCTTAGTTCCATCCATTTGCCTGCAAATTTAAATATTCCATTGTTTTTGTTTGGGTGGTTCATTTTTGTTATTTGTTTTTTGTTTGTATGTTTGCTTTGTTTTGTTTTGTTTTTGTTATCCCACTGAGTAATACTCTATTGTGTAAATGTACCACATTACCTTCATTGATTCTTCAGTTGAGGGGCATTTAGGTTGCTTCCGGTTCTGGATATTACAAATAATGCTGCTATGAACACAGTTGAACAGATGTCATTGTTGTATGAATGTGTATCCTTTGTGTATATTCCTCAGAGTGGAATTGTTGGTCTTTGGTAGACTGATTCCCATTTTCTTAAGGAACTGCCATACTGATTTCTAATCAATTCTTAATAGCTCTAAATTCAGTAGTCTATAAGACTGCTCTAGTCATCCCTCCTCTATGAGATAAAAGGCTTTGATGCTCTCGATTCAAAATATTTAATTTTGCCTAAAGGCATTTCTGGTCTTTTATGAGGCACATGGTTTAGACTCAAGCATGAGAAATGGAAATGGTTCCTTGTCTGAGACTAGCTTAGATGGTTCAGGGCAGAAACCTGGAAATGTCTGCATTGTGTGCTTTTATGTATTTATTTATTGTTTGTTAATGTAGGGCTTTTATTTGGTTTTGTAATACTGTTTTGGCAAAATACTAAACTTCTTTTTTTTTTCTTCTATGCTTTTGTTTTGTTTCAGGTTGGAACATGATGTGTGAACTGAAGTTTCCAGAGAATGCTGCACCAACATTAAAGCTTCTACAAGGGTGACTGGCTGATTAGAATGTCAGTAAAAATGAGTTACTGCAGTTCTCTATAGCCAAATGATCTTGGGTTAGCTTAGTCCCAAGATAACCATTTGTTCTCTACTTCTTTGTATGACTTTTAAGAAATTCCTTTGGAATGTTTAGGTAGAATGCAAATTCAACAAATCTGAAGTCTTAAGTACTATCACAACATCTGGGGCCTATACATAGATTTCCCCATTTTGTTATATTGGCCTTCTTGGTGTTTCCATCAATGTACTCAGAAATATCACATTTGTTATTTTACTATAAATAAAAACTTTGTAAAGTTGTTACCCCATTTGAGCATGGTATTTGAGGTAGCTTGTCTGTATCTAAGCTATGGCCTCACATATTTGACACAGGAATATATTTTCTCTTATTCTCCTTGAGGTGAGAATTGGTTTTTGCCAACAATTTTTTCTTGTACTCAAGTTAAACTTGTTCACAACAGATCTTTTATACAGTTTAGATTCTAGACTTAAACTCAAAAATTAGAATAAAAATACCCTGTTCTTTTTGGTGCATGATGAGTTGAATGAGTTAACTGTCCAAGTCCATAAATCGTGGAGTTTTATGACTATTCTGGAACTACTGTGAGAAAAGAAATGTGTTTGCACAGTTGTGTTATAATGGATACAGTACTTTACAAATATGTTGAAGTAGCAAAGTGATGAATTTGCTGACTACAATATACACATGAAATTCTGTTTCTCACTAAAGAGCAGGAGGGACTTCAGTTTACATTCATCAGTTCTGTGTTCTTCTCACCATGCAAGTTTTTCAAATAAGGGATACAAAGTGTAGCATGCAAGAATTACTCTTTAATATATTCATGGGCTAAAATAAAAAGAAAGTCATATTATTATAAAAATTTTGGAGTTTTTTAAAAAGAAATGATTAAAAGTGTTTAACATTCACATATTTCTGTGTGTGCCCTTTCACATTACTTCAGAAACTCAAAATTCCAGTACCTCTAATGAAATTAAATTTAAATTTTAAATTCTGAGGGTGGAGGTGACCTTTTCTCCCCTAGTTTTTCCTTTTATAGACAATGATACTGCTTCTTAAAGAGTTTCATTAAGTTGCCAATGCCTATGGACCAGGCCCTCCAGAGGCAAGGGGGGCAACAGGTTTCTATACGTGCTCTCCTTGACATTTTGTACCACTTACCATCTTTAAAGAATTAACAAAGATGAAGATTACACCTCTCCTCAGCCATGCTCTGTATACTCACTTTAATTCTGTTTTTCCAATTAATCATCTTACAAAGCTTCCTTTCCTCCTACCTTCCTTGAAAATTAAAGTAAAGCAGCCCAACTACAGGAGAAGACATCTCTTTACTGTGCTTTCTTCCATTGCACTCTTCCCACTATCTGCCTGAGCTGTGAGTTTTAAATCAGGATAACATTGTTTTCCTTGTACTGCAGATCTCACAAAAATACCCTGTTACATTTTCCTTCTTTCTCTTTCCATGATTCTCCCTCCTTCTTTTCTTTCCTCCATTCCTTCCATTTAATTGGGTCCAAGGCAAGATAAATGTCTTTGTTCCCAGTTCATTATCCTGAAAATGAAATCTACTCTTAGGTCAGAAGCACTCTTTCTAAACCACACACCCATTGTGGACTCTGAGCATGTTGAGAAATAATCCCCTAAAGTTTTCTGTTTCTCATTAACTTTTAAAGCCTTGCTGACTACATGTGCTCATTACACTGAGTTGTAAATGATGTTTGGATAGAATGATTCCAGCCTACTCACTGCACAGAGAGAATACAAACAAGCATTTTGCTGTTGCTTCTCCAAGGTGATGCATGTGATAATACTGGGATGAGTTACTGCATGAAATTTGAAAATCCAAAAGTCCCAAACCACTGAGAAACAAACAGGAGGTAAAAATGTATAATTTGTTTCATGTTAACTCACCTCCCACTAACATATTAAATGTGGCAACGGATTTTTCTTTTTTCCTCCAAGACAAAGTACCACATAAAAACTGTCTTCTTCCTTCTGCCAAATTACTTCTTTCTTCTCTGGGTTCTTTTTTTATTCCTTATTGGGCCTTAGCTTTGTTTTAACTATTTCTATTTATTATGTTATTAATAGCACAATGCTTCATGATATCAGCCCCAAATAATGCTGTCTATTGAGTAAACAGCCCAGATGTGGCCTGTGGTCATATCTATGCAAACTGAACTCCCTGTGTGTTGCCATTTGCAATGATTCCTGCCATGTGCTTGGTCATTTATATAATTATCCTCTTATCAGAAAAAACACAGCGCTGTTCGGGTGTTCACCAAGATGATGGACTTCAAAGTCACAACTGCAGTTGTCTGTATCTAATGGTCTTTCAAAAAAAAAAATACAAAATGCAATTATTCCATCCAAGAAGCTTTAATCCATTGCCAGATGTCTTCTTCAAAGTAGAAGACTATCTTCTGAAAAATATATCTTCTAAGAGAGAGGCACAAATACACATCTCGTCTTAACCCTTCTGAAGGGCAGAGCTGTGGTGGTTATGGCAACAGATGGCTGCAAAAAGCATGCTCAGCTCTGGGATAGCTGAAGTACCAGGTTACACATATACTTTACTCATGCTGGAAAAACTACTTAGCTTAACAGAAATTATTCTCATCCCTAATCTCTTTAGCCACTATTTGTTTCTTGCCCATCAATTAGAGGAATAACAAAGAAGAAATAGAGCAACTAGTCATGTCCAGTTGAGATGCTCCCAGAGTAAACAAGTTTATTCTGCATAGCACCTGACACCAAACCCACATTCTGTCTCAGATAGCATCATTGCCCTGGCCACTGTTAAGTTTTTTGTTTTCACTGATTATTGAGAGGCAGGTTGAGAAGTGTGCAGCCAGCTACCTCTTGTGAGGATTTCTCCACTACTAAGGTTACCTTTAGTGCCTTGCTGAACTGCTACAATGCATATGCATACCAGGCTTCAATTCACAGCGATTTCCCCTTGCTGCATTTTTCAAGGTGAAGATGATGTTCACTGGGCCTTCAAACACCCTGAGTGATGCCATGCCTCTTTGTCTTCCAAATTCCTCTCCTGAATCATTCATGCAATGCTTAGTGTCAGAGGCTTCAGTGTTTAGCCCAATGTCTAATCTGTTACATGTGGACAATTGCTAGGAAGATTAGTCCAACACGAAAAAGTGTTACCCCAGCCAGGTAGTTTTAATTTGTATTTTGTTTCCTTCATTTTTTTCCATAGGGGCGGAGTCAAAGGCTGAAGCATTATTTTTTTTCCCTTCAAGAAGAAGCTCAGACCATTGTTCTTTTGTATCATACACATTCCTTTATAGTTACAGCTCTAGATTTCCTGTATGAAAATATAGATTTGACCTATTATTTTTCCATTTCTCCTTTGGGTATTGAATATTCTAAAATTGGTCATGACCCATAATTGTCTATGTATCTCTGAAAATTAAATATATAGGAGTAAACTCAACAAGAAATATACAAGCATGAATGCAGAAAATTAAAATCATCTTGAAAGACCAAAATGCATACTTGAACAAACATGAAGACACACATATTGGATATGACAGAACATCCTAAAGAAGCACTGGCACTTTACAAATATGTTAATGTCAATAAATACACTAACAAATTTCAAGTAAGTTTATATTAAAAAAAAAAAGTGCTGGAGAGATGACTCAGCAGTTAGGAGCACTGGCTGCTCTGACAGAGGAACTGGGTTTAATACCCAGCACTTACATGGCACCTCCCATCTTCTTGTAACTCAAAAACCAGGAGACCCAACACCCTCACACAGACATACATGCAGGCAAAACACCACAAAAAGAAAAAAAAATTTAAAAAGAAAAAATCCAGAAAGAAAATTTGACCATTTAAGAGTAACCATGTCTTTACTAAAGAAAAACCTCAAACAGTGGGATTAGAATTAACAAGCATCAAATCAAAGTTTATTATAAGTATTTCATAATTAAAACAGTATAGTGCTATCGCAAACTATGTAGATAAATCAGTATAAAAAATTAGAAAGTACATCAATATAACAAGTACAAACATAACATTACTCTATGATTAGGTAACATCTCCAATAACAGACAAAATTACTGCATTATAGCACTAACTGTAAGTTCTTACCTATTGGTCCCTAATATATGAAAATATTCCAATTCAAATATAAAATAATAGCAATTTAAGTAACACTAAGATATTATTTTTCACCTGGGAGATTTGGAAAACTTGAAATATATGAAGACAAAATTTATTTTAAGGCCTTTGCAAAAATTGGCTCTCTCTTTTATAAATTAGTGATGAGAAATTGGTGGTTATGATCTTCTGGAGACAAAATTGGTAATAAATACTATATATTATGCTCTTATGTATTTTGACCTAATCAACTCTGCACCTAAGAACTTAACTAAGATATTTCACAAAGTAAATGTGTGTGTGTGTGTGTGTACAAATTTATTCATTGCATCATTGTTTCCAACTGCAAAGTATTGTGGACATTCTAAGTGCCCACACACTGGAGAGAAATAAAGTAAGATTTTTATGTTAAAAAAATAGAATAGGATATATCAATAAAAAAAAATGAGGTATGCACCTATGAACTGGTTACAGCTGATACCCAGAATTTTATTCAGTAAAAGTAAAACATAAGATGTTTCCAGTCATTTGCTAAAAAAGAAATGGCCATATGGAAATATATGCTGATTTATTGATTTATTAAAATTAGTAAAGAATAAATTATTTAAAAAATGACACAAAAGAAAAATATTACCAGAAATACGGTATTATTTCTGTCAAAATTTTTAGCATTAATATAATTATGAAGATATCAATAAGTCAAGAAATATTGTGTAAGTAACTGGCCAGTATTCAGAAATACAGAGAATGAAAGACAAAGGAAGTCATAATGGAGAGATTACAGAGGAAATGTTGACATTTTAGCATACAATGTGATTTCCCATCCCACTTTTCTCCCCATGCTCCTCCTCTCCTCTTCCCACCCCCTCCCCTTCTGTTTCTTCCTTTCCCCTTCTTTGTTTAAAATTCGGAGTATCTGCTAAGCAGTTTGGGTATGTCCTGCAAGACATGTGAGGGCAATGGTGGCCCAAAGCTTATGGGAGCAAGCGACCTCAGTCTGACTTAAGACCCAATCCACTATACGGAATCCATACCTGAAAGAAACGTTTTGGATGACTAAGTACCAGAGACTAAATAGCCCAGGGAACTAGGGTAAAACCAAGCATTACTGGTCGTGAAAACAACAACAACTAAAACACACTGATAAAATGACTCCTGATAACATTCTACTGCACTCATAAATCAGCGCTTCGTGTAGCCATTATAAAAGAGGCTTCCTCATTCAGCAGATGAGAATAAATACAGAGACCCACAGCCAGATATTTTCCAAACACACACACACACACACACACACACACACACACACACACACACACACACACACAGTGGGAGGGCACTCAGTCCTCAACGGGATGTCTGTGATTTCAAGGCAACCCTGGGTTAGGCAACTGAATCAGTCTAAAAGAGTAACAGAGCTCAGACTCTGGACAGGCCAGTCCAGGCAGTGGATGAGCTGCCCATGTGTGTGCATGGGATGAGGTTTGAGAGGGGCACAGGGAGGAGGGGAGGGTGAAGGAACTGAGACAACTAACATGCAAAACAAGCTTTTGTCAAATTTACATTAAAATTTATCATAATAAAAATGAGTAACAGTGCTCACACCCTTAATCCATCCCCTAACTAGAGGTACAGAAGATGTGCTGAGGAGAGGAAGGAAGCAGTCTGAGGCTTGGTGAAAACTTGTGGATAGACAGAATCAGCCCTATTGGCCTAAGGTACAATTAGGAGCTAGTGGCTTGGCTGCTTTGCTTTTCTGATTAACAGGTGAAGCTTGAAACCCAATATCTGTCTCTGGGTCTTTTATAAGTCATGGTACACTAGTCTCTGTGCTTACTACACACACACACACACACACACACACACACACACACACACACACGTGTTTGGAAACGAAACTGACAGGATGGCCCACCTAACCATCTCACCTTCTAAGTTAACATCCTGTCCTGCCCAGACAATCCTATGGTCAACAGATCTAGGGAAACAGATCTTTCTTTTCTGTGGAACATTCACAGACATTCACATTCTCCTAAATTCTGGTCAAAATACTCTCTATTATTGTGTCCTATACTTTTTTAGTTGTTCTTTTATAAATGATAACACTGCCTGGGCTTTTGTATTTTTTCAGTGTATAACTGTATCCAAAAAGGGGCTTCCTAGGTATACTAGATCTATTTCAGAGCAGTTCTGTATGTACACCAACAAATTTGGTTTAAATGCTATTTTTGATAACCTTTAGTAAAGTGAATTATGCTTGCTACAATCCCAGCCTCTCCAATCTCTTCTTTCCTCCAAGCCCCATTCTCACATTTGTGTCCTTCATTATTTTTTAGACTCAATTCGTTTAAGAAGTTTGTCCCTGTGTGATGAAATCAGAACTCTCCATTGGAGCCTTGTGGCTCCTCAGTGGAAAACAACTGAGTACAATGACTGACCTTCCCTCTGATTGTTGTTTGCTTCAGTTTATTAACAATAAAATGCATTTTATATGTGTCATGAGAAAGAAATTTAAATTTATTTCCACAAATAGAAACTTGGTAATTTCCTGGTAATACACTACACAAAATTTAAACTTCTAATATATGATTTCCTATCAAACTAACTGGAACCTTTTCTTGTATACATTTATAATTTTATTGTTAAGTGAAAATAATTTTCATTAATATATTACTTTATGTATACACATACAAATCATATATATACACACATATATATGTATACACACTCACACACACACACACACATATATATATATATATATATTTAAAAAGGTGAATAAAGTGGTGTTACAAATTCTGACAAAAAGGGTTTAAGTTCCTACAATCCAGGAAACGTGGGACTTTCTTGTTAGAAAGAAATACAGCAAAGTCATGGCATGAAACCTTGCAGACAAATTAGTTAGTCTGACCCCTGCCTCCCGCTAGAATGTGCTTGTGTTGTCTGTCTCTCCTTGTACCTTCAGTGTTGTTCTGTCATGACCTCCCATGCCATGTCTTCCCCTCCAGTCTTATCTCTCACAAGAGGTTAAGAAAGGGGAACGTTGCTAATCAGCCAGTAGAGACTGTGGAAGTATCATCATTTTGGCCTTCCTATCAAGAAACAAAACAAATCATTCTCCCAGCCAGGTTCCTCTCTAACCTCTTGTCCCAGGTATGAAACTGTCTGAATGTTCCCCATATGGCTCCCAATGTGTGACCATGTCACTCTACCAGGAAGCTACTCAAAGGACATTTTCCCAGTTTGATTTCTTTTCCTTTTATCTAGCATGCTCCCAGGAATAGTCTTTCATTGTCCTGTGTTGTCCTATTGCCTGTCCACATTTAAATCATATACTAGAATGAAGGGCAGGAAGCATAGCAGACATTCATAGATTTTATAACATCACATCAAACATTCTATTATTTTGTATTTGTATGATTGCTCTATGTGTGGGTGGTAAGCAAATTCCACATGAATTAAACTCTGTATTTATCAAACCTTTGTACATAAAAAAGGAAAATCAACTTATATTAATCTTTCAAAAAGAAACCATTTGCAAATATATAATATCTAGTGATTTAAGTACAACATACTAAAACGTGGTCATATTTTAGAAACAGATAATAGCACATGAAGTCAGTGAGTGGTTCCCCTTGTTCTGGTGATTAGCACAATGTACTAATATTTTGGCATCAGAGAATTTACAATCTTGCCATAGTGATGAATGGAGGTTGAATTTAAAACTTAGACAGAGAATCTAAACCCCATGATTTAATTCCTAAGATGTTAGATTGATAGAAGCCTCAGGGAATGAAGAGACTTTGAAACTGATATTAAAGATTAAAAAAAGAGAGAGAACAGTCTTCATGTGAGTGATATTGGGAGTTCTTCTTGGAGGAGAAAATGGATTTGTGTTCATTTTGCATTTGACTTTCTATTTCATACTCATTTTCTTTTTTCCAACATCATGACATTAAACCAATTCAACTTTAGAGTGAAAATAATTTCTTCACTTGGCATTTGGATTTCCTGAAACATATCCCTAATAAGTGATGAGAGACAATTTATTTTCAAGTGAAGGAAGGTTCTCTTAATCTTGCCAATTATTGACTAACTCAACCCAGACTTTCTTTAAGTTCCTTCAAATAATCCAATAAAATACAATTTGTAATATTAACTCTGAACTGGGCATGTGGACCCATATTTGTAATCTTAACAACTGGCTGACTAAAGCAGGAGGATTGCCATAAGTCTAGGACAAGCTTCATAACGTAGCAAATTCCAACCCAGCCTGTGCTAGAGTATGGGATACAGTATCAAAAAGCCAAAGCAATACAAACAAACAAAGGCCATAAAGCGAATGTTGTGTTGAGTTGATATAGATTCAACCCCATGGATTCTTTCATCTTTGTAGATGGTAAAAAAAAATCCATGAGATGGTGGAAAGGTGTTTGGGTAGATTATGAGAATGCATTCATTAAAAGGCAATAGTATGAAAGGTATCATGGGATACACATATTATATATATAAAATATATGCACATCACATGCATAAATAATAGAAAGCAACTAGTACACTGCTTGATTTACTGAGACATTATACATCCTCTCACCATAGATTCTAAAGGTCTTAAAAGGCTTAGAACCAAAGAACATGAATCAGCCCAGTGACATCATTATCAATTATGATTATGCTGCCAATTCCTCAAATCAAGCCAATTATTTTGCTTGCTATATAAATATTTTTTATTCTTAACCAGACTCATTTGTTAGTTAAGTTTAATACATGCCAGAAAGTCTTAGAGAAGTTGTTCGTGCCTTGGATTAACTTACCTATTCACTTATGAATACTATCATATAGTAGTTCCTTAAGTGCAAAGTGTAGATATAGGTTCTAATTTCATCATTGCTGTATTTTAATCAGAAACCAGTAAAATCCTGGTCAACTAGCAGTGCAATCTTTTGTTTGTTTTGCCTCAATAAAAGATACTTAGTGCATTTGTTTTTTAAATCCATATAAATACATTATGGGCAAGTGACAGAGGACATAAGTGTGGATGTTAAGGAATGGCCTGACTCTTCTGATATTTACTGCTCTTTGTTGCTGTGTACTTATCCACTCATCTGCACTTTACTCAGAAAATTGGCATGGCATGTATGACAGAAATAAAAACTGGCCACATTACCTTGAAAATTATTTATTAAGGAGCTACATTAGTAATCACGCTGCCATTTTTTCATAAATTTGAAAAAGGCAATCAATCACACCTGTTCTAGCACTAGCCTAAAAAAGAAAGGAAAAGAGTGACTAGAGTCAAAACCAAATTAATTGGCTTGATCTACTGTGAGCTCTGCCTCCCTTGAAGTATTTCTTTATAATCTGTAAGAGCAGAGCTTGGATAATACTTCTTTGGTGATAAACTGCTAGCAATGGAAAGGTAGGTTGAAAGTTGAGTCACATTTGCCACTTCACTTTCATTCTAGGGCATGGCATCAGTGGCCAGGGAGGCTAATAGAAAAATTTACATCACTGAAATGCTCAACTGTTCTCTCCAATCTGAACTCCTAAAAACTATACAGATTCTGGGAAAAGCTAAAAGAAATTAAAACAACTTCTGTCTGCCTCATCAATCTCCAGTCTGTGGGTAACAAGCCATTTGGGATACTACCAAATCATTTTGCAAGTCATACCACAAACTTCATATATTTAATCAATGTATACTGAATAAAAATTGTCCCAAACTATCTGAGTACAAAAGAAGAAACTGGCTCAGAAAAAAAATGACTTTTATACATTTTTTTTCACAGTATTTGATTAGCACTATTTGTATTTCATTGATCTCAACTTGTTTATGTTCATACCTTCTAATTTCCCTCCTTTACAGCCTCTTTCTGAGAAACTGTGGTGGAAAATTTGACAAGAAAGGACCTGAGATGTCTTTGTGAATGCAATATATATGCATTAAGAGCCCACTCTGGCCAGTTTCTTTCTTGCTGCACTAAATATGTGTACCATCATTCTCAGGTAAAATTGAAACATAACTAAAGTGAAACTGCAAGTGGATGATTCAATTCCACCATTTAAGCCGGTAGTGAGTACAAATGGATTACAGTGAATCAAAACTGCCTAAAGCCTAAGAAATTCCTAGTGTGGGTCTCATGGGATCTCATGGGGCTTATCTGCAGCTACATTTATTCATAGAAAAACAGTCACCCTAGGAATGATCTCTTTTGGCAGCTGTTATTTGATGTGTTCTCTACATAGCTTGTAGCTGCATAATCTTTGTTAAGTGAATGTAATCAAAGCTACTGATTTCATAAGGACAAAATTTTGTACTTGTTTAATAATGTTTACTTTTCTTAACTACTGTATATGAGAATTTGTAAAGTTAAATTTCTTGACATCTTTTTGCTTTATTTATTATTTTTTCTTATTTTACATAATCGATCCCAGTTCCCTCTCCCTCCCATCCTTCCATGCCCCCCACCCCCTACTCATCCCATTCCCTACCTACTACATAGGGAGGGTGAGGCCTTCCAGGAGGGATCATCAAAATCTGTCATGTCATTTGGAGTAGGGTCTAGGCCCTCCCTCCTGTCTCTAGGCTAAGGGAGTATCCCTCCATGGGGAATGTGCTCCCAAAGTTCTTTCCTGCACCAGGGATACACCCTGGTTCCACTGTC
This sequence comes from Cricetiscus sungorus, assembly GCA_030556225.1. Taxonomy (NCBI): domain Eukaryota; kingdom Metazoa; phylum Chordata; class Mammalia; order Rodentia; family Cricetidae; genus Cricetiscus; species Cricetiscus sungorus. Next base: position 46,833,756 of record JANBXA010000398.1, read on the forward strand.
AGAGCTCCCTTAGACTTCCCAGGCCTTCTAACTGAGACCCATGTTCAAGGGGTCTCAGTCGGTCCAAGGCTCATTTCCCAGCTATTGGTCTGGGGGTCCATGAGCTCTCCCTTGTTCAGGTCAGCTGTCTCTGTGGGTTTCTGTAGCCTGGTCTTCACCCCTTTGCTTATCACTCCTCCCTCTCTGCAACTGGATTCCAAGAGTTCAGCTTAGTGTTTAGCTGTGGGTACCTGCTTCTGTTTCCATCAGTTACTAGATGAGGGCCCTATGATGGTGGATAAGTTAGTCTTCAATCTCATTTTCAGGGAAGGTCATTTAAGGTAGCCTCTCCACTCTTGCTCAGATTGTTAGTTGGGGGTCAGTCTTGTAGGTCTCAAGACATTTCTCTAGCATCAGTTTTCTCTTCAATCCTATAAAAGCTCCCTGTATTATGGTATCTCTTTTCTTGCTCTGGTCTATTCATCACCCGACTCAGTCTTCCTGCTCCTACATGTTCTCCTCTCCTCACCTTCTCTATCTGCCTCTCCACTCACTGACCCCACCCCCACCACTCCCAATAAGCTCAGAAGATCTTGTTCCTTTCCCCTTCTGTGATGGACATTGTATGACTCTCTTAGGTTCCTTCTTGTATCCTACTTTCTCTGGCAGTATGAATTATAGCTTGGTGATCCTTTGCTCTATGCCTAAAATCCATACATGAGTGAGTACATACCATTTTCCTCTTTTTGTGACTAGTTTACCTCACTCAGGGTGGTTTCTTCAATTCCCTCCATTTGCCTGCAAATTTCAAGACATCTTTTAAAGACCAACACATCCCAGAAGAGTCAAGGGAAGGTTTCATTTCAAGATGAAATAATTGTTTGCTTGAGATAAGTTTTTATTCAAAATACATACATAGTAGAGAAAGAATTAACATAAGAATAACACATTTGTGATGTAGAGACTGGAAATAAACATGGGTTTTGGTACGCTTCAAGGTCCAGTCATAGATACAGGTCAGTGAGAGTTTAGGTAATACAGACTGGAAGACCAAATATGTTTTACATGAGCAGGCACTAAACTTGATTAGTGATAGGGTGAATTACAGTTGCACATAATAGGTATATGGATAAACACTTGTGGTAAACAATTTCCTTTGTCTACAGTGACCATTATAGTTTAGATAGGTAAAAGATACAGACATAGTCTGTTGATCAACAAGTGATCTAAACCACCTGCTGGTGAGGAGCAATGGTTGTACCATATATCCATCACCTGGTTAAGTTGCTCCATTCATAAGTATACCTCAGTAAAAGATGAGTGTTCTTAGAGGCTGAAACTGTCAATCACAGGTTGAAAAAGGAGAAAGAGGCCTGCCTTTCCATCTACATGAGACTGTAAATAATACAAAGTTCCCTCAGGGAGCAGCCAAACTACCATTTTAATTTGATGACATTAAAATGGCAAAAGGTAAAAAGACACTAAAATTATTATATTGAGAAATAAACACCAAATAGATAAATGAACAACACAAAGTTATTAAAACAAATCAGGGAGAGGTTGGTGGAATTACAATCAGGCTTCACTGGGACAACCTAATAGCATTTTATTAAGATTTTATCAGATTCCCATTCCCACTATGTAAGGAGGGAAAAGAAGAGGAGAGATGAGAGAGATTAAGTTTGTTACAGAATATCCAGAAGAGAAGGGAGGAAGTATTGGAGGCACTGTACTGGTAATGTAAAATTTACATATTTTCCAGGAGCAAAGAAAAGATGGGAATGTTCAAGTTGAATCTTTGACATCAATGGAGAATGAATACGCACCATGGACTCCTAAGAGTGACACTGTAGAGTGTCAACAAAGAAAACACTACTAAAGTGTGTGGAATGGGAGGAGGACAGAAAGAGCAGGGGAGGGGAGAGGTAGAGTGGGTTACAGCTGTTTATCAGCAACAACAGATGCTCCAACATAACAGAGAGATGGCTTCAATAACTGAAGAAAAAAAATACCACCAGCACAGGATTTTATATCAGCCAAATGACTATTCAGGAGTCTGAGCAAATTAGGATATTTTCTGATGCAAGATACAAAGCCTTTAGAAGAAAACATTTATGCAAGAAGATGAAAAAGCAGCAGAAAGAGCATCTGCAGCAATAGAAAGGGAATTAGCCACAGAATTGCAAAACAAAAGGAACAGAAAAGGCAAGAAACAGACTGAGCATGTTTAAAATTCGTTAAAGGCATTTTTTGAGATCAGTTTTCTAACATAGTGGTTGTTGGCTACAGGTAGCTATTCATACATAAATTAATTGAGATTAAAAATGTCTAAAATTGCCAACTTTCTGACAGTGCTCAATGACCATGTTTATGATGATTACTATATTGGAAGCACAGCTATAGGTCATGCCCATCTTTGTTTATTCAACAGTACTGGAGAGATGTTAGGCATACCAAGAAAGCCGCATTTTCCCCATTCTCTCTCTCTCATGTGTGTGTGTGTGTATATATATATATATATATATATATATGTGTGTGTGTGTGTGTGTGTGTGTGTGTGTGTGTGTGTGTGTGGTAAACTTGTTATTTTGAGAATTTCACCCATGTATACAGTGTACTCTCATTCAGCCTTATTCTACCTTATTGCCCTCCACTTCTATACTCTCTCTAGGTTCCTCCCCTGCATTCGTGTATTGTTCAATGTCCACTGTGTTTATCCATGGTGTTCTGTATGATTATGGGTTTGCTACTATTTATGGCATGATTGGTTCATCAATGGATACATAATTGATGGGAGATGTTATTCTGTATAGATGTTTCTCATACTGGTTAATAAAGCACTGTGGCCAATAGAAAACTAGATAGGCAGGGCTAGGAGACTAGGAGGAGGAAAGAGAAAGTAGAAGGAGGAGTCAAGATGTAGACCACAGAGGAAGGAAGACCCCGGCCGCGGCTCCCGGATAACATGAGCCACGTGAAAATACTTAGATAAGTAGAAATGGGTTAATAATTAAGACAGAGCTAGCCCATGAACAATAATGGTAACGTGCCAACAGGATTGTATCAAATACAATCTCAGAGTGTTACTTGGGGCTGGCGCGGCTGTGGGCCCAGACTGGCGGGCTGGCGGGCTGGCAGGCTGGCGAAAGCATACATGCTACACATAATGGATGGCAATGTCTATCATACCCCAGACATGACCAATATCTTATAATTCAGAGTTGTTTGAAGCAACTGCTTCTTGATCAGTGTTTGATTGTTGATAGGCTCAGTCTTATATAGGGCCATTATTGCTACAGGATCCAGACTGCATTGGCTGTATCTTATTGTGTCCAAAGGATAGCATTGCACAGCTTTTCTCCCTGCATCTTAAATTCTTTCTGCTCCTCTTCCATATTGTTCCGTGAGTCTTACAAGGGAGCAGTGTGAATGTCTTGCTGAGGGCTAAGCATTTGACTTTTACTTGAGCAGCTATGCCTGCATCTGCTGCTTCTCATTGTGAAGAAAAGTTTTTCTGATTAACACCAAGAATAGCATTGGTCTATGGGTATAAACATTAGTATATAGAAGGCATCCTGGCACTACTTGTTTAGCTAAATAACAATTGTGAGTTAGCACTTTTGGCCTAAGACTTCCTCAGTCATGGGATTCTACTAGTATGCAGCATAAGGCATGAATTTTCTCCTGTGAGGCAAGTCTTAAAATGAATCAGAAGACATTTGGTTGCCTCCACTTTCCCTTCACAGTCACAGCTCTTTTGTTATTGTACTTTGTAGGGTTCTTAGTTGGGTAAGACTATAAATGTCTTTTTTACCCAAATAGCCAATGTTTTACCTTCTTATACTATGAAAGCTGGACAAAAGGTCAACTATATCTGGTTTGATTTTTTCATGTCTTGGACCAAAAGTTTGTGGTGCCTTTAGCAATTGCTTTTGATCAATTAGGTCTCTGCTGAACAACTCCAGTAGAGATGGAAAGAGCCCTATTAATTGTGGGAGTTCTAGCATCTACAACTCATAAGAAAATACTGATAACTATCACGGGGATATTGGTTTGAAAGCCTCTTGTGATTAAGATCAGAATTTTCAGTTACTCAGGCTATCCTTCTATTATACTTTTTAGTCAATTTAAAAAGTAGTAAACTGTTACATAAGAGAAAAATCTACTTTCATTAAACATTAAATAAAAATATTAAATGTTTACATAATGTGCAAATATTTAAAATACATTAACAAAAACAAAGATAACCTTACCTTGCTTTGAACCAATAAGTGAAATCTGCATATGATAAACAGATTCTTTTTTATATTAATTTATTTTTTATTTTTATTTTACATATCAGACCCAGTTCCCTTTCCGTCCTTCTTTCCCTCCCCCCCCTCCTCCCTCTTTTCCTCTCTCCCATCCTCACATGCACCCCAACCACCCTCCCCTCCCATCTCCCCCACTCCACAGGTAGGGTGATGCCCTCCAGGAGGGGTCATCTAAATCTGTCAAATCAGTAGTAGGGACTAGGACTTCTCTCCTTTCTCCACGTTAAGGGAGTATCCCTCCATGGGGAATATGCCCGCAAAGTCCTTTTGTACACCAGGAATACATCCTGGTTCCACTGTCTGAGGTACCTTAGACTGCTCAGGCCTTCTAGCTGAGACACATGTTCAACGGGTCTGAGTCAGTTCCATGCTGGATTCCCAGTTATCAGTCGGGGGGGGGGGCATTAGCTCCTCCTCATTCAGGTCAGCTGTCTCTGTGGGTGTCTATAGTCTGGTCTTATCCTTCCTCTCAGCATCTGGATTCCAGTTCGGCTCAGTGTTTAGTTGTGGGTGTTTGCTTCCCTGATAATGAGACCAACAACTAACTTATCCACCATCGTGGAGCTCTCATCTAGTAGCTGATGAAAACAGAAAGAGATGATAAACAGATTTTGTTTGATTTCTATATATTTCTATCATTGATTACTCAATTTGAGTTCAACCACACCACTTTCAAAATGTATGAAATTCTTTACTTGTTCATTCATTTATTTTACATTATTGTCACTTAACATAAAAATTAACTTGTATGTTCACTGTGTTCCAGATACTGTGGTAAGCCTTTGCAATTAAAATTAAGACAACTCTTTGCCCTCATAAATTGTAATATTTATAGTAAGAAACAAACTAGATTAAATCAGATAATATAACTATTGTTAACTTCATATATGAATTCAATGACTAGACAATTATAACAGAGTAGTACAGGCATAATATTTATAAACTTATGCTGATACTATATTACAAATATTACCCTAGAAAATCTAGGAGGACTGGTTACTGCTCAAATTCTCACATTAGTCTCAGAATTGTTGTCATTTTTGGTTGATTTTTATTGGTGGCTCTGGTGCAAAGGGTTTTCAATATGTTTTGCTACAGTTAATATCACCAGTCATGTTTCACTATGCATCCTGTTTACTTGTCCTTAATTTAGGGAATCCTCTTACCCAGACATTAAGTTGATATTGGCAAGAGAAGAAGCAGAAGTGTTGAAAGCAAAGACTGAGAAATAAGGGAATGTTAAGCATTTCTGAGAAAGGCAAGGAAGATTGTTCTTTGTCTCTTTGTATGCTAGCAAAAGGTACATGTGATACTGGCAAACTGAAAGTGAAATAGCTTTCATGCTCACACTTTTTAAAAATACCTACGTGGATACACCATGAAAATTTAAGTAATGTAGTAAAGGGACATGGCTAATTGGTGGTCACCCTGGGATCAGAAGATACATATTTCTCCAAGTAGCTGAAAAATAATGCAAATTGCCTTTAGTGGCCAATGGGTAGGTAGCCATGGCATTGATGAATGTTTCCAAACATATTTTAATGAATTTTTACTACCTGAATATGACTTCTTTTGAAGTAATATGTTCTATAAATTAATTTCCTCTTTGTAAAATATTACTTTAATCCCACACTGGCTGAAACTGCAACCCCTCCTGAGTAATACATCTCCCCAAGGCTAAAACGGAAGGGCTTGCTGATTTTCCCAAACCCATCTTCATCACATTCTTGCAAACTTGGTACTTCTAAATATACCTCAGCAAGGACAGTGCACTGATTATGCAAATGAATTCACTGTTTTCTAGGTCACAGCAGGCAGAATTCAACATAGAGTGTGCCAACAGGAATATCAGGGGGCTCTGGTTGCCAGAATGTAAATGGCTTCTGACAAAATTTGACTTGAGTAGAAGAGAATATGTAACCCTTCTCTCAATGCTTACCTGGAAGAGCTGAATCTGAGACTATTCTGGTGTAGGAAGGACATAATGTTTCTTGGTTTCCCATATCCTTGAGTTGGAGGACTATCAGCTAAATTTGATTCATTCTATCCTATCAACTCTGCACAATCCTGGAAATTATCTGGATTTTAAATTCATCATCTGAATAAATTTGCTTATTTTCAGTGGGAGCATGGGACAAATATTAAATTTGACTATAATTGCTAAGTCATTGCTAACATAGCCTGGAAAGACTTGACTAAATAATTTTGGCTAATTGGTGTCCTCTGATGTGAAACAAATGCCAATGTTGTTACTCACTCATGGTCTTCAGGGGGTTTATATGTACTTAAATGTAGAAATAGATTATTAGCAGTCTAAATTAAAACATTTTGTTATTCCACAATATTCTCTTCCACTATAGGTCAAAATACATTGTTTGTAGATACATATTTATACTGAAAGGACAATACAGTGTGGAAACCATGGGATAAATCTGGGGTTTGTACTAATGTTGATTTGGCTCTGAGTACTTGTAGGGCCATAGAAATGCTCTGACCCTTGCCAAAGATTTAGTTATCTCCATAGGAGATAAAGTCATTATCAATATATACTGCTGTGCTAGAAGTTTAAAATCTCTACAAACCTTTGGGCTAGGGGCAAAGACAGTGGTCCCAGAACACTGTGGTCACATTAACATATTTTTCTGTTTCTTAATTATGTGCTTAAGACATCTTTCTTTGTTAAAGTCTAGGAAGAAAAATTTATCCTCTCTGGAAAGCTTGCTCTTAAGATGTAATAAATATGCAATAAACAAATGTACTGTCTAAAATGTGCAATATTTCAGATATCTAATATATTGTGTGGTGGGCGGAGTTAAAAATCATGTATGGTAGCCAGGCATTGGTGGTGCACTCCTTTAATCCCAGGTGATAAAGGTAGGTGGATCTCTGTGAGTTTGAGGCCAGCCTGGTCTACAGATAGTTACAGGACAGGCTCTAAAGCAATACAGTGAAACCCTGTCTTGAAAAACCAACCAAACAAACAAACAAAAATAATATATGGTAAACTTGAAATTTTCTAATCTGTGTAACCTAAGTACTCTTATCACATATATACATATGTATAGATAATTGTGAGAGGAGGGATATGTTAAATTATGGTAATTATTTCACATTACATCAATATCAAAGTCATATGCTTTTTACTTTAAACATACATATTTAAACTAAATGAATTGTGTTTTGTCTCAACAAAGCTCTGAAAGATACAGTGTATCTTAGGAGTGACCATAGTAACTTTCATTTTACACAGTTCCTTTTAATTTGCTCCTCTGTTTTCAAAGGCCATTCACCCAACACTCAGGAACAATGCTATCTACTGTGTCTCTAAATACAAATGTCATCTCTCTTTACTTTTCCATAGGTTGTTGATATCCAGTCATTTGCTGACCATGCCTCAGATCACTAGCTGTTTCAGACTGTCCAAAAGTTGACAGACCTGCCCTTTGCTCCTGTAGTTGTACACCTTATAGAATGTATTCAGACTGGAGAATACTGATTTCAAACTCTGCCCTAATGTTCTGTGTGAGGCTGATCAAGACCTTGGCTCCTTAGAAACTCATTGTACTAACAGTTAGTGGTAAATACACCCATGGGGTGGAAATGAGGTCACAGAATAAGCAGAGCTCTGTACTCAATAATGCCCTGCATAGGGAAGATGCTCCAGAGTTAATCAATGTTCTTTGATTATTCTTTTGTTATTATCTAGTTGACACACATACTTCTTATTTCAATTACTTTTAGAAATGGTTTAATCTTCCTTTTTGCCATATAAGAATTCAACATTTAACCAATTGGAGGTTTCCACTGATAGTTACTTAAGATTGATTTTTAAAATGTGAAAACTTGTTGAAAAGCTTGAAATAATGCTACATTGGAAAAGTCATGTTTATAATGTTTATTGTTTTGTTACTATAACATATATCCTAAGAAACAAAAGGAGTTATTCTCTTAAAATACTATGACAAGTCTAGAGGGCAGCTATGTGATCAGCTTTCCAATCCAATGGTTTAGCATACAAATTCCTAACACTATACATTAGGGGTGGGGCTAATGAAAAACTCAACTGGGATTCTCAGGGAAGGGGCATTAATGATTACAGTCAATAGTTCATTCCTGGTCAGTATTTGTCAGATCCAAGCAATAGTGGGAAAAATTGTATGAGTTTTCATCTTTAAAATAGTTTGCATCTAAATGAATAACTTTAAGCAAGTTTGAGTTTGAGCAAATGTCTTGAACAAAAATTAAAAGCCTGGAATTCACATCTCCAACAATTGCTTGCAGACCCCAGACCTTATGCACAGAGCTAAATTTCCAGGCTCACTTAATGACAAAGTTTGGTGTCTACCTTAAGTAGCTGACATTTGACAAGAGCTGCAGATGAGAAGTGTGAAGGAAACAGCACATCCTTGTTCAGGCAGGATAATATAATCTTCTATTCAAGGTAAATGGCTGACAAGCCCCAACAAGCGAAAAACAGCCATGGATTGTCTGTAGCAAAGCCTATAAAACTCCACAAAGACTGCTTGTTGGTTTATTTTTCATTTCAAATTGTACTTGTGAATGTGTTTCCTCCCTCTTCCACCCACTCATTTCCCTGTCTCTGAGCTCCCTCTTTATGAAAAGGAGTTTGGGCAGATAAAAGGTGTCAAAAGAAATTCAGGCAGGCTGACTGGGAGTTGCTGAATACACCATAGAGTTAGTTGTATGACTCAGGGAGGAAAAAAAGCAGTTATTAAGTCCCAGCAACTTTCTCTGACTGAGGAGAAGGCAAAATACAGAAAAAGAAGAAAACCAGGTTCCCAAAGTTAGCATAATGGAATTCCTCCAATAAGAGACTCATTTGTCACTTAGGGTTCGATTTCATAGAAACAGCATATTCAAAAGTGGTTACCAAGCCCATCAACATGGAAAGTAAGAATATTAAAAGAGCACTTCATTTAAAAACTCAAGGGTCACCATTTAAACAAAGTGGGCTGAGTGCCTCCTATATGGTGGACAGCCCTGATTAAGAAACTTTAATGGAGACATTGACAATGAATATTTTCATATTTCTACTGGATTCAGTTTTTATAAAGTACAATTACATTCCTAGATAATTTTACCCCTGATTATCCTGCATTTTATTTTCTCTTATGATAATAAGGAAAACTAAGATTTTCACAGATATAGCCGGTACTTCTTATGTTGAAACTTAGCTTTGGCTATACTTTGAATGTGTTGGAAGTAGGGGAAAGTAAGACTGGGGCATGATGAATGAAGGATTTGTGGTAAAGTGAACTCAAAGATAGGTATGTTGGCAAGAGGAATGAAAAACTTTTTGGTGGCTTCAGTTACTTAGCAGGCCACTTAATTCTCACCTTCAGTATTGTTTAGTTTTCTGTGGTGGTAATATTAAGTGATCACTGAAGTTGTGGAATTTACAACTTCCTTATTTTCTCCACTTATCAGGCCTTACGAAACAGTCTTCTATTTAGCTAGTAGCAGAAAATATATGATGTTTAAGATATAATAGATACACCAATGCAGTATAATTTCTGAGATATAGGATTTCTGGCTTTTGTTTACAAAGATATAAAATGGTAGGGAATGAAGGAATTGAAGAATTAGGGATATTGAGAGATATAAAATTTTTATAAGACATGAACTTTGGGAAGAACTAATATGAAATGAACTTGTATTCACGGGAGACTCCAGGGGTTAAAGACAGTTCAAAGATCCTGGCAGTTTGATGCTGTCTTTGAAGGATATAATGTCTCAAAAGAGTTATAAGTAAAGTATTTGTAAAGATAATAGGGTTATTTGCATAGATACAAAATAAGTATGAATTATACCTTTCAATTAACTTCTAAACAAAAGAGGCAACAAGATTCAAAAGAATTTATACAACAGAGGCACTTATGACAAGGAATGTTAAAACAAATTTGCTAAAAGAAACAAAAACCCACTGGGCAATATAACATGGTATTTATGTTATGTTTTCAGCCATGAGAAATTAATTTAATTTTATCACTACTAGATAAAATGAAATTATGTAGTCATTTATACCACTTTTTGTACTGCCACATAGAAAATCATTTGCAGCTTTGCTTTTAAAATCTAATGCCAGTCTACCAAACAGCCAATGACCTTATTAATACAACTTTAAAGTCACTCCTAGAGAATCAGAGTATCCTTGGAGGGCTCATTAGACAATAATCAACATGCTGCTAAACAGTCACAATAGCATCTTTTGTCCATTTCCAAGCTCAGAAGTTTCTTAATCTTACACTAGAAGGACAATCATTTTTAGCCTTCTACTCCATATTATTTCAACATTAATAAAAATGCTTACATCAGAAGAGAGCCTAGAAGAAAGGAGGTGACCAACAAGATGGTGGGAAAGGAGTAGAGTTAATGGAGGAGTGAAAAGTGTATATAGTCAAAGTACATAATACAATGGAAAGATAATATGTATATGAAACACAGTATTACATACAATGAATGTCAATGACTAAAAATAAATAAATATTTTTACCTGATTAGATGCTCATTAAGGTTCAGGATTGATATTTACTTTTGAAAGTAGCCATTTTGGAATTATGTTTCCAGTTTTGGAAATATCCAAAGTTGAGAAAAGAATGATTATCATTATCCAATCACTAGTAGGCTTCTAGAAGATTTACTTTACTGAATTAGCTCTCTTTGGAGTATAATTTTTTACATATCATTTAGGACAAAATGAAATATCCTTTTATGATATCATCGTGTAAGGGACAGACTTCTTATGTAATAATGTAGCAAACCATTATTACTCTATTATATAATCAACTGCTTGTGTAATGTGTTACTTTGTCCTTAAGTAGTTTTAACTTTCTATCTCCCATCTGAAGATACTACTTAGATATTTGTGGTGCTGTATAATAAAATATAGGTCCTACACTAGATGTCAAGCTAGATGATAGGGCTTGGATTGAGGAAAGTAAAAATTACAATTATATTACAATTTCAAAAATTAAAAGGAAGAACTTCATAAAGATGTATCCAGGCAACTACTATAAGAAATTTATTTAATACTGCAGCCCAATGCAGAGACTACACTGCATAGTTTAAAACTTTGCAAAAATAAAATTGACATTAATGAGTCATGTGAAATATAGGTCATAGTCAGTATCTGAAGGTCAAATTTAACATCTCTCTACTAATGGAAAAGGTTCAAGTCACAAATCATACTGATAGGAGTAGGAGGAATGACTACTTTCAGTTTCATGTAATGAAATTCCACTACCTTGAAGAAAGGGAGTTGAGACTGGTCACTGTCCTAGATAGAACCCTAAGCAAAGCAAGTAAAGTATAAAATATAGAAGGCAACCTAGGCATGAGTGTAGACATTGGACAGGGTATATTTTGGGGAAATAATAGCCTTTTCCTGACTAATTTTACCTATATATAATTGGATGAAGAAAAAAAATCTTTGAGCTAGGCATGGTAGTGAACACCTGTAATCCCAGCATGCCCTTGGAAAGCAGAGGCAGACTAATCTCTGTGACTTTGTGTCCAGTCTGATCTACATAGTAAGTTCTAGAAGGCCAGTGCTACATAGTGAGACCTTGTTTTAAAGAAAAAAAGAAATAAAGAGGGTGAGATAAAGAAAGAAACAGAGCAAGATAAGCAAGATATATATATATATATATATATATATATATATATATATAAGAGAGAGAGAGAGAGAGAGAGAAGGAAAAATATTCAATGAACAAAGAATAGATAAGAAGGAATGGATGAAAAGCCCTGAAAACAATTTGAGTTCATTGGATCTTAGCTAGTAAATAGGATTGAGTGGTAATACTGTTAATGGTGGTGCAGTGACTTGATTAATAAAAATGTGAAAACTTGGGTAGAAATGATAGGCTTGCAATTAGAAAATCCTAAAGTTCAAGGAACAAGAAACAAATTTGAAATGGCAATTCCCACTATTCTGTTGTCTTTTCACTCTATGAAATACTTAAGAGTCTTGTGACCATTTCATCTATCATCTTGGGTTACCTTTGACTAGCGTGGGCACACTGGTATATGCCTTCTTCCATTCATTCTACACATTGACAATACTCTCTTTAAATTACTTTTAAGAAATAGTCACATAATTTCTTCTTCAAAATTCTATCCCTTGTATATTGGTTAATTACATTGACAAGTATTTCACTTTTTTATAGTACCTCACTAGGTTTCAATCTTCTAACTTTTGCAATACATACATACATACATACATACATACATACATACATACATGTGAGTGTGTGTGTGTGTGTGTGTGTGTGTGTGTGTGTGTGTGTGTGTATACAGATGTATAGTATGTGGATATATAGCATACATTGTTCTCTGGGTGACCAGCCTCCATCAGCACAGGGCTCAAAGAGAACCCATGGAATCAAGGTGCTAAGACATTTTTATCTGAGGGTTAAGGGAAAAGAAACCTCCTTGATGGCTTATTTCTTCTGTGTTCTTTATTCTGCATTCTATATTCTTTTCTTTTATCTCTATCCAGAAATGTTCCTTCTGTCTCTCTTGATGTTTTCCTTCTAATTCCATTAATGTTTTTCTCCTAATTCTTTAATATTTGATTTTTCCCTTCTAACTCTATCTTTATTATTTCTTATTCTAGTTAGTTTTCCTCTACAGCTTATGTACCCTCAACAAAATCTTTCAAGCAATATAGAAATTACAATGTGGTTGCATTCTAGTTTTCAAGTAAATGATTGCAATGAATAAACATAAAAGATACATTTTTCATTTCCCTTATATGATTTAACATTTTATGTATTACAGGTGAAAAACAACACCCAAGCTACTTATTATATATTAAAAGAGCATAAGCAAGGAAGGTTCTTTTACTGGCAGGCAGTACTTTGCTGTTACAAAGAAAAGACCAACCACTTTTATTACTTATCTTGAAAGATAATCTTATATGGTATCTTAAAGGAATCACAAACCTAGACTTTTATACATGAAAAATAGTCAGGTCTACTTTAATCTTTAGTTAATCTTTAGAGTGCATACCCTCTCATCAATAAATTTTTGTATCAGAAGGTTGCGGTCTGAAATGGGTATAAGGAATTAATCATTATCTTTGATCACCAACTAATCCTTACAAGAAAACATACATTAGCTAGTAGTAGTTGGGCTGCTCTGGTTTTTAATATCCAACTTCAAAATTATTATTAAAATACTTTAATCTCACCTGAGGTCATTCTAAAGCTTTGTTTCAACGATAATGCACTCCAAAACCTATGAACACATCTCCCTACAATGCAATTAAAAGGATTTAAATTAACTAGGCAACTGGGACTCAGTTGTTTTTCTAAATCATGAACCTAAGCCACAGTCTATATGGCTCCTCAATAGAAACAGATGGGTTCTAACTGTGTGACACTTCCCTGCTATATTTTGTCATCCTTTGAAGCCTCTGTTTTATCAGAGGTAGGGGCAATGTTTTATCTTACTTTTACCTATGTTAAATTTCCACTAAAGTATTCTCTATCATAATCTCTTACTATATTTATTAAAAACCCTCATCCATTCAAATCCTATTTAAACTAACACTATTGTTATAAAAAACCATTGTTTCAGTCAAACTGTACAGCTTAGGAGGAAATTCTCTTCATAATATTCCATAGGTAAAAATGCTCATTAGAACTGTATTTTTCCATGAGATAATCACCCTACATTAGAGGCCATGGGGATGTCCCCACACCCACTCACCCCATGTTGATACCAAAGAAAGAAGGCAGTGACAAACATGTAAAAGCACAGCAGAAGCAAAAGGCATTCAGGAGTCTGGTCTTGGGGCCCTGACTATTTGAGGTTCATCCATCAAGGATTCACCTTTTGGTGGATTCACACCCGGAACTTCAATTGCTACCTGCTGCTCCTCTCACATGGCCACCAGCAAACATACATGTATGTTTAAGTCAATGTTCTTTCTTTGGGGTCCCTCACTTATTAAAATGTTTTATGCTGTTTAAAATTTCACTTCTCCCCTAAAGTCCTTCTTTTCTAAAATGCTTTGTTATTTGTTTTCAGCCATGTTGTATTTATGTAGTCTGAATTGATGCTATAAGCTCACCACAGCTGATTATTAGTATTTAAAGAATTGTTGGTAATTCAATTTACCATTATTAGAGTATTTGTCATCACTTAACTTTTAGTTCTTGCATTTGAACTGTCAAGATTATAGAAAAAAATTATTAAGGTATAAGATCAAAATGGTAGAACTAGAATATGGGTATTCTCTGTTTTTGTTCATGCTATGAATGTTTTATTATTCTGAATTACTGTAAGAAAACACTAAAATGGAATTAAATAAGTTTGAATTCCATCTATTTAATCTATACCAGTATAATGCTTGTAGCTAAACATAGGATACATAACGGTATGAAGATACAAACTTCAGCACAGTAAACCAGGTGGGAATGTGATTGACCCTGAAATATGTTCCAACAGTAGAACTCATTCTTTATAATGTTTTCCCCTAGGCTTTACAGTTGATGTTTTATACTTATTGCAATTTAAACTTGATGAAATATTGTCTCCCAATTAGTAAATATAGTCTAATTAACCTGATCTTATTTTGCTATAAATTCTTATATGAATATGGTGTCAAATAGGATAGTCAGCAGAATGTCAACAACATCAAAGGAAGTCTTAAGAATGTATAATATAAGCCATACTGTGATAGTGCACACCATTAATCCCAGTACTGGGGAGCCAGAGGCAAGCAGATCTCTGTAAATTCAAGACCAGGCTGGTCTACAGAGTTCCAAGATGGCCAGAGCTACAGAGAAACCCTTTCTCAAAAAATGAAAACAAAATGTATGATATAAGCTGAGCACTTCCATTATTAAGTGATATCCATCACCCAGAACTTTTGTTCGTCACTCTACCACAACCAAACAGGTACACATGTTCTAAGCCACACCTTGTTCTCACAGTGGCTTCCCACAATAACATGCTTCTCTCAAGAGACTCACCATTGTCATTTTCACAGAGGCAACCATTACCTGCTCTGCAGAACTGGCTCCTGGCAGCAACCTCTTTCTCAACTGAGGAAACTCTCCTACCCCTTTTGACTTATGAATCAACTGAACATGAATCCTGAAGATGGAATTATCACAGTCCTTTCCCCTCAGACTTCAGTTTTAAAAAATTATTTTTATAATTGATCCTTTGAGAACATGTACTACAATCCCTCTCATTTCCTAATCCTTCCAATCTGCTCTTCAATCTTGCAGTGTCCCCCCAAAGAAATAAAAAATAAATAAAAGTAATAATATAAGACAAACAAAACAACAACAAAATCACCCAGTACTCCATCTTTCTGGCCTCTCCATCACTGCTTCACTTGTCTTAATGGCCTTGGAAGCTGCAGTATGTCACACCATACCCTTTTGAACAAATAGTTTTTTTCTTTTTGCAAATGTTCATTGTAATGAGATTTTGGTCTGGTTCCAGGTCTCTGACATCTGGTACACCATCAATACTGGATCCTCACTGAAGTGCCTCTCAGACATGCTGTTTTGCCCCAGTCTGAAGATCTTGCTCTTATGGCCCAATCCCTTTACATGCTCCAGCAGGTCATAGTTGGACTAGATGTTGGGGTGGGTCAATTCAAAGCACTGGATTTGGGTTTGAATGGTAGTTGAACTGGTCAGTTTGGGTCTGTGTTGGGACTGCCACCTTAGGAGAGGGGTAGAGCCAGCTCTCCTGTGCCCAGACCACAGAGAGATGATGAAGCCAGCTCTCCCATGAGGGGCAGGACCAGGTCTCCCAGGGCAGCAGCCAATGAAGGGCAGAGCTAAATCTTCCAGTGACAGTGAAGGGCCAGGCCAGCTTATCACAGTCCTGGGATTGCAACAGGCATGGTTTGCATAGCCCCAGTGGTAACATGGGGTGCAGACATCAACACAGACTACAGCAGGCAGCAGGACTGTTGTCCCGGGCAGCAGCTCCAGCCCTGACATTACCTCAGCCTTGGGTGGCAAAGCAGACATCAGCTTGTTCGTCACTGCTTTTGCTTCTTAAATTCCTTTCATCTTTAGGCTCTACCACTCTCCATAGTAGATGAATCACTTTGCTTCTCTTTCTCTCCAAGTTTTTTTTACCATATATTTACTCTTCATAATGGTGTCCTGACACCTCAAGGAACCCAGAGGGCCTACCCTACAGATTCCTTTATTTCTCTTTAAAGCTTTTCTCTCCCTGTTACAACTATCTATCAAATTTAGTGTGCCAACTAACCACTTAATTATACCTAGCAGTGTTAACAGCAAATTTGCCTGTGTGGTTGTGAACAACCAGTATACAATGGGAAGTTTTCATCTCAGTAAATTGTTTATCAAATGACATTGATTATAATTTTTAAATTTATCTCTATCATCATTCATGTCTTTCAATCTATATATCTGTCTCTATTTCTAGCTATATTACCTATCTATCTATCTATCTATCTATCTATCTATCATCTATCATATTTATTTATTGATTTTTGACACAGAGTCTACATAGTACTGGTTGTCCAAGAATGCAAAATGTAGAGAAGGCTGGTCTCTGACTCATGGAAATTCACCTGCTTCTGAATCCCAAATGCTGATAAAGGTGTGTGCAAACATGCCTGGCTTGATCTTTTATATGTATCTTCACATGATACACATTATACAAACTTCCTACAATATGAGCTTAAACTTTTATTTTATTGCTTATATCAATAGTAAACTATAGGCCTTCTTACACTGATTTTCTTTCTTTTCTTTTCTTAAACTCCCATTATGTTTTGTTGTCAAACACCATTGTATTTCTGCAGGAAGATTTCTTTTTTCACTTCATTATGTTTTCAACTTAAACTTATAGCTGTGGTCTCACAACACAAATTATATCACAGAAAACTTATATAGGTGAATATACATTCTTAGGTTTCATCATAACTAATATCAAAACTTGTATGTTCAATATATTTGATTCCTCAAAACTGTTGTTTAAATGATTTTAATATTTAATATACTGACCATAAGAATAATAGTAAATATACCTACAAGTCAGAAATATATGAAAAAATATTAAAATGTTTCAAGGATTATAATTTATATGTAACAATTAATAATGCTTCCCTTCTAAAGATCTACACCTATTTTTCTTAGCTACATACTTTGACAGTGTAATAAAAACAGCTGTCTTGATGGTTGAGATAAGGTTATTTTCCATAGGTAAAACAAATTTCGCATGTTTTATTAAGAGAGTAAAACTACACTTAGTTTAATTTTTTCCTCTCATTTTGGTAATATGGAAAGACTTTAAAAATTTAACTCTATGTACATTCACATGTAAACTTTTAACATTATAACTTTGCTTTTGGAAAAGCATTTATTTATATATCCTGTATGTAGCAAATTTCTTCTGTAATAAATGAATAGACTGGGTTTTTGTGTTCCAGGAACATTGAGTTCAACATGGAGGTCAGGAAAAGTACATAAATTCTTCCTTTTAACCTCAACTAAAGAATGGAAAAAGAAAATGTGGCAATTTACACAATGTAGTACTACTCATCAGAAAAAAAAAAAAAAGATCAAAACAAGAAAACAAAAAAACAATGGAATCATGAAATTCCCAGGCAAATGGATGGAACTAAAAAGAGACTATCCTGAGTGAGGTAACCCAGTAACAAAAAGACAAACACAATATGTACTCATATATGGCTTTTAGACATAGAGCAAAGGATTACCAGCCTACAGTCAACACCACCAGGAAAGCTAGGAAACAAGAAGGACCCTAAGAGAAACATACATGGTCCCCTGGAGAAGGGGAAAGGGACAAGAACTCTCAAGCAAATTGGGAACATGGGGGGAAGGAAGAGGGAGTTAGGAGGGAGAGGTGGACATGAGGGAGCAGGAATATCAAGTCAGGGGAAGAATAGAGGAGAGTAAGAAAATAAATACCATAATAGAGAGAGCCATTGTAGGTTTTAAGAGAAATCTGGTGCTAAGGAATATCCAGAGATTTATAGGGATAACCCCAACTAACAATATAAGCAATAATGGAGAGGCTACCCTAAATTCCCTTCCCTGATAATGAGATTGATGGCTACTTTATATGCCATCCTAGAGCCTTCATCTAGTAACTGATGGAAGCAGAAGCAGACACCCACAGCTAAACTCCTGGAATCCAGTTACAAAGAGGGAGAAGTGATGAGCAAGGGGGTCAAGACCAGACCTCAGAAACCCACAGCAACTGCTGGCCTGAAGGGGGACCTCATGGACTCTAGTCTGACATCTGGTAAACCAGCATAGGACTGACCCAGACTCCCTAAACATGGGTGTTAGGAGGACTGGGTAGTCTATTGGGCCTCTGGTAATGGATCAGTATTTATCCCTAGTATAGGAATGGACTTTGGGAGCCCATTCCACATAGAGAGATACTCCAAATGATATGACAGACTTTGAAAACTCCCTGGAGAGCAGAAAGGAGATGGGATGAGGATTGGTAAGGAGAATAGTGGAAGAAGGAAGGGTGTGGGAACTGGGTTTGACATGTAAAACAAGCTTGTTTTAAATTTAAAAAAAAAAATGAAAGAAAGAAAGAATAAGCTACTTGGAGTCAATTAGATGCCTCAGTAGGTAAAGGCATTAGCTACTAAGTCTAATGACATGACTTTTGCCCCTGGACACCCATGAAGGAAGAACAGAACTGCCTCCTGCAAGTTCTCCTCTTGCATTTCATAGATGGGAAATACAAACAAATTTTAAGCAAGGAAAAATAGTATTGAAATAAAAGCGTAATGCTCTCTCAGCCTAGACAGATGGGGTTAACCTAGGCCCAGCTCCAAATGATAGACATTGAAGAGCAGAAAGGGGAGGGGATGGGGTTGGTGGGGGAACATGGGAGGATGGAAGGATGAGGAAACTGGGATTGACATGTGAACCGAGCTTGTTTCAAATTTAAATAAAAACAACAACAACAACAACAACAAAAAGATAAAAAGAGTTGGAGTAGTGTGAGGGTAATTAGAAACAAAATGAGTATCGAACAAAGGCTTCTTTCTCTTCGCTATGATCATGAAAATTTATAGGTAACAATAAATTGACCTATATATTACACATGGGTGACCTGTGAGGAGCAACTGAAGTTGGCAGAGAAAGGAACTCCAGGAGCATGGTGAGAACGTGCTGTTGTGAAGTGTGGGGCACTGGAGGGGACAGTGTTGACTTAGTGTGGGGCCACTGATACACTGATATTAGGTTCCTGATAGAGTTGGGGACCCGTGAGTCTTTCTGTCCTGAATAGGACAGTGACAAAGGGACCAAGAAAATCCATGCATCTGCAGGAAAGCCTGAAATGCAGTGCAATGAAGGTGGATCAGAGCCAAGGCCATGAAAACCAGAAGGAGAAGAGGAAATTATAAGATGTTGGTGACTGACAGTGACTGCACTCATTATCTGTTTGTGACAAGAAACAGTGCAAATGACAATAAAAATATTTCATCTTCATAATCAGGACAGCCAGGAAGGTGATGTCTGAGGAAAAAAATCACAAGGGTGGTGCTGGGTAGGCGAGGCTTTGATAGGATATGGCTTTTGTTTAATTAAGGGGATTTTAAATATATGACTTAACGCAAATGGTTTTCAGTGTCCTTTAACTTTTACTTTCAGAACTTATTTACAGTTATTACTTTGGTCATTGCTTCTTCTCCTTTAAAGGAAATTCAGGATATTTGTCACTGTCCCATTAATTATTTTTCCTACTCTATGTTTTTACTTCTAAGATATTTATATCCAGTAATCATTTTCTTCCTTTTAAAAGTACATTTGGTTGTTCCATCCCCTCAACCCCATGCTGTTCTCCTGAGCCCTGCCCTGAAATCTTTGCATTGTTTTCCTGCCCTCACTAATGTGGAAAGGATGTCTCACCCTGCAACTATAGCCTTCTAACACTAAGCTGTCTGTGTCTCCTAGAAGGGCACATGGTTCACCTCTGAGAATTGTGCTTGAAATTCAAGTCCAGGGAAATATTTTCTGTCCTTCTTGGTTGGTATGGAGAGTGGCACACTGTAAATTCTTTGAAATTATTTGATTTTGAAGTCAAGCCTCAAAATTTGGGCAAGCTGCCATTTTCTACTGTTATTGAGTGATATTCAAGGTTGGGTAAAGCAAATCAGCATACTTGCTTTTTCATACTGAAGTGCTCCTCTCCCTTTACTTGTTTAAAGGGTTTATTTTTTTCAAAGTGTATACACTGTTGTGCAATGCATCAATATTTCCAAACTGAATTATAATTGCCCATGCCTTAGTCCAGCATTGACTTAGTGCTGGAAACACAAAGTACAAAGTAATTTTATAATAGGGTCATTGCTCTGTTTTGACTCTGTAACTGACTTTGATATTAATTCCTTATTCTTTCTGATACCCATTTACTAGAGGACACAGTAAGTAGGAATTGTGCCAATTTGTTAATTACATAATTATACACTGTTTCCTAATTCATGTTTAATATTAACATAAAGAATAACAGTTTTCCTGGTAAGGAATCATGTAAACAAATATAACATTTTTTTTTTCTTGAGCTCTTTAGGCGCTTCCTAAATACTTAGGTGCCATTTGCTAGTATGTTTAAGTCATACAACTTTACATTTCAGTATGACTATGTGCCCCCAACTCCAAAGTTAAAGCCCTTTAATCTTGTTAGCTCTTTGAACTTAAACTTTGGCAAACCCAAGTGACAGAGCCATGGAGTGAAGTTCCAACTTTCTGAAGCTACCACACTCCAGTCTGGATTCTCTCCATCCCTTTCTAAATTGGTTCATTTTCAAATCTGTGTGTCTTCTTTCACAATGCAGCACTTACCTGTCTGTCTCTGTACTGTTATGCCTTCTAACCTATGTGCTAATTTGAGGTCATGGCAGGGCTCTCTAACCCCATTGTGATAAGGTTTGGAAGAATAGGGCTTGTGCTGTGTGGAAGTCTGAATCAGAGGAAAGATCAGACTGCAGGCGGTACTCAGCAAGTAACCGCACTACTTAGTAAAAAACCTGTTGTTTGTTACTAGTGTTGTTCTTTTGCTGCAGCTGTCGCCAATGAAACAGACAGGAGACTCAACATATCCACCTGGAGTTTATTAATGGCTGGAAGAGAAGGGGGAGTAGCAGGTGACCAACTGAAAGCAGCAGACAGAGAGAAGGAGGGCGAGAAGGAGGAGAAAGGGGAGGAAGGGGGCGGCGTCAGCAGAATGACAGTTTCCAACAACTAGTGTCAACAAAACCTTCATCATAGAGAAAAATATCAAAAGGCCAAGGAAGCACAATGGTTATGATTGAGGGGAAAGTACATAAAGAACAAAAAGAGCTTATGTGACTCATTAAAATAAAGTGAATGTCCCTTTCTATCACTGTATATTGCACTTTGATTTTCATTTTTAACTGCGTCTTCCTGTTGTCAATCTTCACCCATGGATCCAGATTGCCAAGCCCAGTTTGGGAGTTTTGGACTAGTTTGCTATTTCTGCTTTGAGGTAGTATTCATAAAAGTCTGTTTCCACACAGATGGAAGGCTAAAGGGCAACTGTGGACTGTAGTTACTTCTCCAACCTCAAAATTCTAGGTTACAAATACTTCCCTAGACTACAGCATTGAAAAAAAGTTTTCATTTGTTTTCAATCAATGAACCAGGTCACAATTTACACTTTGCAATTTTAGTATCTGAATGCTTGTTAATGATTTGAAGCTGCAAATCACTGCTTTTAGATTACAGAAAGAGCACTATAAATATGAATCTACAAACAAGTTACTATTGACTTGAAGTTTTTAAATAAATTGATTAAAAAAATTACTGAGTATTTGCCTTTTTTTTACCTTGACTGTCAATCCCCAGCAGTGTAAAAATTAAAATGCTAGAGTTCCTTCTAAAAGGAATGTGAAAACTTGTGTAGAAAGCTGTGAATTTCACACCACCTCAGAAAACTGTGAAATTCAACACTGCCCTTCTTTATTAACTTCCAGAGACCTGGAAACAAACATTTCAAAGTGTTCAAATATTCAAGATATGCATTTCATGCACTAATGGTATTCAAGATTCCACAGTCCTTTTGTTCCTATATTTATTCCCTATTTAAAAAACAAAATAGAGAGCTTTTATGGCTTGAGATCAATCTTAAAAGTTTGTGTGCTATATGGAAGAAAAAATAGATAAGAATTTCAAAAGCTGTATGCTTAGTACTTTCAAAAATAAATATTCTATGATATGCATTTCAATAATTTTAAACATATGCTCTATAAATATTAATAACTTGCAGAAAACCATACATCTTGTTAGCAATTCTCATATTGCTATACAGTGCTGATAGAAGATTTAGACCCCAAGGTACTGGGATGGCACTAGAATTGGATTCTAGTTCAAGCTAAAGACCCAATGGAATTTTCCAACAGTATTATACCTGCAGTTCAAGAGCAAATGAAATGAGCCAAGGAATCAGAGTGTGAAGAATTCTTCATTGAATTTACCACATTGAATATTTCAGAACCTGAGGCAACTGATGGTATTGATGGGTTTCTCATAACATGATTTGTTTTCTTGAGCTCTTTAGGGGCTTCCTACATAATTAAGTGTCATTTGTTAGTATGCTTAAAGTACACGTGTGACTATGTGCCCCCCCAAAGTTAATCCATGTCATAACTTATTTAAAATTAGTGGGAAGATAGGGCTGAAATACTGTAATTCAAAAAGATAGATGTCCATAAAATTCCAATATAATTTTATAGTATTACAAAAACTATGTTCTTTCTTGTGATACTTGTAGAGGGCACATCATCTCACAAAATTCTCTTTCAACATATCATTTGCCCCAGATGGCCAGATTTTTTCAATTACTTGAATTTGGATAGTCTTACAATTTGGATAGAATGCAATGCAAAGCAACTTTAACAGTACTGAGCCTGGAATTTCAGAACCCTTTTACATATTTCCTGATTCTCTGTGGACTCCATGAAGACAAGTCTTATCCTGCTGGGATAAGAAGCAAATGAGGAGTCAGGGTGCCTGATATAAGCCTTCATCCAGACCCTTCATAATTTCTTTCTAAGGTTCATGAGCCATCTTCATCAATATTAGTCTATCCAGGCACAGATCTGAAGGAAAGTCCAAATACTGATCTGTAGACTCAAAAGCAGTAAAGCATTATTATCATTGAATTTGAGGGTAGCTTGGTATAATAATAAGTAACTAATCACATTATTTTCATAACTTCTTCAAAGTAGTCTGCTTTCAATTAATTTAGTTGATGTACAGTAATGATTATGATGTTGACCCATCAAAAACTTATATACATACAGTTTGTGTGAAAGGAAGCCTTCAAGCCAAATTAAAACATACTGGGTGCAAAGAGTGGATTTTGCAGTTTAAGTGTGGCTATAAACTCAAGAAAGAATCTTTTCTGGTTTTTTAAATACATTGTCTAAAATTATGTAGAAAGACTGGGAGGAATATGTAAATAATCACATGACACAATTCCATCTCTTGCTTTTATTATTTAATAAGTTTTAACTTCATGAAGTTTTTAAAATATGTCTGACTAGAAATCCCATTTGCATTATACATCCATATTCTTGGTTTTATTATTATTTTTTTTCCAGAAGGAAACTTGTTGGTTTCAAGTACCCTCAGAGCCCATCACTTGTCCTGTCTGTGTAATCTGTAGTACTAAGAACATGTCACTGTTTCTAGTATATACCCACTTTTTGTGTTGTCTGTGTTTATTGGAAATACTGAGGCAGATATGGAGTCCTTAATACTTGTGGCACCTCTGCTACCTTTGTTTCTGAAGAATACTAGAAAACATCTGAGACATGTTTTGTGAATATAAAAATGCCCGTTTAAACACACCATTAAAATAAACACAACTAAGGAGAACACTTTGTTTCTTTACTGTTTTTCCAGATTTCTCTTTTCATTTAGAAAACCATTTGGAATATGCTTTCTGCGGCTCACAATGGTAAAAACAGCTGGTTTTCAGTTTGTGCAGCTGACTGGGAGGTTTTATTCCAATATTCCTCAAACCTCTCTTTATGTTTTCATCTGCAATTAGTCCCCATTCCTATGTGCAGTACCTACCAGAGGGGCTTTACAGATAACTGCAGATGTGCTATTGCCTCGAGGGACTCTGAAATCTAATTAATTTCTAATAGTTTCAATGCAGTCATATAAATTATATTTTCATGTGATTTGTGTTACAACCTTTGTAGAATGGTATTATTTTGGGCAGTGATTTCTTTATTCATGTCTGAAAAAGAGACTAGTCTATGATGAGGAGTTATGGCATTAAACGTTTGTATGAGGATCACCAATATATATTACATAGGTCTAGTTTTCTGACTTATTTTTACATGAGGAAATGAA
Organism: Cricetiscus sungorus; assembly: GCA_030556225.1. NCBI lineage: Eukaryota > Metazoa > Chordata > Mammalia > Rodentia > Cricetidae > Cricetiscus > Cricetiscus sungorus. Next base: position 46,858,453 of record JANBXA010000398.1, read on the forward strand.
GAACTTTTTTATTTGAGATAAAAGATCTCTTGCACTCTTATAGCCAGACTAGTGTTCTGTTTACAAAAAAGTACAAGGAACCGAGGTCTTCTATATACTTATGACATGTACTCTTTTATGAAATGAAGTTGGTTTTATAAAGAAGGATATAATACATATTTAAGCAAATGAATTGGGACTGGAAGAGGGCAGTTTTAGAAGCTCAAAGTTCAGTCTATGTTTCTCAAGAAATTGGTAAGGACAATGAACTAAAATGAGAGTTTTCATGTGTATAAGTACCCCCATCTGTAGGAAGAAATTTTCTTTCCACCTCCCTGGTTCCTCACCTTAACAGGTCAATAATGCTTTACAGTATGTCGCCCCAAATTCTCCAGGAAGGAATAATTCTATCCCAATTGCTTGAACATTTCAGATTTATCAGGACCAATTTGATAATGGTGTCTTCTATTTTGGATATAGTTGGTGCTCGAGTTTCATTCCTGTTGCTGTGATTAAAACTTGCTGACCAAAAAGAACTTAGGGGAGAAAATTTTTCATTGTTTGGCTTTGGGCTTACAGTTCCAGGTTGCCCATCACCATCGAGGGAAGTGCCCCAAGAAGGATCTGGTTGCATCATTACATCTGTGTGAAAAGCAGAGAGCAATAAATGTTTGCTTTCTATTGATGCTCAGCGGCTTTTTTTTAATTCTTATACAGTTCTTAGCCCAGCCCATGAAATGTTGCCACTTAATCAGTAGAATAGGTCATCACACACAGCTAACAACAATCCAGTCACCCACAGAAATAATCAGGAGACAACCTCATCTAGATAATGCTTTATAAATCCTCTCTTCTCAGGGGATTCTGGTTGGTCGTGTTGTTAGCCAAAGATAAAAAGTGCCATGGGAAAACACAGTTACCTGCAGACTTGTTAGCTATGGCAATTGGGGATGGAGGAAAGTGGGTAGGGCTTTGCCTGTACAGGTATTAGGTCTCCACGGAAACTAACCCTACCAATGACAGTACAGTAGCCTACACTGACTTGGGGTCAAAAAATAAAGAATGGTGAGAATCTAAGGTCAGTATTGAGCCCAGTCTAAAAGCATCTCTTGAGGAATATTCCAGGAGACATATGAGGAACTGTTAAAATAGTCCTGATGATTTTGAAATAGGTTAAAAAATGCCACAATGTTTAACTCTTGGCAACCTATCAAAAGTTAAGTGGGAAAATCACTCTCAATGTATTATATTTTCACATTTAATTTAGACATAAAAAATTTTGAAATGCTAGTGGTTGTATCTACTTCCCACTGATATAATTTACTCAAATTGGGTTTTACTGAATATTACAGCTCAAAAGATTTTTATTGTGATATAAAAGAAAATCCCTCTTACAATGGCAGATCACAGCCCCTTCTGTAATAATGAATAATGATTAGTAGGAATGAGTAAAATCCCCCTTTATGAAAGCATTACATACTGGAGGCTAATTTTTTTCCCATCAGGATCAAAAATTGTTCACATAAATATACCCACTTATACATGTAAATGGTGTTGCATGTTGTGCAAAGAAAAATTAAGGATTCGACAAGGAAATGCACATTAAATTTATGACTGCAATTAGAGTGCGAACTGATGGTGTGGGAATACATGACCTTGGAGCTTTTCTCAAATAATTTTTTAAAAAGGCAAAAATCCTGGAGAAAAGCTTGGAGATAAACTCCCATATTAACCTTTATTTTGTGTGTACCTGATACCAGCCTGCACAATGCACCAAAAATGTTTACATGTTTCTCCATAATGTACTTCCTGAAATTGTGTGGGAATTCTTAGTGCAGTGTAATCACCTATATTTCTTATCAAAAAAAGCAGATTCCAGACTTTATGCTTAATTCTGTGGGTCAAAACCCTTCTTGGATGGAGTTTAGGGAAACATATTCTAATGAGGTGTCAGGGTGAGTCAGATGCAGACTGAAGCTTAGAACTCTCATTCTGTGCTTCACTAGTGGATACTCTGCCATGTGTAAGTTATAAACATAGACTCTTTAGATTAATAAATATGACAATTATTAAGAATTGAAGTATATGGATATAATATGCACTGTTTTAATACAAGCTGACTACACTCTTAGATTTCAAAAGCACATAAACTCACTATCTCAGCCATGCAATATTCCTAAGCTAAAATTCTGCAATGTTCGCTTCCTTTGTCAAGTAGTGTTTACTATTAGAGTCAACAACCAAACTATTCTTTTTATCCAAGTTACCATACAAAGAAAGGTTTAAATTATGGCAATTCCATTCATATATACTAAACTTTATTCTTACTCAGCTCATTGCTTTTTCTTTTTCATGCCGCTTTCTAAAACCAAATATTCTTTCCTTCCTCCCTTCATGTTAAACAAATACTATCATAATCTTCTTTTCTTTTAATTGCTTTATCCCTCTCATGGTCCTTTTTTTGACTTCTATAGCCCATGATGCACAATTAAAAATAATCAAATTACTGTGTATGACAGAAAACATAAATTTCTACGACTGCCTTATTTTATTTCATGTAGTATAATGATCTCCATTCTATATGTTTCATGCATATATAATAACTTCATTTATCACTAAAACCTGTGTATATGCATTGCATTTTTCTTACTTATTATCTATTGATAGACACCTAATTGGTGCTGTTTCTTAGTTACTCAGAACAGTGCTTCAGTAAACATGCTTCACATGAATCACTATGGTATGCTCTCAAGGAAAGTTATCTGGTTGTTCTATTTTAAAAATTTGAAGAACCTGCTTACCAATTTTCACAGTGACTGCCCTAGTTTCCAGTCCCATCAATAGTGTGTAGTAGTTCCTCTTTCCCAGAGTCTCACCAGTAATTTATTGCTCAGCTTTAGCCATTTTCAATGGGGTAAGATTGAATCTCAAAGCAGCTTTAATTTGGATTTTCCTGCTAGCTAAAGATGTTGAGTACTTTAAAAAACATATTATAGGTTATTTGTGTTTCTTTTTTGAGAGCTATATATCCAATCCATTTGCCAATTTATTGATTACATTAGCTGGATTCATAGTATTTAAATCACAAAATTCTTTAGGTATTCTATAGATTAACCTTCTTAATGTGTAGTTGGCAAAGACTTTTTCTCATTCAGTAGGATGTCTCTTCATTCTGGTGGTTGTTTCCTTTGCTATACAGAAACTTAAAATTTTATATAATTGCATTTAAAATTCTTAGTACTATTGCTATGATATTTGAGTTCTTTTTGTAATTCTTGCCCACAGTATTCTGTTATATTTCAGTCACATTTCCATTTGACTTCTGGAAGTTTTTTATTATTATTATTATTTTTTTTAAAATTTAAATTAGAAACAATCTTATTTTATATATCAATCCCAGTTCCCTCTCCCTCCCATTCTCCATGCTCCCCACTGTCCCCCATCCCATCCCTCTTCTATTCCATAGAAAGGGTGAGGCTTTCTATGGGGGATCATCAAAGTTTGTCATATCATGTGGGGCAGGGCCTAGGCCCTCCCCTTTGTGTCTAGGCTGAGAGAGTATCCCTCTATGGGGAATGGGGTCCCAATGTTCATCTGTACACTGGATATAAATGCTGTTCCACTACCTGGGGCCTCATAGACTGCTCAGGCCTCCAAACTGACACCCAGAATTTTTAAAACCATCCTCTCTTTATATACTAGGGATAAATACAGATCCATTACTGGAGGCCCCATGGACTCCCCAGTCCTCCTAAACAAACACTCACATTCAGGGCATCTGGGTCAGTCCTATGCTGCTTTCCCAGCCCATCCCCATAGAGTGATGCTTTCTCAGCCTAGTCACATGGGTGAGGTTTTAGGCCCTGCCCCAAATGATAAGACAGACTTTGAAGACTCCCCATGGAAGACTTCACCCTCTCTGGGGAGCAGAAAGAGGATGGGTTGGGGTTTGGTGGGGATCATAGGGGAGGAAGGGAAGGTGAGGGAACTGGGATTGACATGTAAAGCAACCTTGTTTCAAATTTAAATAAAAAAGGAAAAAAATTCCTCTCTGGTTTTTCAATTACCCATTAGTTATCTACACATGCATTGTCCAGTTTCCAGGTGTGGAGCTTCTGTATTTCCTTCTGCTATTGATTTTGATCTTTATTATAGTAAATTTTAATACGATGCAAAGAATGAGTTCAATTCTTTTATGATTTTTTATGATTTTTTGAGACTTTATCCATGGCTTAAAACGTGGCCTGTGTTAGAAAAGATTCCAAGGGGTGAAGAAACAATTTTCAGTTCTATAAGGCAAATTTCAATAACTGTACCTTAGATCTGCACTCTTTCCTGCAGGCATGCTAGTGACAGATCAGTAGTCTTCCATTCAGTTAGTTATACAACCATATCCTAAAGCCAGTAAGTTCTGTGAGGCAGGTCTTAGTTATTGATATATCCATCATATTGAACATATAGACTAATATAATAGAAATGGTGAAAAATATATTTAATAGCAACCCTCCTTTGAAATTCCTTCCAATAGATTGACAGTAACTTTCTGTGGGAGATAAAATAGAATGCAAAGAAACCAGAAGCTCGACTAATGTAATGAGCTAGGAGATTACAGACAGTGTCAGCAACAGAATGGTGGGTTGTATGGGTCCTGCCCTTGACCCTATTGAGCAATCTCAAAAATAAATGAAATATTTATGTGAAATAATAACTGCCAGACTTTAAAAATTGAATCATGATTAGAAGTAACTTTGACCAACTGCCCCAGAACACAATTATAGCTTTGCACCATTGGGAATGAAAAATTCTGCCACATAAAACCTTGGCATGAGTTTGGAGAAATATCCCCAAAGCTCTGAAATTATATGAGACACTGAATTCAACCACTCTTGACCTAGTCGCTGTGGAATAAGCACAAAGAATGTTTTATGCTGACCTAATGGACCTAATGCTACTTTACAATTATAATTAAATTACTTCTAAGTATTATACCTCTGTGCCAAAGGCAGAATCTTGGGACTCCTAAAGAATAAATGTAATGAAATGGCCAACAAGCAGTAATTTCTATTCCAGTTCAAACAGCAAGTAAAAGGAACAATTGCCAAAGGCAGCTTTCTTCTACTGACCTTTATATAAATTTCACCTACATAGAAAAACTGTGAAAGAATCTCAGTGATGGACCAGATGGCTTCACTACTGCATTACACTGAACATTGAAAGAACTAATACTAGATATTCTTGTGTTATTTCAAAGAATTTAAGAGAAGAGAATTGTTCTAAACTCATTCCATGATGTTGTATTTTACTGACATCAAAACCAGTGAAAAGACACAACTTAAGACTGTTATGGGGACAGTATTCTTGAGACATATGGAGATATATATAGAAAGACAGATAAATGATATGCAGATAGATAATAGAGATTAATGAATATAGATATATAATAGAGATAGATGGTAGATAAGATAGATTATATGTGGATATATAATAGATTGTATATAGAGATATGATAGGTTAAAATGTTAGGTAAACATAGATTAGTTATAGATGGTAGGTAGATATATAGATAGATGATAGATAATATAGATCAATAGATGTAGATAAACAGACAGATGATAGATAGATAATAGAGATAAATACATGAAAAACACCTTAACAAAATATTAGCATTCATGTTAGAAAGATTATTCACCATGGTGATGAGGGATCTATCTCAAGAATGAAAACAGCAGTCACTAAAGTGAATCATTAAGTGTGTTGTACTTCAAATAACAGTGTGTAATACAAAACATATTACTATTTCAAGTCATGCAAAAGATGCTTGATAAAACTAAATACCCTTCTATACTCAGTAGTTGTGGAGGTGAGACCCTGTGGGTACACCTATAAAACACCCCTGCACCTAAAGCAAGGGAAAATTTTTGACCAGGGGATGAAAAGACAGTAAGAGTCAGAAGATCAGGGAGTATACTGTGAGACTGTCTTTTAGAAATGTCAGAGGTTATAGCCATAAAGCCTCACCAGAATGACTGCCTAAACATGAACTAAATAAGAATGACAAGAGACATGCTAAAGTTGACAGAAGAAAACCCACTAGGACTCAACCTGACACAAAGAACTACATGTAGCTAACGAATGTTGAAAGTGAGAGGAATAGTCTTCTCTAGGGAGGCACACATCAATTAGTTATCCCATACCAAATGCTCATCTCTGAATATATACACATAAATAACATACAAACTGAGCAGGTTATATTTAGGATATGCATGTATCAAGCCAATGGCTAATGTTATACTGGACTTAACCATAGTTGAACCATTCCTGCAATGTAAATGATAAAACATTGATAAAAGTAATTGAAATAGAAAAATAATAGAGTCTGTATATTTATGGATCTGAAGGACCAAAGATTATGGAAATATCTCTATCACCCAATATGACCCTCATATTAGATGTAAGCTTTATCAAAATGTCAATTACATTCTTCAGTAAGCTAGAAGATAAATCTAAAGTTCACCTTACCCCATCCCCTTGTACATAGAAAAAATTACTTTGAAGAAAGCTAAAACATGGAAAAATTCACACAAACTGGTTTTCAAATTTACTGCAAATATATAGTAAACAAACAGCATGTAATTTGCATAAAAACAAAACAAAAATTAATGCAATAATAGTGAGAGCCCAAAAGTAAGCATGCACATGTCTATAGACAAGGGATATTTATACAAATAAGTGATGTAAAACTATAGACATAGTCCTTGTGAGGAAGCAGTGTTGGGAAAATGAAAACCACGTGCTGAAGAATGAAGCTGGATCCCTATCTCTATTCAATTGCAAAAATTAACTAGAATTGAATTAAAGAGTTAAATGCAAGACCTAAAAAAAATGAGCCTATTATAAAAAGACATAGAACAGATTAACCAAGACAATGTAACACATAAATTACAATTTTTTTGTAAAACACTTAAAGAGCAGGAAAGCAAGCAAAATAGCCAAATGGAATTAACCTAAACTAAAAATCTTCTGTATAGAAAAGGGAACAATTAACAAAGCATAGAGATGAGGTAAATAACAGGATAAAGAATTGTGAGCTATATATTTGACAAATGGCTGATACCTAGAAAACATAAGGAATTCAGTAACAAGAACACCAAATAATTCAGCTTTAAAATTAAGGCAGGATGGAATGTATGAGCAAGGGAAGGCAACATCATGAAGGGGAAATCTACAGAGACAGCTAAAACAAGCTCATGGGAACTCATGAATTCTAGAATGACAGCTATGGAGCCTCCATGGGATCAAACTAGGCCCTCAATATGTGGGAGACAGTTGTGTAGCTTGGTCTATCTAAGAGGTCCCTGAAAGTAAGACCAGGTTCTATTCCTGGTGCATGAGCTAGCTTTTTGGATCCTATTCCCTATGGTGGGATGCTATACTCAGCTTTAATGTAGCATGGAGGGCCTTGGTCCTGCATCAACTTACTGGGTCAGGCTTTGTTGACACCCCATGGGAGCTCTTACCCTTTAGGAGGAGTAGAGGGAAGGGTGGGGAGGCAAGGTAAATTGTGGTCAGGGGGAGAGGTGAAAGGAAGAACTGTGATTGGAATATAAAATTAAATTAAGTAATAAATAAAAATAAGCAATAAACTTAAAAAGGACTTTCTCAAAAGATGTAAAGAACTAGTCAAGTTATATATTGGAAAACTCTCCACAGTTCTACTGATGTTGTAGAGAAAAGGTAATCATTATACAATGATGATAGGAATAAATATTTGTTCACTCACTAGGGAAACAAAGTAGAAGATCCTAAATAATTAAAATCTAACTAGCATATGATAGAGTAGCCCCACTAATGGCTATCTGCCTGCCACAAAGAACTTTCTATAAGACTGCTGACAGAGGATATGGTGGGAAAGCAAAGGAAAGTTTGGTACTTACATGGTGAGACATTTTTCAGCCACAAGATAGAATATTTTTTGTCATTTGCTACAGAATTACAGATTGCTGAGCCTGTTGAAATAAGACCCAGAATGACATGAATACCACACACCCAAACATTTTATGTCAGAGATTGCTCTTACAGAAGTTTTCAGTAAATGGTCATTACTTGAAGATGGAGACAGTACAAGTGGACTGAGGCAGTGTGTATCAGGGGTTAATAAATCACAGTACAAATACAAAAATAAGTTCTCATATTCTATTTCAACCTAGGGTTTAAAACATTCACTCCAAAAATTGTAAGAAAGGTTGTGAATTTTTAGACCATAAAGAAGGAGTAAAGGTTTGCACAAACAAATATGATCACACGAGCAGAAGGATCCTCCAGTAAAAACACTCCCAAAGCAAGTGTGGTGACCTGAACTCAATCCCTGGGATCCATTTTTAGGTGGAGGGAGAGACCTAACTCCATAGCTGTCCTCTGATCACTGCACACACACAAAGCTTTTATAATATGTTACATGTAAAAACAACCCACAGAAATATATACATGTATTGAAACATCACATAGTGTCCTAAAAATATGGACATCTTTTCATTTGTTATCTAAGAAAAATAAATTGAATTAAAATATATTGCCATATAAAAATATAGTTTTGTCTACATAATATATAATAGCAATAGCAAATAACAATAAAACTCCAAGAGAAGTAGAATCTTCATGGGGAGAAACTGAAAACTTTAAGCTTGCTAGTAGCTAGTTAATTTTTGGGTCCATATGATTATCTTTTCAGCTCATCTCATACAAACTCTTTGTCATAGAGAGAAGTGAAAATGCTATGTCTAAGAATGATTGCAGAGAATACTTACACGTTCAGAAAAAATATGAGCAAGATATAAATGGGGACAGTATCATTGCTGATATTTGGGGGCTACAGAACAGTTTTACCACATGGCTTTAATAAGTAAACAATTGCAGCATTTGTCTATTTATTCAGTCTTTCTCCTCTGGCATTATCTTGATGCACAGTAAAGGGCTCATTGTATCAGTCATGATGGTATGGCCTTGTTCTCTGTTAAACCTGCATTTCATTCATATTCAAGACTTCCATCAAGATAGGCACCAGGTTCCTGTGCACTGTTCTGTGTCAACAAGTACATCTCAAATGCCAAAGCCTGTTGCTTTAGATTCTTAAAACAGAGGCTGAGAACTCTTTTCTCACTGATGCTAAGCCACACAAATAATGGTTTGATATGACTATGGACGTGTGTGTGGACAAATACTTCTATATGGATTTCTAAAACCACAACCACAAACTTCTGAACTGAACTTACAGCCTAGGAAAATATGTACAAATAGCCTCTTTGGTGATTGTTGGTGTTTCCTTCCACTGGAGAATAAGGATCGGGTGTGTTAGTTTCTAACATTCGTACCAGCATCTTCTGTAGTGACATTTAGTCTGAACAGAGGTGGAAAATTTAATAAGCCTAATACTTCTCTCTGAGCTTTAAAGACTTCTAACTCTCCAGTGCATAGTAAAACCAAAGCACCTTGTCAAATAACTCAAGCCTTATACCAATCTCTAAGATTAACTTGACATTCAGAACCTCTGTGGAGTTACAAAATATACCACAGCTCATTCTATGGCTACCATGGGTTTAGAAGCTAGGTTTAATTATATAGGCCAGTAGTGCTCTTTATTTTTTAAAATTTAATTTTTTGTTTTTTTTGCTTTTTTGTTTTTTTCTGAGATTGTAATATAATTACAACATTTCTCTCTTTGCTTTCACTCTCCTTTAAATTATTGGCCTCTTTTTTGTTATTGCATGCATATATGTATATAGATATATATATATATTCCTAACAATTTCTTTGTTTTTTCTATTCTACCACATTTGGGTGTCACTGAGAATTTTCTCAAAAGGAATCTGATTTGTTTTCAAATGTTAATATTTAAGATATTCATAGGAAGCAAACACAACAGGTTCAATACTATGCTAGGAATATGAGAAACCAAAGAAGGTAAAAGTATGCTTTTGCCACACTGATGCCATAGTCATCCATCTGGCCTCTGTCTTTTAACCAGGAAACTTTTCTTTAACAAACAAAAAAAGTGTCTGGGACTCTGCTCATTTCCAAAAACAGAATTTTCAATTATGTTTCTTTTTTTCATTATTTAATATTTTTCTTATTTTACATATCCATACCAGTTCCCTCTCCCTCTGATTCTCCCATGCCCCCACTGTCCCCCAACCCCATCCCCTATCTACTCCCCAGGGAGCGTGAGCCAAGCATGAGGGATCATCAAAATCTGTCATTTGGAGTAAGGCCTAGGCCTTCCCTTGTGTCTCTAGGCTAAAGGAGTATCCCTCCATGGGGAATGGGCTCCTGAAGTCTGTTCCTGTACTAGAAATACATCCTGGCTCCACTGCCAGAGACTATCCAGGCCTCCTAATTGACACCCATGTTCAGGGGGCCTGGTTCGGTCCTACGCTGGTTTCTTAGCTGTCATTCTGGGGTCCATGAGCTCCTCCTTGTTCAGGTCAGCGTTTCTGTGGGGTTCTCCAGCCTGGTCTTGACCTCTTTGCTCATCTGATGACTACTTTATATACCATTCTAGAATCTTCATCCAGTAGCTAACAGAAACAGAGGCAGACACCATAGCTGAACACTGAGACAATTATGTTTCTTTAACAGTAAGGTCCTTCCTTCTCTGTAAGTTCTCTTCCTTGATAGTACCTGGTAGCCTTTAGAGATTATGTTTTCATAGCTAGTCTTGGGGCTTTATCCCTCTGTAAATATAAAAAGTACAAGTTACACTGACCATAAATATAGCTTTATATTTTTATATGACTGAATTTCTATTTCAAAACTCATCTCACTGGTGACACAGATAGAATACTGATTACTGTAGGACCTAACTCTGTCCAAAGTTTCTAGTACCCCTTCTTCAAAGCATTTTGATATTTTCCTATACTTCTTAAATAGTTCCAGACTGTCTTCTTCTTTCACACACACACACACACACACACACACACACACACACACACACACACATATATATATATATATATATGTTATATATATATATACCCTATTCCCACTCACTTATTTCTCTTCCCTCGCTTCAAGAACATTATTTGGTTTCTATGATTTAATAATTTGACATAGCAGAAAGTCTTTCTATCTGCTTTGGTACTCCATAGCAATAATTACTATTTTTTGCTTTAGCATTATGACATATTCCCCCGGAAAAGAAAAACACATCAGATAATGTACCAGCAAAGCATCCCAGATGCACATAGTAGACCTGCAACATAGGCATAATATGTTCCTTAGGAATGCTGAGGCTGGTTTTCTGAAGGTTATGGGCCTTGGAACTGGACACAGATCCTTCTGTTCACAGGATTTTAGCTCTTAACCATTATCATCTCAGCAGTTTACCCATCTAAATTTTATGAAATTTACATTTTTTTTCTTAGGTGATTCTGGCTTCACTTAGTAGAAAGATAATATCCAAATTTATTGTTATCATTGGCTAATGTCTCTTTCGTGTGTTGGGGTTATGGTTACAGATTTCATAGCTTGACATTTCACTTGGATCCAGATCCATGCTGTTAGTTTTCAAATGTATTGTGGTTTTTTTTTTTTTTGCACTCTTTGCTTAATCTACAGACATTATTGTGATTAACCTAGAAATAGTTTTATTTAAAGTCTAATATTTTTTTAAATTTTTCTTATTTTACATATTGATCCCAGTTCCCTCTCCCTCTTTTCCTCTCTCCCTTCTTCCCTCTGTTCCACCCATCCAATCCCCCCACTCCTCAGGGAGGGTGATGTCTTCCAGGAGAGGTCACCAAAACCTGTCAAGTCATTTGGAGTAGGGACTAGGCCCTGCCTCCTGACTCTAGATTAAGGGAGTAACCATCCATGCAGAATGTGCTCCTAAAGTCCTTTTGTGCATCAGGGATACATCCTGGTTCCACTGTCAGAGGTCCCTTAGACTGCCCAGGCCTTCTAACAGAGACCCACTTTCAGGGATTATGGTTTGGTCCAATGCTGGTTTCCCAGCTATCAGTCTCCGGCCCATTAGTTCCTCCTTGTTCAGGTCAGCTGTCTCTGTGAGTTTCTGTAATCTGGTCTTGTCCTCTCTCTCTCTGCATCTGGCTTCCACTTTGGCTCTGTGTTTAGCTGTGGATGTCTGATTCTGTTTACAGACATAATGAGGGCTCTATGATGGCAGATAAGTTAGTCATCAATCTTCATTATCAGAGAAGGGCATTTATGGTAGCCTTTCCACTGTTGCTCAAATGTCTGCCTGGGTCAGTCTTGTAGGTCTCTGGACATTTCTCTAGAGTCAGTTTTCTCTTCAAATCTATAATGGCTCCCTCTTTTATGTTATCTCTCTCTCTGTCTCTCTCTCTCTCTCTCTGTCTCCCTCTCTCTCTTCTTTCTCTTGTCTATTCCTCCCTGGACTCAATCAATAGTTTTTAATGTGAAGTTTTATAGCAATACCATCTTACTCTCCTCTGGCACCATGTCCCTATATTGCCATTTTTTTCTACCTTGAAGCATTCATGTAAACTTTATTAATTATTTTTTCCAATAGTGTCCCTAACTAAAGTTGCTTCTGTCCAATGTGCAAGCATATTTAGGAGAAGCATTGCCAATTCACTGTAGTCTTCCAACTTTTGGCACATCCCTTGCTTCAAGAGAGTGCGGAAGAAAGATAACAGTCAACGATTTAGCTCATAATCTCTTGAGCTAGACTGCCGATGGTTTTTACAGTGTTTTTGATAGGTAGATAAAAAATCCAAGGCAGAGTATGCCTTTTTCCTACCGTATGTCCAAGTACATTTTTAAGGCTTAGGAAGAGGGAAAGAGAAGGAAGAACAATCAGAAAATAAAGCAGTGGAAGGGGAGTAAACGAGAGACAAGGACAAAGACAGAGAATTAGAGAAAAAAAGAAGAGAAGAAGGCAAGGAAATGAGGGAAGGTGGGCAAAAAGAAAAAAACAATTAAACATAGTTATGGATTGGAAAATCAGAGTAGAATGTTGAGGTCATTAAGCCCACATTCTGTGAGTGGTTAGAAAGGGCAGGACAGTGTGATGTGTGCAAAGATTTACATAATTTTAAAATTCAGAATAGTGGACACTGTAGCACATGAAATCTGAACAGGTGAATTTACTTTTATATGAAGTTGTGGCTAAGTACTTTTGAAAGTGCTGGAGAGATTGTTCAGTGGTTAAGAGGTGGGTTGCCATCAGCATCAGTTGTCAACTTGCTAGGATACTAATCACCTAAGAGTCAAGACACCATGCGGACTATGAGGGATTGTTTAGCATTTGTTCTTAGTTTCTTTGGGAAGAGTCACATTAAAAGTAAACAGCACTGTTACCTGGGCTTGGATCCTGGGCACAAGCATTCCTTACTCTCTGTTTACAAGTAGTAGATGCAATGTGGCCTTTCGTTGTATCTCTTACTGCCTTAGCTTCTTCACATGATGGAGTATGGTCTGAAGCTCCATATTGAAACAGTCCCTTTCTCCTTTGAGTTGTTTTTATCAGTGCATTTATCACAACAACATGAAAAGGAACTATTACAGCATGACTTCTGAAGGAGGTCATGGTTCTGGGTTGCCTTTTAAGAGAACAACAGTAAAGTCTGGGGAGCTGGAAGTTATAGTCAGTGGTCTGTTGGCTCAGGAAAACCTGAGCTTGAGGTATTTCAGATGAGACTGTCACAATTTCATTTATTGTTAAGCTAGTCAGAGTGCTCTTTAAGATGTATGGGGAGATGCATTAAAGCCAACAAAAAGTTACATGTACCTACCATGGGCCACTTGATATTTTGAGTGCTAGGGATACAATAGTTTTAAATATCAAGCCCTAGCTCTGAAGGCCTTACATGCTGGCAGTGGAGAAAGTTCATTTCTCATCCTTAATCTGAATTAAACTGTTTACCACAGCAAATACATCTAAAATTCTGAAGGTAACTAATGCATTCTGCTCATGAATAAATGACAACCACATACATGACAGGTGTGTTTATTTATTTTTAACTTTCTCATTTAGGTAACAAACATGCTAGGAAATAGTATAGAATGCCTGTATTTCTGCATTGGAATCATCTGTGAGAAAAAATATACAGATTTTTTTGAAGACTTTTTTTTAATGAGGAAAGAGTTCAACATAGAAATATGTATTCTTAGCATATATGCTGCAGACAATTGCTTATAGAAAAGGATTTTGAAAATAGTGTTGTAGAAAAGACCAAGATAAAGTAGATTTAGACCATAGTCATAAGGAGTATTACAACTTCTCAAACTTCTGATTAGATTTTCTTCTAACATTTGAAGAGGTAATTGAGATCACTTCATGTCTCAGTTCAATGGTACTATAAAGTAATGTCACTGATTTTTAGGTTACACTAAAAGTGGCTGCAGGATATTCCAAAACCACACTTCCTAAAATACAGTACAGTCATTGTACTGTATTTTCAAGGTGACTGAGTTAAATCAGTTTTTTTGTTAGTGTTAGAAATCTGTATTGTTTTTTAGTCATAAGTATTATAGTTTGAAGTATATAACTTTGAAACTGGCAGAGACTTTGAATACAATTTCCCCAAACTAGCATATATGAGTCCTTGAGATCTTGTTCCCATTTATATGCTAGTTAAGGTCCTACTATGTAATCCTGGCTAGCCCAGCACTTACTCTATAGACCAAATTAGCTTTTAACTCATTGAGATGCACCTTCCTCTGTCTCCCAAGTACTGGGATTAAAGGTTTGGTTCATCATGTCTGGGGAAGGTCTGATTTGATCTGCAAAAATCAAGCTGGACAAAAGACAAGAATATGTATGGACCAAACATCAACCTACCTTATCTTGCATCACTATCCTGATTTGCTGGACAATCAATTCACTTATCTCCACCTTCACTCACTCTTCCCACCCCTATGTAGTGTATGTGTGCTTCTACTAGGTCCTGCTGAAGCCTCCTGAGAAACAGCTGCGAGTTCCCCACGTCAGTAACATCAGTTTCAGCAGAGAGCAAATTAAAAGTATACAGTTTCTGGGCAGTTCAGACTTATTGAATATAATTCTACATTTAACAAGATCCCAGGGTGATTTATCTGCACATTAAACCTAAGAGCACCCATCCATGATACATATCAAAAACATATGAAACACATATTTTACTTCCTGTATAGATGTAACAGCCAGGGAGAATATTAGGTTTTAAGAGAGAAATAGAAGATTGCTGATCATGTTGGGACTGCTAAAAACATTTTGAATCTATAATTACATTAGTGAATAACAGCTTTATCCTAAAGAATAGTTTATGTTTGGTCCAGAGTATAATTTATTTAATAATAATAATAGCACTTAATTCAGACACACATTTGTTTGCATGTTACATTGTAACTTTAAACTAGCAATGTTTGGGCAGAAAAGATTGCAGTACAGGGCATTTCTTGAGAATTAATGATGTGAGAAAAAATAGCTGGCTTGAGACTAAAAGACTGAAAGCAATTAATCCATCAAATTATTAATTCTTAACATATGCCTTATGTTTTAGTTGCTATTTCTTCATCCACAGAGCACAGGGGAAAGAAAAGCCGAGTTGCAGTTGTATAGATATTTTCTCATGCCCTAGGCAGCTTCATTTTGTTGTTTGCTAATATTTTCTGGAGGCTCTCACAGGAAACCACTGCTTTGTTCATTAACCTTTCAAATTGCTTAAGGTTTGCAGCACACAGTGCCATATGATCTATTGCTTTTACCTCAGCCTTTCATTTACTTCACCATGCTGCTCCTTCTGCATGCCAGAAATGTACTGTCAATTCTAAACTCATTATGCAAATGCTACACCTAGGCACTATTATTCTGACTTCCATTAGCTCTACTCCACCATTAGTTGGGCCTCCTGTGAATAAGAAGTGTCAAATTACATATGTAGATTTGTGGGATAGGGGTGGGTGGACTACACTGAATGGTCTCCTGCAGAGTCAGCAGAAAATAATTGTATTTGAATCAAACACTACATCCTTTATGCTCTAATATGACACCTCTAATATACTCTTTCGAGAAATATTGTTCAGCCCGTGAGCCTTAGGAATCAGCTGATGAAATAATGTTGTGTTTACAAAGCCGGCACACATCTCTCCGCAAAACACATACTTTCCTCTGTCTGCAGAACTGTTTAAAAGTGGAAGCATGCCTTAAGTAATTCTGTGTGCCTATGTGTGCAATAAAATGTGCTGAATTTGCTCCAGACCTTCTGAATTTTTCATTGTTTGTCTTTAAAATGGGCATATCCTCTGTCCACTTGTTCATATGTTAAGTCACTCTGTTCAAAACATAGATCTTCAAATATGAACTCTCTTAATTAGGATGCTATTGTTTACTTACTTTTCTTTCAAAATGAGTTAGTTTAGGCATATGATTGCATAATAAAGAGCTGATCTGAGAGTATTTTGATGAAATATTTTTGCCTCTGCCCAACACATCATGCTAAATCCCTTTTACTCCACTCACCTCTATTAGTGCAGAGTAAAACCTAAAGGTTTTCCATCAATGAACAGCAATGCGCAGAGAGCAACTAAATCTTCTGAATGCCTCCTTATCAGTGTGTGTCTTTCATCACTCACTGCCCATTCACTGGGTGATTTACAATATATAAAATATCTTTTATAGTTGAATGTATACATAGGGTTGACATTAATAGAATGGCAATGAACGTCAAGTATTTTTAAATTGATTTCTCATTGTTTTTAATTCATGTTGATGGCGTCAGTTCAAATCTCTAGAAATAAATCAGCCATTGAATAGAGCAATTTAAAAATGGATTGCATGAGTGAAAATATGACATCTTTAAAAATAAGAGAGCATACTTCAATTTCTACATGACTTCTGCTGCACAACTAATCTCTGCCCCTACCTATACATATATATGACTGAGTACCTATTTTGTGCTACACATATGTAAGCACACCAGCATCGATATGAGAAGTTCTTTAGACCTGAACTAATTCATAATGTTTCTAGACTTGTGGAGCTGCCATGGATTTAATTATTAAATCATTATGTAATTTCATTCCATTTCAAGGGTAATAGTAATATTATGTGCAATATGTAGAAATAAAATGTATAATGGATTATATTTATATTAAATATTCATTGAAAGTATATACATTGGCTGTGTATGAGGTTTGATGGAGGGAGAAATCATGATGGCAGAAAAATACCACAAATTAGAGCAGCTGGTCACATATGTCAGAAATGAGGCATTTAGTACATTTTAAAACACTGACTTCAACAACCTTACAGTCTTTGATTTGTGTGTTCTTTTTCCCCAGTTTAATAGATTACTTCAACATTTTTTATATGCTAACATCCAGCATATTGATCTTCACATATTTTATCACTAAAAGCAGCCAATGTACTTAAGCGCCCAATGATTTTGTTTTTAATGTGATTTTCTCTATGAGTCATTTCCTTACAATGCATACTTGTTAATGCTACATGATGCAATGATTTCTTGGCATTCGATGAAAGCTCAATGTTAGAAATATTAGACTCTCACTTAATTGAGTTTTATTTTACAACCAAGTACTTGGAGACTTCTGCAAATACTGAACTCTAAATTGATGTACAAATGAGAGAGAAATCTGAAGTAAATGTTCTAGATAATGTATATTTTTTAGGCAATATAATTCTCTAAATATATTATCAAATCAAACTATATCATTTCATTAATGAACACACAGATTTGTTTGGTTAAATAAGTAGTAATTATACTTTAGAATTGACTTAGTCAAATATCATCTTGATTTTTTTCTGAATGCCCTTTTTTATAATATTTTTATTTTAGAAATTATAGTATAATTACATCATTTTCCCCCTTTCCTTTCTTGTTGGCAACCTCTCATTCAACCCCTTGCTCTTTCTCTAATTCATGACATCTTTTTTTAATTGTTGTTACTATGTATGTATGTATGTATGTATGTATGTATGTATGTATGTATGTATATATTCTGTTCAGTTTGTATAATGTTACCTGTGTTTTGGGTCTAACCATTTAGTGTTGGATAACCAGTTAGGGGTTCTTTCTTTTGTTTTAGCATCCTTAGTTGCTCATAGTTCTTTATCTAGGGTTGAGACCCCACAACTTTCTCTTTCATTTTGGCATGTCCATTGATAGCAGTGTTCAGATTTTTGTGCATCCATGTTGATGAGACTTCATGAATGCAGCCTATATGACATTTCTAGGAGACACAATCTCTCAGAAAACTTCCTTTTTCTGTTTGCTTCAATCATTCAGTCTCTCTTCTACAATAATCCCTGAGCCTTGGATGAAAGAATCATGTTGTACATCAGTTGGGACTGGTTACAACAGGTTCTCTTATTCTCTGGATTTTGATCATTTGTGGTTTTCTGTAATAGTCCTCATCTGTTGAAAACAGAGGTTTATATGATGAGGGGTGAGAGCTGCATTTATCAGTAGATATAAAAGTAAATATTTAGAATGTAGTTGTAAATTTTGCGTATTTAGTAAAGTGGTGTTGGTAGTTTTTTCTCCAAGATTCATGACCTCACCAGTCTTGGTAGTTGGTTATGTTTATAGTACTAAACATAGTTTCTCTCTTGTGGAGTGTCCTTATATCAAATTACAGATCTGTTGGTTGCACCAAGGAATGTGAACCACTATTGTATTACTGGATTGTTATATCATAGTGTTTGTTGTAGAACATAGGCATCAGAGTTCAGCATCAGGCATCATAGGACTGTTGTTTACTTCTTTCCCTTGGAAGCTTGCATGGAACCATCTGGTACCTAGGAAGTTAGTCCTCAAGCAGGTAGCTTTCAGGATAAATCCAGCCCAGATACTCTGAGCCCTGTATCTGAAAAGCATGGAGCAGAAAAAAATAAATATAGCAGATGGGAAGTGGATAAAATAACAGTAAATGTGTCTGAAAAAATCATAAGGAATCATATAATTTTTCTGCCAAAATTGCATATAATACATTTAAATCTGTGTATGCATACATAGTTTAAATGGTAATTTCTCATATAGGCTGACAAAGCCACCTCAAGAGCCATAAACAATCCAACAAAACCCCAACATCAGACATAAAAAGCCCCCTTTGCATTGTTGGTCAGTGTTCCTGGAAAGATTCCAAAAACATTATAGGCTATTGCTTTTGCCCTTGGTTGCCACTCAGAGGTAGAAGTTAAGTTTTTATTGGTGTATAAATCTGTGTTTTAAGATGGAATTTGGAAGTGATTAGGATTGGGAGGATGGATGCTCAGTAGAAACAGTGATATAACATCTAGATTTCTGGAATTTTATATTCATTGATTGCATAGTCATTCCTAGAATGTGGTCGATATTGCTTACAATTTTGAAGAGCCCACTAATGATTATTGAGTATACCTGGAGAGAATATGGTCAACAAAGAATGAAAACAGTTTCTGAATTTCAATATCATAAAGAAAATCAATTAGCCAATTACTTTATTCATATAACTTTCAAAATAGTTTCCAGGAATATTTCAATGTGATATTTCAATATTTCAATGGGGGATAAGCAAGGTGGTATCTTTGTCTTCTGTAAAAACCTTCAGGCAACATTTTGACAGATCAGAAGGAGACCTTGCATTGGAAAGAATTACTTTGCTGATCATTGATGAACATGAAAATCCACAATGGAATATCTCTGAAGCCAAAAGTTCCTAATTGCTATCTATCAGTTTCCTTATTGTGATATTCACTAGCAATTGTCAACTTGACAAGTCTAGAATCATGTAGGAGTCAAACCTTGTTACATGCTTGTGAGGAAGTTTCTAGATTGGTTCATTTGGAAGGAAAAAGCCTAAGTAAGAGAGGGCCTGTTTCACTGTCTGGGTTGTTAGTCTCAATAAAAAGAAGAAAGAAAGTGATCATTAGTGATCATTCTCTGTGTCCTGATTTCAAACACAATCTGATTATTGACTTCATATTCCTGCTATCATTACTCTCCCACTATGATGGCCATTTCTCAAAGTCATGAGACAAAATAAATTCTTCCTTCATTAAGCTGTTTTTATAAGTTGGGTTGGCACAGCAATGCAAAAAGTAACTATTATAATATAGGAAAGGTAAAAGTAGGAAGTAGGGCCATTGTTGAGATAAACTTCTACATGAAGTTCTTATGTCTGTTTTGGAACTGGTTTGTAGAAGGAATGTGAGAGTTTGAAAGTATAGGCTAAGGTGACATAAGCAAAGCGCAATGAGCATTCTTGTTGGAGTTTGGAATATCAGTGTTGAAGAACCCAGCTAGTGAGATATCAGAAGGAGAATGGATAATAAGCACACTATTGAGAACTAAGCTACAGAAACCTTTTTATATTCTTGTAAAAGAAAAAAAAAGCTAACATCATTCTGCCCTTGTTTTAAGAACTGGAATGGGGTTCAATTGATAATTTATGGATTAATATTAGTTTGGCAGAGGAAAATGTCAAGAAAAGATAACATTCAGAAAGGGTCATGATTAGTGTTCCTATCCATGTCAAATGGGAGAAAGAACAACATATTGGAATAAAATTATGTGAAATAGTGTTATTTTCTAGGGAAACAAATTGATTTAAAAGTTACACACAGAGTGGTTGAAGGAATAGTTGTATTTTTAGAAGAGATTTTTGCCATTGAAAAGAAATCTGAAAATTTGTACTAAGGCATTGGGAAGGATGCCTTGAAGGCAATACCCAATACATGAAAGTTTCTATCTTGTGAAAATGCATATTTATTTGAAGATAGAAATCCTAGCTGATAATTCTGCTAAGAGATTCTGTTAGAAAACAATTGCTTAACCACACAAAATCCTCTATTACTTTGGCTCAAGAAGGTCAGGTTCGACCTCAAACTGGCAGGACTGTCAAACTGTTACTAATTTTACAGAAGTGAAATGTTCCAGGTTGAGAATGTCATGGTGCCTGACATGAAGGCTTCAAAGAAAAAACAAAGCAAGGCAATGTGGTATGTGGTCAGTGTACTTTAAAAGATGTTCCAAGAAATCACTGGGTACAACTGTGAAGGTGAAGCTTATGCTGGCTGCAATGGATATCCAATGACAGAACCATGGGTCAGCCACTGAAAAAGGATCCTGAGCAAGAGTAGAGCTGGCCCAAGAAAGATGTTAGAGCTGGAGACACAGAGCTTCTGAAGCTACTTGAACCTGGAAATATCCATTATGAACCACAGGTGACAGACATGGAATGTCAGAAAGTGTGGCTTGCCTTGATGCTTTTCTGCTTCACTTTGGTCAATGTTTTTCCTGGCTATGTCCTCATTCTTCTTTTGTCTTCTTTTGGATTGAGAAGCTTTCTCTTGTCCATTGTATGTTAAAATATATATGTAATTTATCTACCTATGTTATAACAGCTCACAGTTAGGAGAGTGCCCAAACCTTTGCCTATACTTTCAAATGGTAATGAGAAAGTGAAAAACTCTGGCAACTTTTGAGCTTGGATTGAATAAACTTTGAATTATGAAATGATGATGGGCTTGTGAGAACAAGCAATGGAATGTGATGGCTTGAAACTAATATGTCTGGATGTTAGGATGACATAGAGTAGACTTGTGATATTTAATATTAATCATCAACATGACAGAAGCTGGTATTACCTAGGAAACAAAGCTCTGGGCATGTCTGCAACTGAGCTTCTAGACTGGGTAAATGAGATGGGAAGATACATTCTAAATTCTATTGCCTGGGAATCCTGACTGAATAGAAAAGGAGAAAGCAAGCTTAGTACTTGCTTTCATCTTTCTATGTTGTGTAACTGCTGAGTTAATGAGACCAATTGCCTTGTGTTTTTGCTGTCCTGCTTCTCTACTGTGAGGGACTGTTCGGTAAAACAGTGAGCCAAAATAAACTCTATCTTGAGTTTTGTTACATATTTTGTCATAGAAATGGGGAAAGTGGCTAATACACTAATCCTTGTAATTCAGTCAGGAACAACTGGATTAAAATAATTAACGATGTATACATACATTCCTAAGCAATTTTTAAATTTCATTGTCACTTTCTCATTCATTTTACATACCAACCACATTTGCCTCTCCCTTCCCTCCTTCTGCTCCCCCACCTCCCTCCTACCCACTTCTTCCTCATTTGCCACTTAGATGGAGTAAGGCCTCCCCTGGGAACCATCAAAGCATAACACTTCAAGCTGAATAAGGAACAAGATTCCCCCTCTGCATCAGAGAGACCCCAGCTAGGAATCCTGGCAGTGGTAGAGAGGGTGCCTGAACTGGCCTTCCCTTGTAATCAGATTGTTGACTACCTTCATTGACATCATGGATATCCACAGCCAAGCACTGGACATGAATCTACTTGGGCAGAAAAGTAGAGGGATTGTATGAGCAAAGGGGGTGGGAGATTAAGGTCATGATGGGAAAACCTGAAGAGACAGCTGACCAGAGCTTGCTGGAGCTCATGGACTCTGGACAGAAGGCTGGGAGGCAGATTGGGACTAACCTAGACCCTCTGCATCTGGGTGACAGCTATGTAGCTTGGTCTTTTGTAGGGCCCCTGGCAATAGAACTAGGACCTGTTCCTGATGGATGGGCTGACTCTTTGGACCTTATATCCTAAGCATTTTTTTGTCAGTGGTAATAACAATTGGTTTTGGTCTATTATGTAGTAGAAAAAAATACTAAGAATATTTGGTTTTAAAAGAGCTATAGATATTGAGGATGAAACTCTTATATAGTTTCCAACATATTAGGCATTCAAAGTATTTTGTCATATATAAGGAAACTTAGATATGTCTTTGCTCTCAATTTCCAAATTAATTAGAATTTAAACATAAAAAACTCTAAAATAGTGACTGAAGAGATGTATCAGCAGTAAGAATAGTTATTGCTCTTCCAAAGGACCCATGTTTTGTACCCAGCACTGGCATTGGGTGGCTCAGCTTCCTATAACTCTAGCTACAGGGTGCCTGCCATCCCTTTTTGTTCTATGGTCACCCATACTCATGTGCATATATTCACTCATACACTACACACAATTAAAAATAGATCACAAATCCCGTTTAATCAGGGAAGCAATCAAGAGGAAATTTCTAAGTCAAAACTCACTATTTCTTTGGGAGTTCTGTTTGTGTGCTTTTGTTGATTAGTCCATGAAACAACTCTTAGGTTCTGGCTGTTTGATGGACACTTGACCCCTAGTAGATAGTAGAAGACTAGCTCCTATGTTACATTTATTTAATAAAGTGTAACAGATATAGAACAGTGAGTGAGAAAATTAATAAAAATAATACTTATAAATTTGTTAATTAATGTTATAAAGTAAAGGAACAAAGTAAATAATGGGAAGTGAATAGAGAATTATGAAGCAGACACCACTGGAAATCTGTGACCTACTTAACAAAAAAACACTGTACTTATAATGAGTTTGAACTCTCTAGCAAGCAATGTGCAAGCTAAGGAGTCACAAAATTACTTCTGACACATGAAGTAAATTTACAAACACAAATGTAGATGATAAAACTTAATGGCTCTGTAGAGGATGTTGTAGGGGTCAACACTTTCTTTTAATGAACCATTAACACTTAAAGATATGTATTAAAACAATGCTAAGATTAGGACATAGCATAAGAAACAAGCAAATTTAATCACTAACTTAATGTTCTTGCCACAGGGTCCAATATTTGACCAAAAATCTGGTCCATAAGTGAGGAATCATATAATAGGTCAAGTCATATCAGACAAACCTTTAGGGAAAAAAATAAAGCAGCAAAAATTTGAGCAATGGAAGATAGAATTATCCTAATAATATTAACCCTTTCAAAGAAATTCATGTCCCATTTTTGTGATAATGGGGTAGATTTAGTCTCACAGTAATGGCACCCTCACTCACCGAGTTCTAAAGAGATAAAGGACTCTTTACTCAAAACAATAAAAAGTTGTTTATTCAACCTTTAACTTATTGAGGAAATATTTAATGAGACTCTATTATATTTCTCCATGAAATAAACTTTAGTTTTAGGACATAAATAGTACCTTGTGCTTCATTAGCCCAACATAATTATAAAAAGAGATAAATAACCGTGTGCCAAACATGGCAGGTTCACTTGGCTGGTATGGGCTCCTAAATGAATATAGCTGTGTGAGAGTCCCAGGACACCTAAGGAGCACTTCTCAGACCACTGTACAGTTGTGCTGAGTAGGTGGCTCCTTTTTTACATGACGTGCCCTGACTAAACCTACTTTTGTAATTGAGAAAAATGCTTATGATGGAAATAGAAAGTTGGTTTGGAGTGTCTGATCTGCATTCACTTAGTATAAAATAACTGTGATTATTATATATTTACCATTTAGTTGTTTTAAAATAAATGAATGAATAGGATAAAATATATTGTAAGGGACCAAAAGGTAGTCTTATTGGTAGCATTTGTTGGAATCCCATCCCAATGGTATGTTCAAGCCTTGTTTACATATATATAAGAAGACTCTGGGTTTATGAAAAGAATTAGCATACATTTTTTTGATTAAAAATGCATATAAGAGGAAACACTAGCAAAGTAAAGTGTGAAAAAACTGGCACATTTCATTAGTTATATATGCACAGAGTTCTCAATACAACATGATATAGATATCCTATATAGCCTTGAAGTCAGGTGGATAGAGAAAGAACTAAACTCTGTTAAGTAGAAAGGAATAAAGGAGAAAAAGGAGTACAGTTTATTTCTTTGTTTTTCCTGTGTGCTTTATAATGTAATTACATTTACTTTTTCCTCTTCATCGATCCAAACACTCTTAAATATCCTTCCATGCCTCTTTCAAATTCATGCCTCTTATTTGTTGTTACATGCATATATGTATATGCACGCACACACACATACACATACATATATAAAACTTGATCAGACTATGTAATATTAGTCATGTGTTTGTTTTCAGGTTTGATCATTTGATAGTAGATAGCCAGTTAGAGTATTCTTCCCTGAGAAAGACAATTTTTTTCCACTTTCAGCATTCCTAAATTGTCTGCACTTCTTTGCATAGGGTAGAAGCCTATTTAAACATATAGTTCTATATGATTTATGGTATTCTTCTCCTAAAGATCCTTAAACATAAAAGTGTGGGGACTTTGCAAGATGTCATTCTTCAAACCCTTTATTGGCAGCAATGCAAGGTATTCCTCCTTACCTAGGGCTGCTTTAAAACTTAGAGCTTTGGATTTATGTCCTTAAAAATCCTGATGGTTTTCTTTCATTAATTTTGAACTTTTGGGAGGGAGGGACTATTTTTCCATTTTTCTCCTTAAGACTTTATTAGAAACAAATTCTAAAATTAATTTCATCATAGCTTTATTTGGGTACTATTAAATTTACTTACTGATAACATATGATTCTACATTCAGAAGCCCAAGTCAGATCCCTACAGGCTGAAGAGCTACATCTGTAAGCCCTGACCACTGTCCCTCTGCAAGCCTGTGCTTTCTACAGGACTTGTGGCATTTGCACATGTCTTTTTCTGTTGCCTTTATCAGGAAGGCAGGAAGTATAACGACTTGCTCCATCACACACATAGGCTTTTAGGAGGCAATCCATTAGAAACTTTAAAAAGTAAAGTTTCACTGACCAATAAAAGGTTCTTTTTCATTATTCAAATGCTAGCTATAAACTTATCAAAAATATAGCTTTTACCGAGGATGAGTAGGTAATGAAATATTTATGCTGATAAAGTTACTTGCAAACTCTGAGACACTAAGCACAAAGAATTTCAATTATCCTGACCCAACAGGAGCTAACAATGTTTGAATCATTAAGAAAGGGTTTATGTACCTGCAAGCAATAAAATATTGTTTTCTGAGATTAAGGTCTCGAAGGCACTTTCCAACTTAGCTATATAGAATAAATGAGGTAAATAAAACAGAACTTAGTAAAGGTAAGTCTATAGTTCTAAATATTAGACAACTTGAAATATCTGTGAAGAACATTTAAGAGTAATGGTGCATACAGATGAAACTTTTAAATGTCAGTCTAGTAAGAAAAGTGAGTGGGATGAGATAATGGAAGTTTATTCATCTTTAGGAAAGTGCTAGCTCAAAGTGGTTTTGTCCTTTTAAAGAAAAACTTATTTCCAAGCAAAATGCATTTAGTTAATAGTCTTAAAACAGTGTGTGTGTGTGTGTGTGTGTGAGCCCTAGGATAAATATTAGCAGAGATTAATTGCAGAAAACATTTCTTCATTATTAATGAAGGTTAAAGTAGTTTTTTCCCAACCTGTGCCTATCAAATACATTTAAAATAAGAGAGTCTCGCCATGCACTTTCTTGTTGTATTAAGATATTACCATATAATATCATGTCAGGTTCAAAAAACAGAAATGTCCTCATTGGAGCGCTTGTAAGCCACACACCTGTGAATTAAAGTCCAAATTAAATTCTAAGTATTTCTTAGAGAAAACTGCAATATGTCTCTTGCAAAAGAGTCCATTTTATGATAAACTCAGGCTGTCATAGTCATGTAGAATTTTTCGATATTCTTAAATAAATATTTTGTAGAGAGCTGCGAAGTGCCACACCTTAAAGATGGCGCTGGCTTCCACCTTCCACCTCCCCGAGGGTGAGCACTCTCTGGCATAAACAAGCCCTTATTTGGTTAAGTCTGTTCAGCCTGTCTGCTTCCGCGTTAGAGTAGCCTATCTGCAGAGTCCACGTAGCTCACTGGGGTTGGTTAGCACAAGGGGATTTAAGCCTGTGCAGGGGTCCCCTGGGGCCCCTGCGGGTCAGAAGAAGCATATTCAAGGATCCTGATTAAAACTTCATGAAGAAGATCTTCCCGGTGTCGCGTCTTCCTTGCTGGGCGAGGGTAGGCATGGCACAGTATTTTCCACTTTTTATTTATTTCTTATAACAAGTAAATTATGACATCTTGGTTACCGTCACTTTCTTGCTATTCAACAGGAGATACAGTCAATGATATTGATGGAGTCATAGTCAGTAGCATTCTGTCATTGCTTACACCTATACTCACACATTAATGTGTGACAGTGATAATATTCCCCTGTTTCAGGCTTTGGCAGAAATTTGAAACTTGGAAATCGTAAACTGGAATTTATATTGTCTGCTTTATGTGACTGTTGTATGTAGCTATTTATCTATACATTAACTCATTGTAGGCACTATTACACATCCACTCACTCTCCATTAATTAAAGTAACAATTACAGAGATTAGCCCGGCCTCTTTCATCACACCTCTCAGTCTTCTTGAGGCATCCAACAAATATTCATGTGTCATTAAGTTGAACTAGAGCCATTTACTTCATGTTTCCTTGTACTTTCACACAATTAAGTATTTACATCAATGCATCACTATGATGCTGCAATGAGGAAAATGTGCATACTTACATGCACTCACCATAACACCCCAGCTTTGCTCCTGCCTGCCATACCCCTTTGCAGTGAGATGACCACTCATTTAACATTACTCCTTAACAAAAAGTGTTACTACTTTTCAGCATTTTTCTGGAGTCAACAACAACAAAATGAAGTGGAAAAATTATTCAGATACTAAAGATGTAGTTAATTTGCAGGCATATTAGTATGCTAAAGGTAGCTTTTATATAACTAAACCATATTTTGAGGAGAGATTTTTGACTAGAAGAGTTTAAAGTAAAGATACATATTATACAGGAGACAATTGGAAGTTGAACCTTCTTATCCGATAAATTTTCTCTAATGCCACATGACCTAGGGAAAATGAAGTGGGAATATATGGTGATATGGAAAAATATCTGGGACCTCATGGAATAAAGAGTACTGGTATCTATGTTCATTTTACCAAGAACCCCAGATTTATTTTTTTCAAGACAGGGTTTCTCTGTGTAACAGCCCTAGTTGTCCTGGAACTAGCTCTGTAGACCAGGCTGGCCTTGAACTCAGATCAGTCTGCCTCTGAAACCAACATTTCTAACACAACTTTTTCTTAACTTGTCTTTGTATGAATTAAGCTACTTGACACTGATCTTATAATTCTACAATGTGATATTCATACAACTGATTTCATCTAATGTTTGTTTTATGAAACAAAGCATACAATTAAAAATACATGCTGGGGTGTGGTTTCTGTAATAAACATATATTAAACCAAACGAAGAAAACTCAAAAATGCATGCAAACTCATAACATTTGTAATTTCTTAACTGAGTTATATGAAAAAAAAAGTCAAAGAGGCACTACAATATTTAATAGGAACATTAAGGTTGAAATTTGATTGAAATCTAATTCCTACTGTTTTCACATAGTATTTATCAGAAGTCAATCATTTTCTTAAAACAGCCCATTAAACTTAAAGGGTAAATTTCCCAGCAAGTTACAAAACTTTTTGCAAACCCAAGTTAGAAACCTTGTATTTGCATAATGAAAGTGCAATAGAAAATTCTGGAATTTATTCTGAAAGAGAGAACAAATCTTTGAACTTTAATAGCATTTCCTTTCACTGTTGCTAAAAGTTAGCACAGTTTTTTTGATAAGTACTTGTAAAACATACATTGCAATTTCTTAAGTTTATAAATTTCCAGTAAAGAAATACAAAAAAATGTGTGTGTGTGTGTGTGTGTGCATTGTGTACACTCATGCATGCATGTGTACATTTGTGTACGTATGCATGTGTGTGTTATTTTGTAAAGAAGCACTGGGTTTTCACTGTGCTTTGTGTGTGTGTGCATACATGTGTGTGTATGTGTGCAGGTGTGTGTGCATGCATGCATATGTGTATGTGTGCGTGCATGCATGTGTGCATGTGTTATTTTGTACATAAGCACTATGCTTTGTGTATACTTGAACATACCTCACTTCAGCAAAAACTCTGAAGAGCAGCAAAGCAAATATCATCCTGGAAATTTGCAGTAGCATCAGAGGGTCTACAGTTGACTACCTTCTTTAGAACAGAATTTAATTGAAAAGAACTTCTACTCCATTACAGATTTATAATGAGACCAAACTTATGGGAAAATATTTCTAACCACTTGATAGAACTCTCTTGACATTTTAAAATCACTCCAACTAAGTGCATAAAACTATTGAGACCTTCAAGCAAGTACTGTCCTTCCCACTCTTTCAATTTCTTTTGTGCCAGTTATATCTAGATGTAGAAACCTGTACTTTAAAGATTCTCTTAAGTGAAAGCAGATTTAGAAAATTTTCTATTTCCTATGTCTTATTGTTATTTGTTTTATGATAAAATGCTGACCAAAACCAATTTAGGAAGGAAAGAGTTTTCCTGGCTCACACATCTCTATTACAGTTTAAAACTGAAGGACAGCAACCTAGAGGCAGAGACCATAAGGGAAAAAATCTCACTGAATGCTTCTTCATGGCTTGCTCATTCTGCTTTCTTATACAATCCAGAACCACCTACCCCAGGGCAGTAATGCCCACATTGGTCTGGACCCTGCCAGACCAATCTTTAATGATGAAAATGACACCAAGGCTTACCAATAGGTCAATCTGATGAGGTCTCTTTCTCAACTTATCCAGATAGTGTTCAGTTGACAAAAGTCTAACCATCACAGCCTCCTTTTCTTACCAATATTCTTACTTTGAAGTAAGATAAAGAATGGATCATTATTTTTTTGTTTCACAACTTTGTTTTCCTCTTACTGATTTGCCTAGCCTAGCGATCCCTTGGAATCCCTTTCATTTCTATTAAGGAAAAACTCATAGAGGTGTCAATGTGCTTGAAGCTGAGTGTCAGAATGCCTGGCTTTGATAGGGAGTAAGTAGCATTCCAAGGAATAGTACATAAATAGGTTAAAATTACACCTGCTCTCCCCAGTGAGTATGTCTCCTCAATGATTATAATATTGTCCAATGCACAATAAGCATGCACGCTGGTTTAAGTGATTACATTGCTAATGTTTTAGGAATCATTTTTATTGCAAGAGTTCACTTAAAGGAAAATATTTTTCACTTGTAACTAATTCTCGGTAAGGAAATTCTGAAATAGCTTCTATAACCATCTAATGTATGGCTTTCAGTGCTTTGCTCTTTGGACTATATTGTTTCTTGGCATTTTTGTAGTTCAGATGATTCAATACATTTGCTAACACAATAATCACACATTCACAGTTAGTTTTTCACCATTCCATTTTTTATGAGATTTAATTGTAAATATCATTGTCAACAAATTATCCTCTCTCAAAATCACTAATGAAGAACATCAATATAATACTTAGAATCCTATTTTTATTCCTTTTAGTTATATTTTTAAGCTGTAGGTGCTTCTTTCTTTTCCAATCCAAAATATAGCATTTCCTATTCTAAAAAAAAAAAAGAAAGAAAGAAAAAGTCTCTTGATTTTACAGACAACTGGATGGATTTTTCTATAGGAATGTCTTTACTTTTAAACTTCCTCAATGGCATGGAAATTAAAATAGTTATGGCTATGCTGTGCAGTGGTATGGAAAAGGCCCCAAAGCCCAACCATTATTTGTAAAGTCAGGGTATCTGACTCTACGGGAGTGGGCTGCAGAGCATCTTAAGACTGTTCCGGTGGCTGTTGTGTGTTTTTCATATTCTCTTTGAATTAGGGGAGGAGTTCCATTCTCTACCCTCTTCCACAGAGAGTAGAAATAGCCATAATTCCTGAAGGAATCTTGACTCTACCAAAGGCCTACTGGACAGTATGTGTTAAGTTGAAGCTGGTGATTTTATGCCTTTCTTGTTGCTTTCAAAGCTCTGTAATTCTCAATCAAATCACTATTTATGCCTATAACAATAACCTAACTTCATTTCAAACCCGGTCTGATTCTGGTTCAGCACTAAGCAGCCCAGTGGCTTTCACACTGCAGAGAATATCCCGAGAAGTAATGTACCTGCCTTGACTCTTGAGAGCATCCAAAGGTGAGATAAAAGTCAGCTTTCAAGTTTACAAGTTTCATTGTAAGAATTGAGTTTAATTCTCTCTCTGACCCTTGTGTGCCACAACAAAAGAAAATCAAAGGCAGAAAACGTAGTGTTTGAAGACTTGTTCTTTGATGCTTCCTTAGTGAGCTTTTAGGATTCACCTTTAGAATTAGAGGTGGAAGACCATGTGATCTTGGGAAAATGCTGACTCGACATTTCGAAATTGTATAGAATACCCTCTGTACACAGGATTTTGTTAGTATTATGTAGACAAATATTTTAATATCAGTCTCATTAAATTACTATGAAATATTTTGCTAAAACTAATTTAAACTGAAGCTATAGATTCTTTTCTAGACTTTGCAAAACCATAATTATCACCTTTTCTAGTCAGAAGTCCTTCCTAATAAACAATTGAATAAGTGGATTAAAATCTTCCCATTTCCTTCAAATATCAGGATTTCAGTTTTTGTTATGACGGTCTAAAATTCCATTGTCTATATGTAGTATTAGATGGGCATCTATCGAAGAATACAGAAGCTGGTGCCATTTCCTCCTCTAAGCATGGATGAGCAAGTATGTCTATGGTATGTTGACTTATTGAGTATGAGTATTTCAGGTATATATCTAAGAGTGTTAAAGCTAGGTCATATGGTAGTTCTGCTTTCGGTAGGTTTTAGGACCCTACACATTGATTTCCAAAGTGACTGTACATGTTTACATTTTTCCTTATACTAAAATAATGTATATTTGTGAGTGCCTGCCAACATGCATGAGTGCATGTGTATGTTAGTGTGTGTATTTTCAGGTCTCAAAACTAGAAAGGCAATCATGAGAGGTGATGAAGATGTGTCAGGAAAAGTAGAAATCAGGGACAGTAATTTGATAAATGTAAAAGGAAAACAGGAAGAGGAGGTTGGGAAAAGAAAGGGAAGAGACTGGAGAAGGGAAACAGGTGAAACAAAGCACTATGGCAGAATGCTGATGCCCAGCGATGTCACGATGAAATTCAGTATTTTATATGTTAACTTAAAACGTTAATATCATAGTTTAAAACATGTCACAATTCTTAATGCTGGGAAGTGTGCTGTTCATTTTCTGGGTGCTTAAAGAAGTCACATCACTTGCATATTTCACCCTTCTCTGCAAAACAGGAGTCACTGAAATATTAAATTTGAATCCATACAATGTGACCAATTTTATTTTCAAGCATCCACCAAGCAGAATAACTTAAATTAGACTCTAAGTGTCTTTTCTGAAAAAGTAAATTCCTCTCTTCCCTCTCGTAATTGAGGTACATGAATGGCTTTTCTTAGCACATTTCTAAAGCTCTAAATGAATGTATCCAGTCTTAGTGCTTCTCTGTTGTTAAATTATGGCTATTATTAAAAGCAGATTTTAATTCTTATGGCTTTATGAGTTATAAGTCCACACAAAAAGATTGATAGATGATGGGTTGTATGTTGTTTTCATTGTCTTCATAAAGTCTTTCCTGAGGACATTTTTCACTGAATTCCCAGATGTTATACCATGAGAAAAAAAAATCATTTAAATAAAAAATTAGTGATGCAACAGATTTTTTGTATTAGCACAGGAAAACTAAAACAGTTTTATTGGTATCTGTTTCATTCTAAATTAATACAAATGAGTGAAAGTGATAAGTAAAAACATTTTGAAATGTACTCAAGACTACATCACTCTTTAAAGATCCATTCTTATGTAATATAGAATGTACTGCTGAGTCTCTATTTAGTAATTTCTAAGTTTTTTCCATCTGTGACATTTATGTTCCTAAATCATGCTTGTTTCAGTAATATTTTACACTTAAGTAAAAATGAGTCATCATACAATACTTTATATTATAAGGGGTCATGTTAAAATTATTCAACACGTTTTTCAATGAGGCCTCAAAGTGTGGCTGTTTTTATGGTATTTAACCTTCAGTTGAAAGGCCAGGATAAAGTTGATCACAGACAAGAAAGGACTCAGCTATAAGTATATTACAATCATACCATGCAGTTATAAAGTATACTGGAGACATACCATGCAGCTATAAATATACTAGAAGCATATTATACAGACATATAAATATGCTACAAGTATACCAAAGATAACAATAAATAAATAACGTCTCACAAGATGTTTAGTAGAACTTTACAAGAAGAGGCACTTCTTCACAGAACTCCTCCTGAGCTTTATGAATATGAATGTGTGACTTAAAACTCAAACACTGGCGGAAAGCAAATTTGATTTTGCTTCCAGTGGGAGATGATAGGAAAGCCATCTAGCACAGACAAATACTGTAATTTCCTGTGTGCTTGAGTAGGGCAGGCAAATATTATTAGAGGCTTTAATGGGGTAGGAGTGAAAAAGAAAATGGGCTGGTGATCTCTAACCAAGTAGCTATTGCTTGATTTTCATAGGCACTTTTAGTGTTTATGTATTGACTCCTCCCTACAAGGCAGAGGCAACGAAGTCTTCTTTCTCCTATAGATACTCTCCAATAATCTAATGTGACTTGGGTTATTTTAACATCTAAGTAGATATATTTGTTGTAATTAAAATGTTATCATAAAGTTCAAGGGAAAAGAATCTCTTTCTCCTTTCCCTACATCTATAGTCATTTGTCTCCTTTGTACTCTGTGTACAGCCACAGGACCAGCTTGCTGGATATGCCTACATCTAAGTACAGCATAATTTTAGGAAGCCAGAGATCTGGCTCTTACCTTATACATGCTGTTGTACACTTTAATGTCAAGACAGGTCTTTGCCAGAAGATATAATTCTGTACTGAAGTCATTAGAGGTACGTAGGCAAAGCAGATGCATCTGGAAAAGCCATTACACTATACCCAATTCAATCATTGGTAAGAAAAGTGAAACAATAGTTCCAGAGCCAAGTTCTGAAACAGAGTGGTAGAAGGCAATGACCCCAAGATGTAGAGCAGTGTCCACTTAAAAAAAAAAGGAGGGGTGGCAAAACCAATGAAGAACATTAGGAATAGCAATTAAGTGGCACATAACAAATGTTATTATACTAAGAGCTTTTGGCTTTCCCAAGACTAGGGTGACTCTGTTCTCTAAGCTTTGTAAGCACCTCTTCAATTAATTATACCTTCTTCAATTAGGCACTATTGAAGACACAGACAAAAAAAGCACATTCTCTTGACTTAAGAATTTTAAAATTGTGTTGAAGTGACCTCAATGACTCAGAAATCCAACAATAGGAGATAATATTAGGCCACTCTGTTCTGTGTATACAATAAGCATTGTCAGCTCCTTGATGTTGTTTAGTCCATTCAGCTACCTCTGCCTCAGTGATCAAACACAGTGGTCCATAACTGGCAACCACAGAAAATGTATTTGAGGGAAAATAACAAGTGCAGATGTTGTAAAAGTAGGCTTTTCAGAAATCTAATTTCCAAGTGAAAAATCATGGATTTTTTTAACCAAATCAACTAAAAACAAATTATGAGCTAAACAAGAGACAACAACAGATATTTTCTGAGTTTTGATCGCTTTGTTTAATAATACTGCTTAAATACAGTTATTTTTAACAGGCAGTTCTTTGAAAATTCTGAACCTGTGTACACTGCTAGCTTTATGACTTATGAAGCCAAATTCATTGGGCTCATTAAACACATTCAAGTTAATATGTACCAGTAGATATGAAAAATAAAATAAATTATACTACTTCACACAATGTTATATAGAAATATCTTTTCATCTTGCTTGTTTTCAAATGCTCTGAAGTGGTGACTCCCATAATTGATCACTTAATTTAGGAGAGTGAGGCAAATGGGATGCCATGGTTCAGAACCAATGTGGGCTACACAGTAAGATCTTGTCTTATCACTAAAACAAAACCAATAAATAGAGTGAATCTCTGATTTTAAGATACTTTTCTATCTTTTACATGATGAACAACACAACCATTTGCTTTTACAAATTAGCCTTCATTAGTGCAAAATAGTAAGTTAACAATGGAAAGTTTGCTTGCCATTTCTAAGGTTGAAACTGTGTTACGTATTGCTTCTTAAACTTTCATACATTTGACAGGAGTGAACTACTTGAAAATGTAAGCTTTCCTAACACCAAGATTAACCAATAATAGTCATAACCACTATTAAGCATTTATATGGGTTAATGTGTGTCCTAGTTAAGGTTACTACTGCCTTGATGAAGCATCATAACCAAAAGCAAATTAGGGAGAAAGTGTTTATTTGGCTTATGCTTCCATATTACAGTCCATCATTAAAGAACTTGGAACTGGATCTCAAACTGGGCAGGGACTTTGAGGAAACACTTGATGCAGAGTTCATGCTTCTTATTGGCTTGCTCCTCGTGGATTGCTCAGTCTGCTTTCTTATAGAACCCAGGACACCATCCCAGGGATAGAGTCATCCACAAGGGACTGAGCCCTCTCCATCAATCACTAATTAAGAAAATGTTCCTCAGGATTGCCTAGAACATGATTTTATGGAGGCATTTTCTCAGTCAAGGTTCCCTCCTCTCAGATGACAATACTTAATGTCAAGTTGACATAAAACTAGCTAGCAAAATGTGTTAGCTGTACATTTATTAAAGTTGTTATTTCACAGTAGAATTTAGAACCATACTACTATGGTGTCATGTAATAAGTGATCATCATGGTAACTCATTTTAAGAACTGACTAAAAGCATGTGCTAATGTGGGCAGTCTTGATTTTCTAAACAGCAGCTCTGGATTACTGGTTTTTTATAATCTCTCGTTATGATACTTGGGATTTGCTTATATGCTCACCTGGGAACTGCTATTTTAATTTTCTTATGATATTTGTAATACTTGATCATGTGTCCCTGGATTGCTAGCTTGCTTCAATTTCTTTAGTTATTTGTATTGGGCAGCAATATATTCCAATTTTGTAATTCTAGTTTTCTTAATATTCCCCAAAAGCCTCTTTGTCATATCAGATGCAAGCAAACATATTAAATGGAACTAAAATTATAAATTATCACTCTCAGTTCTATATTTGTTCTGAACTTGAAAGTGTCACTCTAAAAATACATATATTTCCCTTTCCTAATAAGATCAATGAGTACCTTTTAGTCCTTAAAATTGTACAAAGGTATATTGTAGCATGGATGTATGTAACCGTTGGAGGAACTTGAACTTCTGATCTTCTTGTTTTCTCTCTGAAGTATGGGGATTATTGCCCTATGCCAGTATATCCAGTTTGAAGATACTACATTTTGAAAACACCTGAATATTTTACTGATTGAAACAAATCAGGATTATTCATTTGTAAGACGATCTAGTTATCTTAGTTCTAAAATGAATATTGACACTGCTCATACTCTGTTTTCTTAAAATACTGTTTATCATGTTAATTTTGTTCTTGGCTCTTTCTTTCTGTACTCACTCTTCCCTTTAAGAAACAAAAAACACTTTATCCTAAGATTATGACATGACTAAAAGCTTCTATATTGTAAAGAATTGTTTTATTAGGAAAAAGGGGTAATTATTGGATAATTATTACTAAAATTATATATATATATATATATATATATATATATATATATTCTTCCTAATCGTGTGATTATTTAACATGGCAAATTTTCCCAATTTCAAATTCTCATGAGCTTTTGTGTCAAATCCATTCATTACTTTTCTTCTAGAAACATACTTTCTGACTATTCCATTGACAGTTTCACCTGTACTGCTTCTTGGGACTGGATTCCCCCCCATATTCTTGATATAAACAGAATTGGAAAGTTAAGGGCTAAAGAGATGTCTTAGTCATTAAAGGCTAGGTGCACAATCAATCAAAAGACAAGAATGGAAATTTAATATTTCTCTTCTCACTTGTATTATTTTACTACACAGTAGAAAGTCACAATTTCTCAGTTGCAGTATCTAAATGGAAGATGGGGAAACAATTTTCAAATAGGTCCTTCTGAGGCAAATTCTGTGACATTTATAAGATGTACTTGAGTCATTGCTTTTCAATTGTGAATTAGAACAGGCAACATGTAACAAAAATACTGCCTTTGGAGAAATAGTATTAATATGACTAAATGTTGATTTTTGGAGGTGGAAAGAGATTGAGATCATTTCTTTTGTTTATTTTCTCTCTTTCCTTAAAGCACATGGGTTTTTACAGGCCAAAAACAGGAAATGGGGGAGGGGCAACAGCAACATATTAGTGAGTCTTTCTGAGGTCCAGCAGAATGGAGTGGGAGAGTCCCTGATTTGGGCACGAGAACTAGGAATAACTGATTGTACAACTCCAGGTAGATCTTGAGACTGGAGGAAGTGAAAAAATTCTGCTATCTGGTGGGTACTGTGGAAATATTCTTAGTTCTACATGTAACTCACTAATCCTTTTTAATCTAAAAACACCAAAAGCCTCTTGGCCTCTACAATGCTGCATGTAACATACTGAAATTTAAGCTATGTTATAATCCTATTGTACCAGTAGACTCAATCAAAATGCTCTTGAGAAAGTCTCCTTACAAAGTGACATTTACTTAGAGAGTTTGAGACATCACAAAGGAGAGATTATCCCTACCAAGATTGTTATTGTTTTCCCACTGTAGATTTTGAAATGTTTGCACTGGTAATTTTAGCCTTATCAACAGATTTGAGTTCTTTGAGTCTTGTGTGACTAGAATTATATGTAAAATGAGTTTGAAAAGATTCCAAAACCAAATAAAGCAAGAGAAAGCCTGAATTTACACCTTCCTAAAATTCAATTCATTGAAATACAAATACTGAAAGCCATTTGAACCTACAGTTGGGCTTCAGTGAGAGTGAGACAGAGAGCTGGTAAATAAATAAATTAAAATACTGAAAAGATTTGATTGAAGCTAAGTACACATAGAGATCTTTTTTACTTAATCTATTATCAATTATTGGGGTGGGGGACAAATCTGTTTTTTTGTTAACACAATTTAAATTACTCAGTTCAACGATTACAAACCTCTAATCACATCCAGCTACCATTTCACTCAATGAAATTCAGGGCTGCAGTATTACCTAGTGATCATGCAACAAACTTTCTGAGCATTACTAAATTTCCAGTACACAGCATTCATTTCATGTTTTTCTTTCTTTCTCTCTTTCTTTCTTTCTATCTTTCTTATCTATCTTCCTTCCTTCCTTCCTTTCTTTCTTTCCTTTTTTTATTTTACATATCCCATGTAGATCCCAGTTTCCTCTCCATCCCTCCATCCCTCCCCCAGTCACATGCACCCTGACCACCCTCCCCTCCCATACCCCCACCCCCATTCCACATATAGGGCTATGCTATCCAGGTGGGGTCATGTAAATCTGTCAAGTCATTTGAAGTAGGGACTAGAATTTCTCTCTTGTCTCTAGGTTAAGGGAATATCCCTCCATGGGGAATGTGTCCACAAGGTCTTTTTGTCCACAGGTATAGATCCTGGTTCCACTGTCTGGGGTCCCTGAGACTGCTCAGTCCTTCTAGCTGTGACCCATATTCAGGGGTTCTGAATCAGTCCAATGCTAGATTTCCAGATACCAGTCTAGGGTCCCATTAGCTCCTCCTTGTTTAGGTCAGCTCTCTTTGTGTGTTTCTGCAACCTGGTCTTGTCCTCTCTCTCTGCATCTGGATTCTAGTTTGACTCAGTGTTTAGTTATGGGTGTTTTCTTATGCTTCCAATAGTTATTAGATGAGGGCTCCATGATGGTAGATAAGTTAGTTGTTGACCTCACTATCAGGGAAGGGCATTTATTGTAGCCCTTCCAAGGTTGCTCAAATTGTTAGGTGGAATCAGTCTTGTAGGTCTCTAGACCTTTCTTTAGGTTCAGTTTTCTCTTCAAACCAATAATGGCTCCCTCTTATGTTCTTTCTCTCTCCTCTCTCTCTCTCTCTCTCTCTCTCTTGTTTATCCTGTCTTGATTCCTACCCTGACTCAATCTTCCTAGTCACATGTGCTTTCCTATCCTACCTTCTCTTTCTCCTAGTTCTCTCTCCATTCACTTCCCTCTCTACTTCCCATGTGCTCTGGGGGACTTGTCTCTTCCCCCTTTTGTGAGGGACCATACAAGAATCTCTTGGAATACACCTGGTATCCCAGTTCCTCTGGTGGTGTGTATTATAGGCTGGAGATCCTTTGCTGTATGTCTAAAAATCCATATATGAGCGAGTACATCCAATATTCCTCTTTTTGTGACTGAGTTACCTCATTCAGGATGGTTTCTTCAAGTTCCATCCACTTGCCTGCTAATTTCAAGATTCTATTATTTTATACTACAGAGTAGTATTCCATTGTATAGATTGGCACATCTTTTTCCATTCTTCAGTTGAGAGGCATCTAGGTTGCTTCCAGATTCTTGCTATTACAAATAATGCTGCTATGAACATAGTTGAGCACATATCTTTGTTGCATGGATGTACATAATTTAGGTTTATACCTAAGAGGGGGATTGTTGGATCCTGGCAAACTAATTCCCATTTTCCTGAGGAACCGCCATACTGATCTCCAAAAATGGCTGTACGAGTTTACACTCCCACCAGCAGTGAAAGAGTGTTCCCCTTTCTCCACATCTTCTCCAGCTTAAGTTGTCATTGGTGTTTCTAATTTTAGCCATTCTGGCAGGAGTAAGATGGTATATCAAAGTTGTTTTCATTTGCATTTCCCTGATAGCTAAGGATGTTGAACACTTTTTTAAGTGTCTTTCAGCCTTTTTGATTTCCTCTATTGAGAATTCGTTCTTCAAATCTGTACTCCATGTTTTAATAGGATTATTTGGTGTTTTGTTGACTAGTTTCTTGAGTTCTTTGTATATTTTGGAGATCAGCCCTTTGTCAGATGTAGGATTGGTAAAAATCTTTTCCCAGTCTGTGGGCTGCCATTTGGTCTTGTCCACTGTGTTCTTTGCCTTACAGAAACTTCTCAGTTTGAGGAGGTCCCATTTATTAATTGTTGATTTCAATGTCTGTGCTACCGGAGTTATGTTCAGGAAGCAGTCTCCTTAGTTCAAGGGTACCTCCTACTTTCTCTTGTAAGAGGTTCAGTGTGGCTGGATTTATGTTGAGGTCTTTGATCCATTTGGACTTGAGCTTTGTGCATGGTGATAGATATGGGTCTATCTGCAGTCTTCTACACACCATCATCCAATTGTGCCTGCACCATTTGTTGAGGATGCTTTCCTCTCCCCCCGCATTGTATTTTTTTTAGCTGTTTTGTGAAAAATCAGGTGTTCATAGGTGTGTGGGTTAATAGGTGTGTGGGTTAATATCATGATTAGGTGATTCCTCTAAAATTGGGAACAAGACAAGGCTATCCTCTCTTCCATATCTCTTCAATATTGTACTTGAAGTTCTAACTAAAGCTATAAGACAACAAAAAGAAGATCAAGGAGATCCAAATTGGAAAGGAAGAAGTCAAACTCTCTCTATTTGAAGATGATATGATAGTTTACATAAGCGACCCAATAAACTCTACCAAGGAACTTCTACAGCTGATAAACACTTTCAGAAAACTAGCAGGATACAAGATAAACTCAAAAAAAATCAATAGCCCTACTTTATTCAGGCGGCAAAGAGGCTAAGAAAGAAATCAGAGAAACATCACCCTTTAAAATAGCCACAAACAATATAAAGTACATTGGGGTAATGCTTACCAAATAAGTGAAAGACCTGTATAATAAGAACTTTGTGGCTTTAAAGAAAGAAAATAAAGAAGATACCAGAAAATGGAAAGATTTCCCATGCTCTTGAATAGGCAGGATAAATATAGTAAAAATGGAAATTTTGCCAAAAGCAAGCTACAGATTCAATGCAATCCCCATTAAAATCCCAGTACAATTTTTCACTGACCTTGAAAGGATAATAATCAACTTTATATGGAAAAACAAAAAACCCAGGATAGCCAAAACAACCCTGTACAATAAAAGATCTTCAGGAGGCATCAGCATCCCTGACTTAAAGCTCTACTACAGAGCTAAGTTCTGAAAACAGCCTGATATCAGCACAAAAATAGACAGGTAGACCATTGGGATCTAATTGAAAATCCTGACATGCTTTTCTACTCTTGCATGTGGCTATAGAGAAGAAGAAAAGAGAGAAGACCTCGAATGTGTTTGGAAAGCTCCTTTAGAGACAAAGCAAGATAAAGATAATTATAAGAACTTAGTAAATGAAAAAGGTTTTTCCTATTTTTAGCAAACTGTAGTTAGGCACACCTGTAGGGAAAAAAAGTTGCTAAAATCTGTTCCAGATGTACTGTATATCTTTAGCGACTGAAAAGTAACTAGTCGTGATGTTTTAAGTTG
Organism: Cricetiscus sungorus; assembly: GCA_030556225.1. Classification (NCBI taxonomy): domain Eukaryota; kingdom Metazoa; phylum Chordata; class Mammalia; order Rodentia; family Cricetidae; genus Cricetiscus; species Cricetiscus sungorus. The sequence goes on from JANBXA010000398.1 coordinate 46,899,559, forward strand.
AATTGTAAAGGCTTAAGAATATATTAAAGTCAATTTTGTTTTGATCATGTTAATTTCCCAACCTAAGCTTTTAAATGTTTTTATCTTTGAATTGGTTAAAATTGAGAAATGTAAAACATTAAATAAGATATAAATGGATAACAATTTGGGTTTAAATTTAAATATAGTCCTTTGGTTTTTTCCTCTCTTTCTTATTTTTTCTGTCTCCTAATTCCGTTATAATCTTCCCCAATTTTCTTGCAGACTCATTGATACAGTGAATACTGCAGTAAAGAATCAGGAATGTTTATGATCTAGCTAGTGGTTTACTGAAGTGCCAACACCTGTATGGCTTCCATTAGCTTGGTGTCTGCAGAGTCTCCAGGGTACTGCAATTTGTACCAAAGTTTTGTGTGTCAAGAAAGAAACTGGTAAAATGTCATCACACAGAGATGTTCTGATGTTGCTATCTTGCTTTTGTCACTGATGTGTTTGTGAATCACTTTCAATATGTCATCTAATCACTGAATTGACCTTGTTCTTTCTTTTTCTTATGGAACTCTGACACAAAATAAATTAAAAACCAAAAACTAAAACACTGGTCTTCATCATGTGTCCTTATCCTTATGGAAGCCTTTCAGCCATAATGATCTGAAGAAAAAAAAAATCAGTGTGTCTGTGCAACACATTTATTAAGCTTCATTGTTCAATGAGTTTAAATAAAATCCCCTTTTCCATTTCTAACAACTTCCAAGAAGCTCTCCTTAGATATCTGTGGTAGTTTTAATGTGTAATTATCACCTATAAGTTCATAGGTAGTGGCACTAGTGGGATCTATGGCTTATTTGGAGTAGTTGTGGCCTTGTTGGAGTAGGTATAGCCTTATTGGAGGAAGTTTGGGGTGGGCTTTGATGATCTATGCTCAAGCTACACTCAGTGTGACACTCAGTTTGCCTATGGATCAAGATATACAATTCTCATCTCCTTCTCCAGCATCTATCAGCATGCCACTATGTTTTCTGACATGATGATAATGGACTAAACAACTGAAACTATAAACCAGACAAATTAAATGTTGTCCTTTATAAAAATTGCTGTTGTCGTAGTGTCTCTCCACAGCAATTAAAACCCTAACTAAGATAGTATCGCAATTACCATCTTGCATAAAGAGTAACTTGAGGGAAAATTCTAAGATGTTATTGAATTCATTAACACTTGAACCTATACCCTCCCATAGAGACTGTCCAAAAGAGTTCATTGTATAAAATAGGAGTTTTCAGACCCAGAATAGCCTTCAAATGCTAAGGTTTTTTTTAAAAAAGTTTATATTTTTATGGGTACATGGAGGTTTCTAAAGAATTCTTTAAAACATACCTAAAATACATTTAATGCTGTACCTTAAATTCTATTTTAATATTTGTACTAGACATTATGGTGTGCAAAATAACCTTGATCTGAAAGCATGCTGATTACCAAAGTCTTGATTGGTAATTAAGTTTTTGTATACAAGAGCAATTCTGATAGGTACCTCAAGAGTAAGAGCTCACTAATTAAAATTCCAATAAACCTTCTCATAGTTCACCCTAAATATTATCCATACCTCACATTATATATGCTGAAGCATTTTAATCAACACTTTACACACACAACTCACCATCCTGTTTGCCTTTTTTAATAGATTATTGCTTATTTCTTTGTTACAAACACCAATTGAAAACACACATTATTATTTAATACTGCTATACAATGTATTAGAGGATTTTTAAGATTTCTATGAGCATACCTATATTGAATTTTTTAATTATATAGCTTTTATAAGTTACCCTTAACTATCCAAAACAGGAAAATTTGATGACTTTTGAGATAGAAATGTCTATGTATTGTGAAGATATTTTCAAGTTTATATCCATGTTCTAGTTTCAGAAATGTGTAACAACTGGCTAAGCAAGAATTACACCCTTACTACTATGAAAATCTCATACTATTTTTCTATTTTTTTCCTTCTTTATCTGGTCTCTACATGGACTATATTCTGTAACCAGAATTGAGAAATCCAATGTTGACGTTACTGTTTAGAAAGAAATTGAAGATGATATTAGAAGTTGGAATGATCTCCAATGTTCATGAATTAACATAGTGAAAATGATGATCCTACCAAAAACAATCTACAGATTTAGTAAAATTACCCACAAAAAATTATGTCACGGTTCTTCATAGAACTTGAATTGGCAGTTTTCAGTCTCATATGGAAACATACACACATAAAAATAGTCTGTCTAAAACAATACTGAATGATAAAAGAACTGCTATAGGCATCACCATCTATGATTTTGAGTTAAACTATGTAGCTATAATGATAAAAATACAACATAGAATTGTCACAAAAACAGACACATTGTTCAATGGAATCAAATTGAAGACCCAGACATAAGTCTACATATGTTATCCTTCTACAGAGTTACTTGTTCAATTGTGTTCATTGCTGCTCTATTCATAATAGCCATAAATTTGGAAACAACCCAGATGGCAATTGATGGATGAATAGCTAAATGAAGTGTGGTAATATATACAGTGGAATATTAGTTGGCCGCTAAAATGAAAAAATGCAGGTAAATTAATAAAACTAGAAAAAACTACCTAAGTAAGCTAATCTAGACACAGAACTACAAATATGATATTATCCACTTATATGCTCATGTTAGATTTTATATCAATAACAAGCAAACTGCAATCCATAGAAACAAAGACAGGTATATAACACATGACTATATAGAAGAATAGAACCCCCTAGGTAGGGGAAATAGAACAGATAGTTATAAATGGAAGTGTGGACTGGAAGAAGAGGACCAAATGGGAAATAGGAGAGAAGAGAAGGAAGAGGTGGGGAATTTGGGAAGAACATCTAAGATTAGGGGCCACTTTAGGGATCTTTTGGAAACCTAATATACTAGAAGCTTCCTTAAACATATTCATATAAAAAAGTGATCTTATGGAAATTGTCAAATAATGAGATCCCTAATTAGACATCTCTTCTGACCAAATACAGCTTTTGATACCTGGAATAGGTTACATGTAATTGAGTTCTAGCCAAAATGGTTCCATGGAGACCCCAAAACAAAGTAGGCTCTTTCAACAAATTGATGGAAAGACCAACACCTTCATAACACATGGAACAAGAAGAAATACAGCTGATGCCAACATATAGCCTTCATTCCTACAAGACAGTTTTCTTGGTACTGAAAGTACTCTGCATGTTACCAAAGGAGAAAGTTAAACATCAACCCAGAAGCTTACTTTTCAATCTACAGTGGTATTTCATATGCAAGATATGCTACTGAAATGGTGGCAAAAAGCTTATGGGAGTCACTAGCCAATATATTATTTAATTTAAGTCCCAATCCATGAGATGAAACCCATATCTGATGCTGCTTGGATGACAAAGAATCTCAAACTAGATAGTCCAGGGTCCTAGGGGAAAATCAAATATGACACTTCTTTTAAAACAACAAGGCAATAATATGAATTCTGATGTCATTCTGCTATACTCATAGATCAATGCCTTGTTCAGTCACCACCAGAGAAGCTTCCTCCTGTAATACGTGGGAACAAATAAAAAGACTCAGAGAATGAGAGAATGCAGAGAATGAGAGACCTTGGAACACTTATTCCTAAATGGGTTGTCTCCTCAAACTCCTTCTCTCAGGACCCAGGGAGAAGAGCCCTGCAGAAGAGGAGGCAAAAGGGTTGTAAGAGCCAGTGGGGTGAAGACACAACAGAAATAAGGCTTTCTAAATACAGCAGGATAAAAACAGTTATGAACTCACAGAGATAAAGGCAGCATGCTCAGGGCCTACAGAGTCTAATTCAGATGGCAACCTAGAACTTAAAATAAAGTACATTCACACCATCATCCCTAATCCAATTTCTTACCTAATCTCCAATTAATAATCACTTACAAGTGAAAAAATAGTTTTCTACAATGGAGTCTCAGTGGAGAATCAAACTTCTCTTAAGGGCAGACACCATGCCAACAGAAAGTGAGCTCAACATCGCTGGAGATTTTTTTTTGTCTCATAATGCTGTGCTGTGACTGTTTTATTTATTTATTTATTTATTTATTTATTTATTTATTTATTTACCTTACAGGTTCTTTTCATATATGTTGTAGCTTTTTATTTTTGTGGGATTCCTATGGATATGTTCCTTGTGCTTTTCCTTTTGCCTTTTTCTTTAATTTGTTTATTTTGTCTTATTCCTTTTGGTTTTTGTTTTATATTCTATTTAATTTAATTATTATTCCTTATAAGCCTGTCTATTTTCTAATGAGAGACAGAGGGAGATCAATTCATATGAGAGGGGAGATGGGGATGAACTGGGAAGAGCTATAGGATAGGAAACCTTAATTTGAACATAATCTATGAAAAGTCTATTTTAATTAAAATTAAAAACAATATTTTGAAAGAAGCGTTTCTATGTTTTCAAATATTAATGGGAAAATTAATAATAAGCATTTGATAGAATTTCTGTTTCTCAGTCATAGCCACAAATTTCTTGTAATTAAGTCTCAATTATCTCCAGAGAACTAGGATTTTTAAACTAACTTGTGGGCTTCTGCCACAGAAGGTATAAGATACCACAATTTTAAAAGGTAAGCTGCTCAAAATTTGTCAATGACTATTGTGTCTCAGGTACTTCATACATTCTGTTATATACAAAGAAGAAAAATGTTTCTGAAATTCTGATGAGTGGTTCCTAAGATTCCTTGATACATTTACTTCTGTCTATTCTTGAGGCTAGGTCTCTCTCAATGTCTTAGGTTGGCCCTGGACTGTTAGTCCTGCCTCAGTCCCCCAAGTGTAGTTTATAGGCTTGGCTCCAATCTCTCAGAACAGTTTGACTGCGGCACTGGCCAAATAATCTGTGTTCATAATTGAGAAGAAGTTTCTGGAGTTAAAGACAAAGAGAGTTCTTAACTGGAGCAGCAGAGATCAAAGTTCACAAGATTAATTTCAATACACATTTGAACAATTGAAATTTCATGCAATTATTTTTTTTTGTTTTCATCAAGATGAAGTCTCAATTCTGACCTTCTATGCCCCAAATACAAAAGCACCCACATTCGTAAAAGACATATTACTAAAACTCATGCACATATAGTGGAAGACTTCAACACCCCATTTTCATCAATAGACAGGACCACCAGACAGAAACTTAACAAAGAAACAAAAAAACTAACTTAAGTTATGACCCAGTTGATGTAACAAAAACTTATAGAACATTCCATCCAAACAAAAAAGAATATACCATCTTCTCAATGCCACATGGAACCTTCTCTGAAATCGACCATATACTCTGCAACATACCAAACCTTAAAAGATACAAAACAATTGGAAAACCCCCTACATATTATCAGACCACCATGCTTTAGAGTTAGAATTCAACAACAACACAAATTACAAAGACCCTAAAAACTCATGCAAACTCAACAATGCACAATTGCACCATTCCTGGGTCAAGGAAGAATTAAACAAATTAAGGAACTTCCTGGAATTAAATAATAATGAAGACACAACATACCCAGACTTATGGAACATTTTGAAAGGAATACTAAGAGGAAAGTTCATAGCACTAAGTGCTCACATGAAGAAAATGGAGGATAATCACATTAGAGAATTAACAGCACAACTGAAAGCTCTAGAACAAAAAGAAGCAAAATCACCTCCTACCCCAGAAATATAGACATGAAATAATCCAATTGAGGGCTGAAATCAACAAAGTAGAAACAAAGAAAACAATACAAAGAATCTGATGGGAGATGTCATTCTGTAAATATGTTTCTCACATTGGTTAATGAATAAAGCCCTGTTGGCCAATAGGAAAACAAGACTGGTGGGACTAGGAGGCACGAAGGATTCAAGGAGGAGGTTGGAAGAGAGTCAAGATGTAGAGACTGGAGAGAACAGAGGTCTGGACCTTCTCTCTGGGAAGATAAGACCATGTGAAAATACTTAGGTCAATAGAAGTGGATAATATTGAAGACAGAGCTAGCCAATAAGAAATACTAGTAACAGGCTAACAGTTTTATATATGATATAGCATCTCTGTGTGTTATTTGGAGCTGGTGTGGCTCTGGGACCAGGCCAGCAGAAAAACATGCTCATAACAAGAATCAATGAAACAAAGAGTTGGTTCTTTGAGAAAATCAACAAGATAGACAAACCATTATTTAAAAACAAACAAACAAACAAAAAAGCAGAAAGATAACATGCAAGTTAGCCAAAACAGAAATGAAAAGGGGGACATAACAGCAGACACTGAGGAAATCCAGAGACTCTTCACATCATACTTTGAAAATGTTTACTTCACAAAATTCAAAAATTCAAAGAATAGACAAATTTCTGGATAGACATCACTTACCAAAATTAAATCAAGAACAGATAAGCAATTTAAATATACCATAACACTAATGAAATAGAAGCAGTTATCACATCTCCCAATCAAAAAAATTCCAGAGCCATATGGCTGCAGTGCAGAATTACCAGAAATTACAAATACTCCTTAAATTGTTCCAAAAAATACAAGCAAATGATTCATTGTCAAAAATCTTTTCACAAGGCTACAATTACCTTGATACACAAGCCTCACAAAGCTACAACTAAGAAAGAGAACTACAGAACAATATCCCTCATAAAAATTGATGCAAAAATATTCAATAAAATACTGGCAAATTGAAGTCAAGTATACATAAGAGAAATAATTCACCATGACCAACTAGGCTTCATCTCAGGGATGCAGGGATGGTTCAACATGTGAAAATCTACCAATGTAATCCACCATATATCCAAATTTAAAAAAGGAAAACCATGTGATCATCTACTAGATGCTGAAAACACCTTTGACAAAATCCAACACCCCTTCATGATAGAGGTCTTAAAGAGATCAAAGATAACAGGAACATATATAAAAATAATAAAAGCAATGTACAGGAAACCAACAGCCAACATCAAACCAAATGGAAAGACTCAACATGATTCCTCTAAAATCAGGGGCAAGATCTCTTCAATATTGTACTTGATGTTCTAGCTAGAGTAACAAGACAAAAGGAGATCAAGGACATAAAAATAGGAAAAGAAATAGTCAAACTGTCACTATTTGCAGATGATATGATAGTTTACGTAAGTGACACAAAAAAATTCTGCCAGGGAACCCCTACATCTGGTAAACACATTCATCAAATTAGCAGGATACAAGATAAACTCAAAAAAAATCAATAGCCCTACTATATATAGAATATAAAGGGGCTGAGAAAGAAACCAGAGAAACATCACCTTTTACAATAGCCACAAACAACATTAAAGTATCTTGGGGTAACGCTTACCAAACAAGTGAAAAACCTATATAGAAAGAAATTAAAGAAGATACCAGAAAATGGAAAGATCTCCCATGCACTTGGATAGGTATGATAAACATAGTAAAAATGGCAATCTTGCCAAAAGCAATCTACAGATTCGATGCAATTCCCACCAACATCCCAGTGTAATTCTTTACTATCCTTGAAAGGATAATACTCAACTTTATATGGAAAAGCAAAAGACCCAATATAGCTAAAAGAACCCTGTACTACAAAGGAACTTTGGGAGGCATCACCATCCTGGATTTCAAGTTCTACTATAGAGCTATAATCCAGAAAACAGCTTGGTATGGCACAAAACTAGACAGGTAGACCAATAGAATCAAATCAAAAATCCTGATATTAACCCACACACCATCAAATATCTGATTTTTGACCAAACAGCTGAAGGTATATAATGGAAGGAGGAAAAAGCATCTTCAACAAATGGTGTTGGAACAACTGGATGATGTGTGTAGAAGACTTCAGATAGACCCATGTCTATTGCCATGCACAAAACTCAAGTCCAAATGATAACATGGTGTAAGAGTGCTCTGAACCCAAAACTTCATTCTGTTCTAAGTATCTTTCAAACACAATCTCCATTCTTCATAATGTAGCTGACAAAAGGTTGATATTTGTTATAATCAACATACCTAAATAGAAATCAATTAATAAAAAATTAATTGTTTATTTTATTGTTGTTTTACATCAAGAGGATGAAATCTAGGATGATTAAAAAGTATCGACCTATCCCCCAAATATAAAGAAAGAAAGAAAGAAAGAAAGAAAGAAAGAAAGAAAGAAAGAAAGAGAGGAAGAAAGAAAGAATTGAGGGTCAATGCCTGTTCTTTTTGTACATGAGAAACTGTTTTCCTATATGGAACCCATCCTTTTTGCAAATCCAGTTTCAGTTTTTAGTGTGATGGGTCTCACCTGATTTGTAATACCAAACATAAATGTGTTCAAGCAACAAGAAAAAAAAAACAGTCCCAGTTTTCTATTTTCTGCCTTAAACCTGCAAATAAGAATGGTAATCCATAGTAAAGCAGAGGCAATTGACAAGGAAGGGACTGACACTTGATTCAATCCCATGAACAGTGATGAAGCATGCCCTCGTCCCTATATAAGCTATTAAATTCAGCTATATTTACAAATCTTGGGTTCTGTTTCTGTTACTTTCAATCAAAAGTTTGACTAACAAATACAATCCATTAAAAAAAATTATTTTCTTCAATGGTCAAACACAACATTCAAGTCGCAGGAGCTTTCACTCATTCACATTGCTATATGTTCAAGCAGAGCTGACACCTACTCAGAGATGTGAACCATCAAGGCAGTTCTTGGGCCTTGCATATGCATTTAGGTTCATGCTTGTGTTAAAAATAGCATAAATAATAGTTGATATTTTGGTACACTATGCAATTGCAACCCAGTTATATCCAGGGATGCTAACCTTAATATTTAAAACATTCTACTGTTTTAGTTGCTTTATCAGACTCTGAGTCTGCTCATGAGTGGTGGTTATTTTCACAGGATCTTAGATATACCACCCTTTGCAGTCATTGAGATGATCACTGTATAAGGTCATTTCAGTCTATTGCTTTCTTAAAATGTACTTTTTATTTATCAGTCCATAAGATTTTACCTAGTTTATTGAGAACAGTGCTATTTTAATTACACAAATTTATTTAAGTAAATTACTCTAGTGTACTATATTTTCCAGGCAAACCAAGCATAAATCAAGCTATACAACCTTCTCTTTTATCTCCCTCTGTTTTATTGCTTGTTATCTTATGTTTTTTGTGATACACAACACTAGAAAGAGTGTTTAAACAATATATTTTGTAAGCAGCATGTCACTAGGCTCACAGAGATCTTGAAGATGGGTATACTATCCCTATTTGGCAAGTAAGTAGAGATACAATGAAGTAAGTTTTTTCCCATGGATATGATGAGGAAATACATGCTTTTTGTTTGTTTGTTTTTGTTTGAAACTCATGCTTTTGATAACACTGTTTAATAAAATTCTATAGACTACTTAGAAGTGTTTTCCTGAATATACAAAATTTTCATACACAGAGAACTAACGAGTGTAAACAAGAGACTGATCTGTTTTACTAATGATCTACTCATCGTGTCTCCCAAGTGTAGCATACATTTGTCACATGGGAAATAATCCATATACATGAAGTAATTATTGCTAAGAATAGAACTTTATGGCAATATCAAGTACAGAGCCGATTTTGGAAAATAGACCTACATATTACTGGATAATTCCATGGGATATAACAGGTAAAGATCTGCTTTGATGTAGATGGATAGTTCCAAAATGCTTCACTTTGAAATTCACTTACTTAGCTATTCTTATCATAGATATATTGAAGAGTTAACTTTGTTATTTATGGTCTTGAGAACATCTAAAAACTACTGAATTGTAACCTGGAAATTATTGAGCCTGAACTTCTTGCTGTCACTTTCAAAACTATACCTACATCTTGTAATCTTGTCTCCAGGTAATCATTTGAGCTCTGTAGCTCATTTCAAGAGTCAAGGAGTCCCTTGCTACAGAAGGTGTTTCACTTCATTTTTGAGCAACTTTAATTGTTTAGAAAGCTCTATCTTTCAGTTGTTTGAACTTTCCTTTATGGACCATCTTCTCATTGTTCTTGGTTTTATCCTTGGGATGTACTCAGAGTAACTGACTAAACAGATGTTTATATGACAGTCCATCAAATATTTGGAAATAGTTACCATGTCCCTTGAGATTTGGAGTTTTTGTTGTTGTTTTGTTTTGTTTTTGCTAAATAGGTTTAGCATTCTAGTAGATAGCTTTGTGTTAAGAATTATTTTCTCACAGCAACCCAGATAAAAACCCAGTAGTCTACAATGGTGACCTGCCTGTATTAAACATTGATGCAACAGCATGGGAGTAATCAACCACTACCTGATTTGACTTAATGCCATTCCATTAGGTATAAGCTAATACTGACACTGCTTGGATGGCCAAGAACTTGAGATTAGATAGGTCACGGACCTAGGAAAAATCCAAATACAACTCACTGCTAGAGGAATATCGCAATAAAATGATTCCCAGCAGCATTAATGCTAGACTCAATAGATCAGTGGCTTACTCAGCTATCACTAAAGGCACTTTCTCCTGCAGTAGATGGGGACAAATACAGATTCACAGCTGGACAATGTGCAGAGAGTGAGAGACTCAGTCCTAATTGGGATGTTTCCATCAAATCCTACCCTTTGGGGTTCAGGGAGCTCTACAGAAAGGAGGCAGAAAGATTGCATGTAAAAACTAGTGGGGATGGAAGACATTGAAGAAACAAGGCCTTCTAGATAGAACAGGACAGGCACACATATTATAAAAACTGAAGCAGCATGCAGAAAGCCCACAAAGGTCTAAGTCAGATTTAGATCCCAGCACTGAGTGGAGTCAAGGCCCCATCCTTAACCCAGACACTATCATTAATTAATAACTGTTGCAAAGGAAAAATTATCTCCAATGGAGTCTCACTACATATGGAAACCACACTTAAGGAAACCACACTTGTGGGAAAATGCTCTTGTTCACTATAAACATTTGTGACTGGTATTGGTTTCATAAAACACTGATTGGCCAGTAGCTAGGCAGAAAATAGCCAGACTGGGAGAATTCTGAGAAGAGGAAAGGCAGAGTATGGGGGGTGCCCTTCTGGATATATGTTTCCTTTATTGGTGATGAATAAAACATTGCTTGGCCAATCGAGGCAGGAAGATAGTCTGGACTAGGAGACAAGGAGAATTATGGGAAAGGTAGACAGAGAGAGGCCACAAGAGGATTACATGTAGACCACAAAGGAGTAACAGGTCTGGGCGTTCTCCAGTCAGTCAAGACATCTTGAAATACTTAGATTTATAGAAATGAGTTGATAATTAAGACAGATCTAGCCAATCAAAAGGTCTAACCATCAACCAACAGTTTAATAATTAATATGTCTTCTTGTGCTTATTTGGAGTTGAGAATGGCGGTGTGACAAGAATCTCTATAAACAGCAGTCACCAGCCAGAAACAGAGGAAGCAAGATAAGAATTTTTTACTGAGAAAAGTTACCATGCCATGTAGCTAAAAATAGATAAGAATTATGGGTTTATTTAAGTTGTAAGAGTTTGATAGTAATAAGCCTGAACAATAGGCCAAACACTTTATAATTAATATAAGCTTCTGTGTATTTATTTGGAACTGAACAGATATAGGACTTCTGTCTACAGCCCTATGTCCCTCAGTAGATGGGCAATACAAAATAAACTCAATTGTACTTTTTAAGGTTTTTTTTGTTTTTATTTGTCTAAATAATGCTTTTCTGGGCATGTTTTTCAATCTCACAGATCTTTTTGCTCATATATTATGGTTTCCAAATTTTTGGTGTTGTTTCCATGCTCTCTCTCTCTCTCTCTCTCTCTCTCTCTCTCTCTCTCTCTCTCTCTCTGTCTCTGTCTCGTGTGTGTGTGTGTGTGTGTGTGTGTGTGTGTGTGTGTGTGAATGTGTGTCTCTGCATGTGGTTTTTGTATTTTTCTTCAGGTCTTTTATTTCTATTCATTTATTTTTTTCCTTTTCTGATTTATTTAGATTTATTTTATGACTTTTCTTTTAGATGATTGTTTTCTAATAAGAAAAAGAAAGGAAAAAATAGATTTTGGTTGCTGGGGATATGAGGAAGATCTTGGAGGAGCTTGGGGGAGGTGGAACTATTTAGAATATACTATCTGTAAAAATCTGTTTTCCTTAGTGCCATCTCTCCCACCTGCCTTAGGTGTTTATGGGTGGGGACACCTCTATGGCTCTTCTGACCTCAGGGCCATCTCTACCTCCTGCTTCAGACATTGATAAGCTATTCCTGCTCCCCAACAAACTGTAATACTCAGGAGAGCAGTCCTGTGCCTTGTCTGGACAGCACAATAGAGCTGACTTTGTTGGCAGAGTTATGAATGAGCCAGCTCAGAAATTGTGAGCATGGAAGAAATTCCTCATTACTCCTTTGTCTTGTGGCAGCAATGTGGGGTGAGAGGGATGCCCTCCTCCCAGGCTCCTACCCATCAATGCCAGAGCCAGGTGGGAGAGCTAACCCTGAGGTCATAAAAGCAGCAGAGATGTCTCTTCCCCTCACCAGCTGCAGCACTCAGGAGAATGACTCCTACACCTCACCTGGGCAACACAGTAGAGCGAATCTTGAAGGTATACATGTGGGAGAACTGATCCTGAGGACATGAAAGCCAGAGAACTGGCCCCACCCCTGGCTCATTGCTGCAAGGGATGAACTAGCCAGGGAAATCCTGGAGATCTCATGCTGGTGATGAAGACAAAAGGGACCTAGTGGGATGATCAACTCTGCAAGTACCAAGGCCCAGAATCAGGGTTATGGGTTGTCCCATCCCAACATCTACCTCATCTGTGACCTGCTGGAGCATGGGAAGGGGATCTCCACAACACAGGGCAGCAAGGGGATGTCCAAGAAGAGTCTCAGTGAGGGCCCAGAGTTCATGGTGCACTGTGCGCACTTACCCCTGCCAGCAAGGAAGACGCAACTCTGGAAAGATCTTCTTCATGAAGTTTTAATCAGGATCCTTGAACATACTTGTTCTGACCTGTGAGAGCCCGGCTTGCACAGGCTTAAATCCCCTTGCACTAACCAACCCCAGTGTGCTACGTGGACCCTGCAGATAGGCTACTCTAACGGGAAGCATACAGGCTGAACAGACTTAACCAAATAAGGGCTTGTTTACACCAGAGAGCGCTCACCCTCAGGGAGGTGGAAGGTGGAAGCTAGCGCCATCTTTAAGGCAAGGCACTTTGCAGCTCTCTACAGTGCAGCACATTCTGGTGTCCTCGAGCCACCCATAAATGCCTGCATGTAAAATATATGGCTAAAGAAACAATAAGGAGAAAAAAATGTTATTCTCTGGCTGAAGTACATTCATTGAGAGGCTCTGGCCCTACACATGCCTGGGCCCCTTGTACATGCTTATAAAATGGGAAAGCATTACACTTCCAAAGTAGTAAGCTTTGTGAATGCCACCAGAGTGAAACATTTAAATCTTAAAAGGAAGGGACTATTCTGAATTTACATATTTCCAGTGATAAAATCAGGTGGCTTTGTATCTGCCCTAGGCTTTTTGGGGGGATGAATTTGGCTAGTTGGGGATCTGTTTTTAGTAGTTTAGTGGGTTGTAACTGTGATATGCAGTCACTTATGTGATTGTTAAGTTGGGGCTTGTTGTCTCAACATAGAAGTGGCTGCCAGGAATCTTCATATATCTACTCTAATGTTCCAAGTATTATGACTGAAGAGGAATGAAAACTAGCACACACAAAAGTCTTAAAATTATCTGAAACTTAGAGTTCATGTTTAAAGAAACAGAAGAACATTTTCTTAAATGTTATAATGATCCTAAACATTGACCTGCTGTTCCAAAGGAGTAAAGCTGTGAAAATGTTTCTAAGCAGTCCATAACAAAAACAAAATCCAACCAAACCTAAGAGACATTTTGGAATTTTTTTTTTGCTTCTCCAAAAATATTTTAAATTTACAATGTGCTACCATATACAGAGGTAGTAAAAGTTTCCACGTTGTCAACTAATGTTTTAATCATTTCCTGAGCATCTACTCAATAAGTATGTTTGGATTTTTGTGAAAGTTGGACATCTGTCAGCTTTTTCATATTTGTGAATTCTTCTCACTCAAAATACTAATTTTTGTAGGTGATTTTCCTTTTGGAATTTTGCAGTTTTTGAAGAGCCCCTGCAGCTATTTTGGCTGTGGGCACCACAGTCTAGATTCTGGATCTACCTGCTCTGTACACATTGCAGTTGGGATAGAAACACTACAATGTGTCAGACATATGAACTTCTAACACATGGGAGACAAATGAAGGAAAGTTGGAAATCCAAGGTCATTCTTAACTAAATAATACTTAAGATTAACCAGCATATGCTACATGATCCTTGTTTCTAAACACACACACACACACACACACACACACACACACACACACACACACACACAATACTACATGGGAATTCCATCTCCATTGACTTCAGCATTTGAATATGTGGGAAATAAAGTCATTCAGATCATAGAAACAACAAACTGTCCTCAAAGACTTGGCCTTTTTTCAAGTTGCTGTTTCCATTTCCTAATGAGCACTGTCCTGAGGATCTGTCTCAAGCAAAGCAGAAATGAATTTAAAACATGCAGAGTTAACAGATATATCAAAGGCTTTTTCTGCAACAAACACTTGGCTTAACTTACAGAGGTCAAGTGCAGTCTCCTTCCTCTTCAAGACCAATTAAGTCCATTTTAGCCTTTGATTTCCTGATCTGTTGAGAAAAGAACAAAAAATCTTCCTTCCTTCTACCCTTCTGTGAAATTCCTTGCTCAGTGTCTTGATTCTGTTTTTGTGCCCGATTCCTTGTCCTACACATTCCAACATCAGTCATATTCCACATGTGTGCTAACTTTCAGGTCTTCATGATCTGGGTAAGTAGACAAAGCCTATTCATGAAAGGGCCATGTCTGGTAGCACTCTGTCTTCTGTTATGTCTATGTCAAAAACCATGGTCTTTTCTTTCTTTTAGTAATTTGCTTTTCTAAAGACTTGACAGTCTCTGCTTCCCCATTTTCTCAGAAAGAACCTCTTTTTATTTTGAGATTGAGCTCTCTATGCTTAACTTTCTCCCACTAATTAAACTTCCCAAGGAACAACCTTAAAATACAGATGACACTGTTAGAGGAAATTTTGTGAGTGTATTTCTTCCATGCATCAATTATCCCACACTCTATAAACTGCCATTTCATAGAGATGCATTTGATGATGCACTTAACCTGACATTTCTAGCAGAGGATTTAAGTACTGCTCATCTCTTCTACTTGGCATCCTGGCCCAGTCACTGTTGATTCTGTTGCATTATTTCTGTAATGTCCTTCACAGTTTCCAAGATCCACACTACACACCCTGCAGACTATTCTGATTCACAGAGACAAAAGAATCCACATAAGATATTTGTCACTTCTACTTCTTAGCTTAAAGATTTTAAATATATAATGGCTTTCTACTTTTAAAAGCCTATGTTCTTTCAATGGTTTACTCTATGCTCTAGGTACCCCATGCTGGTAATTTTTTCTTTGTGTTATTTTCCTGGAATGAATCGCTCACAATATATGCCCGGTTTGACCCTCCATTGATATAAGATCTTAGTGAAACTGTCCCTAGTTTATTTATAAGTAGTGTTTACTCCACACTACTTTCTTATTCCTGTTTTGTTTCTGTAGCACTTTTGAACTTTGAATTTATCCCATTACTTGTCCATCTACCCTTTTACTCGTGCTCAGAATATAAACTCAATGAGAACACCTTTTAAAAATTCTTCATATTCTAAAAACTGGTTGTTGGAATAAAATAGATGACCAATAAATATTTATAATGCCACCAATTCAATGAATAAATTATTGGATAATTTCTTATTTATGCTGAGATCTACCTTTAGCTCAGTACATTAATCGATACTGTTTAAATTTTGATTAGGTACATAACTTTATTTGTTCATTCAACTACTCTGGGGACATGTTGATAAACAGACTAAACATGTGAACATACAAATAAACAAATTAGCATTTTATAAGTGTTTTGATGGGACTGAATATTAAAGAGAAAGATAATAGAAGGATATAACTTAAAAGGTTGGTCTTTCTCAGTAGGTATCAACTGAAATGTGAGGAATGAGGTGTTTTGAATGTTTGCCCTGAGAAACAGGGCAAACCTTCCTAATGTGGGTTATAGTATGTGTAGACATTCTAAACAGAAAAGGGCACCTGAGGAAGAGCAGGGAACCTGTGCAGATGGATTCTATAGAGCAATGTTTCTCAACCTTGGGTTCCAACCTATTTCGGGAATCTCATATCAGTTATCCTGAGTATCTGATATTTATATTATTATTCAAACAGTAGCAAACTTACAGTCATGAAGTAGAATAAAATAATTTTATGGTCGGGGGTCACCACAACATGGGAAATTATATTAAAATATTATGACGGTTGAGAACCACTGTTATATAATGAGATAAAATGTTTCATGACAGGGAAGTTTCATTTTTCTTTAAAGTGAATTGGGAAGTTATCCAAAGAGAAGACTATCATGATTATCAAGTTGATTGTCAAAATAGGCTTTTTCAGGCAGCAGATGCACCTTGGTTATCGAGTGCTTGCCCAACATTCATAGAGCCCCCAGTTCAACAACCAGCCAAACAAACAAAATCATTTTAGATTCTGGTAACAGAGTTGAGTGTAAAGTGTTTTAAATAATAAGAACCACCAATAAATAAGATGAGACGAGGCAAAGTTTTGAGTTTATCAATAAAGTCAGCAATAAAGAAAACTACTAAAATACTAGAACATCATATATATATATACATGTATGTATTATTATGTATATATATATGTATTGCATCCCTTTCTTTTCCCTATCATTCATACATTTTCAAATCTTTACTGTTAGAATGCCCTAATGTTTTATCAGAGAAGAAGATTCAGTGTATGAACATATACAATAACAAAAGCAAAGAATAAAATTTGAGAGGAATGTAGACCTACTCTTAGAATATTTCTTCAGAAATTAATTTACTGCAGAGGAATTTTGAAGGAATTACCATTGGCGATAAATTTGGGTCATATCTGCTTTGAGAGATTTCTAAAACAGAATCTAGCTGATATCATATAATCTTGTAATTTTTCATTATTAAAAAACTAAGGGCTCATAGAAAGCATACAAGGGTTGTACAAAGCAAAAGTTGGCAGTTACAGAGATCATGAAGACTAAAGGAAAGTTAAAGAAATTTCATAGCCTCTATTGAGACTTCTCTATTCAGTTCTGTAACCCACTTTTAATAGGGTTATTTGATGTTTTTTGTGACTAGTTTCTTGAGTTCTTTGTATATTTGGGGATCAGCCCTCTCTCATATGTGGGGTTGGTGAAGATCTTTTCCCAGTCTGTGGGCTCCCGTTTGATCTTGTCCAACTGTGTCCTTTGCCTTACAGAAGCTTCTCAGTTTTAGAAGGTCCCATTTATTAATTGTCAATCTCAGTGTCTGTGCTGCTGGTGTTATGTACAGGAAGCAGTTTCCTGTACCAATTTGTTCAAGGGTACCTCCCACTTTCTCTTCTAAGAGGTTCAGTGTGGCTGGATTTATGTTGACATCTTTGATCCATTTGGACTTAAGTTTTGTGCATGGCAAAACTTAAGGCCCCATTGTTGGCTGTATATAGTAGGGCTACTGATTTTATTTTGAGTTTATCTTGTATTTTGCTAATTTGCTGAATGTGTTTATCACCTGTAGGAGTTCCCTGGTAGTTTTTTGGGTCACTTCTGTAAACTATCATATCATCTGCAAATATTGAGAGTATGACTTCTTCCTTTCCAATTTGTATCTCCTTGGTCTCCTTTTGTTGTCTTATTGATTTAGTTACAACTTCAAGTACAATATTGAAGAGTTATTGAGAGAGAGGGCAGCCTTGTCTTGTTCCTGATTTTAGAATAATTGCCTTAAGCTTCTCTCCATTCAGTTTGATGTTGGCTGTTGGTTGCTTTTATTATATTTAGGTATGTTCCCATTATCCCTGATCTTTATAAGACCTTTATAATGAAGGGTGTTGGATTTTGTCAAAGGCTTTTTCAGCATCTAATTAGATGATTATGTGGTTTTTGTTTTTCAGTTTATATGTTGGTCACATTGATCGATTTTTCATATGTTGAACTGTTGAACTATCCCTGCATCCCTGGGATGAAGCCTGGCTGAAAGACACTTAAGAAAATGCTCAACAGAAAATGCCTAGCCATCAGAGAAAAAAAAAAACCTCTGACATACCATCTTATTACTGTCAAAATAGCTAAAATTAGAAACACCAATGACAGAATATGCTGGAGAGGATGTGTTGAAAGGGGAATGCTCCTCCACTGCTGGTGGGAGTGCAAACTAGTACAGCCATTTTGGAGATCAGTATGGAGACTCCTTAGGAAAATGGGAAGCAGTCTACAACAGGACTTGGCAATATAGCCAAAGGATCCATACTCATGAAACAAAGACATCTGTTCAACTATGTTCATAGCAGCATTATTTGTAATAGCAAGAACCTGGAAGCAACCTAGATGCCCCTTAACTAAAAAATGGATAGAGATGTGGCACATTTACTCAGTGGAATACTACTCAGTGGGGAGAAAAAAACCAATGGAATCTTGAAATTCGCAGCCAAATGAGTAGAACTTGAGTAAACCATCCTGAGTGAGGTAACCCAGTCACAAAAAGAAGAACATGGTATATCTCACTCATATATGGATTTTAGATATAGAGAAAAGTATTACCACCCTATAATTCCCACTACCAGAGAAACTAGGATACAAGGAGGACGCTAAGAGATTCGTACAAGGTATCTCACAAAAGAGGAAAAGAAAAAGATCTCCTGAGCATATTGGAAGTGGAGGAGGGGCAGGGAGTGGAGAGAGATAGAAGAAAGATAAAGAGAGAGGAGGAGAACATGTGTGACCAGGAAGATTGAGTCAGAGACAGAGACAGAGACAGAGAGAGGGGTACCATAATAGAGGGAGACATTATAGGTTTGAAGAGAAAACTGACTCTAGAGAAATGTCCAGAGACCTACAAAAAGGACCCCAACTAAGAATCTGAGCAACAGTAGAAAGGCTACCTTAAATGCCCTTCCTTAATAATGAGATTGATAACTAACTTATATGCCATCATAGAGTCCTCATCTAGTAGCTGGTGGAAACAGAAGCTATACAATGAGCTGAATTCCTAGAATCCAGTTGCAGAGAGGGAGGAGTAATAAGAAAAGAGGTCAAGACCATGCTACAGAAAACCCCAGAGACAGCTCACCTGCAGAAGGAGGAGCTTATGGATCCCCAGACTGGTAGCTGGGAAACCAGCATTGAACTGACTCAGAATCTCTGAAAGTGGTTCTCAGTTAGAAGGCCTGGGCAGTCAAAGGGACCTGTGACAGTGAAACCAGGATGTATCCCTGGTGCACAAAAGGACTTTGGGAGCATGCTCCCCATGAAGGGATACTCCCTTAGCCTAGAGGCAGGAGAGAGGGCCTAGTCCCTACTCCAAATGACTTGACAGATTTTGATGATCCCTCCAGGAAGGCCTCACCCTCCACGTGCAGTGCGGGGGGGGGGGAGGGATTGGGAGTAATGGGAGGGAGGGACAAGGTACTGGGAACAATATATAAATTAAGAAAATATATATATATATATATATTTCTTAGTCATAACCTTTGCTTAAATATTGTAAAAAGGGGGACTAAGTATTGGTTTTGGCTAATTGTATAAGGACACTCCGCCCATAATACTGGCTTCCACTTCTGTGCTTGGGAGGGGAATATTATAATTTTGCTCGGAGGTGTATTATTTAAGTTGTATTGGTCTGTTGGAACTGCACACAGTAGGCAGAAACCAGCAGAGTAAAACTAGTATGCATACAATATTAAGCCATGTAGTGACAAACAGTGCCTTTTCCTTCCAGAAACTATTTCAAGGATGGTGCAAGCCAGAAGATGCTTTACAAAAACACTAAATAGTTTCATAGACCTGGAATGAGTGTTTGAAAGTGTTCACGGTTATATTTTGTAGTTGTTAAAATGATTAATAATGGTCTCCTTAAAAATAAAATTCTCAATTATATCTCATTGGTGAAATTTTTCAGGAGTTCACCAAACCCTCTGCAGATAAGCTTTCTGCAATATATTGGCCTGCTCATGAGACAGAACTTTGCTAAATATTAAATAAACTATGAAGCTTGACTGAATTCAATATTTTCCAGCTTACATCTCTTTATCTCTACAGGAAAAAAGGCTCTCAAAGTATCCTTTTCTTTTGTCTGTAGTCATTAAAATGGGGCTGTGTCATTGCCATGGAAATCTTGTATGACTCAAGTCATTTGCTGTCACTAAGCAGCCATCAGTGAATGCCTTTATATAAATACTGGTTTGGGTTCCTATAGGCTCCTGTGGTTCCTATAATACCTTTGCTCCTGTGGAAGTAATGTATGAGAAAGAAGTAGACTGTCTATGTACCAGGTGTGGTCCTGTCAACGTCATGAGGGTGTGGGTTGACTATCTTGCCTTTGAGTCTCCCAGTGCTTGGTTTAAAGCCCCTCATTACATTGCATGGCCTGGGAATGAACAGAAGGGGGCAACCTTTATCCAGAAAATTCAACCAGTGATTTCCTTTTTTTTTTAATTAAAAACTTATTTTTCACTTTATATATTTATATGCCAACCCCAGTTTCTCCTGCCTCCCCTTCTCCAGCACCCCCACCTTCTCTCTTCCCACCCCACCCCCATTCACTCCTCAGAATGGGTAAGGCCTTCCTTAGGGAGGCAACAATTCTGGCATACTTAGTTGAGGCAGGACCAAGCCTCTCCCTCTGAGTATTAAGGCTGAGCAAGGTATTCCACCAAAGGAATGGGTTCCAAAAAGCCAGTCCATGCACCTGTGTTAGGTCCTGGTCCCAATGTCAGCCCTTTCCCACCCCACCCCCAACAGATCAAGCTACATAACTGTCACCCACATTCAGAGGGTCTAGTTCAGTTCCATACAGGTTCCCCAGCTGTCAGCCCATAGTCTGTGAGTTCCCTCTAGCTCACTTTAGTCAACCATCTGTTTTGTTACTACCTATTGAAGTATAATATGTTCCTACAATTTCCTAACTAAAATGTATTTTAAGCATTAGTATAGTCTGGAGTCATTTTGAACTTTGCTTATTTATGATATATTCTCTCTATTTATCAAGGGCTCTTGAAATTCTAATCCTTTTACCTCTTGAAAGCTGGCATTTTGGTGTTTGTGAATTTACTTTTATTCTATTTCTGACACATTGTTTTGTAAAAGAGTTTCCATTAAAACTGAGTCTCTTACAATTACAAATTTAATGTATGCTATAATAGTATTCTAGAAGTTATTGAAAGCAGTTATTTAGAAAACTCCATTGTCTAATAAACTATTTACCCCTCCCCCCATATGAAGAGTGCCCTGTTAAGGTATTCTTCTCTTTCCCCCACATTTTCCCAACCAGTAGCTATGCAGATTTTACTCTGGCAGGACACTGCTTAAGTTAAGTCAACACTCTCATGTTGTTATTGCAGACAATGTGTTAAGAGAATAAAGTTGGTTGAATATTAGAAAAGAGCAAATTTGCAAAATTTATTATTATTTTCATGTCACCTGCCATCAATCATGTTGACTCCAAATATATTGTCTAAGTATCCATCCAAATTCAATTAAAAACTATGGCTATTAATTTCTTTGGACTTAGAGTCAAAATTTTCTAGGATGCAAATGGAAAGACTGTCACCTAAGACAATAAAAAGTATGATAAAGAACTGCTACCTTTTTCCAAACAGGATGCTGTGGATCTGCATTCACAGCTGGCTAAGGACCTCTCTCCACTGAGCATATGGAGTCAGATGTCTATTTACTGCTTCCATTGGATTGGACATCTCTGTCTCTGACATTCATTTGCCCAAGTGTCTTTCCTTGGCCTCTTTCTCTCCTTAGCATCTCCTGTGAGCTGCTCTTTCTATGGCTCTGATTACTCAGTCACAACGAAGGCAGCGCCTCTAATTATAACAAGCAGACTTTTAGCTTCCCCTTCTCATTAGCATGATTATTAAATTCTCTACAGCTACTCCTTTCCTGAAAACACTGTTTCTGTCACACTCCCCAAAGAAATACAACTATTATGAGGTCATTACTGACATTTGGAAAGATCGTAAGGGACTTTCCTGATTTCTTTTTTCGTGTCTTTTCAAATTAGTTAAGTAATTTGAAGCCTTTCTATGAATAGAACACACAGGTTATAGTGACTACCCGTGAGCTTTACAGTTCACACTGGCAAACACGGAAGTGCAAGCCGAGGAGTGCTCCCTTTGACCACAACAGCGCTGAATTATTGCAAATTATTATAATTATAGTAAATGCATTCATGAGGGTACTTTCATGCAGTCACTCCCTTACGAATGATGCTTATGAATAAAATTATAAAGTTCATGAACAGTGAAAGTATAGCCTTTTCTTTCCCGTGACCCTTTATATTGATGTATCTTTCATCCGTCTTTGTGTATTTGCATGAAACATCTCTGAGGTTAGTGGCTACTATGGAAACCCATGCAGAGAAGATGATCTGAAATACAAAAGAGAAGCAAATAAATTGTAGATTAAATTCATGCTGGCTGATCTTTGGAAGAAGGAAAAAAACAGTATTAGTGTGCCTGATGTGCTCAGATAACTGAAGCTAGCTTCTTGAAACTGCATGTTGACTTGTTAATACTGAAAAGAACTTCATATGTAACCAAATACCATACTGCTATGCTTAAATGTTAAAGTGATTCCCAAGTGTCAGGTGTTTGAATATGTATGTGGTCTGCAGCTAATACCGCAGGTAGGAGAGGACACAGAACTCTTTGGACATGAAGCTTAGATGGTGGACACTGGGCCACAGACACAAAGCTTGAGGATTATAGATGGCCCTACTTCTGGACTGGTTCTTTGTTTCTCAGCCAGTCAAGAAAGAACCACTTGAACTGCAAATTGGCCCTGCCAAAATATGTCCTGTACCTGTTGTTTCCCACCATAACAGATTGTTCCCTTTCAACTCTAAATGAACCTCCTTCTCTTAAGTTTCATGTGTTCAGTATTCTGTCACAGTGATGAGAAAAACAGCTAAAACATAATCTTTAGTTAAAAAGTATACAAATATATGAAGATATATTTTCAAATAACAAAATATTAAATGTTAAAAGCTGTCAATGTTTTGATTGTGTGAATACTTTTAAAAATAGATACTTGTAGGAGTATATTAAAAGAGTAAATATTATAAATTTGAAGATGAGGTATTTCGACCAAGTAGAGAATTATTTATATTAGTAAGTCATACTGTAAGTGACCCACGTACAATAGTTTACCTTCCTGTAGTTTTCTTTAGTTTTTTTTCCAGCAAAGTAGAGGCACAGGTACAAACAAATGAAAATTAACAAGATAATCATTTCTCCCCTGAAATCTTAAGTTAAGTAATAAAGAGGAAACTTACCAAAAAAAAAATTATTACTGAATTCAATTTTATATTTTGAAAGAAAAGTCTTCATGCCTATAAAATATAGTAACTCTACTATTTTGTGTGAAAAGTAAATTTTTTAAAAAATAAAAAGTTGCATCTATGAAGAAGGCCCAGAAAATAATAATTTATTCAAAATAACAACTGAATAGAAAGCCTTAGGATTAAAAAAATAACTTCTGCTACAAACTCTAGTGCTTGTAGGACTTGAAGACAGCAACACTATCCATAACATCATTAAACTCTTAATGAAAGATTTCACTTTAATGTACTGACCATTATAATAGTAGCCTTCAAAATAGAGAATACAGAAAAGTCGACAATAACATTTTGCAGCACTGGGATCCCCGGAGTTCAAATACCTGTTCCTTGAGTTTCAGTAGGTAATAGTAACTAATATATTGATTTTTGTAATGTCAGAAATCAAGTCAATATGAGTCAACTACTTGGTGCTCTAATAGTTTATTTTTCCACATCTCACACTAAATAATGAAGATTTTGCTTATGATATTTTGAGAAAATGATCAATTGTCACAGCTATATGGTAAGGATAAAGAAAGTCCTGTGCTCTGAACTCTCCCATCTTGAACTTCATAATAGATTCTGAATAGGGAGTTGTGTACTCTCACTCCATAAGGTGCACTGCTGATTATGTAGCTGGCCCTAAAAAGGAGTGCTGAATAATCTGCATTGTGAATAATATCTCTGCACGCTTTTGAATCAGATGGCTGCAGACCTCAGAAATACACACTGAAGACTCTGAACAATTCTTATGAAGATTACAAAATAACAAGCAAGACATTGTATGTTATATGAAGGTAACAGAAACCACAGGAGATAAAATCATTTTATCTTAGAATTAATTTGTGCCAGTGACATTCAAGAAAGGCAAACCATTACATTTAACAAGATTTCTGAAGTTGTGAAGCAAATGACTCTGCATATCCAGGAGATTTAAAGGGAATGTGACCAGGGGAAAATCACAGATTCTAATCAGTAATTGCTCAAACTATAAGTGTTTAGTGTGAGTCCTGAACAAATCCATCAATAAGAAATGAAAGGGAAAATCACTATGATTGACTCTGGGAATGAACTGAGCTGGGATGAGTTCTGTGAATTATCAAGCTAACTTCAGCAGCTTGGTCTTGTGTGAGAGATGAGAGATGTAAGGATAGCAAACATGGTGAACAATGAACTCTATCACTGGAAGTAGGAATTCTCGGTTTCTACTCCTGTCAACACTTAAGGCAACAGTAAAATACAAACAGAAAACAAACAAACAAACAAAAATCAGAGAAGGAGCTTGGATTCCTGTCCTGGCTGCATCTTTGGCTGCCTGGAATCAAACCCTGATTTGACCAGAGTGTTCCGCAGCGCAGTGTCCCTTTAATCTCTTGACACAGGCTAATCTCATCAAGCTCACATCAGCACTTTCAGTTCTTATCGATAGATTTGCAGCTCCACTAGGGTTTAAACTAGGCCTCATCCTTAATAAGTAGCCATTCTTGCCATATTATAGAAATGCATACTTGCTCAAAGAAAAATCAACACCCCTTGGGAAAAGTCTGTAATTTATGACAAAAGATATAAGGTTACAGAACATAGCAGAACCTGGAGATTTATTCATATTCTGTTTTGCTTCTTTTTTCTCCATCAAGGAAATAATTTTCAAGCTGGCAGATCTAGAACAAACATCATTAGGAGGGAATTGAAGTACAAGATAGGTGCAGAGATAATAAGGGAGCACTTTACAGCTTTAATTTAAGCTTTCAGGCTCAGATAAATTATTTCCCAGGATATTTAAATGACTTGCAGGTGTGATCAAGTAACTGCTGCTGCTAAATTCTAAGATAGAGAAAAGAGTAGGTTCCAGAAGTATGGGTGAGCAACTGTATTTGGATATCTTACATGTAATTGTGTAAGTCAGAGGCAGCTGAAATGGAAGTTAGTGTGTATGAATGAGGAATTGGCAAATTTATTTTCTTTCTTTCTTTTCAAATCTTTCCCTTTGGGGACATAGGGTAACACAGTTTCATGCAGTTCAAGCTATCTCAGATTTATTTGACATGTTGTTGAGAATTCCTAATCTGATCCTTGAGAGTGCCAGAATTATAGTGAGCTTCCATGTCTAGTCAATTTCTTTAGTAACAGGTAAGCAATCTATGAGTGGCTCCCTCTAATGCGGGATCTACTTGCATAGCTCAACCATGAACCTTCAAAAATTTCCATAAGGTGTGTCCTTTGCAAGGAAGTTCGAGTTAGAAGTTAGCATATGTTCACCAAGAAGTAAAGACCTGCTAACTCTGAGTCTCATATTGATTCCATTACTCATGAACTATGAAAACAAACACAGTAACATCTAAAATCAACATGACTTAACTTTTATTTCATGTTTTCATGGGTTGTCTGTCTTCCCTCTTAGGTATCATCCCCACTCTAGAACTCAAGCTGGCCCAAGTACCACCCATCAGATCACTGCCAACCATAGAGGCAGAGTAAAAGTAAGAGAGGCCATTTGGGCACCTAAAAGTAATACCTGCCTCTGCACACATGTAATTGTCTAAGGAAGGAACAAGCCTACTCCCAGAGGAAAGGGGAATGGCCAGGAGAACCAGGAATGTGATTTACTTTGCCAGTGATACCATGATTATGCTATTTGTAGAGGGTAAGCTATAGTAGCCACTTATAGAGATGCAAAGTTTCTTCTAACCTGCTTTATAAAAAGTGTGAAATGTCATGCTACTTTGTGCTTAGAAATCATATCAAATGTGATCCTGGGTTTCAGTTCTCAGTAGTAAAAACAAGTCAGTTCATGGTAGGGATGAAGGGGAAAATGTTGTTTGTCTGCTTAAGGCAGTACAAATGTCTATGAATTTTAGAATTTTTCTGCGTGCTTTGAAAATAAAGCAAGATTCTCTATGTATCATCGTATCATGAACACAGCTGAAGAGCAAGTTGTTCAACCTTACCCTGTTCCTTTGAAAACTGTCTTTCTCCATTTGTGCTGATTTGAAGGAGAATGGCCCCAACAGGCTCATATATTTGAATGTCTAGTCTCTAGTTGGAAGACTGCTTAGGGAAGGATTACGTGTGGCCTTTTTGGAGGAGGTTTGTCACTGGGAGGTTTGAGGTTTCAAAAGCCTATATACCAGGTATCCCCCCCTCTCTTTATCTCTATCTCCTCTCTCCTGTGTATCAGGATGTAAAGACCTCAGCTACTGTTCCAGTGCCATTTCAGTCTGCTCCCCAACATGATGATAATGCAATAAACCTCTGAAACAGTAAGCAAATTCCCAACTATATGCATTATTACTATTATTATTATTATTGCCTTGGTCTTTGTGTCTCTTCACAGCAATCAAACAGTAACCAAGGATACCATCCCACTCTGAAATCTCTGGCTTGATCATTTAATTGGCTTTTGTCTTCAAACAACAAAAGGTCAGGGAAGGAGGCTTATTCAGACAACGTGTCTTCTAAGTCTTGCTGTATCATTACCTCTGAAGCAAAAGGCTCAGCAAATTCTTAAAAGCAAGGAATGCAATGAGAATAAAACACAAGTCTGACTCTACAAATTATCTTTAACAATATTCCACAATGATACATCTGATGATTTTGATGGCACCAACATTGACTTCCATATGGAACAGTACATCTAGACAAGGAAAAGTGATGAAATCAACATCATAAATTTGAAGAGGACCTGAGCAAGCTGTTGTTCACAGCTCAAGCGATTGTTACAAACTGAGAAACTGCTAAAGTCAGCAACTAGAACACCCAACCAGCTGCACATAAGCTTGCTGATGCCACCGGAGTCACCCCAATTGCTAGCAGCTTTTTACCTGAGATTATCATTATCCAGACCCAGGAAGGCTCCAGGGAGCTACTGCTTCTGGTGGTGCCTGATCCCAGGGACCTCCAGCCCCTCACAGAGGTAGCTTGTGTACCACACATTTTCCTCTGTGCTGGGTGAGCATTGCCTCCACAGTGAGGATGTTATGCTGAATGCTGGCTAGTAAAGTCCTCTGCATGGGTGACACTATCTCCTGTGTGTATCATGGGAGGTTATACTTCTGTGGAGAACAGTAAGAGATTGAAGAGGAGCAGGCTACTGCTGACAAGGCTGTGACCAGGGAACAAGATGAATGGACTACACCAGCTCCCGAGCTCTCTGCTACTCAACCAGCAGTAGCAGATAGGTCTGAAGGAGGGAACGTGCCCTCTGCACCTATGCAGCAGTTCCTCCAGTACAGTCTGGAGAACGGGGCCAGCCATTGAGGACTGGTCAGCCGCTTCCAGAGCACAAGCCACCAAGTGGACTGGAGTCACCAGCTCACTGGAGTGGTCCTGAGCTCTTCTGCAGACACATGAGCAAAGGAAAAGAAGGTAGAAGTAAGCTAAAATTTCAAAAGTTGAAGGAAAAGAGAGAACAGGCCTGTTAAATAGAACAGGATAGGCACACACATGAATTTACCAAGACTGAAGCAGCATGCACAGGGCCTGTGTGGGTCAGCACCAGCTCTGCCCAGGCACAGAGGAAGGAAGTGGCATATGCCCCATCCCTAACAAAGAAGCAGTCTCCAATTGATAACCACTTGTGAATAGAAATTTAGTTTTCTCCAAAGGATTCTCACTGGGGAAGAAGTTGAGCTTCAGGGGAGGCTGCACTCCCAGTAGTAGATGATCAACTGAAAACAAAATGCAATGGTATCTTTAAAGGTCTTTGTCTCATAATGTTGTGGCATAGCTTTTAAACCAAATTATGATATTTTTATTTTATTTCCTCTCTATGATGTGTGTCATTATGTGGATATGAATGAAGGTGCTGGCAGAGGTGAAAGGAGTCAGAAAAATCAGAACCAGAAAGTAGTGAGGAAATATTTCCTTTTAATACTTTTTCTTAAAGTATTCATCTGCTTAAAAAATGTTTATTTTCCTTAAAGTTATCAGTTTGATAGTCCTCTTGCTACAGATACTATGTATAGTAGAAGGAAAAGTAAGTCCTGATTTTTCTCTGTTTTAAGATTTACAAAAGAAATTAAAATACAAAATTGTATAACTATAGAATTAGAATAGCTTGCATTGTTAACTAAGTAAATATTTGTAATTTAAGAATTAGAATCACTAAATGGTTTATCTATCCAGCAAAGCAATAATCAACTGTTCTGATTAGTTGTGGTTTTCTGTAATAGTCTCCATCTGCTGCAAAGAGAAGTTTCCTTGTTGAGAGGTGAGAACTACATTTATCTGTGAGTATAAACACAAATATTTAAGATGTAGTTAGATATAATTTTGACTTAAGCAATTGTAGGTGGTTGCAAGTTATAGGCTAAGATTCATGAATTCAATAGTCCTGAAGAGTTACCATAATTTCCCTCTTGTTGAGCAGTATCATCATGTACTTTTACCACCACACTTCTTGATAGAGTAAAGTAAACAGGGCGAGAGCTTTGAATTTTGCAGTGCTGTTTGAAGGGGGCGGGGTTGGAGGAAGTAGAAAGCTACCGAGTCTCCATTTTTTTCCACGTGTTTGACTTCATACTTTACTGTGTGTTTATTGTTGGTAATCACTATTTAATTTTTACTCTCTAATACAATTTTCCCAGAGCTTACCAAAAAAGGCTTTAACTAAAATTAAAGATTTATCTAGAGTTTTCATTTTGTTTTTCCTTTGCCAAATATCTAACATGAAAACACTTCACACAATACCTTAGTAGACTACTTTACAAATATAGCCTTTGAAAATGCAAAACAATTTTGAGCACGTTCAGCTTTTGAGATGATTTTTGTGAGGAATAAAGAAGAAGAGAGAGAGAACATGGAAAATGGGGAAGCAGAAAAAAAAACACTGAAAAAAACGAAGGAAATGTGCCACACTTTATTTCATTTTGGTGAAGTTTTTATATTAATTAAACTGTTTTAATATTAATACTTTAACATTACAAGATATGTGTCAAAACTTCATTTAGAAGTGACCTCCCAAATATAAGCTGGAAAGTGTTTTTGCAATGTGAGAGACAGGCCTCAGTCACCACTGCCTCCTTCTTCCTGTCTGCTTCCGTACCCTCAGTTGCTCTACACTGTGAATTCTACTGCTTCTTCTAGAAAGGTGGCTCATTAGTAACCCTTATTCTCATGGCTCTGGCATTGGAAGTGTCAGGACGCCTCAGAGAATTCTCATCTCCTGAGAAAATGCTTTCCTATTTCAATTTCTACAACATTTAATGGGCATTTGACCACACTGAGCAAGCAGTGAATTGGAGAAGACCAAAGGAGTCTGAAAATGTCTATGTAAATTTTTGTCATGGGTGTGTTGTGGCAGGATTACTCTTGCTATTTAGCTTATTTCACATTTCCATTGATTATTCATATACAGAAAATGAATTATTAATGTATGATTTAATATTCTACCAATATTATTTACTAGAAAGAGTGTTTAGGTATGTAAAAGGTGCTTCTAAAGTTAACTAGAAAATGTAATATGCAAAAATGTCATAAATGTGAAAAATGTAAAGGGTGTTTTGAATAAAGTAATGTGAGAGAATAATAATGAGACAGGAGGAAAAAAAACAAAGAGAAAAGTGGGACTTAACTTATCAAATATTTAGACTAACAGTGAAGTTAAAATAGAGTGATGCGAGACAAAATCATACAGAACAGGGATGAGTTAAAAGACTACCAATAAAACAAAAATGGATAAAGAACAGGGTTATAGTATAAGTAGCAGTTTTTGATGAAAGGAAATTGTTATTAAATGGTATTATAACAACTAGATAGAGTTCTATGATAGTATTATAGATATACCCTAAATTTATTGTATGGAAAAATAAACTCAGTAAAATTTTTACATAAAGCCATAAAATAATAGAATAAAATTAGATGAAATAAAATTGGCATTGAAAGGTACTATAGACTGCTCAGCCCAAATGAGACACATCCTTCCCTGGCAAGACTCAGGAATCTTCACAAAAGAGTGGCAAGAGCAGAGGTAATGGATGACAACAAGGAAACACTGTTCCCCAGGTACAACAGTAAAACTACATATATGAGTTTACAGTGAATGTGACAATACACACAAGCCCCACACAATCTTCAACTCATACTATGTCTGCACAGAGGGGGAAATGTAGCTAGAAAATCTTACCACTAGCTGAAGAGCTGTTGGGAGGAGTCAGTTTTTATTTTTAGTTTTTTATTTGTTGTTTTGATGATATCACCCTTGGTATTTTGACCACATACTGGTATAGATCTGACTAACTGTGTAAAGCAATCAAGACTCACAGAGAAACAAAACAAAACAAAACAAGTAGAATCTCAAAGATGGATGGGAAGGAAGGAGAGAAAGAAAAAGTGTTGGTATGGGCAGAGTTTGGAGGTGAACACAATGTATGAAATATTCTAAGAATTGATTATTGTTTAAAAAAGTATAAATCAGACAAGAAAATCAGATAACTAGTTATAAAAATGCTAAGAATGAACATGCAATTTAACAATAACAAAATGTATGTCAAAAGCCAACAGTATCAAAAAACATTTTTTGTTTAATTTTGGGGAAAATACTTACAATTCACTTAAAAGTTAACCTAGAAGCAGAGCCTATGTATATATATATATATATATATAAACCAGGACCAACAGCACAGTAGGAAAATGGGCAGAGAAATAGATACCACACCTATAAATAAATAAATTAATAAATAAATAAATAAATAAATATGCTTAGAAAGAGTGATACTTTCTCTCTTATTTTAGGAGAGAGGTGCAGGAAAGAAATATTAACTTTGTAATATCACCAATTTAATCACCAAAGATTAAAACAGTTTTCAATGTAAAATACAAAATATTAGCTGTTATTGTGTGAATTGTCAATGTATATTTATGTAGAAAATGGGATTTTATAGAACACACTCAAATTGATAAATGTGTGTTCTTTCCCCTAGAAATTATTTTAGGAATTTATGTACTATATTCTTTATTTGACTATCATGTATCACGTATCATAATAAAGAGCTATGAATATGGAGATCACCCAAATTATGTTGGACACATACAAGTGACTGCTACGTATCAATTGAAAATATCAATGAGATTTAGAAATCAAGAATACAAGAAAGGGATTATGAATTCTTCTTTCATGGCTAAGGAAAGCCACAGAGGCCATGTGTACGTCGGGGTGGGGGGGGTCTTTGCATGGAGGCCCAGAAAGGCCATTGCATGAGCCTATGAGGATGTAGACTGAACTATTTTGAAGGCACCAAGAGGTTGGGGATACCATGGAGGGCTGCAGAAAGGCATGGAACCAGCCCAAGAGAGGAAAGTATCTTTCTGCAAAGGCAAATCCATAACCACATAAGGACAGAGTATTATCATTTCCACAGAGGAAGCAGTTTAATGCAATCAAACTGCCATTATGTTACTGGCTGCCTGGTCAATCTGAGAAGTGGTGTCATATGTGGGGTTCTGAGACTTACAGTTTCAGGGGCTTAGTTCTTTATTATCATAGTGGGGATCATGGAGGCAGGCAGACATGGTGCTCAAAAAGTAGTTAAGACCCATATCCTAATCCATAGGCCTAGAGAGAGTGGACTGACAGGCTTTTGAAACCTCAAAGCCCACCACCAGTGACACACTTCTTTCAACAAGGCCACATCTCCTAATCCTGCTCAGATAGTACCACACCTTGATCACTAAGCATTAAAATACAAGAGCCTATGGGGGCCATTCATATTCAAATCACTGCAGAAGATAAAATTATAATCTTACAAAGAGAAACATTGATGTAGATACAATGAAGGTAAAAAGTATTTATAGTATACATTTAAGAAAAGAGAGAAAAAACAAAATGTACTGTATTTGCACAGTACATACCTGTTTATTTACAGAGACTATCTTGGAAATTAGCAGCCAGGATTATTTCTGTGCAAAGAACAGGTGGCTGTGGACTAAATGAGAGCGAGGCCTGGTTTTACTTTACATTTCAGCTGTGTTGTCATGGGAGCTATCCACTTTTCAGAAAAATTTTAACATAATGTTTAAGA
This sequence comes from Cricetiscus sungorus, assembly GCA_030556225.1. Classification (NCBI taxonomy): domain Eukaryota; kingdom Metazoa; phylum Chordata; class Mammalia; order Rodentia; family Cricetidae; genus Cricetiscus; species Cricetiscus sungorus. The sequence goes on from JANBXA010000398.1 coordinate 46,932,134, forward strand.
GAAAGAAAATGAGTTTTAGGGAGATGTTTATGTATTACAACCAAATGTCAGGTGTGAGCATAAAGACATGTGCCAAGGCTTTGTGTTTGCTAACTCTGTTTGGGGGCCTTTGGGGAATGCACTGGGATCCTTGATTTGAAAGACTTACTTTGTATGTGTGTGTGTGTGTGATTCTCTCACATTCTACTCAGAGCCACATTTTGTTTAGAAGCTTTGAGTTGGAGGGCAGGATGCCCAGGACCATCTTCAAAGGACTCAGCTCTTCCCTGCACAGGGGACTGGGAGCCTGGAGCTGTTTTTATCATTGGTATTCTAAATGTAAAAGTGCATTGCTGTAATCAAGAAGCCCAAGTATACAGAATGTGATGCACAATTGCCTTTAAGCCAAACAACTGTCCTGTATTTAAAAGATTAGGATGCAACTTCATCAGAACATTATCTTTAACACTCCAGTCTCACCACCAGACAGGACCATCAGACAGAAACATAACAGAGAAACAAACAAACAAACAAACAAAAAAACTAACAGAAGTTATGACCCAATTTTGTTTAAAAGACATTTATAGAACATTCCATTCAAACACAAGGGAATGTACCTTCTTCTCAGCTCCACATGGAATCTTCTCTAAAAATGGCCACATACTGAGCAATAAAGTGAATCACAGCAGATACAAAAAAAAAATGGAATACTCCCCCCTACCGCACCCCATATCTTATGAAACCACTACGCTTTAAAGTTAGAATTCAACAACACCAAATTTCAGAAACTCTACAAAGTCTGGGAAATTGAACAATGTGCAATTGCACCATTCCTGGGTCAAGAAGAAATAAATAAATCAAAGACTTCCTAGAATTCAATGAGAATGAAGACACAACACACCCAAATTTACAGGACACTTTGAAAGCAGAACTAAGAGGAAAGTTCATAGCATTTAGTGCGTACATGAGCAAACTGGAGGATTGTCACATCAAAGAATTAAGAGCACAAATGAAAGCTCTGGTACAAAAAGAAACAAACTCACCTGAGAGAAGTAGACTCAAGGAAATAATCAATTTGAGGGCTGAAATCAATAAAGTAGAAACAAAGAAAACATATAAAGAATCAATGTGACAATTGAGTTGGTTCAAAGAGTTGGTTCTTTGAGAAAATCAACAAGATAAACAAAGTGTTATCTAAACTAACCAAAAAGTAGAGAGAGAACATAAAAATTAGCAAAATCAGAAAGAAAAAGGACATAACACTGGACACTGAGGAAATCCAGAGACTCTTCAGGTCATACATTGAAAACCTATACTCCACAAAATTAAAATTTTACAGGAAATGAACAATTTTATGGATAGATATAACTTACCAAAATTAAATCAAGAAGAGGTAAACAATCTAAATTGACCTATAACCCCTAATAAAATTGACGCAGTCATCAAAAGTTGCACAAACATAAAAGCCCAGGGCCAGATGGCTGCAGCACAGAATTCTACCATAAATTCAAAGAACAGCTAATACCTCAAATTGTTCCACATGACAGAAGCAGAAGGTTCATTGCCAACTCTTTTTATGAGGGTACAATTACCTTGGTACCCAAGCCACACAAAGACACAACTAAGAAAGTGAACTACAGACCAATATCCTCAAAACATTGATGCAAAAATACTTAAATAAAATACTGGCAAATTGAATCCAACAACACATCAGAAAAATTATCCACTGATAGTAGATGCCATTCTGTAAATATGTTTCTCTTATGAATCAATGAATAAAGCCCTGTTGGCCAATAGGAAAGCACGATAGACAAGACTAGGAGACAAGGAGAATTGTGGGAGATGTAGTACAGAAAAGTCAAGATGTAGGGTGTGAGAGAAGAGGTCCAGACCATCTTTCCAGTATAGAAATGGGTTAATAGGTAAGACTGAGCTAGCCAATAAGAAACACTAGCAACCAGCCCACAGTTCCATAATTAATACAGCACCTCTGTTTGTTATTTTGTGGCTGATGCAGCTGTGGGACCAGACCGGCCAGCAAGTGTATGTAACAAAATGGTGCCAGCAACGTGGGTACTAAGAACTTCCATTTAAAACTTGACAAAAGCTTGAAAAAGGATTTTAGAAACAAAAGAACAGAGACAAGCCAGGCTTCTTGGCAGCAGCATTTTTCTTGAGAGGGCTCTGTTTTGCTAGAGACTAGACGTCTTGCTTGTTTTCTTTAAGGGAGTCTTCCTCAATAGGCATAATTGGCAAAAAAACACAGGGCTCTTTTAAGAGGCCCTGACATCAAACAATAATGTGTACAAGCAGCTGGCAAAGGCAATGGCCACATCTCCAAGCAGGCAGCATGCGACTTGATGGCAACATAGACCAAGGCAGTGTGCACAGCTCTCAGTGCTGGCAATAAATGTACCCTTGTCATATTGTAAAGCAAGATGCCCCTTTAATTTTATCAATGTTGTTTACCAGATAAAAGACAAGTGGTTAGATAAAAGGTAAAGATATATAGTAAAGACAGGATAAGATAAAGTCAAACCTAAAAGGTTTTTTATAGAATGTTTAAAAATACACATAGGCTTGGGAGAGAAAAGACAAAGGATATTTGGTTATTTTTTTTTTCTTAAAGTGACTGGGCAGTGTTGGCACATGCCTTTAATCCCAGCACTCAGGAGGTAGAGGCAAGAAGAGCTCTGTGATTTCAAAGCAAACCTGGTGTACAGAGTGAATTCCAGGACAGCCAAAATTACACAGAGAAATACTGTCTCCAAAAATGAAAAAAAGGAAGGAAAAGAAATAGAGAAATAAAAAGGCCACCTAAAGATGGGAAATACACAGAAAGTCTGGATACTATATGCTATTGTGTTGTCTTTGAAATTGCTCAATTGCTAAGTAAGGTACAACAATTGCTAAAATACATTTGAGTATGAATGCTGTTGAATTAAAACAATTTATATATTTTAAAAATGCTTCATCTTCAAAATTTAAGTCTGAGGACAGGTTACTGGGGGAAAGAATTTTTATTTTTATTTTCATAGAAAATAAAAAGCTGTGAATTCCTTCCAGACCAGCATGGTTTGATCAAGCAAGACCCCCCTGAAACAGTGTCCCAGGTGATCCAACATTCAAAACAGCTGGGGCAAGGTAGCCTTGCAGACTACAGCCAAGATTTCTTAGGATTCCCATGGTATTACAGCATCCAAAACCAGCAGGAAGCTTATAGTTAGGTTGGTTAGGTTTTCTAGATATACAGAGATGTATTTCAAATGGATAGGCACTCTTCAAACCATTAAAAGACCTACAAAATATGGCATTTAAAATGGTTTAGTGTTTTTCTTTACAGTGAGGCACAACTGCCCCTGGCAACACCAACTGTGTCAAAAGATGGACATCAAAGAAACTCTTTATGGAGTTTGCTTCCAATATGGCAACATTAGCCACTTGTGCAAGATACTGCTCTTGTCTGCACTGTTTGACTTTATGCTGTATAAACGGGGCATGCAGGACCTAAAGAAAAGTGCCTGCTGAAACAAGGTGGGCATTGCTGCAGGGTTCCTGCTTCATGGAAGAGTCTGCCAGACACAGACTCTGCAGGACACAGAAAAAAGTGACTGGCAAACTGCCAATACAGGCGGACAGTTTAAAGTTTCTTGCTTTGCTGAAGAGTCTACCAGACACACTACGGTCTATGGGCCAAAGATCTCTGATCTCTTTTAGACCTTTATCACAAAGGTGTGTTGTATTTTGTTAAAGGCTTTTTCAGCATCTATTGAGATGACCTCCTTCAGTTTGGTTATATGGTGGATTATATTGATAGATTTTCATATGTTGAACCATCCGTGCATCCCTGGGATGAAGCCAACTTGGTCTTGGTAGATTGTTACATGCATTTTCCCATCAGCCTGGGCCCACAGTCGTATCAGCTCCCAAGTGCTGGGATTAAAGATGTGTGCCCCCCCCCCCCGCTCAGTGGGTCCTTTATTGTTCTTGTTAAAACATATAATATAGTCTGTATCTTCAACATTCTAAATCCAAAGTCATGATCAGAAAAGATGATCAAGATAAGAAGAATGTGTGGTTTCAAGCCACATTCTTGTTATCACCCTGGTTTGTTCTCTTAGAGGAAAAAACATGAGGAATGCATATAGATATGCACAAACAAAGATAACATCAGATGCTATGTCAGAATATTTCATCCATTATTGTAAAAACAGATAGCAAAGCAAGCATGTTCATGTGGTATCTCTTCTGCAAAAGGCAGTAAAATAGGTTGCTAAAAGAAACTCATAGGGATTAGAGTTATCCTATATTTTTAGGTAAATATGAATATATCCTTGAATCTGTATTAAAATATCAGTGGATGTTAAGGTGCAATAGTTCTTTATTTGCATGTATATGAAATGTAATATAGTTTAATTAATGTACAGAAAGAATAATGATTGGGGGAACTGAGTGTTAGTGTCCTGGTCCTGAAGCTATTGAATAGAGACAAAGAGGCTCTCTGCTGTATGATATCATAGTCTGAACTGTGTGATGGCAGTAGGCTATCTATTTAAAGCTATCTTCTTTGTGACAGGCTAAAGAGCAAGTGACCTTTGCAGGAATGAACAGCATACTAACTGCATCAAATGACTTGTGTTTTATCTGCGAGGACAGATGTTATACTGTGCTGGCATTTGCAGAAATGTACAAATAATTTCAACTATGGTTGTTAATTTGCAAGAGAATTTCTATTATCCAGTGCCTTGGTGTGATAAATCTTGTCCACACTCTTGTCCTCTCAGGCTTTTGTCAACATTTCTTGAGATACATACCGGAATTTTTTGTTCTTGGGAAAGGTCACCTCATGATGACTAATGGTATACCCACATGGTGAAGATGATTTGTGATAGCTACACATTACCAAACCAACTGCCAGTTTCAGCAAAAATAGTCAAGTAAGTTTAGAGCTAATGACAACTGAGGAGTAAAAGGAAGGGATGGTTTTACAGAAGTCTTTATATATCCTGTCATGTAGTCAAGGCTAAGGGTATTTCATTGCTCCAGTTCCTTTCAAATTCAGTCATCATAAACTTTTTCATTTTGAAGTATTTTTGTCTTCTTTTTCTCTAGCTGTCAATCACTAGAATGAAAGGCACATTTTTCTGAAGCTGTATTTGACACAGTGTTCCTATCCAAGAATAGCACTAAAGAGAGTTTCCTAGTATCGACATGAAAAAATTCAAAGATTAAATAACCCTTGAATTATAAAGTACAAGCTCAATTCCCCTTATAAAATCATTTAATTATAGAAAGATTTAAAAATAAAATAGAAGAAAGACATCCCACATTTCACAATTATATATTCTGAAGGTCTTTCTCCAGTTTCCCACTCCTATTTATTTTTGCATCTTCTGCTAATGAACTTTTTTATTTTTTTTATCTAGTGGACTTTTAAGTAAATTTTCAAACATGTCACTTTTATCCGAATTAATATATTTATTTAACATAAGAACTTTAAAGTATATTTACAGTATCATGATCATACCTAATGGATTATTAATAATTTACATGGACTAAAACCCAGAGAAACATGCTTATACATTCCAATCTCACAAAAATATCTCATTATAGTTGACATGAATTTGAAAATATATTATGCATCTCATATTGATTGATATGTGTTATTTCTAATTTGTGGATTCATTAGCATACTGATCTAGACTTATTTGCTGTACATAGTGACTGGATCTAAAAGCTTAATTAGATTCAGGGATGGAGGCTTCTTATTTGGTGTGTGGTTCTATATCACAACAAAAGACATACTGTCTGATTTTCTCACATTCATATTAAGATTGATTAGGAAATTCAGTTAATCTCCTATAATGTTTCTAGCAATTTTAGCCACCATTCTTGATTATTGTCCTTATTGTACTAGAGTTTGAGAAAAGGGTCATTTTCTAATTCTATTATACCTTCTTTGCTTCTTAGTTAAATTTCTGATATATATATATGTACATATATATATATGTATATATGTATGTATGTATGTATGTATGTATGCAGTAATTGTACTTGCCATGAACAAATTACTTATTCAAAATAATGGCAATGATTTTATACAAAGCAAGAAATAGACAAGCCTATTTTCTTTATTTCTTTTTGGAAAACAGTTATAAAAATGAGTCAATTCAATTACTGCTCCTCACTACTTAAGATACAAAATATGAACCTGTAATTTTGTATTATGGAAATATGGGAATAAATATAGTATTAGATAGCATTTTTGTTAAAATTTTGATTAACACAGTATAAATTCTCACTGGATTATAAACTACATGAAGATGATTTTTTAAAATAGATTTGACTTGCAAAATCTAGAATTATATTTGGAATACTATATATTTTAGGTTAATATCTCTTGTATCAATCTTGAATTATGAGTGAGATAATTTTAAAAAGTGATATAATTAAAAGCAAACATATCAAGAGAAAAAAGAATGGTAGAGACAATTTTCTCTGCTTATCTAGAACAATAGCTCAACACTAGGAATGAATGTAAACTACCATATATGAGGGCTGGTAGTTTAAATGAATGGCTTGCTAGTCTTGCCAATAAAACATGGACATAACTTGTTTTAACTATCAATGGCAATGTTCTATTTCCCTTATTACCAAAATACAGTGAGTGACGCTCTCATATTGCATGTCCTCCATGTTTACAAATTCATTTTAAGTGTAAAACCCCTGAATTTCATGAGTTTTTTGATAAAATCCATTCCAACTTTTAATCTCTATGTAATAGAAGCTAACACCCTTGATACTTTAAGATTTCTGATCTATACTGAATATCACTCACTTGCTCTTGTTTTATGAATTATATTATTAAGATGAAGATAAATGTTTCTGAAAGTTGAAAGCAGTCTTAAAGATCTTACAATTCAACATTTATTTTTTTTTTACTAAGAAAACATACCCAGATTTAGGTGTATTTGTCTGCTCTAACTTCTGTCACAATTCTTTTATCTCTTCTAGGGCTATTATGTAACAGGTGTTCACTCTTTTTCTTTAGTGAGTTCACAGAAGTGTAATGACAACAGTTATACATATTTTCTCCCCTGCTCCTTCAACTTTCCCCCACACTCATTCACAGATACAAACCATCATCACAAAACACCATCATTCTAACTTTTATGACATATTCTGTGTCTGCCTTCCACATATCTGATGTCAAGTTCTAAATAGAACTCCAAAGTAGGTTCAGTAGATCCCATAAAATTTATTTCCTCTAATAAAAACACTTTCTCATCTCTCAAGCTTAAAATCATATTGCCATTCTGTTTCCTCTATCCATTTGCAATTACCTACAGTTAATCACTACATTCCATTGGCTTGACTTCCTTAATCTCTTAGAATGGTCTTTTACCTGATAGCACAAGGGTTCCTTCTTGCATATTTTTCTGGTTGACCAATCATTATAACATTTTTACTGCTCTTTATCTTTTCCCATGCCAATCAATTCTATCTATTAATGCAAGATTAATCTCTCTAATGCAGAACTGTGTGTAAGTTTTCTGTTCATAGAATGTAATAGTTATTATTGGATTCTGTTCTAACTACTTTTCTTGGCATTTGCTACTGAATCCTTTATAACATATGACCCTGTAGCTTTTAGGGAGTTATTTTCCACTTCACAAATATACTCCCTTATTTTCTGTCTCCATTCCTTGGCTGTATTTCTCTTCAACTGGAATGTTTCCTTTCCGCACAACTCTTTACAAAGCATCTGTGTTCAATAGTTCCTAATCTCTCTAGATGCATTTTTTTCACATTCTTCCAGGAACTATCTTCTTCATCTTGTCCTCATATTCTCATGTTGAACTATTCTTCTTTTTTTCTTTACATTTATTAGTGTTGTGTTTACATACATGTCTGTGTAAGGGTGTCCTAGCCCCTAGAACTATAATTATAGAAAGGTGTAAGCTGCCAGGTGGGTGTTAGGAATTGAACCTGGGTCATCTGAAAGAACAGCCAATCTCTGAGCTATAACTCTCTAGCCCCAGCCTCATGTTGAACTATTCTTATCTTCTGAGCCCCAACAACATTTTTGGTACTGTCTATGAAATAATTATGATATACAAGTTTTTTTTTAGTAGTGACATTTTTATCACAGGTGGGTGTGTGGTAAGTAATATTCAGACCTCCAGTGAATGCCTGAAGTCCTATACATAGCAATTTTCTTTATATATGGATTATAGTGTTTATACATAGTATTGATTTGTATTTTCTGTTCACACTCTCATGCCTCCTTTGCATCATAGTTCTTGTGAATTGGAATCATCATTACATAAAATAATGACTACTGGAACACAAGGCCTGCAAGTACTCAATTAGTATGATAACTGAATATACAGTATGAACATTTGGGGCAAATGAAAAAGTCACCTTCTGAGCAGGTAGAATGGGACAATGCATTTTTCATCATGCTAATCAGAATATATTATTATTGGTTTCTTTGTTTTTTGTTTTGTTTTTTGTTTTTGTTTGTTTGTTTATTTGTTTCAGTGACTGAGACCATGGGAACAGAATCTGCATATAATGGGAGACTGCAGTTTCATTTATATTATATTTCTCCTTTAAGAAAGATACCAGATTTTTTAGTTTTTTAAAGATATTTTATCCCTTCCACATATAAAATAGTACAGTACTTTGTACAATTATCTTTATCAGGTTGTGGTAATTCAGAAAATACAAGCAATGATGTTATGTTGACTGAAATAGCCATGTGCATATAACCACTGTGCTGTTTTTAATTGAGTGTTATCAGGCACTCATCTTTATAGAGCAGTTAAATAATTATATGACAATATTGAATGCAAGAGCATCATAAAGGGGAATAACCAAATACAATTACAATTAAGTTTTCATTAATACATTCTTTCTAAATAATGATAAACGCAACCTATGATACTGCTATTGAAAATTCAACAGATAATGAAGGATATAGTCAATCAAAAATGTCTTTCAGAATAGATAAATAAATAAAAATAAAATTAAGTATCAGAAGATATTTTTTCGCCAAAATCTATAACTGGAATAGCTCAGAAAATTTACTGCACTTACAGTAACAGGCAGGATTCCTTCCTGTTGAATGGGCCTTAACTGAAATTGACATCTCTTGGCTACCACCAAGAATTAAGGGCTACTACTATATCTTTATGGATATCTGTGTACACTTGTTAATATTACTGAATGCACTACAGCAGGGAGTACTGTTGATTGTTTTACTCCTTTGCCATCTTTCATATTACCTTTTAATATTACAAAAGCTAGTCCTTGTGGAGGAGACTTTTGTGTAAAATTCAGGTTGATTTCTGCAAGTCATGTTGTGAAATGTGTGATTTATCAGGAGAAAGAATGTGCCTTCACCTTTTAGGAGGCAATAAAAATCAACAATAAATTATATTATTTTGGGAAAAAATGTGTTTCAGATAGCGTAATAATATAAAACTTTTTTTTTTCTGCATTATTGGCAAAGCTCCATTACTGGTACTTTTTCTACCACTTCTGTATTCTGTTCTCCTACTGACTCTTGCTGAGACAAATGGTCCTAGGACTCTGATAGTCCCTTTCTAGACACATTTGTGTTCTGTCTATTCTATTCCTCCAAGACAAATAAAATGCCTTAGACAGTTTAGAGCTTCAAAAACAAGTGTCCATTATTGTTCTTGGAAAATAGAGTTAAGGAAATGTCACTGCACCATGATCTCTCGATTTCTCTTTATACTGACCCTACTGCTCCCCAGTCTATCATGGACTTTATAAACAAAGAGCTCTGAAAATGAAAATCACTGCAGGTGTTCAATAAAATATACGAGCATTACTTTACAAAATATCTTAGTAATTTGAACTAGCTCTCAGAGATTCTTGATGGGCTTAAAACCTGAACATCCTGTTCAGGTCTGTGCGGAAAAGGTTGAGCTCTGCCTCGTGTATTAGATATTTTGGAAAAGTAAAATTATGTAAATTTATCAAAGCTTGATGAACAAAGTGTGATATAAAACAAAGCCAGGACAACTCTGCTCTATTCACAAGAATACATTTGCCTTACTGACTTCACCCCCTGAGTCAGTTGCCTCTTGGTAAAACATGGCATTTCCGTGAGCCTCAAGTTCTTTTTATATTACACAAGAAAATCAGACTGTAATGTATAAACTGGTGACATGATCACTCCATGGAATAGTTTTGAGACAGTATTTATTGTAGATATGACAAACAGCCAGAGGCAACTGGATGAGCTCAGAACAGAGAGAGAATATGGACATGATCAGCAGGCTAGACATGGCCAGGGCTATCTCTGGGAGAAGAGAATAGCAGGGAATAGATAATAAAGAAAAAAATATGTCAGTGCCCATAAATATGGCTGTCCTCCATCTTGGCACAAGGACAGAGAGTTAAAAACTGTCTTCAGTAAGTCATAAGACGTAAAAGTCAAAGGTGTGGTTTCAGTATGGTGTTTAGCTGTTTTATTCTAAACAAAAGAACTGGTCAGAGGTGTTGCCACTACTGATCCTCAAGGCTAGGGAATGAGGATCTAAGGTGTGGTTACTCCCCCTTAGAATAAGGAGGAAGAAAAGTCTGTTTGTTCTGTATACATGATATCATGTCCCCCTGATGGGAGATGTTATTCTGTATATATGTTTCTCATACTGGTTAATAAAGCTCTGTGGCCAATAGGAAACAAGATAGGTGGGGCTAGGAGATGAGGAGGAGGAAAGAGGAAGTAGTAGGGAGGAGTTGAGATGTAGAACTGAAAGAAAGAAGATGCCGGCTGCGGCTCCCGGATAAGATAACCATGTGGAAATACTTAGATAAGTAGAAATAGGTTAATAGTTAACACAGAGCTGGCCCATAAACAATAATGGTAACTGGCCAACGGGATTGTATCAAATACAGAGTCTCTGAGTGTTATTTGGGGCTCGTGCAGCTGTGGGCTCAGACTGGCAGCAAGGAGGATGGCACCAGCGGGTAGGAAATACATGCTGTAACATAATGGTGTCAGAAGTGGAACTGAGAACTTTCACTTAAAACTTAATAAAAACTTAAAAAAATGTTTTAGAAACAAGGGAACAGAGACTAGCAAGACTTCTTGGTAGCAGTATTTTCTTGGTTGGATTTGTTTTGCTATAGACAGAGAGTTGTGTGGCTCCTTTAAGGGAGGTTTCCAAAATTAGCATAAGCAGCAAAAAACTGCTTTGCTTTTATAGAGCTCTGCTAACAATTTATTGGTGTGTACGAGAGCTGCAATGAAGGTTTACACTATGTTTTAAAAAATACGCTGGCTTGGGAGAGAAAAAGAAACAGGATACAATGGTTTAAAAAGAGAAAAGAAAATAAAATGGATGGGTGTGGTGGCGCACGCCATTAATCCCAGCATTGGGGAGACAGAGACAAGCAGATCTCTAAGATTTCAAAGTAAACCTGGTATGCAGTGAATTCCAGGATAGATAAAAGTTACACAGAGAAACCCTGCCTCAAAATATGTAAAAACAGAAATAGAAGAAATAGAGTAACAAAAAAGCCACATAAAGATGGAAAGCACAGAGAAATATTGGATACCATATGCAATTCTGTTGTCTTTAAATTATTTGATTGCTGAGAAAATAGCAACAACTGATAAAAGAAATGCTACTGGATTAATTCAATTTATATATTTTGAAAATGCTTTGACTCCAAAATTTAAGCCTAAGGACAAGTTACTGGGGAAAAGGATTTCTATTTTTGTTTCCACAGAAAATGAAAAGCTGTGGATTCTTTCCAGACTTATATGGTTTTATCAAACCAGACCCCCCTGAAACAGCTCCCCAGGTGATCCAACATTCAAAGCAGTTGAGACAAAGCCTTTCAGACTACAGCCAAGATTTGTATATCTTCTTGAGACCCCCCATGACAGTGCCCCCTATCAGCAGGAAGTAGTTTGGAAAGAACGACGCCCAAAATCCCAAATATTGTTTATAAATGTTTGTTTTCATTTAAATGGACTTGGTTATAAATGGCTATAACCACAAACAATCTTTTAAAGGTAAAAAGGGAATTATGGTATAGATATGAATACTTTGCTTTGAAATGGATTTTCTTTTATTGATACAATTTAAGGTCAATTTTGTGATATGTACATTTCTCCTCTTGTTTAGATACTGTGTTTATATAGCTCATTGAAAATGTAATGTATAATTTAGTACAGATTAGAGAGTTACCTATGATAGTTAAAACTTGGAGTTAAGTTAATTAGGATTTCTAGATATGCAGAGATGTATTTGAGATGAATAGGCATTCTTCAAACCTTTCAAAGACCTACAGAATATGGCATTTAAAATGGTTTAGGGATTTTCTTGGCAATGAGGCACAACTGCTCCTGGTAACACCACCTACAGAAGAAAGGAAGATGGACATCGAAGAAACACATTACGGTGTTTGCTTCTAATATGGCAAGACTAGCCATTTGGGCAAGGTACTGCTCTTCTGGACTGTATGACTTTATGTTGTAGAAACTGGACATGCAGGACCCACAAAAAGATGACTGCTGATGCAAGATGGGCATTGCTACAGGATTCCTGCTTCATGGAAGAGGCTGCCAGACAGCCAGACAGTCTACAGAACACATAGAAAAGTGACTGACAAACTGGCAATACAGGTGGACAGTTTAAAGTTTCCTGCTTGGTTGAGGAGTCTGGAGACACACTATGGCCTATGGGCTGAAGATGGAACATTACAGAAGAACTTTGGGTGACTGACCAGGCAATGAGTTGTCTCTGTCATTTCTAGAGTTTATATATTATCCTTCTGTGGTCTTTGATGGAGTTGAAGACAGGTAGTTACGGTTACAGTTTTTCTTAGTTAGGATTAAAAATAATTTACATATAGGACTTTAGACTGACAAAGATAGGATAGATGATATTTTCTTTAAGTCTTGCAAAATGTTAATGGACTAAATATTGTTAACTGTAATTCTTATTTGGTAACTGTTGTGTGATCTATTTTACTATGTTAAGGTTTAAACCCTTCTTTTTATTTTAGACAGAAAAGAGGAGATGATGGGAGATGTTATTCTGTATATATGTTTCTCATACTGGTTAATAAAGCCCTGTTGGCCAATAGGAAACTAGATAGGCGGGGCTAGGAGAGAAGGAGGAAAGAAGAAGTAGAAGGAGTAGTCAAGATGTAGAACATGGAGGAAGGAAGACGCCTACCGTGGCTCCCTGATAAGACAGCCACGTGGAAATACTTAGATAAGTAGAAGTGGGTTAATAATTAAGACAGAGCTAGCCCATAAACAATAATGGTAATTGGCCAACAGGATTGTATCAAATACAGAGTCTCAGAGTGTTACTTTGGGCTAGCGCAGCTGTGGGCCCAGACTGGCGGGCTGGTGGGCTGGCGGGAACATACAGATTGGCGCCAAACCTGCTGTAACATCCCCCTTTTTGGTTAAAGTATATAAGAGTGGTGAAAAATAACCTCGCGACAATTCATTATTAACTGAATCTGCCCTCCTGATTTTATTGTGTATCCTTTTTTTCCTTATTGTTTATAGCTAGCCTTTCTCTTATCCACACACTCCCACTCAAGTATGAACTTGGGGCTGCATAGCTGGTTCCTATTGCAGCCCCACAAAGACAGCTTTCAACAAGACTAGTAAGTAAAGAAGGAGGAGAGAGAGAGTGCAAGAGCAGAAATAGAAGAGTTATAAAGATAATTATGAGGAGGGAAGCCCTTGAGATGGAGGGAATTTAGGGTAAGTGAGCTGTGAGAGGTGCTGTCATGCTAGCAAAGACTTTGAAATGTGTAACAGGTATGTATGATATGGTACTGAGGAAGCCCAGAGGCCAATGTGAATTTCCAAATGCTAATAGACACCACAGGTAGCCCTATGTTTCTTCTGCCAGAGCTAAGGGAAATGACTTTTTGGTATATGGGAACCAGTTTCACAAGTTTCTGAAGAATGCTGCTTTTGTCTGTCTGCCAGAAACCCTCCTATAATCCAGGTCGAGACCATGTCTGGATATTTAGACTTGCATTTTGGAGTTTGGGGGATTAGACATTTCTTTGAACCTAACATATAGATCACTCTTTTGGAAAGTATAGTGTGAAACTCTATCTTCTCCTATGTTTTGTTTGCTTGCAAATTTGCAAATTGTGCTTTTTTTTTTTTTTTTTTTTTTTTTTAGTTTTTTAACCCACTATACTCTCACAAGGGGAGAGGATGTGACTCACAGGTAGAACACTTGCTTTACAACCATGTTTGGACTCTGTCCCCAGAAACATGTTCCTACCAAGATATGCTGGTTCAAACTAAAGCCAGCAGGTCAACCATAAAAAAAAAACAAAAAAAACCAAAACCAGAAGCCAACATTCTCTTTGTTCGTTAACTATCTCATGTATTTGTCATAATAAAAATATGTTAGGGTCCTGGTGGTCTGAAGTTCCTTTCTCAGGCACAACCCCTGGTCCAGATGTGGCCAGGTAAAGGAATAAGATTGAAGGACCCAGATAAGGCCTAGGAAGAATGTCCTCCAGGGAAAAGAAAGGCAACAGAGGCAGGGGAATGTGGAAGGAGGAACTCAGATAAGATAGTCAGACTCTATGTTCAAGCTCTTCTTTCTAGTAGCTAGGGAAACAATTTATAAATAGCAGTGGGAAAAATAAGAGTTGTTCATCCATAAAGTGAACCCAGAGTCTTGAGCCTCTGTCTACCATCACATTTCTTCCCAAGTCCTGTCCCAGTGATACACAGGACTGAACTCACTGTGGCAAGAATCTAACAGAGCTTAATTTAAGACTTACACTATTTCTAACTTGCTTAATTTTGTTCAGTTACATTTGTGAACAGATCTTGTCCAAGATGTGAAAGTAGAAAACACAGATAGTGAGACCTCAGCTTATATAGGCCACTTAAAATCACAGGACTCTATACAATAGTTAATGCATTCATATTTCCCTTTTTATTACCTAGCTGCAGTAGCAGAGGATCAGGTACATTGAGTAACTCTTACTAAATTATATTGCATGATAGTTTGAAGTTATCTGTGTCACTTTATTGACATGATGTGGCTGGAAAGAAAAGCTATGAAACATGCCTTAGAAAATACATGGGTTTAGTTCCTGCTGATTTAGACTTCACTGGTAGTTACTTTGTTACTGTGCATGTTTCCTATGTGTAGCTTCACCTAATGTTGTTCTTTATCAGATTGAAAAGGAAGACACGGGTTTTATCATTTTAATTTATCTTGATTGTGTTCCATTACCATGTCTTCTCTGATCTATCCAGAGTCAATTGATTTCCAATGAAGAACACACTTTTCTTTAATTTTTAAATCCATCTAATTAATTGTTTTAATTACAAACTTAACAGAATTTAAGAGGGAGCTTCACTTAAAGTTTATTCTTAACTAAAGAAAACAAGATAACAGATTCAGAAAACAATCTTCTATGGTTAATAGGTTCTTTCTTTATAACAAAATGTAGTGTTTCACTTTTATGTCCTATTTTAACCATATTCTAAAAAATACATATCCATATCTTTTTGACAATCATTATGATGTAACTTGAAGTTATTTTTTTAATTTTTGGAATAGTAAGTGCTGACTTGAAAATTCTGCCTGCACAATACTTTCTATCACTTTATCTATCTCTTCATTTCTCGCAGTCTCTCCCTCTCCTAATTTATTTCTAAATTTAATCTCGCACAAGATAACCACTTTGTATTTAAGTAGAAGGAAACTGAGGAAACAGGATAGCAGCACCATTTCCCACTGCCATCATGTCTGAGCTCTGTTCCCCACCTTCAATTTGAAAATCTTCATTTAACATTATGTATTTACTTATATTAAAAGTTTTGCAACTTTGTTGCGTAAAATCAGCAAAAACACTAGAAGAATCAGGATTTTGTGCTATCCTAATTTCAGACTTCTAGAACTATCAGTCAATGGCCCTTGCCACTCTCTGGGGTGTTAGGGCTATGGGTATCTAAGAATAGATAAGGTACAGGTGCTACTGAAAGCATGAACACTTAGGAACTCTTAGCAATGCTTTCTGTAACAGGTGTTGGGCTTCATGTTGACAGTTCACTCATGTATCATAAGGATTTCTGCCATATTCACTTTCCACTACTCCTTCCTCTACATCCCCTTTTAGACAATGTTTATTGTCTCAATTTCTAAATGATTGACTTTTAAAATTCCATCTTTGACTTTACTGGCCCTTCTGCCTTTACCAGAAAATCTAAGATTATCTTGAAAATTTTCCATAAGTATAAATGTCTTCATTGTGTTAGTATAAAATCTAATGTAAAGCTACATGGTTTCCACTCCAAACTGCTTTTCTAAGTTAAAAGATTTCACTATGAAATATATACTTTGGTTCTCTTTTGAAGTGTGTTGTGCTTTTTATTTGCAAGTTCATTAAAATAAAGGTCATAAAATTTAAATAAGATTTCCTAACTTAATTCATGTTATCATATGAACACTAATGAATAAAAATATTTCTTTGAAACGTAGGTAAGAAATGTTCCTGCAAACTCATTCCACATAAAGGAGTCTTTAAATATCATCTTTGAGTTGGAAATTAAGAATGGCATATATCATAGTTACTGTTCTATTGCCAGGATAGAATGCTATGAGCAAGGCAACTTATAAATAAACTTATAATGAAACATTGGGAGCTTGATTTCCATTTTTAGTGGATAGTCACAATCATCATGGTCAGAATGTGGTGGTAGTCAAGCAGGCATGGTGCTGGAGTTGCAGCTGAGAGCTCACATATTCACATATAACCTACAAGTTGCAGGTAGAGAGAGACTGAGCTTAGTGTGGGCTTTTAAAATACCCCAGTGACATAATCTGCCAACAAGGGCAAACATTCCAATCCTTACTAAACAGTTCCATTAACTAGAACCAAGCATTGAAACTGATGAACAGGTGAGGGCATTCTCATTCATACCACACCAGCATCAGAAAGCTAGAAGTTTACTTTAAATATAAAAGTATCCTTTCTAATTTGCACTTCAGTTCATGGAAGCCAGGAACTAAATTAGTTTCCAGAAAAAAGCAAAGCACCAGCATGGGTCTGGTTGTCAGACCAAAGTCTAGTTTGAAGTGCGAGTCGGGGCAGTTTCCTGGCAGAGGACAAAGAGTTCAATAAGACTCTCTTCCTCCCACCTCTTTATAAAGATCTATTATTTTTTTAAGTTAAAATTCTCCTTTGATGCTGCCCTACTTTAGCATAATGTAAGATCAGCTTTGGGTTAGTTCTATCCTTGTTCATATGGTGTCTAATATTTCTCATCAGTGGATTTTCAATGGGATTTTAAACTCGTACAATAGAGAACACAGTTAACACATAGGCTAGTGACAGCATTAGGCTTTGCTAGTAGTTACAATATCAAGTAAGGTCTTCAGATATGCTATAGTATAAAAACATTTGATATGATGTATTGATTTTCTATTATATCTGAGTAAATAATGAAGACGTAAGGCACAGCTCTGACTGGGTTTGTAATTCTAGCTATCTCATGCATATAGCAGAGGCAGTTGGAATAAGTCTTCAGGTGGGAATTCTATTAGAGAAGTAGAAACTGACGTCCTACCAGCCCAGAATTTACCTACTTGGCAAACACAAACATTGCCAAGTAGTCTGCAATTGTTGGAGATATTATCAAAACTAAACAAACAAAAAGCTAGTTATGAATTCCACTTCATTTTTGCCAGGTGAAATTTCCACTAAGCTCTCAATTTTTATTGTTTTTTACTCCTTACAGCACTTGATTTTCCCCTCTAATATCATAAAAAATGATTAGTGACAGGTGGAGAAATTCCTTAGCAGTTATGATTTCCTCTTCTGCCACAGGGGATCGAACACAATCCTCTGACCTCTGGGGGCACCTTCAATTTTCATGTTTGTAAGACATACAGGCACATACATACCCATAACCTTAAATAGTGCAATAAATATTTTAAAAGAAAACTGGCAACAGAATTAGCCAGTTTTCTGATAGTTATAAAAATAGTTAAATCCAAAGAATTTGAGAGATAAAAAAAAGACATGAGGATTATCTTGCTGCAACAAATTAGCAGTAACAAAAGCAGTGCTTTTATTTTGAAAATAAGTATTTTTGTAGTTACAAAAACTCATTAAATCAAAACTTCCCCAAGTTACTCTGAGATAATAACCATCAGAAATAGATTTAGAGAAAAAATGATGATAAAGAACATTGATGGAGTATGTGGGCTGGGAAACCTTGAGTAAAACATAAAATGTATGTATATAATGCAAAATAGAAATTACTATTATCTTGCTCTGTTCTTTTTATACTTAGCTAAAAGCCAAGAGGCAATTAAGTTAATGTTTTAAATCAAAAGCAAATTCTTTCATATTGCTTTCTACTGTCATAATACAAATATACAGAAACCTTATGAATTAAAGGCAAGTGTTACTTCAAAAATTTATTATAAAATTTTAAATGGATATAATGCATTTCTGTGCAATAGGATTTATATTCTTAGGTACACAATTGTAACTTTCTCCCACATTTACACATAGAGACTTCAACACAGAATACAAACTACTTACATGTTCAAATTATAAAGCAAAGATGAGACCCTGTTTGAAATTGAATTGTCAGAGAAACAAAAGCTGAATTGGGGATTCAGCCTCTTTCAGTTGGCAAAATGTGCATCACTTTATTGTGTTCATCCTTGGAAGTTTGCAGTGGTTCAACCCCCCCCACCCTCCACCCCCCCACCCCCCGCCCACTGTTTAATCACATTAACAGCATTCAAAATTATGCCGATGTTGTTTTGTTTGTTTGTTTTCTTTCATTTTGGACAGAATATCACTAAGCAGTCTTGACTTGAAACTCACTGTGTAGAGGAGGTTGTCTGCAAACTTACAGAGATCTCCCTGCCTCTGCCTCCTAAATGTAAAAAAATCACTTCCATGTTTTTTTTATCTCACAGTTTGGGGAGCTCATGACTTCAGGGAAAACTTGGCTGTTAAAGTTCTTCCTGGAAGTCCCTTAAGAGACAGCAAGTAAATTCAGAAGAAAAGATACTACACTTTACTTTATCCTAAAGATGAGGAGATACAATAGAGGCAAATAGCAACTCAAGAAACATGACAGCATTAACATGACTCGAACACAAGCTCAAGTCAAGAGCAAAACAAAACAAAAAAGTAATCCCAGCATCAATGAAGCAAAGTGGGTGCAAAGTCTCATCACTAGCCAAGAATCTATTCACAAATGTAGCTGTGAGGAGAGATTAAAATCAGTTTTCTTTAATGCAGTAAACAGACCTACCACACTCTAAGACATGCCCCCTCATCAGGAGTAGCTGTTGCCTAACACAAATCAGACTTTGCGTTGTAGTGCCTCTTTTCTTTTGTAACTATTTTCTTTGAGGTGAGATAAAGAACATTGTTTGGTGGATAGTAGGGTAGGGTGCAGGATCTAGTCAGTTTTGGAAAAGAGAAAAATATTATAAAATATACTGTATGAAATTCTCAAAATATTAATCTTTTAAATTAAAGGAGATTGCAGTTATATGATGGCAGCCATATTTGCCTCCCCATATGAGAATCTGATCTCAAAAGAATCTGATTTGTGAGAATTGAAGCCGTTGGGGCTCTTTGAATATTCTTTTCCATCTCTAATAAGGGAGATGATCTTCCTAGCATGGATGCTTCATGATAGCCAGGTGAAATCAGTGGATGCCATGGGTTGAATGTATGTACCCTTCTAAAACTAGTATTTTGTATAACATGAATAATAAAGGACCCAGTTACATTGTGGTTCAAGATTAGAGAGGCAAAGCAGATAACCACCAGCTCTTAGCTCTACCTCAGAATAAAATGGGTGATTCTGTCTCCATGAATCCTCAGAATGCAATGTTCTCTACCAAACCAGACTGCAATTCTTTCCTCTTCTTAAAACTAAATTTCAGAGGAGACCCTTTGCTTCTTCTTTTTATACTACTCAAATCCTGGGGTTAAAGGTGTGAGCTCTGATTCACTCTCCTATGGGTGGCCTTGGAATCAAAGAGACCAATCTGCCTGTTTTCTGAGCCCTGTGACTAAAGATATGTACCATCACCACCTGGCTTCTATGGCTAACTAGTCCGGCTGTTGGAATTAAAGGTGTGTATCACCACCGCCTGGCCTTGATGGCTTTGGGCTAGTTTTTTATTCTGAACCCACAGGAAAGCTTTATTGAATCATAAATAATATATTACCACAATTTTGGTTCTTAAATTTAAGAAAAAAGCAATACAATACTACAATACTATGGTTTGGGGGTAGTATTGCCTAGGTAAGAGACAACAACTTGAGAGGTTTTATTATCCAAAGTATATTATCAATCTAAAATATACTAAAAAGCTTTTGATATGTTCAGATGTGAGACTTAAAGCCCTGTCCTTGTGGTGAAGAACAGGGATTTCTTCCAATTTCCAAAGTACACTCTGTAGAAAAAAGCTGATTCTCTTGACTTCAAAAGATGGTGGCAGTTTTAGAGCCTGAATGTGCAGCAAGGTAATGACCTCCTCCCTTGGCAGCCTTGTGCTGAGAGCTGCAGGATGCATTTCTCCAGGGATGAATTTCAGCTGCTATTACTCAGAATGACTTGGTAAATTGGAATTGGTATCAAAAGCAACAAAACAAATTTGACATATTTTTTTTTTCTCTTTTAGGAACTAAAGCTTTTCAAACTGTGAAAATGTTTTATTTTTTTTAAGTGAAATTAAATGGAAATCTCAACATCAGCTGTGAACTCTTTTTAAGTGCAAAGACTAACTAGAATTTTAAAGGGGATCTGGGGCTCTCTTAAGGAGCCCAGAGTTTATGAATCTCTAGTGTGTGGTGCCTACAGAGCTTCTTCCTTCATTCAGTAGGAAGTCACACAGAACATAATATAAAATGACCTCCATTTTTGCTTTATCCTTTACTTCTTGAATCCAGCTCATCAACAGAGGACCACAGGGATGTACTTTTAATATTCCAACTTTCTGTCTTGAGGATAAATTTGCCTATAGAAATAATAGAAGGAAATCCTCTTATCTACAAAATCTATAGCATCAGAAGAAGTGGTAAATAAATGACTGTATCTCTTACATAAATTTTATGTATCCCTGTGGTACTTCCTGAGTTGTTTGTTTTTCTTCACCTGTAATTTACTTTGACATCTGTGAAAGACTAACTGAAGCATGACTAGTTGCAATTTTCTTGCTCTTAATAGTGATATAATTAAGAGATTCATGGGCATTGTAGACTTAATTGACATGTAAACAGTATGCATGAGGATGATAAGCACAGGCTAATTTACATATCAAAAATCAAACATAAATAAGAAGCTTTTTTCTTGTCTTTTGACAGATCCTTTTTGATGGCTTATTTTTTTCTTATAATTATATTATCAGTATAAGTTTAGCTTCAAATAAAACTATTTATTTTGTCCTTGGTAAGCATTCAAATGTTAGAGTGATATGTTGAAAAATGAATAGAAAGTCAATTTATACAATTTAAAAGTAAAATTAAGCAAATGAGAAAGATTTGGATATTTGCAGAGTTAAAGAAGCTATTTAAAAAATAAATACTTTCTCTGGAGGTGAATGGTAAATCTCTAGTAACTCTTCCCTGAAAGTGTAGACCAAGAGTTTTCATGCCAGGAGCAAGGCTAGAGTTGAAAAGACCTATATATTTGGAAGGTAGATATCCTTAGCTATGCCTGGACATTCTTTGGCCATGTTTTGTTTGTTTGTTTGTTTTTTGTTTTTTTTGGGGGGGGTTGGGTTTTTTGTTGTTGTTATTTTCCTATAAAACAAAATGGAAGTAAAAATATTTATTTTACCTTTATCTTGTTGCTTAATAAATTATTTGCAGGGAAATTCTTATTAGGAAATCTTATTTTCAAAACAATTAATGGTTAATTCTAAGGATTTTCTTAATTAGACTATAGATTACCTAGATATATAATTATTATTTCTCAAAGAGGGTATTTTGTGGTTACATTGATGACTATTATGTAACTTTTCCTGCAATATGTAAACTTATTCCTCCCATATAGTTGAACTAGTTACCTTTATGAGCAAGGCAACTTATAAAAGAAGGCATATAATTTGGCACATGGTATCAGAGGTTTAGAGTCCATGACAGTAGAACAAAAGAACAGATCAAAGCTCACATATTAACACACATCAAAGACAAAAGCAGAGGCACACTGAGAATGGCATAAACCTTTTGAAATCTCAAAGTTTATGCCAGTGATACACATCCTCTAACAAGGCCACAAATTTTTCAGTTCTTCTCAAAGAGTTACATTAACTGGCAACCAAACATTCAATTATATGAATCTATGGTCACCATTCTGGATCAAACCAGCACACAGGGTGTCAGAACACAGAAGGATGACACATGTTGAACAATGCCTCTGGGAACTGTGAAAGAGGCTCCAGGAAAAAAGGTAAAGGGCATTTTACCTCAGGTACATTTTGTTCCCAGAGTTGTTCTTGGATTGATTTGGTACCTCCTGTTGACAAACACTTACATTCAACTTTTAAGATTTGTTCATTCTTATTAAATGTCAGAACATAGCTATACAACCAAATCTGTTCAGTAAAAGGGAAGATATTGGCTTGGGATCCCTATGACCAAGTTTTCAGACCAAGTTCTCAGCACAAAGGAGATTTAATTGCCCCAGAGGGATGCAGGAATAAGTGATAAGGGATAAAGACAGGAGATACAGGAAGAGGGAGAAGGGGAAGAGAACAAAGAAAAAGGGCAATGGTATTTGTCCCAGTGGGACAAAGAAATACCTCTAGATATACAAGAAAAATATCTGGCACTAGGAAAATGGTGGTTTGAAAAGGTAAAATGGGAAACTGTGTTAGGATAATGTGTTTACTTTTAATTGGGCATTATAATTAAATGAGCCAAAGTAGCTTTTGATTGCTAGATTTCAATACTTTGAGAGTTGGATACTGGTAGTCAGCCTCAGAGAGGAGGGACTGGACAAATAATTTTATTTAAGTTGGTCTATCATGGGAAAGTTCTGGGAAAGGGCTTCTCTGTTAATATTTAGTATGTACTTACATTTATTTACATGTTTTTATGATCACATTTTTCTGTACTCAAATGTTTAGATCATTGCTTTCTTCATGTAATTTTTGTATAAAAGTAGAGTAAAACTAAAGTAAGGTTTCCTAAAGCATTATACTGTAGTCTTCCACATTCAATAAGAGCCCTACATCCCAGATCCAGAAGACAAGATCTGCTCAGGTTGACTGAAAAGAAAGCAATAGGATACAAAAAAAAAAAAAAAAAAAAAAAAAGGCCACAAAAATGATCATGATTCTTCCAATATCTAGATTGATGAACCAACAAATTATTAGGGTTGCTTACAGTACCAGTGACTGAAAAACAACTGCATCACAGAGAAACTGACCCCAATGTTAGGAATATGGCATGAGGCTGAAATCCAAGTGGGTGAGACTTGCAGATTTGACAAATATAGAAAGTTTATCAGTGGAAGGTAAGGGAGTAAGGGGGAGATAAAGAGGTAGACAGAGACAGACAGAGAGAGAGAGAGAGAGAGAGAGAGAGAGAGAGAGAGAGAGAGAGAGAGAGAGAGAGACTGCATCCTCAGAGAAAATGGCAGAATGAGAGAAGGGAGTAGGTGAAGCTTCCCTCTTAAAGGGCAGAGTATGTCTGCCACGCACAGAGGGTTGATGTGCTGTGCCAGCTTTCCAATGGGCTTGGCCAGGCTTGCCTGGACTACAACACTCTGTGTGAATGACTCTTGATGGGAGATGTTATCCTGTATACATGTTTTCATTGGAAAATGTAATGTGTAATTTAATACAGATTATAGAGAGTTACCTATGATAATTAAAACTTGGTGTTAAATTAGTTAGGATTTCTAGATATGCAGAGATGTATTTGAGATGAATAGACATTCTTCAAACCTTTCAAAGACCTACAGAATATGGCATTTAAAATGGTTTAGGGTTTTTCTTGACAGTGAGGCACAACTCCTCCTGGTAACACCACCTGTATCAAAAAGGAAGATGGACATCGAAGAAAAACATTATGGAGTTTGCTTCTAATATGGCAAGACTAGCAATTTGAGCAAGGTACTGCTCTTGTCTAGACTGTTTGACTTTATGTTGTAGAAACTGGACATGCAGGACCCACAAAAAGATGACTGCTGATGCAAGATGGACATTGATACAGGATTCCTGCTTCATGGAAGAGGCTGCCAGACAGCCAGACAGTCTACAGGACACAGAGAAACATTTCCTGCCTTGTTGAGGAGTCTGGACACACACTATGGCCTATGGGCTGAAGATGGAACATTACAGAAGAACTTCGGGTGACTGACCAGGCAATGAGTTGTCTCTATCATTTCTAGAGTTTATATATTATCCTTCTGTGGCCTTTGATGGAGTTGAAGACAGGTAGTTATGATTATAGTTTTCCTTAGTTAGGATAAGATAAGTTACATATAGGACTTTAGACTGACAAAGATAGGATAGATGATATTTTCTTTAAGTCTTACAAAATGTTAATGGACTAAATATTGTTAACTGTGATTCTTATTTGATAACTGTTGAATGGTATATTTTGCTATGTTAAGGTTAAACCCCTTCTTTTACTTTAGACAGAAAAGAGGAGATGATGGGAGATGTTATTCTGTATACGTGTTTCTCATACTGGTTAATAAAGCTCTGTGGCCAATGAGATAGCAAGATAGGCGGGGCTAGGAGACAAGGAGGAAAGAGGAAGTAGAGGGGAGGAGTCGAGATGTAGCCCAGGGAAGAAGCAGGACGCCTGCTAGGGCTCCCCGATAAGACGACCACGTGGAAATACCTAGATAAGTAGAAATGGGTTAATAATTAAGACAGAGCTAGCCCATAAACCATAATGGTAATTGGCCAACAGGATTGTATCAAATACAGAGTCTCAGAGTGTTATTTGGGGCTGGTGCAGCTGTGGGCCCAGACTGGCGGGCTGGCGGAAACATACACGCCTACAGATGGGCCGGCGGGAACAACCTGCCATAATAGACTCTGGTGAAAGCTGTGTCCCTAATTCTCACTAAACTTCAGGGCTTGGAGATTGATTCTCCTCTTCCCAGCAATTGTCCAGTGCTTTTATAACTGTAGGGACTGAATCTCATGAATCTTGGAAATCTTGTCAGCTTCCTGATCTTAGCACACTACAAGCCTTCCTCCTTGCTCTAGAAAGAACTTCGCAATTTGGGAAAAATAAGTACACAGCAATGACATTAATATTGGAATCTGGACACTGAAACAAATTCCCTCTCAAGGATGGATGGGTATCATCAAATCTATTCCATGCCCAAATATAATAAAAGCCTGATAAAGACTTCTTGCCTTCTGCCCGTTTTTGATCCAGGATGAAGTTCAACTGACACACAGCCAGTCATTAACCATCAGTTCTGCCTTGGTATCCAGGAAAATGTTCAGTGAAAATCTCAGGCTATTCAACTTTCATAATCATCCACAGTTGCCAAATTCTATGGTAAATTGAAATCTCTATTTCTTTCTCTTTTGTTCTATTTCTTTAAATAAGCCTGAAAAATATAGTCTCTGCTCAGATTCGTTCAAGGCTTCCTTATCTTTCTTTTGAATAATGCAATATATGTCTGTCTGGCTTCCAATCTTGCTTCTTGTCTTTATTCTTGACATAATACACAATGAGCCTCTCAGTAGTTAATTTAGACTGTGTATCTCCTTTTCTACAAAATCTATATCAACCCTCCTTCTCATTAAGAGTCAAGGTCACAACAGAGGCTTGCAGGAATTCACTTGACAGCCTTTAGTGACCTCTGTCATAATTGTCATAATGGGAAGTGATGGGAGATGTCATTCTGTAAATATGTTTCTCTTATTGTTTAATGAATAAAGCACTGTTGGCAAATAGTAAAGGATGATAGGCGGGCCTAGGAGACAAGGAGGATTCTGGAAGTGGGACGGAGGAGTCAAGATGGAGGACAGAGAGAGAATGCCAGCCCCTCTCTCGAGTAAGATGAGACCACGTGGAAATACTTAGATTAATAGAAATGGGTTAATATTTAAGACAGAGTTAGCTGATAAGAAACTAATAACTGGCCTACAGCCTTATATCTAATATAATGTCTCTGTGTGTTATTGGTGGCTGCCGCTGCTGGGGAACCTGGTCGGCAGGATAAAACTACTACTAACAAGGAAGTCTCTTGCTCTTATGTCAAACACTGACCTGTAGTTGTTGCTTGAGCCAGAGAGGCAGACTCCTGCCTTAGGAACACTTCCCATGATAGATCTAGGTCTTACTATATGTTAACTCCTTTATGAGGTTATATATTGAGCTTCTATTTAAAATTGTAGTCTAGCCCTCCCTAACCTAACAGTATCATTTCCCAGCAGATTGTCCCATATAGCATGCTAATGTTATACAATACACAATTGTGTTTTTTGTAATTACCCACCGTTCAAAATCTTAGGAATTTTAACTCAACAAAGAAGAAATATTGGTTTGTTGAATTTTGTACCCTTGCAAGATATTTCTAAAGTTTGCTTTATATATATATATATATATATATATATATACATACATGTATATATATACATACATACATATATATACATATATATGTTAAAGTCAGAGAAATAACATATATATATATATATATATATACGTATATATATATATATATATATATGTTAAAGTCAGAGAAATAACATAACCACTCTTAGGAGTCCCACAAAACCCCAAGCTAAACATCCATAACATATATGGGGGAGATCTAGCACAGACCCGTGGAAGCTCCATGATTGCTGTTTCAGTCTCTGTCGGCCCCTATGAGCCTGGCTTAGTGGATTCTGTGGGCCGTACCTTCCTGGTGTCCTCTATCCTTCTGGCTCCAACTCTTGGGACCCATTCCCCTCTACTGATTTGCCTCATTCAGTTTGGAAATGAGGGTTTGTGCCTGATCTTAATGCATCTTCTTCTATCACATTTGTGTGCTATCCCTGGGTGGCCTGAACTTTTATGAATGGAAAGGAAAGAGCAGTGGATCTAAGGGGGAAAAGGAAATGAATATGTTTGAATATATACATAAATATATGCTTAAAATTCTTACAAGGTGTTCATTTAAGGCATAGGTAAATAAATGTATTTATTGTTCTATGACCAAAATAAGTCTGTGATAAATGTGACAATGATCTCTAAATTGTACTCTTGCCTTCATTACTTTCTGATAAGCTTTTTTTAAATGTTATATTTAATCAGATAAGTGTAGTGATAGATCTGCCTCTACACCTGTAGCACTGACCATGCCTTTTCCATGTGGTCACAGGTGGGGACTTAACCAGAAAAAGTAAAAGGTTTGGGGGGTGGGGGGGGATGGTCCAGAGCATCAAGGTGTCAGGGTCTGCATTTCTGGAGTTGGAGCGCTACTTGTTTTTCTGTTTTTCTGCGTAAGTCTCTTTCCCTTAATAAATTCCACTTCATATAAACAGAATCTCATGAATCCTGACTTCTATGCTCATTAGATGAGTCTTTAAAAAAATTTTCTGTAGCTTGTTGCTTGAGAAATTTTCCACATTTGCAAACAGATGGTTGATTTGGTTCCAAACTGATGTCCAAAGTTTTATTGTAAACAAGTGTCCTAATATCCTGATAAGTATTTTGATACCATTATTTTAAAATTAGATGAAGAAGTTGTCATCATAAGAACCAAAATTTAGCAGCCTAATGCTCAAAATTTAATATATATGCCTAGCAGTTACACAGTTACATTCATCTACATTGCTTTAAACTACTTATAATATATTCTAGTAAATATTGAGTATTAACAAGGCAAATTAAAGAAAGTTCATGTAAATACAGTTGTTCAATTCATAACTTCATATGCCTACAGCTATTTATGTGTCTATATATTTAATATATTTTAAATATGTATGCTATACCTTCTTCCCCAAATATCTAGTAGCCAAAAATCTAAAAATCCCAAACATTGTCTGCAATACACTAGTATGCACACTTAATCATGTTCTCTTTATGCTTCTTGAGCCTCTTTCCCAGCATTTACAATGTTTTAATTTGTATTCATTTGGAGTGTGGAAGCATCTGTGTTTACCTGAGGTTTGTGCACTCCTGAGAGATTGGGAATATCTTGCTTCCCTTAGCGTCTTCTCCTGGAGACTGCCACAGTACTACAAACATGATGGTTGAATAGATATTGAGTGGAATAGATCTGTCTTTTGCAATTCCTTGATTTAGCAGGGCATGTCACGTTTTGGACTGATAGTTATTGCTTTGATGGAGTACTGACATCCTATGTGTATATGCAAATGGAACTGTCTTCAACTTTGGAGTTTAGCATTCATTGTATTAAATATTAAAATGAGCTCTCTGTAGAATATTGCCTCTTACTGTCACTTGATTAATTGCCCTATAAAGTTATTTTATAATGCCAGAGAAAGTGCTAAGTATTCAAGACATCAAAAGATTTTACTGTGGGTTTTAGTGTGTAGAAGCTCTTTGATTTTTAAAGCAAGAATGAAATTAACCATGGAGATAGAGAAGCCAGAACACTTCCCACACAATGGTCTCTCACAGAGTTTTCTACTCTCCCTTATTTTTCTGAGTTATAAAATAAAGATACAGGGTTATTATTATTATTATTATTATTATTATTATTATTATGTTTTGCACATGTGCTTAATACTTTAGAATTATATTAAGTTCCACATATCCACCAAGTGTACTTCTGAAACAGACCAGTTAGGAGCAACAGAAACATGATGTTCCTGTTTCATGTTTCTAAATAACTTTCATACTGAATATTCTGCCTTTTATTCTTCAGTATGTTATCTCTGCTGCTGGATAGTTTTATATCAATCTGTGAGGGGGCCTCAATTAAGAAAATGACTCCATAAGATAGTAGTCAGGTCTGTAAGGCATATTTCTTAGTGATTGATGGAGGAGGTCCCAGCCATCAAAGGAAGATGCTGCCATTCCTGGGATGGTGGTCCTGAGTTTTATAAGAAAGCAGGCATGAGGAGCAAGCCAGTAAACAACATCCTCCATGCCCTCTGCATCAGCTCCTGCCTCCAGGTTCCTACCCTGCTTGAGTTATTGTCCTGACATCCTATTGTTATAAACTGCAATATGAAAGTGTAAGCCAACTGATCACCCCATCACCACCCCTGCCATCATGTGTCATCTAGCAACAGAAACTCAAACTAAGACAATTCATAACATGATTCTTGGATAATTTTTTCCTGGCTATTGTTTCTCATAGGTTTACTAAAGCTTACCTTAGACCTTAAGTTATCACATCAACAATTTCCTCCTCACACTGCCACAAACATACTAATTAGTTTCATGGGGGTACTTACTTAAGCCAACCACCTCTTCATGCTGTTGTCAATTTGATTATCTTCGGTGTCCATCCTCTACCTTGGAGTGTTTTCCCTTTCAAATTACTTCCAAAACATTTATTAAGCTCTTACTATAGGCTGAAAATGTTAGGTACTTGATATAGTTGCCTTTTTGCCATTTTTTCCCTGCATATAACCTAAGATATTTCTGAGATGTTATCTTTTTCATCCATCTGAAGCTGTTCATTCCTTTGCCCCACATTCCACAGTTCTTGATTTGTGTGTCAATTGTAGCTTCTTAGGTCAGATTATCTTTGTGGAATGCTTTGATAATATTAGATCTGATACTAATGTCCAAATTTCATAAGGTTACATTGTTTATTATGCACAACAAAACATTTTATGCTCTGAGGCACTTTTGCATGTGTATACTGTGAGTGCAGGTATCCACATTTGCGTATGTGTGTTCAGATGAGTATGTAAGCCCAGAATTAAGATAGGGTGTCTTTCTCAACTGCTTTGCACTCATTTATTTAGACAGAGTCTCTCACTGAACCCAGAGGTTTCTGATTCGAGCTAATCTAGTTAGCCAGACTGCCCTAGGGATACTAAATTTCTGTATCCTGAATACTGAGATTATAGTTAGCCTCCATGCCTGCCTGGTTTTCACATGTATTTTGAGGATCTAGACTCTGGTCTTTAAACTTGCATGGCAAGCTTTTTTCTCACTAGGCCATCTCTTGGGTCTCTATACTGTGACACTTTCATATATAAAAATGATACATCAAAGCTGGGCATTGGAGGTGCATGCCTTTAATACCAGCACTTGGATCTCTTGAGTTTGAGCCCAGCCTGGTCTATAGAGCTAGTTCCAGGTCAGGCTCCAAAGCAGTACAGAGAAACACTGTCTCAAAAAACAAAACGAAACAAAACAAAACAACAAACAAACAAAAAAATACATCAACTAATTTCTAGAATATATTAAATTAATCCATGATTAAATAAGCATACCAGTTACTATGACAAATAATGCAATGTTCTGCATCTCTATAGGGCTTTATATTATATGGGTTTGTGCTGTGTTTAAGTTCCTTGAATTGATGTACATGCCACTACCTGTAAATTTTATTTTACATTTTTTTTCTTTCCTGCTCCTTTCCTTCAGTTCCTTTTTCAAAGTTTCAGGAAAATCCACTATTATATATCTTGTAATTTCTTTTTTTCTTTTCCTGTTTGGAAAGACAAAATTTCTTCTCTTAGCTGTAGAATTTCTAACTCAAGTATCTTTTCTTCTCTCTAGTTGCAAATGTTTCATTTTATTTCAGGTTCTTGGGCCACAATTACAGTATTAGATATGAGTTTCATTTAATAGAGTTGGTTTTAAATCTAATTTTTAAAAGTGGTTATTGACACCCCTAGCATTTGTGCCACCACATACTTGCACCAGTGTATCTTGCAGGCATGTCACTGTTGTAGGTTCCAGGGTTCATAGATGAGTAAGATTCATGCTTACTCTTCTCTGATAGCACACAATGTACCTTGCAGCACCATGAAATTTTGTCAGAAGAGGTGAAGCTTCTACTTGGGCTATCACTGAACTACTCCTTATTTGATAACATGAGTAGATTTTTTTCTTCAGTAATTGGGCCTTATCATCATATTGTGGAGGTTAACCAATAGCACTAGCAATAGTCTGTGATGTTTGGGAAAGGACAGGCTATGGGATCCTTTTCTGCCAACAACTCGGGAAAGTATAACACACATGGCACTGGATATTTTGCTTGATGAGATATGATGTGTATTTTGGTCATTACTTCCATATTATAAAAACTTCATTTAAATTCCTTTCATAACTGGGAAAAATAGTTTAGGACTGTTCCGCAGTAGAGGATTTCCATGTGAATTTTCAAAAGGTTTTTGGTGTTATTTGCCCCTACCATTCTCGAATTTACTTAGTCCCCTAATTCCTCATTTAATCCTTTTTAGTTTTTCTCTTTATCTCTTTATAATAATATTCTGTTTATTCTTCCTTAGAAGTTACCCTCCTTTCTTCTGGTCCCTGAATTGAAACACACACATTTAAATTTAAAATCTAACATCCACACATAAAAGAGACATGCAGTGATTGCTCTTTGAGGGATAATTGCTTCTAGCTCTATCCATTTGATGACAAATTACATAATTTCTCTCTCTCTCTCTCTCTCTCTCTCTCTCTCTCTCTCTCTCTCTCTCCTCCCTCCCTCTCTCTCCCTCCCTCCCTCCCTCCCTCCCTCCCTCCCTCCCTCCCTCCTCTCTCTCTCTCCAGAAAAAGGTTTTCTTTGTATCTCTGGATGTACTGAAACTCACTCTGTAGACCAGGCTGGTGTTGGGCTCACAGAGATCCATCTGCTTCTGCCTCATGAGTGCTGAGATAAAAAGCATGTATCACCACTAATTACTGATTTTTTTTTCTAACAGCTAAAAAATATTACATTGTATAAATATTCCATATTTTCTCTATGTGGTCATCTAGTGATAAAGAAATGATCTAGACTCTTGTCAATTTCTGGCTATTATGAATAGACCAGCTATGAACACAAATGAGAAAATATATTTGTAGTAAGATGTAGACTACTTTGGGTATATGCCTAAGAGTGGAGTTGTTAGATCTTGTGGTAGATTGATTTTACAGCTTTTTGACGAACCTGCACACTGACTTCCATAGTGGTTTTACCGATTTCCATTCTCATAACAAGTAAGTATTCCCCTCTCCCTGCATTCTCCCCAGAATCTGCTGTCATTTGTTTTTATAATTTTCCTGTTTGACTGTTTTTTAAATTAATTTTGGATAGGACAAAATTTTAAAATAGTTTTAATTTGCATTTTCTTGCTGGCAAAAGATGCTGAACATTTTTATGTCTTTCTCAGCCATGCGTTTCAATTTTTATAATTAACTGTTTAGTTTTATGTTCTGCCTTTCTCATTGGGTTATTTATTTTCTTGATGTCCAGTTTTTAAAGTTCTGTGTATATTCTAGAAACTAACCCTCTTGAGAAAAGTTGATTTTGTGGGCCATGTTTTCATGGTATCCTTGAGCCTTCTGACTTCCTCAGTATCTTCCGTGGGGTTCCTTGAACTCCATCTATTGATTGGCTATAGGTCTAAATACTGGCTCCCATCAGTGGCTGGCTGAAGCCTCTCTGATGACAATTGGGCCAGCACCAATCTATGAGTATAGCAACCTGTCATTAGGAGTCATTTCATTGCCTTTTTTTTCTGCCAGTCATGTTTGGTTCTAGTTCTCTGGGCTATCCAGCTGTTGGTTGCTGGCCATTCAGGCACTGTCTAGCGTTGACCAATCATTGATCGGCCATTCCCACAAGTATTGCACCACCATTACCTAAACACTATTTTCAGGCAGGACAAATTGTATGTCAAAGATTTTGTGGCTGGGTTGATGTCCCAGTCCCACCACTGGAAGCCTTGCCTGGTTACAGAACTGGCCATCTTATCTAATGTCCTTTCTAAAATCCAGGAAACACCACTAAATCTCATAGTGGTAAACCCTGCAAATCTGACCATTACTCCAAGCACATCCTATTCTCAGAGAGGATTCTTGGTACTGTAATTAAGAACTGTATATCCAAACAGCAGGTGGTTAGGGAGACAGTATCACATAGGAATTTCAAAGTACTCTGTTCTGTAATTGGTAATGAAACAATGATTCCCATGTTGAACTAATTAGCTCTATTTCTGTGACTGTTTACTAGTCACATAATCAGATGGTGATTAAAAAAAAAAAAAAAAGAAAGAAAAAAAAGAAAGTTATGTTATTTCCCAAACAGGCTAAGTGTGCTCACATACAGAAATTGTTTTGGTTGGATGCAGTCTTGAGATTGGATATGGATCTTACACTAACAGTTGAACCTGGATGGAATTAAACTGGAAAAAGTTGTAACAGGATATGTAGGAAATTTTGCAAATTTTAAGTGGAACAAGTTAGGTTAGGGATAGGAAGCCATAGTGGGTCTAAGAGCATCTCAGTATGGTATCTATTTGCAGTGTTCCTGAACTCAGTATTTATCTAAATGTTATTTGTTGAAAACCTAATATTTATCATGGCAGTATATCTTGATTCCAATAAAGAAGGCACACAAAGCTTATCCTAAAGTACACAGACTCCTGTTAAAACTTCAAATCATTAATATTCATCTTTTTGTTAGATCTGAGCAATTGTGGAATGGCCAGAGAGTACGTGGAAATAGTAGAAAAAAAGTAACTACTTAGGAAAACAGAATAGATTTCTATTGTTTGCTAAAATGTACAAAGTCATAGGACTAGGAAGCCAGAGCACTTAATTTTTACAAAAGTTTGAAGAAGTGAACAAGGCCCATCATGATAGAGTAGCAACTGTACCTGAAACAAAAGTTTCAAAGCTCGATGTTTACCCTTCATCTTTTTTTGGATTCTATTCACAGAGAGGGAGTGTTTAAGAGATTTTTCCTTGAGAGGGGAAAAAAGATTTTTCTTACCCTCAATTTGTGGTGCTTCTGGTTACATTTAGAGATTCACTTATTTGAAATTGAAAAAAGCCTTGGGGATCTATTTGCCACATTCTGTGTTGCAGAATTAAGAGTAGAGAGGTTGATCTTACAAAAAGAAACACAACAGGCTTAAAACAATGCTTTCTTGCTCCCTCCACACATGTAATAAAGACTTCTACTCACCAGTCTCTCATTGACCTAGGTGGGTGGGGACGTTAGATCCTGAATAAGGAGGTTGGATAGTGCATTGCCATTCAACAGCATCGTATTGAAATTTTTGTGTTCTTAATTTTGCTTTGCCAAGAGTTTGCTTCTCACGTATTTATGAAAAATCAAAAGGACCTGTAAAAGTCAGGATGCTTGGACCATATTTAATTGTAGACTCATCTATCCATAGTCAGCTTTTGAGTTATTCCAAAAATCTTATTTGATTAACATAGAAAGCAGGTATTGCTTTTTTTTGTACTAATTATATGAAACATCATTTGCTAATATGCAAAACTTTTAAGCTAACATCCGTAAAGTGCAGTATTTATTGAATTACCTAGGGATTCATTTTATTTTTAAAATTTTGTGTATACATATAGTCAGAGGACTTTTGGTGTCCTCTATTGCACTCTACCTCCTTTGAGAACTCTCACCATGGTTTTCTGGCTGGGTTGTATAATTGAGCTCTTAAAGCAACAAAAATCCCCAGAAAATAAATCAATGTATCTGCTCATCAGTGAAACTTGGTCAAACTAGTGAGATGGAATAAACCATGTGCATCTGAATTATTTTTGGCATGCATTCTATCTTCTTGTGGTTTCCACATTTTAATTATTTCATTAGACATTGTAATGCTGAACTGCCTTTTGGCAGTACAAACTTGAGCTGAGGCCAGTTATTGTTAATACTCATCTCTCAACTGTTTTAGAACCATCTTCAACAATGCATTCATTTAATTTTTCATCACTTATTTCAGTTAAACACTCTATAATCAAATCCTAGACATAAGTTTTTCATTCATGTGTGTGGCTAAAAATGCAGTTGTGCAGACATTTGACATATGTTTCAACTGATGTGAGATGTAGATACAGGTAAGCTGGCTGTCCCATGAGCTACTATTATCTGGTCACCACTCCTCTCCCAGCTGGTGGCTAAAGGCAGGAACCTTCACATTGGCTTTCTAGTGGAGTCTGGAAAATCTCAACTCAGGTTCTCTTCCTTGCAAACCAAAAGCTACCTCTTATACCAGCCCATGTAATTTTTTTTCTTGATCCTTTCAAGTGGTTTTGAATACTTATGTAGGAATTTAAGGAAAGTAAGGAAGAACCCCTTGCTAACATATGGGACTGGATTTTGGGCCACACATGCCTTTGTGCAAAGCACACAACCTCTGATGCAAACTTCAGGATATCACTCCATCCCAGCTTCAGAGTGGTTTGGCCAAATAGCTGTTCTAGAGTCCGAGGAATACCTGCAAAAGGTCTATTAATTTGCATCTAGGAAAATAAATTTTTTCTGAAGTCATCTTAAAAATTTTCCATTAAAATTTTTTTCTAGTGTAAATTATACTAGCCACGAGCCTATGTGAAACTACTAATGGAAAAGCCACTGCTTATCCCTGTCACATTCCTTATTTCAGAGAAGAGGCATCACATATTTATGTTACAGTTTATATACAATTTTATTTGGTAATAAGAGTTCAAGAGTTTAATCCAATTGTGAGATTACATCTCTTAAACAATCTTCATTCTGAAAAATAAAACAAAATTAATGAAATTAGAAGGCTGTACTTTCCAGTACTTCTGTACTTTCCAGAAGTAATAGTATTTTCATATCTTCTACGAGTTTGATACATCAGAAAGCGTTTACAGTATCATGAATTTTTCATACTGATTTGCTTCATCACGTGTACCAAAACCTTGCATAAATTATGCTAATAAACCATTACATATATGGAAGAAATTTTCTAAGCTACCAGTATGAAACATTTATAAGATATAGCCACATATATTTCCTTAATGCAGTACTTCTCAACCATAGCAGGGTAATTTACTAATACCACAGCAGATATCTTATCTTGGATTGATAGAAATTAAACATCAGAGCATTTTCTTTCTTGGGGGTTTCACAAAATATCTACATTGCATGCCTAAGTGTTGATAAAAGTAGCCAGGCAGTGGTGGCACATGCCTTTAATTCCATCACTCAAGGAAGCAGAGGCAGGTAAATCTCTGTGTATTTTGAGGCCAGACTTGTCTACAGAGTGAGGTCAAGGACAGGTAGAGCTACAGAAAAACCCTGTATGGAAAAGCCAAAGACTGAAAAATTGATCTCTGCACAAAAGAAAAAAAACCTAAAGGTGTCTGCAGGCCTGCAGCTTACAGGCTGTATGAACCCCAAGAAAGCTAGAAATCAGTGGTTTTCAACTCCTAATATTGCAACCCTTTGGTATAGTTACTCATGCTGTGGTGACCCCCAATCATGAAATTATTTTCATTGCTAAGTCGTAACTGTAATTTTGCTACTGTTCTGAATCGTAATATCGGTGTTTTCTGATGGTCTTAGATGACCTCTAAAAGGTCACTGAACCCCAAAAGGATAACAGCTGATATAAATGCAGCTCAACAGAAAATCCAAAACTCAAATCTATTTTGAGTTTTGGGTTTGTTTTTGCAGTTTAGAAGCTCAACTGTGGAATTCCTTGTCAATTTTGTAGATGATGATGATGCCATTTTTTAATGTCAAAGGTTGGATTCCCCTAGTGTATTTTTATTTCATAAGAGTCAGTTATTTTAGTACAAGACACAAGTGTTAGGAGCAAGTTTTTCCCCTGCCCAAGCCAACCTCCAATAGAGGTTGAGACTCTGTATTTGATACAATGTTGTTGGCCAGTTTTTATCTTTATCAGCTAGCTTTGTCTTAATTTTTACTATTTAAGTGGCTCATCTTACCAGAGAGCAGCAGGCTGCATCTTGCTTTTTCAGTGCTCTACATGCTGACTCCTTCTAACTACTTTTTTTTTCCTCCTTGTCTCCTAGCCCCGCCTATCCTGCTTTCCCATTGGCCACAGTGCTTTATTCATTAACCAGTATTTACTGAATAACATCTCTCAACACAAAAGAGTGATTTAAAAAGTATGAAATCCAGAACAAAATTACACACTAAGTGGGATTCTCAGTAAATTTATTTTTGTGTCTTCAAGCTCATATTACAGGTTTGATGAGGAATCTGTTCTGATCATCAGTTCAAGTCATACTCCATGAACAATGACCTTTACTTATCAAAACAGTATTTATAGGTTTGTAAGACTGCATTTACCAATATTACACTTACCTTCAGGAATCAGCACACATATTTATTATCCTGGGATGGGGATTTTACACGGCACACATGGAAATTAATGTTTTAGAAGAAGTGGGAGGGTTTACAGGGTATACAAAAGAAATTACTGTTTTAGAAGAAGCAGAAACCCAATTACCTGTTAAAGGGATGAATTAAATATCTTCATTTTTTAAGTAGCTGGTGCCTAACTATAAAGAAGGGAGCAGCAAATCCAGATCCGAAGTACATAGTCATCATAACCAGTAACCGCCACTTGTTTTCCACTGAAAACGGCAAATTCTGTTGGGAAAGCAAAATAAAAAGCTTCAAAAACAGTCCTTCAACAGTCCTTCACAGTCTATTCGGTGAGTTCACCGAATAGAAGGGACTGGGGGCAACTGTGTATACACTTGTATTTTACAAGCAGGTGCATTTGGCAGAATATGAAAATAAACATCCGGGTTTCCTGAACACCAGTGTATAAGGCCGGTTAGGTCAGTAAGTGCAAAAAAAGGTCCATTTAGTCTCGTGTCTCGTATTTTCGGTG
The DNA here is from genome assembly GCA_030556225.1 of Cricetiscus sungorus. Lineage (NCBI taxonomy): Eukaryota > Metazoa > Chordata > Mammalia > Rodentia > Cricetidae > Cricetiscus > Cricetiscus sungorus. The sequence goes on from JANBXA010000398.1 coordinate 46,969,906, forward strand.
ATTACACAAACATCCCACCCCAGCTCATTGCTATTAGAAATTCTCCAACTAGTAGGAGACCCTGTCGCTCACAGCGGAGTTCGGCTTTTTCACGGGCCGCCTCCCTCCCCTTACCCGGGCCCCGCGTATAGAAGAGTGGCGGGCAGCTACTATCTACGCGCTTTATTGGGTTTATTTACGGTTCGGGCTAAACGGGGCCCAAAGCAATGCAGTCCGCTGTTCAAGCGGCTCACCCACCGCCGTGGGCCCCGGGGTCTCCCTTTGTTCCCAGTGACCTTCACTGGTCGCCCGACGCCGCCCAGCTCAACCGAACCGAGCACCACAAGCCCACGACAAGCCGGGGCCTCGGGGCCTCGCGGCGGAAGCGGCTGCCGGGAGGCTCGGAGGCCGCGGCGGGGCTCGCCTGCGTGCTGGGCGCTGTGCTGCGGGCCCGCGGTCCTCCTGAGCTCCGGGCCGGCCCTCAGGCAAGCGCCCAGCATCCCTCTCCCCGCGCAGCCGGGCCTCACTCACCTTCCCCGGGCCCTCCTCGTAGTGGCTGCGACGGACCACGGAGGTGGTGAACCTGCGGACACTCTGGCCCAACATGGCGCCGCTGGAGGCTCAGCGAGGCCGCAGAGCTGGACGGCGGAAGAAACGGACGCACCGGTACCCTCACTTCTCTCTACGACCTTGCTCTAACAGCGCGAAGACCGGAAGAGGAAATGGGCACTACCGCAGGGACTCCCGGGAACGCAGCCCACTGACTGGCGAGCTCTGAGCTCTGAGGATTGTGGGCTTTGTAGTTTAGATGATACCGGGAGCCATGTAGGCTCCGAAGGATTCTGGGAAATGTAGTTTGGCTCTGGACCGCGTGAGCAGGACACAGAACCAAATGATATCTTAACATCAGTGCTTCAGGTCCTGAGCTGTTTCCAGAGCTCAGATCTACGATTCTTGGGGTTTGTTTCCAGAAAAAATTTATTGAGAAAACTGAAGCTGTTTAACCGTGAGGGTTCAGGTTTGTGGAAAAAGAAAATAAACTACTTTTCCTGTGAATACTTCATGTTTTTATGGCAATACTTTGCCTACACTGTAAGGAGGTACATTGTGGTCCCACCAGAGGGTACACAAACAAGTGAACATACAGCATGTAGCACAAGAGATGCCATGGATAAAACTTTAAATATATATATATATATGTATATATATATTATGCATATATGTATGTATATATATATTTGGTTTTATTTTCTTTACACATCATCCCAGTTCACTCACCCCCTCACCCCCTCTCCCTCCCTCCCTTTGTCCCTCCCTCCGTCCCATGCCCCCTGACCACACTTCCATCCCATCCTCCCCGCCCCCCCCCCCATACACTCTACAGGGAGGGTGATGCCTTCCAGGAGGGATCAACAAATTCTGTCAAGTCATTTGGAGTAAGGACTAGGCCGTAACTCCTGTATCTAGGTTAAGGTAGTATTCCTCCATGGGGAATGTGCTCCCAAATTTCTTCTGTGCACCAGGGATACATCCTTGTTCCACTGTCAGAGGTCCCTTAGATTGCCCAGGCCTTCTAACTGAGACACACTTTCAGGGGATTTGAGTCAGTCCCGTGCTGGATTTCCAGCTATCAGTCTGGGGTGCCCATTAGCTCCTCCTTGTTCAGGTCAGCTGTCTCTGTGGGTTTTGTAGCCTGGTCTTGTCCCCATTTTCTTAACACTCCTCCCTCTCTGCATCTGGATTCCAGTTCGTCTCTGTGCTTAGTTGTGGGTGTTTGCTTCTGTTTCCATCAGCTACTAGATGAAGGCTCTATGATGGTAGATAAGTTAGTCGTCGATCTCATTATTGGGGAAGGGCATTTATGGTAGCCTGTCTACTGTTGCTCAGATTGTCAGTTGGGGTCAGTCTTGAAGGTCTCTGGACATTTCTCTAGGTTCAGTTTCCTTTTCAAACCTATAATGGCTCCCTCTTTTATGATCTCCCCCCTTCTCTCTTCCTTCTATTTCTCCTTTGACTCAATCACATGCTTTTCTCTCCTCCCCTCCTCTTTCTTCTTGCTCCCTCTTCACTCACTGATAAAGCTTAATTGAAATGCTGAGATGAATTCTTGAAGATACAAACATTGCATATAAAAGAACACAAAGAACAGATAACACTCCTATGTACAGCTTAAGTAGATTGTGGAAGAGATAATATGCTATGACATTTGGCCCTAACCTATATTACCTATTGGTGTATGGTGTTTTCCTGCTAAAATAACAGTTTCATGTAGCTATTCTTTTCATTTCCCCTTTTTTCTTTGCTCTCTCTCTCTCTCTCTCTCTCTCTCTCTCTCTCTCTCTCTCTCTCTCTCTCTCTGTGTGTGTGTGTGTGTGTGTGTATGTGTGTGCTTATTTGTATGTGTTTGTGTATGGGTGTATGTGTGCCACAGCACATGTGCATGTCAGAGGACAACCTTTGGGATCAATCCTTTCATTAGACATTGTTTTGAGAAAGTATTTCTTCCCTCCTGTGTAAGCCAGGCTAACTGTCCTTTTAGATCCTACAGACTTTTCTGTTTCCATTTCTCCATGGCAGCATGCTGAGTTTACTGACAACTTGTGCTTCTGTGTCCATCTTTTAATTGGATTCTGAGGATCTGAACACAGGTCCTTAGGATTACACAAGTACTGTTCCACACTGTGCCATCTCTCCATGCCTGTAAAGTGTGTTTTTATTTAAACAAACATCACCACACACACACACACACCCACACACACACACACACACACTTACATACATATTGTTCTTTTTCATTACTAGAGACTATCAATTAATTAAACACCTAATAAAATAGTTTGAGAATAGATTTTATGCTTATCTTAGTCTCTTTTAAGTTCACTATAAGGGGAAGGAGAAAAACTAAAACAGATCTGAAAGCATTCTATTCTTTAACCAAGATAAAATAAAATAGCTAACCACAGATTAGTCCTAACAAATCCGTGAGCAGTGAAGAGCACAGTGAGCCTTTTCTTGATCTGTATAGTAAGCTCAAGCAGCAGAATCCAATAGATTGGCATCCCAGTATTTCTGGGATTTGCCAATCCATTCAGATCCATTTAGTTCATCATCATCTTATAAGAAATCAGTCCTGACCTTTTGAGAACTGGGAAGACCAAGCTAATGATATAGAGAAAACACAGGAGGTTCATGAAGTGGGGAGGGGAAAGGAAGAAGATGAGTCTGGGCAGAGAAAGGAAGAGAATCAGGAGGCAGATGGGGAAAAGAGGAGAAGGAAGATGGAAAGCCTTTCTGCCCAACCCACAGATGATCCTCCACCCACCCATACTGCAGGCACATGAATAAAAAGAGCCTTAGGTGATTCTCCCCACAGTTTTACTGACTCACACATTAACAAAACTTGTCACATCCCCAGAAGGGTAGAGAATATCCCATATTGCTGACAAGCCACTAAGCTCTGTGGTAATTCATGACAAATATGGAAACCTGCAACAGGGTGATGCACCATTTCTTTTAAATGAAGCTTAGCAGTCTATATTCCTATCACAGTAACTGGGCAGAAATGCCATTTCCTTGGAAATCTTTGGGATAAACGTAATATATTTTTACTATGAAGTTCATTATAGAGAAATGTGACTTTTCATGAATTGTCTAGGTTGAAATAAAGAATCATCCTTAGGTACATGAGATTCACTCCAAAGTCAAATTTTAAAAATAAAACCCAATTATTTTAAGTAGTGAGAAAAGTATATAAAGTGAGTAGTGCATTCTTTAGAGATACAGGATTGTCTGGAGACTAAAATAGAGGGCAGTGAAACTAAAAATTAAAATATAATATTTGTTATTTTTCTCAACAGCATTTATTACATAACATTTTCAAGAAGTAGGTTCAACTTTATTAAATAATGAATTATTTAGTGAAGGTTTCCAACTTAAATTGCAAAATTCCAATTAACAAATTTTTTTTGGTCTTGAATTTATATAGCTTCTTGGTCTTTTCTCGTTGCCTTTCCTCGGCTACTCAGCTGGCGTAGGGTTGGATGTTTTCTTCAGCAGGCTGCTAGATTCTGCCACATTGATGGTGCCTCTCCATAAACATGAGGGAAGGAACTCTTGAATTCAAAGTTTTTCATTTTTGTTTTCCAGTTTTAAGCATTAATTTGTAAATTAATTTTAGTCAAGATCACTACCCCCAGTCACACTCTCTCTCTTCCCTTTATCTTCTGTAACCCTTATCAATGAGTTTTTCTTCTGCTTTCATGTCTTCTAGTGTGTGTGTGTGGGGGGGTTGTATGTGTGTGTGGGTTTGGGTGTGTGTCTGTGTTTGTGTAGCTTACTGAGATCCAATTTCCTTGCCTGAGCATGGATGGAATATTATTTACTGAAGTAAAGGGAAACTCATACATGTTTTCATTACTTTAGAAAAGGACATCCACTTTCACTTGGCAAGGTGGGGACCTATGACCTTATCCTCCATCTATTATTAGGTAATTCATTTTGGATTATTAGGTTTTGTTTTGATGAATAGTTATAAAAATTTTAACTTACAAAATATTGCAGAGGTAATATTAGCATAAGCTACATATAAATGTTCATATATATATATATATATATATGTTCTTAAACAAAAATTGGAATGTTTTAAAATATTATATTCTATTGCACTTATAATTCTTTCTTACTATGTTCATTTCTCTATAATTTTTCTAAAAACAAGAATTTATAGGATGATGCTAAACCCCCAAATACTTTAATGTACATTCCTGATGACTAGGCATAATATTCTCATATATGACCACAATATGAATCAATGCTAAAAGTTTAAATATATGAGGCTTATTCTAACCTTGTTAGAGTATTTATTATCAATCTCTTCATATTTATGATGCTATTGATCTCTAGTGCTTAATATAATTGATAGGCAGAGATTTTATATTATTTAGCTATTGTGTCTCTTTAGTTCTGTTTAACAGAATTTCTTTAGTCTTTGTCTTTTATCAGAGAGTAGTGTAAAGTATAGCCATCTATACCACTTTTATAGTTTATTTAATTTTGTGTTTCTCTAAAGTTGCTTTATGAATAGACTGAGGTTTTACATTCCAAATGTTCTTTTGTGGGGTTACATGTGGGGACATTGTATGTCTATCTACCTGTCACTGGTGAAATTATTAATCATCAAGTCAAAGTATTGCCTGATTATCCTACTGTACACTAATATTTTCCTAACTTGAAACTAATATAGACACCATGGTAATAGTGACAAGTTATAGATTCCCTCTGGGCACAGGAGGGCTTAAGGCGGAGATTTAAAGTGCAGGATGGTCAAGGACCATCCAGGCTGCTTGAGTCAGTGGTGTTTGAATTTATAGTCTCACACTGATGATAAAAAAGTCATGTATGAAGGAGTGAGCAAAATGAAAAATATATGTATTAAGGAGAAGTAAGGAAGACTCCCTAGAGTTGAAGGTGTCCTGAATGAGGGGAAAGTGTAAAAATGCTTGCTTATGGGGATTTTTATAGATTTATAGCAGAAACTGGACAAAGACTGAAAGTACTTTCTACTGTGCTTGCCTGATTTTTGAACATCCTGTGGATTGAACTATAATACCTTCTGTACACATGTACCCAGTCACAAGAAGGAGCTCATAATATGTTGTTCACCTAAGCAGGGGAGTGATCATAGGTCAATGTCTCCCTGCTCATTCTCTTTTGACCTTGAATTGACTTGACTTGTTAGCTATGGACTTTGACTGGGTACTTAGTCATGAATTAAACTATATCCTCTTGGTTTCCAGGTTGTGTGAACAGCTGGTAATTTACCATTTTCAAGGCATTGCTGCCTATGCAGGAGAAACCCTTATCTTAACTGCTAAAATGTAGCTAAAGTTCCTATTGATTTATTCATATTTAACTTCTCACATAGGGGCAGTACAACATGATCTCCTTCCTAGAATATATGAAGGCTTTTTAGAAGCCATCTTTACCCTCAATATAGTCATTCCAGGTAGATGCAAAAAAAAAAAAAAAAACAAAAAAAAAAAAAAACAAAAAACAAAAAAAACAAAACCACTTCAACAATGCCTGTACTCTCGTGTTTTGGAAAGGAGAGGTCTGCCTGAGAGCCAGTTGGATCCTGCCAAGACTGACTCAAAACTGACTTACTCATTTTATTTTCCTAGAGTTCTGATGTTCGTCTAAATCAATCATTTGGCTATCCCATACCTAGCTACAACACTTATTTTCTCTCTAGCATATGTTTTCTCACAGCACTGAGAAATCTTGTTAAGAATTCCTCAGAGAAAATTTCTTCCTGGTGTAGCATGTTGTGGAATAATCTTTCTGTACACCATGAAGATTTGTAACTCAGAATGGTTTAATAAAAAGCAGAATGGCAAGATTTTCAGTGCAGAGTGAATGCTGGAAAGAAGGAGAGTAGAGACAGGAGAAGCCAACTAGATGCAGAATGAGTTGGACACACAAAATGGGATAGAGATAAAAGCCACATGGTGGAATATATGTTAGTAAAACTATGGGTTAATTTAAATTTTAAGAGCTAGTTAGAAAATAGCCTAAACTATAGGCTGAGCTTTCATAATTAATAAGTCTCTGTATGGTTATTAGGGATCTGACTGGCAGAAGAAAGAAGGACTCCTACAGTAGCATCCAGTGATGATACTTTATTAACTATTGCCATGATAGTTGTGAAATAGTTTCCATTTCCAAAACTTCCTTCAATTTACTACTTGCCTTTTAGCATTCAATTAGAAATGAAAGAGTTTCTTATCCCATTATTTTTTATTTATCTATTTGCTATTAGTGTAGTTTAATGACTACTTTTTAAAAATGATTTATAATTCATGAGTTCACTAAAATACAGTGTTTTCATCATTTTGCATTTGGTCAGTGGCAGCCCCTTCTAGCTGTCCCCTGTGTGGCAATTATATGCTCTCATTATTTTGTGGTTCTTAGTGTTTTCTTATATTAACAAGAAATGTTCCTAACTCCATTATATCCATACATATTATTCCAGTCCTGGGAACTAAGATGTGTTTCATAATTGAACCCCTCTTTCTTTAAGTAGGAAGTGGTAATAGAAACCAAGGTCTGATGCTAGGATGTACTTCTTTTGTAGTGGATATTTATGTACATATTTGTGTATGTAAACATGAAAATACTGGTGCATATCTACAATTTAAAAATCATTATTTTACAAATACAACTATTTTAAATCCATATTACAAGTTCGTCTTATTTATTCCAAGTTTAAACTATTATATTCCTTCTTTCACAGTGAGGACACAACATTCAGTATCTCAAATAGACTCATTCATGTATTATATCCAGCATAGTTTCAGAATTTTATCTATGGTTTGAATTCAGAATGTGCTTGAGTTGTCTCCACTTTCCACATCATACTGAACAGTCTCCAGTGGAATGACTGGAATGGATTTCTTAGTCCTTTTCTATTTATTCTTCTGTCACTTTTAACCCCCATCCAATTCTGCCCCACCACTCTCCTTTTGTTCTGTCTTTTCTTCACTCTTCTTCCCTGCTATCCTTTAGTCTGTCTCCCTCCCTTCTCTCTCCTTCCTTCCCTCCCTCCTTCCCTGCTTCCTTCCACCTGTCTTCCATGGATATCAACTACTCACCAACATAATGTGGTGACTTTGATGTCTCCATAATGATTCCTATGTTCACTTCCTTCTTTCTATCCATTTTGTTCACTCTCCTCAATGTTTCACCTTTATATCTATAATTGTGTAAAAAATCCCTACTTAGTAATGCTTCTTGTTATTACTTTGTCAACAACAATTACCAAATTTTCTATTTATTTTCTTGTGTGTGTGTGTGTGTGCTTCTGACTCCATGTTTCTCATTGAGGCGTGTCTCTAGTATAAGCTTTAAATCAAAGACTTAGAGACAAAATGGTTATTTCAGCTGATGTCTCTCACACCACATGAAGGTCTCTGGTCATTCCACCTTCTTTGATTAGCTTGTGTCTCTTTCCTGCCTAAGCAGGATCTGAGAAGTTAGAGACATTTGTTAAAAAAAATCAGATAGTCTATAAATAAACAACTCCTGACATTTTCTCTATTCAAAAATAGGGAAACTATAAAAACAAACAAGGGTACAACACTGATAAAGTCATGGCAGGATCTCAGGTAGGAGCTGATAGAGAGACCATGGAGCTAAAAGAACCCCTTTCTTAGGTTATTTTTCCAACGTATTTTATGAGAGAAACAAAAAACAAACAAACAAACAAACAAAAAACCCTAAGACATATGCCAAATTTATACACAAAACTTTTCCAGAGCAACATACATGTAGTAGATAAACAGCATCTATGGGTACTACCTGTATTTTCAGAATACACTGGGCTTGAATTAATGCGTATGCTATAGATGAGAGGGAATTAATTTGAAAGGTAAACCAAATTTTTGCTCCTTAGATGGTAAATGTAAGCATTTCTATGAATTAAATTTCTGAAAATTTGACATTAATTGGATACAATATTTGTACTGTATAGATGAAATGTCAAGAACCCAAACAGATACACTTTGCTATGGGGTATAAACTTCTGACAAACACAGTTCACCAAAATATAACCATTTATATGAGTGGTTTTTGTACTTGGCTTTTGCAGTTTATACTTATAAGATTAGGAAAAACAGTATTTTCTGGAGGGAAACATTCATGCCCGTGGAGTAAATTATGACTGTATTCATTAGAGATGTTTTAAACATGGCAAATAATTACAAAATTATTACAAAAATCTGATTAGGTTTAATTACCAATTCTTTTCACATTCTTCATTGAACAGTATTTTAAACTGTATTATTATCCCTGAATTATGCTCAGCCATATTCCTACCACCTTGTGCTAAGGGATTTTATAAATGACAGACTTATAAAACTCATTATTTGTTTACTGTACTTTTTTCCTTTCTGAGAATGTGCTTTAATACATTTCAGGGTGTGGATTTTATGAAGACCCACAGTAGAAATATCTCCCTGGTCTTCATACTAAGACTAAGGTTTCTTTTTTTTCTGGGTATCTGATTTGCTTTTGCTTTATGGGTCCTATGAATAACAAATGCTACCATGATTCCCTACTCAGCCTTCCTAGAAAGCTCAGAGCCAAGCGTGTGATCCACCTCCAGTGGGAGATGGATATATATTTGGCTCTACCTTCTTTCTTTATTTTTGTTTTACTTTTTCTCGTGAATATTAAATGTGTTTTTATCTTGTTTTATAGTCCGTGTCTTTGTTTTGTACTTCAGATGTTTCCTGTAGCCATATTAGCATGCAAATAAAATAATAAATCACATATTTTGCTCACATAAAAATTGTTCCAGTATTATTTATCAAATTTTTTTTTTGCTTTATGGACCTGGGCTAGGCATGATAATTAGTTATAGCTTAGCGGATGGAACAAAGAACCCCAAAATTTAGAGCTTGCATTCATGATGGTGTCACAGTCTGGATCATATATTCAGCATACACTCTAGAGTTTACTATTCATCCCTGTGGACTAAATGCCAATGCACTAGAAGAGGTCTAAGTAGAGGGCTTCAGGGGAAGGCCTATAAGTGACATATATTTCATTAGTCAAAACATATAATGCTGATACTATTGCACATCACGTCTCAGGAACAAAGGTTCTGTTTTTCTGAGATCAAATCAGAAAAGTGGTGCAGAACACATCATCTCCTCAAAAGAGGTCTTATGTTTTCTTTCTGGAGTAACAAGCTATAAACATGAGGACTTGATACAAAGGATCTAAAGCTTCATCATTTTTTATAGCTTCTATTCATTTCCCAGAGTTTGCATATTTCAAACACCATGATATATCATCAAATGAGAACAGTCAGACATCAAATCCAAGTTTACCATGGCTACTTAGTTTGAGTGGGCAGAATGCTCCCTGAAGTGTTGAAGGAAGGACTTTGTTTGCCTTAATGAGAAAAATAATATTTCTTACTTTATTGGTAATATTCAGTAGAGGGATTAATCAAAATATTTTCTAGTTTAAAAATTTCTACTACAAATAATGCTGGTATGAAGATAGTTGAACAGATGTCCTTGTGGGATGAATGTGCATCCTTTGCCTAAGAATAGAATGAATGGAATTGCTAGATCTTGATGTATACTGACACACATTTTCCTGAGAAACTGCCATACTTATTTCCAAAGTAGCTGTAAAAGTTTGCATTCCCACCAGGATCAACACCAGAGCAAAGGAGTCAACACCGTGCTGGTGAAACCCACAGAAGCAACTGACCTAATCAAGTGAATACTCACAGACCCCAGTCAGACAGCTGGGTAACCACCATAAGCCTGAACCAGGTCCCCAGTCTATGGGGCTGGAGCAGTATTTATCCCTAATGCAAGAATGGGCTTTGGGAACCCATTCTCTACGAAGGGATACTCTCTTAGCCTAGATATACTGGGGAAGGCCTATGTCCTGCCGCACACGATGTAATAGACTTTGATGATCCTCAATGAGAGGCCTAACCCTCCCTGAAGAGTGGATGGGGAGGTGGTATAGGGATGTTGTTGGGGGGAATGGGAGGACAGGAGGTAGAGGGAACTGGGGTTGTATGTAAAATAAGATTGTTTTTAATTAAATAAAAAATAATTAAAAAAAAACAGGAAAAAAATTCTACTAGACAGTATTTCCATGACAACCCCATTTGTGTGTGTGTGTGTGTTTCCACATATGTCACTTTTTAAAATGTTTTCTTTGTCCAACAGGGTTCCAATTCAAATATGTACTATAGACCTAAAATAGAAAAATTAAGGAAAGAAGTTGTAGTTTAGTTGGTAAAGTGCTAACTAGAAACATCGATTTCAACCATTAGCAATGCATGTCTTGTGACCCCATTTCTTCCTGGGTGGAGGCAGAAGTTCAAGTCATTCTGTGCTACATGGCATGTTCAAGGTCAACATGGGATAGAACCAGTCTACTAATTAATACAGGCATATACAAATATAAAAGGCTGTTGTATAACTAAAATATAATCTCTTAGAAGGAAAGGAGTTTTACATTTTTGATTACTGATTTCCTAACTATCCCACACAAACACACTCAATGAATATTTACTGAAAATAGTGACTTAATAAGATGCTCATTTGAATTTAATCAAACACCTTACCTGGAGTGTGAGAGCTTATGAATTTGTTCATGAAATCAGTTCAATGAGGTATAATTTACATGGAATAAGAGTTACCATTTCAATGAGTTTAATCATTGTACATACCTATTGAGCAGAGCCATAATTAAGACAGACCAGTAAATAACCTATACTTTAGTTATCATTTGATTGTATGTATTTTTGGATTTTGGTATGATAATTTGATATGCATATATAATGTGAATTTTCTAAGACATGCTTTTTTTTTTTTTACCAGCATAGTTTTAAATTATGTATTAATTGCTTCTGAGTGTCATTGCTCTGGTGCCTGCATTTTGTCATGGGAAAAGAACCTTACTTAGCATCATATAAATGAGGTCATACAGTCAGATTTGTTCACACTGAGCTATGAACGTTATGGGCCTGATAATTGTTTGCAGAGCAGAGGAGACTGTTCTCTATGTTATAGAATATTTAACTCAATTTCCAGGATCTATTCATTAGATGATAGTAATGCTACTTATCAGACACCACTTTCTCTCACCAGCAGCTGGTGCCAACTTGTAGAGAGACGTGTAGTGCTACGCCTTAAAGTGGTGCTGGCTTCTACCTTACAACTTCCCGCTGGTAAAGACTCTCTGGGTAAACAAGCCCTTGGTTGGTTGAGTTTGTTCAGCCTGTCTGCTTCCACATTAGAGTAGCCTATCTGCAGGTTCCACGTAGCTCACTGGGGTTGGTTAGCTCAAACAACATGTTTAAAGGATCCTGATTAAAACTGCATGAAGAAGATCTACCCGGAGTCGCGTCTTCCTTGCTGGCGAGGGCAGGCGAGTACAGATGGTGGCCCGTACCGGGAATTTTTCAGATCAGAACTTCTTGCAGTCAGGGCAGTGCTGGAAGGTTCCCAAGGTAAGTTGGGACAAAATTAAGGCCCTCGGTAAAGAGGCGATTTAAGGTCTCCGGTAAGGAGCGATAAAGTTCCGGGTTTGGACAAAATTAAGGCCCTAGGTAATGGGGCAATGAGGTCTCCGGTTAGGAGCTATAAAGTCCCAGGTAAGTTGGGACCGAGTTAAATACCTCAGAAAAAGCGGCAATAAAGTCTCAGGCATTGAGCGAATGCTTGTAACAAACCGAAAGTAAAATATTTAAGATGTGGACTTCCTAGTCCAATTTTTCTGGCTCTTCAGGAGCTACTTTTGTCAAAGAAACTTAAAATAAAGAAAAGCACACTAGAAAGATTCCTGAGGGAATGCAATGCCATTGCACCTTGGTTTGCAGTTTCAGGAGACATCAAGGTAGGGTGCTGGGCTGAGGAAGAATTGCAAGCCCTCATAAAAGGAGTTCAGAAACAATCCCCTAAGGGGCAGAGGGGGAAGGGAGAGGAGAAATGGTGATGTGGGGAGGGGAGGGACCCTCCTGGAACAATGCCTTCAGGGCCTTCTCCTGATCACAGTGAGGAAGGGCGGGGCCCAGGTACAGGGCGTTCCTTTTGCCCTGAGGTCTGGAAAGCCATACGAAATGACTTAAGTCTTGAACAAGTAAATCAGATTGCCATAAAAGCATGGCCTCATTACCCAATAAGGAAGAGGTGAATGGTAACCTCACTAAGTTACTGCAAGGCCTCATAATACCATTTTCAGATTTTATGGCCTGTTTGGTAGAGGCTGCAGAGAGAGAGATTTTGGTATTACAGCAGCCATAGTTGCAACTATCTCTTTTGCAGTTGTGGGTTCAGTCACGGCTGCTGTGGCTATGAGCACATCGGTGCAGACAGCCTCTAAGCTAAATGTCCAAGAATGTGGCTACCACCTTAGATGCTCAGTCCACAATTGGTGCTCAACAAAAAGGAGGCTTAATGATTGTAGACCAAAGAATTGATCTGCCGTAGGAGCAAATAGATACCTTGTGGCAGCTGGCCCATTTGGGATGTGAAATGAAATATCAAGGCTTGTGTGTTACCAGCATTCAGTATAAGAACTTTACACGTGCTGCTAATTTGTCGCAACAGTTGTCTAGCGATCTTCTAGGAAAATGGTCTGCTGACTTTGATGACCTGATGGTACAGCTGCGAATGACCATCATTGCAGTGAATTCGACACTTGTGGATGTGGGACTGGCTGCCAGATTATCATCGTGGTTCCCGTTGCCATGGATCATCTGAAAGAGTGGGCAGGAATGGGAGCCATGGCTATACTCTTGTTGCTTATCTCCTTCGTGGGCCCATGGTGCCTTTGCAAGATGAGGTTTGCTCAGAAGCGGTATGCAGCTATGGTTGTCCAGACGTTTACAGCCATTGAGGCAGGACAGTCTCCCCAATCATGGCTCACAGTCATGAACAAGTATTGATCCTTCACGCTCAGGTTGTATGGCTTAGCATTGCACTCCTAGTTAGCTCTGGAAGTGAGCAACTCCGAGAAGGGCAAATCTGGTTGCAAGTGGGTTGGTGTCCCAGGCCCCACCTCTAGGAAAAAGATGCCGAACGGGTGTGGCACTGACTTGGCTGACTACCAGGATTCAGGGACATTACAATGTCCACTTCTTTACTGGAGACCAGACCACTACCCTTGCCTGTTGTGTTATTAAAACAAAAAGGGGGAACTGTAGAGAGCCTTGTAGTGCCATGCCTTAAAGTGGTGCTGGCTTCTACCTTACACCTTCCTGGTGGTAAAGACTCTCTGGGTAAACAAGCCCTTGGTTGGTTGAGTCTGTTCAGCCTGTCTGCTTCCGCATTAGAGTAGCCTATCTGCAGAGTCCACGTGGCTCACTGGGGTTGGTTAGCTCAAGGGTATTTCAGCCTGTGCAGGGTTCCTCTCTCTCTCTCTCTCTCTCTCTCTCTCTCTCTCTCTCTCTCTCTCTCTCTCTCTCCCTGCGAGCCAGAAGCAACATGTTTAAAGGATCCTGATTAAAACTGCATGAAGAAGATCTACCCAGAGTCGCATCTTCCTTGCTGGCGTGGGCCCGCGCGTACACCAACTGAATACATCTTCCAATGTCTCCAAATGCCTTAGAGAACAATATTTTGTCTAGAAATTCATCACTCTCTTACAGTCATTTGTTTGAGGATCACTCTGACTCAACAAGACATGCAGTTTTTCTTAACAGTGTTGCTGGACCAGCAGGGATCCAATGGTAGGAGGTTTTGCATTTTTGATTCAAGACCCAGTTGTATTGGGATTGGTCATGGAGTTCACAGCCACAACCCTTATTGTACTTTCTGTTAACTGTGAGCAGCACACAGCTACTGAGTCAGTATCTTCTTTTTGTCCTTCTTCCTCCTGGTCTTTAGTTATGCATTATGGATACTTTATACATGTGCCATCTCTAAAATCTGTTCATTTAGAAGATATTGAACAGCCAGGTGAGGTGTCTTATGTTTCTAATCTCAGCACTTTGAAAACAGATACAAGATGGTGAGTTTGGTGTGTTTGAGGCCAGCCTGGGTTACATAGTAAGTAGTATCCCATATTGGGTTACAGGGTGAATGTCTCAAGAAATATAAAACAGTAAACATATCCTTAGAAATTCATTCAGAAATAAACAATTAGCTTTTAACTAAGTGAGCTTTTGTGCCTATTATTGCACCAGGCAAGCAGTTACAGTTATAATCAGCATGGAGCCTCTAGGAATATCGCATTTCATACCACTGCCTTCCTATGCTGCTCTTCCACTATTTTCCTGTTCTGAGATCATGTGCTAAGGTAGTCTTATATTATTCATACTGCACTTTCTCTATGTGTGTCATTTGGTTTTGTATTAAGTTCTTGGAAAGAAACATTTAAAACATATTCATTACATCAAGACACCTTTACCTTTGCTTTCCTTGTAGTTGGTATTCAATCATATATTTTTCAGCCTTTAACTTAAAATTTTCATTTACTTTTGTGTGAGTGTGTGTGTATGTATGTATGTATGTTCATTTCCATGTCCTCCCTAGAAGTCCTTATCATCATTTAACTGGGAATGAACTACTTTCCTAAGTATCATTAAGAAGACAATCTATAGAATACAAACTAACAATTTTTCTGTCTTTGATAATTTTCTAGTTTTTTTCAGTAGCTTTGTCTAGTTAATCATGTTTATCTTGAAAGCATTAAAAGAATCTTCTTTGGTTCATTAAAGATAAATCAATACTTTTATGTGGAAGTTATGTTCCACCTGGTCCCACTACCCTTCAGCCCCCCAAAAAACACAAGATTTATATTTATTAAAAACTATTTGGCCAATGGCTTAAGCTTCTTACTGTCTAGCTTTCTCTTAATTATTAACCCATAACTATTAATCTGTGTATTTTTTTTCCAGAGACTATCTGGTATCCTAACTTCCCAACAGCTACATGGCTTCCCTCTGGTGGCTTCTCCTGCATCTTTTCCCAAGCATTCTCCTAGTCTGGTAGCCCTGCCTATACTTCCTGCCTGGCTACTTGCAAACCAGTTTTTTATTCATCAACCAACAGGAGAAACATATATATACAGAAGGACATCCCCCATCAAATAGTCTTATATCAAAATCAAGAATGTAAGTATCTGGAGACATAGCTTAGTAGTTAAACATGCTTACTTTTGCAGAAAACTTAGATTTACATCCCAATACTCACTGATGGATGCTCACAATTGCCTGAAAATACAGCTCCAGAGGATCTAACATGCACTTCTGGTCTCCTGGGGTACACTCATACAGGTGACACACACTCACAGAAACACACATATACACATAAATAAAATTTAAAAAAAACATGGAGATGTAAAAGAACATCCCTGTCATCAGACAAGGAAATAAGACTAATGAATATTATGTGTGAAACTCTCTTTAAATGGGGAATTTTGTGGAAGAGTATTAAAGACAAAAATCCATCTCATTAAAGTCTATATTATTTGTTAAATGTTCTATATTTGTTATGATTCACTCTGCATTATACCATTTTGTACCATTTAAAAATGTACAGATTATGAACATGAAACAGCTGAAGTAAGTATTGTTGAGGAACCATTGTTTACTTATTTATGTAGCACAGCTATTATTGAAAATTGGGTTTTGCAATCCAATCACCTTTCCAATCCAGTTCCTTCCCCTACAACTTCAGCATACAATATTAGTTGTCTCTGATACATTCTGTTCTATCTTTTCAAAAACTCTTAGAGTTTTATTCAAAATTGTAGTATTAATTTTATTTTAAGCTGTGCTACAGAGCCACAGTAACAAAAACTGCATGGTGATGCCATAAACACTAGACATGCTGATCAATGGAATTAACTCAAAGACATAGACAAATCTACACACTTGATGACACACAATTTTTGATAAAGAATCCAGAAATACACAATGGAAAAAAAGCATAGTCAACAAATGGTGCTGGTCTAACTGGATGTCAGCATGTAGAAGAATGCACATAGATCCGTGTCTACCACCTTTCACAAAACTGAAGTCCAAGTGGATCAAAACCTCAACATAATATCAGTTACAGTAAACTTGATAGTAAGGAAAGTGGGTAATAGCCTTGAACTCATTGGCACAGAATATCAACAGCTCTGCCAGAAATTCAAAAAAAAAAAAAAAAAAAAAAAAAAGCTAATACAAATACTCCTCAAAGTGTTCCACACAATAGAAACAGAAGGGTCATTGTCAAACTGTATTTACAAGGTTACAATTACCTTGGTACACAAGCCACACAAATACACAACTAAGAAAGAGAACTATAGATCAATGTCCCTCTTGAACATTGATGCAAAAATACTCAATAAAATACTGGCAAATTAAATCCAAGAAAACATCAGAAAAATCATCCACCATGATCAAGTAGGCTTCATCCCAGGAATACAGGGATAGTTCAACATATGAAAATCCATCAATGTAATCCATTATATAGCCAAACTGAAAAAGAAAAAACATATGGTCAACTCACTAGATTCTGAAAAAGCCTTTGACAAAATCCAACACCCTTTCATGATAAAGATATTAGAGAGATCAGGGATAATAGGAACATACCTAAACATAATAAAGTTAATATATATCAAACTAACAGCCAACATCAAACTAAATGGAGAGAAACTCAATGTGATTCCTCTAAAATCAGTAACAACACAAGGCTATCCAGTCTCTCCATATCCCTTCAATATTGTATTTGAAGTTCTAGCTAGTGCAATAAGACAACAAAAGGAGTTCACGGGTATACAAATTGGACAGGAATAAGTCAAACTTTCACTATTTGCAAATGATATGATAGTTTACATAAGTGACCTGAAAAATTCCACCAGGGAACTCCTACAGCTGAGAAACATCTTCAGCAAAGTGGTAGGATACAAGATTAACTCAAAAAAAAAAAATCAGTACTCCCTACTATATACAAACAGTAAAGGGTATTAGAAAGAAATCAGAGAAATATCACCTTTTACAATAGACATAAACAACAT
Source organism: Cricetiscus sungorus (assembly GCA_030556225.1). Taxonomy (NCBI): domain Eukaryota; kingdom Metazoa; phylum Chordata; class Mammalia; order Rodentia; family Cricetidae; genus Cricetiscus; species Cricetiscus sungorus. The sequence continues at coordinate 46,987,426 of JANBXA010000398.1, forward strand.
AAAACATCTTGGTGTACTGCTAAGTAGACAAGTGAAAGACCTACATAATAAGAACTTTGAGTCTTTCAAGAAAGAAATTAAAGAAGATACCAGAAAATGGAAAGATCTCCCATGCTTTTTGGATAGGTAGTGTCAGCATAGTAAAAAGGACAATCTTGCCAAAAACAATCTCCATCAAAATCCCAGCACAATTTTTCACAAACCTTGAAAAATTAATTCTGAACTTTATATGAAAAAACAAAAGATCTGGGATAGCCAAAACAACCCTGTACAATAAAGGAACTTCCGGACCATCTTTGACTTCAAGCTCTACAATAGAGCTATAGTCCCCAAACCAGCTTGGCATTGGCACAAAAATAGACAGGTAGACCAATGGAATCAAATTGGAAACCCTGATATTAACCCACACACCTACAAAAACCTGATTTTTGACAATAAAGCTAAAATTATACAGTGGAAAAAAGAAAATATCTTCAAAAAATGGTGCTGGCATAATGGGATGCTGGTGCGTAGAAGACTTTAGATAGATCCATATATAACATCATTGCTTTTCACAGTCTTAATGTGATGCATTTTGTTTTATCTTACTATGTTTTATTTTGTCATGTTTAGTTGTTAATGCTTAGAAGCCTGATTTTTTAAAAACATTTTTTATTTTTCTCTTTTATATTATATCGTAACTGCAGCCTCCCCTTCTTCCACTCCTGCTATTCTCCTCCCACACCATCCCTCTCCTTGAGATTAACTCCTCTTCCATTTCCCTTCAAGAAATAAATTGACAAAACAAAACAAACAAACAAACAATCATGGCTCTCAGGGGAATCATCTGAACATGGCCTAACAAGATACACGAAGAGTGGGCACCAAACCTCATATCAAGGTTGGACAAGACCACCCATTAGGAGGAGAAGAATCTCAAGCACAGAGAGACAGTCCTCTCCCATTATTGGGAATTCCATAAGAACACCAAGACATATAACCATAAGGCATATTCAAAGGACCTAGGTCAGATCCAACAGAAGAAAAGAATCCCAAGAGCAGGCACAAGAATCAGAGGCCCAGACATTCAAAATACCATAATAACACCAAGCTGAAAACAATAATATATACACAGAATATCTGCTGCAGACCAGTGTAGGTCCAGTGCTTGTTGCCTCAGTCTCTGTGAATTCATATGAACTTTCCTCAGTTGGTCAGAGGACTTTCTCTTCTTGGTGTCTTCCATCCTTTCTGGTTCTTATACTCTTTTCACTCTGCAGAGTTCCCTGAGCTCTGAGGGCAGGACTTTGATGGAGACATCCTATTTACAGTTGTGTGTTTCCAGGACTCTCTGTCTGTGGAAAGTCTGGCTGTGGGTCTCTCCATCTCTTCACATCTACTACAAGAGAAACCTTCTCTATTGATGACTGAATAAGGCGTTGATCTATCAGTAAACCAGAATATCACTAGGAGTCATTTTATTGAGTTTTAAAATAAAATTTGAGTAGTAGTGTTTGGTTATATCCTAAGTCTTAGGAATATCTCTACTCTCTGGTCACACAAGCAGTGCCCTTGGGTTCCATTTTCTGGAGGGGGCTTTAAGTCAAATGGGTTTTTGGTTGGCTACATTCTCTGTGCCACCATTGTTCTAGCATATCTTGAAGGGAGGGTAGATTGTATCTCAAAGGTTATGGGGCAGGGTTGGTTGTTTACATTTTTCCTTTGGGAGCCTGCAGAGTATTTTCCTATTCCAAAGATACTAGAAAGTAGGGGTGAAGGCTTGTTCCTTATAGGTACCAACTAGATTTCTCCATGTTAAATGAGTGTTATCCCCTGCCATGAGTCCCCACTACAGTAAAACCAGATACACTGAATCTGATAGGCAAGAAAGTGAGAAATATCCTGATGGGAGATGTCATTCTGTAGATATGTTTCTCTTATTGGTTAATGAATAAAGGACTGTTGGCCTGTATGAAGCAAGATAGGTGGGACTGATGGGAGATATTATTCTGTAAAATGTTTCTCATACTGGTTAATGATAAAAAGCACTGTTGGCCAATAGGAAAGCAAGATAGGTGGGACTAGGAGACTAGGAGGAAAGAGGAAGTAGTTAGGAGGAGTCAGCATGGAGAGCCTAAAGTGGGCACGCCTGGCCCACTCTCCGGTAAGATGGACCACATGGAAATACTTAGGTTAATAGAAATGGGTTAATATTTAAGACAGAGCTAGCTGATAAGAAACTAGTAACTGGCTAACAGAATTATATCAAATACAGAGTCTCTGCATGTTATTGGGGGCTGGTGTGTTGGTGGGCCAGGGCCAGAAGAGAAAAACTTGCACATAAAAAATGGTGTCAGAAGTGAAACTGAGAACTTTCACTTAAAACTTAACAAAAGCTTAAAAAATAGTTTTTAGAAACAAAGGAACAAAGACAAGCAAGACTTCTTGGTAGCAGCATTTTCTGTGTTGGACTCTGTTTTGCTAGAGGTTACTGTTTTGCGCAGCTCCTGACTCGGCATAAGGGGCAAAAAACCACATTGCTCTTAAAGAGCTCTGCTAATAATTTGTTGGTGTGTATGAGAGCTGGCAAGGGCAGTGACCATATATCCAAGCCGGCAGCATGCTTTTGGATGCAGCGCAGACCAAGGTGCTGAGCACAGCTCTCACTGCTGGCAGTAAAATAGCCGCCACCATCTTGGATAGACCGCAAAAAAAAAAAAAAAAAAAAAAAAAACTGTGGCTTTCATTTTAGGAATGTTGTTGTTTAGCAGATAAAAGACTCATGGCCAGAAAAAGATAAAGATTTAAAGTAAAGACAGATTCACATTGAGAAAAAGTGGTAAAGGTTTATACTGCATTCTAAAATATATGTAGGCTTGGGAGAGAAAAGGAATAAAATGGTTTTAAAAAGACAAAGTGTGGCTGGGTGTGGTGGCACACGCCTTTAATCCCTGCACTGGGGAGACAGAGACAAACACATCTCTGTGATTTCAAAGTAAACCTGGTATGCAGAGTGAATTCCCGGACAGATAAAAGTTACACAGAGAAACCCTTTCTCAAAATATGTAAAAATAGAAGTAAAAGAAATAGATTAATAAAAAAGCCATGTAAAGATGGAAAGCCTAGAGAAATTTTGGATATTGTACACTGTTCTGTTATCTTTAAATTGTTTGCTGAGGAAATAACAACAACTGTTAAAAGATATGCTGCTGGATTAATGCAATTTATTTAAAAATGTTTTGACTCTAAAATTTGAGTTCAAGGACAAGTTACTGGGGAAAAGGATTTCTAATTTTGTTTCCATAGAAAATGAAAAGCTGTGGATTCGTTCTAGACTAATGTGGTTTGATCAAGCAAAACCCCCTGAAGCAATGTCAATGGGACAATGCAGCCTTGCAGACCACTACAGCCAGGTTTTCTGCATCTTCTTAGGACTCCCCCATTACAGCGCCTCTACCAGCAGGAAGCAGTTTGGAAAGAACGATGCCCAAATTCCCAAATATTGTTTATAAATGTTTGTTTTCATTTAAGTGGGCTTGGTTATAAATGGTTAATTATAATCTTTTTAAAGGTAAAAAGGGGATTATGGTATAACAATATATATTTTGTTTTGGAATGGATTTTCATTCATTGATATAAAGTTAAGGTCAATTTTGTGATATTTCTCCTCTTGTTTAGGTACTTTGTTTATCCCTAAACTCAGTTAGAAATGTAGTGTATAATTTAGCACAGATTATATATAGATAGTTCCCTATGATAGTGAAAAGTTAGAGTAAAGTTAGTTAGGATTTCTAGATATACAGAGATGTATTTAAGATGAAAAGGCATTCTTCAAACCTTTCAAAGACCTACAGAATATGGCATTTAAAATGGTTTAGGGTTTTTCTTGACAGTGAGGCATAACTGCTCCTGACAACACCACCTGCATCAGAAAGGAAGATGCACCTTGAAGAAATGTGTTGTGGACTTTGCTTTCAATATGGCAAGACTAGCCATATGGGCAAGATATTGCTCTTGTCTAGGCTGTTTGACTTTATGCTGTATAAACTCTACATGCAGGACCCACAGAAAAGTTTACTGCTGATACAAGGTTGAGATTTGCTACAGGATTCCTGCTTTATGGAAGAGTCTGCCAGACATTTTGCAGGACAAAGAGAAAAGTGACTGACAAACTGCCAATACAGGCAGACAGTTTAAACTTTCCTGCTTTGCTGAGGAATCTTCCAGACACACTATGGCCTATAGGCTGAAGATGGAACTTTACAGAAGAAGTTCGGGTGACTGACCAGGCTAGTTGTCTGTGTCATTTCTAGAGTTTCTATATTATCCTTTTGTGGTCTTTGATGGAGTTGAAGGCAGATAGTTGTGGTTATAGTTTTCCTTAGTTAGGATTAAAGATAAGTTACAGATAAGACTTTAGACTCACAAAGATAGGATAGATGATAGAATATTTTCTTTAAGTCTTACTGAATGTTAAAGGACTAAATATTGTTAACTGTGATTCTTATTTGATAACTGTTGTATGGTATATTTTGCTATGTTAAGGTTAAAACCCTTCATTTTATTTTAGACAGAAAAGAGAAGATGATGGGAGATGTTATTCTGCAAATATGTTTCTTGTATTGGTTAATGAATAAAGCACTGTTGGCCAATAGGAAGGGAAGATAGGCGGGGCTAGGAGACAAGGATCAAAGAGGAAGTAGGAAGGAGGAATCAGCATGAAGAGACTGGAGAGAACAGAGGTCCAGGCCCTCTGGCTGCTAAGATGAGACTACGTGGAAATACTCAGATTAATAGAAATGGGTTAAATATTAAGACAGAGCTATCCGATAAGGAATTAATAACTGGTCAACAGTATTTATATCAAATACAGCATCTCAGGGCTGGTGAGACAGTGGGACCAGACCGGTGGCAGGGAAAACATACTCGCTACATGGGACTAGGAGACAAGGAGGATTCTGGGAGATGTAGTAGAAAGGAGTCAAGATGTAGGATGTGAGAGAAGATGTCCAGATCCTCTGGTAAGATAAAACCATGTGGATACACTTAGATTGGTAGAAATGTGTTAATATTTAAGTCAGAGCTAACTAATAAGACAACCGTATACAGGAAAAGATTGCCCATCAATGCCCTTGTCTTTTGATTTTAAGACAAGACTTTAGAAAACAAGTGGGCCTTAAACTCACTGTATAACCAAGGACAACCTTGGATTTCTGACTTTCTCAACTTTACCAGCTATAAACATGGTTTATTCTGTGCTGTGGGTCAAGCTTCCTCAATGCTAGGAACAAACCCTTATCAACTGAATTAAATCCCAAACACCATTCAATGATGGTTAGTTACATTTATTGAATGGTGCTTGGGATTTAACTCAGTTTCAGTTTTACATATAAAATCTGAGAACAGGCATATTTTCTTACTAGATTTTCTTCCTCTAGTAGAAGGATAAAAATAAAATATACTTCCTGCATTACTGTAAGAAACTTGGGGATTTTTGAAGGTTGATTTTTCTATAGTCTATGTTCAGGGTCATGTACTTTGGGGTTTGAAGACAATATCTATTTAAACAGAACTGCAAGAAAATAATGCTGCATCGATTCCTTTAGCCTTGAGCTTGGTGCTGCTTCTTATTAACCTGGTTATTCTCTGAGCAACATTCACCATGGTTTTAAGACACATACTATTTTGCTTGTGGAGAAGCAGTGAGTGGACTCATATGAAATAAAAAAATGATTGCATGCAAATATATAAATCATTGGAGTACTAATGTTCTTTGGAAAACTTCCAGGTTAATAGTAAGTAATGCCTCAGCAAAAGAGCTGAAGTATTTATAGATAACTTCAGAAAATATTATGAGGACAAGGTTTCTTCTGTGCTGGTTTACTTAACCAGGAGACAATCATTATTTTGGAAAATATTTAACACAGTTGTTGTATACTATGCAGGTATTGGAAAGTTTTGGAGAATTTTATGAAATAGGTTTCTCTCCTTGGTTGGTACAATTACGCTATTTACATTCCACATTTTACATTTATAAATTTCTTAAACATTTAAATTGCATCTTTTATAGTAATTCTGAAAGACTTTAATTTCTCCATATTGGATATAAAGGTATACTTGAAAATAAAGGCAAAAATGTCATTTAAAATCTTAACATACTTTCATTCACTTGCTACATTGAACTATCCCCATTCCTTTTAAACAAACCATTGTTAAAATACAATCCAAAGAGGAATTGAAAATATATATGTGAAGAATTAAATATTAGGTTTTTTAAATACATGAAGTCCAAAAAAGTCGTACAATAATGTGCAAAGATAAAAAATGGCAAAAGTGCAATGCAAGGCTTAGGTAAAATCTTAATGTATGTGTAATATTCAGATATCTAAAACAACAAAATAGATTTTGTTTCAAATTTTAAGGAGCCATTTTACTTTCCTTTGGCCACTGATGTATTCACATATTACATTTTCAATACTCACTACTTAAAATAGTCAACAAAACTAAGTCTGAATATTTTCAAGTTTAATATGTCAAAACTTATTTTTCCTTGAATAAGATGTATTTTAAGTATTCATTACAACTAATAATTTTCAAATGTGAGAATGTAGTCTTCTGCATATTTAAAACTTCCAAAATACATATTCTGTGAATAATGAATTGCTTAAATATTAAAGTAACCAATTCAAAATTAATTGATTCTCAGTTAACAATATAGAAAGATGGTATTTACATTCTTTTCCAATTTATTCATAAAATTTGCAGCATGTTTTATATAAACAAATTAGATGAATTTCACTATAGAAACAGAAAGGATGGATTTTGACTTTTTAATTTGTTTTATGATTTTATTTTAAATAACCAGTTACCTTTTTAATGAAAAGAATGAATGGACTATATCATTAAGGTATGAAGTAATACAACAAATTTCCTCCAAAGTTGGTCATCTTTAAGGGGGTCACTTCTTTGTGCTCACTGAAGGAGTGCATATGGGCTAGGACAGTGTGATATGAGTGACAATTTCAGTACTTCTTTTGACTATATGCTTTTGTAGCCAGTGGGTATAAGAGAATGTTCTGGAAGATGTTCAACACTTAATTACCTTAAGTGTGGAATTTTCCAAATAAATGCCAATAATTTTTAACCAATTGAAGAAAAACTTTCACTTTACATACAGTACATAGAACATATCAGAACCAATAAAGATGTAAACAGGAGAAAGAGAATGTCTAATAAGTTTTAGTATTGCATCATTTTTTACTACCACATTAAAAATGCCTCATCAGTTATGTTAGTAAATATTCTTGCATGCTTATGCATAAATGTCACTAGAAATCATAAAGAATTATGGGTGTTTTTTATTGGATTTTAATTACAACTCTGTATAGCTTCAAACCATAAAATCATTGTGAGAGATGAAGCAGAAAGTTAAGCAGAGTGAGGCAGTAGAACTTTTGTAAAAGGAGCATGTTCGACTTGTTGGCAATTCATGTTTCAATTTCTCTTCTGATCCTATAGTTCTGTCTTTAAGGATAATAATACAGGAGCAAAGATTCAAGCTACACCAAGGGAATTTTCAAACTGGTGAAATAACTGGTCCACCCACCAGGATGTCTCTTTTTATAAAGACATCCAGTAACTTTTGTGACAAAATGCAATACCTGAAAGAAAGATGGTACTCACAACTAGGGATCAAGCAGGGGACAAGCACTGTGTGCTTCAAAAGGTTGTAGAAGCCAAGAAGGACATGGGGAATATAGGTGGAGTTTTCCTGTTCTGACCAATAGCTTCAAAATAACCACACAGAGGCTTAATATTAATTATAAATGCTCAGCCAATAGCCCAAGCTTACAGCACAGCTTATTACTATCCTTACAACTTAATCTCAGTCTTATTACTAACGATCTCTTAAAACTTATCCTCAGGGTTATTACTAAATAGTTCTTACAACTTAACTGGTTTCTATTAATCTATGTGCTGTCCCGAGGCTCATTGCCTATATCCCATTTTGTGTGTTGGACTCATTCTGCTTTTGGCTGATAACTCAAATACATATATTATTCACTGGCTGTAAACCCACACAGCATTACCAGTTCCATAAGAGATCACTTATTCTAGATGAATGCATGATAGTAAGATACCTTCTACTCACTTCCTCAGATTTTTTTTCTTTACTGTTTACCCTCATAAGTAAAATAGACATGAATTCCTACCTTAGACTCTTCTCACATAGAATCTATACTATCATAGAGCCTATGATATTGGATCTTCTACATATTTAAGAAACTGAGAAACTGTCCTAAAAGAAATGACACTCTATTATTACAGTCAAAAAGCAGGCATAGATTGTATCTACAAAAAGTTAATGTCTATAATTAATGTGCCTAAGATAGCCACTGTATAGCTGCTAGTGTTGCCGAATTATTACTTATTGTCAGAAGTCCTCATTTCAATTACAAAAAAATAATACATTGTCATAATCATCCTGCATAAAGACATACAAATTAAACAAAAATGCTTAAGATGGGAAGTGATTAGATTTGTTACAGAATACTAGATAATTATGTGGTGCTGTCCAATGATGGAATGATGATGAGGATACCTTTACTGGAAACCCATGAACTGAATTAATTATTTACTATATACATAGTAATACAATATATGTGCACATTGAAAAGAGAAAAAAATTTAAAAAGTCCTCCCTCCACAGAAATTTTGAAATTGTTCTACATATGTATTGCTAGTTTCTGGATTATGGCCCAGTTCTTCTGCCTGTGAATAGAATATTCACCACTCATAATTTGGACATTTGAGGAATTTTTACTATTTAAGTAAAAACTGTTCTACATCTGCCCCTAGATCATTTTCTTATTCAGCTTTCTATCCATAGAAAATTGGTTGAACCAATGGCCTATTCTCATTGTAGACTCAGTATACACTCATCCCAGATAGGGAGGGTAATACCCTCATAAACAGAATGGACTTGACCTGTGCCAGGACCATGCATAACCCTTTTTTTAGTGAAGGTATTTTTCACTTTTTATCTTCTCATAGGATTTGAAAAATGTTTTTTTCACTTTTCCCGAAGTCTCAATGTTTAAAAAGACTGGTTTTGAAAGTCCTTTTGTGTAATAGAAAGAATTTATGAGAGCCCTTCTTAAATCTTCTTGGGGTCTAAAGAAGACCAAAGGCAAACCCTTACCTATGACACCTCTAGTAAAGTTTACATTCTCAGAAACTTCTTGGATTTGATCTATACTTTAATAATGAAAATTATTACTAACTGAAAAAAAGAGTTGTTGTCATTCCTCTAAATTTTTCTTGAAATCTGTAGTAGAGTCACTTTCTTTCTTTTTTGGAAGCTAAACAGAGTAATTCAGATGAATTTTCCCTGAAATATTCTTGATAAGCCAAGTTCATTGTTACTTTATACTTTTGTATTTTCCATGTTGGTCACAACATGACCAACCTTAATGTAACTAACATGTACATCTTGTTCTCCTGCTGTGGAACAATCTTTATACACTATAAATATCTATTGCTCTCATTGTTAATAAAAAGCTAGTTGGCCGATAGTTTAGTTGATGATCTCACTTTTACGGAAGGGCATTTATGGTAGCCTTTCGATGGTTTCTCGAACTGTTAGTTGGAGTCAGTCTTGTAGATCTCTAGAGCTTTCTTTAGATTCATTTTTCTCTTCAAACCAATAATGGTTCCCTCTTTTATGTTCCATCTCTCTCTCCTTCTCTCTCTCTCTCTCCCTCTCTGTCTCTCTCTCTCTCCCCCTTTTCTCTCTTCTATTCCTACCCTGACTCAATCTATCTAGTCTCAGGTGCTTTCCTCCCCTCCCTTTTTCTTTCTCCTAGTTCTCTCTCCATTCACTGCCCCCCATTTCCCATGTGCTCTGGGGGACTTGTCCCATCCCCCTTTTGTGAGGGACCATATATGATCTCTTAGAATATACCTTGTATCCAATTTCGTCTGGTGGTATGTATTATAGGTTGGTGATCCTTTGCTGTAGGTCTAAAATCCATATATGAGCGAGTACATACCCTGTTCCTCTTTTTGAGACTGGGTTACCTCATTCAGGATGGTTTCTTCAAGTTCCATCCACTTGCCTGCGAATTTCAAGATTCTGTTATTTTTTTCTGCAGAGTAGTATTCCATGTGTCACATCTTCTGAAGCCCTCATCTAGTACCTGTTGGAAACCAAAGCGCCATGAACACAGCTGCTAAAATATCAGAAATTGATTCTTCAGAGCTCTGGAGGCAGGGTCATGGACCTTTCTAAGTCCCATAAAGAATCTTTTTTTCCCTGGATTTGGATTTTGCTGCTTGCTAGAGATTCAAGGTACTGCCAGATGCAACATCTAAATACATTTCCTTGCCCTTCTTGATTCTTATGTGAAGATTTCCTTCTTCTGAAAAGGACAACAGTCAAAGTGGATTAGAATCTGCCCTCACATCTACATTTATTTGATTGTATCTGCAAATAGTTTATTTCAGACTAGCAACTAATTCAAAGCATCTATCCATTCTTCTCTGTTTCTTCAATAGTTTGTAATTTAGATATGCTAGACTACGGATGTAGTGAACAATTTTTTTGCAGTCCCAATTTTGTGTTTGTGTACTTAATTTTTGCAAAATATGTGCCCTTGTTTTGTACTTACAGAAAGTCTCCTCCTTACCAAAATGCAACATTGGCAGGAGGTAGCTTTCCCTGACCATGCCAACCTCTATATCAAGCCAATTCATTCCAGATGATATTTTTTATTATATTAAAAATTAATGGATATTATGTGATACAAAATTAGATGTTAGATATTATGGTAGGTTGTTAATAATGCAGACCTGGCCTAAAGATAATTGCTGTTGTATAGCCATTTCCTCTAAATCAAAACCTTCCCTCCTGGAGAGGGGAGGGAAGCTATTAAGACTTAAGATTTAAATGAAACATACAAAGTGTAGGAAACTCCTGAAAGTTAGGAACTTTACATAGCACCTTCCCAAAACCATAAACGCAGCAGCTGCTAAAGAAAGGAGAGGCTCTGACTGGTCAAGCTGTATACAGGTCTACATTCATATACTTTTTGTGTCATTACTGATGTAAAGTGGGATTTTTCCGTGTTGATGATGCCTTTGGGTTTTCCAGTTTCTTGGTTCACAAAGCCAGATTATCTGAAATTTTCTTCTGTCTATTGTTGACATTCTATCTGGGGTAGACAGACATTTTTTTTTATTTTTTTTTCAAGAAAGGTTACACAATTAATTACAGATTAATGGGAAAGACTGACTACATTTTAAATAAAGTTTAATAAATGATAGCCACAACATGCTATATCGCTTATAGAGCACCATAAAAATCATGGCTGAACTGAAAGGTATGCCACTATTCCTGGAGTTGTTGATGTAATAAAAGTTAAAATTCAAAATGCAAAAGTGTTCCAAAACAGGTCTTTTATAAAACACCCAATGTTTGGTTTTTATAAATTTTATTTCTACTTGCTTATATATTTCTTAATTCACCAGTTAATCATTTATTCATGAAAGTTGACAAGTGCTTCTACAGTTACATGCTGAGTGAAGTTCTATCAGACATATGCCAGAGCTGTTACAAAACAACCATTAAGAATGAAACATGCTTGTCTTTAAAGTTAATGTAGCAACCTCTTATTTTGAACTGTTGATCAAGCTGTATTTGTCTACAATTGATTAGTTCCTTAGGAAAAAAAAATGTTGTCTATCTGTAATTTGTGTATCTCAAAGCAGCCTTTAAATATCCTAAAGGTAATTTTCCTAAACAGATAATTCAGGATGTCTGCAATTAGAGTTGCAAGCAATGATTGTTTGCAACAGTAATTTCCTTGTCTCAATGGCAATAAGCAAATCATTATATTTTAAAAAAGCATGTCACCCACTAATGCTTTGTAGAATACCACGTTTGCTTCAAAAATTGATAAAATAGTTGCTACTAAGAGTGTAGAAAAGTATGAAGGAAAACTTCAACTTTGAAGACTGACACATAGCTTACAGATTTAAAATTCTACAACAAAGTTTGAATTTGAGTTTAATGTCAGCCTTAAAATAATGATTTCAAGATGGCAAAATGTTTGTGCCTTCTTAGGCTGAAGTTTGAGTTATTGATATTAGCTGGTGTTATTGTACCCGATCATCCTGTTTCTTGTGTGTGAAATAGTATGATGATAAGATAATCACTTTAGTTGACCTTTTAAAGCCAAACTTTGTAGAATGCAATACTGATCAAACAGGAATATCTGTTTATCAGGAGCAATATTCACTTTTTTCCAAAATTAATAGAGAACAGTGTTTGGCAGGTATTTAAAAAATTAAATATAAATAAAAATAAAAAATAGTGAATATTTTAGTTTTATGGATCATTTGGTCTTTCTATTTATTCAATTCTACTACTATAGTAGGAAAGCAGCCAGAAGTAATTCTTACAAAAGGATCCAAATAAATTTCTATTAATAACAGTGATTTACATAGTCTGTCTATGGGCTGTTATGATTTACCAAATGAAATTACATTCTTCACGGAAAAATCTCTGAAACTTGAAGATATTTTAAATCCTGTAAATGCATAATGAATTAAACGCACAAGTATTTTATATAAAGAAAGAGTCTAAGAGAAAATAAATGCATTACATGTACAGGATCCAAGCCCCTCCTATTTTTTAGACAGTGTCTAGTACTGTGCCTAGAAAAAGAAGAGCCTCAATGACTAACTTAAATGAGTTAATAATGAACTAAGCATATATTATTTGTACATGATATACACTATAATGTTGTTACATTGTTTTCTATGTATACATATATATGTAAAAAGTATATATATTCATACATACATTTATGAGTCACTCAGTGACAAGGATAATTTCTGTGAAATGCATTGCTTAGGTGATTTCAAATAGTGTGGCCAATGTATGGTGTAATTATACAAACCTAGAAGTTAACCATGTAATACCAATATACACTATACTTCATTGACTCTAATGTGATTAAACAACACTTAATTATATTTATACTCACAGTTAATACTTAAAAAATCATGAAACTATTAATAAATATCTGTGAATTTTTTACTTTAAGTAAACTGAAATAAATATATGGGAGAATATATAGATATTTATATTTATATATTGCATGTTTTCATGTTTGTGAATACTTTCTCCCATTTTATGGCATATATTTTAATTTTTTATTTTATGCAGTTTTCATCTATTTTTGTTTGTTATTTGGACAAGGCCTTATTCTGGATGTCTGATTGGCTTGAATCTCACTCTATAGCCTAGGCTACCTTCTAACTTGTAACACTCTTACCTCTTATTCTGGGATTGCAGATGCATACCACCATGGAAAGCCGATTAAAAAACATATACTATTATTATGTATGTTTATGGATGTGTGTATGCATGGACATGTAATGGCAGGCATGTGGAGGTAAGGCTTTTCTTCAGATTTAAATTTTTTCTTTCCGCTATGGATTCTGGGGATGGTATACTAGTCATTAGGCTTAAGGGCCATCTGCTTATTTTTCCCCCCGGCAGGCCAGTAGGACATGCTGAAGAGGCAGAGGCAGGTGGATCTGAGTTCGAGGATAGCTTGGGCCAAGTGCTTTTTCCCACTAAGCCACCTCATCAGGTCTCCAGAAATATTTTTATTATATCTTTTAAGGTAAAAATAATTATTTATTCATATATATCTTTCTATCATCAATCTGTCTATCTATCTATCTATCTATCTATCTATCATCTATCTATCTATCTATCCATCATCAATCACCTATGTATGTGTGATCTATCTACCATCTATCTATCTATCTATCTATCTATCTATCTATCTATCTATTATTTACTTATTTATTATGCTCTGGAGATTGAATTCAGGTCCACTGAGCTGTAATTTTATCCCTATAACATTTAGGAATTAGTAAAATTATTTTGTCAATTATTTCATCTGGCTTAATAAATTTTTTGCCTAACATAGAAGACGAAAATAATTTCCAAACTGCTGTTCTTAAGGCATTTAAAGATTTGAGTTTTATCTTTAAGTATGAGTTATCTAAAATTTATTGTCTTGTCTAGCATTAGGTAGTAGGTTAAAATTCATTATTATTTGTATTTATTTACTTTGTTAGTTCAGAACCATTTGTTGTAAGCTTTCCTTTTCTCTTTTTGTGAACAATTGATAGCTGTTTTAGTGAGTGTTAATTCTTTCTTTCTTTTTATAGGAGGCTTAGATGATGGAGGAGTGATGACCAAAGGGGTCAAGACTAGGTTCGAGAAACTCGCAAAATCAGCTGACCTGAACAAGGGAGAGCTCATGCACTTCAGTCTGATAGCTGGGAAACTAGCATAGGACCAACTCAGACCCCTTGAATGTGGGTGTTAGTTAGGAGGACTGGGCAGTCTATGGGGCTTCTAATAATGTATCAGTATTTATCCCTGTTATATGAATGGTCTTTGGGAGCACATCCCAAAGATGTATCCCATCTTTGGGATACATGTATGTATCCCATAGAGGGATACTTTCTCAGCTTAGACCATGGGGAAGGGCCTAGGCTGTACCCCAAATAACATGACAGAGTTTGAAGACTCCCTATGGAAGGACTCACCCTACCTGGGGAGCAGAAAGGGAATGGGCTGGGTTTGGTGGGTGTGATAGGGAGGGATAGAAGGGTGAGGGAACTGGGATTGACATGTATACCAACCTTGTTTCAAATGTAAACAAAAAAGAAAAAAATAAAATTTCAAGAATATTTTACAGTTGTAAAAAATATGTATCTTGATTTCGTTTTTTTTAAATTTTTTTTTATAATTTTCTTTTACTGAAAATAGGTTTTTCACATAACATATTCTGATTGTAGTTTCCCTTTTACCAACTCCTCAAAGGTCCTCCCCACATCCCCTCCCATTGGAATCCTCACCATTTCTTTCTTTTCTTAGGATGAAAATGGGAATTTAAAAAATATTAATAAAATAAGATGAGACAAAGCAAAAACAAACAAGAATATGACAAGAATATGACAAGGTAAACAAACAAACAAAATTAAGGGACAAAGAAGAGCACAAGAAAAACATAGGTGCAGAGACACACATGCTTGCACACATAGAAATTCCATAAATACATAAAGCCAGAAACTATAGTACCTGTTCAAAGAACTTGTAAGGGAAATCAAAAGGAATCATGTAGCTCAATTTGGCCTGTGGTCATATTGGCTTGGGAGTCTCATGATTGTCAGTGACTGTAGGACAACTCAACTGAATGTAAGTGGACCCACATTCTGGGCCAGCAGGTCTCATTTTGTATGTTGTGACCACCTTGGGGGTTCAACAATCCTTTCACAGGGATTGCCTAAGGCCATCAGAAAACAGCTATTTACATTATGATCCATAACAGTAACAAAGTTACAGTTATTATGCAGCAATGAAAATAGGTTTATAGTTAGTGTCACTAAAACAAGAACTGTATTAAATGGTAGCAAAATAGGAAGGTTGAGAACCACTACCCTAGGCTGAGCCCTAAGCTAGCAAGTAAGTGAGGTTTACTATATTCTTTCTTTGCTTTTTATAGTTAATGTTCAGTGAAAAAGCTGACATTTGAGCCTTGACTTCACCATAATAATGGTTACAATTATTCAATTATTTATACCATTATACAGTTACTGTAATATTAGTCATGTAAACCCTTTCTTTTTTTGTTTTGTTTTTTTTTTTTGTTTTGTTTTGTTTTGTTTCTCAGCTTCTTTTATCACAGCATCAGAAATGAAACTAGGACAGGATCTATGTGACTAGTAGTGAGTTTGGGCTTATTGCTAAATCTTCCTCAGCCAGGCGTTTTCAACTGAGTTTACTCCACTATGCATGAATTCCCCCGTGGACCTCAAATCAGAAGAGAGAGTGGATGATTGTATTCATTGTAGTTGTGCTATTATTCCCCAATTTTTCTTGATGTGTTGGTATTGGAAGACCTAGATGCCCCTTTCTTCAGTAGTATGCATAGCATCCTGCACTATGAAAGGTCGCCACCAGGAGAGAAGCTTCCTGCTTTCTTCCAGCTTCATATCATGTCATCTTGCAACCAAGGTATGTAATGTCTTCAGCAATATGGTACTATCTACTACTTATAGCAGCCAACCAAGAGGAATGGCAAGGGTCTATATTTTGGGGGGCTCTAAAGCCTCCCTAGGCAATATTTCATAAAGAATTTTCCCACACAGGCAACTAAATTTTTTGATAGTAACCTAGACCACATGCTTGAAAAGTGTTTTCAGTTACCAATCTATTTACATCTTAGGAATTCTTAGAGTTTTGATTTAAGATTTTAGCAAATGTAAACAACTTTCCAAGAGGTTAGGTGAACAAAATTATTCTGCTACAGAGGAATCTGTGTTTTGAACAGATTTAACTCTAAAGATTGGCCTTTTTATACAAATCTGAAAAGCTGAAACTTTCCAAGTATAGAAATTATAGCTTTCCTTATTTTACTTCATCATAGCTTTGGTTCTGAGTCCAGTCTTCTGCTTTCTCATCCACCTTCTTTTAAGACTGAAAGACTGATTTTTTTTATGTAGAAATCTGAAAAATGAGCCTGGTTATTAAATACTTAATTAGACTGACAACAATTATATTACTTCAATTTTCTCAATTTGTTATTATACTTCAAGTGGCACAGTTTCCTAGCAGATACTTGCTAACATCACTTAGTTACTTAATGAATGGCCATTTGATACCTTACATTCATCAGTCCTGAGTAAAGGGCAGACGACGATGGATAGATAGCCATAAATGAAAGCTATACTTTCCTCCTTGTTCACAGGTGAACATTTTCAATGAAGAATGGTCCATGAACCACAGATCTGATGTAAAAATTGTTTAAATACCAATAAAACTGACATTTTCCTTATCACTAATTTTATCTAACTGGGGTATGATGTAGTCAGCATAAAATATTTTCTCTTACCTTGTAACCTAAGAAGTTCATAATTCATTTTCAAAGGTCATTGTTGTTGTATTTCTTTCTGTTTCATATTGTTAAAATTATTGCTTTTATAGTAGTTCTTCCTGTTTCTTTAATTTTATAATTATATCTATAACAGTACACTGAGCTTAAACATGTAAGCCAACCACTCATGGAATCAATGTTAAATTTTATCAATACCTCAGATAGATTTTTTTTCTGGCCATTTATCTTTGCATTTGACAATAGTATAAATTTACACTTCACCAGTCCCTGTACCCAGACAATGATTTTTAATCATAAAAGTTATCTATATAAGAGTTGAATAAGGAATGGCTAAGACAGTAGCAAATGTGAATACTGGGAGAGTGTTTGGAAGGCCATTGGGGATAATGGAGTTGACAGAAGCTGTTAGCTTGAACAACTCACAATGAAAGTAGAGAAAGATGAACAGAGAAAATGTCTGTATGTAGGGCATTAAAGTAGGAGTTCCTGGAGAAGGAAACTGTGGTTTAATATCGGATATGTTGAAATTGATAAGCTCCAATTTTCAAATAGGGATAGTGAATAGATTTTGTTCAGATTTAGTATAAGTCACAGAGAAGTATTCTGACACAAAGCTAATTTACAGCATCATCAATAAGTGAGTTGACATGAGACTACAGGCTTGCATATAATCATTTAAAGAAAAAAGAATAAATCAGAACAATGTCGATGATGTTGTGTAATTCTCCATTCACTGAAAACAATGGCTATAGAATAAATGGGGGATAAATAGTGACAAGATAACAACCCCAGGATTTTTATTTACATTCTTAATCACATGTGATACACCTCTCATTAAGTTTGCAGGAGACAATGAAGTTGAAAACACATGTCTGCATTGTACTACACGTGTACTTCCACATTTAATAATGTATTTCAGTGATTGCAAAGTTCTGATTGCTGTATAAAGTCAACTGTTGGTATTTTGAAGTGAAAGACCTGGAGAGCGTGGACCCTCACGCTCCCCCTCAGGAAAGGCGGCCCCCCCAAATCACTCACAAGAAGCGGCCTTGATGCAAAAGCATGAGGTCATTTATATACCAAGTGCACTGGGGTCAACAGCCATACGCCACACAGGGGTAGAGGGCTGAGAACCCTGGGTACAGACTTAAGATAGCTTTTATAGGGTTACAACAAAGCCCCGTGCATCATAAACCAATCATTTTATAGCATCCAGTGTGGACCAATTAATTTAAACTATCCAAGCCGGCGCTTAGCTTAGGAAGTCTGCTTTTGCATGGGCTTCTGGGTGGGGCGAGAAGGCTCATTTCCTGTGTTCACTCACTCACAGGTGCTGTCATAAACACCCTGTTGTAAACAGTCAAGAACATGATCTTTAGCCTGCTCACTGCTAGGGGACCAGGGTCTGGTATTTAAAATCCCAGCTACCTGGGGTCAGTGGAGAGTTAGGCTAAATTTTTCCATAGAATAGCTCTACAAGTGGAATGGGGGTAGGGGGATGGGAGGGGAGGGTGGCTAAGGTGCATGTCACAGGGGAAAGAGGGTAAGAGGGAGGGAGGGAGGTTTGGAGGAAGGAAGGGAGAGGAAACTGGGATCCACATGTAAAAATTTTAAATTATATCATTAATAAAAAAAGAAGGAAAAAAATGCTGCTGGATTTATTCACTATATATATATATATATAGTTAATTCACTATATATATATATTAATTCAATATATATATATTTTAAATGCTTTGACTTCAAAATTTAAGCCTAAGGACAAGTTACTGGGGAAGAGGATTACTAATTTTGTTTCCACAGAAAATGAAAAGCCATGGATTCCTTCCAGACTAATGTGGTTTGATCGAGCAAGATCCCCTGAAGCAACGTCAATGGGAAAATGCAGCCTTGCAGACCACTACAGCCAGGATGTCTGCATCTTCTTAGGATTCCCCCGTGACAGCGCCCCCTACCAGCAGGATGCAGTTTGGAAAGAACAACACCCAAATTCCTAAATATTGTTTATAAATTTTTGTTTTCAATTAAAAAAGGCATGTATAATTATGTCCAGCATAAAATAATAAATGTTTAAAAAATTCCATCCTTACAGAAGTCGATTGACAGAAGTATCTTTCTGTTTGCCTCTTTTTAAAGACAGGATCTCCTTCTGTATCCCAGCCTGGTTTAGAGATCCTGGAACTTCTGCCTCAGCTCTCTAAGTGCCTAGTTACAGATGTGAGTCATCATGCCTCACTTTTTTTTTCTATTTTAATTGCAAAGTCATTTTAACAGTTATACAATTAATTTGATGCTTACCTATTTTTTTTTAATACTACTGCCACTTTTTCTTGGCTGCTTTTGGAATATTCCAGCATTAATAGTTAGATAGCTATAAGCAAAGTGATTTTTATAATTTAAAATTATTTTGCTAACTAATTGAACATAAATTCAAGATAGACAAATAGTGCTAGATTTGTCGTTAAGAACATAATGGTTCCATCTTTTAAGGTATTTCTTTGCTCTCCTTCTCTGTTCTTCCTTCAACTCAACCTTCCTGCTCCGTCATGTTCTCCTCCTCTCCCCTCTCCTCCCCATTCTCCTACCTTCCTTTACCCCTCCCATTGCTCCCAATTTACTGCTCCTTTCCCCTTCTCAGGGGTCCATGCAAGTTTCACTTAGAGTCCTCCTTTTTCCCAATTTATTTGCAGTTGTGTATTGCAGGCTGGTTTTCCTTTGCTCTATGTCTAATATCCACTTATGAGTGAATGCATATCATGTTTGTCTTTCTGGGTCTGGGTTACCTCACTCAGGATAGTTTCTTCTAGTTCCATACAATACATTTGCCTGTGATTTTCAAGATGTCATTTTTTTTTTCTTCCCACTGAGTAGTACTCCATTGTGTAAATGCATCACAGTTTCTTCATCCATTCTTCAGTTGTGTAGCATCTAGGTTGCTTCCAGGTTCTGGCAATTAGTAGTAATGCTGCTATGAACATAGTTGAACAGATGTTCTTGAGGTATAAATATGCATACTTTGGGCATGCCTAAGAATGGAATTGCTGAACTTGAGGTAGACTGATACCCATTTTTCCAAGAAATCCCCTGACTGTTTTTTAAAGTGGCTGTATAAATTTACATTCCCACAAGCAGTTGAGAAGTGTTCCCCATTTTCCACATCTTCTCCAGCATAAAATGTCTTTGGTGTTTCTAATTTTAGCCAATCTAACAGGTATAAGATGGTATCTCAGAGTTATTTCAACTTGTATTTCCCTGATGGCTAAAGATGTTGAGTAATTTTTTTCCCTTATTTTACATATCGATCCCAGTTTCCCCCTATCTCCCTCTCTCCCTCTCTCCCATGCCCCTGACCACCCTCCCAACCCACAACCCCCCCCACTCCATAGGGAGCGTGATGCCTTCCAGGAGGGATTAACAAAATCTGTCAATAGGGACTAGGCCCTCCCTCCTATCTCTAGACTAAGGGAGTATCCCTCCATGGGGAATGTGCTCCCAAAGTCATTTTGTGCACCAGAGATACATCCTGGTTCCACTGTCAGGGGTCTTTTAGACTGCCCAGTGTTGTTCTTTTGATACAATATTGCCTATGAAACACAAACAAGAGACTCAGCATCCAGGTGGAGTGTATTGAGAGAGGGGAGAGGAAGAGGGGTAGCTTGTGGCCAACTGAAAGCAGGGGATAGAGAGGTCAGAGAGAGAAAGAAGGAACAAGAGAGAGAGAAGGAGCCAAAGAGAGAAGGAGAAAGAGAGAAGGGGCCCAAGAGAGAGGCTCACTAGCTTTAAAAGAGGGACTTGCGCATGCATAATTGAGTCCCCTGTGCAGCCAGGTAAAGCTTGACCTAGTAATGACATGTCCATGAGCTTCCCACATGTATTTTTCTTTCTTTCTCTTTTCTTTTTAACTATGCCTCTTTCCTGATCTCTTAAAGCCCAGGTTTTTCAATTTTATGTTTATCTGTGCCTGTTGACATTTTGGATTGTAAGCTGCACTTGCATCAGTCTGGAAAGTCTGGGCACCAAAATAATTAAGGTGCTAACTTTGTCTTGGTCTTGAGATGGCAGACACAGGTGATCCCTTCACTCTCTGAAATTACTACTTTAATCAGGAACTTTGCTCTGGTGAGTCTCTGCCTTTTCCTTCTCAGCTTGGATCTACAGACATGACACCATAGCCACTTGACATTTCTAAGTCTGAGGGCTGGGGATTAGAATCCCACACCTGTGCTTGGAGACAAGCAAGTGTCTTAATAGTTTCATTACATTTTTGTCAATTTAATGTGTTAAGAAATTTTAAATTTCTTAATTTAGAATTTATAAATATAGGAAATAATAATATTTGAAATATTTAAACTTAAACTTTTTAATGCTAGGTATTTAATTAATAAAAACTTGATATTTTTTTTCAGTGTGGTAAGAATACTACACTGAAATTTTTTTTGTTGTTTTTTATATAGATAATCAGATATTTTAGCTTCATTATTTTGTTTATTTTATCCCTTGCTCTCAAGCGCAGGATAGTATATCTATTCTACATCTCTTTTCCTTTAGAGAGATTCATTAGTTTGAATTATTCTGTTTGTATGTCTATTTCCCATGTACAAAATTAATCGTAATACAATCAGAAAATACCTCTTGATTAGAAGTGCTATATATGTAATGGCAACTTACTCCATATTTGTTTTATCCAAATTTACTTAGATATTGTAGACTTTTTGTTTTATAATCAATTTTTTAAGTATTATGTAAATTGATATGTATGTTGATTATTCAATCTATTAGCATACCACCACTACTTAGTGATGCCTCTGTTTCTCTTTTTATGTGAATACAACCATGTCATATGCACCTATTTTGGGCTTATTTCACATATATTATGCTTATAAAACTATCAAGTTTTCACATCATCTTTTAATTTCTGTTACAATTGGATATATTCCTACAATTTTAGTTCAATTTCTAATCTTCATGTGTTGAAGCAAGAATCATTTGAGGCTCTCCATATGCTCCAGTGAATGAACAAAGATAATGCTGCCCCTGAGTCCTTGCATGTGGACAAACATGGGAAGGTCCTGTCTGGGGTAGGAACTAGAGACTCAAAGGGAAACCTTATTATTTCTGGGAACCCTGGTTTTACCCCATAGTCTGGAGTTAGTCTGAAGGTCCATGTGCTTCGTTTGTGGAGCATGATACATCCTGTGTTATCTTTGTGAAAAATTACCTGACTAGCTTCTTGCTAAGTTTGGCCCATTATATGACAACTTTCTGCTGACTCAGTCCCATTTCCACTTGCAAAATGTGTAAAAGATGTTGTACTTCTTAATGGCCTTGCTTGGCATCAAAAACATCTTGAGCTAGACCTCCTAATCTCTAACTTTCCTATATTCTTCATTTTCTGATCCTCTGTCCTCCCTCTTGGGAACCTGTCACTGAGGAATCACCTACTGTTGCAGGTAACACTCAGATTTTTCCTGTCTTTGTTATTTATTTTGCTATTGCTTTCTTATAGTTATCATACCTTACATCATTTTAAATAGTATAGATTCAATTTAAATTCCTTTTGTGGTTAATCTATTTTAATTTATTTATGTGTACCTATATGTCTGTGATGTTTCCCATGAATGTGCAACACTGGTGAGGTCATATCCTTCTGACCTGTCTGCCCTGTGTTCTGAGAACCAAATTGTAGTCTTCTGAAAAAAACAGCAATGGCTCATATCCACTGAGCAATCTCTCCAGCTTAGATATCCAATTGAAAACAGAAACTAAATTGTATATTGTTGAATTTTTATGTCTAATTTTACAGAGCAATCTTTTTACAGTGCATTACTTTTAAGCAACTGGATATTACTTTCGTATTTTTGTTAGTTTTCAGAAAAGTTTTAATTATTTTATTAATTTTATCGTATAAGCTACGGGCCATCAGAATATCTAATTACAGACTATCATTAGCTAAATTTAAAGAGGTTGTTAAATAGATTTTTCTTAGGTTTGCTTAGCTTATTGTGCTCTAATCGTGTTTCTTCATGATGAGAGAATGTATATTCAAGTATCAATATTTAACACTTAAATGTGTCTTTATAGATACACTTAAATATTTATTTGGAAACATAAGCAAAATAGAATCTTTTGCTGTTGCTGCTGATGCTTGTTTGTTTTTTGAGACATGATTTCTCTGTGTAATAGGGCTGGGTATCCTGGAACTCACTTTGTAGACCAGATTGGCCTGACACTCACAGAGATCTTCCTGCTTCACACTCACAAGTGCTGGGATTAAAGGCATGCATCATCTGGCTTCAAAATCAAATCTTAGCAGAAATAACTCATGAATACAAAATTAGTTTTTTCACAAGTTGACCCATCCTTGCATCTCTGGGATTAAGCCTACTTGATCATGGTGGATGATTTTTCTGATGTGTTCTTGGATTCGATTTGCCAGTATTTTATTGACTATTTTTGCATCAGTGTTCATGAGGGACATTGGTCTGTAGTTCCCTGGCATAGCTGTGTCTTTGTGTCATTTGGGTACCAAGGTAATTATAGCCTCATTAAAAAAAAGTTTGTGAATGACCCTTTTGCTTCTATTGTGTGGAACAATTTGAGGAGTATTGGTATTAGCTGCTTGAATTTCTGGTAGAATTCTGCACTGAAACCATCTGGGACTGGGCTTTTTTTTTTCTTGGTTGGGAGATTTTGATGTTGTTTGTATTTCATTAGGGGTTATACATCTATTTAAGATGATTATCTGTTCTTGATTTAAGGTTGGTAAGTGATATCTATCTAGAAAATTGCACTTTTCTTTTAAATTTTCCAATTTTGTGTAGTTCGGGTTTTCAAAGTATGACCTGAAGAATCTCTGGATTTCCTCTTCTCAGCATTTGTTGTTATGTGCCTCTTTTTGTTTCTGATTATACTAATTTGCATGTTCTCTCTTTGCCTTTTGGTTAGTTAGGATAAAGGTTTATCTATCTTTTTTATTTTTCTCAAAGAACCAACTTTTTATTACATTGATTTTTTTTGTATTGTTTTTCTTTGTTTCTACTTGAATACTTTCAGAACTCAATTTTATTGTTTCCTGGCATCTACTCCTCCATGGTGAGTTTGCTTCTTTCAGTTCTAGAACTTTCAGGTGAGCTCTTAAGTCTCGGGTATGGCTATTCTCCAATTTCTTGATGTGTGCACTTAGTGCTATGAACTTTCCTCTTAGCACGGCTTTCAGTGTGTCCCATAGGTTTGGGTATGTTGTGTTTTCATTCTCATTGATTTCTAGGAAGTCTTTGATTTCTTTCTTTATTTCTTCCTTTACCCAGGAGTGATACAATTGTGCATTGTTGAATTTCCATGGGTTTGTAGGGTTTCCGCAATTTGTGTTGTTTATGAATTCTAACTCTAGAGCATGGTAGTCTCATAATAAATAGTGGGCTATTCCAGTTATTTTATATCTTTTGAGGTTTGGTATGTTGCCGAATGTGTGGTCAGTTTTAGAGAAGGTTCCATGTTGTGCTGAGAAGAAGGTATATTCTTTTGTGTTTGAATGGAATTTTTTATAGATGCATATTAAGTCCAATTGGGTTATAGCTTCTGTTTGTTCCTTTGTTTCCTTGAAAAGTTTCTATCTGATAGTTCTGTCCAGTGGTGAGAATAGGGTGTTGAAGTCTCTCACTATAAGTATGTGAGGTCTACTGTGTGATTTGAGTTTTAGTAATGTTTCTTTTATGAATGTGGGTGCTTTTGCATTTGGGGCATAGATGCCCCTCAATGTAATCCACCATATAATCAAGCTGAAAAAGAAAAAACAACATATGATCATCTCACTAGGTGCTGAAAAGCCTTTGCCAAAATTCAATACCCCTTTATGATAAAGGTCTTGGAAAGATCAGAGATAACAGGAATATACTAAACATAAGGAAGGTAGTATATAGCAAATCAACAGCCAACATCAACTAAATGGAGAGAAAGTCAATATGATGTCTCTAAAATCAGGAAAGACAAGGTTCTCTGCTCTCTCCATGTCTCTTCAATATTGTACTTGAAGTGCTTGCTAGAGCAATAAGACAACAAAAAGAGATCAAAGGGATACAAATTGGAAAGGAAGAAGTTAAACTTTCACTATTTGCAGATGATATGATAATTTATATAAGTGTCTGGAAGAATTCTATCAGGGAACTCTTACAGCTGGTAAACACCTTCAGCCAAGTGGCAGGATACAAAATTAACCAGAAAAAAAAATCAGTAGTCCTACTTTATATACACAATAAAGGGGCTGAGAAAGAAATTAGAGAAACACCACCTTTTACAATATTTATTAGCAACATAAAATATTTTGGGATAACTTTAACCAAATAGGTGAAATGCCTGTATGACAAGAACTTTGAGTCTTTAAACAAAGAAATAAAGAAGATACCAGAAAATGGAAAGATATCCCATGCACTTGAATAGGTGCAACATAGTAAAAATGGCAATCTTGCCAAAAGCAATCTACAGATTCAATGCAATCCCTGTCAAAATATCAGCACAATTCTTCACAGATCTTAAAAGGACAATACTCAACTTTATATGAAAAAACAAAACAAACAAACAAACAAACAAAAAAACACGATAGCCAAAACAACCCTGTACAATAAAGGAACTTCTGGAGGCATCACCATCCATGATTACAAGCTGTACTATAGAGATATAGTAAAGAAAACAGCTTGGCATTGGCTTGAGAACATACAGGTACACCAGTGGAATCAAATAGACTACCCTGATGTTAAGCCATAAACCTATGAACACTTGATTTTTGACAAAGAAGATAAAACTATACAATGGAAAAATGAATGCATCTTTAACAAATGGTTCTAGCATAACTGGGTGCAGACATGTAGAAAATTGCAGATAGATCCATATCTATTGTCATGCACATAACCTCAGTCCAAATGTACCAAAGACCTCAACATAACCCAGCCACACTAAATCTCTTAGAAGAGAAAGTGAGAGATACCATTGAACAAATTGGTACAGGAGATCACTTCATGAACATAACTCTACTAGCACAGACACTGAGATTGACAAATAATAAATGGGAGCCCCTGAAACTGAGAGCTTCTCTAAGGCAAGAGATACAGTTAACAAGACAAAAGGGCAGCCTACAGAATGGGTAAAGTTCTTCACAAACCCCACATCTGACAGAGGGCTGACTTCCAAAATATACAAAGAACTCAAGAAACTAGTCACCAAAACACCAAATAATTTCATTAAAAAGTGGGGTATAGAACTCAACAGAGAAATCTTAATAAGGGAGTCTAAAATGATTGAAAGACACTTATAAAAGTGCTCAATTTATCCTTAGCCATCAAGGAAATGCAAATCAAAACAACTCTGAGATAACGTCCTACATCCATTAGAATGGCTAAAATCAAAAACACCAATGGCAGTTTATGCTGGACAGTATGTGGAAAAAGGGGAAATCTCTTCAGTAATTGGTGGGAGTGCAAACTTGTACAGCCACTTTGCAAATCAGTATGTAGTCTTTTCCAGATAATGGGAGTCAATCTACCTTAACATCCAGCAACTCCACTCTTAGGAATATACTCATTGATACAACAAGGACATCTGTTCAAGTATGTTCATAGCAGCATTATTTGTAATAGGAAGAACCTGAAAGCAGCCTAGTTGTCCCTCAAATAAAGAATGGATAAAGAAAATGTGGTACATTTACACAATGGACTACTACACAGTGCAAAACAAAACAAAATAAAACAAGATGAAAAACAAACAAAAAACCAAAACAACAACAACAAAGAATTGAATCTGGAAATTTATACGCAAATGGATGGAACTAGAAGAAATCATCCTTAGTGAGGTAACCCATTTACATAAAGACAAATATGGCATTTACTCACTCATATATGGATATTAGACATAAAGTAAAGGATTACTAGACTACAATCCACACCTCTAGAGAAGCTAGGAAACAAGAAGGACTATACGAGAAACATACACGGTCCCATGGTGAAGAAGAAAAAGGCAAGAACTCCTGAAAATATTGGGACCATGGGAAAGGGAAGAGAGAGGCAGGTGAAAGAGGAGAGGGAGAACATGAAGGATCAGGAAGATTGAGTCAGGTGATAGAGGGGAGCAAGAAAAGAGACACATCAGTAGAGTGAGTCATTATAGGTTTAAAGAAAAATCTGGCACTAGGGAAATGTCCAGACATCCACATGGATGACCCCAACTAAGATTCTAAAAGTAGTGGAGAGGCTACCTTAAATGCCCTTCCCCTTTAATGAGATTGATGACTATATTAAATGCCATCTTAGAGCTTAAATTCAGTAGCTGATGGAAGCTGAAGCAGACCCTATAGCTGAACTCCCTGAAAGCAGTTGTAGAGAGGGAGGAGTCAGGAACAAAAGGGACAAGACCATGCTGAGAAAACCCACAGAAACAACTGACCTGAGCAAGTGAAAACTCATGGACTTCTGTCTGACGGCTCCCTCAATATGGGTGTCATCTAGGAGTTCTGGGCAGTCTATGGGGCCTCTGGCAAGTGGAGCCAGGATGTAACCCTAGTGCATGAATAAATTTTGGGAGCCCATTTCCCATAGAGGGATACTCTCTTAGCCCAGAAAAATGGGGGATGGCCTAGGCACTGCCCCAAATTACTTGATAATTTTGATGATCCTTCATGGAAGACCTCAATCTCCCTGGGGAGTGGATGATGGGATGGGAGATGGTTGGGGGGGCATGAAAGGATGGAAGAGTCAGGAAACTTAGATTGATATGTAAAATAAATTATATAATAACAATTAATAAAATATCAAAAAATGCAAATTTAGTTTTTCCCAGTATTTTTTTTTTAAGGGTTAGATTGCCTTTTGTATATGGGTGACTAATTTTAAAAATGCGTTTTACATTTTCCAAATACACAATCCATAAAATATATTGTTTTATATATTCGTGTATTTGTTATATAATTGTTAGAGATAAAATGGTGGGGGATAGCCAGGTAGTAGTGTACATGCCTTTAATACCGGCACTAGGGAAGCAGAGGAAGGTGAATCTCTATGAGTTTGAGGTCAGATTGTCTATGGAGTGAGTTTCAGGACAGGCAGGGCTACACAGAGAAACCCTTTCTTGGAAAAAAACAGCATCAAAAAACTGAACTAAGCCAAACCACAACAAAATAAGGCAAAAAAGGTGGCAAGTAGACTTAGCTGGGATTCTAAAAAAAATCTCCTTCCAATCCATACTGTATGGAAAGCTTCATTAGCCCTTGCTCCTATTTAAATGTATTATTAAACTTGTACATAGGTGATCTCAGCTTTAAAAATTCAGGGCTGGGTGAAAAGAAAAAAAAACTTATTTAAAAGGAATGATATTTCCAGAGTTAATTCAATTCCTTACTGAGTTAGATAAGCAATTTTCTTTTATGTTCACGCACAGCAGGACTTATATTGCTTTCATCCTTCTCCAAAATAGCAGACTAGTTTTCATAGTTTTTTTTTTTATTGGTCTTTGTGTATGCCAAAACAAGAGAGGAAACCAACAACCTACTTAGTCTTAATATCTTTATGTTATCTTCAAAATCACAATTTGTGTTTTGATGTGTAATCTGATTTTGGTAAATTATATTCAGTAACTATTTGCCTATTTTATATAAAAAGGCATTAAAAACATTAACTGAGGGGTTTGTGATTTATTTATTCTTATTTTATGGGTATGAGTGTTCCATCTAAATGTATGTATTGTACCATGTGCATGCCTGGGGCTTATAGAAGCCAGAAGAAGGTATCAGACTTCCTGGTGCTGGAGTTATATGCAGCTTTAAGCCACAAGGTGGGTGTTTGCAGCCAAATTCTGGTCTTCTGCAAGATCAGCAAGTACTCTGAAGCTTTAAGTTATCATTGTCATTGCTATTTCTTGGGTTTTCATGAGCAACACTACCATAAAATAATTTCTGTGCATCTTTCACAATTTAAGATGCTCAGAAAAACATGATATGAACTTATTCTGGTTTTGGTCATCATTCACAAGGTCAATTTTGACTGTGAAAATGTTTGTTAATATAAAAATATAAAAAAATTTAGGAAGTGATTTAGATTCTGAAAGCTGGAAATTAAGTTTCCATAATTGTTTTCAAAGTGGAAATTGGGCCTACTTCCTAGTCAAGTGATATTTTATGCTACTCAGCTACTCAAAAAAAATGCAATGACTTCTTATGCAATTGTTCACAACTTAATGGATCCATCCTGTATCTTTTTGATAGACAATACGGTAAACAGATGGTGCTCTATGAAGACAGATTGATTTTTTCCAAATGTCAATAGAGCCTTAAGGGTTCATATTTTCCCAAGCATGAAGCCAAATCTGAGATACCACAGAGTGTGAAAATAGTTTATAATG
The DNA here is from genome assembly GCA_030556225.1 of Cricetiscus sungorus. Classification (NCBI taxonomy): domain Eukaryota; kingdom Metazoa; phylum Chordata; class Mammalia; order Rodentia; family Cricetidae; genus Cricetiscus; species Cricetiscus sungorus. Next base: position 47,016,771 of record JANBXA010000398.1, read on the forward strand.
CCTACAGAACAGTAAATACACATGTTTTTGAGCATCTTAAGATGATTATGGATGAGTCTGAATTAGGCAATGTAAGGATGTTTATGTACTATTTCTATATGCACATAGCATTAACATTATCCCATCATTCGCTGTAGTATCTTTCATTTAGGTAATGGATCCATTTTTGCTTTGCAAATCACAGTATAGATTAATGTCATTGATATAATGTACCTCCCACATCTAAATGGAAAACCAGAGGCAGTTCAGAAATTTCAATTGACAATCAGATTTTCTGAGCAATGTATTGTAGTTTGTGCTGTGGCACTAAATATGGAATAGAATATAACTCTTGGCTTTTCAATCACAGGGAAAAAAACTTTTGTGTCTATCATTTAAAAGCCAGAATACTGCAAACTGTTTCATAGATAATAACTTTCATCTGACTGACATTATTTATTTATTTTCTTCAGATAATATTTTGTCATGAAAACTTAAGGTATTTTTGCATTTATTTATTCTATTTTTTTTGAGACAAGGAGAGGGGGCAAGATGTGTTGCAAGTATGTAAATTCCTGATGTCAGTTCTTGTTATGAGCAGGTTTTCCTGCTGGTCTGGTCCCACTGCAACTCCAGCCCCAAGTAACACACAGAGACACTGTATTAGATATAATGCTGTTGGCCAGTTACTAGTGTTTTTTATTGGCTAGCTCTGTCTCAAATATTAACCCATTTCTATTAATCTAAGTATTTGCACGTGGTCCCATCTTGCTGGAGAGAGGCCCCGACATTCTTCTCTCTCTGTTCTCCATCTTGAATCTCCTCTCTACCCTTCTTCTTTCCTCCTAGTCTCCTAGTCACTCCTATCTTGCTTTCCTATTGATCAACAGTGCTTTATTCATTAACCAATAAGAGAAACATATTTACAGAATAACAGTTCTCCCTTCTACCATGTGGTTTCTGGAGAATTTGACTCACATGTTTATGTTTGGCAGCAAAGCCTTTATCCATGGTGGCATATTGTTAGTTTTAATAACAAATTTTTTTTTTGAAACTGGGTTTTTGTGTATAACAATATTGGCTGTCCTACAGCTTGCTTTGTAGACCAGGATGGCCTCAAACTCATTGAGAACCACCTGCCTCTGATGGGATTAACAGAGTGTACCACTAACATGGTGCACAGTAACAATTTTTTAAAAGTATGTAAATTTGTGTGCATATACACAGACACTCACAAAAGTAGTGCACATTCATCCTGACTAGTAAATGTGACACACAGAGAGACATCTAAAATATTAATTCTAGAATATCCTATTGTGTAGAGAAATATTGGAAATGAGGTAGATTTAATTGCTATATTCAATCAGATTAGTATAATATCCTCTTAAACATTAACTCTCCAAATCTCAATGCCTTAACAAAAGATCGAATTTTTTCCCGTTTTTGAAATTATTCAATATATCAGTTGGAGGCTTCATTTCAAGCAATCATTCCACCAACTCTTGATGCCTCATGGCACACATTGAGTCCTCTCCATTTAGAATAAACATTAAGGTTCTGTGAGAGGTTTGGCCTGATAGAACATTATATTTTGTCTACTTTGTGTCAGATCTAAACTATATGTTCTGACCAAATCTCAGGATATCATAATTCTCTGGAAAGTACAGAAAATATAATCTGGAAAATAAAAAAGCCTGGAGTGGTGCAGAAACTAGAATTGAGAAGACCATATAAGAGAATACTGAATTCCAAATAGAATTTCACAATTTGAATTTGTGCCAATAGCATTTTCAAGTAATTGGATTTGTAATTTAGAAACAGTATAATTTAGAAGACTACAGCATAGGAATTCTTCATATTAGTTATTATGCAAGTATTTATAATATACTTATATCTCTATAAGCCTCAGAGGTTAATGAAAGCAAAGAGAATAACCTAAAATGTAAAGCATTTGCTTTAATTCAGAGTGAAGTGTGTAATAATAATAATGATTAAAAAAGGGTACCTTTGAGTCCAGGATGTAACAGTTATGATCAGAGAAATGCTTATATGTATAAGAATTATGCACTTGAAATAACAGAAATGCTGAGAAAAAGTCAGTTACAGTCTTCTTTCTCAAAAGGGATGAGGAGTACACTCTATGGGCCCTGACAGAGGACAAAGTAAATTTACCTTATATGAACTTACATCCTGTTACAGTTATTAGATTCTGTTCTTAGAAAATGCTTAGAAACCCATGAAACAGATATGGGGCTCTTTAGTGTTCACATAGCAATCTTTAATTAGCTTTGAATTTAGAAATACTTACAACCACGTGAGATCTCTACTCTTGTTTTCCATCTGTTCTCAACACTGGAGGTGGCAGACACAGTGATAATCTCTGAAATTATTCACTTAATTATTCATCCACTACAAGATTTTGAGACAAAATATATTATAGAAACAACTGTTAAAATAAAGAGACAAGAGGACAAATATCAAGATTTCTTCCAATGACCCCAGCCTGAAGCATTAAAGATTCAAATAACAGGTAGTCTATAATCATTTGCCAAGAACCCACTTTAATTTTGTAGAATATATGGATACTCCATAGAAGTTCTTTAAGTCTTCCATAGTGAAAGTCTAGTTTGAACAAAAATATGAGCAATTTAGTATGAAACTGATGTCTGTCCACCCAAATGACCTTAACTTCCTCACTAGTCTAAAGGAGTCTCCAATTTCTAAATCTCATGGTAGTGCCTTCGTTTTTCATATTCCTGTCTGAAGTCAACTAGGGTAGGTGATACTGAGAAGTGCAATACTTGTTTCTTTTCTAAATCACAAAAGATCTTGAGAAGGGGCAATGACAATATAAGATTGGAAATAGACTACTGTGGAGCTTGTAATGAAAATGATTTCCATATACTCATAGGGAATGGTATTGTTGGAGATGTGGCCCTGTTGGAATAAGTGTGGCCTTGCTTGAGGAAGTGTGTCACTGGAGCTGGACTTGGAGGTTTCAGAGGCTCAAACCAGGCCCAATGTCAATTTCTCTTCCAGATGCCTGCAGATCCAGTTGTAGAACTCTTAATTCCTACTCCAGAAACATGTCTGCCTGTACATCCCCATGCTTCTAGCCATAAAGGACTAAATCCATGAATCTGTAAGACATCACCATCCTAGATTTCATGTTCGATTGCAAAGCATGATATTGGCATAAAGGCACACATGATAATCAGTAGAATAGAATTGAAGACTGTCACAATTCCACATACCTTCCAACTACAGACACCCAATTGTGCATCTAGCATATGGACATCACAGTTTTAATAATGGAACAAAAATTGCACACTGGAGAAAATACAGCCTCAGCAACAAATTATGCTGGTTATACTAGATATATAAGAATGACATATACCCATATTTATCACTATAATAAAACAATTTCAAATGGATCAAGAACCTCAGCAAGGTATCAGATATCTTGCCCTCCTTTTAATCAATTGCATGTGCTTCCTGCCTTTACAGCCACAAATGTGACTAGACAATTTTTAGAGATACACAAGAGCGACTGCCAATGTAGTTCCTGTATTGAAAAGCTTGTAATCTGTAGTTAAAACAGACACAACCATAATATAACGAGATAAAACAAGAGTACATTATGTAGAACTTTTATTTCTTGTTCTTGTGCTTTGCACTTCTTAAGTATAAGAGCATTGGTTTTTAGAGCTAGAGCAAAGTATTACCATCCTATAATCCACATCACCAGAAAATCTAGGAAACAAGAGGACCCTAAGAGAGATATACATGGTCCCTTGGAGAAAGGGAAATGGACAAGATCTCCCAAGCAAATTGGGAGCATGAGGAGAGGGGAGAGGGAGGTAGGAGAAAAAGACAGTAGGAGAGAGTAGTGGAGAGGTGGGCATGAGGGAACAGGAAGATGAGACAGGGAAAAAATAGAGGAAAACAAGAAAAGAGATACCATAATAGAGGGATCCATTATAGATTTAAGGAGAAATCTGGCACTAGGGAAATATATAAGGATGATCCCCAACTAACAATCTAAGCAATAGTGTAGAGGACACCTTAAATGCCCTTCCCTGATAATGAGATTGATGACTACCTTATATGCCATCTAGAGACTTCCTCTAGTAGCTGATGGAAGCTAAACACTGAATCGAACCTTTGAGTTCAGTTGCAGACAGATCAGAGGGATGAGCAAAGGGGTCAAGACCAGGCTGTAGAAACCCATAGAAATTGCTGACCTGAACTATTGGGGAAGGGGTTCTCATTGATTCCACACTGACAGCTGGGAAAGCAGCATAGGACCAACCCAGACTCCCTAAATGTGGGCCTTAGGTAGGATGACTGGGCAGTTATGGGGCCTCTGGTAATGGATCTGTATTTATCCCTAGTATACAAAAGGGCTTTGGGAGCCAATTCCATATAGACTACACACCTCCCTCAGCCTACACACATGTGGGAGGGTCTAGGATCTGTTCCAAATGATATGACAGATTTTGAAGACGCCCCATGGAAGGCCTCATCCTCCCTGGAGTGCAGAAAGGGGATGGGATGAGGTTTGGTGGGGGGGGGCAGGGAAGGATAGGAGGGTGTGGAAACTGTGATTGAGATGTAAAACAAGTTTGTTTCAAATTTAAATAAAAATTATATAATTAAAATATAGCATTGGCTCCATGTGTGCATCATTCATGAAATATTTTTTTTTTTATAAATTCACCTTGATAGGTAGAACTGAGATACCCTGTTTTTCCTTCTTTTTCTGATATCCTATTACCATTATTTTAGTTTCAGATCATGTTTTCTAAGTACACTTTCTCTTTTAAAAGCTTCTTAATAAAATATTTCCTATTTCATTTTATTAACTTCATTCAAAGTGCCTAGTGTTTTGCATTTTTTATAAGTCCATTGGGTCTTGTTTGTTAATTTATTAGAATGATATTTTCTTCCATTTTCCATTTTCCACAACTTTAAAGCAGTTATTTATTATTCTCTCCCCTCACCCCCAGGACATTAAGGGCATTTGTGTTTTATGTGGTTATATTCATGGCTCATGTTGTTAGTACTCAAGTCTGTCGATGAAACCTCAATAATTCGTACTTCAGTAGATTTTTTCCCCCACAAGCTGTGCCACGGTACTTCTAGGGAAACAAGAAGAATAAAAGTTAGAATGGAAGAGAGAAAATAGAATTTTCTCTGAAAGTCATGTCAGTAGTCTATTTTTTGGGCATTTGTTATAACTAAAATAACTATATCTATTTGCCCACAGTAAAATATATGTTTGTAATTGTTATAAATGCTTAATTAATAAGTACCCTAAGTACTTGATGGGAGATGTTATTCTGTATATATGTTTCTCATACTGGTTAATAAAGCCTTGTGGCCAATAGGAAACAAGATAGGCGGGGCTAGGCGCCCAGAAGGAGGAAAGAGGAAGTAGTAGGGTGGAGTCGAGATGTAGCCCGGGAAGAAGCAGGAAGCCTGCAGTGCACGGCTCCCCGATAAGACGACCACGTGGAAATACTTAGATAAGTAGAAATGGGTTAATGATTAAGGCAGAGCTAGCCCATTAACAATAATGGTAACTGGCCAACAGGATTGTATCAAATACAGAGTCTCTGAGTGTTATTTGGGGCACACGTGGTTGTGGGACCATGGCGGCAGAACCAGGAGCAGCCAAAAGGGAAACCTGCTGTAACAAGTACTGTTTTTCCTCATTTGAATTGTCTCTTTGAGGAGAAGTTAATATTCAAATCTCATTTTTAAAGGTGGTATGTAACAATTGTGTTTGAGTGTTTGATTAGTTTCATTTTGAATATCACAAATATTAGTATATATATATATATATACACATAGATTAGTGGTTATGGGTGAATAATTAAGAGAGAGACAGCCAATAAGAAGCCCGAACAAAGAGCCAAATAGATTCTAATTAATAGAACCCACTGTGTATTTATTTGGTGCTAAGCACTAAATGACTGCAGGACCAGGTAGAACAGAAACTCCATCTTCAGATATAAGCTTAATTTTACTGATATTTTTGAATCTAACACTCATATTTCAGAATGAGTTTTATTATATTGAGTGTATTTCCAATTGTTAGATTGTTAGTTATGCTTCACTGTTTCTGTATAGTTAAATTAAGCTTCTTCATTTTTATTTTTCTCATTTTATATTATGTTACTGCATCTCTCTATATTTTATATCTCACATGTTCTTTCTAATTTAATTTTCTCAATATGCTTTCCACTTTGTTAGAGTCAAAGTTCAGAGAACATAGATTAGGAATTATACATACATGCATATATATATATATACATATATATACATATATATTACTTTAATTTGTCACTATACTGATAATTTATTCATATAAAGGCAATATTTATGTTTCTTATTTACTTCAGTGTATTTTAGAAGGGAACAAGTGACAATTTTTAATAAAGTGCAGATAATATTCTCTGTGTTTCAGAATGTCTGTTTGGCCTTATTTTACTCATTTTTGTAGGGAAAAGTCTACTCCAGCTGGACTATTCTCCATCTGAATGATCTTTGGCAAGCTAATTCAGTTTTCTATATTTAAATGTCCTTATCTCTGAAATGACATGGATAATGACAGTGTTTATCTTGTAGACTTGCATCAAGAATTAGGCTAAGCAATACAGTTTTCTTCATTATTGTAGATAGGAAAAATGCCTAGCATGTAATGAAAATGTAACAATCATTTCATTTAAATAAACCAACAAAAATATTGGTTTCCAAAAGAAAAATTCTAATTTTAGATTAACTGGTGCTTTTCTACCAGATTTTGTGTTTTATATTCAAATAATTCTCCAGAAATTTTAGCCAAAGAATCTCATTTTGAGAACTTGAATGTTTCATAAGTAGTATAGAGATATAGTTTGTCCCTTTTCCATCTCTGGCCAAATATAGTGATGACACCTCTAATGTGGTTAGCATTTCTTGTGTTATCTGAACACTCAATTGTTTCCCCTTGCTCTCTAGTCCAGGTTTGGAAATATTGAAATATAGATGATTATCGAGCAGAACAACTATGGAAGCAATTTTTTTAACTAGGTGATTCTGTATATTGTTTTTTAATATTTCTGGCCATGCATGTATGCAGATATGATTTATTTTTCTGGTGAATATTGTAGAGGTTTTCAGAAGCAGCCTATTAGGACCATTGTTCCCTAGGCTTCAAGAACTTGGGTAACTAATTTGTGATAGATAATTTTATGCCAATTTGATACAAGCTAAAGTCATGTGAGAGGAGAGAACCTCAATTAAGAAAATGTCTCTATAAAAGCCAGCTTAAGGCATTTCCTTAATCAGTTACTGATGGGGAACTGGCATCTGGTTATGGATACTGCAATACCTGGTGGTTCTGACCTCTTTAATAAAGCAGATTGAGCAAGCCATGGAGAGCAACCTAGTAAGCAATGCCTGCCTCCAGGTTCTTGCCTGTTCTGACTTCATTCAATTACGAACATTGATTGGAACAGGCCAATAAGTCCTTTCCTTCTCAACTGGCTTTTGGCTAGTGATGTTTCATCCCAGCAATAGAAATCCTGACTAAGAAAGAATTCTGCTGTATACCCAACTCCTTATTGTTTTCAACCCCCACAAGAAGTAGAAGCTTGCTAAAATGGCCCCACTTTTTCAGTTCTGAACAATTAACTCTGTTCTCCTTTAACAGAGGCATATTGGATTTTGTGTAGGATCCTAGAAGCTTCTTATCTTTTAAAACCATAGCAGACTAGTGTGATTCAGAATCAATTGAGGGAATATAACATGTCCTCAATTTCTCTCCCTTATTCTCTATGAATCCCTTGGAGGAAGGGAATTTAAATTAATAACAGCCAGATTCACTTTGACAGGGGGCAGATGTTTGACAGGGGGCTAACAGTCTCCTAGCACAATGGAAGGCATGCTTTCATTCTTAAAGTTGGCAGTTGGGCAGCTTTGGTATCTCTTGACCTCCAGTGCTTTGTCACTAGTACACTTTGTCACTCTACAGTAGGCAATGTAGAGGCATGAAGATGGAAATTGTGGTAATAGTAAAAGATCAAGCATTCCTTTGTTGCTGTGTAAACAAATGGTAAGCTTTAATGGATGCAAGGTTAAAACAACAAGCTTGTGAATAAAAATACAAGGGCTTGTCCTTGGTTATGAGGGACCTAAGCTGTACAAGGAAAAGGAAGAACATCATATAGGAAAAACAACTATCCTTGGCATTACAGGCTTTCACCTGGCTCCCATGATGCTTTGCAAAGCATAATCAAGGCACTGTTATCCTTTCATATACACTTATAATATTTTAATTGTGTGACAAAAATAATAGGAATCTCTTTTAGAAAATATCCAGGAACAGAAAGCTAGTCCCGGGAGGAGATCATTCTAGACACATCTATACAAGAAGTTATATATGAAGTGTCTAAAAAAATTGGACTTTAGATATTAGTAGCCTATCTTGTGTCAACTTGATAGATCTATCTTGTTCGTAGTGAGTTGCATTCGAGTGGCCTGTCAGTATCTCATGACAGTAGGAATACTCCTTTGTGGCATCCTTAAGGCAATAGGTTTTTCCTGCTATAGCAGCCCGTGTATATACAAAGAAAAACTATGTTCCCTGGAAGAACTGATAGTATAATATCAGTGGCATTACAATTTCAACATGCCTTACCTTTTGTGGCCATCCTGAAAAGTACTCTGAAAGATCCTCTGCACTATGATTTAAGATAGAGAAAAGTCACCCTTCCTCAAGAATATCATATCCACCTTATAAATATTCATAAAAACTTATTTAAAATACACAATGTAGAGCCTAGTATTGTTCCTCACTGTGGGGCATCCCAGTAGAAGCACTCTGGGGGTGCTTTACTTAATTTTTAATAGCTAATACGAGAGATTTCTAAATATATGTATACTTAAGTTCTGTCTCTGATAAGTTCATTCATTTCATAAGTATTATGGATCCCCCACCATATTTACTGCACTTTTACAGAAAGGAGACAGTGATAGCTTTGATGGCAAAATTCATGGAACCGATAGCAGACAGTTGTGATTATGGAAGTTGTAGTGGCATGAATAGAATCCAGAGATAGCCAGTGACAATGATGTGTCAACAGGGTAGAAGTTACTGTGACAGTTTACAACAAAACAGCAGTGGACAGTATATTTGATTTGATAATAGATTCCATGAACTTCTATGTTGACTTTGATTTTGAAAATCTACACAGTCTGAATTTTAAAGTTAAAAGGAAAAATTTTGTATAGGTAAATACAAAATTTTGTGTCACTTATTTGTCTCCCTGTATTTGATAAGGCTTTTCATAAATGTGAACTGTGTGAGGGCTTTAGTAACATGTGGATAGCATAGAGAGTAAATATCAATATGGTAAAAACTAAATCAAACTATAATTCAGTTTTATATATATATATATACATATATATATAATTAATCCAGCAGTATTTTTCTTTCTTTTTTATTAATAATATAATTTAAAAATTTTACATGAAGCACAGACATTTTAAAAAGCTACAATCCATGATATTTTATTCTTATAAGCTAGTTTTAAAAGAGAAACATCATACAATTTGCTATTATACCAAGAAATTTGTAACTCCGTAGTTCTTAGGTCAACTCCCTTGGTTTATTATTTCTGTATATATTTGGATTTTATCACATAACATTCATCAAAATCATACCACTCTTTGAAAGCCAGTATCATTCTATATTCTTTGAAAAATTTTCTTGATCATGTTAGAGATAAAAAATTTTCTCCCATTACTTTATTAATAATTGTGGTACTATTTATTTTTGGCATTTACTATTTGTTACATTTGTATATATTTCATATGTATCTTAGATCTTTTATAAGATGTGAATATGCTTTATTGCCCATGGCAAATTATGTATTGTGTTTGCTCAGCAACAGTTCTAGATACATAATTTTTAAAAAAAATATGCTTATGTATTATTTGAGTTAAGATAGAAATCTGTAATTGGTAATTAGAATGACAAATTATTTTATATATACATATATATGTATATATAATGAAAACAAAATGCACAATATATTATTTCCTATTCATCCAATGGGAAATATTGAAAAGAATTACAGTAGTACAAAGAAAAGTGTGCTCATACCTTCTCTCCAGGGAGGTGCACATGAGTCCTTTTTTGTAATGTTATATGATAATGTATTTATAACAAAGTCACACAGAACTTTTGGAGCAGCTCTTCTGTGTCTGGGGCTCTGTCCTTTACATATAAAAAGAAAATTGCTGTAAAATTGCAGCATGTTTGCAGTGAGAAAAACTAGGAGTAAAACAAATGTTCCCATAGGCTTGAAAAAGAATTAGGATATTATATGAAACAAAGCCAGTCTAGGTTCAGAGATAGAGCTTCTGGACAAAAAAAAAGATCCCAGGAACATATCATACCATTTAAATCACATCTCTTCTAGTGTTTGTATCTTTTATGATTTGATGATAGGCTCACTTTTATGTGGAACAAGCTAGGTTCATGTATGTAACTTGTCCTCTTAGCCTCTTGTCTCACAACATTACTTTATTCCTTGTGAAGAGAAGTCAGGCTGGCTAAATATTCTGGTTATTTCCATTTTGTTTCTAGGCAGGATCTCATGTAGCCCTGGCTGCTAATTTTTATTTTGAGCAAACTTGGATAATAAGTAGAAGCCTCTTTGTAAACTTCTGTCTATATGCACTTATACCATAACTTCGCTATTCAACTATTCTATAATTTCACTAAAAAACTGTAGCTTTTTTTTACAGAACATAATAAAAATGTAAAGCCTCCGATATTAATAAATGACAAAACATATGCATCTGTTTTCTAGCAGCAAGCCATGTGTGAGTATTGTGAGTATTCATGTTGTTCAAGATGAGGTAAACCACTTCAGGCAAGAAAAATTATGCCACAGCTTATGTGATCAGATCAAAACAACAGTCATTTTCCCCACCAATGATTCCTATTAAGTGAATTGTATGCTAACAACTTCCAATAATGAATCAGGTTCAATAAATTATGCAGTCGTCATAACTTTTTAATGTATATTCTCTCAAGATGTGTCTGTCCCCAGAAGGGAATTCATCATACAGTCTCTGCACATCAGAAACAAAAGCAAAATGAATGAAATTGGAGTGACTGAAGCATAACTACTGGTAATGGGATTGGTCTTGCTTCACTTTCTCTGTCAAACACAAGACATGAGAAATCTTCCCTTAGTGGCTCACTGTTGTCTTATTCAGTTTTTTTTTCTCCCATAAGTACTAGATATTGACTACTGAGACCTATATCATGTTTGTGCCTGATCTCTGATCTACTTTGCTGCATTGGCAACTTTATTTCTAAAATATACTATGCAAAATGAGGCCACTAAGAATATCTGAACACTCACAAAAATACACACACACACACACACACACACACACACACACACACACTGATCAACACACACAGGTAGGGGTGGGGAGAGCATGACAAAGATATGTAAGAGGAACATTGATAATATATTAAGTAATTGTTCATATTTATTGTTGGTAGCCAAAAAGAAAACCATTAAAAATATTAGGGGTTGAAGTAGTTTCCAGTTCACCCACTTCAGTGGATCGTACCTAGAGTCATCCCAGAGTAGTGGTGTATGTGGCTGTATGGTTCTGGCAAAAGGGCTTACAACTGGTGAATAACTTATAAATCAGAGCCTGACTCCTAGCATTTTGTCCTGGTGAAGAGTAAGGCCACAGTAAACTGCTATGGAATGGCTGTGACATCTTTTCTACTAGCTTAGCAGCTCCTCGTGAAATTGAGATATTAACACAGGGAATTGTTACAAATTTATTCTATGACAAATTGAAACTTTACAGAGAGACATACAAGATTTAAGACCTACTTCCAGGTTCTGAATATTATGAGTAATTCTTCTATGAACATAATTGAACAAGTGTCGTTGTGGCATGATTGCGTATCCTTTGGTATATGCTGGGTCTTGACGTAAACTGATTCCAGATTTTGTGAGAAATTACGATATTGGTTTACAAAATGGCACCCCTACCAGCAGTCAAGGAGTGTTTGTTCCCCTTACTCCACATCATGTCCAGCATAAGTGGTCTTCAGTGTTTTTGATCTTAGCCATTCTGACTGATATGTAATATGGACTCTCAGAGTCATTTTTATTTGCTTTTCCTTGATGGTTAAGGGACTAAGGATGTTGAGCAATTCCTTAAGTCTCTTTCAACCATTTGATATTCCTCTTTTGAGAGTTCTCTGTCTAAAATCTACACCCAGCTTATAACGAGATTATTTGGTATTTTGATGTCTAGTTTCTTGAGTTCTTTATATATTTTTGAGATCAGCCCCCTGTCAGGTATGGAGTAGGTGAAGGTATTTTCACATTCTGTAGGCTGTCATTTTGTATTATTGACTGTGTCTTTTGCCTTACACAAGCTTCGCAGTTCAGGAGGTTCTATTTATTACTTGTTGGTCTGTGTCTGTGTTACTGGTGTTATATTCAGGAGAAAGTCTCAGGTGCTAATGCATTCAAGGGTATTTCCCACTTTCTGTTCTATCAGGTTCAGTATAACTGGATTTATGTTGAGGTTTGATGCCCTTGTACTTGTTTTTTGCAGGGCCATAGATATGGGTCTGTCTCCATGCTTCTACATGTTGTCATCCAGTTATGCCAGCACAATTTGTTGAATATGCTTTCTTTTTCCATTGTATAATTGTGGCTTCTTTGTAAAATCAGGTGTTCATAGGTGTGCAGATTTATGTCAGAGTATTGTATTAGATTACATTGATACATATGTCTGATTTTTATGCCAATGCAGAGCTGTTTTTATTACTATAATTCTGTAGTAGAATTTGAAGTCAGGAATGGTGATAATACTTCTGGAAGTTTCTTTATTGTACATGATTATTTTAGCTATCTTCAATTTTTGTTTTTCCACAAGAAGTAGAATATTGATCTTTCAAGGTCTGTGAAGAATTGTGTTAAAATTTGATGGGGATTACATTGAGTATATAGATTGCTTTTGGTAAGATTGTCAATTTTACTATGTTAATTCTATCTATTAGTGAGCATCAAAGATCAAGCTGGAAGCAACCTACATGCCCCTCAACTGAAGAATGGGTAAGGAAAATGTGGTACACTGACACAATGGAATATTACTCAGCTGTAAAAAGCAATGACTTCTTGAAATTTTAGTGCAAATGGATTGAACTAGAAAAAAAATCATTTTGAGTGAGGAAACCAAGACCCAGAAGACAACCATGGTATGTACTTATAAGTGAATATTTGGAGTAAAATTACAGGATAACCAAGCTACAATTCATAGCCCCAGAGAGGCTAGATACCTAGCAGGTCCCAAGGAGAGATGCATGGATTTTTCTGGAAAGGGGAAATATAAGAGATCTCCTGGGTAAATTGGAAGAGAGGGAGGCAGGAAGGAGTGATGGAAACTTGAGGGAGGGGGTTGGGAAGGCTGAGTATAGGAGGTAAATTGGGGGTAGGTTTGAGGGGAGGATACTGAAAGAGTAATATTGATGGGGGTGACATTTAGAAGGAGAAACCTGGCACCTGGGAAACAACCATAAATCCACAAGGTAATCACAGAAAACACTCCTAGCAATAGGGAGAGGATGCCTGAACTGGCTGTGTATTGGGACTACCCTAATTGTCATCAGAGATGCTCTATCCAGTAATTGATGGAAGCAGATGCAGAGATACTGGGTTGAGCTCCAGGAGTGTTGCTGAATTAAGTAAGGAGGTATTGTACAAGCCAGGGGGTCGAGATAGGGGAGCCCACAGAGAAAGTTAACCTGATATTTGGGAGCTCATGGTTTCTGGACCAACATTAGGGAGCCTCCATGGGACCAACCTAGGCCTTCTACATGTGTGTAATTGTTGTGTAGCTTAGTCTCTTTATAAGCCTCCTAGCAGTGAGGACAGAATCTGCCCCTAGCTTTTAGGAACATGTTCCTCCATGCTAGATTACCTTGCTCAGCCTTGATTCAAGAGAGGAGTTTGGATCTATTTCGACTTGACTGCCATGCTGTGTTCACATCCATGAGAGGCCTGTCCCTTTTTTAAAGACAAAAGAGGACTGGAAGGAGAGGGATATAGATGGGAAGCAGAGTAGAGTGGCATGGGGTAGAGGGTAGGGTTTTGATTGGCAAGGAAAACTACAGTCAGTATGTAAAATAAATGAAAAACATGTTATTTAAATAAAAATTTAAAACAGATTTTGAAGAGGCTTCTATATCAGTTATCATTTCTTTAACAGCTATCCATTGATATTTTGTTTACAAATTACCAAATAAATAAATTATCCCAGATTGTTTGTACTTACGAGACTGTTATAGGAACTTTCTTTCTTAAAGATTTAAACAGTATTTTTAGTTTTTGATAATTTTATTCAGTTATGTAATTTTTTAAAACAAATTTAGCCCATTTTTCTTTCTCTTCCTCCTGAGTCCCTTCTTCCACAATATATCCCCACTTTTTCATGTCTTTGTACAATATTATTCATTTAAATTTATTTATATGTTTTTTAGTTTAATTACAATTTATTGTATAAGCACAGTGTGGCATTTTACTAGAGGATGAGGAGTTATCCCTGAATAAACATGACTCCTACAACCTTAGCATACATTAACTTTAAATAGTCCCTCACCTAGGAGAGAGGCTGTATGTACCCCCTAATTCTAGATGACATACAGATAGGAATACGAATACTTATTAAAGACAAAGAGGAGTTCAAGCAATCAGTATCATATATACAGATTGTTTATAGTTTATTAGCATAAAAATAAAGAAAAGTACTATTCACTTTACAAATGTACACTGTTTAATAATGCACCAGTGACAGGGAGATTCCTGGAGAAAATATGTCATTGACAAAGCAGCCAGCTTATGTGTTGGCTATGAAGGTACAGTTAATATGTGTATTATTGAAGGTCATTATTTAATCTTGGAGGGGTTTACTATTGATGTGAATGCCATTGCCAACATGTTTTGCCATTTGTGTTGTGATATCTTTGTCTGCTTTTTATTAATTGAAAATATATTCTTCTCTCATGCAATACATCAAAACCCTAGAGTCCACTCCCTCCACTGCTCTCTCTCCATCACTCTCCTCTCCCCCAGATTCACTTATCTTCCTTTTCCTTTTCAGAAAAGAGGTCTCTGAGAGAAGTCAGGACAAAACATGATACAAATCAAGTCAAACACCATCACATCACAGTTAGACACAGAAACACAATAGGAGGAACAGAGTCTCAAAAACAGGCTCCCTCTGTTAAAAGTCCCACAGAAACATCAAGCTTACAGCTATAATATATATTCAGAGGACCTAGTGCAAACCTATGCAGGCATCATCATGCTTACCATTTTAGTCTCCCTGAGCCCATGTGAGTCCTGCCTAATTGATTTAATTGGCCATGTTCTGCTGGTTTTCCTCAGACCCTCTGACTCCTACAGTCTTTTGGTCCCCTCTTCTGTGGGTTTCCACATCTTGGAGAGAAGGGAGCCAATGGGACCTCCAATTTAGTCTCTCTCTCTCTCTCTCTCTCTCTCTCTCTCTCTCTCTCTCTCTCTCTCTCTCTCTCTCTCTCTTTCTCTTTCTCTGCACCTAATATCTGGGTCTCCAAACCCACTCCTATCTGCAGCTAGAGACCTCTAATAAGTGGACAAGGCACTGACCTGTGAATATAGCAGAACATCATTAGCCATATTTTAAAATTCTTGTATGTAGACAGAGGAAATATTTACTTAAAATGCTATTATCATCAAAGTCAGCATAGTGGATACATTCCCTCAATTTACGTTATGGCTTCATAAACAACTAAGTCTACTTTTGGTCACAGAACTTAAATGATCGCAGAGGTCAAGAAGATAGAGCTGTTCAGCTGTTCAGCACAACTTCATATATCACTGACAAGAAAACTGAATTCAGTAATGATTAAGTGAATTTTACCAGATCATATAAAATAACAGTTCTGGTAAGTCAGGAACCATGATAGAGAATTTTAACTATTGATAGAGATCTTTATGAACCTATATCAATTGTATGAATGTACAAACATCAAGGAAATGCAATGGTTTTGCCTTCAATGTACGTATAACACAATAATATTAACATAATAATGGCTTAAGATTAACTGAGTGGTTTTCCTGGGTTCTTCACTGAGCTATGCATATTACATAGTTTACCTTTTTATCACAGCAATTCTATGAAATATATATTTATGCCTTCCTTTTGTATGTGATAAGACTAGCTATTTTAGGGAGAATTCTATTTTATCATAAAGATTAATTATCCCCCATTTGTCATTGTCACCTTTGGGATAGACTTAAGCCAAACAAAGACTACATGGTTAGGCATTCTGTATTTTTTACTCTGTGCAGAATAACAGCTGAGAAAAGGCAGGTAGTCCCTTACCTCACACTGACATTAATACTGAATAGTATGCAGAAAAATCTCACATGAGAAGCTTTACCATGTAAAAAATTCACAAAATCTCACAAATATGATCCCCTCTTTCCCCCAAAGGTTGTTGGAGGGCATGTTTCCCAGGGTTTCAGAATTAATCAGCTTAATCTTATAGTCATTGACTTTTGTCTGGTAAGTACCCTTTCAACATCTGTCTGTCTGTGAGCTCTTGGAATTTGTAATCATCAGCATCTATCATCATGACTGGAGAATATAAGGGTGGAATTAACCTCTGTCTTCACTGCTAATACTGACCAAGGGGAGACTATCTATCACATTTCTATTGCAGCCAAGATCATATATAAAGGCAACAATTTAGAGAGAGAATTTATTCACCCAGAACTTCTTTGGAGAAGGAACACTGATGTGGAATGATTGGTGGATCTAGAAAACAATTAAATACTTTAAATACATTTGCTTTTATATGGCATTTATCAATTGTTTGCTTCATATTCTTAGTGAATGATTTATGTTCTATTGGCATTGTATGTCTTTTGTGACTGGTATTGATGACACTGAAATTTTGTTATAATGGTTACCTCTTGTCTATGAGGATGGTTGGATTAAAGTATTTAGTAATTTTTTTCCTTTTATTGAAAATAGGCTTTTTCCTTACATAATATATCTGATTATGCATTCCTCTTTCTCTACTCTTCCCAACTCATCCTCACATCCCCTTCCATTCAGATCCACTCACTTTTTGTCTCCCATTAGGGAAAAAAAACAGGCTTCTAAGGGATAGTAATATAAGATGAAAGAAAACTAATATATCAGACAAAACAAACAGAAAGAAAAAAAAGAGTAAAAGAAACGTAAAAATCAGAGACTTATTCTTTTCCACACTCAGGAATCCCATAAAAATACTATACTTGAAGCCATAATAAATAGATAGAGGACTTGGTACAGATCTGTGTAGACCCTGTCCATGCTTCCCCCAGTCCCTTTGAATTCATATGAGATAAGGTGAAAGAGGAAGTAGTTGAGAGGAGTCAAGATGTAGACCAGGGAGGAAGGAAGATGCTGGCCGCAGCTCCCCATAAGACCACCACATGGAAATACTTAGATAAGTAGAAATGGGTTAGTAATTAAGACAATAATGGTAATTGGCCATCAGGATTGTATTAAATACAGAGTTTCTGAGTGTTATTTGGGGCTGGTGCGGCTTTGGGCCCAGACTGGCGGCAGGCAGGCTGGTGGGCTGGCGGGCTGGCGGGCGGCAGGAAAAACCTGCTGTAACAGGCCTTGTTCTCTTGGTGTCCTCCATCCCTGCTGGTTCTTATACCCATTCTGATTCCTCTTCCATGAATTTCCCTGGTCCCCGAAGAAAAAGAGTTGATAGAGACATCCCGTTTAGTTATGAGTGTTACAAGGTCTGTCATTAAGTACTTCTTTTTCTTTTGGTAACTAAATTTATCATTCCTAGAAAAATCATGCATATGTTGTAATATGTTAAGTTCCTTAAATTCAAGCGGGGAGGTGGTGGCACATGTGTTGGGAACCAGCAGTGTCCTGACCCCGCCCCTGACAATGGATGGGACGCTCATGCCATGTCATCCCTACATCAGGCTTCTTTACCTGGCTGCTCAAGCTTTACCTGCCTGTGCAGGGGACTGTTACACATGCGCAAGCCCCCCTTTAAAGCAAGCATGCTAAGCGCACCTCCCTCTCTCCCTCTGGGGCCCCTTTTCTCTCTCTTTGACCACCTCTTTCTCTCCTTCTCTCTCTCTCTCTCTCTCTCTCTCTCTCTCTCTCTCTCTCTCTTCTCTCTCTCCCTCTCCCCGGCTTTCTGCTGGCCAACAGCTACCCCCTTTCTCTCCCCTTTCTCAATAAACTCCACGTGGATGCTGAGTCTTGTGTTTGTGTTTCCTAGGTAATAATTATAGCAAAAGAACAACAACATGCCTTTAATCTCAGCACTCAGGAGGCAGAGGCTGGGGCATTTCTGTGAGTTCCAGACTAGCCTGGTACAAGAGCTTGTTCCAGGACAGCCTTCAAAGCCACAGAGAAACCCTGTCTCAAAAAACCACACACACACACACACACACACACACACACACACACACACACACACGATGGAAGATGTTATTCTGTAAATATGTTTTTCATACTGGTTCATGAATAAAGCACTGTGGCCAATGGGAAAGCAAGATAGGCGGGGCTAGGAGACAAGGAGGAAAGAGGAAGTAGGAAGGAGGAGTCAGTATGGAGAGCCCAGAGAAGTAGCAAGTCAGTGCCGCTCTGGCCAGTAAGATGAGCCACGTGGAAATACTTAGAATAGTAGAAATGGGTTAATAATTAAGACAGAGCTAGCCAGTAAGGAATTAGTAACTGGCCAACAGGATTGTATCAAATACAGAGTCTCTGCATGTTATTGGGTCTTGCGTGGCAGCGAGACCAGGCAGCTGGCGGGGAGGAACAAAGAATGAGACCAGACTGGCTGCAGGGAAAAAACGTGCTTGTAACACATACACACACACACACACACACACACACACACACACACACACTCACACACATACCTAACACACACACACACACAAACATACACACATACACACACACACACACAATGCTTATACTAGAGAAACTGTTTTACAAAAATAGTTTTGAAGATATATTTGAATAAGGTTAAAATTTTCATTCTATCCTATGACTGAGTTCCTCCTCATTTACAGGGGTAAATTTTCCATTTTAAGCACACATACTTGCATACACACCTGCCCTTGGGCCTGCCTTACATTCTTTCCAAGTAGAAAAAGCTGTCAAACATCTGAGAGATATCTGTTTTTTGGAGAAGTGAAGTACTTGGCCATATTAATATTGGTAAAATGGGCTTTATTATAAAATTGTTTTCTTTGTGAGGCTGATTTGTTTTGTTACTAACTTAGGCATGCTACTTAACTGTGTTGAGTCTCAGTGCCTTTAATGTTTTATAAGGACAATATCTTGTTTCTGCAAGCTTTTAGGAAGATCAAGTCAGTACTATCTAATGTCAAGTTCTTAGCAAAAAATACATGCTGTTTAACATAAGGTTTGAATATCCATTTTGATTATACACAGAATACAAGTCTTATGAGAGTACATCAAAGTAGAATTCTTAAGGTGGGCTCAACCAAGGACGTTTCAAGAAATACCAAAGCCATGAGTATGGGAAAATGTTCAAATTAGTTCCCCCTGGTGGATAATATTGCTGTAGCTGACCATGCTAAGTGTTGCAGCCTATGTGCTATCCTTCTCTGCTCTTAAACTACAGGTTCACTATCTCTTATTATCCATATTTAATCTAAGTAATTATAGTTTCCACACCAGTGATGTTAGAACAATTTTTACTTCTTCATTTCAATATCTGTTCCTTCAAATCCACCCAAATATCCCTGATATTTCACTTACACCTAGTTTTCCCCACTTCTAGCAGGGTTCATATTGCTCTGCTCTTACAGTAAACAAAAGGTTTTCTTGTTTGTTTTTTGTTTATAAACTATGACATTGTAGTTAAATTCTGAAGAACAAGTAGGAATGAAATGTCTACAGATGTGCATTTTTTTTTCATCTCAGAATGCTGTACAGAACATTTCCAGCAAGTACATACTCATGATTTGCTAGTCCTCAAGAGTGAAAATGATAAGATTGCACACCAATTGTGACAGTGAAGCAGCCATTTTCAGTAATGATGGGCATTCTGACACAGCACATCAGTTACAGCCTCCAGAAAGGCAGGGGATAAGCAGTTTTGATCTTTATCTTTGAACATTTTGTGGCTCCAGAGGGGGTCCTTCCTTTGATGTCAATTGGCAAAAGTGACATTAAACACAGACATTAACATGTTGTTTTTCTGTGGGAATGAAATGTTCCTGACATTTTCATTATTGTATCATACAGCATTATGTTTAGCCCTCCATCCCTCTATATTGAGAAGAATCATTTGGCACACTTTATATTTCTCATTCAAATTATCAAATTTTCCTTTGGTTTTGGTCAGTCTGTGGCATATATGTCATATGCACACAGTGCTGAATTGACATGTACTCTTGTCACCATGTTTACAGAGCTATGGAATTATTTTATGAACTGAAACTTTCCTTCATTGATAAGAAAACATGTCAGTTATTTGAGGAATGTATGCACTATTAGTAGAGGGGTCTGATCACCAATGGTCAACAAGATCTCTCTTCCACAAAATTTCTTTTCATTGAGCAATGTTGATAGTACCCCCTTTATAAAGAATGGCTGGATAATGATAGCTATCTGGCCCCACAAGGGGCTTAAAATCATATGCTGTGTAACTATCAGGAGATAGTTGCTGCCAGTGTGGACATCTGCTTAAGTTGGAATAACAAACAGCTCTCAATGAAAATTTCAAAAGCAGAATGCTGTGACTTGAAGCTTATTTGTCGTAATTTAAACCAGCAAAACCCAAGATACTCATGAGAATCAATGGAAAGTTTGGCTTCTTCTAGTCTAGGTAATATTGAATACTAATTAGGTAGCTTTAGAAAGTATTTCTTATATTTTAAAACAAATGTGCAATATCTTCAATATTTTGGCACAAAGAAAAATTCTTTTGTTTCTTCTTATATTAAATATACATGCAAATTATGCTACAGGCATGAAGAATTTTAGTGTTTTTTTCTTATCTTTGTTTTTTTTAAATAAGGAACTGGCATTGAATAGAATTTTAAAACAGAAATTTTTACTGAGTTAGTCAATTTGTTTTTTAAAAAATATCCTGTAATAAAGATATATTTGAATTAGTTTGATTATGATTTAAAATACAATGTGGTTAACAATCCTTTATTCAAAGTGACATCAAGTTACTGGGAAACTTAAAAAAATAGATACAAATGCACAGTGATAGAAAATCCTACAAAACAACAGAAAACAAACAGCTAAGCTCTAGCAGAAATGTGTATTGATGTGAGATTCAGGTAAGAAGATTTACAACCATAAAATGCGGTTATGTGTAAATTTCTAAAATGGCATAAAATGATGCTACATTCAATAGCAGACTTTCAACTATTTCATTAGTTTAGATCAATGGTGTAGTTATGTACATCAGTAAAATTTTGATAAGCAAAAATCTAAGAAACATTAGAAATTGTATTACACTTTTTGGAAATCTATCTGTGGGCTATAGATTTAAGACATGGTTTCAACTAGGTTCTAGGAAATATTCATC
Source organism: Cricetiscus sungorus (assembly GCA_030556225.1). Lineage (NCBI taxonomy): Eukaryota > Metazoa > Chordata > Mammalia > Rodentia > Cricetidae > Cricetiscus > Cricetiscus sungorus. Next base: position 47,038,444 of record JANBXA010000398.1, read on the forward strand.
TAGCAAGAAAACATGTTAATAGAAATTTTAGGAAAAACTTTGGATTTAATTTTTTTAGATGAGGTCATGAGTTTGGGATCTGATGTTTGAATTGTTAATGTAGAAGCCAAAAAATCAATAAAGATGAGATTTAGCCTGACATTTAAACTCTGACTCTCAATGTGATGACCTATGTTCTGCTATGATCCAATGAGATCCACACCAGATATCAAAGAGTTTCAGGTTTCATGTCAGTGCATTTCCCAGTCTCTGTCTTTATAATTTACTCATTCTGTGGAATTATAGTGTACCAAAGCAAAACTTCAAAGTGAGAAAATTTGGATATATTCATTAAAATAGAAACATTTTTCTCCTTTTCAATGTCTTTCTTTCATATAATTTTATGGTTTACAAACAATTGCATATCCAATATATTTTCTTACCCTTAATAAAATCAATACTGAAAAGTAAAATCTAATTCTAAATTTTTTTCTGTCCTATGTTAGAACCCTATGACAATTTTATAACTAGTATGCTATTTTTCTCTTCTATATTTATTCATTAAGTAAGCTGCTTGTTAATATGAATATATTCAAATATTTATTTACCCATACATCTTTTGATTAACTGTAGTATATTTTTTCTAATATTTCTTTTCTCAATTAATTTAACAGATACATTTCATATTTTTAAAGACATACTATATAATATAAAAACTTGTGACTTGTTATTAGTTTGTTGCTCATAGGTTATGTTCTACATGCTAAAGAATATTTGTCACTACCAGTTGAACTGAAGGGTTTTTTGAAAACGTTTGTGTCAGAACTACCTACTCAGGCAAACATAAAAGTTTAAATATAGCACAAACAGATAAAATGTGTATATGTTGAATGGCATTTACTATTGCATGTAAAGAGGCAGTAGTGTGGTGGGAGCTAAATTTGTTTCTTTGGGAAGTTGATATATGTAAGCTGCAAAGAATTGTGTGGTCATTGTGCAGAAGCAAAAGAAGTTTTACAATTTGATTGGTTTATAAATGTCTCTATGCTATGTTATGTTCTTAAAGTAACTGAAACAACAAATTGAAGATGACCCATTGCTTATGCAATATTGAACTGGTCAATCAATGTTCTGATTCATCCCTGGACAAGATTCAAAGTGTTAAATGAATATCTATACTTTAAATCAAAATATACATTCATGAAATTCCTTCTGCTTGTTTTTTGTATATGACATATGTGTTGGTAAACTTCTTAGAACTCACTGTTATTTAACCAACATTATATGTTTTGACTGCATTGTTAAAAGCCCAAAGGCATCTATCAATCCCCATGTTTCTTTACCATGTAATTGAAAGTTAGTGATCAAGGTTATTATCAGAATATTAACATTTATGATGTCACGTCTTATAATATAGTATATTCAGGTTATTTTTTGATTTGAACACTACAAAGATAGCTAACTCCAAATAAAAGACCTTAAATTTTTATTTTGGAGTGGCCATTAATTTTTTTTTCCAAGACAAGGTTTTTCTGTATTGTTTTGGAGCCTGTCCTGGAACTAGCTTTGTAGACCAGGCTGGCCTCATACTCACAGAGATTCGCCTGCCTCTGCCTCCCGAGTGCTGGGATTAAAGGCATGCACCACCAATGCCTGGCTCAGATTGGCCATTATTTACCATGGAAGAGTTGGAAATTCTTCTAAGATGTGATTGAACAAAAGGTTTGTCATTCCTCCTTCTTTTGAGGAAATCTCCTGAATTTTAGAAATCTAGGTTTTTATTTTGAGCACATTAGAACACTAGTCTCATGGTTATTCTTTCTTATCATATTTATTATTATTATATCATTATTACACTAAAAACACCAGATAGGGTTTCTTGTTTGGATTTATATATAATTCAGTGTACTTTATAGAGTTTTGCATCTTCCAAAAATGACCAAGACTTATGTATGGTTATTACCCTTCTGTGGGTTTCTTGGTGGTGATTCTTATGCTCTTACCTTATATCTATGCCTTTTCTGTATCTCTTAGTTGTTCTCTGTTCTGCTTTTCTGCATCTTGGTAAAAGCCTTTCACAGTTTTTGTCTTACATGGATTCCTTATGATTTGTTTGTTCATTTCCTGTTAATTTTTTCTGTTGTTCTAGAATAATGAGTTTTTCATTATACTGAGTTTGTAGGTAGGAAAATACTGCCAATTTGAATCAGATGTATAAATTGATTCTGTTAGACAAGACTGTAGAGAGGCTTTCCTGTAGAACAAAATTAAACAAGACTTCACAGAGTAGTCAGAGTTTTACTGTTTAATCTTATCATGATCACTGTTGGGAAGACCATAAGAACAGTCCCTTTCCCACCCATTTTCACTACTAACTTTAAACATCTTAGACTTTAAATTATTCCTGTATCATTTATCTATTATCTCTCTCTCTCTCTCTCTCTCTCTCTCATCTATCTATATATATACATATATATATCATACATGTCCATAACTATCTACCTATCATTTATCATTTATCTAGATATCACCTATCTATAAATTAATTATATTTAATTGTGAATATATATAAATGTATATTTTGTTATCTATCATCTACCTGTCCTTTAAATATCTATCATCTATCATCACCATCATTTTTCTGTCTATCTATATACCTATATAATCTTGTAATTTGAATGTATATACACACACATGTATATGTGCAATTCTCTAGGTCCAGAAGAAATAATGAACTGTAAATGATTTTCTATGACACTAAATTAGAAAACAATAAGTGACAGAAATTTGCCCAGCTATGTAGATGGAAGTCCCTCTTTGTTCTTGTGGCACATGCATTTTTATTTTAGGAAGGGAACTAGATATTTTTAAAGCTTTAGTCAGATAAGAAAACTTTTCATGGAGCCTTTTCCTGAACTTTTAGTGGAGAAGGGAGAAAAGAAACATAAAGGGATAACTCTTTGCCTGCTTCTCTCTGTGCAGAGTGCCAAAACTTAAGCATTGTGTTGGGTCAGCATCATTATCCAAGCCTCTCCTATGTGTATGAAACACAGAAGAGTTATGACTAATTGAGTAATGCCCACAGAATACAAAATCAGTGGTTTAACAAAGGATGATGATATGCATTTTATTCTAAACATGATCAGCATTTGTTAGTTACTCTACAGAAGTACCAAAGTGAGCTACAGTTTCTGAACATACTATAAATTCTCATTATAGTCTAGAAAAATTTTTGTTTATATGTAAATGATAGTTTCCTATAATAATCCAACATTTATGAAGCTTATTAACCTATGGTTGCCAATTTCTTTGTTTCTGATTTTATATAATTTTAAAATGGTTTTTATTAATTCTTTGAGAATATTATGCAATGTTTTATCATGCTCAACTCCTTACACCAACTAATTTCAGGTAATCCCCTATCTTTCTATCCACTCCTCTCGTTTTCTTTTTCTCATCCATCAAATCCAACTTTTGCTGTCCTATACATACAAGCATGAATGAGATCTGACCTGGAGTGTAGGTGATATATCAGGTATCTTACCATTAATGAAAATTGACTTTTCTTCTCCAAGGGTAACTGAATGTCCATGGTTTCTCAGCATGGGCTGGGACTTCGAGTTCATCTCTGCTTCTCCATTGTGGAATTTTGTCAAGCTTGAGTTTGAGTAGGCTTTATGCATGTTGTCACTATCACTAGAAGTTCATCTGTGCATTTTATGTCCAGAAAATGCTGTGTTTGTGAAGTCATTCATCACTTCTGAGTCTTTATAAGCTTTGATCTCTCTTTTTCACATGCAGCCCCAAACCTTGTGGAGAGGAGAATGATAAAAACAACTTAGTTATGGGCTGAAGGTTGGAGAAGGAACTTACCTATGGGTATATCAAATAGCCATTAAGGATCATTTTAATGATATTTTCATTTCACATGACAATTGTAGTAGGTTTTCTCTAAGGCTCTTGACTTATGCAGTCACAGGTGCTACCTGGGGTAGGTTTGGTTTTTCCTATATCATTTGTGCCAGTGTTGCATCACTGGGTATATATTTCCAGGCTGGCTGTTATGATAATTTTCACAGCTCACAGCTGGTTGAGAGTTCTTCATCATTAGTGTTCATAGCACATTCCAGCAGTAAGAGACTGTAGCCAGTAGGCCAGATGAGTACAAGCTATATTTCTTTATTGTTCTATCATTAAAATATGAGTGCCTTTTGTTTTTTCATTATTTCCCAGTGTCTCAGATATGTTGTGGAGCAATCTTGTTTACAGATAATTGGCTGGTACACATCCACTTGTTCAAGCAAATTAGTGTTCAATAGGTATCTACCAGTTGAATGTGTTTATTTACTTTTAAACACGTTAAAGTTAAATAAAGTTGAAATTTTTATTTCTTGCCTGCTCTGGTAAACTTTAAATGCTCAGTAGCTACACATGACTTATTAATTACTCTATTTAACATTTAAAATATGACTAATCTAAAGCCACAATTGTGCTCCATCCTCCTCACCACTTGCTCTATTTTCATCTCTGGCTTTGGGTACTGTAGTAAAAATCTGCACCAAATTTAAGGAATAAAGGAGTATGAACTTTGTTGAAATATATACTGTGTTTACTTGGTTTTGCCAAGAAACATTATCTAGGATGAGGAAGTCTGACAGGGTCTATTTGTCTTTCAATTTGTGTCCTTAAAACTGTTTGCATAGCAGTTATCAGAATTTACTGAAATATAAATTTATCATTTAACCTCCTTACTTTAAACCCAAATCCATTTATGATTTCCCACTGTTCATAATTCAAAGTTCAAATATTTTATCCTGGCTTGTGATTTCAGTGTGGGTTGTTTGCTACCTAATTTTAGCACTTATTTCGTGTATCTACTGTCAAATTCTGTTTTAATCACTGCTTCATTCCTTCTTTTACTTTGTATTAGAGCATATCTAACTTACTATAGTTTAGGTATTTTTATTAAACTACTTTATTTATCTTTTATCTTTGCTTCTATTACATGTCAGCTCCATTTGAACATTTGTCTTCTAGTTAAAAGTACTTCTACTGACTAAACAGAGTATGTAGTAATCTCTGGACCCATTTCTAAATATGTGCAACTCATATTAGTCATTTGTGTAGTCATTATTAAACCTATTATTTTGTGTTATTTCTATATTCTTCTAACTAGAATTAATTTTTATGAAAATTATAGTAAACATATATACATATTACCTTCTTATCACCAAAGTTCTTAGTAAATAGAGAACTGAATCTCCTGAAATGTGAGTGATAAATGCACATTAATCCAAAATAAACCAAAGAATGAGAATTAAAAATTATTGTTTATAATGCAATTAAATGACATCATTCAAAACAGATATTAATGGTGTTCATAGGAATGAATTATGTCATTTAAGATATAGTTTGAGTAAATGTGAAAATGAACCTTTTTACCTGAGGGTAAGGACAGTACATTATACTCTGTGATGCCATCTCTGAATACACAGGATTGCCTATACACCTATGAAAATATCTTATTTCAAGCTTAATGAAAACTCATTGTGTTAATTAAGCATGTTACTTTAAAACTGAATAAATTACAAGAATTAAGAGTTTACCACAAATTATTTCAGTAGAGTCTCTTTTAGAACAATGCAAAATGTAAATTGCTGAAACACAGAGAATTTAATTTTATCTGTGGACAAAGCTCAGCCATAAGGAAGATCAACTTACTAAATTTGATTAACATATCAGTTTATTTTAGATTATTCTATGTGTTACAAGGAAATAAAAGAGGCCATTTATCCTTCAGGATGACATTAAAATACAAGAAAATGTAAATATATGCCTAATGCTTTTATGTATAAATTGTTGCAAAGATCTATGGAGGATGCCACAAATTGTATGAATTTTAAATATGAACTCATTTAGTTCTGTGTCTGTATGTTAGAAGTGCAACTTCCATTTAAACTGCAAGGAGAACAGGATACAGTTTAAGGACATTCCCAGGTCTCACAACAGGTGACTATCAGAAAGGAGAGATTATTCCAGATGGTAGTATTTGCTAAGAAAAAGAGAGAGTTCCTGAGTGACAAAAATATGGTTAAGCCTGGTGTTATATTGTAAGCCTGACATTATTACTTATGGAGACTGCACACAGTTTTATCAGGTTTCTCTTAGTCCCGATCTGGGACCAGGCACTGTAAGAATTTGCTTATATTGAGCTCAGTCTTATGAGCCAGGAAAGTTCCTGTAGACATGGGTGTGTGTTGTCTGAATTTGACCTCTAACCTGCAAAAGGTAAACTACAGGTGTGATTCTGTTAAGGATTTTGAGATGAGGTTTCTGGGATGAATTCTACAAACACCCCTTCCCCAGAAGATGCTAAAGCCCTTTCCTTTTAAACTTCCAAAACAGGAAAGGAAGGTAACAAGCTGAAAGTCCCTGTACAAATACCATGCTGAGCCAATGTTCATATTGTAATCTTTGGCAGGAACCAGGAATATCGGTGAGCAGAATTGTAGTTGGATTGTTTTCCATGCTGGGATGAAACTGGAGAGTGCCACTGATTGCATACTTCATTGGGTGTCCATTGTCTTTATGTTTGGTTTGTTTGTTTGTTTTGTTATTGGTAAAATAAAAAATTTGGGTTTGGAACACTGGCAAAGAAAAAATACTCAAAGACACAGAAATTCCTAAGATAGGGAAAGGAAGTTCATAATGTTTCATTGAGGATCTAACATGCAATCTTGCCTCATTGTAGACTGAATTTGGATACAAGAGAGATGCAAAGAACCTAAGATCAGTGGTATACATGATAGAACTACATCCACTAATAAGAACAAAAGACAGGAATAGAACAGTATAAATACTGATCATAGATGCAAACTTCTTTTTCCCTTTTCACATCATATCAATCATTTTGCATAGATGAAGTATATAGATATAAATATTGCAATTGTTTATCAAATCTTACAAAATATGCTTATCAAAACAGAAAGTGAAAATAATGAGGAAATTCTAGAAACTCATAGTCCTGATATAACAGAAGATTGTGCCAAAAGCTGAACAAACTCTTTACTCCAGCAAGTGTAATGAATTCTGGGGTAGTTGAAAGTTGCTATTGACTCTTTCATGATTCAGGTTCTGAATGTCACAATTTTTGCTTCCTTTCTTAAATGATCCCTTGTCTGGAGTCTGATCTCTATAGATAATAAAAATATTGGAACCAGGTACATGTGCCCAGAAGAATATTTAAATTTATCCATGATTATATAAAAGGTTTGTGATCTGTTTTCTAAGGTCAAAAGAAAAGTAGATAATTAAAAATTATGGTGCTATTCTAGACTTTTAATTCAGGCTTAATACAGCCACAGACTGAGGTTATAGAAAATATAATGTTAAGGCAGGTTGTTCCTGCCGGCCGCAGCGGGTCCTGCCGCCATGATCCCACAACCACGTGTGCCCCAAATAACACTCTGGGACTCTGTATTTGATACAATCCTGTTGGCCAGTTACCATTACTGTTTATGGGCTAGCTCTGTCTTAACTATTAACCCATTTCTACTTATCTAAGTATTTCCACGTGGTCGTCTTATCTGGGAGCGGTGGGAGTCCTCCTTCCTCCCGGGGCTACATCTCGACTCCTCCTTCTCACTTCCTCTTTCCTCCTTGTCTCCTAGCCCCGCCTATCTTGCTATCTCATTGGCCACAGAGCTTTATTAACCAGTATGAGAAACATATATACAGAATAACATCTCCCCTCAATATAATACCTCAGAAACATCAAAATCTGTTTGAATATTGTCCTCTGAGATAACCAATAAAATCTTAGTAATATATCAGCTAAAAATCTAATTCCAAAATTTAATGTCTATTCTTTCTTCTAAAAATAAGCAAACATTATTTTCCATGGAGTTAGAATAAGAAGTATATAAAATTATAAAATTTATAGATAGAATTAATAAAATAATGTAATAACACTAAAGAAGTAAGTGATTGACAACAATGTTTTCTTTCCTGGGAAACCACATATTGCGTCAATTTAAAATTTATTGTTTTTATATTCATTACACTTAGAAAATATCTCAGTTTTATAAAATCTTAGCTAAACTTGTAAAATGTATGAACAACTATGAATTGAAATTAGATATATAAACATTCAAGAATGTGACTTTATGGAAAATAAAAAAAATCTACTTTGTTATTTGCAAAAAGTGTAATGTACTATTTTATGATACAGGATTACAAAAAGAAGGGGAAAAAAGTAAACAGAAACTTGCATTAATACAGGAGTTAATGCATTTCTTTTGTGGTAAAGACAGGGTAACAAAACAGCCCCCACATTATGGAACATCTGGTCATTGATTCAAGAATGGACTTTAATTGGAAAGAGACAGATGGCACAAACACTATTAGCACAGGGAAAGCTGTTGTGTAGACCCAGAGATCTTGGATAATGACTTTGGCAGAACTGCCCTTATATTGCATTGGCAGTGATGTTACTTAGATTGAATGGAATATCCTGAAGGTTGACTTCCCTGCATAACATTCCTCTAGGCATATTTGTAGTGTTTTGAATAGGCAAGTGATTACATATTCTCAGGTAATTAAAGAAATAGGATATGTCTATTTAGAGTATTTTGCTGATATACGAACATATTCTGGGAGACAGAATATTGCAATATTGACATTTTGCTTCCTTTTGAAAACATTAGTTCAGAGTGAGAATTTTTCCATTTATCTTTATTATTTGTGAAAGAATATATATTGTGATTCTCGGTGTTTAAAATAGTCACATAATAATCATACAATTATTTCTATAGTAAATATCATAATAAGAAAGATGAATATAGTAGCATAAGCAGAAGTATTTCCCTGTGTATTTTTCTTTTGATTCATCAGGTTTAAGGTGAATAGTTTTTTTTAACTTATCACTAAATGAACCCAACTGTTTTGCAAGTATAACCTGAGCCCATTTTAAAGCAGATCTTGTAATAGTAAAACGTGCCTGCAGAGAATCTCTTTCATTGAAACACTTAAAGCCGTATTGTTCTTATGCACCAGCTTTATTCCTAGAATATTCATTCACTGAAGGACTATAATTTGACTCAGGAATGCTTGGACTTTAGAACTGATCATTCTATACATATTTAAGAAATATGTATAGAAATTCATATGTAATACTCAGATGTTTGTCCTCTGAAACTGTTCTCAGAGAATGCATATTTATAAGCAAAGTTGCTCTGATTTATGTTAGGTACATAGGCAGCACACAGTCTTTTTAAAAACCAGGAGTAATCAACAGTGAAGATGGATGGAAGGGGGGGTGTGACCTATACTTGCATAATTAAATTATTGATGATGTGTTTTCAAATACTTAATTTGTCAGTCATCTAACTTTCTCTTTCTCTTCACTGTCCAAATGCTCTTTTGATGGGAGATGTCCTTCTGTATGCTGTGGATATAAGTTTATCTCATTAGATGTTGAATAAATGGTTTCAGCCAATGGACAGACAGGATATAGCCAGGAGGAAGTATAGGTAGGATTAGTAGACTAGGAGAAGGCTGGGAAGAGGAAGGCAGAGAGTGAGTTGCCAGTGAGGTGCCATGTAGCTGCTGGAAAGGTAGGATGCCCAGGCATTCTCTGATAAGCCAAGACCATGTGGAGATAAATAGATTAATAGATATGCGTTAATAATTAAGAGAGCTTGTCAATAAGAAGCCTGAGTCATTGGCCAAACAGTTTATAATTAATATAAGATTCTGTGTATTTATTGAAACTAAATGGCTACAGAACAGGATGAGACAGTTACTTCTGTCTACACTCTACTTTCTAAAATAATACAGTTTATTTTTCTCTAACTTCCATTGCTTACCTTCTGATTCTTCCCTTTTGAATAATCCAGAAGAAATCTGTCTTTCACTTTTGATCACATGCCTTTTAAATTTTTCTCAAACTTTAAAGTACTAAGGAAAGAATATAATACTATAAATCCTTTTGGATGAAATCTTTCAGTTTACATATGATAAAATTGAGGCCAACTTAGCATCCATATATGAGAGAAAGCTTCTAATATTTGTTTTGTTGGTCTGGGCTACCTCACTTGAGATGATTGTCTCCAACTACACCCATTTATCATAAATTTTCATATTTTTTTCTTAACAACTGAAAGACATTACATTATTTAGAGATCCACATTTTATTGCCCATTTTTCAGTTGGTACACATCTAAGTTGTTTTTATTTCCTGGATATTGTGAATGAAGAAACAATGAATAGTGTTTTAGAGACAAAACAGGGCACATTCCTGTATGAACTTATAGCAATTGTAACAACATTTACCATATTGTGCAAGCAAGACAAAGTCCCAGTATGGAGAATAAGAAGATGGACTCTAAGTCTCACCACTAGCTGAGTATCTATTGATGATGGATAGTTGCTGGGCAAAGCAGAGAAACTATTCTTCAAAGATGTGGCTCCTTGTAGGGTCATCATACTCTAGGGGTTGGGTAACAAAAATAGGACATGATGGGCTTAAATAACAACAGGACTTGAAATTGGGTGGGTCATGAGAAAGAAGTAAAGCTGACAGAAGTTGAGAGAAGATGAATATGAACAAAACACACTAGATGCGATTTTCAAGAATAAAATATAATATTTTAAAAATGAATGATGTTTTATAATGCCTCTTCACAATTGTGATCATCAGGCTTTTAATTAATGGGACACAGGGAAATCTATCACCAGATTGTAACTATAGCTGAAGCGGTAGGGAGAATTACTTTCAACTCTCCCAGTCACTTTTGTCTCTCTTCCTCTACCCATTTTCTCTTTTGTCTTAACCTTCCCTTCCTTCCTTCCTTCCTTCTTTCTTTCTTCCTTTCTCCATCTATTCTTTCCTCCTTCCCTCCCTCTCTCCTTCCCTTCCTCCCTTCCTCCATTCTTCTTTTCCCCTCCCTCCTTCCCTTCCTTCCTTCCTTCTTCACTTCTCCTTCCTTCTTTCTTTCTCTTTCTTTCTTTCTTTCTTTCTTTCTTTCTTTCTTTCTTTCTTTCTCTCTCTGTCTCTCCCTCTCTCTCCCTCCCTCCTTTCTTCCTTTCTTCCTTTCTTCCTTCTTTTCGTCTTTTTTTCTGACAGTTTCACTTGTCCAAGTGAGCTTCATACTCTTTGTAATACTTTGGCCTCAGCTGGGAAGTAGATTACAGTCATGAAACACCACGCCCGACTTCTAAATTTGAAATTACCACGTTTCATAACAAGGGCAGTAGGACTAGACACACTATTGCGGATAAGAAAACTCAAAAGGTCTCAGCCCTACACAAAAGACTATAGGCAAAAAAGGAATGTTGACAGAGGGAAAAATAGACTATCCCAAGAAAGAGCACCAATTTGTTATCTAATACTAAATAGCCAGCCCTGGAAACACATATAAAAGTATCATTATACAGCCTGAGCTCATTGTCTTTACATAGGAATATGTATGCACACTCATATATGAATGAATGAAAAGGTAGGGCATTAGGTTGATTAAAGACTGGTGTATAGGAGGTCTTTATGGGAGGGAAAAGAAGGGGAAAATGATGCAATTATATTACAGTGGCACAAAATAAAAAAATATCTTTTAAAAATACTTCAAATATTCATTTTTGAGAATTTGTGTATAATTAATGGCCATTTCATAAATCATGTATGTATGGATAACAAGTCAAATTTATTACAAAAGTGAGAAAAATTTTGAAAAACATAGCCACTCAGTAATAGTTGTTCACATTTATTAAATTTTACACTGTGTCAGAAAGAAAATTATGTGCATCAAATGAACTATTTTGCACATTGCAAACATTAGCACAGTAGGGATTATTTATAACTATTGTTAAGCACATTATAGACATGGAAAACTGAGGACCAGAAATGTTAAGTCCTTATTATTTGGAGTGTGAAGTCCATAGTTAATCTCAAATTGTTCTTTAGGTATTTTAAGTTGAAACAATTTCCTAGTAAATTCTTCCCTTAATTGATATATAATTCAGTCAGTCAAAATTCAAACATACAGTAAAACTAATTAAAAACTGACAAGTTTTAAAAATAGATGTCTATGAAAATTATCTCTACCATTAGTCCAAATTAATGTAGTTATACCTTTTCGCACTCATACCTAAATAATGTCAATTATAAATTTTGAGTGGTATTAAAATGATACACGGGCTAAAAGTAGAATTTTAAAGATAATTGTGAGAATTCATTTCTGCTATGTAGAGAGATACTATTCTTCAGCCAAAGCATTTGTGCAGAGTAACAGACAATAATGCTAACATCTGCTTTTACATTGTTTATGTAATGCCATAACTGGATTAACCAATATTATATCATAAAGTTTTATAATCAATGCATCTAATACTTTCAACTTTGTGCAGACCCATGTTATAAGAACTACAATCTGTAAAGCATTAGCATCCTTCAGACTGCATGTTATTATTTTGATCACGTGAATCACACAGAAATTAAACCAGTATCTACTTAATGATATGCATAATTGCTGTTGTGCTACACAGTAATTAAGCCTGAATAGACAACAGATGATCATAATTTTACATTGCAAAGCTATAACTTTATAGCTCTATTTTTTGTTATATTTTTAATACTTCTGTAACTGGCAGTGCTGAAAATTTTATCTGATCTCATCTAAAACTTAACAGTCTTTCTCTTTTACTCACACACATGCACACATACACACCTCATAACTACTCTCTGTGACCCTAATTATACGCTGATTTTTCTACTATTGACATTCTGATTATACAAATTTCTCTTCTGTTTGTTTCTCTCTGTAACCCACATCCTGGAGTTAATTCCTATTTTCTGATTAAATTCTGCTCTCCCAACTAACATGATAATAAAGCATGCTTTTAGTGAAAGACCCCACCTGAATTAAAGTGAAATCAAAGAAGGTAACTGATGTCAATTGCTAGCCCCATATCCATGTACACACTCATATTCACATGTACTCATGTACAGATGGACATTCATACTACATGCATATAAATTCAAAAATAATTTTCAAAATAACAAGTCTTAGATTTCATATAGATACAGTGTGTTTAGTTTGTGAAAAAATGGCTCTATAGGCTCTCATATTTGGATGCTTAGTCATTAGAGAGTGTACCTATTTGACAGGGATGAGCAATGAGTGGCCTTGTTGGAGAAGGTATGTCTTGTTAAAGGATATGTGTCACTGAGGGTCAGCTTTGCAGTCTCAGATGCTCAAGCCAGGCCCAACGTGTCTCTCTGTCTAGTGCCTGTGGATATAGTTGTAGAACTATTGACTCCTTCTCCAGCACTATGTCTCCCTGCACACTGCCATGCTTCCTGCACTGATGATAATAGACTAAACCTCTGAACCTGTAAGCTGTCATCAATTAAATGTTTTCTGTTACGGCAGGTTCCTCCCTGCCAGCCTCCCGGTGCCATGGTCCTGCTGCCACAGTCCCATGCTGCCATGTGAGCCCCAATGAAAAGCTATGGATTCTTTCCAGATTTATATGGTTTGATCAAGCAAGACCCCCTGAAGCAATGTCTACAGCCAAGATTTCTGCATCTTCTTTGGACCCCCATGACAGCTCCCCCTACCAGCAGGAAGTAGTTTGGAAAGAACGACGCCCAAATTCCCAAATATTGTTTATAAATGTTTGTTTTCATTTAAATGGGCTTAGTTATAAATGGTTAATGACATAAGCAATCTTTTTAAAGGTAAAAAGGGAATTATGGTATAGATATGAATACTTTGCTTTGGAATGGATTTTCTTTTGTTGATGCAATTTGGGGTCAATTTTGTGATATGTGTGTTTCTCCTCTTGTTTAGGTATTGTGTTTATATAGCTCATTTAGAATGTAATATATACTTTAACACAGATTATAGATAATTATCTATGATAATGAGAACTTATAGTTAAGTTAGTTAGGATTTCTAGATATGCAGATATGTATTTGAGATGAGTAGGCATTCTTCAAACCTTTCAAAGACCTACAGAATATGGCATTTAAAATGGTTTAGGGTTTTTCTTGACAGTGAGGCACAACTGCTCCTGGTTACACACCTACAGAAGAAAGGAAGATGGACATCGAAGAAACACATTATGGAGTTTGCTTCTAATATGGCAAGACTAGCCATTTGGACAAGATACTGCTCTTGTCTAGACTGACTATATGCTGAATAAACTGGACATGCAGGACCCACAAAAAGGTGACTGCTGATTCAAGATAGACACTACTACAGGATTCCTACTTCATGGAAGAGGCTGCCAGACAGCCAGACAGTCTACAGGACACAGAGAAAAATGACTGACAAACTATCAATACAGGTGGACAGTTTAATGTTTCCTGCTTTGCTGAAAGTCTGCCAGACACATTATGGCCTATGGGCTGAAGATGGAACCTCACAGAAGAACTTCGGGTGACTGACCAGGCAATGAGTTGTCTTTGTCATTTCTAGAATTTATATATTATCCTTCTATGGTCTTTGATGGAGTTGAAGACAGGTAGTTACGGTTACAGTTTTCCTTAATTAGGATTAAAGATAAATTACATATAGGACTTTAGACTCACAAAGATAGATGATATTTTCTTTAATTCTTACAAAATGTTAATGGACTAAATATTGTTAACTGTGATTCTTATTTGATAACTGTTGTATGATATATTTTGCTATGTTAAGGTTAAACCCCTTCTTTTACTTTAGACAGAAAAGAGGAGATGATGGGAGATGTTATTCTGTATATATGTTTCTCATAATAATTAATAAAGCCCTGCTGGCCAATAGAAAACAAGATAGGCGGGGCTAGGAGACAAGGAGGAGGAAAGAGGAAGTAGTAGGGAGGAGTCGAGATGTAGCCCAGCGGCTTCCTGATAAGACGACCACGTGGAAATACTTAGATAAGTAGAAATGGGTTAATAATTAAGGCAGAGCTAGCCCATAAACAATAATGGTAACTGGCCAACAGGATTGTAGCAAATACAGTGACTCTGAGTGTTATTTGGGGCTGGGGCTGGCGTGGCTATGGGCCCAGACTGGCGGCAGGTGGGATGGAGCCAGCAGGAAGGAACAACATGCTGTAACAGTTTTCCTTTAGAAACGTTGCTGGGGTCATAGTGTCCCTTCACAGCAATAGAAACCCCAAAAAAGTCAAACAGGAATGTTTATAACACTTCAAGGAAAATAGAAAAGCATTCTTTTTAACACATATATTAGCTGCTTGGTCTTTTGAAGAGAGAAATTTTTACTCTGCAACTTTTTAATGTCTAAGCTCACCATGAAAATGACCAGAATTAACAATATAGTGAAATTCTTTCATACTTTTTATGTAACAAGCAGCGATGTGAATGAATTCATGTGTTCTTACATAGAGTTTGTAGTTAAAAGGTCAAGCAGTGCCAATAACCATGTTTGGGTCAATGGTCCAATCACAGCTGAGTCTGTGTTGATGTCCATGGTCCATAGTGCGACTAAGGTCCACAATAATGTTAGTGACCTGGGCCAATATCTAGGGCCAGGTTAGCATCTAAGGATTGAGTGTCTGTTGGTGCCATGCAGATCTGAGTAGCCTATAGCCTACATTGCCACCCAGGGCCATAGTGTTATGTAGTCCTGAGCTTCTGCCAGGGTCTGTGTCGGGGTCTGCATTGATATCCACAGCACCTGTCACCACTGAAAGCAGTGAGATAGGGCTACACAGAGCTGGCCCTTCCCTACCAGGTTTCAGCATTAGGGAGAACTGGCTGCGCCCCTCAGCTCCTGGAGCATGGACCCTTCACCTCCCCAGGCAGCACGATAGAGCTGTACATGCTGATAGGGCTGTTGGTGAGCTGGCTCTGAAGATGTGAGAGTGAAGAACTAGCCCCACAGACTGTCAGGCGGTGGCATGGGTGGTGGGGAGATACCACGTTTGCCCCTTGCCCCTCATCTCTTCCTACCTCCTGCACACAGGGAAAGCTGTTTCTGGGGTCATGAGGGTGTGAGAGCTGATCCTACCCCTCCCTGACTCCATCACTCAAGAGAGCAAGCCCTGCACCTAGCTGGGGCAACATAGTAGAGCTGAATGCTGACAGAGGCGTAGGTAATCTGGTTCCAGGAATGCATGTGAGGGATCTGGTCCCACATCTCATCTGTCATATTGTGGAGTAGGCAGAGAGAAATAACCTTCACCCCACAATGCCTGCTGTGGGTGGAAGAGCTGGCCCTGAATTTCTAAGGGTGGGAGAATATAGCACTGCCTCTTACTGGCAGCCACAATCAGGGGAACAGGCTCTGTACCTCACCTGGGAAAACCAATAAAGCTAACCCTGCTGATGGGTGTGCAGGTAAGCCAGTGGGCATGAGAGCAGGACAGCTATCCCCTCTTTCATAAGCCATGGGGTGGCAACCGTAAGGGAAATATGCCCTCCCCTAATCCCTTGCCACCCATGACAGGCAAGAGAGCCAACCTCTTGAGCATGGGAACAGAAAAACTGGTTGTATCCCTCACCAAGTATAGGGCCCATCACCTAAACTGGGCAAAACAGTAGAGCTGGCCCTGGTGAAAGGAGTGGGAATGATCTGGACTCAATGGTGTGAGAGCAGGAGAACTGGTCCCTGCTCCTTCCTGTCTGCAACATTGGGTGAGCCAGCTGGAGCACAGATGGAGAGCTCACCTTGGTGGTGATGATGAGGTAAAGCTGTCAGGCTGCCAAACCAGCTGCCATCCAGGTCCAGAACCAGGCATATGAGGTAGCCCACAAAAACACCCACCTCATCTCTGAACTGCTGGAGCATCTGAAGGGTCTGGTGCCGGAGGTCCAAAGCTACGTGATCTCTATAACAAAGGCAGCAATAGGATATCCAAGAGGAGTCCCATGAGGTATGTAGGGTGCAGCATAAGCCCAAGGTCTTGAACCAAATCAATTACTCTTTGCACTCAACACTTGCAAATAAAGGTATATGGATAAAAGAAGTTGGGTGAGTGAAGATGTTGGGGGAGGCTCTGGGAGGAACTGGGGGAGGAGAAACTATGATCATGATATATTGCATAATAATTTATTTCAAAAATATACATAAAGATGGTGATATATGAACAGAGTCTAAGCCATGTGCATTCTAATGTGCTACTTGGTGATTGGGTGTATGATTTTCAGAACAATCTAGTAAAATAATCATGTGCCAGCAGTCCAGGTTTTAGAAAATCAGTGGCCCTTTTCAAGAAAGAAGATTCTAATAACTGGATTTTGTAAGTACCTGATTGTATTTCTAGAATCGTAGATTCTACCTAAAATGCCCCAGTCCAAAGCTGATCAAATCATTTCACTGGGAACTTACTCTTTATCATATTAGAAAATGCTCAGGTACAAGCAATTTTAAAACAAAATACTGAAGCTTGAGAGGAAAACATTTATTAAAATAGCTGAGTCATTTCAGGAATGACATGTTTTAAATGTGAAATGTGTCTATTTATTAAAGATTGAAAAATAGATCAGTATAATACTTGCTTTCATCCATTTACTGTAACTTTTTAATTCTTTTGTTTTGTGTGAAGATGATGTCTTGGCTGTTCTGGACCTTACCATGTACACCAGGTTGATCTCAAACGAACAGAAATCTACCTGTTTCTACCTTGTAAGTGCTAGCATTAAAGGTGGGCACCACAATTCCCAGCCTAATTTATGATAACATTCTTAACCTAAATATTTTTAAATTTTCTTACTACAAGTCTTGTTTTGAGGTTGCAATATAATTACACTACTTCTCCCTTCTCTTTTATACCTCTAGAATATACCCCTCCTTGCTCTTTTACAAAATTGCTGTTAAACACATACATGTACATATACACACAAACATATATATAATATATATATCTAAATATAATCTTCTTGGTCTATATAGTGTTACTCATATGTATATTTTTAGCACTTACTATGGAGCTGAACAAACAGATACAGCTCAGTGGACATGCCTCAGCAGACAGAGGAAAGCCTACCAAGTCCTCTACCATACACAAAGAACTATAGACAACTAAGGAAAGTTTAGTGCAGGAGGAATAACTCCTAATGTAGAATACACATGTAAATTTGGAGTATAGAGATTGTGTGTTTAGGAAAATAAACATTAGACAAGATATGTAAATTAAAATTATTATTAAAATCATAAAATTTTTATTTACTAGGTCACAAGCTCATCTTAAAACTTATTATTAGCTTTATTTTAGGTTTGGTTAGGTAATGATAACACAAAGATACACAAAATGAAGGGTTCTTAGACTCCAGTATAGGACAGCTATTTGAATAATCTTTATTATTTGCCAGTTACCTATAGCATGGACATTTAATATGTGTTTCTTGCTTGACATTGTTCTTGTTTTGTAGTTCTATTTTTGGGTATGTTATTACTACTTCTTTCTCCTGGATAATACTTGATAATTTTCTTTATGGTATATGGTTTTGTATTAGGTTTAGAACCTTCTTATTTGGACAAAGGAGGGTATGTAGCTCCACCCATGATCTTGTGCTATCTGGCCTGAAAGATGCATAGCTTCTTGTCTGCTGACTTGACCTTTTGAAAGGAAAAGGGGGATGATCACTTGCTCTTTCCTGGGACTGCTGGTTCCATTACCTTATCCCCTAACCTTGCCTGGACATAATGAAAGACCATGGTGGATATTTACTATTTACATTGTGAACCTTTGAATGTAGCTTAATACATCCTTGATACACTTTAAAAGGGCTCTTGTGGATTTGCCTACACTTGGGGCTTTGGAAATTCTTCCTGTATGTCTTACCTTCCTGCTTCTAATGTATGTCTGTCTCGCAGCTGCCTGGCTTCTGGCCTCAGGCATGTCCCTTTCTTTCTCATGTTCTTCTCTCTCAAGTCTAGATTTCTCCTCCTAATTATTATCATTGCCTGCCAGAATGACCTATTCCTCTTCTGCCTAGGTACTGGCTATTCAGCTTTATATTAGATCTATGAGATGCCTTAGGCAGGCAAGGTGAAACAAATTTAGCACATCTTAACATCATTTAACCTAGGCATCAGAAACAAATGTAACACACCTTCACATAGTTAAAGTAATATTCAGCAGCAAAAAACAAATTTAACTCATCTTTTCTTAGTTAAAATATTTTGCAGCAAGTACCAATACAATAAATGAATAAAATTAGTTAAAAGGGATACTTACTAATAGTTAATCATTTTCTTTCTTACCTAACTTAATTTTTCTGTTCAATCTCAAAAATAATGATATTATCTGATGTCCTAATGATGTTTTTCTGCAGTGTATAGACAATTAAATTGTGCTTCGTGTAATAATCTGTAAAAATGAGTTCAGTTTAAAGAAGCATGTTTGATAGCTGCCCAAAATTATACTGATAGATTAATAAAGATATGGATTGAAATCTATTTTTAATAATTATGGAAAATACAGTTTGGAGATCCAAATATATATTAAAATGGGCAGATAGGAGAGTGATTATGAACTGAATTTATCATCTATGACTAATACATAACTGATTTGAGAAAGTTTTGATGTCTATTATGATAGACAAAAATCTATGTTTACATTGATTTTCTATCATTAAATGCAACAGATACTAATTAATTCTTGCTAGGCAAGAATTGGTTAGATTTATTCTTAACATGGTGTTTCTAATATTTACAAACAGAGTTGAACTAAGAGTTGAAGCTTAATTACTGTAAAAATCTGTCTTTTCAAAGGATACCAGAAAACAAACAAACAAAACATCAAGGTTGCTGATTAAACTCTCTATATTTTCTTAACCTAAAACATTTCTTACTTCATGCAGAGCTCTTCAGTTTTCCCAGAAGGTCTTCTGCTTATTTTTATGTTTATACTCCCTATTTAGAAACTTATATGATTTCCTTCAATTTAAATCGTTATTTGGACCTAAAACCAATGCCTTATATATGATAAGAAAATGCTCTTCCAATGACCTATATCCATTCTTATTGTCATTTGAAGAGTTACGTTCAGTATCAGGACATGGGCTATAGAATCATGTATACTGGAATTTGAATCAGCATCTGTGTTATCTTCGATCAAAGCTGAGACTTCATGTGATTTGTTGATGGGCACACATTTTCATTTTGTTTCACTTTCAGAATCATTAAGTACTCACCCACAGTATCTGTCAGAGTAAACCCACACGTGACCACTTATGCGTTTCCTCATGTCCCTTCAATCACACTGCCTTCCATGTGAATTTGCACTCTGTGTTAAATTTTTTTTTTCTCATATTCTTGCTGGGGCTGTGGCTATGTCTTATTCCTCTGCTTAACTCCACAACAGTATTGTAGAGTATTTGAAAACCATTATCAGATGGGCCAGCATTTCATGCCCTTATGGGTTTATAATCACAACTAATATTTTTCAGTTATTCTTCATCCTTAAATTGGAAACAACATATGTACAATAATCTATTAAAATTAAATAATTATTTATAAATAGGCTTATAATTCCATACTCTATAATATATAATATTTGAATTTATAGCAATATAAAATTTAATAGATTATTTTTCTGTTTCAATGGTTAATAGGGATAAATCATAAGTATTTTAAGAATGTTAAACAAGAATGAGAAACTTACTTTTAAATTATTTCAACTTCATAGATAAACTAATGACAATATTCAAACTTGACCCCTTATTAAAAGAGAAAATACAGTAGCTGGTGCAAATTATTCATTTAAAAGATAGTAGTAAGTAATTTCAACGTTTCAAAACAATATATCCACAAATATCAAATTTTTACAGAGAATGAGTAGTGAAGCTTCTTAGAGCTTTCCTTCTCTGATGCAATGATTGATGCCTTTCCTTTGAAATAATTCCCTATGACTGTAAATCTGTGTTAAGGAGTTTTTCAGAACTGATAAATGTCTCCCTTTAAATATTCCTTACTGACCTTTCCTGAGCTTTTGTCTTGAACTCACGGTGGGCTACTATGTAGAACATGTGAAATAACCATAAAGAATGTCTCGTGTGGTCTAGATCAGTTCCCTGATTTATATTGTGATGTGGAAAATATATACAACTAGAATTTTAGTATATTTCATTAGAATATATATTTTCAATGTAGGCAAATAGGTGATAGTGTGGCTATTCTACCTTTACGTAAATATTCTTCAGCTCTTCTTCATTTACACACATATTTTTGGTGCTAGGAATTCTGTAGTTACCCCCTCCCAGTTCTTACCTATAGGGTACTATCTTCCTAAGTGAAAAGGTATAAAATAAGCAATCAAATCAATAATTATGTGACACATGCCAGACTGGTGGCACACACCTTTAATTCCAGCACTTAAGAGACAGATGCAGGTGGATCTCTCTGTGATTGAGGTCATCATAATATACATAGAGAGTTTGAGGTAAGACATACACATTGAGACCATATATTAAAAGGCAAAGTAAATAAATAAGTGCCATATTGTAACATTATGTCATATAAAATATTCTTGACAAAAAATGCTGGGAGAACAATTAGAAAATGGGGAGGGTAAGAGTTGGGAATGTTCTTTTAGATGGTGTATTTGGGGAAGGACTTTTGACAGTGACATTGGGATGCCATTCAAGGCAAGGTAATGGAAGTAGATATACAGGAATTGAGAAAGAACAACAAAGAAAAAGAGCCAAATGTGACAGTCCTTATGTGTTATTTCAAAAATTTAAAAAGAATACATAAGTGCTTATTGCATTTAAACTTCTTTTCTCTATTTTATTTCCTCCCCCTCTCTGTCTCTGTCTCTGTCTCTGTCTCTGTCTCTCTCTCTCTCTCTCTCTCTCTCTCTCTGTGTTTTACAAACACACACAAGCCACATAACAAGATCTTGTTTCAGCCTTCTCTATCTAAAACAAAATGTTATTTGAGTTGTATTTTAAATCTCATGACCAAAGTGAAATGGATGTATATGAAGAGAAAGAGAAAAGGTAGTAACAAGTATGACACATGGCTGTTTGGTCTCAGCCACAGGATGAATAATAGCAACATTTTCTAGACCGTAGTGACTAAATGAGGCTTCTCTCAAGTTTCAGAAGCTCATTTTAGGAGGTAAATAGATGGTTTCGCAAAGATAGTAAAAATACTTGCTGTCAAGATTTACAGTCCAACTTCAATACCCAGGAATTACTTGGAGGAAGGTAAGATCCAAACCTTATAAACTGTCCTCTGATCTCAGCAATCATGCCATGGTGTATTTGCGTGTGCATGCAAAATTAAAATTTTTAAATTATTTTAAAAATATATTTTCAAAATTTATTAAGGAATTATGATGGTCATTGGATGGAGAGAGAAGAGTATCTGAGAGTGACTGTACGGAGAATAGGTTTATAATTTTCTTTACGTGGGATTATATTTTAGAAATTTTAATTAAAATATGACTCCATCATCTCCCTCTTTCTTTTTCTTCCAATGGGTCCTCACAACACCTCCCTTATGCCCCACTCACTCTCAAACATACAGCCTTTTTCATTGATTATTATTTTTATATTCTATGTATTCACAAATATGCGAATACAATTGGCTGAGCCTGTTTTGGTTTGTGTGTATATATTTTCTGACCCCTAGGCATTGCACAACCCAGTAGGGACTTACACTGATGTGAATCAACGTCTGTCCTAACAAACCATCAACACTCTTCTCAGTTTTAAGCTGCTTTGTGTCCTAAATTTCATGAGATTTTCTAAATCATTTGGTAACTAGTACTCAAGAGGAAACATTGCAGTCAATTATGATTCAAGGAGAAGAAAGATTACCATGTTAGTTACTTTTCTTTATCTGTGACAGGACACATGATCAAAGCAATTTCTAAAAGAAAGCTTATAGTTGGGGTGATAGACTCAGAGGTTTAGAATCTGTAGTGGCAGATCAAAGGTATGGCAACAGCAATTAACTGAGAATTCAAAACTCAAAACTGTGAGTAGTAGGAGGCAGAAAACACAGCACGGCTGGCAGTAGGCTTTGGAAACATCAAAGACTACCTCTGTGGCACACCTTTTCCAACAAAGCCACATTTCCTAATACTTCACAAACTGTCCCACCAACTAGGTACCAACATTCAAACATGTGAGCCTATGGGGTCATTCTCATTCAAACTACCACATTCTACTTCCTGAATGTCATAGACGTGTGTTACAACACAATGCAAAATGCATTGAGTCCAACTTGAACAGACCCTGTAATCTCTCATAATCTCAGCATCGTTTTAAATTCCAACATCCAAAGTCTCTTCTAAGACTCAAGGCAATCTCTTAATTGCAATTCTCTATAAAAATAAAAAAAACAAAACAAACAAACAAAAAACAAATCACATTTCCAACATAAAAATAAGAATTGAGATTATAGTTACAAAAGAGAAGAATCAGGGTATAATGAGGAAATACTGGACCAAAATATAAACCTAGCATAGCAAATTTCACATCTTGTAGCTCCATGTCTAATATCAAAAGGGTTAGATGGCTCTGGCCCTCCAGGTTTTCTGGCTGCAATATTCTTGAGTTGGTTCCATGCTTTGTGTGTGAATCTCTTTAGCCAATGCCCCGGGCCTCTAGCATGTCCAACAGCCTGTGGTCTTAATAAAATTCAGGCGTTGCTTTCACAGCTTGACACAGTGAACTTTCAAAGTGTCCTGCATTTTTAGTGCCTTCATGCAGAGACTATTCGGCCACATATTTCCTGGCCACAGTATTTGTTATTCAGTATGAATAAGCACTTTAATTGAGTATCCTTCATTGATGGGAGATGTTATTCTGTAAATATGTTTTTCATACTGGTTAATGAATAAAGCACTGTTGGCCAGTAAGAAAGCAAGATAGGCTGGGCTAGGAGACTAGGAGGAAAGAGGAAGAAGTAAGGAGGAGTCAGCATGGAGAGCCAAAAGAGAACAGCAGGCCGGCCCATCGCTCCCCAGTAAGATGAGCCACGTGGAAATACTTAGATTAGTATCATTAAGACAGAGCTAGCTGATAAGAAACTAGTAACTGGCAAACAGAATTATATCAAATACAGAGTCTCAGCATGGTATTGGGGGCTGGCATGGTGGCAGGACCAGACCTGCAGCTGGCGGGGAAAATGTACTCATTATCATGACTTAATATTCAGAGTCAGTTTCTTTAAGGCAAAGGACACAGTCAACAAGACAAAATGGCAGCCCACAGAATTGGAAAAGATCTTCAACAACCCTACATTTGATAGAGGGCTCATTTCAAACATATACAAAGAATTCAAGCTAGTTACCAAAATACTGAATAATCAATTAAAAAGTGGGGTACAGAACTAAATAGAGAATTCTCAATACAGGAATCTAAAATGGCAGAAAGACATTAAGAAAGTGCTCAACATTTTATCCTCAGGGAAATGCAAATCAAAACAACTTTGAGATACCATCTTAGTCCTGTCAGAAAGGCTAAAATCAAAAACACCAAAGACAGTTTATGTGGAGAGGATGTGGAAAAAGGGGTACATTCCTCCACTGCTGGTGACAGTGCAAACCTGTACAGCCACTTTGGAAATCAGTATGGCATTTTCTCAGGAAAATGGAAATCAGTCTACCTCAAGATCCAGTAATTCTACACTTAGGTATATACCCAAAATGTGATTATTCATACAACAAGGACACCTGTTTAACTATATTCATAGAAGAATTATTTGTAATAACCAGAACCTGGACAAAACCTAAATGTCCCTCATCTTAAGAATGGATGGAGAAAATGTGATGCATTTACACAATGGAGTACCACTCAGAGGAAAAAACAAACAAACAAACAAACACAAAACAAAAACAATGGAATCTTGAAATTTGCAGGGAAATAGATGAAATTAGAAGAAACCATCCTGAGTAAGGTAGCCCAGTGACAAAAATTCAAACACTGTATATACTCACTCATATATGGTTTTTAGACATAGAGCAAAGGATCACCAGTGAACACTACCAAAAAAAGCTAGGAAATAAGGAAGACCCTAATAGAGACATACATGGTCCCCTGGAGGAGGGGAAAGAGACAAGATCTCCTAATTAAATTGGGGTGGAGAGAGGGATTTAGGAGGAAGAGGGGAGAGGTGGGCCTGAAGGAGCAGGAAGATTGCGTCAGGGAAGGAATAGAGGAGAGCAAGAAAAGAGATACCATAATAGAGGGAGCCATTATAGGTTGTAAGAGAAAGGTAGGCACTAGGGAAATGTCCAGAGATCTACAAGGATACCACAATTAACAGTCTAAACAATATTGAAGAGGCCACTTTAAATGCCCTTCCTCGATAATGAGATTGATGACTACTTTATATGCTATCCTAGAGCCTTCATCTAGTAGCTGATGGAGGAGAAAGAGACACCCACAGGTAAATACTGGGCTTACCTCCTAGAATCCAGTTGTACAGAGGGTGGAGTGATGCGCATAGGGGTCAGGACAAGGCTGGAGAAACCTGTAGAAACAGCTGACCTGAATAAGGGAGAACTCATAGACTCCAATATGATAACTGGGAAACTAGCATAGGACTGACCGAGATTCCCTGAATGTGGGTGTTAGTTAGGAGGACTAGGCATGGGACCTCTGGTAATGGATCAGTATTTATCCTTAGTATAGGAATGGGATACGGCTAGTCCCTGCTCCAGTTGATATGACAGACTTTGAATACTCCCCATGGAAGGGCTCACCCTCCCTTGGGGAACAGAAAGAGAATAGAGGTTGGTTGGGGAAACAGGGATTGATATGTAAAACAAGATTGTATCAAATTTAATTTAAAAATACTGATATTGTTAGTGAATTCTAACAAGTAAACAAACAAACAAACAAACAAACAAAAATCCCGAGTTAGGTGGATAGCTCTCCCAGGTTTGTCTGCCCTCTTGGGGTACATGCTGGACTCCTTCAAACATGCTCATAGCAGCTTTTTTTGTTGATTTTTAGAAGCAGAAAATTCCTTAGGCTTTTTCTTTTCCATAGTTGAAAGCTTAGCTGGGTGGGATGTTACCCTGAGGGGAATCTTTCTTTACTCCAATGAAACTTGGTCTCTTGCTCACTTTCAGCTCAAGCCTTGTTCTTTTCCTTGTTCATTTTTTTCTTTCTGCTTTCCTTGCTCCTTTTAATTGTAGACTTTCTTATGACTGATTAACAGTAACCATGCAACAGAGTCCATATTAGGTTGTCTTGACATCTGTCCCTTCAAGGTACTTAGACCATTTTTTTTTTCCTTTTTCAATTCAGTCTCAGGTCAAGGGCAGATGTAGACACACTCTGTCATAATATCACAGAATGGCTTCTAGCATAGTTGCTGTCAATGTTCTTGTTTCCCTGTCAAGTCGTGTGAGCTGGTCCCCCACAGCTCTCAAAACTGCTGTCTTCTGAGATCCTACTAGGGTGGCCAGTTAAGCTCTGCTTATAGCATCCAATCATTCTTCTGACCCAAATTCCCAAGAACTTCCACATATCTCCCCAAACAAGCATGGTCAGGACAGTCACTGCAATAACTCAATCCTTGGTATTAACTTGTGTCATAGTTACTTTTCTATTGCTATCATAAAACACTGTAACCAAAACATATGAAAGAAGGCATATAATTAGGCTTACATTTTCAGAGGTTTAGAGTCATGGTAGTGGTGCTAAGATATGCAAACAGGAACAACTGAGAGCTCACAGGTCAAAACTGCAAGTAGGAGGCAAAATGCTCTCTGTGGATTGCAGAAAGCATTTGAAGTCTCAAGGACTGCCTATGACACACCTTGTAGAGAGCTGCGAAGTGCCATGCCTTAAAGATGGTGCTGGATTCCACCTTCCACCTTCCTGATGGTGAGCACTCTCTGGCGTAAACAAGTCCTTATTTGGTTAATCCTGTTCAGCCTGTTTGCTTCCAGAGTAGCCTATCTGCAGGGTCCAGGTAGCTCACTGGGGTTGTTCAACACAAGGGGATTTAAGCCTGTGTGGGTGTTTCCCTGGGGGCAGAAGAAGCTTGTTCAAGGATCCTGAATAAAGTGCATGAAGAAGATCTTCCCAGAGTTGCTGGTCGAGGTTGGGCATGACAACACCTCCTCCAAAGCCTCACACCTAATCCTCCACAAACATCTATATCAACTTGCAATCAAGTATGCAAATACATGAGCAGCTATGGGAGCCATTCTCATTCAAACCAACAAATACTTTATTAGTTTGATCTAGAAAATTGAATACTTATACATTGTAAGAAGTGATAGAGATAGTTGTTTCAGGATGAGAATGAAAAAATCATTCCTAGAGAGTAATATGTTAAACAAACAAGCAATAAACAGATTGATGTTCTATCTATAGTCCAGAGATCATCTTTTATTTGTACATATATAGACTACATTATTCCTCTGAAGAAATCACATGAATAATATGTAACAAAGCTGTCTTTTGAACCTATGTAGTGCTTCTTAAAATTCCATACTATTGATCTTTCGTCTCTAGTGACCTAAGAAAATATGTATTTCTGCCAAGACCAAAAATTTGAGGAATGGGATGGTTACTAGCCAACTAATTCAGCTCTATCTGTGCTAAAGTATTAATTGGTGATGTCTTCATTAATCAGAGTCCTGAAACTGTTGACTCTTCAGAAAATAGAAATTTAGAACCAGTAGTGATGGATTCTGAGTAGACCATGTATCTGCTATATATCATGTTTTAATATGGATCAGGATAAACAAATAGGTCAAGCAGATGTTTATTCAGGGAGAAATAACTTACAACCTAGACAGATGAACAGCAGCTGCTTCCAGCGAATGCTCTCCTCTTCCAGCCAGCAAGAGAGAGTTACCCAGCTCCTCCTCAGACCTAGTTCTCCAGGTCACTTGTGTCCCTGTCTCCACCCCCAATTGGCATGGTCAGTGCCACAGATTCAGACAAAGTGAATATCTCATTACAACTATACCCATTCATTGTAGATTTGAGTTGCCCATGATAGAGAATTACTATGTTGTGATACTGTTAAAATAAAGTGGAGACTATGTGAAAATTCAGGGAATATAACACAACTTAATCTAATCTACTCCTTGTGGTATAGGAAATTTAACTTAGAAATTTTCTTAAAAGGCCTTTGGAGAACACAATGGAAAATTGGGTTGCCTTTTATACTGCTTTAAGATTCTCATTGCCCCCAGTTCCCTTATGCTCTGCTTTGTAAGCCATGTTGTTGCCACTTGAGTTGAACTTGTCTTCATTTCCAATTTAAGCTTCTAAAGCTGTGATTTGTACTCTGTTGTAAAATAGGACTTTTACAAATGGAATCTGATCTAGTTTTATTTTAGTGGACTCCAATCTGAATCATAATATACCCTGAGATCTTCTAAGTCTTAATTTCTCTAAAGTTATGAGAAGAATGGATGAATTTACCTGAAGAGGATGACACCACTAGAAACAACAGTGTATGGATAATGCAGTTCTTTCTGCTGAGAACAATGGATGGCACTGGTTTGAAGCCAGAGGCAAACTTCATGTTTACAAATGCTTTTTAAACTGCAAATGGTTCTTCATTTTCTGTTATGCCAGAACAATTCATGGCATATAGACAGACAAAAAATATGTATTCACTTGTCATCCTCTGAAGATTGTAATAACCAGATTTGGGCTTACATTAAATTTCAGGGAAGGAACAGAACTTTAATGTAGCTCCCACTCCCACACAGGAAAAAGTTTAACTTATTATTTTGTTGTTATTATATAAACACTAACCCTGGCTCTCAAAGATTATCTTTTCCTTCTCCTGGAATAACTATTACTTTGATCTCTTCAGACAGAAAAAAATGTGGCTTGTGAGAAATTGCTATTGAAGCTTTCATATTAAAATTTTCTCAACGAAGAAAGCATAAGTCAACTTAACACAAGCTGTTTTTTAATGTTGAATTTAAATACTGGTGTTTCATATGTGTGTGCATGTGTGTGTGTGTGTGAGAGAGAGAGAGAGAGAGAGAGAGAGAGAGAGAGAGAGAGAGAGAGAGAGAGAGAGAGAGAGAGAGAGAGAGAGAGAGAGAGAGAGAGAGAGAGAGAGAGAGAGAGAGAAGAGAAGACATGATTTGGCATAGCCAGCTGGCCAGTGATATTGCAGATGCACACCAGCACATCTGGTTTTTTATATGGGTTCCAAGGATCAAGTCAGCCATTAGACTTGTGCATTTTGTGTTTTTACCTGTTGAGCCATTTCCATTGCTCCTAATGTGGAGTTTAAGAAGACTTAAAATCCTAATTTGATGGTTTTGAGCTATCCATGACCTTTGTGTAATTTTAAATATGTTATTTCTTTTTTCCCTCAGTCTTGGTTTTCCTAAACATGGAGGGAGATGAGCAATAGTAAAACAAAAGTGTTACAGGAAAATAATAGTGTGTGGAATAAATATTTTCAGAGAATGGGGGATAGTAAGCTTAAGAGAGCTTACATTTCAGCATTTGGACTAACAGAGTAATGTGAACTTAAATAAGTCATTAATCCTTTGTAAGTCTATGTTTTCTAACTTTTTAAACAGAGAAGTTAAAGATAGAAATTGTATTTAGTTTCTTTTAATGAATTAATTCTATGAAAAGTGGTCTAAACCTAGTACCACTAATATGTAAGTCATTTACTAAATATCAATGGACTGGTTTCCATAAAGTTATACAGATCTTGTCATCTTGCAGAAGTTCCAGTTTTTATAGTCCTGTATCATCTGAGTAAAATTTTTCCAGCCTGTTGTAGTTATTAACTCTCAAGACAAAATATTGTCTATTTAATCTTGAGCTTTCTTTATATACCAGGGTGTCTCTTAATTTGAACTCTTCCTTCTTAAGTCTCTAGAATATCTGGGATCATAGCCTTGATCACCAGGTACTGGAATTCCTTATACTTTGATCATTACTTAGAGTCTGGAATTGATAACATAATTGTACACACACACACACACACACACACACACACACACACACACACACACTGATATTTGATAAATGACATAATATTTATGCAACAAATTATTTGCTTATTGCTGCATAAAAGGCATTAGTATTACATGAGTACCAGCCCTCTGTTATTTATATTAACTTAAAAATAAAAGGACATAAAGCATGACAGATGTGTTGAAGATTGAAATAGATAATTGTGTGCACCTAATGTGGAAAATACTACCAATACTATTAACCTAATTTAGTTATTTGTACCAACAACTAGAAGGCTCATAATAAGTCTACTAATATTCCTTTTATGTTTTTTTTCACTCAAACACTAGGAAAGTATGAAAGCCTAGACTAAGAAATCTGAATAATTTCAAAGAACTAGAACATCTAATTTAATTCTAGAAGTCCTTAAGATGCTCATTAATACTGTAAGTAGAAACTGAGACATTTAATGTTCACATTTTATGGAAAATAAATTTGTCTCCATGGAAATATATCAAGGATAATACTGCTGAATTGTTGTGATCAGAGATAAGACATACTAAAGAAGTAATGGCAGGCAAAATCCTCATGTTATCTGTCTCTTTTAATAGCCACTCCCACATGCAATTAAAGGAGAAAAGATGGTGAGATGCTAAAAAATTAGTGAACTATGTTATTGCTTTAAAGAAATTACTAATTTTCTTTCCATTCTGCTTTCATAGTAGATAAATGTACCTGCCATTCACACTTGTCTCCCGGTTGGTTCTTGTCAATTTGTCACAATATAGAGTCACTTGGGGAGAGTGACCTTCATCTGAGAACATTTTCAGATCAGTATGGTTTGTGTGTCTGTGGATGCTACATGAACCATTAAGTGAGCTAGTAAGCAATATTACTACATGGTTTCTACTTCTGTTTCTACTTGCTGTGTTGTAGATAAGTTATGTGAGAACTGTCTGGACATGTCTTCTCCAAAACTTTTGTAATATGTCTACATGGTACAGCTGCAGCTTGACTTTAGAACAACATGGCCACTGGGAACTTCACCTTTTACTGAATACACTTGGAAGGAATATTGTGGAATTTAAAATAAAATTTGGCTTTGTTACTAGAACCTAAGGGTAAGTAGGGTCTTAAAACCATTTTCATGTGTAACTTTCCAGTTTTAAGTGATTTTTGTCTTATTTGCTCAGTGTTCTCTTTGCAGATTGCTTTATTTTGGGAACATCTCATTTTTTCCATTGAACATTTACATATGTCATTACACCCACTTTTACCCGCTGATCACATAGTTAGATCTCTTTATTTTAGGTTGTCATTGATATATCACCTCCTTTAGTTAAAACCGACTGTGATTATATTAACAGTCTTTTCTTTGTGGTTTAAATTTTTTGAATTTATAATGGCGGAGGGCTATTTTTTTTTTTATTAAATTGTGTGATTGTTTTCTTACTGTCTGTTCTCACCCTTCCACAAAGACCAAGAATTCAGCAAAACTACCCATCTTGTTTACCAGCAACAGGACGCTAGATGTCAAATAAACCAGATTGATGCCTTTCAGCCCTTACTGATTCTGCCTTCCATAACAATAAATTCTTATTTCTGTAGAGATCTGCCCTGAACACTTTTTTGGTTAGAGGAAATAATAAATACCAGTTTCCCTGAGCCCTGGCAGTAAGAAATGTTGGCCTGCAGGGGGCAGTGCTGTCTGAAGTGCCATAGTGCTCTCCTACAGGCAATCATGGGATTCATAAACCAATACTGTTTATTTTCACATTCCATGTCCTCTGATGGATGCACCAAAATTCTTTCATTACTGTTTTAGCAATGTGTTATGCAATTACACTTTAGGAATGACACTTCTTATATGAGATATCAGAGATTTAGCCATGGCTGCATCAGAGTGCCTCTTAATTTAACTAGATGGCCTTTACGAAATGATTTTTTGAAAAATTGTAGGTATTTTCATTTGGTCCTCACTTTCCCTTCACCTCCTTTAATCTGTAGTTTAAAAATGATTTGCCAATTTAATCAGATTTAGCAGTCAGTAATCCACTGCCATACAGCTACACTCACTTTTAGAGAGTGGAAATAGATTTCAAATCCAAAAATGATTTCTCTTATGGCCATACCCACACATTTTAGTCTCCCATTTTCCCTATCCATCCCACATCACATATCTTCCCACCCTTTTCTGAACTACTTTTAAAGGGCTTGACTAATCCATTAGCATTGTTAATTTTGTTATCTCAGCAAGTGTTTCTTTTCCAGTCTACCTTATCACCTGATAATGACGGTGTGAGTTCTGAATCACTATAAGCCACATCCATTCCTATGAGATATTCAGGGCACATTGCTAATATTTCAAGGTGAAACTGTGGTGCAATTCCAGTGAAGCTAGGATAAACAAAGCTTTTATTCTCCCATAAATGACTATCTAGTATTAATGACAGATTAAAAAGTACTTTTTCCTGTCTCATATTATTTTTCTTGTTTGTTTCTTTAGACAGAAAATGATTTCTCCTCATGATGACTAACACCATTAAGCAAGAATGTGTATTAAGGGAAGCATTACATAGTACAGAACAACTTTGAACATGAATGTAGAAGTTATGCATATTTTAGATATTTTAGTGAGACAGTCTCTCACTCCACATAGCTTCAGCTGGGCTAGGACTCATGATCTTACTTCAGCTTGTTGAGCTCATTGCCATTGTTTTTTTCTCCAGTTTTTAAATTTTGAGATTGCAGACATGTTTCACTATTCCCATCTTTATCTCACTATCCATCTATCCATTCACTCATCCATATGAGAATATATTAGGAAGGCAAGACATTTACGTATATTAATGTGTATATAGAAAAAATGCCCTATCCACCTGTTAAATCTTCTCACCCATGATGAAGAGAAAGCTTTTCTCCATTGTTCTTCATCACCTCAAAGAATTACATGTAGAAGAAAACATGAAGATATTTTAATTTTTTATTTTATTCATATAGAAGTAGTCTTGCAAATGTCACCAATACTAAAACTATATTTTAGAAGTATTTCATAGCAGTCTCTCATCTTAATTTATATCCAAGTATTATTTCATAATGTGGATATAATACAGTTTAACAAATTTCTTTTTATGAGGACTTAGGTGTTTTTAGCCTTTTACTAGTAATATTAGTAGTGTCCTTCAATGACTACAGTTTTCAAAATTTATTTGATATTTCAGAAACTATCTTTATTTGTTGTGATTAGATATATTGCCACAATTTAGATGCTTAAAATGCATCAAATTATGTGTTTTAAAGAGTTCTGCAAAGTATCATAAGAGATCTTGGGAATTAAGAAGCCATTTTGCTTGCTACACTAGCCTAGCCCTGCATAAGTCTAGAATAGAGTGTATTTTTGAAGTTTGTCTTTCATTATTTCTTTTTTATTTAGTCACTTTTACATTTCTTATTTATTTCTCTTGAGTTTTTGCATTTTTGATTTAGATTCAACTTTTACTGCCAGGAAATGGAATGTTATTGTAATGTATAACTGTACAACACTGGTCTTATTTTCTTTAGTAAAATATTAAACCTACTTGGAAGTACTATGTATAAAAAGTTAGGTAAAGACACTCTCTTTGTACACCCATATGAGTAGATGATTGTCCTTTTAGTATGGTGTAGTTAGACAAAGCAGGTTACTTAGCAGTTGAGCTCTCACAGAATGTCTTCATGTGACAGAAGAGATCCAAGTCAAGCCATAAGGAATAAATAGGCTCATATTCTGTAGTCTGATGACTTCATCTCTTGAATTAGAAGTTTATGTGAGGTGATTTTATAGATTCACTTTACTTCTCTAGAACTTCATGTCATACTAATTTGAGAGACAACCCTGAAAAGAATAAAAGTTAACATTTTCTGAGTTCTGTATACAGTAGTTTTCTTAATGCACTAGCATATTCCCAGGTTACAATGCCATATTGTTCTTATACCACACAAATATTTGAGCATGAAAAAAAGCTATAGATGCTAAAAGAAGATAACAGTTAAACAACTATACCAATTGATATTTGCTTTATTACCTAAAATTTCATATTACTGAAACATATTAATGAGTTGTTTTGAGTGTATAAAGTAGAAGACAAGCTACTGAAGATAAAATACTGAAGAGAAAAAATAGGATAATGGAGACATTCAGAATGTATTCTAGTAGGCTTACTTCTGTATAACAGAGAGTAATCCCACCATCATGTTATTGTCACTGAACATACGTATAAATCCCATATAGAAATTGTGATAGCCACATCAAGTCTCTGAAACCAAAAAATAACTTCTAACAATATAACATTCAAACTATTACAAATGTAGGGGATGGAGGATGTTTCTGCTGTTAAAGTTCCTGCCAGGAAAACAAGAGGGCTTCAGTTTGGAGGCTAAAATGTTGTGTATGGAGGTGGCATGTCCCTTCAGTGGGAAGGCAGAACACATGGATCCTAGGGCATGCTGGCCAGCTAGTCTAGCAAGAAGTAAGTTGCAGGTATTTGGTGAGAGACACACTGTAAAAAAGTGATAATAAGGTGGAAAGTGTTGCAAGATGAAAGATTATATCAGCCTATGTTTTCCACACAGGCATGTGTGAGCATGTGAGTCAGTGCACACACTGATAATAAAATAAAACAGTCATAATATAACCTCAATTGTCACCCTTCAAAGAACCAGTTAGTATGACTGACAAATGCCTTTGCTTAGAAGACAAAGATGATTAGTATTACTTGACAAATGCTATAAGAAGCTAGTAGGCTGAAATGTAGTTGGGCATATGTTGAAATTAGTAAAAAATACACAAAACATTAATAATAAAAATAATGACTAAAAAAGCTTTTGGATATGTTTAAAATGTTTTCTTTTTATAAAAATGGAATTGTAGAGAATTAGGGAGAAAAGGAATGCTGTGGGTAATATGATTGCTATGTAAACAAGTTTTCACCTAGGTGAAAATTTGAGCGAGGCATAGGAATATAATCTAGCACAGGGGTTTAAAGGCAGGCCAATCCATTGTGATCATTGTCCAATCAGTGCTCTTCAGCTCTGGTGAAGGATCTATTCTTAAAAATCCAGGTGGCCTCTATGAAGGGTGTTTAGTTTGGTCTTAGGCATTTGTCAGAGCAGAGTCGGCTATGACAAATATGGAGAGATAACTTGCTCAGCCGGACACAGGGTTGTGGAAGGTGGAGAGGTGCCTTGGCCCTGCCTCAAGGAGATGAAGGGACCTACTTAGAAGACTTCCAAGGAGAGTCCTTACCCTATCTGAGGAGGAGATGGGAGGTGAGGAAAGGAAGTAGGGGGAGCAGGAGGAGATGTGGAAGGGGGAACTGTGATTGGAATGTAAAAAGTAAATTAATAAAACAAAACCAATGCGGAACTGTGGCAGCATGCACAGGGCCTGATAATAGGAAGTGGATAGGAACTCTCATTTCTAACCAAGAAATTATCTCCAACTGACAATTACCCACAAAGGGAAAATAGGCTCCATTCAATGGCCTCTCACTGGGTATATAAACCACACTTAAGGGCAGGTTCCATGACCAGCAATAGATAAACAATGCAAAATAAACTCAATGGTATTTTTGTAGATTTCCTTTTTTGCTCTTATTGCTTGCTTGAGCATTTTTTAAAAATCTTACTGATCTTTTGCTTTATATTATAATTTGTTGTATATTATGTATAGATTTTGTGGTTTTTGTATGTGTCTTGTTTTATATATATATATATATAGTGCTTTTTTATGTTGGCATTCTCTCACTCTCTCCATCCCTCTCTCTTTCCCTCACTCCAACCCTCCCATGCGCCCCAACCACCCTCCACTTGCACCCCCCACTCCACATGTAGGGTGATGCCTTCCAGGAAGAATTATCTAAATATGTTAAGCCATTTGGAGTAGGGACTAGGCCTTCTCTCCTGCCTCTAGGTTAAGGGAGTATCCCTCCATGGGGAATGTGCTCCCAAGGTCCCTTTGTGCACCAAGGATACAACCTGGTTCCACTGTCCAAGGTCCCTTAGACTGCCCAGGTCTTCTAACTGATCATGACCCCATGATCTGAGGGTCTGAGTCAGTCCAATGTTAGATTCCCAGTTATCAGTCTGGGAGGGCATTAGCTCCTCCTTGTTCAGGTCAGCTCTCTCTGTGTTTCTGTAGCCTGCTCTTATCCTCCTGCTGTGCATCTGGATTCCAGTTTGGCTCAGTGTTTAGTTGTTGGTGTCTGCTTCTGTTTCCATCAGCTACTAGATGAGGGCTTTATGATGGTGAATAAGTTAGATGTCATTCTGATTATCAGGGAAGAACATTTATGGTAGCCTTTCCAGTGCTCAAATTGTTAGTTGGGGTCAGTATTGTAGGTCTCTGGACATTTCTCTAAGTTCAGTTTTCTTTTCAAATCTATAATGAATCCCTCTCTCTCTCTCTCTCTCTCTCTCTCTCTCTCTCTCTCTCTCTCTCTCTCTCTCTCTCCTCTCATCTATTCCTCCACTGGATCAATCTTCCTAGTCCCATATCTTTCCTCTTGTCCCCTTCTCTGCCACCCTACTCCCCATATCCTCAGGAGATCTTGCCCCTTTCCTCTTCTGTGAGGGAACTTATATGAATTTCTGCGAATCCTCCTTGTATCCTAGTTTCTCTGGTGGTATAAATTATAGGCTGGTGATACTTTGCTCTACATCTAAAATTCATATATCAATGAGGACATACTATGTTCCTTTTTTGGTGACTGGGTTCCCTCATTCAGGATGATTCCTTCAAGTTCTATCCATTTGCCTGCAAATTTCAAGATTCCATTGTTTCTTTCGGCAGACTAGTATTCCATTGTGTAAATGTGCCACATCTTTATCCATTCTTCAGTTGAGGGCATCTAGGTTACTTCCAGGTTATTGCTATTACAAATAACGTTGCTATGAACATAGTTGAACACATGTCTTTGTTGCAAGGATGTAGATCATTTGGGTATATGCCTAAGAGGGGGATTGCCAGGTCCTGTGGTAGGCAGATTTGCATTTTCCTGAGGTCCTGCCAAACTGATCTCAAAAATGGCTGTACAAGTTTGCACTCCCACCAGCAGTGAGAGTGGAGGATTTCTCCACATCCTCTCCATCATAAGTTATCATTGGTGTTTCTAAGTTTTGCTATTCTGGCAGGAGTAAGATGCTATCTCAGAGTTGTTTTGATTTGCATTTCTCTGAGAGCTAAGGAAGTTGAGCACTTTCTTAAGTGTCTTTCAGCCTTTTTGATTTTCTATACTAAGAGTTCTCTACTCAGTTCTGTACTCCATTTTTAAATAGGGTTATTTGGTGTTTTGTTGAGTAGTTTCTTGAGTTCTTTGTATATTTTGGAGAACAGCCTTTTGTCAGATGTAGGGTTTGTGAAGTT
This sequence comes from Cricetiscus sungorus, assembly GCA_030556225.1. NCBI lineage: Eukaryota > Metazoa > Chordata > Mammalia > Rodentia > Cricetidae > Cricetiscus > Cricetiscus sungorus. The sequence continues at coordinate 47,075,694 of JANBXA010000398.1, forward strand.
CTTTTCCCAGTCTGTAGGCTGCTATTTGGTCTTGTTAACTGTGTCCTTTGCCTTACAGACACTTCTCAGTTTGAGGAGGTCCCATTTATTAAATGTTGTTCTCAGTGTTTGTGCTAATGGAGTTATATTCAGGAAGCAGTCTCCTATATCAATTTGTTCAAGGTTACCTCCCACTTTCTCTTCTAAGAGGTTCATTGTGGCTGGATTTATGTTGTGGTCTTTGATCCATTTGGACTTGAATTTTGTCATGGCAATAGACATGGGTCTCTCTGAAGTCTTCTACACAACATCATCTAGTTGTGCCAACACCATTTCTTAAAGATACTTTCTTCCTCCCATGTTTTACTTTTAGCTGTTTTGTCAAAAATCAGGTTTTTGTAGGCATATGGGTTAATGTCAGGATTTTCAATTTGATTCCATTGTCTACCTGTCTATTTTTGTGCCAATACCAGGCTGTTTTTAGGACTATAGCTCTGTAGTAGAGCTTAAAGACAGAAATAGTGATGCTTCCTGAAGTTCCTTTATTGTATAGGGTTGTTTTGTCTATCCTGGGTGTTTTGTATAATCATATAAACTTGATTATTATCCTTTTAAGGTCAGTTAAGAATTGTGCTGGAATTTTGATGGGGATTGCATTGAATCTGTTCATTGCTTTTGGCAAGATTACCATTTTTCCTATGTTTATCCCACCTATCCAAGAGCATGGGGGATCTTTCCATTTTCTGGTTTCTTCTTTAATTTCTTTCTTTAAAGACACAAAGTTATTGCTATATAGATAGGTTTTTCACTTGTTTGGTAAGCATTACCCTAAGCATCTTTATGCTGTTTGTGTCTATTGTACAGGGTGATGTTTCTCTGATTTCTTTCTCAGTCCCTTTGTCATCTGTATATAGTAGGGCTACTGATTTTTTCTTTGAGTTTATCTTGTATCCTGCTAATTTGCTGAATGTGTTTATTAGCTATAGGAGTTCCCTGGTAGAGATTTTTGGGTCACTTTTGTGAATTATCATATCATCTGCAAATAGTGAGAGTATGACTTCTTCCTTTCCAATTTGTGTCCCCTTGATCTCCTTTTGTTGTCTTATTGCTTTAATTAGAATGTAGAAGACAATATTGAAGAGATATGGAGAGAGGAGGCTGTTTTGTCTTGTTCCTGATTTTAGAGTAATTGCCTTAAGCTTCTCTCTATTCAGTTTGATGTTGGCCATTGGTTTACTGTATATTGCTTTTATATGTTTAGGTATGTTCCTGTTTTTTCTGATTTCTCCAAGAACTTTATCATGAAAGATTGTTGAATTTTGTTGAAGGCTTTTTCACCATCTAGGGAGATGATCATGTGGTTTTTCTTTTTCAATTTGTTTATGTTGGATCACATTGATAGATTTTCATATGCTGAACCATTCCTGCAACCCAACTTAGCCTACTTAGTCATGTTAGATGATTTCTATGATGATTCTTACATTCAGTTTGCCAGTATTTTATTGAGTATTTTTGCATCAATGTTCATTGAGGGATATTGGTCTGTAGTTTTCTTTCTTAGTTGTGTCTTTGTGTGGAATTGGGTACCAAGGTGATTGTGGCATGTTAAAAAGAGTTTGGTAATGAACCTTCTGTTTCTATTGTGAGGAACAATTTGAAGAGTATTGGTTTAGCCCTTCCTTGAATTTCTGGTAGAATTCTGCACTGAAGCCATCTGGCCCTGGGCTTTGTTTGGTTGGGAAGCTTTTGATGATGGCTTCTATTTCATTCGGGGTTATAGGTCTATTTGTTTATTTGTTCTTGATTTAATTTTGGTAAGTGGTAGTTATCCAGAAATTTGTTCATTTCCTCTGAATTTTCAAATTTGTGGAGTACAGGTTTTCAAAGTATGATTGAAAATTGTCTGGATTTTCTCAATGTCCGTTGTTATGTCCCCCTTTTTATTTCTGATTTCTGATTTTTTTTAATTTGCATGTTCTCTCTCTGCTTTTTGGTTAGTTTTGATAAAGGTTTGTCTATCTTGTTGATTTTCATGAAATTCCAACTCTGGGTTGCATTGGGTTTTTTTTGTTTTGTTTTGTTTTGTTTTTTGTTTTTTTTTTTGTTTGTTTGTTTTTGTTTTTGTTTTTTTTGTTTTTTTTTGTATTGTTTTCCTGGTTTCTACTTTATTTATTTCAGCCCTCAAATTGATTATTTCCTGGTATCTACTCTTCCGGGGTGAGTTTGCTTCTTTTTGTTCTAAGGCTTTCAGTTGTGTTGTTAATTCTCTAATGTGACTATTCTCTGTATTTTTCATATGGGCACTTATTACAATGAACATCCTTCATAGCACTGCTTTCAAGGTGTCCCATAAGCCTGGGTATGTTGTGTCCTTATTCTCATTAAACTTTAGGAAATCCTTAATGTCTTCATTTCTTCTTTGAACCAGGTATGATGCAATTGCACATTGTTCAGTTTCCATGAGTTTTTAGGGTTTTTGCGATTTGTGTTGTTGTGGAATTCCAACTTTAAAGCATGGTGATCTGATGAGATACAGGGGTCTATTCCAATTTGTTTTTGTATCTGTTGAGGTTTGTTATGTCGCCCAATATGTGGTTGATTTTAGAGAAGGTTCCATGTGGAGCAGAGAAGAAGATATATTCTTTTGTGTTTGGATTGAATGTTCTATACATGTCTGTTACACCCAATTGAGACATAACTTCTATTAGTTCTTTTGATTCTTAGTTAAGTTTTTGTCTGGTGGTCTGTCTAGAGGTGAGAGTGGGGTGTTGATGTCTTCTACTGTAAGTGTGTGAGGTTTTATGTGAGCTTTGAGGTTTGGTAGCGTTTCTGTTATGAATTAGTGTGCCTTTGTATTTGGGGCATAGATGTTCAGAATCCAGACTTTGTGCTGATGGATTTCTCCTGTGATAAATACGAAATGACCATCTTCTTCTCTTTTGATTGATTTTGGTTTGAAGTCTAACTTATTAGATATTAAGATAGCCAAACCTGCTTGCTTCTTGGGTCCATTTGATTGGAAGATCTTTTCCCAACCATTTACCCTAAGGTAATGTCTGCCTTTGAAGCTTAGATAGTGCTTATTACATATTTTTTAGGAAGGGGGTTCCTTTTTATTAAGAGAAAGAATTTACGCAGAAAGTTAACTTGTTTTGCTTTCTTTTTTCTTTTTCTGTATTTCTTTGTATCTGAAGCTGAAGGCAGGTTAAACTGTTGGGTGTATCATGTCTTTCTAACTGAAAACACACATGTGCCACATGGAAAACAAAGTAAAGCACTATGTTTGACTTCCCAGAAATATAAAGGTAGCATTATGCAGGTATTCATCTTAGAGGGTGGAACAGGGCTATATCACTGGACTGAATGGTATTTTGCTTTCTATTTATTATTTTTATATTTAGTGTTGAAGCAGGATCATATTGCCCACATAACAATCCTCCTGCCTCTGAATTCTTTGGTGGTAGAATAAGAGGCATAAACCACCCCACCTAGCCTGTGATGTTTTCTTTCTTGATTTTAAATAAATATAAGCATACATTTGTGGTGTTTGTTGCACAATATGGTCTTTTAAAGAAGGAAAACATCTAAAAATACCAAATACCCACAGAATTCTGAAAAAGCAACAATCTCTTTCTTCAAGGCAAAAGTTTTCTCCCAATTCTAAATTGTGCAATTATAAATGCAAAACCAATTATCTTAGTACAATTTGCTTGGGTAACTCTTCCTATACTTTAACCCTAAGATTAATGGCAAGATGTGTTTCTTGGAGGGACCATAAAGAAGGATCTGTTTTTGAACTCTAATTTACTAGTATAAATTATAATGTATAACTCTTTTCTGGGAATTGAGAATATTAATAATAAGTTATTATTATGAAAAGACTTGGGGAGCACATTCCCCATGGAGGCATACTCCCTTAGCCTAGAGGTAGGAGGGAGGGTCTAGTCCCTACTCCAAATAACTTGACAGATTTTGATGATCCCTCCTGGGAGACATCACCCTCTCTGTGGAGTGGGGGGTGGGTGGGATAGGAGGGGTTTGAGAGGTCATGGGAGGGAGGGAAGGAGGAGGAAGGAGGAAGGGAGAGAAGGGGGACTGGGATCGAGATGTAAAATAAGAAAAGTAAAAATAAGTTATTATTGAATGGTGTGTAGTAATTTCTATCATTTGGTTGTTTGTGGTATTTTCTCAAACTTCTTTTTGTTAACCATTTTAGAATTATTTATTTATTCATGTGAAGAAATAATAAATAAATAATTGTGTTTATTCTTGTCTTCAGACTGAATTATTCTTTTATGTGAATGAAAGAAATTTAAAGGAAACAAAGAATTTTAGTGAGGAATTATGCTTTAAAAGAATTTGAAGGGAATTTCTTAAGGAAAAAAGAAAATGATACTAAAATGAAATTTAAAATAGCATTTTCAGGAAATAGCAATGTGTCAAACAAGAAATAAAATGTTAAACAAAATAGGTCTTTTGAATTTTGAGTCATAGCTAAGAGGATGACATATGAACAAGAGCCTAGAATGAAATATTAGCACTATCACCAAAAGGGTATTCACAGAATATGCAAAGGATATTCAGAATCAATAACAAAATATAAAATCATAATCTATAAATGGGGGAAGTTTGAATGCATGCCTTATCAAAATGGATATGAGCATGTCATGAAGCTATATGAGAATGAAGTCAGTTATTCTCAGGGGTAAAAATAAAAGTGGCTATGAAGGATTCTGGGAGAGTTTTGATGGTAAATAAGAACTTTGTAATCATGGTTAGAGTGGTAGACATACATTGTAGATCTGTGCATGTATTAAAATTCATGGAATTGTGTGACAGAAAAGTCAATTTAACTCTATGGCAAATTAATGAAATTAATTTCAGAAAGACTGTTTTTCTTGTGTTCTAGAGAAAGTTAAAGTACCACGAATGTTTCCAGAAACATCCCTGTAATTAAGACAACCAGTTGATATACTTACAACTGGTGACAATTCTTTTATTGACATATATAAATGTATCCAATATAAAAATCATTACTTTCTAAAGAATCACATTCCTAAAATTAGATTTGACTTGACTCTGCAATTTGTGAAGGAGCAGAAGAAGGACATAAAGTACCAATACTCATAAACAAGACTCTGGCATTAACCTGTATATGAAGTCATACAGACCCCGAAAATCCATTGTTCTCATAAGATTTTTAGATCTACATGGTGAGTGCTTGAATTCTCAAGAGTTTGTACATGGATGCTGAGGTGTAAAGTGTTAAGTGTTTGTAACATTGAGATAGATAGCTCTTTGGAATCCAAGCCAAAGAAATGCTTTCTGTTAGTCTTGCATAGGTAGAAAAGCAAAGTATCTCTTCCCTCAGTCAGCCAGTCCTCTTTTGTTATGTGCCTTTCTTCTTTTTAATCAGGCACTGCCTCTCATTGTCATTCAAATAGCTTTTCTGAGCCATTTTCTTGGAACTAAAGATTGTTTCTTTGTTTTTACCCAAATTCATGAGTGCAGGATCGTTATGGATTCTCAGAATAAATCTTTATATGTACATGTTTTATAGGGAAGCTATTTGACTTTGCATGTGTATTTTATCTGCTGCTCTGATTATGAACAAACAAGTTATTACAAACTGATTACTTCCCAAGAGATAGGCATCAGAACAGCATCACTCAGGACACTCAAACCAGTACTAAAGATAATTTTTCCATGATAATCTCAGATTATGCAGCCTGGACACAGAACAGATTTGTGTTGTTTCCTATTATTTTCATAAAGAGGTATTATTTTGACTTCAGAGAATTATGTATCATAAAATTCATTACAGCTTCTTTTTCTAATAATGTACAGCAGCTATTTATCTCTTCCTCAGTTATGTACCCTTCTCTTCACTGTCATTTTTACATAATCATTTACCAGACTTATATTAACTGTATACTTTTCCTACTTAGAAGACAGGATGAGATTTTATAAATGTGTCAGTAGTATTAGCCCATTATACCCTAGCTGTGGGCTGGAAGAAACAAACTTTCATAAATACAAAAAATATTTTTAAAAAATTCAGTATCAAAACTTTTTTGTTTGTATTTTTCTTCAAGACAGGGTTTCTCTGTATTGCTTTGGAGCCTGTCCTGAAGCTCTCTCTCTCTCTCTCTAGAACAGGCTGGCCTCAAACTCACAGAGATTCACCTGCCTTTGCCTCCCAGGTGCTGGGATTAAAGGTGTGCACCACCAATGCCCAGCTTCAGCAGCAAAACACCCCACTTCATTGTCTCTGCTAAAGCAATGTTGAATTTTTTGTGTTAACTTTACTCAGGGCTTGGGAATTTTTTCTTCCTCAGTTGCAAAGAATGAAACTCCAAAGAGCATCTGAAAGCCTGCAAATTTGCTGGAAATTTTCCGAATCCTTGGAGAAGATTGCTTGGAGGAAGCAGTCTGTGCTATTTGAATGCACTGCCAGTTCTTGCTTCAATTTCTAGGCTGCTAAAGCTTTGCAGATGAAATAAAGTTGGTTAGACTTTAATTTAGTTTTGATTTTTTTCTGAAGTTAAATATTTGCTCTCCATTGATCAATGGGTGACTGCAATTTCTTCGTATTACTCTGACATGTCTTATGGCAGACTGTAATTTCCTGTGAAATACAGTTATCCTGAGGTGGGACTAACATGTAATAAGCTCAATATGAGAACAGAACAGAGAAGTGGCTACAGGTTCTTTCCTTCAAGTCTCCTATATTGATCTCCATTCCCACTGAGGTTCTTATCTTTGTCTTTTCAACATTATTTTCATGAGAATAGATCAAAATTGTGCCGTGGGTAACAAAGGTCAGAATCGTTGAAGAGCTAAAACTGTTTAAAATTTCACTGCCAGTACACAGAAAAGGGCAATGTGAAGTCAATAAACAGGGACCAGAAGATTAGTGGAAGAAGGGTGGCGTACATGAATGAAGAGTCTGAGGAATCTCACAAACACAAAATTTCAGAAATTACAATTTAATATCAAAGTAACAAACATAGGCAACAGATGCCAAAGAGATCTTCTAACACAGAGAATATATAGTTATCCCACTAAAAGCAAGGTCTTTCAAACATCTGGTTATATTGAGAAGATAATGTTATGAACAAAATAGCCATGGGTGTGGATTTGCTTGCTAAAACTGATCACTGCACACAAACTCTGTAGCAACATTCTTCTACTAAGGGGAGTAATCACTAGGAAGTACTTCAACAGAGCTACTTTCTTATTTGGATGTTATGAGAGAAATCATGCAAATTCTTACTTGATAATTAGTTTATTTTGCTTGTTTTGTCACACACTCTGGTTTTAACATTGTCAATACTAGGGGACTCCTCATGATGAATTGCCATGGTAGAGGCTTCCTAACATAAAAAAGCTGAAGAGTTGGGTCTACTCTTGTCATTCTTTTTTTCTATTGGCAGGCAGGGTGTTGATAGCTGATATAAGTTCCATAATTTAGATGTATCCAGCACAATAACAAACTGGTATCATGTCAGTGAGCATCACAAGTCTGTAGTTCCAGTTCCAGCCAATGATTTTTGTAGCATGATCCTAACCAAATCCTGCCAAAGACAAGAATCTGTATGACTTTGTGTTTTCCAAATTCGACCTACATCTAACACCTGGATCATTGCATTCTTCCAACACAGCTGGTTGCAGTAGAATATGCCTGGTATTTAAGATAATGGGGAGAGTAAAAAAGAGTACCAGGAATTCAAGGTCAGCATAGAAATTCTAACAAGGAAAAATGAACACAGTAAAAAGCCAAGATATTTGTATCTTTTGTTAGTTTTCTGTTCATATTTCTTTTCCCTACAGATTCTGAGTGAATAGCCACAATGTGCAATCAAGAAATGAATCCATATTCCACCATGTTTATAGGAATGATAAACAGTTTCTTCTAATCTGTCATACATAAGGATGGGAGGGTTATTTGTTGTTCATTGTACAAAGTGTTCTTTGCACTCAAGCATAAGTTCCTGAGTTCAGATCCTCATCACTCCTATAAAACCCAGGGATTTTGGCTGCATCTGTAACCTTAGCACACAGTTCAAAGGCAGGCAGATTTCAGGGACTTCATGGCTTGTCAGTCTATTCCAAAGGAAGAGATCCAGGTTTGGTTAAAAAACTTGTTGCGAAAAGTAAAGTGGAGTGTGATAGAGGAGATACCAAATATCAATTTCTAGTACCCATATACATATGTATGGGTGACCATATTTATACATAAACCACATACAAACCACCACCTCCACATGCATGGTTTATCATATCTAATTAAACCAGTCTTTATAGAAAATAGAATCTAACTTTACATGAAAGAAAGACCTTGTTAAGTTCTGAGCCTGAGCCAAATGGCTGAGATACCTACTTAACATAGCAAAGTGGACCTGGCTGTCAGGTTCTTCTAGCATCCTTCAGTCTCTATTTGTTATAGATTATGGCTGACATACCCCACCCTTGCCCCTTGCCCTGATATCTCTAGCCTAGGATGCTGGGATACTTTTCCATATATAATCCAGCCATTTTGGTTACTCACCACTTGTGTACCATTGGTGTTCTGGTTGCTGCACCACACCTTACCCCCCTCTATCTCCTCCACTCCCCACCACATGACTGGGCTTAGTCTGCTCATGTGTACTCTGGATACTCCCAGATGTTTCTGTTCCAGCCATGCTCTCCCTTTCATCTACAATAAGCTTTCTCTTCCACTATACCTGGGGCAGTCATAGCCTTTCCTTTTTATTTCTCCCATCTATCTTTCCTCACCTATCAGTAAATGTCCTCTCTACCTGCTATGCCCTTTTGGGGGTTCCCACCATGTAGTCACAGTCCTCAGGGACCCACCACATGGGAAATTTTGCTTAGTAAGACACTTTCTCCTCTCCCTCTGTTGGAACCCTCCCTTTTCTAAAAGCCTCCCCCTGTTCACCTCTTTAGCTCTTTTCTCCTCTACCTGCTGTATTCACTTGTTACTCCCCTTCTACTGGATAAGTGCCACTGTGAAGTTCCCTGCTTTGTCTAGTTTTACTACAAAAGCCAAAAAGATTCCTTTATCATACTAGGTCCCCAACATGTGGAAGGTATGCCTCTCCTCTGTGATTTGGGACATTTCTGACAAGTCTCCCCTTTCTGCTTGGGGACACACTGGGTTGAAATTTTTGATTCCTCTCAGCTCCCTTCTGGACCTTTCTCATCTCTTTCTATGAGGAGTCTATTTAATTTCCACAACTGCTCTTCATGTTTCTGAGTTTGCAACCCCTTCTTTACCCACTTTCCCTTAGAGCTATCTGCTCTGTTTCTTTACGCCCTCCTGGTCCTGTACATTGCAAGTTTTATTGCCTCCCCCATAGAAGCTGCCTACTAAGTCCAGCAGTTCTCTATGCCTCGTGGCTTCTACTATATTGGAACTCAACTTTCCCTGGGGTGGAGTTCCTGCTTGTTACTTGTCTTATAGCCACACTCTTTCCCGTCTCTTAGCTACCCAATCTTCCCTATGGTGGAGTACTTTTCATGACCCTTCCACCTTTAATCCTTTGCCTCAAATCCTTTATCAGACTCCAAAATATTCTTAAAGTCTTGCTGTCTTACTGAAAACAGATTGGCTTCAGTTATAGCTCAATGGCCAAAGATGGTCCACTTGAGTAACAAATTCTAGCAGATAGTAACAACTGCCACAAGAAAATGAGCCCAAAGTCTCTTATCTCTAAGGTTCTACAACTTTCTGCACTGAAATCATTATCTCTGTGATTTCTCTATGATCTTCTTCAAATAAATCATTTAAGACAACTGTATAAATAGTCTTTATCTTAGAAATTTAAGTTCATTGGGTATGGTAAAATCTATAACAAAATTGGCTTAAAATTTACTCCAAAAGGCTTTTAGTTAAAGCCTATATGTAGGAATTTTAATTTGCTACAACATACTATAGATGTGATTCAACTCATATCTATATACTGTATATGTAACATGTATTCAACTCTTGTTTTCAAAATATATTTATGGCAAAAACAGAAGTTTTAAATAAAAGCCATGTGACTTGACTAATGACCTCATTTTGACATATGACCTCTTCAAGATGGTAGTTACCATGTCACTGAAAGTATGGATTTTTTGTATAATGTTAAAAAATGTAAGATTATAAAAGCTACTCATGTTAACAAAAGTTGATTTAAGATGTATGTTGATGAAAAATTTCTTGTCCAGCAGGATCCTACCACTTCCCTTCAGCTTTAAATAAACACACAGATGTTCTATTAATTATAAAACTGTTGGCTGGTAGCTTGGGCTTCTAATTGTCTATATGTCTTAATTATTAACATATTTCTATTAATCTATGTATTTTCACGTGATCTTGGCTTACCAGAGAAAGCTTGGTGTGTTCTCTCTTCCTGGGCTTACATGGTGATTCTGCCTGATTCCCAAAATTTTCCTCTTCTCCTAGTCCCACCTATCTTCCTGCCTTATTGGGTAACAGTGTTCTATTCATAAACTAATACAGAAACATATAGAGAGAAGGACATCACCATTAGATATATGTGTAAATATTCATGTCTTTGATAACTGTCCAACATCATGCTTCTAGAAAATTTTCATAAGCAACTGTATATATTTGATAAAGAAACTTTATAAATTCATAAGATCTACTCAGGTTCTCAATGGTAATGCTAAGTATTAATATAATTAATTGCAGGAATAAACTTTATTTAGCCCTCTGCATATGTTTTCAAAGTTAACATTAAAGCAAATTACTAAAAACAAGCAGTTTGTTTAGTTTAGATATGCCTAAGAGATAATGGTCTTTGAAATTTTCCAGAGATCTGATGAATATGGCATTTAAAAAAATATTTAATGAAAAAAACTTACTATAATAGACAGAGACCCCAGATCCTATCAATGACCAGAAGGTTTCAAAAGAAGATGATGGAGCACTGAAGAATTCCACCTGAGCTTGCTTTAAATGTAGCAAAGCCAGCCACTGGATGAACTGTCTATTACCTTTGCTGATGCAAGAACCCAGTTCAAATTGTTGACAAGCAGGATTTTGGAAGTTGATTGCCCTTTTTTTTTGCCTAGACAAAGAAGACCAGCCCCCTAATTTCCTACTCTACTGGAAAGTCCGTCTTCTGGACCTGACAGCTGAAGGTTGACACTGATCTGGCACCACTGCCCTCAATGATCACAAAGGAAACTAGGGTGATTATTCAGGCAGCAGGTAAGGCCCTGTTAATTTTAGAAGATTGGGGAACTATTGGGTCTATATTTTCTTCTTACTTTGGTGAAATTTATCCTTCTCAGGTTGCTGATAAAATAAACTTCTCTCCTACCATATCTAGGAGCAGTCATTCATGTCCCTTCTTTTCCTTCCCTTTCCTTTCTCTTTCTATTTTTAAATACAGACACATCAGGAGATAACCTCTCTAATACTGCTCTCCAATTGACCCTATCAGTTTTATTTATCGCAAAGGTTCTCTGTCTAATACAAGTTTTTCAGCGGGTAGATTAATTTCTATTAGCCTAACATGTGAAAAATGTGGCTATGCAGAGATTACTTTTATCCACAACTCATTAGCTCATGAGATTTTTAAATGTAATTAGAAATGATAGTGATAGTGATATGCTAAATTTGATATATTTGCAGAAATTTGTAATATATGCACACTGCAGCCAGTTAAAATGCTATTTTTTGTGAAGTTACCACAAATAAATATGCAGAGCAAAGCAAACATCAAAATGATATTCTGAGTGTATCCTGTCTTTGAATGTCACTTTAAATGAACCTACAGTTTCCGCCAGAGATTACATGTTTCAGGGATTTTAGAAACTGCAGTGTCTAGACTTCAAGGCAGGAGTGGATTTGTGTCCTTAGAAGTTGCCTCTCCTTTTTAAGATAGGAAATTGGATTTGAAGCTAAAAGGCTGAAGCTCCTTCCTCAGAAGATCAGTATATGCTGTGCTACAAAGGCTATGCTTTCGTCTTCAACCAGTTAATCCAGGAAAATTTCTTTTTCTAGGCGCTCAGTTAACTATAACAGTTAATTTTAGATATATGACTAAGTCATCTAAGTTTTGGATCTTTAACTTAAGAAGCACAGATTTAGAAAAAGTGTACATATGTCTCTAAGTGTCTGACTTATCCCTTCAGTATTTGTATTATCCATTATTATCCATCCACATCCCTCCCAAAACACATTGAACACATTATGCATTCACTTCATAGATGTATACATTTCTTTCCTAGACACATTTGTTGCCACAACCAAGAAGATAGGGGATTAAAAACTTCTGCAAGCAATCCAGTGTGTCAAATTTAAAACAGTGTACAAATATACTTTATATGCTGAGATCTGAAGTATAGGTTAAGAGTAAGTTACCTAGTTATGTAAGAATATATCACCAAAAGAATATGAAGGTAATCTGTGCTTTTTAACATTTGACATCTTTTCTTGACATAATTCCCTTTAATAACCTGATTTATAATGTAAACAATGACATTGTCTTGGTTGTGAAATGTTTCATAATTTTTAGTTTTTAAAGTTTGAAAATACTTTATATTTAATCATGTAATATATACCTAAGTTAATTATCCTGTAGGCATTTTGACTCTAGACCTATAGTGTCTCATAACTGGGTCTTCTGTTTCATGTTAAATTGTAGACATATAAATTATGAACAATAATTACATTTCTTGGTATCATTTAAATTAATGTCCTGATTTTGTAACAGTTTTCATTAGACATATGCGATTGAACATATTCAGTCATGTTCTTCAGATGTTGAAATTAAAAAAAAAGTATGAAGGTGAAATCAAGATTTATTTTATTTTCTACTGATATCAGAAGTTGTAGTACAATCTCCAATGTAAGATAACTCAACATACAAGATTTTATATTTGTGACCCTGTGACAGCATTCTTCATCCTGAAGTAACCCTGCTTTGATTTTTATCTTTTCCTCTATTAATGATATATGATGTGACACTTTCTCCCAGTGCTGAACAGTAGTAGGAAGCCACAGCCTCCACTCATTCACACCACCAGAAGCAAATCTGTGATAATTCACCCTGTGCTGCATGGCTAAGATGGACTATTTAGTAGGTAAAGTGTACTGAAAACATTTTTGACAACACTTTGAACATACCTCTAGTAGGAATCATGAAACATTTCAACATTATTACACAGAGAAAAGTCTACCAGATTGCAAATAACACTGATTGAAGGCATTTTATTTAGAAGGGGGAAGAAGTTGGGAATTAAATATCATAGGCTGATCACCTTTGTGTTCATAATCCAGATGTCCAGGCAGCACTTACTCAGTAGGACGCTCACTCCAACCACCTCTTATTTCTTCAGCTCTCATGAGAAACTGCTGCACCTTGGCCAACCATCCTCTAGAGCTTTCTTTTAAGATACTATCTCTGAATTGTGGAGCACCAGAGTTTAGTGATGAGCATATTTTTTAAATGTAAATATTGTAATTGAATTTATTTCCTTTTATTGAATTGCAACATTATAACTTGATATACTGTAATTACAGAAGATTCATAGAAGTGATAGCTTAAGTGTATTCAGAATGAATATGTGTGCAACCAGCACCTAAAACAAGAAATGGAGAAATATTAAACATTCAGAGCCACTACTGTTTTCTGTTGTTGTTCCTTCAAAGGTTATATCTGTGTATATGCTTCATACAGTAGAGAAGCACATACTAGTCATTTCTGGATAATGTACATTAATAATTATTTCCCTCCATTACTGTTGTTGTATAGTCTTCTCCTGAAAATAAAAAGTTCACTGTAACTGATTCATTACATTTCTAAATGGCTTCCAATTTTAAATTACTACTGATCTTAGTACTATGGAAAGTCCAAGTCTTTGCAGAAATATGTGTATTTATTTTTGCATGGGCTAATAGCATGGTTTACAATGGAAGGACTCATTGCCTGTGTGTTTCAGATAATCTTGAACAGACCCTTTTGATGGGAGATGTTATTCTGTATATATGTTTCTCATACTGGTTAATAAAGCTCGGTGGCCAATAGAAAACTGGATAGGCAGAGCTAGGAGACTAGAAGGAGGAAAGAGGAAGTAGTAGGGAGGAGTCGAGATGTAGCCCGGGAAGAAGCAGGATGCTTGCAGCGGCTCCCCAATAAGACGACCAGGTGGAAATACTTAGATAAGTAGAAATGGGTTAATAATTAAGGCAGAGCTAGCCCATAAACAATAATGGTAACTGGCCAACAGGGTTGTATCAAATAAAGAGTCTCTGAGTGTTATTTGGGGTACACGTGGCTGCGGGACTGGCGGCAGGACCTGGAGGCTGGCGGGGAGGAACCTGCCATAACACCCTTTCTGCTTCAACCCCATTTCATAAGATAAGAATAAAGGTCAATATGATGGCTCACCAGCAAAGATATTGTATAGGCCTGGAGACCTATCTGAATTCACTCCTAAAACCTACCTGAGATGAAAGGAGACAATGGCCTTTTCAGGATTGTGCTCTAGCTACTACATTCATATCTTCACATGCAAACTGTGAACATCATACAATCACATATGTATGCAATTAACATTGTTAAAAATGGGAATCAAATAACATTAAGTGCATAGTATTTTAATGAAGAGTAATTGAGTTAATTTTTTAAAAAATTTCTTCCCAAACTGATTTTGTTGGCTTTGTTCTCATTTCATTAAGCAACAATGGCTATAACCACAAACAATCTTTTTAAAGGGAAAAAAGGGAATTATGGTATGGAAATGAATACTTTGCTTTGGAATGGATTTTCTTTTATTAATACAATTTAAGGTCAATTTTGTGATATGTATATTTCTCCTCTTGTTTAGGTATTGTGTTTATTTAGCTCATTGGAAAATGTAATGTATAATTTAGTACAGATTAGAGAATTACCTATGATAGTCAAAACTTAGAGCTAAGTTAGTTAGGATTTCTAGATATACAGAGATGTATTTGAGAAGGATAGGCATTCTTCAAACCTTTCAAAGACCTACAGAATATGGCATTTAAAATGGTTTAGGGCTTTTCTTGACAATGAGGCACAACTGCTCCTGGTAACACCACCGACAGAAGAAAGGAAGATGGACATCGAAGAAACACGTTATGGAGTTTGCTTCTAATATGGCAAGACTAGCCATCTGGGCAAGGTACTGTTCTTCTGGACTGTTTGACTTTATGTTGTAGAAACTGGACATGCAGAACCCACAAAAAGATGACTGCTGATGCAAGATGGATATTGCTACAGGGTTCCTGCTTCATGGAAGAGGCTGCCAGACAGCCAGACAGTCTATAGGACACAGAGAAAAGTTTCCTGCCTTGTTGAGGAGTCTGGACACACACTATGGCCTATGGGCTGAAGATGGAACATTACAGAAGAACTTCGGGTGACTGATCAGGCAATGAGTTGTCTCTGTCATTTCTAGAGTTTATCTATTATCATTCAGTGGTCTTTGAAGGAGTTGAAGACAGATAGTTATGCTTATAGTTTTCCTTAGGATTAAAGATAAATTACATATAGGACTTTAGACTCACAAAGATAGGATTGATGATATTTTCTTTAAGTCTTACAAAATGTTAATGGACTAAATATTGTTAACTGTGATTCTTATTTCATAACTGTTGTATGGTATATTTTGCTATGTTAAGGTTAAACCCCTTCTTTTACTTTAGACAGAAAAGAGGAGATGATGGGAGATGTTATTCTGTATATATGTTTCTCATACTGGTTAATAAAGCACTGTGGCCAATAGAAAACTAGATAGGCGGGGCTAGGAGACTAGAAGGAGGAAAGCGGAAGTAGTAGGGAGGAGTCGAGATGTAGCCCAGGGAAGACGCAGGACGCCTGCCGCGCAGCTCCCCGATAAGACGACCACGTGGAAATACTTAGATAAGTAGAAATGGGTTAATAATTAAGGCAGAGCTAGCCCATAAACAGTAATGGTAATTGGCAAACAGGATTATATCAAATACAGAGTCTCTGAGTGTTATTTGGGGCACACATGGTTGCAGGACCATGGCGGCAGGTTCGGGAGGCCGGTGGGGAGGAACCTGCTGTAACATAATGGTGTCAGAACTGGGATTGAGAAAACTTAACAAAAGCTTAAAAAATAGTTTTTAGAAACAAGGGAACAGAGACTAGCAAGACTTCTTGGTAGCAGCATTTTCTCGGTTGGATTTGTTTTGTTGTAGACAGAGATTTGCGCGGCTCCTTTAAGGGAGGTTTCCAAAATTAGCCTAAGTGGCCAAAACCGCCTTGTTTTTAAAGAGCTCTGCTAACAATTCAGTGGTGTGTACAGAGCTGCAATGAAGGTTTACACTATGCTTTAAAAAATACGCTGGCTTGGGAGAGAAAAAGAAACAGGATACAATGGTTTAAAAAAGAAAAAAGGAAGTAGAATGAATGGGTAGTGGCACACTCCATTAATCCCAGCACTCGGCAGACAGAGGCAAGCAGATCTCTGTGATTTCAAAGTAAACCTGGTATGCAATGAATTCCAGGACAGATAAAAGTTACACAGACAAACCGTGTCTCAAAATAGGTAAAAATAGAAGTAGAATAAATAGAGTAATAAAAAAGCCACGTAAAAATGGAAAGCAAAGAGAAATTTTGGATACTATACGTGATTCTGTTGTCTTTAAAGTATTTGATTGCTGAGAAAATAACAATTACTGATAAAAGAAATGCTGCTGGATTTATTCAATTCATATATTTTAAGAATGCTTTGACTCCAAAATTTAAGCCTAAGGACAAGCTACTGGGGAAAAGGATTTCTATTTTTGTTTCCACAGAAAATGAAAAGCTATGGATTTCTTCCAGATTTATGTGGTTTGATCAAGCCAGACCCCCTGAAACAGCTCCCCAGGTGATCCAACATTCAAAGCAGTTGAGACAAAGCCTTGCACACTATAGCCAGGATTTCTGGATCTTCTTTGGACCCCCATGACAGCGCCCTCTACCAGCAGGAAGTAGTTTGGAAAGAACGACGCCCAAATTCCCAAATATTGTTTATAAATGTTTGTTTTCATTTAAATGGACTTGGTTATAAATGGCTATAACCACAAACAATCTTTTTAAAGGGAATTATGGTATAGATATGAATACTTTGTTTTGGAATGGATTTTCTTTTATTGATACAATTTAAGGTCAATTTTGTAATATGTATATTTCTCCTCTTGTTTAGGTATTGTGTTTATATAGCTCATTGGAAAATGTAATGTATAATTTAGTACAGATTAGAGAATTACCTATGATAGTCAAAACTTAGAGTTAAGTTAGTTAGGATTTCTAGATATACAGAGATGTATTTGAGATGGATAGGCATTCTTCAAACCTTTCAAAGACCTACAGAATATGGCATTTAAAATGGTTTAGGGCTTTTCTTGACAATGAGGCACAACTGCTCCTGGTAACACCACCGACAGAAGAAAGGAAGATGGACATCGAAGAAACACATTATGGAGTTTGCTTCTAATATGGCAAGACTAGCCATCTGGGCAAGGTACTGCTCTTCTGGATTGTTTGACTTTATGTTGTAGAAACTGGACATGCAGGACCCACAAAAAGGTGACTGCTGATGCAAGATGGACATTGCTACAGGGTTCCTGCTTCATGGAAGAGGCTGCCAGACAGCCAGACAGTCTACAGGACACAGAGAAAAGTTTTCTACTTTGTTGAGGAGTCTGGACACACACTATGGCCTATGGGCTGAAGATGGAACATTACAGAAGAACTTTGGGTGACTGACCAGGCAATGCGTTGTCTCTGTCATTTCTAGAGTTTATATATTATCCTTCTGTGGTCTTTGAAAGAGTTGAAGACAGATAGTTTTGCTCATAGTTTTCCTTAGTTAGGATTAAAGATAAGTTACATATAGGACTTTAGACTCACAAAGATAGGATTGATGATATTTTCTTTAAGTCTTACAAAATGTTAATGGACTAAATATTGTTAACTGTGATTCTTATTTGATAACTGTTGTATGGTACATTTTGCTATGTTAAGGTTAAACCCCTTCTTTTACTTTAGACAGAAAAGAGGAGATGATGGGAGATGTTATTCTGTATATATGTTTCTCATACTGGTTAATAAAGCCCTGTGGCCATTAGATAGCAAGATAGGCGGGGCTAGGAGACAATGAGGAAGAGGAAGTGAGTAGGGAGGAGTCAAGATGTAGCTCAGGGAAGGAGCAGGACGTCTGCCGCTCGGCTCCCGGATAAGACGACCACGTGGAAATACTTAGATAAGTAGAAATGGGTTAATGATTAAGGCAGAGCTAGCCCATTAACAATAATGGTAACTGGCCAACAGGATTGTATCAAATACAGGGTCTCTGAGTGTTATTTGGGGCACACGTGGTTGCAGAACAATGGCGGCAGAACCAGCAGCAGCCAGCGGGGAAACCTGCTGTAACAAGCAACCCTCTACCACAGCCTGAATGATTGAGAGCACACACCTTATGCTTTTCCTATTATTAACAAAGTTCAACACAGCAAAGCAAAACAAAAGTAACATCAGCCCACATACCTTCTTTATCCTTCACATTAGTTTCTAAGGCTAATCATTGTTATTTTTTAAAGATTTTACTAGTTTTATTTATGTATGCATGCATGTGCATGGTCCTCCCCAGCCAGAATAGGTTAGATATTGGAATTGTGACTTGCCAGGGTCTTGTGCTCAGCTTATTTTAAAAATTAAATACTTTAACTGGATATCTTTCTTCTTATCATTTTCCAGTATTTAACATGATACACTATAATTGCAAGATGTTCATAGGAATGCTAGCTTAAGGGTATTCCAACAGAGTACATCTGTAAAACTAGCACATAGACCAAAGAACAGAGCATTTATTGTTATTATTATTATTACACATTGTTTTTTTTTGAGTGATTCTCTGTGCAAATGCTCTGACTGTCTTAGAACTCACTTTGTATATCAATCTGACAAAAGCCCATAGTAACAAATACTGCCAATCTGTCACATAACCTTAATTTATATCTTCTGAAACGGGGAATTGAAACAGAGTATCTGACCTACAATTAGATAGTGTAAGTTACAAGGGTAATGAGTATTTTGTAGACAGCACTTGAGCTGGATACAGACAGTTGTGGGCTCCCTGACATGGACTGAAAACATAGTCCTCTGCATGAGCCTTCTTAAGCACTAAGTGGCCTCAGCCTCTCCACACAAGGATAAGTGTTCCATTCTTTCTGTCTCTCCTTACTATCTTCCGTTCTCTACAACACTCTTGTCATTATGACCTTTTTGTTCTAGTGGCCTCCATTTCTTCTACACAGAGTTTTTGATAAGTCACTGTTATATAGCAAAGGAATGCTCACAGATCTCTATCTGGCTCTGTGTGTTTTGTACTTTATACGGCCTCACAACACACTATTTCTGAAAGGGTTTTTCTCAGTTTTGTTTCCGTCTGGTTCCATCAGCAGTCAGTGTTTGTAATGTCACCTGATGATATTTGATTCATTATCCCCATGGCTATCTGGAATCATCTTGACCATGAGCTTCACGACTTGTTTATTGTCTGCCCTCTCCCCTACATATTGAAAGCTTTACAAGAGCAGAGGGCTTATGACTTTTATTTATTAGTCCATGTGTCAATGACAGATAAATTGTCCAGCTCAGAAAAGCACTTGAATTATTAAGGGAACAAAATGTCCATCCACCAAACTTCCTCTTGCAGTTTATTGTTGCTGTTATACTCAAATAAACATATTAGGATGACATGAAATAATAAAATTATTAAGCAAAGTAACACAGAAAAAAATCTGACATAAGTTTATCAACAATTAGATCACTTCAATGGCTAACATGCCATTTTGTTGGTTTATGTTTACATGATTATTTATGTTAAAGGCAATTTGATTACTGGGAAGTAAGCAACATTGAAATAGCATTCTTTATTTTTCCAGACATGGCTGTATTTCATCTTTATAAAATACAAACATGCTAGGCAGTGGTGATGCACATTTTTAATCCCAGGACTCGAGAGGCAGAGGCATGGGAATCATGAGTTCTTTATCAGGCTGGTCTACATAGTGACAACCAGGAGAGCCAAGGCTACACAGTACAGAGAAACCCTGTCTTGAAAGACCAAAACAAACAAGCACACAAGTAAAGAAACAAAACCCCAAACATGAGCCAATATGTTCTTTTTCATGTATACAGATGAGTATTTTTAATAGATTAATTATTTCAACATAAAAATATGGTTATTTTGCAATTATTATAGAGTCTTTCTTATTTTGAATAGTAAACATCATACATTAACGTGCTATACTTATTTTTTATAAGTATAAACTAACAATAAAGAAAGTTTGAAATTTTGCTTCTTGTCAAAACAGACAAAATCCCAGCAAAGAGGAGAGGAAGTGGGTACAAAGTTCCACCCCTAGTTAAAGAGCTAGTGTCATTTGATTGGTGCCGATGAAGGAAAGTAAGTTTTATTTAAAAGTAGGACAACTTGTATAACTATCACTCTCATAAGCAGGGCTTTGCCCCATAGTAACCTGCCACCGCAATAGGATTTAATGGTTATAGAGAGGGTGAGTGTGAATAAGAAGGTGGGAGGACCCTATGGTGAAATATTCACCTTGTCCATACCTGTGGCTTAGACCACACCCATTGTGAGATGGAGACAGGCCCAATGTGACCTGGGAGAAAAGGCTGAGGAATGGTAGGAGCCTCTCCCTTACTGGTGGACGCTGGAAGGCTTAGGATCCTGTGGAACCCGCCACATTCATCTGAAACAGTTTACTAGACTTAAATATTTTTTTTACCATAAATCAGATTACTCTTCATGAAATGATTCTTTCTGGAGAGCTGTCTTCTCTTCTGTAGGTACCTACATGTTCATTGTCTCTTGGTTGTTTGAAGATAGGTGTTCCCTGATTTCCTGTAAGGACAAGAACAGAACACTTTCCCTACCTTTGAGAGGTCTCCAGGGAGGAGTTGGGAAGGGGATAAATATTAGGAATAAGTTTTTCCCCTGTGGCCGGTAGATGAATATGATGAATTTGTGTTGTATCACACTGTCAAATGATTAATAAAACATTTTAAAAGGTGTGTTTTTCACCTTAAATGGCATTTTCTATTTATGAACCACCAAGAACTCTTTAGTACCTATTTAAAAACAAAAACAAAAAATCTTTCCTACGTTAATTTTTTTTCCTGAGATGTGTAACAGTTTAACAACTTCTCTAAGATGACAGAGCTAAGTACCAAAGAAAATTGTGGAAAAGATACAGTTTGAAGTGTTAATCTTTATTTTTCTTATTTTATATAATGGCTCCAGTTCCTTCTCCCTCCTTCCCTTTCTCTTTCCAGCCCCCCCCATGCTCCCCAACCACCCTCCCATCCCATCCCCCTAACTACATGAAGTGTTAATATTTTAATTGAAAATAAAATCCTATTTTCATTCTTTTGAATTAAACTTAGCAAACTCAAGTACATAAATTTTCTCTTTACAATAATACTTCAAAAATGATTACATATTTATGCTAAAACTTCTCCAACTCAAGCTCAAAGAAGCCAAGGGGAAGGGAAATCCTACTTAGGTGTCCTTTCTTTTTCTCTTGTTTTGTCTTTGCATATAGTGTTCTCACTGACAGCAAGGTGAAGAACAGAGCCTTACAGCAATATTAACATGCCAAGCTTCCTTCCGAGCCTGACCAGCTGAGCAGATAAACAGTTTGAATTAATACACTTTCTGCACCTGGGCTTTCTTAGTGATATTAAAAATAATTCTACTCATAGCACAGGTGAGATTGCACCCTTGGCATTAAACCTAATATCAACATTCTTTGTATGCCTGGAGGCTAAATAAGAATTGTTCTGAACTCCAGCAAGGTTCTAACTTGAAAAATGGCATGTGCAATTATACTTTTGATTTGAAAGAAGTAATGAGGGGAAAAAGGTTAAACAATGTTACTATTTAATCAATAGGTATAATACTTTAAATCCCTGTAACATAAAAACAAACTATAACACTTCTATTGGGTAACTATGGTATATTATACATTTCTCTATGTCCTCATAGTTCATTAATTAGTTAAGTGTATTGAATTCTGTAACCACTATTAACTATCTTCAATGACACTAGAAACTCTCTAGTCCTGGTGCCTGTCTCTTCTACATAAATGGGTAATCCTTGGGGGCAGATATGCTTAACAGAGTAGATGAAGTTATGTTGCAGGAAGAAACAATTTAAATTTTTTTTGTGGTTAAAAATCAGCAAAATTATTTTTCTAATGTAATATATGCCATGAATCCTTTGCAAGGTTTTATGTGTATACATTATGTAGGTCTCCATGATACAGGAAATTTTATCTCAAAACATGTCTGTGATTATGTAGGCTGAAAAATCAAATGTGATAAATTCTTTTCTCCCTTGAGCTTAAAGTTTCTACCAAAAAAGTGACACATGTCACTTCTCCTCATTTATCTTTATGCAAAGATTGTCAAATGGTCTTGACTGATTTCAACAGTTCTGGGAGGTCAGATTACACTGTAAGGTACACAGCACGGTTTACCACTTCATTTTCTTTCATTATGGTGTCCCAAATGCTAGTGTGTAGATCATGAAAATATACTTATCAATCATAATGGCTACCATCATATCATTTGTAAATAAAACAAGAGGTACTACAATTAAGGAAATTTCCACAATCTTGAAAGATCATGATGCAAAGACAAACTAACAGTTTAGAGCACTTATCTTTACATTGTACATTGATAATTTGATAAGCAATAGAATACTGGACTAAGTTTAAAAGTTTTCTCAGTGTTGATTGCAGGGTTTGATTTGAATTTTTATTGAAGAATGATGCTATTAAATGAGAGTATATACTCACTCATCAGGTGTATCTTATTCCTTCCATCAAATGGATTTAGGAATCTGTGATGATTTGAATAATAATGGCTCCCATAAGCTCATATATTTGAAGGAAAGGATTAGAAGTATTAGGTGGGTATAATCTTGTTGGAGGAAGTGAGCCACTGGGAAAGGCCTTTGAGGTTTCAAAAGCCTATACCAGACTCAAAGTCTCTCTCTCTCTTTCTCTCTCTCTCTGACTCCTCTCTCTCTCTCTCTCTCTCTCTCTCTCTCTCTCTCTCTCTCTCTCTGTGTGTGTCTCTATCTGTCTCTCTCTGTCTCTCTCTCTCTCTCCCATTCCTCTCTCTCACTCTTTCTGTGATCAGGGTTTAGCTCTTAGCTAGTGCTCCAGAACCACAGCAGTTCCCTGCTGACATGCTCCCTGTAGTCACTGTCCATGTCATAATCACAGAAGACTAAGCCACTGAAACTGCCAAGGTCAAGGCGTCTCATCATTTCAACAGAACAGTGGCAGAATCTGAAAACTAGAAGATGAAGAAAACAGTTTCACTAAGATATGAGGGTTGGAGGTACAGATTATTTTATGGGTAAAGTTACTATATATTCTCTCTTAATTAAATATTTGCATAGTATAAATCTTTTTTATTTTATTTTACTATTTAATTGATTGAACATTATCATTCTTCATTTGCGTAATTTCTATTTTCTTTGTAGCCCGCTGGCCTCAAACTCATAGAGAGTCACCTGCCTCTGTCTCCCAAGTGCTGGTATTAAAGCTATGTGCTACCATGCCTGACTAGCATGGTTTATTTTTTAATTTAAATTATAAACAATCTTATTTTATATATTGATCCCAGTTCCCTCTCCCTCCCATTCTCCCATGGCTCCTACTGACCCCCATCCCATCCCTCTTCTGTTCCCATGGTATGAATCTTATCATTAGATGAAATAATATGTATTTTACATTTTGGGATGTCACTTTTCAGGTCATTATGATTTTATGATTAAAAACTTGGGAAATGTAAGGTATTTAAAAATTGTATTATTTATTTATTGTGCATTGTGTGTGTGTGTGTGTGAATGTGTGTGTATATGTGTGGGTGTATCTATGTATATGTATAAGGTGTATCTTGAATGTGAATATACACATGCTATGGTATATGTGAGGAGTCAGATGAATTGTCTATCTCTTTCCATTATGGGTTCCAGGTATTTAATTCAAGTTTCCGACTACATTAAAACGGCTACTTTCGTTCATAAAACCATCTGGCTAACTGGCATATGACTTTTCAACATGTATATCTTAAAAACACAAATATGTTTTTACAACAATGGGTCATGCTAGGAAATTTAAATAAATTCAAATTGTAAACTCAAGTAAACCCTGGTCACTAGCCTACTAGTATGTGAAATGTTTTCATGAGCAAATTATTTCTCAGTATTAAATGAAGAATTGGGATATTATATTTGTGTAGAAAATATATATATATGTATATTCTTTAAGAATTTAATATCTTATATTTTGATTATGTCTGTTCACATTCCAAACTTCTACTAGATCCAACTCCCTATTTCATATTTACTCAACTTTATGTACTCATTATTTTATTAAATTGTTCAGTTCAATTAATACCAACAATATACTCTTGGGTGCATGTCCACTACAGCATGTTCCAGCTATAATTCCAGCTATGAGGGACAACATCCTTAAAGAAAGCTCACTCTTCTTCTCTTGGCAGCTATTACTTACCAATATCACCTCAGGTAGGGGTGGAATTTCATAATTACATCTACAAGCCCCATGCTAAGATTCTGTCTAGCTTGAGTTTTCACAAGTCTTGTGCATGCTGGTATGATTTCATATGTTTAATTTCCCTGCTGTGTCTGGAAAACACTGTTTAACTGCCTCTGACTCTGACAATCTCTCTGGTCCTTCTTCTGCAATGATCTGTGAACCCTGGAAAAAGGAGATACAGTGTAGGTGTCCCACCCAAGGCTAAGCATTTTGTAGGTCCTTATTCTCTGAACTGAGACCAATTATAGAATCTATAGTAACCACCACCTATTCACTACAAAGGAAGTTTCTCTGATGATGTTGTAGACATGTAATAGTCCCTGGGTATAACTAAATCATTACTTGTTTTAGTACTATGTCCACAAAGGCAATAATAATTAATAATGATGATGATGATTCCTTACAACTTATAATCTGTTTAGGAACAGAATTTTGGCCCTAATAATAGTGTCAGTTATGTTTCATTTCTTAGTGTCTAATTGAGGTGTTTACATCCCATTAAAGGGTAACAATATTTTATATATGTGTATATATTTATCTTTGTATTATTTTCTGCTCCTTTCCTCTGGGTGTTAAGTTTTTTATATATATTTATTATTTTTTTATTTACATATTGATCTCTGTTTCATCTCCCTCCTATATCCCCCACCCTCCTCCCATCCCAGTAAACCCCCTCCTTCCCAACACTCCACAGCAAGGGTGATGTTACTGGCAGGTTTTTCCTCCTTGCCGGCCTCCTGGTCCTGCCGCCACGGTTCCACCGCCACAGTCCCGCAGCCACGTGAGCTCCAAATAACACTCAGAGACTCTGTATTTGATACAATCCTGTTGGACAGTTACCATTATTGTTCATGGGCTAGCTCTGTCTTAATAATTAACCCATTTCTACTTATCTAATTATTTCCAAGTGGTTCATCTTATCTGGGAGCCGTGGCTGGTGTCTTCCTTCCTCCCTGGTCTACATCTTGACTCTCCTTCTACTTCCTCTTTCCTCCTCCTAATCTCCTAGCCCCACCTATCTTGTTTCCTATTGGCCACAGGCTTTATTAATTAACCAGTATGAGAAACATATTTACAGAATAACATCTCCCATCTGGGTGATGCCTTCTAGAAAGAATCATCAAAATCTGTCAAGTCATTTGGAGTCTACTTCCTGAACATAATACCAGTAGCACAGACACTGAGATTGACAATTAATAAATGGTTCCTCCTCAAACTGAGATGCTTCTGTGAGGCAAAGGACACAGTTGACAAGACCAAACAGCAGCCCATAGACTTGTCACGAGTAAGTTTTTCCCTGCCTGTCAGTCTGGTCTCCCTGTCACGCCAGCCTGCAATAACATGCTGAGGCTCTGTATTTGATATAAATACTGTTGGCCAGTTCCTAATTCCTTATCAACTATCTCTGTCTTAATTATTAACCCATTTCTACTTATCTAAGTACTTCCACGTGGTCATCTTATCAGAGAGCTGTGGGCCAGCATCTTGCACTCTCCAGGCTCTACATTCTGACTCCTCCTAACTACTTCCTCTTTCCTCCTTGTCTCCTAGCCCTGCCTATCTTGCTTTCCCATTGGCCACAGTGCTTTATTCATTAACCAGTATGAGAAACATATTTACAGAATAACATCTCCCATCACAAACTGGGAAACGATCTTCATCAACCCCACATCTGACAGAGGGCTGATCTCCAAAATATACAAATAACTCAATAATCCAGTCACCAAAATACCAAATAACCCTATTAAAAAGTGGACTACAGAACTCAATAGAGAATTCTCAATAGACAATGTTTATTCAGTAGTAAATTTGCATATATCTTTTTTAAAAGCTCATTATTGTTAGTTATCCTTTCCCATAATCCTTCCTCTAAATTTCATGCTCTTCCTATACCCCATTTAACCATTTTTGTTACATTGTTCCATTTTTCTCTTTGTATAACTTTGTTTTATCGTTCCTCTTCTATGGGAGCACTTCCATGGTCCTGTACTAATTTCCTGATCCCATCAGGAAGTGAAATAAACATATATGAAAACTCAAAGCTAACATCAACAAATGAGGAAAAACATTTGTTTCATTCTGTGTTAGAGCTATCTTACGTAAAATGCTTATTTAAAGCCCTATGTGCTTACCTATAATGTTCATAATTTTATTCTGTGATAGGAGATGCCATTTTGTAATATGTTTCTCTTATTGGTTAATGAATAAGTCACTGTGGGCCTATATGAAAGCAAGATAGGTGAAACTAGGAGAGGTGGAGGATTATGCTAAATGGAGTGGAATTGTGAAGTGATCTCAGGAAGAGAGGATGAGAGTCTGGCATTCTTAGTAAGATAAGATATACATGTAGATATACATATGTAGATATACATATGTTAGTAATTATGGACTAACATTTAAGATAGAGCTAGCCAATTAAAAATATTAGGAACAAGCCAACAGTTTCATACTTAATTACAGTGTTTCTCTGTGTTATTTTTGGACTGACACAGCTCTGGAAACAGGCTGGCAGGAAAGTGCTCATAATAATTCTCTATAGTAATTAACTGGATATTGCTTTGTGCATATTAACTACATTTTTATTAGTTATTCATCTGGTTTTAGGTATCTAGGCTGTTTCCATTTTTGACTATTTTTAATAGAGCTGCAATGAATATGATTGATCTAGTGTCTCCGTAGTTGAATATAGAGTGTTTTGGGCATGTGCCTAAGAGATGTGTAAGTGGATCATGTGATATATATATATATATATATATATATATATATATATATATATATCCAACCTGAGAAAGTTCTGTATTGGTTTGTATATAATGGCTTTATCAGTTTGAACTCCAGCCAGCAAGTAAATAAGTGTTCACTTTTCTCCATATCAACACTAGCACTTGTTATTTATTTATTTTATTTTAGGTGAACTGACTGGGGATAAATGAAATCTTAAAGAGATTATATTGTTTTCCCCTATTATGGGTATGAAAATGATGCTTATAGAACATGATGCCTACAATAGCACAACCCCAAAACTTAGGAAGTCTCCTGCTCTATAAGAGGCTATGCTGGTACTAGGAACCCCAGATATCTGTAATGCCAGAGGCCACACCATTTTCCTGAAACCTAGAATCCCAGAGGAAACATGAGCACTACAAATCCCAGAAGTCATTCAGACTGCCAAAACACCAGCAGAGATAAACTACTGTAATTGAAGGCTGTCTAGTCTCCAGAATCACAGGCCACTCAGGCCAGAAGACCAGACAGGAAATAGACAGCAAAGGAAAAAAATCCATCCAACAAAGGTAAACTTATAATAATCCCAAACTAGGATGACTAGAGACCAGCATAAGAACACCATCATCAACATTCATGACAAAATGGCACCACCATAGCCCAGCTACCCTACTCCAACAAGCCCTGTATAATACAACATAGCTGAAGCACAAGAAAATGATCTTATATCCAATCTTATGAAGATGATAGAGACCCTTAAAGATGAAATGAACAATTTCCTTAAAGAAATCCAAGAAAACACAAATAATCAGGTAAAGGAAATGAACAAAACTATTCAAGACCTGAAACTAGAAATAGAAGTAATAAATGAAACACAAACCGAGGGAATCCTGGAGAAGAAAAATTGAGGGAACCAAACAGGAACTACAAGTGCAAGCATCACCAACAGAATAATATAGATGTAAGAGAAAACCCAAGGCATTGAATATATGATAGACGAAATTGATACATGGGTCAAAGAAAATGTTAAATCTAAAATTTTCTGACAAAAAACAAATCCAGGAAATTTGGGACACTACAAAATAGACCAAACATAACAATATTAGTAATAGGACAAGATTCCCAAATCAAAGGCCCAGAAAATATATTTAATAAAATAAAAGAAGAAAATTTTGTAACCTAATAAAGGAGATACTTGTAAAGGTGCAAGAAGTTTAAAGAACACCAAAAAGATTAGAAAACAAAGAAAGTCCCCCAACCACATAATAATCAAAACACCAAACATACAGAACAAGGAAAGAATATTGAAAACGGCAAAGGAAACAGGTCAAGTAACATATAAAGGCAGACCTATCAGAATTGTACCCCATTTCTCAACAGAGACTATAAAAGGCAGAATGGCCTAAACAGATGTCATACAGACTCTAAGAGACCACAGATAATAGCCCAGACTATTATACCCAGCAAAACTTTAAATTACCATAGATAGAGAAAACAAGATATCCCATATCAATATTAAATTTAAATGGTATCTATTCACGAATTCAGCCCCACAGAAGACAGAAGAAGGAAAACTCCAACCAAAGGAGGTTAACTACACCCAAGAAAATATAGCATATAAATATTTTCATAGGAACAAAATGAAAACACACACACACACACACACACACACACACACACACACACACACACACACACAACCACCACAACCACTGCCACCAAAATAACAGGAACTAACAATCATTGGTCATTAATATCTCTCGATATCAGTGGCTTCAGTTTCCCAATAAAAAGACACAGACTAACAGAATAGTGGTTGTGGAAACACACCTCGACATCAAGGATAGACATTACCTCAGAGTAAAATTTTAGGAAAAGATTTTCTATGGAAATGCACACAATGAGCTACTTGGTATAGACATTCTACTATCTAACAAAATAGACTAAAAAATTAATTAAAGGTGTTAGGGAAGAACACTTCATATTCATCAAATTAAAAATCCACCAATATGACATCTCAATTCTGAACATCTATGCCCAAATGCAAGGGTATCCATATGAAACCCCACAATTTAAGAATGAGAGACTTAACACTCTATTCTCACCAATGTATGGGTTATCAAGACAGAATCAAACACAGATATAATAAACCTAACAGACATAATGACTCAATTGGACCTAACAAATATCTATGAAACATTTGACCCAACCACAAAAGAGTGTCCCTTCTCAGCACCTCAGGTAGCCTTCTCCAAAATTGATCACATACTTGTTCATAAAGCTTCTCTCAAAAAAATAAAAAAAATAAACAATTCTCTGTACTTTATTAGACCAGCATGGATTAACATCAACAACAGAAACAAAACAGGGGAAAGCCTACAAAATTGTGGAAACTTAACAATTCCCTGCTGAATGACCAGTAGGTCGAGAAAGAAATAAGGAATTTAAAGCCTTTCTAGTATTCAGTGAAAATGAATGCACAATGAAAGTGGTGCTAAGAGGAAAGTTCATAGCACTAATTGCCTTCATAAAGAAATTAGATCTCATACTAACAACTTAACAGCACACATGGAAGCTCTGGAACAAAAAGAAGCAAACATATCCAAGAATAGTTGACTCCTGGAAATAATCAAGATGAGTGCTGAAATCAATAAATAGAAACAAAGACAACAATGCAAAGAATCAATGAAACAAAGAATGGCCTTTTTCAGGAAATCAACGAGAAAAACAAACCCTTATCCTAGCTAACTGAAATGCAGAGAGAGAATATACAAATTAACAAAATTAGAAACAAAAGAGGGGAAACAATAGACACAAAGGAAATCCAAAGAATCATTAGGTCATAGTACAAAAACCTGTACCCCACAAAATTAGAAATCTAAAAGAAATGGACAATTTTCTCAATAGAAACCTCTTACCAAGATCAGGTAAACAATTCAAATAACTTATAACCCCTAAGGTAATAGAAACATTCATTTAAAAAGCCCTACTGGAAAGAATCTCAAGGCCAGACAGTTTTATTGAATAATTCTACCAGACTTTCAAAGAAGAGATAATATCAACATTTCTCAAATTATCTTTCAAAATAGAAACAAAAGGAACAATTTCCTAATTTATTTTATGAACCACTGTCATCCTGATACTCCTACCATACAAAGATGCAACAATTAAAGGAAAATCACATACCAATATCTGTCATGAACACTGATGTAAAAATACTCAATAAAATGCAAACCAAATGCAAGAACACATCAAAAAGATTTCCACCATCATCAAGTAAGTAGACTTCATTCCAGAGATTCAGAGATGTTTCAACATATAAAAATACTGTAAGGTAATTCACCATATAAACAAACTTAAACAAAACAAAACAGTCTCCTCCCAAAATGATCATATCATTACATACAGAAAAAGCCTTTGAAAAATCACACACACCTTCATTATCAGAATCTTAGATTGATCAGGGATACAAGGCACACACTTAAATATAATAAAGGCAAATGCAGCAAGCCAACATCCAACGCTTATTTAAATGGAGAGGAAAATCAGCAATTCCACTAAATCAGGAAAAAGGCTAGACTGTTCACTCTCTACATACCTATTCAATATAGTGTTTGAAATTCTAGGTAGAGCAATACGACAACTAAAAAAGATCAAAGGAATAAAAATTTGAAAGGAAGAAGGAAAAGAAGCCAAAATATGACTATTGCAGATGACATGATATCATCTATAAGTGGCCACAAAAATTTTCCAGGGAACACTACAACTGATAAACATCTTTATCAAGGTGATTGGACACACAATTAACTAAAAAAATCAATTAAAATGGGGTACAAATCTAAACAGAGAATTCTCAACAGAGGAATCTCAAATGGCCAAGAAGTACTTAAAGAAATGTTCAACACGCTTAGCCATCAGACAAATGCAAATCAAAATTACTCTAAGAATCCATCTGATATCTGTCAGATGGCTAAGATCAATAACACAAATGACAGCTCATGGTAGAGAGTATGCAGAGCAAGAGGAACACTCCTCTATTGTCGGGGGAGTGCAAACTTGTACATCTCAAGAACCATCTTATGATCCAGCTGTACTACTCCTGGAAACAACCTAGATGTTCCTCAAACAAAGAGGAACTTTGGATACTATATGCTGTTCTGTTGTGTTTGACCACTGAGGAAATAGCAACAACTGTTAAAATAAATGCTGCTAGGTTAGTCCAATTTATATATTTTAAAAATGCTTTGACATCAAAATTTAAGTCTATGGACAGGGTACTGGGAAAGGAATTTCTATTGTTGTTTCCACAGAAATAAAAAGCTCTAGATTCCTTCCAGACTAACATGGTTTGATCAAACAAGAACACCTAAGATTACTCAGCTGTTGAAAACAATGACATCATGGAATTTGCCTGCAAGTGTTTGAAACTAGAAAACATCATCCTCAGTGAGGTAACCCAGACCCAGAAAGACATGCACGGTATGTACTCATTTATAAGTTGTTTTTATCTATAAAGTAAAGGATAACTATGCTAAAATAAAAAGACCCAGAGAAGCTAAGTAATAAGGAGGGTGTTGGGGGCTGTTTTCAGGGCTGCACTCAGAGCCAGGTTTGTACCTGAGTGGGATGAGGGAAGGGCTAGTTAAAAGGGGTTACAAATCCAAAACAGAGACACAGGACAGTTGTTTGGAGGGCAGATTCAATCCATACTGAACATGCCTCTTAGTTTATTCTTACATCATTTTATGTATTCAACCAACAGTAGGGGTAGAAGTCTTCTATTGTCTGTGTGCCAGGTTCAAAGAGCTCTAGACCAACTCAAGAAGCCAGACAATTCCGATGTGGTGGGGGTCAGAGTTCGCGCAGACTGGGACTCAGGGTGGTACGGCGTGGATAGGCGGGTCTAGTGTGCTCAGAGAAGCTCCAGGAAATTCCCCAGAAGTGGCAGGATTATTGGATCCGCCCTCTGTTCCAGTGCTTATCCAGAGCAGTGGGGCAGTGGTTAGATAGGGCACAGGGTGGAGAAAGGGCAGGCCTTCCAGCAGAGGCCCAGTGATGGGGGTCAAAGATCCAATCTGATCTGGCAAGCAGGGTCTCAGGATGGTCTCAAGGGGATAGGCAGATCTCTGGCAGGGGCCAGAGCTCCATCAGAGGACCAGTGGTGGGGGTCAGAGATCAGGCAAACAGGGACTCAAGGTCACACTATCTGAATCTTTTGCTAGTTTTGAGACCCATGTTCTCACATTGGGTTGCCTTGTCTGCCTCAATATGAGGGGAGGTTTTTAGTTCTATTGCAACTTGATATGCCATGCTTGGTTGATATCCATGGGAAGTCTGCCCTTTTAATAAGAGAAATGAAGGATGAGTGGATGGGTGGGCACAGGGGGAATGAAAGGACTGGGAGCAGAGGAGGAAAAGGAAACTGTGGTCAGGTTATAAAATAATAATAATAATAATAATAATAATAATAATAATAATAATAGCATTTAATATGAACATGATCCCATTAGGTTAATATTTTAAATCAGTTCCTTTATTTTGAAAATATACACTATAAGGATGTATTTAATGGCAGAAAGTTAAATAAAGGGATTTTTCTAGTTCATTTCTATTGATGTAATAAACCAACAATTAAAGGCAGCTTGAGGAAGAAAGGATTCATTTCAGATTATTCCAATGCAACATGGAGGTAATAAGGGTAGAACTCAAAGCAGGAGCCTTGATCAGGTACTAAAGTGGAGACTATGGAGAAACACTGTTTACTGTATTGTTTTTGATGGCCTGGTCAGCCTGTTTTCTTATATAACCCTAAAGTGCCTTCCTAGTGGTGGCACTCTAGCCAGTGGGCTGAGTCTTCTGCATCAATCATTAATGCAAAAAATTATCTACAGACCTGAGTTTCCTTTTCCCAGATAACTTTAGCCTGGATCAAGATGACAAAAAGCTAACTTATCAACTTGATAGTACTCTTAAACCATAACATTACTCTTACACCATAACATTACTATTATTATTAATATCAAACAATTTATATAAACAAATATAACTATAAAAGTCACACAGTCATTAAATGTTCAATTTCTCTACAAATCCAATGTCTTACCCATCATAGTCTTTAAATTAAAAAAATAAGTTACTTATTTCTTATTCTAACAGGGGATATTTAGGACATAGTCACACAACATGAATAAAACAAACCAAGCCAAACTCCAATAGTATAAATTAAATCCTGTAACTCATTGCTCTCCATGTGGTATTTTTCTCCATATCCCAGGGTCTCCAAAGGTTTCTGCAGCTATAATTGTTAGATTCTGCCATTCACAGCACATATAGCTCATCTCATAGGCCCAGACTGGTTCTATACCACAGCAACTGATGCTCTTGTCATTCACCTCATGTCCATGTTCTGGTATAACTAATAATGTTTTGGTATAACTAATGTATTTCTGTCTGGGTTTAAGGTCTGCTCCACTGAATGAATCTTATTTCTGGTATTGTAACTATAACTAAGAACCTAGAGTTGAGGAATTGAGAAGAAATACTAAAGGTGAATCAACTACTTATATTGTGCTAAATGAACATACTTATCAAATTGGTGTCTGAATTTGTATTTAGATTAATGCAGCTCTGAGAACCTGTCAGTTGAGTTTATTTGTATAGTGGGCAGTAGTAAACACAGAAACTCCCAACTGGACAAATTGTGAAGAATATGTCAATGGAGTGCTCACTCACAAATGAATGGGTAATCTCTGTCGTACCCTATTCCCATGGTTAGGTTCTATCATGGAAAGATTTTAATAGCCACTTATCAGTAAGAACTGGAGAAATACATTTTTTTCCTGTACATCATAGGACTGCTTTGCTCATGAACTCACAGCAGTTGTGTTTGCAGTCTCAAAACCTGTACAACATCAAATCAGGAAATACTGTATTACAGAACGAGAAGAGATTCATGAGCCCCATGCCTAAGAGAGAAACTATAGGAAATTGGTGGTTTCTTCAAGAAGAAGTCAGTTAACTTTAGGGGTAAATCTTCAGTAGATAGCCTCACACTGTATAATATATATGGTCAATATAAATTTGAGTCAATGAGTTATATGTATAAAACAGGTTACAAATTTAGAGCAAGTGAGAAAATAATGTGGCTCTGGGAGGAATTATGAGGAGAAATCATGGATGAAAATGGTCTAATTAATGTTATATAGTTCCAAAGAATTTATAAAATAAATATATTAAATAGAAGAACTCATGAAGTTCAAGGTAGGTGTAAGAGGGATGGACTTGGGAGTAGTCTGAATGAGGAGTTTTTAGGATGTATTGAGGTAAATATGACCAAAATATAGAATTCATAAAAACACTATATTAAAACACTTTACTTTTATGCTTGTTGAATTATTAATCCACTGTAAAATTTTAGAAGTACACATTACATCTTCTTTGTCATAGAACACTTTACATTCTATTTGAATAAAAGATTTGAAATTTACTTAATAATTTCTATAAAACATTTCATTCATTATACATACCCTCTGGCTTATGATATATAATAAACTAGTAAAAAATATATCTTATAGGCTTTACCTGTATGTAGTTACTTGCTAATTAAATGTAACTTTGAAACGTCAACAAAAAAAAACTCACTCTTTGCAAATTGCTCAAAGTGTCACAATTTGTAAATATTAAGGATTCAGATAGGAATCTTTATCTGTCTAAGTTTATGTATATAGCAATTGGTAAGAAAATACCACCAATGGTAAATATAAGATAATTTAAAAATAAATAATTGACTAATTTTAAAAGGTCAAAGTAAACATCAGCTTTGAGTCCTCTCCAATTATACTTGATTAATGAAACAGTGAGAAAATGTACTGGGAGCTCATTTATTGTATTTATAACTCATATAAATCACTGAGAAAATTGGCTATTTCCCTATAAAACATACTGGAAGTATGAGCAGAACATTACACCATTTCTTTTTTCGATAGATGTCAGAACTATATTGATTTTCCGACTACATACATAATAATACAAGATGATGTTCAAAGGAATTTATTGGCGCTCTTGCTTTGGTATGAGTTAAAGCTTTAAGCCTCAACAAATCACACCAAAATAAAGTCACTTGTGCCATGGTTCTAGGTCACGTAGCTCAAACTGGATTTGTTTTTTTCTGGCCTTTCGAGAGCTGCTAGCTTGCCTCCCAATCAGCAAAGCTTCAGTGTGCATGGTATTTTCAGAGAAATATATTCTAAGCTAACTAGTTTTCTGTATATGATTTCTTTAAAAACAGCTACTTCTCGCAAAGTAGAAATACCTCTTACTTTAGGAAAACAATTTTAATAGCATTTAATAAAATTTGCTATTTTGTCTCTTGACATCATTTTAGTAAAACCCGTCACAGAATGTCCCACCTTGGAGACACTTTATTCTGGGACTGGTAAGAAGACTCACTTGAGGATCTTAGCTAGACTTCCCAGCAACAGCCCAAGAAGCTGGCATGTTTGTACATACATGAATCTGGTATAGCTGGGTTGGTCTCAAGAGCTGACTGGCTAAACAGCCTATCTTAAATGGTGAGCTTTCAGTTCAGTGAGACTCTTTTTCAAGGCAACAAACCAGAGGGGAATATAAGAAGATGCCAAATATCTTGATTTGATCTGTACATGCATGCAACACACCTCATACAAACACACACATACACATGCATGAGTACACACATACACACACACACACACACTTTCTATAGTTTTGTGGTTTTTGTAATCAACAATATTAAATAATCTTTACCTATTTGCAGATATATAGACATATGCAATAATATAAATGCTAAGTACTCAGTACAGTAACATCTGATTTAACTTTCATTTGAATTCTGTAAAACTTTTCTCTTGGTATTGATTACTTTAAAAATAACTACTTTGAGTGAGTAAAATGATGAGTAGTATTAAGTAATATAAACTTTTCATCCATAAACTACAAAGACTTTCTGTTTAGTGAGGTGCGATGAACATATGGAAATACTGAAACATAAAATTGGAAACACACAGGAAGTATATAATGAAATTGTCAACTTATTTCCATAATCAAATGCTTACTACACCAATACTAAGCAGTATTTTAAAGATATTTATATTCTTTGTTATTTGTTTATGCTAAGAGTTATACTATATATTTTAGGCATTGAACTTGTTGCTGATGATTCAAGGATTCATGCTATGTAAATAAAGCAGAAAAAAATTAACAAAACACATCTGAGAAACAGGTGATATCATGGATGCATAATGAATTACAAAGATTCAGTAGTAAAACCAAGGAAAATTTTAAAAAATCATTGTTAAAAATTGGGCAATAAACACAAAATATACATTTCTCAAAAATACATACAACTCATTAACAGATATGAGGCAAATGCACAAAAATACTTATTTTTTGAAAAATACAAGTTGTACCCTAGTAACAAAGTTTACTATTTAAAAGATGAAATAGAAATAAAGCCAAGAACATGAAGGAGGCAAAACCTATTGTGACATACAAAATGTTTCATGTATAAATTAATTTGTGAAAAGTTTATCATAAGAGAGGTACTTTGCGTAATTGCAGTGAAGTTTTACACTTATTGTATTTAATGTTTTTCACTCTTCAAAATCTTGTAAGAGCTTTTAGTGACCATCATTTAGCGGATTCTCGACAAATGTCCTAATGAGTAAATAAGTAAATGTACGAATATGTAAAAACTGAAGAGTGATCTACAAATAATCACTCAGAGGCCTACCTTTCCAAGTTTCATGGTGAGTACAATCTTAACAAAGTTAAATACAGTGTAATCCATCACATTAACAGAACAAAGGAGAAAAGCCAAACATTTAACTTTGTCTTAAAATATGCAATAGCTTTTAATATAATTCAATATCCAATGTGAAAAAACTCTTACTACCTTCAATATAATAGCAGACTTCCTTAAATTAAAACAAGTCCTATAGCAAATATGCTGTAATAAAATATTAAAAGATATCTCAGGGGATTATAAAGAGGTAATATTATTTCTTGAAAGTAATATTTAATATTGTGAAAAAGTACTTGATAAAGTAGAATACAATATAAATAAATATGAAATATAGTGAAAAAAGAAAATGTATTTGTTTACATAGAAATGAAACATCTTTACAGTTTTATAGAAAAATAGTAAAATGTGTGTTCAATTTTTAAGCCTGATTTGCATGTATATATGTTAGAAATCATTTTATTTTATAAATAGCAAAACATGTACATGTTGTTAGGGAATGTATAGTTTTCAATATACATAAAAACATCAAATATACATAACCAATCCTAAAATGTGTAACTGTAAGTATCTCAGTAGTGAGTAATATGACAGTCTAAGTCAATGAAAATTGAATATATAATTACTGGAATTATCTTATAATTAGATAATTATAGTTTTAATAGTATCCTTATAAAATTTCCAGTAAATTTATTTTATTTTTATTTTTTTGTGAAAATACATTAGTAAATTATAAACTTTCTATAGTGATTAAACACAATTGGGATAAAAATATCTTAAAATTGAAATTGAATAATTTACAACACCATGGTTCATCAACACTATATGCACACAATACTTTGGTGTGTTAGTGATTAAATGAAATACAATAGATATTACAGAGTAGGAAATATTGTCATAGGCTTTTATTATTAAAGTTATATACTTTCTGGCAGAGAAAAGGGATATAGGTGCTACCTAGCCCTCATAGTTTGTTCCTACTAAGAGACCCAAGCCAGTCAGATTTATGTCTGCCTCCTACTTATAACTCTCTTCAAGCATCTAGCCCATATTGTCAGCCACAGGAAGATAACTGGGATCCAAGCATCAAACCATGGAAGGAAACTTTGTAACCTACCTACTCTGTTTGCCTCAGGTCACTCTCTAGATGCTCAGTAGAGACTTGTTCTCTGAATTTTTCTCTAAGGTGTTCCCCACCCCACCCACCCCACTACTCCAATTACTATCTGTGACTTGATGCACTAAAATCTCATATCAGACACAGCCAACAGCTTAACTCCAGATGTCAATATTCTAACATTGAAACACAAACATTTTCTCTGAAGATGACCAATTCTGTAATAAATGCAACCAACACAAATAAGTTAGGGGAAACTCTAGACATAGACTTCAAAGAGATAATTGTAGACTCATTCAAAGTGTTCAAGAAGTACAAAGAAGAATGATTAGGCATATACCTGAATTTAAAAAGACTGAGATTAAACTCCTGACTGAAACCCAAGGAACCACATATAACTGAATAATGAAGTCAATTAATCAAAATTGAATTCAATATAGGAATCTCAATGAAAACCTGAACTTAAACAAAAATTCAATTAGTCTCACATAACAATCTTAGTAGAAGGCATCAGTAAGAGTGGATCATATAGAAGGTCAGTCTTAAACATCAGAAAGAAACTCTGGGTCACACAGTCAAATAGAACATAATTTAAGTGTCATTAACAGAATATGCAGGGATTCTAGAAGCTCTTGAAAATACCAAAACTATAAATGACGGACATAAAGAACAAATATATATTTAATCAAACTTTTGGTAAAGCTTTACCTCACAAATTCCTATCAACATTTAAGAGAGACACAGAACACTAATAGACCTGAAAGCAAAAGAAACTATCAATACCATGCTAAAATTAAAATATTAAACATACAGAACAATGGAGGGCATTGACAGAAAGATGCAAGACACACGAGCAAGTAACATATAAAGGCAGACCAGCCTGAAAACAGCAATTTATCAATGGAACTTTAAAAGCCTGAAAATCTTAGAGAAACATGTTTCAAATTTTGAGAGAACACAGATGCTACCCCAGACTACTTTATCCATCAGGAAGTATCTATCATAACTGACAGAGAAAGTCTTCGCATGACAAAAAGAAACTAACTGAATTTATGGCCATTGAAGCGGCCCTACAGAGAATGCTGCCTACTTCAAATCAATGGAAAAATAAGCACACACAGGATAGCAAAGGTTAAAAATGAATGATGCTGGTAGTGTTTATGGAAAGTAGGAACAAGAAAACATATATCTCAAAATCAACAGAATGTCAACATTTAATTCCCATATTTCAAGAGCAATGCTGAAGATTATTGAACTCAATTTCTATTTAAAAAAAAAGGCTTGCCAGGCATTGGTTGTGCATGCCTTTAAACCCAGCACTCAGGAGGGGAGGCAGAGACAGGCAGATCTCTGTGAGTTCATGGCTAGCCTGGCCTACAGAGCTAGTTCCAGGACAGGCTCCAAAACAATACAGAGAAACACTGCCTTGATCAAAAGGCTACAAGATTAAAAGAAAAAAGATTTAGGCTTTCTGATTGGATCCAAGAATAATATCTACCTTTTTACTGTGTGCAGAAACATACCTAATATTCAGGGGTAAATACTGGCCTAAGATGAAAGGATGCCAAAAAAAAAAAAAAAAAAAAAGATTCCCATGCATATGGCATCTCTATTTTATTCTGACAAAATAGACTTTAAGCCTCATAACGAAGATCCCTTTGATTCTGATAAAGTCATAAGTCCACAAAGAAGATATTGTAATTGTAAATATATATCATATACACACTAAACTCTTGTGTTCTCATTCTCATAAAACAAATACTGGAAGCT
Organism: Cricetiscus sungorus; assembly: GCA_030556225.1. NCBI lineage: Eukaryota > Metazoa > Chordata > Mammalia > Rodentia > Cricetidae > Cricetiscus > Cricetiscus sungorus. The sequence goes on from JANBXA010000398.1 coordinate 47,115,726, forward strand.
ATGAGCCATAGATTAACAACAACACAGTAATAACAGGCTACCCACTTTTATCACATAGACATGTTATCTCATCAATAAAAATGAAGAAACTTTGAGGCTTAAAAGCATCATTCTCCAAATGGACCAAACAGACATCTACAGAATATTCTATCCTATGACCACAGACTTGTCTATTGCGGTTTAATAAGGGTCAGGATAAACAAATAGGTCGAATAGATGTTTATTAAGGGAGAAACAACTCACAACACAGACAGATGAACACAGCAGTTAAAACTGGATGCTCCTCTCTCCGTGTCCCGCCAGAAAGGGCCATTCTCCACCTCCTCCCGAGACCAAGCTCCACAGGTCACTTCCGCCCCTGGCTCCACCCCTCAATGGGTGTGTGGTCAGTGCCACAGAAGCAGACACAGTGAATATCCCACTACATTTGTCCTTCTCAGCAGTGCTGTAATCCTTGCAAGTTATTTTTTTAAAAAAATATATCACATACTTGTCTAGAAGTCCCATTTTAACAAATTTAAGAAATTTGAAATAATGCCATGCACTTTTTTTGACAAATAAATAAAGCATGAAACTTCCATATTGTGTCTGAATAACAAGGATGGAAAAATTATAACAAAATATTTGAAAACGTAGTATGGGAGAACAAAAAAGTACATTTACTGAAACAAGCATCAGTTTACTCTGGAAATGGTACAATATACTCAACTGACTAGCATGATCCCTGGAGAAGGGGAAAGGGACAAGACCTCCTGAGAAAATTGGAAGCATGAGGGAAGGAAAGAGGGAGTTAGGAGAAAGGGAAATAGAGAAGAGGAGGGAGGATAAAGATATGAGGGACCAGGAAGTTTGAGATGGGGGAATAATAGAGGAGAGCAAGAAAAGAGATACTTTAATAGAGGGAGCCATTATAGTTTTAGAGAAAAATCTGGCACCAGGGAAATGTTCAGAGATATACTAGGATGATCCCTACCAAGAATCTAAGTAATAGGGGAGAGGCTATGTGATGAATCACATAAAATGACTTGAGAACAAAATTCATATGCTCTTTGAAACAGATGCACAAAACTCTTGACAAAAATCTAGCATGGTTTAATGAAAAATTGTTGTATAGACAAACATGCAAGTTCTTTCCTCAAGACTCACATATCTTCAAGAAAGGGAGAATTTAAAGATTTTAGGAGCCACATTGTGTGAAACAGGAAACAGGGTCTTTCAGACTTGATAGGGCAGTTGAAAATAAATAAATAAATTGTGACAGAATAAGAAAATTGCAAATCAAGACACACAAATATCAACATAGTCCTGGAAAGGTGACAAGACATTTTACTCATTGCCAAAGAACTACTGGCATTTGATGGCTGGTGAATGGGAGAGATTTAGTTTCTTTAAGGATTTGACCCTCTGGTAGGTCATCCACCCTCCAGAGAACCTTCCCTATGAAGGGGTATTCTTTCAATACAAATTAGACTTCCTTAATCAGAGAAGCTTTCCATTCCTGTACATGGTGGTGACTGTGGAGGCTCATGGTTGCACAGATTAGTGAGAATAAATAATGGATGGGTTCTCAATCCTTAAATGGATATGTATATCATTTCCTCTGTAAGGGCACATTGTAAAACAGGGATTAAATGGTAAGGAGGAATGTGCTGGAAGATAGAAGAAAAGTTGCAAAATGTCATCCTTGGAAACACATAGCTATTGCAATCAATTATTCCAAGCTGCTATGGATTTTTCCACTGGATCTGTGAGAGATTGGGCACAGTATCAATAAGACAAGAATGGAGTAACAGATATTACTTTTTGCTACTGAACTGATTATTACTGATAGTTTCAAGGAGAGGATAAACCACTGCCTTCAGTTGTGTACCCACTGATACCAACAGGTTTGAATGGATTGTTCAAACACAAGGTCACACAGATGGCAATAAATGTTTTGGAAAATATGACTATGGAAAATGACATAGTGAACATAGGTTTATACGAATGTGAGGAAGATTAGAGAGGGCAAATACTAAAGCAATCAATGAACATTATATACAAGGATGATATTGTCAAGTAAGACTTGAAAGAGCAGGAAGATTGAGTCTGGGGAAGAATAGAGAAGAGCAAGAAAAGAGATACCATCATAAAGGGAGCCATTATAAGTCTAAAGAGAAATATGGAACTAGGGAAATGTCCAGAGATCTACTAGGATGACACCACCTAAGAATCTAAGCAATAGGGGAGATGCTATCTTAAATGTCCTTCCCCTATAATGAAATCTCATTACCTTATATGCCATCATAGAGCCTTTATCTGGTAGCTGATGGAAGTGAAGCAGAGACCTATAGATAAGCACTGAGCTGAATTCCTGGAATCCAGTTTTAGAGAGGGAGGAGGGTTAAGACCTTGCTATGGAAACCCGCAAAAACAGCTGACCTGAACAATGGAAGCTCATGGACCCCAGATTGACTTCTTGGAAACCAGCATAGGAAGGAACCAGACTCATTGCATGTGAGTGACAGTCACACTGTCACTGGGCAGTCTATAGGGCCCCTAGTAATGGAACAGTATTTGTAGTTAGTGTATAAATGGATATTGGGGGCCCACTATAGAGGGATACTCTCTCAGCCTAGACACACAGGAGAGGGCCTAGGCCTTGCCTCAAATGATGTGACAGACTTTGATGATCCCTCAACAAAGATCTCCTTATTTCTATGGAACAGAAGGGAGATGAGATGGAGGTTGGATCTAAAATAAGATTGTTTGTAATTTAAATTTTAAAAAAGAAAATTAAAAACTAAAACATAAAACTAATACTGCTTCACACAATATTCATTGACATACATAGATGGATGGTAAATCCAAGGTTGTTTAATACAATCAGCATCTTAAAATATTTATTTTACTTTTAATTATGTACATGCGTATGAATACACACACACACACACACACACACACACACACACACACATATGAGTTCAAATATATCCTAGTATTAAAATCCCAGAGTCAGATATTAAGAATGAAAGTTGAAAGATCAGAGAAGCAGTGCCGCCAGCCACTAAAGCTCTTACCTGTATGGAATTTTAGACTGAAGAGACACTGAGTACTTGTCTCCTCCCACCTATATTCTTCTCTCTACCTAGCCATCTTACTTTCTATCTGTATGCATAGACCTCTATGGTAAAACAGTTAGTGGCCAGTTCTGCCCTCTTATGTTCAGGCAAGCTTTATTAGAGTATAAACAAAGTATCACCATATTTCTCCTTTTTTGCCTAAAAATACAAAAGTTTAACTAATTTAAGAAAAAAGTATATACAATAGTACAATAACTATATGATATGCACAAAATGTAATAAATACATCACAATGTCTAGTCCATTAACAATTGACAAATTTAGAGAAAGTACTCTATATCTATCCTATTTTGTAGAGTCCAAAATATTGTACATAATTCACTTTCTATTTTAATTTGCCTTACTAAAACTATCTTTTTATGCCTCTCAAATTTGCACACTTTACATTTTTTAGTGATATATTTTTCTGAATCTGGTAACAAGGAAAGCTATAACAATAAACTCTTCACTTCCATTGGAGACGGTATGAGGAAATATTATCCAAGTAAGCAGGAAGTCTAAGCAAGTGACCTCCCAAAAATATATATGAGAAATGATAGAAACAGCTGCCTTCCTGGACAGTCAGCCGAAGTTCTTCTGCAATATTGGGTCATCCTTTTTTGGCCTACAGGCCTAGCATAGTTGACTTTTTGTGAAGCAGGATATTCTGAAGGGCTGTTTTACCTTCTCTTGGCAAAGTTTGGCAGTTTTTCTTTTGCATCCTGGTTGTCCAATTTGGAAAGCATACTGTCAGCAGTCCAGGCAAGAGCAATACAAAGTGGCTAACTTTTTAAACTCCACATGGAGGCTCTCCAATGCCCAACATCTTCTATGAAGTAGATTAATGCTGCCAGGTGCAGACATGTCTCATTGCCATGAAAAAATGGAACCTATGCTATTAAAACATCTTAAATGCCATATTCTGTAGATCTCTGAAATATTTGAAGATGATCTGTATATCTAAAATATTTTTCTCTTTGACCTTGTAAACATACCTAATGTGACTCCATGTTCAATTCTAATAGGTGTCTATTTGCTAACCTGAGTTACATTATTATTCTTAATCATTAATAGTAATAACTTTTAGCACATATAAATTTGCATTGCATTGTTAAGCGAGTTATTCTGGTACCTTCCCTTGAACAAAATTAGAAATGTATGTACAGTATGTTTTAACAAAAATAACCTCAGTTTTGTATCAATATACAAATAATCCACTTTAATATAAAATATTTAAAACTAGTAGTTTCTTTTTTGTTTTAAAGTTTAATCATAGATTCAATTATCTATTTTTTAAAAATCCTATTTCTATAACCCCTCTATTTCTTTTCAGAGTAGATTCAATAATCTACCAGTATATTTTATTATAGCTATATCCCTTCTTTTTATTTTCAGAGCAAGAACTTTGAATCTAATCTCCTATGTTCAACTTTTTTTTTCTGACCATTGACAATCACAACTTGCAACAAATTCCCTAAACAATGACAAAAATCCATAACCCATTGAACAACTGAAAATCACCCACCTTGTTTCTTGGGAATGTGGGTGCTGTTAAATTTACTCCCTGCTGTCTGGGTACGGGCACAGAGGAGATGGCATCTTCTGGAGATACTGAAAAGAAAAATATGGGTTAATTGTCAAGTCCTGGGAGAGATTGCTGTAGCATTTGTTGTCCAGTCTATTTGTAATGGGAAAGTATATTGCTTATCTTAAGTTCTGGCTAGAGTAGCCTGAGAGGTTGGATATTCTCAGCTAGCCACCTCAAAACTCTCCTAAGCAGACTTTTTGTCTAAAGCAATCTTTAGATGGTGTTTTTCAGTTTATTGTGTCACCATAATCTTAATGGAATTACCATTCTGAGGCCCCCATCATCCTTTCAGCACCTTCAAAGGTCACTGTTAGACATGGCATTGGCAGTGCACGCCTTTAATCCCAGCACTCAGGAAACAGAGGCAGATGAATCTCTGAGTTTGAGGCCAGCCTGGTCTACAGAGCTAATGCCAGTACAGCTTCCAAAGCCACAGAGAAACTCTGTCTCAAAAAACAAACAAAAATGTAAACAAATAAAATGTCATATGTAACATATCTCAACGAGGTCAAAAAATCAATATTTGTTATGTGTGGTGATATATTGTTTATGATCTAATAGAGTCACTGAAGATCAGAACACAATGCTAGTTACACCAGTTAGCCAAAGAAGCTTGGCAGTGGTGGTACACACCTATAATCCCAGGACTCAGTAGACAGAGGCAGATAGATCTCTGTGAGTTCAAGGCCATATGGGACTATTTTAGAGTGAAATAGTCTAAAAGAGAAACAGAGATTATGTTTTTAATCCCAGCACTAGAGAGATATATGATGGACACAGGGTCTTGGTTGCTGGCAATTCATTTCAAACCACATTGAAGACAAGAAGGTAATTAGTCTCCAGGCATATTGAGCTCAGGATCTCCCTTACAGCTTTGGTGGGGGAAAAAGCTACTGGGGCTGTTTTGCTTCTCTGATCTTTAGCTTGAACCTCAATATCTGTCTCTGAGTTTTCATTATTCCTGCTACAGTTATGTACATCCAGACTACAAAAAACTTAATTTCTAGTTAGTTAACTGATAGGGACTCAAATCCAGAATTATATATAGGAAGCTAGATGAAGCATTTTTCTAGAATTAGTTGACCATAATAGTTCGATATTAATTATATGACCATTAATATCATGATTAAAAACCATATATACATACATATACATTTATGTATGTATGCATATATATAAATATTACCAACTTTTAGATAATATTTGTACCTTTAGAAAAGCTTCAAGACTCAAAAGGCAGCCAAAGGAGTACAGGATTAGTGGCAATAAAATAGTCCATTAATTTTTGTTTTTCTCCTGTTCCATATCAGGTGGCTCATCTAACATGAGACAGATTTTGAATTTTACTTTTAACACACATGCTTGCATTTGGAGAAGGAGAGAGCCACACTCCAAATCCAAAGCCAGGTTTAATTTATAATTGGACCAGTACTTCCAAAAACATCTGCATTATATATCTGTAGAGAAAAGCAGAAACAAATATTTGGGAAGATTTATAAAATTGTATTCTGTTGGAGATGTGATTTACTAATAGGTCATTTCACTCTTATTTTTGGGACTTGAGCTGAGTGTGGCAGCTTGAGGAGAGGGGTTCCTCTGTAGCCCAAAGGGAAAGAGTGAGAGAGAGAGAGAGAGAGAGAGAGAGAGAGAGAGAGAGAGAGAGAGAGAGAGAGAGAGAGAGAGAGAGAGAGAGAGAGGGGTGTCTGAAAAAAAGCACATGGGTTTGTGCAGAAGAAGCACTTGCCATGAGAGCTGCCAGAGGGAGAGACAGCTGGTTCTAAGGCTATTAAGTCTGCGGTGTTTGGAGCCAAGATGCTTGTGGAGTTTGAGTGGTAGCTGGAGACTGTTTTAGAGAGGCTACAACAGGAAAAAACCAAACTCACTCAAGAGACTTGTGGAATTTGGAAAACCTAGCCCAGCTCGCTGCTGACTCTGTCAGGATCCTTTGTGTGTCTCTCCAGTGTGTGCCACAGAGAAGTTGCTTTTTTAGTGTGAATTCTTGCCACAAAGTTGGGCACAGATATATAGAATGAGTTATAATAAGTGTTAAAAATAAGAGCCCAGAGTCAGATATTTGGGCATGAAAGCTGAAATGTCAGAGAAGCAAAACAACAAGCCACTAGACCTCTGACTTCTATGAAATCCTTAGACTGAAAAGAGACTAATTTCCTGTGTCTTCTCACCTATAATCCTCACTCCAACCAGCCATCTTACTTCCTGTCTATCTGTACAGATCTCCAGATTTCTATGGTTAGACAGTGGGTGACTCTGCTCTCTAATTTTCAGGCAATCTTTATTTGTTAGAGTATAAACAAGATCTTGCCACTTGAGTTTGTACTCCAAACTCAAGTCTCCAATGCGATGAATACATGGTTTTAGCATCCAAGCCAGTTCCTAGACCCACAATTACCATTTTAATATATTAACCTTTTGCATACATATACAAGTATTCAAATATGAATACAAAGTATATTTTGTGAAATCCAGAACAAGGAAGGCATGTTGGAAAAAAGAAGGATTTTTGCAGGAGAGGGAAAATAAAAAAAATAGTAATGGAGAATGACAACAACCAAAATTCATTATATATCTGTATGACACTTCAAGGAGTAAAGGTAAAAACCAAATACTCCTTAATATTTCTGAAAAGCTATAGAAAGAAAATTGATGTGTTTCTTCATAAAGATTGATATGTACATACCTCACATTTCTTTTGGGCTATTTCCTCAAATTATGTATAAAATCATGTGTATACTTGTTTTTCATAAATATCAATTTCATATTATAGAATTATGGTATATTTAATGCTAATATTAGACCATAAGTTTAGATTTATAGTATTTATTTTCTATTTAATACTAAATATGCTCCATGAGGTAAAACCTTACCATATCCTTTTGCTAATAAGTTTTTGCTTTGCAAAAAATTAAAAGGGATGGCTTTTAAAAGATGTATTTTCTTTATATAGTCTTTATGCAAACACCTCAAGATGACCATACATATATTTTCCCTCAATAATTGGCTTCCTATTATTTTAAATCATTTTGACATTATTTTCATTTACACTAATTCAGTGAGAATAAAACTAAATTAAAACTTTAATAGCATCATTTTGTGTACTTCACTTTAGAATAAAGGGTGATTTATTCTTTTCACATTGATAGGTTTTAGTTTAATATATGCTATTCCTTCCAAAGGAAGTGCTTCTTATTTTATTCCTCTAGCAAACAGTCAGTTTGGCTTCTCTTATGCCAAGGTGACAGTCACCCAATCACTACCAGTTCTCGAATCATATACAGTAGAAAAATAACATCTGCAAATTAACTCAAACCATCTTGACAAAATGAAGCAGGTGCTCACATTAGCATTTCTAAAGCAGAGAAATCCATCTGCAGAAACTTGATTTACAGTAATTTTAACCTGATTTAGTCTTCATTATAAGTAAGTGCACTACCCAAGAGATATGAGAATCATGATACTTAGTAAAATAAACATATTTAGAAGATTAGGATCATGCAGGAAATCTGTTGATATGCTCTTTGAACAGGTTCTTTAGAAATCATCTCCTTTGTTTCAAGTGTTGTGATGTGTATGCATGAATAGCAGTGTTTTATTTACACAGCTCTTAAGAATTGTGTAATTAAGGAAAGAAATAAATTTTTATTGATGACATGCAATTAGGTTTTCTGTAGTCCCCAGAAGATAATTTAATAAAGTTAAGATATATATGTTTACATGCTCAAGGTTATGAACAAACATATAATTATATGTATCATATATACATATATTTATTACATTTATGATCCTCTATATGTATTTTATCTATGTAAATGCTATTTAAGTACAATTACCAATGTATTTTACAAATAATACATGCAAACACTGGTAAAATGATTTTTATTAACATGTGAACATTATTGGAAACAGTTTATGGTAGGAATAAATGGTTAAGCAATACTGTTCATTGGTAGAATTGAACATTATGCAGTTTTAAGTCAATTCTTTAGTCTCTGTGTATAATAAAACTGAAATAATTATCAATATATTATTAATCTATGATATGTTTTGTTTGAAAGTCACACATGTATATTACTTATTTGCATAAAATTCTCCATTTCTCATTTCATTTCCTTTCTTATCCATATCAAGCCTTTTATCCTCCTAAATTTGTACTTTATGTATCCTCAATAATTGGTGAGTCCATTAACTGAACAAGGGTGAGACCATCTGCTGTATCATGGGTAGTTTCTCAGTGTTATGTCCTTGATTAAAAGTGATACCCCACAAATCCTCCCCCAAATAAAACACCAATAGCTCCTAATATAGGGGTGGGATTTCATGGACTCCTCTGCTTTTATACTGATCTTGTCCAAGTCTTGTGTATATAGTTCTAGTCTCTGTGGCTTCAACTCTACTGTCATGTCTAACAAATGCTCTTTTACTAGAGCCATCTACTGGCTATGGCTCTTAATGTTTTTTTTTTTTCCATATAGATCATAGAGTCTTACCATGTGACACTGGGATTTGTGACACACTTTCTCTAATAGGGTCATGCCTAGTCCAATAAGGCCGCATCTCCTAATAGTGGTACTTCCTTTGGGGCCCATTTTTCTACAAACCACACAATTCTATTCCCTGGCCTTCAAGGTTTATAACCATATCAGAATGCAAAAACACATTCTGTCTAACTTCAAATCCTCATAGTCTCTAACAGTCTCAAACTTATTTAACAATCTAAAGTTCAAAGTTTTTCTTGAGATTCAATCAATCTCTTAACTGTAATCCCCTATAAAATCAAAATAAAAAAATCACATAATTCCAACATATAATGTCACAAGATGTGCATCACCATTTCAAAACCTAGACAAAGGATCACAATGAGGAAGTAGTGGACCAAACCACGACTGAAAACCAGCTGGGAAAACTCCAAACTCTTTATCTCCATGTCTGATATTACCTTTGTTCTCTGTACCATAGTTCTCTTTCTTGGGCTGGTTCTATCTGTTAGCAGCTTTCCTTGGCAGGTTTACCACAGCTCAGCCATCTCTAATATCTTGGTGTCTCCAAGGAAATCTAGGCTTCAATTTCACAGCTTTGTACAATGGTCTCTCTAGACCTCCATTCAGGGCCATCCATGACACATGCCTGGTCTCAGCAGCTTTCCTTAATTTTGGAGGGAGATTCCATAACCCCACCCTTCTATCCTTATAGCCAGGACCACATTCCCAAAACTACCAAATTATTTTGCTCTCTGGGGCTGTAACATAGTATCTTTGTTCAATACCTCTACCAACTGTCATTGGGATGATTTCCTTAATTATTAATTAAGCTTGGCTGTTTTGACAGTAAATTTATAAACAGGCTGGCCTGAAAATCAGAGATCCACCACTTTTCACCTCTGGAGTGTATGGATTAAAGGACTGCAACACCACACTCAGCTCTAAGCTTTTCTTTAATTCCTTTCCACAAGTTGGAATGTTAGCTGGGTGGAATCTTAAACGTAAGGTCACCACGAACTCTTTGAACTCATATCTTCTTGGCTCCATTCTACTTCCTGGTGGTCCTTTTCTCCTCAAATTGTACATTTTTATTTTTTTTCAGTTTGTTCCTTTTCACCATAAATTTTCACTAGAGTTAACACTAGTAACCACACAACAAAGTATAAATTGGGTTGTTTTGATATTTCTATAGCCAGTGCAATCACTCCAAAATTTTAGACTCAGACATTTCACACAAGGACATAAAAAAGCCACATTCTTCACCAAAATATCATAAGAATAATTGCTAGGCAAGCAAATTAAATTCTCCACCTATGAAAACTCTTGAGACAGGCCCCTACAAGCATGGTTCATTAAGCCATGCTTCAAGCATTCCACTGATTTCCTAACACAAAATACCCAAGTTGAAATTCCTCCAAAGATTGATCATACCTATCACAGCAACACCTCAGTCCATGAAACTAATTTTTGTCCTAGTTAGGGTTTCTGTTGTTGTGAATAGACACAATGACACCATGGCAACTGTTTTTTGTTTGTTTGTGTATTTATTTGTTTTGTTTGTTTTTATAGTACATTAGTGTACATTGGTGTTCTGTGTGCATGTGTGTCTGAAATTGAAGTTACAGACAGTTGTGAACTTCCAGGTGGATTCTGGGAATTGAAACCAGGTCCTTTGGAAGAGTGACTAGAGTGGTCAGTGCTCCTAACCCCTGTCCCTCCATGGCAACTCTTATGAAGGAAAGCATTTTATTGAGATGGCTTAGAGTTAAGAGTTTTAGTCCATTATCATGGCAGGACATGGCAGCAGGCAAATAAACATGGTACTAGAAAATGAATACTGTAAATCCTACATTTTGATTGGCAGGCAACAGAAGTGTACTGTGATATTGGGTTTGTAGCTTGAGCATAAGCAATCTCAAAGCCCATTCCCATATTGACACTCTAACAAAACCACAACTGCTAATAGTGCCACTCTCTTTGGGGGACATTTTATTTCAAATTACTGCAAAGAGCAGCTGAAGATGCTGAAATACATGAGAAAAGGGGGTTATTTCTTATATAAACACATCTTATTTTATGGTTTCCATGGGATTAAAGGATATATCATAATGTAAAATTTATATGGTACAAGTTCAAAAGTCCTCATAGTCTTTCAACATCTGAACATTGTTTACAATATACAATAACATTGAATATTCATTTAAATTCTGAAAGGGAAAAATCAAGACAGAGTGAGAAAATACCACAGCACAAGAAAACTAGAACTTCATGTGACACATGTCAAATATTTTAGCTCTATGCATTGTGTCATAGATTATTTTTTGTGCATGCTTTCTTTTTAAAATTAATTTTTATTTAAATTAAAAATGATCTTATTTTACATACCAAATTCAGTACCCTCCCCCCCGTTTCTCCCACCAAACCCCCATTCCACCTCCATCTACTCCCTAGGGAAGATGAGGCCTCCCATGGGGGAATCATCAAAGTGTATCACATCATTTGGGGTAAGACCTAGGTCCTCTTCTGTGTACATAGGCTATGCGAGTATGCCTCCATGGAGAAGGGGCTCACAAGGACAATTTATGCACTGGGGAAAAAATACTAGTTTCACTGCCAGAGACCCTATAGACTGTCCAGGTCATCCAACTGACACCCATGTTCAGGCATCCTGGATTCATCTTATGCAGATTCCCCAGCTGTCAGACTGGAGTCTGTGATCTCCCACTTGCTCAGGTCAGCTGATTTATGTGAGTTTCCCCAGCACAGTTTTAGCCCTTTTGCTCATTATTTCTCCTTTTCTACAACTGGATTCTAGGAGTTCATCAACTCAGTACTTAGCTCTGAATATCTGCTTCTGCTTCCATCAATTGTTGGATGAAGGTTCTATGATGGCATATAAGATAGCTATCAATCTCACTATAGGGGAAGATATTTAAGGCAGCCTCTCCACTATTGCTTAGATTCTTTGTTGGAGTCATCTTGTGGAACCCTGGAGATTTCCATAGTGCCAGATTTCTCTTTAAGCTCATAATGGTTCCCTCTATTAAGATAAAATATCTTTTTCCTTACTCTCCTTCCCTGTTCTTCCCTCAACTCGACCTTCTAGATCCCATATGTTCTCTTCTCCCCTTCTTTACTCCCCTCCTCTTTATTCTACCTCCCTCTCCTCTCCCCATTCCCATTGTGCTCCTAATTTACTAAGGAGATCATGTGCCTTTTCCCTTCTCATGGGGGTCCTTGTATGTCTCTCTATCTGGCAGAGGTCTTATCTCCAAAATAAACACAGAACTCAAAAAGTAAGTTACCAAAACACCAAATAACCCAATTAAAAAATGACAAACAAATCTGAATAGAAAATTCTCAACAGAGGAACCACAAATGGCCAAAAGACACTTACAACATTGGTCCTGTTGTTTTAGCTATCCTGTTTTGTGTTTTATTTTGTTTTTCCATATAAAGTTGAGTATTGTTCTTTCAGGTCTGTGAAGAATTGTGCTGGAATTTTGTTGGGAATTGCATTGAATTTGTAGAATGCTCTTGGCAAGATTGTCAATTTTAATATGTTTATCCTACCTATCCAAGAACATGGGGGATCTTTCCATTTTTCTGGTATCTTCTTTAATTTCTTTCTTTAAAGACTCAAATTTTTTATTACATAAGTGTTTTACTTGTTTGGTTAGCATTACCCCAAGATATTTTATGTTGGTTGTGGCTATTGTAAAAGGTGATGTTTCTCTGATTTCTTTCTCAGCCCGTTTTTGTGTCACTTATGTAAACTGTCATATGATCTGCAAATAGTGAAAGTTTAACTTCTCCCTTTCCAATTTGTATCCCTTTGATATTTTTTTTCTGTGTTATTGTTCTAGCTAGAAATTCAAGTACAACATTGAAGAGATATGGAGAGAGATGGTAGCCTTCTCTTGTTCCTGAGTTTAGAGGAATTGCCTTAAGCTCCTCTCCAAGGGGTATTGGATTTTGTCAAAGGCTTATTCAGTATGTAGTGAGATGATCATATGCTTTTCTTATTTTGTTTGTTTATTAGGTGAATTGCATTGATGGATTTTCATTTGCTGAACCATCCCTGCATCCCTGGGATTAAGCCTATTTGTTCATGGTGTATGATTTTTTCTGATGTGTTCTTGAATTGGATTTGGTAGTATTTTATTGAGTATTTTTGCATTAATGTTTATGAGGGATATTAGTCTGTAGATTTGTTTTTTTATTTGTATCTTTCTGTGGCTTGGGTACCAAGGAAATAGTAGCCTCATAAAAGTTTGTCAGTGAACCTTCTGCTATTGTGTGAAACACTTTGAGGAGTAACTGGTATTAACTCTTTTTGAATTTCTGGTAGAATACTGCACTGAAACCATCTGGTCCTGAGGTATTTTTGGTTAGGAAACTTTATGACTGCTTCTATTTCATTAGGGGTTATAGGTCTATTTAAATTGCTTATCACTTATCTGTAGTTTTTAATCATTTGCCTAGCATTTCTATTTCCAGCATTTGCTCAGATGGTGGTTTTTATATTGTCACTATTTCAGCTTTCAAACCTTGCACAGTTTGACTTGTTTCTCACAATTTTTGTTTTGTGTTTTCTTCCATTTCTTGAATTTTCATTTTTTTCTCCCTTAGAGGGATTTTTCTTATTATGTCTTTAAGGGTTTCTATCATCCTCATAAAGTTGTTAGGGTTGCTCTCCTCTGCTTCGTCTCTGTTTTGATGTTTAGGTCTTGCTGGTGTTGATACCTTGAATCTGGTGCCATCATATTGATATTTCTGTTGTTGACTGTTATCTTACACTGTCATGTACTCATCCCTTCTTCCAGTGCATACTGGTTGGGTCTCTCCCTCTTCTGGTGTTTTGGGAATGACCAAGGTTTTGTTCAGGTGGGTGTAAGTGTGTCATATACTCCAAGATCTCTCCTCTTCAAGTGTGTTTCCCTGTGTACATTTTCCAGGCCTCCAGAGGCTCTGAGCAATGCACAGGAAGGCAGACTGGAAACAGGCCCACACTTACCTCCTCTAGCAGGTAGAGGCAGGACTAGGATGCGGGCAGCCAGATAAAGGTCTATGCTTAACCTGAATGACGTTGCCTGTTGCTCTTTTGCTGTTTTTTTTTTTCTTCAGAAATTTGGAATCCAACCACAGTACATGTTTAGAGCACATTTGTTGATTAAAGGAATGTATTAGAACACAATGGACTTGTTTTAGTAATTTTGTCTGATGAAAAATATACAACTATTCCATTTCTGACCATGTTTATCATTTTACATGAAGACACTTTCAATATTTTGTAGACAAATTATTTTGAAGACAACATTTTTGATGATTAAAATTACTTGCAACTACTTTTTCTTCAGTGCTTGCAAAACACTTTTGATCAAAGAAAGTCTGGATTTATTTAAGATGATGCTAATTTGTTATCACAGGTCATGAAAGTGAAGTTAAGAATGTGATATAAGGGAAAACATTTCAGAGATAGAAAGAATATTCAAAATCCAGAGAAGCAGATCTAAATATTTTGGCTTTCTCATTACTGAGGAATGTAAACTGTGAAGATTAGATTCATGTGATTTTGGGGATGAGATGATTTACTAGTTGGCTGAATATAACTTTCAGGAGGGACAATCTCAATCCCCACAAAAAAAGAGAATAAAATAAAATTCTTCAAATGGAATTTATTAATCCTTATATTTTATTTTTGCATTAAAATTTTTATCTTCTCTTAAAAGATTTGTATACATAATAAAGAGCTGAATACTGATTATTATTTTAATGTACATTATTCAAATCAGAAGTTTTATTAATGGTACTTGTTTGTTTTAAACAAACATGAAAAAAATTATTCTCATATATTTACTCCACATATTCAATTGTAGGGAACTCAGTGGTGTTTCCAGGCAACTACTCTGATATAACATGACTTTGAATAAAAATTCTCTAAACTGAAGATAACTGAAGGTCTTATCCTTTGTTTGTGGTAACTTCTAGACTAAAATGTTCAGATCGAGTGATTAAACAGCAGATATCAATAACGAATTAACAGGAAAATATGAAGAAAATTATATCCTTGGGATTCAAGTGAGATTGTAGAACTTGATCAAGGTCATAACTGTACTAAACACACCTTTGTAAATAAAATTTCTAAAAGTTTTCAATTTCCTTATGTTTATTTTTATTTAATTTATGTATTTTTGTCTTTGTGTGTGTCTATGTGTGTGCTGCATTTCTTCTGCATTTAAGCCACGTGATCAGCTGATCTGCAGGGAAATGTGTCTATTGTTCTTTTCCTGGTGAGATGACTCATACATAATAAGCTGAGTGAAGTTTTAGTGATGTTTGCAAAGGTTATTAGCACATATCTTACATATCTCAGCTAATTTTATTTCTTGATATGGAAAATATTGCATAATGTTTATGAGCTTGAGTGGATTTATTTTTCATGATTGTGTTTTGTATATTTATCATTAGTGTTTAACAGTATTTTTCAATTATGAATCACAAAGCTGCCCAAGGTGGAAAAATATTTATTATTATACTTTGTATGAATTTTCCTTAGACTATATGAACAAATGTCTCTTTATGCTAGAGAGAACACCAATGACAGACCAAAGAGATGACTAATCATCTAGATTGGTGATTCACCTAGCAGGTATATGGGTGAATAATTACTCAAAGGAACATGAGTGACTGCAACGCAACTGCATAACTGGAAGGTACACTCCCACCACCTGTGGGTGAGGACTCACAATGCTTCCTTAAAACAGCAGCTCCTGAGGAGGTCTCTGACACATGCAGGCAGATCCAATGAAAAAGTGTCTGCCCTGTCTCTCTGTGGTTGTTACTGCTTAAGGAGCATTTTAGTGACAGCATTACAAATCTTTCTTAGCTTCCTGTTTTTTTGTGACAAGCTTGTTTCGGGATGACTTAAGTCTTATTCTCTTTCTGTGTCTTGTCTACCTCCTTCAACTCCTTAGGAGATTATATTTTAATTATGAGTAAATAGCTACATAACTACCCCATTATATGTTTGCTTGTTTGTTTTTTTGGATACTCCTCAGTCTTTATTCTATAACCTGAGTCTTAACAGAAGTGATATGCTTGAGTGATTATTTTATTTTCACTTATGCAGAGTATGGGTATACTCATATACTCATATACACAGCAACAGTCACTTATTAGCAGAAGTTTGACCACTTTTGCATAGCCACAGTAATATTACCATCCATCACAAAAAAATAAAAAATAAGATAAAATTTCTCTCAACCTAAGGCTAATGTCATCTACAGATATAAACACAGTGATTGCAAGACAACTGGTTAGACACAGAGTATCTGCTCAGCAAACACCAAACCAAATCAAACCAACCAAAACAATAACCCAGAAACAGATTTCTCACAATAGTAAATGTCCTTCTCTGCCCAGAATTTTTGCCTAAATATGTTTTCCTTCTCGTGGAGCAGACCTGAAATCCAGTTATGAGTTAGTCAATTACCATGGTAAAATCCTGAAACATTTTGACTGACAGGTTGCTAGGACACGACATGGAGTCCACATCTATGTGCTGCTGTTTGTGACACTTCTCTTCCAGTAGCCTTTATAGCATAGCAATGTAGGCTGACATTATTCAGGTAGACGTCCCTAAGAGCCCTGCAGAGAAGCCACAGCTTCAGTAGCTAAACTTGTAGATAGTTGCAATTATTGTTTTATATACTTAGTGATAAGAAGAAATTACAATTGTATTCCTACTAAATTTATTACCCTTTCTATCCTTTAATTCTCCATTTGTGGCCTCAATAGTTGTTCATGAGTGGATACATAGAGGAATCATAGATGAATTTTAAGTAGATAAGATGAGGCAGGTAAGCCTCACTCTTTAATAACAAGTTTTGTGTGATCAGAGAAACAGTATGGGGAAGTGGTAGAACTCTGCTCTGGTTAAGGCCATTTTGGCATTTTTCTTCTTGTCCTTGTTGAAATTATTGAACATCATTATAGATAAACTTTTCTCCCATTAGTAACTGAAAGGTACACAATGTGTAGTCAAGTAAAGATGAAGTGAAGTGTAAAGTGATATATGTTACAACATTTTGAAAAATGTGGTACATTACATGGTTGACAGGTGGTTTTGTTTGTTTATAAATGAAAAGCATAATTCTGAACTTGGAAGTTTTATAGTAAAAATTACATCTTTACAAGTTGACTTTGGCACTCATGCTAGGAGAAATGAAATTGGGCTACATCCAGAATGAACTAAACAATGACCAAAGAAAACAGTCCAACGGGTATTTCAAACAATGTGTTAAGAGACATGTTGACTAACTAAATGTATGCTGAATGAAGAGTGCCTCATGAGCAATCTCAAAGTTTCTAACTTTAAATGCAATGATTGGTTATATAACTTACTGAAAAATCTTATGAGAAGTCCAGAGCAAGCAGAAAAGTTAAACAAATGACAAAGTGACAAGAGAAAGAGAAAGGAGGTTGATCCTATATGTGTGTATATATAAATAATTATATATGTATGTGCATAAATTTATGTACTTTCCCTGTTATTTTCTTTTAAAATTTGCATTCAAAATCACTATCTTTCAGGATATTAGATTGGTGCATGTTTTCTGAGTCACTTTTCTATTCATTCTCTAAAGAACTACTTGTTTTTTATGTATTCTATTAAAAATGGATACTCTTTTATTTCAGTAAATAAAAAAGCTTAAGTGCTTTAAAAAGACACATTTAATGATTTCTATCAAGTTGATGTGCTTCAGATGAAATGAGTACTTTACAAATCTCAACAATAGCAGAATAGACGTGCACAGTGCATACATGATTGGCTCATGCTTTTCTTTCCAATTTGAAAGGAGCAAATAAAAATACTTAAAACATGAATTATTTCTTTAAAAATTCAGAATGTAGAAAAATTTACAACTGATATCTCTGACATTATATATAAAATGTCATTAGGGATACTTATTTTAAACACAATTATTCTTGCTTTCATTGTTTGTTATTTCTAATCTTTGTTGAGGGCAGTGAATAGTCAGAAGGGAGTGTGACAGGGTCTACTTAAAAAACATTGGGAGAGAAGTCACCTATTATGTGAGGCAGTCTCACTTCTTGAAATCACTAGCCCCTCTTACACTAAGGGAATAATGAATAATGATAATATATTGAATAAGTAAATTCTTTTGCCTCAAGAAGGATGTTTCATCCTTTGTCTTAAAGGAACTACTCATAAAACAGAATGACCTAACAATGGTTAAAGATAAAAATACGAGGAAGCTAGAAAGTCAGATTTCAATTCATTTGACTAGTAACAAATTTGCTATTTTTCTTGGTCTTCTTGCAAATATACATCTTATTATCTCTTGAATAGTGACATCAGACTACAAAAACTTAATTTTAACTCTCACTGTTAAAGTGGAAAAAATGAAGGTCAAAGATGTGTATGCAATGTATTTTGTTATTTCATTGTGAACTAAAGGATTTAATAGAGGATTCAGTAAACAATAAGTATGAATGATTCATGTACCTTTAATGAAATGCATATTGTATGATTATGTTTACATATTCTCTATAACATTCTATATGCATATGAACATACATACACAAACATATCGAACCATGGAACCTGATATTATCTTCTTTCTTCTCTATATCTTGTAGAAAGTTGTTCATGCAAGCATATGTTCTTGGGTGGACTGGCTCCTTTCTTTCTGACTCTGACCTGCCTGTTGTCTTTCTCGTAGGATATTTTCTCCTCATGCTGTGTATTTCCCTGGTTGGCTTCTTTCCTATTCTAGTCTTTCTTTCTCTATCCCATTTATTTACTTATGTTTAGTAGTTATTTAGCAAAAGCCAGTTATATTTGGAGCATTGTTTTCTATCCTTGGGTGAAACAGATGACTTAAATACCATAAGGTAAACCTTGAAAGACTGTCTATTAGTAAAACCATAAGATTTAGTTTAATCCTCTTCACACTACATCCTCAAATTGTTAGGGCTGAGAGTGTGTGTCCACTTCTGCTTTTCAGCACTGTGACCCTGTCTTTACAGGTCCTGTGCATATTGCATGCAGCCTATGAATAATCCTCAGAGTAATCCATCTCCTTTGATTCTTGAAATCTTTCCAATTCCTCTTCTACATTACTACCTGAGCAATGAAGAGAAAGATTTCTTGAGGTCTATTGGGTGTTCCAAAATCTCTCTCTCTCTCTCTCTCTCTCTCTCTCTATATATATATATATATATATATATATATATATATATATATATATATAGTTATAGGTGTCTCCCTGTTAATACCCATATGCTTCAAGAGTAATCTTCTGTGACCATGGCTGAATAGGGTGCTAATTTATGGGTATAGCAGATTGTTGTTATGAGTCATTTTTTGTTATGTTTCTTTAGGAGAACAATAGTGTTTTATTTTCCTATTGGCATATGGCCTATCCAGATTCAGATTCTGGTCATGGAAGCAGTGTTGTACATGGGTTCTATCTTATGGAGTGAGTCTTAAATTCAATCAGAGAGTGATTGGTTATGACCTCAAGTTTTGTATTTCTATTGCACTAGCATATCATGAAGGCGATTCACTATTGTAAATCACAGGCTTTGTAATTGGGTTAGTGTTTACTTTTCAAGGCAGTTTGAGTGTTATGTTTGTTTCTATAAGTATTAGTGGTAAGCTCATCCATATAAGCCTAATTTTTTTCAGTAATGAATTAATTACATTGATTACAAATTGTTGACTTTGGAATTAAAATGAGAACTATTTTTTGTATGACCAAATCTCATCCTGTGCATTTGCAGCAATTATAAAATCCTTCCTCCTTTGCCATCTGATCCTTAGAGCCTCCAGTCTCCCAACACACACTTTATATTTTGATTGAAGTTCAGTCACTTGCTGGGAATCAGACACCCTTTACATTCAGGCCCTGGGGAAGGAGAATGACAGACTTTGATTTAACATTAAATGTGTTTGGATGAGGCTGTCTGTCACCTGGCTATAGGAAATTAAGGGTTGAATGACAGAATGACACAATGTTACTACAAGGCAAGTATAGTTGTGCAAGCTGCTACCTATCTATAAGTTAAAGAAGTAAAATATCTTAAGGAAAGTTAAATGCGATTTCTTTAAGATATTTTGAGAGTAAAAGACATTTCTTTGAAAACAAGTATTAACATAGCAATATTTCTCTTTTATCATTTGATATCACTGTGAAAATTAGATAGGAAATTTTCATATTAAGTATATCATTGATTGGGTAAAAATATTAGAACTGCAATAATATTTTGATTTAAAAGTAACAATGATAGGCTTTTTAAATATAAAAAGAATAAATAAATCTCTTATTTTTCTTTTCATTCAGTAATATACTAGTAATAATATAGTTTTTTAGTTTATGTTTGAGAATATTGGAGTCTAGCTTATTCAACATATCTCTGACATTTGGGAGTACATATTTTATCTACTTACAGTGAAAACAGACATATAAAAGTGTCTAAAAGGAAAAGACTGCCAAGAATAATGTAAATATAAATAGTAGAGGATCTAGCTCCATTATAAATACCAACAAGGAGTGTCATTTCCTCTAGAAAGTTAAAAGGAGTAGCAATTGTATAACACCATGCTTTGAGACTCTTTCAATAGCAGTTGCTTAGTGAATAAAAAAGAACAAAAAGCAGAAATGGATGCAGAATTTGGTTACTTAGGGTATAAATAACAACTTATAGTAATGATTAAGCATTGTAAGACTCTGGATTATGGTGTAAATTGTTCTTCATAACTAATTGTGTTACCTCAGGAGACATTCGTACATTTTGGTCAAATTCTGTTGCATTTTTGTCTCCCTTTCAATACACGATAATCCAATTAAAAAAATGGTACAGAGCTTAACACAGAATTCTCAACAAAAGAATCTCAAATGGTCAAAAGACAATTAAAGAATTGTTCAACATACCCAGGTAAATGCAAATCAGAACAACTCTGAGACACTATCGTATATGTGTGAGAATGGCTAAGACAAAAAACACTAAGGAAAATTTATGTTGCAGGGAATACATAGTAAGGTGAAAACTCTTCCACCGCTGGTGGGATTGCAAACTTGTACAGCCACTTTGGAAATCAGTATGGTGGTTACTCTGAAAATTGGCAATCATCAATCTACCTCACCAGTGATACCACTTTTTGGTATTTACCCAAAGGATGTGCAATCATTCTTCAAGGGCACTTGCTCTACAATGTTCATAGCAGCATTATTCATAATAGCCAGAAGCTGCAAACAACCTGGATGCCATTCCACCAAGGAAAGGATAAATAAAATGTGGTAGATTTACATGATGGAGTATTACAGAGCCAAAAAAAAAAAAGACCATGAAATTTGAAATTTGCAGGGGAATGGATGGAACTAGAAAAACATCCTGAATGAGGTAACCCTGGCTTAGAAAGACAAATATGGTATATACTCACCCATAACTCACCCACAAGTGAATAGTAGATATGCAGCAAAAGATAACCAGACTTTAGTCCACAGATCCATAGAAGCTATGTAACGAGGAGTATCCTAAGAGATGCATGGATCACCTTTGGAAGGGGAATTAGATGAAATCTCCTGGATAAACTGGGCATGAACTGGGGTGATAAAGGGGAGGGATAGTCAAGTTGGGGGAGCAACACAATGGGAGAGCAATGAAAATTATATCTTGATAGACAGCCATTATGATTTTATGGAGAAAGCTGATGCTAGCAAAATTCCCAGAAATCTATAAGAATGATCCTAGCTAAAATTACTAGCAATAATGCAAATAGGGCCTAACTGATCTTCCCCTGTAATTTGGTGATGAATATCCCAACTTACATCATAGAGCTTTCATCAGTAATTGATGGAACCAGATACAAAGATCCACAACCAAATACCAGGCCAAGCTATGAGGGTACCATCAAAGGGAGGGGGTGGAGAGACTATATGAGCAAGGGAGGTCAAGATCATGAAGGAGAAATCTAGAGAGACAGCTGAACCAAGGTCACAGGAACTCTTGTAACTATAAACCAAAAACTGTGGAGCCTCCATGGGACCAAAATAGGCCCTTTGCATGTGGGAGACAGTTGTGAAACTTGGTTTATCTGACAAAACAGATAAACCGGTTTTAGGGTGATGTATGTAGTCCAGATGCATCAGGTTGAGTCAAGTGGAAATGACGAAGTGGGGCCCCATCTTCCTTCGGGAAAGGTCAAGGATTGTTGTTAGGAATTGTTATTATTCCTCGTGGAAAACTTAAACATCAATGAGTGTCGATCAGGAAACTTTCATTGACTATCAGCCCTTATTATTGTGTTGGAATCTATGTAGTGTCTGTTACTGATTAAAGAGTCACTAAGTGGTCATGTTAAAAACAAAACAAATGAAATGTGACACTGGAAATGGTGGCACACACTTACAAACCTATCCTTTCAATGGCTCAGATGTTTCAAACTATTCTTAACTCCATAGCAAATTTGAAGTCAGCCTGACCTAGGTGAGGTCCTCCTGCTGGTTATTGTTTTGTCTTATTTTTCTTTAAGCCATTTGCCCAAATAATGAGGGACTATACTCAAAGTGGTGACTGGTGAGTTTTGCTAAGGAGAGAGGCATAAAGCTTCCACTACATGAATATAATCAAGAACTCAGTCATCTTAATTCAAGCTTTTGGTGTACTTTTACTGCTTCATCTTGAGTACTTTCCAAACAAACGCTGCTCAAAGACAAAATGGTTGATGAATATGCTGGCTACCACAACTGTAGGGAACCATCAATATCATCTTTAGACTCAGATGCCAGGCATGACCTCAGGAAAATAAGATAATACTTCAATTATGTTGACAGTATGTTCACAACTCACACACATGTCTAATAACCTACTAATCTTTATTCTTTTATGTCATGTTTATGCCAAAGAAAAGTTTTCTATAACATAGTATAGAATACCCATGCTTATGTTTTTGTGTTTTATGTAAACATAAACTTCCTTTCTCTCACTTCTCTCTGTCTCCAGTTTTAATGACTACCTTCCTTGTTATTTTACAAAACATGTATCATCAATTGATTTAATAATGAGACTTCTTTTTCATAATCTTCTTTATCCCACTCCCAGTGATTAGAATTTTTATTTCCCCTTCCTAGAGTTACAACTATGACTGCAAAGTGTGCATTTTAAGTCTATGTGCATATAATTTCCTCATGCTGGGAACTAAAATAGGGATTCTCATTCAGCCAAATGACAAATAGAAATACATAGTTGGGATATCTGTCTTCACAGCTAAACTACCTTCCTTTGATCTTTATGGGAGCAATTCTTTCAATATTCACAGTTAGAGAAATCATTAAACACATGAATTTTTAAATAATAAAAGATTAATAAGGAAAAGATAGATTTGCTTTTAAGGAATTGTTATTCTGCAAAGGCACTCAAGAAATAAAGCACTTTGCAAATTTCCCCTGTAGCTCTCTTCTTCTTTTTCACTAATAGCTACTCCTACTTTAGTCTCCTTCACAACTGCAATCTGAACAGCAGACCTATTGTAATTTTCTGTGTAACATTCATTGGTTTAGAAACAGCAACCATAGAAAATGGCTGTGCTATGTGTGTTCTTCTCCAGCTTCAGCTCATTTTCTCACAGGCTTTCCCCCTAAGAAGATAAGTGCCAGAAAGAACAAGAAACTGAGTGGTTGCTGCTGACTAGAGTGTGCGTCTTTCCCCCAGTT
The DNA here is from genome assembly GCA_030556225.1 of Cricetiscus sungorus. Lineage (NCBI taxonomy): Eukaryota > Metazoa > Chordata > Mammalia > Rodentia > Cricetidae > Cricetiscus > Cricetiscus sungorus. Next base: position 47,139,655 of record JANBXA010000398.1, read on the forward strand.
TCAGTTACAAGTACAGTGCTTTCTGATATATTTAGCATTTCCTCATCCTATAAAGAAAATGTAAGTGACAAGAATAGACAATGATATGTAATGACAAAGATCATTTCTAACATAACTCTGTTCTGGAATGCCCTTTATGTCCCATGATAAAATTGACATTATCATTTAGAATCAATTTCATTTCTTTGTAATCTTTGGACATGGCAGAACGAAGAAAATTTTATAGACCATTTGAAATTAGGAAGAGTTTGAGATTATTGTTTTATTTGGTCTCTGTTTTATTTGGTGAAAATATTGCCAGTTTTGCTTTTAGTACACCAATTTGAAATTTGTCCATATAATAGCAAAGATTTCAGTACACAGACAGTAAATATTCAGTTGATTTACAAGAAGAATGCCTTTTTAAATGTAGGAAAATGGATGTTTCTCTGGAAAGATTTAATAATTTCATAAATATTTTCTACTAATTGGGTGTCAGAGAAAATATTATTCATTTGTTCTCAAAACTGTTAAAATATTTCAAAGACCAGGCTGGGGAAATCCACAGAAACAGCTGACCTGAACAAGGGGGAGCTCATGGACACCAGACTGAAAGCTGGGAAACCAGCATATCAACCAGCCCCTCTGAACATGGGTGTCAGTTTGGAGGCCTGGGCAGTATATGAGGACTCTGGTAGTGGAGCAGTATTTAGCCCTAGTGGGAGCCCATTCCGCATAGAGGGACACTCTCTCAGCCTAGACACATGGGGGGAGGGCCTGGGCCCTGCCTCAAATGATGTGACACACTGAAGTTTCCCCATGGAAGGCCTCACTCTCCCTGGGGAGCAGAAAGGGGATGAGATATGAGGTAGGTGTGGGGCAGGGGAGGGAGAGGGAACTGGGATTGACATGTAAAACAAGATTGTTACTCACTTAAATTAAAAAATATATATATACAAGGAAAAACATGAAGCTGTATGTAATTCCTGAAAAAAAATGTCGAAGATTATTTCTCAAAAAGCCTCATAATTTGGACAATAAATATTGACTAAGTAATTAGCTAGATATACAAATTCCAATTTGTTTTTAGCTGTTTTGTTTATGTAAGATTTCACTTTTTAGCTAAAGAATATATATATATATATATACATATATATATATCCATGTGTGTCCAAATAATATTTTAATATTTTAATCTCCAAAAGAATATAGGAGAGTCATAAGACATATTCAAAAAACAAATTTTAATACAGGTTGACAGAATTCATCATATTGTTCACAAATATAGCATTATGTGATAAGTTAAAACTTCATTTAATGGCTAAGCTACCTGACATTTTCATGTTGGGGCAATTGTGTGCTAGGTGCAGGCAGGCCAAGTTCAGATCCAGCTCTGGAATTTACTACCTGTGTGACCCTGATAACTTAATTTCAGTGTGTAAATTGTCTCATCTGAGAAATCCGTTGCCTAATTACTAAGAGGGCACTGGAAAACTACCTGCCGAATGAGAAGCACTATATAAGGGTTTATTGTCATTGTGTGTGGCAATAATTATAGGTTCATTTTAAATACTGCACAAGAATTGAATAAAATGTTGAACACACTTTCGGAGGGGGATATTCATGGTCAAGTTGCCTTACATTATTGACAATATATCTGGTGACTAAAATACATTAAAAAACGGAAGCTATGTAGACATACTTTCTGAAATTATTTTATTAATGCAGACAAAATAAGACCTATACCCATATAAACTCAAAGACTGTGGCAGTATATATAAGATCTGCAGTTTCAAACTACACAGAATTCCACTGCTGAGAAGGGCAATTTGACACCAAATTCCTCACAATTGATCCTTGTCCTCTGTTTGGGTTTTCAGTAAGGAAGCTTCACCAGACACAAAGAAGATAAAATTATTGAATCCTGAGTAAACAGGTAGCATGAATTGAATTTGTGTCTCAGAAGGCTAAGAGTTACTCTTGCTTTCATTCATTAGATGCTTGGGCATGAGCTTCAATTAATCATGATCTCTATATTGGGGTAGAAGAGGCAGCTATAGAATGGAAATGTGTTTTCTCAGTGCAGATAACCAAGAAGATACACTTCCACAGGCTTATCACTTGATTAAAGTTGTAGTTTACAATAACATGCTTAAATAAAAAAATGAAGATCTCTCTCTCTCTCTCTCTCTCTCTACTCTATATATATATATATATATATATATATATATATATATATATACATACATACATACATACATACATAGGGCCTTAGTTTCAACCTCCTGTTTCTGGTGTTAGTTTTCTTGATAAATGTATAAATGTTGTATTTTTTTTCAAACAACAAGGAAGAAATCTTTGTAGAATTCCCTTCAGTAGGATGTAGAAGGCTAGAGATTAGGACAAGCCACACGCACATATGAATGGAAGTCATTATAGGGGTTCTTGTCTTAGTTGGCTCTTCTGACCCAGTCTTATAGAGTAGGAAGAGAAACACAGCATATGCAATCATGTACCACTGACATTTCTGGGACAGCCAGGACTCTTTATGTATTCAGTAGAGAAACTATATTGTGCTACTTTAGTTTCTAATTATTTCATCAGACTTATATAGCAGGCATCACAATAATTTTTTTGAAAGTGTTAACATTATGGTGACTTCAGTCCTGCGAAGTCCTCATTTGATGTAAATATTCAGAGTTTAATTAAACAGAAGTATTTCTTCCCTTTTTACTTTCATTGTAAATATCTGCTTTATTTTATGAAATTTATATTCCAGGTACAAATAATCATACATATTTTTAATTTTTAAAATGTAAAATTTTGTGTCTCTTTCATCTTTTAAATTTTTATTATTTAAAATATTGTTTAATATTTAAACATATCTGGTCATATTTTTCCCTCCCTTTAGTTTGTCCAGTTACTCTCCTCCTTCCTACCCACTCTACTTAGAATTCTTTCTCAAAACAAACAAACAAGCAAAAGCTCAACATTATAACAAATGGTACAAATACTAGGAAACAAAATACATCACCCAAAGAGAAAATAACAAAACTAACCAAAAAAAAAAAACAAAACAAAAAGAGCTAAAGTATAAATAAATAAAAACACATAGACATACAAACAACAACCACTCCCCCAGAAAAAAAAAACCTGTGTACTCTATTACATGTTAGTCAATCACTGAGCATCATATAACCTGTATTACTCCATTGGAGAAAACTTATTTTACTTCTCCCAGCAGGTATGACAATTCTGTTGTTAAATATTACCCTAGTGGGTAGGCTTACATTTATTCATTCATTCTTTTTTAGACACATAAATAAAATAAAATATGACATAAAACAAAACAGTAACATTGAAGTTGGACAAGACAGACCAGCAGAATGTAAAGATCCAAGAAGAGGGCATAAGTATCAGAGATCTACTGGTTTGGACATTGAGAAATCTCATCAATACACTAACCAAAGTCTGTAATGTAAGCACAGAGAACCTGGTGTAAACTTGTGCTGGCCCTCCTTGGAATGCTGCTTCAGCCTCTGTGAATTCATAAGAGGATTTTGTATGTCAATATAGAGTACCTTTTTTTCTTGATGTTTTCCATCCCCTCTGGCTCTTACCTTCTCTCTGCCTCTTCTTATGAAGGGTTCCATGAAGACCAAAGTTTCCTATCATGCCTTGTCCTACAGCCGTTTAGTCCCATGACAGAGTCTTAATACTCCTGCATGGCCAACCAGACCCTACTAGTTGCATGTCCCTCAGTGACAACAGATAGGTATACCTGACGTCAACTTAGACTCTATACCATTGTAACAGCCTATAGGCCTATAGTGTCTGGCAGACTTCTGAGTGAAGCAGAAAATTTGAAAGACTGTTCCCCCAATTTTGGCAAATTTCTCAGTCACTTTTTCTGTGTCCTGCAAATGTCTGGCAGAAACTTTCATGAAGAAAGAATCCTGAAGGACAGTCTCATCTTGTTTTGGCAAGTTCAGTAGTCATTTTCCTTGAGTTCTATATATCCACTTTATGCAGCATATTACCAAGCAGACCAAGCAAGAGCAGTTTCTTGCCAAAATGACTAGTCTCATCATATTGAAAGCAAACTCTATAAGGAGCTGTCTCAATGCCCATTATCCTCTTGAAATAATTAGTGCTGCCAGGAGCAAACATGTCTCACTGTTGAGAAAAGTCTAAGTTCTAAAAAGATTTTAAACTGTATTCTGTAGGTCTTTGAAGTGTTTGAAGATTACCCATTTATCTGAAATATATTTCTCTCTATATAGGAAACCTAACTAACATGACTATAAATTTTACTGTTATAATAGATTAATAGATGACTATTAGTTTGTATTTCTTACCTATATTATATTTTTACATGAGCTGCATGACCATAACGCCTTAAACAAGAGTATAGCTATACATACATTGTAACAAAATTGGCCTTAAATTTGTGTCAATATATCAAAATCCATAGCATTGTATTTTTGAATTAAAGTTGATTTAATTATTAACCTTTTTGCATTTCTATAGTATATTTCTCCCCTCTTTTTAGATAGAGATTGGTTGTGACCATTAACTATTTATAACAAACCACCTTTAAATGAAAAACAAATGCATCTATAAACAATATTTTGGGAACTTGGGTTTTCTGCCATCATGTGAATCTCTGAAGTTAAAGCCTGGATTGCTTTGGAGACCCCGCGATGTTAAACATGCCAAAGCTGGGGAACACCTGCAAAAGAAAGCTGCTAACAGAGAGTGGAACTAGTCCAACAGAAAGAAAATTGTGTTGCAGTCAACAAAGTTGAAAGGAGTTAGAGATCTGAAGAGAGTTTTTACATTAGATATGGAGGAGCAGAGTTGGAGTTTACAAAGCTTGTTTTCAGTCTTGCATTGGTCCAGCATTTTCTCAATACCATCCTTCCTCCATTATGGAACGGTAATGTATATCCTGTGCCATTATATGCTGGAAGTATGTGACCTATTTTTTTATTTATTATTTTATAGGAGATTATAGTCAAATGATTGCATGAATCTCAGAAGGTACTTTGAACTTTGGACTATAAACATTGTTGAGACTGTGATACAGTATGGGAACATTTGAAGTTGGACTAAATGTATTTTCTGTTGTTATAGCTATAGGCCTATGGGCACCAGGAAGTTTAATATGGCAGTTTGAATAGATATTGCCCCTATAGACTCATGTACATGAATGCTTGACCATTCCATTTGCATGGAACTCTTTGTCCTATGGATGGCCTAGTTGGAGGAAGTATTTCATTGTGGGGGCAGGCTTTGAGGTCTTACATATACTCAAGCTATGCCCAGTGTGATAGAGTCTCTCTTGCTGCTTGTACATCAAGATGTAGAACTCATAGCTTCTTCTCCAGCACCCTGTCTGCCTGCATACTGACCTTCACACAATGATGATAATGAACTAAATCTCTGAAACTGTAGCACAGCCCTACTTTAATTTTTTCTTTTGTAAGAATTGCCATGTTCATGGTGTCTATTCACAGCAATAGAAATCTTAACCAACACAGGAGCCACGGTTTTTCAACCAATCATACTATATTTAATAGAAAATACTAGACATTAAATTAAGGTTCATATGATATCACAAAAATAATATTTATATGCAATTTTTATTCTTTAGAAATCCTTTTGTTGATTATTAGTGTATGTATAAGGAAGTATACATGGTATGTGCGTATATGTATGTGTACTACAGTATATAGATGGAGGGCAGAAGACAACATCCTAAAGTCAGGTATCTCCTGAAAACTGGTTTCAGGGTCTCACTCAGATTGTCAGAACTTTTGACCCATTGGGTAAGGATCATTTCATATTTATAAAAGAGAAATGTAGATATTGTAGATTTTATTGGTAGATATAAAAATAAGATTTAGAATGTAGTAAGAAACTGCATTCAGCAAAGTGGCAATAGCTTCTTTCCAAGTCCCCTAATCTCACTAGCTCCTAGAAATTGCCTCATTTTCTAGTACCAGACATAATTTCCCTCTGGCTCAGTGGGACTTCAATCCAACTAGACAGCTGTTGGTTACTACCAACATGTGAGTGCCACTTATTGTACTTTTATGGAAATCATAGATTTTGCAGAATGGGATTCCATGAAAATTTGTGTAAGAAAAAAAGTTTTACAACTGAAATTGCTTCTGATAGGGGCTAAACAGATGGCTTAGTATCAGTGATTGCTATGGAATCCTGAGGACCTGAGTGCAAATTCTCTTAATCCACATAAAAAAGCAAGCACTGTTATGGCAGGTTTTTCCTCCCTGCTGGCCTTCCGGTCCTGCTGCCAAGGTCTCACCGCCATGTGAGCCCCAAATAACATTCAGAGACTCTGTATTTGATATAATCCTGTTGGCCAATTATCATTATTGTCTATGGTCTAGCTCTGTCTTAATTATTAACCCATTTCTACTTATCTAATTATTTCCATGTGGCTCATCTTATCCGGGAGCTGCGGCGGGCGTTTTCCTTCCTCCATGCTCTACATCTTGATCCCTCCCTATTATTTCCCCTTTCCTCCTTGTCTCCTAGCCCCATCTATCCTGCTTTCTATTGGCCAACAGGGCTTTATTAACCAGTATGAGAAACACATATATATATATATATAATATATATATGTATATATTATATATATATATACAGAATAACATCTCCCATTAAAGCACGGCTGATCACTTGGCTATAACCACAGCAATGGGGGTTGATACAGGTATTTTCACAGAACTCTCTGGCCAGTCAGCCAAACTGGAAAGCTAAGCTTCCTATTCAGTGAGAAAACCTGTCTTAAAAGAATAAAGTTCATAGCCTCCACAGAAAGATAGCCAACACACTAAAATAAATAACATAAATACAATGCATAACAATTGAAATCAGTGTAAACCTATACGACATTAAAACTTTTAAAACAAAGGAACAATTTCTCTTTTCATATAAAAAAGGCTACACTAACAAGAATGTTTTTTGCAAGAAAGCCATTTTAAAGAAAACTATTTAAATTATGATTGAGTTTGTTTGCCCAAGTGTGTGTGTGTGTGTCTGTTCAAGTGTATCAAGGTGTACATACATGAGTATGTGTGCAAATGTGTGTGTACACATGTGATTGAGTGTGGTGTGTGAATTTTTATATGCTAAAACCTTATAAAATATAACACTGTGTTTTCATGACTAAGACATATTTCCTAGGCTCCTAGAAAGATGCTCATATTTATAATTATGCTTTGTTATGATAATTGTTGCACAGTAGAGAGGACACTCAAACCAGTTTTATTACTGTAGAGAAATTATCTGAGTACAAATAGCACATGGAAGATTATTGAGCAAGCATTTTAGCCACATGATGCCACAATTCCAGGTATTTGAGAACCACATGGAATGTTAAATTTTTTAATTTTAGTTTTAGTTCACACAGGAACTCAACAGGTAAGTCCCAATGGAAGTGATTTACAAAGTTCAAAATGATGGATATAATCAGTAAAAATACTCATTTTTAATATTTTGAAATGTAAATATATTTTTAAACACTCTCTCATCTCTGAACTTCACAAGGAATAGCTGGACATGGAAGGTTGCAAGTTGGCATACTAATAACTTGATATTGTAGGATCACTTTATGAGGAAATTAATTAATCTTGCAAATACATCCTTAGACAAAAACATTCAGAATTATTGTCATGGTAGTTATTTATCATGACATACTTATTAAATACATCCACTTAGATTCAGAAAACTCATTCCAATGGCAGTAAGGATTTTAAAAGCTTTTTCACTTTTGTGAAATGTGACTGGAATTTTTTTCATCTATTTTAATAATTGCTGTAATTCTGATAGAAATTTGAGAATGCTCCAAAATACTTGAAAGATTTTTTCCACTTGATTCCTTGTCTTAATACAGCAAGTGTCACATGTACACCAGCAATTCGTCTTATGACTCATCATGTGACCAAAACCTGGAGGCTGCACATATTATTGTCCAATTAATTCTGAGTAAGTAGATGCAACAGCAAGACTGAACAAAATACTGCAATGAGATCTACATGATTTCTTAAATTTCTTAAATTTCTTAAATGATAGATGTACAACTGAAATTAATATGCATATTTGTTACTTAATATTTGTTTCTTATTTGTTGCATAAACATTTAATTGATTGCACTATGTGACAGTACTCTCTTAAGCCTTTGGAATTTAGCTCTGATGAAAGTTGGTCTCTTCATTCATGGAGGAAACTTGCAAATGAACAGAGGAGAAAGATATATGCCTACAAATGTGGAATAAAATTTCTTAAAGTAACCCCACTTTAGACAAAAGTTTCTGTTTTGTCTGGTCCTGCAGCCATGTAGTTCCACATAAACACAAAGTTGCTCATATTAATTATAAGCTGGTCTATGGCTCAAGCTCTTTATTGGTTATCTGTCTCTTAATTATTAACCCATTTCTATTATCTGTGTATTTCCATGTGTTCTCATCAGTAAGTGATGTCTGGTTCTCTTTATTCCATGGCAACTAAATAGCCTCTTTCTGGTGACTCACTCTCTGCATTTATCTTCCTAGAATTCTCCTAGCCTGGTAGCCTTGCCTATACTTCGTACTTGACCATGTCTTGCTTGTTAATTGGCCAAAACAGCTTTATTCATCCACCAAATAAAGAAACACATATTCACAGCATACAGAAGAACATTCCCCATCACTCCACTAACTGCACCTGGACCACATTGATAAACATTGTGCTTTCCTGACTGAATTCACAGACAATGAAGGAATGCTAAGAACAGGAGAAATAATCTACCCTAAGGAAGAGCTCACCAATTGGTTATCTAATACCAAATGATTAACAAATTTGATAAACACATCACTTTGGATATGACTTCATGTTTTCAGGAGTGGATAGGATTTGACATTATTTTCTTTAATAGGAGAAAGCATCACAGTAGATGACCCTGTAGTCAGTGAGGCATACTGACACCCCATTCTGCGATTCATCTTTAGAAGATTTTCATCACAGGGAACATGTGGTTACTCATTGAACTGAAGTAACTTAAAGGAATACAAGGTATGTTTTATTTTATAGATATATTCACAATATAGGTTGCATTTATCATGCAAAACAAATGAAGTTTATGTGTATATTTTTGTCATTTTGTTGTACTAATGATATGAATACTAATGGATTAATTTTGTTGTTGCTTGACAGATGTATTCATTTAACCTCTTATCTCCTTTCTCAATTACCTCTTCTCCTACAAGAACCTTTCATTAAAGAATTAAAGATCCATTATGTTAAATGAGACTTTCTTATACTTGCACTGGAAAGGAGTGATTAAACAGAGGATTGCTCTGGTTGATATATCACTCACTATTTCAACTTATTAGTAGCTACACTACTGAAGAAAATATCAGCCATTCTTCCAATGACCATTAACTGCCATAAAATTCCTTCATGAGCTCCTTTATCCATTAATAGTGAAAACTTAATGGAAAAATCTCATGTAGATCTTGTGAAGCACAACTGCAGTGAGTTTACATTAAAATGGCTATGTCACAATGAGAAGACATCTGCATGAAATTTCCCCATTCCATTCACTGATTGTGTCACTTTAGAACCACAAATAAGTGGTATCTTTTAGACTTTTACAAGTTGATGGGTACAGAGAAAATGAAGCCCTAAGACATGATCTGGAGTAAGCTAATATTCTCATTTTCTGTATCTCATCTTGTAACTGAGAAGTGAGTTTTAGGAATGGAGCATTGTAGCTGTAGCCAAATGAAAACTCTTGGTTCACATAAATTTAGAAAATCAACATTTGGGGGCTAAGGATATATCTGAGACTTGACAGCTTAAAGTCCTGTGTTAAATCAGGCATGGTGACACACACCTATAATTGCGGTAGCACTCAGGAAGCAGAGGCAGGAAGGTACAAACTTAAGGCCAGTGTTTATTATAGAGTATATTTGAGGCCAGCTGGGGAGTTTAAGATCCCGTCTCAACAACAACAACAAAAAAAAGTGAAAGTAAGTAAGAAAGCTAGCATTTCATTTTGTGTGTGCGTGTGTATGTGTGTGTGTAAAAATGCTATTAATGAATATTCTTTTAAATTTTAAAGTAAAAATCTATTTCTATAATTAAACATTGAAGAATGTGTATTCAATATCATCAAAAATGATTCTACTATGATATTTAGATATTTCATCTTTAATGCAGATTTCAAAAAGGAAATAACAACTGCAGTAATACATTTTAATTGGAGATTTAAAATTAATTCTTATTTAAAATTTATCTCTTTTCACTTTTTCCTTTTTTAATAATCCAAGCTGCATTTTATATGAATCCTGGAAATATATTGTTTTTCTATAGAGAAAAGAGTTTAGCAGTACCTAAGTCAGATTCCACCTTCTCTACTGATAGACAGAAAAAGCACTCATACTATAAAAAAAAGCAATTTATCTTCATTCTTCCAAATTAATGAAAAGTTCACAAGACACAGAGAAAACAGCTTCCTTACTCTGAAGAGATGGAAAGTGTAAGTGGATCGATATTCATGAGCTCTTTTTCATCTCCTTAACACAGTTTCATCTGCAGACATTTTTTTTTTTTTGCCATGGCAGGTGCTCTATTATCATTTATATAAAAACTGGATAAATAACTTAATTTGTTTTAGCTCATTTAGCATTTTTTAATAAGTCAAATGTTGAAACATTGCCTATCAATGCTTGGTGGGATGGTAGCAGGGTTAGAGTAGTTTTATCCAAAAATGTAGTAGTACATGTGTCTGATTATTATTTTAAAAGTAAGTTTTAGGGCTTGATTTGTTTCATATGCAGGTTAACTACTCTTCTGAATTCTTTTCTTTCTCTGTTTTTTTTAAATTTTAATGCAGTTTTTGATTCATTGCCATCTTTATTTGAAAAATAAAATTAAGCTAACATTCAAACTAGAGAGTTTTAATTACTATTCATGGTTTTGAGTTGGAAACTGTTACGGTGAATAATTCAACTTACCAAAATAGTTTCTCATAGAAATTTTATTCATTCCCACTAGTCAAAGTCAAATCTCTCTGGCCTGTTCCATTTAATCACATGCTCTTGCTTTTGATCCCCAGTTCTCAGGAAATATTGCTAACCTTATCATTTTGACTGAGATCTCTAGTCAATGGTACAGAATCATTCAAACATCTGTAATGTGAAAACTGTTCAGCAGACAACTCAGTGTCAGCAAAATCGTGGTATAGTTGGGTATAATCTTGATATTGTCATAAAATGCCCACTAGTCACCTCAAATCTCAAGGATAAATCACTATGGTGAGGGCAATGTAGCTCTCCCTCACAAGCCACAGTCAGTCAACTCTAGGACCTAAGTCATGATTCTGCCTTAAAATAATACCTAATATTATTTAAGCTATCAATCGTTTTACACAACTTTCTCATTTGAGTATACTATGATTTCTTATCTAAATTTCTACAAAGCTTCTTAACCATTGTGTATGCTCTTTTACAATTCATTTTCCACACTGAGAAATAACTTTTGAATTGGGTAGGAGACATATGTATAGAAAACAAAGAAATTTTGGCTATCCACTTGCCAAACTAACCAAGGAAACATATTGTCAGTAATATGAATGGTCTGTGGAGCTCAGTTGTGTCTTATTTTAAATTTAATTTTCTTTACAATGCATCCTAATCAGAATTCCCCATCTCTCCACTTCTCCCAGCCCCCCCTTCACACTGTCACTTCTCTCCACATTCACTCCCCCTTCATTTCCCTTTTGAAAAGAAAAGGCCTCCAAAAGACAGCAACCAAACAGTACAAAACAAATCACAATAAGAAAAGGCAAAAATCCATTTAATTGAGGCTGAAGATGGTAGCCTAATAGAAGGAAAAGAGTCCTAATGTAGGCAAAAGAGTCAGGGATACAACCGGTTCCAATGCTAGGCATCCCACAAAATACCAAGCTAACAGCCACAACACAGGCCTGCCACAGATCCTTACAGGCCCCACTTTTTTGACACCTTAGTCTCTGTGAGCCTCTGCGAGCCTCTGTGAGTGCTGCTTAGTATATTTGGTTGACCATGTTCTTCTGTTATCTTCAATCCTCCTGAGTCATACAATATTCCTCCTCCTCTTCTTCCACAGCATTCCCCAAACTCCAAGCGGAAGTCCCTTCTCTCCTCATAATGCCTGAACGTTGGTCTTTGATATGACTCAACAGGTACTAATATATGCTATTAATATAGCATAATATAATAGGAATAATTTCATTGATATTTATTTATTTATTTATTTATTTATTTATTTATTTATTTATTTGCTAGTTATTTTTGATTGCACCCTTGGTCTCTGGACTATCTGGTCTCTGGTTCCTGGCCATCCTGGCAATATAAGGATTTGGTTCCCTCTCGTCATATGGGTCTCCAAAGAGAAACAAAACAAAACAAAACAAAAACAAACAAACAAAAAAAATTTACCTGGACACTAATCCAGAAACAAAACCTTTTACCTATAATCTGTCCTGACTGTGACAACGGTGTCACAGAACTTGTGCGGATGGCCAACTGAGCTTGGTTGTTTTCATTTTAACTTGTTCCTGCCGCTTACTAATGCGTGAGATGAAGTGTTGTGCTGTATTATTTTAACTATATAAGATGTGTTATAATTGTTTATGCTGCAGAATATTACTTTAACTGTGTAAAGGTGTGTTAATTTTGTTTATATTACTTTGTTTATAAATTATGTACAGATGTGTTTCATTTGTTACACCTTGTTAGGCTAGGTACCCAATTGGTCTAATAAAGAGCCAAATGGCCAATAGGTAGGCAGAAAAGTTCCTTACCTGGAAGGACTGGCAGGCAGAGAAACAATAAATAGTAGGGTAAATCTAGGGTCAAAAAGAATGAAAGAAGTTGAAGGAGAAGAGAACAAGAAGAGAGGCACATGCCCAGGGCAAGAAGCCAGGCAGCCGAAAACCAGATATCAACAGTAAAATGAAGATATACAGAAGGGAGAAAAGTAAAAAGCACCAAGGAAAAATAAAGAGAAGCAGGTCAAAAATAACTCATTATTTACTTGTTTGTTTTTATTTATTCTCTCTCTCTCTCTCCTTCCTTCTCTCTCTCTCTCTCTTTCTCTTTCTTTCTCTATCCCTCTGTCACTCTCTGTTATGTATGGGTAGGAGTATTACATTGCATGCCATGGCTTTTGTATGGAGGTTAGGTGAAAATTTTGGAAGTCAATATTTTTCTTTCACATTTGGTTCTGGGGGTTCACCTCAGGTTGTTAGGCTTGCAGAGCAAGCATAATTACCCTCTGAACCATCTCAGAAGTACCCTTCAGAAGACTAATGTTTTCCTGTTCACAAAGGTTTATTATAGTAGCTGGCATATGTGTTCACTATGTATTATTATTATTACTTATCTATGTTTTTTGTCAACATGTTTAGGTTTTTGTGGATATGTATAGTGTTAAATTTTTCTTCAGCATTGGATTTATTATTTCTGTTGCAGGATAAATTAGTTGGCCTTTTTATTTTGACTTGATGACTTCACAACTTTAAGCTTTTTAACAACAAAAACTTTGACTATTATTTTACCATGTGATTTAGTTAATAATGTCTTCAAATTTAAGATAGTCTAAGCAGTATTTAATATTTAATAGATGCCAATATTAATTTAATTTGGTTTCAAACCAGAACTCATGAGGTATAGTCAATGATATTCTTCATTTGTTTTGCATTTTAAGTTTTTATTATTTCTCACAATAATGAGTCATTAGTAAAGCTCTAAATTACAGAGAAGCCTGATCTTGTCCCTTTCCCTTTCTCAGGGGGACTGTGTATTCGTGCATGTCTCTCTTAAGATCCCCCTTGTTTCCAAGCATTGTAGTTCTTTAGAGTTTTGACTCTTTCACTCAATGAATTACCTTACTTCCAGATTAACTCTTTTGAAAGAAGATATAAGTGAACATTTGACATTTGAAGTGAGAAGTAAAATGGTACTTGATATATAACTTTATATGGAAAGAATATAAAGGTCTGAGTGAAAAAGCCAACACTTTCAAGAGTGTGTATGTGTGATTTAACTTTCAAGATTGTCATACCTTGTTATCCAATAACTTAAACAAAGTAAAACTATAGTAAAGTCTATTTAAACACTAAGCTTTAATTACTCAGTGATTAAAAAAAAGAGGGCTGAACTCCCATCTTATTTTAGTTTCATTTTATCATTGTGCAAGTAATTCTAATATTTACCATGCTTAGTATTAATAGATGTTTATTCTTATGAAACATCCAAAGGGATCAGAGTGCACTTTCATTATGGTGGCATTACCATTGTTAGTACTTAGTCCTTTAGAAAATAATCTTTCAGTTCAGAAAGGAGTGGGTTTTCAGAGTATATCAATCAAAGTAAAGGGCATAATTGCACCTTATAAAAATATTAACAGTTTATTCTAAAATTGAAAGTTTTTGGTTTATATAGCTTTCATACAGATAGTGATTTATAAATTTTAAATCTATTCATAGCCATGTGGGTAATAGCTTTAAAGTTTCAAAAGTTAAATAGGTTTTCTAGCGGTCATCTGTTTTGATAAAAAGTGAACACAAGAGAGTTATTATCTCAAAAAGTATTGGCTCAACTGTATGATTATTAATCATGATTGCAAAAGAGAAAACTTAAATACTTTCTGATTCTGTAGTTTAGGAATGGGGGCAAGGTTACAGTGTGAAGAATATTATTTTTACCTTGTCTGAGTGAAAATAAAATGTTTCATATAATCAGTGGTTACATTGCTAGAAAGAAGATATCTTGCAATTTCACATGTTAGAAGTCACAATGGAAATGGTTCCTAGAAGAAAGGCCCCAATCTGTTTGTGCTGTTATTGAAATATAGTCCTTAGTACTGGACCAGGCAGCAACTTGGAGTAATTATTTTTATTATTTATGATAAGACTTTAACTTTGTTGTTCATGATTGAGCTTGGTCTAGAATAAAATTCAGTAAGACTTTATCATACCAAAATTTGGATTTAAATATAATGTGTTTAAGAAAAAAATATTTTGTGAAGCATTTACACAGACTTGGAAGAAAGAAACCCATATCTAAAGGTCTCCTAGACCTCATGACAGAGTACTCAGGGGATACTGAAGCAACAAGCAAAGTATGTCAAGCAAGAAAGATGAATCAGAGAAGAAGCAGCTTCCATTTATGTATCTTGGTGCAACCTCGGGGTTCTTGATGAGTTTTAGTGATACTGACCTTCCCAAGGATTCACATGAAGTAGAGATGCTAAGAATTTGGAAGTTTGAATAGAGAATATCAAAGACACAGGTAGATTTTAAATGGATAAACATAATACATTACTACTAATTTATATACAATATTCCAACAAATTTACTTCAGTCAACACATTTTTCACTATAATGTCTGAGAAGACTGTGAGAGACAGGGAAGTTGTGTTAGACGACTAACCCCTACATTGCTACATTTAAGCTCAACCCCTTCCCCCAGAACCTTGGTATGTTGCCCCCTCCCCTCCCCTAACATAAGGACAAGTCAATTTGTTGGTAGCTTCTTCTGACTTGAAACTCCCTCCCTCCATTTCATAGCCCACTTAACAAGGCATAACAGAGTCCCATATTTGTCAGTAGATGCCTTTTTTTCGGCTTAAGCCTTAAGTGCCAAATCTCAAAAGAAAAGCAGTAACCGTTTACAGAAGCATCTTAGTGCCTTGTTATCTAACTTTGTCACTGTAACTACATTACCTCTTCAATGCCAGTGGGCACCCGTGGGCCTCCCAGAGCCTCTGCCTGTGGGGTGGAGGGTGACCCTCAACCAGCAGCTCCCCAAGCTGGGGACACAAGTGCACCTTCCTTTCAGTCTCCCTCACACTTCTTCCCCTTCCTTGTAGTTACCCGCCTCCCTCAGAGAATTGTTGCTGGAGTTGAGGTTTGGGGAAAACTTATTTGGGGAAAAAGTAAAATCTTTTACTTCCAGCCCGAACCCCTGTTGACTAATCTTGCCCGGGTTTGTGTAGGTCTTCAGAGAGGAAGGTTGAACTAGTTGGACGAAGGTTTTGACGTAAGTGGGACTTTGTGATTTCATTTTTTTCTTTTTCATTTTTTTTTTTATATTTAAAGGGGGAAGGGGAAACTAGATGGACTATGAGAGACTTGATTTTGATGCTAAAGTTCCCCAATTCATATGTGACATCTTAAAAATTACAACAGGTTGAGAGAAAAGCTTAAGAAAACATGTTAGGGGTGAGCGGTTAATGGTATTCATTCCACATACAATATCTGTGTAAAACGATTTCCTGTAGAAGTAGCTTTAATGGATTTTGCTCTAGAATACCTTAGGTCTACCTTAGAGCCCTCACAACATACTTATTTCCCTGGGTTTAAACTTCATCTAACTTTCAGAAATTTGAGAGCTAAAATTTTGCTTGTCACTGCATGTCAATATAAAAAAGCTTATTTAACTTTTCAAAACATATTTATTGCCAAACTATGCTTTTTTTGTTAATTTTGTTCATATTTATAGGGATGACTAATCCATAGAATATATTCTTTTATGTTAAATTATGGCCTTCATATTAATCTTAAAATTTTGTGACATGTCTTTCCTTTTTCCCACAGTTTTAATATATTACTCTTCAACAACATTTTTGTAACTTTACACTTTTTTGGTTATTTTATTTAAAAAAATGAAAAATTAATTTTAAAAAAGTGCAAAAAACTGTTGGATTATTTATTTTAGAAATTCTCCCCTTGGCGTAGGACTGCAAATTGAGTTTCTTCTCCTTAGGCCTTTCACAGGTAGGACTGAGAATGTATGTACAAGTTAAGTGACAGTACAGAAGGAAGCCACATTTTATGTATAGCTTCAAAAAGGGAAAACAAAAAAAGAGAAACCCTTTGACTTTACGTGCCCATCTCAAGACTTGCAGATTCATGGTTCTAGATTCCAGGTTGGAGTTTTACAATGCTAACCTAAACAACTGGCACGCACACATAAAGATGAATGTAATTATTATTCCTCTTGCTGGTCACTACCATCGCTATTTCTTTTTCTTTGTGTGAATTTATTTAAAAGGAAAAAAACTTTTTGTAATGACTATTTGCAGTTTAAAAATCAATACACTCCGTTTTTCAAGAAAAAAAAATAGATGAATAAAGGCAACTTAGAAATTGTACTGTAGTTGTACCAGAAGTCGACAGATGGGTTCTGAGCTTGATTTTCCTTCCATTTTTCCTTTGGTTGTACAAAAACTCAGCCTACCCTGTTTTCTCTTGAACTCCCTGTCAATGACTATCCAAGAAGCACGTATATTAATCTGTCTTTGCTATGAATTGAGAAGATAATAATGTATTTGATTTTTTAATGTTTACTTAATTCAGTACTTTTATGCTAGTGTTTTTGCTTTCCTAATTTTTACTTGTTAAAAAAGGTTCATACAAGTGTGTATTGTACATGTTCCCCTATCTTCCCTTTTCTCACCCTTCTTACACTCTTTATATTCATTTAAACAATAAAAGTTGCACGCACACACACACACACACACACAAACTTGAAGCAGAGATGATATTTATGACTCATTCATGAAAAATAATGCTTATTTTTATATCTTTATATTAAGTGGAAAGTATCTTATGTTGTATTATATATTCATGTAAATAATTACTATATTGTGTGTGTGTACATTTGCATGTTGTTTGTGTGTTTGAGAAAGACAGTACTGCACATATGGTCACTAGAGAACAATGTATGGGTATTAATATATTATTTCTTTCCTCCAGTATTAATGTGGATTCAGGCATGGTACCTGGAACTTTAGGTCTTATTTTGCACACTTGCATCTTTAGGCTTTTGCAGCAAGCACCTTTACCAATTGAGCCATCTTTCTGGCTTCACTATTTATCACTATTAATCTAAATTATATTCTTATATTTAAATTGTTCATTATATTTAAATATTAATTAACTATTTTATTCCTGTTGTTATGAGTTTATTTTTAAGAAGAATTTAATTAATTTTCAGGAAAGTCATTCCACTGATTTACTGGACTATGTAGTAAGCACAAAACTAAATAAATATTCATTTAATATCAATTTCAAAAAGTGATAGATGTATATATAAATAAAACATAGTGAAGCAATTAATAATTGAATAAACATGTTTAAATCAGCACAGGGAATGATTTTTAATAAATTTTGTTATATAAGTATTATATTTTAAAGTAGTTAAACTGAATGGAATAGAGACTTACAATAGGATCATTGAACTACTCAACTGTTCAATAATCAAATCCAAAGGAGTATAAATGAAAGATACATAAATTGTTAATAATAATAATATATAAAATTAATATATTACTTTGACAACCTAAGTTAAAATTCTGGTAAAACAAGATTTTCTATAATGTCAGATGTGTGAGTCATTGCCTAATTTCCAGTTGTTTCATACTAAGGCAAGTATCCTCAAGAGCTCTTTTGTCTTCTGGGGACCCCCCCTGAGATAAAGCCACATTCTTGATTCCTCCATAAAAAATAATTTCTGGAGAAGCCAGTGTAAATCAGAGTTGGAATTTATTGAAATAAATTTTCATGTAGGTTTTAAGAAGAGGAGTTTATAGAAATAGAGAGGCAAAAGGGAAAACCAACATTCACCTGAGAGCATACATGTGAGCTTTTGAATGAGCCATAATTCAATGTATTCCCGCTAGCCATGTAAAATGGCTTCTGTAGTTGCACCCAAAGTTTGCTGAGGTACCTAAGTTTATCATACTTTTCTTTCTGTTCCATTGTCCTGTCCAGCCTCAGTGTAATGGTCTTTGTTTTATCTTACTATTTTTTTGTTATGTTTGGTTGTTTTCTCCTAAAAAGCTAGTTCTTTTCTAATGATAGAAAGAGGTGGATCTGGTTGGGATGGAATGGCTGAAGGGAATGGGACTAGTAGAGGGAGGGGAAACTGTAATCAAGATGTACTGTATGAGAAAATAATGTTTTGTTTTTGTTTTTGTTTTTATAAACAGTGTTTTTCAGTGTAGTTCAGGCTATCCTGAAGATGAGGCTGGCCTTAGAGACAGAAGACATCTGCCTACATCTGCCCTTGATTTCTGGGATTAAAGGTATGTGACACCACTGAGAAGAATCTGTTTTCAATAAATGAAAAATAAGATAAACAATAGAATCTGGATATGAACTTGTTCATATTAGAGGGAGCTGACATGAGGTGGCAGGATCTGGATAATGTTCTCTTCAGAATGAATAGCTCATGACTAGTGTAGCTTTCATGACTCAGGTGGAGATCTTCCTATGAAGGTTCAATTAATATTGACATGTTCATTCTTTCTAGTAATGCCACCCAAAATGTCTTGAAACTCTCCACCATAAGACATTTTAATGCTACCATTAATATTATCACTAGAATATCATTATTTTGATGAATTATTATATCATGAAAAAAATTCATATGACAATGAAAATTTCTTTTTCAGTTTATTATTGAACTTTGAACCTTTTCCTTCTTTGCAGTGTTGTTTATTAGCTTTATTAAATAATTGTTGATCTAAGGATGAAAAATTTTCATCCATTTTTTTTCAAAATCAGGGAAGTTGATTTTGACCTTATTTTGAATTGATATTTATCATCATTTTATTTGGTCTCTTTCATTCTACTGGCATACAGTTGCTTTTACACTTTTTTTTTCTTCATTATCTTACTTCCATTTGTGACTTAGCAGAGGATGATATATTAATGTTTACCGTATCACATTATCTCTCTTAACTTATCGGCATTAGCCAGGGATCCATTTTCTTTTCCATCATGATAAGAAATGCATTGCTTGATAAGAATATATATCCCAGCCAAGCAGTTTGAAGTACTGTGTTTTCTCATTGGAATTCTCTGTAGGCCTTGCTTCCAAGAGAAGAAAATTTGTCTTGTGTTGGCACACTGTTATTCTGCTCATTACCCTGTTCTCATTATGTCTTCATCTGTGCAGGGCACGGTTTCTGTGCACAGTATGTCTTGCCACACTTAGCACTGAGAGGCTGCCTTTGACATGACAAGGGTGAGTGTCCTGCTAGGTAGGCAAGAAATCTACCAAATTGATTGATGACTTACTAGAAATTATTTAAAGGAATAACTCTCTGTGCTCACATACGTAGAGAGCACTGATCCATATAGAAAGTCAATATTTATCATGAGCTTCTTGAGCATAGACCAGTATAAAATGATTTAGGGAATGTATAAGGCAAATGAAAACTTGAAGGCTAACCTAAGTTGTGGATCTATATGTCAGCCATAGTTTCATGTGCAGAGTTTTTGATTGAGTGAAAGGTCATCTAATATAAAGACATTAAACATTTACTTAACTATTTATTTCACTTAAAAAGCAAACATATTAAAAAATCTACCACAATAAGCTAATACAAGACAGCTTATATAAGTATCTCCTCATAAAAAATAGCAGTAGCTCCATGGTAAACAACATTCACTTTTTCACAATTTTAAATGTTTGTCTTTTTTTTATTATTTATGTAGTATGATTAACTTTCAAATCTCAAAAATTAATATCAGTAAATCAACTGAAAAACACATACTATCTATTCTTTCTCATGGCCCAATAAGGCATAGCACCAAGTAAAGCCTTCGGTGCCAGGAATGTCTTACTTCTTGTTGAATCATTGACCAACGATTTCCATAAGTCCCCTATCCCCACAACATCACTATTTATTACCAATGATACTGGTTACTCTCTGTAAGCATAAGTCAATATTTCTGAAGTGATAATTTGTCATCAAACATGAAAGAATAAAGTGGCTGCCCAAGTGGAAACTTTATGTTTACACACTAGCATTCAATATACTGTAAGATACTTTGCATACTACCTACAACATAGAACTGCCTAGGATATATGCAGGTGAAATCAAGGCACAGATATCTTGTTATCAACTAAAATGTTTGTATTCCATTTAAGACCCATTCAATGAAATGGAAACCATATCTGACATTAGTATAGTGACAAAGAACATGCAACTATATTGGTCATGGGCTTAGGGGAAAACATACTACTCTTATTCTATTAATAGAACATAGCAATAAATCAATTCCTAGTGACATATTGCTATATCTACAGATAAGTCTATTGTTCAGCCTTCATCACAGAACTTTCTTGTAGTAGATGGCAGAAACCAAAATTGGATATTGTGAATACAGGGAGAGGTTTATGAACTGATTAACCATACATAGGGTGTCTTTATCACACTTAACCTCTGAAGCCACGTCAATGTATCCAGAAGAGGAAGCAGAAAGATTGTAAGAGCCATATGTAGTGGACAATGTCAAGGAAAGAGTATCATTCCAACTCAGCATGATTAATACACATATGAACTCACACAAACTGTGGCAGCAGTCATATGGTCTTTATAGGTTCAAACCACCCAAAATCCTAGATCTGAGAAGCAGTCATGGACAGAAAATCCCATCCCTAAGAAAGAAGGTTTTCACAGTAGATAACTGCTGCAAAAAGGGAAATTCGTTTTCTGTATTAAATATATGAACCACCCTTTATGGCAAGCCTCATTTCTATGATTAATATAAAATGAGCTAAATGATGTGTTGTCTGTTTTTTGTATTGTTTTGGTAATTTTTTGTGGTATTGATTTTGCTTTTTCATTTTTGGTTTATTTAATTTTTTCAAAGAATGAAAAAGAACATGAAATTGGGGATGTGAGGACAGTTTGAGAGGAAAGAACATGATTAAATTATATTAGATGAAAAAAAGTTAAATGATGAAGATCAAGAAACTCTCTCATATACCCAAAATATATCGATCTCAATTCACTTTTTTCTTTGTCTCTACATATTAATCATGAATAAAAATCCTGCCAGATCCCCAGATCCCTAACCACCCAATTTCATATTCTTTTCTGTCTCTGAAAAATGAAAATCAAAGCAAACTATAAAGGAACTATAAAGCTGGGCAGTGGTGCCACATGCCGTTAGTCCCAGCACATGGAAGGCAGAGGCAGAAACTCTCTGAGCTTGAGGCCAGCCTGGTTTACAGAGGTAGTTCCAGGGCATGCGAGGCTACACAGAAAAACCCTGTCTCAAAAAACAAAAAAGATGAAACAAAACAATAAAACAAATACAAAACAAAACAAAAAGAATAAAACAAACTTAAAACTGTTTCTCTGCAATTTAACATTGTTTATTGAGAGTTATATGTTATATCTGTTCCTCATTTTTAATTGGATTGATTTTTTGAATTCTTCATATATTTTGTATGTTAGTCCTCTATTGGATGTGGAGTTGGTAAAAATCTTTTGCTATTCTTTGGGCTGCTATTTTACCCAAATGATGACGTCCATTGCATTAGAAAAGCTTTCCAGGTTCATGAGGTCCCATTTATTAATTGTTGCACCTAATGGCTGTGTTATTGTTGTTCTAGTCAGAAAGCTGTCTCTTATTAATTTGTTCAAGGCTATTACCCACTTAGTCTTCTAAAAGACTCAGTGTTTTTGTTTGATGATTAGGTCTTGATCCACTTGTACTTGAGTGTTTTGAGGGGTGATAAATATGTTTCTATTTGCATTCTTCTATATACAGACATCCAATAAGGCCAGTGGCATTTGATGAGCATGTTTTTCTTTTTGTTTTTCTGGGTACGTATTACCACATTCTGGATGATTATTTTTTGACATACAATTTCACGAAGTCATCGTGTTTAAAGACAAATTATATTCCACTGTGTAATTGTAGCACATTTTCTTTATCCATTCTTTGACTGAGAAGTATCTAGGTTGTTCCATTTTCTGGCTATTATGAATAAAGCTGCAATGAACATAGTCGAGAAAGTATCCTTGTGGTAGGTTGGAACATAATTTGAGTATCTGACTGTGGTGGATCGAGACAAAGTTGTCCCCAAGGAGAGTGGCACTTTTAGGAGGAGTGGATTTGTTGTAGTCAATGTGGCCATGCTGGGGTAAATGTGTCACTGTGGGGGTAGACTTTGAGTTTTACTGTGAACAATCCATCCCAGTGTCACAGTCTACTTTCTGTTGCCTACATATTGACATGTAGCTCTTTCTTCTCCAGCACCATGCCTGGCTTAATATCACCATGTTCCCCACCATGATAATAACATATGAAACCTCTGAAACTATATGCCACCATCTCAATGAAATATTTTTTAATAAGAGTTGCCATGGTCAAGGGTTTTGCTAACAGCAACAGAAACCATAAATAAGGCAATATCCAACAGTGTGAGACTGGTTCTTGAAATAGATCAATTTGCAGTTTTTTGAGAAACTGCCTTACTGATTTCCATAGTGGCTGTACAAGTTTTCATTCCCACCAGCAAGGGAAGAGTTTCCCCCTTCTCCACATCCTTTCCAGCATGAGATGTACTTTTCTTTTTCATTTTATCCCTTTTCATTGGTGTAAGATGGAATCTCATAGTTGTTTTGATTTTCATTTGCTTGATAGCTAAGGATATTGAACATTTCTTTAAGTCTTTCTCAGCCATTGGAAATTCCTCTTTTGAGAATTCTCTGGTTAGACTGTATCCATTTTTTTTCATGGTATCATTTGGTTTGTAGGTGTCTAGTTTCTTTAGTTCTTTATATAGTTTTTATATCAGCCCTCTGTCAGATGTGGAGTTGGTGAACATCTTTTCCACTATGTAGGTTGCCATTTTGTCTTTTTGATGGTATATTTGCCTTACAGAAGCTTTTTAGTTTATTGACATTCCATTTATTAATCAATGATCTAGGGATGGAACAGGTAGGATCAGGTAGGGGTTGGAGGGAGAGAGTATATGCAGAAAAAAGTAGAATTGGGTGTTAGTAGGTGTGCAGTGTGGAACCTAGTGCAGTTGAAAAGTCCCGAGATGACCATTTTCTGTAGCTAGGCAAGGCTTCTGGTGGTGGGACTGGGACACCAAGATAGTCACAAACCTGCAACCCCACAACCTATCTTGCCCAAAAGATATACTGGGGCAAAAGTGGCTCAGAGCTTATGGGATTTGACCAACCAATGAATGTTTAAACTTGAGACCCAAGCCATGAGAAGGCACCCATACCAATACTGCCTGAACATCCTGGAACCAGAGGCAGGATAAACCAAAGATATAGAACATGACCAAACATGACTTTCCCCTCCCTTAAAAAGTACATGAAATGATTATAGTGATATTCTTCTATACTCATAGATCAAAGCATAACCCAATTTTCATCATCAGTGAGGATGCATCTAACAACTTATGTGAAGAGATACAGTTACACACAGCCAAACATTAGGCAATATTCAAGAAACCCCTCAAAGAGGGGAGGATTGTTGAATCAAGGGGTTAAGGATGCCAGGAGAACACAGTCCGTAGAATCAACTAAGTGGGGCTTATATGGGTTCACAGAGACAATTACAGAGATTATATGGTTTGGAGCCAGGCCCTCTGCATATGTGTTAAGGTTGTGGGAGTCCTAACATTGGGACTGAAGGTGTCTCTGCCTTTTTTGGTACTCTTTTCCTCCTACTGAATTGCCTCATCTTGCTTTGATATGAGGGTTTGTGCCTAGTCTTATTGTAACTAATTATGCCAAGTTGAATTGATATACCTGAGAGTCCTGCTTTTATCTATAGGGAAAGGAGGAATGTGTCTCAGGGAGAAGGGAGGTGAGGTGCTGGAAGATATGGAGGGAGGGGAAACTGTAGTTAGGATATAATGAATGAGACAAGAATAAAAAAATCATAAGAATGATTTCTTTCTTCCTTCTGTTTTTATAAAGCTGTTGGCCTGTTACTAGCATTTCTCATTGGCTAGCTGTGTCTTAAATATTAACCCATTTCTGTTAGTCTAAGTATTTCCACATGGCCTTGACTTACCAGAGAGAGGGTCCTGACTTTTGAATCGCTTCCTCTATCTACCCCAGAACATTTTTTGTTTCCTAGTCTCACATATCTAGCTCTCCTATTGGCCAACAGGATGTTTTTCTTATTGGTTAATGCATAAGAATTATTTTTAATAATATTCTGCTACACTCACAGACAAGTGCCTTATCCATCATCTGAGAGGCTTCTTCTGGTAGCAGATGGGAAAAGATACAGAGACCCACAACCAGACATCATGTGGACAGTGTCTAAATTGTAGGTCTCCATCAAGTCCTTCCTCTCTGGGCTCTGGAAATCTGAGGAAGAGGAGGCAGAAATATTGTAAGAGCCATAAGATATAGAAGACAACAAGGGAACGAAGCCCTATGAACAAAGTAAGCAAGGCATATATTAGCTCACAGAGAAGCAACAAGCACAGGGCCTATGTGGGTTTGGACCAGATGCTCTGCATTTATATTTCAGCATTTAGCTTATTATTTTTAATGGGACTCCTGACTGTGAGACCAAGTAGGTCTCTGACTCATGCCTGCTCTTGA
Organism: Cricetiscus sungorus; assembly: GCA_030556225.1. NCBI lineage: Eukaryota > Metazoa > Chordata > Mammalia > Rodentia > Cricetidae > Cricetiscus > Cricetiscus sungorus. The sequence goes on from JANBXA010000398.1 coordinate 47,165,080, forward strand.
ATCTTCTTTCCAGAAAAGAAAAAATAAACAAAAAGGAAAGAAAACCAATAAAACAGAAACACAACAAAAACTTCAGAAATAAATCATGGAGTCAATTCTGTATTGGTCAACTTCTGTTAGTGTTTTTTTTTAAAGACACTTTGGAACACATTATGTTATTCTGTTCTCTGACAGACTTTTGTGATGCTTTTAAATGTGTTTATATACTGTATCCTCTTCTTCCATACTCCATCACCATCATTACTTTTACTTTGTATTTTTAAGAGGTTTCTTTCTTCTTGACTTATAAAAACCAGTTCTCTATGTTACTCAAGAATAAAGCTAATTAGCTATAGCACTATCTGATTTTAGCTTCTATTGAATATTAATCAAAAACAGTTTTATTTTTCTAGCTTTCAAAATATAAAATGCAATTGTTTTATTGTTAGTCATTAAAATTCTACACAGAATTTTAATGTTTACTAAATACTTTATGTACATAGTAAATTATATTTGTATTGCGTACATTTACTTATTCTGAGACTGTGGTATCCAGTAGTGTTTACGTGGACCTCAGAGGACAATCTGAGTGACTGCAGTTGTTTTTTTTTCCTTTCACCAAAAGGTTTCTTGAGTTGAACTCAAGTACTCAGCCTTGGTAGTAAGAAAATTTACCCACTGACATATCACTAGCATCAAAATTATGTTTTAAATGTTATTAACTCTTCTAAATCTTATTCTTTTCATTGAAAATAGATGTTTTTCACAAAATAGACTCTGATTATATTTTTTTCTGCCAGAGCTCTTACAGGTTTCTCACTCCACATCTTCACTCAGCCATATCCATAGCCTTTCTCTCTTTATCTTTGGAAAACAAACTTGTAATACTTTTATGAGAAGAAATTTTTATCTTTCCTTCATAATAAAGAAATGAGCAGGATATATCTATGATTCATTGACAAATTCCAGGTAACACAAGCAGTGTGAGGAGTGATTTTTATATGGATAGAAAGGAGTGAGGATATTTAGAAATTCTGAACAGCATGTCAGTGCTATTGTGGGAGAATTCAATCATGAAAATGTGATGATGCTCTGTTTAGAGAATTGTGCATCTAACTGCATATTAAAAACTTCTGCCCTATAATGGTGTTTGTGTGTGTGTGTGTAAGAGAGAATAAGATGGAGGGAGGGTGAAGAAAGGAGGGAGAGTGGGTTGAAAAGGATAAGGTGTATATTATTTTTATGTTTAATAAATATAATTAGTATAACTGAGAATATATTCTTTATTTAAATAAATTTATTTATTTATTATGCAACCTGGCCAGTTTACCCTCCCTCCTCTCCTTTCAGTTCCTCACCCACCTCCCTCTCTTCTCACCCCTTCAATCCACCGCTCCTCCATTTCTGTTTAGGAAAGGGCAGGTCTCTCCCAAACTATTAATACTAATGTCTTAAATATGATATAAATATACCTTGCACCTTAAGTAAGACATGACCAGAGTTCGTGACAGTATGCACTGTATTTGAATGAGACAGTATCAGATATGGGTCCTGTGCTGGCAGCAAAAGTGAACACAAGCCACCATCCCTAAATCAGAGGATCCCTCCAATGGTTAACCATTTACACATGAAAAGTTAGTCTCTTCAGTAAAATCTTACTGGTGATACAAACCATTCTTAAGAGCAGGCACCATCCTTAACAGCAGATGGTCAAGACAAAAAGAACTCAAAAGCAATTTTAGCGGTTCTTTGTGCCATGTTTTGTTAGGAAATTTGCTTTTTATTTGTCTTCTTTTCTTCTGTTTCTTTGTTATGTTCTATTCTGGTGTGTTTGCTTTTATTTAACTTAATTCGTTGTTATTCTTTAGATGCCTGTTTGTTTTCCAAGGTGAGACAGAAAAGGAATGTATGGATTATGCCAGGATAGATGGTGAAGAGGAGCTTGGAGGAGTTGGGAAAAAGGAAAAATTAATCAGAATATATTGTATAAAATATACAAAACATTGACATTAACCCATACACCTATGAACACTTTTTTTGACACAACAGCTAAAATTATACATTGGGAGGAGGAAAGCATCTTCAACAAATGGTGCTGGCACAACTGGATGATGGTGCGTGTAGAAGACTGTAGATAGACCCATGTCTATCGCCATGCACAAAACTCAAGTCCAAATGTATCAAAGACCTCAACATAAATCCAGCCAAAAAGAAACTCTTAAAGAGCAGGAGGTGCCCTTGAACAAATTGGTACAGGAGACAGCTTCCTGAACATAACTCCTGTATCACAGACACTGAGATAGACAATTAATAAATGGGACCTCCTCAAACTTAGAAGCTTCTGTAAGGTAAAATATACAGTTGATAAGACCAAACAGCATCCCATAGACTAGGAAAAGTTCTTCACCAATCATATATCTGATAGAGGGCTGATCTCCAAAATATACAAAGAACTAAAGAAATTAGTCAACAAAACACCATGTAACCCAATTTAAAAAATGGGGTACAGAACTGAAGAGAGAATTCTCAATAGAGGAAAAGGGTAAAAGACACTTAAGAAAGTGCTCAATATCCTTAGCTATCAGGGAAATGCAAATCAAAACAACTTTGAGATATCATCTTACTCCTGCCAGAATGGCTTAAATTAGAAACACCAATGACAACTTATTCTGGAGAGGATGTGGAGAAGGGAACCCTCCTCCACTGCTGGTGTGAGTGCAAACTTGTACAGCCATTTTGGAAATCAGTTTGGTGTTTCCTCAGAAAAATGGGAATCAGTCTACCACAGGACCCGGCAATCCTCCTCCTAGGCATATACCCAAATGATCCACATCCAAGCAACAAAGACATGTGTTCAAATTTGTTAGTAGCAGCATTATTTGTAATGGCAAGAATCTGGAAGCAACCTAGGTGCCCCTGAACTGAAGACTGGATAAAGAAGATGTGGCACATTTACACAATGGAATACTACTCTCTGTGTGGGGGGACTGGGAGGGGGAGCAATGGAATCTTGAAATTTGCAGGCAAATGGATGGAACTTGAAGAAACCATCCTGAATGAGGTACCACAGTCACAAAAAGAGGAATATGGTATGTACTCACACATATATGGATTTTAGGCATAGAGCAAATGATCCCCAGCCTATAATTCATACCATTGAGAAACTAGAATAAAAGGAGGATTCCAAGAGATTCATATAAGGTCCCTCACAGAAGGAGAATGGAACAAAATCTCCTGAGCATATTGGGAGTGGGGGGGACAGTGAATGGAGAGAGAGCTAGGAGAAATAGAAGGGGAAGAAAGGAAAGCAAGTGGGACTAAGAAGATTGAACCAGGGGAGGAATAGGCGAGAGAAGAGACAGACAGACAGACAGACAGACACACACACACACACACACATACACACAGAGAGTGAGAGAGAATATAAGAGAAAGAGAGAGAGAGAGATCATAAAGAGGAGGCCATTATAGGTTTGAAGAGAAAACTGAATCTAGAGAAATGTTCAGAGACATACAAGACTGACCCCAACTAACAATTTGAGCAACAGTGGAAAGGGTACCACAAATGCCCTTTCCTTATAATGAGAACGATGACTAACTTATCCACCCTCATAGAGCCTTCATCTAGTAACTATGGTAATAGAAGCAAACACCCACAACTAAACACTGAGCCAAATTGTAATCTAGATTCAGAGAGGGAAGACATGACCAGGCTACAGGAACCCACAGTGACAGCTGACCTGAACAAGGAGGAGCTAATGAGCACTCTGACTGATAGCTGGGAATACAGCATTGAACTGATTTAGACCCTGAACATGGGTCTGAGGGACCTCGGACAGTTGAACCCTGGTGCACAAAAGGATTTTGGGAGCACATTCCCCATGGAGTGATACTCTCTTATCCTAGAGGCAGGAGGGAAGGCCTAGTCCCTATTCCAAATGACTTGAGATTTATGGCCTTGATGGCCTCCTGGAGGGCATCTCCCTACTTGTGTATGGGTGGGGTGGGCAGAGAGGGAGAGAGAAAGAGGGGAGGTAGTGAGAGGGAACTGGGTTCAATATGTAAAATAAAAATAAAAAATATTTTAAATAAATGAAATAAATATCAATTTCTAGACTTCAATAACTTTTGGCAATGTCTGTTGATAATTGTATTTCAGTCATGATCATGAAGAAACACCATGAGAAAATACAAACATAAGCTCACATCTAAATCTTCATCTTTCTCCTGAGTCTTTGACATTACTGTTTTTGAACTTATTATAAAATATAGTTTTGCTTCTTATAAACATTATATAAAATGTTGACAGAGGCCAAGATCTAGACCAAGGTGAATGTAAGTAATCATCATGAATTTCTTAGTTATAGTAGATGGTATAAATGCTGTGATGGTATACATTCTTAGACTGTAATGAATCATTTATCCTTGAATATAGAACACAGATAATTCTATTCCTCCTGGGGGCTTCATATATTGGCATTGAAGCTTGCCATATGGAATCTTTCTTTGCATTGCTGTCATGGAATGCTTTCATGAAGAGTATGTTTGGTTAGAAAAAAATAAAACTCAGCAAAATTAAGAAAATGTGTGTTCACAAACTTCTACAATATATCTGAAATATCTAAATTTAAAATGTCCTATAGTCACTCTGATCTGATGCAACACTTTGCCTTAACAAAATTAAGTACTGTCCTGGGAAAGGCATGGAACTCCATCCCAGGGTTATTGTTCCAAATTGCCATTTGTTTAGGTTCCTTGATGGATGTCACCTCATTGTAGGCACGAGGTTTTTGGCTGTATTCAACTTATTTTTTTCCATAGCAAAATTCTTAATTTGTGGAGACTATGACTTTTTCATATACTGTTTTCAGAGTCATTCTTAGCATGTAGTTATTGTTACTGTGAAAACCTGTGCCTGAAGGTCACTAACAACTCTGTTCTGAGAGTTGAGATCTTTCTTTTTCAATACATTAGGATTTGCTTAAGCAATTGAGCCTGGCTGTGTTATATTGTAGTGTGCTATAGAATATCTTTTCCTACCTTTAAAAATAGACTCTTTAAGCTATTTTTAAAGTGAATCACAAAGGAGGCAGGGAGCAAACTGGAAAAACCCTTGTTTTTCCAAGGTCATACCTCTGACGCAAGTTTTCATAGTATAATAAAATCAGCTTGAAATTCTTTGTAAGTCTATTGTTTATAATGAATTTCCTTGAACATCTAGAGGTGAGGATGGTAAAATGTAGAGCTGGATGTTAGAAAGCGGTGACTGTACTTCAATCTAGCTGTGAGTGCTTCCTACTTCTTTTTAATAGAAGTAGCAAATCATGACAAAATGGAAAAAGTAGTTATTGTGTAGGGAATTCTCTGAGATGCTTGCCAATTTAAAACTAAGGGCAGGCAGGCCAGGGTACAGTACTAAGAACCTAAATAAAACCTCATACTTACAACTTCAACACTCCCTTCTGATACAAGGGGGAAACCATCTCTTTGCTTACTCTCTGACTCTTGAAAAATTTCTTTATTAAATTGTCAAAAGTTACATTAATCATCATAGAAATTGAGTTTCCTACACTGTGAGCAAAGGATAGAATGCTGAATGAATGACAAATGAATAAGAAGTCCTTGAAAAACTATGTTCAGAAAGAAATTCTTTTATGAAATGTACTAAACTGTGGTGAGGAAAGAAAGAATCTAAAAATTGCATCCTGGCACTAGGTTAGCAATTGAATATGTGGAAGCACAAGGAAACATTAAAAAAAAAACACTTTGTAATGCTGGCTAATTTCCAAAATATACAAGAACTTAAGAAGCTAGTTAACCAAAAACCAAATAATACAATTAAAATGCAGGGTACAGAACTAAATAGAGAGTTCTCAGTAAAGGAATCTAACATGGCTGAAAGTTACTTAAGAAAGTGCTCAATGTCCTTAGCCATCAGAAAAAGGCAAATCAAAACATCTCTGAGATATCATTTCTGGCACAGTACCTAAAATAAAAACGCCAAAGATAGTTTATGTTGCAGATGATATGGAGAAAGGGGAACACTCCTCCACTGATGGTGGGAGTACAAATTTATATAGCCACTTTGGAAATAAGTATGGTGATTCCTCAGGAAAATGGGAATCAGTCAAACACACGATCCAGCAATTTCACTCTTAGGCCAAAAGAAGCACAGCCATACAAAAAGGATATCTGTTCAACTATATTCATAGAAGCATTATTTGTATTAGCCAGAACCTGGAAGCAACCTAGATGCCCCTCAACTGAAGAATGGGTGGAAAAAATGTGGTGCATTTTCACAATGGAGTACTACTAAGTGGTAAAAATCAATGGAATCTTGAAATTCACAGCCACATGGGTGGAACTGGAAGAAACCATTCTGAGTGAGGTAACCTAGTCATAAAAAGACAAACATGGTGTGTACTCACTCATATGGATTTTAGATATAGAGCAAAGGATCACCAGCCTATAATCCACACTGCCAGAAAAAGTAGGAAACAAGGAAGACCCTAAGAGAGACATACCTGAGAAAGAGAAAGGGACAAAATCTCCTGAGCAAATTGGGAGCATGGGTGGAGAGGAGAGGGAGTTAGGAGAAAGAGAAGGGGAAAGAGGAGGGGAGAGAAGGACACGAGGGAGCAGGAAGATTGAGTCAGAGGAAGAATAGAGGAGAGCAAGTAAAGAGATACCATAATAGAGGGAACCATTATAGGTTTAAAGAGAATTCTTGCACTACGGAAATGTCCAGAAGTTTACAAGGATGGCCCCAACTAACAATCTAAGCAATAGTGGAGAGGCTTCCTCAAATGACCTTTCCTGTTAATGAGATTAATAACTACCTTATATGACACCCTAGAGCCTTCATTCAGTAGTTTATGGAAGCAGAAGCAAACACCCACCAACAGCTAAACACTGAGCCAAACTCTTGGTATCCATTTGCAGAGAGGGAGGAGTGAAAAGCAAAAGTGTCGAGATCATGCTGAAGAAAAGCACAGAAATAGTTAACCTGAACAAGAGGAAGCTCATGGACCCCAGTCTGGTAGCTGAAAATCAGCATGGGACAGATCCAGACCTCCTGAATGTGGGTGTTAGTTAGGAGGTCTGAGCAATATTTAGTAGACCAATATTTATTCTTAGAATACTAATGGACTTTGGGAGTTGATTCCACATAAAGGGATACTCTCTCAGCCTAGACATATGGGAGAGTGTTGCAGCATGTTATTCCCACCCGGCTGCTGCTGGTCCTGCCGCCATTGTCCCGCAGCCATGTGTGCCCCAAATAACACTCAGAGACTCTGTATTTGATACAATCCTGTTGGACAGTTACCATTACTGTTTATGGGCTAGCTCTGTCTTAATTATTAACCCATTTCTACTTATCTAAGTATTTCCACGTGGTCGTCTTATCGGGGAGCCGCGGCACGCATCCTGCTTCTTCCCTGGGCTACATCTCGACTCCTACTACTTCCTCTCTCCTCCTCCTGGTCTCCTAGCCTCGCCTATCTTGTTATCTTATTGGCCACAGTGCTTTATTAACCAGTATGAGAAACATGTATACAGAATAACAGGAGAGGGCCTAGGCCCTGCTCCAAATGATATGACAGACTTTGAAGATCCTCCATGGAAGGCCTCACCCTTCCTGGGGAGCAGAAAGCAGATGAGATGGGGGTTGAATGGAGGACAGGGGAGGAGGGGAGGGTGTGGGAACTAAGATTGACATGTAAAATTAGTTTGTTTTAAATTTAAATGAGAAAATATTATCATTAAAACAAAACAAAACAAAAACACTTCACATCTTAAAACAAATATCTTTGAAAACTGCAATAGAGCATACAATACTAAATGCTAAAATTGAAATACACACATAGTCTTCTCTCCAGTCTTTACTCAATGTAGCTTATTTGGGCCACTATAGAATACAATGCACACTTTATTCTATGTTTATTGAATTTTGTTTTTTAAAAAGTTTCTATATTATGACATAGAAAATAAAATAAATATATACAGCTTTATATAGCAAGATGCTTTTTTATACAAATATTTAAAAATAATCTGTAGTATTTAAAATAAGAAGAATTTATTAGATAAATAATTTCAAATGAGATTTAAAATTCTTATAAATTATATTTTCAGCAGGTCTTTGGAAGAATAAAGTCTTGTACTTAAGGTATGTGATGGTCTGAATGAAGAAGTTTCCCATATGTTTGGTTTCAGGCTGTGGTCCATGAAGTTCAGGCAGTGTATCCTTGTTAGAGGAAGTAATTACTGGAGACAGACTTTAAGAAAAACAACAACAACATCAACAACAACAACAACAACAACAACAACAACAAAACACTTCCATTTATGTCTCTCTGCTTTGGTTTTTGTTTTTGTTTTTGTTTTTTTTTTTAATAATGTTAGCTCTCAGTTTCTTACTCCAGCTATAATGCCTGCCAATAACTATGATGCTTCTTTACCGTGATGAACTCTTATCTTTTGGAACTATAAGCCAAAGTAAACTGCTTTTCCTATAAGCAGTTTTCAGACATGTTTTATCATAGTAACATAAAAGTAAGTAAAAGTAAAATCACTTTGAAGAAACTGAACATGGTGTCTGGCTTTTTGGAGAAATGTGAAATGCTGAAGTGTAAATTCTGAAATTCTGCTTGGTTTTAATAATACAAACTTGGAGTCAACTCTCAGGGGCTGAAAGTTGAATGATCAGAGAAGCATATAGCCAGTCACTAGAGTTCTTACTTCTACCAGAGCTTAGTGTAAAAGGACTAAAGTCCTCAGACTGTATCTTCAGATTTCTTAGACTGCATTGTCCCTCAGATTGTACTGCTCCTGAGACTGAATGCAATGAGCCTCTTGCCTTATAGTCTTGTCACCTCTTGCCTTATAGTCTTCTTTGTCTAGCCATCTTTCTCCTATTTCTTCCTCCCAAGTACTAGAAGAAAAGGTGTGAGCCACACCACCTGGCTCTGTTTCTCTTTTAGACTGGATCAATCTTGTATAGAACAGGATGGCTGTGAATTCACCAAGATCTGCCTGCCTGTTTCCCTAGTGCTGGGATTAAAGGTTGTGTGCCACTACTGTCTGGCTTCTGTGGCTAGCTAATGGATCTTCATGCAACCTTTATTTGTTAAAGCACAAACAACAGATTGCCACAAAAATACCTTGAAAAATTGGACTACAAAAGTGGTTGAGTACTTTAAGCAGAGATTAATGGGCCAACTTAATAAGATCCTGCAAGATATTGTGTTGAAAGCAATGTTGACTATAGAAATTCAGCTCAAGTGGTTTCCGAGGGCAACGACATTTGCAACTAGCCTAGCAACCATTTATGTGGTATTTTGTAAAAGAATCTGTTTGTTTTTTTCCATATCATGAAGTGATTACCTAATTTCTTTGGTGAATGAAATTTTGAGAAAGTATAACATTCATTTTGTGACTTGGTTATTATTGGTAATACAGGTCTACATGAAATAAGTATGATAGAAAGAAAAAACAACAACACACAATTTGATGAAGTTTCTGATTGTGCTTGGTAAGGATTCTGCTAGGTTCCAGTGCCATAAGTCTCTGCATGCAGGAAAACCTGTAGGTTGAACTTTGTGAGTGGCTTGGTGTCCCAATCCCTCCACTTGAAGCCTTGCCTAGATACAGAAGTTGGCAGTTGAGGCTCTTGGATGCCCATAATTTGAAGTCTTTGTTAGGTTTACTCTGATAGATTACATGGAGTTTTGAGTGCACTAGGTTTCTATCTTGATCTCCAAATGCTTCCCAGTTCCATTTATATTTCAACTGTTGGGGGAAGATGCAGTGGTCCACCACCAAACATTAGGAAGAACTGCTCTGGGTGTCCTATAGAATAGTGGGAGTAAAGATTGGAGGAAACTGAGGGACAGGTATATCATAAGAACACAGCCCACAGAAGCAACTGACTAGGACTCATGGAGGCTTGGAGAGATCAGGGAACCTCTAGGAGGCTGATCTAAATCCTCTTGATATATGTTATGGTTGAGTAGCTTGGAGTTCTTGTGAGACTCCAAACAATGGGAGAAGGGGCTGTCCCTGACTCTGTTGCCAGCTTATGGGACCCTTTCCTCCTAATAGTTGCCTCATTTAACCTTGACGTGATGTGGTATCTTATGACATATTTGGTTGATATTCCTGGGTGGCCTGTTCTTTTCTGAGGGAATATGGAACAAGGTGGATCTGGTGAGAAAGGGAGGTGGGGAGGTAGAGACTGGGGGGAGAGGAGGGACAGGAGATTGAAGTCAGATGTAATATATGTGAGAGGAATTTTTAAAGTGTAAAAAGTGTAAAAGTGAATAAAATATATAATTTGAAGATAAGATGAGCTGTATGATGCTTTATTCAAGCAAAGCAGATGCTAGAAGAGAGTCTGTTAAAGAGACTAGCATCATCATGAAGTTTTCATGAATAGTTATGCACATTTCATGAATAGTCATGAATATTCATGCAAGGTCATGAATAGAACAGTGACTTGAGGAAGAGACCTTCAAACTTGTGAAGTAAAGCCTAAGATTTATTGTAGTTTTTGAAAGGCAACTGTCATCAAAAGCTGGTGCTAATATATTCAAGGAATTAAGAGTCTGCCTTAAGTTGGCAGCTGAATTTAGCAGTTTTATCTACATGTTGTTGGCTTTGGGGGTATAAAGCATGCAAGGATGAAATGGTATTTGTGTAATTCCCTCTAGTTTCAGCGATTTACTGAGGCCAAATCACATTGTGCATGGAGTCCCTGCATTAAGTCTTCAGAGGTAAGGAAGTCTTAAGAGGTCATTACATGAAACCAAGAAAGTAAAGCCTGGTTTTCAATGGAGACTCAAAGATGTTGGAGATTCCAGAGATGTAAGAGATCTCTAAAGGAGAGTTGTATACAAGGAGCATAATGAGCCTAAGGTGGGTGTGATGGAAGGCTACAAGCCACAAAGCTGTTGGGAGAAAGATTCATTAAGCTGTTTGATGAAGCTACAAAATTGTCTTCCTTGATTTGTTCTGGTTTTGACATGGATCATTATTTATTACCATACTCTGTACTCCTACATTTTGGAGTAGCAACATATGTTGGGAAATGCAATCTGTGTTTTGTTTTACATGATTACAATTAACAGAATATCTTCAGACTCAGAAGGGACTTTGGACTTTTAAAGTGTCTAGACGGAAAGAGCACAGCAACTGTGAAAATTGAACTAAATACATTTTATGTTATAATATTCCCATAAACACATGGGAGACAGAAATTATAATATTTTTCATTTTTATTTTGAATAAAAATTTTACCATATTTACAAGTATTTTAATCCTTGGCAACCAGTTGGTGTTGCTGTTGAAGGATGCAGAAAATAAGGCTAACATCTGGGGAAGATCTGGAGGAGAAAAAAGACTCACACCACTTCAGTTTAGTGTCTTTGCTTCATTCTTGAAAATGAGGATGTGAGCAATGAACATGCCTCTTGTGGCAACTTTTTATGTACCAAGATCAATGCTTCTGCCTCTGGAAGTATGAGTCAAATCAATATCCTTATTCCAGAAATGTCTTTTGGTCACAAGATTTTATCACAACAAGAGAAAAGTAACCAATGAGTCCATTAGGTTTATAATCATAAGATCTGCAAATGAGTGTTTGACTATTTAATTTTCTATTAGTATCTGTTTTATTTCCTTTTCATGTCTTATCCAATATAATATTCCAAACACTATATTAAATATAAGTGAGATAATGGACACATTTATCTTGTGTTTGATCTTAGTGGAAATGCTATTTCCCCCCACATATTCTACAAAGCCACAGTAATACATAAAATTAGCATGAACATTCCTCAACCCCCCCAAAAAATACTAAATAGAGTAGAATAGAGGACCTATATACATATCCATAGAACTATAACTACCTTCATTTATAAGTTGTCTTGGCTTTGTTCATGGTGTCTTATCACAGCAATAGAAACCTTAACTATGACAATATACAGTAGAGAAGAAAAGACAATTTCATCAACAAATGGTCCTGGGAATTATTGTTCTCAACACCTAAAAATAAAATTAAACTGTGATCCCTATCTTGTGCAAATCTCAACTTCAGGGTGATCAAATGTTTCAAACTTCAAAACTTATAACCTGAAACTGCCATTAGAAAGAAGAGGAACCTATAGGAGAAAGAACTTTCAGAATAGGATTCCAGTCATAGGAAATAAGAATAATTATTAACAAATGGGGTATCACCTGTGAGCCAAACACTATGCAAAAGTAGGATGGCAGTTATAGGGCTTATCATTCAGTTTCTGTTTGGATTTGAGGCTTGATTCTCTGAGGTTAGTGCTTGTTTGAGGAAACTAGAGTCCCCAGGCATTAACATTTTGCTAAATGGTCACATCATTAACTGCTTTTTAAATATGAATGTTTATAATTACTGTCTGGGCTGTTCACACCTGCTTCAGTAGGCTGATCTTATTCTAGTGGATGACATAGCTTTGTAAATGTGGACATTACCAAATAGAACTAATCAATCATAACAGAAAATTAATAAGAAGATGATTTCAAGATGGGAAAGTAATATAACAGATAATTTGGTCAGGGAGAGATTAGAAAATAAAATGGGGGTGGATGTGGTGAAACTATGTTGCAAACATGTACTTTCCAAAGAAATAAATAGAAATATCATTTAAAAGTTACTCACATTGGTTGTTAAAACTATGGTTTGTGAGGCCTCAAACTTAGACAAAGAGTCACAATTAACTACAGAATTCTGAGAGTAGGAGAAATGGTTATCCACAGGGAAGATCACAGCAATGGGTTTTCCAATACCAAATGCCAAATGGGGTCAGATTTGAGAGCATATATAAAAGTGAAAATATATGGACTGTGTAAACATAAATATATAACTCCTTGCCAATCTATGCAATCCTTGGTAATGTAATAGCATTTATATCTAATGTACGAATAGATATTGGATGCCCATTCCCCATAGAGGGATACTCACTTAGCCTAGACACATGGGGGATGGCTTCAGCCCTTCCCCAAATGATGTGATGAACTTTGATGATACCTCATGGAAGGCCTCATCTTTTCAGTGGAGCAGAAGAGGGATGGGATGGGGGTCAGTAGGGGGCATGGGAAAATGGAAGGGAGAGGGAACTGGGATTGACATATATATATATATATATATATATATATATATGTATGTATGTATATAAAGATTGTTTCTAATTTAAATAATAATATGTTAAAAATATAAAAAGAAAATACATACATATATGTATTTATGTGTGTATGTATGCATGTATATGTAACAACAACTAAAGAAAATGAGGCCTTGAGAAGATATACTGACACAAATATGGGTAGTCTTTACTCATCATCAAAGGATTTTCTCTTTGTAACAAAGACAATTACAGAAAACCACCATCAACCAAATATAGAGCTGGGGAGCTCAGTCCCAGTGAATACGTCTACAAAACACTTCCTGCAATGAAAGCTCATAGAGCACTGTGAAAGTGGAAGTGAAAAGATTGTAAAAGTCAGAGATCAGGGAGTTGCTGTGAGATTGTTTTTTCTATTGTATCTCCTAAGAATGTTAGAAGTTACACTCATACAGCCCCAACAATGTAATTGCCCAAATGTGCATTGAAGAAGGGTGACACCACTGAATATGTTTGAAATAAAGCCCATGAGTTATCAACCTGATACAACGATTATAGGCAGCAGAGAAAATCAGGGAAAGGAAGAGATAGTCTTCCACAAAGAAGAACACTCCAACTTAGTTTCAAATGGGCGATGGTCAGTACTGAAATCATAAGTTGAAGTAACATCATAAAGACTGAACAGGTTATATTTAGCATATAATAATATATGTAGCGGCATCTTGCTTTGCAAGTGACCTTGTGGTTGTGGATACATCCAATGGGCATGGCTTCAGGTGAGCAGATATGACCCCTTATAAGGAAGAGGAGGGGCTGGCTGTCTTGGGTTGTAGTCAGATCATCAGAAGGGCAGTGACTGCATTTTCTGGAGCAGAAAGACCATGTTGGCTATTTACAATTATTTGCATAATGGGATTCATTTAAATCCTGACTTCAAATATATATATATATACATATATATATATATATGTATATATATATATATATTGTTTGTTTTTTGTTTTGTTTTTTGTTTTTTTTTTTTTTTCGAGGCTGGGTTTCTCTGTGGCTTTGGAGCCTGTCCCAGGCTGGTCTCAAACACAAAGAGATAGGCCTGCCTCTGCCTCCTGAGTGCTTGGATTAAAGGCATATGCCACCAATGCCCGGATTCAAATATATATATTTTGTGTATGTAATAACAGTTAAAAGGAAAGCCATGAAATTGAGGGAAAGTGGTAAAGGAGTATATAATCAGGGATTAAGAGGAAGGAAAGAGGAAGAAGAAATGTAATTATAATCTCAAAAATACAAACAAAATTCACAAAAATAAGATAAAACACTGACATTTTAAAAGAAATCATAATAAAGAAAAAATACACATCACCAGCTTTAGTGGCAGACTTTTATTTTATTTTCATTGTCTTATTCCCCTCTTGGGAATGAATGCAGAGAGTATCTGCAATGACTATCGTGTGAGTGATTTCAATCCAGAAACTGTCCATTTTTATGGATGAGGCATTGTTCACACATAGATGTAACTATTCATTGCATTTATTCTGTAACATAATTTGATGTCTACTTTGCCTTCTAAAAATGTCACCCTTTAATGTATTTTAAGGCCAAGATGAATATATTTGGAATTTCAATATTTAATAATGTTGAATTATATGCAATATGTAAGTTTCTATCCTAAGGCTATAACTAGAATGCATACCTTTACAAGTATATCTGAATATATACTTTTGGGTATTCTGATTTGCTCAATGTTGTGATGTTGATTTATACACAATTGTATATCTGACATTGTAAAAGATGGACCATGAAAACAAGGAATGAAAATGTAATAAGGTTTGCATACTTTCTACAGATAACATAAAATCTCTGGGGATATTGCCAGTGTTTGTTTTATTTGCTCAATGTTTGAGTTATTAGCATAATACATCCTGAGAATATGTAGACTTGGCAATAATCAAATAATTTTATTTGTATGTGATGCATATCCTAACATGAATATTTATGCTAATAAAGTATTTTTCTCTAAAATGTTAAAACATCCAAAATAAGAAAATAAACTGTGAAGTGAATGTCTCTATGTGAACAAAAGAAGTAAAAACTTTTCCTGAAGGCTTTGTAATTAAGCCAAATGAATAGTTAAGGAATTGAGGTGCATGCTCCCTTTCTTTTGGTTTACTATTGAAGCAATATTTATAATTATTATAGTTCCGACTGATTGCATATTTACTGTGTGCCAATTAAACTTCATTTCTGTTCACAAGATAGGTACTACTGCTATATGAGGATGAAGAAACTGTTAGTCTAGGAAACTGAGCTCCAAAGTCACACAGAATGTGTCAGGAATTGATATCTATGAGTTTGTCTTTTTCTCAGATTTGGAAGTTACACAATCCACTAGAAATTTACTTCACAAAAAAAACAAATAGTCACTAAATACTGAGAATTAAGAAAAGCTTCACACATTTTAAATGAACAATGGGATCCAATATTTTGACTTCCATTTGCAAACAAAGTATGAAGCTAAACCATACATTTAGCTCCTTTAAAAAATTCTTAGCAATTTATTAGCACATACATAATTCCTTTTAAATACTTCATTTGTATGTTGACAAAAACTGACAAATTCATTAGATAGATTCAAGTAGAAGAAACTCTTATCTGTAGGACAGTAGTTCCTATCTATAACAGAAAGAGTGCAGCTCCATTATAGCTCAAAGTTATTTTTCTGGTTTGTCTCTCTACCTTCCATAGAAGTCAAAGGCTTTTCTGGAGTCAAATCCCCTGGGATGCTGATCCTATGTTGTTCTCTAAAGATTTACTTCTTGTGGATATCTCTAGCTACCCAGAGAACAACTGCTATGATGTGTGAGAACCATAAAGAATGCATGGATATGGTAGCATGAAAAGGGATGCCTCACCTGAGCATGCACATATTCACATCAATGTACACATCAATCACAGTTATAACCCTAAGAGAAGAATAGTACCTTTTGTAGCACATTGTTCCATCAAGATTTTGAGTAAAGTCTTTCTATTTCCATACAAATAAAAACAAGTAAATTAAGGCTTATTCCTATGCATTTAAACTAATCGAATCTTTTAGGGGAATGTGAAATTATCTTTGATTCTGACATTTGTTCCTTATTTAGTATTTTGAGTTTTCTTACACTTCAAACAAAAACCAGAAATTTCATTAATAAAGTTGAAAGCATGTCAAGTCTAGTTAGTATGTACTATGTTATTCCCAGTAAGATGAGGTTTATGTACAGATTAACAGCAATAGCAGAAAGTATTTTCATTTTTTATTACATGTATGTATACTTTCTATTTGTGTGTATGTGTGTTTGTGTTTGTTTGAGGGTGTGCGCATATGTGTGTGTATTCTTGTGTGTGGAGGTCAGGGGCAATGACACAATTCCAATCTCTCCTTTCACTGTGTGGGTTCTGAGGATCAAACTCAGTCTTCCAATCAGGTGCTATTAGCTGCAGTGAATTCTCTGGGCTTTGTTTTATTACTAAGACTTATTATATACCTATGTTCTCTGGAGAGCTAAAGGAAGAAAAGAAAAGATATATGCAGTATAAATAATATAAATCCACAGACTGGTATTAGGGTTCAAGGTGAAGATAGAAAGGCAAAGCAGGCAAGCCACTAGAGAGCTCTATTTGCTGTTCTGATTACATTATGAAAATAGGCTCCGAGGAGCAGGAAATGTGTACGGAAGAAACATTTATTTTTTATCATTGGTTTGATGGTAAATATCTGAACTCCTAGGAAAGATTTAATCTAATGAATTTATAGTTTGATTAAACATAAAAATAAGTTCTATAGAAGCCATAATCAATCAAAATGCAAAGCTGTAGAGCCTAACCAAATGGATACATCTAAAAACAAAAGGTTGATTAGTATGTTTACTTGTAAACTATTTTAGCAACTATTAATTATATAATTTGTATAGATTCTTCTATATTGATACACATCTAAAATTATCTTGGTATTTTAAGATAATTTGTTCAAAATTATTTTTATTACATTGTATATGTTCCTATTTCTGTTTACAAAAGTTTTGTACACAAATGTAGAATTATTTTTGTCATACTGCATTTATGTTTCTACTTCTGCTTAAAATATTTTGTGTACTGATTAAATTATGAATATTAATCTCATATTGCACTATACATAAACATTTACCTCTGATCAAGATATTTTTACATATTGTTACAGTTTTGAGGTCACTGTCCTCATGTTGCACATCTGTTTAAGTATTATTTTTATATTTTAAACTTTAGTCTTTAAGCTATATGCGCCATTAATAATTACAGATTAATAGTTATCAGGTTTGTCACACTTGTAGCTATGTTACTTAGGTTCTCTAGATGCACAGAGATGTACTGCATATATAGGTGAACTTCAAGCTCTTCGAAGACCTACAGAATATGGCATTTAAATTTTTTAATAATTTAAAACTATTGTGATTTGAGACATGATTGCTACTGCCAGCACTGAGCTGTTCTTAAGAGAACATTGGGCACTAGAGTTGCTACATACGGAGCTTTCTCTTTTTGGTAAACAGGTGTATTAGGCAAAGAACTCTCCTCACTTTGTCTGCTGACAGTAAGCCCTCTGTCCAATCTGGATAAGCAAGATACAAGGAAAAGCAACTGCTAAAACTTGGCAAGATAGTGTAGGACAGTCTTTTAAATTTTCCTGCTTTTGAAAATGGTCTGCCAAATACTGAAGCCTATAGGTAAAGTTGGTTGCCCCGATCTTGCAGAGAGACTTAGGATGACTGTCCATGTAGCCAGCTGTTTCTGCCATTTCTTGCATCTTTGGAAGTCACTTGCTTATACTTCCTGGTTCCTCCGGTAATATATTACTTTCTTTTTTGATGAAGGTAAAGGCTAGATAGTTACAGTTACTATCCACTTATATCTTAATTCAGGCATCTTAGGTAAAAGGATTAGACTCCTGAGCACAGGAAAGGTGTTGGAATGATCTCTGTTGTTTGCCAAATATCCAAGCCTTGACATTTAGTATGTGTTTCTTGCTTGATGTAATTCCTGATTGCTGTAGTTTTATTTTTGTGCATGTTATTACCCATACTTTCTCCTGGAAAATACTAAATAATTGTTCTTATTGTATATAGTTTTATAATATGTTTAAAACTTTCTTATTTAGACAAAAGGAGGAAGTATTGTGGTAATTCTTCCCACCAACAGCTTTGAGGTACTGGCCTTAGGGCATGGCCTGATGCTACTTGAGGACTTCAAAAAGCTAGAGGGAAAAACGTGCTCTCTCTTGCTCTAATTCTCTCTTGCTCTGGCTCATGCTCAGTATGATGGAAGACTCAAGAAGTGAAGGGGTAGTGTGGAGTCAGCAGTGACTTCAGCCTCACTTTGAATCTGTGAGTCTGTCCTTTTCCATCATATGCATTGATAAATTGGTTTCCATTACCTCTGTGTGTTCATATATCTCTCCTCATTGCAGTAGAGGAAGCAGATATATTGTAAAGTCAATATGACTGTCTAACCACAAACTGATCAAGAATGATGACTTAATATATGCCCAAGTGGTCAGGGGAACGTCCCCAAGTCCTCAGCCATATATATAGACAAGTACAGATAACTAAAAAATGTTGAGAGAGTATGAAATAGTCTTTCCCAGGGAAGAACACAATACTTCATTATTCAATACCAAATGGGAAGCTCTGAAAACATACATAAATATATCATTATATAGACTGAGTTGGTTATATTGGGATTTATATGTATAAATGTTCATATAAGTACATATGTACATATATGCATATAATAACAAAATGAAAAAAGAGGCCATATATTTTAAAGAGACCAAGGAGCATTTTATGTGAGGGTTTCCAGGGAAGAAACAGGAGAAAATATATGAAATGATTTAAAATATAGATATATAGAAATATAGATACATTTAGAGTTAATACCAAGAAATCTAAAGCAAAATTAAAAGAACACTAATTAGAACCAAAATAGAATAACTTGTATTAGAAAATCAAGTAATTTGTAAGATATTCTAAAAATGACATACCTATAAATTCTGAAACTTCTGGCAACTTATTTACTATGAATTTGAATACCCTATATGGGAAAATCTCATTTTAAATATTTTAATATAAAGATAAAAGCTTATGTGTCAGAAAAGCTGTTGCTAGATAAATTTTCAGGGATTGATGTCTGGAAGATATTTTAATCATGTACAAAATTTAGCAGTGCTTTCATTCTCAATGGAGATAGAGTACCTTAATGGTATTTTGTATTAAAATTTAATTTAAAACTAATTAGTTTTCAATGATGTATGTAGTTTCTGGAAATATTACAAAAGCAATGATTTTGGATTTGAGAGGCTAAAAATACAAAGATTTTGAAAAATTCCTGCTATTAGCCTGGTAATATTTTGATAATAATATTGATTTTGGAAGTATTTGAATGAACTATCCTATACCCATCTGAGTTTTCAGAAGCAAAAACATAATCTATGATATATATATATATATGTATATATATATATATATGTGTGTGTGTGTGTGTGTATATATACATATATATGTATATGTATGTCATAGATATATGTATATATACATATATATTTATATATTTTAGATAATAAAATTCAAACTAGAAACTTGGTTCATCAATAAGAAAATGAAACAAAAAAATTATTCCTCTCAAAATTTGTGTTACTTGTCTCCCAGCTATGACAAAATATATGACATTGTAGGCAAAATATATGACACTTTTTCACACTTGGTATAGTTTGAAAATATATTAATAGTTTACAACCATAACAAATTTAGAAAATTGTCAACATCCAGAAAGAAATCTATGATCATTAATAACAATTACCCATTTTCTCTTCATCCTTCCCTCAATGTCCTGGCACCCACTTTTCTATTTCCTTTCTTTATGGCTTATCTGAATATTTTTTTATACAAAGTCCTGCATTGTGTGGTATTTTCTTTCAAGCCTATTCATTTCATATTGTTTTTTAAAGGTTTCTCCATACAGTATTATGTATCGGTGAGCCATTTCTTTTTAAACAGTGTTTCCATATTTAGTTCATATAGACATTAACCTCAGTCTTCCTGTACCTCACCTTCCTAGTGCTTGAATTACAGAATGTCTCACATTGTTTTTTATTATTATTTAAATTTGAAACAAGCTTGTTTTACATGTCAATCCCAGTTCTCTCACCCTCCCATTGTCACATATCACCCCCATCAAACCTCAGCCATTCCCCTTTCTGCTTCCCACGGAAGGTGAAGCCTTCCTTGGTTAGTCTTCAAAGTTTGTCATATCATTTGGGGCAGGGCATAGGCCCTTATGTTTCTAGGCTGATGAAGTATCCCTCTATGTGGGATGGGCTCATAGGTCCATTGGTATACTAGGGTTAAATATTGATGCATAAGTAAAGGCCTCCTAAGCTACCAAGTCCGTCTAACTAACACCCATAATCAGGGGGTCTGAGTAATTCCTATGCTTGTTTCCCAGCTATCAGACTGGGGTTCATGAACTCCCAAATACCAGGGTCAGAAAGTCATGGTAACAGGACTTTAAAGCAGGTGTTAAAATCATATCTATAGCCAGTAGACAGAGGTGAACACAACTTTCTAAAACTTTCTTTCCTTTGTATTTTTCACATAATCTGTGTTCTTAATTTGTATAAATAATATGAAAGTATCATTTCAAAAGCATGATTCATGAGCTGAGAGAATATAATAAAACAATGATCATGAATCACTGTTACAGTGAACACTTTTAGTTCTATGTATTTGTTGCTCACAATAGTGCTGATTTGTCCAAAAATCAGGACAATAAACTAAATTTTCTTCAGTACAATCAAGAAATAGTTCAGTTTCTATTTGATTAAGATTTCAAAGGAGATATATATTTATGATTTATTAAAGTTTGCCTGAGGATTCAGGATGCAAAGCCAGTTTCAAGCTATAGAGATCAGGTGCTAGTAGTACACAAATTTAATCCCAGGACCCAGGATTAAGAGGTAGATAGATATCTGTTAGATCGATGCCATTGATGGCTACATGAGATGGAATCTGTCTAAAAGAGTAACAGAGCTCATGCCTTTAATCCCAGAATTAAGACGATATATAAGACAGGGAGAGAGTCTGCAATTTAGTCTGAGAGTTAGTCTCTAGCCATGTTACAGAGAGCCTAGCAGTCTGAGTGAATCTAAAGTGCAGTCAAGTTCGGAGGGGTTTGAGGATCACCCTTTTGGTCTGAGCTGAGGTACAGGTAAGAGCTAGTAGATTGCTGCTTTGTTGTTCTTATCTTCACTTTAAAAAAACTTGAACCCCAATATCAGTCTCTGGGTCTTGTATTTTTGTATTACATTCAAGCCTTTGAAACACAAATGTTACTGTCTTTCCAGTGTGCCCTAAATTGAATAATTTTATAATGCTGTTTTATAATGATTCATCTTAATATGGGAATAAAACATAGATTTCAAGTAGATTGATGGTTCATGTGTTTCTCAAATTGTTGTTCCAAATCTCAAGTATCTAAAGTAATATTTAGCAAATGTTGACTCAAAATAATTTTCCAAGTCTCTGGAAGCTTTTGAATTGCTGATGTTCAATAGCCCTGACTTCTTTATTTAAGTATTTCTCTGGAGACTGTTTACTTTAATAGATTTTTCTGCATTCAGCATAGATTCCAGTGATATTATGTGTATTCATTCATAAATATTTAGAAAAGACAATATATAGTGGAAGGAAAGAATAAAGATTTCCATCCTGGTTCTTTCTAATAACTCTCACTTTTCCCATTGACCAATTTAGTACATAGATATTATTCCATGTTTGTTTAAGGATTCAAATGTTAAATGGAAGCAATGTAATTGCCCTCCCCCCGCAAATTAAATGAATTGGCACTTTCAAAAGTTTGGCTTTGGTAGAGTAGCTATGACCTTTTGGGGGGGAAGCATGTCACTGTGGGTACAGGATTTGAGATTTCCTTTGCTTAAGATATGGCTCAGTGGGTGTCTGCTTCTGTTTCCATCAACTACTAGATGAGGCTCTATGATGGTGGATAAGTTAGTCCTCAATATCATTATCAGGAAAGGGCATTAACAGCTAAACACTGAGTCCTACTGGAATCCAGATGCAGAGGGAGGAAAAACCAGGCTTCAGAAACCCACAGAAACAGCTGACCTAAACAAGGGGGAGCTAATGGGCCCCCAGACTGATAGAGGGGGAAACCAGCATTGGACTGACTCAGACCATCTGAACATATCATCAGTTACTGGAATGGTATTCAACCTGAATTACCAGAAATAATGCTTCTAAGGCTTTTTGAGTTTTCCTTTTGGGTTCTCAGTTGCCTTTTCTAGAAGACATGTTTATGTATCTGTTTGTGTCAGCCAGCATTCATGCTTATCCACATATCTATTTATCTATCTATCATTTATATATCAATCTAGCTTACTTTGGTATGAGTCAAATCTAAGCAGTGTGAATAAATGGAATAAATATTTACCGTATAGAATGAGGCACAATTAGGTTATGGTGAATGATTTAGTGTAACGTCCTCTTTCTAAATGTTAATGCCCAATAAATGTTTCACAGCAACATGCACACTGAGGTAGATTGCTATTTAGACAAACATCTAAGCATTAAATGGAATAAATGACAGTGATGACATACCTTTATGATGCCTGGAATATAGTTCATCCTCAAATCAGATTGAACCATTTCACTAACTTATAGCATCTTTTTACACTTACAGTAATTGGAAATGATTTGTAAGTGATAAAATTATATGTTTATTAGTAAGAATGGAATATTGTTATGTAATTTTACAATCATTAACCATCAATTACTTTCCAGATCCTAATTGGAGCTACTAAGATTTTCTTAATTTATTTAGGGTATTAAATGAAAATCTGTCTAATGTATGAAAGTAATCCAAAATCAGAATACTTTGGGAGCAGAATTTAAGGCCACAATTGATTCTATGATTATGCAAACCAGTTGGTCAGAAGTAAATAATTAAACCCTAAAAATTAACACAATCTTCTTTAACCTTCCAACAATCTATGTTATGTATAATGAAGAAAAAGGAACAATTTAAACGGAAAATAAACATCTATGAAATGCCATAATTGTAATATACAGGATAGTAGGACAAATTCTGCAGGATGTCTGATTTCTGATGACACTGAGGATGATTGCAGTAATTTATTTGTATTTTTGAGAACTTCATATGGGAATATTATATTTAAATCATTTCAATTCATCATGCTCATTTTCCAACACCTTCCATGCTCACAAACACTCTCTTAAGTTCACAATGACATCTCTCTTCATTCTTTCTCCCATTTTTCCAGGTCGCAATCCTAATTGCCCCCAGTCCATCACCAAAATTTATTCTATTTCTTCTTCCCAAGGAAATCCAGGCATCTTCTTATTTCCTATTTATTTATTAGTATTAATTATATTTATTTAGCATCTGGACATTTGGACTGAAGTTTCCCCTCCATCTTCTTCTTCTAAAACTCCCCCACTACTTTCCCAAATCCCCTATCCACTCTTTCCCTGTTTCTGTTCTGAAAGGGGCAGGTCTTCTGTAGGTGTCAGCAGAGAATGGTATGTGAAGTTAAGAAAGGATTACGATCTAAAGCATAACAGGGACACATGTATTTCTCTGGGAAGGAGAAATAGAAGAGATCTCCTGGGTAGACTGGGTGACAATTTAAGTATTGGGTTGAGGGGTAGATGGAGGGGGACAGTAATAATAGAAATGTTGCCCATGCATCCTCTTTAGAACCCTCCTTGGTGTTTAGTATCCTTGAGTCTATGAATTGTAACATGATTACCATTTATTTAACAGCCAATATACACTTATAATTGAGTGCAAAACATGTTTGTCTCTCTGTGACTGGTTGTCTTACTCAGGATGAATTTTTTTTCTGGTTCCATTCATTTGACTTCAAATTTCATGATGTCATTTTAACAGCTGTGTAAATATACTTCTTTTTTCTTTTTTTTATCCATAATTAGTTGAAAGACATCTGAGTTGTTTCCAGTTACTGGCTTTATTTGTGGGGAGGTGATGTGGAAACCTAGTGCAAAGAAGTTCCCAAAATTCTGCAAGGGTGACCCAAGTGAGGACTCCAAATAATGAAAGATTCAGAGACAGAACCAACCATCCTCTGTAATTAGTCAAGGCTTCCAGAGGTGAGACTGGGATACCAATAAGTTACAAAACCTTAGATCTACAGTCTGTACAACTTATACATGTGCTGAGGGAATAAAAGTGCACAACTAGAGAGAGGACAATCAATGATGGGTCCAGTTTGAGGCCCATGCCACAGAAGGGAGCCTATGCCCAACACTTCCTGTAATACCAAAAATAGGACTTGAATATCACAGAAATAAAGGAAAAATATAAAATGATTTTTAATGATATTTTCCTATGGTCATAGATCGGTTCTTAGTGTAATCATTATCAGAGGGGCTTTAGCTGGCAATTGATTGGAGTAGATACAGAAACTCCTGACTGGGTACAGAGAGAGCCCAGATTAGACATTTTCATCCTGTCCATCCCATTGCACCTCAGGGGACCACGTAGAATGGGAGGAGAAAGAATTTTATGAACCGGATGGGTCAAGAGCACCAGAAGAGCACAGCCCACAGTCATCAATGAAGCAGCATTCCTAAGGCCTCATGGAGACTGTAGTAACAAGCATTTATCTTGGGTGGATTGGTACAGGTACTCTACATATGCATTATGGTTGTTATCTTGTTTTTGTGGGGCTCCTAGTATTGGGAGTGGGGTACCTCTGACTATTGCTTGCCTTTGGGACTATTCTACTGGGCTTTCTTGCCCAGCCAGATGTGAGGATTTGTGCCTCATTTTATTGTATCTTGTTATGGCAAGTTGGGTTGATACCACTGGCAGGCCTACCATTTCTTAAAAAAAACAGAGGAGGAGTGGATCTGGGGTAGATGAAACTGTGGTCTGGATGTATTAAAAACAAACTTAAGTAAGATAAATACAGATATGAAATATGTAATATACAGATATATTAATATTTTATGTATAGCAAAACCACATAACTTGTTCTTTAATTGTTGTTAATATATACACATATATTTATGAATAACTATAATTTTCTGAGCCCACTTATTGTTGCTTCTGTATGTATGGGTCCAGGGATAGTTACTGTGATTGAATAATTATTCCTCCCTTACTCAACAATGTTCTCTGGGCCTCAGGTATAGTGTCAATGATATATATATATATTTCAACTGAGGTTGTACTCTAAATGTTAAGTTTCACTCTATATTTTGACCAGTTGTCCACTTTTGCAATGGCCTTTGTCTACAGAAGAAAGAAGCTTTGCTACAGAGCAAGAGCTGAAAATAACTGTGGTTATAAGTATCTAAAGTGCCCTTAAAGGTACAAGAGTTTAATAAAGTGGTGGGTTCTCCTCCAGACACCATCACTTTGTATCCATAGGGAGTTGTCTAGATTCATTGTACCAACATGGGTTCCTTCCTATTGAGTATCTCATAGCAAAGAACTTCAAATTAAATGCTTAGCCTAAATTTTAATCAGTGAGATAAATTTCAGACTGTCATAAATGAATAAGTGATTCACTTCTGCCTCCCCACAGCTTTTTATTAATATACAGACTTATAAACTGTTTTACTAAATGGGTCTATATCTACATTGAAAATATAATACTATTGACAGGTAAGGAAAAAGTAGAAGATGTGACTTCATGTGGTGATATATTATTCGTGATTTATTAAAATTTGCCTGGGGATGCAGAAAGCAAAGTAAGCTACAAACCATAGAAGCCAATCATACACCTATAACCCCAGCAGCCAGAAGCTAGGAGGTGGTAGTACACACCTTTAATCATAGGACTCAAGATTAAGAGGTGGATGGATCTCTCTGAGTTCAAGGCCACCCTGGCGTCCATGAGATCGAATTAGTCTAAAAAAGTAACAAAGCACATACCTTTAATCCTGGCACTAGAAATGTATAAAATATAGAATCAGTGTCTTCAGTATTCTGTATGAGGCATTCATTTTCCAGTCACACTGAGGAAAGGCATTATCCTGAAACTTGGTGAAGAGCTTGTGCATGGATCAGCCCTTAAAGCCTGAGCTAAAGCTAGTGGCTGGCTGCTTTGCCCCTGATCTTCATGTTAAATCCCAATATTTTTATCTGGGTCTTTTATTAATTATTGTTACAACCAAATTGAAAGAAGTAGCTTCTTTGAGTGTGTATTTGAGTATATTATATTGGCTTCACTCCTTGTTCCATTTCTGTGTTCATCCATTTACTGTCCTATATGATGTGAATGTGTGAATGTTCTACTTCTACTGTGTCCTATTGGTATGATGGAATAACAGATCTAGAACCATGAGCCCAAACAAGATATTTCTCCCTTTCTCCATTTAAGTCATTCTGTGGTAGTTGGGGCATAATAATAATGTAAAAAGTATGTCATGAAGTACTAAAGTAGACATAGTAAATTGCTTCCTTTTCCCCCATTTTTATATCCAACAAGTAAAGGGATAGCTAGATGGTAGGCTAATTCTATCACAATATTTTGAGGAACTACCTTACCTTTCTATTGCTATGCTTTTTTCATCATGATAGATTGAATTGAGCCAAAACTTGTTCAGATATTTGTCACAGTAGTGGGAGGAATAACTATTATAGACAGTTGTCACTAGGGATATTATTGTCTAGATTGCTGAAGCAATATTTAGTAAAAAGAAATATTGAATATCATTTTTTACAATTTTTCTGATAAAAACATAGGCATTATGACTAGAATGTTAAGTTGAGAATTGGAAAGCCAAATTTGTGTGTTAGCCACAACTATTCTTCATGTGTTACCTGTGAAAACATACTTTACTACCAGTGAACTGAAGGGACTAAACATTTCTGATAAAGATGATACATTCCTATTATTTAAATAAATTTGTTACAGTTTTAAAGAAGCTATATTTATCAAATTGTTTGTAAAATAGATTAAATATCATCACAACAAAATACTTCAATGAACATTCTCCTGCTGTTCTTAGAGAGAATAGTATTTAATTAGTTTGCTTCTGTAACAGAATTCATTAAAAAGTAGTCATAACAAATTCTATATTTATGATCATTTAGGCTTCTTTAATGGCATAAACAATAAACATATCTCACATAACAGTATACCCAGTTAGAATTTATGTATGTTATGCATTTATTGTCAATCCAGTATAGAACTTGTAAGCTTTTCTCTCAAACCTACACTACTCCTTTCATGTCAGAGAAAAGTCTCTTTACATATCTGATCTCAATCCCTGTCTTTATTTCTATGTTCCTCTTTTTCTATGTTTTTTTCCATGTGCACATTTCCCCCAAGGCTTCCCTTGTACATCTCCCGAGTTATATTCAACTGCTTATCTTTTGTCTGTGACCAAAATTTTCCATTGAGTTTATCATTTCTTAGTAATTATTTTCCTATAACAATCAATATAGTTTTTGTTTTATCCTCCACTGACATACCAGAGTTCTCATTTATGCACTTTCAGTTCCGTTGTATTTATATATCTTTTTTTTTACTTCCTATCCTTTTCTTTTTTAAAAATTTTTTGAGACCGGGTTTCTCTGAATTGCTTTGGAGCCTACCTTGGAACTAGCCCTGTAGACCTTGAACTCATAGAGATCAGCCTGTCTCTGCCTCCCAATTGCTGGGATTAAAGGTGTGCCCCACCAACGCCAGGTTTATATTGATATTTCTTGTCCTTTGTATTATATTCACGGTGTCAAGATTTATTAGAAAGCAGTTATATGCAGCACCTTTTTGTGGTGATAACTAACTTGGCAACTGTAGCTCCTAGACAACATTTCAAATGTTTTCTATTTGCTGCTCAGAAGTTTTCTAGTTCTACTTTTAGTGATGTTTGCTGGATGATTCTATGACTATAATTTAAAATTAGAACAGGAATAATGCGAGCTATATGCTTTTAGAATGCTGAAATGTCAGTGAGTTAATGTCTACCTATGAAAATATTTTCACATTTATGTACACATACAACACACACTGCACACAGACATACATACATACAGACAGACAGAAACACATACTCACACACACACACACACACACACACACACACACACACACACACACCCTAACCTACTCAAGAGAGGAGTGAGCTTTAGATTTTCAAGTTATATTTTATCTTTTGTATGACTTCAGGTACTGGAGAGATAAAACTCCTGGAAGAGTTTGATAACATATTTTATACTATTATTCCATCCACATACAAAATTCAGTTTATGCATAGCCTTTGGAAATGATCCAAATAATTCTCTTTTCTCTATTGTTTAAGACTTGAAGTATGTTTACCATCTATAGTGATGCTTATTATGACGATGAGAAAAACTTTCTCATACATCATTTTTTCTACATTTCTTACTCTTAATGGCTTTTCTTCCCTTCAATAAATATGTGCTCCTCAATTAATAACAGTAATTTTTTTAAAACAATGGTCTTGAGATGAACCACAAATCTTTGACTAGGCAAGCAGGATCAAGACTGCTGGAAAAGAAATCGTAAAGATATAGTGAAATATCAGAAATTAATATCTCACGATTTATCTACCTGTAGGAATATTTCTGTAAAAGGTCACTTCCATATTGAATTGTTTGTTATTTGAAAAAAATCAACTTAGAGATGCAGGGTATGGTCTAGGATGCAGATATCATTAGGAAGATAAATGAGTATAATCTTTTTTTCCTCCTCTTTAAATCACTAGAAAGCAGCAAGCAATGCATCAGTTTAGCAATAGAAGCCAAAGCTCAGTTCTGAAACTTACTCCTTTGTGTATGAGAATTACTCACAAAGTCAAGTTCCTAGCAAGATGTCTAGGTTGAAATTAAACTCAGAACTGCTTAAAGTGAATGTGAGAGTTCTCTTTTG
Organism: Cricetiscus sungorus; assembly: GCA_030556225.1. Taxonomy (NCBI): domain Eukaryota; kingdom Metazoa; phylum Chordata; class Mammalia; order Rodentia; family Cricetidae; genus Cricetiscus; species Cricetiscus sungorus. The sequence continues at coordinate 47,194,185 of JANBXA010000398.1, forward strand.
ACATTTTGCTTATTTACTTAATTTATATCCAGCAGCCACCTAGCCCATTAAACTGATTAGTTTTTCTTGGATATGCTTGTGTAATTCATCTGTATAGTTTCTCATTAACTTTGAAATAGAAATCTGATTTGTAATTTAAGTGGACTCAGTCCTACTTTTAATATTATCATGTTTGCTTTGTAGTGGCAACTACTGTAAAATAGCACATGCTTCTCTATGTTAGGTAAGATTTTTCTATCTTATAAGGAGTAGTTATAAGAATGGCAAGACATGTGGAGGAGGGCCTAGGCCCTGCTCCAAATTATATGACAGACTTTTAAAACTCCCTGGGGAGCAGAAAGGTGATGGGATGGGGGTTGGTGGATGGAACAGGTGAGGATGGGAGGGTTTGGGAACTGGGATTGACATGTAAAGCAAGCTTGTTTCACAAATTTAATAAAAAGATTATCAAAAAGGTGAAGAAGGTGAAGAAGGAGGAGGGGGGCAGGAGAGTCTACAAAGGGTCTGAAAAAGAGGATTCCACTCATTGCAGAAATAAAAGTTAAGGCAGGCTAACTAAAAGACATAACTTTAAAAATATTATCTTTTCTTTCAATCTGTGGTACTATAGATGTACTAATAATCCATAAAACAGAAGCATTAAAGAAAAAGGCTAGAACCCTTAAATTTTCCTTAAAAAGCATTATTTAGATATCCTGTGCACTTGTTTGTGTGTGTTTGTGTGTGTATGTGTGTGTGTGTGTGTGTGTGTGTGTGTGTGTGTGTGTGCGAACGCTCATGTGTATGTGCACATGTGTATGTAATGTACATGTATATATGTTTTTCTATACGGAAGTGAGAATACATATGTGTACACATGCATGTGGAGACCAAATTTTGACATCAAGTGTCTTTCTAGGTCAGTATCCTTTCTTCGTTGTGTCATGATCCCTTATTGAATTATGTGGTCACTGTTTGGGTGATCTTGATCACCAGAGAGCATGGTTGGTTGCAGGGTTTTTTTTTTTTTTTTTTTTTTTTTGCTTGTTCATCCAGTGGAAAATGCTTCAGTTGACTTCAGTTTACAGCAAGCACTTTCTAAAGAAGCCATCTCTACACATCCATTATTTATATTTTAATATTTTTTAAGACTAAGCACCTCCTCTTATATTAAGGTTAGTCAAGTTGACCCAGTATAAGCAATATGGTTTCAAAAACCAAGTAAGGCTGTCAGAGACATTCCATGTTCCTGCTGTTAGGAGTCCTACAAGAGGACCAAGCTAAACAACTTTAACGCATATGCAGAGTGCCTAGGTTATTCCCGTGCAGATTCCCCAGTTGTCAGTTCAGTATTTTCAAGCCCATATGAGTTCAGGTTATTTGATTGTATGAGCCTTCCAATGATGTTCTTGACCCCTCTGGTTCCTACATTAGTTTCTCCTCCTCTACAGGATTCCAGAACTCTATATCATGTTTGTTATGGGTCACTTTATCTGCTAGATACAGTGCTAGATGGCAACTCTCTGATGGAATTTAGATCAGGCACCTATCTGGTCACAAGAAATAGCCAGTTTATGCTATTTATCTGCTATTGCTACAAGTCTAAGCTGGGGTCCTTAACTCCTAAGAGAGTCCCTCATGCCTGGCTTCCACTCAAACCTAAGTGCAACCTTAACAGTCTCCCTCAGCTCTCTCCCCTCTTTATTCCCACTACCAAATCAGTCATGTTCCCTTCCCACAGTCTGCTCAGAAAATCTCTTCTATTTACCCTTCTCTGGTTTTCCCTCCATGAACCCTGATTGTTTCCTAATCCACCTAAGTCTGTGAATTGTAGGTCTATCCTTTATATTGCAATTAGTATCCATTTATGAGTGAGTAAACACCATTTTTTGGTAATGCAAAGGACAGTGTCACTAGGACAAAATGACAGTCTATAAAATCTTAACTAATCTCACATCCAACAATGAATTGATTTCCAAAATATATAAAGAACTGAAGAAATACCAACATGCTAAATATCCAATTAAGAAAATGATGTTTTCTATGTCACCTAAAACACGGAAAAATTATACATCTATTGGTTAAGTATGGGTATTAACTAATATTTTCTTATTTAAGATTTTAGTGAAATGGTCATAAATAAAATAATTAGGCATATTATGCTGAAATTCAATGATTAATTAGACACTTGGTCAACCAATGCTGCAGATAAACTGGTATAGCTACTTAGATGGTGTTATGGGGTTATGAGAGATAGATTAGAATGTTAATTTTTTTCAGTTTGATGTAGAAAAAGAACAAGAGATATTAGTGCTCTTCTAGCCATGGGAGATACCTAAGTATTTTTAGAAAACCAAACTTTTTGAACTATGATAGACTTAATAAAAATATAGATAAAGAACAATGGAAATTAAATGAGGGAGTAGAGGTTAGATTATAATTACAAAAATGCATACTAAAGAAATAAGTTTCCAATAATACCATATTTATCCTCTATTCTAAGGGAAGGAGAAAAATGCCATCTGTGCCTTGGACTTGAATTGTAGCAGCACACCTGTTGCCCTGAAACCCTGTTCCCAGAAGAGCTGTTTGATCTATTATGTGGTCAATATGCATGCATTTAAGACAGTTTAACTGTGTTAGGCATGTGACCAAGGGACTCATTCTTCAGACTTGTGTGTTAGAACAGAGGCTAAGACACGAATTTCTAGGGTAAAGAGTAGAAAATCTTGTTTTAGACTTTGTGTTGAATCTCAGTTCAAAATATATAACAGCACTCTGAGCAGAGTAAAGCACAGGGCTTCTAGACCAGTGGTTCTTAAGCTTAGGAACTCTTTGGCAAACTTCTGTTTCCAAAGGTTTTACATTGTGAGTCATAACAATATGAAATTACAGTTATGAAGTAGCAATGAAAATAATTTCATGGCTAGACGTTGCCACAACATGAGTAACTATATTAAATGGTCAGAGCATTAAGAAAGTTGAGAACCATTGCTGTATACCAACCCCTTGCATCAGCTATTATATGGTAGTACAAAGTGAGGTTGTCATCTTTGCTACACATTCATGCTACGTTAAGATGCCAACATGCGTATTGCTATCCATGATCACACACCTACTTCATACTCCAATGTCAGCCAAGAGTATTGCCATACTTGGTCAGAAATGTCACAATACATATTATCATTTTTGCGTACATATCTACATTCTCTTGAGACAATGCAAGTCCATGAAGTTGTGAAACTTACATGTTACCCACCTTATAATCTAACTTAATGACCAAGGAAATAACTCTCAGGTTCTCTTTAGCCTCATATAGCATACCTATTAATGGGCAGTACTAACAGGGAAAGCCTGATGCTTGTACTTCCACCAGACAGAGTCCTGAATCCCCATGACATGACTGATATTTCAACTTTTTTTTCACTGTGAAATTCAGAATGGGTCTTATTGTGAGTATGTAAGCATGAAGGTAATTTGTGCTAATAGATTCAGGTATGGATTAGCTTATCCTAAGTGTAGGTAGTCATGAGACTGAGTTTATAAACACTACCCCAAACTCAAGTAGTATAAGATGAATAAGATACCACTCCTGTACTAGAAAGAGTAAACAACATGGGACTTTGATATATAACTCTTTGCCAGGATAGTGAAATTTGATGTTAGAACTATCTTAAAACCTACAATCCCCATTCCAGCTATGTATGAAGCATCTGCAACATCCCTGAAAACAGAAGAAAAAACACATTAACCCAATCTTTTTTGTTTGTATTTAAGCATATATCACCTGTAGTCTTGGATAATGAGCTCACAATAACAAATGACATATAGTGGCATTATTTTTCCTCAGTGCATAATATGATCTTAGATTTTGACATAGTCTGATATCGTGGCCACAGCTCTAGGATAATTGAAACTAGCCTATCTATGATGTTTCTGTTCAGAGACAGGCAAACACATCCAGTGAATGACTATAAACTGGTCACTATAGATTACAGTAGACTTTAGTGTACCTTAGTCCCAGGAAAAGAACTTTATGAATCTACTACTTATCTTAGATATTGTCTCATATTAAACAATGTCCTAACTAAACTAGGACACATCATGGAGTTACATCTGATTGATTTGAAACAGCAGTTGTTATACTTTGTATTCTTAAAATTGATATGTATCAGAAGCTTAATCCTTAACTTCAGAGTATTGGGTTATAGAACCTAATAAAATGGGAGTATTATAAGGCTATGCTTTCATGGATGAATTACTATCACCAGTTATTAAAAAGCAACTTTATATCCTTGAGTTGCAAGTTTATCTTCTTCCTTCCACTCTTACGTTCTTAGCCATTATCATTTATATTTTGAGATGCTAAAATATAGCAATAGTCCTTTACCAGTGGTTGGCATCATACTTTTGGACTTCCCAGGTTTCTAAGCCTGTAAGAAATTAATTAATTAAAAATTTTTTTCTTTTAATAATACGCATTATGTGATATCCTGTAGCAAAAACAGGAAGCACATTAAGAGAAGGTTCCAAAACTCCAAATAAATTTGTATTTGGGCATTTGATTTTCTATTTCTATAAATTAAAAACATGTGTTATTTGTATGTATGCATACACACACACACACACACACACACATATATATATAGTCAAATCATATATATATGTGTTCCTTACTATAACCTGATCAGCACATGTGAATTTACTTGTATATATGCTATCAGAGCTAAATAGTTTTGATTTTCAGGATGTTTTCAGTTAAAATAGTTGTATATGTTTTTTTTTAGTTACATTTATTAGAATACTCTTTAGCTGCCCTTTTACATGGAATTGGTATCTGCCTTTGATGGTCTCTTAGTCACTATTAGGTTGCTGTGAACAGACATCATAAACAGAGCCATTTCTATAAAGGAAAGCATTTAATTGGAAGCTTTCTTATAGTATCAGAGAGTCAATCCACTATCATGGAAGCATGACAATATGAAGGAAGGCATGGTGCTGGAAAAGTAGCTGAGACCTACATCCTGATTTGCATCTAGAAACATGTAGAAAAAGATGGAGGGAGAGACAGAGAGACACAGAGAGAGACAGAGGAGATATATAAACAGAGGCAGAGGGACACTAAGAGATAAAATCACACACAGAGTGGTGTATGAGACAGAGAGAGAGAGAAAGAGAGGCTGAGGGAGGCCTGGCTAGCAGTTTTGAAACCTCAAAGCAAACCCCTAGTGACATCTCCTCTAACAATGCCACACTTTCTATCCTTTTAAATAATTCATCAACTGGGAGCTAAGCATCTTAATATATGAGCCTATGGGTTTCATTTTAATCCAAACACCATAGATGGTCAGGTGCACTTTGGCATGCAAAAAATGATAGGCAATATTTTGGCACTGTTATTATATTTTTGTTGAACAATGTGTATTAATTTCTGTAACTTGTTTTGTGGAGTTTTCTTATACACCTATGAATTAACTCTTGTGGAATTATTTGTCCTTTGTCAAGTCCTCTGTAGAGCTGGATTATTAGTCATTAATTATTTAATCTGGATTTAATCATAGAAAGTTTTCTTTCTGAGTATGACTCATTCTTTGGTGCCTATAGTAGCATGGGATAACATTTGTGGTGTTTCATAATTTGTAGCACATTGATCCAATCCATCTGACTCTAAAGGTCTCCGTTGAAAATTCAGTTGCTATTTATATGGCCTACCCTTATATGTGACTAGACTTCTCATTCAGCCTTAGGTATCCTTTGCTTTGTACATTCAATATTTTGACTGCTATTTTATATGCTATTTTTCTGCTCTTCCTATTTACTGTTCTGTATTTCTCTTGTACTTTAATAAGTATCTGTTTTCTTAGCTCTCAAAATTTTTCTTTTTGATTTTCTTGAAAATCCATTCTTTCTTTTTTTTGATAGCACATTTCCTAAAATCAAAAAAATAAGTAAAATTACATCAAAAACAAACAGCAGCAGCAAAACCAATAAACTGTAATCAAATAAAAGCATACATTAAAAGTCTGTAGAGTTCATTTTTTTTGTTGATCAGCTACTACTGAACAGGGCCTAGGCCTGTCCTATAGTGTTTGATAAACTCAGTGTCACAAGATCTGTTTACTCCTTCCAGTCCCTCACTTTAAACTTATACTGTGTGCTTCTAAGGAGTCTAACTTAGTTGTTTCTGGGTTATTTCCAATTTCTGGTTATTAAGAACAGAGAATCAGATATGTCTGGCCCACCTGGGTTTCTCACACTGGAGGAGCAATGGGTTTCCTTCTCTAGCCTGTATGGGGGCGGGGGAGGGGTCTTGCCACTTTTCTGCCTGGCCACACACAGAGAGAGTTGGTAATAGCATAGGGCTTGGAGGACTGATGGACTTCAAGGGGAGTGGCCCAGGTAGGGGTGATGCCCTGAATACAAGAGAGGGTGACAGCACCATGCCCTTTATGGTATTCTCTCCAAAATTGTTCACATTATAGGACACAAAACAAGTCTCCACAGATATATGAAAAGTCAAATAACTACCTGCATTCTGTCTGACAAGCATGAATTGAAGCTGCATAGAAGCTAAACAGCACTCTACTGAAAGAAAAATGGGCCAAGACAGAAACAAATTAAAGGCTTTTGTAGAATTCAATGAAAATGACTATACAGCATACTCAAAGTATGCTAATGGAACTTTGTGAAAGTAGTTCTAAAAGACAAAAGTTCTTATTATCTACATGAGTATCTTTTCTCATTGTGTAGATTGCATGATCAGTCATATCACAGTTTCTTATTGTATAGCAGACTTTAGTATTATGAGATATGCTTCATAGATTACTGACATAATTTCTTGTACTGTTGAAGCCTTATTTTAAAAGTTCTTCTAGGATTTTTAAAACATACTCTCTATTGTTTCCTCTGGCAGATTCAGAGGATTGAAGCCTAAGTCTGAACATTCCAGTGCAGCTGAACACAAGAAAATGACTTTTAAAACAACTTTATGAAGATGATGAAAACGTGTAAAGAGGAAATATTAAAAAGTAGCCCATAGAGAAAATCAGGAAAAGAAAAAACACGGGAGAATGAATAAATCTCTTAAAGAATAACAAGAGAGGCAAGAAAAAAACAGACAGGTTATGATAGATGTTGAACATGTTGAAATGGAAATGAAAGCAATAAAGAAAATACAAATGAGGGAATTCTGGATATGGGAAATCTGGTAAACAAACAGAAACTACATAGAGTCCTGGGTCAGTATGATTGTTTGTCTACAACACTATGTGATTCATATCTTTCAAACACAAAATTTATGGCTTCAAAACTGTGTACCAATAACAAAGCCCAGTTTAGGAACAGTAGAAGTCATTCATAGCTATTTGTGTGCTGTTGTTGTTTGATGTTGTTGTTGGAAGTAGAGAATTGCAAGTGATGCTGTTTATATGCTTTTCTATTTTCATCAAATATGCATGCATGTGTGTTTTCAACATCATTTAAAAATAATGAACTTGATTTAGTTTTGGAAGAAGGTTTTATTTTGTTATGATATTAAGAAACAATAAATACATAAATTTAAATAAATTGTGTTCGAAAAGTAAATTCCATATGCTAATTCATGATATTACCAAACAAAACTGCTCATTCCTATAGGATATATGTGAATAAATATTCATGAGAAGGGCCTGGGAGTTGAACAAAGGACACAGAATCAGGCACCATTCCTTGGGTAGAGAGGTTAGTTCTGTGGGCTCCCTCAGCCCTCCCCCTCCCCCTCTTTGTGTCCCTTGACATTGGAGCACTGGACCCTTCCTGCCACCAAACTCCACAAAGGGACCTGGAGGCAGAACAAAGTTTCAGCATTGACTGCCATTTCTGTCTTGCCTCTGCACCCTCCGCTAGAGAGGAGAGAATACAGCCTTGAACCCATACCCACCAGGAAAGGGAGAGACCCCACCTGTATCCACTGTAAGAGATGGGAAGACAACAGTATAAGAATACATCAAACACCAGAAAAGACTTATATGACACCACCAGAATCTAGGGATATTGCATCAGTAAGACATGAACATCCTAACACAGACAAGGCAGAAGGGAGTGACTTTAAAAACAACTTCATGAAAATGACAGAGGCCCTCAAAGAGGATATGAGAAAATCCCTTTAAGAAAGAACAAACCAAAATATGCAAGAAAGACACTTAAAATGTTCAACATCCTTTTCCACCAGGAAATGCAAAGAAAAACAACTGTGAGATAACATCTTACTCCTGTTTGAATGGCTAAAATCAAAGTTACCAATGACAGTTTGTGATAGAGATGATATGCAGAAGGGGGAACGCTCCTCTGCTGATGGTGGGTGTGTAAACTTGTATAGCCATTTTGGAAGTAAGTATGGCAGTTCCTCGTGAAAAGGGGAGTCAGTCTACCACAAGATCCAGCAATTATAGTCTTAGGCATATACCCAAAAGATGAACAGTCATATAACAAAGACATCTGTTCAATCTTGTTCATAGCAGCATCATTTGTAATAGCTAGAACCTAGAAATAACAAAATGCCCCTCAATGGAAGAATTGATAAAGAAACTGTGGTACATTTATTTACACAACTGAGTACAACTCAGAAGAAAAAAAAACAATGGAATCTTTTTTTTATATATAAGCTATAGTGTTAGGAGGCATATTCATATTTTGTTTTCTATGTGATACAAAGTAGTTTCAGCACAATGCTGTTTATTTTTACATGTCTATCCCAGTTTCTTCTCCCTGCCTTCCTCCCTCTCGCCATCCTTTCCTTTTGCCTTTTCTCCCCCCTCACATGCACCCTGACCACCATCCCCTCCCCCCACCCCACTCCACATGTAGGGCTTTGCCATCCAGGTGGGGTCATGTAAATGTGACAAGTCATTTGAAGTAGGGACTAGGACTTATCTCCTGTCTCTAGATTAAGGGAGTATCCCTCCAAGGGGGATGTGTCCGCAAGGTCCTTTTGTGCACCAGGAATACATCCTGGTTACCCTGTCTGATGTCCCTTAGACTACTCAGACATTCTAGCTGAGACCCATATTCAGGGGCCTGAGTCAGTCCCATGCTGGATTCCCATGTGCTACCAGGAAGATTGAATCAGTATAGGAATAGAATACAGAAAAGAGAGAGAGAGATAATATAAAAGAGCAAGCAATTATTGGTTTGAAGAGAAAACTGAACCTAAAGAAATGTCTAGAGGCCTACAACACTGACTCCAACTACCAATTTGAGTGGAAAGGTTACCATAAATGCCCTTTCATGATAATGAGGTGAACAACTAACTTATCCACCATCATCGAACCTCCATCTAGTACCTGTTAGAAACAGAAGCAAACACTCATAACTAAACACTGAGTTGAATTAGAATCCAGATGCAGAGAGAGAGGACAAGACCAGGTTTCAGAAACACAAAGACAGCAGACCTGAACAAGGAGGAGCTAACAGGCCCCCAGACTGATAGCTGAGAACAATAGAATCTTGATGACTACCATAAATGCCATCCTAGAGCCTTCACCCAGTAGCTGATAGAAGTAGGAGAGATCCACAGCTAAACACTGAACCGAACTCCTGAAATCCAGGTGCAAAATGGGTGAAGTGGTGAGAAAATGGTTCAAGAACACCCTGGCTAAACCCATAGAAACAACTGTCATGAACAATGGGGACCCCAGACTGATATCTGGGAAACCACCACTGTACCTACATGGGTCTCAGTTAGGAGGCTGGGCAGTCTACAAGACCTCTGACAGTGGGACCAGTATGTATCCCTGGTACACTAAAGGACTTCAGGAATATATTCGCAATGGAGGGATACTCCCTTAGCTTAGCTATACGCAAAAGGGCCTAGGCCCTATCCCAAATGACTTGACAGATTTTGATGATCCCTCCTGGAATGCCTCACCCTCCCTGGCAAGTGGATTGGGGATGAGGCAGGGGAGTTTGTGGTGGGGTACATGGGTGAATGGGCAGGAGAGGGAACTGTTATCAATATGAAAAATAAGAAAAAATAATTGGGGACAAATGCCAAAAAAATAATTTATTACTTTATATGCATTACCACATATAGTCTCTTTATGATATATTTTTATTTTGCATTCACTGAGAAAATTTATTTTGAAAGAATAAATTGCTTTTCCATATTTTAATCACTAAATTCATTTTATATTTAAATTAACATGTTAGGTAGCATCTAAACACATATTTTTCCTCTTGTTTCGACAAGTAGCCTCTTTTGGGAAATAAACTTTACTAAAACTTCTAGCACAGTTTCAATAATGCTATAACTGGTTTTATGTTAATCATTTTATATTCAAGTACAAAAGAAAAAATCATAAATTTTAACAATTATTACACAGTCTCAAATGGATTCATAAGGTTTTGTTTGAGATTTAATTTGCATATATTTTATATATATGAGAATTTTTCTGTGTTAGTCAAGGTTCTCTAGAAGAAAACTTATAGAACTTATGGAATGAATATATGTATGAGATTTGTTAGACTGGCTTTAGGCTTTGGTCCAGTTATTCCAACAATGGCTCTCTACCAACTGAAAATCTAAAATTACAGTAGTTACATCAACAATTTTGTATATTTCAGCTACTCTTTAGTATATGGCATTAATTCCAAAGAAATATGCTCTAACACCAGTTTTGAAATGGACGTGCTAGTAAAAGCTAGAGCAAGAAAATTGTCAGATCAAGCTGTCTTCTTCCATGTGTTTTATATAGACTGTCATCAAAGAAAAGATGTGGCACAGACTAAAGGCAAATATTCCTACCTCAAAAGATCTGGATTAATAATAAGTTTTCCTACCTCAAGTGATATAATATAGAAGTGAGTGTTCTGACTTCAAATGATATCAGAAAAAAATCACCCAAATGTGTGGCCATCCATTTCCTTTTTTAGTTATGTACATTTATCGTTAAGTTGGGAATCAAGAATTGCCATCTAATTGTCCTGAAGAGCCATGGCATTGAGAAACAATAAGGTAAATATACATACTTATAATAATGGCTTAAGTTCTAAAACTAATGACATCAGTCCTCACAATATTTCAGAGCAATAGCAAATCTCATTTCCATAGTGGAAATAAAGTGGTATATTCATTTAGTTCAGAAAACTAAACACATTTTCACTATATGGTATAGGAGTCATACTTTTTGATACCTACTGGTGGAATGAAAACAAAAGTAAACAAAACTTGTCATCCACATAGGAACCTGCACATGTGCACTAAAACTTTATTCATCATTTCTAATTTGGAAGAATATAAATTGTCCATAAGAATGTATATTTAAACAACTAAATATTGTGCTGATAATAATTAGGCTATGGGCACATGCATGAAAGTCATAGATTCCTTCCTTTAACTTTGTGTGTCTTGGCGATTGAACTCAAGTTGGAAAACTTAAAGTTAGGATTTATTATCTGCTGAACTATCTCACCAACACATATGGAATATTCCTGAGAAAATGCAATTGCTCTGTACTACTGTAATAGTGGGAACAATAAACACAGTTTTGTTTAAAGGTATGGAATGTAGAGCATCCAGTGTTAACCAGTGTAGATCACAGGCTGTAGGCAATAATGATGCATCAGGATAGCTACATCACTTGTAACAACTTGTTTCTGTGGTCAAGAGATTAACAACAGGGGAGGGCTTAACAAATAGGTGGAAATACACATTATATAGGAAGCTCATATTACCTTTCTTTTCTATGAACATATTCTTGTTCTAATAAGTAAAGTCTACTCATCCAGCAGTGAAAATTGAATTTATTTTCTTATCAAAAAGGTCAGTACCTGTTTTTCTTTAATTCATACCTAAAGATTTAGAAAGTGTATTACAAATGAATCAAAACAAAGTTGAGTTTGATAATATTTCAAATGGCCGTATTTATTTAATAAAATAAAATTAAATAATAAAGCAGAGGATTTTGCTTACTGTTTCTCTATAGCTTACTATTAGAATACTCTATCCCCATAATAAAACTGAAAATAAATCCATGTCCATTCAGGTCAATAATTTTTTAATAATTGTTTTTATGTATAAGCAATCATATTTTACATATTAATTTCCCCTTTCCATCTCTCTCCTATCCTCCCATGCCCTCCACTGACACCCCAACCCACCCCCACCCACTCCCCAAGGACAGTGAGACCTTCCATGGGGGATCCTCAAAGTCTGTCACATCATTTGGGGGAGGGCCTAGGACCTGCTCATGTATCTGAACTCAAATAGTATCCCTTCATTGGGAATGGGCTCCCAAAGTCCTTTTGTGCAATAGGAATAAACACTAGTTTCACTGTTAATGGTCTCATGGGAAGCCCAGGGCTCCTGAATAGCACACACAATCAGAGGACTTGTTTTGATCCAATGCTGGCTCTCCAGATATACTACTGGGTTTTGTGTGCTCTCACTTGGTCAGAGCATCTCTTTCTGTAGGTTTCTCCAACACAGTCCTGACTGCTTTGCTCGTCCCTCCTCCTTCTCAACAACTGGATTCTAGAAGCATGGTTCAGTGCTTAGCTGTGGGTGTCTGCTTCTGCTTCCATAAGCTGCTGGATGAAGGCTCTAGTATGGCTATTAAGGTACTCATAAATTCATTATAGGGGAAGGACATCAAAGGCAGCCTCTCCACTACTGCCTAGATTCTTAGTTGGGGGCTAGTAGTCCTTTGTTCTGTCTGATATCCATACCTGAGTGAGTACTACCATGCTTGTCTTTCTGTAACTGGGTTACCTCACAAAGAATGGTTTATTTGGTTCCATCCACTTGCCTGTGAATTTCAAGATTCCGTTATGTTTTTCCACTGAGTATTACTCCATTCAAATAAGTCCTTAAGAATTACTTTTTTCCAAAAAAGATTCTGTTTCAAGTCATTCAAACTGAAGAGATATTGGATACTAGTGAGCTAGTACTTAGAAGAACATTAGTGGAAATATTACATCTTCAGTTTCCCTAGACAAGGTTCATTGCATTTTGCATTTCAAAAGCACCCGTGTGACACAAAGTGATGCTGTGTATTATGAATACTGATTGAAGTGCCTTTTTCTCCTGGTCTCTTACACATCTATCCACTGAAGGTCAGGTCATGAGTACTTTGCAAAGGATTTCGGTTATTCTATGGAAGAATGCTGAAACACCTATACAATGTAGTATTTAATTTTCAAGAGATAATTCTTTTAACACTCTGAAAATGAAATATAAACATCTTCAAGAAGTTCAGGGTTTGTTCCAATTATGTTCTTTAGTGTTTAAAAATGTAAATTATTGTCAAATTACTATCTATTGCTATCATTAGAATAGATAATAACTGCTTGTGTGCAATGTATCAGTTTATATAAACTGTTTTATCTCATTTTAGAACTCTTTAAAAGGTAAGATTGAAAGGTGGTATGATCATTTTACAAGTGGGTATTTTGGGGATCATAACTCCAAAATTAAAAACTAAATAGGCTAATATGATTATCTAGGCTTTGGAAATTTTGCTTTCTCTGTCTGCTTCCTAGACCCAGATATACACTTAGTATAGTACTCCCATCTTTCTTGAATCTTTTGCTAGATGTGCTATGAAGATAGGAATGAAAACTTCAGAGATAGGAGCTAACAGTCAATTCTTCATCAAGTGTTGAATTACAGAGATTTCTTATTCCTTCATATGTACTTCTGTAAAACATTATGTTCACAATATTATGGGCTTTAGAAACACTGAGCTACTAAGGTCTAAAATAACATATCAATGATCATGGTTATTTTCATTCTCCAGATTAGCTCTGTGCTGTCATGTTACTAATGTGTATTTACTTTGGAATGCGGTTATTTATCAATAAAAAGTGGTTTGTAATATATTTACTTTCTCTAAACAAAAAAGAAGATTGATTTATATTTTTGTTTTACATTTCCTGAATTAATATAAAAGCATTACCAAGATAGTAACAAAAAAACTATAACAAATATATAAGCTTTAGTAGTGTTCTGTGACATTGAATACAATAAGTAAGAAGAAAGAAAAATTCATGCAGAGCTTTTATAATTCCTGAGAGTTTCATGCTCATTAAAACTTGTTCAGTTTAGTGGATGTAATACATAACTTGAATATTTTCCTAGGTAAAAACTATTTTCCTTTAATAAATATTTAAGTTTGGTTTATAATGCTAAAATGAAGTAAAATATAAACATGGTATACTCAGAATCTCATATTGTTTTCTAAAACTATAAAGAATGTAATTGCAATAGAAAAATTTACTTGTTAGAGAAGATAAAAAAATAATTTATCAAATTATAAAGGAAAAAACCTGTTAATTGCCAAATGTACATGTTCCAAGAACAAAATATATCAAGATAATGAGCTGTGGGAATCACTTTTTAAGGTAGGACTCCCAACTTACTTCAGACTGTAATTGTCCTTCTTGAATAATGAAAACTACATTCCTGGAATAGTGATGCCATGCTACTAAGTTATGAGAATTTTAAATGGTGAATGAACTGGAACTATTTTGTGTGTTCAAACAGATTGACAGCTACTTTACTTGAAATGATGTTATTGTTTGATAATACCAAATAATGATACATTTTTATTGGGTTACTTTAAATTATTTCTTAACTACATAAAATATGTAACAGTAATCTTTAAAGTTCAACTGGAAATTTTGCTATCAAAATTAAAAATACATATTGTGTAATTTTTTTTGTATGGGAAAATACCAAAATCAAAATATCAAAAGCAGTTACCATGAACACAAGAAGACTGCAGGGTTACTAGATGTATTTTTAATAATTCTATTCTGAAGTATTGAAGTACTTCATTGGAAAATTTGCATTTAATGTGGGTGAATGTAGTTTGTGACTGTAACTCATATTAAATGTTTATTTTTCACTTGAGGTAGTATATACAAAAAGAGGGACAGTCAAAGTAAGAACTTCTATAAATTACATGGAGGCCTTTCTCACTGATTTAGCATCACAAGGAAACCATTAATTATCCAGTTATGACAATATTCTGTATACTGCTTTTATTATAAATGTTAAATTTCAATAATATGCCTTTATTAGTATCACAGAAAACTTTGGATTTCAGGTCTAGATTGCACTGTGAAAATGATCACCTCATAGGCAGTTGTCATTATGAAGCTCAAACTTCAAAATGAAGTCTGCTGTTACCTAGACAATAAAAGCAATTGTCATTTTTAAAGGAAATAAAACATGCACATCTGTAATTTCACAAATTATAGGCAAGTTATATGACAATTATGACTACTACAGGAGCTAAGACCATGAGCTAATAAAATAGCAGTTGAAAATACAGATGGTTTTAATTCACTGAAAAGATTAGTTTAATTTCAGATATGAAATAATATTGTCACATTTTGTGGCTATTTTAAGTTTAAATAGTTATTTAAAGAGATGCAAACAATTTAACCATAATGGTACAAACATAGTTTATGTTAAAGAAATCAGTACATATGTGCCTTGAAGTAAAAGTCACTATAGATTATATATGCTGTACTTAGCTTTCATAGTGAGACATTACATCAAATTTGGAGGTCTTGTGATCACTGTCTCTTGAGCAGATGAAATTTTCTTATAAAACTTAGAAAATAACATAATCTTTCTCAAAACCAAAACTTTAAATTTGTAAATGTGCTAGAGCCAAAAATTATTCCTCTTCACAGTTATAACTTGTGAGTATCTACTGAGCCTTACATATATGTGGTCACTGAGTGTTTTATTTGTAGTTTAAGAGAACATTCGGGAATAAAGGTTTCTGTTTGGACTGTTGCTATTAGGTTTTGATTCAAGCTTCACTTTCCATTGACAGCAATCCAATCTTCCCTAGTTTTAATATACTCAGGGCTGATATAAATCCTGACTTGCCAAGTTGGTAAGAAATGAATTTTATTTCCACGTCTACCAAGTAATCAAGGTTCAAGACCACAAGAGTTGTGAGTTGGGAAATATCAAGATGTGTTAAGATAACATACTTCATTGCCCCTAAGCAGACTTTTACTGAACTGGAAACTACACTAAGGCATGCTTTGTATACTACAACTTGCCATGTCTTTTATAAAATGGGAATCTAAAATCTCACAGAGGTAATATGAGTTCAGTAAAATTATCTCTACCAAATAACACTTTAATTAAAATTCATTAAAGAAATTAATGAAGAGTTGGACATCTAATCATTATGAAACATACTTTGCTAATAAATGGCCTATTATGATTCATGTATGCTACTAAAATGTACTCTCAAACTTTCCACTATTAACATTAAATTTTAGTGGAATACTTTAGAAGTTATAAAGACCAATCATATTAATTCAACAGTAATATTATTGCATATGTTTTCATTGATTTTATTAATTAATTTAGTAATGTTGGGAGATAAATATTCATATATATTAGTTTCCTGTATAAATAAGAATAAAATATAGTAAGTAGTAATATTTAATAACATATGAATGACTAGTTGTTTAGATGAAAGTAAATTACTAGACTGTAAGTCTAGACCTTCACAATTAATCTAGAAATTATCATGGACAATTCTTTGATCTATGTGGATGCCTAAAATGTACAGGACTCAATCTTTCTAAATGAAAACTACAGGATTATCTAAGTGGCTACTGAGTGTTATCCTAAGAGCTGATCCTATAGTCTTTAGGTATAACTTGGGAAATTGAGATATGAAAAATTCTCAGCCAGCGAACGTTTTTTTTTTTTTCTCAGAATGTTTCAAAAGTATTCTTTCATACCAAAATTTTAAATAAAAATTGTTTTTATAACCATAAATAACTGCAGGACATGTTAGGAAGTCAAATAATTCATATTGCCACAGGTGTAGTAAGAAAAAATAAAAAACAAAATTTATAATGACAATACTATGATTACCCCTCTTCTCTTTAAGTTTCTCTCTTTCCCTTACTTCTAATATTTATTTCTATTTTTGATTCTCTAACTTCCATCATCCTCTTTTCTTCATTTTCAACAAATAAGAAAACAGAGATTCGACTTACAAGTGAATGCCCCAAATTAACACAATTCTGAACACAAAATTATCATCTTACTTAAAATTTAAAAATTTATTAATTTTCTTTTATATGTGTGTTTCTTTTCCCTGCATGCATGTGAGGGGGAACCATGTGTATTCTTGGTAACAGTAGAGGCAAGAAGGAAAAATCAGGTCCCATGGAGTCACACATGATGCTGATACACCATATGGGTACTGAGGGATGAAATCCAAGTCCTACTAGAGAAGTCAGAGGAGTGCTCTTACCCACTAGGCCATCTATCCAGCTACTTACATTCTTTTAGAAAGCTTTTTAAATGTATTATTTTATTTAAGAAAAAGACATAAAACAACTAAAAATTTGTATCTTTGAACATACAGTTTTTTCAGTGTTTATACAACATCCCTAAGTCAGATATTGCAAAGTTTAGAATTGGCTAGAACTGCATATGTAACACATGCTGAGGGCAGCAATCAAACAGATACCAATTAAGGATTTATTTAAATCTTTCATATAGTTTGAATGCTAGGAATATGAAGAGATTGAAGAAGAAAAATGTGAGTAATGAGTTCTCAGTACTGGCCTCATGAATGATTATGGCCATTATATAGGTTAATCAGGAGAAAGACCAAGTGACAAGGTAGAGTTGGCAGAAAGACACAAGTAGAAGTGCAGAGATGGAACCTATGGGCAGAATTCAGCTAACACAGATCACATTGAAAGCAAACTGTGCAGGAAAGGTGAAAAGGTAGTTTAACCAAGAACTGTTTTAGGCACTCCTGCCTTTTTGTAGATACTCGAGTGATCTTTGAACACTAAATTGTTAATTTGTCCTATGTAGAAGAAATACTTGTGTCTGGAGAGGCAATTAAACATAAGAATAATAGGAAGCTCAGATCTTTTCCTTGATTGAATGCTGATAGTTTCATTTACAGCACTTTGGTTCCTAATAATATTTTCTAAAATATTTTTGAATAATAATCACATCTGACATTTTTTGAGATATAAAGCTGTTGGACAGTTGCTAGCATTTCTTATTGGCTACCTCTGTCTTAAATATTAACCAATTTCTATTAATTTAAGTGTTTCCATATGGTCTTATTTTACTGGAGAAAGAGTCCAGACTCTTTTCTCTCAAGTCTCTAGACCTTGAATCTCCTCCTTCATCTTCCAGAATCACCCTTGTCTCCTAGTCCTGCCTATCTTGCTTTCCTATTTACCAACAGTGTTTTATTCATTAGCCAATAAGAGAAACATATTTGTAGAATGACATTTCCCATCTTCTCCTCTTTTCTGTCTAAATAAAAAGAAGGGTTTTAACTTTAACATAGTAAAATATATAAATAAACAGATATCCAATAAGAACTATAGTTAACAATATTTAGTCATTAACATTTAGCAAGATTTAAAGAAAAATATGCTACCATCTATCTTATATTTGTGAGTCTAAAGTCTTATATGTAACTTCTCTTAATCCTAACTAAGGAAAACTATAACTACAACTATCTGTCTTCAACTCCATCAAAGATCACAGAAGGATAATACATAAACTCTAGAAATGACAGATAATTTGCTGCTCAGTCAGTCACCCAGAGGTTATTCTGTAAAGTTCCATCTTCAGCCTATAGTCCATAGTGTGTCTGGCAGGCTCCTCACGAAAGCAGGAAAC
This sequence comes from Cricetiscus sungorus, assembly GCA_030556225.1. NCBI lineage: Eukaryota > Metazoa > Chordata > Mammalia > Rodentia > Cricetidae > Cricetiscus > Cricetiscus sungorus. Next base: position 47,212,843 of record JANBXA010000398.1, read on the forward strand.
TTTAATCTGTCCACCTGTATTGGTAGTTAGTCAGTCACTTTTCTCTGTGTCCTTCAGAATGTCCAAAAGACTCTTTCATGAAGCAGTGTCCTGTAGCAATGCCCATCTTATATCAGCAGTCACTTTCCTGTTGGTCCTACATGTCCAGTTTATACAGCATAAAGTCATATAGTCCAGATAAGAGCAGTGTTTGCACAAATGGTAGTCTTGCCATATTGGAACCAAACTCTATAATGAGTTTCTTCGATGTCTATCTTTTTTTTTTTTTTTTCTGACGAAGGTGGTAATGCCAGGAGCAGTTGTGCCTCACTGTTAAGAAACACCCTAAAGCATTTTAAATGCCATATTCTGTAGGTTTTTGAAAGATTTGAAGAATACTTATCCATTTGAAATATATTTCTGTACATCTAGAAAACCTAACTAACTTAAGTATAATTTTTGACTATTATAGGTGACTATAATCTGTACTTAATTATATATAACACTTTTTAAAATGAGCTATATAAACACAATACCTAAACAAGAAGAGAAATATACATATCACAAAATTGACCTTAAATTTGTATCAATGCATGAAAATCCATTCCAAAATGAAGTATTCACTTCTATACCATAATCTCCTTTTTACCTTTAAAAGGAGATTGGTTGTGACCATTAAACCTTTATAACCAACCCCATATAAATCAAAACAAATATTTATAAACAATATTTGGTAATTTGGGCATTGTTCTATCTAAACTGCTTCGTGCTGGTAGGGGGTGCTTTCTTGGGGATCCTAGGAAGATGCAGAAATCCTGGCTGTTGTGGTCTGCAAGGCTCCTTTGTCTGAGCTGTTTTGAATGTTGGGTCACCTAGGACACTGCTTGAATGTTGGGCCACCTAGGAGACTCCTTCATGGGGTCTTGCTTAATCAAATCATGTTAGTCTGGAAAGAATCCACAACTTTTCACTCTCTGAGAGAGGGTCTAGAACTCTTCTCTCACAAGTCTCTACATCATGATTCTATTCATCTGAAATCTTAAATCAATTGAACATAAAGATGCTTCCATTAGAAATATCACATACTTCTTACCTTAGCTTAAATCAACTTCTGCATTCTTTTAAATTCCCTGGATGGACTACTTGACTTGTATAATTTGAATAAGCATTCCTTAATCATATCTAGAAAACTGGATAGAATTTACTATTCATCAAGAAGGAACATATATGCTTAGATGATAATCTCTATAATTTAAACTGTATCTCCAGACTAAAAGTAAATGAATTCAGAAGTAAAAATTCTCCTAATTGGTTTGAGGAAATACTTTCAGTATATAGTAACTGTTAATCATTTACCTTGAGTTGAATTTCATCCCTAGTGGTGAAAATGGTATGAATTGATAAACAATTTGTGATAATTCTTGGTGTAATGAACAATCACATTATTGAATGCAGCTGCATACCATTAGCTCTATTGTACTGTTTGTTTTGTTGTTGTTTTGTTTTTAGTTGTTTATTTTATTTTACATGTTTATTCCAGTTCCCTCTCCCTCCCTTCCTCTTACCTATTGTACTGTTATATGAGATTTTATTCACTTCTGATAGCAACCACAAGAGTAAATTTCTCATTAATATTATCAGTTTTTAATTCATATGATGACTCATAGCACTCATTGGGAATGACTACATGCATGCATCCTGAATATTGCAGTTAAAAGTCAGACTAACTTAAAGTAAAAAAGCAGTGTGTGAGAAACATTATTCCTCTCCAGGTTACAGATATATTCTTATTTTGCATAATGATCCCAGTTCCCTCTCCCTCTCTCCCTCCCATGCCCCCGAAACCCACCCCCAACCACCCCCTCAACCCTCCACAGGGAGGTGATGGCTTCCAGGAGAAATCATCAAAATCTGTCAAGTCATTTAGAGTAGTGATTAGGTCCTCCCTCCTGCCTATAGGCTAAGGGAGTATCGCTCCATGGGGAATGTGCTCCCAAAGTTCTTTCTTGCACTACAGATACATACTGGTTCCACTGTCTGAGGTCCCTTAGACTGCCCTGACCTCCAAACTGAGATCTCAGTTGGTCCAATGCTGGTGTCCCAGTTATGAGTCTGGGGGTCCATGCGCTCTCCCTTGTTGATATCAGCTGTCTCTATGTGTAGCCTAGTCTTGTTCCATTTCTTATCACTCCTCTCTCTCTGCAACTGGATTCCAGGAGTTAGGCTAAGTATTTAGCTGTGGGTGTCTGCTGCTGTTTCCATCAGCTATTAGATGAGGGCTCTAATGTTGCTTATCAATATCATTATCAGGGAAGGGAATTTAAGCCTTTCCATTGTTGCTTAGATTGTTAGTTGGGGTCATCTTTGTAGGTCTCTGGACATTTTTCTAGATTCGATTTTCTCTTTACACTTATAATATCTCCCTCTATTATGGTCTCTCTCTATCTGTGTCTCTCTCTCTGTCTCTCTCTTTCTTTCTCTCTTTCACTCTCTCTCTCTCTCTCTCTGTTTTTTTTCTTGCTCTCGTCTATTCATACCCCAACTCAGTCTTCTTAGACCCACATGTTCTCCTCTCTTCCTCTTCTCTTTCTCCTAACTCCCTTTCCACTCACTGCCACCCCTTCCCAATATGTTCAGGACATCTTGTTCCTTTCTCCTTCTGTGAGGAACATTTATGAATATCTTAGGTTGTCCCTTGTATCCTAGTTTCTCTGGGAGTGTGAATTATAGGCTGATGCTACCTTCTAATGATTTTGAGAACAGGGCTCAAATTTCTGACTATGAAGTATGGTGATATTTGGTAACTGTTTGGTGTCTTGGTTTCTGGAAATTTGTTGAGTTTGTTGAAACTCAGTCAAGGAGATAGACCTGCCTATCTATGTAACTGACCTTTAGGCTCCAGTAACTTACAAGATTTTGACTTATTATACTGTTACACTATGCTATGGCCCAGGTATTTTACACACACACACACACACACACACTACCTTGATCAAGAAAGATAATCCCTAGAATTAAGAATCATTTCACAGCCCTGGAGGAAAAGTCTTTTTTTTTAATATTGTTAATTCATTTACACACACACACACACACACACACACACACACACACACACACACTGACATTAAACAATAGGGCAAAAGTGATTCTTACTGCTTTCACATAGAATTCACATAGACTAAAATGTGGGAAACTCATAGTCTCCCAATTTTTTTTTGATGATCTACTGAGTCTATAAACTTTGTGGGAATATTAAATGTAAATAATTCTGAATGAAGGAGAATATGCACAAATCAAAACACATTTGAACTCAGCTGTATGGTCAGTAGTAAAATGACTGAGACAGTTCTCTTTGGTTTAGGGATTACCAATTTTAACTACAAGGACATATGTATTTTCCAGAAGTTAAGTATCAGAAAAATTTGCACATTTCATACAACAAAAAGACAACTGAAAATAAATGCTAAATGACTTTTGTATAAATAAGGTCATCATAAGATATGTAAATTTCTTCACTTGTTCTTTTGCTTGTGACATAAAAATCAGAAAAACTTTATACTCCTGATATTTCCACAGCCTTAATTTTACTTAGTTAAAACAAGAACATTGTATTTGATAAAACATCAGAAAACATAAATTTCACATTCAAAAGAAGAATTTTACTTATTTAGGTAAATGATGTTACAATTTAGTATGATAATATTAGTATGTATAAAATGATAACATAAGATGAATTTTGGTTTTCATTGAAAAATTGTAGAAACACACCATATTTCTCAAATTTTGAAATGTGCAATCATTGTCTCACATGACCTAATTATCATCACAGGCTTCATTCAAACTTTTCATTCAGATGCTATCCTGAATATACTTAAAACATACTCTGTTAATGATTTTAAACATTAAAGTATTTTTATTAATCATAGTCACTATGTGGTGTAATTGTTCATTTGAACTCATTTCTATAGTCCAAATTTCTTTGTATCACTTGACTAATTTTCCACCTACAATTTTCATCTTGATCACCATTTTATTGTCAATTTCCATGTGTTTATAAGCAAGATTGACTGAGGCAAGCCCCACTGATTGCCAGGTTTCAGAGAGTACATAAGAATTTGGTGAGGGAAGGATTGAGCCAGCTTATACTGATTGAGAAATTCTCACAGCCTTACTGATTGGCATTTTTATTTATACAGAATTCAGAAAGCAGGGATAGATTCATTTTGTTCCAAAACATAGGTAACAATATTTTTGGTTTTGCACAAGTGTTTTCCTTCCAATTACACACCTTTCACTCATAAACTGTGACTAAGTAGAGCTATCTTTTACAAAAAAATTAAATTTCTGTGTAGGGAAGATTTAACTCCAGCAAATCTATCTTTATTGCTCTATGTGCCAACAATCACCTGAGTATATAGTAGGGTCTGAGGCTTGTAATCTGTTCTGTTTCCAACTCATCTAGCTTGCTGAATCATGTTGATATTTTAAAGTTAACTTTGTTCTTATTATTTTGTTCCTGAGTAAGTACAAAGCCAGATAACAATATTTTAAGTGTAATAAAGAGACCTCAGATTTTTTTTACATGCATCATGACTTCCAATTTGTAAAGACATTCAAGTAGATAAGTATATCTCCCTAAAAGCAGGAAAGGGTAACTCAGGGCTTTCATGGAGAAAGTTGGAAGCAGTACTGCTGGAAGAAGGCATAAATGATTCATAAGAAATTTTCTATCAGTCCAATATTCCCAGGTTACACAAATTCTAAAATCCCTTTAAGTATACAACATGTGAAGATTAGGAATTTTGAGAACAACTGCTTCAAAAATACAGTGATCCGTTAGTATAATTTCGCATGATTTGATGACCTCCAATCATAACATTATTTGTGTTGCTACTTCATAACTATAATTTTTGCTACTGTTATGAATTATAATGTAAGTATCTTTGTTTGCTGATGGTCTTAAGTGACCCATGTGGAAGGATCCTTTGACACAAAAAGATTATGACACAGATATTGAGATACTCTGATGCAATACTATACTTGCTGTTCAAACACTATACTACTGAGAAAAATTCCCATTTACTAGAGGACTTAAAAATCCTTTTGCTTCAGGTTGATCCCCAGTACTTTTGGGTTAATATATGCAAGTAATACTATTTCAATTTCTGCTTATGTGCCCTTTTTTTCCCAAAGTGAGCTTTTCATAGAGAGCATCACTGGACTTTCTTCTTTCTTTATCCCAAGTACATTTGCATATCTGGAATCAGTGTGCATAATTAATAGTAAAAATGATGAATAATAACTGAGGACTGATTACTACCTTTGTGTTGTATGTTTTTGTTCTACTTTTCATCTGCTTATTCTTTTTAAGTGATTTATAAAGTTTCCCTTTGTTTTTTATCTTTATTGTTGGTGCATCTAATTCAGTTGGTATTTGGACTGAGCATTTTCTAAGATATTTAATATTTATGACTACTGTTTTAAGTTTATAAGGGTTTTTTGTAAGTCTTATTTTTTTGCATATACATGTGTGTTTGTGTACCAGGTAGTTTAAGAAATCAAAAAAACACAGGAGTTAATATTGGCTGGAACATTGGTGCTAGAACTGAATATTGGATTTAATGCAGTAAATATATAATTATAAGGTTAAAGAAAAATTCTAAATATAGTAAATATTAGTATCTATGAGACAATGGAAACTGTAACGTGTTAAATATGTAATTAACTATTCTTCCAATAGCAGGGGCATTTGTACAGCATGAATAGAACTCAAAAATGCTGAAAACAATGAAGACTCATTGACCTATAGTCTTTTGAAATATTTTTATTTTGCTTTAAGAAACCATTATAATAATGACATTCCCATTCCCAAAGGACCAGTTTCAGTCTATCATATCTCTGGAATGAATAGTTACATACTGAAAATGTGTTAACTAGGTGACTTAGTGATGGAGAATCAAAGGAACTAAACATTCAAAGTGTAGTGTGTGTATTGAGTCACTTCAATGAAAAAGGTATGGAAATAATACACTATTCAGGTGTAATTTGTTTTTGAGAGTCACAAAGAGCTATTAGAAAATATAAGAGGCAATTAAGAATTGCTCAAAAAAGACAAATAAGTAAAATGGGTGGGGTTTAACTATCCTTAGCAAATCAGAATTCATCTGCAAGTTGCTCTAATTGAGTCATTATTCATATAATAATTTAATATATATATTTATTTTTAATTGCCTGTGTGTATGTGTGTGAGTTTGTGCATTCAGGATGATTGGAAGTAGAGCAATATGCACCATACTTCCATGGTTTCTATTTCTTTGCTTAATTTTTTTTTATTATTTACAAGTTGCATCTCTCTCCCTCCTATGCCCTCTGATCCTGCCTCCCTTCACATTTCACCCCCACATCCACAGGGAGGGTGAAGTCTTCCAGGAGGGATCATTAAAATATATCAAGTCATTTGGAGTAGGGCCTAGGCCCTCCCTCCTGCCTCTAGGCTAAGGGAGTATTCCTCCATTAGGAATGTGATCCCAAAGTCCTTTTATGCACCAAGAATACATCCTGGTCCTGTAGATTGCCTGTAGAGAGCCTTAAAGTGGCACTGGCTTCTACCTTACACCTTCCCGCTGGTGTAGACTCTCTGGGTAAACAAGCCCTTAACTGGTTAAGTCTGTTCAGCCTGTCTGCTTCCGCATTAGAGTAGCCTATCTGCAGAGTCCACCTGGCTCACTGGGGTTGGTTAGCTCAAGGGTATTTAAGCCTGTGCAGGGGTTCTCTCTCTCTCTCTCTCTCTCTCTCTCTCTCTCTCTCTCTCTCTCTCTCTCTCTCTCTCTCTCTCTCTCTCTCCCTGCGGGCCAGAAGCAACATGTTTAAAGGATCCTGATTAAAACTGCATGAAGAAGATCTACCTGGTGTTGCGTCTTCCTTGCTGGTGAGGGCAGGCACATACAATTGCCCAGGCATTCTAATCAAGACTCAAATATAGAGGCTCTAGGTCAGTCCAATGCTGGTTTCACAGCTATTAGTCTAGGGGTCCATGAGCTCCTCCATGTTCAAGTCAGCTGACTCCTTGGGTCTCTATAGCCTAGTCTTGATTGATGCCTTTGCATATTACTCCTCCTTCTCTGCAACTGGATTACAGGAGTTTGGCTCAGTGTTTACATTGGGTCTGCTTCTGTTTCCAACAGCTACCTAATGAAGGTTCTAGGATGGCAATAAAGTAGTTATCCATCTCATTATCAGGGAAGAGTATTTAAGGTATTCTCTACAATTAAGGTTGTTCAGGATGTTAGTTGGGGTCATCCTTGTAGGCCTTTGGTGATTTCCTAGAGTCAGTTTTTCCTTCAAATCTACAATGGCTCCTTCTATTATGGTATCTCTTTCTTGCTCTCGTCTATTCATCCCAGGACACAATCTTGTCACAAATGTACTTTTCTCCTTCTCTTCTCTTTCTCCTAACTCCCTCTCTACTCTTTGCTCTCCCAATATACTCAGGAGATCTTGTTCCTTTTTCTTTCTGTGACGGACCTTGTATGAATCTCTTGGTGTCCTCCTTATATCCTAGATTCTCTGTGGGTATGAATTGAGGCTAGTGATCCTTTGCTCTATGTCCAAAATCCATATATGAATGAGTACATACCATGATCCTCATTTTGTGACTTGGTTACCTCACTAAGGATGGTTTCTTCAAGTTCTATCCATTTGCCTGTGAATTTCAAGTTACCATTGTTTTGTTTTGTTTTTTTTGTTTTGTTTTTTTTTTGTTTTTATGCTGAATAGAAGTATTCTATCATGTAAATATAACACATCTTCTTTATCCATTATTCAGATGAGGGGCATCTAGGTTGCTTCCAGGTTCTTTCTATTACAAATAATGCTACAATGAACATAGTTGAACAAATGTCTTTGTTGAATGGGTGTGGGTCAGGTGGGCATATGTGCAGTAATGGAATTGCCCTGTTCCATAGTATGATGAATCCCATTTTCCTGAGGAATTGCCATACTGACCTCCAAAATGGCTGTACAACTTTGCACTCCCACCAGCAGTAGAGACATAGTCTCTTTTCTCCACATCCTCTCCAGCATATGCTGTCATTGGTGTTTCTAATTTAAGTCATTCATACAGGAGTAAGAAAATACCTCAGAGTTGTTTTGATTTGCATTTCCCTGATGCCTAAGGATGTTGAGCACTTTCTTAAGTGTGTTTCAGCTATTTTGGATTTCTCTGTTGAAAACTCTCTATTCAGTTCTGTACTCCATTTTTTAATAGGGTTATTTGATGTTTTGATGACATGACTCATTTCTCGAATTCTTTGTATATTTTGAAGATCATCCCTCTGTTAGATTTGGGGAAGATATTTTCCCAGTCTGTGGGCTGCCCTTTAGTCTTGATGACTGTTTCCTTTGCCTCACAGAAGCTTATAGATTCAGGAGGTCCCATTTATTAATTGTTGATCTCAGTGTCTGTGCTATTGGTGTTATGTTCAGGAAGTGGTCTCCTGTACCAATTGTTCAAGTCTACCTTTCACTTTCTTTTCTAAGAGGTTCATTGTGGCTGGATTTATGTTGAGGTCTCTGATCCACTTGGACTTAAATTTTGGTCATAGCAATTGGTATGGGTCTATCTGTAGTCTTTTACACACCATCATGTAGTTGTGCCAGCACCATTTGTTGAAGATACTTTCCTCTTTCCATTGTATAATTTTAGCTGTTTTGTCAAAAATCAGGTGTTTATAGCTGTGTTGGTTATTTATATCAGGATATTTTATTTGATTCCATTTATCTACCAGTCTATTTTTGTGCCAATACCAAGCTGTTTTCAGGACTATAGCTCTATAATTGAGCTTGAAGTCAGGGATGGTGATGCCTCCTGAAGTTCCTTAATTGTACAGTGTTGTTTTGGCTATCCTGGGTCTTTTTTTTCCACATAAAGTTGACTTTTACCATTTCAAGGTCACTGAAGAATTGTGCTGATATTTTGACAGGAGTTGCATTAAGTTTGTATATTGCATTTGGCAAGATGCCATTTTTACTATGTTGATCCTGTTTATCCAACAGTATGAGAGATCGTTCCATTTTTTGTTATCTTTAATATTTTTTTCTTAAAATATTCAAAGTTCTTGCTATATAGGTCTTTCACTTGTTTGGTTACCATTACGCCACAACATTTTTTGTTGTTTGTGGCCATTGTAAAGGATGGTGCTTCTCTGATTTCTTTCTCATCCCCTTTATCATCTGTGTGTAGTAGGGCTACTGAATTTTTTTTTATTTAATCCTGGATCCTCCCCCTTTGCTGAAGGTGTTTATCATTTGTAGGAGTTCCCTGGTAGAGGTTTTTGGGGGTAACTTATGTAAACTATCATATCATCTGCAAATAGGAAAGTTAGACTTTTTTTTCCAATTTCAATTTCCTTGATCTCCTTATTGCCGTAACTAGAACTTGGAGAACAGTATTGAAGAGATATGGAGAGAGTAGACAGCCTTGTCTTCTTCCTGATTTTAGAGGAATTACCTTAAGTTTCTGTATATTTAATTTTGTGATGGCTGTGAGAATATTGAATATTTCTTTTATTATGGTTAGGTATGTTCCTGTTATCCCTCATCACTCGAAAACTTTTATCATGAAGGAGTGTTGGATTATGTCAAAGAGTTTTTCAACATCTAGTGAGTTGTTCATGTATTTTTCCTTTTTCAGTTTGATTATATGGTGTGTCACATTATAGATTTTTCTATGCTGAACTATCCTTGCATCACTGGGATGAAGCCTAATTGGTCATAGTGAGTGATGTATTCTTCAATTCAATTTTCCAGTATTTTATTTAGTATTTTTGCATCAATGTTCATGAAGGATATTGGCCTATAGTTCTCTTTCTTAGTTGTGTCTTTTTGTGGCTTTGGTACCAAGGTATTGTAGCCTTGTAAAAAGAATTTTGTATTGAACCTTTTGCTTCTATTGTGTGGAACAATTTGCAGTGTATTGGTGTTAGCTCTTATTTGAATTTCTGGTAAAATTCTGTACTAAAACATCTGGCCCTGAGCTTTATTGGTTGGGAGGCTTTTGATGACTGCTTCTATTCACAGATCTATTTAAATTGCTTATCTGTTCTTTATTTAGTTTTGGTAATTTTTACCTGCTCAGATATTTGTCATTTCCATTGAGTACAGCTTTTCAAAGTATGACCCAACAGACTTTGGATTTCCTCAGTGTCTGTTGCTACGTTCCCCATTTCATTTCAGATTTTGCTGATTTCCATGTTCTCCCTCTGCTTTTTGATTAGTTTGGATAAGGGTGTATCTATATTGTTGAATTTCTCGAAGAATGAAATCTTTGCTACATTGACTCTTTGTATTGTTTTCCTAGATTTTACTTTATTGATTTCATTCCTCAAATTGATTACTTTCTGGCATCTACTCCCCTGGGGTAAATTTTCTTTTTTTTGTTGTTGGATTTTCAGTGTTTTTTTTTTTTTTAATTCTCTAATGTGACTATCCTGTGTTCTCTTCATGTGGGCACTTAGTACAAGTTTGCTTTCATATTGTTCCATAAGGTTAGGTATGTTGTGTCCTCATTCTTGTTGAATTCCACGAAGTTTCTAATTTCTTTATTTCTTCTTGACCCAGATATGGTGCAATTGTGCATTGTTCAGTTTCCATGAGTTTTTAGGTTTCTGAAACTTGTGTTGTTGTTGAATTTCAACTTTAAAGCACAGTGGTCTGATAAGATACAGGGGGATATTCTATTTTTTGGGTTTTTTTTTTTAAGTCTGTTGAGGATTGTTATGTTGTGAGTATGTGGTTGATTTTATTGAAGGTTTCATGTGGAGCTGAGAAGAAAGTATATTCTTTTGTATTTGGATAGAATATTCTATAGATGTCTTAAACACAATTGGGACATAATTTCTTTTAGTTCTTTTACTTCTGTGTTAAGTTTCTGTCTGGTAGTCTTTAATGGTGAGAGTAAGTTGTTAAAGTCTCTCACGATTAGTGTTTATGTGTTTATTAGGTTTATGTGAGCTTTGAATTTTAGTAAAGTTTCTTTTACGAATGCGGGTGCCTTTGTATTTGGGGTATAGTTGTTCAGAATTGAGACTTTGTACTGATAGATTGCTCCTGTGATGAATATAAAGTGATCTTCTTCATCTCTTTAGATTGATATTTGTTTTAAGTCTAACTTGTTAGATATTAGGATAGCTATACCTGCTTGCTTCTTGGGTCCATTTGATTGGAAGATCTTTTCTTAACCATTTACTGTGGGCTGGTGTATTTGAAGCTTAAATGTGTTTCCTGTATGCAGTAGAAGGATGTATTCTATCTTCGTATCCATTCTGTTAGCCTGTGTCTTTTTATAGGTGAAGTGGAGGGATGGGAGGGAGAACTTTAGTTGGAAGGCATAATGAAACTTAAAAGAATAAATACATTTTTAAATGCATTTCTCTGTCCTTTTTCTGTACATGTTTTAGAAGAAAACTTCAAATTCTTAAAATAACCAGAGTTGAATATGAAATAATTTTGTCTTACAATGTAACATGTAAGATATTACATATTGTACTTGTAAGATATTACAAAACTGATGCATTTCATTTTTCCTGCAAAACAAAATGGTATGTGAATAATTAAATTCAGAACCTATAATGTTTCATTTTCTGATTATAAAATCAGAGTGTAGTCTTGGCAAATAGTCTAAGCAATACAATTTACCTTTATAACACACATACTTTTCTTAGTGTGTCCTAGTGATATTGTGTATAAAATATAATGGGTTAATGAAAAGATATCATTTCTTCATCCCATATAATGATGAAATTAAGAATATTTTTATATTTTTTAGAAATTAATTTTTTCTTATATAGGACATTTTGCTACTTTAATTTGTTATTGTCTCTTGGTTATTACCTGATTTTCTTATCTTGATGGGTCGACTAAATTGTGTGTGTTGGGGGAGGGAGAGAGGGAGAGTGAAAGAGGGAGAGAGACAGACAGAGAGAGAGAAAGAGAGAGAGAGGTGATTATAATTTAATTATAACATTTCTCCCTTTCCTTTCTTGTCTCCAAATACTTCCAATGCCTGTCTCCAATCTCCTTAAAATTCATCGGATCTTTTTTTTTGTTGTTATTGCATGCATCAATGTATATGTATATACACAGATATTGTTAAATATAAAATGTTAAGTTTATACCATGTTACTCATATTTATGTTTTCAAGAATGACTGGTACTGGTCAACCAATTGATATGCTCTTAGCTGGGGAAGATCACCTTCCCTGTTCCAAGTTTTCTTTAGATGTCTATAACCTCACAGACTTTTTACTGTTCAGTTCACCATATTCATGGTATGATCCTTGCTCATGTGCCTACATGTTGGTGAGACTTTATTGGTGTAGTTCCTGATGTTTCTAGGAAACAACCTCATAGAAAGCTTGCTGTTCTTCTGACTCTTAAAATTTTTTTCTGCCCCCAGCCCCTACATTTTAATAATGTTTCCAGAGTCTTAGGTGGAGGAGTATTTTGTAGAAGTATTCATTAGAACTGGAATCCACAACTCAGAATTCTAATGGAAGGAGGATTTCTGTAAAGACTTCTGTTGCAAAGAGAAGTTTTCTTGATAGAGAAAGACAGCATGTATCGGTAAGTAAAAGATAACTCTTTAAACATCATTTTGTGGATTATACTTCTTTCATAAAACAGTGGCTGTAGACTCTCCTCTGATAACCATGACTTCATTATCACTAGATAGTTTTCTAGACTTCCAGTATCAGACATGTCACCCCTTTTGTTGAGTAAGTCTTAAAACTCACTAGAGAGCTGTTTGTTTTTGCTAGGCCATTGTGTATTTTAACCTGATTCAAGGTATTATATTTTTATATTGTTTTGGGAGCAAAAAAGGAATGGAGAATAAGAGTATTATGATGTCTAATAATCACTGTCAACTGGACGGGGTGTTAGGAGACCAGTTTGCAGGCATGCCTGTAAGGGATATGCTATACCAGGGTAGCTTCTGGCATGCCTCTGAGGAGGGTCTAAATAAGATTGTCAATTTCCTGCCTGTGAGGGATTAACAGATTAGATTACATGAGTTGGGAAAACAGCAACATTCTACAAGCTGAGGTCCCAGAATAAATAAAGTGAAGAAAGCTAGCTGAATTCAGGAGATCATCAAATTTTTTCTCCTTAATTTTAAATACAATAGGATCAGAACCCTCAAGATCACACAGTATAATCATGATCTGCTCGCCCTGATGAACTGTGAGCTAGAATTAGCCTTTTTTCCCTTAAGTTGTTTTTGCCTGTATTTTTTTTTTGCTCCCTCCTAAAGGTGTTCATTTTCAGGGAGGATCCTATAGAATCTTTAAACCTATCTGTAGCAGATGGTGACAAGAGATTAATGTTTCAAATGCATATGCTTTCTGTGCTTCATTTCTAATTGGTGAATTTTATATCAGTAATTCTTTTAAGAGCTAAACTTTTGAAAGTTATTAAAGCCATGTAAGCTTTATATTCAAGAATAAAGAGTAATAATAATAATAATAATAATAATAATAATAATAATATATTTATCTCAAACTCATTATTAGGGAAGGACATTTAAGGTAGCCTTTCCACTGTTGCTCAGATTGTTATTTAGGGTCATCATTGTATGTCTCTGGATATTTCTTTAGAGTCAGTCTTCTCCTCAAACCTATAATGATTCCTTTTATTATGGTATCTCTTTTTTATCCCCTGACTCAGTCTTCATGCTCTCCTCTCCTTCCCTTCTCTTTCACCTAACTCCCTCTACACTCTCTGCCCCTCACTCCCAATATGCTCATGAGATCTTGTTCCTTTCCCCTTTTGTTTTGAACCTTGTATGAGTCTCTTAGGTTCCTTCATGTATCCTAGTTTATCTGGCAGTGTATATTATAGGCGGGTGATACATTGCTTTATGTCTAAAATCCATATATGCATGAGTATATTCCATGTTACTCTTTTTGTGACTGGGTTACTTCACTCAGGATGGTTTCTTCAAGTTCCATCGATTTGTGTGCGAATTTCAAGATTCCATTCTTTATTTCTGTTGAGTAGTATTCCATTGTGTAAATAGCCCACATTTTCTTTATCCATTTTTCAGTTGAGGGACATCTAAGTTTCTTCCAGCTTCTTGCTATTACAAATAATACTGCTATGGAATGGAGCCCTCATCTAGTAGCTGATGAAAACAGAAGCAGACACCCACAGCTAAACACTGAGCTGAACTCCAGGAATCCAGTTGCAGAGAGGGAGGAGTGATAAGAAAATGGAGGCATGATCAGGCTACAGAAATCCACAGAGACAGCTGACCTGAACAAGGGGGGAGCTAATGGACCTCTGGACTAATAGCTGGGAAACCAACATTGGCCCAACTCAGACACACCCCTGAGCATGGGTCTCAGTTAGAAGGCCTGGGAATTATAAGGGACCTCTGACAGTGGAATCAGGATTTATCACTGTAGCATGAAAGGACTTTGGGAGCACATTGAGGCAGGAGAAAGGGTATAGTCCCTACTCCAAATGACTTGACAGATTTTACTGATCCCTCCTGGAAGGCATCACCCTCCCTTTGGAGTTGGAGGGGTGGTATAAGAGGGGGATTGAGTGACATGGGAGGGAGCAAGGGAGGGAGAGGAAACTGGCATCAATATGTAAAATAAGAGAAAATAAGAAAACAGGAAAAAACTGTCTTAAATTCACAAATAACTTACTTTCTTAGACAACTGATTATAGTAGTTTTCTATGTATTTTCCTTACCAAAGACAATTTCTTCAATTATTCATTGTATTCTCAACTGTATTTTTGGTCATTAATGCCTCTGGGGAGAACATGTGCTACTTTCAGATCATTTAACACCAATGTAGAGGGATATAAAGTGTTATTTTCAACTCTTGAAAAACAACATTTTGCTAAAGTAATTCATTAAATGATAACTTTTCTAACAATAACAATTTATATCCATACATTGTATTCAACAAGTAAAATCTTTATGCTTTTTGGTGGCATGTCTAAAATTAATTGCAGAAATATTACATTCCACAAATAATTATCAAATTGATAATATCTCTGTCAGTATGGGAAGACTTAAAGAAAGATTTCAACTTTTCATTTGAAAGATAAAAACAAATAAATCAACTGCAATCCTTCCTTAACTACATGCAAAACACTGGTTGTCAATATTTTGGACAAAATATATATATATATATATATATATATATATGTGTGTGTGTGTGTGTGTGTGTGTGTGTGTGTGTGTATAGATATGTGTATATAGATATGTGTATATAGATATGTGTGTATACCATGCACATGCTATGACACACACAATCACTTTACATTTTTCAAGATTTATTTATTATGTATACAGTGTTCTATATGTGTATGCAGTTGTAAGAAGCACAATTATAGAACACTCTTGAACTATGACATTAAGAAGCTTTTACATAACAATATTATTAAGAGTTAATATAATTATTTTTCAATAAATTTCTTTATGATATTTCTATTAAGTATTATAGATAATTGTAAGCAAAAAATAAACACTCTGTACATTATTGAAGCAAATGTTTTAAATGCTAATTTAAATTAAAATTGTACCATACATAGTGAATTTTTAAAATATACATTTCATTTTAAGTTCAAGTGGTTGAATGTAAATGATTTCTGTTTGTGTTCTATTTACAAAGACAAATAACATGGCTATAGTTTGTTGTCATTTTTTAATCTCATCGATTCTAAGAATAATGCAAAGTTAATATGTCACTCTCAAATGTATGTTTATATATATTTAATTATAATTACAGATAAAAATCATTAACTATTATACTGATCTGTATCTTACGTATTTGAACCTCATCATATAAAATATGTGTATTTGTGCATCTCTCCTTCTGACAAAGCATTTGAATTAAATTTACAGATCACTTAATATGATCCTGAACATTAGATAATAAATCAAGGTTAAGATAGCTTTTGAATTGGACAGCTTTTTCTTAAAACAAGTTAAATTCTAGGTCATGGCCAGTGTCCTCTTATATTGCCTATTTATACTCCTTGCCCCATATCTAATATTCTTTTCCTAATCCACTTTTCATTAAAAATCTTTATGGCATCAATGGATGCAAGTCACTTAAGCGCTCCTCTTAAGCAACTGGCAGGTGATTTATTGGAGGAAAGCTACTGTACACATTGCTTCATATTTGTTCTTAAAAGACACGAAGAGGTGTTTCTTATTTGAAATTTTTATAGCCAAAGAGGGAAAAATATCCGGTGAAAAGAATGAAAACATGGATATCAGAATAAACTATAAGAATAAAAACCTCCCAACCTTCCCAATACACCCCCCCCAATCACACTTCACATATTGCAAAGCTGATATAAGTTGCTATTTTCTTGGAATTTTTAAGTGACTGTTTCATGTTCAAATTTATAAGCTTAAATCGGAATACCTAGGAAGAAGGAGCTTTAGAAGATAATTAGAGTCCCTGGATGAAAGAAACCACTAATAGGAATTTGCACCTTCTGAACAAGATCCATCCAGTAAACATGGCTGCAGTGGTCACACTGTGAGGATGCACTCCATAGGTACCAGGACTATGCTCTCACATCAGAGTCAGGCATCATTTTAAAATATAAATTGTTATGGTTTTAACCCACAAAGCTTGTAATATTTGGTTATTCTGATGCTAAAAATTTTAAAACACTAATATATTCAATTTATGCTTACACATTGGATGCAAGAATGATAAAAAATGTGAATAGAGGAACATAAATGAAACTATTTGAACTACTTGCTTAATTAACTCCCTTTATGCAGTTTTCAGTGTATAATTAGATAAACTTTGAATGAGAAATCACTGCTTATTTTCTTTGCCATAATAGGAGATCTAGATATCTATTCTGTTTACAAAGAGTCAGGCTTAGAAAAGGAAGAGGAATTTTTTTACATGTGCATGAAGACACAAGAATTTCTGGAATGCTAACCATATTTTAGATGCCTATTTAACTTACTTTAGAATTTTAAAGCACTATATATATATATATATATATATATATATATATATATATATATATATATGACAAGAAACAAATTTGACAAGAACAGCATCTTGATATCTTATTATAGTTGCATGTCATTTTGCATAGTTATCATATGCTTATAAGTTAATTTCTAAATGACTAGCTATTATTGCTCACAAATCTTACAAGTTTGGAAATCATAAGTTCGAAAGTAACAAAAATTAGTAAGAGGTGCCTTAAGTTTGAAATTCATTTTCAGACTGTTCCATACTTCATGGTATAGTCAATTACTTTTATAATTATATTTATATTTTTAATTATGTAAACAATAGCAATGTGAGATTCCAACATAATAAACCTTTAGATGATTCAAAGCACTCCACTTCAGGAAGAAGGGATTTCTCAGGGTATATATAGATAGGCCTTTAATGTGGCTTATCTCTTCTAATAAGGGACACTGGAGAATGCTTCTTTTAAAACGTGATGTATATCCAAGTGAGTAATTACACAGGACACAATGGAAATTAAAATGACTTTAAAGGCTAGAATATTTATTTTCCTACGACTGCCTGATTAAAATTTGATGCTTTACAGAGTGTTGTTTATTTCTTAATCTATTCAGTTGTTAAAAAAATACTTTTAAAATAGCATTGTACATCTTGTCTTAGCTTAAGCTGTCTGCTTTATAAAAATAAAATGAAATACTGTTAACTGCTTCATGGTGGTATCTTGGACAACAAACTCTGAAGTGCTGTTGCAATAAACATGACTCCCAACAGCACTCCATCATAAAGCTAAAATACGAGAAAGCAAAGGAATAGGGCAGGGTCCACTGCTGCTTTAATTTCAGCTATACTGCTTAGCATATAAGACTCAGGTGGTCTGAAAAGGATAGAGATTCTGATGAAGAGAAATCCCTGAAGAGTTTACAGTGTGTTTCAAAACATTCTTAGGCTTGGGTGAGAAAAGACAAAGGGTAGAGAAAGTCCTTAAAAAAAAAAAAAAAAAGAAATAGAGTAGTTGGGTGTGGTAGCACATGCCTTTAATCTTAGCACCTCAGAGGCAGACCAATCTCTGTGACTTTTAGTCCAACATGTTGTACAGAGTGAATTTGAGGATATGTATAAATGCAGAGACAAACAACATCTCAACAAACAAAAACAAAAAATAAGAAATAAAAGTAAAAGAAATAGAGTAATAAAAATGCTATATAAAATTGGAAAGTATTCAAAGAGTCTGGATATTCTATGCTATAACTTTGTCTTAAAATTGTTTGCTGTGCATGGAGCAACAAAGACTAAAACAGTTGATTATAAATGTTGCTAGATCAATCATATATATATATATATATATATATATATATATATATATATTCAAAATGAATTTACTTCAAAATTGAAGTCTAAGAACGTGTTACGTAGGAAAAGAAGTTCTGTTTTTGTTTGCACAGAAAATGAAAAGCTGTAGATTCTAGGGCAGTAGTTCAGGTGATCTAACGTACAAAACAGCTGAGAAGATGCAGCCTCAGACCACTTGTACAATAAAGGAAATTCCAAAGCCACCACCATCTGTGACTTCAACCACTATTATATATGTATAGTAAATAAAAGAGCTTGGTATTACCCTAAAAAACAGACAGATAGATGGAGGAATTGGATCGAATCAATCACCCTGATATCAACCTACATATCTATGAATGCTTGAGTTTTGATACAGAAGCCAAAGTGGTACGATTGAGAAAGGAAAACGTCCTTAACAAATGGTTCTACCATAACTGGTTGTTAATATGTAGATCATTGAACATAAATTCATGTCTACTGCCATTTACAAAACTCAAATTGAAATGGATCAATGACCTCAACATAAATCTAGCTATGTTTAACCTGATAGCAGAGAAGGTGAGGAATAGTGTGCAATGCATTCACACAGAATACTACTTCCTAAAGAAAACACTAGTAGCATAGACAGTAAAAGCAAGATTCAATAAATGGGACCTCCTGAAACTAAAAAATCTTCTGTAAGGCAAAGAACACTGTCAACAAGACAAAATGACAGCCTACAGAAAGGTTAATATCTTCACTAACCCTACACCTGACAGAGGGCTAATCTTCAACTTTTTTTTTAAATAAAAACAAACATTTATAAACAATATTTGGGAATTTGGGCGTCGTTCTTTCCAAACTGTTTCCTGCTGGTAGGGGGTGCTGTCATGGGGAAGATCATCAACTAAATTATCCACCATCATGGAATCTTCAACTTTTATAAAGAACTCTAGAAACTAGACATCAAACTATACAATACCACAATTAATAATGAGTTATAGAACTAAATGGCAAAAATAAATAAATAAAAAATAAGGAAGTGCTCAACATCCTTAATCATCAGGGAAATGCAAATCAAAACTTCTCTAGATACCATCTTACACATGTGAGAATGGCTAAGATTGAAAATACTGAGGACAGCTTATGTTGGAGAGGCCGTGGAGTGAGGGGAACACTTCTCCACTGCTGGTGGAAGTTGAAACTTGTAAAGCAGTTATGGAAATCAGTATAGTGGTTTCTAAGAAAATTGGGAATCATTCTACCTCAAGACCTAATGATACTAGTCTTGAGCATTTACCAAAAGATGCTCAATCATACCATAAGAACAATTGCTGAACAACATTCTTAGCATTATTTGTCTTAGCCAGTACCTAAAAGCAACCTAGATGGCCCTCAACTGAATAATGGAAAAAGAAAATACGGTGCATTTACACAATGGAGTACTACTCAGCAGAAAAAATATGACCTCATAATTTCCAGGCAAATGGACCTAACTAGAAAAAATCATCATGAGTGAGTTATTCTAGATTCAGATATATAAACATAGCATGTATTCACTCATAAGTGTATACTATATTTAAAGTGAAAGATAACCAAACTATAATCCACAGCTCCAGAGAAGCTATATAATAAGGAGGACCTTAATAGGGATACATGAACTACCCTGGGAAAAAATGAGATGATGTCTACTGGGTAAAATGGGTTTGGGGCCATGGTAAGTGTCATAGAAGTGAGAACAAGATGGAATGAGATGGTGTAGGTAAGGAGTGATACAGTGGAAGAACAATGAGATATATCTTAGTAGAGAGAGCCACTTTTGGCTTCAGCAGAAACCTGCTACTGGGCTAACTCACAAGAACCCACAAAGAGGAACCAACCTAAGACTTCTAATAATAGTAGGGAGGATGCCTGACCTGGTTAAGTCCTGCAATAAGATTGATGAATACCCCAAATATCATTATAGAGTCTTCATCTAATAATTGATGGAACCATATATAGACATTCACAACCAAGAACCAGGCTGAGCTTTGAGAATCCAGTGAAAGAGAGGGAGGAGGGAATATATGAACAAGAGGTCCAAATAATGATGGAGAAATCTACAGTTGAATCAGAATTGTGGAAACCCGTGGACTCTAGAGTCTCTATATAGAGACTTCAGGGGACTGAACTAGGTCCTCTGTATGTGAGAGAGCTGTGAAGCTTGGCCTTTCAGAGGGTTCCATGGCAGTAGGACCTGGTACTTGAGAGAGCTTGTTGTAGCACATTCTTTAGGGTGGGAAGGCATGCTCAATGGCAGTAGGACCATGGTAATATAATTTGGGTACATGAGCTAGCTTGTTGGAGCCCATTCCCCATAGGGGATGCCATACTCACTCTTAATGAATAGGAGAGGGGCCTGGTCCTGCCCCAATCTATTGTGCCAGACTATGTGGACTCCTCATAGAAGCCCTTACCTATGATGAGGAGTGGTCTCAAGGTGAGCATCTTGTGTATGATAGTTTCTGAAGTTGCCCTGGCATTAGAACCCTGGAACTGCGTGCAGGAGTAATGAAATTTGAGTCCCCTGCTAGAGCAGCAAACTGTCTTCATTGCTGAGACACTACTCCAAATGAATTACATGGATATATCAAATCTGTGTGGTTAAGTACACATGGGTGATAGTGCTCTCAAAGGCCAGAAGAGAATGTTAGATCCTCTAAAGCTCAAGTAATTGGCAGTTGTAAATGGTGGCATAAAGTGGCTACTGGGAACAGAACTTGAATCTTTTGCAAGAAAAATATGAACTATTAACCATTTTGCCTATTTTGCCTTATTTGTAGGATCTTATCATATGATTCATAGAAAGCAATCAAGATTTGTGGTAATTGCATAAGAGGTTGAGAGGGCATTTATAGTCTTGCTGATCATCAGTTTAGATGAGGCATGTTACATCTAGCATTAATATTTAATTTCATCAACATGGCTTTTGAGTTTGAAGTTTTCCACCTACGTAGGATTTCTCTCTCTCTCTCTCTCTCTCTCTCTCTCTCTCTCTCTCTCTCTCTCTCTCTCTCTCACACACACACACACACACACACACACACACACGCACACAGCACACGGTGAAAATCTGGAGATCTACTGCTTAGTCTTTTTGATAAGCACTGGAACTTCTCAGACAGCTTGAGAAATGGAAATATGATTAAAGGCTGCTTGGATTACCTTCTCATTACCCAATGGTTGTAAGGTTTAGATATTGCATATAGTTGAAGGAAGACACAGCTTGATCCCTTTTATCCATGTAGTTCAGGTTCACATGCACCAAAAACATATTTCTTTTTGTTTTTCAGCTTCTTACCTGACACTTAATTCCATTTGAGTCTATATTCTGTCCTTTACTCTTAATATCTGTTCCAGATCTCAGTCATTTAGCTTTGTTCATTATTGCTTGTCACAGTCAGGACAAATTAGTCAATTTAAATGTAATTTCAAGTTATCTCAACTAATTGTCTAGTGTTTTCTTTTTCTTTCATTTCACTGGATAATCTACATGTGTACATTGAATGGTTTATTATTCTCTTTCTACTTAATATGTTTTACTCTTCTTTGTTCACATTATTCCAATTTTTAATCTATTTGTTTACAAAACCAATCCAATAATAGACTAAGCTTATATATCTTGCTCAAGTAGGTATTATCTATTTTTTAGACTTTTTGCAATCAATGAATTGCACAAATATTTTTAAAACCTATTCAATTATTTGCAAATATTCACTGAGATCATTGTATCATATAAACAAAGCTGTATGTAATAGTGATCTCATAATATATAAAAATACAAATCCATTTGATGTTGGAGATAGGTCCAGACTCTCCCTCTCTCTCTCTCTCTCTCTCTCTCTCTCTCTCTCTCTCTCTCTCTCTCTCACACACACACACACACACACACACACACACACACACACACCAAAAAAATCAGGTGATGATAATGTTCAATAGGAACATAAATCAGAAAAATTATAATGAAGCATGACAAAGAAAGGCTATTCTGTTCTGAGTATAAGGGAGATCTTTGGTTGAAGCAGGTACTAACATGTAGGTAAATGCTAGTGGAAGGTTTAAAAAAAATGGGAATATATAAAACCAGAATTTCTAATAAAAACACTGTGGTGCAGGGTTTTTTTTTGTTATTTACTATATCATAAAACCATCTAAAACACTTTAAGTCTGAAATTTTTTAGTGTAAGTACATTTGCATTAAGTATTGAATGTCAGACTTTCAGAAATTTTTCATTTCACAAAATTAAAGTTCTGCAGTCACTGCACAATTCTCTATTGACCATACATAAATTTAATATGGAACCTTTAATACAAAATACTTAATAAAGTGCTTAAAATGTTGAAAATATACTCTTTACAACCTGCATTTAGTTTTATAATTATGTACCAATATAATGTAATCACAAACTATCAGCCATTTGTTTTGTCTTAGTTTTGAGATGATTTGCAGTATATGAGATTATATATGCATAGTGGGTAATTTTGTCAAAGTTACAGGATCTAAAAAAACCTATGAGATAAACTTCTGGATAAATCTAGAAAACATGATATAGTTTAGACGAGTGGAGTTGAGAAGACCTTATCTAAAAGTTGGCTGTGTTTCAGGAGTAAATAGGATGAAAAGCAAGCTGAACACAAGAGTTCATTCACTCCTTGCTATGTGGCTATGGATCCACTGTGCCTAAATGTCTCAAAATCCTTCTTGTGGGAGATGTTCCTAACATGATGCACTGAACTATAAAGCATTAGCCATGATAACGTTTTTTTAAGTTGCTTTTTTTACAACAATATAACAATTCATAAAATTAATTATAAAAATCATACATTTTAATATCTATGGGAGAGTTGGAAGAAAATATGAAATAAAGCTATGGATATTTTGTTAATTATTTCAGGAAAAATATTGTTATATTAAGTGTTCTAAGACTGTGAGGAGACACTATGGCCATAGCAACTCTTACAAAAGTAGTGAAGCTGGCTTACATTTTCAGAGGTTTAGTACATTATCAGGATGGTATAATTCTGCTGTAAGGCTAGTCCTTGGCTATTCAGAAATAGAAAAAGAGCCATGGAGTCTGCAGATTAATCCCCCTACTGATTTTTCTACCTGAGAGAGCAAAACTTAATTCTCTGAATTCTGTGAGATTGATGAACAGGAGAAAACTTAATTCTTTAGGGGCCAGTGTAAAAAGGGAAACACACACACACACACACACACACACACACACATCCAACATGTCAGGATCTCACCTATGATGCTGATGGATGGAAAGTCATCAGCAGGTTACAGATATTGAAGTGGAGATGCAGAGTAGGCAAACTACTGGATGACAAACAGACCGACAAGGACTTTTCTGAGGGTCAAAGCTTAGTTCTTCACTTTATTATTCTTTCTGTTGCTTGTTCTAATCTATACCTTATTTCCATGGAAAATTTTATTGGGTTAAAGGAAGGGAGTAAGTAAGGGAAGGGGATGGAGGAAGGGAATGGAGAGAGATGAGAGAAATTGGGAACATAGAGAAGGCTCCTGGGAAAAGGGAGAGAGGAATAGATAGATAAAGAGAGAGAGAGAGAGAGGTGTAGTGAGCTAGCGGTATTATTTTCGGTTCTGTTCTTCTATCCTAACGTTTCCCTTCTGGTGACTTTCTTCTCCCTACTTCCTGATTACTTCCTTCTTTTTTCTTTATTTAACCTCTTTCATCATAAATACCCTAGCAGAATCTTTCAAGCAATATAAAATTACAATGTGGTTAAATTCTATTTTTCAATTGAATGATTACAATGAATACAAGTAAAACACAGCATGTTTTCTATATCCCTTACATGGTTAAACATTTTATGTATTACAGATTAAAATCAAATTATACCCAAGAATGCACATACATTCATGTTCAATTAACTTGCTATAGATTCACAGAGTATAAGCTAGCAAGGTATTTTTCTCAGCCAGAACTTTCACAAATCTAAACTTTTAAATATGAAAAATAATCAGTTAGCTCTACTTTAAATCCTCAGAGTACATACAATTTCATCAATAGTTTTTTTATAACAGGAAGATGGACAGAGAAATAGGTACAAGGAATTAGTCAATGCCATTGACCACCAACCTATCCTAGCAAGAAAGGAATGCCAACCATTAGTAGTCATGCTGGAGTGCCATTGTCTTTGTTCCCTGACCTCAGTGAGTCTCTCCCTCAACTATTAAAAGTATATCCTTCTAAACTTGAAATTGTACCCCAAGATTTTCTACTTCAAATCCATTAACAGAAATATCTTAACCTAACCTTAAGTCATTATTCAAAGCTTTTGTATTTTTTTGCTATTATGCACACAGAAACCGGTGAACCAATCTCAAAACATTAAGATTAAAAGAACTTGAGCTAGCCTAGCTTCTGGGACTCAATTGTTTTTCTTAATCATTAAATAAACCACAGTCTATGTGATCCTCAAAAGAAACTTGTAAGTCCTAGCTGTGTGACACCTCCTTATTCTTATTTTCTATACTTTTCAGCCTCTACCTTTATCTACATTAATTACCATGTCCTACTTTACCTATATTAATTGTCCCAATGAACTATCCTCTATCATAATCCATTACTATATTGTTAAAAATTCTTAACTGTAAGGATGAAAAATTTTATCCTAACTCTCCATGAACCCCAGGAAGCTAGAAGTTTAAATTCCAGATGATGTTCCCTGGCAGTAAGTAGGCAAAAGGTCACATTCTTTGCTGTTTATGTCATGGCTATTTATGACAGCACCTGTGAGTGAGTGAAGGCAGGAAATGAGCATTGTCACCCCACCCAGGAGCCCGTGCAAACAAAGACCTCCAGGGCAGAGCTCAGGCTTGATTGGTCCACACCGAGGGGGCTCTAGATGCTATGAGATGATTGGTCTAAGGTGTGCAGGCTTTGTTGTAACCCTATAAAAGCTGTCTCAATTCTGTACCCAGGGTTCCCAGTCCTCTACCCCTGTGGGGCCTATGGCTGTGGACCCCAGGGCACTTGGAAAATAAAAGATCTCATGCTTTTGCATCAAGACTGCTTCTCATGAGTGATTTGGGGAGGCCGCCTCTCCTGAGTAGGAACATGAAGTTCCAAGCTCTCCGAGTCTTTCATTTGGTGCGTTGGTGGGGAAACCATGAGCACCCCTCTCACCCAAGAACCAAATTGGAGGTAGGGGAATCCCCTCTGATGTATGTATTCCTCTGATGTGTATGTATGATGTGTATGTATGTATGTGGGTGTGTGTCACCAGCTTCTCTGTTTATCTGTTTTCTGGTATCTGTATTCTGGAATGAGTGTTTTTGGTTTCATTTTGCAGCTGTCCTCTTAGCCCATAAAGTCAAGGGGACTGTGATCAGTGACATGCTAGGAGGGTCACAAGCTGTTTCCCTGGGGGAACCTCCATGGGGGTAAAGGAGGCCTGGGGACAACCAGTTGTTAGCTTCCCTATGTCGGTGGGAGGACTGAGTTCTGTTGTCTGAATCTGTTTGCCGCCTTGGGGGACACCCCTAGAGGTGAGGAGGCCATCATCTTCCATCTGTTGGTTGGTCCCTAAAACCAAGCTCTGTTGTATTCCATGGCCATTTGATTCTTTTCCCTGCTGGTGGAAGACATGGACAGGTCGCCTATGTCTGGATCTATTAGTTTCTGTTTTGTGCATTTTCGTTCTGTGTGTTTTTGGCGTCTTTGTAGTTTTATCATAGGACAGACTGTGACTGACAACCTGACCTTAGTTTAGCTCTTGACCACTTGACTAAAGTTAAGGCTCAGGACCATAATTTGTCAGTTGAGGTTAGGGAGATTCTGGCAGACTTCTGGCAGACTTTTTGTGCCTGAATAGCAGACATTTGGTGTTGAATGGCGTTTCATTCTGAGATTATCCAAGCTGTTAAGACAACTGTTTTTTAGGACCTGGCTCTCGTCCTGACCTGCCGCTGGAGAGCCCTTATGCCGGGGCAGGTCCATTTTTGGATGAGACTGTGAGCACGAGCATTCCTGCCACTTGCAGCATGCTGCTGCCACCTCCACTGCCGCCAGGGCTGCCAGGAACAAGCCGTAGCCAAGAGGCCATGGGCTGGGGTGACAGGGGCAGAGCCATGTGGAAATAGATGGATGGGGTTATGACCCTGTCACTGTGCACTTGGCCCCCTAGTGTCGGGTAGCCAGATTGCAGCCTCCAGTGCTGGCTCTTCTCAGATCTTTGTAATTGAAAAACGAAATCTTTGTAATTGGAAAACTAACCACTCCCCTTTCTCAGGGGATCCCCATCACCTTATAGGGTTGGTGAAGTCTCTTATGTTTTCTCAACAGTCAAAAGTTGCTGCAGATGCTCAAACAAGGTGCGGGAGAGAATACTTAGTTTTCCCCTTGACTTGCCCCATTAGGGACTTCAACACTGCTGAAGGTAAGGAGAGCTTAAAAATATATTGTCAGACTCTTGTGGCAGGTCTCCGAGGTGCCGTGAGATGGCCCATCAATTTGGCTAAGGTAAAGAGAGCACTCCTTTTGACCCTACCTCAGAAGCCTAGAGAGCATTGATGGCTCTGGCCTTTATAGGACAATCGGCTCTGGATATTAGAAAAAGAAACTCCAGAGACTAGAAGGGTTACAGGATGCTTAGTTATGTAATTTAATAAAAGAGGCAGAGAAAATGTATTACAAAAGGGAGAGAGAGAAAAAACGTGACAAAAGAAAAAAAGAATTTGATTAAAATCTTAGCCACAATGGTTGAAGGGAAAGACAGTAGAGAGAGAGAGATATTAAAAAATTATAAACAGGGAACCTGGGCAACAGGACCCTACTCGACAAGACCCGTTGCTTATCTGTCAAAAAAAGCTTGATCCTGTAGTCAGTGGATGGCCTGACTGTCTAAAAGCTATTGCAGAAGTGACTGTACCGGTCAAAGACTCTGACCAGTTGACTTTGGGGTAAAAGCAACTAGCCCCCCATGCACTGGAGAGCATTGTCCTGCAGCCCCACTACCATGACTCACTACCAAAGCCTGCTTTGCATTGAGAGGATTACTTTTGCTCTGCCAGACACCCTCAACCCTGCCACTCTTTTTCCTGAGGAGACTAATGGACCAGTGATTCATGACTGCCATCAACTGCTGGTTAAAGCGACTGAGGTTCACAAAGACCTTACGGACATCTCGCTGGCCAGGGAGGCGTTGACCTAGTTCAGTGATGGGAGCAGTTACATGGTAAAAGGTAAAAGAATGGCTGGGGCGGCAGTGGTGGATGGAACCTGCATTGTTTAGGCCAGCAGCCTGCTGGAAGGAACATCAGCACAAAAAGCTGAGCTCATGTAAGATCAGACAATGGTCCAATTTTTGTTGCCCAGGTAAGTCAGGGACTGGCCAAGATATTGGAGATTAATTAAAATTACATTGTGCATGCAGACCCCAAAGCACAGGTAAAAAGGATAGATAAAACCATTTAATAGACCTTCACTAAATTGACTGTGGAGAGTCACGCTAATGATTGGCTAGCTCTCCTACCCTTTGTGCTTTTCAGGGTTAAAAACATCCCTGAAACGTTTAGGCTGACCTCCTATAAATGTCTCTATGGGGGGGGTCCCTCCACTAGTGGAAAGTGTCTCTGTACATAGTGCTGATGTGCTGTTTTCCCAGCCTCTGTTCGCTAGGCTCAAGATACTCGAGTGGGTGGACAGCGAACATGGAAGTGGCTCCGGGAAGCACACTTGGCAAAAGGAGATTTGGAAGTCCTACATTGCTTCCAGGAAACAAATGAGTGTGGTCCAGATTATGGTACTTAGACAACAGTACAAGATCCTTCCAGGCAAAGAAGAGGCTGCTTTTAGTCCTCCCAGTTCTAATATTAGAACTATTCACAAGAAAAGAAATAGGGAATATAAGTATGGAAAATTTTAGCCTAATTCTCCATTGACCCTAGGAAGCTAAAAGTTTAAATTCCAGACCCTGTCTCCTGGCAGTAAGTAGGCAAAGGTCACATTCTTTGATATTTATGTCAGGGCTGTTTATGACAGCACCTGTAAGTGAATGAACACAGGAAATGAGCTTTGTTACCCCACCCAGGAACCTGTGAAAATGCAGACCTCCAGGGCTGAGCTCAGGCTTGGATGGTTTAAATTGATTGGTCTGCACTGTGTGGGCTCTAGATGCCATGGGATGATTGTTATAAGATATGCAGGCTTTGTTGTAACCCTATAAAAGCTGTCTCAATTCTGTACCCAGGGTTCCCAGTCCCCTACCCCTGCCTGGTGCATGGCTGAGGACCCCAGTGCACTTGGAATATAAAAGACCTCATGCTTTTGCATCAATACTGCTTCTCATGAGTGACTTTGGGTGGGGCGACTTTCCTGAGTTGGGACGTGAGGGTCCACACTCTGTGGGTCTTTAATAACCACCAAAATTCTATTTAAACTAGCAATATTACTGTATAAAATTATGGCTCAGTTAAGCATTATAATTTAAAAGTAAATCATCTTCATAATAATCCACAGGCAAAAATGCTCAGTAGAACAGGTATTTCCATGGATAATCACATTGCATTAAAGGCAGTGGGGATCCGTCTACACCCATTCACACCATGCCAGATATCAGAGAAAATGACAGTAGTAAACTTATAAAGGCATAGCAGAAGCAAGAAACCACCCATAGTAAAGCCCTCAGCTCCTTGCTTCTCCAAGAATCACTGGTCATTACCTTGTATTCTGGTGGACCAAACTTCTGAAGTCAATTGCCACCTGCTGTTCTTTTAACTTGGCTACTAGAAGTATGGTGGTATACAGGCAGGTATGGTACTGAGAAGTCAAGAGTTATATATCCAGCTCTGTAGGGAGAAGAGAGAGAGAGAGAGAGAGAGAGAGAGAGAGAGAGAGGAGAGAGAGAGAGAGAGAGAGAGAGAGAGAGAGAGAGAGAGAGAGAGAGAGATACTAGGTCTGGCTTTGGCTCAAAACTCACACTCAGTGACACTTTTCCTCCCACAAGAACGGCACATACTCCAACAAGGCTAAAACCGTTAATCCCTCAAGTAGAACTACTTTCTCATTACCAACTATTCAAATGTATATATGAGACAATTCTTATTCAAACCACCACATTCCACTCCCAGGTCCCCCATAGACTTGTAGACATATTGTTGCTTGAAAATGCATTCAGTCTAACTTTTAAAAGTCCCATAATCTATAATAGTCTCAACACTGCTTAAACACCCAAAAATAAAATATAATAAAAGAACCCTTCCTCTTCATGAAAAGATCTTAATTGCAATCCCCTGTAAAACCAAAATTAAATAGCAGCTGCATACTTCAAATGAACAATGTCATAGAATTGATACTGACCTTCTAAAAGAGAGGAAAGGATCATCGTGAGGAAATACTGCACCAAAGAAAAATCAAAATCTAGCTGGGAAATTCCAAAATCTGCATTTCCATGTCTGATGTTAAAACACTCTTCATATCTTCAATTTCTTCCAGTTTTGTTGACTGTACCACACTTCTTTCTCTTTGGGTTGTTTCCACAACCAATCTGTAGCTTTTATTGGCAAGCATCCCAAAACCTATGCATCTCCAGCATCTTGGGGTCTCCAAGACCTTCTGGGCATTGCAGCTTCATGTAATGGACTCTGAGACTTCATGCAGCAACACTCCTAACTTAATTCTGGCCTCAGTAGCTTTTCTTAGTTCCAGAGGTAGATTTCATAACCCCTTTCTCATATATTTGACTTTAAAGCCAGAACCATGTTGCTGAAGCTGCCAAGTTCTGTTGCTTGCTGGGCCTGGGACCTGTGTTCCTCATTTAAATACATTTTCACCAACTTTTTTTGTTGATGATTTCTTTTACTGCTTAAGCTTTTCTTTATTTCTTTGTCAACAAATTGGATTTTATATCAGGCTTTTCTTTAAACTTTTGATGTCTTTGAGCACTGGACTCAGATTTATTACCCTTCCTGATGCCTCATTTCTCTTTCAAGCTGGATATATTGTGTGTATCATCACTCAACTTGTTTTCATTATAGATCTGCATAAGACTGCCACTCATATACATACAACACAGTCAATACTAGGCTGCTTTGTAATCTCCTCTACTCTGCCAATGTCATTAATCCAAAACTCTTTAATTGGACTTCAGACAGACTTTTTGGGAAAGGGGAAAGAAAACCAGATAAATTCTTTGCCAAAATATCACAAGAATAATATTTAAGCTACTTATTAATATTCCTCTCCTCTAAGACATCTGGAGCCAGACCAACAGAAAATACATTTTTCTTTGCACCGTTGACTTCCATGTTCCTGTTGGAAGGACACAATAAGCCTCACTTAAAGCATCCAACTCCTTTCCAAATCTGAAGTTTCAAAGTCCCTATTCTACCATAACAAGAAGGGTCACATCTGTCACAGCAATACTCCAGTCCCTGTTAACAGCTTCTGCCTTAGTATTTTTTGACTGTGATGAGACACTATGGCCATAACAACAAACATAAGTGGTAGCAATTAATTGGGGCTTGCTTATAATTTCAGAGGTTTTTTTCACTATCATCACTGTAAGAATCATGTAAGGATGTAGACAGATATGGTGCTGGAGAAGAAGCTGAGAATTCATCACCTGGATGTGTGGCAGCAGGCAGGGAGACACATTGGTCTGGATTAGGCATTTGAAACACCAGAACCCATTCCCAGTGCAACACTTTCTCAAACAAACCCACTTCTACTCCAAAAATATCACAACTCTTAATTCCCAAAGTAGTACTAGTTAGTCCTTGATGTTCAAGCCTTCAAATATATGAGCTTGTAGGGGCCAGTGTTTTCCAATCTACCACAGATAAAGAATTTATTTTTCTACTTTTAAGTACTCATGGCTGATATTTTTGGTTTGTTTGTTTTTTGTTTTGTTTGTCAAGACAGGTTTTCTCTGTATTGTTTTGGAACCTGTCATGGAACTGGCACTACAGACAAGGCTGGCCTCAGATTCAATGAGATTCACCTGCCTCTGCCTTACTAGTGCTGGGATTAAAAGCATGCTCCACCAACACCCAGGTGGCTGATATTGTTTTAACAGTGTATTCATAGATATGTTTGTAATACTGGTTATCATTTTTTTGGTCTGTGAAGAGATATAGAGTTGCTGGAATGTATGGTAGGGATTTTTGACTATTTATTATGTGTTTCCTACAGTAATTGGACCATTTATCATACTATTACTAGTTGTGTATAAGAGCTTCCATTTTCCAATTTTTGTATCTACATTTTATCATGTGCATTTTTTTTGTAGACACCATCCTAGTCCATAATAAAGATGATATCTTTGTCATTTGAATTCATGTTTTTATACTGACTACATGAATGTGATAACTATTGTATAAAATTTCTAACTAATTCAAATTTCTTTCATAAAAATACTTATTAAAATCCCTTGTGAAATATCAACATGTATTGCTTGATATGTTGTTGTTGAAATGTCAATGCCAATGTTAATTCATCTATTTCTCTAATATATATATTTCTATAATGATTAGAGTCTTTTCACAATAACATTTGTTTTTCTACGAAACAAATTAGATATTTTCCTTTTTATGTATTACTAATTTTATGTACATATTTTGTGTCATAGTCAAGAAATGATTCCTAACATACTCAAATAATGCTATAAAGATTTATATAAATTGGTATTACTAAATATATCATGCTTGGTATATAAAATTCTACTTTGTTTTCGGGACTATTTGATACTTCACATCCAATTGTTGAGCTCTTCTGTGGGTAACTCCAATTTCCAGCTACCTCAGTTGCCTGAAGTATTTTTTTTTTTTTGAACTGAGGCCTCATAGGCTTTCCTATTCATTTCAGCATCATTGGTGTAATATTTGCACAGCTAATTGTGGATGCATACTGCTGAAACTTCATGAATATACTTCTGATTTTACTCAGAGAGATAATCTCACAGCAAACATCCCAATCCTCTGGCTCTTGACAATCTTTCTGACCCCTCTTCCATGATGTCCCTTGATCATTAAGTGTGGTTTGTAGGTATATCCACAACTCTGCATTTCATTTGGCTGTGCTTTCCTGTAGAGGTCTTCCTGCACTGTCTCTTTTGTATTCTCAGAGAATGAGAGAAGAGTGATTTGAGAGAAATTCAGGGGTCATTGAAGTTCAGCCTGTCTTTAAGTTTTCTGTTTTTTTCCCATTGAATTTAAAGATAATTCTTATTGGCCACGAATTTTTAACAATGCCAACAAAATTGGCTGGCATCATGACTTTGAGGAATTTTTTTTAATTGATCAATCATGTGGAAAATATATATATATATATATATATATATATATATATATATATATATATATATATTGGGGGGGTATTGTTCTGCCTAAACAAATTTTGAGACTTCTTTTAAATGTCAATTCTATGACAATATTTGGAAATTTGTGTAAGTCAGACTTTCAAAATAAAGGATGAATATATATATATATATATATATATATTCAGTTGTATGAACTGATAATTATAAGTACATTAATATGTGAGAACATTAAAGAAGAAAGTCCATTTAATGGGTCATTGTGTATTTGAAATCCAATTGAAACAGTTGAAATATCCTTTAAATTATTCTACCTTAAAATGCATGTGTAATTTGCTGTGAATGATTCATTATGGAAACAACTTTTTCTTTTCATACATTATCTTCCATAACTATATTTGCAATAAGAAGACACAAAGTTTAGTGACTACTAGACATTAAAATATTCTACTTTAAGAAGAATTTGCAAGATAATTTGGGGGCTCACTAGTAATTAAATGAACTATTTTGTAAATGTATCATTAAACTAACTGGTGTGATTATGACTTTAGTCTTTGTAAAGTAATACAAATGAATGGATGGAATAACATATGCATCAGTGAGGAACAGATGTGTATGAAAAACAGAAAAACTTCTCAAAACTTGTGTTTTTCTTAGTCAGTGTTCTATTGTTCATAAGGACATCATAACTACAGATCACTCATTTTAAAATTAAAAAAAAGTAATTGAGGTTTGCTTATAGTTTACGATACTTAATCTATTTTCATGGTGGCAAGAAACATGACAGCACGTAGACAGATATGGTGGTGGAGAAGAAGCTGAGATTTCTACCCCTAAATCTGCAGGCATCAGGCTGAGTGAGACATTGGGACTAGCTTGGGCTTTTGAAATTCCAAAACCCATTTCTGTGATACCCTTCCTCTGACAATGCTATATCCAGTCCAATAAGTCCACCATTCCCAATTCGTCTTAAGCAGTGCCCCTCCAAATTTCAAAACATTCAAATAAATTAGCCTATGGGGTCTTTCTTACTCAAACTCCCAGAGTTATAAATCTGAATGATAATGAAAATTTAAGTTAAAAAAATCATCCCTGTACTGATGTAATACATTGTGACTTTGATTTACATTTTCACTCACATAGTCTGTTGGACAATCACTTGACTTCATTTGAAAATTGTTTCTACTTTCTGAAATGTGTTTTTAACTTAGCATAAAAAGCAGTGGCCTTCATTATGTTCTTTTCTTACATACATTGATTTCCATGGATCCTCACATTTCACAGCTGTGCTCCATCCTTCTGTCTTTCTCAACTCTGTTTTGGACCTTTCATATTCAGTAGTACTGTTTCCATATCCATGTCTAATATGCTGAGTTATCTTCTCCTTTCTTCCCTCCCTAAAAGATTTTCCCCCTTACATGCATGTTCTCCCATCTCACTTTTAATGATCTTTATCAATGTGCTCTCTCTCTCTCTCTCTCTCTCTCTCTCTCTCTCTCTCTCTCTCTCTCTCTCTCTCTGACACACACACACACACACATTCTCACACACACATGAGATCTGTAGAAAATATGAACTTTACAATGGCATTTTTAGGTGCATCCAATTTCTCCTAAAGTTCATGATTTTATTTCATCTTTTTTTATAGCTGGTTAAAATTCTATTCTCTATGTACTATAATTATGCTAGCCACATTTTTGTTAGCAGACATCTACACATTTTGATTTTCCTTTATTTGTGAATAGAGCAACAATTGAAACAAGTGTTCTAAAATCTCCATGTTGGGATATATTGCCCATACTTTATACTGATTATTTCCCCTGAAGAGATTTAGCCACTCCCCTGGCATTGTACCATTGGGCTTAGAAACATTTTCTCTTGTGTGCTCTCTCCTCACAATATGTATTTATGTAAAAATGCATATAGAAGTAAATAACATGACCTATCATTTGTTTAACATGGATAACACATTCTATAGCATTCATTCTCCTTTTTTTTTTTTTTTTGTAAAAGGCATTGTCTTTATAATACTTCTCTGTTGCTTATTTTTCATTTAAACCCATTTTATTTTAGTAAACACAAAATAATTATTGTGTTTATTGTGTTTATGCCTATCTCTGTCTAATCATACCCTGTGGATGACTAGCATGTTTAATCATGTCCTATAGATAAATAGCAGAGCACTGATATTCTATATATTGGACACAGTGTAGCGAAATCAGAGTTGATCATTGACATATTTATTTCATCTGGATATTTTTAGAAAAGTCAGAAACAAAGTATCAAGAGTTAGGGTAATGCTGTTCTCATATTACTTGTACGCAATTGGTCACACCTATTAAAATGATTAGATTCCTTATGACCAAGGCTACTTTTTTTCATTTTACCTATGATTTTTCTTGTGAAAATCTGAGGTGTAGTGATTGATCACAATAACTTGTTATTTCTACAAAATATTCTTGGAGGATAGTGTGTGTGTGTGTGTGTGTGTGTGTGTGTATTGATTTTTAAACTATAATCTAGAAAAGCACATTTAAGAAATATTTGCACAGCAATTGGCAACTAATTCAATGAATTATGCAAGTATGTGATTGCATGTTGAAAATGCAGAAATGTGCCTTAGTAATGCAAAGATTTTGTGGAAAATGTGGGCAATATATTTATAAAACTATTCATATATTTTTCATTGCTACACATTTTCTGAAGAGTGCTAGATGGTATATAAAGAAATCAGATGAATTTCAAAATTAAAAGATAATAATTAATTGTAACATACCTTCAGATACAAACTTTACATGAGCATATATCAGCTCTTCATAGTATTTCGTAACATATATTTTTTTTCATGAATCTTTGCTGTTTAACAAAGTACCTAGAATAAAATAATTGTTTATAAGTATGTTGCCTCAATTTACTTTCTATTGATGAAGAATTTCCTAAAGTATAAAGTTGGCCAAATATTTACCATTCATCTTACTAGAAGGTTTTAATCCTCATATAATGGGACTAGTGGAGAAAACACATGAAGAAAAGAAAGGAAAGTAATCAACTTTGTGTGTTGCTTTGATAACAACTGTACTTTTCTTTAAACTCCAAAGGTAACAATGACTACCTTATCTTATTTAAGTCTTTAAGGAAAGAGAATGCTGATAAGGGGCAATGATGGGGTAGAAAGATAGTTCAATGTATAAGAGTATGTTTTAATCAGCATTAGCTGCCACAATAAATGTCTGGCATGTCTTCACATGTTTATAACCCCAGAACCATGGCAGAAAGAGACAGGACATCACTGTGGTTGAATGATTCCCATCTCCCAAATTAACATGAAGAAAAAAGATACAGCAGGACTCCTGACATATACTGACTTCCACCAATATATGCACAAGTATGCATATCCTCACATATGTATCTATGCCTACAACTCACATAAACACACATATATCACATTCACCCACAAGAAAAGAAACAATATAAATATTATATGTATAATATTATTTTGATGTATAATGCAGACAGGAAGAACTTTTATAGAGATGCTTCATAGTCAGTAGATATTCTCTTTTTGTCACACTTCATAATGTCCAATTGCAGAGTGAAAATAATGATAAACAAAGGATATACCAGATTAAGACTCATAAGCTGTATAAATTCTTGGATTTATAAATGGGATATATTAGTGTATAAATGGGGTGTATAAATTCTGATCATTTGTACAAATTTTTCATTCTATGCCCTAGAAAAATAAAATCTATAACATAAAATTATTGTAGGGCTAACATAAACATTTTACTTAGGAAATAGTAATTAATAATTTTAAAATTTGTAATTTATAAATCTATACAAATTTAATTTCTTAATAGTTTGCAACATGATTACTGAGATGATATTAGTCTTATAGTATACACACTCAGATATATCCTAGAGTTTCTGTTTTCCTAGATTTTCTGTGACTAAAAGAAAAATTCTCTAGCAGGTTTGAGTGGACTTCCTTAATGTCTGTTTATTCTGTTTTCTCTTTACTGGTATATATTATTTCCCTAAGTCCATTATGCTCACTGTACTTATCAATAATGTCCTGTACTTTTTGTATATAAAATTAATGGAAAATATTGTGGATAAATAAGAATCTGGGAAAACAAATAGGCTGATGGATGTTTATTTGGGGAGAAATCACTTACACCAGAAACAGATGACAGCCAATAGGTTCCCATCCCAAAGATGCCTCTGGATGCTCTCTGTCTCTGAGCAGGAAGTAAAAGAGAGTGCTGGGGTCTGAGACCCCAGACCTGGTCCCTCCAGGTCATGCCTACACCTGTTCCTATGCTAATGGGCATAGTCATTGCAACGGGTGTGGACGGGGTGGATATGTCACTAGAGGTAAATATTTAATAAATAAGTGTCTAGTGTTTCTCTCAATGTCATAATTTCCATGAACTCATTTAAATATCACAACTGAGATTGATATATAAAATAAGAAAAACATAAATATATAAAATATTTTAAAAAATCTCAGTGGGATTTGGAAATTTCTTATAATAAAGTCATTTTTGTAAAACAATAATAATACTTGGGGAACTTGAATTGATTTTGTCAATCAACAGAAATTATTTAGGCTAGAAACCCCTTTGATTCTCCAGTCTTTAACTTAGAATTGATATGACAACAGGTTTAGAAAATTAGGGAGACATTGTATATAAAAAATGCTGGTTGATATTATTACTAACAGAAAAAAGGGTAAGTTTATATTCCAGGTTTTCTTTACTTTAGCACTAGCCTTACTACATGCATAACATATGTTAGCTAGTTGTTTTCTGCCATCCCGCTTGGTCCCACTGCTGTGCCAGCCCCAAATAACACGCAGAGACTCTGTTTTTGATATAAGACTATTGGCCAGTTAATAGTTTCTTACTGGCTATCTTTGTCTTAATGATTAACCCATTTCTACTATTCTAAGTATTTCCACGTGGCTCATCTTACCAGCCAGAGTGGCTGGCATTCTACCTCTCCTGGCTCTCCATGTTTACTCCTCCTATTTCCTCTTTCCTCCTTGTCTCCTAGACCCACCTATCTTGCTTGCTTACCCATTGGCCAACAGTGCTTTATTAATTAACCAGTATGAAAAACATATTTACAGAATAACATCTCCTATCATATGTATGTATGTATGTATGTATGTATGTATGTATGTTTGGATGTGTGTGTGTATGTGTAAATGTTTAAGCACTGTGCATTGTGATTAAGTGATATTAGGGTTAGCCATACACAGACTCAGAAAGACTATGTCTTATCTGACATTTCTAGGTTTAAGATGTGATTATAAAGCATTAAGTAACCACAGAAACTAGAAAAGTATAAAGACATATGGTGAACATTGAAAGTGGAATAGTATTATACAGGTTAATATGATGTGGGAAACAATAATGGGAGAGGAGTCCAACTGGAGAGGCCAGGGATAAAAAAATATAGAAGGGATAAGGGTTGAGTATTACAAATATTTTTTAGTAAAGCCACAAAGTCATATTATTTAATATTTATCTAAAGTGATATACAGTGCGCATAATATATAAAGCCACTTGGGCTGACAAGTGGGTACACATAAGAATGATGGTATAAGAAAACTCCAAATACCAGATATAAAAAACATCTTTTTCAATAGTTGGTCAGGTGTTGGAGTCAAACTGCAGCAGGTCAGAGAAACTGGGAAAAAAATGTGGAGTTGATGAATACCCAATATAAACAGCAGAGTTAATTGAGGGGACAAAACTTGATTCTTCTTTTTTCTCTTTTCTTCTTTCTCTTTCCATTTTTCACTTAATCCTCTCATACCTTTCAACAAAACAAACTCTAAACAAGAAGGAAATCACCATACAATTACATGTTATGATCACAAGTTACATGTTTTTCTTAAAACCCACATGTAGTTAAATATTTTCCTCTGTATTAATTTTCCCACCACGGCATCTTCACCACAAGGCAATGATTTATCAATTAACAATGGCATGCAAGGTAATTATATTTCAGACTGTTATCTTGTATTAGCATGCAGCTATTTGAGTTTACAAAGTAGCAAATGCTTATCTGTAGAGAGCCACGAAGTGCCACTGGCTTCTGCCTTACACCTTCTCATTGGTGAAGGCTCTCTGGCGTAAACAAGCCCTTAATTGGTTAAGTCTGTTCAGCCTGTCTGCTTCCGCATTAGAGTAGCCTATCTGTAAGGTCCACGTGGCTCACTGGGGTTGGTTAGCTCAAGGGTATTTAAGTCTGTGCAGGGGTCCCCCGGTTCTCCCTCTCCCTCTCCCTCTCCCTCTCCCTCTCCCTCTCCCTCTCCCTCTCCCTCTCCCTCTCCCTCTCCCTCTCCCTCTCCCTCTCCCTCTCCCTCTCCCTTCCCTCTCCCTCTCCCTCTCCCTCTCCCTCTCCCTCTCCCTCTCCCTCTCCCTCTCTCTCCCTCTCTCTCCCTCTTTCTCTCGCTCTCTTGCGGGCCAGAGGAAACATGTTTCAAGGATCCTGATTAAAACTGCAAGAAGAAGATCTACCCAGAGTCGCGTCTTCCTTGCTGGCGAGGGTCAGGCACGTACACTTATCCTTACACTATAAAATTTTACTCAAGTGGTATAGTTACCCACCTATTTTCTCTTTTTCTTTACATATAATAGGGTCATTTAATTTTCTTTCACAGCTTTGTATTTTAAAGGTACATCCTGAAACCTGTGACTAATTTGATGAGCTACATGAATAAGGAGCTAAGACCTAACCCTGGATGTAGTGACATAATTGCTTACTTTGGTCATCAGCTTTTTTTGCACAGGCAGAATTCATGGGACAATGATGCATAAAACTTTCTTGGTTTTGTTTTTCATCCTCATCAAATTTAACATCTCTAAGCATCATTGTGCCATAAAAATCTTCTTCATTATGATCTGAGAGTGTATTCCATGGAACAATCACAAATACTATAAATACAGCAGAATTCTTTCAGATAGTAATTATACCATATCAAATACAGTAGGAACATTACAGCAGCAAGCAGAGGAAGACACAACAGCACCAAGAGACATTCCGGAGGCAATTCCTTCTGGGCTTTGCCTCTCCAGGGTACACTCACCATAGCAGTACTATCAAGTGAGTTGTCCTCCATAAGCTCCATTGCTGGTTGCACCTCTTTCAACATGGCCACTGCCAGTCAGGTAGTCCATACGACTCCCAAAACAATGTATTGCTGATTAGCCATTTATGTAGATTATTGATAATTGATGTGCCTTTTGGTTGCTTCTTGTGGGATGAGAGTAAAACTCTACTGCAGAAGATACCACATGCTTATGACACAGGACCAGGATGTCCCCATCTGGATTTGATCTGTTGTAGAGTTTCCTTGTTTCCAGTAAAAACTATGCAAGTTGTCAAAGGATGGAAGTAATCAAACACCCCTACTTACCCAGCTCCAATACAAATAAACCACCAAAAACCATCAGGGAAAGAAATTCAGAAAGGTATAATAAGTGGCATTTACATGCCATTGATAACAAACTAATATCTAATTGAATTTAAGACCAATTCAAGGAAGAAGACAATTCCTGGTACTAGAAAGTTATTCAGCTTCCTGGGGCTAGTGGCATTATGGACTATACTTAGAAAACAATCCATTACCTTTTGTTTTCTAGAACAGCATAATTTCTTACTGCATCCCTGTATCATATCCTTATATCCACAGATAAGCATAGTTAAGAACCCTCATTAAAGGAGGCTCTTATTACAGCAAATGGGGGCCATCACAAAAAGTTGGACACAGGCTGAGGTCAATTGCAGGGAACCAGTATTTTTGTGTCTACCTCACAGCTCCTGCATCATAGAAATGGCTGTATGAAACAAACCAACAAATATAAAAATGACAATATCAGTGGACATTTGAATGTGGAAGGGATGAAATATTCTGGATTCCAACCACTAGACAAAGAACTATCCTCTCCCAGTAATGAGTTCCCTTAACACTTATCCAGTACATAGTGTTCAGACTTGAAATCATCTGAACCACCAAAAATTGTCTTCTTGGGTATTTCAAGTATATATTTGTGCATACACATACATATCCACAGTTAACAATATAATCAAATAAAAGAGACTATCAACTCAAAAAGTTGGGGAAAATGGATAATTTGAGGGAAGACAGTTGGGAAAAGGCTAGAAGAAGGAAGAGAGTGAAATAAAACTATTTCAATTAGAAATATATTTAAACAAAATCAAATGAATAAAGAATACGTGATAAAAATTTTTGAGTCTGCCATCATCAATTTTATGCTCTAATATCCAGTGAATACCAAATAAATAAGTAAATAAATAATAAAAGCTTTTAGTTGGAGAGGTAGAGAGATAGAATAAATAATTTTTGTATGTTTTATGAAGTTTAGAATAATAATACTAAGGGGACTACTAGGTAGGTAATATTCTTCTATACTCATGAGAACTTTCAAAATAGGAAACCCATCATTTCCATATATAATGATGAAGATAAAACCAACTATAATTAATTAGTATATTAGTAGATTGTACTACTAAGGACTTATTTATTTCTCTTCATTCTCTTAAAGCATGGAGTTAATATTAAGATCTTTCTTTTAAAATGGTCAGGCCTGTGGCAGAAGATGAAGTTAACAGGGGAAATGGGAAGTTGTAGGTTAGACTCTAACTATGGGGTTTGAACTAAAAAGCAAAAGTTCAGTCAAACACAAGAGTCCCACATGAGCCCCATTTTTACTATTGATAAAACGCAGGGTTGTTATGTGAACAACTTTCGCAATAGATGACATCTTAAAGATTTTATTGACTGATTGATTTGCATCAGTGAATGTTTTTGTGTTTGTGTCTGTATGAGTATATTAAGTTTGTGTACACATATGAACAGATATACACTAAGAAGCCAGAGTGTAATATCTCTTGAAGCAGAATGTCCAGACATCAGAAGAACCTTATGTGCGTGTGCGTTTCTGTGAGAGAACGAAATAGAGAGAGGAAAAGAGAGTTTAATACAGAAAGAGATAGAGAGATTCAAACGTTGGTCCTCATGAATGAGTGACAATGGCTCTTTATATCTAAGCCATTTGTCTGGGCCTTAACATTGGTTTCTAACATAAGGAAAATCCAAGTTTACCTAAATCCTAAGACTAAAAGCCCCAATGTAAAGCATTGTAAAGCAAAGCAGTCACCGCCTGATAAGGGCTACAGTGATGAGACTGGAAGGAAGGCTCCACCTCAATGGACAGGCTACTCTTGTGGTTTTCATTTGAAACTCTTTAGGTGATTATGGCAAATAATTAGACATTATATTAATAGGAAAAGACACTACCAGAAAACAAAACAGCTGTTTTGCATCTAGGTGTGTCTTCTGTCCTAAACTCACACCACTAATAAAATCAAGTAATTAGTTGTCACTGAAAAAAGAAAAGTCAAGTTGCTGTTTTAATCACTTCATGGAATTGTCTTATATTTGTTGAATGGTAGTTCTAGGAAAGCTAACAACAGCCTGCTTACTTTGTTTCATGAAGATTTAGAACCTCAGTTGAACACCAAGAGTCACAATAATTTTTCTTGGGCAAAAGAAGATACAAGGTAATTGAGATATTCTTTACTATCAAGACTTCTCTTAGTTTCTTCCTTAAAGAGCAGATCAATAGAACACATTGAGTTATTTTCTCGATTCAGACTGTCTGACTGATATTGTCTTGATACATTTGCCTTGGAATTTATAAATGGTTTTCCATACTGGTTACACCAATTTACACTTAGTCATTTAATATGAGATGAAATCTAGATATATCCCTGATTTTAATTTCTCTCATCTGTAGGATGTTTGTAGTGTGTGTGTGTGTGTGGGGGGGTAAAAACATCTAACCATGTTTCTTTCCATTGTATGTTATGGGGTGCAAGAGTTCCTTATGTGTTTTGGACATTATTTAAAGCTTTTTGTATTTGTGTTCCAAATATTGTCTAACATTTCTTAAAATAGGTTTTTAATTAGTTATTTCC
Source organism: Cricetiscus sungorus (assembly GCA_030556225.1). NCBI lineage: Eukaryota > Metazoa > Chordata > Mammalia > Rodentia > Cricetidae > Cricetiscus > Cricetiscus sungorus. Next base: position 47,255,505 of record JANBXA010000398.1, read on the forward strand.
TTTTCTGGTTAGAAAATTTCTAGCCTGGAGTAGACTATGCACTTATTTTTGCTTTTGCTCTGTAATTATTTTTATGTAAATTAAGAAAACATTTTACCAAGACAAAATTAATATGGTTTGCTACATTTTTGTAGGAGTTTTAAGTTTTAGATTTTACACTTAAATATGTACCCTCCTTTTTTTGTACATGGCATAGGGCATTAATTAATTCTCTTTTGCATGGATGGTTGTCATTCCTTATTGCATATTATTCAGAGTTTTATCAAATATTAGTGAGCTGCATGTACATAAACATTCATCTAGCTTTCCCATGCTTCAATTAGGCCTATATTTCTAGATTTACAATGGTTCTCAATTCTTTGACTTTCTGAAGATTTTAAATGTAGTGTTAAGTTAGAGAAAATGTTGTATCTAGATTTATTTTTTGTAGTTCCATAGACAAATTAAAACTACATTATTATTTTTATGAAAAATGCTTGTGCAAATTTTAAGGTATTGCACCGGATCTTTATATTGCTTTCAGTCGTAATGGATGTTTTATAAATATTGATATTTATTTAAAAAGTAAGTACATTAAATTATTTAATTGATTTGTGTGTATGTGTGTGTGCATTATGCCTGTTCATGAGGTCAGATGGCAACCTGTGGGGATTATGGAGTTAGTGATTAGAGAGAAACTTGGTGCTAGAGTTATTTCCAAGAATCAATAAGGAATACCTCAGCTAAGAATCCTATCAATACTGGAGAAGGTGGCAGAACTGGCCTACCCCTGGAATAAGATTGGTGAATACCCTAACTGTTGTCATAGACCTTCATCAAGTAATTGACAGAACTAGATGCAGAGGTTAACAACCAGGCACCAGGCTGAGTTCCAGAAATCCAGTAGAAGAGAGGAAGGAGGGAATATATGACCAATTTAACTTTTAAAATCTTCTAAAGATATGTTTTTAGACACCACTTTGATTGCTCTAACAACTAGGCCATAGATGTACTTAACATAAGTAAGTCAATTAAAAAATTACAAAGAAAAATCATAACATTTAACATCCTGGCAAGATTACTTCTTTAGAGAAAAGGACAGCTTTGATGTCAATATTTTATGTATACTTCTACAAATAAGTACTTAAAGCTTCTGAAAAATAAAAAATAATTCATAGAACAGCTGATTTTTTTATTGTTTCATTTGTTTTACTTTTTTAAGTCATTAGTGCAGGAATCAGTTCACTTGATCCCTTGTGTATCTGAAGAACATCAGCTTAAAATATGACATTTCATAGGGATATTGTTGTCTATGGAGGCAAAAACAAAAAGGCTGTCTTTTCTACTCAAATTTTGCCAGTGTCTTCTTATTCAAGTGTTTTTAATGTAACTTACTTTTTAACTTAAACATCGTTTCCCTTAAAAGCCATTTTTAAACTTATGACATATTATAAGACTTAAATGAATCCTTCCTTTATCATAAAACCTATACACATGTGTACATATAAATGTATAATAGTCTCAAAACCAATCAGTATTTAACTTAAACAATTAAGTATTAAGCTTAAATAATCACTAAATTTTAATACAAAATACATTAATATCTGCATAATTTTACATTTATAAAAAGCTTCTTACCGTAACAGTCACATTACAAGTGAAATGCGAACAAAGGATATTGCACAAGGACTCTGACTGAAAATCATCCTGATGAGCTGCAATGTCCTCTGCAGGGAACATCTGTCCACACAAGCAGGACAGCAATTCTCAGAATACACTAAAACCTAAAGGGAGTAATTGCATACTTGTCAATTTAATGATAAAAACAATTTCATAAACACAATGTAGAAAGAATCTAATTTGATATAAAAAGCACACAGCTAACATTATGGCACACACTAAAAGCCTCTTATTTTAAGTTAAAATATATCACAATGATATCCAGCTCATTACTCCTATTCAGCATAGTACTAAATGTCAGAGGAGGAATACATGAGAATATAACAAAATACAACCATAAAACAAAAAAAGTTGGGGAGAGACACTCACATCAATATGGTTTTAGAATGAAAGTGACTTGGTTTTAAAAGTAGACAGACTGATGCTTTTGCATTGTGGCTCACAATGTTAATGCTAGCACTGGAAGGCAGAGAAAGAATAATCTCTATGACATTGAGGCCAGTTTAGTCTATGTAGTGAGTTCCAGACTAGCAAAGCAACATAGTTACTTACCCTGTCCCAAAATAAACAAACAAATAAGTTAATACATATTTTCATAATTATATTTTCTGAGTTGAAGATTCATGCTTGAGTATTTACAAAGGCCCAAACAACACACAATATGAATTATTCTTAAATGGCAGCAAATGAATCCAGAATGTTTAGAATATATTTACCATATAATAAAATAATCAAGACTTACAATAAATTTCATGTATGTATTACCTTTATGTAGATAAAATAATGTTTCGAGTGTTTAAGGCTCAAATTCCTAAGTTTTAACTAGACAGCACAGAAAATGTGTTCTGGTCATACATTTGTGTGTATTTCCTCTTCTAGAAGTGTCAATGAAGAGAATTCCTTACCTAACATATGGAGATATATTTATGTATTAATTTGCAAACCAAAAAAAGGAATTTTGAAAGTTTAAGAAAATGATAAACTGAATTAAAGCACACATGTTTTTATTAGGTTACTAGAAATGAGGTCATTTATATTAAAAATAGTGTATACACTTTAATAGCAAATTTCAAATAACCATATATCTTCAAATATATTGTTTGATACATATGGGGTAATCTATACCAAACATATAGAAATCAAAACTTTTTTTCTTAGAAGTTAAAGTAATTTTTTTCCAGATTAGACTACAAAATAAAGCATGTTCTGAAAATAATATGATAAAAACTAAAAGCTTTCACTTTTTGTATCTGAGCCACATGCTGCAAAGATCCTTTCTAAAATTTAGCCAGGATTAGGCCTTATTATCCTTTGTTTCCAATTTTCTTAAAATTTAAAAATTGAAGTAAATTCACTGTTTATACATACTTATATTTTACTCTTATGTCTGAATGCCCACTCGCATATATGTGTATCACATATACATCTGATGAAGCTTCAGATTGTATTTAACTGAGTTAAAAAATGGTTGTGAGCAGGCATGGATGGAGATTCATGAATTGAAGCTCATTCCTCTTCAAGAGTAGTGAGGACTTTTTTACCACACAACAGCTCCAGTCCTCAAACTTGCTTTACTACTCAATACATTATGACAAATATCAAACCCTCGCTTTCTTTGTAGAGATCTGCATAGAATTTTAATGAGTATTATCTATTTACCTAACACCTTCTACCATAATTTTCTGTCAATTATTAGCAGCTTCACTTTGAAAAATTATCACACATATTTGATTACTTGATTTCATGTTTATGTAGTGGTTGCTTCTTGACTATGAAATTATTATTTTAAGTACACATACAGTAAACTTTCTCTAGTACTCATGCACCAAAATATAGGGACTGTGAGAGTTCATGGAATGGTTTTTCTAATGTGATGTTTGTATTTCTTCCATCCTATGGGATCACAGAGCAATTTGAGTGCACACATTTGTGATTCTAAGAAATAAATTAGAATAAGTTTAAATGGAATAAGCAGATCATAAAAGTATCTCTTAAAAAAGAAGTATGATATGAAAATGCAAGTTGATATGAAAATATACATACATACATATACATACATACACACACGCATACGCGCGCACACACATGTATATTATTGTACCAGTCTTTCAAAGAAGACCTAACAATACTCGTCGAGTGCAGCTATGCCAGAGCCGTGAGGATACCGTCTGCCAGACTCTTTAGCCCCCTTTCCACCCCCCACCTCCTCTGGCCACCGCGTCCTCGAAGTTGTTTGAACATTCTGTTAAAACATGGTGGATTACTATGAAGTTCTGGGCGTGCAAAGACATGCCTCACCTGAGGACATTAAAAGGAGTATCGGAAACAGGCACTTAAATTGCATCTGGACAAAAATCCCGAAAACAAAGAAAAGGCAGAGAGGAAATTCAAGGCATATGAGGTGTTATCAGATGCAAAAAAACAGTGGGACATCTATGATAAATAGGGCGAACAGGGATTAAATGGTGGTGAAGGAGGAGGTGGGAGTCATTTTTACAGTCCATTTGAATTTGGCTTCACATTCTGGAATACAGATGATGCTCTCAGGGAATTTTTTGATGGGAGTGACCTCTTTTATTTGACTTCTTTGAAGACCCATTTGATGACTTTTTTGGAAACCGAAGGGGTTCCTGGGGAAATAGAGGCTGAGGTGCAGAGGATTTCCTTCTTTTGTAGGTGGATTTCCTACTTTTGACACACGGATTCACTTCATTCGTGTCACTAGGGCATGGGGGCCTCACTTCATTCTCTTCAACATCATTTGGCAGTGGAATGGGCAACTTCAAATCAATATCAACTTCTACTGAGATAGTTAATGGCAAAAAAAAATGACTACAAAGAGAATTGTGGAGAATGGTCAAGAAAGAGTAGAAGTTGAAGAAGACCAACAGATAAAGTCCTTGACTATAAATGGCGAGGAACCCCGCTACCCTTGGATAACAAGTAATTCAATGCCACCTTTCACAGAAACGTTAAACCATAACAAGCACCATTTGAGGAATAACAGGAACTTTCTTTTGAAGATTTCAAATGAACTCGACTTTCTGTGTAACTGTACCTAATCTAAAGTATTTATAAAACAGGTCATCAGAGCCCCTATTTGTCATAGACATGAATTGTTGTTGGGACCACAAAATATGACCTTTTTTTTTTTTTTTAATTGTTGTATCTCTGTATGCACTTTGCTTTCAACAAAACAAAACATAATCCGATGTGAGCCCTGTGACTCTTGAGTAGTGCTAGGACAAGATTGTTCTTTAACACCAGCATGGATCTGCTTCCCATTGTGTTGAAATGTGAGTGAGTAGTGTCTGCCTGCTGTGAAGTTAACATTGCCAGATGAACCTCCCAAAGAAATATTTCAATTTTATTTTCAGTATTTAGTAATGAAAGTTATTACTGCATCAATGGTAATACATTTCTGGTTTAGTGTAAATTAAGAATGTTTTCTAGTTGTGCATGGATGCTGGCAAATTCGTCAATTCTGACAATTGTTTAAATATGTAATGTTAAGCTTAGCTTTAAAACAAGCTGGTAATTTGGGCCTTTGTCATTTTCTTTAAAAAAAAAAAGAAATGTGAATGTGTTTTGTGAAAAAAAATACTCCTCAAGTTATTCCACAAAACATAAACAAAGGGAACATTGGGAAATTCATTTTATGAGGCCACAGTCAATCAGATACCAAAATCACACAAAGATTCAACTATGAAAGAAAATTTCAATCATGGACATGGATAAAAAAATAATAAAATACTTACCTAATACAAAAACATTAAAAAGACCACTCACCACGATCTAGTATGCTTTATCCCACAGGTTCAGGGATGATTCCACAACATATGAAAATCTGTTCATGCAATCCACTATGAAAACAAACTGAAAGAAAAGAAACATGTTATCATTTCATTAGATACTGCATAGGCCATTGACAAAATCCAACACTCCTTCTTGATAAAAGCATTGGAGAGATCAGGAAAACAAGGGACATATCTCAAAGGCAATCTACAGTAAGCCAATGGCCAACATCTAATTAAATGGAGAGAAATTTCAAGCAATTCCACTAAAATCAGGGACAAGACAAAAGTGTCCACTCTTTCCATAGCCATACAATAGAACCTGAAGTTCTAGCTAGAGGAATAAGTCACCTAAAAGAGATTCAGAATATACAAATTGGACAGGAAAATTTCAAAATATCCTTATTTGCAGATGATACGATAACATAATCCACCCCAAAAATTCTACCAGGGAATTCCTACAGCTGACAAACACCTTGACTCCAGTGTCTGGATTCATGATTAACTAAAAACCAACCGGTAGTCCTCCTATATAGAAATTGTAAATGAGATGAGAACTAAATCAGGCAAATATCACTCTTTACACTAACCACAAATAATATAAAATATCTCATACCTGAAAACAAGCAAGTTTTAGTAGTAGCAGTTTGAATGCAAGGGGCCCCCATAAGGTCATAAAGACTGGCAATATAGGGAGTTGTGGCTTTGTTGGGGTAGGTATGATCTTGTTGAAAAAAGCATGTCACAGTAAAGGTAAGCTGTGAGGTATCATATATGTGCAAGCCATGCCCAGTATATCAGACCACTTCCTACTGTCTACAGATCAAAGATGTAGAATTATTAGCTTTTTCTGCAGCACCATGTATGCCTGAATGATTCCATGTTGCACCAAGATGATAAAGAAATAAGCATCTTAAAATGTAAATTACACCAATTAAATGATTTTCCTTTACAAGTGTTGCTACAATAATGGTGTCCCTTCCCAGCAACAGAAACCATAGATAAGACACAAGTGAAAGTTGTGTATGATAAAAACTTATCTTTGAAGAAGATATCAGAAGATGGAAAGATCTCCCATGCTCACAGATTTGTAGGATTAGCATGGTTAAAAATGTCAATCCTACCAAAAGCAATCTACAGATTCAATGCAATCTCCATTAAAATTCCAAAACAATCTTTACAGACATTGAAAAACAATGCTCAACTTCAAATGTAAACAAACAAGCAAAAACCCCAGGATAGCTAAAACTATCCTCTACAAATAAAATAAAAACCAGCCAAACAAACTAAAAAATAAAACTTCTGCACTCAACATCATCCCTGATTTCAAGCTTTACTACTGAACTGTAGTATTGAAAAACTACATGATATTTTATGCCATGATAGTGGCATAAAAACAAACATGTTGATCAATGGAATCCAAACACATGCTGAGCTATTGGCCAGTTGACTTATTTAATAAACCTACATGTCTGTCAACTGAAGGATGGATAAAGAAAATGTTTTAATTTACACAATTCAAATATTAAAAACAATAACATTATGAAATTTTTAGGAAAATAGATAGAACTTGAAAAAAATTATTCTGAGTAAGCTAACCCAGATCTGTAAAGACAAACATGGTATGTACTCATGCATAGGTGGATATTAGTTGTAAAGTAAACGATAATCATGCTATACAAAACAAGAGGGACTAAGTTGCAAGTAGGACTTAAGGGAGACAAAAGAGTCTCTCTGGGAAGTGGGATTTGAGTAAATTTGGAGAGATTTCAAGGGTACAATAGCAAACTACCTACAAAATATACTGTTGTATACTGTAGTAGTACAGGTACTTTTGGAGTAAGCTTCCCACTTCATGAGATAGAATCTACACCTGACAGTGGTAAAGCAGTCTATCACCTAAAACTAGATGGCCATGAACCCCAACATAAAACCTACTGATATTAGGCTGCTAAAAAAAAAAACAATACAATGTTTCCTAATGACATATTTCTATAACCTTAGATCAGTTCATTTATCAAATCTCATAAGAGAAAACTTTTCTTCCAGTAGATAGTAATTTATACAGAAATTCAAAACTGGATATTGTGAAAACATGGAATGAGGAGCTCTGGATCATTCCTCCATAATGGGTCTTTATTATACCTATGCCTGCAAGGCTTGGGCATCAATGCAGAAGAGAAGGTGGAAAGATTCTAAGAGCTAGAGGTAGTAGATGACTCCAGGTACAAGAGGGCAGATGCACATGTGAAATCACAGAGACCATAATAGCATGCACAAGAACTGCACAGGTTTAAACCAGACAAAATCCCAGCACTTAGAAAATGAAATGGACACAAAGACACCCATAATAAAGAATTTTTTTGCAATTCTCATGCTTGTTAAAAAGGGATAACCACTTTCTCCAGAAGAATATTGTTGTGTATCTTAACCAGAAAAGGCAAATCCAATGTCTTCAAGATTGATTACAGGCTCTGTGGTTTTTATGTGCTTTTTCTTCTGTTTTGTAGTTTTTTTTTTCTTTGTCCTTTGTGATAGGAGATGTCATTCTGTAAATATGTTTCTCTTATTGGTAAATGAATAAAGCACTGTTGGCCAATAGGAAAGCAAGAAGGGCAGGACTAGGAGACTATGAAGAGAGAGGAAGTAGTAAGGAGGAGTCAACATGGAGAGACTGGGGAGATCAGAAGTCTGTCTCTTCTCTCCAGTAAGATGAGATCACGTGGAAATACCTAGATTAATAGAAACAGGTTAATATTTAAGACAAAGCTAGCCAGTAAGAAACAAATAACTTGCCAACAGCATTTATATCTAATACAGAGTCTCTGTGTGTTTATTGGGGGCTGGCATGGTAGTGGGTCCAGGCCAGCAGGGAAAACATACTCGTTACACCTTTGTTTGTTTGTTGTAAATTAGTTTTTATGAGAGAGTAAAACAGCCAGAGAGAACAGGAAGTTTGGTAGGTAGAGTGATGGGGATTATCTTAAGGAAGTTGGAGAGTAGAAATAATGTGGTTCAAATATATTACATAAAAAGTTAGTTTATAAGACAATAAATAAAAATATGAGTTTATTAGTATTTTAATAAAATATAGCAATGTTCTACAAAAGTTTTGCAATGAACAATTTAGGAATATAAGATCAAAATTAAATTAACCACAACATACTATAATGATAGCTTTAATTTTAAAACCATTATGTTCACAATTTTATTACTATTAAAAAGAAAATATGGCTTCTAAACATTATCTGTAGATAAATATTTAAATTCTCTGTCTTTGGGAGAGAGAGAGATTCTTAGAATTTGGTGTTTTTAACAGCATTTAAGGAGACCAATGTTATGGAAATACTCCAATACAGGGAGTAGGTAGCTAAAGGTGAAGCCTGAATATAAACTTCTTTCTTTATTTTGTGAATAAATCATCCTCTAAATCTCTTTGATCGTGACAAAGGTTTCCCATTTTATTAATAGCCTAATGCCTGAGAATGATGTACAAGATTATTTTTGAAATTTCCCTTTTCTAGCTGCCTGATGAGCTGTTAAGATCATTTTTCTGCAATTGATGTTAGGTTCAGTACTTGAAGTAGTCGTTGAGATGTTAGTCTCCAGTTATATATTACCATGGTAGTGCTTCCACTTTATCTGCACTTTTATTGGCCATATTAAATGTCTGCGGTAGTTCTACTTCAGTTACTGAAAAACGATCAAGTTTCTCAGAATATATTTTATGGATTTCAAAATTCTACAAATGATAATTTTTCCATATTTTCTAATGAAGATGATACAGTTAAGTGAGGAGCTTTAACAGGAAAGAGATACTTGTAACAAATGCCTCTTAAAAGTATCGTTTTTCATATACTAATGTCAGATAATAGAAATAAAATGTAAAATAAAAGTTCAAGGTTTTAGAGTCTAAGGACTTGGATTTATCATACTGAAAACGACCATTAATAATATCCATAATTGTAGACTATAAATACTGAAGAAAGATATAGACTGTAATTTTAAGACATGACCCAATAAAAGTTGATAACCATGCAACGAAGGTCACTACACTAAGGACAGAGACATCGAAATGGAGCCACAATCCTTTGCTGAATAAATTGCATAGCCTCACTCATTTTCATAAGATGAAATAGTTCTAATTTATATTATGTAGTTTTTCAGCAATTAATAATTAGCACTAATAATATCTAAATATTTTATATGCCTATTAAAACCACTTCTCCTATATATTTATAGACAATGTTACTGTTTTTCGAGAAATAATTTTAACTTTTCAACTTTCTAGTATTTGTTTTCATTACAGTCTGATGCTTTTAACACAGATTTTTATAGTAAATTCAAAATAACATGCAGAACATGAAATCAATAATGTATTATTTGACTGGGGCAACCAACTATGAATTTCAAATTTACATATCCACCAATTATATTGATCAATAGCTACTGAAGTAAAATCCAAGAATTAAGAAGCATAGGAAGACCAAGTCACAACTCACTATCACAAAAGGATGGACAAAGATATTCATAAAAACATAAGTGTAGAATGATTTCCAATAAGTGGGTGAAAGACCTTTGAATATCATGTTTTATAATTATGCAATATATTTAAGTCTTTAGTAAGTAATTTGCTAAGCAGAAAAAATATTAAAATTTTATATTTGCCTTGAATTATTGATTTTCATGAAATTCATTCATACATTGTTGACTATACATATAAAATGCAGTTGTCCATACATAATGGATAATCTTCAAACTATAATGTGCTTTTCAAGATCAGTTTTGAAGAATGTGATTTGTAGTAAATATTGTTAGTATAACTCAACTCCTTCATGTCTGAAAAATTGTCTTTGTATTGTTTTCTCAAAAGTTACTGATGATTAGAAATTCCAACTAGGTAGACCCAATTACAATATTCTTCTTAGTAATCTTATGCTCAAAGGGTGAATCCTAAGAATTTATTTTAAAAAGAAGCAAATGAGAATAGCAACAACAACAATAAACATGAAGTACTTGTGGTAAAGTTGGTCAGTAGTGTTGTACAAAAAAAAAAAGAAAGAAATAAAGAAAGAAAAAAGAAAGAATGAAAGAAAGAGAAAACCTCCATTTGCCATTTGCTATTGTTTTTGGTTTTTGCTCTTTGGACTCTTGGGCGGTCCATCATCCAGTTCTCAAATAACTACACATGGAGGATTATTCTTAGTTATGAATGCCTGGCCTTAGCTTGTCTTATTTTTAACCAGCTCTTCATATCTTAAATTAATAGTTCTACCTGTTTCCTCTGGGATTTTCTCTCTCTTCTGTATAGCTTACTTTCACTCTTATTTCTTGGTTGGCTGGGTGACTGAGTGTCTGGTCCCTGATGATTTCCTCTACTTGTTCTCTTGTTGCTTTCCTTCTTCCTCCCAACCATATTTATACTCACTACTGGGCAGCAGTGCTTATTCTTGCTTTTGCCTCACTGTTGGCCATTCAGCTCTTTATTAGAATCACCAGTTGTTTATGACAGGCACAGTAACCCAGCTTCACAGATTTTAACAAATGCAGCATTAAAAAAAGTCACACACCTTAAAATAGTATTTCCCATCAATTTTCCCCATACATCTTCAAACTAACTGCAATATCATTACAATGGTGCCAACATGTATTTAGTCAATTTGCATGTGATATAGAGTTCTTTTAGCATATTTTAATTTGTAAAATATTAATCACATTAGTCTTATATCTACTTATGTACACTAATGTTTATGGTACACGTTTAATTTTTTTTTTTTACACAAACAGAGATCTCCAGTTAGACCCAAACTGTGATAATTGATCTGAGTCCTTCCTTTTCATAGCTTGACAATTTTCCACAGTATACATGTATATTTTTCATCATTAACTCATGAGTTAATTGACATGAAATTATTTATATAATCCTTGGCTATTGTGACAAAATACAATAAACTTGAACATGTTAATGGCTCTTCATTAGACTTCATTTCCTTAAATATATATGTAATAATAGCTCCCTGAACATTTCTTGTTTATAGCAATGATAATATATTATCCCAAACAACTTTTCCCAATATTTTAGGTCAAAAATATAATCACAGACTGAAAATGTTCAGCAAGTATAAAGTAGACCTTAGTTTTGTTTACTCCTAAGAGGATATCATAAATTTTTAATTATTCTTAAACCTAGAACATTTCTGTTGCTATGAGAAACTAATACTGCAACTCTGGCTGGCCTCAATTCACTGTGTAATTAAAGTCTTAAATTCACTGTGAAAGTTTCCCATACAGCAGAGTTAGGGTGGGTTTTTCTATATTCTTGCCACCATTTCCCAAAGTTCTAGGCTTATAGGTGCATACCAACAGGCTGACAAAGTACTTTTAATTTTTTTTTCTGTGAATTGAAGCCAAGCCATCATACATGCTAGACAAATGTTCCAAAACTGAGTGATATCTCCCAGTAACAAAATTCTAATAACATATTCCCATTACATCCATTATTTTATAGCTTACTTGCTAGTATGTACTAAGGAAAAAACATGTTCTGCTACATATAAAATGGAAAAAATACTAAGTTGCCAATTTAAGTGAAAATATTTTGTTTCTTTCCTTTTATTAGGAGTAGATGTTTTCCTCACATAATATATCTTGATTACATCTGCCCTTTTATCATCAATTTCTTCCCACTCCCTTTCATCTAGATCTACCATTTCTCAGCCTCTTATTATAAAACAAACGAGTTTCTGAATAATAACAATAATGATATATAATACACTATGAAAAAACAAATATTAGTTTATTGGAATAAGACAAAAGAAACTTCAGGCAAAGTGCCTAAGTTAAAACCTAAGAAACAAAGTGCCACTCACTTTCACAGTCTGGAATTCCATAAAAACACTAAAGAGAAAATGTAATAAATATGCAAAGGACTTATACAGTAAAAAGAGGGCACACACACACACACACACACACACACACACACACACACACACACACACATACACAGTGTACATATGTATAGCTCAAAAAAAAAAAAAAGAAAAAAAAGGAAAAAAGAAATGCCATGAATCCCATGATGGGAGATGTCATTCTTTAATATATTTCCCTTATTGGTTAATGAATAAAGTACTGTTGGCCAATAGGAAAGAAAGATAGGTGGGCCTAGGGGACTAGGAGAAGAAAGGAAGAAGTAGGAAGGAAATTCAAGATGGAGGAGGGAGAGTGTAGAATGTCGGCATTGGTCTCTCTCTCTGGTAAGATGAGACCACGTGGAAATACTTAGATTAATAGAAATGGGCTAATATTTAAGACAGAGCTAGTAAAAAACATTCTTGTAACTGGCTAGCAGAATTATGTCTAATACAGCATCTCAGAGTGTTATTTGGGGCTGGTGCAGCTCTGGGACCAGACCAGCAGAGAAAAGCCTACACCTAACAAATTGGCGTGCAACCTTGACCAAAGAACTATCACTTAAAACTTGACAAAAGCTATAAAAGGATTTTAGAAACAAAAGAACAAAGACAAGTAAGGCTTCTTGGTAGCAGCATTTTTCTCGGTTGGACTCTTTGGCTAGAGACAGATTTGCATGGCTCCTTTTAGGGAGGTTTCCTGACTCAGCATAAGTGGCAAAAAACTGCAATGCTTTTAAAGAGCTCTGTTAACCACTGAATGGTGTGTACTAGAGCTGGCAATGGTAGTGACCACATCTCCAACCTGGTAACATGCTGCTGTTACCATGGCAGCATAGACCAAGGCAGTGAGCAGAGCTCTCTGTTCTGGTGGTAAAATTACCTGCAGCCATCTTTGATACACTATGGCTAATATAGCTGTGGCTTTCATTTGGCCAATTTTGTTTACTGGATAAAGACTTGTGGCCACAAAAAAGATAAAGATTTTCAATAAAGGCAGATTCAGATTAAGAAAAACCTCTAAAGGTTTACAGTGAGAGAGAGAGAGAGAGAGAGAGAGAGAGAGAGAGAGAGAGAGAGAGAGAGAGAGAGAGAGAGAGAGAGAATGATTTAAAAAATAATAAAAGAGAGTAACTGGTAGCTGGGTGTGGTAGTACACACCTTTAATTTTAGCACTCAGGAGACAGAAGCAAGCAGATCTCTGTGATTTCAAAGATATACAGAGTTACCTCTGGGACAGATAAAAGTTACACAGAGAAACTCTGTCTCAAAAAAATGAAAACATAGAAGTTAAAAAAATATATAGTAATAAAAATGCCACATAAAGTTGGAAAGCACAACAAAAGAAAAGTATGGATACTATATGTTGTTCTCTTGTCTTTGACTGCTGAGGAAATAGCAACAACTATTAAAATAAATGGTGTTGGATTAATCCAATTTATATATTTTAAAAATGCTTTGACTTCAATATTTAAGTCTAAGGACAGGTTACTGGGAAAAAGGATTTCTATTTTTGTTTCCACTGAAAATAAAAAGCTATGGATTCCTTCCACATTAATGTGGTTTGATCAAGGAAAAACCCCTGAAACAGCATCTCAGATTACACATCATTCAAAACAATTTGGACAAGGCAGACTTGCAGACCACTACAGCCAGAATTTCTATGTCTTCTTAGGATCCCCCATGAAAGTGTCCCCTACCAACAGGAAGCAGTTTGGAAAGAATGACACCCACATTCCTAAATAGTATATGTAAATATTTGTTTTCATTTAAATAGGCTGGGTTTTAAATGGTTAATGATCACAACCAATCTCTTCTTAAAGGTAAATACGGGATTGTGGTATAGATATAAATATTTTATTTAAAATGGATTTTCATTTATTGATGCAATTTAAGGTCAATTTTATTATATGCATATGTCTCCTCTTGTTTAGGTATTGTGTTAAAAAATAATGTGTAATTTAGTGTAGATTATAGATAGTAACCTATGATAATCAAAACTTATAGTTAGGTGAGTTAAATTTTCTAGATATACAGAGAGGTATTTGAGATAAATAGGCATCTTCAAATCTTTCAAAGGGTTTTCCTTAACAGTGAGGCACAACTGCTCCTAGCAACACCACCTACATCAAAAAGGAAGGTGAACTTTGAAGAAATGAATTATGGAGTTTGCTTTAAATATGGCAAGACTAGCGATTTGGGCAAGATACTGCTCTCGTCTGGACTGTTTGACTTTATGCTGTATAGACTGGACATGCAGGACCCACAGGAAAAATGACTGCTGATACAAGAAAGACATTTGCTACAGGGTTCATGCTTCATGGAAGATTCTGCCAGACATTCTGCAGGACACAGAGAGAAGTGACTAACAAACTGCCAATACAGGTGGACAGTTTAAAGTTTCCTGCTTTGCTGAAGAGTCTGCAAGACACACTGTGGCCTATAGTCTGAAGACGAAACATTACAGAAGTACTTCGGGTGACTGACCAGGCAAGTTGTCTCTGCCATTTCTAAAGTTTATATGTTATTCTTCTGTGGTCTTTGGTGGAGTTGAAGACAGATAGTTATGGTTATATAGTTTTCCTTAATTTGGATTTAAGATAAGTTACATATGAGACTTTAGACTCACAAAAATAAGAAAGATGATAAAATATTTTCTTTAAATCTTACTAAATGTTATTGGACTAAATATTGATAACTGTGGTTCTTATTTGATAACTTTTTTGTTATATATTTTGCTATGTTAAGATTAAAACCCTTCTTTATATTTTAGACAGAAAAGAGGATATAATGGGAGATGTTGTTTTGTAAACATGTTTCTCTTATTGGTTAATGAATAAAGTACTGTAGGATAATAGGAAAACAAGATAGGACTAGGAGACAAGGAGGTTTCAGGAACAAGAGGAGGAGGTTCAAACTGGAGGACGGAGAGAGCAGAATGCCAGCCCCTGTCTCCGGTAAGATGAGACCATGTGGAAATACTTAGAGTAATAAAAATGTGTTAATATTTAAGACAGAGCTAGTCAATAAGTAATGCTAGTAATAGGCCAACGGGATTATATCTAATACAGCATGTATTATTTGGGGCTTGCACAGCTCAGGAACCAGACCAGTAGGGAGAAGCCTACTCCTAAGTCCCAAACACATCATGAGACAAACAACCTCTAAAGATGCAGTTGAGCTTGCTTTACGTTGGCCATTACTGCTGAACATGCACACTAAATTTAAGAGTAGTTTGTTTCCCCAGTGAGTCTTCCTTGTAAAAAAACTAAAATTTTATCTTCAAGTAATTTCAATCGGAGATAGCTTAAGTTTTAGTGATTTTTAGGGATTGGGGTGTGTGTTCCCTTTGCCTTAAAACACTATTATCTGATTCTCTTATTCCTTTAATTATTTCCAAATGAAATAAAATTTAAAAGTTTTACTTGATTCATAATAATTTTTGATATGTTTATCACGTGTGTCTTTTTCAGACTACTATTTCTGTTTTCTATTTTCTGCCTTTTAGGTTCTATCCCTGTTTTTTTTTTTAAAGTTGTATCTTACTTGACATTCTACAAAGTCTTCTAGAAGAAAATCTACAAAGTCTCACATGTTAATACTATAGTTAAAATTTATTACTAAAGGGCTAAGGAAGAATATAAAGATATAAGTATTTGATTTTGATGCTAAGACATTTTTTCTTTCCATGAATATATTTTTCACCTTTATTATTATATTTTTCATGTAATATATTTTCAACACTGATTCCTCTTCCTTATCTACTCCCAGAGCCTTCCCATTTCTCCTCCCACACTTCATTTCTCTCTCCAACAATTAAATCAAAATAAATGAATTAAAAAAAAGAAAATGTACAAGAAACACATACAAACCCCTAAAACACAAAATAATATACCCTAACATATAATAAGAAGACCACCAAGATTTATGACACAAATGACCATAGAAAGCAATAGGTGGTTTATATGACCTGTGAATCTCCATTAGAAAAACCTAAATTTTTTCTTTATAAGTGATTATTATATAAAGATAACTTCTTGTTTAGATATGCGAGTGCATTCTGTTTCTTCCTCTCTGCATTAGAAACTACTCTGGGTTGAACATGTGAAGGCACAATTTATGCTGACAGAGTCTGCCCATTTATGTGTGCATGAGTTATGTTCTGCATAGTTTCCTGAGCCTCAAGGGGAGGTGTTTAATGAGGACATCACACTTACAAGTGAGTGTTCTTGAGTCTCTCATTCTCTGCAGAATGTCCAAGTGGATCTCTGTATTAGTTCCCATCCACTCAAGAAGGAAGCTTCCATAATTATAATTGAGAGAAAAACTAATGTAGGTGTGTAGCAGAATGTTGTTAATAGTCAGTTTATTACCATGTTCTTTTAACAGAAAAATAACTCTTGGTACCCTAATAGGCCTATGGCTTATCTAGTCTCAGGTTCTTCCTTAAGTAGTGGTAGGCATTTGTACAATCTAATTGAGTAGGCCTTTAATCAAGTCAGACAACCAGGGTATTTTTAAAATCTAACTTTGAGTACTGGGTTCCTTGGGACTGCATTAGATGCCTAGGTGAAAGTTCAAGTTAACAGTTACACAATTTTTAAACACAAGTTGTACTTCAGTACATATACAAGTATATAAAATAACCTTAGGAATTCATTGAGAAGACAAAGACTCTCTATGTTGAAAACTATACAATGAATGAAGATGTGTTATGGCAGTTAAGGGTTTTGGCATTTTCATTATTCAGCCTCTGTCCATTCTAGCTATTTGAGATGAAAATCAGGAAATTAGGCAAAAAAAATATTTTTGATGGTTCAACCAGGTCAAAATGAATGGAAAAGAAAAAAGCCTTAAGTAGTGTAATTTAACATAGATAATTCATGTTAATAATTGTATCACTTGGTAAATTTAGTCTTTCACAATTTCAAATAGTACCGTAGAATGTATGAGTAGTTCACTTTTTTTATGTGTAGTGGATGTTCACCTCTCAGATAATGTGAACGACAATATAAGAAATCTCAGCTTATACTTCTAAAACTTGTACTGTACTCCAACAAACTTAAAATTTTAAAACAAATTGACATTTTTCGGGATATGTTTCATATACCAAAATTAAATCAAGATCAGATAGACAATTTAAATAGGCCTATAATCTCTAAGGAAATAGAAGCAATCAGTAATAGTCCCCCTCTCAAAACACAAAGAAAAAACAGACAAAAAAAACCAAAGCAAATAAAAAAAAATAAAAACAACTAGGATCAGTTGGTCTCAGCACAGAATTCTGCAAAAATTTCAAAGATGAGGCAACTCCAATACTCCTCAAATTGTTACACACAATACAAATAGAAGGTAAATTGCCAAACTCCATTTATAAGTTACAGTAACCCTGATATTCAAATCATATAATGATGCAATAAAGAAAGAACTACTTACCAAGTTCCTCACAAACACTGATACAAAAATACTCAATAAAATACTGGCAAACCTATTCCAAGAACACATCAAGATATGTTGATCTCAGAGATATATGGTGGGTTCATCGACAGAAATCTGTCAAGGTAATCCATCATATAAACAAACTGAAAGATTTAAAAAAAATGGAAAAGATCATCTAATTAGATGCTGAAAATCCCTTCAACAAAATCTGACACCTATTCATATGATAAAGGTCTTGGAGAGATCAGGGATACAAGGACCATATTGAAAAATAATAAAAGCAATATACAGCAAACCAACAGTAAACATCAAATTAAACAGAGAGAAACTCAAAGGAATTCCACTAAAATCAGGAACAAGACAAGGCTATCCACTCTCTCAATATCTATTCAATATAGTACTAAAGCTCTAGCAAAAGAAATGAGACAACAAAGGAGATCAAGAGAATACAAATTAGGAAAAAAAAGACAAAATATCACCATTCACAGATAAAAGGATACTAAAATGATCCCAAAAACTCTACACAGGAGCTTCTACACCTGAAAACGGCTTTATTAATGTTATATTAATGTAAAATTACATCCTACAAAATGGGAAAAGAATCTTCACTAACCTCACATCTGACAGAGAGCTGATCTCCAAAAATATATAAAGAACTCAAGATATCAGACATCAAAATACAAAATAACTGATTGAAAAATTGGGTAAAGAGCTAAACAGGGAATCCTCACCAGAAGAATCGCAAAATACCCAAAGATATTTAAGGTAGTACCCAACATCCTTAATCGTCAAGGAAATACAAATAAAAATGACTCTGAGATATCATTTTATACATGTCAGGATGGCTAAGATAAAAAATACTGTGGACAGCTTGTGTTGAAGAGGATTGCAATCAGGCAACACTGTTAAACTGCTGATTGAAGTGCAAACATATAGCCACTTTGGAAATGAGTATGGAAGTTTCCAAGAAAATTGGGAATCAGTGTACCTCAAGACCCAGAAATATCACTCTTGAGCATAAACCTAGAGGATGCTACATAATACCAAAAAGACACTTGCTCAAAAATGTTCATAGCAACATTATCTATACTAGTCAGAACCTGTACACAAACTAGATGTCTGTCAACTAAAAAAATGGATAAGGAAAGTGGAATACATTTACACAATGGAGTACTACTCCATTAAAAAAAGAAAAAGAAAAAGAAAAAGTGATGACCCAATGAAATATGCAGGCAAATGGATTCAACTTGAAAAAAATTATTCTGAGTGAGGTAACCCAGAATAAGAAAACAAACATAATAACAAAGTATGTATTCACTCTTAAGTAGATTTTAGATGTAAGGTAAAGGATAACGAGACTACAATCCACAGCTCCATAGAAGCTAGGCAACGACGATGATGCTAAGAGGAATACATAGATCACACTGAGAAGAGAAATTAGAAGAGATGTACTGTATCTACTGGATTAACTTGGAGAAGAGATGGTAATAGGGAGGAGGGATGAGAACATGAGTGAACAGGATGGTCGAGTATTGGAAGAGTGCAGTGGAAGAGCAATGAAAAAGACATCTTAATAGAGAGACCCTTTATAGGGTTATTGAGAAGCCTGCTGCTAGGGTAATTCTCAAGATTCCACAAGAATGTCCCCCACTAAGATTCCTGGCAATAGTGGAGAGGATGCTAAAACTGGCCTACTCATGCAAAAAAATTAGTGAGCACCTCAAATATTATCAAAAAGCCTTCAACCAATATTTGATGGAACCAGAGCCAGAGATCCACAACTAAGAATTGTGACGGGCTCTGGGAATCCAGTCTAAAAAAGGAAAGAGAGAATATATGAGCAAGGGAGGTCATAATCATGATGGAGAAATCTACAGATAGATCTGAATAAAGCTCATGGAAATCATGAACTCTAGACAGACAACTGTGCAAACTCCAGGGCACTGAATTAGGCCTTCTGTATGTGAGAGACAAGTGTGTGAAGCTTGGATTATCCAAGCAGCCTCTGGCAGTAAGACTAGACTATGATACAAATATGATATGTGAGGTAGCTTGTTGAAGCCCATTACCCATGGTGGGATACCATGCTCAGCCCTAATACATGGGAGAAGGACTTGGCCCTGCACCAACCTATTGTGTATGACAAATTTTATTCCTCATGGCAGCCCTTACCTGTGAGGAGGAGTGGACTGGGGGTGGGCTTGGGATGAAGTGAAGATAGGCATGATAAGGGATGGGAGGAAGAACTGTGGTTGGACTGTAAAATAAAATTTAAAAGAATAAATAAATTAGATATAATAAAGACATCTAAATGCTGAATGAGTGGAATCCAACTAATTATTTGTTTCTTTGACTTAAATATACCTTAGCTTAAATAGGCATACATATTGAAGCAAATCTTCAAACTGTCACTCTTCAGAAATAAGTATCTCATATTAGGCTACTATTAGTCTATTCACTAAGAACTCACTGTCACAAAAGTTGGGAGGTCAGAAAATTATTTAAGGACAGCTTTCATGTTGATTTACATACCATGACACTAATAATTTGCTATAGATTGCTATTTTCAAATAGCAAAATCAAATAAAATATAAACATGTAATCAGATTAAACCCATATAGTAGAAAAAATATTCCACTGATGGGAGATATTATTCTGTAATATGCTTCTCTTATTGATTAATGAATAAAGCACTATTGGCAAATAGGAAGGCAAGACAGGAAGGACTAGGAGACCAAGAGTATTCTTGGAAACTTATTAAAGTTGAGTCAAGATGTAGAGAAATGAGAGAGTGTAGGTTCATATCCTCTCTCAGGTAAGATAAAACCATGTGGAAATACTTAACTTGATAGAAATTAGTTAACATTTAAGACAAAGCTAGCCAATGAAAAATGCTAGAAACAGGCTAATTGCTTTATATGTAATACAGTGTCTCTGTTTGTTATATGGGGCTGATATTGCTGTGGGACCAGGCTGGCAGGAAAACTCCTCATAACATTCCATACACCATGGATAGTAGAAAAATCAAGAGCAGCACCTGAAGTAGGAGTTAATAATAGCATTACACTGTGTTGCTGTGAGCAGACAGTAATGACTATGGGTTTATCTCCCAATGTATTGAGAAGCAAAATACTCAGAATAAAACAAACTGTTCAGGTGGATTATATCATAACCCCTAAATATCTCCTCTTTCTGAAAAAGGAAACAAGTAAAAAGCACATGAATGTTAACAAAATCAACAACTACTAATTTTTGCTGAGATTATTGTTCTTGTAAACAGAAGGTGGATGACACAGAATTAAAATTTACTGCGAATAAACTTTCCAGTTGTGTAGTTTACATAATCAGTGATGATACATCCTCAAGACAAGATGTTCAAAGACTTGTTCTGTGTAGGTGCCATTAATTGAAGAAAATCAAACTGCTATGTAACTTGAAATGATTTATGAGAAAGGAAAGATCAATGGAAAAACTCCCACTTCAGCAAGTATGCAATGATAATTATATCCTCAAAGATCCCATTATATCTATTATGGAGAAAGCAGAGCGACAAAAACAGTAATTCTAACAAATATCATCTCCGTAATTTGCTTATTTAACAAAGATGTCCAAATAATAAATGAGGTATAATTTGTATGTAATAAGATATTCTTAGTCAAAACAAGAAAATACAAAGTATAGAATTAAATAGAAACTTTAGAAAAGACATCAAAGTCCTTAGAGATAAAAACAGTATCAAAAAGCTGTTAATATGAAACAGTGTAACTTTCTGTAGAAATATTTAAACAATAAAATTAATATGTGGATAAATAATTTCAAAAAATTTTTGTGAATATAGGAATAAATAACATCAATAATATGTAATAATATGGCTCTAACCAATCAGATGAAATAATAGGAATACAGAAAATTTTGAATAATTTCAGAGTTAAGAATTTTATAGGAACAAGAACCAACCATGAGAAGTGATTATAAACATTTAACCATAAGAAAAGTTGGCATAAATAAAACAAACATCCATAACTATATTTCTGAAACTAATTCTTCTCCAGATTGTATGCCATTTCTAATACAAGTGGAGTATCATGAAAAGTTAATTATCATCCTTAATTGTAATTTTAGTCTTTGGAAGTTTCACATAATGTATTTTGATCTTATTCTTTTCCTTCCCATAACTCATCACAGATAATTTCTCATATACCAGCTGACCCAAATTCATCTTCTGTGTTTATCTTTATTACTTCATTCTACTGTGTTGACTGACTAATAATTATATGTGTTTGGTTTAGTGTTTTCTACCTTTTTCTTCTTTGATTGCTAGAACATTAGGCAATCCTAGGGCAACAATGATATGCCTATGTGGTTTATTTATGTATTTATTTATTATTATACATTTAAAATTTAATTGATAGTTAGATGTTAGGAAACCTACATTTATATTCTATATATGCCCTTTGCATTTTGACATATATAGGCAGTGATATTTACCAGGATCCAGATTCTAAAAAATAGGTGCAAATTGATTTATGCCATTTATTAGAGAGATTCGAATGTTGGCAGACGTTTCCTGTCTTGGAGCTGCTCAGCCTCAAATATGTGGCAGCTGCTTTCAATATTACCATACAGAAGCTTAATATTATTTATAAATGCTTGACCAGTAGCTCAGACTTATTTTCATTTAGCTCTTACATTTATAAAGTTAACCCATATTGCTTATTTATGCTCTGCCTTGTGGCTGTACCTTTTGTCAGTACACTGTGCCCATCTTGCTCTCTCTGCATCTGGCTGATGACTGTTGAGTCTGCCCTTCTCCTTCCTATAATCCTTAGTTTTGACTCCTTGGATAAACTTCCTCCCTGGCTACAAGCCAATCAGTGTTTTATTATCCCTTTTCAAGTGACAAGTCTTTACAGTGCACAAAGGGTATATTTCACAGCATTCAAATATTGAATTTCACAAGCCACTCTACTGTCTTGTTCTCCCAACTGTTAAGAGTCCTACTATATACTTTGTATTTATTATTATGAAAATTATTAACTCATATAAATCACTCAAATTTATTGGTTTCACTGCCATATCTTTGCTTGCATATAAAGTTAGATTATGGTCCGATTCTGTTAACTATTCATTTATCCTTCTATTCCCTCCTCCTCTTTAATCTCTTCCCAGACACTAAAGTACCTCTTACATACAGCTTGTTATACATCTTAACAAGTTTTAAGATATTGACCTTTAGGTTTTTATACTTTTACTGAAAAAAAATGAAAACCAGACAATATTGCTTGTTTGTGTTCTATTTTTTTTTTACTTTTGCATGATACCTTACTGTTGGGCAGTGCCTTCCCATTAAGTATTTATCTTCCTAACAGCTGGAATTATGGGTTTACAATGCTCTGACAAACTTAGAAGAGCTCATGTGAATGATTTACCTACTCATTAATTTAATATATGGCTGATTTGGAGTATGAACATGAAATGATTTAACAGAAAAGTATCAGAATATTTTAGTAGAATCATTACCATACTATATGTTAAAGTGAATAAATAAAGATACAATGAAACAATTACTTAAAAAATTCATATATGCTCTTACAATAGCAGGCCTTTATCAATATAAATTTGTTTACAAAAAACATTTATTTTAAATATATATGTAAGTAGCACTAATTATCCAAGAAATAAAGGCTATCAACTTGAAGTGTGAGCAGAGTTTGAGTAAGGGTACTTGGGAGGGCCTAGGAGGAAGAAGTAGAAGGGAAAATTATATACTATTTTAATTAAAACATGCTAGATATTTTTTCAAAATCAAATATTAATATATAAAAGTAAGGCAGGTATGGTGGCTCAAATTGATAATCCTTATAGTTTGGAGGGTGAAAAATGGGGATCACTGAAAGTTTCAGTCCAGCCTGGTCTACATAATAAATACTATCCAAGAATAAAAATTATATATATTTGGTGTACTGTTCTGAATTAATCAACTAGCCTTCATGAATACTTATAAAAATAGATCATGTACTCAAATAAAGATTAAAAACAAATTCACACAGTTGGCATATATATATATATATATATATAATATTATTATATTATATATATATAATTTTTAACATAATTATTCCTATGCAACTCATTATTACTAGATAAGAAATTAACTATAATAATATGTAACATGAAAAATAAATGACCCAGAGACTCATATTTGGGGTTCAAACTTCAAGATAAATATCAGAAAAGTAAAACCACTGGCCACTAGCTCCTTAACTCTTTCTACCTAGGGCTAAATAGGCTGATCCTATCTCCACAATCTTCCACCAAGCCTCAGACTGTAAGCCCTCCTCAGTGTGGATGGAAATTAATGCTTCATACTGACTGCTTGCTCATGTCTTTTATGCCCCTCTAATCCTGGGATTAAAGGTGGGAGCTCCGATTCTCTTTAGACTGCTCAATATTGTGTTGATCTAGGTGGCCTTGGACTCAAAAGATCCTGGGTCCTAGGATTGGATTAAAGGTGTGTACTACCACCTCCTAGCTTCTGCCTGCTGGGATTAAAGGTGTGTATCATCACTGCCTGATCTATATAGCTTGAGGCTGACTTTAGTTTTTTGAATCCTCAGTCAAGCTTTAATAAATCATAAATAATATATCACTACATTAATCAATAAAAAAGTAAAGATATATTCACAGCTTAAAATGCATGCTTGGAGTTTTACAAGTAAATTTGGAAATGCTAAATGAAATTACATTAGGGAGGTGTCCTGACTATCACTGGCTGAAGCTCTTAGAAGAGTGCTATAGATGCCTACACATGGAAAGCACAATGTAACGGACACTGGTACAGTCTCCTAATTTGCAGTTGGTGTTGGGGGCACATAAAAGATGCCCTCTTCCCTCTTATCTAATACCTCCTGCTGTAGAGGGTACTGACCCTGCCCTTACCAGCTGTCTCACTTAGGAAAGTAGGGCCTTCCCTGTTGTTTAGAACAGTGGAGCAACCCCTGTTGATAGGGTTGTAGGTGAGTTGGCAGAGATTGTGAGCATGTAAGATCTGGTCCCACCCCTCATTTGCCATAAGGTAGCATTAATGGGATAAAGATGCTGGCCATGGATATGGTTTATGACAGAGTAGCATCTTAGTTGTTTCCCTCCTGTGGAAGCTTGTATTATGTGTTCTGGTTTTCATGAAGGTTACTCATCGGGAAGAGATCAATTTGACAACCTCCCGGTCAAGTTTTTGGCTATTTTTCAAAATGTATGTGTTTTCAGCACTAAGGATTTACCTTCAACTGTTGGGGATTCCAAGAAAAATGTCCTTATAAGTGTATATAAAAAAGAAAGAAAAGAATACATAATTATAGAAACTTCTAAAAACTAGATAAAAGGTAATACAGAGCTCACTATGCTTTTAAATAAAGTTAGATATATAAAAAATCTATTAAAAATGAATTAGGAGACTGTTTTTCAGATAGAGCAAGAAAAATAAGATCACTACCATACAACATAGGCACTCTTTGTATTCTAAATGCTTTAAAAATATGAAACCAGTCAGAAAATATATAGCATTAAGATACTAACAAAAATATACAAATTAATTTTTAGTGCTAACAGCAAAACACTTCTGATACAAAAACAGAGAAAAGAAAGTATTGATTTTACTCAACATTTTAAAATGATGTGTAATGTTTCTTTGTAGCTGTTTCTTTTCCTGTTGAATAATTTTGTTATATGGAGAGTTCAGGCAGGCCCCCAAAAAACTAACAAGGTTTGGGACTTAAAGTCATATGGGTAAACATTTAGAGTGGCATAGCTGGATTATATGACAATGACAGTCTTCACTCTCAAAGTAGCTGGACCATGTTACAATCCCACATCGCATTTTCTAACCTTTCTTTCACTTTATCTCCAGCTGTTTTCAAAACAATGAAAAAATACTTGCATGTAAATGGTAACAACAACATCGTGAACTCCATCCAGTGATTGAAGAATGGATATAGGAAATATGTCATAACACACAGTGTATTTTTTATGCCATAAAAGAAAAAAAGTTGTTTTTTCTCAACTGTGTATAATCATATTAAGTGAAATAAGCCACTCTTGGAAGGAGAATTACTGTGTTTTCTTTTAGTTGTCATTATGGAATTTTATGAAGATATTTAGATTCATGATTTTATATGTGACGTGGGAGTAGAAGTGAGACTTGGGTATAAAGCAGACTCACTAGAGTGAAAATAGGGGAATTGATATTAGAAGACGAATAGACATGCTTTATCCAGAATTAATTTGGTATTAGTGTCTTGGTAATGATATTTTCATATAACAACCATGTGACTTACTGTCTTCTGCTGAAGTACATAGCCACAATAAATATGAATTCAGAAGACAAAAATACATTACTTTTTCAACTATCTCTCAAAAATGCCATAATACTACAAAGCATTAAGCATTGGATGATAAATCATTAATATTTAGGAGTATTGTTTGAAGTTAGTAATAAAAGTCACTGCTATGGACCATAATAAAATTCCTGAATTTGTTTTGGTTTAATATTGTCTTTTTTTTCTTGATTGGAGTTAGTGAAATTTCTCAGTAGAGGAGCAGAGAGTATATACATTTAGTTATGGAAGCCATCTGGACATTGTCACAAGATTTTAACTCTGAGCCAAAAGAACATTAAATTAATGCTCACAGGGCATGGCTACATTCCAGTAATATATCATTCTTTGACCCTAAATTTTGAATTCATTTAAATGTAAGGAACACACTTATCTGTTTTCTCATCTGTTTGTTAATGACACAAACAATTTTAACAATAAGGAGATAGAAAAATGTGCATAACTTAAGTATAGACATTGGATTGTTGTCCATTGGGCTTTTATTTTTTTTTAGGGCTGCTACTGTGTGTTTTTTTTAGAAAGGACAGATGCTAATGTGTACCATTCATGGTCTATATCTCCTGTGAAATTGATTCAGAGATGACTACTCAGAACTGCTAGTCACACTCTTTTAATTTACACTATTCATCTTACTGAAGATCAATGTATACTATCTTTGCTCATTATATTTGAAAACATTTCATTATTATAACCTACCTATGAAAGCATGTTAAAGATTATTTAATTTGTGTGCAAAAGTTTATTTTTCATCTAGATGAATAACTTAGTTTTTAACTCTGGGCTCATCCTGTAGAGTTTCAGTTTTTCCCTCTATGAGCCAAGGACTTTAATACCCTGATGATTATCAGTCTTTTCTCATACTGTCAGCTTAGTAGGAAACATCATTGTGGTGAAAGATTTTAAACAAATCATGGTGAAAGATTTTAAACAAATCATATTATTTGGGTAAGTATGATAACCTTTCAGAGCTAATTATTTCTGAATTTCCATTTTTCTATTTTTTTTCCCACAGAGCAAATCATTCATAATTTACCATTGCGATGTAAGACTTTTTAAAAGATAATGATTCCCATGCATTTATTCATAGCCTGGAAACAAAACAGAACAAACAAGAAAAATGTAAGATGTCAAAAATGGTTAGAATTTAGACATTGAATTTATGATTCCACAGGAAAAAAGCAAAACATCTATAAAAATATAGTTTACTAAAAGAGTTAAGTAAAGCTTTAAGTAACAAGGAAATGAACTATGAACTATTATTATAGCAAAACATTACTGAAACTAATATAAAGAAAATGAAAGGGATGAAAAGGTCTAATTGTGTAACTAGGTCTAATAACTCAGGTAGTGAACATTAGCCAGTAAGTGTTCAGTAGAAGTGAAGAGTCTACTGCATGCTCCTGGAATCATGAGGACACTGATGGAAACTCCTGTAGCTCATCCTCTTCAGCCCCTTCTTTGACCTCTTCCTCATCCTGACACCTACTTGAATTCCTTCTCCTGATGTAATGGTACCAGTTTGAATGCCTTTGGCAGCTCTGAGGATAAAGCACCAAAGAAGACAAAAAAAACCAGAAATCCTTCTTCACAGGTCCAACAGGCTTAAAGCATCATTGTGACTCTCAGAGAAGCCTTTGAAACATCTCACATACTCACATAAATAAATTGCCTGATGAAATTTTCTAGAATTTAACACTTTGTAAGTGGTTTTCACTGTAAGATAATTAATATGTAAATTCTTTTAAGAATGGATCTTTTCTTTTTTATAATTTGTATTTGATGAATAAAGCACTGTTGGCCAATAGGAAAGAAAGATAAGCAGGACTAGGAGACAAAGAGGTGGAGAGAGGAAGAAGTAGGAAGGAAATTCAACATGGAGAATGGAGAAAGCAGAACTCCGGACCTTCTCTCTGGAAAGATAAGGCTACATGAAATACTTAGATTGATAGAAATAAGTTAATAATTAAGACAGAGCTAGCCAATAAGAAATGGCAGTAACAAGTCAACAGCTTATATCTAAAAAATTTTATTTGAAATATATCTGTAGAAAATAGTCTTATTTGGATACATGTTAAGGTATTAGAAAGGCTTTCAAGATAATGAATATCAAAAAAAGTGTCACATTTATTTTTGACTATGTTATGAAAGACTTAACAAAGACATTGTTATTGTAAACAAGTTTTACCACTTTTATAACATTTTCCTAATTTTATTTGGACTCTGAAAATTATTTGAGCTTGATGGTGTAAGCTTAAAAAACCTGATAATGAGATTGATATTTAACTTATATGTCATCATAGAACCCTCATCTAGTAGCTGATAGAGAAGCAGACACCCACAGCTAAAAGTTGACCCAAACTCTTGGAATACAGTTGCAGAGAAGGAGGAGTGATAAGAAAAGAAGTCAAGACCAGCTACAGAAACCGACAGAGAAAGCTGACCTAAACAATGCGGAGCTCATGAACCACCAGACTGATAGTTGGGAAAACGGCATTGGACTGACTCAGACTCCCTGAACATGGGTCTCAATTAGAAGGTCTTGGTAGTCTATGGGATCTCTGACAGTGGAATCAGGAGGTATCCCTGGTGCACAAAAGGACTTTGGGAGCACATTCCCTATGGAGGAATATTCTCTTAACCTAGAGGCAGGAGGGAAGAGGGAGGAGGGAGGACTGATGGCCTAATCCCTATTCCAAATGACTTGACATATTTTAATGGTCCTTCCTAGAAGGCTTCACCCTCCCTGTGGAGTGGGTGGTGAATAGAATGATGGGGGGGGGGTCGGGTCGGGACACATGGGAGGGTGGGAGACAACTAGGATCAATATGTAAAATAAGAAAAAAAAATATATATATATATCACATAGGATACTCCAAGTGGAATATAAAATAAGTTG
Source organism: Cricetiscus sungorus (assembly GCA_030556225.1). Classification (NCBI taxonomy): domain Eukaryota; kingdom Metazoa; phylum Chordata; class Mammalia; order Rodentia; family Cricetidae; genus Cricetiscus; species Cricetiscus sungorus. Next base: position 47,284,594 of record JANBXA010000398.1, read on the forward strand.
TTTTTATATCTTATTTATGCAATATTTTATTACTTTCAAATATTTAAAATGCGTATGTAAAAGAAAATCAACAGAAACTTTAGTAATGTTGCTATTTCCATAGTGTGACATTGACATTTCTCAACCATTCATGTGTCTAAGCTGAATTTTGTATGAAGAATAATGCCTTTTAATTTTTAAATGAAAGTTTTAAACTTCCATTTGTCATTTTCCTTATTAGGCAGTCTATAGTTTGTAAATAAAATGTTTTTCTTATTAATTCTATTTTGCATTTATATTATATACTTTACATTGTATGGCAACTCATTAACAAACTATAAACCTTAAATGAAACCACATTAAAAACTAAGACATTCCAGAAAGTGCTAATAATGCATTACTTTTGATGTTTAGAAATTTTTTTTCCTAGTAACAATTATGTAAGAAAGCATTAGCTAATTTTGTGTCATTCAGAGAAAATAGAAATATGATACCAAATTGTTTTGCCTTCATGCTTACAAAAACTACATTTCTACCTTTAATTTTCAAACCTGAACCTTTCAGTCACTTAAAAAAAAATGGTTCTACTTTTGTATGTGTGCTACGTTTGCAAGCATGTGGTATTATTGAATAATAATGGTCTTCATTGGCTCACAGGGAGTGGCAATATTAGGAGGTGTGGCACTGCTGATGTAAAACGATCTTGCTGGAGGAAGTGTGTTACTGGAGGGCAGGCTTTGAAGTCTCAGGGACTAGAGCCAGACCTACTGTTTCTCACTTGTTTTTTCTGCCCTCTGCTGACTCAGATGTAGAATTCTCTGCACCCAGATGGAGAATGTAGAATTCTCAGATGTAGAATTCTCCTGTACCATGTCTTCTGGAACTCCATGCTTCCTGTCATAACAGCAATGGAGTAAACCTCTGAAACTATAAATCCTTTGTAAAAATTGCAGTGATCATGTCTCCTTTCTTAACCTTTTTCAAATTTTCATTTATTTAGAAACAATCTTGTTTTACATATCAATCCAAATTCCTTCTTCCATACTTCCATGCCCCCCACTGACACCCCATTCCTTTCCTCTTTGCACCCCAGGAAAGGTGAGCCCTTCCTTGGGTGATCATCAAAGTCTGTGACAACATTTGGGACAGGACCAAGGCCCATCTGCATGTGTCTAGGCTGAGAGATAACCCTCCATAGAGAATGGGCTCCCAAATTCCATTTATGTAATGGGGATAAATACTGGTTCCACTATCAGAAGTCACAGAGACTGCCCAAGCCTCCTGATATCCACACTCAGAAGGCTTGAATCAGTCCAATGCTGGTTACCAAGTTTTATGACTGGGATCAATGTGTTCCACTTGGTCAGGTCAGCTGTTTCTGTAGGTTTCTTAGCATGGTCTTCACCCCTTTGCTTGTTCTCCTCTACAACTGGATTACAGGACTTTGGCTCAGTTCTTTGCTGTGGGTGTTTGCTTCTGCTTCCATCAGCTACTGGGTGAATGCCCTATGATGGCATTTATGGTAGTCATCAATCTCATTATAGGGGAAGGACATTTAAAGTAGCCTCTCCAATATTGGTTAGGTTCTTAATTGTAGTCATCCTTGTGGATCTTGATATTTTCCTAGTGTCAGATTTCTCTTTAAACCTATAATGGGTACCTCTATTAGGGTATCACTTTTCTTGCTGTCCTCTATTATCCCCCTGACTCAGTCTTCCTGATCCCTCATGTTCTCCTTTCACATCCTCTTTTCCCCTTCTCTATCACTTCCCAACCTCCCATTTCCCATCATGATCAGGAGCTCTTGTATCTTTTCCCTTCTCTGGGGGTACATCTATATCTCTCTTATGGTTCTCCTTGTCTCCTAGCTGCTCTGAAGGTGTAGATTGTAATCCTTTGTTGTATGTTTAAAATCCATATATGATTGTGCACTTACCATGTTTTTCTTTCTGTGAGTGGGTTACCTAATACATGATGGTTTCTTCTCGTTCCATCCTATGTTTGTAAATTTTAAGATTTCATTGTTTTTTTTCCTCCTTGGTAATACTTCATTGTGTAAATGTACCACAATATCTTTATCCATTTTTCAGTATAGGGGCATCTATGTTGCTTCCAGGTTCTGGGTAGTACAAATAATACTGCTATGAAAATAGTTGAACATATGTCCTTGTTGTGTGAAAGTTGATCCTTTGTGTAAATGCCTAGGAGTGGTATTGCTGTATCTAGAGGTAGACTGATTACTATTTTCCTGAGAAACTGCCATACTGAGTTCCAAAGTGGTGTACGTGTTTGCACTCCTTCCAGCAATGGGAGAGTGTGTCCCTTTCTTCATAAGCCCTCAATTGTGTTTTTGATTTTTGACATTCTGTCAGGTGTAAGATGGTATTTCAGAGTTGTTTTGATTTAAATAGTGAGCAATTTCTTACATGTCTTTCAGTCATGTTTGATTCCTCTATGGAGAATTGTATATTTAGCACTGTACCCCACTTTTTAATCAGATTATTTGGTGTTTTGTTGACTGTGTTCTTGAGTTCTCTGTATATTTTGGAAATCAGATATTTCTCAGATGTGCGGTTGGTCAAGATCATTTTCCCTTCTGTGGCTGCTGTTTTGTCTTGTTGATGTGTCCTTTGCCTGACAGAAGCTTCTCAGTTTCATGAGGTTCATTCCCTAATTGTCATTCTCTGTGCCTGCTACTGGAGTTCAGGAAGTGGACTCCTGTACCGCTTTGTTCAAGGGTACCTCCCACTTTCTCTTCTAACAGGATCAGTGTGGCTAGATTTATGTTGAGGTCCTTGATCCATTTGGACTTACGTTTTGTTCATGGTAAAAGATATGCATCAGTTTGCAATCTTCTACATGTCAGCATTCATTTATGCCAGTTTCATTTGTTGAAGATGCTTTCTGTTTTCCATTGCATAAGTTTAGTTTCTTTTAAAAAAAATCTGGTGCTCATACATATGCCAATTAATATCAGGGATTTCAATCCAATTCCATTGGTCACCCTTCTTTTTTGCCAATACCAAGCTGTTCTCATTACTATAGTTCTATAGTAGAGCTTGAAATCAGGTATGTTGATACCTCCCAAATTTCTTTTATTGTACATGGTTGTTTCTGCTATGCTGCATCTTTTGTTCTTCTACAGAGGGTTGAGTATTGTTCTTTAAAGGTCTGTGAAGAATTGTGATGGCATTTTGATTTGCATTGCATTGAATCTGCAGGTTGCTTTTCGTAAGATTGCATTTTACTGTGTAAACTACCTATCTAAGAACATGGGAGACATGTCCATGTTCTGGTGTATTCTTTACTTTCTTTCTTTAAAGACTCAAAGTTCTTATTATATAGGTCTTTCACTTGTTTGTTTACCATTGTTTGTGGTTATTGTAAAAGGTGATGCTTCTCTGATTTCTTTCTCATACCCATTATCTTCTGTATATAGTAGGGCTACTGATTTTTTTTTTTGAGTTAATCTTGATTCCTGGCACTTTGCTCAAGTGTTTATCATCTGTAGCAGTTCCTAGAATGTTCTGGGTCACTTATGTATGTAAAGTATCTTACCATTTACTAGTAGTGAAAATTTGATTTCTTCTTTTCAAACCTTGTCTTGTTTCTTATTTTAGAGTAATAGTTTAGAATTTCTCTCTATTTGGTTTGATGTTAGCTGTTAGTTTTCTGTATATTGCCTTTATCATGTTTAGGTATGTTCCTATTATCCCTGATCTCTCCAAGACCTTTATCATGAAGGGGTGTTGGATATTGTTGAAGGTTTTTTGAGCATCTAGTGAGATGATCATATAGTTTTTTTTTCAGTTTGCTTACAAGGGGAATTATATTGATTGACTTTTGTATGTTGAATTATCCCTGCATCCCTGGGATAAATTCTACTTAATTATGGTGGATGGTTTCTCTGATGTGTTCTTGTATTCAATTTGCCAATATTTTATTCAGTATTTTTTTTATCAATGTTCATGAGGAACATTGGTCTGTAGTTCTTCTTCTTCTTAGTAGTGTCTGTGTGATTTGTTTACCAAGGTTATTGTATCCATGTCAAAAGAGTTGGCATTGATTCTGGTGCTTCCAATGTGTGGAACACTTTGAGGATTATTGGTATTAGCTCTTTTCTGAATTTCTGATACAATTCTGCACTGAAAACATTTGGACCTTGAAAGTTATGCTGATTTCACAGCAGTTTTCTAGAAAACTCTTTGTATAATGATATGAATAGAGTAGTTGTAGCCTGAAAGGGAACCAAAAACACCATCACACAAGGAGCCCCATTTTAATCTGCTTTCTTTATGCATTCATATAAAATTCATATAAAATTCCACTTAAGCAGAAAATTTAACACCTAATAAAATATTGAAATCCACCATAACATGTGGCAAACATTGTGATCAGAAACCTAACACAGATGAAGCTCTAGATCAAGGAGGACTTTTGAAAAAGGTTATTACTAGAGGGGAATAATATTTTATCTCAAAAACCACAAGGAAATTGAAATCACCAAATATGAGAAATAACTCAATCATTGTTACATAGTATGAATGAATAAAATGTTTAATTCTAAAAAGAGAGATGTAAAAATGAGCAATACACTGTGGTTGTTTGAATAAGCATGGCTCCCATAGTATCACATGTTTGAATGCTTTGTCATTAGTAGGAACACTAGTTGAGAGAGATTATGAGATATGGCCTTATTGGGTAGATGTGGCCTTTATTTAGAGGAAGTTTGTCATTGGGTGTGGGTTTTGAGGACTCAAAAACTCAAGCCAAGTGCAGTTTCTCTTTTCCTATTGCATTCAGATTTGGATGTAGAACTTTCAACTACCTCTCCAGCACCTTGTCTACCTGTATGTCACTATGTTCCTACCATGAGGATAATTGACTAAACATTTGAACTGTAAGCCAGACTTAATTAAATGCTGTCTTTTATAAGAGTTTCTGTAGTCATGGTATCTCAATAAAACAACACTGCCTATGATAGATGTTGGTATCAGGGTAATGCCATGAAAGGATTGACCATGTTCCTTGTTGATGGAATGTGGATTTTAGGATTTTAATTAGAAAAGAAGTTGGATACAGTAAGCAGGACTTATTTTCTCATTCTGAGAGGGGCATGGGAAACAGTGTGGAGTGCAATTTGAATTGTGTTGACTTGGCTAAATAGGAGAAAAATATTACTGAGCAATTTAGAGATTGCCCTTGCTATATTTTAACAAAGAACATAGCTGATTTTTGCCCTTCTCCAAAACATCTTCATAAGACTACATTGAAGAATTTGGGATTAATGACATTGGCAAAGGAGATTTCAAGATGGTTTAGTATTGACTGTGTCCCATGGCTAATAGTGACCACTGTTATGCAGATACATATTGAAAAGAAGAAAGCTAAGTTAAAAAAAAATACAAAGTGTACAGTCTGTGGAGGAAAAGGAATGCCAGGAAGTGTAATGGAGCTGTATTCATTGCTCAAAGAAATCAAAAGTTTAAAGAAAATCCTGATGGTAAAAGGAATAATGTAAGTAGCAAATTCAGGAAAAGTCTCTGCCTAGGTAAGCTTCCAGCTGGAAAGAAATTGAAGAAAATCTTAAGAAGAAAAAAATATTATAAAACAGAAGGTTTTTAAAATGTATTTGAACACAGCCAGTTAAAGCCCTAGCAAGCAAAAGAATTTGGCAGATTTGGCCACATGGATCTGGTGTAAGAGCCAAGGACACAAAAAAAGGGATTGTGGAATCTCCTTCTGCAACTAAAGACAACTGCTGAGACCAGGCATGCATCAGGGGTAATCCTGCATAGAGGCTCATAAAGGCCATTGTGTGATACTGAAGAGGTGAAACTTAGATTGATTGTGCTGGAGAATCCAAAATTTTGAAGATGGCAGAGTCATGGAATATCTTACCAGGAAAGCTGCAAACCACATGTAGTAATAGCCAAGACAGAGAAGTGTGTTTCACTCAACAAACCTGAAAGGGGTTGCCAATTTTAATATTAATTTAATTTAGAAAAGGAAATGCAGAATTTAAAGTTTGCACTGGTGGTTTTCAGTGTTGATTTGGTCACACATTTCTTCATTGTGGTAGTGTTTCCTCTTTTTGAAATGGCAATGTAGGACCAATATATATTTTTTGGCATTATATTTTCAAAACACATCACCTGCTCTTTGCTTTTGATTTTACAGGGGTTATATTTAAGAGACTGTCATGAATCATAGAAGAGATTTTGTACTTTGGATATTAAATAATTTTTTTTTAATTTTAAACAGTGTGGAGACTATTACAGACTTTGTGGATTTTTTAATTTGAAATGAAAGCATTTTTTTTGCATTATGCTATGGCTATAAGGGCCTAGGAGTGCAACAGGGTCAAAGGTTGTAGTTTGAATAAAAATGACCACTATGTGCTCATATATTCGAAGGCTTGGTCATTGTGAGGGATACTATATGAGAGGGATTATGAGATATGGACTTGTTGAAATAGATATGACCTTGTTGGTAGAAGTGTGTCACTGGGGTTGAGTTTTGGGGTTTTAAAAGCTCAATCCAGGTCTGTTGTCTCTCTGTTCATGCTGCCTATTGATCCAGATGTAGAACTCTCAGCTACCACTTTTCCAGCATTATGTTTTCCCATTGATCTCTCCAAGGAAACAGTGGATAAAGCTTCTACAACTATAAGCCATCTGCAATTAAATGTTTTCTTTTGTAAAATTTACTATGGCCACATTATCCTTTCACAGGAATTGAACACTGACTGTGTGATAGAGAAAGAAAGGAAACAAATAATAATAGGTTTTACAGCTTTTTCCTATGAAAGAATAGAATTAAGATAAAAGCCAACACCTTAAAATGAGATTTCAAGTATACACAGCCATTCAGGCTGTATTCTGCTCTAGCATCATTACCAGTAATCTGTTTACTGAGCAATGAACCCCATTGAAATTATAAAGGGAAAACTCCAAAGTAACAGATGGCATAAAAAGATGTTTCATCTAATATATTCACCTGATATATTTTTTCTCGTATTTACATATAAAACATTCTTGAAACAGTGCTTTGGAAATGCCACAAAGTGATTTATTGTTCTCTTTTATCAAGCAAAGCTACCACGACACCTACATTGTATACTTAGATAAACCTAACCAAAATTAATACATATAAATGTAAGATTACTTTGCTCTGAACCAAGATGTTATTTTTCCTCCAGTTACTTGTTTTATGCTTTAATGAAAGCCATGCATCATTGCTTTAAGTGAAGTAAAGCACAGGATAAAATGGAACATTGCTATTAACCTCTACCATTAGTGTGTAGGGAGGCAGAGACAAGTTTAATAACTCAAAGATAAAATACTCAAAAGGTAATTACCTAAGCCTGCTTTACCATGGCACATTAACATAGGGTAATAAACTTGAGTCTGTTTTCACAGAGGGATGAAATCATAGTCCATAATCAATTGTATCCATTTTGTGGCTTATGGAGTGACTGCTCTGTTAAGAGGAGGTCATCATCCTATGTTTCACTTTTGCCAAGTGACGCAATGTTTCAGCTTGTTGTTAAATAAAAATTATTGGAGAAAATTCAGATTTAAAATCAATGTTTAGTTCTCACCTAAACTTTTTATTTTTGTTATCTCTAACTCAATCTAACCATTATTTGTAGTTCATGTTACATATCATTTTAATATTTCAGGTATTTCAATCTCAGCAATAAAATAAGTATTTCTTAGGGTGAATAGAAATGGTGATATGCTAGACTCCTATTTTAATATACCCAAGTCTTACATAAACAAAATAGTTTTTGTAACAAAATAGTGTTCCCTGTAAAGAAAAGCATGAAAAATAGCTTTTCCCCAATACCTGATTAAGTTCATTGTTTGCTTTACTTTTGTTCATATAGTTTTCTGTCTCTGTAAATACCTTAAAAAATTTTAAAAGCACACATAAATTGAAATGCTAGAAACAAATTACACACTATTTTTAGTGTTTAACTTTAATCATGACTGAATGTGAGCTTTACAGATGGTTAAGAAACAAGTAGATTTATGAGAGTTTAGTATGCATTTTCTCTATTCAAAACATGCTTTTCAAAGCTAAATGTTTTTAATATATGTTACCAAAAATCTTATTGTTAGTCTTAAATGAAATTAGACAGTAACTCTAAAGAAAAATTAAAAAATATAAATGTTTATTCCTGAAAGAATTTTTTTTTGTTTTTGAAAAATTCTTAAAGCAGGAGTTAGGAAAATGACCCTAAAAAAAATCATGTGTCTGAAAATAGTTCTAATGCTTAAAGGCATGGAACTCTCTAGGTAAACTTTATGTTCTAAAATGCTAATATGAAGTTTTATCAGCACATTTTCAGTTATGTTTATATGAGCATATATTATTATAAAGATTAAAATTATTACTTTGATTCTAGCAACTAAACGCACATCTCCGTTTGTAACCTAATACAATGATTTTCACAGCCTGCTATGCTCAGCCCCTTCATAGCACCTGCTATAGATTTTAGGGAAAAATGTTAGACAATTGACAGTTATTATACAAATGTTTCCTTGGTGGGTTTAAGAAAAGACCTTCATAAATATATTAATTATAGAAAGCTTACTCTGGGTTTTTCTTTGAAGAACATGTTAAGGTTTAATGTCAAGTGAGGGAAGTTCCAATTGGCTATAATACATTTAGAAATCATTGAAATCTTAAAAAGGGTGTATTTCTTAGATTGTTAGTTGGGGGTCATCCTTGAAGATCTCTGGACATTTCCCTAGTGCCAGATTTCTCTTAAAACCTATAATAGACCCCTGTATATAGTGTCTCTTTTCTTGCTCTCTATTCTTTCCCTAACTCAATCTCCCTGCTCCCTCATGCTCACCTCTCCCCTCTTCTTCCCAATAACTCCCTCTCCCCTCCCCCCATGCTCTCAATTTACTTGAGAGATCTTGTCCCTTTTCACTTTTCCAGGGCTCCATGTATGTCTCTCTTGGGGTTCTCCTTGTTTCCTAGCTTTTTTGGCAATGTGAATTGTAGGCTGGTAATCTTTTGCTCTATGTCTAAAAACGGTATATATATGTAAGTACATGCTGGGTTTGTCTTTTTATGACCAGAATACCTCACTCAGGATGGTTACATCTACTTCTATTAATTTCCCTGGGAATTTCAGTATTCCATTGTTTTCTTTCTTTTTCCACTGAGTAGTAGTCCATTGTATAAATGTACCACATTTTCTCCACCCATTCTTCAGTTGAGGGGCATTTAGTTTGCTTCCAGGTTTTGGCTATTACAAATAATGCTGCTATAAATATAGTTGAAAAGATGGGAGAGGGTAAACCCACAGAGGCCAGAAGAGGATTTTAGATGCCAAGGACTTTATATTACATAGACTTTGAGTCACTTGCCTCGGGTGCTGGTAACTGAACTTGAGTACTCTGGTTTAATATTATAGTGAAATCAAGGGACTTGCTTTACAAAGATTTCTTACCATGTAAACCAAGCTGGCCAGAAACAACTCACTGTGTAGAGCAGGCTAGCATTGATCTCACAAAGGCACACCTGCTTCTGTCTCCTAAGTGCTGGGATAAAAGTGTATGCCTTCATGTCTGGATATCAAAGTTCCTATATATATATATATATATATATATATATATATATATATATATATATATGTTCTGTTTTACTTGGAAACTATTTATAATTTGAAGCATTGATATAAATTTACTCAAAACAGCAGTTAATTGAGTATAGATATTACATTATGCTTTATTATGTTGTAAAACTCAAGTGAAGAAAATGAGAAGTCAAATTTTACTTTTTACCATTTTATTACATAATGCTCAGTTAACTCTAGTACACTTCTCATAAAACTAATGATAAATTCTTTTGCTCTGCAAAATATTATTCTTCTCTAGCATTTTACTACTGCTATTATTATTACTATTATATTTTAGTGATTTCTTGTGTACATATAAAAATTGCCTAAATATTTGTGGAAAATGTTTTTAAAAGACATTATAATAAGGAACCATAATGAAGCAATCAGAAAATGAAGCTTCAGAGAACAAAAGATTATACAAGTGAACATCAAGATCCAAACAGGGAATGGTGGTATTCATTGAAATATTTCTGAAAACATGGATTGAAATGGAAATGACATTCTTTCCACTTAAATATATTTGTTGTCATTTTTATAACTTTATTATCTATTTTTTATCTTCAGATTAATATTACAAAGTGAGATATCTTTCTAAGGATTGAAAATACAACATAATATAATATTGAGTTCTTTCTTTGATACAAGGAAAATAATCTTATCTTCATATTTAGTGTAGAAAAAAGCATGTATTTTATAGTTATCTATTTTCTTCTTCTGGCTACACTAATTGTTGGTGTATATTTATGCTGTTGTTTAAGGAAGAAGTTTATAGTTTTTACCCAAACTCATAAATACAAATTAAATTAAAATTTTATCTTCATATTTCACCTTTGCTATTTTCTATCAAATATCACTATTTTAATATGAGTCTCACCATTCCTATTTAAAGAACATATAAATATATAAATATAAATATAAATAATATAAATATATATATATATATACATATATATATATATATTTATCTGGGCAACAAAATCAGGGAATTCATCATTTAGGTATTATTACTGACTAGGGGTTATAATTACTTCACCATTTTCTTTGTTTCTAAGGTTGTATAACACAAATTACACCTCCAGTTTTAAAAAATGGACAGTGACACAAAGCACAGTGTTGTATAAAGAAGAAAAATTACTAACAATGGGAGGGAAAAGTAATCTAAGTTAATGGAACTATTTGAATATCAGCAGGAACACATGAAAAACATGGTGATTAATAGATATTCAATTATACAAGAGCAAAGATAGAATTTGAAAAAAGGCATAAAGTTACTTTTCACTTTAACAAATATAAATGTGGTATTATTGAGTTCCTCATGAAAAGTCTCATACTTATAAACTGATTGCTAATGTATCTGTTGTACCAATGATTAATTCATGAATTAAAATTTTCAACTCACATTGCCTACTATATTTATACAAAGAACTGTCACAAACAGAAAATTATGATAAGATAGGTACTAATCTGTCACCAAACCATCATAAAAACAATTCAAACCTGAGGTTTATTATACTGTGATCTTCATTTCAATGATAATTTTGAAAACTGACTTACAACACCCTGACAGCATTTTGAAAGTGTAGTTTAATCTTTTAATTTTTTATTAACTAGACATGTATGCAGTATTAAATATAACCTTTGTGTTATATATTCAAATTTTATTGGATTATTCCATGCTCATTTGCATTTAGATAACACCAATTGGACTAAGTGGGATAAACAAATAATAAAATAAAACATTTTAGAGTTAGATATAATGGGGAGAACTATGGAGTATTTGGAGGAGAAGAGTAATAGATTTGATTAAAATATATGTTGTTCTGGCTAGATTTTTTTGGTAAATTAAAACTAGCCAGAGACTAAAAGATAAACTCACAAATCAGAAAGTGACTCCATCAGATGGAGGCAAATCTATTGGCACATTTTCTTGATTAATGATTAATCTGAATACCACTGTAGGCAATGACACACTTAAGTAGATGGTCTTTCATTCTTTCTACATTCTCTATAATGTCCAAACTTTTAGGCATTGTGATGTAGATGTTCTTTTAGTGGATGACACTCAAATGTGACTAATTTCATGTTTGAGCAACAACTGATATCAACATTCATCCCTGTTCATTAAAAAAGAGAAGTTGCTTTGCTTCTGTCTGAGAGCATATTTTGAGTACACATATACATATTTAGAAGCAAGCTTGGGACCATGTTAATTTAACTACATGATACTAGTAAATTCCCCCTATGTCACGAGATTTTCATCCATTTTTAAAACTTGGCTTACAATAGCAGACATGAAAATTATTCTTTGGTGTTGCCATAAATCCAATCAGGATACTGTTGGCTACTACAATACCAGTTATTTCCCATCTGAATTATTTGACATATCTTGACAAACAAGTAGGTACTGTTGCTCATAGGTCAGCCCTCTAACAGTCTAGATACCACCTGCTAGGACTATGAAAGCTAGCCAAAAGGAAGACAACTACCAGCCTATATCTATCTTTTTTCCATTATACCTCTCAACCAATGTGTGTTGTGTCCTCTGAAAAAAATCACAACAATGGTTATGGTGGGCAAATAAGAGGAATGGCAAGAGTTTTTGTTGTTCAAGTGGCTTCTGTAACTTGCCTGATGAAGAAATCAAGAATAAACATCCTGAAATCACTGAGATTTCACTTAACATCTTTTAGCATTTAGAAACAACATTATCAAGACATACTGGATAATAGCATCTCTATAATGATTTAAACTGTCTTCTCAGCATTTAATTAAGTAATTAATTATTCAGTTAGTGGCATATATTAGCCATAATGGAAGTTGGAGGATTACTTAAGGGAGTTGGTCTGCCCTTTCAGTATGTTGGTTCCTATGATCTATTCCAGATTCATAGACTTGATAGCAATCATCGGTACTTGCTGAGATATTTTACTGGCTTTGAACTTACATTTTTCAACTGGTCTACATAGTAACAGTTACCAGATGGCATTTTCTCCCCCCCCCAACTTTGTTTATTGATATACTGCATGTGAAAAGCCACAAAGAATCTAAACAAAAAAGAAAACTTGTACATTCTCTTAAATACTCAACAGAATATATTTTCCATTCCAACAGATGTGAATTAAGTCATACTGTAAAACTTCAAATAAATACAAGCCTTTCATTTTATTAAGTGCTCCGGTGAACACTGTAAAATGAATCACAATTTGCTTGCCCTCTCATCAATGCCTTGGTTTTCTACAGTAGTACAGGAAGGAAGCATGTGGCTTAGCATTTTCTTACATCCTTAGGTACATTTAAATTGTCACAGTTAACCAGATGGCTTTTTCATAAAGCATTTATTTTATTTAACCCATGCCTAGTCCCTAATTTGACTAAATTTTTCCACTCCCAGTATTTCACCAACTCTACTTTTGTTATCAATAACACTTTAACTCCCTTGAGTTAAGGTTTCTTGCCAGGTCCTTTAATAGTTTCTTGAATTTTATAAGGATAGTAAGCATAACATCAAATCTAAAGACTAAAAGATAGAATCTACATAGGAAAGAGAATGTGTGGTGTTAGCCTTACTGTGCCTGAATTTACATTTATGCTGATTTTCCCCCAAATTCCACTGATTTACCCAGAAAGTTCATAGTTTCAAATATCGTGATGAGTATCTGCACAATATTTTCATTAGCAGTTTATAAGCTTATGGAAAGAACTTTAAAATAAACCTTGTACTTGATTTAGCCAAAAAGGTGAATAACCTCTGCATGGAAAACCTTAAAACTCTCAACATTTAAGTTGGGAAACATGCTATAAAATGAAAATACTTTCCAAGCTCACAGAATAGTACAATTAATATCTTGAAAAGAACAATGCTACAAAAATAAATTAACATATTAAATGTAATTCAACTGAAAGCTCTTTTTTATTTAAATTTGAAATTGTTTTAAATGTCAATCCAAGTTCTTTCAACCTCTCATCCTCCCCTACCACCCTTAGCAAACCACAGCCCAATCCCTTCCTGCTCCCCAGAGAGAGTGAGGCCTTCTATGGGGAATCTTCAAAATCTGTCATATCATTTGGGCCAGGACCTAGGCCATCTGATATGTGTCTATGCTGAGAAAGTATCCCTCTATGTGGGATGGGCTTCCAATGTCCATTCCTACACTATGGATAAATACTGATCCATTACTAGAGGCCTCATTAACTGCCCCATCCTCTTAAATAATACCCACATTCAAGGGGTCTGGGTTGCTCCTATGCTGGTTTGTCAGCTATCAGACAGGGTGCATGAGTTCCCCATTCTGCAGGTCAGTTGACTCTGTGGTTTTCTCCAGCATTGTCCCTACCCATTTGCTCATCACTCCTCCCTCTGTGCAACTGAATTCCCAGAGTTCGGCTAGTGATTAGCTGTGAATATCTGCTTCTGCTTCCATCAGCTACTAGATGAAGGCTGTAGGATGGCATATGATGTTGTCTCAAATCTCATTATTGTGGAAGGGCATTAAAGGTAGCCTCTCCATTATTTCTTAGATTGTGAGTTGTGTTCATCATTGGAGATTTCTGGGCAAATTCCTAGTTCAAGATTTCTCCTTAAATATATAATGGTTTCCTGTATTATGGCATCTCTTCTCTTGTTCTCCTCTGTTCTTTCCCTGCATCAAACTTCCTGTAATAATGTGCATCTTTTAGGTATATGTCTAAGAGTGGAATTACTGGATCTTTTGTTAGACTAATTCCCATTTCCCTAAGGAATTGCTATATTGACTTCCAAAGTGGCTGTGCAAGCTTATACTCCCACCAGCAGTGGAGGAGTGTTTCTCTTTCTCCACATCATCTCCAGCCTAAACTGTTTTTTGGTATTTTTGATTTTAGCCATCCTGAAAAGAGTAAAATCATATCTCAAAGTTGTTTTGATTTGCATTTTCCTGATAGCAAAGGATGTTGAGCACTTTCTTAAGTGTCTTTCAGCCATTTTAGATTACTCCATTAAAATTTTTCTATTTAGTTCTATACCCCACTTTTCAATTGAATTATTTGGTGTTTTGGGAACTAGCTTCTTGAGTTCTTTGTATATTTTGGAAATCAGCCCTCTGTCAGATGTGGAGTGGGTGACTATATCTTCCCGTTCTGTGGGGTGCCATTTTGTGTTGTTGACTGTGCCTTTTACCTTACAGAAGCTTCTCAGTTTCAGGAGGTTCCATTTATTAATTGTTGATTGCAATGTTTTTGCTACTGGTGCTATGAACAGGAAACCTTATCCTGTACCAATTTTTTCAAGGGTATTTCCCACTTTCTCTTCTAGGAGGTTCAGTATGACTGAATTTATGTTGAGGTCTTTGATTCATTTGAACTTAGTTTTTATGCATGGTCATAGATATGGTTCTATCTGCAGTCTTCTAGACACCAGCATCCAGTTATGCCAGCACAATTTGCTGAAGATGCTTTCTTTTTTCCATTGTTTACATTTAGCTTATTTGTCAAAAATAATGTAATTGTAGGAGTGTGGTTTAATATTAGGATTTTCAATTCAATTACTTTGGTCTGCCTGTCTATTTTTGTGCTAACACCAAGCTTTTTTCAGGACTATAGCACTATAATAGTTTGAAGTCAGGGATGGCGATGCTCCAGGAAGTTCCTTTATTGTACAGGGTTGTTTTGGCTACCCTGGGTCTTTTGTTTTTCCATATAAATTTGAGGATTGTTCTTTCATGGTTTGGGAAGAATTGTACTGGGATTTGATGGTAATCGCATTTAATCTGTAGATTACTTTTGGCAAGATTGCCATTTTTATTATATTGATCCTACCTATCCAAGAGCATGGGAGATTTTTCCGTTTTCTGGTATGTCCTTTAAGTACTTTTTGTAAAGATTCAAAGTTCTTATTATATAGGTCTTTCACTTGTTTTGTGAGCAGTACTCCAAGATATATTATGTTTTTTGTGGCCCCAAGGATGATGTTTCTCTGATTTCTTTCTCAGCCCCTTTTCTCTTCTGTATATATTAGGGCTACTGATTTTTTGACTTAAATTTGTATCATGCCACTTTGCCGAAGGTGTTTATTAGATATAGGAGTTCTGTGATAGGTTTTTGGTCACTTATGTTAACTATTATATCATCTGCAAATTGTGAAACTTTGACTTCTTCCTTTCCAATTTGTATCCCCTTGATCTCCTATTGTTGTCTTATTGCTCTAGTTAGTACTTCAAGTACAATAATGAAGATATATATATATATATATATATATATATATATATATAGAGAGAGAGAGAGAGAGAGAGAAGGGGGGGGTAGCCTTGTGTTGTTCCTGATTTTAGAAAAATCAAATTGAGTTTCTCTCCATTTAGTTTGATATTGACTGTTGACTTATTGGATGTTGCTTTTATTCTCTTTAGGTATGTTCCTGTTGTTCTTGATCTCTACAACACCTTTATCATGTAGTTAAGGGATGTTGGGTTAAGGCTTTTTCAGCATCTAGTTAGATGATCATGTTGTTTTTCTTTTTCAGTTTTTTTTCTTTTAATGGTGGATTAGGTTGATGGATTTTCATATGTTGACCCATCCCTTCATCCCTGTGATGAAGCCTACTTGGTCATAGTGGATGTTTCTCTGATGTGCTCTTGGATTCTGTATGTGCCTACCCTCGTCAGCAAGGAAGACGTGACTTCAGGAAAATCTTCATGCAGTTTTAATCAGCATCCTTGAAACATGTTCTTCTGACCCATGAGAGACCTGGGGAATCCCTGCACAGGCTTAAATACCCTTGCACTAACCAACCCCAGTGAGCTCGTGGACCATGCCAATAGGCTACTTTAACGCGGAAGCAGACAGGCTGAACAGACTTAACCAAATAAAGGCCTGTTTATGCCAGAGAGTGCTCACCCTTGGGGAGGTGGATGGCAGAAGCCAGCGCCATCTTTAAGGCATGGCACTTCACAGCTCTCTACAGTTTCCCCATTTTGTTTTAATAACGCAACAGGCAAGTGTAGAGGTCCGGTCTCTAGTAAAACAGTGGACATTGTAATGACCCTGAATCCTGGTAGTCAGCCAAGTCAGTGCCACACCCGTTAGGCATCATTTTCCTGGAGGTGGGGCCTCGGACACCAACTCACATGCAACCAGACTTGCCCTTCTAGGAGTTGCTCACTTCCAGAGCTAACCTGGAGTGCAGTGCTAAGCCATACAACCTGAACGTGAAGGATCAATACTTGTTCATGACTGCAAGCCATGCTTGGGGAGATTGTCCTGCCTCAATGGCTGTAAATGCTTGGACAACCATAGCTGCATAATGCTTCTGAGCAAACCAAATCTTGCAAAGGCACCACAGGCCCACGAAGGAGATAATTAACAAGAGTACAGACATGGCTCCCATTCCCGCCCACTCTTTCAGATGATCTATGGCAACGGGAACCACGATGACAATCCAGCAGCCAGTCCCGCATCCACATGATCCACATGTGTCGAATTTACTGCAACGATGGCCACTTGCAGCTGTGCCATCAGGTCATCAAAGTCAGCAGACCAATTTCCTAAAAGATACTGTGAGAGCTGTTTGGACATATTGGCTGCTAAAGAATAATTCCGGTAGGATACCAAAAAACCTAGGAAAAACTTGAGCCAAGTGCCTAATCGGCATGGGCTTTGTGAACACGGACAGGATCGCCCATTGGGGCTCCATCTGCATTGGTGACCAAATCAGGCTGATGATCAGCCATAACAGCAGGCCTTTCATGTTTGTTGCACTTCCCTACGAGCCTCTCTGGGACCCATAGTGGTTCTAGTTGGTCCTAAGGTAAAACAGACCCTCTCACCCATGTCAACACCAGATCAGGACCATGCCATAACCTGGTGATCACATCTTTCCATTTCACATAGCCTTTCAAGCTCCCTCCTTGCCGCTGATGGCCATCAGAGGCAGAAAGACCATCAAAATCCAAAATTAAAAAATTAAGGGTAAACAAGGGCTAAAGATATTCTTTCCTTGGGTGTCCAGCCTTGGCCTACTCCCCCTTTTTGTTTTATTAAACATTCTTTCAGGGTGCGAAGAGCACGCTCTCCAATCCCTTGTCCTTGAGGATTGTAGGGTAATTCATGGACAAGCTGAACTTCCATTTGTTTGCAAAAGGAAGTAAGTCTCTGAGCTGTATATCCTGGTCCATTATCAGGTTTTAGCTGTTGGGGTTTTCCCCAAGCATCCCAGGCTTTCAAACAGTGTCCAATGACATTGCTTGGCTTTTTCTCTGCTAAAAGTCATAGCATGTACCACACTTGAGCAAGTATCCACAGATACATGTACATATCTCAAGGTTTCAAATTCTGAAATGTGTGTAACATCCATCTGCCATATCTTTAGGGGCATTAACCCTCTAGGGTTTATCCCCACACCAAGTGGATGTTGGTATATTACACATTGTGGACTGTTTAAAACCACGTGTCAAGCGTCTGCTCTGGACAAATGGAATTTCTGTTGAAGAGTCCTTGCATTCACATGAAACTGCTGATGGAATTTCCTAGCCTGGTCCAAGGATGAGCTGTAAAAAATACATTCCACCCTTGTCCACTGATCAACAATGTCATTTCCTTCACTTAAGGGCCCAGGCAAACCCATTTGAGTTCTAATATGTTGCATATAGAAGCATTCCTTTCTCAACCAAATTAATGATTGTAACTTGTAAGAGTGAACAAACAGCATTACTAACTTTTATAGGTCCTGCTAATTCTAAAATTTTTACTGCATTCACCACATAAGCTGAATCTGAAATCAAATTAAATGCAAATGGACAATTTTTGAATACTTCAACTACAATTTTCAATTCTACAATTTGGGGAGATGCTGGCTGAAATTGGCACAGCACAGGAGGCTTGTTTGCAATCATATAAGCTCCACAACCAGTTTTTGAACCATCATTAAAAACATTTGGAGCCCCACAAAGTGGGACCGAGGAAGTTACCTTTGGAAAAATCACTGGATTTTCCTTAAAGTATAATATCATGGGATGCTTTGGATAAAGATTATCTATCATTCCATCAAACCCACATTGCAATATGGCCCAACTATCAATAGTGCTGCACAAGATCTTAACCTGGTGACTGGAGTAAGGCACCCCAAGTAGCGCCGGGGGCATTCCAAAACATTGAATGCTTTGTTGAATTTCACTAAGAGCCAAACTAGCAACTGCTGTGGGTTAATGTCCTATTGCTTTCGCTGGGGAAATTTTGGGATGAACCCAAAACAATGGTCCATCCTGCCATAATAAACCCGTAGGCTGATTATAGGTAGGGAGAATGCACAATGTGATTGCTTGACCTTCCTTCCATCTATATAGAAATGCATTCTGTAATCTTTCTTCAACTTTACATAAGGCTTTTCTTGCTCCAGCAGTCAATTGCCTAGGAGAATCAAGAGCTGGATCCCTTACTAATATATTATATTTTGGCTTTAATTCATAATTTGGTAATTTTAATAACCCCTAACCCAAATAATATCTCCTAATAACTTCTGAAAATCATTTAACGTTTTCAAATTATCTTTTCTCAACTCAATCTTTTGAGGAACAATTGATCTTTCGTATACACTGGCTCCTAAATAATTAACAATCTTATCCTTTTGAACCTTTTCAGGGGCTATAAACAACCTTTTCTTCTCCAATAATTTAACCAAATCTTCATAAGCCTGATCGAAAACTTGTTCATCCTTGGCCATCAATAATATATCATCCATATAATGGATGCATCTTAAGGCAGGCAATTTCCTTCTTAATGGGGCAATGGCCTCTCCAACATAAAGTTGACACATAGTAGGACTATTAGCCATGCCTTGTGGTAAGACTACCCATTCAAATCTCTGATCAGGGTCTTCAT
Organism: Cricetiscus sungorus; assembly: GCA_030556225.1. NCBI lineage: Eukaryota > Metazoa > Chordata > Mammalia > Rodentia > Cricetidae > Cricetiscus > Cricetiscus sungorus. The sequence continues at coordinate 47,304,062 of JANBXA010000398.1, forward strand.
GATTACAGGATGGGACAGTGAAGGCAAACCTTTCACTAGCCTTGGCACACAAAGGAATGAAGAAAAAACAATCTTTTATATCTATCACTATAAGGGATTAACAAGCAGGCAGAGATGAAAGAAGTGGGAGCCCTCGCTGACCTGGGCTCATGATTTGCATCTGTAAATTAATGGCACGTAGATCATGTAATAGCCTCCATTTTCCTGATTTCTTTCTAATAATGAAAATGGGTGTATTCCATGGTGAAACAGATGGTTTAATATGATTTAATGATAGTTGCTTGGCTACCAGGGCCTTGGCAGCACTTAACTTTTCAGAGAAGAGTTGCCACTGAAGAACCCACTCCGGTTCCTCCATCTTCCAGGTAATAGGAATGCCTTCCTCAGTCGCCCCTAGGAAAAACCCAGGCCCTGTGTCACCTGTCTCTGCTGCACAAGCACAGGACTAGTGCGGCCTTGTAGGTGCTTCCCTATTCCCCGGCCAGGTAAATAACCCATGGCTTGCATCATTCCTTTTGCAGTAGCAGAGTACTCATTAGTTAATTTAAAACCCATACCTTTAAACAGATCTCTTCCCCAAAGGGAAATTGGCAACTCTAGCACATATAGCTGCACAAATCCAGAATGTCCTTTTGATCTAGCCATTGTAGCTGCTTTGCACTCATGTCTGGAGCCTTTGCATAACCAAGTCCTTGCAGAGTTTGAGAAGAAGCCTGTATGGGCCAGCCAGTAGGCCAATCCTTTCTGGCTATAATGCTTCTGTCTGCTCCTGAATCTAAAAGGCCCAAAATCCTTTTTCCATCTATAGTCAGCTCCAACACTGGCCTCTGGTCCAAGTCCAAAGATAAAAAGGTTAAATCTGTTCCAGTGGATCTAAAGCCACTACTTCCCCTCTCTCTCTGTTTTGGGCTGTAAAATGCTCATGAAGACTAGGTAATTAAAGCAATTGAGCGATTTGATCTCCTGAAGAGATAGCGGAAATGGCTCTGGGGATTCCACCATGACCTTCACTACCCCAGTGTAATCTGCATCGATTACTCCTGGATGAACTCTGAGTCCTCTTAAAGCTGAACATGACCTGCCTAGGAGCAGCCTGACAGTGCCAGGTTGAAGGGGTCCTATGAAGTCGGTCTCTATTAATTGGACCCCCATTTGAAGCATTAATATGAGTCAGGTGGTGGAATGGAGGTCCAATCCTGCAGAACCCACAGTGGCTCTCCATGGTCCCTCAGATGCCAAAGGGACAGCCATCTCTCTTGGCTCCATTCTTTGTTCTGACTCTCTACTGCCCCATATATTTGTGGGCCCTGGGGTCATGGGCCCCACTGCCCAGTTTTTGGATGGGTACCGTAATAGCCTTAAGTAAGAGGCTGGCCATTAATGTCCTACACTGAGGGACACTCATTTGTCCTGTGGTTCCCCTTTTTACAACTGGGGCACAGCCCAAGCTTTCAGGGCATTGTCTTCTAAGATGCCCTAATTTACCACATTTAAAACAAGCACCAGAACTTCCTTTTTTGTTCCTTGTCATTTGAACCACAGCTGCTGCAAGGCCAGCATTGGTCAATGGCCCTCCTATCTCCCTGCAGACCTTCATCCACACTTCAAGTCCTTTACTTTTATATGGGGTAATAGCGGCCCTACATTCTTTTGTGCATTGTTCATAGACAAGTTGTTTAGTCAGTGGCATAGCAGTATCAGGGTCACCAAAAACTCTCCCTGCAGCATCCACCAAGCGAGCCATAAAATCTGAAAATGGTTCCACTGGGCCTTGCAGTATATTAGTGAGGTTACCACTCACCTCTCCCTTATTGGGTAATGACTTCCATGCTTTTATAGCAATCCGATTTACTTGTTCAAAAACTTGTATTGGATATCCTGTCTGTTGGTTGGCAAAGCATCCCTGTCCAAGCAACATGTCCCTGTCCCATGCTGTGTTTCTGGCTGACAAATTAGCTGCAGCCTGTTCATTGGCATACTCTATTAAAAAGGCTTTTCAATCCAGATACTGCCTGGGGCTTAGACATGCTCAAGCCAGCGCACCCCAATCACTAGGAGTCATGCTATACCTATTTAGGGCTTCAACTTGAGCTACAGTAAAAGAAGCTGAAATTCCATATGTTCTCACATACTCAGCCAAAGCCTTGATGACCTTAAAGTCTAACGGTTCCTCATATCTTTTGCCTTGGGCATCCTGGAAAAGCAGATAGGCCAGGCTTAAGTCATTTCTATGGCTCTCCAGACCTTAGGGCAAAAGGAACGCCCTGTACCTGGGCCCCACCCTTCCTCATTCTGATCAGGAGAGGGCGCCAAAGGCATTGTTCTAGGAGGGTCCCTCCCCTCCCCACATCACCATTTCTCCTCTCCCTTCCCCCTCTGCCCCTTAAGGGATTGTTTCTGAACCTTTTCTATGAGGGCTTGCAATTCTTCCTCAGAATCTGTTTTGTCTGTACCTGACTCTCCTGTGCTCTCAACCTCTTCTGATCTTTCTTCTTGCAACGTTTCTAGCATAGCTTTCCCTTTTTCCATTGCCTCTTTACAGTACCTCTTGTCTTCGATACAGCTATGCACTAACTTCCAAACATGTCAGGCTCCGGACTTTAGCATCCCTTGTTCCCAAGCAAAGTCAAGATCCCTGCCAAATTTGTCCCAGAACTTTAGCTTGAGATCTCCTGAAACTGCAAACCAAGGTGCAATGGCATTGCATTTGCTCAGGAATCTTTCTAGTGTGCTTTTCTTTATCTTAAGTTTCTGTGACAAAAGTAGCTTCTGAAGAGCCAGAAAAATTGTATGAGATTGACAAGGCCCATTTTAAAAATTTTACTTTGGTTCATTAGAACCTCTCATTCAATGCCTGAGACTTTATTGCCGCTTAATTCTGCAGTCTTTAGTTTGGTCGCAACTTACCTGGGACCTTTTATTGTTCCTTACCGGAGACCTTATTGCCTCTTTACCAAGGGCCTAAGGCTTAGTTCAAACCCGAACTTTATTGCTCCTTATAGGAGACATCGCCTCTTTACTGAGGGCCTTAAATTTGGTCCCAATTTACCTTGGGAACTTGCCAGCGCTGCCCTGACTGCAAGAAGTTCTGATCTGAAAAATTCCCGGTACGGGCCACCAGGCCGCCATCTGTACATGCCTACCCTCGCCAGCAAGAAAGACGCCACTCCAGGAAAATCTTCTTCATGCAGTTTTAATCAGGATTCTTGAAACATGTTCTTCTGACCCACAAGAGACCCTAGGGACCCCTACACAGGCTTAAATACCCTTGCGCTAACCAAACCCAATGAGCCACGTGGATCCTGCAGATAGGCTACTCTAACGCAGAAGCAGACAGGCTTAACAGACTTAATCAAATAAGGGCTTGTTTACTCCAGAGAGCATTCACCTTTGGGGAGGTGGAAGGCGGAAGCCAGTGCCATCTTTAAGGCATGGCACTTTGCCGATCTCTGCAGATTCAATTTGGCAATATATTATTGAGTGTTTTGCATCAGTGTTCATGAGGGTTATTGGTCTGTAGTTCTCTTTCTTAGTTGTGTCTTTGTGTGGCTTGACTACCAGGGTAATTATTGCCTCCTAGAAAGAGTTTGGCAATGACCCTTCCTGCTTCTGTTATATGGAACACTTTAAGGATTATTGGTATTAGCTGTTCTTTGAATATCTGGTATAATTTTGCACTGAAACCATCTGGCTTGGGCTTTATTTGTCTGGGAGACTCTTGATGACTGCTTCAATTTTATTAAGGGTTACAGATCTTGATTTAATTTTGGTAGGTGATATCCATCCAGAAAATTGTCCATTTCTGCTAAATTTTGTAATTTTGTGGAATACATGTTTTCAAAGTATGAGCTGATGATTCTCTGTATCTCCTCTGTTTCCATTATTATGTTTCTCTTTTCATTTCTGAATTTGTTAATTTGCATGTTTTCTGTCTGTCTTATGGCTAAGTTGGGTAAAGATTTGTGTATCTTGTTGATTTTCTCAAAGAACAAACTCTGTTACATTGATTCTTTGTATTTCTTCCTAGTTTCTACTTTATTGATTACAGTCCTCAAATTGATTATTTTTTGGCATCTATTCCTCCTTGGTGAGTTTGCTTCTTTTTGATCTAGAGCTTTCAAATGTTGTTAATTCTCTAGTGTGACTATTCTCCAGTTTCTTCTTGTGGACACCTAGGGCTATGAACTTTCCTTTTAGCACTGTGGCTTTCAAAGTATTGCATAAGTTTGAGTATGTTGTATCTTCATTCTCACTGAATTCTAGGAAGTCTTTGATTAATTTATTTTTCTTCCTTGCCACAGGATTGGCGAAATTGCCCACTGTTCAATTTCCATGAGTTTGTAGGTTTTCTGCAATTTGTGTTGCTGTTGCATTCTCACTTTAAAGCATGATGGTCTGATAAGGTATGGGGGTTATTCCATTTTTTTGTATCTATTGAGGTTGATTATATTGCACAGTATATGGTAGATTTGAGAAAGTTCCATGTGGTGCTGAGAAGAAGGTATATTCTTTTGTGTTTGGATAGAATGTGTTATATCTGTCTGTTAAATCCAATTCATTCATAACTTCTGTTAGTTCCTTTGTGTCTTTATTAAGCTTCTGTCTGGTAGACCTGTCTATTTTTGAGAGTTGGGTGTTGAACTCTCCCACTATAAGTGTGTTGTTTTAACTTAGATTTGAGTATTAGTAATGTTCCTTTTAACAATGTGGGTACCTTTGTATTTGAGGCATAGATGTTCTGAGTTGAGGCTTAATCTTGATGAATTTCTCCTGTGATGAATAAGAAATGGCCCTTTTGTCCAGGTATGGTTAGTAGGAAATCAACAGTTTTTTGTTGTTATTCTTTTTCATAGAGATGATTCCTTGTAGAGAACTCTCTCTTTGCCCTTCAAGGTATTATGACCATTTATCGTAGTTAGGAAAAACAACTGTAGAAGGTGGAATGATGAATGATGAAGTGACCACTTTTGAAATGTGGTATATTATTAAGTTTCTCAGATCCTCTCTTATTGCAATGATGGCAGAATCCAAAAAAGGCAAATATAGTGTATTACTGCATACATTATGAGGTACTCTGGTACAAATGTCATGTCATGGATCGAAGAGTTAAAAGAGGAGTCAAAAAGAATAATATGGTTCCTTTGTGGTAAATGAATGGAAAAGGCTACTTTAATTGGAATCCTAACTAAAATCTGTAATGATACTTTTATGCTTACAATGCCATGTGTTCTTCTTTTTAAATTCAGACAGATTTACTAAACATTTTAGCTCAAAGATGCTATACAAAAACTGTACAGTGTCTAGTTTTTATTTTATTAGTTCTTTTTCCTTACTTTTATAATTATTTGCCTTCAGTCATTGCTTCTAAGAGAAATGCAATGCTCTATATACTTAGAGAAGATGAACTCATATCTATATATCAAATACACAGGAGAAAGAAATAAGTGTTGGGTACAACATTTCTTTATTATGGATTTATGTCATTCTCCAATTAATTATATTTAAGATCAATGCATTATATCAATAAAATTTGAGCGAACTTTATCTTCCAAACATGTGATGTTAAGAACATAACTGTGTTCTATTAAAACAAATGAATACAGTGTAGCATCTGAATGGGACAGGTAAAGAAATAACATGATTCCTCTAAGATTAAAATCAATTTTCAAGCATATCTATTGATATAAAAAGTTAAGACTATATAAAAAAATCACAAAATATGAAGGAGAGATGCTGAGATGCAGATGCTGCTGTTACACTTTTCATAAGCTCAATATATTCAATGGCTGTGACTTTGGGTCCTGATTCTGAAAGGTGTCTCCTCCAGAAAACTGATGTTGGCTGAGTAGATTCAATTGCAGGAGAAGATGGAATGGTGGAGGTACTGCTTTACTTTTCAAAGAAGAAGAAAAGAAGGAGTCGGGAGGAAAAGGAGGAGGAGGAAATACTAAGTTTACTATTATGTATTAACCAAGGTCAGCCTTTAAATGAAACCTCATTCTGGGTTTTCCATTTCACTATCTTGCTCTGTTTCCTTCCTTATATTCCACCACTAACTTATTCCCATAGGACTTCTTGCCTCAACCTCTGATTCTCAGTAAGAAGTGTTAAGACAGGTATCAAGAAGGTCTTAATATAGCTTTTATACATTTAAAAGATAAAGATAGTATTCACTTAATTGCCTGAATCCTGTTCCCTGTACTACATCTCAATCTGTTAGTTTCTAAGCCCTACCACAAGCTAGAACAGGGCTGTGGAAAACATGCACTTATGATAAATCAGAGACAAAACCTTGCTGTGTGATCTCTCATATATCATGATTCATTTATATTTTAATTTTTAATTCATTTTTCACTCTAACCACAGAGTCCCTTCCTTGCCCTCCTTCCTCTCCTCCTGCCTTTACCCAACTCAGCCCTATGTACTCTTGAGAAAGGGTATGGTCTCCCATAAGGAGTCAGCAAAGCCCAGAACATTCAGTTGATATATGAACACCCACCCTACACACACACACACACACACACACACACACACACACACACACATCACCAAGGCATCCCATCATATGCATTAAGGATAGAGCCTGGTCCCACTGGCTTAGGTTTCACAAACAGACCAGGATACAAAACTGTCATCCAAATGAAAAGGCCTGATTGGGTTCCATGAAGGCTGCCTATCCAAATGTCTGTCTAGCCTCCTTGAGCTCCCTCAGTTTAAGGTCACCTGTCTCTGTGATATAATTTCTCCTCCCTTTCTTTGACTGGACTCTCAGAGCATGGCCTGGTGTTTGAATGTAGGTCTCTGCATGTGCTTCTATCAGTTACTGAATGAAGGTTCCATGATGACAGTTAAGGTAGTCACCAATCTGATTAAAGGGTAAAATCAGTTTAGGCACCCTCTACACTATTTTTAGAGGTCTTATCTGGGGTCATCCTAGTAGATTCCTAGGACTTTTTCTAGCATCAATTTTGTTTCCTAGCTAGCATGTAATAGCTTCTTCTCTTGATATAGCTTTTTGCTTGTTTTCCCACCCCATCTCTCCACCAACCTCACCATCCTATTCACTCATGTTCTCATCCCCCATGCACTTCCCTTTACCACCTCATCTCTACCCCTGTCCCCAGTTACCCACGGCATCTCATCTATTTCTCCTTCCCAGGGAAATCTATGTGTCCTTCTTAGTGTCCTTCATGTTTCTTTGCTTCTTCTGAAAGCACATTACAATGCATTGATTGATTTCATCTTTAATACATTTCTTTTTTGTAAATCAGCACAAAACAAATGATGTAATGATCTAGTTCTTTCTTAAAAGTAGGTCAGATAAAAGTGATTATCCTGTTTTGAACACATGTCAAAAGAATTCTACCAAAATCTATATATAAGATAATTTATATAAAATGTTTCATTATTGTAGTTTGAAAGTTTATTGAGGATGCTCCTTTTCAAAATTAGAAACACAGTAGTTTATAACTATGTCATAAAATGTACAAAAGTTTTGAAAATAAATTTTTATCTTCATGGCTACAAAGATACTGAAATATTTTTTTGTAATCTTGCATATGAATTTGTATAAATTATCTAAATAAAAAGTTTAGAAATACTCACTGTGATTGCCCCTTATGCAGGAAGTTCAATTTTTCAAACATTAAATAGTAATAGTCCTAAATTATTAGAGTTTGATCCAAAATGAGGAAAATTTTATCTTATGAATGATGCATCTACACAAATTATTCTAATTTCATTTTTGGTGGTTTTAATAAGAATAGTCCTCTTAAGCTCATATGTTGAATATTTGGTCATCAGAGAGTGATACTCCTTGAAAGGGATTAAGAAGTATCCCCTTTTTATAATAGGTATGGCCTTGGTCAAGGAAGTTTGTTTCTGGAGATGGTCTTTGGGGTTTTAAAAAGCACAAACCAGGCCAAGTATTTGTCTCTTGCTTGCTGCTTGCAGAAACAGATATATTTAACTCTCAGCTATTTCTCCAGAATTATGTCTACCTGCATTCCACCATGATCACTTCCATGATAACAATGAACTAAGCCTCTGAAACTATAAGCAACCCCCAATTTAATGGTTTTCTTTATAGGAGTTGCCATAATCATAGTGTCCCTACATAGAAATAGAACACTAAGGTTGAGTCAAAAGGAAGAACAAATTTTATCTTATTAATGAAGCAACTAACTTAATAAATACATAAGTATTTTTATTTCATACAACCTCAGTATTTTGATCAGGTGTTTTCTGCCATTTGTACATATAAATAGAGTTTTATACTCAAAAAACAAAACAAAAAACCTCATATTATTCCCTTGTAAGTACAAAGCAATTTGAGATAATATTAGCTTATTTGAGTATATCTATTATATTCAGTCTACATTTCACTATTAACTCCATAAGATATTTTGAAAGATTTCTTTGAGAACTTTATACAATATGTTTTAATCGTACTCATACAATTTATCTTTGAGTCAACCCCCTTCCTCTAGCCACTCATATTTTTTCCTCCTTTTTTTTAACCATCAATTCCAATTTGTGCAGCCCACATACTCCTGAATATGTAGATGAAGAAAACACATTCTCTAGTAATTAGTGACACTAATTGAGGTGTTCAAATTTGATAAATGAGACCATCTCTTAATCCTTCATATTGACTTACATTAAACATAAGATATATTGCAGAGAACTAATCATCTGCTTTCAAAATATTGAATATAATATCTAACTTTTATACTCATATTGAAATCCATATATATAAAATAATTATTGTTTTATTGTTAAAATATATCTAGTAAGCATCTGATATGGTAAACACTTAAATGTTCTCAACACTGTAGAAGCTGATGTCCAAACTACAATGAGGAACTCCAAAATTCAATGAGATAAAATAATACATAATGTTATTTAGAAAAGAGCAATGAATCTAAGTAATTTTTCAGAAGAATACATATACATGTCCCAAAGACATAAAGATGTTCACTGCTCATGTAACCAATTTTCCTGAGAAATTGCCATACTGATTTCCAACATTGCTGTTCAAGTTTGCATTCTCATAAGCAATGGAGGAGTGACTCTTTCTCCTTATCCTCTTTAGCATATACTGTCATTCTAGCTATTCTGGCAGGTGCAGGATGGTTTCTCAAAATTGTTTGATTTCTCTGATAGCTGATGATATTGGAGAACCCCCCAAAGACAGCTGATCTGACCAAGTGAAAACACAGGAATCCATGTCATAAAGCAGGGGAGTCATCATTGGACTGAACCAAGCACGCTGAATGTAGTAGGTGCCAGATAGGAGGCTGGGGCAGTCTATAGGACCTCTGACAATGGAATTAGTATTTATCTGCAGTGCACAAGTGAAAACTGGGAGCCCATTCCTCATGAACGGATACTCTCAGCCTAAATACATGGAGGAGGGCCTAATGATGTGACAAACTTTGTTGATCTCACATGGAAGGCCTCACCCTCCTTGCGAAGTGGGTGGGTAGGGATGGGTAGGTTGTGGGGGCATGGGAGGATGTGAGGGAGATCGAACTAGCATTGATATATAAAATAAGTTTAATTCTAAATTAAATGAAAACATGTCTTCCTTTATAAGAATTTCCATGGTTAGAGAGTCTCTTCATCGCAGTACAAACACAAAGTAGGAGGACTGAGAAGTGCAGTGGCCTGCATTCTGGGAATCAAAAGCATCATCCACAACATATCTGATTCCCTAAACACCAAGCTATAAGTACAGTCTTCTACAAAGTAATTTTAAAATTTTATTTAAGTTATTTTGTATCACTATAAACTCACAGAGGATATCTTCATTTTCTTGACTTCTTTTCTCTGGGAACTTGAGAATAGAAGATATTTTTATAAAATGTGATAATTTTTACAAAAAATCCCATTACCATATTAAACAATCTTTAAGATGTTTACCAATGAGGAGTGTCCCCTTCCTGCCTTTGCACTTTTCCTTCTGATATTGTAGTTTAAGTATTTAAATGAAAATAGCCACTTAGGCTCATGTATTTAAATACTTGGCTACTTATTGGTGGAGAAGTTTCAAAAATATTTAGAGGTATGGTCTTGTGGGGGAACCTGTGTCAATGGATATATACTTTGAAGTTTCAAAAGACGGCATCATTCCCAGTTAGTTTTTTATGTCTCATGTTTTTAGATCAAAATGTAAGCTCTCCACTACTACTACTACTACTACCACAGCATGACTGCCTGTCTGATACCATGGCCCTTGCAATGATAGTCATGATTCCAACCATCTACAACTTAAGCCCTCCAAAATTATTCTATAAGTTGTTTTGTTCCCAGCATCTTATTTTTCCATAGAAAGGTATCTAAGACAAATGTTGGTATCATGAGGTATCATACTACTTGGAGAGGCCTGACCATGTTGTTTCTTTAGAGGACTGAGTAAGAATTTGGGAATGGTTGTAAGAAGGTGGCTGAATACTATAAGTTGGGCTCAATAACCCATCCAAAGCAAGAACTTGGAAGAAGGTAATGCTGAAAGCAAAGTGAACTAACTACAAAGACCCAAATAAAGAGTTTTCAGAAAGAACCAATATTAGCAACTAATCTAGGGTCCATTCTTATGATAATTTGCAAAGACTGTGACTGAGTTTTTTTACCTTTTTCAAAGAATCTGTGTGAGGTTAAGTTAAACTAGGAACAAGGCAATATCAAGACATCCTTGTATGAACCCTGTTTATGGGTATCTTATTCAGATCTTATTCAGATCTCCATAAAAAAAGAGCAAGTAGGACAGAAATACTAAATATAAATTTCAAGAGGAAAAAGAGCATAAGAAATTTAATGTTGAAGTCAATTGTGTTGGAAATTATAAGGAGAGGGCTGACTAAAAATACCTCAAACAAAATAATTCCCACATGGCAAGACTACCAAATTACTCCTACAAATTGTGAAAAAAAAAACATGTCTCAAGGAAAGTCTCCAATTAACAATCAATGGCAAAGAAAAGTTTATGTAAATGTGATTCCAGAAGGGGAAAGAGGCTGTACCCCTAGCAGGCAACTAAATTTGGCAACCTTTGATACTTGGTTCTGGTTTTAGAGTCATGAAGACTATACGAGTAAAAGAGTTATGAAATATTCCACACATTAAGAGATCCACAGATGCTAGGCCTATGGCAGCCCCTCTATGTACCTCTGAGAGATCATAATGTGTGAAATTGAAGCCTCTTTGTCTTGGAGACATCAGGTTGCTGGAGATTCCATAGGCACGAGATTTCTGGCAAGGAGAAGCTACAGACAGAGTAGAACCTTCCCAAGAGAGAAATGTGTTTCAGTTAGAAAACCTGTAAGAGTGGAACCATTTAAGTCATTTACTTTTAGACATGGAGTTGAAGGATTTGATGTTTGCTCTAATGAGTTCTAATCTTCTATTCATCAAGTATTTTATCATTACCTTTCCTCGATATTTGAATGATAATAAACATTCTGTGTCATTGTATGTTGAAAGCATGTATTTTTTTTTTTTTTTTAGGTTACAGGGTGTTACAATTAAGATATGTTCTTGAGCCTCAAAAACCAAATTGTACTTTTAAATTGTGTTAATAGTGTAAAAGACCATGGGAATATTTATGTTTCATTGAGTACATTTTTGCATTATGAAATATATTGTCATGAGCCCAAGGGGTCCTGGTAGTAAAATGTGGTTTAAATGAGAATGGTTCCCATTAGCTGATATGTTCGAAAATTAGGTTCCCAAGTGATAGAAAATCTGGAAAGGATCAGCTGATGTGACCACACTGGAGCAGTTATGTATGGGAGGTGGAGTTTGTGATTTTAAAAGACCAGTACCACACTCAATGAGCTCCCTCTGAATCATCCTTTGGGATAAAAACATATGCTGTTAGCTGCTGCTCCAGCACCAGGCCTACCTACCTGCCTGCTGCTACAATGCTCCTTGCCATGATGATTATGGATTCTCAACTTCTGCAACTATAATATGCCAATAAACTCTTTGTTCTATAAGTTATTTTGTTCATGTTGCCTTATTAGCTATAGAAAAGTAATTAAGACACTCAGCCTTAGTCCAATGTAATTATTCTAAAACATGGTGGAAATAATAGTGTATAACTTACAACATTAAGGCTTATGCTTCTTTTTCTTTCCATTTTTTACACTACATGTTCTAGGAAACTGCCAGATCAAGAGACTTCATATATTCTGTAGCTAAATTCATACAATGAAAAACCCGAGATCTTCTGACAATAGATAAGTCCACAGTTAAGTATCTACTATAAAAAGCCACTTATTTATGCTATTTGCATAGATGTGTTTATCAGATTTTGTCTTATGAACTAGACCTTAATATATCGATTTCTGTACATAAACATTTTGTTTAACATCAATGACCTTGAACTTTGCATCTTCCTGCTTTCCCCATACACCTATGTTTGTAGTGGTATAAACTGAACACAGGGCCTTCTGCATGATCAACAAGCCTGTGATCAGCTGAGCTACATCTACAGTGCCTACCTCATGTTTGTTTAGAACAACAGAGAATATAATCTGGAATGAGAAGCAACAAAACCTCACAAGCCAACTCATCCTTGTTAAGAATTTAGAGGAGCCATAAACTTAGCTCAGTTGATTTGATGTAATTAGAGAGTCAAAAACCTATATAAAATGCTTAAACACACATACACACACAAACACAAAAATAAAAACAAACAAGCAAACAAACCATAACAAAGAGCAAACTTTAAATACAGTCCTGTATGAAAAATTGTCAAGGATACTTACATGTGAGTTCAGGGGTTATGAACTGAATTCTTGAGATAATTTCCAGTACTCCAATTCATGACCAATATGGCTTTTGTTTTTGAATTTTGCTTTGTGGGGATGGAATCTTACTCGGATTTTGTTTAATGCTGTTCCAGAACTTCTGGCATCAACAGATCTCCCTGCCTCATTCTTCCAAATAGCGCTGACTACGAATAGGTGCTTGCCACTGTCTCTGGATAAAGTGACATATTTTTTTTTAAATGTGAAATTAAGAGATATCAATAATGAGCTGGCAAGAAGGTTAACCAGGTAAGAGAGTGTGCTGCTCTTGCAGAGGATCCAAGCTCTGTTTTTATCACCATATCAGGTGGCTCACAAATGCCTACAACTTCAGTTCCAGGACATCTGGTGCTTTCTGTCCTCCTTAGATACTTGCATGTAATGAAGGGCTTGACTCATGCAGACACATATACACAATAAAATAATAAATACATTTTGACAAAAAGACATTGCAATAAAATATTCTTTAATGTGTTTGAATGATTTATTTCTATTATAACAAAACATTATACTTGACATGTAATTTATGACACTTTGTGAATACATTTATAATTGTAAAATTTTATATGGAACTAAAAATAAAATCTAATACTTACAAATAACAAATATTTTATTTAACTTAATCATTATGTATATATAAATTATATATAAATATTAACTTATGATATATGTTATTTACCCTAGCAGAAATGAGATGTTATTAATAGCATACAAATTAAATGAAAATTAAGCTTATGTATATAATAAACATGAGGCTTTTTTGCCTTCTGGGATATATAAAAAAGTAATACAATTTGAATCAGTTATAATATTTGTGGCAAGTCCAGTGAGAAGCCACAGATTCTATATGATTACATATTTTCTTAATGTTTATAGTAGTAAGGGATCATTGAAGTGTTTTATAGTGGAGAGGAATGCAGGATGTGATTCTCTCATTCCATGCCAAGGTGGCAAGGTTCTGTCAGAAACAGAATGGTCTGTTACGAAGATGTAGAAAAATGAAGTTTTGAATAGTGTTTGTTAAAGAGAAGCGATATATCATAAGATGAAATTGACAAACACACTCAGTCCCCAACACATTTTTATCTATATAATGCAGATATCAATATACTTGTTTTTATTAAAAGGCCTGTTAAAATTGAATTTAAGGTAGTTTAGCGAGTAGAGATAGGGAAGTACTGTCTCCAAAGTTGTAAGGGAAGATATAAAAAGACAGAAGATAGAGTGAGGCTTCCAGGGCTAGCAACTAATGGAGAATTGTTGGAAGAAACTATCCCAGACTCTGGAAAGATAGAGCCTATCAGGGAATTTTTTTGCCTTATCATAAAGCAGGCAAAAGCTAAAAGCACTAATGCAACCATTTGAAGATCATGTGTCCCAAGAGCATGTAGAAGAGATGAAATTAAACTAAGGGCTTGTAAAGAAAAAAAAAGCAGCACAATAACAATAACTGCTGATAGTGTACAATTCACAGTAAGAGATTCTCAATAAGCTTTCCGGGGGCATCTGCAGATCTACTATGATGCCATTGGTCAGCTGTTGGTTGGGCAAAGTTGTCTCCAAGCTTCAGGATCCTAACACTTAACTATCCTAGATCCTTTATGTGTTTTACAATTGACAGCAATTGATAATAATAATGTTTAGGAGAGACTAGTTTGTCTTACAGGAACAATAAACTGCAACTAAATAAATTTTGCTAGCATTCTCTATTGGTTGTAATACTGCTTATGTGACATTTTTGTTTAATGTTTCCTACTACATATACTATGTGCCATTAAACACTGCCCTTGGCTGAACATGTTATTATTCTTTTATTTCTTAGTAATTACCATGCATACCCTGTCATTAAGCAAAAGCAGACGGCTAATGATCTAATTCTTAAATTCTCATTCAAATTATTCAGTATTCTAACCATGTTACTGATTAATTCTGTCATCTAGCTGCCTATGCAATTAATAAGATTATACTGAATAAAAATACCAGATGTTATGAATTTTGATGTTGAATATTTATGTGTTGATATGAATGTTTCTGAAGTAGTTTAGTTTTTGAAAAATACAACAGTTTTTTTTAAACTCTTACCTCATACTACTTGTTACTAACATTTAAAATATTTATGCCAAAATAATAATTCTTTAAATTGTCAGAATTTAGTCTTAGCGCATAAAACTGTTTGCCTTGGATTTTCTTTGTATTTTAATTTTTTCTTTTAGATGAAAACATCTTGAAGATATGTTGCCCAATAGGAAAGGGAGATAGGAGGGACTAGGAGACAAGGAGAATACGAGGAAGTGTTTGGGAGGGGTCAACATGAAGAGACCAGAGAGAACAGAGGTCTGGACCCGCTCTCCAGTAAGATGAGACCACGTGGAAATACTTAGATTAATAGAAATGGGTTAAGCATTAAGACACAGCTATAGGAAAATAGTAATGGGCCAGCAGCACTATAAATCAAATACAGGGTCTCTGTATGTTATTTGGGGTTGGCATGCCTGGGGGACCGACCAGCTTGGAAAACATACTGTTACAGAATGGTTTGGGTGTATGCATGGTCTAAATCAGTGGTTGATTTCATGGGAAGATCTACACTACTCTCTGCTGGCTATGAGCAACAGGAAAATCAGTTAAGACTTATTTCTTTCCTAAAAGTTGAAATACCAAGAATAGTATTTCTTCTCACTGTATACAAAGTACATGACCCTTGACTAGCCTCCCTCAACTATAACTACAGAGAAATTTTTTTGTTTATAATAGTTTATGCACAATAGTCACATATACTAATGTACCTCCAGAGGAATACTTAATCATATCTGTTTTTTAACCTTGAAAGATGTCTTTGTCCTCTTGCACTACTTTCTGTGTCTAAATTTTCCAGGAATTAAGAGATTATACTGGAAGTAAGTCAAAATTTTTAGGTGGAATGTCCTAAATTTAAAACTAATGGAGATATTCAGCTTATTCCATTTAAACAAATATAAAAAGATTTACTGACTCATAGAATTATATTCTCTCCTGAATAGATTTTGAGAATTTAATTTTAAAAACTTAAGACTCTTCAAGTAGTAAAGATTATACTGCAAAATTCTACCAAAGGCTAAGTCATAAGTTACCAGATAACAAGTACCTGGTTCTTAGTTAAATCTAATATTAATCCTGGTTTCTTTGTTGGTTAAGTCCAAAAAAGAAATGAGAATCCTATTTAAATATGCATTTTTCCTTAACTCACAATACAATGAAATTTCTGATGAAAAAAACTCACTTTTACTTTTTAGAAAAAAACATAGCATGATTCTACATTAGTTGACAAAAACAAGGCATTTTCCAGAAAAAAATAAAAGAGCCATGTAGGGAAAATAAATCATGTCAATTTTACTCTTTCTTCATTGCTAACCATCTAAGATAGGACTTGAAATGTTCATAAAAAGCATATTGCCATAATTAATTTTTCCAAATACTTTATTTAAAGTCAAACTTGGAATATATCAGCTGTATTGCTTTGGAGCCTGTCCTGGAAATTTCTGTGTAGACCAGGTTGGCCTCGAACTCACAGAGATCTGCCTGCGTCTGCCTCTGCCTCCTGACTGCTTATATTGCTGGTATTAAAGGCATGCACCACAAATGCCCAGCAAGCCCAGTCTTTTTTTTTTTTTTTATTTTTGATTTTTCGAGACAGGGTTTCTCTGAATGCTCAGTCTTTTTAATGTTATATTCATGTAATGTTTTAAGGGATGAGCATTGGATATTGGGTGTGTTCTTCAAAAGAGAAAACTATTTCTCTAATTCTTGCACTTAGTATTCTGTAGTTAACTACATTTCTCTGTGTAGGGCTGAGACTCATGACCTTTTCTCTGTCCAAGTTATCATGTCTTTGGTTATCATCCTCTTTCAGTTCATGTTTAGGTTCTTGGTTCAGTAAAACCTACGAGTGGAGCTTCTGAAATTCTTAGAAGATACAGTCTCATGGAAGACTTTTTTTGTTTATGGCACTTACACTCTCTCCATTTTCACTTCCATAGTAATCATTGAACCTCTGCTGAAGGAAGTGTGTGTTCAGATGTCTCTGTTGGTTGTTGACCTCACAGCTCTGCATTTTGATTGGTTGTCATTCTTTGTAGTGAACTATCTGTTTCAAAGTGAAGTTATCCTGAAGAGGTGTGAGAACTACACATAACTGTGGGTATAAGGGCAAATATTTAGTGTGTAGGTAGTGATTATGCTGACTTAGTAAAGTAAATATTGTAGGGTTTTTTTTCTCCAAGATTCATAACTACACTAATCCTTTGTTGAAACTTTCACTACTAAATGTGCTTTTCCTTTTATTGATCTGATCTTAAGCCCAACTAGACAGCAGTTGTTTACATAAAGTATGAGTGCTACTGCTGCATTTTTATATCTATTGTACCATGTTTGTCATAGTTCTTGTGGCTCATAGGTGTCATATGTTTGTGCGACTACTAGTTGCTATTTAAAAGCTTGCATGGGAGTAATTTTCAGATCAATTCCATGGGTCTCTGAGTCCAGTGTATTTTCTCTTTAGTAATAGCTGCCCAATAGCTGCCCGATTTTTTGGGAACAATCAAGGGCAATAACAACAGCCTATAATATTTGGGGGCACTATCAGAGGCCTGAGATGCAAGAGAGGAAAGCTTCTCAACCCTCATGTTGAGGTTTTTATTAGATGCTCTATGTCTCAAAAAGAGATTATTGCTAGAGCAGATTGGAAAATTAAATTTAAAATATATGTGTATAATTAGAAAATTATTTAAATCTATTACAGGTACTTTGGTTGATAATTAACATTTTTTTGTGCTTTTTCAAACATCATAAGTCTTATTTCATCCTTCTTCCTCTTTCTTTATTTGACTTCCTTCCCCTTCCCTAATTACAACCCCAACTATCTTCCAAGTACTCTTTTCATATTATTTTATCCTGTTGTTGTTTGTAGTTTATCCCACATCCCTAATATAGCAATACTTAATTTTTACTATTCTGGTTCCTACAGTTACTCTAGTATATGTACTCACATCTAAAGGTTTGGTGTTAACAGCCGCCAATAAATGTGAAAATGTGATATTTCTTTTTGTGGCTCTGGGTTACCTCACTCCATAAGCTCTTTTCTACTCTCATCCATTTACTTTCAATGTTCATGATTTCATTACTTTTATAGCTGAATAGTAAGTAGTCCATCTTCTATATGTACCACATTATCATTATCCATTCATCTGTTGAGGGACATTTAGTTTGTTTCCATTTTCTAGCTACTGTGAATAGAGTGGCAATGATTCTTTATATTGTGTTTTTATGTTCAAATAGGAAATGATGATGCCATACTATCTTTATTTGCTGAGGATATAATTTTTATATATAAGAGTGTAAAGCCTCCAACTGGATACTTCTAGAACTAAAACCTCATTTCAGCAAAGTATAAGAATAAAATAATTAACTTAAAAAGTGAGTAGCCTTCTTACATAGAAAAGACAAGTTAACTGAGGAAGAGATCAAGGAAATTCACCTTTTTCAAAAGCCAAAAATTCTTGGACTAGTTCCATCCAGCCAACCAATAGGAAGACATAAATTAAAAAACAACCTTCTAAGACATTGATGAAAAGAAATTGAAGAAGATGTCAAAAGATGGAATAATATCTCTGATCATGGATCAATAAAACTAAATATTGTGAAAATAATCATTATGGCAAAAGAAATCCACAGATTTAATGCCATCCCCATCAAAATCCAACACAATTCTTAAAAGAAATTGAAAAACAATTTTATATTTCACATAAAAACTCAAGAATATCTCAGGATAGCTAAAAAAAAATCACCTTAACAATAAAGAATTATTCAGTGATATCACTCTCCCAGATTTTAAGTTGTACCTCAACCCTATTACTATAGGGTTAGGGTTGAGGTATGATCAAAGTGTATGATATTAATATAATAACAATCAAGGTGATCAGTGGTAAGAACTGAAAACTGAATGTATTCCCACATAAGAAAGTAAGAACATGTACATTGAAACAATTCATAATTTTTAAAGAACAGCATTGGCCAAATTAAATAGCATCATGTAGAAGAATGATAATGAATGTATCTATTACTCTGAACAAATCTCTACTGCACATTTCTGAAAGACTCTATATGCTGAAATCTAACAGAAGGGAGAGTAGAGGATAGGCTTGCATTTATTGCATGGGAAGGGATTTTCTAAATAGCATGCTGCTTTCCTAAGGATTAAAACCAAGAATTAATAAATGGGACCTCATGAAACTAAATAGCTAGGTACAGTAATGGCCACTATCATTAACAAGGGCAAAGAATGTGCAAAGTTCTCCCTTTACCAATTTTGCATGTGGTGAATATATTGATTATATAAAGAACTAAAACAAAGAGTATCAATAAATAAAATTAAGCAATTGAAAATAGATCATCAAATTTAACTGGGGGGTTAATTTTGTCAAAAGACACATAGATATTTTAAAATGTTCAAAGTTCTTAATTACCATGGAGAAATGAACATTAGTTTGAGATTTTATATAAACCCAGCCACAATGAACAAGATTAATAAAACAAAACACAGGGGAGGATTAAAAAGACATGGGGAAATAGGAACACTATTCATTTCTGGGGAGAGTGAAAATTGATACAGTCATTATACAAATCAATGTGGATATCCAGATACCTCATGATTTGGCATATGCCACATATCTCTATAGCTAACTATTGAGACACTAATTCATCCATGTTTGTTGTTTTTCAATTATAATACCCACACATTGTAAACATTAAACGTATCCACCAACTGGACAACATTAAGAGAATGACAGATTTTTGAGTGTTTACCCATAATTGTAATGTCATTACTACATTTGTGTACTCAAGGTTCATAGATCTATGTGGACAGAGGGACAGAAAGATTGTGGAAGCCAGTAATGGTAGGCAGTTTATTTAGAAAATCATGACAGTTAGTGTAGCTTTTTAATTAATTGAATAAATTGCCACCACTTAGCATATATGTGTAGCTAAGAGTGAAGATTAACAAAACTGAAGCTTCTTATTGAACAAATAGGACCTTAGTTATAGGCTGTTAAATATTATTGAAAATGGCTATGGAAATATCTTATTTCTGTAAGAAAGTATTCATGTCTAAATGTTTAATAAAAATGACTATATTTATGCAATTTTGTTTCTTCAACAGTGTGTGTACTCATGCAAGCACACACAATTATTTACCAGAAAGGTAATAAATAAGTTTATTATATATGAATAAAACTTTTCAAATAGAGTAATTGAAAGAAAAATCATGAAACAGTTTTTTCAACAAAGTCATCTCTGCTTCCCAAATAAACCAGTTAGTTACTCTCATAACATAAAGATAATGTCACTACACCTTTTTAAATGTGATTTTGTAAATTTACTTTGAAATACATTTTTTTCTGGTTACATTAAAAATTAACGTTCCTTGATATATTTTTACCAAGGATTTTTGTCTATAGAAAAATTCATTTTATGATTCTTGAAAAAGTATTCAAATATATAAAACAGAAGTAAACTCTAAATAAAAACTGCCTGTATATTGAGAATTTACTATTTTCTTCATATTTGTTTTTGCATGGAAGCATGAGTCAAAGGAAAACTCCATAGCTGTATCTGATAGATACTATATGCATATTAAGTGATACACACACACACACACACACACACACACACACACATATATATATACATGATACACACACACACATATATATATATATATATATAAATTATTATGAAAAAATTCAAAAGTAAAATTTATAATATCCTCAGTCATGAAATATTTAGCAAGTAATCCCAAAGCATGATTAAAGCACAAGGAATACTTCAAATTTGGAGTCAGTCTCTGCTACACTATGACACATTGTTGTTTGAAGGCAATCTCTGCTACACTATGAGACAATGCTGCTTATAGGCAGTCTTTACTACACTATGGGACACTGTTGCTTATAGGCAGTCTTTACTACATTATGAAACATTGTTGCTTAAAGGCAGTCTCTATTACCTATGAGACATTGTTGCAATCTGAAACATAAGGAAAACATTCTAATTAGAATTCTGTCTCCAGAGAGTTGACTTTTGTAATTTTAAAGTTTGACTGATTGCATTTCTCATTATGTCTTTAAACAGAAATTTTGTTCACATATTATGATAAACTAATATATTTTTCTGTTAAGTACTATATGTTTTATCACTATTATAATACTCTATCTAAAGATGTGCTTTCCTGTATTTTAAAAAAGTACACATTTTGAAGAAAAATTACAATGTTTTTTGTGTACGTTATAATATATTCTTTTATTTTCTCATGAGTCATCTATGAAAGGATAGAACAAATGGGACTTGTATTACTGTTAGATCCCTAGAGGAGAAGAATTAATATAATGAAAACATATTACAAATGGAGTTTATTGAATTTTACAATATTGATTGGATTGCTCAAAATAGATGTCTATGGATGATAGAAAGTGATAATCCAGTGGCTGTGCAGTATGTGTGGGTGGATGAATTCGCAACCCTGCCTGCAACTGCAGGCCTAGAGGATTTCTAGAGAAAAATTGGTCTTCAGTTTTTTAGTAAATGGATCTGTAGGATGTAATCCATTCCTGCTACTGGAAGTTTCATTTGGTGGTGAAAGGTGGGTAGTTGTGACTTTGTCTCTCCTATTTTGATGATTTCATTTATATTCCTTTCATATATGAGAATATCTTAGAATCTTCCACTGTAGTAGACTTCCATGTGACTTCTCAGAACCAGGCCTCCTGTTTTAACTATCCTTCCCTGTTTTCTTTCTCTTACTCACTTCTTTCCTCCCTCTCCCTGATTGATTCTCTTAGTCCAGCATTTCTGCACCCTGGTAAATATTCTATTTCTTTTTCCTAGTGATATCCATACAAGTACTCTAATCCCTTACTCTATGCTGAAGTTTATTAGAATGGATGAAAGCCCAATGATTGAAAACTCAACAGCTAAGATCCACATATAAACAAATGCATATTGTTTTGGATTCTTTGTTACCCAACTCAGAATTTTCTTTATAGCTTCATTGATTTGCCTGCCAGTTTCATGATTTTCTTTTTCTTAACTGCTGAGTAACATTCTATTCTTAAATGTACCACAGTTATTTGTTTTATTTTGTTATTCATTCACCTATTGATGGACACCTAGACAGTTTCTAGTCTCTGGATATTATGACTAAGAGAAACTTTGAAGATGGTTGAATAAATTCTCTGTAGTAGGATTTGAAATTCTTTTGGGTTTAGTTAGGCCCAGCTTCCTGAGGAACCACCACTGTGTAGGCTTCTATGCACGACTGTCATTCAAAGTATTATCCTTTTTTGTTGTTTTAAGAAAAGGGCTTAATACTATAGTTACCCACTTCTGAGTGATGCATGCATATTATACAGAACAATCTACCAAATGGGGCCTGGTCTACTATTCCTCACTTTATTAGTCATAAGACATGCATTATGAGGTCACAGTGAAGGCTGGAGACAGAAGGCTGCAAGGAAGTAGATATAAGCAATTGTGTAGCTCGTTCCTATAACATTCCTTCAGGACTTGATCAGATTTCATCACATATGCACCCCTTCTACATAAGGACCCACTGTTGTGTATACCAAATTGTGTATATGTTCTTGATAGCTCATATCAAGCAGCTAAAGCATCATAGTAATTTAGTAGCTGTCTGTAGTGTGTTTAACTGAAGTGAATATTTGTCTTCAGTGAGTGATAGATCCAAGAACCTTTTCCATGTTTCACACAGGAACTTGTCAGATACTGCAAACAGCTTCCAAGTCTACCCTTTGAATTATGCCATTAAGTTTACTGGATTATACGGCCCAAGATTCAGAGCAGCCAACACAATAACCTGTAAGATCCACAAGAGCGTGGTCCCTTGCGCTCCCACTCAGGAAAGGCGCCCACCCCCAAATCACTCACAAGAAGCCGTCTTGATGCAAATGCATAAGGTTCTTTATATTTCAGTATACTGGGGCCATCAGCCATACACCATGCAGGGTGAGGGCTCAGCAACGACCCCTAGCACAGAATTGAGACAGCTTTTATAGGGTTACAGCAAAGAGCATCATGAACCAATCACCTCATAGCATCCAGTGTGGACCAATTACTTTAAAGTATCCAACCAGCCCTTAGCCCAGGAAGTCTGCTTTCACACAGGCTTCTGGGTGTTCATTCACTACCGTAAACATTAAAGTAGGTGACCTTCAGCTTGGGATTTAAGACTCCCAGCTTCCTGGGTTTTCTGGGGAATTAGGCTAAATTTTTCCATCCTAACATTCCCCACTTCTTCTCTTGTTAATCTCTAATCTTACAACTGGGAGGACTATAGGTGTCTTTCTATTTGCCTGGGAGGCTCTTGTACCGTGTTGAGGTACCATAATCTGGACCATACTTATTCACTCCCAAGCAAAAGTAATGATTCTATTAATCATACAAAGTTCATCAGTAAGCAGAATGAGCAAAGTCATTGAGGGTACCATTAGATCAGGAAGTGGGGTGGTCATCCAAGAGGACTTGTTGAACCATCCCTTAACCCAAAGGGCAGCAGAGGCCCCCTGCTGTAAAAATAATATTTCTACCCCCTTACAGTTGGATTGACCTTCCTCTGTAAATTTGATGGAGTCACCTGGTTGAGGAACCCGGGCCCATACAATAAAGCTTGAGCTTAAGGAGATTGTCAGTCTTGTTGGCTTTCCATTTAGGATCAGGGGTGGTGCTGGTTTGACATGGGAGGCATGGATCCAGGTGGGGATTTCCTCAACCTTCATTGCCATAGGCATGGTCAGGAGCATAAGATATGGTCCTTCCCACTGAGTCTCAAAGTTTTTCTGCCGGGTGACACCTTATAGATACTGAATCTCCAACCTGGAAGCGATGTGGGACTTGTAGGTCTCCTTCTGCCTAGTGAGCCTACTGGAGCTGCTTCCATGCTCCTGTCTTACCCATTCAAGCGCCTTGAACCAAGGGAACAGGGGCTGGGAGGACATCACATCAGCACCATGTGCAGATACAGTTTCCACCAGTGGAGAGGGTCCCCCCAAAAGCAACTCACAGGTGGTCAGCCTAACCCATTCATGGGTGTTTCCAACCCTGAAAAGCATGAAGGGTTCTAACCTTAACATAGCAAAATATACCATACAACAGTTATCAAACAAGAATCCCAGTTAACAATATTTAGTCCATTAACATTTTGTAAGACTTAAAGAAAATATCATCTATCTTATCATTGTGAGTCTAAAGTCCTATATGTAACTTATTTTTAATCCTAACTAAAGAAAACTATAACCATAACTATCTGTCTTCAACTCCTTCAAAGACCACAAAAGGATAACATATAAACTCTAGAAATTACAGAGACAATTCATTGCCTGGTCAGTCACCCGAAGTTTTTCTGTAATGTTCCATCTTCAGTCCATAGGCCATCGTGTATCTCCAGACTCCTCAATAAATCAGGAAACTTTAAACTGTCCACCTGTATTGGCAGTTTGTCAGTCACTTTTCTCTGTGTCCTGTAGAATGTCTGTCTCTTCCATGAAGCACGAACCCTGTAGCATTGTCCATCTTGCATCAGCAGTCACTTTTCTGTGGGTTCTTCATGTCCAGTTTAATTCAGCATAAAGTCAAACAGTGCAGACAAGAGCAGTATCTTGTCCAAATGTCTAGTCTTGCCATATTGGAAGCAAACTCCATAACATGTTTCTTTAATGTTCATCTTCCTTTCTGACCCAGGTTGTATTACCAGGAGCAGTTGTGCCTCACTGTCAAGAAAACCCTATACCATTTTAAGTGCCATATTCTGTAGGTCTTTGAAAGGTTTGAAGAATGCCTATTCATCTTAAATACATCTCTGCATATCTAGAAATCCTAACTAACTTAACTCCAAGTTATAACTATCATAGGTAACTCTCTATAATCTGTACTAAATCATACATTACATTTTCCAATGAACTATATAGACACAATACCTAAACAAGAGGAGAAATACACATATCACAAAATTGATCTTAAATTGTATCAATAAAAGAAATTCCATTCCAAAGCAAAGTATTCATATCTATATCATGATTTCCTTTTTACTTTTAAAAAGATTGCTTGTGGTTATAGCCATTTATAACCAAGCCCATTTAAATGAAAAAAAACATTTATAAACAATATTTGGGAAATTGGGCGTCATTCTTTCCAAACTACTTCCTGCTTGTAGGGGATACTGTCATGGGAAATCCTAAGAAGACACAGAAATCTTGGCTGTAATGGTCTGTAAGGTTTCAATGTCCCATTGATGTTGCTTCAGGAGGTCTTGCTTGATCAAACCACAATTAGTCTGGAAGGAATCCACAGCTTTTCATTTTCTGTGGAAACAAAAATAGAAATCCTTTTCCCTAGTAACATGTTCTTAGGCTTAAATTTTGGAGTCAAAGCATTTTTAAAATATATAAATTGAATTAATCCAGCAGCATTTTTTAATTATTGTTATTTCCTCAGCAGTCAAACAATTTAAAGATAACAGAATAGTGTACAATATCCAGTTTTTCTCATCTTTATGTGGCTTTTTTTTATTATTTTATTGTTTTTTTACTTTTTATTTTTACATATTTTGAGACAGGGTTTCTCTGTGTAACTTTTATCTGTCCTGCAATTCACTGCATACCAGGGTTACTTTGAAATCACAGAGATCTGCTTGCCTCTGTCTCCGGAGTGCTGGGATTAAAGGCGTGTGCCACCACACCTAGCTCCTCTCTGTCTTTTTAAAACCATTTTATCCAGGTTTCTGTTTATCTCTGCCACCCAAGTGTTGGGATTAAAGGTGTACGCTACCACACAGAGCCACATTCTGTCTTTTTAAAACCATTTTATTTTTTTCCAAGCCTACACATATTTTAAAACACATTATAAACCTCTAGCAGTTTTTCTTAATGTGAATCTATCTTTTTCCTTTTCTGGTCATGAGTATTTATCTGTTAACCAACAACATTGCTAACAGGAAAGCTATAGCTGTTTTTGGCGTGATCTACCCAAGATGGCAGCAGCTACCTTTTTCGCCAGAACTGAGAGCTGTACTAACTGCCATGGTCTAAGCTGTCATCCAAAGTGTGCTGCAGGCTTGGAGATGTAGTCACTGTGATCAACAGCCCTGCCAGCCCTCAAACACATCAAAAACTTGTTACTTCAATTAACTAGTCAACAGTTAAACTAAGGTTAGGTTGTCAGTCTATCCTATGATAAAACTACAAAGACATCAAAGACACACAAAACGAAAACGCACAAAACATAAACAGATCCAGACAAAGGCGCCAGGCAAAAGAATCAAATGGCCATGGAAAACAACAGAGTTTGGTCCTACTGATCAACAACAGACAGAGGCCAAAGGCCTCCTCACCTCCTGGGGTGTCCCCCAAGGCGGCACTAACAGATGGAAGCCAGTGGCCTTCTCACCTCCTGGGGTGTCCCCTAAGGCGGCAAACAGATTACGGCTCAGATGGGAGCTAACTGGTCATCCACAGGCTCCCCCATATCACCCTGGAGATTCCTCCAGGGCCACAGCCTGTGACCATTCTAAGCACGTCGGCTTGGTCACCGAACTCTGGTCCCTTATGACCCAAGAGAACAGCTGCAAACCGAAACCTAGAATGCACGTTCCAAAATACAGATACCATATCAGAACAGAGGTGCCGACATACATGCATACACACGCATCTCAGACACATACCGACACATATAGACACGTACATACAGACACATACATAGACATAGGGATCCCGTGGATCCTCCAAGTCGGTTCTGGAATGTGAGAGGGGTGGTCACAGTGCCCGGCCAAAGCATCAAATGTAAGAAGGAGTTGAAGACAGATAGTTATGGTTATAGTTTTCCTTAGTTAGGATTAAAGATAAGTTACAATAACCTGGACCTATAAACATCATACCAGCTGCCTGGAGATGTGTTAGTGAGTTCACATGAGGAACTTCTACTGGTACAGCAATTGCAATTGTAGTAACAGTTTAAATAAATTTTTGACAAACAGTCATTATGTTTGTTCTATCTGTCTTCTGAACAAGTTTAGAAGAGATAAAGGTATATATGTGAAAACTCCCATTCTATCATACCTTAAGTCAAAAAAAAATCTCTGTTATCCTTCCAGTGATATTAATTTTGATTTAGTACTTTTCTTGATAGAGTCATCTCTAATGGCTTTCTTTTTCCTTTCCTCCTGTAATAGCACTAATTTTATAACTTAGAGATTGAATTTGATGATTTCTGCCAAATCCTAAGGATATCTTAGGATTAACCATAATCATAAGAGTAAACCATATGATTAGAGAAATGACTAAAAGATGTTATCACAGATCCGCTACAAACTGGATGTAGCTAAAATTCAACTGATCAGTTGATAATCACAACCCATTACTGTAAGTTTAGGGCACAATGCTGATTCAGCTATAATAGAATCAATGTCAATTCAGAGTCAGCATCAGGTAGGCAGAAAGTCTGAATACTTTTTCCCCTAAATTACAGATACGATAGTATAAATATGTTCATTAGGAGAAGGATAAGAGAATGATTAACAGTAAACCTTACTAAAAATTTTTCCTTACTTGCTAAGACAGTAATTTATAGCTTTTGTGACATTTATTTATATGTTTTTTTTTAATTCTGCCAAACCTTGTAGTGATATATTACTTATGATTTATTAAAGCTTGACTAAGGATTCAAAAGAGCTAAGTCAGCCACAATCCTTAGAAGCTAGGCACACATCTTTAACCCATCAGCCAGAAACTAGGAGGGGATGGTACACACTTTTAATCCTAGTACTCAGGATTAAGAGATAGACAGATCTCTGTGAGAACAAGGTCACCTTGATCTATTTAAGAGTGAATCAGTATAAAAAGGAGTTATATCTCACAACTTTAATTCCAACTTTAGGGAAGAAAATAAGATAGAAGCAAAGTCTGAAAGAGGCTGTACATTCTCCAGCCAACTGAGGAAACGTTACAGGTGCAGCCCACTGAGCCTGAGGTAGAGGTAGGGAGTTAGTGGCCAGCTACTTTGCTTTTCCGATATTCAGCTTGAAGTTTGAACCCCAGTGTTAGTCTCTGGGTCTTTGATTTTCATATTACAAAACCTTTTTAATAGTTTTGTAAGATAGTAAGCATTTTAAAGAATTTGCACATATATAACTCACATTTTTTCTGCTATTCAAAAGTATTATTTTATTAGACTATCATTTCTACTAGTTTGCAATTATCCTTATCTGTGTAGTTAAATCAAAATAAATGACATTAAAAATTCTAAATCTTTAAGTTATAAGAAACTTAAATACAATGTGCATGAACAGCTATAATAAAAGTATGAAGAGCATTAATAATTAATCCTAAAAATATTAAGAGGATTCCAAAGTATACTGCTCATTAAAATGAGCATATATTTATGTTTATAAGCTAGTTTATGGCAGAGGTTATTTTAATTGTAAACACCCTCTTCCTTTTATGAAAATAATTATCCAGATTTGAGGTTGAAGCTGTACTCTAGAATAAATATCATCTTATATTTTTTCTTCCCAAGAATAAAAATGAGCCTTAAATGAAATATAGCATGAAAAGATTGAGAGCCTCATGTTAAATACAAAAGGATTGCTGAATGAATGTATGTATTACCCATATATATTTGAATAATTATGCAATATTTGTGAAGTTATGAAATATACATCACAAAGAAATGGTTCATGAAGTAGCACTGGCAATATTTGTTTTGCAGTGTGGTTGTGTGGTAGGAATATTACTTATTCATATAGTATTAAATCTAAATTTTATCAAAACACATTATGTTGTTTTCTCATGAATAGGTCAATAAGAAAATTTACAGCTTGCCCAAAATAATAGTATTTTGTCACAGTCAGAAGAAAAAGTAAAAATGTGCCTCATGTTGAGGTACAGGCTGGCATAATGTGCTTTTAAATTTTTCAATGTCCATTGGAATAAAACTCACCTACTAAACTATTCAAATTACACCATTACATTGAATACATTTCCTCAGAGTTACTTCATGGTTTTGGTGAAGTCATAATGAATGCTTTATATCAAAGAAATGTGTACATATGTATTTGCATACTGCCATCACATTCAGCTCTCTGGCTTAATAAAGCATGTTAAGCAACTTTCCTATTCAGAGTTTCACTCTCTTCATCACTCTGGTCTAATGTATGCTGCCACAATGGGAAAAGCAGGCACAGATTATATCTCACCTTTTCTTTTCACATTTATCTTTCATTATGAAGTTACTTTTGCTTAGGTCAGAGTTAGGGAGAGGTAAAGATCACAAATAAAGTCAAAAGTTTGAGGCAGTTTTTGTGAGCGGTTGGCTGCAGTTTCCTCTTGGCAACTGATGGACACTAAAGATTCCACTGCCATTTGGCTGGATTCTAGTAATGCTTTTGCTCTTTTGCATGGTGTTGGTTTGGAGTCATTGGATACTTGGCTAGCACCTCCCTGCTACTCCAACCATTCCCGTGGACTGCACTTGTATATTGTACTGTCAGCCATCTTCACAATATACACTCAGTTTCTTCTCTGCAGCAATTTATTTATATATTTATTTATTTATTTATTTATTTATTTAGTTTATTTGTTTATTTATTTATTTTTTAGGGTTCTGGCTTTCTTAATTCTAACAAGCAGTTATTCTGTGAAGCATTATTTCAAGCTTCTGATAGGTCAGCTAGCTATCTTCCATGACAACAGTTTGAACATGAAATATGAAAAACCTCATTCATGTACAATTTCTTGGAGAGTTGCAATTACTTCTTTGATAGCCATCAATCTGTATCCTGTGTCAATGCCTTAGATATGTACTTTAAGCTCTTATTTTTCAGGAAGTTCCTCCAATTTATAACAATTTGTCTATGAATCAGATATAGCTTTTCTAACCAGCACTATGAAAACTCTTAAATGTTCTTTGTGTTTTACTGCTTATTATATTTAAGGAAAAAACCCTAAAAATCATTATTTCCCATTACAGAGAAACAGTCAGGGAAATGATACATACTTTATGTGCAGAGGGAATTCTTTGGGTAAACAAATCTATTTATGTTATTAAATGGCCATTTACGATCTATATGGGTTGTAACACCAGAATGGCTGTTAAATGATTATTTCGTTTACATTTTATCACATTTTAGAGATAAATGTAGCTTTATCACTTACATGATAGAAGATGTTATTCTGTAAATATGTATCTTATATGGTTAATGAATAAGGCACTGTTTGGCAAATGGGAAAGCAAGATAGGCAGAGCTAGGAGACAAGGAGAAAAAAGGAAGTAGTGAGAATGAGTTAGCATGTAGAGCATGGAGAAAGCAATGTGCCGGCCCGCCGCGCTTGGATAAGATGACCATGTGGAAATACATAGATAAGTAGAAATGGGTTAATAATTAAGACAGAGTTAGCTGATAAACAATAATAGTAACTTGCCAACAGCCTTATATCAAATACAGAGTCTCTGCATGTTATTTGGGGCTGGTGTGGCAGCCAGCAGGGAGTAACAAAGAACTGGACCAGACCAGCAGTGGGCGGGCTGGCGGAAAATACCTAGCTACACTTACCATAGTTTTATTTTAACTACTATGTTTATTCCCATAAAAATGGCTCTACACAAATGCTGAAATATCTATTCTTTAGTATTAACAATATTTTTCTACATGTTAAACATAATAACACATTTGGAATTTAGTTATTTAAAATATACCTTTTGTTTCAATTGAATAAATGATTTCTTTAGCTAAATATCTTATCACAAATGCTGCCTGTCTATAAGTAAAATAATAAACAATCTAGACTCTATACATTTCTTTTTTATATAGTTATACTTTGAAAAAACATGTCATTATACTTAACATGTCTCAATATATAATTTTTAAATTTTTAAATAATGCATAATATCCAAAATACTAATACTTGCCAAGTGAGTGTTTTAAAATTTACTCTGAGTCACATCAATTTTTATGAAAATACTTGACAATTACAAATTGTTTCTAAATGGTCAAACTACTTTTGATTGTGACTTAGTTTATAGATAAAAAACAGCTGTGACACATTTATGCTGTGTCAATGAAAATAAGCTAATGAGCCCACTGTTCATCAAATCTAGATTTATACATTATAAAGATATTTGTAAATTTGCTTAGCATTCATCATAAAAAAAACACATAGTAAGGCATTGTGCTCTTTGTGAAGTGGGATGACACTACTACTGTGAGTTTAAGAACAAGAAAATAAATAGGATTACTTTTAAATTTATAACATAATACTGTTTCATTTAATCTGCCCTGCCTTATGGTTTTACAATATATCCAGCCTCCAAAACAAATTTGAGTATTTATCAATTCTACTCATTTTTTGTTTTATACATGTATCTATCTGTCTGTCCTCTGGTTGTATTCCTTTGGAGAACCTGTTTGATGGAATATTTAGTTTCAGATGTCCTACATTTTCTGTTATTTATTTGAGAAATTTGAAGATGCATCAAACATATATATATATATATATATATATATATATATATATATATGACTGACTTGATTAAAGCCTGATCATTGTTGTTTGTTTTTATCATGATAGTACATACATTATTACCTCTTTAATATATTTTCATTCCCCCCCTTTAAAATATTTACTTATTTGATACTGGAAGTAAATATTGGGTGAATATCATGAAAGCATCAAGTTACTGAATTATATTCTTAGCCATTTTAAATATTTTCATTTTGAGATTTGGTATCACTAAGTTCTCTAGTTGGCCATAAACATATTCTTTACTGCCTTGATCTCCTAATTAGCTGGAATTATAGATATATGCTATGTATCTTTGTTTTCTTTTCATTTATAAGGACTTGATTATTCATGCTAAAATCTAGACATATATGGCACCTATACAACTTCATTTGCATAACACTTGTGAGATATTATTTTATCTGGGATTTGAAATCTACCCATTTCTAGGTTAAAGGAAGTTTTGTGGACATTTTGAAAAGCAAATACTTGGGTACTCTTGTGGTTTTCCAAACTCTTATATTGAATAAATGATTCCCTTAAAGATCACTTTCTCTAGAAAGTTCACAATAGAATTGTGTGATGTTTCATTTCTTTTCTGAATAAACCTAAGGATGATAAATAAAATACCAAATTATCATGATTATTCTTCTCAGTTATCTAGTTAAAAGAAATACTTTTATCTTTGTTTTTTTTTTTGGGAGGTGGGTTAAAATTTTTTTAATTGTTATTTTTTCTTATTTTACATATAGATCTCAGTTCCCTCTCCCTCCCTCCATTCTATACCCCCCAGACCTCCTCCCATTCCATCCCTCCCACACACCCCTGACTCCACGGGGAGGGTGATGCCTTCCAGGAGGGATCATCAAAATCTGTTAAGTCATTTGGAGTAGAGACTGGGCCACCCGTTCTGCCTCTTGGTTAAAGGAGTATTCTTCTATGGGGAATGATCTCCCAAAGTCCTTTGGTGCACCAGAGATACATTCTGGTTCCACTGTCAGAGGTCCCTTAGACTGCACAGGTCTTTTAACTGAGACCCATGTTCAGGGGTTCTGAGTCAGTCCAAGGCTGTTTTCCCAGCTATCAGTCTAGGGGCCCATTAGCTCCTCCTTATTCAGGTCAGTTGTCTCTGTGGGTTTCTGTAGCCTGGTCTTGTCCCCATGTTCTTATCACTCTTCCCTGTCTGCATCTGGATTCCAGGAGTTTGGTTCAGTATTTAGATGTTGGTGTCTACTTCTGTTTTCATTAGATACTAGTTGAGGGCTCTATGATGGCAAGTACATTAGTCATCAATCTCATTATCAGGGAAGAGCATTTAAGGTAGCCTTTCCACTGATGCTCAGGTTGTTAGTTGGGGTCATCCTTGTAGGTCTCTGAACATTTCTCTAGAGTCATTTTTCTCTTCAATCCTATAATGGCTCCCTCTTTTATGGTATCTCTTTTTTTATTTCTTCTTGTCTATTCCTCCCCTGACTCAAACTTCCTAGTCCCACATGCTCTCCTCTCCTGTCCTTCTCTTTCTTCTAGCTCCCTCTTTTCTCATCATTCATCTTTTAAAATCTAAAGGAGAATGTTTGACAGAGAGAGTTGTGTGACAAAACTTCTCCTGGGAAGATGCTGCACATATATTTATCTGTTCATTCCAGATAGGGAAATTATAACAGGCCAAAGTGTGGGTTATCACTAAAGTCATACTTTTTGATAGAATGAGACATAGAGAGCTTACTTACAGGAACATGGGAGATGGATTAGTAACAGAAGCAGAAATGACTCACCAGAGCCCAGCCAAACACCGATGAAAGCTCACAAAACTTGAACATGAAGCACACTACAGAGCCTTCTGGTACTTCAGCAGGTTTGAGAGTGTCCCTCTGAAGGTGATCTAAACCCATTATCAGGCAATTCAGCTGGTCTCTGCTTCTCCTATCTCAGAGTACTTTTTGTAGATTGTCTTTTCTGAAATTGACTCTCAGTACCTTGACTTGCTTCCTCTTGGGAAAAAGGGCCTTAGAGAATCTGGTCAGTTTCAGGGACTTCTGGAAACTAGTTTGAGTTTTTTAACATATGGCTTAATAAGCTGCCTGCAAGATGGAATGTTTCTATCTTGGTGGGAACTATTGAACAACAGAGTGTGTGAGTTATATTAAATACAATCCTAAACTTCATGCATTTCTCATGAGGGAACCAATGGCTATAACTTCAGAAAGATAATCCTAAAGCCAATATTTAAAACCTTTCAAATATTTTTTGTGTTTCCAAAAAGGTATACAGCAAATGAACATTGTATCTCTATATAAATATAGTGTTCAGTGGTACTTAGTACATGTGCTTGGGCATTTGAGCTGCACAAACCTTATTATCTTCACAGTGAGAGAGAACACATTTTTTTTTCCAGAACATATTTTGTTAAAACACAGTAACTATGCTAAGGCACCCACTTATCATTGAGTAACTTTGATAATATACTTGAGGAGGAGTTCCTAATAGTTATTTAATCTACAGTATATCCATGGAATATTTCTTCAGATAATTAAGATCTTAAATCAAGATCCTAAATTCCAATTATAAATTCCAATTAAGACATAATGTGTCTATATTTGGGTGACTGAGATTTATTACAATCTTTAAAATAGTTTTTGAAATCTTTATTTATGTATGTTCTTCATTTGTGTTTGTGGGGGTACACATGGACAGGTTCACATGTGTGGGGATATCCAGTAAGGCAAGTAGAGAGTCTTGTCCCTTGCAAATTTAGTTATAGGGAGTTGTTAATGACCAACAGTGGTGCTGGAATATAACTCAGGTCCTATGGAATAAAAGTAAGTGCTGTACCTGGCAATAGAGTGTTTAAATGGAGTATATAGGAAAGGAAATAAAGTGAGTTTTATAATTTAAGAGATTTAGTCCAATTCACTTATCAGAAAGAAATGACAAGTAGTCAGATTTGGAAAGACAGCATACAAATACTCATTTCTCATTAGTGATACAAATTACCTTTAGGGGGTGACTAGATGTTCAGTATCACCAATAATCAGTTAAATAGAAAGAAACTGTGAGGTAAATATCCCCTCTTTATTGCTAGAATGGCTATCAGCTGTGGTACTTGGAAATTTGGCTCCAGTTGCCACCTAAAGCAGTGAGGATAGGACTGCACAGAGCTGGTTCTGGCCCATGTTGACTGCAGCTCCTGTTGAGAAATTTCCCTGCAAATCATGAATTGATGCATATGGAAACCTGTGCCCTGCACCTCATTTGGGCAGTATGGTAGACCTGTTGGCATGGGTATGCTTAAGCAGGCCCTGAAGGTGTGAGAGTGGAAGAGCTAACACCTCTGTCTGCCACGTGGTAGCATGAACAAGGGAGATAAACCTGCATGACCATAGCTCCTGGGCCCTCATTATTGAAGGCAGGCAGGAAAAGCTTGTCTCAGGGTCACAAGAATAGGAGAGTTGCCCTGCCCCTCACTGGCTGTAGCACATGTAAGTGCAAGCCCTGAAGCTCGACTAGAGAACACAGTAGAGGTGACCCTCTTGGCAGTGGCACAATAGAACCTGTCCTCTGGGTGTTAGAAGAGAGAGTAACCTACTTCCTCCCTCATATTACATGTGGTAGCATGGATGAGAGAAATGTGTTCCTCAACCTTGCCAACTGTGGCAGTCAGGTGATCCAGCTATGGATGCAAGAGAACAGAGTGTTGGCACTGCCCCTCACCAACTTCAGCAATTGGGAGAGTAGGCCATATACCTTGCCTGGGAAAATTAGCAGTGCTTGAAATGGCTGCATGAATGGAGGAGAGGAGGACCGAGGGCATGGGAGCACAGAAACTGATCCCATGCCTCAATGTCTGCTGCTTTGGGGAAAACTAGCTTGGACAGGGCTGGAGGGATTGCCCTTCTTGTAACTATAAGGGAAAGGTGGTGGACTGAACAACCAGCTATCATCCAGGCTCAGAACCAGAGATAAGAGTTAGCTACCTTAACATCCAATGCATCTATGAACTGCTGGGGTATGTGAAGGTACCAGATCATCAGAAACAATGCTACTTGATCTGCATGATGTAGGACATCAGGATGTACAGGAGGAATCCCAGTAGGGGTCACCAGTACCAGTCGAGTAGCAGAAGCCAAAGGCCTCAAACCACACCAATGATCCAGCAAAGAACATGGGTAAAGATGTATGTACCAAGGGGTGTACTGTGTGGCTCACTGGACCACCTTATAATTGCCACTCAGTCAGTTATTTCTTTGTCTTTTCTTTTTTATTTGTTTTGTTGAGGGATTATGACAAGTACAAGGAGTAGAGATGAGGGGAAAGGGAGATAAGTGGGTTTGAGATACATGTTGTGAAATTCACAAAGTATCAATAAAAAGTTTTTAAGTAAATAAATTAATAAAAGCATTAAGCAATAAGACATTACAATTACTAATTAGTTTGATTTAGCCATATTTAATTAGTTAAGCATAACTAATTAACAAGTGCATTAATCTACATAATTAATAAAGGATGCACATTCCAAAACATAATGTTGTTCATAATAAACACATTCATTTTATCTGTAATTCAAAACTTGAGACAGAAAAAAAAAAGAAAATGTTAAATGTCTGCTGTGACTTATAAGGAATGTTCAGCAAACATAGGAGAGAGAATAATGAGTTGTTTACCTTCTTCCTTCTCTTCATTTACTTCACTATTAATTTGTACCTGAAAAGATAATTGTGACATGATCACTAAGTTATTAAGATTTAATTCTTATTGAGAGAACATGGACAAAGGAGAACACTTCTCCATTGCTGGTGGAAGTGCAAACTTGTATAGCTACTAGGGAAATCAGTATCGCATTTTCTCATGAAAATGAGTATCAGTCTACCTCAAGATCAACTTTTCCTCATATACCCAAAGGATGCATGATCATTTAACCAAGACATCTGTTGAACTATGTTCATATCAGCATTGTTTGTAACAATGTAAGTACCTGGAAGCAACCTAGATGTCCCTCAACCGAAGAATGGATGAACAGAATGTGGTACATTTTCACAATAGAGTATTACTGAGTAGAAAAAAAATTGAAATATTGAAATTTACAGGCTAGTGGATGGAACTGGAAGAAGCCATTCTGAGTGAAGTAATACAGTCACAGAAACACAAGTATGGTATGTACTCACTCATACATGGATATTAAACATAAAGCAAAAAATTGCCAGCCTACAACCCACACTTGCAGAGAAGTAGGGAACAAGGAGCATCCTAAGATCCTAAGAGAGACATATATGTCCCCTGAAATAAAGAGAGGGACAAGAGCTAGTGAGCAGATTGGGAGCATGGGACAGGGGAAAGGGAGGTAGGTAAAAGATAAGGCAAGGAGAGGGGAGGAGGACATGAGGGATAAGGAAGACTAAGTTGTTGGAATAAAGGAGAGTAAGAAAAAGAGATACCTTAATAGAGGTTGACATTATAGGTTTAAAGAGGTTTCTGGCTCTAGGGAAATATCCCGAGTTCCACAAGATTGACCCCAACTAAGAATCTAAGCAGTAGAGGAAACACTACCTTAAATGCCCTTTCTTTTTCATGAAATTGTTGACCACCATCACCTTCCATCCAGTAGCTGATGGAAGAAGCAACAGACACCCACAGCTGAGTCATGATCCTGGAATGCAGTTGTAGAGAAAGATGAGGGATGAGCAAAGAGGTCAAGACTGTGCTGGGGAAATCAACAGAAACAGCTGACCTGACAAAGGGAGAGCATGTGGACCCCAATCACAAAGCTAGGGAATCAGAATTGGATTGAACCAATCCCACTGAATTTGAGTGCCAGTTAAGAGGCTTGGGCAGTCTATGGGAGCTCTGACTGTAGACAAGTATTTATTCCTAGTGCACAAATGGATCTTGGAAAGCCATTCGCCATGGAGGGATACTCTCTTAGCGCAGATACAGGGAGGATGGCCTAGGATCAGACTTTGATAATTGCCCCATAAAAGGCCTCAACCACCCTGGGAAGTGGATAAGGGTGGGGGTGGCTGGAGAAGTTGATGGGTGTTATGGGAGGATTGGAGGGAGAGTGAACTGGGATTGAGATGTAAAATAAGATTGTTTCTAAATTATACAAAAAAAGGGAAAAAATGATTGTTTGAAGAGGTGAAATTAAAATAAAAATCTGATATGAAAATGTGTGAATTTGTTAATCTTAATCTAAAAGCTAACCTTTCTACTTACCATTTGTAAAAATTACCTGTATTTATATATATATATATATATGTATTAAACATATATATGTTTGTGTGTGTGTAGTGATATACATATATACATATGTATAGTGTGTGCATATAGTTATTTGTCTAAGGGAGGGAACCGATATTTATTTTTGCATTTCTACTATCAGTTGTAAAAATCACCAAATATATGTTTTTTTCTTTAATTCATTGGGTAACGGAATATATGTTAAATTAATAAATATTAAAGATCTTTCCATTTTTAATGTTTTTAATCAGTCATTAAAAATTATTTATATATGTATACACTATATTTTTGTCATCTACCCCACATTATCCCAAACAAAATTTTCTGGACTCACATCCTTCACATGTCAATCCAAGCTTAAAATACTCTTTTTAATTAATTAACTAATTAATTAATTTTAATTCATGCATTTGCAATAGTGGTATCTATACATCTATGGATATGGAGTAATCCACAAAGTCATAAAAAATGTATGATTGGTCATCCCTCTGAGGAAAATAATGCTTCTATCCCCAGAAGATATCAATTGTGAATTTCTATCCCCAGAAGATATCAATTGTAAATTTCTCCTCAAGTTATGTGTATGATCTTAAGATCTTATAGATGCTGTAATGTTGTCTTGGCTTTATACTGTAGAGGTCTTTATATTATAAATGCAAATATCCATAGTTGCTGTAACCTTATGTTGTCAACAGCTATGTCATATCAAGATGGTAGTCTCATGAACACTCCTCACTATATTTTGACTTTGCATCCTTTATGCCTCCCTCTTTCTTGAAGTCTTGATGCATTGGATTTGTGTATGTTGATATCAATGCTTCCTCTACAGCGAAGCACTCACAGTGATTGTTGTCAGCACTTTGAAGAGTAGTAAGACTCTCCAATAAGGACTATTCATTATGTTGTCTTTCAAAATGGAGGTAATGCAGTTCCACATTTGCTGTGTTCACTGTATCAAATACCAAGAGCAACACAAATATATATAAGTGAAAGCAAGATAGAAACTTTTCTCAGGGATGGACTGTGACTGTGAGTAGTAGGATTGTGAAATAAATACTTTTATTCCCAGGTTGTTTTTGGTCATGGTGTTTATCATAGCAAAAGAAAATAAAATGAGGACTTACACTTTTAATATTATACATATCAGTAATTTCAATACATATGTTAATGGATATATATATATTAAAACTTGCTATTTTAATGATGTTATATTTCAATTTTTTTTCATTTAGTTGCTCATAGCGATCACACACATTTGCACTAATGTTGATTGTAATAGCTGAAATCAATATTGATAATTTTGTCCTCAGTAGTTTTCCTGATTTATTGAATTTGTGATGAATTTTAATAAAATAATATTGCATATAGTTATCATTAAAATACTTTTTGTAATAGACTTTATTTTATAGTGATAAATTCAATACATTGTCATTTTAACTTTAAAGGTGTAATGTGTTCAACACACATACATAAAGCAGTTAAATCTTAAATATTTTTAACTATTTATCCTCAAGAAATACATATTAACAGTAAATTCAAGTGACATTTTGGCAATGTTTTATATATTTTGAAGTGTATAGATATGATGATTGAAATCATCTGACCACATATTACTTGATAATGAACAATTTGAAGAATGTTGCAATGGCACATTTTAGATGTTTAGCTTTAGCTTTCCAGATAACACAGTTTATTAATGATTGCCAAATTCAAAATGAAACATAAAAGCATACATGATTGTAAGTACATGGAGGACAGGCATTTGGTGGGTTAAATTGCATAGAGTTTCAAGTATTTTTACCATATTCTCTAAGATGTTTCTTTTAAGTTATTCAGATCACTTATACACAATAGTATAATAACCTCATAGCTGACAGAATTGGAAAAAGATCTTTCAAAGTGTTTTGGAGTATTTTTCCTCATAGTGGCTGAAGAAACAGAGAAAAATAGAATGATGTAAAGACTCACATATATTGCAATTTAATAAGGATCAGGATGAACAATTAGGCTGAATAGATGTTTATTAAGGGATAAATAACTCACAACATAGGCAGATGAACGTGGCAGGTTCCACTGGATCCTAAGCCTTCCAGTGTCCACCACCAAAAGGAGCAAACCGACCATTTCCCAGCCTTTTCTCCCAGCTCCCATCAGACCCTGTCTCTGCCCCAATGGGCACGGCCTAAGCCACAGGTGCAGACAAGGTGAATATCTCACTACAATTCCCCTTTTAGTCTAAAGAAAAGATTTGGGTTTGATACAAAACTATATACAAAACAGTGAATAACAAGTGTGCTCCAAGAAAAGGAAAATCAAGAACAAAATGACCTACATATCTCGTCCTTGGGTGAAGACATAACAGAGTTTACAATAGAGTTATCCTAAGCTAGAAAGCTTAAGCCTAGTACCTAATCTATCTAACTAGAAAGAGAGAATAATAGTTGTGATAGTTTAATCTACAACCACATCAAGACCTGAGAAGAAAAATAGTGATACTAGGGTAGACAGGAAGTACAGATGGGCAACTTCCAAAAGTTGCCTCAAAGACAGAAACAGCAAGCTACCTGGACTGTCACCCAAGGTCTCAGAACAATGTTGGCACAGCCAGTTTTGGCTAAGGCCAAGAGTACTTGACAGATCACAACAAAATCAGGGAGGAAGAAAGGCTGTCTTACCCTGACTTGGCAAGGTAAGATGGAACATTACAGAAGAACTCTGGGTAACTGACCAGGCTATGAATTGTCTCTGTCATTTCTAGAGTTTATATATTATCCTTCTGTGGTCTTTGAAGGAGTAGAAGACAGATAGTTTTGGTTATAGTTTTCCTTAGTTAGGATTGAAGATAAGTTACATATAGGACTTTAGACTCACAAAGATAGGATAGATGATATTTTCTTTAAGTCTTACAAAATGTTAATGAACTAAATATGGTTAACTCTGATTCTTATTTGATAACTGTTGTATGGTACATTTTGCTATGTTAAGGTTAAAACCCTTCTCTTTATTTTAGACAGAAAAGAGGAAATGATGGGAGATGTTATTCTGTAAATATGTTTCTCATACTGGTTAATTAATAAAGCCTGTGGCCAATAGGAAACAAGATTGGTGGGGCTAGGAGACCAGGAGGAGGAAAGAGGAAGTTGGAAGGAGGAGTCAAGATGTAGACCAGGTAGGAAGGAAGACACCAGCTGCTGCTCCCCTATAAGATGAGCCACGTGGAAATACTTAGATAAGTAGAAATGGGTTAATAATTGAGACAGAGCTAGCCATAAACAATAATGGTAACTGGCCAACA
Organism: Cricetiscus sungorus; assembly: GCA_030556225.1. Lineage (NCBI taxonomy): Eukaryota > Metazoa > Chordata > Mammalia > Rodentia > Cricetidae > Cricetiscus > Cricetiscus sungorus. The sequence goes on from JANBXA010000398.1 coordinate 47,344,999, forward strand.
GAATTGTATCAAATACAGAGTCTCTGAGTGTTATTTGTGGCTCATGTGGCGGCGGGACCATGGAGGCAGGACCAGCGGCAGCCCTCGGGAAAAACGTGCCGTAACACACATAATTTTAGACAAAGACTAATATGAAATCTGTAATAGCAATTGGAAATACACTAAGGAAAGGTCTATTCTTAGTCTGTTTTCTTAATTTATATATGAAAATTTGCCTATTTGTTTTTACTAAGGTCATCTGTCTTTTTTCCTTTTGTTTTTTCTTTCTTTTTCACTTTTCCATTCTTCCTTTCCCATTTCATATATAGTTTTTTTTTAAATTTCATTCTTAGGTTGTATATATGTAAAGTGAACTTTGTGAACAAACTGTCTATGGAAATTCTACTGTGAACTTTCATAAATCTGATAATTTCTTTTTCTCATCCTTCTGAAAATTTTGTACTTGTTATTAATTTACATTTTGCCATAATTTTGTGAGAAAATTCATTTATTCCAATGTTCTTTCATTATATGCTATTACATCTATTATATGACATTAAACATGGCAGTAGATTTAAATGCAGAATATGAACTTTTTGGTTAGATTTGATTGCTTCTTTTATACAAACTTCTCCTTTGAACTTTTATTATCCATTTCTTTGGTATTTGCAAATTTTATCCTGTAGTAGGAGGGAGAATGTTCACAAACCCTGTAGTACATAATTGTAGCAGATTTTGCCTTTGTACCAACTCATAATCATAAAAATTCATCACACATTTTCTGCTCTTGTGGTTTTTGAAGATGAAATGCTGTATGTTATTAATGAGTTAGTCTGAAATTCTGGATGACCAAACATATGTAATGTTATCTATAAGATCCTGAAAATGTTGCCCTTCAAAATGCCATTGATTTGTTTCAGACTAGAGTAGGAGAAATTTAATAAAAGTAAGAATGTAAATTTCCCATTTAAAAGAAGATTCATATAACACAAACTCTCAAATCTGCATTTTTCTCTTTATTCACAGAAGTCACACCTTGTGAGTCCAATTACCAATGGCATACTGCTGGCATGATACCTCTGTGTATCTTTAAATTGTTATCAGAATATTTGAATAAACACAACATGCTCTTCCCTGGAGCACAGGCTACATGTTGCTAGCATTATACACTCTAGAGAGAATAGTAGTAAAGAATATAAAAGAAATAGTATATGCAATACTATGGGCATGGAAATCATGATGCTTGGCCCAGTAAGATGAAGTGGAATTTATTTGGAGAAAATAACTTACACAGGAAACAAGTGACTTTCATGGCCACTTATTCCAATGATGCAGACCCTGCATCATTGGAAGAGTGAATCACAGGTGTTGAAGATACACTAAGAAAAATAGATTCATCAACCAAAGAAAATCTAAAGACCAACAAATCTCTAACACAAATTATCAAGGAAATATGAAAAACTGTGTAAATGCCAAAACTAATAATAATAGTTATAGAGGAAGGTGAAGAAATGCAACTAAAGGTAGAGAAAATATATTAAACAAAATCATAGACGAAATTTTTCCCAACCTAAAGAAAGACATGCCAATGAAGGCACAAGAAGCTTATAGAACACCAAACAGAGTGGACCACACACACACAAAAAAAAAAATGTTTCCTAACCACATAATAATCAAAACACCAAACATTCAGAATAAAGAAAAAAATAATTAGAGCCACAAAGTAACATGCCAAGTAACATGTAAAGGCAAACATTTCAGAAATATACCAGCCTTCTCCATGAAAACTCTGAAGGCCTGAAGGTTTTAAAAAGATACTCTACCAACAGTTAGCCCAGACTACTATACCCAGCAAAAGTCTCGATCACTATAGATGGAGAAACCAAGATATTTCATGACATAAGTCAGATTTAAACAATCCTTATCAACTAATCCAGGACTACGGAAGTTCTGGAAAGAAAACTCCATCCCAAGGAAGTAACTATGCCCACCAAAATAGAGGTAATAGAAAATTCTACTTTACAAACATCCAACAGAAAAATGGGGGAAAATCCACACATAATGTCACCATCACCAACAAATCCAACACATGCAAAAATTAAAATTCAATTGTCATTAATATCCCTCAATATTAATGGTCTTGACTTACCTATAAAAAGACATAGGCTAACAGAATGGTTATAAAGACAGAATCCACCCAACAAATTAGACTTTAAACTAAAATCGATCAAAATAGTTGAAGAAGGGCATTTCTTATTCATCAAAGGAGATATCAATCAAGATGAAGTCTCATTTCTAAACATCTATGACCCAAATACAACACAACTACATTTGTAAAAGAAACATTGCTAAAACTCAAATATCACATAAAACCTCACACACTTATAGTCAGAGATTTCAAAACCCCACTCTCAACACTAGACAAGTCCACCATACAGAAAATTAACAAAGTAACATAGGAACTAATAGAAGTTTTTTAATAGATATCTATGGAACATTCCATCCAAACACAAAAGAATATACCTTCTTCTCAACTCTACATGGAAACTTCTCTAAAATCTACCATATACTTGGCAATATAGTAAACCTCAATATGTACAAAAATTGTAATAACTCACTGTATGTTATTAGACCACCATGCACCCAAGTTAGAATTCAACAACAACATAAATTGCAGAAACTCTACAAACTCATGGAAATTGAACAATGCTCCATTGTACCATTCCTGGGTCAAGGAAGAAATAAAGAAAGAAATTAAGATTTCCTAGAATTAAGTGTGAATTAAGACACAACATTCTCTTAACTTATGGGAAAGCAGTACTAACTGTAAAATTTATAGCACTAAGTGTCCACATGAAGAAACTGGAGAATAGTCAAATTAGAGAATTAATAGCATGACTGAAAGCTGTAGAACAAAGAGGAGCAAACTCACCCCATAAGATTAGATGCTAGGAAATAATCAAATTGAGGGGTGAAATTAATGAAGCAGAAAGTAGGAAAAAATTACAATCAATCAATATAACAAAGAATTGGTTCTCTGAGAAAATCAACAAGGTAAATAAACTTTATCCAACCTAACCAAGAGGCAAGACAGAACATGCAAATTAATAAGCTCAGAAATGAAAAGGAAGACATAACAAGGGACACTGAGGAAGTTCCAGAGAATTTCCATGTCATATTTTAAAAACCTGTACTCCACAAAATTTGAAAATTAAACAAAAATGAACAATTTTCTGAAGATATCACTTACCAAATTTAAATAAAAAATACACAAGCAATTTAAATAGACCTATAATCCCTAATGAAATAGCAGTCATCAAAATTCTCCCACAAAAAAATCCCAGGACCAGAAGATTCTATCAGAAATTCAAAGAACAGATAATAACAATACTCCTCAAAAAGTTCCACACAATAGAAGCAGAAGGGTCACTACTGAACTCTTTTTATGAGGGTACTATTACCTTAGTAACCAAGCCACACACAACTATGAAAGAGAACTATGGACCAATATCCCTCATGAACACTGAAAGAAAAAATACTCAATACAATGCTGGAAAATCAAATCCAAGGACACATCATATAACACATCCATCATGACCATGGAGGTTCCATCCCAAGGATGCAGGGATGATTCAAAATACAGAAATCCACCAATGTAATTCACCACATAAAGAAACTGAAAAAGAAAAACCACCTGATAAATTCACTAGATACTGAAAGAGCCTTTGACAAAATCCAACATCTCTTCATAATTAAGGTATTAGAGAGAGCAGGGATAAGAGGAACATACCTAAACATAATAAAAGCGATATACAGCAAACCAACAGTCAACATCAAATTAAATTGATAAAACCTCAATATGATTCTTTTAAAATCAAGAACAAAACAAGGCTGTCCACTCTTTTCATATCTTCAATACTGTACTTTTATACCACTTGTTTAACAATCACTTTTTTTCAAAACTTATAAGATATTCTGTCTGTTTTTTATGATATGTATATTTCTCCTCTTGTTTAGGTATTGTGCTTATATAGCTCATTTAAAAAATGTGTAACTTAGTACAGATTAAAGATAGTTACCTATAATAGTTAAAACTTATAGTTAAGTTACTTAGGATTTCTAGATATGCAGAGATGTATTGGAAATGGATAACTATTCTTCAAACCTTTCAAAGACCTACAGAATATGGCATTTAAAATGGTTTAGGGTTTTTCTTGACAGTGAGACATAACTGCTCTGGAAACACAACCTGCATCAGAAAGAAAGATGGACATTAAAGAAACACATTATGGAGTTTGCTTTCAATATGGCAGGACTAGCCATGTGGAGAAGATACTGTTCTTGTCTGGACTGTTTGACTTTATGCTGTATAAACTGGACTTGCAGGACCCACAGAGAAATTACTGCCAATATAAGATGGACATTGCTACTGGGATTCTGCTTCATGGAAGAGTCTGAGAGGCATTCTGCAGGACACAGAGAAAAGTGAATGACAAACTGCCAATACAGGCAGACAATTTAAAGTTTCCTGCTTTGCTGAGGAGTCTGCCAGACACACTATGATCTACAAGCTGAAGATAGAACATAACAGAACAACTTCGGATGACTGACCAGGCAGTGAGTTGTCTCTGAGATTTCCTTCTTGACTGGTAATCTCTGTTGGGATTAAAGGTATGTGACACCATACCCAGTCATATTATTCTTTAAAATTGGTACATATTCTTGCATGTAATAATGAGACTCTGAGAATGTTTTCATATTAGCATATATGTACTTTACCCTGTTCCTCATCACACTACACACTTTTACTCTGTTCTCTCTACTGTTAGTACCTTACATTCTCTTAGATAATTTCCTTCTTTTTAAATACCATATACGTAGATAAATTGTCATAAAATATATATTTCCATATTAATATAATATATTTGCATGTGTCAAAAAAGAAAGATGAAGTAACTGATCTTAGATTTGTGTTACTCAATATGATTAAAGCTGTATTCTTTTAATTGCTATTTCAATAAGAAAACAGAAATCAAGTAGGTAATGATGACAGATTTATAGCATGTTGTTTCAAGTAGGAACCTATTTATTTTTAAATGGGATGCAATTAGTGATAGATGCTCATGAATTACTTCAAGTCTCAGACACTAGGCTATGGCCTGAATTATAATGTCATAATCAGACAAACACCAGTCATTTTCATTCCTAACACTCAAACTTAGTCCATCATTGTTCCTCCATTCTCAATACCTCCAAGGACACTACATCATTGCATTCTTGATTTATCATTGGTCTTTCCTTTACTATTATATTTGTACATCCTATACTAATACTGAAAATTAACATTCTCAGAGTCTGTTTCTGGGACACTACAAGGCTTACCTTGCTAACAATTCCTATTTATGCTTTTTGTCACCCTCTCTGCACTGGTGAAAGTAGCTTTAACTTCTTTTGTATTATTAGTCCTCAGTTCCTATAAATTAATAGACTCAACATAGCAAACAATGCCATTCATTGTCTCTCATAAAATCTCACAATTTACCAGTTTTTTAAATTAAAAATCAATAAATAAGACATATTCAAATTTTAAATTTTGAAAACTTGTGACCACCAGAACATTATAGACATAGTGTCCTATAAATCTTGCTATGGTACAAGAATAAGCTGCACATCATTATCCCTGTCTATAATGAATCTTGTGGGTAAGAAATACAGTATTGAAAAACATATATATATATATATATACATATGACACACAAATATATATACATACATATATATATATCAGAGAAATATATATATATATATATATATATATATATATATATATATATATCAGAGAAATACCTCACCAAAAAGATTCAAAAGAAAGTATTTATTCTTACAGGATTTTGGAGTCACTTTTTATCATTTTATGAAAACTAATATGGAATAAACACTGTAAAATGAAATGCTTTTATTCTGTATATGAAAAACTGATGAAGTTATCAGTTTCTCTCCTATGTCATAGTTTCCTTTTTGTAGCTGTCTGTCTTTCTCTCTTTCTGTTTGTGTTTTTCTCAGTTTTTATTTTTACTCTCCGTGGCTTCAAACAATGAAAGCAATATGTGATCAGATATGATTCAATGTTTCAGCTGTAGTGTATGGTGAAATACTACATTCAGTAATAAGAATTTTTAGATGAAATCTTTGCAATTGCTGAACATTGGAAATGTTCATTAAGAAACCAATGTGTATGGATATTTTTTCCTAACATAATCAGTAATAATTATAGCTTAACTTCCCCAAAATCTCTTTCTTTAAGGATGGATCTAAAATACTATATGTTGTTTGTTCTACTGTGATTATGTAATGTTAAGAAATGAGTCTACCAGATGTTAAAGAGCTAGAGAGAGTGGGAGGAAGGAAACTGTTGTTAAAATATGTTGTATGACAGAATATTTTAATAATATTTTTAATAATTTTTTTTTGTAGAATAGATGTAGTCTGAGTGCGTTTCTTTACAAATGTAATAATCTATGGTGTTGAATGCTTAGAAAAACCACATTTGTTATTCATGAAGTCAAAACTACCATTTATATAATTTGCATTTTTCTTCTTTTATAACATTTTGAAATTGAAATACTAAAAATGTCTTGCTTTTCCTGTGAGAGTATCAGGGATAAAAAGGAGCGTATATATATATGCTCCTTTTATATACATATATATTATGTATAAAATCAATTATAGTAAAATGTAGATTAGAGTTGGATAACTTTCATAAGATTTCACATTACTAGTTTTATAATTTTAAAAAGCATAGATATACTAAATTCTAAAAATCAAAATCTTAATTTTGAGCAGCAGATCATTGTGGCTACAGAGTGTGCTACTGCTTGATATGTATACAACAATAGACTCAACACCATTGTGCCTAGCAGTGATGAATGCTGTGGTATTTTGAGTAGGACTCTGTTAAACATGTAAATTGCTTTTGGTAGGATGGTCAGTTTCACATTATTAGTTATACTAATGCATGTCATAGTTGTTCTTGTATTTTCTCGTGTCTTTTTCAGTCTTCAGAGATTAGAAGATTTCGCAGTGGATATCTTTGTCTCTTTGGTTAGTTTATTCCAAGATAACTCACTGTCCTTGATACTAAGGTATATTAAAAAGGACTGGGGATAGTGGGAAGTCCTGTCATGTTACTAATTTTAAAGAGACAGTTTTGAATTTACAACATTAATATGATTTTGGCTGCAGGTTTGTTATATATAAGTTTATTAATGCTGAATATGTTCCCTCCAGCCCTACTAGCTGTAGGACTTTTATCATGAAAGCACATTGAATTTTGTCCAAATCTTTTTCATACTTCTGTATCTATGGAGATCACCATGTAGATTTTGTCTATTAGTCAATTTGTAAAATTTATTATAATTGTTGATTTTTTTTATGTAAAATCGACCTTGCAGTTCTGGGACAAAACACACTTGATTGTGGTGGCTTATCTAATCGATATACTTGTATTTAATTTGCTAGTTTTTTATTTAGGATTTTTGCATCTTTATTCATCAGGGATATTGTAATTTATTGTTGTTTTACTTTTTGTTGTTCTGTCTCTAACAGTTTGGATTTCAGAATACTTCTGGATTCATGGAAGGAATTTGGGAGTTAGCCTATTTCTATATTTTAAACATTTAAGGATTGCTTTGCTATGCAGCTTGAGTCAATATTACTACTACTACTACTACTACTACTACTACTTCACTAAATTAGAGATTCAACCATTTCTTGGGTTTCTCCATCACCATAAAACTTTCTAAAAGCTCCTTGACAGCCTGAGGCAGAAATTTAATGTCTGAAGCTTTATGCCTCTGCAACCACAAATGTAGCCTTTGGCTTGAAGCTTATCCTTCCATCATTATTGTAGAATTTCAAGGAAAAAATACAGCAATAATTCTTCTATTAATAGAGCTATTTTCTTCCTGTGTTCTGTTGGCAAGTGCTGATATTTTATGTTATTTAGATACCAACCATATCGCCATTGCCAACCCCCCCACATACAAAAAAACCCCATATACATACATATGTGTGTATGCATGCTGACACATATTCACACATACATAATCTCTCTCTCTCTCTCTCTCTCTCTCTCTCTCTCTTTCTCGATAGACTAGTTTTATCAATCAAGTTTTGTTCCTTCACTTCTCAATTATTTAGACTCCCTCTGTTACTTCTTTGGACCCTGACTTTCCTATTTCAGACTATAGGCTCGATCATCTGTTTTCTGTCCATTAACAACTTGCTCCCTGAATCACAGGCTTACTGCTTCCTGTGCCTATGCTTCTAAGGGTGAACTATGAATGAGGCCAGTACTAGGACTGTCTATGCTCAGCACTTTTCTTAGGCTGGACTTGAACTCTGTACTTTTCAATTCACACACTGTCTGGATGCATATCAGTGACTAATTCCTTGTGCAAAAGTTTCAGTAAATTCAAATGGTATCCACTTTATTCAAAAGTTCTGTGAGGCAATATGTTTAAGTAACTGTAACATTAATTGTTATGTAATATTCAGTTTATAACTTCACAGATTATACAAAGACAGTTTAAAACTACTCTGCCCTGTAATTGTATATGTGTAACATAAAATTGTAATATGCTATATTTTTAAGTTGATAAAAACTATATTTTGATTTATAATTAGATAAAAATTCATCAACTCAGTGACCTGACTAATGAAAGCGCACTAAATTTTCAAAACTTCATTGGTCTTTGACTTGACTCTTTCTGTACACTTCATGTCCTCTTGCTGTGGCAATCATTGTCCAGAGCTCTCTGTCCTTTATTCATGCTGTTCTATTTTGCTTCTCTTTCTTTTTTCAGAACTACTGAGAACTCCTTGTAGGCAAGAGATATTCTTTTCTTTCTGTGACTTACTATTCATTTCTTTTTTCCATTATGTTCTCGCCTGAAAAATTCAAACCACGAGCTATTCTCAAGTGAATATTCTGTCACAACAGAAAGCTGTGAGGAAGGCAACATCTGTCATTTTCAGAAGCTTTTTCATCAGACTTTCTGATTAAGGATTTCTAAGTGACTCAAGATTTTCTGCTCACAGATCAAGAGCAATATTTTTCTTACCAATATTTACTGGGGAAACACTTTGTCTATTCTAAATTGTTCACTATAGATTTAAAAATGAAGTCATTAGGCATAAGTCATAGCTGAAAAGTAGTGGTTATATAAGAGCTGCAAACAACTAATGGTAGTGTCAAATCATTTGCACCTCTTTGTCTTTTCATTACAATTTATAATCATGAAATGCATTCTGTTGGACCAATTATAAATGAAATAATTTTTGTCAATTAATTTCCATTTTAGTTTTGTTTAAACTGCATTGTTCTCATAAATTGGAACAGAATCTTGATCAAAAGAGAAAGCAGCCATGTTTATCGGTAGAAACCGACATATTTAGAAAGGAGTTTGGCAATATCATCATTTTGCAAAATAACAATAGCATTTTCATGATGACACCAAGGGTTTCCTCAGCAATGGGCTTCACATCACCAGTCACAAGCCTCTAATTCACTTAAAAATGGTGGTTGCCCTATTGCTACTATTTTATTTCACACCAGTGTATAGATCAGCACTGTAGAGTGTGGAGTCCCATGCTAGCTAAGACTACTGATGTCTTTTCTCCCCCAACATACTTATGGAATAGATTTTTTTTGACTACTTTAAAAAGGAGGAAGTCTCACAGTCTGAGATTTTGTTCTATAAATTATATTTTGAAATATGTTTATTATTTAGCAAATTAATTCAACTAATTTGCTTATGAAATTAGCTTATTAATTAGTTTTTCATACATCCTTAGGTTTGCTTAATCTATCACATACCCCCTTTTCATCCTATCTCACATCCCATCCCCATTTCACCCTGTAATGCTCAGTGTCTATCATCCTCTCCAATTATATTTTCATAAGATTTTATTGAAATAGAATTATAACATTTACCACTCTTTTTCCTCCCTCTAGCCATTCACAGGTACCATTCTTGCATCTACTGCCACAGACCCTCAAGAATTTCTTTTTCTTTGATAATTAATATTACATACTTATATAAAACACACCCATACCCATGCATCTACAATCTGCTGAACCAGTTGTTGTTTGTGTGTATGTGGTTTCAAGACTGATCTCTCTGTATTGAACAAATTATAATGGGGGATGAACCCTGGGAAAGGCTACTTCTCCCTACAGTAATTAATTGCCTGTAGTTCTCTATCTAGAGATGGGAAACCACAAAATTCTTCCTTTTGACACTAGCATATCTGTTGATATTGCCACTGTTCTAGTCCTTTTTATTTCTAGATGATAATCTTTCTCAACAGAATTCTGGATATTCTGGCTTTTACAATCTTGCTGACTTTTCTTCCACAATGTTTCCTAAGCCACAGATAGACACAGGAGGTGTAATGTAGATGTATTCAGTGGTGCTCTGGGTACTCATTATTTATTGATCTCCGTTTTCTGTTAAGTTATGTTATACTGTGATGGTTTTTATTTGCTGGATGACACTTATCTGTGGATATAAGATTAAGATTTAGAATGTATTAAGGAATTATATTGGTTTAGGAAATTGATAGTGGTAAATTCCTTGCTAAGGTTAATGACGTCAGGGAACTTTGGCAGCTAGCTAGGCTATAGTAACAGGCCTGATAGTCTTCCTGATGAATGGTCCTTAATGCTAGTGATCTATGTTTTGCCACTGACATGTTAATGTCAATTATTTTAACTTTATTCATATATTGATATGCTGATAACTGTTGTGGTTCACAAGTGTTGCATCTGGGTAAGACTATTTAGTCGTCCTCTATCCTCGCAGATTGTATAGCATTTTTTCTTGAACCATATAAAACAAGAGAACAAGAAAGGCTTTCAGCTCATTTCCAGCTTATGTCACCTGATTCATGGATCCTAAATGCAGGTCGTCAGAAGTAGGAGCCCACCCTAAGCACAAAAAGAGAAACAAAGGCTATTTCTTTAATCTATACTGGTTGAGGAGTCACTGAGACTACCATGACTTGACATGGAGGAGAGTCCTCATATATGCTCTATTTTAATTCAGACTTCTCCAAGTGAGAAGGAAATGCAGGCACAAAATCCTTTTTATAATAAAAAGTTCTCAATCAGTAAGTTGATTATTCCTTTGTTCCTTAGATGCATTATGTATGTTTATTCTTTCAAGCTCTCTATTCCAGCAATGGCAGAAATTTAAAACATGATTTTTTCATTCCTTAGCATCACTTTCAATCTGTTGAGAATATTCAAGCCTGTATTTCATTAGTTGATATATCTGTCAATTTATCAAGAAATCCATTTTTCATTCTACAGATCAGAGCATGTATACACTCTTAGAGATCCATTTACCAGTATTTATTGCCTTTATCACAAGCTATAATAAAGCACATACTGATATAATTATTGTAATCAATTTACTTCCTTCCTAAATGCAAAGTTTCAGACAAATCGTTCTGTTCTTCAGTGCTATTTTCCCTATTATTAGCACTAATACTGTATCCCAATTTTAGCACTTATTTGGTGCCTGACAAGTCTGATATAAATGAGTTCATATAAGAATAAAAAAGAATTGATTAAATTACAAATAGTGATAAATACCAAGGTCTATTAGTCTTTCAATTGTAAATTCCATCATGATACTTTCTTTCCACAACAATACTAAGGAACATAAAAATGTGAATTTCATGGTAATCAAATGAAAGTGTCACATCCATTTGTTTGATCAAATTTTTCTCTGTGATCAGTGTAATACTTACAATGTTGTGGTACCACATCAAGGGATAGAAGTTGTTTGTTTCTTCTGTCCTTTCACATAGTTTTAACTCTTTTACCTTGGTAAGTGGCAATTTCTGTTGCTTAGAGAACATGATTTTGTACAAATTAACTCTTTCCCAATATTTTCTTCTGTGACTGGCTGCTGATGGAGGCATTCTGGGGTCTCCATTGACAACAGCTTACCTTTGATCACTGTATAGGCTCTCTGGACCATGTGCAGGCAAGTTCTTTTGTTCTTCAAATTCACCAAGTCAACTAAACAGGACTCACACAGAATCACAGAGGGGCTGAAACAGCAAGCATAGGGATCTGCATATGTCTTTATTGTAAATACTATGGCTTACAGGTTGGTGGTTTTATGAGATATAAACTGTAGAGAGCCATGTAGTGCCACACCTTAAAGTGGCACTGGCTTCTACCTTACACCTTCCTGCTGGTAAAGACTCTCTGGGTAAACAAGCCCTTAATTGGTTAAGTCTGTTCAGCCTGTCTGCTTCCGCATTAGAGTAGCCTATCTGCAGAGTTCACATGGCTCACTGGGGTTGGTTAGCTCAAGGGTATTTAAGCCTGTGCAGGGGTCCTCTCTCTCTCTCTCTCTCTCTCTCTCTCTCTCTCTCTCTCTCTCTCTCTCTCTCTCTCTCTCTGTGGGCCAGTAGCAACATGTTTAAAGGATGCTGATTAAAACTGCATGAAGATCTACCCAGAGTCACGTCTTCCTTGCTGGCGAGGGCAGGTGTGTACAATAAACAGTGATCATTGTTTTTTCTCTGATTCTTTTGCTTTGGATTGAGCCTCTTTTCCTCCTCTTACTGGGTGGCCTTTTTCATCCTCAGTATGAGGGCTTTTGCCTTGTCATATTGTTTCTTGCTATGGTTGTTGGCTGTTGTCTCTTAGAGGTCTGCTTTTCTCTCCTCTCTCTCTCTCTCTCTCTCTCTCTCTCTCTCTCTCTCTCTCTCTCTCTCTCTCTCTCTCTCTCTCTGTGTGTGTGTGTATGTGTTTGTGTTTTATGTATGTATGCATGTATGTATAACTATGTATATCTGTAATTATATGTGTATGTGAGAAATAATTAGGTTTGGAAACATGTTCAGAGTATAGAGATATACTGATTAACATTATGAAAAGAGTATGTGTGCACATACTTTAGGCACATAATAGATGAAAAAGAGACATTTTGGTTCAAAAAGGAATTGTGGAGAGATGTAAGATAGAAATGGATAGATAATAAACATACATTCAAATTATAGCAAATAATACTGGAAGAGGTGATAAATATGGGAATGTGACACATTGAAATAAAGTGTAATACCATTATAATTATATCAGATGCTATTCACAAATATATGAAAATATTAAAATGAGTGGCAAAAGGACTAATTGGTGTACTATAGTTTTAAAAAATGGTTAGGTGAGTCAATTTATTAATGGTATTTCAGTATTGCTTTAGAGATGCCCATCATTTCCAAACTAAAGAGAGCATTGTAAGAAACATAAGTTATGGTAACTAAACTCATTTCAAGAGAGTATTTTTTTGCAGCAATCTGCTTCAAAATAAACCTGGTTTGTGAACACCTTTCTTGTCTGCATATCCTATCTTTCTAATGCAGTACTGATTGGATACAGAGCAGGATAAGATGAAGGGGAGGACACTTTTTTTCTGACACAAGACAAGTCTAATAGGAAGTACTGTCACAAGCACTGTCCCAATGTGAAGCTCTGTTGCTGGCCTTTCACCTTCTGTCTTCTTTCTCACAGTGTACTCTGGCAAAGTTCTTTTGCTCACTCTCCATTTCTCCCTTAGTACCTGAATGGGCATGAATGGGTGTGAAACAGCAAGAGTAAGGGGAGGAGATATTTCAGAGTCTAGTATGGCAGAACAGATAGGTCATCTCAGCACTCATAAAGCAGTGGGTGGGGGAGGGAATCTCAAGTCATAGTCAAATTTTGTATGTAAGCTGAGACTATAGCTAAAAAGAAAAGTAAAAGTGATATTTATCAATATGTCATACCCACTGATCTATTAGCCATAAAAACTCCATTGTTGGTGGCTATGGCCACTTAGTATGTACCTTTATGTCAATAGTAAACACAAGTGAATGATTTAATATTCACAGTCATTCTGTAGTAAATACAGTTATTACTATTTTTCAGATATGGAACCTGAGATAGAAGATGGCAGGATTCTTGTCCAAGGACACAAATTTAGTAAGAAGCAAAAATATTAATCAACTACAAAAGATTCTTCTGCCATCATAATCTGTGTTTTTAACAAGCACAGTAGTAAATGTAAGCAAAGTGCAAACCTTTGTGAAACAGAAATAAGGTCAACATATAGATTCACTTTCAGAAGTAAGTTATTTCATATTTATAATAATAGAAGTAACATGTTGAGAAGGGAAATTAATTTTAAACACTTTTTTCTTGATACCATAGCTCACAGCTTATTAAAATACTAATGCTAAGTTTGACATCTATATTTCTGTACATGGTTAATTTTACTTCAGTGCAATAAATGTGCAAACCATAATTTTAACTTTCCAAATGACATTGGGTGGTATTTTGTTTTCAATTATGTTTTCAATTATGAATACTATCTACCTCCTGAGGCCTCCAGCTAAGTTAAAAGGAAATGTCACAGTGAGGAGTAGTCAACTCATCAAGAGTCATGGTGTGAAGTGGTTGTTAGGAATCCCTGCCAGATGGAATTATTTGTAATGATAAATGATTTCAAGTTCTGTACAAGTAATTGAAAATTCATTTTTCAGTCATGAATGAATTCAGTATTATATAAGCAAGAATTAATTTCATGTGAGATTTTTTTAACAAAAACTGAAACATTTTAAATTGTATTTTCCAGCATTGAGAGCTATGAAAAGTATTTAATGTAGAAAAGGCAAAAAGGCCTGAACTATTTAATGTTAAACATGTTATATGAAATTCTGATATGACTAAGAATGAACTTAATTTTGTCAATACCAAGGGTATGCTTTCTGAAAAAAAATTATGGAGAAGTGTGAACCAAGATCAATTCAGCACATTTTGTTATTATTTTCTGTTCTTGAATCTCACATACTAACAGAGGCAGTTAGGATGAAGTGCTTTTGGAAAATAATTAATATTTTATTGAGTTATTTCATTATCTCCTCATTCTTTCAGATCTTTCTACTCCTCTCTTCTTGAATTCATGTCTTGCTATCTATCTATCATCTATTTCTATCATCTTTATATCTATCATCTCGTTCTCTCTCACTCTCTCCTATTTCTCTCTCTCTCTCTCTCTCTCTATATATATATATATATATATATATATATATATATATACATATATAAAAAAACTATAAAAATGCAAACTGTAGGGACTTTATTTTTGCTAATATGCTTGTTTTTTAGAGCTGATCATTTGGAATTGGATAAGTAAGTACTTAGGGAATAATTTTCGTGGAAAATCAATTTTCCTTCTATCAAGAGTCTTTAATTCTCTGTAGCCTTTTATCCTGGAGTAGAGCACCATAAACTCCATTTTGCCATCTTTTATCTTATTTTAAGTCAATATCTCTTCATCCAGTATGAAGAATCTTAAAAGAAAAAGAAACTGACAAGACCATAAAGAAGAAACTTTATTAAAATCAACAGTAGAAAATATATTACAAGGAAAGAAAATAATAGTAACTGCCATTTTTAGAAATATATTTTCCTTTCAGAATTAAATTTCTACATCAGAGAGAAGATGGTGATTTTCACTGCTTTATTGTTGCTTTCTATGAAATGAAAACCCAACTCATTGGCATTCTTTCTACTGTGCAAATGATCTACACAAAACTAGGTCAAATTTAGGGCAACAGTAACTACATAATTAACTCCATTTGCCTAACATAGAAAACTATAAAATCTTTTATCCAATAAGGGAAAGGTAGACTTTATTAACTAACGTCATGATACAGAGAAGTGTTAAACTCACTGATCTTTTGAACATGTATTTAGAGGAATTCTCTGATGTATTGAGATTGAAAAATGTAGAAATACATACAGAACAGAAAGAACACGTTTTTGAACTTGAAATTTCAAGTTATTCAAGTACTCAACATAAGTGGATCTTAAAAGTAGACTTTCCATGTTCATTTATATTCTGCATCTTGACCAATTGTTGCTTTCTTTAATGATATACATCTGTTATGAAATTAAATATCTTTGATGTGGGGTTAGGGATAAACATATCTATGGATATAGGGAAGAGAGTTGAGGATATTCTTAGAGATTATCCTATCGTAGAAATGAGATTGTAGCATTTTTAGGTGCTCTTATAGGTTAGATGGCATCATCAGCCATGAATTGCTGGATATATTTACAAGACCAGGCATGCATTCCTCTTTTTGAGTAGGCCTTTATGTCTAATTATACAGCTTTGATACAGCTTGATAGATAGTTCACACGTAAGACACAGGAAACTACAGGACAGTGGGCTGAAAGACTGTAAAAGTCAGATTGTGAAGATGTCTTATTTATGATTGTGTTTCTATATATGACAGGGAACATGTACCCATGGAATCTCAACAATATGGTTTTATAAACAAGGCATTTGCTATGACAACACCAGGTGAAGACATGTCATCATGGATATAGAAAATTTCACATAGCCATATCCCATAATGAAAAGCTATAGGCAAATTGTCAGTTCTGAAATATGTGGTTAAGAATAACAGTAAATAGACTCAATACATCACGTGTGTGTATGTGTGTGTGTGTGTGTGTGTGTTTGTGTGAGTGTGTGTGTATATATACATATATGTTTATGTGTGCTTGTGTTTATGTGTATAACGATGCACACATTAAGATACATGGGACAAGGATGTATCTTAATGTAAAATATGGGTTATGTACTTTATTCCAGGAGAAGTCATATGAGAAACCAATGACCTGCAAGTTTCCACTCCAAGGTCCACACCAAATCTGGTCTCCTATTGGAACCAAGAGAGTGAACTGTGGTCCATGACCCCAAACCTAGCCTCCCACTCACAGGTCACATCTGTCTGCACCTCTACCCAATGGGTATGGGCAGGGCAACAAGTATAGACTGGGTGGATATCTCACTACATGTATATATTTGGGAAAAATATTGAAGAAGCATAGGTAATTAATTTAAGATGGAGCTGGGTAAGATGCTAAAGTGTCTGGAGGGAGGAGAAGGAAATAAGAAGTATAGTAAAATATATATCATATAAAATATATTTTAATTGGATCCAGGTATATTAGAACACCTTTAATCCCAGTAACTAGAAACCAATGGAAAGATCTCTAAGATTGAGTCCAATCTGGTCTACAGAGTGAGTTCCAGGACAACCAGAGCTACATGGAGAAATCATGCTTCAAAACAAAAGGAACACAGAAAGGAAGGAAGAAGAAAGAAAGAAAGAAAGAAAGAAAGAAAGAAAGAAAGAAAGAAGGAAAGGAAGGAAGGAAGAAAAAAAAAAGTAAAATCATATTAGACATTTTTACTTACCTAATAAGTAATGTCTTTGATACTAGCTTAAAGACCTAAGTAGTGTACATAACTTCTGTTATCTACTTACCTCTTTTTCCATGCTTTAAACATTCTAATAATATGTATGAATCAGGATGTACTCTTTCAATTCTGGTATTTGGGATCTGTCTTTGTATTATGCTTTAAATGCCTCTATTCCTCAAATTTCTTTTTATAGCCAATAGCTATCTAGTAATTTCAAGTCAAGGACTAACTATTATGAAAATGGCTTTATATAGAAAAGAATTAAGTCAAAAAACAGAAGGTCCAGTTAACAGGAAATTTTCTCATATATGGTGTTTGGAATAGTTCACACTTTTCTTCACATTTTAGTTCAATATTATTAAAATTCTTAACATTTTTCTTACTTCTTAACATCTGAGACTCAGTCATTGTCTTTTGTTGTGGGCTCTATGAGTCCTGTTATTCTGGCATGAAAAACTAAATAAATACTATCTTTATGATGAGCTTGACTCTCTAGGTTAACATTTTAGACTTAACTAATGAGCATATACAGAAAAAAGTTTAATATAGAAATAATATTAGACATATGTTATAAAGATTTTAAAGCTATTACTATTAACTACATCCTCTATTCCTTGGAAAGGTAATTATATTTAGTTTTCACATTAGTCTCTTAGTCATAGGCCAGGTATAGTAGTATTCAGTTTATTTTATAAATATCTCCTGGATTTTTATAAAGTAAAAAGAGTTCTCCTTACAAATAAACTTAAATGAAGTTTCCTTGCACTGTTAGAGTTCTAGAGGATTTGAAAGAACAAAAGGAAAAACCAACCTGAATTTTTCAAAAAAGCCATACAATGTTTTAATTAAAACCAATTATTTTGATAATTATAGTAGTAGAGATGACAGTAATAAAAGCTTGTGTTTATTTAGCACTCTGTATGAAACTACATTCTATCAATCATTGGCAGCTAAATTTTCAGCAAGCTTGTGAGACTAACTAGTTGTCCTATATTAATACTCAGGCATGAAGATACCAGAACTTTTGCTTAATTTATATAAGAGATCAGGTCAGTATCTGTTTGCCTCACTAGCAATAAAAAAATTAAAAATGTTATTTACCAGTCATCATTCTCATTATTATAATGAACATTTAGTTAAAGGACTCAAAGGAAACTTATGGGATCTGTATTGGATGTTTTCAAGCCCTTTATAATCAATTATCAAACAAGATAATTTCACTGGTAGAGACCCATGCTTCTAAATCTACAGTGTAGTCCAGGTATCTTCAAAACATCCCGTTTCTAAACCAGATAAGAAAATTAACATTTTTCAGTGCATATAATTTATAGAACAAGATGTAGCAACATTTCTGATAGAATTTTTGTGGTCCCTTTACAAACACATACAGTAATGTGGCAGGATAAAAAAACTAACTCAAAAACATTAATAGCCTGCCTATAAACGTGTCTATAAACAAATGATAAAAGAGCCAAGGAAAAAATTGGAGATATATCTCCCTTTAAAATAGCAATAAATAATGTAAAATATCTGGGGTAATTCTAACCAAAACAAGTGAATGTCCTGTTTGACAAAACTTTATGCGTTTGAAGAATATATCAGAAAATGGAAAGATCTGCAGTGCTCTTGAATAGGTAGGATCAATATAATGAAAATGGCAATTTTACCAAAAGCAACATACAGATTTAAAATCCCAACAAAATTCTCAACACCCCTGGAAAGGATAATACTCACCTCCATATGAAAAACAAATAACTAGGATAGCTTAAACAATACTGTACAATAAAGGAAATTCCAGAAGCATCATAATCTCTGATTTTAAACTCTCCTATAGAGCCTCAGTAATAAAAACACCTTGGTATTAGCATACCAAATGGACCAATGTAATTTAACTGAAGTCCTGATATTATTCTACATAGTCATGGACACGTGCTATTTGAAAGAGAAGCCAAAATTGTACAATAGAAAAGAATGAAGCATCTTCAACAAATGGTGCTAGCATTACTGGCTGTTAATCTGTAGAAGGTTGCAAATACATTTTTATCTATCACCATATACAAAACCCAAATCCTAGTGGATCAAAGACCTCAACATAAATCCAGCTACACTGAACCTGGCACAAGAGAAAGTGGGAAGTAGCATTGAAGACATTGGCACAGGTCACCACTTCCTAACTATAACATAGTAGCACATACACTGAGAGCAACAACCAATAAATGGGCCTCCTGAAACTGGGAAGCTTCTGTAAGACAATGGTCACGGTATATAAGATGAAATGGTAGCCCACAGATGTGTAAAACATCTTCACTAACCCCACATCTGACAGAGGTCTGATCTCCACAATATATAAAGAACACAAGAAACTTGACATCAAAGTATTAAATACACATTTAAACATAGAATTTTCAACAAAGGAATCTCAAATATACAAAAAAAAGTAAGGAACTGGTCAGCATTATCATGGGAAATGTGAATCTGAAATATCAATTTATACATAGCAGAATAGCTAAGATCAAATACACTTATAACAGCTTATGTTGAAGAGGATGTGAAGTAAGGGGAATATTCCTTCACTGCTGTTGGGAGTGCAAATTTGTATTCCCAAAATCAGAAATTTGGGAATCAATGAACCTCAATATCCAGAAATACCACTTTTGAGTATATATCCAAAGGATGCTCATTCATGTCAAATGGATACTTTTTTAACTATTTTCATTATTTGCAATAGACAGAACCTGGAAGCAACCTAGATGCCACTCAACTGAAGAATGGATAAAGAAATTGTGGTACATATACACTAAGCTGTAAAAAGTAATGCCATCAAGAAATTTACCACAAGTGGATTAAAATGGAAAAACACTTCATAATTAGGTAACCTAGACCAAGGATGTACTCACTCATAAGTGAATACTAGATATAAAGCAAATAATACTAGACTCCAATCCACAGTTGTAATGGAGCTAGACAAGGAGGACACTAGGATGGATGCATGTATTGTCCTGGGATGGAGGGATAGATAAGATCTCCTGGGTAAACTGGGGACAAGAGGATAGAGGGGAGGGGATGGGGGATGTAAATACAAGGGAATAAGATGACAAGTTGTGGAAGGGATAGAATGGGAGAAAAATGAAAGAGATATCTTGATAGAAGGAGCCATCATAGGGATAAGGAGAAACCCGGGTTTAGAGAAATTCCCACAAATTCACAAGGATGTCCCTAGCTAAGACTCCTAACAGTGGTAAAGAGGGTACCCAAACTGGTCTTTCCCTGTATTCAGATTGGTGACTGTCCTATATGTCTTCATAGAATCTTCATCCAATAACTGATGGAAGGCGATGCAGAGATCCACAGTCAATCACTGCACATCAGGAATGCAGTTGAAGAGAGGGGATGATTATATGAGCAAAAGGGGTCAGGATCATTATGAACAAACCCACAGAGACTCATAGATGAGATGGACAACTGGGGAGCCTGCATGGGATCTTCCTAAGCCCTCTGCATGTGTGCAACAGTTGTGTAGCTTGGTGTGTTTGAAGGGCCGAAGAGAATAGAAGAAGTATCTATCCCTGGTGCGTGATCTGGTTTTTTGGAACTCATTCCCTATGGCAGGATGCCTTGCTCAGCTGTTATACAGAGAGGAGGGGCTTGTCCCTGCACCTACTTAATGTCTCAGACTGTGTTATATATATATCCCATGGGAAGTTATATCATTTCTGAGGAGTGTATAGAAGTTTGGTTTAGGAGAGGTGAGGAGAACAGGAGGATGGGGTAGAAGGAATTGTGGTTTAATGGGAGATGTCATTCTGTAAATATGTTTCTCTTATTAGTCAATGAATAAAGCACTGTTGTCCAGTAGGAAAGCAAAATAGGTGAGACTAGGAGACAAGGAGGATTCCAGGAGGAGGCAGGATGAGATTCAACATGTAGGACCAAGAGAGCATAACTCTGAACCCTCTCTCTATAAGACCATGTGGAAATACTTAGATTGATAGAAATGGCTTAATATTTAAGACAATAAGAAATGCTGGCCAATAAGAAATGCTAGTAGCAGCCCAACAGCTTTATAGCTGATATGGTGTCTCTGTGTGTTATTTGGAGCTGACCAGGCTGTGGCACCAGGCTGGTGAGAAAACCTACTTGTAACAGTAGTTGATATGCAAAATGGAAAATAATTAAAAAATAAAAAGCTTTTATAAAACCTGTGGCACTAAACTCACTTAACTTTGTTAAATGCCTGAAATTAACCATGTGAAATAGTAGAAAGAAGACTGAGACTGACACACATTCTCTTCCTCACATGTTATATATTAGGAATCAAAACTTTGATGCATTTATGCTTGAAGTATAAATCAATTTATTTAATATAGATTTCTTAGGAACTATATTCTAGTCCCTTATGGACTTTATCTTTGGCTCAGCAAAACTTGATAAAAGGTGAAAGACTTTACAATTCTTGTCGTTCATAATTACAGAAGGTTATTGGTTAAACTACCTACTTAAATTCCACAGGTAACCTGCCAAAGCAGTATTAGGAGGCAAGATTGTATGACAACTGCTGTGTCACTGAATAGTTTTAAACAGCATATTAGATGCAGCAGAATTGGCTTACACTGTACTCTGAGATTCCATCTCTCTGCAGCACTGACAGCAATTATTTCAGCAACTCTTTCATTCTAGTAGTCTCTGTATCATCAGTGATAAGAAATAATTGTATTTGCAGCAGAAACACACAGAGGTGCACATAGTTGATATTTTTGTCCTCCAAATAATTTTTCGTCAAATCAGGGTTAAGTCACATTGATTAACAGGTCTGAGCTACAATCTGATATTGCCATTGATTGCCCTGAGCTTGCCGGAGCTTTAGGAAAGGATTTCAATTTCCAGGATCTGTGCTCCACTTTTCAAACACTGAAACTGCACTACACTGGAGGAATAAAAATGACAGCAGGGACTTTCCTTATTTCAATCCCTGATTTGCCCATGCATCCACCACTATGTTTTTTCAATATCCAAGTACATCATCACAGTTTGACTGAATGCATAGTTCTGCTGCCTGTCTCATCCTATCTTTCAAATTTGAAATAGTACAGCTTGCTACAATGTTTTGTCTTTCTAATCCAAGGGAAAACTTTCTTTAACTGTGGTTTTATTTCACTAAAATAACAGAATAATTTTTAAAAAACTTGAATACTTTAAATATTCATCAGGTTATTTGTTCTTGAATAAAAATATATGAAAATAAAATCTAGGGTTTAAAATTCTAGTGTGTGTACATAAATCAGTTAGTTCATACACTATTTTGTAGTTAAAGAACATAGTGGTCATTATGATGTTTCTATTAAAGGAATACCTAAAGGTTGTTGCTAGCATTTTGTCTGTAAGTCAAATATTTGTAGAACTTCAAGTGTAAACAAAAGTTAGTTATTTTATAATTTATAATTCCATGTCCAATATTCCCGTGGATGAGTTGCCACATGGGGTACATAAGATTACACAAAAGTTTAAATGAATTAGGATATAAGTCCAACAACAAATGTAAGTTTATTATAAATATTGCATGGACTATATTAGTACTAAGTAATTTAAGCATATGCTGATATTAAAATTATTTATGGTTGAGAGACTCAAAATACTCAAACCACTTGAATTGTGTAGTTGATAGATTTCAGTTGCACATTGTGATGTGTGTGTGTGTGTGTGTGTGTGTGTGTGTGTGTTGTATATATATATATATATATATATATATATATATATATGAATATATATATGAAGTGAAAACTGACATTTAAACTCATGTCCTTTAAGCATTGCTAAAAACTTGGAATTCAAATTTAACTAAGCCTTGCCTTTCTTGTCTACTAGCCTTATTTACAAGGTGAATATAAACTACAAGCATGCTGGTGTAAGGCTTTTTCCCACCCTGTTCCCAGTCACAGTTCTTTTGTAACCTCAACTTATCATAAACTATATATATATATATATATATATATATATATCTTACTTGACTCTCATAGTTTTATATGCATGCATAAATAACTATAGTCAATTTAATTTAGATTTTTCATGGTATTTCTTTCATTAGCCACTTCTAAGAATCATAAAAGAGTGTGTCCTAGATTGTAACTTACTTTATTTACTACTTCTGTTGCTTAATTTTCATAAATTAATATTTGGTAATTTTAAAATTAAAAATCTAATTTAAGAAAAATTATTATTCATATTAGGATTTAACAATATTTGTCCCTACCCTTTCATCCTTTCAAGCCCTCCATGGCCTCTTTTTCATTGCTCGTAAATGAATATATGTATTTGCATTTATATATATATATGTATATATATATATACATATATATATATATATTCCCACATATGACCTGTTAAATTCATATAATGTTACACTGTGGCTATATTTAGGACTGACCATTTGGTACTAAATCAAATCTAAATTGTTGATCACTAAGTTTAGCAAATCATGTTTCATGTTTCTTATAGTTAGGAAGTATTATCTTTTCATGATTTTGAAGAACAACTTGCAGTTTTCTCTTGAGAGTGTAGTATTATTGTAAAATTACCCCAAGAAAAAAAAACTTTAAAAGCCTTCAAAATTCTCCTGGAATTTAGTTAGAGAGAAGGTGGAGTGATGAGCAAAAGGGTCAAGACCAGGCTGGAGAAAAACACAGAATCAGCTGAACTGAACAAGGGGGAACTCATAGGCACAGAACTGACAGCTGGAGAAAAAGCAATAAAGTCGCTAGGTTGAAAAAAAACTAGACTGTTATATTTTAAAAATATCAAATCAAAAATAAGATATATGGCAGAAGAAAATATGTTTTTCAGAAACAGTAAATAAATAAGTAAAAATAAATAGAAAAAAGTTCTCAGATATTCTCTCCATCTTACATTCTGCAATATTTTGTTGTTGTAGTTTTAATTTTTTTGTTCTGTGTATATTTTCTGACAACTAAAATTTGTTCATGTTTTTCAATTCCCACTAATGTTTTAAAAGGCAATAATGAACTGTGTCTCTGTAGACATATTATCTCTCATTTAAAAAATCTGCCAATTCCCTTCAACAATATTTTGCTCCTGCTTTTTATTTACATTTTGTCACAGTAATATTGTCTTAAAAAATTGTGAATTTAGAAATTTGATGATTTGTAACACACTCTTACTCAGTTTATCTACAGTATAGTGATTCTGGAGAAATCCATCGAATCAGCTGGCCTGAACAATGGGGAGCTCATGTACCCCAGTCTGATTCTGGGAAATCAGCATAGGACTGACCCAGACTCCCTGAAAGTGGGTTTTAGTTAGGAAGAATAGGCAGTCTATGGGGCCTCTGGTGGTGGATCAGTATTTATCCCTAGTATATGAATGGACTGTGGGAACCTATCGCACACAGAGGCATACTTTCTCAGCCTAGGTACATAGGGCGTGGCTTAGGCCCTGCCCCAAATGATAAGACAGACTTTAAAGACTCCTCTTGGAAGGTCTCATCTTTCATAGTAAGCAGAAAGTGGATGGACTGGGGTTTGGTAGGCGTGATAGGAGAGTATAAGAGGGTGAGGGAATAAGGATTGGCATGTAAAACAAACTTATTTCAAATTTAAATAAAAAAAGAAAAGAAAAAAATTCAGGTTTTATGGTATTTGCCGATTATCTCAAAGAGATTTTTTTTCTCAAATAGATGTTTTCACAAATTACTTCAAATAGCTTTGAAGTATATGTCATTAGAATTTCTGTTTGGGAATTAAAATGAAAATGTGTGATTTGATGACATCATATATAGAATGTGTTTTGAAAGCATATGTCTATTAACCTCTTTCATTATTTTATAGTTCTTGCTGGGGTTCTTTTCTGCCTCAAAGGTTCTCTTCCTAATTTGTGAATATTTTGCCCCTCTTTGCTCACTTTATTTCACCCAATTGCTTATAGGATCACTGTTGGGTGCTATTCATTCTACCATGTGTTATTACCAAGAGTCTACATTTCTAAAGAAAACGATTCCTTTTTTATGGTATCCATTAATGACTAAAGGTTCCTGAAAGTGATGTGAGAGCTTCCCTTAACTATGATGGAATGTTGAAAGGCCAATGTTGTTCAGGTAACCCAAGATTTTTTTGATTTCATGAGTGCAGTGGCCAATATATGAACAGAAGACAATATTTCACTACTGTCTTTCCCTGCCCTGTCCCTTAAAGTTGCTTTCCTACTCTCTCTGTTATGCTATTTCCTGGCTGAGTCTCAGATGGGGTCATAAAGAAGATTAATATAAGACCACCTTCTCCGTAGTCACTTAATCTTTAGAATGATGTCAACTTACATGGTTTCTCTGAAAAAAGGCTGAATGATCACTAGGTTAAGGAAAACAAATAACTTAGGGTGCTTATTACCGACTCATGGCTGGATAAAGTCCCAAGAACAAGTAACAGATTTGTTCATGCTTAAATGATACACCCACCACCCATGGTATTTAAATAATACTCCAAGGCTCTGGAAGTATGTTGGTATACACGAGAAAAAGAATGTAAGAAGTGAAAGGTGGGAATCAAATTATACAACTTCACTTATGGCACCACTGTTGCCATGGAACCCATAATGTCAAAACAGCTACTGACAGTCTAAATATTTAGTTTTGAATAAGCTAAAGTCAGAAGAGGAACATCAGGGGAAAGGATGACATTGTTTTGATTGTTATTGGTACAAAGGTGTTATTCAAATGCTTTTAGATTAGTGGTCCACAATCTGTTGGTCATGACCCATTGAGGGTTAAATGAACTTTTCACAGGTTTCAAATATCAGATCTCCTTCACAGGAGATATTTACATTATAATTCATAATAGTAGCAAAATAACAGCTATGAAATAATAAAAAAATTATTAGGGTCAACACAACATGAGGGAATATATTAAAGGGTTGCAGCATTAGGAAGTTTGAGAACCTCATGGTTGTAGATAATGGCAAACGTATGCCTAAGTTGATAATCCTGGTATCACAAAACCAAGCAAAACAATGCTGAAAGTTTGATGGATATTCGATGGGGTGAGGGTTGACAGGATGGATTCAAGAAAAGAGAGTAGGGAGTGGAATAAGTATGAACAGGATTATTATGTACATGTATAAAATTATCCAATAATAAATTAATTTAAAGGATCTTTTTGTATTTTTCTAAATGATGTTATAGATTTCTCTTATTTTGTATCTCTGTAATTAAACAGAGACATTTTATTATTCTATTGAACTTTTCATTTTTCAGATAGGGTTTTTAAATTTTCTAAATGTTATCTCATTTAACTCAATGTCAATACTAAAAGCAGGTGTCAAATATTTTCATTTTTAGATATTGGAAATCAGGCATAGGAAGATTACTAAGTTGTCCATCATCTTATCACTTATGAATGGTCTATTCAACACAGAAAATGAGCTCTGACTCTGCCATACAGTTTCTGATATTTAGATTATTGGGCTATGCTAGTTAAAAAAAAATTCTCTACATTTTGTTGTCAATCTGAAATTTAACTAATATCATTTGAGATAACTTTGCTGGCCTCCTTGTCATTGTGTTTGGGCATGTTTACATACATGTGGACTATTTCAGGCTCTGTATTTATCGGACTTTACATGATGACATTAGTCATTCAGTGGCCCATTCTGAGGGTCCCTTGCTGTAACTCTCTTTTCTTTTTCCAAAGAAAGGGTATACCTATTATAAGAAATGTCTGAATATAAAGCATAAGGTCCTCCATGGAATCAAATTCATAGCATCAGTAATTCATGACCCTCAATTAATAAAGAACTAGTTATACATGACCAGAAATGAAGGCATGTCTTTGGTTAATATGTGGAGAGATAGAAATAATACTTTCTAAACAATACCAGGCTTAGAGCTTTCTCCAATTTTTTGGTTTATTTGTTTGATACCATTTTACTCAGTAGGACATCCTGGATTATTCAAAAACAGTAGTTGAAGTTATAAATTTGATAAAAATTTCTTGACACTGTAGTTTCTATCGCAAGTTTCACCTAGCACTGATTCATTTAACATAATTTAAAAAGCCTTGTGTCACCACTTCCCTAGAAGAATTCACAGGCAGGACAGTATTGCTATTCAAAGAGTTTATGGCTAGGTGTTTACATTTCTCTTTGTGTATCGTGTACAGTACCTTCCTATTAAAAATAAAAATACAAGAATAAAAAGTGAAAATATTAGTACTTGCCTTGTAATGTTGTCATTAGACTAAATAAAATAACATTTATAAAATAACTGTAACTGAAACAAAAACAGTTTTGAAATATTTATCAGACAATTTCTGGATCCTTCACTAATATGCACAAAATATTCCCTCATTTTAAACTTTTAAATTATGTAATACTGTATGTAGATTCTGCTTTCCTTAATAGTCCCTATTTGATATCCACAAGAGTAAAATATGACTTATCTCTAGCTAATCATATAGAAATGATCTTATATAATTTAACATAATTAAATAAATGTATTTTCAATACACAAATTCATAGAAACATAGAAAATAACTAGGATAACATGTGAGACAGTATACAAGTATGATGGAAATATTTTATTAACTGAAGTATAATTCAGTAGTGTAAATTTCCCCAAGAGGGATATAAATTATAAAAATTTATAAAACACATGCTTCTAATTAGAGCATAACCATTAGTTCATTTTATTGTATATGTGGGTTTAAAAGAATTTGGAGCAGGAGAACCTTAAAATTCAGGGTTGTTGTGTTTGTAGCAATGTGGTAGTTTGTAAAAGAAAGCTATCTCATACTCATACTATCATATTTTTAAACTATTATGCTTTTAAAATGATAAATATAAACTACCTTATATAGTTTTTGGAATGTTATTCTTTTAGGTGTTTTCAGGCTATGCTGTCCTTCAAGGAAATAATGTTATTTCTTGGAATTATAAAAGGATTTTGTTTGTTTATTTATTCATTTATTTATTTTGGTTTTTTGAATGAAGGTTTCTCTGTGGTTTTGGAAGCTGTCCTGGAACTAGTTCTTGTAGACCAGGTGGGCCTTGAACTCACAGAGATCTGCATGCCTCTGCCTCTCAAGTGTTGGGATTAAAGGCCTGTGCCCCCACAACCCAGAAGGATTTTTAAACATGTAGTAGATTTTATGTTCTTAGAAAGCAAGTTGTAAACTATTAATTCCTAACCTTTGCCTTATAATATTTCAAAAAAATAATGTTAATAATTAACTACACATACTTTGTCCTACTTTTCTTTTCTGCTTCTGCTTGTGTTTTATATCTGCTTAACATTATACTTAATTTACTACTTTCTTTTTTTGTATAAAATTAGATCCAACTTTATTAAGGATTTCACATTTCCATCTTCTAGAATGGAGTAGAACCATTTGGGAGTCAACTAAATGTCATAATGAGCACTTATCCCCCCATATCCACAAAGCACACTCCCATTATACAAGTGCCACTATGGCAACCACAGCTTCCTAAGGAAGGGATGGAGGGAGGAAAAGACTGCTAGCTCCTTAAGTTCATTTAAAGTGGGATTCTATCTTTGGGTTACAAATTTTAGTGGTCAAGAAAATAAGCTGAATGTACTGTTGTCATACATATATATGTCATATATATGTACTATATATATATAGTACAGTGTATTCTTTGAACACATCAATACCATCATTGAGTGAATATTCACTTGCACATTTTAGTTTTATTCTGCACTGTTTGACAATTATCTGTTTTGATATTTATGAACACTGTACATTTAAAGATTACCTTGTAGACTATAATTATATAACATCAGAGTTTGGTGGTTTATCTAAAACCTTTGGCATTTAAACAATACCATAATAAAAGAACTATGCATATGTCTTTTAAGTAATTTAAGAATTTATCGTTTAAGTTAAACAAGTATGGGCTCAATAAAATATGAAATTCTTTTTTTTTATTTTCTTAATTTTTTTGTTTTGGATTTTTTTTGATAGTTTTTTATTTATATTTGAAACAAACTTCCTGTACATGTCAATCCCAGTTCCTGTGCCATCACATCTTCCACTATACCCCACCAACCCCCATACCATCTCTTTCTGCTCCCCAGAAAGGCTGATACTTTCCATGGAGAGTCTTCAAAGTCTGTCATATTATTTGGAGCAGGGCCTAGGCCCACCCCAATGTGGAATAGGCTCCCAAATTCCATTAGTATAATAGGGATAAATACTGATACACTACCGGAGGCCTCTTGGTGGCCTAGCCAGTGTCCTGGTCACACCTTATTATGAAATAACTTTCTACATGGCCATTAAAAATTTTCATTTAGAAATTTCCAATTTTCTCCCTGCAAGTCTAACCTATGATAATTTTAATGGGCTTTCAATAGTGGCTACCTCTGTAAATACTATCTCCAGGCAAGTTGGGTCACTCATTCACAAAAGTGGGAACATCTTAGTGATTAGGGAGCATGACATAAAGAAATCTACAGTCTGAATTCTATCACTGTCACAAGGAACCCATGTTATTGCTAAATGTTTCTGCTAACCTTTTCTCTGTGCTGACTTATTTCCCATAGGAATACTGCCCTAATTTGGTACTGTGGATGTCAACTATTTCTCTGTTAAGGCAGGAAATTTATTACTTCATATTTTATATTTCCATATAGAGAAAGAAATATCTTTTTTAATTCTCACTGAAGTGACATATGGGAGCAATAGTTACTGATGTTCTCCACACTCTCCTAACTGCTCCCATGGGAGAAGGATTAATTTGACAGATAACCCAGGAAGGAGTCATGCATGCTTGATTCTATAACCTTTCTCTTTTATATCTCTCTGCCAGAGGAAAGGTTCACTGCCATTTGCTTTCCTTTCTTGCTGGTATCACAGTGTTGGCCTCTGCTTGGGTACAGATGTCTTGCCATCTAGTCATATTTGGTGTCAATGGTTTGACATGCAAATCTGTCTAGCTATGGAACTATAGCAGTAGGACCATTTGCATTCAGTACAAGAGTCACATTTCCTAAAACATGTCTATTTGAATTAAATTTGATTATTATTCTATATTCAACACTTCCTATGTCTTTGCTCTCATTTAATTTTGAAATACTAAGAAAGAAATGTTTTCTACATTGATTTTCACCATATCTTACAAGTTTTAGCATTGATTTATATAATTCCTCTGATTGGTTATTATACATTTTCTAAAGAATTTTTTTAAATAATTTCACTGAAAAGTAAAGAAGTGTCAAATACTTATGCATTTTCCTATTACCATAAACACAAATTATTCAGCCAATTTTATAAAATATTACAAAACAGATTACCTAAATCTGCTCAGTGGAAAATGTTGGATTCTTCTTATGAAGCAAGCATATTGGGGTAGGAAAAGGAAACTAAGGGCAGGATATAACATATCTGAAAACTTCTTAGAAAATATAGTTGAAAATGTTTAGTTTCTAAGTATGAATGAATCAGAAATGGTTATAGAAATGCATTAACTACTTTTCTGTTGCTATGATAGCATACCATGACTAAATGCAACTTACTGGGGAGACTTAGTCTTAGTTTCAGAAGAATGTAGTCTATCATGTGTGTTAGATATGAACACAAGCATGAGACCAGCCCAGCAATTTTAAAGCACAGTGACCATGTTTCTTCCATACATATGAAGTGGAGGTGGAGTACCAAATGGGAGGGAGAGAGAGAAGCATGAAGTGGGATCAGACTATTTGGCCTCAAAGCTCACACACTGTGATATACTTCCAATAGCAAGCATTTGTTTTTGCAAGGTCCCATACAATTCGATCTGGAGAACAACAATTCAAATACTTAAACCTATATAGATCATTTCTCTTTTATACCATTTCTCTTTTTATAGAAGAGAATGGATGCATCCTCCTCAAATTCTTACTGATGACAAGATATAGGCTCATATATCCTTGGATGTATCATCACAAGATAATCATCTTGTAAGGTTAGATCCTTTAAGGGTCAAACAGACTTCTCTTTCTGCTCTTTTTACATCATGACACAATGACAAGCTGGCTCCCCATAAACAAGGGAGTTGCATTTTTTCAGACCACAGAGATTTCATGATTTGCAAGAAGGGGGGGATGTTTCATGTTAGACATTTAAACTAGTATATTACATTTCTCATAGTAACCTAAACTAAGTATGTGATTAATAATTTACAAATTTTATTTAGAATGACTAATGTTGGTTGTAGGGTTTCCATCACATTAAAATGTGAAAATGAAAATACTATGATGAAAGAACAACAGAAATAAAGTAATGAAATGTGGCAGGGTACAATTTTAGACAA
This sequence comes from Cricetiscus sungorus, assembly GCA_030556225.1. Lineage (NCBI taxonomy): Eukaryota > Metazoa > Chordata > Mammalia > Rodentia > Cricetidae > Cricetiscus > Cricetiscus sungorus. The sequence continues at coordinate 47,376,627 of JANBXA010000398.1, forward strand.
TACTTAGTGAGATTTATCAGTGCCAAATAGATATAGACTAATGTACAAGAATAGTCTAAGGTGTCTCAACACTTGGTCCAAACAATCTAACTAATGCCAAAACAAATATGTAAAATATTTTTATTAGTCCAAAGATATTTTCATATCAGACTTGCTACATTTATCTAGAAGCCCATTTCATTAAAGCCCTCTTGATAGTCTATCAAGATATTGTGCCATCAATTATTTATAACATATTTTTGGGGGCATAAATACTGCATCATAATTTGGTGTTGTAAATTGTGCAGGCTTTTGGGGAACCGCAAGATATGCCATGGTATGAGTATATTAGAAGCTTTTGTGAATATAGATATCATGATGTAATTTAATTGCTTCCAAATCAAGCTGTTTTGGATATTTATGCATACATTTGATCAGATGTGTGTTGTTGAATCAATATCTAGAACAATAATGGTAAGATTCTTTTGTAGTAGTACAGGTTTTAGTGGATTATATATTTACAGATGTTTTGCCAAAATGATAGCATTTAACGTTACTGTCAGCATAACTTAAATCTTAGTTGCAACTCTTTTACCAATATTTGGTACTTAATAATGTTTGTATTTATAGCTGATACATTTGTTGCTGATAATTTGTGAAGAACACATAGGCTATGGTTAGATACACATTTTTACGTTAACTAAGAAATGTTAAGTGCTTAAAAATTTATTAAAATTTAATGACTAAATAAAATTTCCTCCGGTATCTATTATATATATATGCATACATATATATGTTATGCATATCTATTATACACTATATTTTATATGCATATATATGCTATATATGTAACAGAAAACATATTAAGTTTGCTATATATTATACATCTATATTGTTTGTGATATATATATATATATACATATATATATATTTATAAAATCTATACATCAAATTTTTCATCCCACATACTAGATTAATAGAATAACAAACAGCAAAAAACGTCAAAGTGATCCAAGAGTATAAATATAAATGAATAGCATACATGATTTAACTATTTGTCTTAATGCAATCAAATAAAAAAATTTATCTCAATTATATTTGGCAACTGGGATATTATTCTTACCAAAGATAGTTTTCTTCATTCTAGAGCTATACAGGTCATGGTGTAATTGTTAGAAATAAAAATTTTACATGTGAATGAAATAATGCCTCTTGAGAACTACAGAAAATTTAAAGAAATGAACACATCATACTTAAGTTGCAACCCAGTTTTACTCAATGACTGATCAATAGAGGAAAATCAGCATCCCCAGTACTTTATATTTTAACACTACAAACAGAGAATGCAGACTTCTTATATCATTACAGGAGTTCATTTCAGTTTTGCTAATCATTAGAAGAACAGTCCATGGTCTGTTCTACAGATAAACATTTTTTGACAGTAAGGTTTACCTTATTTTTTTACAGTTCAATGTTTAAGGGACAAAATAAGAGTGGAAAGATTTTATATATCTATTATCTATGTATATATTCGTTTCTGTGTAATGTGTGTGTGTATATATGTGTTTGTATGTGTGTACATATATATATATATGTATATATATATATATATATCTTAAACATATAGAAACCATAAGTTTAAAACTGTAGAAAAATATATAATGAAAATAAACAGCACTAAAAATAACAGAAATCAAATATTTTGAAAAGTGATTTTAATTGGACAATTTATGTTAATCTCAAATGTTAAAAATATATCTATATCTTTTTCTAAAATAATTAGAACTTACTAGGTGTTATCTTGAATTATTTGTAACCTATACTGGAAAGTTTGACATGTTGGTAATTATCATTAGGAGTTAATTATTCTTCAACTTTGAATGACACTATTATTAAAAAAAATCATATTAAACACTTCACCAAATGCTTTAAAGCAAAAAATATTATGACAGACTAAAACTTATAAAGTAATAAAAATAAACTAAAATTTTAATACATGAAAACATATGTAAAGCATTGATTATGATGAGACTATTGAATCTTGTTTTTTAATTCATAGCTACCCTTGGTGGATTTGAGCAAATTTTATACATGAAAATAACAACTGACAGTATATTTTGACACCATAGATCATCTTTGTAAATGAGTAATATGCTTAGATTTTATTTTTCACATAAAAGTCAGTAATCAAATATGCAAAGTGAGACTGAGTGCAGGATAGGCTAATGAAGAGTTTTCTCTCATTATTCTCTTTAATAGCAATATATCATAGGTAACAGTTTACTCAATTTTATTTAATGATCTATTCCCAGCACAATTCAGTACATTATGTTTAATAATAAATAATGACATATGGTTTTCAGAATAGGAACTATATTAAAAACTAACCTTAAGGAACAGAATAAAGAATACATATAAAGCCAGTTTACTTAGGAAATGCAAAAATGATTTTGATGGATGGAATGTTGGTGGTGATGATGACGATCATGGGTATGACTGTTCAAATTATAGTTTTGTGCATGGAGGATGTTATGTTAATTGCTCATTGTCTTAGTGTTGAGTCACCATGACCACAGCAATTCTTATACAGGAAAATATTTAATTGAGGCAACTTGCTTAAAGTTTAGAGGTTCAGTGAAATGTCACAATAGTGGGACATGACAGCCTGCAGGCAGATGTGGTGCTGGAGATATAGCTGAGAGACTTATCTTTTACATGCAATAGGAAGTGGGCATGTCTTGAACATATATGAGACCTGAACGCCTGTCTCCACAGTGACATGCTTACTCCAACAAGACCATACATACTGAAAAAAGTCACATCTTCTAAAGGTGCTATTCCCTTCTGGGGCCATTGACCTTCAAAACATCATATTCAACTCCCTGGCCCTCAAAGGCTTATAGTTGAGTCATATGCAAAAAATGTAATCAGTAGAACTACAAAATTAGTGTTTATAATCTCAGACTTTTTAAAAATTCTCTTTAAAAAGTCTAAAGTTCAACAACTCTTCAGAAATTCATACAAATCTCTTAACAATAATCCCCTGTAAAAATCAAAATCTAAAATAAAAAATAGATCACATTGTTTCTACATATAATGGTGCAGAATATACATTACTGCACTAAACTATACTACACTACACTACTATACTGTACTACACTATACTAAACAATATAGCGAATAGAACGTAGTGAGAAAATACAAAGCAAGTCACAAAAACCAGCTGTGTAATTCCAAACTCTGATTCTCCATGTCTGATGTCAAAATACGCTTTAGATTTCAAATTCCTAATTCTTTATTGGGGGGTGTGGGTTGGTTCCACTCTCTATTAGCAACTTTCCTTGGCAGTCATCTTATAGCTCTGGCATCCCCAATATCATTGGGTCTCCGAGGCAATCCAGGCTTCAACTTCACACAAGCCCCACTATAGGTATCCATTCAGGGATAATGCTGACATATGCTGGACTCGGCAGCTATAGTCACAATGGCAAATCCTATAACCCCTTTCTTCTATTCTTAACTCTAAAGCCATAACTATATGGCCAAAGTTGCAAATTAGTTTCTGGTGCTGGAACACGGCTACATTGCTCAATTACATCTTCACCTATGTTCTATTTTGTACATTTTCTTCAGTGTGTATATAAGTTTTATATTCCTTGAACTTTATAGACCAGGCTGGCCTTGAACTCAGCCTCTACCTTCAAATTGCTGGGATCAATTTTGTGCATGACCCTATTGTCTCTAAGCTTTTTTTCAATTCCTTTACAAAAGAGGGAAACTTAGGTGGGATTGATCCATAAGGTCACCATTTTTTACTTTGTCTTAATCTGCTTATCTCCTTCAATAGTGGACTTAACTCCATTTTACTTCCTGAAGATCTTTTTCTCCTCAAAACTTCTACATTTTCATTCTTTGCTTAGATTGCCTGTTTTCATTTTAAATCTTCCTTAAATTTATCATTAATAACCATATGACAGAGTCTATACTAGGTACTTAAGATATTTCCTTTGCTAATGGAATTAATTGAAAAGTCTTCTATTTAGTCTAAGTACACTAATTGGACAAGGGCACAAAGCAGCCATGTTCTTCACCAAAATATCTCAAGAAAGATCTCTAAACCACATATTAATATTATTCTCCTCTGAAATTTCTTGAACCATCCCCCCACAGTTCAAGTCACCCTTAGCTCCACTGTCTTACATGCTGCTGTGAGTATGGCAAATCAAACAGCACTTAAAACATTCAACTGCTTTGCTAAATCACAGTCCCTAGGTCCATCCATATTGCTTCAAACAAAAACAGGGTCTGGCCTATCTCAATCCCCCTGTCCCTGGTACCACCTTCTATCTTAGGGTTTCCATTGCTATAAGAGACACCATGATGACAGTAACCCTTATAATGACAAACATTTAAATGTGGTGGCTTCAGAGTTTCAGTCAAATGTTATTATGGTAGGACATGGAATCCAGCAGTCAAACATGGTTCTAGAGAAGTATCTGAGAGTCATACATTTTAGTAGTGACACTCCCTTTGGAGGCTTTTTTCTTTGATACAACCAAACTCTTATTTTTAAATTTCCTAACACCTTGAGAATTATATTTTATGTGTCAAAACAGCATTATTTTAATTTAGTAAAATAAATAAACATATGTATATAATATTTTAACATTACCAATAAGCAAACAATGTTTAAATGATATAAATCCTAAAGAAAGAAAATTTATTAAATAATAAATTTTTCTAAGATGATCCAAGAGACAATTAAATGTTTAAAGTATCAGTCTGATGAACTAAAATATTCTCTGGCACAAATTCTGTTATATGCAAAAAAGTGATGAGTGTGTAATCACATATAATCTAAAGTCATATGCTCCTTAATATATAGATGAATCTATGAAAGATTTATACTTCCTTAGAAGAAAGTTAATATCTCAGATATAAAAACTTAAAAAAACCTATACATCAAGAAAGAAAATTGACCAAATTTTAAAAATGGAGTTCAGAATTAAAAACAAAGCAAAAGAAAATTCAAATAGATAAGAAACAGTTAAAAAAATGGGTAATGTTCAAAACCCTCAATCATCAAGGATATGCAAATAAAAACTAATCTGACATTAGTTATTATACCAGTCAGTATTGTTAAGAACAACTGGTGATGAATATAGAATAAGGGGAACAGTCATCCATTTCTGGTTGGTAGTACAAACTTGTGTAGCCAGTATGAAAGTCAGTATAGCAGTTGCTTGGGAAGACAGGAATCAATATACCTCAAGATCCATCTAATGCATTCTTACACATTTATCAAAGAATGCTAAATCCTACAACAGATACAATTGCTCAGTTATGTTGACTGATTCTCTATTCATAAGAATCAGAAATTGGAAATAGCCTAGATATCCATCAATCTACATATAGATCTGGGAAATGTGTTACATTTACAAAGGAAGTATTCAGTTAGTGAAAATTAAACTATAATAGGAAAGAACAATAGTTGACAATTTCAGAAAAATAAGATACAAAATTAATGTACAAACATCAGTACTGTTTCTATATACAAATAGCAAATGAGTTATTCTTTCCCAATAGCCTCAAAACATTAAATATGAAGTATCTTGTGCATAACTCTAATCAAGCTAGTGAAATATTTGTGATTTGTATGGTTACAAAACTTTAAGAAAAGATGAAATAGAAAATGTCATTATACAGAAATATCTCCCATATTCATGGATCTAGAGTGCATTCTTCATAAAAGTTGAAAGGATAATTTCAGCTTCATAAGGTGACACTCAAAATTCAGAATAAATAGTCATTAATAATGAAAGAACTAATGGAGGTATCACCATTTTTGATGTTAAATTGTACTTACAGTGCTATAGTAATAAAACAGTATGTACTGGCACAAAAACAGACATGCCAATCAAAGATATTCAAGTAAAAATTCAGACAAAAAAACCACACTCCTAAGAATGCTCAATTTTCGTTAGGAAGAAAAAAATACATACTAGAAAAAAGATCTTCAATGAGTGACTCTTGTCACACTGTATTGCTAGGTATAGAAGAATGCAAATAGATTCATAAGTATCAACATCCAATAACCTCAAGTGCAAATGAATCAAAGACTTCAGCATGAGGTCAGTACACTGAACCTAATACAAAAGAAAGTGGGGAACAATCTTGAACTTATTGATATAGGAAAAGAGTTTCTGAATATAATGCCCTTAGCACATGAACTTATAACAACAAGTAATGGATGGGACCTTTTCATGAAACTGAAAATCTTCTGTATGCCAATTCTGTATGCTACAGAATGAAAAAAAATTATTCTTACCAATTATATATGTGATTGAGAGCTAAATCTAAAATATGTAAAGAACTTAAAATCTACACATCAAGAAAACAAATAACCTACCCAAAAATGAGGGTACAAATCTAAAACAGAATTCTCAAAAGAATTTCTAAAATGACTGAGAGACTTTTAAAGAAATATTCAACATGCTTTCTATTCAGGGGAAGTCAAATAAAGCTGCTTTGATTTTATCTTACACCAGTCATAATATCTAAGATGAATAAAACAAATGACTGCATATGCTGGTAAAGATGTGGAGTAAGGAGAACAATCATCCATTTCTGGTGGGAATGTAAACTTGTACAATCACCACAATCCACACAGCATTCCTTTAGGAAGCTGGGGAAATATTTTTTTTCAACACCCAGCCATAACAATGTTGGACATATACTTAAAGGATGCTTCATCTTATTATAAGATAATTGCTCACCTATGTTCACTGGTACTCTATTTATAATAGCCAGAAATTATAAAATGCCTATATATCCATCAACAGATGAACAGATAAAGAAAATGGGGTATATTCACCCAATGGAATATTATACAGCTCTTAAAATATGAAATAACAAAATTTGTAATTAAGTGGATAACGTTTGAAAAAGAAAATAACCAGAGAGAGGTAACACAGACCACAAAGACAAATGGAGTATGTACACACACACACACACACACACACACACACACACACACACATATATATACACACACACATATATATATACATACACACACTATCTATCTATCTATCTATCTATCTAGTGTGTGTATATATATATATGTGTATATATATAGATAGATAGTGTGTGATATATATATATATACATATATATATATATACATATTTAGTCTGTTGAGTCATAAACAAATTATAATCTGCACAATCACAGAGGTTAAGTATAGAGTAAAGAACAAGGAAGGGGATGGATCAACTTAATAAGCAGAAATAAAATAGTGATGGATGGACAAGGTGGGATAAAAGAATGGAAGGATCACATCAGGAGAGATAAGGAAGAGTGGAGCAGGGAGGAAATACAGTGGGAAACAACTCCAGCTAAGGGCCATTCGAGGAGTCATAGTGAATTCTAATAGAGTGAAAGTTTTAAGAAAGGTATTTAAATGAAATTTCTAAAGAACTGTGGTGACAACTCCACCTAGATATTTATCACAAAATGAACCTGCCCGTATCAGGAATATGTTACATCTAATCTAGTTGTAGACAAAGGGAACTCATGGCAATCCCTAGAAAACCTAGCTAATATCCAAGGTTATTGGTTTCTCTCCACAAAACTGATGATAAGATTCTATTGCTGAAGAAAACACCTATACAACATGTTGAATATAAAAAAATATCAAGCTGGTACTTACCTAGAGATTTTATTCTTTCTAACCATTGTTCATGGTACTATAAAAGGTACTCTGCATATCACTATAGGGCAAACATAAACAATAACCCAGCTATAAAACCTTTTTCTACAACGGTGACCAACATGAAAGATGCACTGGTGTAATGTTGTGAGATTAACCAACTACTGCTTGATTGGATTTATGTTTAGATCCATAAGATGGAATAACCTCCACATTGCTAGGGTGTGCAAGGACCAGAAAGTAGATAAGTCACAGACCAATAGAAAAATAAAATACTTCTATTATAATAAGCTTCCTCTTGCAATAGATGGGAACAAATATGGATACCTGAAGCCATACAATGTTCAGAGAATGAGATACCTTAAATTCACAGTATTAATTGTGATGCTTCCCTCAAATTTTTCTGTGAAATCCCTCTGGGAACTCTGTGGAAGATGAGGTGGAAAAATAGTATGTATCACAGGGAATGGAGCACACTAAGGAAACAGGGCCATCAAACATAGCGGGATAGGTTGCACATATGAACTCAGAGAGACTATTCCAGCATGTGATCTAGGCCGGGGGAGGAGGGAGTGCCAGTGCTGAGAGAAGTGGAGGCAAGCTCACATCCCTAACTCAGAAGCTATCTCTGGTTGATTACTACAACCAAGGAAAAGTAGGTATCGCCAGTGAAATCTTACTGGGGATGGAGACCTCAATGACATCTTTGGAAGAACTGAGTCTTGTAGTATCTATTAAATGCAATCCAATTATTAGTTTTTAAAATTTATTCTCATTTTTTCTGTTTATTTTTCTTTATTTACTTATTTTCCCCTACAGATCCTTTACATTTATATTATAGCTTCTACTTTTATATTTTTATGGTATTGCTTTGTGCATAAACATGTGTATATCTGTGTCTATTGGTACTTCTATCTTCAGTCTTTCTTTGACTTTTTTCCTTCTATTTGTTTGTTTTGTCTTATTTCTACTTGTTGGTCTTTGCTTTATATCATTTTGTTATTATTATTTAAATGCCTGTATATTACCTGAGGAAAGACAGGCTCCCCAAGGAGTTTCCCTGTGGTAAAGGGTTTCCTTGCTTGTCTCTAGTCAATCTACACTCATTTGTCCTGTGTCTGCCTTTGCCACACCTTCTACATAACCCAGGAGGCTGAGGCTTTCTGTTCGATTAATTCCTGGAAGTATCATTTCTAGAAATGCTTTGCCTACAATTTCTTTTTAGATGTCCTATCTTACCACAGTTATAACATCTGACATGTTGATATCTCTTCAAACCTTTGGAGATGGCTTCTCCTATCCAAGCTTTTATGTTACCATAGTTAAGACTTCTGTTATCTTGATGTCTTCACAAACCTTTAGATATAGCTCTCCTACCCATGCTTCAGTGTTATTGCCATTATACTCCATGTTGGCTGTATATAGAACCCATTCATCTAAAGGTGTTGATTGAATTTTTAAAGGCCAAAGCACTTGTTTGCGTTGAGGATTTGCATTCTCTTAGGCTAACTATTCTATGAGTATTCACCTAGAATCTATTTCAGCTACCTCTAATTGTACTGCTCTAGACAACCTTTCTAGAAACACTGATTCTCTTGGTCCTTGCCTTATTTTGGTATAAGATTCTAACCTCTCCTCTAGTTCATGAACCTTATCCCAAGCATTCAGAGCTGCCGTACTGCAAAGAGATAAGATATGTTCCTCATAGGCAGCTTGGGTTTCTGGGTCAGCATAAATACCCTCACCAATAATTTTATCTTGGGGAGCTTCATAACCTTTTCTTAAGCCCTGAAGTTCAAGAGACTTTGCCTCCTCTCTCCATAAAGCCCTCCATTCTAATTGGGAGGAGTTTTCAAGGACAGCTGATATTAACTGATTCCAATCCTTAGGGGTTACCTTGTTGTTCCTTGCCCATGATTCTATTAATTACTTCACATATGATGAGTGCATGCCATAAGAGACTACTGCTTTCTTTATACTTTTTAAATCTCATACATATTGTTTCCCACTGATAAGCAACACCACCTTTTGGTGTTTTTTTGTTGCTTAATTTTCATTAATAGATACAGGGAAAGCTCCCCTGGCCCTAAATGGTGTAGAATAGTTTTAAGTTTAAGTTTTTATCATGCCCTGTTACATAGAGCTCTTCTTCTGATGTATTAGATTGGAGTTCTTCTAAGGCCTGAAGTCTATTAACCATTGCTTTTTTGAGTGTCTGAACTTCTTGAAGCATATCCCTTTCTAGAGCCTTCATTGCATTGATCAGTTTCTTACTTTCTCCAACTACGAATGCTTCTATGTTTTTGATATTCTCATCCTTAGATATTATGTAAATGGCATGTAAACTGCCTTCCAGAAACAATGTTCTATCTGCTAGCTTGCCATTATCCTCAGACATGGAAGAGATTCTATCTACTACTCTTTCCATCTGATGCTCTAGTTTTTTAACCTTATTAGTAGTTTCATCCAACCAGGAACAAGCTGTTTCTGCTCTGCTAGCGTGTTAATGCATTGCATTGTTTCTGTTTTGGTTGTTGAGGCAACATCAGACATGGAACAAATTTTGTTTTTTATTTGGTCATTTTTATGTTCCATTTTTTGTATCCTACCTGTCAGCTCTCTGTTGTCATCTTCAATATTATGAACTTTTTTTCCTAAGCATTCTATGTTTTCTGTTCTGTCATTTTTTTATGTTTTGAATCCTTGTTACTAAGTCTTCTATGGTTTGTACAAGTTCCTTATTGTTTGCACTAATATCAAACCATTTCTTTAAGAATATCATATTAATGATAAAACCCATTACTATTACGAAAAAAGTGTGTATATTGATCGTCATAATTTTCTTCGCTAAGATTCCTTCTATATATGAAGTAAAAAAAAATTCTCAAAGTCCTGATTTGTAAAATTATGTGCCATAGCTATGGAACAATTGATTTCAGATATTATATCAGCTTAAATTGCAAAATATGTTACAATTACCTTAGGTGTAATTCCGCTGTCCTGGAGCTTTAATGTTTTTAGTTGTAGATCTCAACTTGCTGTAGTTACACTTGGAGGTATACCAGTAAATAGCGTCCGGCAGCAGAGGATCCTTCCAATTCCAGTTCTACCCAGAAATTTCACCACCAAATAGTGTTCAAAAGTGTACCGCCAAATAGCTTCTGGAAGCATAGGATCCTTCTCATCCCGGTCCCTGTAGAATAGCTTTTAACAAACTAAGGCAAGCAAAATTTTGTTAAATGAAGGAGTGAAATAAGCCTTGTAAAATTGTTGAGACCACAGGGATAACAGGAGCTGCCTGCACTGCAGCATGTATATTTTCTGCCAGCGGTCTGGCTGCTGCCACTGCTGCCACTGCCTCCATAGCCCGCAAGCACACAAACAGGGCAGGCCAAGTCTGGGCCTTGTGCTGCAACACAAAAAGCAAGGCTGATGCTGCAGGGCTCTGTGTGAATGCAATCTGAAGGAATGGGCAGAAGATGAGCAGTGGTCTCTGGGCCAAGAGGAGATAAAGGAGTTCTAGGGCAGGGTGTGTCTGCCTGGTTAGGCAAGGGACCCTGCCAGATTGGGGAAGGTGGGGGAGTCCCTCACTCCTTACCACCTAAGGAAGGTGGGAGAGTTAGCCACGGGAGCATGAGGAGAGTGGCAGAACTGGCCCTGCTCCTCACCAGCTGCAGCACTCAGGACAGTGGCTCCTGCACCTCAACTGGACAACACAACAGAGTTGACTGTTGGTGTGAGTTCTGGTGAGTCTGGCAGAGTGTGTGAGAGCAGGCGACCTGACCCTACCCCTTGTTACTTGCTGCATAGGGTGAGCTTTCCTGTGTAGTGCTGGAGAGTTCACCCTAGTAGTGAATATAAGGGAGACCTGGTGGGGTAACCAACCTAGCAAGCACCCAGACCTGGAACAAGGGCTGAGTTGGCCCATCTCATTTTCCACTCCATCTACTATCTGCTGTAGTGCATGAAGGAAACAGCCCTGCAGGGTCAAAGCTTCAGGATCTCCATGACTAGGGCAACAGTGGGGTGTCCAAGAGGAGTCCCAGTGGGGGTCCACCAGAATCCAGAACTTCAAATCGGACCAATGCCTAGATGCAGTAATATTTGCAAGTAAAGATGAATAGACTAAATGGTATATTGTGTGGCTCACTGTGTCACACTGAGACTTCCACAATATTTTTGAGGGTTTCTAGGGATTGGAATAGCAGAGAACAGATGTAAAAGGATAGAGAAATGAATGGGATAAGGAAGCCTGATGTGAAATCTATAAAAAAATCAGTAAAATGTTTTAAAATACCTGACATGAATATTAACCAACTGATACAGTGACAAGATATAACATCTTTCTACCTTTGTGTTTTGTGCTTATGCATTCATGTTTCTGGTTTTCTGTTTGTCTATTTTTCTTAGTATGTGTGTTTATACCTGTTATTATGTGCCTCTCTCTGCCCTCTCTCTCTCTCTCTCTCTCTCTCTCTCTCTCTCTCTCTCTCTATCTCTCTCTCTCTGTGTGTGTGTGTGTGTGTGTGTGTGTGTGTGTGTGAGCATGCTTTCTCCCATAGCTGTGTGTCTGTCCAGCCATGTAAATGTGTTTATGCTTGTAATTGTTTATCTCTATCTGTGCCTATGTGTGTGCATTTCTCTTAGTATTTCGTTGTTCATCTTTATTTTTATTTATGTTGGTTAGTTTGTTCATTTTGTTTTATTCTCATTTTTTTTTCTTTCTTAGATTTTTTTCTTTTCTCAAGAAAGAAAGACGATGTGGAGTTGAAAGGCTGGGGAGATGTGGGAATCTAGGAAGAGGAGATAAAGCAGAATCCATTACCTGAATATATTTTACAAAAAAAAAAAAAAAAAAGAATGCTTCAAGTCTGAAAATCAAATCCCATATCTTCTGGTATGTTCCCTGAATTAGTAAAAGATTGTCTTTATGGAACGTTTCCTGGCTAATATGCTAATCTCACTGTAGAATCTCATGTTTCTGTAGCGGCCATTTTATGTAGAAACCCAACTCATTATTATGAAACCATATATCAGCAAGAACCATTGGTCTTTTTATGAGAACATCAGTGAAATATAATCCTACTACATCAGTACTATCTTCAAATATGAAATCCATAATTTTAAAATTGTGAGCATGTCATTAACCTAGTCTCTTTCCACAGTTCATTTTAAATTTTGGGTTGTGTGTTTCACTCAAATATTGAATTCTTAGATATTTGAGGAAAATATCTAATGTGAAACAACAGAAGAATGTTTCATGTGAACATACATGAATTTGTTTTATTACTAAGACAGAAAGACCTGTGGTGTAATGTCTGGTTTCTATTCAATTAGTGCTGAGAAATATTTAAATACTTAGAAGATTGGATATGCTTTACCAAACAGAAGTGAGTTTTCCCCCTGGTTAAACATTGTCCTGATGAAGGAGTACATGGTTACCAGGGAAATGAAAACCACAAGACTACTTTCATTTTGCATATGCTTAGTCTACTCCAGTGGGATTTTGATGTTGTTGTCATTATGTATTTGCATGTTTTATCTTTTAGCAGAAAATTCTCTATGGAATTCTTGTGTTATTGTGTGTTGTGTGACAGGTATACAATTCCTCTGTCTAAAGTTATATTATTTGTTTTTCACAGAGTATAACCATTAGCTCTGGGAAATAGACATCTGCTTTCTTTGTAGAACAAAATGTGGTAAATTTTGTCATAAAAATCTGCATTTTTCTAAAGTTCAGTGTCACTCAGAATTGCCTACAACTACTATGTATGTTAGTGTCCTTTTATGTCATAAACAAAAGTTCAGTGGGTCATGGAAGCAAGAAAACTGAGTACAGTGTAGCTAGGCTCATATCATACATATACAGTGAGTAATACAACACACTTTGTCTAACCTTCCAATGCCAAATCTAGCCAAATTTATGAAAATATCTCTATTTTTTAAGTAGAATCATCATTTTCCTTGAAATGAATAATTGTTATTTTATAATTTTTTTCTTTCTCTATTATGTGCAGCTTACTACTGGTCATATGTACTATGTGTTTTTAGGATTTTATGTTTAGAGTTATTCAGTTTTAAAATTAATATTTCTTGTTTTATCTGGTAATTTTCTTCTTTCTATTTGAAGATTGATTTACTTCATGAAACAACTAAATTAGATAAGGATATTTATGTATTGAGCATCTTTTCCTGCTGAATGCTGCCATCTTTATTTTATGATTTCATTCTGAAATGCTTCATAAGCATTTTGGTGACAACCTGAATCAATCAATCAATCATGGATCAATTTTGGGCCCTGTATAAGTTGTTTATAAAATGAAATGTTTTTCTGGTTCTTTTTATATAGTTTTTTTTTTTTGAGTCAGAGTTTCTATATGTCACAGCTCTGACATCCTGGAACTCCCTCCATAGACCAGGATGGCATTGAACTCACAGAGATCAGCCTCCTTCTGCATCCTATTGGCTGGGATTAAAGGTACAAGCCACAAATACCTGGCTGAAAATTCTTTTGTTCAGAGAAAACAAAGCTAGAATATTCTTGGTCATCCATTCTGATTATGTGAGTGTTTTGTATATAAATAAAACTTCAAATTGTTTCTCTGCTCATCTAGTAACATTGACAAATATGTATAGGTAAATTAAGTTAAATTTTTATATAATAAAGTTTATATTGGTATTTTATTTCTGAGACTATAGTGACATAATTTCCCCCATCCAAGTTTTAATGCAGATGTGATTCTTTTAACTACCTGAGATTTTAGATAATGTGACTAAAATTATCAACTACAATGGATAAAATTATCTGCAGTGATAGATGATAGAAACTTGTCATTTTCTAAAATCACACTTTGGTACATGTGAGCTGCTGTTATCTACTCCAAGATTCTACACATATCTCAGGCTAAAATTACAGATCATAGACCATGTGGCAATAAGGTTCAATAGGTAAATGTGTTTCTTGTACAAACCTAGTATCTAGAGCACAATGCCTGGAACCCCAGAACAGAAGAAAATTAAAACTTGTCTTAGTAGCTCTCCTTTCTCATACATCCTCTGTGCATGTGCTAATACACAAAATATACTAATGATATAAAATAGGTTAATTGAGATTTCTGCATTTTGAAACAATCTATATTTACAAGTGACAGTTAAAATGACTTTGAATAAAAAAAAAACTTCCTAAGGCATGGAATAAATGAAGTGATCATTGAAATATAATGAACCTTTGTTTAAGAAATAGGCATCGGAATTAGTTAAAATCACTGTGAATTTTGGAACATTATTTTATATTATGGTTTGTCTTCAGTAATAATATGAAGTTCTTTGTATATAATATTTTAAGTTGGTAAATGATATTTGTCCTGATATTCATATACAATATTTTTACACAATCATTTATAGCATTGCTATTATGAAGCATATGTGTTATCACAAATACACACACTCATACACACACACACACACACACACACACACACACACACACACACACACACACACACACACACACACACACACACACACAGGCAGTGTCCTTTGCCTTAAAGAAGATTTTCAGTTTCATTAGGTCCCATTTATTAATTGTCAGTCTTAGTGTTTATACTGCTGGTGTTCTATTTAGGAAATAGAATGTCCACTGTGCCAATGTGTTCAAAGCTAGTCTTCCTTTTTTTTCCCAGTCAGAGAGTGCTCAACAGATCAATCTCAAATAGCAAAGAAAAACACTTAAAGAAATGTTCAACATCATTGGCCATCAGGGAAATTCAAATCAAAATGACTCTGAAATTCCATCTTACATCTGTAAGAATAGTTAAGATAAAAATTATACTTTATGCTCCAGAGTATTTGGAGCAAGAGAAACATTCCCCCATTTCTTGTGCAAGTGCAAACGTGTACAGGATGTCTGTATAATTAATGGTGGGGGTTCTCAAAAAAAATTGGGAAGTACTATACTCACAACACTGCAATAACACTCGTGGGCATATACCCAAAGCGTGTTTTTACCATACCCCAAGGACACTTGCTAATCTCTGTTTTAACAGGCTTTATTTCTAATAACCAGAACCTACAATCAATCTAGATACCCCTCAACTGAAAAATGGATAAAGAAAATGTTGTACATTTACATAATAGAGTATTATTCACCAGTATAAAACAATAGTATCATGAAATTGCAGGCAATGCTGAATGTGGTAATCCAAATCCAGAAAGACAAAAATGATTTATACTCATTCATCAGTGGATATTAACTGTAAAAGATAATCATGGTACAGTTCACATACCCAGACAGGCTAGGTGACAACTTGTATTCAAGGGAGGAAATGTATGGCTCTCCCTGGAAGGGTAAATAGAACATAGCTCCCTAATGAGCTATAGGAGGATTGGGTGTTGGTAGATGGGGAAAGTACTAAAAGTGGTAACTGGAAAGATGGGGGGGCTTTTTGGGGTCAGGTAGAAACCTGATGGGAGGGAAAGTTCCAAAAATCTACAAGAATGGACCCAGCTAAGACTCCTAGCAAAGTAGAAATGTAGCCTGAACTAAATCTCCTGTAATCATATTGGTGACTACCTCAATTGTCATGACAGAGTTTTTATAAGTAACAATTGGAAACAGGTGTAGAGACCCCCCCCAGCTAAACATTAGGCCAAGCTCTGGGAATCCTGCTGACAGGAACCATAGGAATCAAGAACATCACTAGAAAACACATGTAAACAAGTAACCCCAGCATATAAGAACTCACAGAGTCTAAACCAACAACCTGGGAGCCAGCCTGGTACTGATCTAGGCACTTTGCTTATATGGCACAGTTAAGTAGCTTGGTCTATATGTGGGACTCCTAACAATGGAAGCAGGGGGAATGTCCTTACTGCTTTGGCTTGCTCTTGGAAACCTATTCCTCATACTGGATTGTTTTACCCAGCCTAAATACAAGGGGATGAGCTTAGTCCTATGGCAACTTGATATACCATGCTTTGTTGATATTCATGAGAGGTCTGTCCTTTTCTGAACAGAAACAGAGGAGGAGTGGATTGGAGGGAGAGGGCTGGGAAGAGGGATGGTAGAAAGAGGGAAGTTGAGGAAAAGAGGAAGGAGAAACTGTGGTTGGTCCAGATGGAAAATTAATAAATAAAATTGAAAAATAAAATAAAGCCAGGCAATGGTGGCACATGCCTTTAATCCAAAGCTACACAATAAATATAAATGAATAAATAAATAAATAACATAAAATCCAAATAGATATGAAAAATAAAAAGGGGAAAAAGACCTGCTTTTTTGTGAGTTGTCTTTGCCAATCTCAAACATCTTGGAAAATTTATTCTTTACTATCTTTAAGTATTGTAATAGATAGTAGAGGTGACATAAATAAATCCTTTATTTATAATTTAAGACAATGACTTTCAGTGTCAGTTTCTGTATGTGCCTTATTTATGACTGTACAGTAATACAATACCAAATATATGAAGACAACATGCCATTTCTTTTGGGTAGAGTCTAGGGGCAACTGGAGAAAAAACAGAAGTTATATGTAATTCTATATCCCTATAATTTCTGACAGATCCTTTTAGTTACTACACCTGAACCATATGAGCTTCTAAGCAGATACTTTAGAATCAAACATTTTTTTTACATATTTTAACTTAGTAATTAAAAAAATAAAATAGTTTAAAATATACCCATCTAGTCTGTTATCTTATTACTACCATCTTTCTGTGTATCATTTTAATAATAATGCAAAATTTCCCTTTTGGTCAGTTGCAAAGATAAAAGGTGCTGTAAATTATGGAGAGAAATGAAAATCAAAACCATAGACACAGAAAATTCCTTAGAAATCTGACCTTTTTAGATGTTTTAACAAGAGGATGGATATTTACACTTAGGATTTTATTCCAAGATAGTTAATGAACCCAATTGTTTTTCTAAAATTACATTTCAAATTAGAGCTAGAGAAAATAATAAAGTGACAGTAGTTGGGAAAGATAAAACTCGAGGTGCTCATATGGCATTGCCATCTGCCAGTGAGTGATTAACCTTAAGGGGAACAGTGACCATTTTCCATTGTTTTGTTGATATTTGTTCTAGCAAGCCTTTGAGAACTAATAATCTTATGGCTGAATATTCACTATAGAATTTTAAGCTTTATTAAAAAATCATGGAACTGAAACTAGCAAAGCTATCATTTTAACCTTAATTATTTTTTCCTTGTTGTGAGTACTTTAGAAGTATATGGAATAAAGACATTCAGAGATAGATGAAATCTAACAGCTGAGACTGAAAATGCTAAATATTATGTCATAGACATATTATCCATTATAACTGCACAAATGATATATGTGTCTCTGAAATGAGTGTAACTTATGTAACTGAGAAGTGTTTGTAGTTAGTAAAACATGGTCATTGATGCCATGCTGAAAATTTTAAGCACTATGTAAGACACTCAATCTTTTGACTAAATATGAACACTGTCATGTGAGCAAAGTCATGCTTGCTTAGGAAGTAAGCAGAATCTCCAGTGTGTCCTCACATGAGTGAACAACATCTTCAGCTTTACAACGTACATGTGGCCAGCCACACCTTGAATTATTTGAAGGACAGGGTGCTTCAATGTACACCAAGCTAATGAATATTGTGTAATATTCCAGGTAACCACATAGAACAACAGAACAACAAGAACATTTTCATTTACTTTTTTACTTGAAAAACAAAAACAAAACAAAACAAAACAAAACAAACAAACAAAAACCAAAAAACAAGTGCAGACAACTGGAATACTCAAGTTTTTGCTGAGCCATTCTTGAACTGGAATGCATTTGGGATGCTAGGAAGAAGCAGCTTGCGCTGACTGAGTGCTGAACTGAGATTTACTGAGTTTATATTCACAAATGGAAGCTTCTCCAAGAATGGCAACATAAACATAGTTGCACCCATTATTGTATGGTATCTGGAAGACAGATATCTATAAATAGAATATGGTTTACCTTCCATACAATTCAGGTGGGATTTTTTTTTATTTTAATCAAAAGGCTCAAAACTATTAATAGGATATGTGGGTGCTTGTGTTTACTCCTCAATTCAGAATGTAAAGGTAAGTCTACATTGACTATTATCATGACTTTTAAAAAATTGTTATATGGTTACTTCAGACAAGATCTCATGTAGCCCAGGTTAACTTCGAGCTCACCTCACATATCTAAGGATCACTTTGAACTCCCTCTTGTCCTTGCTTCACCTCCAATGTGATGAGATTATAAGCACGTGCTGATAAAGTATTTAATAATAATCCAGCCACAAAATTAAATTAAGATAAAATAGTGCGAGTATAGAACAGCAATATTTATTTCCCTTAGGACACTTTAGTTTGAGTATGTCTGGCCTAATTTCATGGGTAACTCCTCAGTAATCATTGTAAAAGTACCAAAAGTAATGGATTTTCCTGTGAGTATTATGGTTGCTATGCACTTCAATTCAGTAATAACTTAATGCTCAACTCAGTTTTACTGTTGAAGTGACATAAACATGCCATTGTATGAAGCTGAAATTTTAAGAGCATAGATTTTCACTAGAAATATATGATCATATCAAAGCTACAAAGCTTTCAGTGACAGACTAATAGCGATTGCTTTAAGTGACTAACAGTGCTCTTAATGATGTACAAGGTTCTTCACTTGGATATCACGTATCAATATAGCAGAAAAATGGCTGCAAGTTACTAATACAACCTTGAGTGAACATTAAATTATTCAGCTGAAATTAGCAATATATATATATATATATGTCCATTTATTAACAACATATGATAGTACAAAAGATCAAACCTTTTAAAACTTTACACTAGGGAAAGACAATGACAAGTAGATCAGCATTTTAGCATATACCTCTAATTCTCATACTCAGGAAGCAAAGAGAGAATTGTGACAATTGTGAGGCTACATAGTGATTTCAAAACCAGTCACAATTACATAGTGAGTATTTTAAGAATAAATTTTAAAAATTATTACTTTTAAATTAACATAAGAAGAAACATTTTAATTAGCATTGATAAATCCTTTGATATGAGTTTTCTTCCTGAAAATTCAACATATGTAGAGGAAATTAGAAGGCTTTTTATAAAACAATTTCATATATGTATTTGATTTAGATTTATTTTTGACTATTTCAAAGATAGATACAATGTATTTGTTCATATTGTCACCCTGTTACTATCTCTTGTCCCTCTTCCTATATTCTTGATTTCTTTCTTCTTTCTAAATAGTATGTCCCCTTAACTTTCAAGCTACTTTTTTGTAAAATGAGTTTAACTAAGTCTTCTTGCATGAGCATATATTAGAAGTGGTTAATTAGAGTACAAGCATCTTACCTGTTTCTATACCATTGGTGAAAATTACTACCTCTTTTTGGTAACCTATTAACTACCAGTAATTCCTCAAGTTGTAGGGCCTGGTGTCTCCCTCCCCTGTTCATGGTGGATCATTGGTAAATCTAAATTTGTGCAGTTCTTCTGCAAATAATGCAAGTGAGGCACAAAATATTAAGGAAATAAGCATTTTATTCTACACCCAATTTCCCTCTAGTCGTCCTCTTATACTCTTTTTTTTTCTTTCCCTACATATTATAGGAAATGATACACATGTACTGTTTATGATTGAGAAAATAATCTTAGCATTTAGCATTTAATCGAAGCACTTTGGCTAGTTACAAGTCTTTGTATTAACCAATATCAACTAAAAGAAAGAGGGAAATAGAATTGCTATATAAAATATGATTGCTTCTAATTCAACTTATAAAAGCAAAATCTTCTTTAACCAAGTTTGTGTCTTTTACTCATCAATAGGTATGAAGATAAATAATTAGAAGGCATTTTTGAGAGCATGTGCATTTATGAAAACCTTTCTTTTAAATATTTGTGACTTCTGTGTCCTACCTATGCTTTCTGTTCGTTTTAATCAAATATATGGTAATAAATATGAATTTTCTTGTGGAGAAAACCTCAACCCTAGTCAGGAAGTAATTAACTGTCCCTTTATTACTTTAATGTTAATCCCATGTGCTTATCTTGTGCCAGTGGCCATGCAAGAGAATCCACATATAGCAATTTACTTCAGGTTTCAAGCCCACCAGAAGGAACCTCCCTGAAGTGTGAATTTTTCTTTCAAGGTCTGTAAAGGACTGTGTTGGAAATTTGATGTCAATTACTTTGAATCTATAGGCTGTTGTTGGTAGGATGCCCATTTTTACTGTTTATGCTACAGATCCATTATCTTGGGAAAATTTTCCATCTTCTGATATCTCCTTCAATTCTTTCTTCAAAGATGGTTTTGTGTTTTGTTTTATTTTTGTTTGTTTGTTTGATTTTTATACAAGTCTTTCTGTTTCTTGGATAAGTTACCCCCAAGGATTTTATATTATTTGAGGCTATTGTCAAAGGTGATGTTTCATTGATTTATTTCTCGATCTGACTTTTGTATAATAGAAGACTACAGATTATTTGATGTAATTTTGTATTCAGCTACTTTGAAGAAAATAGTCACAGTTGAAGTAGTTTGATGATAGAAATGTTAAGTTTCCTTACAAATCATATCATATCACCTACAACTAAAGATATTTTTACATCCTCCTTTCCAATGTAGATCATCTTGATCTCCTTCAGTTAATTTAATCACTCTAGCCAACACTTCAGTTATAGTATGGAATAAGTATGAAGTGACAGCTTTTATTTGTTTCTGACTTTAATGCAATTGCTTTGAGTTTCTTTCCATTTAAGTTTTATTGGCTATTGGCTTGATATAAATTGTCTTTATTATGTTTAGGCATGTTTATATATGTCTCATGTATCCCTCCCTAGCCTCTACATGATTTTTATCATAAATGGATATTAAATTTTGTTAAATCCCTTTCCTGCATTAATTGAGATGATCATTTGGTTTTCTTTCTTTCAATTTGTTTAAGTAGTGAGTTATTTTACTGAATTCTATATCTATAGCTATATCTATATATATCTATCTATATATATATATATAATAAATTCTCTTTGGATTTGTTTATGGCTTTAAATATTTTAATTACATTTATTTATTTTACATGTTGACAAAGTGTCCCCTCCCTCTTGTCCTCCCATTCCTTCCCCTTTCTTCCCTCTGCAAGCCCCCAAATCCTTTCCCCCTCTGTTTCTATTCAGAAAGGGTCAGGCTTCCCATGGATATCAACAAAGCATGGCATATAAAGTTGAGGACCTCTCCTTTTATTTGGGCTGAGCAAGGCAAGCCTGTATGAGAATAGGTTCCCAAAAGCCAAGCAAAGCATTAGGGAGAGTCCCTGCTTCCACTGTAAGGAGTACCACAATAGACCTAGCTACACAACTGTCAAATATATGTTGTAGAGAGCTGCAAAGTGCCACGCCTTAAAGATGGTGTTGGCTTCTGCATTCTACCTTCCCAAGGGTGAGCACTCTCTGGTGTAAACAAGCCCTTACTTGGTTAAGTCTGTTCAGCCTGTTTGCTTCCGAATTAGAGTAGCCTATCTGCAGGATTCACATAGCTCATTGGGGTTGGTTAGCGCAAGGGGATTTAAGCCTGTGCAGGCATTTCGCAGGGATCCCCCGGGGCAGAAGAAGCATGTCCAAGGATCCTGATTAAAACTACATGAAGAAGATCTACACGGAGTCGGGTCTTCCTTGCTGGTCGAGGTTGGGCGCGAAAAAATGGTGGCCCGTATGGGGAATCTTCAGATCAGAACTTCTTGCAGTCAGAGCAGCACTGGTAAGTTCCCAAGGTAAGTTGGGACAAAGTTAAGGCCCTCGGTAAAGAGGCGATAAGGTCTCTGGTAAGGAGCAATGAAGTCCCAGGTAAGTTGGGACCAAGTTAAAGACCAGGAAATAAGCGGCAATAAAGACTCAGGCATTGAGCGCAAAGTTGTAAGGAACCGAAAGTAAATTTTTTAAAATGGGGACTTCTCAGTTTCATCCAATTTTTCTGGCTCTTCAGGAGCTACTTTTGTCAAAGAAACTTAAAATAAAGAAAAGCACACTAGAAAGATTCCTGAGCGAGTGTGATGCCATTGCACCTTGGTTCTCAGTTTCGGGAGACCTCAATCTATCTAGTCACACGTGTTTTCCTCTCCTTCCCTTCTCTTTGTCCTAGTACTCCATTCACTGCTCCCCATTTTTCATGTGCTTTGGGGGACTTGTCCCTTCCCCCTTTTGTGAAGAACCATATATAAATCTCTTAGAATATACCTTGTACCCCAATTCATCTGGTGGTGTGTATTATAGGCTGGTGATCCTTTGTGCTACGTCTAAAATGCATATATATGAGCAAGTACAACCCTAATCCTCTTTTTATGACTGAGTTACCTCATTTAGGATTGTTTCTTCAAGTTCCATCCACTTGCCTGTGAATTTCAAGATTCTGTTATTTTCTACTGCATAGTAGTAATCCATTGTGTAGATATTCCACATCTTCTTTATCTATTCTTCAGTTGAGGGGCATCTAGGTTGATTCCAGTTTCTTGCTATTACAAATAATGCTGCTATGAACATAGTTGAGCACATGTCTTTGTTGCATGGATGTGAGTCATTTGGGTATATACCTAGGAGTGGAATTGCTGAGTCCTGTGGTAAGCTAATTCCCTTTTTCCTGAGGAACAGCCATATTGATCTCCAAAATGGTTGTACAAGTTTGCACTCCCACCAGCAGTGAAGGAGTGTTCCCCTTTCTCCACATACTCTCTAGCATAAGTTGTCATTGGTGTTTCTAATTTTAGCCATTCTGAGAGGAATAAGATGGTATCTCAAATTTGTGTTGAATTGCATTTCACTGATAGCTAAGGATGTTGAACATTTTCTTAAGGGTCTTTCAGCTTCTTTAATTTCCTCTATTGAGAATTCTTTCTTCAATTCTGTCCCTCATTTTTCAATAGGGCTATTTAGTGTTTTGTTGGCTAGCTTATTGAGTTCTTTGTTTATTTTGGAGATCAGCCCTTTGTCAGATGTAGGATTTATAAAATTTTTTTCCCAGTCTGTGGGCTGCCATTTGGTCTTGTCAACTGTGTCCTTTGCCTTACAGAAACTTCTATGTTTGAGGAAGTCCCACTTATTAATTGTTGATCTCAGTGTCTGTGCTACTGGAGTTATGTTCAGAAAGCAGTCTCCTACACAAATTTGTTCAAGGCTACCTCCTACTTTCTCTTCTAAGAGGTTCAGTGTGGCTGGATTGTGTTGAGGTCTTTGATCCATTTGGACTTGAGATTTGTGAATGGCAATAGACATGGGTCTATCTGCAGTCTTCTACACACCATCATGCAATTGTGCCAGTACCATTTATTGAAGATGCTTTCCTCCCCCCCATTGTATTTTTTAGCTGTTCTGTTGAAAATCAGGTATTCATAGGTGTGTGGATTAATATCGGGATTTTCAATTTGATTCCAATGGTCTATTTTTGTGCCAATACTAAGCTCTTTGTAGAACTATAGCTCTGTAGTAGAGCTTACAGTCAGGGATAGTGGAATGAGTTGGGGTGGTTGGAGGAGATCTTTATGATTTCTTGAGGTTATGGATAGAGAGAAAATGGAGGCTGCAACATTTTTTTCTGCTGCAGAGCTGGGGATAAGACTGGGAGATTGGATCTGGAGAAAAAGAGAAAATTTGCAGGTAACTTGCCTGGTATTCTGAATGCTTTATTGACAGCTTTAATACATCCTTTTCACTACATTTAGTGATCTTATATTAATTTTACTTTTCTATATTGAAGAAAAATATCAACCATAAGTTTGAATATATTAGAATGCCCAGTAAAAATAAGGATACAACTAGGCAAGACAAAAGTCTTCAAAATCATAGGCTATTGTATTTTAACTTTGTACTTAAATTATTTCTGTGATGGGGATGTCACTGGAAAGTGGAAACATAAAGATATTAGATTCATGTTAACATGAAAGACATTTTCTCAATTTAAATAAGCATTTTAATATGTCAAGTACACCTACTATTTGTTTCTTCTACATAGGTACCATTTTCTCTTGCTCAGGATGTAATTAGCAGCAATGATGGCAGCACTGTCATTGGAAATCATGTACCATAAAATGACACAGGGCTGTAGGTGTTTTTGTGGTCACTGCTTAAAAGTGTGCTATCTACTTCTTTGCCTGACAATGATTTGCCCATGTCAGAGATAAGTACAGTGAAGAAGCAGACAACACATTTAGGACAGTTAGATTTTATTCATACATACTCCTGAAATAGGTAATAGAATTCACAGAAAAATGGAGCTTTCCTGAAGCAAAATATAGGGTCTTTTTCTGTAACATGTTGAGATTTCATGGGTACAATTTCCTTGTATCTAGGGATGCTTCTAGCAGTAGGCATCCTATTCCTCTGACTCTTACTGTCATTTTTTCTATCCACTATTTTTTTTCGAGTCTTAGGATGGAACATCTTCTCATGTACCTCTGATTAACCTTGATTTGTCTGTGTATAAGAAAAAAAATTTGCATAGTTTTTCTGCTTTAGCCTACTGAAAGTTAATCCACAATTTCAAGTTCATGTGATCCTAAGGATTAAATCTAGGGCCTCGTGCATTCTAAGCCAGCAGCCTACCCACTTAGCTGCATCTCTAATAGTAGGATATACATTATTAGTTTTATTAATTTTAGTTTTATTATTGAAATTGTAATACAATTGTCATGTTTCTCCATTCCATTTCTTTTCTCTATACATTCTCTTATAGCCTTCCACACTCCTCTCAATTCATTGTCTCTTTTTCACTAATTTTTTGTGTACATGTGTGTGTATGTTTGTGTGTGTATTTCTGTAAATATAGCCTGTTAAGACTACAAACTGTTACTCACATGTGTGTTTTGTTTGTCAATGGAAAACCAGTTACTGTCTTCTTCCTTGGGGAGGACTAAATTTCCATAGTTGTCTATAATTAATTGTGTAGGGTTAGAGACTTATGAGCTTTCCCTATCCAATTTGTCATATCCATTGGTGTCATTCTTGTTCAGTTTACTCTTTGTCAGTCATGTTGGTTAGACTTTATGGATGTATCTTCTGATTATACTGGGCACTTCATCATAGCACTAGCTCCCTGTTTCTCTGAATCTTAGTCTTTCCCATTCCTATTCCGGAGTGTTCCTTGAGTGTAAGGCATGGAAATCATTTATATCTGTATATATTGGGTCAGAACTCTACAACTCTGATATTTGATTCATTGCATCTTGTCATTTGATTTTAAAGTGAACAAGGGGTAAATACTCTTGACAATATTCATATATCTCAGACATACATTTTTTAAATTGAGAAGGATGGAATATTCTTAGGGGAACAGCTTTCACTTATAAGAGTTGCCCTACAGTTGGGTCAAGTCACTTAGTATAGAAGTTGAGTACATTATCAATTATGTAAAGTTTTACAATCCCCTTATGAAAGGATCTTTTAGCATATATAGATTAATTGAATGGATGTGTCTGTAATGTGAGGTTTTTTCATACTGGCTAGGGCACCCGGCTGCTCAGCTTTGCAGTTATCACATTTAAAATGATAGACTCATGTGTCCTGGAATGCAGTAAAATAACAAGTTGTCATTCAACTTATGTGTCTTTTATTGTTTCAAAATAAGTTTGACTTTGTACTCAAGATTTTACTAAAATTCTTTTAGTAAAATATTTACTAAAAGTTTTACTAAAATTTTACTTATAGAAATTTAGATTTTATTTGAAATAATCTTTGAATGAGAGCTTTGACAGTCCTTGTGATACATTAAAATATCTTTCCCTAACTTTCACTTCCAAAGAGTTGGTTACATATTTTTCCTGTTGTTTTATTCACTTTAAAACAACTAAATTACTTGAACATGATGTAGAAAATAAACATAAGACTCTGAAGGACAAAAGAAAACTCTAGGAAATTTGAGATACAATACTGATAGTGGGGTAGGCTTGTTTTTTGCATTATCTATTCCAAAGATGGAACTTAAGAACATATTATGATAAAAAGTAGCTCACATAATTATATATAGAAGCAAGCCAAACATAAAATCATTCATCCATTTTATGTGACTCCTCAATAACAAGGAACAACCTGTTGATTTAGGTAGCAACAAAAGGGAATCTACACATATTTACGATCACCTAAGTTACATATTGTCTAATTCTGTTTGCAAAAAGTTCAGAAATAACATTATAGAACTATTACACAGAAACTTAAATAAATAGGGAACCCACAGCTTAACACTGAGCCAAACACTTTTAATCCATTTTTAGAGAGGGCAGAGTCATGAGCAAAGGGGTCAAAACCAGTTTTAAGAAACCCACAGAAACAGCTGCCTGGACAAGGGAGAGCTCATGGACCCCAGTCTGATAGCTAGGAAACCAGCATAAGAGCTACCCAGACTACCTGAAAGTAGGGTTTAGTTATGAGGAGTGGGCAGTCTATGAAGTCTCTGGTAGTAGAACTGTATTTATCCTTATTATACGAATCCCATTCCACAGAACAGGATACTCTCTCAGCCTATACACATGTGGGAAGTCTTAGATCCTTCTCCAAATGGTATGACAGACTTTGACAACTCCCCATGTAAGGTCTCACCCTCCGTGGGGAGCAGAAAGAGGGTAGTACTGGGGTTGGAGGGGGTACAGGGGAGGAGGGAATGTTGAAGGAACTGGGATTGTCAGGTAAACAAGTTTTTTTCAAATTTAAATTTATAAACCTTCCTAGAAACAGTAAACAATATTGATATTTCTAAGTAAGTAAGCTATGATTGTCTTTTGGACTTGTTTATCCACTTCTTACCATGCTGTAGTTCCCTAATGGATAAATAACTGCTTAGGAGCATGGGAAAAGTGAGATCTGTTTTCTGGTGATGGTGATGAATGTAGCTTGAATTGTCTGTACTACATCCATGGCGGCTTGTTCTAATGAATATGTGTGCTTTCAGTAATGAAGCTACCAGAAAAAACACTAGATGAGACATAAAAGGATGCAATTTATACACAAAATTAGGTCATAAACATCCATATTTACAGAGTGATTTATATTTACATGTAATATGAAAGACTATAACCACAAAAACAATATCGTTTTGTTTTGTTTTTCTTCCAGTTTTTCTTTGAATTGATTACTTATACCTGATGAATAACAACTATATGCAAGCAGACCAGATCACAGTCATTTAGCAAGGCTGGCACAGAACAGCTCACAAGCTTATTTCTCAACATCCACACTTTCAAAACACCTCTCTATGTTCTTGTTCACATTTTAATTGGAGTTCCACTTAGATACATCTATGATAGTAACAAACACTTATTGAGTTATTAATGTATGCAGGACTTGTAATAAAGAGCTAAAAGCAACATACTCTTCTTTTTATTTTTCCCCACACAAATCATTATATGCAAGCCTTACTGATGATAGGAGTCTTCTTACACATTTGAAATGCTTATTTCTGACTTAATTGTCATAGGTAAATTAGATTCACTTATAAAATTATCATATCATATGTATTTAAACTTTAAAAAGGAAAACCTGGTGTTTGTGGTTTTATTTTGAAAAACAACTACTAGTTTTCCCTAGTAGAACTTTCAGAATGTGCGATTTGTTTAAAAAAATTTAAGTTGTTAGTGGAACAACTTGAAGATACATATTTTCCTGTTACCGGGAGGTTTTTCCTGCTGGCTGCTGCCGGTCCTGCCGCCATGTCCTGCTGCCACGTGAGCCCCAAATAACACTCAGAGACTCTGTATTTGATACAATCCTGTTGGCCAATGACTATCATTGTTAATGGGCTAGCTCTGTCTTAATTATTAACCCATTTCTACTTATATAAGTATTTCCACGTGGCTCATATTATCCGGGCGCCGCAGCTGGCGTCTTCCTTCCAGGTCTACATCTTGACTCCTCCCAACTACTTTCTCCTTCCTCCTAGTTTCTTAGCCCAGCCTATCTTCCTTTTCTATTGGCCAACAGGGCTTTATTAATTAACCAGTATGAAAAACATATTTACAGAATAACATCTCCCATCATTTTCCTAATATCAAATGTTAAATTCTTTATGCCTAATAGGACTACACACTTGTAAAGGGATTATTTAGCATAATTATCATTTATAAATTTTATTTTAGAAAATAATCGTAATATGATATAAAGCAAAGAAAAGATATTTATCATAATAATTTAACCCTATCATAGCGCAAATATAAAGTTGATTTAAACAAATGCTGTTGTGTGGCAGATTCTGAGATTTATATGATAGCGGAATATCTCATCACTGAAGTGGGAACTCTAGAGAATGAAGGTTAGCTTACCTCCTCCCAACAGTCAATGTGCAATCTTAACACTGAACCAAATAGTTTATGAAGATTATTGTCAAGGAAAATAAAACACCTCCTCTTCTTTGTATAACTATGCTCATGTCAAAGGCAAGTTCAGAAGCACTTCACATATGCCCTATAATCATTGAAAGATTCATCCACATTATTCTGCCAAGTACTACTTCAAAAAACTTTTGTGTTATCACTAGTTGTCTCATGAGTAACTAATTTCCTAAATATTTCCTAAACCAAACTGTTTTCTGGGGCATTAATCTATCTTGTAAGGTTAACAACAATGTCAAAAAAAAAAAATGAATCACAAAGCTGTTTTGTTCCAAGGAATTTTTAGTTGTATGTTTGTATATGTACACATCCAGGCACGTGTATGATACAATCAAGTGGCATGCAAATTAGAGAATAACTTTCAGGAGTGTGATATCTTCTCACCAGTTGTAATAGAGTCTATTTTGTTGTTTGTGCTCTTGTGCTACATATTCCTACCCTAGTGAATCAGCTATCTGCTGATTGTTCTGGTTTTGCCTCCCATCTTATCATGGGGTGCTTGAGTGACAGATATAAGCCTCTGAATCAGCCTTGGTAAGTGGGCTCCAGGGATGACATAGGCTCATCGGACTTGAGCTGTGAGTGTTTTTATCCACCAAGTCACTTCTCCAGTGATCAAAGTAAAATTTAAAACAAATAAAATGAATGACAAGAAAACTCTAGTTTTTTTTTTTTTTTTTAAATTTTAATACCATTTTGATGAGTTACTACTTTTGGTCAACATTTGTCAATCACATCACACACACACATATACATATATGTATGTGTATATGTATATAGAAATATTTGCATTTATGTGTATGTATGTATATGTTGGCAGCCGCCTGAGGGCTGCCTGGTGCTGCGCTGTAAGGATGGCACCAACTTCTTTATTTATGACCCTGCGATGGCGGGCTAGAGTCCACCCGAGAGACGCTGTACTCATGACCGCCCATGTCCAGGGCATGCACGAGACCTGCACCAATCAGGAGGGGGCACGAGTGCCTCAGTGTGTATATAGCAGTACCCAGTTCTTTGTTCGGGGTCCTGCTCTTATCAGCAAGCTATACGTTCATTAAAGCTTGTTCGCAGAAGAATCCGATGTGTTGTGCGTCCTTCTTGCAGGCGAGACGGTAGCGCACGACATGTATATTCATATGTGTATATGTATGCTCATCTATGAATTTATGTACACAAACATACATTTATGTGTGTGTATATATATATATATATATATATAATTTTCATATTTATAGCTTTCCCATGTTTAAAATAGAGCTATAGAAGACTTTACCTAACTTTAAGTACCAAACTACATAGAATTAAAGCTTTTGTAGCTCCACTATCCTTACCAGTTCTAAACTTTAATAATCTTAATGAAGAGGCATTTGGAAGTTGGTTACAATAAGGAACCAAATGTAGGAAGTGGCTACACTTTATAAATTCATGTACCTGCATGAATAAGTCAGGTAGATATATCTACTAATTTTTAAATCCATCTACTTCATGTTCTTTCTGTGTGCTCTGATGTAGTAAACACACAGTAAGTGTAGAGAGACAGAAGATTATGGTGAATTAATATTAACACATTTTGGGTCTGAACTTGAAGATTATTGCTTCTAATTCTGAGACCTTATTAGTACTATGCCTTATTCTTTTAAATAAACTCTCAATCTTAGTTCAAAAATTATCAGTGAAAATTGACCATGGGAATAAAGCATACTATACATATAAGGAAGTGTTCAACACACTTAGACATCACAGACATGCAAAACAAAATGACTCTGGGAGTTCATATTACACCTGTATGAATGGCTAAGATTAAAATCACAAGTGACAGCTCTTGCTGGAAATGATGTGGAATAAGGGCAACACTCTTTGACTGCTTGTGCTAGTACAGAATTGTAAGCCACTTTGGAAATCAATATGGTTGTTCCTCAGAAAATTGGGAATCAATCTACCACAAGACCCAGCTATTAAGAGTTCTTGGCATACACTCAAAGGATTTCAGTCATACCACAAAGACACTCAATCATCTATGTTCATTTGTTTTATTTGTAATTGCCTGAACTTGAAAGCAATCTAGATGCCCCCTCATATGAAGAATTGATGAAGAAGAGGTAGCATGTTTCCACAATGGAGCATTACTTACTGTTAAAACAATGATATCATGAAATTCTAAGGAAATGTATGGAACTAGGGGAAAACATGCTGAATGAGGCCTGGATCAGGAAGAAATACATGGTATGCACTCAGTTTTATATGGATATTAGCTATAAAGGATAACCATACTACAATCCACAGTGCCACAGAACTAGGTAACAAGAAGGGCCCTGGGGGTGGGACAAATAGTTTTCCCAGGAACATGAAATAAAAATCATCTTGTAGGTACATGAGAAATCATGTTAGGGATGTGAATTGATTGGGAGAATAGTGAAAGAGATGACTTCAAATGGTGGGAATTTTGAGGGTAGGGTAGATACCTGATGCAAGAGAATCTTCTAGGAATCTGTGAGGATGACCATAGCTAACACTCCTAGTACCGGTGGATGTGTAGTCTGTGTTTTCCATCTCCTGTGATCTGGCAAGACTCTACTAGAGGAATTGGACACTTCTTTGACACACAACCTTTGACGCACAGTCCTTCCTGCCTAGGGGAATGTTTTGGCAGCAATTAGGGTGGCATAGAGATTTTAGGAGTGTGAAAACATTATTTGGTAAAAACTCAGACTCATACAACAATAGTGAGCCCACCCTTGGTACTGCCTGCAATGCGATGACTCAGAAGCTGGATGATACAGACACATAGAATAGAACAGCACACTATTAGAAGAACAAATTACAATGTAATAATGCCTAGTGATATTCTACTATACCTGTAGACTGATGGCTGCCCTAATTGTCATCAAAGATTCTTCATTAATTAACTGATGAAAACAGATGCAGAGACCCATAGCCATGTTTTGGCCAGAACTTGGGGAATTCTTCTGTAGAGAGGGAAGAAGAACTATAAAAATCAAGGATATCAAGGACATCACAAGAGAATCCTCTAGACACAACTAACCTAGGTCATAGGAGCTTAAAGGAATCCAGATTCACAATGAGGGAATCTTCATGTGACTGACCTAGGCACTCTGCTTATTTGTGGCAGTTGGGTAGTTTGGTAATATTGTGGGACTCCTAAGTGTGATTGGGAAGTTACAATTAAATATAAAGAATTAATTAAAAGATTAGACACTTTCTTTGTCAGGTTTGTGAGCCATTTTAAAACACAAAGTGGGAGTCTGTCTTGTATTACAAACTGGACTAATCATACTGTGATAACCATTTCATTCCCTATTTCATCACATCTCCATGTTGCTTCCTCTTTTACATCATAAACCATTTAACTCTGACTCATTTCTTTATTGTCTTTAGCTATCATCTGCTTGTTAGCTATCATGGGTAAATAAAATATAATCCTGTTATGAAAGAATCTAGACAAATAGTCCCTCTAAATCAAGAGTATTGATTTGTTGAATAAATATTGAGAGTTTCACATTTTTAAAAAGATTTGTTTATTCATGATGTATATGTCTGCATATATGCCTGCATACCAGAAGAGGGCATTGGATTGTATTATAAATGGTTGTAAGACACCATGACTTACTGAGAATTAAAGTCAGGGTCTCTGGAAGAACAGACAGTGCTCTTAAACTCTGAGTCATCTTTGTAGCCCAATACATTAGGTATTTTAAAATGTGAAAGGCATAATATCTCAATTCAAACAAGGTAAAAACATCAATAAAGGATTTATAGTACTTTTTAACATTGAAATTTGATCAACATGTAAAAACAGATGTATAAGGATACTCTTGGCTAACAGGCAATGTAAAAAATCATAAGTATTTGTTTAAGTACTTAGAAGTTAGAAAGAAATATTTACTAATAGGACATGACTGACAGTAAACATGGGCAAGATGTGGTGATATGTTGTTTATGACCTAATAGAGCAATGAAATTAGTTACAAGATTTGCCCTTGGAGATACAGACATATATGCTGACTTTTGAAATATATATATATATATATATATGGATATATATATATATTATGTAATATATTTGAATATATTATATATTGGAAACTTTGTTGGCAAAGGTAGAACCTACTTTTACATTTTCTTTTGAGGACCAGTTAGGGTATTTTAGGTACTCCAATTGGAGATAAAAAAACATACTCTTCCAGTAACTATGCTTGGCCATCATATCCTGAAGCTGCACTGTCTGAAGATGTCATTCAGTTCATGGGCTATATCACCTAGATTATAAGAGATACATGTCTGTTTCCCATCTATTTCACCCTTTATCAATTATTCTCCAATAAAACTTCTTTAGAGATAAAATTTTGATAAAATTATCTATTAAATATAATCAATACTGGAGAGGCTACATTAAATGTCCTTACCCAATAATGAGATTAATGACTATCTTATATGCCCTCATAGAGTGTTCATTGAGTAGCTGATGGAAGCAGAAGCAGACACCCACAACTAAATACTGAGCTAAACTCTTGGAATCCAGTTGCAGACAGGGAGGAGTGATGAGCAAAGGGGTTAAGACCAGGAGAAGAAATCCACAGAAACAGCTGACCTGAACAAGGGGGAGGTCATGGACTCCAGTCTGATAGCATGGAAATCAACATAGGACCTTCCCCAATTCCATGAATGTGGTGTTGGTTGGTAGGACTGGGCAGTCTATGGGGCCTCTGGTAGTGAATCAGTATTTATCCCTAGTATAGGAATGGACTTTGGTAGTTCATTCCATGTAATCCCTTAGCCTAGACACATGGGGGAGGGCCTAGGCCCTGATCCAAATGATATGACAGACTTTGAAGACTCCCCATGGAAGTCCTCACCCTCCCTGGGGAGCAGAAAGGGGATGCATTGGGGGTTAGTGGGGGAGGAAGAGGGGAGGACAGGAGAGTGCAGGAAATGGGATTTACAAATAAAACAAGCTTGTTTTTAATTTAAATTAAAAAATTATATAAAAAATTTATATGTTAAAATTTCTCATCTGTTTTCCCACGAATGCATTACATATTCATTTAGTATTATAAAGGTTTACTATTTTGTAGCAGGCTTAGAGTTTGGGGGTTATCTTCACACATGTATATTTGTGAGAGTTTCATCATGAAAATACATGAAATCCACAGATAATATTGATTCTTAAGTTTGCAAGAACTGCACTGAACCAAGGGAAGTGCTGAGGCGCTGTGTTGCCAATGCCTGGAGGTGACATCATCAGATTCCTAACTTATCCAGCCTGCTGGGATTCCATAACTGATCCAAGGCCAAAGACATACATCTCCTCGGGCTTCTTTTATACTCAGGTAATGCATATCAGATAGACCTTTAACTACAACTTCTTAAAAACAACTGCATATATATATATATATATATATATATATATATATATATATATATTATTTTGTTTCATGGGAAAGACATGGCTGCCTCTCATTAGGGTTTTTACTTAAAAAGTATACATGAGTATTGGAACACATTCTAGAAGGTAGTTAATTTTAGAATTACTTAATAGAATATGAAGTGAAAGACATTAATGTTCTAGAGAAATAATCACATCCCTTTGGGTCTTACAATGTTTTCATTGGAGGTTAATTGTGGAAAGCTAACTTTATTTCTGCTGGTAGAAGATTTTTTTCTAAATTTATTTTTGGACACTCAGTTCATTTTATAGCTAATTTTACATAATTGCATTAACAGCAACAGTTTTTAACTAAATTAATTCATAACTAATTGCTAAGACTGTCATTCCTCCTTTAGTCTAATAAAAGACATTTTACTGTGACATGTTATTTAATAAACTAATAAATATGGGAAACTGAGTAATGGGTAAGAACCTTATTTCTTGAAAACTTGTTGCATACATATATCTTGTATAATTACCATTCTGTGCAATTAATATTGTCCTGCATACGTTTATCTTTTCAGCATGAAGAGGCTATTATTTACTTACTAGGCCAAACTCTATGCCTGTGGCAGTCAATTAAAAGACAATTGAAGACAAAAACACATAGAAATGATTCTTGATAATGTGTTTCTTAGCATTTATATATATTTAAAATAACCAGGTATTCACTCATATGTCAAAACTTGGCAGGGTATAAACAGTCATATCTGAAAACAGTGTACTGTGGCATGTGAATTGTGCACAGCTGACAGTATATAGAAATCTGGATCTCTGAAGAACCTTTACTTTGAAGCTGTAATTTTTTCCCCAGAGAATAGACCATCTGGTGCTCTGATTAATGTGAAGGATGAGGGAAATTGCATTAACTTCATGTTACTGGGTTCTGTGAAGATTATTTTCTTTGACCTACTGTACCTTGGCCCTGTTCTTTTTACATAGTACTAGACTGAAATTTCTCTTATTTTCACAAATCACACAAGAAAAGTGGGCATTGCTTTATAATATGTCCTGCTATTACTGCATGTTAATTTATAAAGTTTTAGTTTTTATGAATATTATTGAAATTTAATTATGTGGTTTTGTTATCATGTATATAGGAATATCATAAAGAAAGTGTGAATATATATAGCCCACCTTTAGTTTATGAATAATATTATGCATACTATCAGGAGTTTGTTTTAACCTTTTAGTTAGTGAATATCTCAGGAATTTTGCAAGTACTATTTTATCTCTGGTCTGGGTGAATAAAGATGTAATTAAGTGGATCAATTATTCTATTTTTTTCTATGTTATTTGAAGTTATTTTATTACACTGAAAATAATTTTACTCTACGGAAATACTTTGTTTAGATTTTCAATGAATCAAACAATTTTCAAATGCATGTGCTTTTTTATTCTGAATTTTGTTATGATATGAAAAATGGCAGGTAAAAACTAACGGTAAAGAAATTGTAAAAATCCATATAGATTCCTAATACTTTAGAAGCATACATACATACATACATACATACAATGCTACACCTACACACTTTTTGCTTTCAAGGAAACACTCCAGTGCCAAGAATGGCTTATATATTTTTGAATCATTGATTTAAGGGAGGACCATTGATCTCTCAAACATCACAATCTATATCAAAGTCCATTAATTATTTTTGTAACTTGATAAAAGTTCCTGTTTCTGAGGTCAATACTTAAGTCATTGAACATAGAGAAGTCAATCTAGTGCCCAACATGAAGCTTCAGTCTACTGAATAGTATTCATGGTGCTGTTAGGTACTCTGCATTTTATCTGAGGAGAAAGGTCATCAACTTAACACAGCATCAAAACCTGTGACCAACAACAGACACCTGCCTGCAAGATATACAGCAACAGTGACACAAACATTATGAGAATAACAAACAATTTTCATGTTGAATATATGGCCTGCTCTGTGAGATAGAACCAATATCTGATATTGCTAAAGGGGCCAAGAATCAGACTAGTTAGTTCATGGACTTGTGGGAAAACCTATTGCTATCTTTCAGCTAATGAAGTGGTTTTCAACTTGTGGGCCACAACCAATTTATTGTTGCAAATAAGATATTCTAAATATCAGATTTTTACATTGTGATTCATAAAAGTAACAAAATTATAATAGGATAGACAAGATTATTGAATCTACTTTTAAAAAGCAACTACTAGTTTGAATTATTTTACATTGGATAGGACTTCAGTATATTGCACAAAAATATTGTATTTTGATTCAAATTTTAGATTAATTTCTTAAGCTATGTTACATATATGTTTCTATGTTGTTCAAGATGTTATACAGTTAATTTATCAAACAGAGATATATTTTAGAAAGAGAAGTCTTCTTCAAAACTTCAGAGATATACAAAATTTGGCATTTAAAATGATTTAATAACATGAGTTCTTTTCTTTATCACTTCTCTCCTTCCTTTCTTTCTTCCTCCCATCCTTCTTTCTTTGATTTTTTTTAATTAGCATTTTTGTCCTTCTGCATTTAATGCTTGATTATTTTGATATTTGCTTTTGACAATTTTTTTTAAAGAGATAGAGACAAGAACAAGAAAGTTGATGATCAGAGAGGAGGGAAGGATTTGGGAGGAGATGGGAAAGGGAAATTCTGAACAAAATGAGATTGATGACTAACTTATTCACCATCATAGAGTCCTCATCTAGTAGCTGATGGAAACATAAGCAGACACCCACAGCTAAACACTGAGACCACTAAAACAAACTGGAATCCAGATTCAGAGAGGGAAGACAAGAGTAGACTACAGAAACCCACAGAGACAGGTGAC
Organism: Cricetiscus sungorus; assembly: GCA_030556225.1. Taxonomy (NCBI): domain Eukaryota; kingdom Metazoa; phylum Chordata; class Mammalia; order Rodentia; family Cricetidae; genus Cricetiscus; species Cricetiscus sungorus. The sequence goes on from JANBXA010000398.1 coordinate 47,413,935, forward strand.
ATGAACAAGGACCCCCAGACTTATAGCTGGGGGGTCCAGCATTGGACCAACTCAGACCTCCTGAAAATAGCTCTCAGTTAGAAGGCCTGGGCAGTCTAAGGGACCTCTGACAGTGGAACCAGGATGTATTCCTGGCACACAAAAGGTCTTTTGGAGGACATTCCCCATGGAGGGATACTCCCTTAACCTAGAGGCATGAGGAAAGGCCTAGTTTCTACTCCAAATGACTTGACAGATTTAGATGACCCCTCATGGAATGAATCGCACTACATATGGAGTGGAGAAGGGAATGAGATGGGAGGGTGTTTGGGGGACATTGGAAGTTAGGGAGGGAAGGAAGGAGAGAGAGGGAACTGGAATCAATATGAAAATAAGAAAAATAAAAAATAAAAAAATAAAAAATATTTTATATTGAAAATTTAAAATAAATATATCAAATCATTGAATTTACTTTAAAATTCAAATAGTAACTTATATATTATAACATTGGTCTGCTATTTTCAATGTATTATGAGAAACTTAGTATATATATATATGTATAAAAACAATATACATCTACTTCCATTATTTTCTATTTTCAAAAATAATTTTGTATAATTAAGAAATACAGATTATTATAGTCACTCATATATGGATATTAGACATAGAGCAAAAATTACCAGCCTACAATTCACACCATCAGAGAAGCTAGGAAAAAGAGGACCCTAAGAGAGACATACATAGTCCCCAAAGAAGTAGAAAGAGACAAGACACCCTGAGCAAATTGGGAACAAGCAGGGAGAGAAGAGGGAGTTAGGAGAAAGGGAAGTGGAGAAGAGGAGGGAGGAGGAAAATATGAGGGACCAGGAAGATTAACACAGGGAAAAACAGAGTAGAACAAGAAAAGAGACACCTCAAAGGAAGGAGCCATTATAATTTTAGAGAAAAATCTGGCACTATGGAAATGTCCAGAGAGATACTAGGATGACTCCAACTAAGAATGTCAGCAATAGTGGAGAGGAGATCTTAAATGTCCTTCCCGTATAATGAGATTGATGGCTACCTTATATGCCATCATAGAGCCTTCATCCAGAAGAAGAAACCCACAGCCAAGCAGTGAGCCAAATTCATGGAATTTAGTTGTAGAGAAGGAGGAGTAATAAGCATTAGGTTAAGACCATGCTGTTGACAGTTATCTATTTCCTTACTTTTATTAACATTTTTATTAAAAATATTCTTCTCTCATAAAGATGTCTTGACCACATCATCACCTCTTTCTTTTCATCCAAGACCCTCCCACCTACCCTCATCTCCAGTTCCACTGTTACAATATTTTCCATGTTGAAATGCTTTCAAGTTTAGAAGACATAATTCGATGTTTACCTAAAGGACTGGATTATGAAAACAGACTCAGCAGAGTTTTATTTAACTGAAAGGAACAACTTTTTGTTTGTTCTGAGACTAGAGTAGGGTCATACAATGGCTATGTGAATGCTGGGTTCATGGAGATTCACATACTTCTTTCACTGTCCTCGCTATACAGCAAGTTTGCCCTTTTCAGGAATAAGAATGTGTTATTGTTCCTAAGATATATTTTGATATTTCTTGATAAAACATTTATTCTAAATAGTATTGTAATACATTTGTAAAATTGAGGTATGTTGAGTAATAGTTTATTTCTGAAAATTTTTCTTGTCTTCTCTTATATTTTCATTATGTATATTCTGCTTATGTCATAAGAAAGACAAGTTTTCTATTTGTCATTTATCTTGTGTTTACTTTTACTTCACTATTTTCTCCATTGAAGTCCACTCTCAATTTCATTCTACTTTGTTTACCTCTATTTTTGTTTTAATTTACTGATGAATGCTTGAATAAATTAAAAGTCTTTATGTTTTTATAATACATAGATATATTTCTTACCAAGTTATATTCATCTCATTCACTTCTACTTTGATTTGGTCTAATACTATAACCTGCACTGTCATCATTTATCTTTGTAATCATGTTTAATAATTAAAATAAGGATTTTAAAAAAAACTCGCTGTTGAAAACCACAGAGACAGCTGACCTGAACAAGTGGGAGCTTATGGATCTGAGACTGACAGCTTGCAAACCAGCATAGAACAGAACGAGGTCCCCTGCACATGAGTGACCGGATGCCTGGACAGTCTATGTGGCCCCTGGTAAGGGAACAGCATCTATACCTATTGTAGGAATAGACAGTAGGGGCCTAGTCCCCACAGAGGAATATTCTCTCAGCCTAGACACAAGGTGGAGGGCCTACACCTTGTCCCAGATGATGCAACAGATTTTGATGATCCCCATAGAGGCCTCACCCTTTCTGTAGATCAGAGTGGGATGGAATGGGGTTAGGTGGGGGCAATGGAGAATGGGAGGGAGAGGGAACTAGAATTGATATATAAAATAAGGTTGTATCTAATTTAAATTTAAAAAGAACAATTCAAAGAAAAATGTATATCTTCATCTCAATAGATAATGTCTTCATTCAAATGAAAAACAAATTTATGCAGATAAATTAGACTTTTGGAATATCAGTCTATGTTTTCAGGAGACAATATGGTTAAGATTGGATAGTCAATTTATATGCAAACACAAGTTAAGCTAGAACATTTCAAATCACATATATTTGAACAATATTTTGTCCATCTTCTGTTAGTGGAAATGTCTATTGTTTGTCTATGTCTCATAATATAAGTGGCAGAGTTCTGCAACAAGTTCCATACATTTATCTATTTATTTTCAGCTGAACAGAGAACATATAACATAACTGGAAACATACTAGGTCATTTAGAGTTAAAAAATTATAGCAAATAACTCACCAAATATTTTGTATCTTTAATTTTAACATCCACTGTCATATCAAATGAGTTGTATATGTATATTCATGCTATACACATTTCCCACCATGGATAGTATGATGGGAATTTTTATTAGTATTTATAAGTACCTACCAGGATTTCATTCTGAAATTATTATTCTCATGGATAAGTTCACTAAGATCCATAAACTCTTGTGCAACATAAATTTTCACATAGCTATTTTCTCACTCTGAACCATGTCTCTACTGGTCATGTCTCTACTGCTCAAATCCAGTACTCATTTCACATTAAATTCTATCACATTCTTGACAGATAATCAAGTATAGAAGTTAATAATACATTCATATGTGTCTATTGATCCACACTTGATAGATAGCTGGTCCTTTATAGATGAGACTAAGCACATCAGTAATATTTTAAGATGAAAAAAATGCATAAATTTAAGATTATGCACATTTTCTATGTGTTTTTGACCAGGGAAGTATTTATTGAAAATCTATTTTTCATTTATTTGTACCTCATCTATCTCATGAGAGTCCTTATTTTTTACATGGAAATGATATCTAAAATTAGTATTTTACTTGTTACTCTCGTGTAAATTTGTTTATATAGTGGTTTCAAGTAAGTGAAAAATTGACATGAATATTTACATATTAAGTATTTTTAAATGGAGGCTGTTAATAAATAATATCTTCTTTGAAAGCATTAGTAAGAGTTCTAGTTAATTAAGGTTTCTTATAAATGAAATTAAATACACTGATCAATTTATTCTGAATGTTCCTTTCAGCTAGACTAACTTTAGATGGCTCATTTTCTAATATATTCTGATCTCACTATCCATTGAATGTTTTTTATTATGAAAGATTAAAAACACATAAGCCAAAATACCACATAAAAATTACTTTATCTTTAGAATATCTTTAAATATATTTAAATTTCCTTTGAAAGTTTTACAATCCTGGTATATCTTAACAAAACTCACCAATCCATTTTATTCAAATGGAAGCATCAGTGGAGGAAATACAATGTTCTATTAATTTTGTAGCATGGGAGTGGCCCATAGGGTTAATTTATAAAGTTATTACTTCTTTAGAGTAAAATAAAGAAGGTTTAAGTGACTTGTACTTTTTTAAGTTGAAGATTATTGTAAAATCACTTTTGAGTTTGTAGTTATTTTTTACATATCGATCCCAGTTCCCTCTACCACCCTCCGTCTCTCCCTCCCTCACCCTTCTTTCCCTCTCTCCCCCCCTCACATGCATTCCAACCACCCTCCCCTCTCTTCCCCAGCCTCCATAAGTAGGGTGATGCCATCCAGGAGGGGTCATCTAATTCTGTCAAGTCATTTCAAGTAGGGACTAGGACTTCACTCCTGTCTCTATGTTAAGGGAGTATACCTCCATGGGGGATGTGCCCGCAAGGTCCTTTTGTGCACCAGGAATACACCCTGGTTCCACTGTCCTTTAGACTGCTCAGGCCTTCTAGCTGAGACCCATGTTCAGGGGGGTCAGAGTCAGTCCCTTGCAGGGGGGGCATTAGCTCCTCCTTGTACAGGTCAGCTGTCTCTAGGTGTTTCTGCATCATGGTCTGTCCTCCCTCTCTGCATCTGGAATCCAGTTCACCTCAGTGTTTAGTTGTGGGTGTTTGCTTCTGTTTCCAATAGGTACTAGATGAGGGATCTATGATGGTGGATAAGTTAGTCGTTGACCTCATTATCAGGGAAGGGCATTTATGGTCGCCCTTTCACTGTTGCTCAAATTGTTGGAGTCAGTATTGTAGGTTTCTGGACATTTCTTTGAGTTCAATTTGCTCTTAAGTCCTATAATGGCTCCCTCTTTTATGTTCTCTGTCTCTGTCTCTCTCTCTCTCTCTCTCTCTCTCTCTCTCTCTCTCTCTCTCTCTCTCTCTCTCTCTCTATCTCTATCTCGCTCTCCAGAAAACAGAAAAGAGAAAGAGAAGTAGTTTGTAGTTTTATAGCTATATCAACCCAATCTCTGTCTCCATGTTTTCACTATGGATTTTAGCTTAAGGCCAAATGCTCCCCTGTTAAAAGACACCTATTATTGAATAAAATTTTATATGATATCCCTCATTTAGCTTGATTATATTGGAAAATTCCTTTCAACAAATTATGTTGTATATTAATTTAGTAGAGATTAGCATTGCAGTATTGTATTTTAGGAAAACAGCATTCACCACATAAAAAAAAATACAGTCTGCCTTGTGTTACATCTGTAAAACCCAAAAGTATATGTGTCACTCTATAGTTTTTTTTTAAATTGTATATGAGTTTTTTTTTACAAAGAAATACAAATTGTGCAGTGAAGAATAAAAGATAAATCAAGTTTTAGATTTTAAAATAAGCTTTTTATTCACAAAAGAAATTCTGGGGGTGTTTAGGTTATAAAAACTTACTTTATGAATTACCACAACTATATCTCACAGAATAGACATACCTTTCCTTGAAATAGTCCATAGGAAAGGAACAGACCCTGAATGGTGTACTATATACACACTGACACTTTATACTATGCAAACAACTGTTGTATAGTAGTTATTGCTCACTCATATAGAGTTATTGTGAATTTCTCAAATGCTTCAAATATAGTGTCTTGGGGTTTCTTCCTTAGTATTTTATTGCTATGAAGAGACACTATGACCCCTGCAACTCTTATAAAGGAAAGCATTTAGATGGGTTTGGCTTATAGTTCTGAGGTTTAGTTTATTATCTTCATGGCTAGAAGCATGGCAACATACAGTCAGGCATAGTGATAAAGAGCTAGCTGAGAACTCGACATCTCGATCCTCAGGCAGCAGTAAGTGCCTTGACACATTGGCCAGACTAGAACATCTGAGACCTCCACATCCTCCAAAAAAGCTACACAAATTCCAACAAAGCTACACACCCTAACAGTAAAACTGCCTATGGAATTGGGTGGGTGGGTGGGGCTTTTTATTCAAACCATCACAATCTACTCCTTGGCACCCATAAGCTTGTAGCCATCTATCAATGCAAAATGCTTTTAGTCCATTTGCAAAAGTCCCCATAGTCAGTCACAGTACCATCATAGTTTAAAAGTTCAAAAAAGTTCAAAGTAAATTATGAGACTCATGTAATCTCTTAACTGTAATGCTCTGTAAAATAAAAAAGCAGATTATACACAATGGATATATATATATCCATTGTGTATAATGGGAGCATAGTAAGGAAAATTTGGACCAGAGAAACACCAAAGCCAGCTGTGGCAAACTCTAAATTCTATATCTTCATGTCTAATGTCAAAATACTCTTCAGATCTCAAACTTCTTTCAGGTTTGTTGGCTACAATATGTTTCTTTCTGTTAGTCTAGTTTCACTCTCTATTAATAGCTCTCCTCAACAATATACAATGGTTATGGCATCTCCAAAGTTTTCAGTCTCTAAAGCACTACAGGATTTGCTTTTGCAGCTTCACACATTGTCTTTCTAGGTTTCCATGTAGGGACACTCCAACATGTGCCTGGCTTCAGTAGGTTACCTCTTCGTAATGGAGTGAGATTCTGTAACCCCTTTCTTCTATTCTTGTCTCTAAAGACAGAACCACAAAGATGAAACTGCCAAATTCTGTTGCTTGCTGGGACAGGAACATGGCCTTCTTCAATTACAACTGTACAGTATTTATATTTTCAATAGTTTCCTTCACTCTGTAAATTTGGCTATCCTGAAATTTGACCTGTATACCAGGCTAGCCTCAAACTCAGAGATCCTCCTGCCTCTGCCACCAGAGTGATAGAATTAACAGCATGTACCACCACACCTGGGTCTGAAGTTTTATTTACTATCTTTTCAAAAAGTTAGAAGCTTAACTGGGTAGGATCTTACCCCAAGAACAACACTCCCTTTACTCCATTTATCTTTAGGATCTTCTCTAAGCTGATTATCTCCCTTAACACAAGATTTAGCTCTATTATACTTCAGGCTAACCACTTTTTCCTAAATTTGTACACATTCTATTATTCTTTGCTCAGGTTGATTCTTTTCACTATAGATCTACATAGGAGTGAACACTAATAAACATATGACAGATTGATATTTGGTTGTTTGATATTTGTTCTACCAATGCAATTAATACAACAAATCTCTTCAATTTGGTCATAATATTTCAGACTGGGGCCAAAATCAATCTCATTCCTATCCAAAATATTACAAGAATGGTATCAAGGCCACATACAAATATGATGCTGTGAAGTCTTTTGAGCTACACCCTCAGTTTAAATCACACTGAACGTGTATATCTTCCTTGCTCCTATGAGTATGTCCAAAAAGGCCAACTTAAAGCATCCAACTGCTTTTCTAATAAAAAGTACTAAAGTCCACATTCCTATAGAAGGAAACATGGTTAGGCCCATCACAGAAATTTCCCATTACCAAAGGGGCCATTTTCATTCAAATTTCCACAGGGTTTAAAATTGGATTTTAACCATACAAAAGTACAAAACTATAACCCCAGAAATGATTAAGTGATCCCTGTGTGATATAAGATTATTTACATCTGTATTCTCAATAATTTAGATGCTAGTAAGGAGTAAGATTAGTACTTAGATTGCAGTTTGGCTAGACAGAAAAAACAAAAACCTGTCTCAAAAAAAAAATAAAATTAGATGTGCACCTTTTTCTCAGAGTTTTCTACTTTTCTGTGTTATGGAGGCACTGCTTACATTTTAAAAAATTTTTGTGATTAAAATATTTTCTATGTTCTACATGACAAAAGTAATTAAACATATTGTTATTTTACTTTATATAAACTCAATGATTACAAATAAAAACAAAACAGATTTACTATATATCAAAATGGGAAAGCATTCTCTGAATAGTTTTATGTGAATCTTATAATTTCTGTGAGAAATCAAATGAAAGAAATGTTGGGTTTGAACAAATCATAAATAGATTACTAAAGGGGATTTGAAATTTGTGGTAATCTCATAACAGGTGATAAAATATTTTAAATCAAACTGCAAATTTATTCAAGATGTTTCAATCATAATCATTTGTAGATGTTTATGTAAGGGCAGAATTATAGATGTATTTTACAAAGAAACCATTAATATATAATTTCTACTGTTAAAATAATAATGACTATATCCCAGTCCTTAAGAAATATGTCTTATGACTTATAACTTTAGTTCCAGCACTCACTAGGCAGAGGCAGGTGGATCTCCATGAGTTAGGGGCCAGTATGGTCTACAGAGCTACTTCCAGGACAACTAAAACTATTGTAAATTCTATAAAGTGGTTCAACCTTAAATGCCTTCATAAAGCCTTCATCCAGTAGCTTATGGAAGTAGAAGCAGAGATCCATAGCTAAGCGCTGAGCAGAACTCCTGGAATTCAGTTGCAGAAAGAAAGGAATAATGAGCAAAGAAGTCAAGACCATGCTGAGGAAACTCACAGAAACAGCGGACCTGAACAAATGGGAGCACAGGGAACCCAGTCCGACAGTGGTGAAATCAGTGTAAGACCGAACAATGACCCTTGAACAGGGGTGCCATTTGGGGGGACTTGGGCAGTCTATGGGGCCTCTGGAAATTAATAACCTAGTTCATGAATGGGCTTTGGGAGCCCATTCTCTATGGAGAGATATTCTCTCAGCCTAGATACTCTGGGTAGGGCCTAGGCCCTGCCCCAAATGATGTGAAAGACTTTGATGATCTCCTATGGGAGGCCTCATCCTCCCTGAGGAGTGAATAGAGGGTGGGATCGGGGTTGGTGGGGGAAATAGGAGGACTGGAGAGAGAAGGAACTGGGTTTGATATGTGAAATAAGATTGTTATTAATTTAAATAAAAATTAATTTTAAAAAAAGTGACTTGAGAAAGAAAGTTGCCATGCAACAGAGGTCAAGTGGAGATTTTTTGTTGTTGTTAAAAGGATCCTAAAATGAGGAAGAAGAGGAGACTATCCTCAGATGGGATCAGTAAGAGAGAGGAAAGAGACACAAAGAGAGGAACAGAGAGAGGGAGAGAAAGAAAGAAGGGATGGAAGGCAGGCAGGCAGGGCCCTTTTGAAAGGGAACATAACGAATAGGCACAAGTGGTGATTTTTTGTGGTAGCAGCTGAGGGTTCAAAGACAGGCCAGTACAAATGCTTAAACACTAGAAAAGGCTCTCTCTCTCTCTCTCTCTCTCTCTCTCTCTCTCTCTCTCTCTCTCTCTCTCTCTCTCTCTCTCACACATACACAGAACACACACACACACACACACACACACACACACACACACAATCCTGAAACCATGCTTAAATACTAGAAAAGGCTCCTCTCTCTATCTCTTTCTCTCTCTCTCTCTCACATATACAGACACACACACACACACACACACACACACACACACACACACACACACACACAATCCTGAAACCATGGAACACTAAAAATACATTATATATTTTAACAATACAGCAGGAATATTGCAGAAAGATAATTCAAGGCAGACATTGCTAAATAGAACAAATTATCAAGCATGAAGCAAGTAACTATTCACTTAATATTTTCAAATATTTTGAGGTAGTCTTGAAAATTTCTGGGCTTTAGTAACAACAAAATAGCCAATATTTGAATAATGAATTGAGAAACAGTTATTTCCCCTAGTATAAAGAAAAACTCAAATATTGAAACTAAGGCAATATTTTACATTTTTACATAAGAATAATAGTTAAGAGGTTCAAAATAATTATTAATCTGCAATTGTGAGATACAATTCCTTTAAAATTAAACATATTGATAATCTCCATCATTACCAATATATATATATATATATGTAAATACATATATATATATATATATATATATATATATATATATACACATGTGTATATACACCCTTAAAACTACAAAGAAATCAAACCATAGAATAAGTAGACCACTTATAAAATACTGTTGCAGAGTGGTGCACTTATTTTTTATATGTAAAGTATAATTTTTTCTCAAATTATACTTTCATAATTTATAACAAATGTCCATCTATATCTACAATTTATAATCTATAGCCATGTATTTCTGTAAATATGGGATGTTTTATAATAACATACTGAAAAATCAAAATTTAAAATAATTTTACAAAGTAAATGTTTTTTAATTTAGCTTCTTCATTTCTTTATTATTAATTATATTCTGTTTTTCTTGTAGTGCCCTACCAAAATTGAAAGACAAATAAAAAATCAATTCACACATTTACATGAATGCAAAATTATAAGTATCTTACTATTTTATGGGGCCTTTGCAATGTTTCATATCTATTTCTGTGTATTGGCTTTTTATGTAGTTATATCTGTGGATATTTGCATATCTGCACTTATGATTAAAAGTATATTTTATTATGAGCTCATAGATTTTTTTCTTTCATTAAGTCTTTGAGTATAAGAGATCCAATATCTGTGCATTCAAATGTGTAGTATAGAACACTTGGAAAGTCATTTCTCAGTTCTTCGTTTCTTTTCTCCTTTTATTTTCAGGGATGTGTATTTGCTCTTCAAGTTCCCTGTGACTAAATTACCTTTTTAGCCTTTCCTAATTTCAAAGTGCTTCTCTTAGGTAGAAGTGAGCCATTGACAGGTGTACTCTACTATTGGTTTCCCACTATTTTCAATGCTTCTAGGTCAGATTTATTAACTGCCAGGTCATAGTTAGACAGTACAGTAATATTTATCATAGCTTACATTGTGTCCAAGAAAATATTATTCCAAGTAGTTTTCAATTTTGTATCCAAAAATACCCACTTTTAATAATTTATACTTCTTTGGGCTTTACAAACATACAATTTATTTTATTAGAATAACACCAAACAGAGTAGATTAGCTACTGCATTTATCCTGTTGATTGTCTCATTTCTGTTCAACAGCATTGACTTTTCTAAATTTCTGGGAACCAGCTGTACTTTTCTCTGTCTTATTTTCATCTGTCACAATGACATGAGGCTTTACTCTTCTTTGACTTTCTTTTCCCCTCATGTCATGGGATGCAACTAACATTTCTATTTAAAATCTCAATGTTCATGAAGATTTTCAAAGTTTACTAAACATTTTCAAAGTTTACTAAACATTTTCAAACAATGTTATAATTTTCATTAGAAATAGAATTTTACTTCCTTATTCCAAACATATTTTTTAGTTTTTTTTATTACATTATTGTATTTACTATCATATTCCTGGTATTGTTGCATAAACCTGTTAAGAATTGTGTTGAGCCTGACTACTAACAAAAATATTCAAAATTTTATTATAAAATATAATATTGAATACTCTAAATTGTTCAAGAATGCTTACTTTCTACTCTTGGTTTGCAAAGTTTTTTTTATCAAGGATAGTTAATGTTCCACATAACAAATTGTTTTAAAGATCATATTTAAATTTAAAATGTGTGCTTGTTTCCTAAATATATTTTATTATTAAAATACTCTCTGAAGTCATCATTAATTTATTGAAAACAATGTCTTTGCATGTCTACGCAACAAATGACATAAAGAGTACACAAAACATTTGGTTATGTCCTAAATTAGGATATATTAAAGAGTTGATGCTATTTTATTTTTCAAGGACTAAAGATCTAACAAGATTGTCCCTAGTTGAACATCAGTGAGATATCATGATACGCAAACTCTATTCCATTGCTGAGGTAAAATTTATGAGCAATAAATTCATAAACATATTAGTCTTCTACTATGTCTATTAGTCTATATATACTAAGGAAACAACTCACTTAAAAACTTCTAGAAGTAAGAATCATATACAAACATAAAGAACATTTGAGAAGCTTTATCTGTGCAACTTGTATCAAATGGTATCAAAGAGTTTTAAATGAAAGAATCATTTTACAAATAAATTCTTGGTATTATAGAGAGATTGCTTTGGGTGTCAGCCTGAAATTTCTTAAATGGCATAATGGTTCTATTCAATGTTTACCAACTTTTATTAACATCAAATAAAAATGAGAAAATATCCGAGAGTACATTATATTTTCTTCTCACTCAGTGATTTTCAAAAACAAAAAGAGATAAAAAATAAATAAACCAGAAATGAATAAAATATGGTGGATGTGAAGTGATATAGCTTTATCCTACAACTTTCTGGATAAAGATGGAGAGAACGGTCAGAGATTATTGCTCATTATGTTCAGAGCATCTTAGGAAACTTGTGCATATTGATTCTTCTTTGGCTGCTTTATCTGCTGGGCCTCTTCAGAGAAAATTAAAGTTGAAACAATGTACTATTAGCAACTGAGAGAAAACAGAAATCCATCCTGTATGACAAAGGGATGAACAAAAAGTAGAACTGACTATCAAGCATGTTGGTTTGATATATGTTGTCATAGGACCAGAATACAGATTGCTTGTGCACAGAGCTTGGAAACTTGCTAGGCAATACTATCTTGTTTAACCTTATTTATCAAGAACCCATTATCACAACCCTGCTGATACAGAATAAAGTCAGTGATGCAAGAGTATACCTAGTCAGGTGGCATTTGTCCATTTAGCATTTTTCTTCCCTCTTATTTGTGGGTGATAAATGAAGATCATACTTCTTTCAATAAGATTCATCTGCAGTTTAGTTTGCCTTGGAGGTCACAGCAATGGGGAAGAACCATGTGAATGGAAACTTTTCCGAATAACACTCAACCTCTCATTGGACACTATGAAAGACAGAAGGTACTCAATGGACTTTTGCATACACTAAGAGACCATGGATGCCAGCCCAGACTCTTATACTGAACAAAACTTTATATAACCATAGATGCAAAAAACAAGATATTTCATTAGAAAATCAAAATGAAACAGTTTCAACCACCAGAAGGGAAAAGTCAACTCAATAAGTTAGCTACACCCACAAAAACCCAGGCAATAGAAAATCTCACACCAGTGAATCATGAAGAAGGGAAACACTCGTGCACTACCACCACCTCCAACAAAACTAAAATTAATAGGAATTATCAATCACTGGTCAATAATAACCCTTAATATCAATGGACACAATTTACCTATAAAAAGACACAGGCTAACACAGTGAATGAGAAAAAAGGATCTGTCCTTGAGCTGCATAAACAAGCAACACAACTCAACTTTAAAGGCAAACATTATCTCAGAATAAATGGTTGGGAAAATATTTTCCAATCAAATGGATTTAAGAAACAATCCACAGCTCTAGAGAAGCTAGGTAATAAGGGGGTCATAAGAGTAAAACATGGAACACCCTGGGAAAGAAAATTAGATGAGATCTACAGGGTAAATTCAGGCAAGAGAATGCTAAGGAAGAGGGGGGATGAGATTATGAGAGAACAGGATGGTCCCAGGCAGGAGGCATGCAGTGGAAGAGAAATGAAAGTGATATCTTAATAGAGAGAGCCAGGATGGGGTTTTGGAGAAACATGGTACTAGGGTAATTCCTAAGAATTCACAAGGATGACTCCAGGTAAGACATATAGCAATAGTGGAGAGGATATCTGAACTAGCTTACACCTGTAATTAGATTGGTGAATATCCCAACTATACTCATAGAACCTTCATCAAGTAATTCAAGGAAACAGATGTGGAGATCTATAACAAAGAACAAGGCCAAGATATGGGATTTCAGTAAAAAAGAGGGAGGAAGAAATAAATGAGCCAGTAAGTTCAAGATCATGATGGAGAAATCTACAGAGAAAGCTGAACCAATGTCATGAAAACTCATAAGCTCTAGACCTATATGTCTTATTATTACAGGGGACAATGCTAGGCCCTCCATATGTAGAGGATAGTTGTGAAGCTTGGACTATCTGAAGGACCCCTGGAAATAGGTCCATGATAGAAACCTGGTACATGAGCTAGCTTGTTGGAGCCGATTCCCTATGATGGGATGTCATGCTAGTAGCAGTGGGATCACCATGGAATCCTGGTACATGAGCCAATTTGTTGAAGCTCATTCCTCATGATGTAGTGCCATGCTCAGGCTTAATGCATGGGAGAGTGATAAGCCCTGCCCAAACCTATTGTGTCAGAATTTGTTGACTACTCATGGGAGCCCTAACCCATGAGGAGGAGTTGACTGGGGGTGGGTTGGTAGCGAGGTGGCAGGAGGTAAGAGGAAGGGCAGAAAGGAGAACTGTGGTTGGGATATAAAATTAAATTGAAAAGTATAAATAAATTATAAAAAAAGATACAAGGTGGTATAGCTATCATAATATTTAACAAATTAGACTTCAAACGAAAATTAATCCAAAGAGATGGAGAAGAACATTTCATATTTAAGGAAGGGAAAATCCATCAAAATGATGTCTCAATTCCGAACATTTATTTATGACCCAAGTATAAGAGCACACATATTTGTAAAAGAAAATTTACTAATGATTAAGTAACATATCAAATCACATGTATACTAACAGTGAAATACTTCAACACTGTCACCAACGGACAGGTCTGCCAGACAGAAACTTGACATAAAAGTAAGGGAACTAACAGATGTTATAACTCAAAAGGACTTAACATTTATCTATAGGGCATTCTACCCAAACACAAAATAATATACTTCTTAACAGTACTAGATGAAAACTTCTTTAAAAGTGATTACACATGTGGTCGTGGTCACAAAGCAAATATCAACACATACAAAAATTTGGAATAACCCACAATATCTTATTGGATCACCAAGTCATCAAAGCATCAAAAGTCTCCCAACCAACAACAGCAAAAAAATAAGAAAGAAAAAAAAATGCCATATGGATTAAGCCCAGAATTCTAGCAGAATTTTAAATAAGAGGCAATACCAATACTCCTCAAATTGTTCCACACAACAGAAAAGGACATTGTCAAACTCTTTTTATGAAGCTACAGTTAGTTCAATAAGTGAGTTTGAAAGTATATATGGATACCTGATCCCATATAACTGGGATGAGATTAAATAGATTTACAAAGTAAGCAAAGGTTTGAAGCTGTTGCTCTTTTGTTTTACTTTCTGCCTCCCAGAATACATCAATCAATGTTCAGTTATAAATAATGCTAGTTTACTGAAATTGGTTATACAACTTAAGCAAATGAGGACTACTATACTGTTTTCTTTACTGTTTAGGGAATATTTTTCAATCAGTATTTTTAGAAAGAGAGAAGTAAGAGAGTACTTTTGATATGAAATATGTTGGCAGTTCCCAATGCACACATGATCATGCATACTATAATGGATTGGTGAAAATATCAGTATAGCAACAGTGAACAAGTTTTCTAAGCTACTAAATATTTTGTGTTGAAAAAAACTAAACTTTTATGCCATCTGTTGTTATGAATATCTTAATAAAACTGCCAAACACATAAAACTGTGCTATGTTCAATATAAAAACAAGCTAGGCTACATTAATCAATTTGCATATTCAATAGATAGCACTAATGCAAGTTTTGGCATTTTGCTCTCAACTATAGGGTTCTTAAAAAATAAAACATCTTTTAAACTTTATAGCCTACACTATTAAATTAAATAAAGTTGTGCTCATTTTTCCATTATATTAATAATGCCATAATGATCATTCCAATAACTTGCTATTTCTCTAATTTTAAAGAATTACATCCTAGATTGCTTTACATTACTAAATTTAATAAATATGTTCCTCCAATAGTGCTATCATTGTAGCTAATGAAATAAAAATGCACCATTTGTTTGGTTAGTACATTTTGTATTTTAAAAATATAGAAAAAGAAATACATTCTTTTCAAATGTTAACATATACATACATTAAAATGAGAATGAAGAAAAATATTGCAGTGAAACAAATTTTATATGCTACTTTCCCAAAGCTTTTTTTTCAGAGTTGATGTGGCTATAAAGATTAATTGATTGCATCTGGATATTTGATATTACTTCAAGTCACAAGAAATTCAGGCAGCAAATACTCATTCCTAACAAAAATAACAGTGTCAGAATATATACAGACAACACTAAAAAAAGAAAGCAGAGATAAACTGAAGTTTTAACTTAGTCATTAAATGTATAACTTATGCAAAGTACAGTTAAAATTTCTGAAGTGTTTCAAATTACCAATTGTACTTCAAAACTAAAATATTTTTACTAGAAAATATAACTTTGGTTTAGGATAGTATCCAATATGTTTCATGACTCTGAAAACCAATGGCCCACTCTATACATAAGAATAATATGTGATAAACATATTCAAAAAACAAGAAACAGTGGCCCCACTTAAAGTAGGAGAAGATATGAAGATGTGAAGTGTTAGATTTTATGATAATATTTTTTATTTAAATTTGGAACAAGCTTGCTTTACATGTCAATCCCAGTTCCCTCACCCTCCTCTCCTCCCCAATCCCCTTCCATCCCGCATTCCATCCCCTTTCTGCTCCCCAGAGAGGATGAAACCATCAAGGGGATATCCAAAGTCTATCATATCATTTGGAGCAGGGCCTAGGCCCTCCTCCATGTATCTAGGCTGAGAGAATATCCCTCTATGTGGGATGGTCTCCCAAAGTCCATTTGTATACAAGGGATAAATACTGATCCACTACCAAAAGCCCCATAGACTGCCCACTCCTTCTAACTAACACCCACTGTCAGGGAGTCGGACTTGGTCCTATGCTGGTTTCCCAGCTATCAGACTGGAGTCCATAAGACAGTGGGTGGAGTTATCTCTTTTTTTGTTCTCTGTTTTTTCCCTGATTCAATCTTACTGCTCCCTCATCCCTCCTCTCCCATCCTCTTCTCCCAGTCTGTTTCTCCTAACTCCTTCTCCCCTCTCTAATGCTCCCAATTTGCTCAAGATATCTCTTTCCCCTTCTCCAGAAGACCATGTATGTCTCTGTGTGTCCTCATTGTTTCCTAGCTTTTCTGGTGGTGTGGATTGTAGGCTGGTAATCCTTTGCTCTATGTCTAAAATTTACATATGAGTGAGTACATAACATGTTTGTCTTTTTGTGACTGGGTTACCTCATTCAGGATGGTTTCTTCTAGTTCCGTCCATTTGCCTAGAAATTTTAACATTCCTTCTTTGTTTTTTTGTTTTTTGTTTTTGTTTTGTTTTTGTTTTTGTTTTTTTTTTGTTTGTGTGAATGTACAGTGTTAGAATTACTTTAGAAAGATGGAAAATGACTCCTATATACCTGCCCCTGACATACTCTTAATCAAAATAAAACTAAACTTTTTATTTTAAATGATTTTCTTGTAAAAGATTTAGCTTGAAAATTTTACATTACAGTGGTACCTAGAAAATCAATTACTGAGACTTTAATAAGAATACAATTGCAAATCAAAATGATGTTAAAATTTGTCTGAATTTAGGGTTACACAAGAGAAGAGCCACTAAAATTCCAGGCAACTTGGACATATATAATAGATATAGCCAATATATATATATATATATATATATATATATATATATATATATATATAGTAAAGCTAGAAACCAGGATCATATGACAGAATTAAAATTGCCATTATTACTTGTTGTCTAATAAAAATATCATCTCTTTAGTCTTTTAACTTTTTTATACATTTTTTCTACTAAGATCTATCTGTCTTCATTTAGGACACAGGAGAAAAAAAATGCTTACTTTTACTGAAACAAAAGGTTTTACTAGGTTAATTTGTGGGATTTTTAAGTTGACAGCCATTTAGTATTTGTTTCCTTCTTTTTTTGTTGATATTTAATTTTTTCTTCTTTTTTTACATTTTATTCTTTATTTGCATACCAACCACAGTTTCCCTCCTTCCTGTCTTCTGTTCATTCCCTTTCAACTTCCTACCCCCATCCATTCAGCCTCAGTTCAGAAAGGGGAGGCCTCCTATGGGAGTCAATAAAGCCTAGTATATAAAATTGAGGCAGGGCCAAAGACTTGGCAAGGCTTCCCAGCAAGGGTACTAGATTCCAAAAAGCAGCTCATGCCCGAGGGAAAGGTCCTGATCCCACTGCTAGAAACTCCACAAACAGATTAAGTTACACAAATGTCACACACATGCAGAGAGCCTAGGTGGGTACCATGCAGACTCCCTATCTGTCAGTGCAGAGTCCAAAAGCTCCCACTAGCGCAGATAAACTGTCTCTGTGGGTATGCTGGTAATAATCTTGACCCTCTCCCCTTGCTTCTGCAATCCTACTCCCTCTCTATAACTGGACTCCCAGTGTTTGGCTATGGATCTCTGTACCTACTTCCATCAGATACTTCATGAAGGTTCTTTGATGACAATTAGGGTTCACCAATCTGATTAGAGTACAAGGTTCCTGATCAGGCAGGACTGTGTCTCATCTAAGTAATATCATGTGTAAGAGACAGAGAACTTGAAAGGGACAGGAATTTCTGTCTGTGGTAGTGTCTCTTCAGAAGGTCATTCTAAAAATAAATCTGCAAACAAAATAGCAAAATGAAGCAAGAATATCCAATGTGAGCAATGAAGTATTTTTATAGCAACAAATCAT
Source organism: Cricetiscus sungorus (assembly GCA_030556225.1). Classification (NCBI taxonomy): domain Eukaryota; kingdom Metazoa; phylum Chordata; class Mammalia; order Rodentia; family Cricetidae; genus Cricetiscus; species Cricetiscus sungorus. The sequence goes on from JANBXA010000398.1 coordinate 47,432,169, forward strand.
AAAATGAATTTGATTAAGGCAAGTAATAAAATGAATGATAAGGTAGGAAAGTCAGAATTAGATTAAGGTTAATGATGGAACATTCTTATATTTAGTAGTCACTTTCCTTTTGTTTGTGTACACAGAAGAAAGGAGATATTTTCCTGATCAATGTAAATAGGAACAAGTAGGTAGTAGTCCATTTTGGCCTCTGAGGTGTGCATTGCAGAACATTGGGTAGCATACCAACCTATGTCTTTCTCTCATTTTTTATCTTCTAGTTTCAAACTCTTTAGACTAATGTACTATATTGTTGTTCTTTTCTGTATGATACTAAAGGTTTCTTACTACTTTCTTCTCTTTATCTACTCTGACCAGGAGTATTCTGCTAGTCACATTTAGAAATTTACTAGCATAAATTTTAGTATCATTTTAAACTAAAGAACACCACCTTTCTCTCTCTCTCTCTCTCTCTCTCTCTCTCTCTCTCTCTCTCTCTCTCTGTGTGTGTGTGTGTGTGTGTGTGTGTGTGTGTGTGTTTGATATGCACATTTCTGTCTCCATGTTCCAATATGGTACATGTATAGCCACATAAAAAATCTCAATTATCCCCTTTAATCAGTCTTCTCAGATTTTTATCTTTATCTTTATCCTTTTCGTTTGCAACTATCATATATATATATATATATATATATATATATATATATATATATATGTGTGTGTGTGTGTGTGTGTGTGTGTGTGTGTGTTTGTGTGTGTGTGTGTGTGTGTGTGTGTGTGTGTCTCCATCAAATCCACCCTTTCCACTCTCTCCTTCCATTGCCCTCTCTTCAAGCAAGATCAGCACTAATCTGACTCAGTGGATTAAATATTTCAATCTTCAGAGTTTTAACTTACTTTTCAAATTAAATTAGTTAATTCAATGTAAATATTTTATTTGCCATTGCATGCCATTCCTACCATTTATTAAAGTGAACATAAAATCAGAAGCACTTCAAGTGCCATTTAAAACAGAACTTACCTTTCAATATTATGTTTCTACACCAGTAATGGTGACACCACAAATGTAATTAGTATTAAAGCTATATTCATGTTAAAATTTACAGTCTCAACTGATCAATATCTGTAGGAAAGTTTATATTATTTGTTTGTATTTTCAAAAAAATATCAGTAACTAACTTTCAATGTCAAAGCTGAAGAGGTTAGAGCTAGTCCTCTCATATAATTGACCATTAATAATTGATCAATATACAGCATAGACTGTTTCTTTTCCACAATATCACTTTAAGTTACAAATGTAAAAAGAAACATATTATGAGAATATTCATTGAACCAATAAAATTTAGTAATAATAATTCATTAATAACTAATGAGAAAATGATATTATCAAAATAGGAAACAGGGTTCATTGAGAAATTAGATAACTGTAATTATTATTGGAATTGTCAACATTTTGTATTGTGTATAATATGTGGGAATATAGGAAAATAATAAGAACATGTGTATAAAACCTATTTCATCTGCAATTGATTATTCTAGAGTCTCTGTTTTTATTAACATCATGAAACATTTGTTACAATGCTATTTTTTTTCCTACTGAATGTTTTATTTATTTTTCTTCCTAACTAGATTCAAAGCCTTGAGGGCATGGCCTGAATCATATAGATATATGTTAGCCCAATGAAACAATTGATGAAACATTTTGAAAGCCCATTACCATTACCATAGGCAATACAGATCTTCTGTGAAACCTCCCATATGTAGCAAATTGCTTGGATGAAATCCATGTAGAACATAATATGAGTCATTAAGGTAGCATTACCTGGTAAATTCACTGGCTAAGTAATCTTATAACTATATTCATCATGCTTAATTTGTTCCCAAAATGGAGGGGAAGCAATGATATTCCAAAATATCTTCACATGACCATCTAATATGTTGATGTACTTAAGAGATTTTCATCTGGAAAAGAGGAAGAAAGTAAAATCCTTAAAGTTTTAATTGAATGAAAACACAAGACAAGTGCAAAGTGAAATAGAAAGAACAGTGACAACAACCTAATCCCATATCAGTTTGTAAAAACTCCTTAGCTATTTTATAGCAACATTAGATTTACTATGTGCTTTTTTTTCTGAGCTGTAAGGTAAGTCTCAAAAGAAACTAAAACACTTAGCAAATCTAGATGCAATTCTTCAGGGACTACTCCAACCAAGGCAGCAATAGTTGTTACCTTTCTCCTGTAGGTAGTTATAAATAATTGTAATTGTTAGTTAAAAGACCATGAAAAACACCAAAAGTAATAATCACTGCATAAAGAAGTTAAGTGGTCAAAAAATATTCATCAGAGAATTAGGTAATCTAATCAGAGCTCTGGGGTAGCATTTCCTTCCCTTCATTAAGTGTAAATATGTTACATTTGTTGTTCAGTGAATGATACATTGTGAATTTAAAGGAAACTTTCTGCATGTAAGTTTTGAAGGAAACCTTTTGCAGAGCTGAAACAGAAATATCTAATACAGCACAATTTTAGTCCCTCCAAAAAGGTTTAGTGGGTATAGGAGCTTGCGGCCAATGAGATGCCTTGACTTCAACCACAGGATTCACACAGTGGAAAGAGAGAACAGATTCTCACAATTTATCCTCTGGCACTCACCTCACACTGGTGAGGTGAGTGTATGTGCTGACCCTTGCACATACACTCTCAAATTAAATTTAAAAATACGAAACCGAAAGCATAAGGTAAAAGCCAAAATATAAACACTCTAAAAATATTTTTAAAGAGATGAATTATGCACTGTATCACAGAGAGGAGCTCACACACATGGATGCTGTATGACTAAGATTGGCCATGTAGTAATTCTGTGCTGATGTCAACATGGACATACTTGATGTTTTTAAGGATCTTAGCTGGGTAGAAAAACATTACAGGAAGTGTCTTAAATACTAGAATAATTGGTATAATAAATGCAGTCAAAGTTTCCTTTGGAGATGTTGAGGATTCATTCAATGAAAAGCCACTCTGAGTTAGTGAGTTTTTCAGTGTTATTAACGCTATTTCTCCAAGAAAGATATTTATATGTCTAATAATTATTGCTGTCAAGAAACAAATTTCTAACTCCTGGAACAATCATTTGTTACTTCAAATATTTAGTAAAATTGTGAAGATGATAAATGGTGTAAGGATCCAGGAATTATCCTAATTGTTCAGCACACTGTTAACAGCCAGGTCTAGTAACAAAAGTACAATTATATTCCATATGTCAACATAGCACAAACTGTGCCCTTTCTCTCTTGATGGGAGATGTCACTCTGTAAGTACGTTTCTTGTATTGGCTAGTTAATAAAGCACTCTTGGCCAATAGAAAACCAAGATAGGCAGGACTATGAGACTAGAAGGAGTGAGGAAGGAGTAGGGGGGAGTTTCAAGATGTAGTACCAACAGGGTAGAACTCTGGGCTCTCTCTCTCTCTCTCTGGTAAGATAAGACCATGTGGAAATACCTAGATTGATAAAAAGGGTTATATTTAAGACAGAGACAGCCAATAAGAAATACTAGTAGCAGGCTGACAGCTTTACATCTAACATAGCCTCTCTGTGTGTTATTTGGGGCTGGTACAGCAGTGGGACCAGGCTAGTGGAAAAACATACTCTTAACACACTCTCACTCTCTGTCCTCCCTACTGATGCCTCTCCTTCTTATTTGTTCTTTATCTCTTGATTCGAATTACCAATAAGACCATTATTTATTCTTTTATTAAAGAACTACAATATATTTGTAACTACAATATAAAAAAAATATGGGGAGACATGCTGTCCAATCAATGAGATTTCAGTTGAGAGATAAAAAAGATGAAATTATTTGTACTTCACCTTTCTTGTCCTTTGCTTTTAAAACCCTTGCTTGCCAGTTTTGAGTACCAAAAGGATGTTCAAATCTTGTCTTGAAAAGTTTTATTCTTCTAGATTTTATTGAGCTTTAGACAATTACTCAGATATGCTGGATTTTCAAAGCTTATATATTCATATCTTAAAATTGTCTTTAAATTTTTTCAGGTTCTTAGCCATGCCACTTATCCAAAACTTCAAAACTTTTGCCTCTGAAATTGACCATAAAATGTTGATAAAATGATAAAAATATATTTACTCTATTTGGAGCTATAAAGGTACTCCTGCATTTCATCTGCATTCCCCTGAAATGAAAGAGCATAGAGTCATCTCCAGGTTTTAGCATGAGGTCTTTGTCTCATACTGACTACAAGGATAAAACAGAAATCTATTGGTGTCTGAAATTTGATTGAAGATTCCTTTACTAAGATTACCTCTTTCAATTTATTTTTGACTCTTGAGCTCTCAAATGTCATTGGTTGTTGGTCTGCACTCGTTGCCTACTTTGTTCAGACATTGATGCTTGTTCATCCTTGATGCTATCTACACTTCTGAGCAAGGTGGATGAAGACAGGAAATGTATACAGACTGTGCCTCAAGACTTAATTCAAAGTAGAAATAGGTAAACTAAAAGTAATTAGGGAGATGAATGACTCTGGAATTTTTGTACATTTTGTCTTTCCTTTATAAACTTTAAAAACTACAGAAACTCCCTAGTAAAGCAGAAATCTTACAAAGAAAACATTGTAAATGATGGGAGACCCTAAGTACAACATTTGCTGCTAAGTAGACAAATAAGACATGCTGGTACTCACATCATTAAAAAACTGAGAACAGGGAGATATTGGTAAGATATGATTAATTTTGTCATCTCAAGACAATTAAGAGATTGAAACACTAGATTTTCATCCTGTGTGAACATTATCCAACTTATAACTAAAGGTAACCAATATTTAATAGTAATTTAAAAGGCCTATTTTGAAATGAAAAGAGGACAGGAATAGATCATAGGAAGCATGGGTTCTTTGAAGGTAACTTTAGAATCTCAACAATGCATATAAGCACCTGTTTATACTTGTTTTAATGTCAGTATAAATTCTGACCTTTGAATGACAATTTAACAAAATACAGTATTGTGAGTATCATTAAGTCTTAGCTATTCTTTGGCTACTGCCTGTGTTTGACTTGAATGATAGTTACTATTAGTCTCTTAGCTCCTTAAGAATTTTTCCTGACCTCCATTTCTCTCAGAGGAGGCTGTTCATTCCTCATGCCCTTAGAAAAGGATGAAAGGACCAGTTGCTTATAAACTTTGGGAAGTAACAGATTCTATAAAAGTTTATTTCAAGAGAATCCCTTATAAGATGGAAAAATTAAATACAGTATGAATGATCTTTTACATCTAAATTGAATATTATAGTCATAAGAATATTATATCCTGTTTTCAAAACAAGTAATTGTTTCCTTTTTATTTAAAATAAAAACTTTAACAGTTCCATTGAAAATTATAGTTTTAGTTGGTATTTTGAAAGAAACTCACTGAATTTATTTCTCATGTATACTTTTTGGTTTACTTTCAAGATTTATAAAATGGAGCAGGGAAGTATTTTCAAAATTGAAAGTATACAAATAATATGAATATACACAATTTTACTGGTCTCAAGAGATATAATGTGAATGAAATTGAGAAGGGATATAAATGAAAATAAAGAAAATTAGACAAACATACATCACCAAAATTTTTCAAAGGCATATGACTCTTCTGTGAGATAATTTAACTGCTGTTAGAATTAACATGCACAAAAGAATTATATACTACAGAGTGTCTGATAAATACTGGTTGTACATCTCATTAAAAATAAAATAGCAATTTCTTAAAGGAAGTCAAAACCCACTGAGAAATTAAATTATATGTTAATATAAAGATGAGTTTTCACAGTAAATTCCATGTATATTGGGCTTGTAGGAGGGACAGACTAACTCATCACTTCAAGGACTCACCCAATTCAAGTTGTTTCTGAAATATACACAAGAGTCTCTTAGAAAGTTCTTTCACTTTGAGAGAGTATAGATTATTATAGTTAATCAAACTTAAATTAATGTTCATCTAAACCACTCTTACTCCTGTCAGAATGGCTAAAATAAAAACTACCAAAGACAATTTATGCTGGAGAGGATGTGGAGAAAGGGCAACTCTCCTCCACAGCTGGTGGGAATACACACTTGTCCAAGCACTTTGGAAATCGCTATGGTGCTTCAAAAAATTGTGGATCAGTCTACCAATAGATCCAGCAATTCCACTCTTAGGCATATAACCAAAAGATACACATTCATACAAGGACATCTGTTCAACTATGTTCATAGCAGCATTATTTGTAATAGTAAGATTCTGGAAACAACCTAGATGACCCTCAAGTGAATAATAGATAGAAAAAAAAAATGTGATACAATAGAATAGTATACAGCAGAAAATAAACAATAGAAACCTGAAATTTGCAGGCAAATGAATGAAACTAGAAGAAACCACTCTGAGTGAGGTAACCCAGTCACAAAAAGACAAACATTGTATTTACTCACTTATGTTACAGCAGGTTCTTCCCGCCGGCATCCCGGTCCTGCCTCCATGGTCCAGCAACCACGTGTGCCCCAAATAACACTCAGAGACTCTGTATTTGATACAATCCTGTTGGCCAATTACCATTATTGTTTATGGGCTAGCTCTGTCTTAATTATTAACCCATTTCTACTTATCTAAGTATTTCCACGTGGTTGTCTTATCCGGGAGCTGCGGTGGGCGTATTTTTTCCTTCCCGGGCTACATCTCAACTCCTTCCTACTACTTCCTCTTTCCTCCACCTGGTCTCCTAGCCCCACCTATCTTGTTTCCTATTGGCCACAGGGATTTATTAATTAGTATGAGAAACATATATACAGAATAACATCTCCCATCATCTCCTCTTTTCTGTCTAAAATAAAAGAAGTGTTTAAACCTTAACATAGCAAAATATATCACACAACAGTTATCAAATAAGAATCACAGTTAACAATATTTAGTCCATAAACATTTTGAAAGAATTAAAGAAAATATCATCTATCCTATCTTTGTGAGTCTAAAGTCCTATATGTAACTTATCTTTAATCCTAACTAAGGAAAAAAGTAACCAAAACTAGCTGTCTTCAACTCCTTCAAAGACCATAGAAGGATAATATATAAACTCTAAAAATGACAGAGACAACTCATTGCCTGCTCAGTCACCCGAAGTTCTTCTGTAATGTTCCATCATCAGCCCATAGGCCATAGTGTGTGTCCAGACTCCTCAACAAGGCAGGAAACTTTAGCTGTCCACCTGTATTGACAGTAGTCAGTCACTTTTCTCTGTATCCTGCAGAATGTCTGGCTGGCAGCCTCTTCCACGAAGCAGGAACCCTGTAGCAATGTCCATCTTGCATCAGCAGTCACCTTTTTGTGGGTCCTGCATGTCCAATTTCTACAACATAAAATCAAACAGTCCAGACAAGAGAAATACCTTGGTCAAATGGCTAGTCTTGCCATATTAGAAGCACACTTTGTAATGAGTTTCTTCAATGTCCATCTTCCTTTTTGATGCAGGTGGTGTTACCAGGAGCAGTTGTGCCTCATAGTCAAGAAAAACCCTAAACCATTTTAAATGCAAGATTCTGTAGGTTTTTGAAAGGTTTGAAGAATGCCTATCCATATCAAATACATCTCATTATCATAGGTAATTATCTCTAATCTGTGTTAAACTATACATTACATTTTCCAATGAGCTATATAGACACAATACCTAAACAAGAGGGGAAATATACATATCACAAAATTGACCTTAAATTGTATCAATAAAAGAAAATCCATTCCCAAGCAAAGAATTCCTATCTATACCATAATTCCCCTTTTACCTTTAAAAAGATTGCTTGTGGTTATAGCCATTTATAACCAAGCCCATTTAAATGAAAACAAACATTTATAAAGAATATTTGGGAATTTGGGCATCGTTCTTTCCAAACTACTTCCTGCTGGTAGAGGGCGCTGTCATGGGGATCCTAAGAAGACGCAGAAATCATGGCTGTAATGGTCTGTAAGGTTGCAATGTCCCATTGATGTTGCTTCAGGGGGTCTTGCTTGATCAAACCACATAAGTCTGGAAAGAATCCATAGTTTTTCATTTTCTGTGGAAACAAAAATAGAAATCCTTTTCCCCAGTAACTTGTCCTTAGGCTTAAATTTTGGAGTCAAAGCATTTTTAAAATATATAAATTGAATTAATCCAGCAGCATTTTTTATCAGTAGTTATTTTCTCAGCAATCAAATAATTTAAAGACAACAGAAGCGTGTATAATATCCAAAATTTCTCTGTGCTTTCCATGTTTACGTGGCTTTTTTATTACTCTATTTCATCAATCCATTCTCCTTTCTTTTTTCTTTTTTAATCCATGTATCCTGTTTCTTTTTCTCTCCCAAGACAGCGTATTTTTTTTAAAACACAGTGTATACCTTCATTGCATCTCTCCTACATACCAATGAATTGTTAGCAGAGCTCTTTAAAAGCAAGGCGGATTTTGCCACTTATGCTAATTTTGTAAACCTCCCTTAAAGGAGCCGTGCAACTCTGTCTACAGCAAATCAAAACCAACCGAGAAAATGCTGCTACCAAGAAGTCTTGCTAGTCTCTGTTCCCTTGTTTCTAAAAACTGTTTTATAAGCTTTTGTTAAGTTTTAAGTGAAAGTTCTCAATCCTGCTTCAGACACCATTATGTTATGGCAAGTTTTTCCTACCCGCTGGTGCCATCCTGCTTGCCGCCAGTCTGGGCCCACAGCTGCGCCAGCCCCAAATAACACTCCGAGACTCTGTATTTGATATAATCTGTTGGCCAGTTACCATTATTTTTTATGGGCTAGCGCTGTCTTAATTATTAACCCATTTCTACTTATCTAAGTATTTCCACGTGGTCGTCTTATGGGGAGCCATGGCGGGCATCTTCCTTCCTCCCTAGGCTACATCTCGACTCTTCCTTCCCACTACCTCTTTCCTTCTCCTAGTCTCCTAGCCCCGCCTATCTAGTTTTCTATTGGCCAACAGGTCTTTATTAACCAGTATGAGAAACATATATACAGAATAACATCTCCCATTACACTTATATATGTATATTAGACATAGGGCAAAGGATTACCACCCTACAATCCACACCACCAGAGAATCTTGGTAGCAAGGAGGACTCTAAGATAGACATACATGGTCCCCCAGAGAAGGGGAAAGAGACAGGATCTCTTGAGCAAATTGGGAGCATGAAGGCAAGAGAGAGGAATTTAATAGTAAGGAAGGGGGAGGAGGGGAGAGAATGACATTAGGGAGTAGGGACATTAAGTTGGGGGAAAATACAGGAGACCAAGAAAAGAGGTACCATAATAGAGGGAGACATTATAGGTCTAAAGAAAAATATCACACTAGGGAAATGTCCAGAGATCTACAAGTATGACTCCATCTAACAATATAAACAATAGTGGAGAAGCTAACATAAATGTCTTTCCCCTATGATGAGATGGATGACCACCTTATATGCCATCCTAGAGCCTTCATCCAATAGCTGATGGAAAAAGAAGCAGACACTCCACAGCTAAATTGTGAGCAGAATTCCTGTAATCCAGTTGCAGAGAGGTAGGGGTGATGAACAAAAGGGTCAAGACTAGACTGGAGAAACCCACAGAAACAGCTGAACTGAACAATGGGGAGTTCATAGCCCCTAGTCTGATAGCTGGGAAACCAGCATAGAACTGACCCAGACACCCTGGATATCAGGAGAAGTAAACTATCTGTAGGACCTGTGGTAGTGGATCGGTATTTATCCCTAGTATATGAATGGCCTTTGGGAGCCCATTCAACATAGAAGGATATTCTGTCAGCCTAGACTCATTCCAGAGGGCCTCGGCCCTGCTCCTAATTATGTGACAGACTTTGAATATCCCCCATGAAAGGCCTCACCTTCCCTGGAGAGCAGAGTGGCGATTGAGATAAAATATGGAGTTGGTGGGGGCCATGGGATAGGGGAAGGGGAGGTAGCTGTGATTAACATGTAAAACAAGTTTGCTTGTAATATAAATAAAAAAGAATAAGGTTAAAATTTAAACATACTTATTCACTTTAACTTGTAATCATGTAACATCTAATATTTCACCATTGATAAATGGAAAAGAACATACAAGACTGGATAATTTCCTAAAAGTTAATTTATAAATTGAGTAATCAATGCAGATATAAAAGAATTTACAGATATCATTGTTATTCATTAGATATTCAATGTGACAGTCAGGCCATGATGAAATATAGTTTATTTTCATTTCTTCTGTTCTGAGCATGAGACTTCAATTTATTAAGGCCAAAGAACCTAGTACTTAGTAGAGTGGGAATAAAATCAAACAGATGCTAAGTGGGATTATTTTGTTTTAAAATATTCTTTCCTGAGTAATTTAGAAAAGCAGATGGCAAACTACACTCACGAACTTCTAAGAGCTTCATCATTAAAGTTTGCTTTTGTGAATTAATTGTTTTACTTCCTCAATTGGCAAGGGATTATCTGACATCTGTGAAGTATAGCTTACCATACAATGCATAATTAGATTCAATTTTTTATTCACTCATTTAATGCTCACTGACAACTTGCTAGATACCAAATTTGGTCCCATGGTTTGAGTGTACATTAATGTCCAATGCATCTGACAGTGTAAACAATTTGAATTAATAATAAGTATGCACATTAATGCATAAATAATTATGCATCAGATAATCACAAGTAAATAAACTTAGGATCATTTGCCTTTTAAAATATTTTTTAAAATATGTGTCTAAATCCTGATAACAGAGGGCAAATATCTTAACTAATGGGAAGGTAAGCTTTCCTAGTGACAGTACTGAATTTGAATTTGAGCTATAAAAAATGAGATGATTTTAGTCCTATTAAAAATAAGATGTTATAGATGAAAACAGCATTCAGCATTAGGGAGAGTGAGAACAATTGAAAAAGCGTTGTATTTATAGTAAAGTCAAAGAATTAAAGGAGTAGACAAAAATTTGGTTTGCTTACAGAAGATGTTTGAGAGATTCAATGCATATGGGATCCAAGTGCTGAGTGGGAATCATTCTGTAGTTGACATCTTTTGGCAGGCAACTAATTGGTATTCTCCAATGCAGCAATGGAATCTAACCAAGTGTAATGACAACATATCAAAATATGCCACATGACCAGTTGTAGTTGACCAACACAAAATGAACATAATGTTATCTTTTTGGATATTTGGCTTTGTGCAGTTTTGTTTGGGCATTTTAAAGAAACTTATTAGACTTTTGCTCAAATATTGATTTTCTTTTCTTATCTTGTGGCAATTCTTTCTATATGTTTCTTTGTAATTATATTTATATTACTATTGGATGAGTAGGAAGGTGGGAAGGACTCAGAAGGAATTGGGAGAGGGAAAATGAATAAGAATATATTGTATAATTTTAAATTTTTATATAGTAAAACAAAAACAAGCAAAAAGAATTGAACAGTTACAACATGTGCTTATGGCCTCATATAAGTATTTATTTGTATTTGTATTATATGTGTTTCATTAAGATTTTGCAAAGGATGAATTTCCACTTTAGTATATTATATACATAATATAAATATATATGTATAATATATATTATATACATAATATATATATAGTCCCAATTTAGTATATTATGATTAATAACAGCTTTACTGAACTGTTATTTTACTTTGTATTCGCTCACAATATATATGCATATAATTCATATAAGATGTGTAGCATTCATTTACTTTTATAAGAAATAATACAATTAACATTTATATTTTTGTGTTCATATTATATTATCTCTATAACAACATTCACTTTCTCTTATTTTTGTTGATTAAATTTACTTGAAGATTTTAAAAACACACACATACACGGTATTCAGATATGCTTCTCTCCCCCACTATCACTTCCCCTCTTTTTCCTGAACCCTTCCACTCTTATCAACTACCTGCCATCCTAAGCAGTCTTTTCCACACATTCATGTTTTTTTTTAGATTTGTTATGTGAACCATTTACATTTTTTTAGGTATCTGTGTGACAATTGGATTGGAACTATCCTATGTTGTTTTCTCGGTAAACTACTTCCTGAATTTATCACGTGTAAATAATATTTTTTTATTTAATTTAAAAACAATTTTATTTTACATACCAATCCAAGTTCCCTCTCTCTCTCACTCTCATCCTCCCATGATCCACGACAACACCCATTCCATGCCCAGTCTGTCACATCATTTGGGGCAGGGCCTAGGCATTCCCCCATGTGTCTAGGCTGAGAGAATATCCCAGTTCATGCACTAGGGATAAATATTAATTCCACTTCCAGCAGCACCATAGACTTTCCATGCTTCCCAACTGACACCCATGTTCAGAGGGCCTGGTTTGGTCTTATGCTGGTTCCATGCTGTCAGTCTCAGTGTCACGAGCTCTCTCTTGTTCAGGTCAGCTGTTTGTGTGGGTTTCCCCAGTATGATCTTGACTCCTTTGCTCATGCTCCTTTTTTTACAACTGGATTCCAGGAGTTTGTCTCAGTGCTTAGCTGTGGATCTCTCCTTCTGCTTCCATCAGCTACTAGATGAAGGTTCTAGGATGGCATTTATGGTAGCCATAAATTTCATTATAGGGAAAGGGCATTTAAGATAGACTCTCCACTATTGCTTACATACTACTTTATAGTGACCTATAGACCAGCAATTTTCTTCCTCCATCTGTGACTAGACACAGTGCTAGTATCCATGACGACTATGAGTTCATGAGTATAATGAACTTGAAGTCTTGTTCAATGATTACTTTATAATTACAATGAACTTGTTATGTGCATCCAAATATTACATCCCTTGCCCTTTTAAATTGTAAGAAATATTTTAAAAGCCAAAAGGTTAAGATGCTTTCTGAGATATAACTTATATATGACAGGCTATTCACCCATTAGATTTCACCGATAAGCTCACCTAAACAAGATATGCACACTGACAACACCTAAATTTTTTTTCTGAATTCCACTTAATGTGAAATAAAGTTTACCTATAGCTTTCTTTATACATTTTCTACCATTTTGTTTGTTGAGAGAATAGCTATATAGTATTAATTAGGTTACCAAGGGAAAGATAGCTAAATGCATTAGAAAACAGTCAGAGAGGAAGAACAGACTGCCTTGAAGGAAGGGTAGGGTAATTTTCATAATAACCTTAACAAACCTTTTTTCATCAAATATTATAAAGAGAAAAAAATAATGACTGAGAAATTATACTGTCATTAATCCTACTTTCAAATGTATTGCTAATTTGAACTTGAGTGAAAATCACTGGTTTCTAAAAAGCATATCTTTTTTAGTTTTAGTTCAAGTGGTAAATACCTGTGGATATTTAAATAATTGTCATTTAATAAGAAAAGTCTTAAAATTGTTTTTTTCTTCCCTACTTTTACACTAATTAAGTGCAAGTTTTGTCAATTCAATTTTATTTGGAATTTCCTACTGCAAATGAGTTAACATCTCCTTTCATGTATCATTAAAATTATATTGTATTTGAAATGCTACATTCAAACTAATAAATGGTGATTAAAATATGGGAAATTAAAATAAAATAGTTAAATCAATTTTGCAGGTCCTAATTTGACTATTGGTCAGAAGTTTTAAAATTACCAATATGTAGTTTTTGATATAGTAAATAACTGAAACATATGTGTATAAATTATAATATATTTTTTCTGTTAATGTTTAATTTAATTCTATAATACAAAACATCAGAAATGAAACACATAAGATATATTTATTATCCATTTTCTTTAAGAAAAACATGATTTATTGTATACACCTAGTTGTTTATGATCTGAGAAGGACTTAATTCAAAATACTGTTAATGTCAATTATGATATCCATCATATTTTTATTCCAAGTTTAAAAGGATTCTATTCCACCATAACTATTACTCATTGATTGATTTATTCAATAGTGAGAAATCATAATCACAAACCTGATAAAACCTAAATCTAAATGTTCCTCTTTATATGGATCAGTATTATGTATTTATTTTCTTCTTTATTTATTGCTTTATTTCACATCATGTGCTGGTGTTTTGTCTACATGCATGTCTGCATGGAGGTGTTGGATTCTGTAGAACTGCAGTTACAGACAACTTTGAGCTGCCATATGGATGCTGAAAATTAAACCCCATTCCTCTGGAGGAGAAGTCAGCTCTCTTAATCACTGAGACATCACACCAAAACTTTATTTATTTATTTTTAGATTTACTTTCATTTTGTGTTCATGCATGCATGTGCACCATGTGTGTGCCTGCTTCCCACAGAGGCCTAAAGAGCACATCAGATTCCCTGGAACTAGAGTTTGAATTGGATGTAAACCACTAGTTGGGAGCTAATAATTGAACCTGGGTTTACTATTAAATATGCCAGTGCTCTTAAGCACTGACTCAACTCTGTATCTTGGGTACATAATTTTTATTAGTTTCACCTGACTTTCTTTACATTGCTAGCAAGATGAGCTGAGGACAATTGAAAGTAAGCTATTTAATTTTACTATTATACTCTTTTTTTTAAAAAAAAATTATTTAAATTTTAAACAAACTTTTAAACAAACTTACATACCAATCCCAGTTCTCACACCATTTTCTCCTCCACTATTGCCCCTCCAAACCCCCATCTCATTCCCTTTCTGCTCCACTGGGAGGGTGAGGCCATCCATGGGAAATTTCAAAGTTGTCATATCATTTGGAGCAGGGCCCAGGAACTCCCTGGTGTGTTTAGGTAGAGGGAGTAGTCTTCTTGTGAAATGGGCTTTCAAAGTCCATTCCTATAGTAGGGATAAATACTGACCCACACCAGAGGCCCCATAGACTGCCTAGTCCTCCCAACTAACACTACATTCAGGGAATCTGGGTCAGTCCTATGCTGGTTTCTCAGCTATCAGACTGGAGTCCATGAGCTCCCTCTTTTCAGGGCAGCAGTTTCTATGGTCTTGACACCTTTGTTCATACCTCCTCCCTGTCTACAACTGGATTTCATTTAAAATCGTGTAGGGTTTTTCTTGACAGTGAGGCACAAGTGCTCCTAGTAACACCACCTATGTCAGAAAGGAAGATGGACATTGAAGAAACTCGTTAAGAAGTTTGCTTTCAATATGGCAAGACTAGCCATATGGGCAAGACACTGCTCTTGTCTAGACTGTTTGACTTTATGCTGTATAAACTGGATATGCAGGTCTTGCAGGAAAGTGACTGTTGATACAAGATGGACATTACTTCAGGATTTCTGATTCATGGAGGAGTCTGACAGACAGTCTACAAGACAGAGAAAACTGACTGACAAACTGTCAATACAGATGGACAGTTTTCTGCTTTGCTAAGGAGTCTGCCAGACACACTATGGCCTATGGGCTGAAGATAGAACATTACAGAAGAACTTCAGGTGACTGGCCAGGCAAGCTATCTTTGTCATTTCAAGAGTTTATATATTATCCGTCAGTGGTCTATGAGGGAGTAGAAGAAAAATAGTTATGATTATAGTTTTCCTTAGTTAGGATTGAAGATAAATTACATATAAGAGTTCATACAAAGATAAGATAGATGAAGAAATTTTCCTTTAAATCTTACTAAATGTTAATGGACTAAGTATTGTTAACTGTGATTCTTATTTGATAACTGTTGTGTGATACATTTTGCTATGTTAAGGTTAAAACCCTTTTTTTTTACTTTAGTCAGAAAAGAGGAGATGATGGGAAATGGACCAGTCCGGTGTCGGGGAAAAACCTTCTAGTAACAAGGTGGTGGTTGCAAATGCATTTATCCCTGCAATTGGGAGAATACAATGTCACCCTGGTCAACAGAGAAAATTCCAGAACAGCCAGAAATAAAGAGAATCGCTGTCTCAAAAATCAAATCATAACAACACAAAACAAAAACAAACAACTTTCACTTTTCCTTTTTCTTACCTTCTTACTGATGAATTTTTCCTGTGATGAATATCAAGTGGTCTTCTTCATCTCTTTTGATTGATTTTGGTTTGAAATCTAACTTGTTAGATATTAGGATAGCTACACCTGCTTACTTTTTGGATCCATTTGATTGGAAGATCTTTTCCCAACCCTTTCCTCTAAGGTAGCATCTGTCTTTGAAGCTGAGATGGGTTTCTTGTTTGCAGCAGAATGATAGGTTCTGTCTCTGCATCAATTCTATTAGCCTGTGTCTTTATATAAGCGAGTTAAGACCATTAATATTGAGCGAAAGTAAGGACCATTGATTGCTAATTTCTCATTTGTTTTGGGTTTGTTGGTGGTGGTAGTATTGTGAGTACATCTGTCCTGCTTTGTTTTGGGTTCTGGTAAAGTGGGATTATCTATTACCTATGTTGCAAGTGTAGTTAACTTCATTGGGTTGGAGTTTTCTTCCAGAACTTTTTGTAGGGCTAGATTTGTGGATGTGTATTGTGTAAATCTGGTTTTGTCATGGAATATCTAATTTTCTTCATCTATAGTGATTGAGAGTTTTGCTGGCTGTAGTAATCTTGGCTGACATTTGTGGACTCCTAGTGTTTGTACCTTCTTACTTTTCTGAAAACATTTATGTTTACACACAAACGGTATTACACTTTTACTATTATTTGTACTTCAAAGGCCTATTTAACATAATAGTGTCAAAAAATCTTGGATTTTTTAAAATAAAATTAAAACAAGCTATATCACTGAAAGTTTAAGTAGATATAACTCTAGTATTATCAATGACAACTTTCATTTTATTGACTAGTTATATAATTCCCTATTTAAATTCATAGCATTTTAAAAATGTATTTTATTTTTTAATTATTGACACCAGATCGATTATTAAACCACAGAGATATTGGGTAGATGTCAAATAACAACCAGTGGCAGCCTTGGAATTAGTAGCAAGCATTTGCTCTTCAAATAATCTGCTTAAAGAAATCATGTTCCACCTAACATAAAAATTATTTCTTTGGGATATAGTTGGAAGGAAAGTACTAAGGTATGAGTTTGCTGATAACAATTAAGATGTTAATCATTAAAATGAACATTGATTATATTTCTGATGTATTGGCTTCTACCGATATTAGGATGTAGTATCCAACAAACAGTAATTTCTGCATACGTGCTTTCAGGAACATTGACTTGCCCTGCTGCTGCAGCTGTGTCCATTCAGGGAGTTCCTACACCTGTCCTCGCTTAGTGAGAGGATTGTGACTAGTGTTTAGATGAGGTGAATTCACATAAATATGCCGACCGTAGCTTTATCTTTTTCTGTGCTCTAGATGAATTCTTTTGTGCAGAGAAGAATTGACTAATCTTTTTCACATGTGCTTTTTTAAAGGCAATGATTCTACATATTTATCTAAACCTATCCATATTTTATCTTGCCAAGCATCAAATGCCCTTCCCATTATGAAAATGTTGTAGCAGAGAGAGAGGGGTAGCAGAGAGATGATAGAGATTGAAATGATGGGCTTGTATTAACTTGTCTACTTTTGTATTTTTAAATTTGCAAAAATCATTGAGATTATTGTAAATACTTTGAATGTCCCTCTAAAAGGAGATATTAGAAAGTTCAATGATATGTTTATGTAGGATATAATCAATATTATCACTATGGAAACATGCAATGGGATATAGTGAAAACTAAAATGTCCCAGGAATAATATAGTTAAATATAGAGTATTTTGTTAGGATCAAATGCTGGGCATATTGAATAATGAAATAAAATGCAATATTATATGTGAAATTATTATGATGAAAAAATATACACTCAGAATAAACAATAATAATAGATAATCATGGTTATTGTTTTTAGGTTTTCGTTAACTCATAATAAAG
Source organism: Cricetiscus sungorus (assembly GCA_030556225.1). Lineage (NCBI taxonomy): Eukaryota > Metazoa > Chordata > Mammalia > Rodentia > Cricetidae > Cricetiscus > Cricetiscus sungorus. Next base: position 47,449,961 of record JANBXA010000398.1, read on the forward strand.
TGACTTTATAAAATAGGGAAGTATGATAAAGATTACTGATAATTGCTGCCATACTTGAAATAAAAATAATACTCTATGTAGCACACTCTTTAGCACATTGTAAGTACATTGTAGACTATGATATTTGATTTTCTAATTTGTTAAAAATTTCTAACTTGTTCTAAATCTATCTCTGTTTTTAAAATACACAGATCAATGAAATTCTCAAACCTGGTGAAATGCTGGATGTAACATTAATATTTGCCTTTTTGAGTCTTTGAATCCTTTGAGTCAACTTTTCTATAATAAATAAAATGTGCCTCTCCAGTGGCATCCTACTAGGTAATAGGGATCCTGGCAATGTCTGATCTATACCCACAAGACTCATCCCATAAAAGGAGAAGAGCCTCATCAGAACCACACCAGAGCCTCTGTAGGCACAGAGAGAGGTTTATCTACACTTAGCTGGCAACTCTGACTTTCTGTCCAGTAGACCATGAGGAAACTTGACTTCATGCTGTTTCTCATTATGGCCACCATAGGCTGCATAGCAGCTCAAGAGAACCTGGATACTGACAGACCAATTCCAGTGTCTGCTCAGAAGTTGCAAGAAAAACAAATAGGAGATGACCAGGGTATGAGATGGTCTCTATTTCTTCTGCACTGCAAATTGTGTAATCTACCAGACATTCTGTAACATGACCACTGTAGGTGGTGGCTGGACCCTGGTAGCTAGTGTGCACAAGAACAACATTCATGGGCAGTGCATAGTGGGTGATCACTAGTATAGTCAGCAAGGCAACAGAAGAGATAGCCCAGAGGAGGATGGCAATTGTGCCAAGTACAACACATTTGGATTTGCTGAGGGGGCCACACGTGATGATTATAAGAACCCTGGTTACTTTGACTCCAGGATGAGAACCTGGGATTCTGGCTTGTGACCAACAACACCCTCTAGCAAAAATGGAGGAGGAGGTCCCTATAGACAGACCTCACCTTCACTAGCTTCTTGAAACACATTGGCCATAATCTATTTGTACCAGAAGTACCCAGTGAAATATGGAGGAAGAAAATATTGGATTGACAATGGCCCAGTATTGCCTGTGTTCTATGGCAATGGTGATGCTCAGAAGACAGCCTCTTATTACTCCTCAAATAGCCAGAAAGAAATCACTGCAGGATACATCCAGTTCAGTGTTCAATAATGAGAGGGCAGCCAAAACTTTGTGTGCCGGAATGAAGGTCGCTGTATGAAACAATGAGCATCACTGGATGGGTGTGGTGACTTCTCAGCGTTTGATTGAAATGGATATGGATCACACCCTGGAGTAGCAGTGGCCAGGAGATAACTGAAGCAGCTATGTTGGTCTACTGCTAAGAACTTTGTGGCATGAGACCCAGACTTCTCCAATTTGTGGATTCACATGCACACAGAAAACCTTGCCTAGAATGTTAATGACACAGGAAAGGAGAATAAATCCTTTTCATTGCAGAAAAAAGTCCTTAACTTGTATTTTTTATTGAATAGATTTTAATTGTAGTAACTGCTAATATAAACTTTTTATGCATTTATGTATATATACATATATATATGCTGATGTCTTTTAATTAACAAATTGAACCAAAGACATTCTACTACATATTACTCTTTTATTTCTTCTTTTACAAACCTAGTATGTTTTGCACTTAACCATGTTAGTTTTCACAGTTTATGTATAAATCCCTTGCCTGTTATGAAAGGATTTTCAAATCCCAACAGGGGTTATACATCTCAATGTCAGACTTGCAGAGTTAAATCCAAATCTGTGGGAAACAGCAGAGGAACACCAACTCTCCTTGGAAACTGTGCAAATGAGTTTGATTATTTGCTTCCCTAGAGCAATCATCAAATGTAATGGAAAGAAATCATATGCTATTTCTCCAAAGAATAAGGTTAATAGAACTTTATGGCTTCTTAGGAATTTAGTTTGTTCTCTTATTTAAAAAAAAAGAATATATATATATATATATATATATATATACATACCATATATATATATATATATATATGCACACACAGAGCTGTACTATAATCCAAAAAATTGAGAAGTAATACCTTTGAAAGGTTCATTATTACATTTCAATGAAAGTGATTTGAATATTATTGGTGTTCATATGCAGCTTTTTGGGAATACTGACCAACAAAATTACCATTTACTGACATATTTGCAATAAATAAATATTGTAACATAAATTTGACATTATTCTTTTTTCATCACATTTAAATACATTCCAATCTTCTTTTTCTTCCTCTTACTGCACGAAATATATAGTGCTTTATAAAATTTGTGTCATAGAAGGGAGTGTAGGATACATTTATTTTTAATGTCATTTAATAATTTTGGGTTGAAGTATATCTAGTATAGTTAATATGAATTGAACATGCATTATGTACTTTGGAGAAGAATTTCATTCCAGTTGTTGTTTGTGCATTTAATAATAAATTAAGTAGAAAGGAAAACAGATGTTCACGAAAAAATATTTAGCTCAAAATTTATCTCTTAATAATAGTTTTTCATCCCTCAACACCTGTCTCAGATTCCTTTTCATCTATGGCGACATTAAATAAGTTTGTTTAACAGAATTATTTCCTTTCAGACTTCTCAACCAGGTTAATATATTGAATAATTTGGCAACATTAATGTAATCAATATCATCTTTTCATCACTTTATTTCTTTTCATGACCATTGTCTTGGGATCTCTTTCCTTTGTTTTCATTTCATGATCTCAACGCAAACATGTATATTGTATGCATATTGTATTATTCTTCCATTCAAACCCATCAATTATTATTTACTATGATAACCTAGTACTCCACAGCTGTGAATGTATTTCCCCAAATTATAGCAAGCTGCTGTTTGTGAATTTGGTCTTCTTTTATCAATTTAATTTTCTCAGTGTAGCTATCTCTCATTTCCTTATTTTAAGTATTTTCCCAAGTTGTTTTTGGTAGCTTCCATTGTACAAGTACTGTACTTTATCACTTTCATGATTTTTTTTTCTGTGAAATATCTATGAGATATTCTAGTATGGTTTTGTATAAGATATCTCTAGTTAATATTTGTAAGAGAGAGAGAGAGAGAGAGAGAGAGAGAGAGAGAGAGAGAGAGAGAGAGAGAGAGAGAAAGGGAACGAGGGAGGGAACAAGGGTAGATGGGAGGAAGGCATGGAGGAAAAAATGCTCCTGTATCTCCCTGCTGCCTTGCAATTATTTCAGACCTTCCTTCCTTCTTTCTTATTATCTGTTTAGCCTTCTTTAACACAGCCCTCCCTCCATTTCTTCCTTCTTCATTTCCTTCCTCTGTTATACCCCTTTGAAATATGTAAATGATTTTCATAGTACTAACTAGAATCAATCATTAGTGTTCATGTGTATTATGATAATTTAGTCCATGTCAAAAATACATAGCCTTGCCTAAACACTAAAGTTTCATAATCTCCAAGGTCAATGTGCTCCCAAAATCCTTTCGTGCACCAAGGATACATCCTGGTTTCACTGTCAGAGGTACCTTACATTGCCCAGGCCTTCTAACTAAGACCCATGTTCATGGGGTCTGAATAAGTACAATGCTGGTTTTCCAGCTGTCAGTCTGGGGGACCATGAGCTGTCTCTTGTTCAGATAAGCTATCTCTGTGGGTTTCTGTGGCCTGGTCTTGACCCCATTTTCTTATCACTCCTCCCTCTCTGCAACTGGATTCTATGAGTTGAGCTCAGCTATGTGTGTCTGCTTCTGTTTCCATCAGCTACTAGTTGAGGGCTCTATAATGGCATATAAGTTAGTTATGAATCTCATTATCAGGAAGGGCATATAAAGTAGTCATTCTACTCTTGCTCAAATTGTTATTTGGAGTCATCCTTATAGGTCTCTAACATTTCTCTAGAGTCAGTTTTCTCTTCAACCCTATAATGGTTCCCATTAGTATGTCTCTCTCTCTCTCTCTCTCTCTCTCTCTCTCTCTCTCTCTCTCTCTCTCTCTCTCCCTCAGGTCTATTCCTCCCCTGACACAATCTTTCTTGTCCCACATGCTCCCCTCTTTTCCCCTTCACTTTCTCCTAACTCCCTCTCCATTCGCTGCCCCCACTCCCAATATGCTCAGGATATTTTGTTCCTTTCCCCATCTGTGAGGGGCCTTGTATGAATCCCTTAGGTTCTTCCTTGTATCCTAGTTTCTCTGGTGGTGGGAATTATAGGCTGGTGATCCTTTGTTCTATGTCTAAAATCCATATATGAATGAGTACATGCCATGTTCTTCTTTTTGTGACTGGGATACCTCACTCAGGGTGGTTTCTTCAAGTCCTATCCATTTGCCTATGAATTGCAAGATTTCATTGGTGCCCCCCCATCACCACTAAGTAGTATTCCATTGTATAAATGTGCCACATCTTCTTTATCTATTCTTCAGTTGAGGGGCATCTAGGCTCACCCTTTAAAATAGACACAAACAGCATAAAGTATATTGGGGTAACACTTACCAAATAAGTGAGAGACCTATACAGCAAGAACTTTGTGCCTTTAAATAAAGAAATTGAAAAAGATAACAGAAAATGAAAAGTGCTCCCATGATCTTGGAAATGTAGATTAAACATAGTAAAAATGGCAATCTTGCCAAAAGCAATCTACAGATTTAATGCAATCCCCATCAAAATCCCAACACAACTCTTTACTGACCTTGAAATGATAATGCTCAACTTTATATGGAAAAACAAAAGACCTAGGATAGCCAAAACAATACTGTACAATAAAGGAACTTCAGGAGGCATCACCATCCCAAGCATCAAGCTGTACTATAGAACTATAGTCCTGAAAACAATTAATAAATGGGACCTCCTCAAACTGAAAAGATTCTGTAAGGCAAAGAACACAGTTGACAAGGCCAAACGGCAGCCCATAGCCTGGGAATAGATCTTCACCAACCTGACATCTGATAGAGTCCTGATCAAAAAAATATACAATGAACTCAAGAAGCTAGTCGCCAAAACACCAAATAACCCCATTAAAAAGTGGGGTACAGGACTGAAGAGAGAATTCTCAACAGAGGAATCGAAAATATCCTGAAGACACTTTAGAAAGTGCTCAGCAGGGAAATGTAAATCAAAACAACACTGAGATACCATCTTACTCTTGTCAGAATGGCTAAAATTAGAAACACCAATGACAACTTATGCAGGAGAGGATGGGGAGAAAGGGGAACACTCCTCCACTGCTGATGGGAGTGGAAACTTGTACATCCATTTTGGAGATCAGTATAGCATGGCACTTCCTCAGGAAAATGGGAATCAGTCTACAACAGGGCCCAGCAATTCCACTCTTAGGCATATACCCAAATGAACCACATCCATACAACAAAGTCATATGCTCAAATATGTTCATAGCAGCATTATTTGTAATAGCTAGAATCATGGAAATAATTCTATAAATTAATGATTAATGGATAAAATATTTTAAACTGAAAAAATTAAAAAATTAAAAACTGTTTCAGTCATTACTTCATTGAATTTTCAAATAGCGTTAGTCTGATGATTGTTCTGGTTCTGAGGTGCACCCATGAGACCAAGGGATACTAACAATGTGAATGGAAAATATATTCAATGATTAAAACATTCCATACACTTAGCAAATATTTGCTAAGCATCTGTAGAGGACTGGGAAGTATGCAGTAAAGAAGATTTTAAAAAGAATGGTAATTTCACCATTTAAATTAAATAAATAATCCATGGATACTTGTTATCTAGTTTCTATTATATTTGGAGGTTTTTAGTCATCACTGACATGCACATATCAAGAAAAAGTTTCAGAAAATGGTAATCACCCCTATATTTAAAAGCATGAAAATCACAGTGAGACACAAATGCTCCTACACCATGTGAGATATATAAAGGAAGAGTTAACATTCCCAATTTGCAGAAAATGATCCTCAAATGCAGAAATCCCTCTGAAAACCAGAAACAGGCTTGTGAAATCTGAACTATATACCAGAAGGTCCCATACTAATAATAAAAGGAGAAAAATCGAATCATATAAAAGAAAACATTTGAAACAACCAAATGTAAGAATGCTTCAAAAGATAATTATTTACAACAAACCACAGATAAATGCAGCATAAATGTGAGAAAGTTTTCAGAGACTCATGTCAAATAAGAGTAGAAATATTTGAAAGAACAGAGGAGAGTTTTAAAAACATTATAACAGAGCATATATAGTGATGTTGGATCTCTCTTTAGTACAAGGCAAGAAGATAGGTTATTTAATATTGAAGAAACTGAAAATTATCACAACAAGTTCAGTATTCAGAAGGGAAGGAGAAACAAAGATATTAGGAAACCTGTTATCAGATATCCTAATAAAATAAAAGCATCAAAAATTCCAAAATAAATATAAAATTTTATTTTAATTTTATCTAATTAACAGGTTTTCCCCACTTATTTTATATACTGACCAGTGTCCCCTTCCTTCTTTACTTCCATTCTCTCTTCCCAACCCCATCTAATGCCTCCCCATCCATCTCTCCTCCATCTCTGTTAAGAAATGTGCAAACTCCCTATGGGCTTGAATAAACCATGGCACATCAAGTTAAGCTAAGACCAAGCTCCTGAATCAAGGTTGAGCAAAGTAATCCATCATGAAGAAAAAGTTCCCAAAAGTCAGGTACATGCCAAGGACAGGTCCTCCTGTCACTCCTATGTGCCTTAAAGACATACTGAGCTACATAACTGTCACACACATGCAGAGGCCTAGGTCACTCTCATATAGGCTCCTAACTGTTGGATGCAAATTTATGTGCTCCTACTAGCTCAAGTCAGTTGTCTCTGGGTTCCTCCATCAAGATCATAATCCCACTTGTTCTTTTTCTGCAACAGTGGGCAACGAGACTATACATACCCACTTGGAGTTTACTGATGGAAGGAAAAGAAGGGGGGATAGATGTTGGTCAACAGGGGCAGAAGAAGAGATGGGGATGAGGGGCACTTGTTTAAAAATGGAAGCTTGCACATGCATACTGAGTCCTTATGCAGCCCCATAAGGTATGACATAACTATGACATGGCCACGTCAGGCATCATTAAGTAGCAGGGGCAGTATATTGCCAAGTTTTCAACACTTCTGGCTTCTCCCATTCTTCAATATGACTCCTGGAACTCAGCCAAAGCTTGGCTGTGGATCTCTGAATCTGCTTCCTTCAGTTATGGGATAAAGGCTTTCTGATGACAATTAGGGTAGTCAACAATCTGACTACAGTACAGGGCCAGGCTAGGCACCCTCTCCACTGTTGCTAGGAGACTTAACCTGTGGCTATTCTTGTGAATTCCTGAGATTCCCTGCCAATAGGTTTTTTCCTAAGCCAAAATTGTCCTGTATCAAGGTGACTCCTTTATTATTCTCTAACTCCATTCTAACCCCAACTTGCCTCCCATACCAAGCCTATTAAATCCACAACCTCAAGTTAGCATCCCCTCACCCTCCAACTTCTCTCCCTGTGTTTACGCAGGAGACCTCTTCTCTTGCTCTTTCCCAGGGAAATCAATGCATCTCTCTTTGGGCAATCTTGTTGTCTAGCCTCTCTGGGCCTGTAGGTTGGTGGTTATCCTATACTTTACATCTAATATTTACTTATAAATAAGTACATACCATGTTTGTCTTTCTGTCTCTGGATTATTTTAATTGGGATGATTTTTATCTAGTGCAGTCTATTTGCCTGCAAATTTCATGAGGTCATTGTTTTTTTATTTTTTATTTTTATAGTAGAGTAATTCTCCATTGTATAAAAGTACCATATTTTCTTTATCCATTCATTGGTTGAGGGCATGTAGGTTGTTTCCTGATCTTTCTATTATGAATGATGCTGATATGAACATAGTTGAATAAGTGTCCTTGTGGTATGATTGAGCATCCTTTGGGTATAAGCCCAAGATTGGTATCACTGTATCTTGAGGTAGGTTAATTCCCATTTTTCTGAGAAACCTCCTCTTATTCCACATCCTCTCCAACTTTAGCTGCCCTCAGTATTTTTGAACTTAGCCATTCTAACAATGATAAAATACTATTTCAGAGAGATTTTGATACGCATTATCCTGATGACTGTGGATACTGAACAATTCTTTAAGTGCCTTCCAGCCATTTGAGATTTTTCTGTTGAGAATTCTGTTTACATATGTACCCCATTTTTTAAGTAGGATTATTTGGCATTTTGATATCTAGTTTCTTAACTTCTATATATACTTTGGAGATCAGCCCTCTGGCAGATCTGGGTTTGGTAAAAAATCTTTCCTCATTTTTTAGGCTGTCATTTTGTCTTATTAATAGTGTTCTTTGCCTTATAGAAGCTTCTCAGTTTGAAGAGGTCCCATTTATTAATCATTGATCTCAGTGTCTGTGCTGCTTGTGTTATATTCAGGAAATTTTGATCATTATTGCATGGCCATTACATGTCCTGGTTAGGTTTTCATCTGTATCATAACAGAAAATTATGGTAGAATTGTTTAGTAGAGAAATATGACCACCTTGTTTTGGCCAATATGCAAATTGCCCAATTCCCTTCCTTTAAATTTCACCTATTGTTAGTTCTCCTACCCTCTTGCAGGGCCATAAACTGCCCACCAATGTCTTAGAATATAACCAAGAATGCACATTTAAAATCAAATAAATAATAATGCAATGCCATTAAAATATTTGAAATCTCCAAATTTCATAATGCTGATACTTCCTAGAGCTGGTAATAGAAGGATCAATGGAAAGTGCTTATAGCTAGAAGAAGAAAGAAGGTCATACGACTAGGGAAGTTCCTGAAACTTAATTGTTTTTGTCATTGTTTACTTTCTGCTCTTTGTAGAGTTTAATAGATGTGTAAGATGTATGTTATTCACATTCAACACCAACTCCTTTAGTACTTTCAACACATTTGACTCCTAATTTAATTTTCTTTTTACATGAAGATGTGCTAAATAGATAAAGCTGGAGCTGAATAAACACATGAAGATGTACAAGGCTTAGTACAAGGTTATACAAATACAATAAGTAATACTAGCTAAGAAGCAGGAGGTCACTGAAGTTGCTATACCTTTGAAAAACAACCAAGCTTACTGGATTAAGGTTTTCCAATAATAAAGCTACCATTTCACTTGATTCTTTAAGTATCTCTTCAAGTTCTGTGATTTTTGGCTATACTCTTACATCTGGCCCAATTTCTTTATTTCCTAAACTACATTTTGATATGATATACTTGCTTACCAACAATATCAATTATTAATTGAGGCATTAGTTGAAATATTAATATTTAGCTGATTATAAATAATTATCTAACATTCTATTCTGTTGTATATAATTTCTATGATATTGCAGAAATGTGAATCTCAGTCAACAAGTATAGTCATATAAGAATATTATATATATCTTTATATTTAGTATTCTGATATTGAACTTCTGATCTCTGGGAAATTTTTCTCAGTGTGTGATGAGGTTATTAGCTTTTATTCATAATTCCAAGACATAACTCGTTTGTTTATCTGGTATTATGTTATCAATGTAAACCTTTTAATGTGAGACTCTGTTGATGCCAGGCTATTGGCAAGCTTTGAATAAACAGTTCTGTTCCTTAACATCCTCCTTGATATCCAGGAGGTTTGCTAAAAACAGCTGGCTGACCTTGGTTTGCATTATCTCTATGTCCCTGAAGTCATAGTATTGTCAGAATAAAAGAAGCAGAGTGAGGACCTGTCACTTTCAGGAAGCAAGCAAGCAAACAATTACCATTAATTTCTGGCTAGAAAAAAATCCCTCCTAAGGATCTTGGTACTTTTTGAAAGTACTCTTCAGTAATTCTAATATCTCAATGTTATCCAGTTCATTAGATATTTTCAGTGAAGCAGAAGAGTGTAATAAAATCCCAGCAACTACTTCTTTGGGGATTAACTGAGGAACTGTCTGTAAACATTCAAGAAAAAGGAGTCAGTGTTGGCTGTGTATGTAGCATGTAAAAAAGAAAAACAATACAAAATGAATTTAAGATATTACTTTATTTAAAAATATTTATTGCCTTTATTTGCTCAGTTTTATATGTGTGTGGTAGGGGGTGTTTTCAGAAATCAGAGCTCAAATTGAGAGTCAAATTCCTCTGTATTATGGATTTTGGGGAACAAAATAAGAAAAGTCAGACTTGGCAGCGAACATCATTATCCACTGTGCCACCTAGGCAGGATTTTGTTGATAATACAATGTTTCACATTGATAGTATTAAGTCATTTAATTGTAGACTTATATGATGAACTAGTCTTTTTTTCTCTTTTACTTCTGTTTTATTGAAAGTAGTGCTTTCATACAATGTATTCTGATTACAGCTTTATCTTTCCTTACTCCTCCTAAATGTTTCCAACCTTGCCTCTCATCCAAAACTACACTCGTTCATTTCTCTTCAGAAAACAAACAGACATTTAAGAAATAACAAAATATTATAAACAACAAAATATTATAAAACTAAAACTAACAAACCAGAATAAAATGAAACAGAGGAAATAAAAGAAAAATGACAAGAAACAGATTGATTTGGAGATACACAGGTTCTAAAAAGACCCATAAGGTAAAAACATAAAAATAAGTTAAAAAGTCATGACAAGGTAATATTGTCAGATAAAGTACCTCAAAAATGCAACTGAGTTGCTTCTGTGTTGACCATGGGACTTGAATTTAATAGTAGTTTGAATACCCAGTGAGACTCAGTTAGAGATAACTTACTTTTTGTTGGTATACAGTTGTCAATTGTATATAGCATTTAAGTTTGGGATATTGGCTTATGTCTATTTGTCTCTCAGCACTAAAGTTTCAGCTGACTGAGACCCATGCAGGACTAAATTTGTACTGCCACATTCTCTTAGCATTTTTATGTTCATTGGCTCTGTTGTGTTAAGAAAGGCTTGTCTTTATCTCTTCTGGCTCTTACCATCTTCCTGTCATACCTTTTTCAGAGTGCTATGAGTTGAAAGAAATGGATTCATGGCACTAGGAAAATGTCCAGAAATCTTCAAGGATGACCACAACTAACAATCTAAGCAATAGTGGAGAGGCCACCTTAAATTCCCTTTCCTGATAATGAGATTAATGACTACCTCATATGTCATCCTAGAACCTTTATCTAGTAAATGATGGGAGCAGAACCAGACACCCACAGCTAAATGCTGAGCCAAACTCTTGGCATCCAGTTGCAGACAGAGGGGAGGGACAAGTAAAGGGATCAAGACTAGTCTGGAGAAACCCATAGAAATTGATGACCTGAACAAGGTGGAGCTTATGGACGCCAGTCTGATAGCTGGGAAACCAGCATAAGACCATCCCAGATTACCTGAATGTGATGTTAGCTGGGAGCAGTGGGTAGTCGATGGGGCCAGTGGTAGTGGATCAGTAATTATACCTAGTATACTAATTGACTTTGGGAGCCAATTCCACATGGGGGGATACTTTCTCAGCATAGACGCATGGGGGAGGGCCTGTGCCCTGTTCAAAAAGATATGATAGACTAGGAAGCCTCCCCATGGAAGGCCTCACCATACCTGAAGAGCAGAAAGAGGATGATATGGGGTTTGGAGGGGGCAACAAGAGAGTCAGAAGGGTGAGGGAACTGGGATTGGCATGTAAAACAAGCTTGTTTCTAATTTAAATTAAAAAAAGAAAAGAAAGAAAAGGATTTGATAGAGGAATTCCCTTTAGCTTTCGGTGTTCTCAGGTCTCTTACTCTGTACATTATCAAGCTTTGGGTCTCTGTGTTTGCTCACATCTACTGAAGAAGGAAGCCTCTCTAATAATGGCTCCTGATGAAGGACTGATTTATGAGTGTAGCACAATGTTGTAAAGAGTCATTAGATTACAACATCCCTTTAGCAGAACATCAGTATTTAGTTTTTCCCTAGGTTTGTGGCTTATCTATTCTACCTGAATAGTGTTGAAGTTGGGTTCCATTTCATGGAGTAGGTCTTAAATCCAAGCTGATAGGGATTGGTTACTCCAACACGTTTTGTACTACTATTGCACTATGGCACCTTGAAGGCTGATCATCGTTGCAGACCAAAGGGTTTATAGTTGATTTAGTGCTTATCTATCTCCAATGGTAGAATGTAGAATATCTGCTAGTACTTCTAGTATCATAAACACTAGTCAGTAGAGGTAAAGGGTTTAAGTTGAGCTCAACTTCAAAATTTCCAATAAGTTATTCAGGCATAATCTTCAACTATTAGATCTATGGTCAGTTGGTGAATAGCAAACAATAGCCTTAATGATAGTCTGCATTAAGAAGGATAAGGGGATTTCCCTAGGAGAGAAATATAATATATATTTATCAGGGGTCAAGTGTTGGGGAAGTAGAATCAGATTGTCTAAATGGAAGGGTAGGGAAGAAGGAGGTAAAAGAAGTATTACTAGAAAGAACAGCTAAAATTAGTATCATTTGATTGGTTGCATATATCAAATATAGTGGAAATATATGTGTATATCGTAGGCATCTAACATCACCAAATGAAGACTCCAATTTCATGAATGATATATGTCTAATCAATTTGTTAGCCAAAGGTGTCTCATGAAAACCCCAAACAACCTTTTTTTATCTTCACTTTCCTGGTATAATTTAGGTTTGCTATTATAGCATTAACAAATCTAAAGTAAATTAATATTCATATAAATATATAAATTTGCATTTTTTCTAATAACTAAATTTAAATCATACAATGTTATTTTGTTCTATAAAGAGTTGTTTCTATATATTAGAAGTTAAAATCTTGTCATCTCATATCCTTTCTGTTCTTTGCCTGCCTGTATTTGCATGGCATTTGAATTCCTATTAGGGTGATTTAAAATCTGAATTTCCAAATGTCATTTTGCTCCCTGAAGTAAACACAAACCTTTAGTATCTATGTCACTGCTATGTACTTATAATTACCATATAGGTCTCCATTTAATTAGTATATTACAGCACTTCAGTCTCTAGTGTACAGGAGACAGCAGAGTGGTAAACACATTTCAAGGTTTGATATTTACAAAAAAAAAAAACACTGAACTTAAATTCTGCATCTAATTTTTATTTGATTTGGAAAATTCTTGGTTAGGCAAATTATTTAAGCTCTTTCTATATTATTATCATGAATCCACAATTTTCTTTAATTTTTTAAGATGCCATAATAATTCAGTTCGTTATAGATAGATAGTATTCTTATGTCTTGATAACAGTACTCCATGAAAATAAAAAGAGTAAAACACATATTATTTTTATTTCAAGCTGAGTGCTTGATTTCCCAAAGCAGACATATCTAAAAAAGAATACAAGTCATATGATTTCTCAGTTGTTTGTAAGTTTGATAATGCTAAAACTCTATCATATTCATTTATCCTCTTCCACGGTTTCTTTTCTCTAATTTTCACTTCTTTTCCCCATTAGTACAAGTACCTTTTGTACTGCTATCTTATCACCTTCCAAAGGAATCCAAAATCAGCCATTTGGAATATGTCTTATGATAGTGTCAAGTATCATATAGTTTATCTGTTCCCTATTTTCTGGGTCATAAAATCCCTGAACTTTGTATGTCACATTACCAGTCAACAATATTTCTCTGCTTCCAGTAAGTGCAAATTAAAAAGAAATAGCCTGGAGAAAGAATTAAACTACCAGATGTCCTCCTTAACAGATAGACAAAACAAGCCCAATTATTTACATGCCAACTCTCTCTCTCTCTCTCTCTCTCTCTCTCTCTCTCTCTCTCTCTCTCTCTCTCTCTCTCTTGCTTTCTGTCTCTCACACACTCACAGATTCAATCCTATGTATACATGTATACATATACACATTAATAAATACAGCTATATTTATGGGCTCCTACAAAACAAATGTAACAGGGTTAATGAGCATCAAGAAAGAAGCTAATATACATTGTCCACAAATACTAACCTGGCATTTTATAAAAATAACAAACTTCTTAAGAACATGCAAATGTGTTATACAAAGTCCTATTCTTCAGAACATAATTGTTATTTCCCAAAATGTCTACCAGTTGTTATAAGTTTTGGGGACATGAAATTTCACTAAGTTTGCTTAATTCATGTCTAGGTTCTATATTTGCTACTAGTACCTCTGAATTAAGTGTTTAATGTGCTGCTGGGAAAAGAGGTTAAAAAATTCCCATATCTGGAAAGGTCTTCAAAACACTAAAAAAAAAAAAAACAGTAAGTCACAAGACAATATTTTTCCATGATTAAGTGTTCAACATAAATATAAATGTTTTATCATTTATTGAACAAGTGAACTTTGTAATTGCATTTGTATTTTCTTTTACAAACAAAAAATAGTTTGTGATTCTGTTGTTTAAATGTTTTGATATGAGGGGCACAAGAATGTCTTCTTGGTAAAAATGTTTGCAGGACAATCCTAATAACTAAATTTAAACCCAGTCCTATTTCAAAAATAAATCTCTGATCTCTACATGTTCATTGTGCTGTGTGCATCAGGCACCAATTTAGATTCATCATATATGGTCAAATAGCCACAACCTTAACAAATAAAATGCAAATTAAAAATGAGAAATATATAATATAGATAAAATATCATTTTGTTGTTTAAATCACTCAATTTCTATAGTTGTGAAATTATCATTTTATTTCTGCTAAAATAATATTTATGCTTTGAACAGAAATTCATGATTATAAGTAAATAACATGTAATGAGAAATATATTATTTTTAATATATGAGCTTTTACTATTTTCAGATTATTTTTTCAATTATGTAATCTAAATTCATTAGTATTTAGAATAAAGTGCAAAGCATTTGAAAAACATTAAAATATGTTCACAGGCTACAACATACTTTAACAAATATCATCTGATTTCATATTAAGAAACTTTTTTGTTTCATTACTAGATAAAAATTGCTAAGAATATTACTCAAAGTGTAATATTTGGATGCCTCTAGAAAATAATAGCAATACTAAATATCTCATGTATTATGCAGTACAAAGTGAGGGTCAGGCATGAGGTACATTGTAAGTAACCAATGAGCAGGATGAGAATCAGACACGAAATTTGGTGTGAACAACCAATGTGTCATTCAGAATGAATACTCAAAGCATGTGCTGACATGGAAGTAGTAATTCAGCTTATCACGATTACTTAATGTACAGATTGATGTAGCTAGTGTATTTTCCTGACGGATGCCTGGTCCCCCTCTTTGTTTCTCCCTGCAGGCTGCCTGGTTCCACCGCCCTGTGGAAGCCCCAAATAACACACAGAGACTTTGTATTTGATATAAGGCTGTTGGACAGGTACTAGTTCTTACTGGCTAGCTCTGTCTTAATGATTAACCCATTTCTACTTATCTAGGTATTTCAAAGTGGTCATCTTATCAGAGAGCTGCCGGCCTGCATCTGCTCTCTCCAGACTCTACGTGCTGACTCCTCCTTCCTACTTCCTCCTTAACTCCTAGCCCGCCTATCTTACTTTCCTACTGGCCAACAGTGCTTTATTCATTAACCAGTATGAGAAACATATTTACAGAATAACAACTCCCATCAGATTGATGCATCAGATATTAACAACATTGTGAATACTCAATATATACTTTGAAACCATGTCACATCTATCTCATGTTATGGCAGCTGTTTTTCATTTATGAAACAGAAGATAATTTCTTTTTAATTTTACCTCTTATCTTCATGGTTATGTTTCATCCCTCTGTTGTCTTTATACTATCTGTGGTTTATGATGATGCTTCTCTTCTAGATAAAAACATTTTCAGTGGAAAGTAAGAAAAAAGTAAGAAAAGAAAAAAACAACTTTTTCTGAGATAATTTCTGCCAGGTGTGATGCAACAGATTATTATCCCAGAACTCAAGAGATAAAGGTGAATCTCTGTTACAGCAGGTTGTTCCTTCCCGCTGGCTCCATCCCACCTGCTGCCAGTCTGGGCCCACAGCCGCACCAGCCCCAAATAACACTCAGAGACTCTGTATTTGATACAATCCTGTTGGCCAATGACTATCATTGTTAATGGGCTAGCTCTGTCTTAATTATTAACCCATTTCTACTTATCTAAGTATTTCCACATGGTCGTCTTATCATGGAGCCGCGGCAGGCGTCTTCCTTCCTCCATGTTCTACATCTTGATTCTAACTACTTCCTCTTTCCTCCTTCTAGTCTCCTAGCACCACCTATCTAGTTTTCTATTGGCCAACAGGGCTTTATTAATTAGTATAAGAAGCATATATACAGAATAACATCTCCCATCAAATCTCTGTGAGTTTGAGGCCAGCCTTGATTTAATAGTTTCAGTACAGCCAGGGAAAAATATATACTACACAGGCACAAGCACACATACATACATATATACATATGTATATGTATATATGTATATGTGTATATGTGTATATGTGTATATGTGTATATGTGTATATGTGTATATGTGTATATGTGTATATGTGTATATGTGTATATGTGTATATATGTATATATGTATATATGTATATATGTATATATGTATATATGTATATATGTATATATGTATATATGTATATATGTATATATGTATATATGTATATATGTATATATGTATGTATAGCGACAGAGAGACAAAAGACTCCAAAAGGAGACTCAACATTATATAAAGCATCATATTTTCTGTCCCTTTCACAGTCATGGATGCTATATAAGTTGGTTTTCTATTGATGTAATAAAACATCCTTCATTTTGTGGAAGTATAGCAGAGAAAGTCAGTGTGGTAGCAGCTTAAAGCAGAGATTTCATATCTATAATTGCTAGCACAAACAATAGAGAGTGAACTGGAAGTTTCATAGTGCATAATGCTTTCAGATTCAGGTCCAGGCCTTGCTGAATGACTTCTTTCATTAAGGCATCATCTAAACACTCAAAAATAGCACTACTTACAGGATGTTGACTTTCTAAATACCTGAGACTATAAGGGACATTTCTCATTAAAATTACCATATTTTTCTCCTTGGCCCCATAGCATGCCTTTGCTCTAATTTCAAATCTTCATAATTATTCAGTCTCAATGTTGTTTAAAAGTCCAAAATTTCTTCTGAGACTCAAAACAACATCTTAACTGTAACTCCATGGAAAAAATATATATCAATATATATGTATATACATACATACATAGTGACACATAGTTTTTTGGGTTTTGTTGTTGTTTTTTATGTTTTGTTTTGAGAAATACAACTTTTAAAAACAAGAGTCTGTTTTGGCTGATAACTCCAGATGAATTGGCATCCATCAAGACAGGGAATTATGGTAGCAGGAAGAAATAAAAGTCACAGTGGAAACTTAAGATCACACAGTCTCAATTACAAGCATAAAAAACAGAGAGCTAACTGGAAATGTTGGGAGGATTTAAACTCTCAAAGACTTCCAGTGTCATACTGCCTCCAGCAAGGCTGTACCTGCAAACTTCCCCAAACAAAGCCACCCACTGGACACCAAGTCTTCAAGTAGCTGAACCTCCTGAGGACATTTTCATCTAAAATACTTACAGAAGTAAAGATGTGAGTTCTTTTGAGGGTAAGAGTATTTTGACATGAAGCTGTTCATTTTGTCAGACAAAAAACCACATCCTACAACATATGAAAAAGAATTAGGCATTTATAATGAATAATGTAATATTTTTATTATATGAGAAAAGGCATGGTGAGAAATTGATTATAAATATTATTTTTACCATGTATAAAAAATGAAAACCTAAAATGCCACAAAATACTTAGGCTCATAATAAAATCATCAAAATTAATAAATTAATAAATATTAAAATGTTTATTATGTAATTTTATGTTAATTTGAAAATATGCAAAGCAGTTAGGTTGTTTTTAACAAGTTTTAATTAAATGTTAAATGAGGTATAGATTTCTTTGTAATTAAATGTAAGTGCGAATTTATCTTTTAATTACAAGTTATCTCAGTTACCAGGCAAATTTAGCATTCTCTGATAAATAAATAAAGTCTCTGTAAATATATTATTTCTTAATTAACTTGCAATAAAGAAATAATTTTTTTCTCTATTGAAAGTGATTAAAATTGCATCAGTAAACCATGCATTTGGGAACTCTTTTATGTGTATTAACAGGTACTTCTAATTAATTACAACAATTTAAAATTGATCTTGAAGTTAAATATTGCCATGAATCAACTATAAGATAGACTATATCTATGAAGATAATAACAAATATGTCAATGTTCATTATTTTTAAAAATCATTGAGAATACGGCATTAATTTCTTCAGTAAGCTGAATTTTTTTCTCCCTTTAAAAGATTAGTTTTTGATATATGTTTGCTCCCTTTTGTTTCCTAGTAAGTTTTAGGTAAGATTTCAGCCTGTCCTTGAACTTACTTCATAGTCCTTATTTGCCTTGGTCTTCTGGCTCTTCAGCCTTAGTCTTTCAGGTATAATTGGTATTATAGACTCATATAACTAGATACAGCTTTTTCCCCAAATTTATTCTATGAAAGTTGTATATATATTGTATTATTTAAGAATACTTACATAAATGTGATGACTGATGATGTTAATTTCAGATATTAAAATTTCTTAAGTCAATTGTGTTATAATTGAGAGAAATCAGTAATGAATTACTGTAAATATATTAAATTAAAGATTAATATATCTTTGTTTTGTGGAAGATTTCAGTTGTGTGGTATTATTGACCAAAGTAAGCCATTTCTTCTTCTATAATAAAGTGTATGGATTCTTCTTAGTAGACCAGAATAACCCTGATATCAGACAAATCCATCTGCCTCTCCATCCCCAGCACTTGGCTTAAAGGTATGTATCAATATGTCCCACTAAGTCTAGGTGTTCTTAAATTGTGATTTTAATCATTAACTTATTCAAAAAAATAAAGACTTGAAGAAAAATTTCCCACAAAATATATTGATCTTATTTGCCCTCCCAAACTCCTTCCTGCTCATCTCCCCAAACCACCCAACTTACTCTCTATTTAAATAGATAAAAAGGAAGAATACAGAGACAACACACCAACACAGAGAGGGGAGGTGGAGAAGGGGAAGAGAAAGAGTTGTATGTGTTCATATATATATCAATGCAATTTACTGAATTAAGTTTGTTGATTGTGTATATGATTTCAGATTGACTATTTTCTCATCTCTGGGAGAGAATAATATTCTTCTAACTGTCATTAGTAGCTTGCATCTCTTTGTCTAGAAGAGAGATCTTAAGGTTAGTTTTTCTTTGTAGTTAGCATGTTCTTTGATATTAGTTTCTCTGATCTAATTTATGTATCCATTTTAAGGAGTCCATGTTTCACAGAAGACTTCCTGGTATTTTCTCTCTTCATAAACTGCCCTACATCTTGGCACATTACTTTAAATCTTTTACCATCAGGAGAGATGTTGCATCTCTGGATTAAGTTATTATTATTTTTGTTGCTATTGTAAGTGGGATTAGCTCCTCCATTCTATATTAGGTTATTAGCTAAAAGTGTCCAGAGAAATTATGGATATTGGCTGTTTCTTTTGTATCTTGAAAAAATGATGACTGTATTTGTTACAATATTTTTTAGTGGTATTTTTTACATTTTCTATGAAAACTTTGTGTTGTTCAGACAGTCCCAATTTGACATTCTCTGCTCTCTCCTTCTCACATTGGAATGTTCTGGCTGTTATCCTCTGTATTGTATTAAAAAGAAATGGTAAAATGTCAATTCCTGAATTATTTTAGAATTTTGGAAGGTATCTTCATTGTGCTAATGTGCAACCCTCAATAAGGAATATGATTGCATTTTTTAGCAAAAAGGTACATTGAATTTGAACCAATGGCTTCTGTGCATTTATTTAAATGAAATTACACTTCATGAATATTGTGTTCTTGTTTCTTATCTGAAATGATTTATGACTGCTTATCTGGTATGATGATATCTCCTGCTATTTTCTTTTGAATTCCCCTTTATGTGGAATATTTTCTCATGTTTCTTTTATGTTTGTCTATGGTTGGATATTGTTCATCTTTATCCATTTCATTCAGTCACTGTATATCTTCTAATGGATGGATTTATGCTTTGATAGTCAAGATAATTTCTTCACATAAAGGCTTTAATTTGTTATTTGTTTACCTGCTTTCTACTTCTTGTTCTTATTTTAATTAAAAATGCTCAGCCAATAGCTCATGCTATATTTCTAACTCTTAAAACTTAACCCATTTTTATTCATCTGTGTGGGTTTTCCCCATGGCTCATAGCTTTTAACTTCATTTTTCTAAAATTTGTACTTTGTCCATGGCTGTTTTCTGATGCTGCCCTCCTTCTTACCATCATTCTGCTATTTTGGTTGTCCCACCTATAATTACTGTCTGGCTACAGATAAATCAGCATCTTATGAGACCAACTGAAGTAAAGAATGACAGCCTTTCACAACTTTTGTATAATTAAAAATGAAGATCTTAATTTTAACAGTAAAATTATATAAGACAAAAATGAATTATTAAGAAGGAATTATAATAAGAAAACAACAATGGTACTAATAAAATTTCAGTTTCAAAAAAAAGAAGGAATTACAGTTATAATCCTTAGCATATTTGTTGGCAAAATTAGAGAAAATATTTTATTGTTCATTTTAGAGTCTAAAGTTTCACATCTATTTACATATGATCATAACTATTACTCTCTAGTTTTTACTCCATTATAGAGCCCAGAAAGATGAAATGTTATCTAATGACAGGGATATCAGGCTGCCTAGACATTTACCTTAAGTTCATCTGTGTTGTTAGGGTATGTAAGTATGTCCTACATCTTGGTATATCAGACAAACATTTCAATATCAGGAAATACTGAAGGACTGTCCTACCTTATCTTGACCACGTTCCATAGTCACCTTTTGTTGTTTGTTCAGCTTGTCCAATTTGGAGACCACACTGTCAACAATTGAAGCAAGGGCACTTTCTTGTCCAGTAGGTAACTTTTGCCACAAAGAATGTAAGCTCCTTATGGAGTTACTTCAATGCCCGTTGTCTTCTGTGAATTAGATTGGTACTTTCAGGAGGGGATGTATCTCACTATCATGAAAAGTCTTAAGTTATTAAACATATTAAATGCCATACTCTATAGGTCTTTGAAGTGTCTGAAAACAAACTATCTAAATATATCTGTGTATAACCTTGAAAACATATATAACATGACTATAATCTTGACTATTACAGATTACTATTAATCTATATAATTATACAGTACATTTTAATATATTCATTTATTTATTATATATGCTTGTTTTTCTGCCTACAAGCCAAAAGAGAACACCAGATCTTTTTATGGAAGATAGTTAGCCAATGTATGGTTGCTGAGAATTGAACTCAGGACCTCTGGAAGAGGAGCCGGTGCACATACCTCTGAACCATCTCTTCATCTCTATACATTACATTTTGAAATGAGCTGCATAAACATAATACCTTAAACAAGAGTAAAAGTATCCACACAACATAACAAAATTAACTTTAAATTTGTATCAATATACAACATTCTATACCAATGTTTAGTATTTAAGATTAGTAGCTGCTTTTTTGATATTCTAGTCTTTTCCAGATCATATCTGTATCCTAGCCCCCCCTTTTCCCTTTAGAACATTATCTTTGAATTTAACTCCTTTAGTCAGCTTTTGTTCTGACTACAACTAACAACAATTTGTAACAACCCTCCTTTAATGGTAATAAACATCACTAACCCAGTTTTTGGGAATAGTTTTCTAGACAACTTCCTGTTGATTAAGGACACAGGTAATCTGTGGACCCTGAGAAAATTTAAAATGATGGCTTAGTTTTGGCTGGAATAGTTCGTGGAGCTGAATCACCTCAGCCAGCAGCTTTGAAGCTGTTTTGGACGCTGGATCACTTGGACCGTACTTTTTTTATTAGTGTCTGGTGCCCTTGGTCTGAAAATCCATGTTTGTTTGTTGTTTGTTTTGTTTGTTTGTTTGTTTGTTTTCTCAGTAAACCTCAAAGATTGAGAAAAAAATAAGCCTTGCTATTTATATATAAAATGAGCTAATAAGCTGGATGTAGGCTTGTGAAAGAATCTGGGTGTCTGTTGTTGCTAAACTGACAAAGTTATAGTTAGTCTAGCCACCAATATTATTTGAGATCTGAAAAGAATACATTATAACATGAAGAATAACCCAATAATCTGAATGGCTTGTATATCATTTAAAATAACAGAGACTATTCTATTACCAATGCAGCCATTACAGGTTCCTGTGGTCTCCACAATGTTGGGGCAGGTGTACCAGGACAGCATCAGTCTTTGGTTGCCAGGCCAATGAGGTGAGATTATTTTGTGTAGAGGAGGAAAATGGAGAAGAACCACCGTAGTTTGTCTAATTATCCAGTGTCCTACAGTCTGGGTGGTGTCCTAGCACCAGCTGCTGCATTAGGGCTTTTCACCCAGAAGTCAATGTTCCAAAAATATGGGTGGAGCATTTGCAGAATTTTATTATCTTCTTGCAGACCTCAGGGTCACTGTTAGGAGTGGGGAGCCTTCTGTCTCTCATGATAAGCTTTTTTTTTTTATTAAATAATTAAAATACTATATTCATTGGATATTTAATAAGTTTGATGACCATTAACTATTAAATATTTCTAAGCTAAACAAACTTAGGCACAATCTTGAAAATATATCTAATCTTGGCAAGAACAACCGGGCCCTCATATTAACCTGTAGATATATTAGTCAAGTATATCTCATGCTCTGTTTTTTGTTTTAGTTTTCTTAGCATCTAGTTATAATTTATGAATGAAATTTGGATTTTGTCATTTATAGAAGTGATTCAGTTAATGAAAACTATTTTTATATTAAATGGAAAGTTAAAGCTATAATTTCTAGGAGGGCTTCTTTAGAAGTATATTTTAGCATAATAATTTTTTCTATAGACATAAGTATATCCTTAGGTATTACCCAAGCAATTAGACTGTAGTTTTTATTTATGGACCATAGATGGGAGGTGAAAACTTTAAAGAAATAGGTTTGGACTTTTTTTTAAGAAACTGTGACTATTTAGTACTGTTATTTATTTAGAAGGTGAGTCATATAGAATCCTGCAACCTGGAGGACTGTGACATGATAGCTAATTATGAACTTGTATTTTTAATTTATATGTTCTATTTTAAAATGAGTTTTTAGGTATAATACCTTCAATAAATGTAGAAATATAAGTAGCATAACAAAATAACCTTACATATTTATATTAATATATAAGTATCCATATTGATGTGAAGTATTAGAGACTACTAGTAGTTTTTCCTATTATGATGAATAATAATTCAGAACAAACCTCCCAAATGATAAAACAATTGTAACCCATAAAATAAGAGTGACCAAAATCATCCATCTTATTTTTTGGAATGTGGGTTAGACAAACTAAGGTGGTTCCTTCCTGTGTTCCTCCTCCATACAAAATATCTCAACTCTTGGGCCTGACAGCCAAAAACTGATGGAGAGGATATGAAATGACTGCTAAAATGTTTTTTTTATATAATAATATATTTTTATTTAACTTTGAAGCAAGACTGCTTTACATGTAAACCTCATTTCCCTTACCCTTACTTCCTCCTCTGTCCCCCCTCCCACAACACCAATCCCATCCCCTTTCTGCTCTCCAGGGAGGGAGAAGCCTTCCATGGCTAAACTTCATTGTCTAGCATATTGTTTACAAGAGGGCCTAGGCCCTCCCTGGTGGTCTAGGTCAGGAGAGTATCCCTCTTCTTGGAATATGCTCGCAAAATCCATTCATATACTAGGGATAGATACGGATACACTATCAGAGGCCCTATAGACTGCCCAGTCCTCATAAAAAAAATAACATCAGGTTAAAGGGATCTGTGTTGGTCATATTCTGGTTTCCCAGCTATCAGTGTGGGGACCATGAGCTTGTTCAGGTGTGCTATTTCTGTGACTTTCTCCAGCCTGGTCTTGACCTCTTAGCTCATCAGTCCTCCCTCTTTGTAACTGGATTCCAGGAGTTCTGCTCAGTTTTTAGCCTGTGAGTGTCTCCTTCTGCTTCCATGAGCTATAAGGTACAGACTCTAGGATAGCATATAAGGTAAATATCAATCTCATTATTGGGGAAGGGCATTTAAAGTAGCCTCTCAACTATTGCTTAGATTGTTATTTGAGGTCACGCTTTAAGATCTCTGGACATTTCTCACCAAATTTCTCTTTAATCCTATAAAGGCTCTCTCTAATGTGGTACCCCTTTTCTTTCTCTCTTCTGTTCTTCCCCTGAATCAATCTTCCTAGACTCATGTCCTCCCCTTCCTCCTAACTCTCTTCTTTTTCCCCATGCTCCCAATTTTCTTGGGAGATCTTGTCCCTTTCCCATTCTCCAGAGGAACACATATCTACCTCTTAGAGTACTCCTAGTTTTCTAGCTTTTCAGGCAGTGTGGCAGTCCTTTGATCTATGTCTAAAAGCCATATGTGAGTGACTGCATACTGTGGTTGTCTTTTTTGTTACTGAATTAGCTCACTCAGGATGATTTCTTCTAGTTCCATCCATTTGTCTGTAAACTTCAATATTCCATTGTTTTTTCTGCTGAGTAGTACTCCATTTTGTATATGTACCAATTTTCCTCATTCATTCTTCAGTTGAGGGACATTTAGGTTGCATCCAGGTTCTGGCTATTACAAATATTGTGGCTATGAACATACTTGAACCATGTCCTTATTGTATGAATGTGCATATTTGGGTAGATGACTAAGAGTGGAATTAATGGATCTTGACATAGACTGATTACAATTTTGCAAAGGAACCGCCATACTGATTTCAAAGTGGCTGTATGAGTTTGCAATCCCACCAGCAGTGGAGGAGTGTACCCACTTCTCCACATCCTCTCTAGCATAAAACTGTCTTTGGTGTTTTTGATCTCAACCATTCTGACAGGAGTAAGATGGTATCTCATAGTTGTTTTGATTTGCATTTCCCTGATAGCTAAGGACATTGAGCACTTTCTTAAGTTTCTTTTAGCAGTTTTAGCTTGGGAATTTTCTATTTAGTTCTGTACCACATTTTTAAAAATTGGGTTATAACTAAGTTCTTGAGTTCTTTCTACAATTTATTTAGTGCTATGAACTTTCGTCTTATCACTGCTTTCAAAGTGTCCCATAAGTTTGGGAAAGTCGTGTCTTCATTCTCATTGAATTCCAGGAAATCTTTAATTTTTTTCTTTATTTCTTCCTAGATCAAGGAATGGTAAAATTCTACTTTGTTCATTTTCCATGATTTTGTAGGATTTCTGCAATTTGTGTTGTTGTTGAATTATAACTCTAACTTTAAAGCATTGTGATCTGATGAGATAAATTAGGTTATTTCATTTTTTTTCCTATGAGGTTTGCTATATTGCTGACTATCCAGTCAGTTTTAGAGAGGCTTCATGTGGAGTTGAGAAGAAGGTATATTCTTTTGTGTTTGGATAGAATGTTCTATAAAGAAATCTGTTAAACCCAATTTGTCATTATTCCTGTTAGTTCCTTTGTTTCTTTGTTAAGTTTCTGTCAGGTGGTGCTGTCTAGTGTTGAGAGTATGGTGTTGAATGATTTATTGTGAGATTTGAGTTTTAGTTATGTTTCTTTTCTGAATGTGGGTGTGTTTGTATTTGGGGTATAGATGGTCAGAATTGAGACTTCATGGTGATGGCTTTCTCCTGTGATGACTAAGAAATGACCTTCTTCATCTCTTTTGATTGATTTTAGTCTAAAATCTTGTCGCGTGCTACCTTTGCCGATAAGGAAGACGCAGCAACCGAAGATTTGTCCAGCAGAATCTTTATTGTAGAGCTCTTTACATGTAGATGGAGAAGGACCCCAAGCCCCAAATGCGCTCTGCTTAAATAGCCTGCAGGGCAACGTGCTCGTCTGTAATTGGTGCTCCGCACAATGCCTGATTGGTATACTCTCTCTGATAGGGAGAGCTCTCGTATACGAATTAGCATAGGGTGGTGCATGTGCAACTGACGTAGCTAATGCTGTAAACAAGAATCAGGAAGCAGGAAGCCAGCGCCATCTTGTAATGGCGAATGCGGCTCCCGACAAAATCTAATTTGTTATATATTAGGATTTCTACACTGGCTTGTTCCTTTGGCCCATTTGATTTGAAAATCTTTTCCCAACCCTAACTCTGAGGTAACATCTGTCTTTGGGGTTGAGGTGTGGTTCTTGTGTGAAGCAATAGGATTGATTCTGTCTTTGTAGCCATTCTTTTAGCCTGTGTATTTTTATAGGCAAATTAAGAACATTAATATTGTGGCATATTAATGACCATTAATTGTTATTTCTTGTATTTTTTTTTTGGATTTGGCAGTGTGGTTATACTGTCTGTGGATTCTGCCGCCCCCCTTCATTTTCCTTTGGGCTGATAAAGTGGGATTATCTATTGCCTATGTTTTGTGAGTATATTTAACTTCCTTGGGTTGGAGTTTTCCTTGCAGAATTTCTATAGGGCTAGATTAGTTGATATATTTAAATATGGTTTTGCCATGGAATATCTTGGTTTCTTCATCTATAGTAATTGAAAGCTTTGCTTGGTATGGTAGTGTAGGCTGGTGTCTGTGGCCTCTTATTGTTGGTAGAATATCTATCTAGGACCTTCTTGCTTTCAGAGTTTCCATGGAAACTGTAATCCTGATAGGTTTGCCTTTATATGTTACATGGCCATTTTCCTTTGCTGATCTTATTATTCTTTCTTTATTCTTTATGTTTGCTGGTTTGCTTATTGTGTGTTGAGGGGATTTTTCTTGTGATCCATCCTATTTGGTTTTCTGTAAGGTTCTTGTACTTTCATTGGCATGTCTTTCTATAGGTTGGAAACATTTTCTTCTATGATTTTGTTGAATATATTATCTATACCTTTGAGTTGAGTTTCTTCACTTTCATCTATACCTGTCATTTACCTTTTCAAGGTGTCCCATGTTTCCTGGATATTTTGTGTTAGGGATTCGTTGGACTTAAGGTTTTCTTTGGTCAATGAATATATTTCTCCTTTGTATCTTCAAAGCCTGAGATTCTCTCTTCCATCTCTTGTATTTTGATACTTATGCTTGCAACTGTAGTTCCTGATTGTTTACCCAGCTTTTCTAGTTACAGCATGCCTCTAGACTGTCTTTTTTATATTGTATCTATTTCAAATTTCAAATCTTGCATGTTTTAATTGTTTATTATAACTTTCCTTGTCTTTTCCTCCATTTCTTAATTTTTTTTTTATTTCATGAAGGGATTTTCATTACCTCTATGAGGGTCTCTATCATCATCATAAAATTGTTTTTAGGGTCATTGTCTTAGGCTTCATCTGTGTTGGGATTTTCAGCTCTTGCTATTGTGGAGTTTCTAGATGCTGCCAGCATCACATTGACCTTTTTGTTGTTTACTGTGTTCTTATTGTCGTCTTCCCATCCCTTCATCCAATGTGTGCTGGTGTGGTTTATCCCTCTTTTGGTGGGTGTAGGACAATGATTCTCTTCTGGTAGATGCAAGCAGGTCCAATACTCTGATGGCTCTCCTCTTCCACTGGTGGGTGGTGGGAATCCTTCTGTGGTTGGAGGCAAAATCAAGATGCTGGCAGACTTTGGATAGGTCAGTCCACTGGGATGGGCTCCCTTGAAGGCAGTCCTCAGTCCTCAGGAGGCTCGAGGCACTGCCGTGGAATGTGGGCTCCCCCAATGGGTGAAAGCAGGAGTGGGATGCTAGCAGACTCCAGATAGGCCAGCCAACTGGAACAGGTTCCCCCATGCTTGTGCAGTCCCCAAGGCTCAGGTATCTCTCATTAGGGACCCAGAAAGTGGGCCAGAAACAGATCCATTCTTACTCCCTCCCATGGGACTAGGATGCAGGCAGAGTCTGAATGGGCTGGTCTGCTGGACATGATTCCCCTGTGCATATTTTTAGCCCCCCTAATATGTTTGTTTTCAGATACATAAATTTCTGATGATATAAAAGTTTAAAACATTCTAAAGGTCTCAAAGATATAAGAACTTTACTCCAGATGTTTACAAACACCCATTACCAGCCATTTCAATGACATTAATTTCAATACAGATCAATAATGCTAATATATCTAAAACTTTCATATCTTTTTGTACAATAAAAATTCACCTAAACTTCAGAAAATCAAGAGAATTATAAAACTTGGATCTATTTCTCACAAGTCAAATGCAGTTCAGATAGATACATCTTAAGTTTCCCTACCTGTCTATTCCTAAGGAGGATATTTCTCTTTTCTGGTCTTTTGGGGACTTCTTTCTTCCCAACTACTAGGATTAATGAAAGTCCCAAATTCAATATTTGTCTTTAACTTCCTAAACCTTAACTTCTATTTCTAGTCGATATCTGCCTTAACAGACTTCCACTTGTCTGATAGACACATCCAAGCATCAGTTACTGAACACAAATTGCCCCAAATGAATGAGAGCAGACATAAATGCTCCCTGTCCCTTCAGCTGGGTCAGAGAACCACATGTTTTTGATGACCAGTCCATTGCTTGAATTCCATCCTTTCTTTTGATCTAGCATTCCACACGTCCTGAGTGTGGACAACAATATCCTAGTTTCAGCAGGAAGTAATTATAGAAGAGAATATGTAGCCTCTTGTCTCTCAACAAAAATGAAATATTAGATCAAGAGGAAATTCCCCTTCATAGGGGACCTGTGATAAAATAAATAATTAGTCCTCATTTTCATTTCCAGTTTCCTACTAGATAAGGAAATTTGTCAATCATTCTGCTTCTGCTAATTGTTATTGGATATTATATCAATGATGCTTTAACTAAATGATAAGCCCTGTCTGGGTACCATTATACTGATGGTTATTAGATCCAAATATCAGCCCCTAGACTCATCTCAAGTATTTGAGAGAAATCAAATCTCAAAGGGGGGGGATTAAACTTTCTCACTTTTACAACTGGATTTAGGTTTCAGTCCTATGAAAGAAGCAAACAGATGTTTCTCCAAACTAAAGGACAACTATTAACAAATTACATATAGGAATGAGGGAGAGAGAATATACAAATTCTGAGCCAACACCAACAATATCACAAGACAATGACCAAAAAAGAACAGTTTCTGTATCTGGGCCCCCAAAAAGGCCCAGACTTTCCCCAGTATTCCCAAAGGGGGGAACATAACCTAAAACCTCTGTCAATGAAAAACATAATATTAACATAACTGCTGCTTGGTTGATAAATTATGTTTGAGGTGACCTAACTCTCTGAAATTCCTAGCTATACTTTAAGGAAGCCTGAGAAATCTTCTCAGGTCATCACCTTTTTGTACAGCTTAATAGCCCCAAATAAGCTGGTATAGTAGTAAACACTCTGTACTCTTACATACACTTACATAAATACACATATATTTGTTTGGAAGTACAGCCATTTATGGTTAGTCAGTTATCACTGGATTTGATATGTTTGATTAACTGTTTCAACTTTTTTATTACCATCATATTGTGTTTAAAAGCCTTTTATTAATTTAAAAATCATGTTGCTTCGCCAATAGGTCTTGACAAATATTATCCATACAAAATATTTGTATCTAAAAGCAAGGTAATATGATAATGTTTTAGCCCGTTAATGAGTTTTTCAGATGAAAAATTTGGATCTGATTAAGAACAAACCATAACCAAGTTCATAAGAGTTCTGTACTGCATTTGTAAATGGAAGAGCTAAACAAACTCTTCAGAAGTATCACTAAATGATTAAAGTTCAAATTGAGGAGGGCGAATGGTTGTAATTAATTGGTACCAAAGACATTTTTACTTTAACAACAGTAAAATGATAGTAATTATTCTCTTCTAATAGAAAAGGACTGAACCAGTTTTACTACAAGCACTAAGATAATTCACTCAAAAATAATTACTTGCGACAACTTCTAAACATATTTTTCAAGGCCATGTTATAAACAAAAAGAAAAAAAGGGCTAGCATCACAGGATATTTAGTGAATGTGAGAAATCAGTCAATTATATATTTAACTTATTCTGTAGGAAAGGCAAATACATTGGGAATAGCTCTGAAATACTTACAGTTGCATTTAAAAGAAAAACATTAAGTCCTATTCTTGGAATTATCTTCACCATATAAACTATTCCTACTTCTTAAAATTTGCCATCAATATTAATTGATAATATATGATTTGGTAGAGAGGTCTCACTATTGTGAGAGTAATGTATCTCTGTGCTTTGCAAATTGTCCTAAAAGATATCTTATTTTTATAGTGTATTATACCAAAGAAAATATTTTGCATGTACATAAAGAATTTTTATTTAACTTATTTATTTTTATTTTTATTTTGTAACTAACACCCATTTTTCTTATCTCTATTTTTTTTCTTTTT
Source organism: Cricetiscus sungorus (assembly GCA_030556225.1). Classification (NCBI taxonomy): domain Eukaryota; kingdom Metazoa; phylum Chordata; class Mammalia; order Rodentia; family Cricetidae; genus Cricetiscus; species Cricetiscus sungorus. The sequence continues at coordinate 47,480,322 of JANBXA010000398.1, forward strand.
TTTCTATTAACAATGCATAATTCTTGTTAACGGATTGTTGTGAATGAATAAAACATTTTAAATTTTCAGCCTACCTTGTTATTAAAATTTATACTACTAGAGTCAAATAAATAAGAAGGAATATGCTTATACACTATGAAAATTTTGTATCCACTCAATTTGCATCCTCATGTAATGATAAATATTGGAGGTCATAATCCTGTGTATAAGCTTGCTACTGTTTTTCAGTTTATCATGTTGTGTTCTGTTACTACATTTATTTTGTTGTTGTTAATTATTCTTACTTTTTGGCATTACTTAGAAATTGTTTACTTTTCTCATGTCTGGGCCTCTTCTAGAGTCCTCAGCTAGAGAGTTCCTGGCCCCAGTCAGAGATATGCCTATCCCAGCGGGACCATCCTGAGCCCTGCCTGCTGGATATTTGATTCCCTTCACTGGGCCTCTGCTGGAGCCATATCTTTGACACCTATCACCAGACCCCTGCATGAGGAGAGACCTCCTAGAGAGCTTGGACCACCCAGTCCTACAGACATCAAACTTCTGACCCACCTATGGTACTGGGAGAGTACCAGAGAAAGAGAGAGAGAGAAACAGGAGAGAGAGAGAGAGAGAGAGAGAGAGAGAGAGAGAGAGAGAGAGAGAGAGAGAGAACCCACCTGCACCCACTGGAATGGGAAGATGGCAATGCAAGAAAACACCTAACAATAGAAAGACAAGCACAACACCACCAGAATCAAGGGACTCTATATCTACTAGAGCTGAACACCCTGAAGCAGATGAAGCAGAAGAGAACAACTTAAAAAATATCTTCATAAAAATGATAAAAGCCCACAAAGATTATGTGAGAAAATCCATTAAAGAAAGGGCAGGAAAAAAAAACAAACAAAAATTGGAGGAAATAAACAAATCTCTTAAAGAAAGCACAGAAAGCCAAGAAAGAACAATTAAACAGGCAAAGAAACAGTTGAAGACTTCAAAACTGAAATAGAGACAATAAGGAAAATACAAACTGAAAGAATACTGGAAATTAAAAAAAAACTGAGCAAATGATCAGGAACTAAAGACACAATCATAACAAACAGAATATAAGAGATAGAAGAGAGAATCTCAGGTGCTGAAGATAAACTAGAGAAAATAGATTTATCGACCCTCCAAAAAAACTTAAAGCTAACAAATCCTTAACACAGAACATCCAGGAAATGTGGGACACTGTGAAAAGGCCACATCTAAGATTAAGAGGCATAGAGGAAGGCTAAGAAACCAAGCTCAAAGGTACAGAAAATATATTCAACAAAATCATTGAAGAAAGCTTTCCAATCTGAAGAAGGACATGCCCATGAAATTACAAGAAGTATACTGAACACCAAATAAACTGCACCAAAGAAAACAGACCTTAGACACATAAGATTCAAAACACCTAACATACAGAATAAAGAAATAATATTAAGACGAGCAAAGGAAAAAGGACAGGTAACATATAAAGGCAGACCATTATCCAAACTAACCGAAAAGCAGAGGGAGAATTTGCAAATTAATAAAATCGAAATGAAAAGTGGACATACAACAGGGACTGAGGAAATGCAGACAATTTTCAGGTCATACTTTGAAAACTCATACACTACAAATTTTGAAAATTCAAAGGAAATGAACACATTTCTGGATAGCTACCACTAAAATGAAATCAAGAACAGATAAACAACTTAAATAGACCCAAAACCACTAATGAAATAGAAGCAGTCATCAAAAGGCTTCAAACCAAAATAAGCCCAGGGCCAGATGGCTTCAGTGCAGAATTCTACCAGAAATACTAGGAAGGGCTAATACCAATACTCATCAATTTTTTCACACAATAAAACCAGAAGGTACATTTCCAGAATTTTTTAGGAGGCCACTGTAGAGAGCTGCAAAGTGCCTTGCCTTAAAGACAGCGCTGGCTTCCGCCTTCCACCTCCCCGATGGTGAGTGCTCTCTGGCATAAACAGGTCCTTATTTGGTTAAGCCTGTTCAGTCTGTTGCTTCCACGTTAGAGTAGCCTATCTGCAGGGTCCACGTGGCTCACTGGAGTTGGTAGTACATGGGGATGTAAGCCTGCACAGGCTTTTCCCTGGGGTCAGAAGAAACATGTTCAAGGATCCTGATTAAAACTGCATGAAGATCTTCCCAGAATGGCATCTTCCTTGCTGGTCAAGGTTGGGCGCGAACAAATGGTCGCCGGTACAGGGAACCTTCAGATCAGAACTTCTTGCAGTCAGGGCAGTGCTGGTAAGTTACCATGGTAAGTTGGGACCAAGCTAACGCCCTCAGTAAAGAGGCAATAAGGTCTCCAGTAAGGAGCAATAAACTTCCCGGTTAGGACCAAGCTAAGGCCCTTGGTAAAGAGGCGATAAGGTCTCACTTAAGAAGCAATAAAGTCCCAGGTAAGTTGGGACCAATCTAAAGACCACAGAAATAAGAGGCAATAAAGTCTCAGGGATTGAGCAAGAGGTTCTAATAAACCCAAAGTAAAATTTTCAAAATGGGGACTTCTCAGTCTCATCTAATTTTAATGGCTCTTCAGGAGCTACTTTTGTAAAAGATACTTAAAATAAAGAAAAGCACACTAGAAAGATTCCTGAGTGAGTGCTATGCCATTGCACCTTGGTTCAGTTTTGAGGGACCTCACGGTAGCACACTGGGACAAGTTAGGCAGGGATCTTGACTTTTCTTGGGAACAAGGGATGCTAAAGTCCAGAGTCTGACTTGTTTGGAAGTTAGTGCATAGCTGTATAAAAAACAGATGTACTGTAAAGCAGCAATGGAAAAAGGGAAAGCTGTGTTAGAAATGTTACAAGAAGAAAGATCAGAAGAGGTGGAGAGCACAGGAGAGTCATGTATGGATGAAACAGATTCTGAGGAAGAATAGCAAGCCCTCATAGAAAAGGTTCAGAAATAGTCCCTTAAAGAACAGAGAAGGTAAGGAAAGGAGAAATGGCTATGTAAAGAGGAGGAAAACCCTCCTGGGACAATGCTGTCGGCACCTTCTCCTTATCAGAGTGAGGAAGGGCAGAGCCAACTTCCTTTTGCCCTGAGGTCTGGAGATTCACATGAAATGACTTAAGTCTGGACAATCCAGTTTTCCAGGATGCCCAAGAAATAGATATGAGGAGCCTTTTGACTTTAAAGTCATCAAGGCTTGGGCTCAGTCTGTGGGAACATATGGAATTTCAACTTCTTTTACTGTAGCTCAAGTTGAAGCCCTAAATAGACATTGCATGACTCCTAGTGATTGGAGTGGGCTGGCTCGAGCATGCCTAAGCCCTGGACAGTGTCTGGATTGGAAAGCTTTTTTAATTGAGTATGCCAATGAACAGGCTGCAACTAACCTGGCAGCCAAAAACGCAGCATGGGACAGGGACATGTTACTTGGACAGGGATGCTTTGCCAATCAACGGCTAGGATACCCATTACAAGTTTTTGAACAAGTAAATTGGATTGCCATAAAAGCATGGAATTCATTACCTAATAAGGGAGAGGTGAGTGGTAACATCACTAAGATACTGCAAGGCCCAATTGAACCATTTTCAGATTTTGTGGCCAGTTTGGTAGAGGCTGCAGAGAGTTTTTGGCATTACAGCAGCCATAGTTGCAGTTATCTCTTTTGCAGTTATTGGTTCTGTCACAGCTGCCGTGGCTATGAGCACATCAGTGCAGACAGTCTCTAAGCTAAATGAGTTGTCCAAGAATGTGGCTACTGCCTTGGATGCTCAATCCACAATTGGTGTTCAACTAAAAGGAGGTTTAATGATTGTAAACCAAAGAATTGATCTGGTGCAGGAACAAACAGATACCTTGTGGCAGCTCGCTCAATTGGGATGTGAAATGAAATATTCAGGTTGGTATGCTACCAGTGTTCAGTATAAGAACTTTGCATGTGCTGCTAATTTGTCACGACAATTGTCTAGCCATCTCTTAGGAAATTGGTCTGCTGACTTTGATGACTTAATGGTACATCTGCCAGTTGCTATCATCGCTGTGAATTCGACACGTGTGGATACGAGACTGGCTGCCAGATTGTCATCATGGTTCCTGTTGCCATGGATCATCTGAAAGAGTGGGCAGGAATGGGAGCCATGGCTGTCCTCTTGTTGCTTATCTCCTTCATGGGCCTGTGGTGCCTTTGCAAGATAAGGTTTGCTCAAAAGCGGCATGCAGCTATGGTTGCCCAGGCATTTACTGCTATTGAGGCAGGGCAGTCTCCCCAAGCATGGCTTGTAGTCATGAACAAGAATTGATCCTTCATGCTCAGGTTTTATGGCTTAGCACTGCACTCCAAGTTAGCTCTGGAAGCCAGCAACTCTGAGAACGGCAAGTCTGGTTGCATTTGGGTTGGTGTCCGAGGCCACACCTCCAGGAAAAAGATGCCGGATGGGTGTGGCACTGACTTGGCTGACTACCAGGATTCAGGGTCATTACAATGTCCACTGCTTTACTGGAGACCAGACCACTACCCTTGCATGTTGCGTTAATAAAACAAAAAGGGAGAACTGTGGAGAGGTGTGAAGTGCTGTGCCTTAAACATGGCGCTGGCTTCCACCTTCCACCTTCCCGATAGTGAGTGCTCTCTGGCATAAACAAGTCCTTATTTGGTTAAGCCTGTTCAGCCTGTTTGCTTCCACGTAAGAGTAGCCTATCTGCAGGGTCCACGTAGCTCACTGGGGTTGGTCAGCACAAACATGTTCAAGGATCCTGATTAAAACTGCATGAAAAAGATCTTCCCAGAGTCCTTGCTGGTCAATGTTGGGCACGTACAGGCCACAATCACCTTGGTATCTAAGCCTCACATAGACACAACTAAGAAAGAAAGCTACAGGCCAAAATCCCTCATGAATATTGATGCAAAATTACTATATAAAATACTGGAAACTGAATCCAGAAGATCAGAGAAATCATCCACCATGACCAAGTAGGCTTCATCCCTGGGTTACAGAGATGTTTTAACATGATATGGAAAATCTATCAATGTGATCCAACATATAAACAAACTGAAAAAGAAAACCACATGATCATCTTCCTAGATGCTGAAAAAGCCTTTGACAAAATTCAACACTTTTTAATGATAAAGATCTTGGAGAGATCAGGTATCAGGAACATATCTAAACAAAATAAAAGGAATATACAATGAACCAATAACCAACATAAAACTGAATGGAGAGAAGCTCAAGGCAATTCCTCTAAAATCAGGACAAGGATGCCCTCTCTCTCTCTCCATATCTCTTCAATATTGTACTTGATGTCCTAGCTAAAGCAATAAGACAACAAAAGGAGATCAAGAGGATACAAATTGGAAAGGAAGAAGTAAAACTGTCACTATTTGCAGATAATATGATAGTTTATATAAGTGTCCCAAAAAAATTCTATGAGCGAACACCTACAACTGAAAAACACCATCAGCCAAGTAGCATGATACACGATAAACTCAAAGAAATCAGTAGCCCCTTTTTATTCAGACAACAAAGGGGCTGAAAAAGAAATCAGAGAAACATCACCCTTTATAATAGCAACCAACAACATAAAGTATATTAGGGTAATACTTACCAAGTAAGTGAAAGATATATATAATAAGAACTTTGTGCTTTAAAGGAAAAAATTATAGAATATACCAGAAAATGGATCAATCTCCCATGTTCTTAGATAGGTACAATAAACATAGTAAACATGACAATCTTGCCAAAAGCAATCTACAGATTCAATGCAATCCCCATTAAAATTCCAACACAATTCTTCACTAATCTTGAAAGGATAATAATCAACTTTATATGGAAAAACAAAAGACCTTGAATAGCCAAAACAACCCTGTACAATACATGAACTTCAGGAGGCTTCACCATCCCAAACTTTGAGATTACTACAGAGCTATAGTCCTGAAAACAGCCTGGTAGTGGCCCAATAATTGACAAGTAGACAAATAAAATTGAATCAAAAATCCTGATATTAATCCACACACCTACAAGCATCTGACTTTTGACAAAACAGCTAAAAGCATGCACTGAGAGGAAGAAAGAATCTTCAACAAATGGTCATGACACAACTAGATGAAGTTGTGCAGAAGACAGCAGATAGACCCATGTCTATCGCTATGCACACACCTTAAGTCCAAATGGATCAAAGACCTCAACATAATTCCAGTCACACTGAACCCTTGAGAACAGTTAGATGGAGGTACCCTAGAAAAAATTGATACCGGAGATAGCTTCCTTAACATAACCCCAGCAGCACAGACTGAGATCGACAATTAGCATATATGACCTCCTCAAACATAGAATCTTCTGTAAGGCAAAGGACACAGTTCACAAGAATAAACAGCAGTCCACACACTGGGAAAAAATCTTCACTAATCAGAGAGCTGATCTCCAAAATATATAAAGAACTCAAGAAACTAGTCAACAAAACACCAAATAATTCTTTTTAAAAAGAAAGCAGCATCAGACTGACTCAGACTCCTTTAATATGGATCTCAGCTAGAAAGCCTGAACAGTCTAGTCGACCTCAGACAGTGGAACCAGGATATATTCCTGGTGCACAAAAGGACTTTGGGGGCACCTCCCTAGAAATTGTTAGTGCTGATATATCCCTGAGGCGAGAACTTTGTGAATCTTCAAGTTTTCAGAATTACATGAACCTTTTAAGTTTTTGTTACTTCCTCATTTCTGTGAGTGTCCAAGCAGTTTCCAAAAAAAAAAAAAAAAACAAAAAAAACAAATGGTTCAATTCAGGAAAAGCTTCACATGGTGCTTTATGGAAGGATTTCTTGGAGTCACTTAGAGATTTCATTATATAATTGCATGATATACATTATCATAGATACAAATACCAGAATGTGTCTGAAATGTATTATTGGAAAATAATATTACCTGCAATATGTGCGATTTAGCCTTTGTTCACAAAAGTTAGGAGGATCTCTTAAGACTATAGGTATTTGTTGTCAAGCAAGAAGGACAAAAATAGTCATCACTGTCATCAACTGAGAGATTTAAAATGTTTAGCTATGTACTATAGAACTATGCACAATTGGTCACATAAACATGATTCTTCAAGTAAAGAATATTTTTATGTCTTTCCTGGGGTTCTGAAACCTGAATGATCTTAATTAATGTTACACCCTCTTGTAACCCAGAATATGAGTGAGAATGAAAGCCAGCAGCAACAGTTCTCATGAGTACCCTCAGATACTCTTGCATTTGTGACATAAAGGGGATACTAAGAATAGTTACTATAGCTTATTCAAAAAGAACAAATTACATTATTGGTAGACAATTTGCACTTGCCAATTGTTTTTCAGCCCTTTTTAACTATGTCCTTCACCTATGTTATTCCTCATAGTACAATATTGCATTTTATATCACCAGTATAACCCTATTCAAACCCTCCTGGTTGCTCAATCTTCTACGTTGATTCAGGTTCTTTAAAGATGGCCTTGTTAGTAGTTTCTATCTGTGACAGCTAGGTATTGTCTCTATTTTGTTTTTGTCTAATATTTAAAGAAATAATTCATCTATAATTATCTTTTAAATAAAATCTAAGTAAGAAGATAACTTCTTTGTGATATATACCCATGTCTCTATATTCTGCCAAATACTTATTATATGTGAGAGAGTGTGAAGGCCACAAATGCAAATATTAAAAAAAGTCAGGGAATTATGTTCTATTTGGAAAGAAAATAATAAAAAAAGATGTATCATGAATTATAGAAATCATGAGAAATCTGCTATGGAATTAGATTAAACAATTAGAATTAGAAGAAACCAACAAACAAAAAAACAACACCCAAATAAAAACCAAAAACAAAAAAAAACAAGTCTCCCAGAAACTTCAGGTTTTTTTTTTTTAATATAACTTACATCCCAAAGTCCTCATTGGCTGAAGGTTAGTGTACATAAAATAATAGGTATGTGTATTGAGCTTTCTTTGCCCAAAGAGGATGCTGTGCTCTGAAGTGTGAGGAATAGCACTTCAGGTACATGCTTTTAATTCAAGACAATACTTGGAAAAACTTGTACAATTAGACTTCTAAATGTCAAGAGTTGTTTAAAATGCATAGAAAATATCCATGTTTCCAGCCTCCATTTGAAGTTGCATGCACTGAAGCAACTGTAGCCATTCAATGTGTTAAGCAGTTTGTATATCCTGAGGCAACTGGGTTCCTGGAGCTTAATTTTATTATTATAGATTTTTTTTGTAAATTCCCTGTGACTCAAATTGATTCTTCTGTTGCATACCTGAAGTCTTTTCTTTGTAGTAATTTATATATAATAATGTGCCTTATGCCAACGGTGTAATATACAAGATCAATTATATCTTACAGTAAATGCAAAGAAACAAAGAAACAGTTTCTTTTTAATTCCTTAAATAGACAGAGACAGCTGAATGTATATTCTTATTATTTTTATAACATAAAATTCCCTCACTAAATATATTATGTAAATGTTTATTTCAGCTTGTATTGTTGAAAGAGTAGCATAATTGCTGAAAAGATCTAAGTACATTTATTTTTGAGAATTTCATATATGCACTAAAATTTTTGATTAATCACACTGTCCATTTGCTTTACTCTAATTCCACCTCTCTTGCTCTACCACAATTTCCTTCTAGTTGGATGTGCTTTAACTATTTTAAATAGGCAACTTAGTAACCCACCTGCAGCCTGTATGTACACAGGTGTAAAATTGTATACTGGAATATATGTAGGCCTTCAGGGGCCACCACATTTCTTAAGAAAACTTACTCTGCCTTCCTCAGCAGTAATCCACTGCCAAAAAATTCTCAACTATGGGTAGGACTTCATGAAATCATCCCCTGTTTATGCTGGGACTTTGTCTGGCTCGATCTTATGCATGCAGTCATTGAGACTATGAGAGTATGCATGCAATGGCCCTGATATTCTGGCACACAGTACTTTACTTCAGAAGTACATGCTCTCTGGTTCTGACAATCTTCTTGTGCCTTCATCCATGATGTTCCCTGAGACCGTTTTGACAAAAATTTGTCATTAAAAGGTTTCTACTCTATAGTCTCATAGTCTCTGTATGTTGAACAATTGTGGATCTCTATATTAATTTTGTATAAGACAGAAATAACCTTTGCTGACAAAATTTGAAATATTCATTAATTTGTGAGTACAAAGACAAAAAGTTTTAGGGCAGTCTATTACTATGACCATTTAGCATAATAATAGTATTAGGTTTTCCTCTAGGGCCAAAGACCTAGCTAGTCACAATTTTTTTTTGGACCAATTAACAATATCAGCCATAAGCTCCCAATTTATAAATCAGGGTGCAAATCCAATCAGAAAATGATTGGTTACTACCATAGTATACTTGCCACTATTGTACCAGTAGATATCGCCTATTTTATTTTTAAAAATTATTTTTTTATTTTATATATCAGCCCCAGTCCCCCCTCCCTACCTCTCTCCCTTGCCTTCAACCCCCAGCTCTAACTTTTTCCACCCTCTATCCTCTCCTCATAGGAAGTAAAGTCTCCCTTGAAGAGTCAACAAGTCTGGTATACTAGGTTGAGGCAGGACCAATTCTTTCCCCTTGTATCAATGCTGAGCCTTGATACTTTGCTCAGCCTTATATATTTGGTAAGCCTTGTATATTTGCTCAGTATTGTATTTTGAGCCCTAGAAATGAGAAAGTCAACTCTCAGCATCACGGAGAAACAGAAAACTGCAGTCATCATACTTCACTTAAAAAAAAATAGATTTTACAAAGGATTGCCAGCCTGCAATTCATACCACAAGAAAATCTAAGAAAGAAGGAGGACCCTAAGAGAGACATACATGGTCTCCTGGAGAAGAGGAAAGGGACAAGATCTCCAGAGCAAATTAGGAGCAGGGAGGGGAGGGGAGGTAAGGGGGAGGAAGCTAGGAGAAAGAGAAGGGGATGAGAGGAGAGAGGAGGTGAGGATGTGGGCATGAGGGAATAGGAAGTTTGAAACAATGAAATAATAAAGGAGAGCAAGAAAAGAAATACCATCATAGAGGGAGTCATTATAGATTTAAGGAGAAATCTAGCACTAGAATAATGCCCAAGGATCTACAAGGATGAATCCAACTAACAATCTAAACAATACTGGAGAGGTTACTTTAAATGCCCTTCCCCAATAATGAGATTGATGACTACCTTATATGCCATCCTAATTCCTCATCGAGTAGCTGGTGGAAACAGAAGCAGATACCCACAGCTAAACACTAGCCAAACTCCTAGAATCCAGTTACAGAGAGAGACTTGTGATGAGCAAAATTGTCAAGACAACGCTGGAGAAACCCACAGAATTAGCTGATCTGAACAAGGGGGAGCTCATGTACCCCAGTCTGATAGCTGGGAATCCAGCATAGGACTGACCTAGACCTCCTGAATTTGGGTGTTAGGAGGACTGGGCAGTCTATGGGGCCTCTAGTAATGAATCACTATTTATCTCTAGTATACAAATGGTCTTTCAGAACCCATCCCACATAGAGGGATACTTTCTCAACCTAGGCACATGGGGGAGAGCCTAGGCCCTGCCCCAAATCATATGACAGACTTTAAAAAACCTCATGGAAGCCCTTGCCTTCCCTAAGGAGTTGAAATATGATGGGCTGGGGTTTTATTGGGGTAATAGGGGAGGACAATTGTGTGATTAAGGATGAGAGTAGATTTTTTTCCTATTGTTAAAAATGTACATATTTCAATAGCTGCTTGTAATATGTAAAGTTAGTTAAAGATCCGTTTATGGAATCATAGGTGGTTAAATAGGTATGGGCTACCACCTCAGGAGTTGGCCTTAAATCCACTCAAAAGGGCTTGGTTACCCCAAACAACCATATAACTCTTGACTAATTTGGAAAGTGGGAACATGTATGGTAATTTGTGTGGTTCTCAGGGTTTTTTGCTGAGTAATACTGTTGATGCCTTTTTTCACCATCAGTCTTAGCAATTACTAACTCTTGGAAAAGTGTATAACATAGATACATTTTAATTACATTTTTCTTCATATCATGACAGAGGAGTATGTGACCCCTTGTACAATATAGCCACTTTTCTAAGTATGTTCAGAATCTGAAATTATGGATAAGAGTCTGTATCTCTTTTTGGTCCTCTGAAGTTTATTGTGTATTTGTTTCCTACCTAGGATAGGAAATGTTTTATATAATGTTTTATACACTTAATGTAGTAATAACATTATCTAGGTTTTAAAGGCCTTTATTCTACTCTGTATTTTTCTCTTGGATTTGAAGGTAGATGATTTCCATGCTGCTTTTAAATCTTTCTCTCCCATATTCTCTTCTGCCCTACAGTCAAACATTAAATTAGCCAATTCCTTCAATTATATTACTATTTTCTACTTTCAATTTGCAGATATTCTCTTTCCCCCACCATCAAGGAAACCCCTTTCTCTGATGTCCCTTTCATAGTTTCTTCTTTCCTCAGATACAGATATCTGAAATGTGAAATCCCGTGTGGAAATATGAAACATCTTGCTTTGGTTATCTCATTTAAACATACATATGTGCATATGTATGTATGTATGTATGTATACATGCATGTATGTATGTAACTATGTATGCATGTATTCTCCAATTCTACCCATTTCTTTTAAAATTACTTTTGTCTTTCTGGCCAAATAAAATCCCATTGTATATGTGTACCAAATTTTTATTATCAGTTCATTAGTTGATATACAACCCTACTGTTTATTTCCCATATACTGTAAATAGAATAGCAATAAGCATAAATGGAATAGTACCTTTGTACTATGATATAGAGACTTTTGGGGTATGTGACCTGAATTCATGTACATAGGCCCTATGGTAGTTTTATTTCTGGTGTATTGAGAAACTTCTCCTCTGATTTGAAAGTGACTTCACCAGTTTACATTATTACAAAAAATGTATGGGTTTTCTTTCTGCACAATCACAAATGAATTTGTTGCTAGTGATATTCTTAATGTTGGCCATTATTCTCTGAGGGTGATTCATCATTCTTTCATGATAAATGATCTATGGGTGATAGTAATATTGAGAACATTCCTCAGTATAATAAAAGCTATAGTATATATTTTTAAAATCTATAGCAAACAATACAACAAATGAAGAAAATCTCAAATAAAATTACAATGATAATTAGGGGTTCTCCTTTTATTTATTTTTAAATTGTACTCAGAAGTAGTAAGATAAGTTAGAATAGAGAATAAGAGAAAATTGAAATAAATTAAGGAAATAAACAAATGATATGATGTTTTACATAATGATCTTCTCAACTCCATGTATACACATTTTTCACAGAAGTGTTAGGGTATAAAATTAGCTCATGGACTTTCTATTTATTGAAAAAGGGATGTCAGGGTATCAATATTATTCACAATAGCCACAATAAAAATAACATACCTTGGGTAAACCAAAGAAATTAGAATAACTCAACAATAAAAATTTAACACAGAAGAATGAAAGTGAGGAAGATGCCAGAAGATGGAAAAATTCCCCATGTTGTGAAAAGAAGGAATCAATCTTATAAAAAAATGGACATTCTATTCAAAGGCATCTATATTTTCAATGTAAACTAACCAAAATCATAATATACATGAAAACACAACACTCTGATGCTAGACAATGCAATCCTGAATGAAAATATTATTTTAGGATATTTTCATCTTCTATGATACCTTTCTAGGAGAGGCCTTACAGGGCTGCAGTTCCCTGAGACTTTTTCTCAATAACTTTTCTCAAATCTTATAGTGACCTCCATTATCTCAATTCTTTTTTAACCACACAAATTAGGAGGATTTCTGCTAAACTCTATTGAACCATCTATACAGATTCCTCTGGCTCTCAGTCCATGCTGGCTTTGGCCTATTCCATTTGACCTGCTCTGGGGGCCAGTTGTGGGAGGTGCAGATTGCCAACCCTTCCAATTAAGACACTGACCTGATGTCTTTTTTGACTATATTGCAAGCAATTCAAGTAGTGCCTTTTGGTGGGATTCATACATTTACAATTATACTTCAGATACACATGTGTGGCCACACCATGCATACAGAATACATACATACATACATACATACATGCATGCATACATACATACATACATACATCTTTCAGCTCCTTTTCCCTAGGCCATGATTAGTTTGTTGAAACAAAACATCCTTAATTGAAATCTCAGGTAAAACAGTTGCTACAGCTAACCCTTGAATTATGAGCATCCAAAATTAGAAGAGATCCTAATAAATTTGTCTATGTCACATTTTTCCCCTATAAAGTCTCAAAACAGTTTTTGACAGACTGCATAAATTTTTCCATACATTTAGCTGGGCGTTAGCCAAGGCAGCAGCACCTAAGGCTGCAGGCTTTTAGGCCTTGCCTTGCCTTTGCTCTCTGGGCCTGGGCTAGCCCACTGTGTGTCATCTGTGTCTGCTTCTGCTTGAAAAATCAACAATCACCATTGTAGCAACTCTGAGATCTTGGCATCCACAGCTCTTGCAGACCTAATGAGTATGTGGGTCTTTGCTTCCCCAAGCCCCTGAGCAGCTCTGCCACAGCTGCAGTGTTAAATTCTGCAAGGAGAAAGAATCCTTAAGAATCATTCAAATTCTAAAAAGTTCTTCATTTACTCCTGATTAGCTCCAGCTATCCTGCCTATTAAAATGTACACAAATATATACAATCATCTGACTAACATTTCCCTGTCTCATATCTGCAATTATATGTTTTTACTCACACAGTTTACTCACTTCTTTATTATATGGCTGATATTTCTCTGCTTCATATTTATATGCATTTTTACTCTGGAAGCTAACTCACCACATTTCACTTCTTTACCATCTGACTAATAATTATATATCTATAATTATACACATTTTCATTCTCAAGGTTAACTAACCATACTTCACTTCTTTATCATCTTCCTAATATTTTCCTGTTTCCTATCTACAAATATACACAATTTTACTCATGATATTTACTCACCGCACTTTACTTCTTTTATCCAAGTGCTATCTTCATGCTTGTACACCTACTGTGTCTATTAATCTGAGATGTTCATCACCTCTGTCCCCTGTACTCATTTCCGCATTTGGTGCCTCATGTTGGCACCATCTATATGGCCTCACGTTGCTGTGCCATATGTCTTTCACTTATGTCCCCCCCATACTCAACCCCTCATTCAGCAATAAGTTTTTTGTTTTTAAATACATGCAGCTAGACTTGACATGACTACCATGCTTATATAATCATCCTTGTACAGAGCTGTGAAGTGCCTTGCCTTAAAGATGGCTTTGGCTTCTGCCTTCCACCTCCCCAAGAGTGAGCGCTCTCTGGCATAAACAAGTCCTTATTTGGTTAAGTCTGTTCAGCCTGTCTGCTTCCACGTTAGAGTAGCCTATCTGCAGGGTTCATGTAGCTCACTGGGGTTGGTTAGTGCAAGTGGATTTATGCCTGTGCAGGGGCTGCCTGGGATCCCGGGGGTCAGAGGAAGCATGTTTCAAGGATCCTGATTAAAACTGCATGAAGAAGATCTTCCCTGAGTCGCATCTTCCTTGCTTGCAAGGGCAGGCACATATACATCCTAACTATGATTACCTGCAAAAGATCTAAAAATATCAAGCTAGCCCATTTTTCTGCATAGATTTAAAGAATTTATGTTTCAACTGAGGCAGTTTGGCAGTAAATGGATGCTGTTTGAGAATATATTTTTTATTTCTACTGATAGATTCCATATATCTAAGGGATTGTTCTATATATACATACTTAGGTCAAATACATACATACATACTTACATACATAAACACACAGTGCATATAACCCAATTGGACGTATTGTGCTAACAAACACAGAAACAAACAAACAAATAAACAGAAAAGGATGATATAAAGTCAGAAAGGAACCAGGTTTATAATTATTTGAAATTTGAAATGTTCATATTTTATTTAAGCATGTAAGAAATTCACAAATTGCCTTATATTTGGATCTATCAGTGGAGAAGCTACCTTAAATTTCTTTCTCCTATAATGAGATTGATGACTACCTTATATGCCATCCTAGAGCCTTCATCCAGTAGCAGATGGAAGCAGAAGCAAACACCCACAGCTAAACACTAAACTGAACTCCTGGAATCCAGTTGCAGAGAGGGAGGTGTGATGAGCAAAGGGATCAAGACTAGACTAGAGAAACCCACAGAAACAGCTGGCTTGTCAAGGGTGAGCTCATGGACCACATCCTGATAGCTGGGAAACCAACATAGGACTGACCCACAATTCCTGAATGTGGTTTTTAGTTAGGAGGACTGGGCAGTCTATAGGGCCTCCGGTAATGGATCAGTATTTATTCCTATTATACAAATGGACATTGGGTTCCCATTCCATATAGAGGGATAATCTCTCAGCCTAGATACATGTGGGAGGCCTAGACCCTGTGCCACATGATATGATAGACTTTAAAAATCCCATAGGAAGGCCTTACCCACTCCAGGGAGCAAAAAGGGGATGAGATTGGGATTTGTGGGGAACAAGAGATGAGGGAAGGGTGAGGAAACTAGGAATCACATGTAAAACAAGATTGCTTGTAATATAAGTAAAAAATACCCACAAAAAGGAATAAAAATTAAAATTAAATAAATGAATATTAAAAAAAATAAAGTTCACAAAGTAATGGAAGATGCCTCTATATGCTATGGCTATTTCTTTCTCTTATTCGTTGATAAATAAATTTGTTTTGGCCAAAGGACAAGCATAATTTAGCTAGGTGGGAATTCCAAACAAAGAGGCAGAATAAAGGAAGACAAAAAAAACATACCATTTAGCCTCTAGTGAATTCCAATTCCCAGGCATCACCTATACCCCAAGGCCATACATAGATTAATAGTAATGGGTAAATAATCACAAGAGAATTAATCAGTAAGAAACCTAAATCATTGACCAAACAATTATTAATGCATATTAAGTCTCAAAGTGGTCATTTCAAAAGTGGTTGCTTGAACCCAATGGGCATAGAGAAACCAGTCCAGTGGGACTGAGATAGAAGGAGAAAGTATCCCATTAAAACAAAGGATGAAAAGGGTATGTGTGGGGGGTACATACATGTTTATGTATGTTTAGAACAAATATTATAACCTAATTTAGAATTAGTGTTAATCTTTATTTCCCTTACCATTAAAGATGTTGGAAACATTTTTATATTTATTTGTCATTTGTATTTTTTTTTATTGAGAACTCCTTTTAGCACAATAGTTCAGTTTGTAATTTGTTTGAATGTTTTCCTACAGTTTAAATTTTTGGGGAATATATATATATATATATATATATATATATATATATATGTGTGTGTGTGTGTGTGTGTGTGTGTGTGTGTGTGTGTGTGTTTTAAATATTTATTTTTAAAGAATGATATACATAATAATGTTTAACTTTGAGCTTTCCCTATGAGGAATAGAAATTGAAATTTCAATGAGGTATGACTGAACACCCTATAAAGAGGGCTGAAGCCTAGTCATTAAAGTGTATCTATTACATTTCCTTCACCCAGGACTCCAAGGTGTACACAGAAGGCCTATATATGCAGATTGTTTCCTCACTATGTGGAAGTGATTAACAATTCTGCTGAGCTGTGATGCAGTTATCTGAGGATAGAAAAGGCAAGAGATTAGAAAACATTACTTGGGGATTATAAATATCTAATAATACTAAACAAGTGCATAATTACCTCTCAGGTAGTTACAAAATACAATCACAACATTAGAGCACACAAAAGGCTATAGTGTGGCAAGATACTCATTACAAAAGTAAGCTTTTCCTACGGACAGATTTGAAGTCAAACTTTTCATGTTGTGATTAATGTTTGTTTGTTGATATATTGTCTAGTTTAACTTACAGTTTGTTTCCTAACTTAACCATAATAAACTTTGTAAGAATGTTTCTCAGATGTAATTAATTATAACATTTTCACATACATTTTACATTTTTTATTGTTACTTATTACTTTAATTCCTCCAGTATTTATAATTTTTTCATGTTACATATAATATTGTGAAATGTAATATAAAGGAAACCAGTTATCTAGCACTATTTATTATTAGAGGAGAGAGTTCAGCCAAACTCGAAGCTACTCAAAATAATGACTTTATATCGATATGTTTAGAACATTCATATTTATTTCACTTTAACAAAGTAAAAATACTGTTTGATAAACAGCTACTCACTAAAATACTACTGAAACATTTTCTTTCTTATAAAATATCTTACTTCAAACTAGATAACATACACAAACTTTCAGTCAACGAAATGTTAAATTAAGTAGCATCCTAACTAATACTATCTAGGAAGTAACTTCCTTGGTAGATTATATACATCTTCAACATGTTCATATGTACATAGATTTTATCTGAAATTAATGTATAATATGTACCCAGTTCACATATGGTTTAGAAACATTGGTCTTTTTGACACTTCTTTTGGGAGACAAGGTAATAAAGAAATATGACTCTCAAATAAAGTATCAACTTAAAGTGCCTCAGTCCATTGAAAAGTAAAGTCTAGATGTGGTCCAAACAAGAATTTTATACTGCAAAATATAGGTGTCAAAAAAGTGTTGTAAATTTAAAATTGTCTTTAGGATAGAACTGAATATTCAAATATATGTATCTAAAGCCTAAAATTTGATAGGGTTGAAAGTTTATAGCTAGCTGTTCAACTTCTTTTACAAACACTTTTTTTAAAAAATGTATTTTATTTTATTTTATATATGTTATATTAAAAATTATATAACAATCCCAGTTCCCTCTGTCTCTCCTCTTTTCACCTCTCCCACAATCTCCTATCCACCCCTCAGAGAGTGTGAGGTCTCCCATAGGGAATCACCAAAATCTGTCACATCATTTGGGGTAAGATCCGGGCCCTGTCCCTCTCCCCCTGTATCTAGGCTGAGCCAATCATCCCTCCATAAAGAATGGGTTCAAAAAAGTCAGAGGCCCCATACTCTGCACAATAACCTCAAATGTCACCAGCATTTGGGAGGCTTAGTTGAGGCTTCCATTCAAGGCAAGGAGAAAATCTAGGTGTGTGAAAAGACATTTTTATTGCTCAGTATCAAGAAACATGAGTAAGTAAAGTGATTAATCCAGATAGCAGTCACTTGTTTTCTCAGTCTGTGCAGAGGACAGTGAACACCAAAACTCAAGCAGTTTAATCCATTCTTAAACTGCAAACAGAAGTACTCTTTGAAAATAAAAGAATAATAAAAAATAGTGCCTTTGACACATCTTCGACTTGGCATCTCTTTTTTTTTATTTTCAGAATTAGAGGTCATTTATTTATTGTCATTCATAAGGGCTTGGTCAATTGTGGGATTTTTCTCTCTCTCACTGGTGGCTCAGTGGCAGGGGTGGAGTGAGGGAGATGGAATCATAAGGAAGAAGACTCTAGAGATCAGTATTGAGGTACACATCTGGTATAATGTGTATGTTTACTGGCATATATAAATGTGTTTTCTAGTCAGCTAAGGTCATATCAAGTCACTGTCCAATGTGTGTGTGTGTGTGTGTGTGTGTGTGTGTGTGTTGTGTGTGTGTGTAGTATGTCCACGTAGTGTGTCTGCAGACAAAGGGAAGGAAGCAGGCAATACACTGGGCTTTAATACTCAGTACCAAATGACAAGCCTCCTATTAGCTGTGATGCCATTATGATTCTTCTGCAGAAGGTGTTTATCTTCTCATATTTCCTGTCTTTATTGACACCATCTGAGCAGAAAGTGATACCTCAGAACATTATATAGATATAAATACTAGTTGTGCTTGTAGCCTGTGCATGTATGTATGTATGTATGTATGTATGTATGTATGTATGTATGCATGTGGGTATAACTTTAACTTAGTCTGGAAAATCTCCAATTCATGAATGAAAATCTCTATAAATCATGGTTTACATGGCTATAATTTATTTTATTTTAATTACAGAATTTTTCCTTCCTTCCTCTAAACACTCTCATATACCCCCTTGCTTTACTTTATATTTATGGTTTCTTTTTTGATATGTATATGTATATACATACATATATACATTTAGCAATATATATATATATACATATGTGTGTGTATATGTGTATATATATTTACTTATTAAGTTGCTAAAAATATTATTAAGTTTCTAAAATGTTACTGTGTTGTTTCCAGGGCTAAACGTAAACATTTGGCCACTAAACAACCAATTAATTTGCTCTTCCCTGGGGAGTCCACCTCTTCTCACTCCCAGGTTCATGCACATTCCTTTTACCTTTTGTGTAGGGTTGAGGTCTCACAGGCAGATTTTCCTGTTCAACTTTAATTTTATAAAACCATAGCATATATGCAGAGGACATAGGTCAGACCTATGAAGGCTCTATGATTGACTGTTTAGGCTTTTTAACTGTCTATGAGCCCTGTTTAGTTGATTTTATGGGTTGTATTCTGCTGATGTCCTAGACCCTTCTGGCTCCTACAATCCCTTATCCAAATCTTCTGGAAATTTCTCAAGCTCCCCCTAATATTTGGCTGTGGGCTCCTGCATCTGTTCCTATCAGGTGCTGGATGACGTCTCTCTGATAACAACTGGGCTAGTCACAGATCTACTAGTATAGAAGAATATTATTAGCAATTATTTCATTATTTAATTGTCTTTTTATTTTTTATTTGTTATATTTGTTTCTTTCCTAGGTCTCTGTGCTATCTAGCTTTGGTTCCTGCTCATGCAGGCAGTGTCAGGCATGGATTTCCTTTTGTGGTGTGGACCTCAATTTGGATCAGTAATTATTTGGCCATAAATTCCAAGGCAACATTATCACAGCCTGTCTTGCAGGCAGGACAGCTTATAAGTCCAAGGTTTGGTATCTGGTTTGGTGTCAAAGTCTCACTAATGGAAATGTTTGCAGAAGCTATCGAGTTTAGGATGATTCTATATGCCCCATTACTAGAATCTCTACTACTGTCTTTCTCATAGATTCTAGGGAGTTTCCAGTGCAATATGTTTCCACAACACTTCCCAAATAACCCAAATTCCAGTTATCTTAAAAGTCTATAGTGATTTCTTTGATGTGGAAAGAGATGATCTCTTTCAATTCACATCATCATAAAGACTTAAAGACCCTTATAGATATTTAAGATAAAGACTTAAATGAGAGGAAATGAAGTGGAAGTTCCTGGAGGACAATCAAGACACATTGGATTAATTCAAGACAAACAGGGGAGGAGTTTCTTATTTAGTTTTGAAAGGATATGGGCACTTTGGCATCGCTGATTAAAGAAGCTAGTGTAATTTCAATAAATACTTCTGAGGTAAAATGATGACCTGTTGACTATCTTTGTAGTTATGAATTATTTTTAAGAATCCTTCATATTCTGTCTCTTTCTGATCACCTCTTTTCTTTTTACTTCCTTGCTCTCTCTCTCTCTCTCTCTCTCTCTCTCTCTCTCTCTCTCTCTCTCTCTCTGTGTGTGTGTGTGTGTGTGTGTTTGTGTGCACATGTGCATGTGTGTGTGTGTGTGAGTGTGAAGCTTATACAGAACAAGACATGAATTTTTGGGAGCTCTACTTACAGGTGAATAATGAGCCACTGGATGTGGGTGCTGGGAATAGAACTGATATCTTCTGGAAGAAGAGGAAGAAGTTTTAACAATTGAGCCATCCCATCAGCATGAAGATTTTAATTATTATGAGGGTAAACTCATTAATGGGCCATGTAAAGTTCATTGTTTAACCTGATATGCAGATATATTTCAGAATGAATTAGCAGAAACAGACAAAATTAAAGCTATCACAAACAGTTTAATTATAATAGATTTTAAATAATTGGTTTTATTTTTGTTTAAAGTTATATATGCTGACATGCTAACTAATGCTTTTATATGTCACTACTGATTTTTTTTAATTTCTAAGAATAATTCATATCAAACTGGAAAAGGTGATCACAATTGCACTTAATGTGGTTGTAAGCATTTTCTACAACTGTTTAGCTTACTTCTCTCTTCAAAAACCAAATATTCAAGTTAATTTCGTGTACAAAGAAAAAATGGATCAAAAGTTAAATTGAGTTCTTTCTAGCTCTTGAACACAGTTGTTAGGAATATAAAATACATGTCTTGTAGAAAAATACATGAAGTACCTAAAATATTAAAAATATAATTGCAGGAGCACAATAGGCCAGCCAATCCATGTGGGACCACCTGTAATTTCCACCTGCCTGGTCTCTGACCCCCACCACTGGTCTTCTACTGGAGTTCTGGGTACCTCCCAGAGATCTGCCTAACTCTGAGGGTCCACCCTGAGTTCCTGCATGGGGCTGGATCATTGATCACCATCACAGGACCTCTGCTAAAGAGGCCCTACTCAGTTGGAGAGTGCCAGCTAGAACCTCCTATCAGTGCGGAAACATCCAGAGTATCAGCACAGCCTTTGCCCCTGTCACCAGGCCTTGGCTACAGGCCTCGGCTACAGGCCTTGGCTAGAAGCCTTGGCTAGAGCTAGACCCGACTATCCCTGAGGTAACATCCTAGAGGCTAGCCTCTGCCAAAGAGGCCTCAGCTCGCCTCTGCCAAAGAGGCCTCAGCTCGCCTCTGCTTGAGTCTGAACTTTGACCCCCATTGTCGGGCCCCTGCCTAAGGAGAGACCTCCTAGAGAGATTGGACCACCCAGAACTATATATGTCAAAACTTTGACCCACCTAAATCCAAAGAGAGAGGGAGAAACACCACCAACACCTAGTGGAAGAAGCTATGGGAAGATGGCAATACAAGAAAACACCTAACATCAGAAAGACAAGCATAACACCACCAGAATCTAGGGAAGCTATACCAACTAGACCAGAACAAAACAAAGCAAATGAATCAGAAGAGAATGACCTAAAAATTATCATCATAAAAATGATAGAGGCCCTGAAAGAAGATCTGAGAAAATCCCTTCAAGAAATAGAAGATAAAACAAAGAAAAAGTTGGAAGAAATGAATAAAATTCTTAAAGAATTTACAGAAAGCCAAAAAACAACAACAACAACAACAACAACAATTAAACAGGTTCAAGACTTGAAAACAGAAATGGAGACAATAAAGAAAACACAAACCAAAGGAATGTTGGAAATAGAAAAACTGGACAAACGATCAGGAAAAAGCATATCAAACAAAATTCAAGAGATGGAAGAGAAAATCTCAGGTGCTGAAGATAAATTAGAGGAAATAGATTCATCGACCAAAGAAAATCATGAATCCAAAAAATCCTTAACATCCAGGAAATGTGGGACACTGTGAAAAGGCCAAACCTTAGAATAATAGGCATAGAGAAAGATGTGGAAACACAGCTCAAAGGGGCCAAAAACATATTCAACAAAATCATCGAGGACAACTTTCCCAATCTGAAGAAGGACATGCCCATGAAACTACAAGAAGCATACCAAAAGTTAGATAGACTGGACCAAAGAAAAAAGACTCCTCAACATATAATAATCAAAATACCTAACATACAGAATACAGTAAGAATATTAAGAGCAACGAAGGAAAAAAGACAGGTAACATATAAAGGCAGACCTTTCAAAATTACGCCTGACTTCTCCATGGAAACCCTCAAGGCCAGAAGGTCCTGAATAGATGTTCCACAAGGACTAAGAGTCCACGGATGCCAGCCCAGGCTACTATACCCAGCAAAACTCTCAATCATTATAGATGGAGAAAATAAGATATTTAATGACAAAGCCAGAATTTCTCAATACATATCCACAAATCCAGCCCTACAAAAAGCTTTGGAAGGAAAATTCCAACCAAAGGAATTTAACTACACTCACAAAGACATGGGCAACAGATAATCCCACTTCACCAGAAACCAAGGGTAAAGAAGGACAAATAAATTCACAATACCACTGCCAAAAGCAAATCTAAAACAAACAAACATTAACAATCAATGGTCCTTACTCTCCCTAAACATTAATGGTCTAAACTCCTCTATAAAAAGACACAGGCTAAAAGAATGGATATGAAGTCAGAATTCATCCTTCTGCAGCATACAAGAAACACACCTAAGCTACAAAGATAGACATTACCTCAGGGAAAAGACCCAAAAAGCAAGCAGGTGTGGCTATCCTAATATCTAACAAGTTAGACATCAAACCAAATTATTCAAAAGAGATGAAGATGGTCATTTCATATTCATTGCAGGAGAAATCCATCAACAATAAGTCTTGATTCTGAACATCTATGCCCAAAATACAAAGGCACCCACATTCATAAAAGAAACTCTACTAAAGTCACATAAAACCTCCCACACTTATAGTGGGAGGTTTTACCACACCACTCTCATCACTAGACAGGACCACCAATCAGAAACTCAACAAAGAAACAAAAGAACTGACAGAAGCTATGTCTCAACTGGATTTAACACACATCTATAGAAATTCCATCCAAACACAAAAGAGCATATCTTCTTCTCTGCTCCACATGGAACCTTCTCTAAAATTGACCACATACTAGGTAGCATAACAAACCTCAACTGATGGGAGATGTTATTCTGTATATATGTTTCTCATACTGGTTAATAAATCTCTGTGGCCAATAGAAAACTAGAGAGGCGGGGCTAGGAGACTAGGAGAAGGAAAGAGGAAATGGAAAGGTGGGGTCGAGATGTAGCCCAGGGAAGGAGCAGGACACCCGCCGCTGGTCCCCGATAAGACGACCACATGGAAATACTTAGATAAGTAGAAATGGGTTAATAATTAAGACAGAGCTAGCCCATAAACAATAATGGTAACTGGCCCACAGGATTGTATCAAATACAGAGTCTCTGAGTGTTATTTGGGGCACACGTGGTTGCAGGACCATGGCGGCAGGTCCGGGAGGCCAGCGGGGAGGAACATGCCGCAACACTCAACAGATACAAATGAATTGGAATAGTCCCCTGTGTCTTATCAGACCACCATGCTTTAAAATTGGAATTTAACAACAACACAAATCGCTGAAACCCTACAAACTCATGGAAACTGAACAATGGGCAATTGGACCATACCTGGGTCAAAGGAGAAATAAAGAAAGATCTTAAGGACTTCCTAAAATTCAATGAGGATGAGGACACAACATATCTGAACTTATGGGACACCTTGAAAGCTGTGTTATGAGGGAATTTCACTGCACTGAGTGCCCATATGAAGAAAACAAAGGATAGTCACATTAGAGAACTAACAGCACAACTGAAATCCTTAGAACAAAAAGAAGCAAACTCACCCCAGAGGAGTAGACACCAGAAAATAATCAATTTGAGGGCTGATCAATAAAATAGAAACCAGGAAAGCAATATAAAAAAATAATGCAACAAAGAGTTGTTTTTTTTTGAGAAAATCAATAAGATAGACTCACCTTTATCAAAAACTAACGGAGAAGCAAAGAGAGATCATGCAAATTAACAAAAATCAGAAATGAAAAGGGGGACATAACAACTGACACAGAGGAAATCCAGACAACTTTCAGGTCACACTTTGAAAACTTGTACTCTACAAAATTTTCAAATTCAAAGAAAATGAACAAATTTCTGCACAACTATCACTTACCAAAATTAAACCAAGAACAGACAAACAAGTTAAATAGACCTATAACCCCCAATGAAATTGAAACAGTCATCAAAAGTCTTCCAACCAAAAGAAATGCCCAAGGACAGATGGCTTCTGTGCAGAATTCTACCAGAAATTCAAGAAAGAGCTAATTCTCATACTTCTCAAATTGTTCTACACAATAGAGAAAGAAGGCACATAACCAAACTCTTTCTATGAGGCCACAATCACCTTGATACCCAAGCCTCACTCACAAATATACAACTAAGAAAGAAAACTACAGACTAATATCCCTGATGAACATCAATGCAGAAACACTCAATAAAATACTGGCAAACCGAATCCAAGAATACATCAGAGAAATCAATCACCATGACAAAGTAGGCTTCATCCCTGGGTTGCAAAGATGGTTTAACATATGAAAATCTATCAATGTGATACACCATATAAAAAAAAACTGAAAAAGAAAAACCATATGATCATCTCCCTAGATGCTGAAAAAGCCTTCGACAAAATACAACACACTTTCAGGATAAAGGTCTTGGAGAGATCAGGGATAACAGGAACATACCTAAACATAATAAAAGCAATATACAGTAAATGAACAGCCAACATAAAACTGAATGGAGAGAAGCTTAAGGCAATGCCTCTAAAATCAGGCACATGACAAGGCTGTTTTCTCTCTCCATATCTCTCCAATATTGTACTTGAAGTTCTAGCTAAAGCTATAAGATAACAAAAGGATATCAAGGGGATCTAAATTGGAAAGGAAGAAGTCAAACTGTCTCTATTTGCAGATAATATGATAGTTTACATAAGCGACCAAATAAACTCTACCAGGGAACCCCTACAGCTGATAAACACCTTCAGCAATCTAGCAAGGTAAAAGACAAAAAAATCAGTAGCCCTAATTTATTTAGATGACAAAGAGGCTGAGAAAGAAATCAGAGAAAGATCACCCTTTATAATAGCCACAAACAACATAAAATATCTCGGGTTAATGCTTACCAAACACGTGAAAGACCTATACAAAAAGAACTTTTTAAAGTGTCTTTAAAGAAAGAAATTAAAGAAGATAGCAGAAAATGGAAAGATCTCCCATGCTCTTGGATTGGAAAGATAAATATAGTAAAAATGACAATCTTACCAAAAGCAATCTATAGATTCAATGCAATCCCCATTAAAATCCCAGCAGAATACTTCACTGACCTTGAAAGGATAATAGTCAAATTTGTATGGAAAAAAAAGACCCAGGATAGCCAAAACAGCCCTGTACAATAAAAGAACTTCATCAGGCATTACCATCACTGACTTTAAGCTCTACTACAGAGCTATACTCCTGAAAACAGCCTGGTATTGGCACAAAAATAGACAGGTAGATCAATGAGATCGAATCAAAAATACCGGTATTAATCCACACACCTACGAACACCTGAATCTATACAAAACAGCTAAAAAAATACAATGGAGGGAGGAAAGCATCTACAAACAATGGTGCAGGCACAATTGCATGATGGTGTGTAGAAGACTGCAGATAGACCCATGTCTGTCACCATGCACAAAACTCAAGTCCAAATGGATCAAAGACCTCAACATAAATCCAGCCACACTGAACCTCTTAGAAGAGAAAGTGGGAGGTACCATTGAACAAATTGGTATAGGATACCACTTCCTGAACATAACTCCAGTAACACAGACACTGAGATCAACAGTTAATAAATGGGACTTCCTCAAACTTAGAAGCTTCTGTAAGGCAAAGGACACAGTTGACAAGACCAAACAGCAGCCCACAGACTGGGAAAAAATTTTTATCAATCCTACATTTAACAAAGGGCTGATCTCCAAAATATACAAAGAACTCAAGAAACTACTCAAAAAAACTCCAAATAGCCCTATTAAAAAATGAGGTACAGAATTGAAGAAAGAATTCTCCATAGAGAAAATCAAAGAGGCTGAAAGACACTTAAGAAAAATATTCAACATCCTTAGTTGTTAGGGAAATGCAAATGAAAACAACTTTGAGATACCATCTTACTCCTGCCAGAATGGCTAAAAGTAAAAACACCAATGACAACTTATGCTGGAGAGAATGTGGAGAAGGGGGAACACTCCTTCACTGCTGGTGGGAGTATAAACTCGCACAGTCATTTTGGAGATCAGTATGGTGGTTCCTCAGAAAAATGGGATTAGATTACCACAGGACCCAGCAATTCCACTCTTAGGTATATACCCTAATGACTCACATCCATGCAACAAAGACATGTGCGCAACTATGGTCATAGCAGCATTATTTGTAATAGGAAGAACCTGGAAGCAACCTAGATGCCCCTCAACTGAAGAATGGATAAAGAAGATGCAGCACATCTACATAATTGAATACTACTCTTCAGAAAAAAATAAGGGAATATTGAATTCACAAGTGGATGGTACTTGAAAAAACCATCCTGAATGAGGTAACCTAGTCATAAAAAGAAGATCAGTGTATGTACTTGCTCATATATGGATTTTAGTCCTAGAGCAAAGGGTTGCCAGCCTATAATACACACCACCAGAAGAACTGGGATACAAGGTGTATTCTAAGAGATCCTTATATGGTCCCTCACAAAAGGGAGAAGGGACAAGTTCCCCAGAGCACATGGGAAATGTGGGGGGGGGCAGTGAATGGAGAGAGAACTAGGAGAAAGAGAAGGGGAGGAGAGGAAAAAACGAGTGACTAGATAGGTTGAGCCAGGATGGGGGGGGAATTAAAATAGGGAGCCATTATTGGTTTGAAGAGAAAACTGAACCTAAAGAAAGTTCTAGAGAACTCCAAGACTGACTCCACCTAATAATTCGAGCAACCATGGAAAGGCTACCATAAATGCCCAAATTCCCAAATATTTTTTATAAATGTTTGTTTTCATTTTAAAAAAGGCATGTATAATTATGTCCAGCATAAAATACATAAATGTTTTTTTAAAAAAAAAAGAAAGAAAAGAAACAAAGCATCTGTCAGTATTTGGAGATAGTGTCCACTTCTAAAACTAATTGGTTATTCTTAGAGACAATGTAACCTAAATTATGGTTCTTGTCTCTTCATATAAAAATTCCTGTAGAATGTTACATTAACTGGATAAAATTATTCTTTCATTAAATTATACTGGTAAAAAATATAATTGCAACATTTCCTTCAGTTGTTTGTTTTGATATGCAAAATAAAGTCAAAAACAAAAGATTTAAATAGTACTATAATAATTATAGTAAGTATATACTTATAAAAATGCCTGTTATGTAGTATTGATTTATATCTGTATTAAGCTATGAATTGATAGTCAGATAGTAGCCTTAAAAAATAGGAGCCATACAGCGTATAGTAACATGAATGATACTAAAATTACTATTCCAAGACATATAGGCCTAAATAGTCATTCACTTATTGGATGATTTTACTTATATGAGTTGTCTAAAACAGAAAAACAAACAAAATGCAGAAATGTAACTATAATTTATGTAGGATCAGTAGACAATACAATGGTTATGCAATTTCCATTGCAAACAAGGAAAGAAAAGACTTGCTTTAATTTTATATCTTAAAACTGTCCTGCAATGTGGTATGTATTTCATATGTGAAGAACATAAGGCATAATTCAGTGTTGTCAGAAAATAATTATTTCACAAGGCTTGCAATCAGGATTAATATTTTTCCCTAGTAGAATTTCATAATTGTAATTCTCAAGAATTACTTTTTCATTATGTAAAAAGGTGGTAGAAAAGTCACACAAAATGAGTAGGTGAGGCCAACATTTGTCAGCAGTGCTATAAAGCCTTGTGAATCAGAGCAATTTCAGAACTACAACTTCCTAAAGAAAAATAAACAAACATAGTTCTAAGAGTTTAAAAATGCATCCCTATTTAGAATGTACCACAAAGACACTTAACTGTCTGAATCAATACCTTGACTGATCCAAATTGTTCACTCTAAGATTTTCTTTATTGATACAATCCAATGTATTTTTCTGGGGAGAAACAGAAAGTTGTTTGCTTAGACTATTTAGTCATGTAGTTAATCATTACATTGTAGAGCTCACTATTATCATTTACAATTAGCAAGTTATTTATAGATTTAATTCTTAAATCCTCCTTTTAAGGTTGTGCTAACTGAAATGGCATAGATCCTTGAAAGCACAATTTTCAACATGTAGTTTTTCTACAAAACTTTTCTCTTAATTCATTTTTTTACTGATCACATATCTGTAAAATGTTTTAAGCATAGAGACTATATTTTCATAATTTGGCAATTTACTCTAGCTGTGTGTTCATATTATATATTATTTAGACTACCAAAAATCACACCAATTATATTACTGATGATGGTGATATATTGTTACATTTTGCTTTTGCAACAATATTATGTATGGAAATAAATGTACTTGGCAATAACTTTTTAAAAATCCTAAAAAGTAATTTTTGAGTCAGGGGAAGAACAGAGAAGAACAATAAAGAAGAAACCATAATAGGACTACGGAAATGTCCATAGATTTATGAGGATGACCCCAACTAACATTCTAAGCCATGTTGGAGAGGCTACCTTAAATGCCATTCCCTGATAATGAGATTGATGACTACTTTATATTCTGTCCTAGTACCTTCTTTATCCAGTAGTTGATGGAAGCAGAAGCAGACACCACAGCTAAGCTGAACTCCTGGAAACAAGTTGCAGAGAGAGAAAAGTTATGAGCATAAGGTTCAAGACAATTTTGGGGAAACCCACAGAAACAGCTGACCTGAAGAAGAAGGAGCTCATGGACCCCAGACTGATAGCTGGCAAACCAGCATAAGACTGAAAAAGACGCTCTGAATGTGGGTCTCAGGAGACCTGGGAAGTCTATGGTACTTCTGACAATGGATCCAGGATGTATCCCTATACAGGAATAGACTTCCGGAGCCCAATCCCCATGTTGCCTATATATTGCTTCACCTTATTCCTTTATTTGCATTTCTTTGCATCTTAGTTCATCAAGAAGTCCACCCCTAGATGATTTTGCTACCATGATGTTAATCATAAATATATGATGCTAGGCAACTTATGAACACCCTGGAAACATGACAAAAAATAAATATTCCTTCATTTAAGGTCATAGCTATGCAAACTTACTAGTACAATGAAGAAAAGAGTCATGTACTAAAAAAACATTTAATATTGTTTTTCATTTTCTGTCATCAATAAAGCTAGAAATTGACATTATATTAACTTAATAGAAAATTAATTTTTAATAAGATATAAGAATTGTCTCCATTTGTGACATTTGTCTTGATCTTTGTATATGCCATTGCAAACTGCATTCTTTACATGATAGGACAAATACAATGATAAGTATCCTGAGGATTGTGAATGATTCTAAACTCATAGAGTGAATATCAGATAAAATGCCTGGGATTCCTTCCCCAGCACAACACAAAAATCAATATAATTTAAGTCCATTTTTGCCTATATTTGAGGCCAGCATATGATATATAAGATATTGAAATTTATGTCAAATTTTGTTAAAGTATTAACATAACAAATGAAACAATCATATTAAATTTCTTGTGTTACATTTCTTGTATGTATTCATATATAAAATAAGTTATTATGCACTTCCTTTAAAAGTAAATCTAGCCCAAATAGAACAATAATTTTCATCCCTTGAAATATGATCTTTTAACAAAAAATACATGGTTATATTGGCACCTACTCTTTCAGTAATAAAAATATTTTCAAGGTCATTCATTACACATAGTTTTAACATTGAGCTACCTATAAACAAATATAAATTATCTCTTAATGAGGTCTTCATGTGTCACAGATTAGAAGAATGAATCTCTCCTATGGGAAAAATAAATATTTTAGTTCACAGTGATTTATTATTTTACTTCTTTTTTTTTTACTTTTTAATTTTTTTATTATATTTAAATTAGAAACTCTTATTTTACATACCAATCTCACTTCCCTCACTTTCCCATCCTACCATGCTCTACCCCACTGACTCTCCCATCCCATTTAACACCCCAGGGGGGAGGCTGAGACCTTCCATGAGAGATCATGAAAATCTATCAAGTCATTTGGGGCAGGGCCTAGGCCCTTCCCTAAGTACCTAGGCTAAGGGAGTACACTCCATGGTAAATGGGCTCCCAAATTCCATTAGTGCAGTACCAGAGTTCCCATAGTCTGCCTAGTCATCAACTGACACTCATGTTCAGAAGGCCTGGTTTGATCCTATGTTGGTTCTCCAGCTATCATGAGTTCCTACTTGCTCATGTCATCTGTTTTGTGGGTTTTTCCATCACTGAAACTGGATCCCAGGAATTTAGTTCAGTGCTTAGTTGTGGATCGGTGCTTCTGCTTCCATCAGCTACTGGAGTAATGCTGACATTTATAATAGTCACCATTCTCCTTTTAGGGGAAGAACATTTAAGGTGGGTTCTCCACTATTGCTTAGATTCCTAGTTGGGGGTTATCCTTGTGTGTCTCTGTACAAGTCCCTAGTGCCAGATTTCTCTTTAAACCTATAATGACTCTATTGTTGTTCTCCTTTCCTTGTTCTCCTCTATCTGTCTCATCACTCAATCTTCCTGGAGTCTCATGTTCTCCTCCCACTCCTCTTCTTCCCTCCTCTTTCTCTTACCTCCCTCCCTCTTCCCCATACTTCCAATTTGTTCAGGGGCTCTTGTCCCTTTCCCCTTCACAGAGCGACACTGTGTATGTCTCTCTTTTGGTCTTTCTTGTTTTCTAGCTTCTCTGGAGGTGTGGATTCCACTCTTAGGCCTACGCCCAAAGGATGCACATTCATACAACAAGGCCATCTGTTCCACTATATTCATTACAGCATTATATTTGTAATAGCCAGAACATGGAAGAAACCTATATGCCTACCAACTGAAGAACAGATAGAAAAAATGTAGTACATTCACATAATTGAGTACTACTCAGTGCAGAAAACACACACACACACACACACACACACACACACACACACATACACACACACACACACACAAAATGCAATCTTGAAATTTGCAGGAAAATGGATGGAACTAGAAGAAATCCCTAAGTAGAGTCACTCCGGCACAGAAAAACAAACATGGTATGTATTCACTCATATATGAATATTATTTTACTCCTTTATGGTATTTTTAGTCTTCGGTATGTTTTATTCTTTCAAAGTTTTGTACATATATGACATACATTTGACTATGGGATCCTTCATCCCCATCCTACTCCTCCCAGATCTGCATCTGCCATATCCATTTTCAAAATTCATATCTATTTTCATAACTCACTAAATAAAATCAATGATTCTAGCATGTGTACAGGTATAGGATCAGGCACTCAAAGAGTTTGAACAGTCAATCAAGGTCAATGTCTGTGCATCAGACATTCAGAAGTTACAAAAATACTTTTGTCCTCAGAATGAAAGTTTAGAAATAAAATATGATATTTGAGCACACATGTCATACAAGAGCAAATGATAATAGGTATACATTTAGACTGGAATAATGAGATTGCAGGCTGTAGGAAGATTGGAACTCAGCATAGGTAAATACTATATGCCTTGTGAATATAGAGCTGTATTAATTGTATCTCTGGATCACTTAATTAAAAAAATCTCTGATGAGAGATGCTGAGCCTAAAATAGAAAATTGAAGAAAAAAGCTGACACTATGCCTATTGATCAGTACATGAATATATTTTGAATCAACAGATGATTACAGAAAGCTCTTTGAAAGGAGACAAAAGTAATATGATTATAATCGTCTAAGGATGTGTTGCTCAGAGTCCTTTCTTAGAAACAACGGTGTCTTTAAAAGCTTTTCCTGTTAATAGTGTGCCCATGATGAAACTGTTAATTCTAACCTCCACATTTAGTGCAAATTAATGTCTCTATTCTTGCCATAGCCTGTCTATTGCTGGAAGTAAGTGATTCATTGTCCAAATATTTGATGGTTTTCTTTATAATCACATAAAGATACCTGAATCCTTTCAAATTCTCTCCCTTCATCACAGTGAAGGTCCCTGAAGATTCTGACAGAAACTAAGTAGGTAAAGGCCACCCTGCACCTGTAAATATTGCTTAGATGTAAGAAGTGATTGATGTAACTTTCTTAAAAGATCATTTTACTTCTTTGCCCACCATCGCTCAAGTAAGACATGTAATCTGTTATACACGTATGGTCTCTTTCTTCTCCTTTTCCTTCTGTAAGTTACAAATATCTAAGAGTTAAAAATCTACGACTTGATCCGCACTGGACCATCCTGTGTCCCTGCCTACCAGATCTTTGACCCCCATCGCCAGGCCTCTGCTGGAGAGGGTTTATCCAACAAACCAACCATCTTCTGGAAACTTTCTGGAACTGCTCTGATCACACTAGACCTGCCTAATCATATGAGACCACCCAGAATCCACACCTGCATGATCTCTGACCCCCATCGGTGATTCTTTGCCAGAGTTCCTGGCCCTAGCCAGAGATCCGCCTATCCTGGAAGGACCATCTTGAGGCTCAGCCTGCTGTTACAGATGGTATTTCCTGCCGGCTGCCAGCCCACCAGCCTTCCTGCTGCCGGTCTGGGCTCACAGCCATACCAGCCCCAAATAACACTCAGAGACTCTGTATTTGATACAATCCTGTTGGCCAGTTACCATTATTGTTTATGGGGCTAGTTCTGTCTTAATTATTAACCCATTTTTACTTATCTAAGTATTTCCACATGGCTCATCTTACCCAGGAGCCGCCTCCGGCATTTTCTTTCTCCCAGGTCTCCATCTTGACTCCTCCCTACTACTTCCTCTTTCCTCCTCGTGGTCTTCTAGCCCCACCTATCTTGTTTCCTATTGGCCAATGGGGCTTTATTAACTAACCAGTATGAGAAATATATTTACAGAATAACATCTCCCATCATCTCCTCTTTTCTGTCTAAAATAAAAGAAGGGGTTTAACCTTAACTAAGGAAAACTATAACCATAACTTTCTGTCTACAACTTCTTCAAAGACCACAGAAGGATAATATATAAACTCTAGAAATGTCAGAGACAACTCATTGCCTGGTCAGTTACCTGAAGTTCTTCTGTAATGTTCCATCTTCAGCCCATAGGCCGCAGTGTGTCTCCAAACTCCTCAACAAAGCAGGAAACTTTAAACTGTCCACCTGTATTGACAGTTTGTCAGTCACTTTTCTCTTTGCAATAGAGACTGTCTGGCTGTCGGGCAGCCTCATCCATTAAGCAGGAATCTTGTAGCAATGTCCATCTTGAATCAGCAGCCACCTTTTTGTGGGTCCTGCATGTCCAGTTTCCACAGCATGAAGTCAAACAGTCTAGACAAGAGAAGTACCTTGTCCAAATGGCCAGTCTTGGCATATTAGAAGAAAACTTCATTACATGTTTCTTCGATGTCCATCTTACTTTCTGATGCAGGTGATATTACCAGGAGCAGTTGTGCCTCACTGTCAAGAAAAAGCCTAAACCATTTTAAATGTCATTTTATGTAGGTCTTTGAAAGGTTTGAAGAATGCCTATCCATCTAATACATCTCTGCATATCTAGAAATCCTAACTCACTTAACTCTAAGTTTTAACGATCATAGGTAACTCTCTATAATCTGTATTAAATTATACATTACATTTTCTAATGAGCTATATAAACACAATACCTAAACGAGGAGAAATATACATATTACAAAATTGACCTTAAATTGTATCAATAAATAAAAATTCATTCCAAAGCAAAGTATTTATATCTATGCCATAATTCCCTTTTTACCTTTAAAATGATTGTTTGTGGTTATAGCCATTTATAACCAAGTCCATTTAAATGAAAACAAACATCTATAATCAATATTTGGGAATTTGGGCGTCGTTCTTTCCAAACTACTTCCTGCTGGTAGGGGGCGCTGTCATGGGGATCTTAAGAAGACATAAAAATCTTGGCTGTAGTCTGCAAGGCTTTGTCTCAACTGCTTTGAATGTTGGATCACCTGGGGGTCTGGTTGATCAAATCACATAAGTCTGGAAAGAATCCATAGCTTTTCATTTTCTGTGGAATCAAAAATAGAAATCCTTTTCCCTAGTAACATGTCTTTAGGCTTAAATTTTTGTGTCAAAGCATTTTTAAAGTATATAAATTGAATTAATCCAGCAGCATTTCTTTTATCAGTAGTTGTTATTTTCTCAGCAATCAAATAATTTAAAAACAACAGAATCACATATAGTATCTAAAATTTCTCTGTGCTTTCCATCTCTACGTGGCTTCTTCCCTGGTCTACATCTTTACTCCCCTTCTACTTCCTCTCTCCTCCTTGTCTCCTAGCCCCGCCTATCTAGTTTCCTATTGGCTACAGGCTTTATTAATTAACCAGTATGAGAAACATTTACAGAATAACATCTCACATCAGCCTGCAGGAACTTTGACCGAAACACTGAGACCTCTGCTAGAGTCTGAACTTTGACCATCATCACCTAGCCCCTGCCTGAGAAGCAACCTCTTAGAGAGCTTGAACCATCCAGAGCTACAGACATCGAACTTCTAATCCACCTAAGCCCACCAGGGGAGTACCAGAGAGAGAGAGAGAGAGAGAGAGAGAGAGAGAGAGAGAGAGAGAGAGAGAGAGAGAGAGAGAGACCCCTCCTGCATCTACTGCAAGAAGCAATAGGAAGGCATCAATATAAGAAAACACCTAACAATAGAAAGACAAGCATCACACCACAGAATCTAGGAACTCTACACCACTAAACCTGAAAGGAGATGAAGCAGAAGAGAACTACTTAAAAAGTATGTTCATAAAAATGATAGAGACCTTCAAGGATGATGTGAGAAAATACCTTAAAGAAATGGATGTAAAAAAACAAAATATGGAAGAAACGTACAAATCTCTTAAAGAAAGTATGAAAAGCTAAAAAAAAAAATTAAACAGGTAAAGGAAACAGTTCAAGACTTCAAAACTGAAATAGAGAAAACACAAACTAAAGGAATGCTGGAAATAGAAAAACTGGGCAAATGATTGGGAACTACAGACACACGCATAAACAACAAAATACAAGATATGAAAGAGAGAATCTCATGTCCTGAAGAAAAACTAGAGAAAATAGATTAATTGACCAAAGAAAATCGTAAATCCAACAAATCCTTAACATAAAACATCCAGGCAATGAGGGACACTGTGAAAAGGCCAACCCTAAGAATAAGAAGCATAGAGGAAGGTAAAGAAGCCCAGCTCAATGGTGTAGAAAACATATTCAAAAAAATCATTGAGGAAAGCTTTCTAATCTGAAGAAGGACATGCCCATGAAAGTACAAGAAGTATACCAAACACCAAATAGACTGGACATAAGAAAAAAGACTCCTCGACACATAAGATGCCAGCACAGGCTACTCTACCCAGCAAAACTCTCAATCACTTTAGACAGAGAAAATAAAATATTTAATTACACAGCCAGATTTTCACAATATGTTTCTACAAATCCAGCCCTACAAAAAGTTCTGGAAGGAAAACTCCAACCTAAGGAAGTTGACTATGCTCACAAAGACATAGGCAATAGATAAGCCCACTTCACCAAAACCCAAGGACAAAGCTGGCCAAATATATTCACAATACCACTGACAACAACAAATCTAAAATAAACAAGCATTAACAATCAATGGTCCTTACTTTCCCTCAACATTAATGATATTACTCACATATAAAAAGACACAGGAGAAAAGAATAGATGTGAAGACAGAATCCATCCTTTTATTGCACACAAGAAACACATTTATGCTTCAAAGACAGACATAACCTCAGAGTAGAGGGTTTGGAAAAGATGTTTCAATCAAATTGACCCAAGAATCAAGCAGGTGTAGCTACCCTAATATCTAAAAAGTTAGACTTCAAACCAAAATCAATCAAAAGGCATGAAGATTGTCATTTTGTGTTCATCACTAGAGATGTCCATCAGTACAAATTATCAATTCTGAATATCTATGCCTCAAATACAAAGACACCAGCATTCATAAAAGAAAGGCTACTAAAACCCAAAGCTCACATAAAGTCTCACACACTTATAATGGGAGTCTTCAATGCCCCACTCTCACTGCTAGACAGGACCACCAGTCAGAAACTTAACAAAGAAAGAAAAGAACTAAGAGAACTTATGTCTCAATTAGATTTAACAGACATCTACAGAACAATCAATCAAAACACAAAAGAATATAGCTTCTTCTCTGCTCCACATGGAAATGTCTGTAAAATAGACCACATTCAAGGTGCCATAACAAACCTCAATAGATACAAAAACAATTGGAATAGTACCCTGTATCTTATCAGACCACCATGCTTTAAAGTTGTAATTCAACAACAACAGAAATCGCAGAAACCCTACAAACTCATGTATGCTGAACAATGTGCAACTGCACCATACCTGGGTCAAGAAGAATAAAGAAAGAAATTGAGGACTTCCTAAAATTCAGTGAGAATGAGGACACAACATACCAGATCTTATGAGACACCTTGAAAGCATTGCTACAAGGGAAGTTCATTTAACTAAATGCCCATATTAAGAATACAGGGGATAGTCACATATGAGAATTAACTGAAAGCCTTAAAACAAAAAAGAAACAAACTCAACCCAGAGGAGCAGACACTCAGGAAACAATCAATTTGAGGGTTGAAATCAATAAAGTAGAAACCAGGAAAACAATACAAAAAAAAAAAAACATGTACTCCACAAATTTCTGGGTAACTATCACTTACCAAAATTAAATAAAGAACAAATAAACAACTTAAATAGAACTATAACCCCTAATGAAATAGAAGCAGTCATCAAAAGTTTTCTACCCAAAAAACAATTCTAGGGTGAGATGACTTCAGTGCAGAATTCTACCAGAAATTCAAGGAAGACCTAATACCAATACTCCTCAAATTGTTCCTTAAAATAGATACATAAAGTTCGTTACAAAACCCTTTTTACAAGGCCACAATCAACTTGGTACCCAAGCAACACAAAGATACACTAAGAAAGAAAACTACAGACCAATATCCCTCATGAACATTGATGCAAAACTCCTCAAAAGATACTGGCAAACTGAATCCAAGAAGACATAAGAGAAATCATCCACCATACCAAGTAAGCTACATTCCTGGGCTACAGGAATAGTATAACATAATGAAATCTATGAACGTGATCCAGCAATAAACAAATTAAAAAAGAAAAACTACAACATCATCTCCATAGACCCTGAAAAAGCCTTCTACAAAATTCAACACCCTTCAATGATAAAGGTCTTGGAGAAATCAGGAATAACAAGAATATGCCTAAACCTAATAGAAGCAAAACACAATAACCCAACAGCCAACATCAAACTGAATGTAGAGAAGATTAAGGCGATTCCTCTAAAATCAGGAACAAGACAAGGCTGTCCTCACTCTCTCCATATCTCTTCAATAATGTACTTGAAATTCTAGCTAAAGCAATAGGACAACAAAAGGAGATCAAGGGAATACAAATTATAAAGGAGGAAATCAATCTTTTTCTATTTGCAGATAATATGACTGTTTACATAAGTCACTCAAAAATAATTCAACCAGGGAAATCCTATATCTGAAAAAAAAAACCTTCAGCAAACTAGCAGGACACAGATTAACTCAAAAAATTCAGTAGCCCTACTATATACATATGACAAAAGGCTGAGAAAGAAATCAGAGAAATGTCACCCTTTACAAACACCACAAACAACTTAAATTATCTTGGCGTATCACTTACCAAACAAGCAAAAGACCTATATAATAAGAACTTTGTGTCAATAAAGAAAGAAATTAACGAAGATACAAGGATATGGAAAGATCTTCCATGCTCTTGGATAGGTAGAATCAACATAGTAAAAATGACAATATTGCCAAAAGCAATCTGCAGATTCAATTCAATCACCATTAATATCTCATCACAATTCTTCACTGAACTTGAAAGGATAATAAAAACCTCATATGGAAAAACAAAAGACCCAGGATAGCCAAAACAACCCTGTGCAATAAAACAACTTCAGGAGGCATCATCATTACCAACTTTAAGCCTTACTACAAAGCTATAATCCTGAAAACAGTCTGATATTGGCACAAAATAGACAAATGGAATCAAATAGAAAATCCTGACATTAACCCACAGACCTATGAACACCCGATTTTTGACAAAACACCTAAAAGTATACAATAGGGGGAGGAAAGAATCTTCAACGAATGGTGCTGGCACAACTGGATGATGGTATGTAGGAGATTACAGATAGACCCATGTCTATTGCTATGCACACAACTGAAGTCTGAATGGATCAAAGACCTCAACATAAATCCAGCCACACTGAACCTCTTTGAAGATAAAGTGGGAGGTATCCTTGTACAAATTGGTACAGCAGACAGCTTCCTGAACATAACTCCAGTAGCACAGACATGGAGATCAACAATTAATAAATGGGACCTCCTCAAACTTAGAAGCTTCTATAAGGCAAAGTACACAGTTAACAAGACTAAATAGCAGCTCACAGATTGAGAAAAGATCTT
Organism: Cricetiscus sungorus; assembly: GCA_030556225.1. Taxonomy (NCBI): domain Eukaryota; kingdom Metazoa; phylum Chordata; class Mammalia; order Rodentia; family Cricetidae; genus Cricetiscus; species Cricetiscus sungorus. The sequence continues at coordinate 47,519,422 of JANBXA010000398.1, forward strand.
TACCAATCCTACCTCTGACAGAGGGCTGATTTCCAAAAAATACAAAGATCTCAAGAAACTAGTCATTAAAACACAAAATAACCCTACTAAAATGTGAGGTACAGAACTGAATAGAGAACTCTCAATAGGGGAAATCAAAAAGGCTGAAAGACATTTGAGAAAGTTCTCAACATCTTAGCTATCAGGGAAATGCAAATCAAAACTTTGAGATACCACCTTATACCTATCAGAATGGCTAAAATTAGAAACACCAATGAAAACTTATGCTGGAGAGAATGGGGAGAAAGGGTAAAACTCCTCCACTGCTGGTGGGAGTGCAAACTTGTACAGCCAGTGTGGAGATCAGTATGGTGTTTCCTCAGGAAAATGGAAATCAGTCTACCTGTATTTATTTATTTATTTATTTATTTATTTATTTATTTATTTATTCATTCATTCATTCATTGTTATTTTACATATCAATCCTAGTGCCCCTTCTTCCCTCCATCTATCCCTCCCTCCCTCCCTCTCTCTTCCCCCCTTCACATGCACCCTGACCACCCTTCCATCCCGTTCCCCCCATTCACCCACACACACACTCCACAGGGAGGGTGCAGCCTTTCTGAAGGGGTCAAAAAAATGTGTCAATTCATTTGGAGTAGGGCTACGCCCTCGCTCCTTCCTTTAGGTTAAGGAAGTATTCCTTCATGGGGAATGTGCTACCAATCCTTTTGCGCACCAGGGATACATCCTGGTATCACTGTCAGAGGTCCTTTAGACTGTCCAGGCCTTCAAACTGAGACCCATGTTCAGGGCGTCTGGATTGGTCCAATGCTGATATTCAAGATATCAATCTGGGGGCCCATTAGCTTCCCTTGTTCTCTGCTGGTTTCTGCTCATGCTGTGTTCTAGTATGTCCTCACTCTGCTCCCTTCTCTATGTTTTAGAATGGTAATGTACATCCTTTGCCAGGAAAAGAAGGCATAAGCATATCATAATTGTATTAATTAAAACCAGCCCTTAATATTTGATTGACCCAGTGATTACAGAAGCTTGGATAATATTTATTAGTATGTTTGATTTTTTTTAAAGTTTTAATTTACTTTTATTTAATTTTGTATGATTTTGAGAATTGTGCACACAAGTGCACCATTTAAATCATTTCAACCCTTTTCTACTCCACCTCTTTCTATGCCTACATCAATATTTGTTAATTATATTTTATGTTTTGAGAACTCTTTAGTGACAAGCCCTGATTTTTAATGACATTACTAATTTTAATATTTTAGTTTTAATCCACATCAGAAATAACTTTGTCAGATGCATAGATAGTAAAGATATTTCTTATTTCATGACCTGCCTCTTCACTCAGATGTTGCTGCTATTTTGGAATATAGGTAGCATTTTGGTTTCATGAGAACACGTTTGCTAATTATTACTCTTAATGCCTCTTCAAAAATTATTCTTCTGTTTGTAAGTGGAAACACATTGTTTATATGTTCTGTCAGAGTCATGGTAACAAGTCTAATATTAAGTTCTTTGATTCATTTTGAGTAGAGTATTGCTAAGTGTCAGACATAAGAATATAGTTTCATTCTTCCTCATGTAGTTCTCCCATTTACCAGCACAACTTATTGAAGATGTTGTCTTTTTTCCAAGTTGTAGATTTGACTTATTTGTCAAAACCCAGCTAACTAAGGGAGCATTGATTTAAATTAGAGTCCTCAATTAATAATTGCATTTGTTTTAATACTGGAGTATTTATTAAGATGTCTGTAGTATAACCTGAAACAACAATAGTATGTTATGCCTCTAGGATTGGTGTGACAATCCTGGGTCTTTTGTTTTTCCATAAGAATACAGAATTGACTTTTGATGGACTAACACTGAATCTGTATACACTACTATCTGTTGTGATGGCAGTTTCACAATATAAATCCTACCTATGAACATGGGAGATCCTTTATTTTCTATTTTCAATTTATTATTCCAGCTTATCACTCCTGAACACAGTCCTAAGTTACTCTATAGACTGCCCCAGAGATATTTACTCATTCATGCTTATTTTTCTTCTATTCACAATTGCCAGGAAATGGAAAAAATTCAGAGATTTATCAACAGACTAATTGGTAATGAAAATGTGGTTTATACACATCAAGGATTATAAAAAGGAAATTATGAAATCTCCAGGTAAATGAATGAAATTGGAAGCAATCATTCAAAACCCCAAATGACCAATGCCATACATTGTCTCTGATGTGTGGATTTCTTCTTTAAATCCTTATATGGATGTTTAAATTAGAGTAGCCAATGAGAAGATGTAAAAGTAAAGATGAAACAAAAATGGGGAAAGAGGGAAAATGTAAAAGATTGTGAGGAATGTCTGAGGAGGTGGAAGTACTATGGGGAAATTTAGAAGCACCAACTACCACATCTCTCAAATCTCACCAGAGAAGTTGCTTTCTGAATGGGATGGTGATTATACATCAATTCACAGCCAGTCATCATGTGTAATGCTCACATCTAAGTGGAACATCTATAAAACACATCTTCCTCCTAGGCTTGGAGATCACTGTGAGGCAGTAAGATTCTAAGTTCCAGACGGAATGGATGCCTGTGAAGAAGTAGTATTTGTGGAACATAGGATTACTAGTCAAATAGCAGACTAGTTAGTGTAATATCAGCATGAATGGAAGAGAATCTTATGAAGTACAATTCAAATGAAGAGCTCTTGGCAGTTACCAGGTACTGAGGGAGGAACAGTCACTTTTGTCATGTTTGTAATCCGAAAATGTTGTCATGCTACAGTAGATGGTCCTAATGATGTGTACATAAAGGTAGAACTAAATGGACTCTACGGATATTACATTTAAAAAAACAAAGAGTGAGATGATAGACAGAGAGAGAAAGAGAGAGAGAGAGAGAGAGAGAGAGAGAGAGAGAAGACAGAGAGAAAGAGAGAGGAGAGATCATGGTGAAGTAGGGAGAAAAGGTAAATATTGTGTGAGGGTGAGGAAAGAATTAGAGGGTACAGACTAGTGGAGTAGAAAGGAAACAAAAACATTCTACACAGTTATAAAAATTAAATTTTATATTTTAAACAATTAATGGGCAATCTAAGTGTATATAATTGCACATTTTTCTAATAAATGATAAAGATTATGTAGAAATAAAAAATATAACCTTTTAAATTGGTACTCAATATTATATAATATACTCATTTCTAATTTAAATATTTGTTAAAGCATAGCATAATTCTGGTGGTAACTAAGTAAGACCTAAGGTAATGCCTCTGCTCCCAAAAGGAACACTGAATAGAAAGGCTAGAAGAGAAAACAAAACAAAAAAACAAACAAACAAACACAAATGCACCTTATTACTGTAGATACTGCTGCTACTACTATTAATAATAATTAAATATTATTGTCATTAATCCTTATAATTAAAAATGATGAACAGCACATCAATATAGTGAACACTGGAGAATTGAATAAAGTTATCTAGAGTAAGATGATAAAATTTGTGGCTCAGGATAAAGTGTGAAATTTGTGTTAAATACACAGAAAAACACTGAGAAAAAGGCAAAAAAAAAAAGTGAATCACTCACAATAAAAGAATCAGTCATCTTAAGGTAGTCAGTTCTGTGGCCACTGAGGGGACATTAAATTCTCCTAGGAAAGAAAACAGTAGGCATGAGTGCTTGTTTACTCAAAACTGCCTAAACTTCCCAAATGATGATACAGTGAGGTTATAAGGAACTTAGCACCAACAAAACCTGAAGCAAGGATGTGGCTCCCAAAGCAGACTTTATAATTAAACTTCTTTCAGGGACTTTACCTCACATCCAGAAGAATTGGCACATAAAACAAAAGAAACTGTTGTTTGAGAAAAAATGATGGGATCCATAATCTCCACAGGTTAACACTTGGAATAGCTACAATGCAGTTAAACATTTACCAAGAGATGAAGAGCAAAGAAAATAGAAAATTGTCTAGAAAAGAAAATCAACTGTATCTGACCTCCAGATGAACTTCTCACTCTAACCAGAATGCATGGAATTTTTAAAGCACCTTCTGTAACTACCTACAATGAAGGAGATCAAATACATTTGTAGTGAGCAAGTAAGAATCTTTAGAATAGATGTAAAAGGTATCATCTTCAGTCATGAAATATTCTTATAAAAATACAAGTATAAGAAGCCCAATAACTGTAATTGATGCATATAAAATTAAATATTGAACATATTTCTTAACACAAAATTAATTTAATATTTAAATGAAAATAATAGAAGAGGAGTAAATAAATTTGAATATATCAGGACACAGCTGAATAGACAGTCTATTTAGAAACTGAAATACAAAGTACTTTAATATAAAATAAATCCTTATGAATATATGCCATAAAAATAATTTCATTAGAAGTATACAAAAAGGAAAGAAATTTGAGAACTTTGGTGACAATAGTACCAGTAAGCATATTATTTTACATTTATGAAAAAATTATACATGTAAATATAGTGTGTAAATGAAAAATTATATATACATATATAATTTTAAATATATATATGTATATATATATATGCATATATATATATACATATATATCAACCTTTGACTAAAAAAATCTCCAGTACCAGCACCATAATATTCCTTTTGTACAATTCATAAGGGTAGTTAAGGGTACTTCAAGTGATTTTAAAAACAATATTTATTATCATTGTTGCCCCTGGTTGCCTCTTTGAATTTGAAAGTAAATTCTTAATTCTGAAGACTTAGAATATACTTAGGACACTTAGAACACAGGACTTACATATTTCCTGCTTTAACATGAAAGGAAACCTCTGTCCTGGGTCCTGGGTTCTTGTTTGCACAGTCTCAGAATATTACACACACACACATACACACACACACACACACACACACACACACACACACAGAGACACACAAACACAGCACACACACACACACACAGACACACACACACACACACATATACACACACACACACATTTTATGACTGCATGCATAGTGATGGAGAATTATCTTCTCACTGAAATTTATCTCTTACTTGACTAACTAATCAAAGCTGTACCTTTCAAACCATATATACACAAACATAATAGTCCAGCACCATGATACATATATATATATATATATATATATATTTATATATATATAATTTTTTATGTATTTATTTATTTTTTGTTTGTTTGTTTTTGAGACAGGGTTTATCCGTGTAACTTTGCAGCCTATCCTGGCACTTGCACTTTAGATCAGACTGGCCTCAAACTCACCAAGATCTGCCTGCCTTTGTCTTCTAAGTGTTGGGACTAAAGGCATGCACCCACTGCCCAGCAATACTTTAAAATGTAAGACCCAAAGAGTGTGGTCCCTCACATTCCCACTCAGGAAAGGCGCCCCCCCCAAATCACTCACGAGAAGCAGTCTTGATGCAAATGCATAAGATCCTTTATATTCCAGTATACTGGGGCCAATAGCCATACGCCATGCAGGGTAGAGGGCTGAGCCACCTCTGGTACAAAATTGAGACAGTTTTTATAGGGATACAACAAAGCCTGCACATCGTGAACCAATCACCTCATAGCATCCAATGCAGACAATTAATTTAAAGTATCCAAGCCCGTTCTTGGCCCAGGGAGTCTGCTTTCGCACAGGCTTCTGGGTGTTCATTCACTCACAGGCTGCCTTAAATATTAAAGTAGGTGACTCTCAGCATGCGATTTAAGACTACCAACTTCCTGGGGTCACTGGGGAATTAGGCTAAATTTTTCCATCCTAACAAAAATACAAATATAGCAATAATTTTCAAAGAAAAAGAGGTGTCAAAATGAGAAGTGTATGGTAGAAATGGCGCCATTTGTAAGGAGAGGACTTGGGATAGAGAGGCAAGAGGAAGGAACGGGAAGAGCCAAGGTGTCATAATTATACTTTAATTAAAATATATAAAATAAATATAAAAAAGAAATTTCAGTTATAATTCACTAAAGCTTCATGCATAGAAAAATGCCCACAATGTAAGTGGAATTTGTATTTAGTCTAAATAAGAAAGTCCCAGAGCCAGATATAGAGGAAAATGCTGAGAGGTCATAATGAAGAAGAAGCAAGCCACCACTACACTTTACAAGATCGAGTTCCTGTTTCTTACTGCTAGATACTGTTTCCACCCAGCTAGCTCACTTCTTGTCTGTCTATACAGAGCTCTAGACCTCCATGGCTATCTAGTAGCAAGATCTATTCTATGACTTTCAGACAGGCTTTATTTGTACAAGCAAGATATCACCATACAACAGTGAGATATATAAAAATAATATTTTTCCTCAAATTACATCCTGAATGAAGTTTCTCCTACCTCTGATCCTCGTTGTTGGGGCCATGAAGATGGCTGCTTTCCATCTTGCCTCAATGTCAGAGAGTTCAAAACTGTCTTTAATAAATCAAAAGACCTAGAGATCTAAGGCTTGGATACTGCAGGATGTTTTGGCTTTCGTAGCAAACGTCTGTTCTAAATAACAACAGGCTTGGGTTCAGATGTGTTTACTTTGACCCTAAAGGTCCAGTAGCTGGAGTGGCGACCAAATGCCTAGAGAGTTAAGGGAAGTAATTCTGTTTGTTTCTTATACATGATAAGAGAAGTAAGTCTTCTGCCACATCATTCTTTTTGTTTGAGATACTTAAGCATGTTAAAGAATAACTAGAGCTGTTCAGTGTTCACTGGATTGCTCTTTTACTCTATCCTCTGTCTCTGTCATTCTCTTAATGTTTTTATTTACCTTTTCTCAGTCCTCACTCCCCATCTCAGGTATGAACCAGGCAAATTGGCTGGTTCTGACTATAGCCCAACAAAGACAACTTCCCACAGATATTTTGAAAGCCATGTTTAAAAATTTATTGTTTTCTCTTAAATTACATCCTGACTAAAGTTTCTGCTACCTCCATTCCTCCTAGTCCTTCCTGTAACCAAAATTAGACAATAGTGGAAGAAAAAAATATATTTAAGAAAAGAAATATGCTCTAATTACGGTTTTAAATCTCATGTTCTTAAAAAAATTGAAATTATCAAACCAAATTCTATATTACATATTATATCATATTAAAAGTAGGCAAATTTTGAAGACAGAACATGTCTGTAGAATAGCTATCTTAAGTAAATAGCTAAATAAACACCTATATAGCAAAAAACATTTTCAAAAATAATAAAAATTGTAATACTTATTTCATAGGGTTTTTAACCATTGTAAATTTAATAGTACTTACTTAGTTACTTAACACATAATTATTATATTACAAAGTAGGAAAGGCATGTACCTAGAGATCAAAATCCACTGTGTATAGCAGATTATAAACATTAAGCTTAAGTACAATTTGTGTATTTAGGAATATATGTGTGTGAGACATGTTTCTATATGCTGATAAAATAGCCACTAAAATTTATGTGTCAATATTACCACTCCTATGTTTGCTGCTGTTATAAGCTGTCATTGGAACCTAGTTGCCTCAGTTTTCCAACATAGAGTGATGAAAATTAATTCTACAGGGAATTTCTAGGCTTTCAACACCAGATGAGACTGCTGGAACATCTTGTTTCAGTCCATATGGTGAAGACTTCCATTCTTGGATAACCTGGTCAATACCATGTAAGTCAATATAGTAGATCTCCTTTTTTAATATATGTCTATTATATGGTTTGGAATCCTATAGAGAACACTGAATAATATATACTGAAAGAGAATCTGTAAACAAACAAGATAAAACTAAAGTGAAAGAAGTAAAAATAAGCTGATTAATTGAAACAGATAATAATAAAATCATAAAACTTCAATTTAGTCTTCAAAGGATAAACAAAATCACAAACTAATAACTTGAGGAGATGACCAAGCTTATGATTTAGGAATAAAATTGCTAAACTCACAGAAATAAATTTATTATATAAAATTCAGTGAATAACCCTATAGACTAGGTAACTCAGAGACCTAGGGTAAAACCAAGTACTATTGTCTTTAAAAAATAATAGTGATAAAATGACCCCAAGCGATATTGTGTTATACACAAATATCAGTGCTTTTTTCAGCCATCATTGGATTAATCTTTTTATGAATTAGAGGGGAACACATGCAGAGACTTCTACCAGATACAGAGAGATAGAGAGCAATTGGAACACAACTGCCAATGAATGTCTTCATCAAATATTTCCCATGGAGCTCAGAGAACCCCAACAAAAAGGGTATAGAAAGAGTGTAAGAGTCAGAGGGGATGGAGGACATCAGAAGAACAAGGATCTATGAATCAATTAAGGATAGCTCGTGCATATTCACAGAGATAGAAGCAGCCAGCATAAGGCCTGCACATGTCTGGTGAGTAAATGGCATGAAAAGAGAGAAGGGAAGCTGTCATTAGTATATAATATTTGTGGGAAAGATATGTTCAATAAATGTGATAAAAGTGAATAGATTAATGTGCTAGCTAGTTTTCTGTCAACTTGACATAGGCTATAATGACTGATGGAGGAGGGTCCAATCTTTTGTGGGTTGTGACAACTTTTGACAGGTAGTACTGGATTCTGTAAGAAAACAAACTGAGCAAGCTTTGAGAAGCAAGCCCATAAGAAGCCCTCCTCAGAGCCCTCTGCATCATCTGCAACCTCCAGGTTACTGTGCTGAATTTCTTCAATGATCAACTGTGATGTGGAAATTTAAGTCAAACCAATCCTTTCTTGGCCCCTCCCCAAAATAAATTTTAGTATAGTAATTTTTATCATATTTATACTTCAGGTTTCTTTCATTATTTCCACCCTATAATACATGTTACTTAATTAAAGCTAAAGGTAAGAAGAATTTTTATTTAACTAAGTAAACCAATGTTACACTTATTCCTTATTTGAAAAATATTTTCCAATATCAAAGTCTAGTAAAGTTTCATAGTTAAGAGAACACGCAGGAGTCACAGCACATTTTCCACCTCTGGGTCAGCCATAGTTAATGCAGCTTGGTCTTGGATATAATCACTGGTTCAACACACTGTTTCCATTGATTTTTCAATAAGGCTTAAAGCTATGAAGAAGCAGCTTCTTCCCTTTCCTTCACAGTGGTTAATTTTCTTCCCTACTGAATCAAAGTATTTATTTCCTAGCACAGTCTTTATTTATCACCTCTTCCTGTTTCCAATCCCCTGCCAATGCAATTAGAGCCCATACTAATTAAGAGCTGCTTCTTAGTGTTTCCAGTCATTTTCTATTTTAACCAAGCAGGAGTATTTACAATTTCAAAAATAATGTGTAATTGCTTTTGGAAACAGAAGATACATAACTGTGATGTTAATATCTTTTTCAGAAAAAAACTGTTTTTCTTAAAACTGCAATTCACATAATGGGAGGAATTTCATCTTAATTTGTAGTGGTATGCATATGTATATTTGTTCATATTTTCATATAACATGCCCTATTAAATATTCTATAATAATTTAGCACTCAAAGTATAAAACAGAATTTTATTTATTATTCACCTAATAATGACATATTTACAAACTTCACTGCAAGTTATTTGACTTTATTAATATTCAAAGCTAATATATGATATAATACATTTATTGATGCCTTTAATTCAGGATTGTTTTATTTTTTATTATTTATTTTGCTATGTGGTAATATTGATGGGATTTTTTTAAAAATTTATTACTTACTTTTAAGTATTTACCTATCAATCCCAGTTCCCTTTCCCTCCCATACTGCCATGACCCAACCCTCCTCCCATTCTACTCCCCACCCACTCCACAGGGAAGGTGAGGCCATCTAGGAGGGACCATCAAAATGTGCCAAGTCATTTGGAGTAGGGCCTAGAACCTCTCTCCTGTTCCTAGGTTAAGGGAGCATCTCTTCATGGGAAATATGTTCCCAAACTCCTTCTGCACACCAGGGACACATCCTCTCAGAGGTCTTGTAGACTACCCAGGGCCTCCAACTGAGACCTACATGCAGGGGGTCTGGGTCACTTCAATTCTGGTTTCCTAGTTATCAGTCTGGAGGTTCATGAGTTCCCCCTTGTTCTGGTCAGCTATCTCTCTGAGTTTCTGTAGCTGGTCCTGACCTCTTTGCTCATCACTCCTCCTTCTGCAACTGAACTTAGGAGTTCAGCTCAGTGTTAAGCTGTAGGTATTTTGTGTTTTGGTGACTAGTTTCTTGAGTTCTTTGAATATTTTGGAGATCAGCCCTCTGTCAGATGAGGGGTTGGTTAAGATCATTTCCCTCTCTGTGTACTGCAGTTTTCTCTGGTAGATTTTGTTGTTTGCCTTCCAGAAACCTCTCAGTTTCTGGAGGTCCCATTTATTAATTTTATATCTCAGTATTTGTGAAAATGATATTATATTCAGTAAATGGTCTCCTGTCCCAATTGCAAGGGTACCTCCCAGTTTTTGTGCTAAGACGTTCAATGTGGCTGAATTTATGTTGAGGTATTTGGTCCATTTGGACTTAAATTTTGTGCATGGTGACAGACATGGCAGTGTAGTCTTCTACACACTATCATCCATTTGTGCCAGCACCAGTTGTTGAAGATGCTTTCCACTTTTCATTGCATAATATTAGCTGTTTTGTCAAAAATCAGATGTTTGTAAGTGTGTGGGTTAATATCAGGAGTTTGAATTCAATTCCATTTTTCTACCTGTCTATTTTCATGTGAATACCAAGCTGTAATCAGGACTATAGCTCTATAATAAACTTTGAAGTCAGGGATAGCGATACTTCCTTAAGTACCTTTATTGTAAAGAGTTGTTTTGTCCTGAGTTTCTTTTCTTTCCATAAAATGTTGAGTATTATCCTTTCAAGGTCACTGAAGAATTGTTCTGGAATTTTAATGGGAATTACACTGAATCTGTAGATTCCTCTTGGCAAGATTGACATTTTTACTATGTTGATCCTATTTAACCAAGAGCATGGAAGATCTTTCTATTTTCTGTTGTCTTCTTTAATTTCTTTCTTTAAAGATGCAAAGTCTTTCACCTGTTTGGTTAGTGTTACCCCAGGATACTTTATGTTGTTTGTGGCCATTGTAAAGGGTGATCTTTCTCTGATTTCTTTTTCAGCCCCTTTATCATCTGTTATAATAGAGCTACTGATTTTTTTTTTTTGTTACTCTTATATCCTGCCACTTTGCTGAAGGTGTTTATCAGCTGTAGGAGTTCCCTGGTAGAGATTTTTGGGTCACTATGGAAACTATTATATTATCTGCTAATAGTGAACGTTTGTTTCCAAATTGTATCCCCATAATCTCCTTTTGTTGTCTTAATGTTCTAGCTAGAACTTTTAGTACAATATTGAGGAGATATGAAGAGAGTGGACAGTCTTGTCTTGTTCCTGATTTTAGAGGAATCACATTAAGTTTCTTTCCATTTAGTTAGATTTTGACTTTTTTTTATTTTATATTGCTTTTATTATATTTAGGTATGTTTATTATTATATTTATTATATTTAGGTATATTTACAGGAATTTTTAAAACTGTTTTTTGTTTTTAACCCAATTGATGTTAGTTATTATGGAGGTTTTTAGGAGAGTATGCTGAAAAACAAATATACCTTAATACTGTTGCTGTTCAAAATTTAAATTTTATGCTGGTTTTCTCTTCCAGGATAAATAAAAGATGTTTTAAACTGTAAGAGATGTGATCACAGGGATATTAAAATGAACATGATTTCTTCTAATTTATTTTATATTAAATGTGCTGTCAAATTTACAGAGATATTTAGTAAAACAAGATTTTTTTTCTTATAAGAATGTTATACTGGAACACACTGAGGTGTATATGACTAATTCTATCTTAAACTATTTTATTTTTCTAAAATAACTATGTGGGATGATTTAGTTGACTCTGTATATGAAATTTATTGTAAAAGCAGCAGAATATATAACTAGATCCTGTGCTTACAATTACATATAATTACAAGTTCTGTGGTGTCACTCAAAGGGGGAGTGCTTATATTTGCTGACTCAAAACCTTGCTTCAAGTTCTCGGAGAGGCCATGTTTCAAGTGACTAAGTTGAAGAATAATACAGCAGGATATCTGAAATAATCTTTGGGTCTGTAAATTCACTCACTAGCATACACAACAGAAGACATGTACAAAGTATACACACCTGTACTTGCAGAGGCACTGTCACAAAACACACACACACACACACACACACACACACACACACACACACAACATACTAAGTGATAAATACTCATCAGATATCATTCGGACCAATTTACACTTATACCCTTTGGTAAGTGCTATAATTAGCAAACATATATTACATACAGACAGACACTGATATTCTTACATTATGATAACTATACAGGGTAATGGTACATTGGTACATATGCCAATGTCTTTGGAGCTACTGAGAAAAAACTGTGAAGCATTCATAAGGGAGCACAATTGACCAGAACTAGTGAAATCATGTGAAATTTGAGTACAATTGAATGTCTGCAAATTATTTAGTTATATATAACAAAGCACAAAATATCATCTCCAGTAATTTATACCCCCAAAATTAGTGACATTGACTCTGGAAAATTTTTCAGGATGAGGAAAACAAGCTAATATGACTTTTTCTCCTTCTGCTTTTTGCCTCTCACTTGTCACTTACTTAACAGTGTGGTGTTAGTGGCTAAAAGCCTTGTTGATATTCATGAGCATCATTAACATCGGTTTGAAATAAGTCATTTTCTATCAACATAATATAATGTCATCACTGACAAAGTGCTTATTGGTCATTCAAAGGGTACATAGAATCCATTAACAAAATTGACTGTGTTATCACCTATGCTATTGTTCACTTCAAGGATAAAGACAAGTTATGAAAATCTTTGGGCTTTCTGAATTATTAAAAAAAATTAATTGATAATGGATTATTTGAGACAGGAATCACTACCTATATAGTAGACTTAGATGATCAATCTAACTGAAATTATATATGCATATTTATATGTAAATATCAATCTGCACATAAATATTATGTAAATCATTAATGTAATGAGAAGGTCTTCATATTCAAGGGCAAAACCTGAGCTAGAAGGAAGCATTAAGAGGTACACAATGTGGTTATTAATGAATCATGCAACACCACTACCTGAAGAATCAATAAATATGTGATGGGATTTCCAAACGTAAAATGTGCTTTGTGAAAAATAACTCAAAATACAGAAAAAAAAAACAAGCATATGTGTGTAGTAATTTCACAGAAACAAAAGTCAGATATTGTTTGCGAGATATATAGTAAGGTTTGTAAATCAAATTGAGATGGAGGAGAAGAGGTGAGAATGGAGTCATGAAATAGAAAATTTTGGAAAATATTAAAAGGTTCTGTTTCAGTGCAATGCCATGTGTGCTAAGTGGGTTTCTCCTGAGAGAAGCATTCATAAGAGTGAAGGTAACAATTAACAATTATGATGTTCATTGTTTTTGTTTCCTTTCTTTTTTTGCACAAAAATAGCAGACACATAATGACAACCGTGATTTTCAGGAATTCATCACCTGTTCTTTAAATAATTGAAATAGAGGAGTTTGATGTTTCAAAGTTTTTCCTCACAAAAATATAAAATTACATAAAGTAATGGAAGTGTTGATTATGTGTGGTCTTTATCCTATAATACTCTAATACTCAATCACTTACAAAACAAGAATATCATATAATATGAAGAATAACCAGAGCACATATTTTGTAAAATGAACAAAATAAACAAAAGAAACTGAAGAAAATAGATTTTGTCTGGATAGGAAAAATTGGCAATTTTATTTGCAAATACTTATAAAAATATGAATTGACACAATAAAATATTTTATGTAATCATTTAATTATGATACACATACAAAATGGTGGTCCTAAGAACATACAGAGATGACAGTGTATTATTACCATCTGTACCAATCAGGAAGATTGCAATTTCCAAGAGAACTGGGCAACATGAGATGACCCTATATTAACGATGATTGATGACAATGATACATGTAAGAATATGAGTGGTTTGCAAAAGTGTTTCAGAGAATAAAATGCAAATATTTCACATGTGTAATTCCGGGTACATATAATACAGGGGTGAGAAAACTCTATTCTGTGATTATAAACATCTAATCTTTCATTGGGAAAGACAAAATGAGAACTTTGGAAATGTTAGAGATATATAAATATTCAGCTCTTGAAGTGTGCCATCAAAACCTAATTAATGATACACTTGTCTCTTAAAATTTTGCTCTCAAAATTATGTAGCACTTACATGGTCTGCAATAATACAAATTATTTGTTTATCACAACCTTTATAAAATATATTTGATGAATATGAAAGGCTGGAAATATACACATTGAATTTGAGACTCTTAACAAATTTCACTTCCTGGTACTTAGCAAAATTGCCAGCAAGATTTTCTTCATGTGCTATTCTGCTTTCTACACATAGCCTGTAATAAGTCAAAAGGAGTGAAATAGTGTAATATATTCTACTATTAAAAGTGAACAGTAGGTTCTGGTTTTGAAGACTGCCAGACTTTCAACAGTGTAAAAAATAATCAGTGGGAAAAAAATCATTTCTGTTAAAAGGTTAATCAAGGTCATTATAAGAAAACTTTGATCAAAGCATTAAAGACATGTGAACGATCAAAGAAAGTGCTTCAACTTACCAAGTTAAAATGTAATTACAAATATCTACACCCCTCTATCTTTTAACAAACTATTTGTGTCATATGCAATGTTAAGTTATTTAATTGTTATTAATTTAGATCAATCATTAATAACTTTCATTTTTCTACCTTAATCTATTCCAGAAATTATTTATGTAAAACCAAGCTTCAGAATTGTAAATGGAATTGAATGGACACTTTTGGTATAATAAAGTAATAATGTTCTAAATTCAGAACTCCAGAGCAACTGCACACTTAGTTGAAAATTCTTTCCTGAATTGGATGGTTGTGGTAGTTGCCTTTAATTCCAGCCCCTGGAAGGAAGAACCAGGTAGATCTCTGTGTGTTCAATGCCAGCCTATTGTACAGAGACAGCTAAGGCTGTTACACAGAATACTCTGTCTCAAAACCCAAAACAAACAAACAAAAAAAGAAACACAGAAAAAGAAAACCCTTTCCCTAATTGATACTACTTAAATCTCCTTAAAAATAACATTCAGAATGTACTCAGCATTATTTAATATTAACACATTGGGCAACTTGTTTTTTGTCTGTTTGGTTTGGTTTGTTTTTACAAATGTGGATTCTTGGTAGCAAAAATTTAATTTTCTCATCTCTGGAGACTGTAAACCAATATCAAAAAGACTGTCAGTTAGGTTGCTGGTGAGGACTCACTTTCTGGTTAAATATGGCTTCCTTTTCAATGTGACCTCACATTACAAAGGAATCTCTGTCTGTCTCCCTCTTTCTCTCTCTCTCTCTCTCTCTCTCTCTCTCTCTCTCTCTCTCTCTCTGTCTCTCTGTCTCTCCCCCTCTCTGTCTCCCTCTCCCCCCCCTCTCTCTGTCTCTCTCTGTCTCTCTCTCATGTCTGTGTGTTTCTCTCTCACCATCCTTCCATCCTTTCCCCTGCCCACACACATATTTTCTTCTCTCTCTTTCTCATACATTGTAGTTTTTTACTCATGAATCAGAAACTCAGAAACTAACTTCTTTTCTGACCAAATTTTTTAGATGAATGTCACAATTCTAAAGTAAAATTATTTAGAGATAAGTCCTTAGGAAGTACTAGTGTTAAATCATATTATAAAATTAAGCCATTATAGCATAATTTTTACTTTGTATTTATGAATTAATTTTCAAAAGAATGTTAACACCTATCCTGACATTGAAATTATTAACAGCATCTAACATCAAACCATATAAAGTTATAAAACTACTACCTACAAGTAAACATGAGTTAATGTAAATTTGTCTCTCATAATCCTGCAAAGATACTGAAGATATTATGGAGTATTTTGTCATTGTCATCAGCAAGGAAAGGATTAATTGCTGTCATGTTCTTCCTATAATTTCTTTCCAGGACAAATTACATTTTTCTAACCTCAGGACCTTAATCAAAAGCAATGGAATTTGAGCTGGTATTAATCTACAACTACCATTGCCAACCCTTTCACAGGAAAATTTTGCAAGGTCAGCAATGTGCCTGCTAAGAAAGAAACATACTTAACAGGAGAACACAACTGGAAAGACAAAAATTCAAGGACAATGTACAAACTGAGAGTGTCTCTAAGAGAAATCATTGGAGGCATATGCTTTAACCTTTTTAAAGAAAGAATTACAAAAAAATCTGTATTTTTTATTTATCTAGAGACACATCCTATTGAAAACATCTTGAACTTCTGTTACAATTAAATATTACAACTAAAGCTATGATTTTCAAATATTCTTTCTTAAAAATCAAGGGCATGATAATCATTTATATGTTGGTAACATGTGTTAAATGTTTTACTATTAGAGACTTCTTAAATCAACATCAAACTCTGCTTTCTAAAATTTCCCTCATCACCATTTTTACTCTTGACTCTGCAGATTAAAAGCCTCCACTGTGCCCCTAAATCTAGAGTTTATTAATTTCATTCCATCTTTTAAATATATACTATTTAGTCTTTTGGCATTAAAATAAAATTAGCTGCATCTGCCCTGATCCCTTGCAATCTCTCACCTGCCCCCAAAATATATTTAAAAGAAAAACTCAAATGCCAAACAAAACAAGGTGAAACAAACAAAAATCAAGCAAAAAGAACCAAAATGACAACAATGAAAAGTTTTATCATGGCAGCTATAGTATGGCCTGTTGAAAACACAGTCCATTCATCTTCACTCGCAAGTATTCATGTTCACGAGTCATTCGTGTGGATCAAGGCTTCTCATTTCTTCTACATCATAGATAATGGGTTCTCTCTGTGGATCCTCTTGGATATCATGTTGTTGTCCTGTGTCATGGAGATCCTTCAGTTTTGGATCTGTAGTTTTTTTTCCCTTCAGATGCTCCAACAGTTTATAGATGAGGTAGATTTTGAGGGGGGTCAAAAAATAGACCTGTTTTTGAGCTTGAGTGGTCAGTCCGCCAGGTCCCCATCATCATTACCACCTCTCTAACTTCTCCAAACTGCTTCTACCAGCCCACCCAAAACAGCCTGAAGCAAGGAACAAGGCCAGTTCCCATTCTCTCAGGCTCCCTGGTCCTGTTCACTCCCACTCATGCCACCAGAGCCAGCTCTACAGGCAAAGTTCAGGACTCTCTCTATTGCAGTAGGAGGCATAGGAAGGGCTGGAATATATGGGGAGTTCATCTTGCAGGCTCTCCTGCCGTAGTCTTGTTTCATCTGCACACCTGAAAACAAGTTTAGCTCTTAGGCACATGGTACATTTTCCTGTATGCTGCTGGTATTGAAGGGCCAATTATCATGTTTTCTTCCCATAAATTTACCAAATAAACCTTTTTTATTATATGCTCTTTTGATGATCTCTTTGTCAAAGAAGACTGAATAATATACTGCAACATCCAAACTCTGAACTGCTAAAACATAGGGGAAAAGAGTCTTTACACTTTTATTTTGATATAAATGATTTTGAAAATGAAAAGAGCTTTTATACTTATGATACAAAGAATACATCAAAGAAAGTGATCTTATTAATTTATTTTTATGTCCAAAATTGTTAATTTGAAAATAGATCCAATAAAGCTTTTTTTTTGTTTGTGAAATTTCTGAAATGCATACATCACATATTTGACATATTGTCTCATTCAATTCACCTTAATAATCATCCATGCATTCATCTAGCAATCATTATTTGGCTATATGTATGTATGCATGTGGTATTCATTGATAAAAATCATTGATAAAAATATAAGAAAATATAGATAGCTACAATGTTACTCCATAAATAGTCTCTAATTTGTTTGCTCTTTCAAGATATGCATAATCAAACACATTTCATCCTTAGTTAGTAAAACTGAATATAATTTAGTTCCAACCAACCAATTCAAATAATGTCAAATTATACAACAGAAACATGTGCTTGATAATAATAATGTCTGCAATGAAATAAGAAATAGATGAAAATGAATAGCATATCTCTATAAAATATACACCATATGTTTGTAAATTAATTTGTCAGTCTGATGAGTACTCAAGCAATTATTTAAAAACACAAGCGTTTCTCCAAGGAATTTCTATATGTATGTGTGTCCTTATGTGCATGAAACCAACCCTGAATACCCATGTAAAATTATTAATTTGAAAAATACAAACAAAAAAGCTCCACAGGACACCAGTTTATATTTTTACTAGAAAAGCATTGTAAAAATGAGCCATGATTCAAATATTAGAAATAAAAAAACTGAAACTCTGCAGCATAGTAGCCTCCTAAGTATATTTAAGAGACATGGGACACAATCTGAGGTTCTTTTAAATGTTGAATATAAAACTATAATATGTGCTGACTATTATGCATTTTAGGAAATGTCTTAGTTACTATTTTGTTGCTGGGATAAAATATCATAACAAAAAAACAATTATAGAAGAAAGTTTATTTAGGTTTGTGGTTCCAGAATGAGAGTCTACATTAGCTCAGTAGGACTTGCAGTAGATATCGTGAGTAGGAAGCTAGGTCATCCCACTTCACCTGCAATCCAGGAAACAGAGAACAAACTAGAAATAGGGTGATGCTATTGACTCTGAGGTGCTACCTCTTTGAAGTACTCCAACCTGCTAGGTTCCACATCCTAACAGTTCCAAACCAACCCCACAGGACAAGTAATAGAAGTCTGGGCATTCAAATAATTATGCTTATGTAGAACACATCTCATTCAAGTTACCACAGGTACAAATACACAATGAAAAGGCAAATTCAAACTGTTATGTTTATATAAATAAGTACAATATAATGATGTTTTTGCATATAGCATCACAGACAAAATAAGAAAAAAGTCTATGAAAAGAGGTATGAAACAAAAGAAGTATAGTAAGATATAGGACAAAATAAGCCAGAATCAGATTGATTAATTTAATATAATTGATCAATTTTGCTTGCTTTCCTAGCCAGAATCTCTTCAATAATATTTTGTGTGTGTGTGTGTGTTTGTGTAGCTTAATATATATATATATATATATATATATATATATATATATATATACATGTATATATATATATATTTCCAAAATAGTTTTTATTTCATAGTCATGTAGTTGAACATTTAATGAACCCATACAGTCAAAAAAAAGATGAATTCACAAGAATTTTCTTTTTTCAAAATGAGGAAATTACTTATTTCTGAGGCTCATTATGCAGCCTGAGACTTTCAAAAGAAGGGGATTCTGAAAATGTCTCTAATGAAATTGCTCAATTTATTTTTTCTTTTTTATTTAAATTGGAAACAAGGTTTTTTTTACATGTCAATACCAGTTCCGTCACCCTTCCATCCTCCCCTATTACCCCCACCAAACCCAAGCCCATTCCCTTTCTGCTCCCCAGGAAGGGTGAGGCATTACATGGGGAGTCTTCAAAGTCTGTCATATTATTTGGGACAGGGCTTAGGCCCTCCCACATGTGTCCAGGCTGAGAAAGTATTGCCATGTGGAATGGTCTCCCAAAGTCCATTCATATACAAGAGATAAATACTAATCCATTTCAAGAGCACCCATAGCGTGAGAATGCCCAGTCCTCCCAACTAACAACCACATTTAAGGGGTCTACATCGGTCCCACACTGGTTTTCCAGCTATCAGACTGGTGTGCACTACCTCATACTTGTTCAGGTCAGCTGTTTCTGTGGAGTTCTTTACCATGGTCTCAACCCCTTTGCTCGTCACTCCTTCCATTCTGAAACTGGATTCCAGGAGTTTGGCTACTGTTTACCTGTGGGTATCTGCTTCTGCTTCCATCAGCTACTAGATGAAGGCTCTAGGATGTCATCAATCTCATTATCAGGGAAGGGCATTAATGGTAGTCTCTCCACTGTTGCTTAGATTGTTAGTTGGGTTCACCCTTGCAGATCTCTAGTGCCAGATTTCTCCTTAAATCTATAATGGCTTCCTTTATTATGGTATTTCTTTACTTGTTCTCCTCTATTCTTCCCTGTCCCATCTTCCTGATCCCTCATGCCCACCTCTCCCCTCCTCTTCTTCCTTTTATTTCTCATAACTCACTTTCTCCTCCCATCATGCTCCCAATTTGCTCAGGAGATATTGTCCAGGGGACCATGCATGTCTCTCTTAGGGGCCTCCTTGTTTCCTAGCTTTTCTGGCAGAGTGAATTGTAAACTGGTAATCTCTTACTCTATCTCTAAAATTCATATATGAGTGAATTTTTTTGTGACTGGGTTACTTGACTCAGGCTGATTTCTTCTAGTTCCATCTATTTTCCTGGGATTTTAGGATTCCTTTGTGTTTTTCTGCTGAGTAGTACTCTGTGTAAATGTACCACATTTTCTCTATCTGTTCTTCAGTTGAGGGACATCTAGGTTGCTTCCAGGTTCTGGGTATTACAAATAATGCTGCTATAAACATAGTTGAACAGATGTCCTTGTATGAATGTGCATCTTTTGGGTATATGCCTAAAAGAGGAATTCCTGGTCTTGAGGTAAACTAATTCCCATTTTCCTGAGGAACTACCATACTGATTTCCAAAGTAGCTGTATGAGTTTTCACTCCCACCAGCAGTGGAATAGTGTTCCCCTTTCTCTACTTCCACTCCAGTATAAACTGTCTTTAGTGTTTTTGATTTTAGTCATTCTGACAGAAGTGAATGGTATGTCAGAGTTGTTTTGACAACCCTGTAGAATAATAAAACTTCTGGGGACATCACTATCTTTGACTTCAAACTCTATTTTAGAGCTATAGTCCTGAAAACAGCTTGGTATTGGCAAAAAAATAAACCTGTAGACTAATAGAATTAAATTAAAAACCCTGATATTTACCCACACTCCTAGGAACACCTGATTTTTGACAAAGAAGCTAAATTTATACAATGGAAAAAAGAAATCATCTTCATAAATAGTGCTGACAGAACTGGTGTGCTGTTGTAATACTGGTGTGCAGAAGACTTCAGATTGATCCATATCTATCTCCATGCACAAAAAAGTCCCAGTGGATCAAAGACTTCAACATATAACACAGCCACACTGAACTTCTTAGAAGAGAAAATGGAAAGTACCAATGAATGAGTTCATACAGGAGACCACTTTCTGAACATAACACCAGTTGCACAGACACTGAGATCAACAAATAATAAATGGGACCTACTGAAATTGAGAAGCTTCTGTATGGCAAAAGCCAGAGTCAACAAGACAATACAGCAGCACACAGAATTGGTAAATTTATGTACCAACCTCACATCTGACAGAGGGCTGATCTCTAAAATATACAAAGAACTCAAGAAGCTACTTAACCAAACACCAAATAATTCAAATAAAAACTGGGGTAAAAAATTAAATAGAGAATTCTCTATTGAGAATCTAAAATGCCTGAAAGACACTTAAAGTTACCTTAGATATCAAGGAAATGCAAACAAACTTATTTTTTGATAAAGTGGTTTCCTTTAATCAATATCCAATAGGGATAATCACTTTCTAATGCAGCACTGTATAAATTTATGTTGCTATTTCTCAACCCTAGTTAACTTCAGCCTATGAAAACAAAAGCATAGCTATTACTTTTACACAAGTGCACATTCCATGTTTCCCATCACTCATAATGACCTATCTGCAAATATCAAAGAGAAAATAATTCATCCATTTAACATGCTATGCTTAGATTAACAGAAAAAACTCTCTAATCTTTTAGAGATAGAGTAAGAGATTACCAGTTTACAATTCACTCTGCCAGAAAAGCTAGGAAACAAGGAGGACCCTAAGAGAGACATGCATGGTCCCCTGGACAATAACTCCTGAGCAAATTGGGAGCATGATGGGAAGAGAAAGTGAGTTTTTCCTGTCATTGCAGATTTGAATTATGTCACTGAGAATTTGAACCATACTTCATATACTACTTTACTGTGTAGCCGTGACAGCTGTTAGAACACCTGTGGTGGCAGTACAAGAATTTATATAACTATTCTTATAACTCTCCAATGGCTATATAACACAAAATTAGTAATGTTTTGAATTCATATACAAACTTACCATAGGTAATTTATTTATGTTAAATGATGTTTGAAGCTAAAACAATACAGAATTTTATACTACTTTTTATCAATCTCTGGGCCTTATAGTTTTTCCACCTGCTCCATGATGATCTCTGAGACTTGGGGAGGGTATTACTAGAAATAGTTGTTTTACCTAGCACTGAGCCCTAACAGATAGCACAATCAGAATAAAAACATATCTTTAAAAGGGAGAGTGAAAAATTTAAAATATTTCAGGACAGACTATATGCATCTAACTTTATTTAACATTGTATAATAACTTTTAACAATTTATGTTGCTGAATTTGTATTGTACCTACTTCCTAAATTAAACATGGCTATTAAGTATATAGGGTTCAGCTCTACACTATATACAGGGTTTAACACCACACCACAAACACTTTCAGACTTCTATTGCACATATTATAATATATCCCATGGTTAAAATGTTGTACTGTATCTGCCTTGTGCTAGGAATACCCCCGTGAATAATCTTTTTCAACGTTATCTTGCTATACAGTGGTAATGGTAAGTTTACATAACAAAAAACAATCATAAAATCTTATAAATGTATATTTTCTTCACCCATTGAGAATAACCAAGTTTCACAAATATGGCTCAATGAATATATATATATATGTATATATATATATATATATATATATAATTTTAAATGTGATATATGATATCACATATGATATCACATTTAAACTGCTCTAAACTAGAAGGGCCAAGCTTCACATTTCAGTAGCTACTCATCAAAACTTAATTATTTATAACTATAGGTTGTTATTGTTGGGGCTCGGCAGTCTGTGGGCCCCGCCTCTGATGGACAGGATGCCTATGACCACGTAATCACTACATCAGGCCTTATCTAGCTTTTACCTGGCTGGACAGAGACTGGTTACGCATGAGGAAGCTCCCCTTTTAAAGCAAGAGCGCCAAGCACATCTCTCTCTCTTGTCCCTCTCTCTCTCATCTCCCTCTCTCTTGCCCCTCTCTCTTGCCCCTCTTTCTTGCTTCTCTCTCTCTCTTCCCGCTTTAGGTTGGCCACCAGCTACCCCCCTGTTTCCTCTCCCCTCTCCCAATAAACTCCTGTTTGTGTTTCTTACGCCATAGCAGCTGCATCATAGCAGCTGTATCAAAACAACAACATTGGTGCCTTGACTCGGTCAGGCTCTCCCCAAGGACTCCACGGCTGTCTGCTGGTGGGCGGCTAGCCAGAGATACTTGGGGACCCTGATTTTGAACCAGAGGCCCGCTTCTATCCACCCGTTCGCTGGAAATACCATTCCACACTGGCTTCAATTTGGTAAAGTACTCTTTTTCATTGTTACTCGTTTCCCTAGGGTCTGGGACATTTCCCACTGGTCAGTTAAGATTCTGGCTTCAAGCCTTCCTGCCTTCGGACTGCTGAGTCCTTATAGGGCCGAAAATGATTGGCCAGTTTTACTTAACCCATGGGAAATAAACCAGCCTACCCTACAAAATAAGTCAAATTGGCCAAAATTATTGCCAGCGAACAGGTAAATGGAAGGAGTTTTTTTTTTTTTTTTTTTTCTACCTCTCTGCTAAACAATCTCTTTCCCTAAACTTGTTTTTGTTCTCTTCCCGCCGCTCTAAAACTCTCCTGCCCTCCACAGCTGTAGCCCATCTCAGCAGTGTGCTGCAGGGCTGAGGTAGCATCTGCTCAAGATACTCTGAGAGTTTTTCATTTTTCCCCACGAATGAGGCTTTTGGATTTTGTGCTGGGCCTAGCACCACTCATGCTGACTGGTGCATTCGTTTCTCAGACCCACGAGGGGTCTCTCGAGTTTTATACCCTAGCACTGCCCTTAGACTGGTACATACTTTTCTCAGACCTACGGCAGTCTCTTTGGAAGTTGTACCCCTTGGACTCTGGTGTCCTTTTATTTTCATAAAGCCATCTGCCTCACTCGTGGAGAGAAAAAGCCAACAAAATTATATCTCAAAACTACGTAATTTCTGCCAGCTGTTGGGAAGGGATTTATGGAAGCCGCCATCTTGACCATGTGGCCTGCTAAGCCCTCCCCCCTCCGTGGTTCTTTAATCTACACCAGACACCTGGGCAGAGGGACAGTCAAGCCAACAACAAAACCTGTAATTCCTTTACCTTTTGCTTTTTATTCTTTGTCTCTAATTTCTTTTTTCACTGACTATGTTATATCTGTACATGTGATTTAATTTTAAATTTATATAAAAATAAGCTAAACTCTACAACTTAAATTCAACTGTACTAAGTCAAATATTTCTAAATTATTATGTGTCTTTAAATGATGGTAAACATTTAAGGATATAAATGTCTATTTCAAACTAACAAAATATTTATGCCACCCAGACCTTCCTCTAAGCTGTTTATAAAGGTTAAGCCTCCATTATTAAAGGGAGATATTCTCTACCTCTTTGTCCTTTACAAGTGTATGTCTAGCCTACTAAGTTAAAACCAGTTAGAGTCAGGCTGGATGGCTCTGAGTATAACATTTCTCCACAATCTCTCAGCTTGGATCCAGTTTTCCAGACAGATTAATTACAGGGATAAAGCCTTACCTAGCCACCTATATACTTAAGGCAGGTAACTAAAGACAAATTTTATATACTAAGGTATACTAAACAGACAGCCCTCAAATGCTCAGAGATCTAGAGCATATGGCATTTAAAATGTTTCATTAAAAAGCTTTTATAACAGAGAGACAGGCCAGCTGCTGGCACCATCCATTTCCTCCAAGAAGATTGATGGACACTGAAGAAGCTCCACCCACAAAAGTGGCAATGCTAGCCACTGAGCAATCCTGCCTTTCATCTCAACTGCTGCAAAGGGCTCTAAGGACCGTGGAAAAGGGCAGTGGAATCGATTTCCTCCACGTTGCTTGGGCCAATCATAGGTAAGTCTTCGAAAAGCTCCTAATCCACAGGTCGTGTGCCATCAGCAGAAGGCAGATGTCCTTAAAGCTCTAACCTCAACAACTGTGGAGGACCTGCGGGTGGCTGCCCATGCTGCTAGCTAGTGAGTCTCTGTTACTCTCTAATCATTCAGGTAGAATTTTATCCTTCTCAAGAACTCTGATGCTTTTGACGACTGGTAGTATTGTCAGCTTAAAAAGGAAGCCATGGTTCCAATTGTTACAAAACATATTTCAGAAATGGATATTTTAAGATCGCTACTGTTTATAGTCTTAACATTAATCAATAAAGTTTTAATGAGCTAATAATCCAATCCTGACAGAGTACTAAACACCATACTATGCCAGTATACGATCATAACTGTAACTATTAGCTCAAAATTAATGTGCTTTTCATTGTGATAAAAATCTGTCAGTTGTATTTGTTAATTCTTTTAGCCAAATCATTTCTAACATGAGTATGCTGCTAATGTGTCTTAATATTTATGTTTTCACAAACTCAAAGGATTCTTGTAAGTTCCAGTGAGCTGAGAAGGACCCATTTAAACAGGTCAGATTCACTTCAAGTAAATATTACTCTACTTCTTCCTGGCCTTGGGACTTCCTTCCCTTGTCCTGGGACCCCCTTGGGAACTCCTCCACCACCTTATATCTCTTCTATTAATTACTAAGACCTAAAAAGAAAAACCTAACCTTGTCCTCTGCTCTGCTAACATCTTGCTAGGTCTCAGAGAGACTCCAGAGTTCCATACAGTCAGGACTGCAATGAAACAACCAGCCACCAGGACATAGCATAACCCTAGCCCCAAGTCAGCAGGAAGCAGTCTTTTGAGAACTCAACGCCCTTATTCCCTGACCTGCCATGCCCAACCCCCCACCTTTTTAATAGTAATAAGAGGTGAGAATGGTGGGGCTCGGCAGTCTGTGGGCCCCGCCTCTGATGGGCAGGACGCCTATGGCCACGTAATCACTACATCAGGCCTTACCTAGCTTTTACCTGGCTGGGCAGAGACCGGGTTATGCATGAGGAAGCTCCCCTTTTAAAGCAAGAGCACCAAGTGCATCTCTCTCTCTCTTGTCCCTCTCTCTCATTTCCCTCTCTCTTGCCCATCTCTCTTGCCCCTCTCTCTTGCTTCTCTCTCTCTCTCCCTGCTTTAGGTTGGCCACCAGCTACCCCCCTGTTTTCTCTCCCCTCTCTCAATAAACTCCGCGTGGGCGCTGAATCTTGTGTTTGTGTTTCTTATGCCATAGAGCTGCATCACAGTAGCTGTATCAAAAGAACAACAGTTATATCTTTATTTAATAAATGATTTTCTTTATACAGATTTTATTATAATTCAAAATGTGTGTTTAATTTCATAGCACTGAATAAGAGAATGTAAGAAAAAATGATTTTCCAATTCACGTATGCCATTCATTTCCTAGCTGTTCTCCTGCATTTCTTCTTCACTTGTAGTTGGCCTTTGCATGATCTTATATTATTTAATTAAAGATAAATTTGTATTGCCTTTGATATTGTTCTTCTTTTTTTACCTCCTTATGATAATTTATTTAAAATCCATAATCTTTAAACTCTCTCCTGTTAGTATATTATTCCTTATTTTATTTGACATTAATATTTTTTGAATAAAAGGCTTACATATCCTCATCATCATGGAAACTAGGTAACTCTAAGTTTTCTCACATATGAGTAGTGTTATCTTAAGTCTAACCAATAAGGTATATCTTAAAATTGGGAAACTTAGGGCATCAAAGATATATTATAAGCCAGATAGTTGTAGCACACATCTTTAAACCCAGCACATGGTATACAGAGGCAGGCACATCTCTGATGCAGATTACTGAGTTTCTGAACCTAATTATTTATAAATACTGAGAGAAATGTTATAACATTTAATAAAGAAACAATAATGGGTATTTATACTGTTAATAAGAATATCAGCATTAATAACTTATCAGGACTATCTAGAGGTCTAAAGCTCTAATGAATATTGTGAAGTGTTAATGAAATCTTACATTCTCTACTGGCATTGAAATCTATGATATTCATCAAGAAACTATTGTTGAAAATTAATAAACTTTTTTCCAGACTTAAATTACCCACTCTAAATTTGTATCTTTTTTATTTTTTTCTTCAACATTGTGTGAAGATGTCCAAAAATTAGTTCTGTGAAGTATAAATAAAAATAATATTGTTATAAGAATTAATAATATTTTCATAATAGTATGTATATTACACACACAAACAATCAGGCACAATATTTTCTGATAAGATTGAAGTAAACTTGGGATATTTCTTGCTGGTGGGTAATTAGAACGTGAGGAAGTGGACTGACTGCAAACAGGACAAATAGAAACACAGTCTCACAGCCTATGGTAGAGTGGTAAACACAAGTAGTTCAGTCACTCTAGGACAGGACTCTCCCACTCCATATGAAGTTTAAGTTAGAAATTTATCATAGTCTAAAAAGTATTTGTAGAACCATATAGAAAATGTTAACAAATACAAGGTGACAGGGATTATTCATGTAAAGTCTTATCATGAGGCATTTTCTAAAATGGGGAAATTGAAGGGCTTTAAAACATAGATTATGTCAGCACTTGGGAGGTGTATCTCTGTGAGTTTGTGGTCATTGTGGAAAACAAAGCAAAACAAACAAACAAACAAATCCCAAGCCAGACAGTCATAACTTTCATCTGGTATTCAGAAAGCAGAATCAGTCAAGTCTCTGAATTCAAGCCCATCCAGATCTACAAATAGAATACCAAGACAGGGTTACACACACACACACACACACACACACACACACACACACACCACACACACATACAAATATCCCTGTATCAAATAAATCAAATAAATGTTTCAAGGTACTGAGTAAAATTATATATACAAGGAGAATCAGAAAATAACATGGCATACACTCTTAAAGAACTTAGGTTAGAAAACAGATAAGCAGTATTAAAACAAGGGAAACAATCAAAGGAAGCATGCTGATTGGTATAATAAGTAACAAAAAAGGCACCTTCAACCTCCCACCTTTTTAAAGGCACTATGCATCCTACACTTAAGCTCAACATTTGGACTCCCTTAAAAGCTTCGTCAGACTCTTCTTTCATGGTGTAAACCACAGAAATCTCTAACTCCACTCTTCCAAGGTCATTCCTATTCATCGGCCAGGATTTTTTTTCAAGACAGTATTGTCTAGCATTGGTCTCATATTTTATAGACATTGGCTCTTACAATATGTCTAGTAACATCTGAGGTTCAACTGGATTTTAAAATGTCTGACCATCTTAGAAATTTTCCTACCCACTTTGGCATATGATGGTTGTTGTAAAACCTCATCATCTATTACTGATATATGCATTACTAATTAGTTTATAGTCTTATGATTTTGAAAATCTTGCTATTTAATAAATACAGCATTATGCTATGGCTATACTCTATCATATTTAAATGTCAAGAAAGTTAGCAACTGGTTTCCTACTCAACAATGCAATTATCTAGAAATAAGTTTTTTTTTACTATTATCTATCATAGCACCATGCTAAATATATACACCTTGTTGAATAAAAAATAAACTAAATACTAAGTATAAATGCATTTAAATGCAAATAATTTCACTCCAAGGACAAACACATAAATTTTCTCAAAATTTTAATTCAAAAATTTAAGCTTCTGCTTAAAATTTGGTATTTAAATTTTATTTTTTATGGTTTTAGTTTTCATTTAACATAGTTTGATTAGTATGTGAATCTACACTTTTAATTAAATAAGAAAACTTTTGTTTTTCATAAATAACTCTTTAAAAACATATCCAACATGTTAGGAAACATGTCTTCAGTGCGACAAGTTGCAAGATTAGAAAGGGAAAAGAAAAATTATCCACTGAGAGCTCCAAACAACATGATGGTTAATAATTTACATTTTCATGATTACTCCTGTGATATTTTATTTTATATGACATAAACTGTCACAGAAACAACAAATAATGGCTTGTTTGGTAAACTACCAAATCGAATCCTTTAAATTAAAAATAATAGTCTTGGTACAGAAAAATGCAAGTAAATATTTTGAACATTTTCTGAGCCATTTTTAAGCAATGGTGCTGCAATGAAATGTTATTTTGAATACAGTAAGAAGATTGCTAAGAAAAATACTTGTGGTGGGAAGGGAGTTATCTCTTTGTGTAGACAAAAGCTGTTAGGTTAGAGCATGTGGTTGTCCAATTGATTTCAGAGGTGAAACAAATATAGAAGAGCTTCACAAGGTTATTGTTTAGAGAAGTAACAACCTGTTTTCCTCAGCAATTATAAAGTTGTAGGTTTGAAGGTTTCCAAAGTACATGGCTGTCCATGATTGGCCATTCTTAGAATTAAGATTACTCAACATTATTGTTGATTAGAGGAATGTTAAAACATTTCATTGTTTAAATATTAGTACAATTACAGAAATAAAAGACATTTATTAGATACTTGTAAAGGTATTTTGAACACAATTACAAAACAGTCATTAGCTAAGTATGTGGAAAAATTCAAATATTATTGCTCCTCTTGGTCCTCTTTCAGAAACTCTTGTTTAAAACAAAGTATCTAAACAGATATGAGCCTTACACCACTCCTTCTATTTTATTTTCATTTTTATTGACATGTATAAGTAGCGTGTATATGTAATATTTTGATAATTACACATAATAAAATAAACATACCAAACGGTTTATGCATACATATCTTCACTTACAAAAATCAGATGTCAGAATTTCTAAAATTAACTCTCACCGAAATTTACGCAAATATCAAAGTGGTATTAATTCTAGTAACTATGGTGTGCAATATATCCTGTGGAATTACCATATTATTTATTGTTTTCTTTCTGAAGATAAAGCATTTCTATATACTTTTTTTACATATCACATACTCACCAGCACAGTTTCATTCACTTTTAACTATTTACTAATTTTCATAAGTGCCGTGTTTGAAAGCAACATAGAACAGTCATGTCTCAAACAAATTTAGCTAGAATATGATGACACTATGAGAAACTCTAACTGTAATCTAATGCATGCATGCCAACCTTAACAAAGTCTTAAATAGGAAAGTGTTAAACATTCTAAATATCAATGCAAAATGAGAAGATAGGGTCCTCATTGAGCTTAGATAGTTCATCACATCTGGCATGAACAATTGATCTAGAATCAGTATCAAATTGAGTAATGCTTTGATCTTTTGTATCATGTATAAAAACAAAAGTCAGGTCTACTTAATGAATTTTACTAGTTCATTTATTCTCTAGGACAAGAATTCTTCATTTATTTCATTTATTTTATTAGCCAAAGTATAGAATATTACTAGTATTTTGGAACTAGCTTTCATAGAATTTGAGGATACTGTGAAAGTTGTCTAAGAAGAAAAGCAATCAATAGTCCCTTTCAAATGTCAAGCCCACAAACCACAGCAATGATCTAATGGTGCAAAGTAATATCTCGTATTCTGAGGATAATTGAAAACTGTTAATTATATATGGGCTGTTCAAAAAGAAGAACCTCATTTTAGTACTGTAATCCTCACAACCTACATGTGGCTGAAGAGGGCATAGACCTTAGCAGAAACACATTACTTCCCTTTTCATAAACCAATATAACTTATAACTATAATAAGTACTTATAATTACACACAAAGATAAGTAGAATTTTTATTCCACATCCAAAAAATTACAGCAGATGGAGAGTAATACAGACTCACAACTGGTCATAAGTGATCTTGAAACATTCCATCACATTTGGTACATCTACAATCCAACTCCAAAATCTAAGGCTGAAAAATTTTAATAGCTAGAATACCACGACACTTCTTGGGAGACAGTGATATTTGGACTTGACAGAAAAAAATTTAATAATTTAATTACCCAACCAAGGCTTTTTTAATGACAACCTGTATTGACATGTCAATGTGCGTTTGGATATTTCACAAGGTCCCTCCTACACACACACAGAGGAAGATTATGGGCTCCCTGATAGTTTTCACCTAAGTGACAGAGAAGAGAGCAACTTCATTTTATAATCATCAGTGGGGAGAATGCTGCTTTCCAGAAATATGCCATACAAAACTACAAAAAAATGTTCAGAGTAATTTCAGAAATTTTAAAAATTATCTACAAATCTAAAGCCAAAATTCTAGAAAAAATATACATATGAAGAAAACCTACTATAATTGTTCACAATCTCCCTTAAAACTTTCAATATTGCTTGGATCTCTTATTTCACCTCTTTTATTGCTCAATCTGATAACTTGTGTGTTAGGGCAGGTTTGGCGCCAATCTGTAGCATGTATGTTTCCGCCAACCCGGCAGTCTGGGCCCACAGCCGCACCAGCCCCAAATAACACTCAGAGACTCTATATTTGATACAATCCTGCTGGCCGGTTACCATTATTGTTTACGGGCTAGCTCTGTCTTAATTATTAACCCATTTCTACTTATCTAAGTATTTCCACGTGGTCATCTTATCGGGGAGCCCCGGCCGGCGTCCTGCTTCTTCCCTGGGCTACATCTGGACTCCTCCTTCCCACTTCCTATTTCCTCCTCCTGCTCTCCTAGCCCTGCCTATCTTGTTTCCAATGGCCACAGAACTTTATTAACCTGTATGAGAAACATATATACAGAATAACATCTCCCATCACTTGTGTCTTTTTTTTTTAAATTCCTCAATCAATCAGGCTAGAGATTTACCAATCTGATGGAATTTCACAATGAATGATGTCATTATTTCATTGGTTGTTCTCAGTATGTATGTATGCGTGTTTCTGTGTACATACAGACATACGTTTGCATATGTGTCATTGTGTGCATAAGTGTACTTATGAATGCATGAGTGAGTGTGTATATGTGACTGTGTACGCATATAAGTGAATGCTTGTGTATGCTTGTGTTCATGTGTGTGCTTGTATATGCTTAAGTGTTTGTGTGTGAGTATGTATGTGCATTTAGAGAAGGTAATGGAGTACAAAATTACCACTTTATTATATTCATGTATGAAGTTACCAATGAGTAGAAACACAATTTAGCAATAGTTTTATAAAACCCAAGCCAGTAATTCTAACAGCATATTTTTTAAAGTAGGCATTTTATCACAATTCATCCTAAATTTGATCACTAAATTCCTAAAAAGATTTGATACTGCTGAACAACAATGATAAAAAATTGTTGTGTCATTGTTTTCTGTATTTAAAGCTTAATGTTTCTAGAATATAAAAACAATTCTCAGTTCATTGAAAACATTTTAGGCCATACCTTTTTATAGCCTCAAATATGAACTCCAAGTGTTTTAAGCAGTTTTAGCTGACATTGAGTGAGATGATGGCAAGAGAAGGACAGGAAGTAAATGTTGGGTTCAAAATAAAGTTTTCAGTGAAATTCTCAAAGCAAAGGTGGTAAAATTGCCAGAGACCCCCCCAAGTCCATCTTGATTTGAATTAAGTTTGGTTGTTGAATATTCAGTAACGTTTTATGGTTGCCAAATTATTTGTGATTTCACATTCAGTGATGTGATCACGGTTAAGTGAGTCATGGCTTCTAAGAATTGTGAAACATCTGACATAAGAATAGGTTGCAAAATATTGCATGGATAATGGAATAGAGTATTGAAGAGTAGAAAAGTACAATAATAAAAATTTTAAAATATTTGACTTATAGATGCTATAAAGTTAGTAAAATAAGAAATAATATACTGAACATCTATAGTTTTTGATCTTGGAGAGTAAGTTGTTTGGAAGATATGTACAGCAATTAGAAGCATTTTTTTCATTTTAATAATGTTAATTTTAAATTTGTTATTTTGTTCCAAACTTTTATATTTATTACTTTACACCAATAGTTACTTCTCATTAGAATTTTCAACCAACATGGTATTTTTAAGAGAAGAAAAGAGTATTAATATAAACTACCTTTAAAAACAGGAAAATTGAGGCTAGCCGAAAGCTCTTTCTGTGTTGACCAGTGAGTATCATAGCATAAGACTGAACTTATGCTCCAATCAACAAAACAAAAAAAAATATTTATTATAGTTGAATATAACCAAATAGAAACTTGATTATTTGACAAAATTGTGTCAAAAATTAAATGAACCATCAATAATTAACATTCAGTGATTGCCAGGTTTAGTGACAAATTTATTTTGGGTGGGTTTTATTCCATCTGCTTTCCATAAATTCCTTCTTCACATATTAAGTAATTAAAAATACCTTGAATAAAGGAAGTGAAGAAAAACAGCTGAGCTTACCTTGTACAAATGGGAAAAAACTATCAAACAACACACACAAAAATGTTAATGCTAAAACGACAAGTAGATAATCAGAAATCTATAATGTCACATACACAAATATTTAATTTTAAACAGGTAGATAAATCCATGGATACATGATTTATGCAACAGTAATTGCAAATTTGGTCTTTTATGAACTGTATACATCAGAATAAACTAATACAGTCTGTAGAGAAGATACAAAAATTACTGTGTTTTACTTGTTGCTATTGAATAAGGAACATTTATTGTTTTAAATACAGTGTTGAAGATGCTTGAGACATGACTCAGCAGTTAAGAATATACTTACAGAGAAGTGGTACAGTTCCCAGCACTCACATTTAACTTCCTTTCCAGGGCATCTGATATATTTTTTATAATTTTAAGGCCCCTCTGTGCACTAGGCTCACACATGTCACATGCACCTATATGCAGGGAAAACTCTCATACACTTTAAATAGAAATAAGTAAATTGATAAACGAATTAATAAACAAAAATGAAAACAAACCACTTATTTTAAGTGGATGCAGAGGTTCACATAGTTTCCATCACACTTTACAGTTGATTGCTGAGTGAAATCAAGTCAGGAACTCAAGCAGCTGATCACATCATGCCACAATCAAGAATAGAGATGATATGAATACACCTATACTGCATGGTTTTTAGATTGCTTATGGTTGGGTACATTTCTTTACTTATATAGTCCAGGACCACCTACCAAGGAAATGATTCTTGTGGCACTATGTAATCTCAACAGTTATGTTAAAAAGCCATCCTATTCCAGGCAATTCCTCAAGTGAGACTTCCTTCTCTTTTGATTCTAGGTTGTGGATGGTTGACATTATAAACTAAACAGTGTGTAATCTATTGGTTCATCCCCCACAAGTTGAGGTACTGAACTTCAGAAAAAATCTTAATGCCAGGCTGAATCATCTTTCCCCAGTCTCCAATCACAGGAAGGAAGTGTGGAATCTGCATCTTTTTTGTGAATATTAGAGAAGTATAGACTCATTTGTGGTCTAGATGTGCATGTCCTAGGGTATGTCAGAGCATTGCTTCATTCTTGTGCTTCTGTGCAATCTATGTCATCGATTTCTAGAGTTTCTGTGTGATTTTTTGTACTCAAAAGTGTGGTGAGTCAGTTGGTTCAGACAAATATTTCAAATTAGAATATTTATGCAAATACCACTTGTTTTCTTGAAGACACCACTCCAGTGTAAGTGGTGAATGAAGCAAATGCTTTTTTCCAGATAGAGTTTCTCTGTGGCTTTGGGGGCAGTCCTAGAATTAGCTCTTGTAAACCTGGATGGTCTAGAACTCACAGAGATCGGCCTGGCTCTGCCTCCCTAGTGCTCAGATTAATGTGAAACCACCACCAGGTGAAGCAAATGCTTTTTGAGCAATTCTTTTGCATCAAGTATCAGGCAAAGGTTATGTGGTTCACAAGCATGCTTCTACTGTGTCTACTCACTGGTTACTCAGAATTCAATAAATCACCATCAAAGCAGACTATATGAGTGAAGAGTCAGGCAAGAGATTGAAATGAGGCAGTGAATATAAGCAAAATTCACTGACACATTGAACACTATAGAAATATTAACCTTTTCAACTGTAAACAGGATGGGAATGAAATTGTGATCCTCCTGCATCATTGCCCACATATATGGAAACAGCTGAACCCAGATTACGGAATCTCATAGAATCTAGACTGACAGCTGTAGAGACTCCAGGGAACAAAACTAGGAATTCCTTATGTGGGAAACAGTTGTGAAGCTTGGACTATCAGAGGGGCCCCTGGCAGTAGGACCAGGATCTAACCTGGGTAGTGTATGTTCCAATGTCTAATGATAAAAAAGGCCATTAATTTGAATGAGTAGAAATGGTATATAGGAGGATTTGTAGCGCTAAAATGGAATAGAAAATACTGTAATTATATTATAATCTCAGAAAACAATAAACATGATGACAGATGTTGACTTGGATTGCACGATTGAGTGTCTACTATGGAAATCAGTATGAAGGTTCTTCAAAATGCTATAAATAGATTTACCACATGATCTAGCTATATAATTTGTGAACATATACCAAAAACATTCTCCTTGTTAAAATTAAAGACACTTGTTGTATGTTTCCTGATTCATTATTCACATGGGTAAATGTAAATGAAAACACTATAGATGTTCACCATCCGATGATCAGATACTGAAAATGTGCTATATTTGCCCATGGGTGAACTCTTGTGAATTGAAGAGTGAAACTATGAAAGCCTCAGGTAAAAACAAGAATTCTGAGTGAAGTAACCCAGAACCCAATGGCAAATAATGTATGTTTTTTCTCTCATTTGTGCATGCTAGCTTTGAATCTTCATGTATGAATATTTCATTGCCATAGAGATTAGAAAATTAGTAAAGATCAAGGTGGAGGCTGGCCTTCCGTGACTAAAATATAGTATTAATTGATATAATAGGATTGAAGCTAATGATCCAATTGGAAATGTTAAATCAGGTTGGGGATGACAAGAGCAGTTGAGACAAAGGATTACAGGGATGGATAAAAACTATTAAAACCTTCCTAGTCGTATGTGCTTTCAACTCCTCCCCTTCTCTTTCTCCTAGTTCTGTCTCCATTCACTGCCCCCTCACCACTTCCCATGTGCTCTGGGGGACTTGTCCCTTCCCCTTTTGTGAGGGACCATATATGAATCTCTTAGAAAATGCGTTGTATCCTAGTTCTTCTGGTAGTATGAATTATAGGCTGGTGATCCTTTACTCTAATTCTAAAATCCGTATATGAGTGAGTACATACCATGTTCATCTTTTTGTGACTGGGTTACCTCATTCAGGATAATTTCTTCAAGTTCCATCCACTTGTAGGATAAATGTCTTATCCTACAGAAGGGAATCAACACCTCTACTGGACTACAAACTAGGAAATGTAAAGCACAATATCAGGAATAGTTTTCCTTTATTAGAGTTGTTGGAAAATGATATCCTATGGACCCCCAAATATTATAAATATTTCTCATTGTTTTTGTTATTCTCCAGAAATTAATGGCAAGACCCAATAACTGATGATACTACACACTTGAGCCAAAGAATATCTAAGAATCAAGCAAGTATTGATATGGAAGCATCATTTCTACTGCCACACTTTTGTAATTCTGGAAGTTAGTTTGCATTCTACCAGAAAAACAAAATAACCATCAATATTATGGAGCAATAAAGAAAAAGTTTAGGTATGAGATGAGGGGTAGATTGAAGAGGATATGGGAGAATGCTGAATATTATCAAAATACAATGTATATGATCAAATTATTTTAAAAATATTTTAAATAAAGATTCAACCCTTAGAATATTAAAAATAATTTTAAAATATTCAAATTGTTATAGAACTTCCTGTACATACTAAAAGTCTATACATTTGTGGCAATGTGAGGATTTATAACTAACAATGGGGAGGATTTGAGGGAGAAGTGGAAGGTACAAATGTATTCATATTATAAACTCAAAAGTAAAAAGGAGAAGTGAAAATTGGAAGTGCCTGAGGATATTTTATGTGACCAGTGTAAAGAACATAATAATGCATTCATGAATGTAATATATTTTAAACTACACCGGAAATCAACAAATTGACTTAAATAGGTTTAAAATTTTTGTATTAATGTGTCAATACATTAATTCATTCATCTAATACATGGTTAAGTTTTGGTTATATATAATTCATATGTTGAGTGATTTTAAATTCCTACATAATTTGGCATAGAGTAAAAATTTATTTATATGAAAGTATGATGAGAATCTGGTTTTTAAGGGAAGAGAAGTTTCCTTAGCAACAAAATTTTGTTCAAAAATCAATTATTAATAACCTGTTAACACTTGCTATCCTGTGTCTCACAAC
The DNA here is from genome assembly GCA_030556225.1 of Cricetiscus sungorus. Classification (NCBI taxonomy): domain Eukaryota; kingdom Metazoa; phylum Chordata; class Mammalia; order Rodentia; family Cricetidae; genus Cricetiscus; species Cricetiscus sungorus. The sequence goes on from JANBXA010000398.1 coordinate 47,556,653, forward strand.
TAAAACTATGAAAAGTTAAATAAAGGACTTTAATTAGGAATCTACTTGAAAACAGAAATTTTAGTTTTTCACATGAGATAACTATAGAGACATGTTCCTGGTGGACTCAACAGATAACTTCTGATGTAGAATGAACAGGAATTTGGTTATTTTGTTTTATTTTTTGTGTACTTTTTGAAGCACATAATGTCTATGAAGATCATTTAAAAGTCCTAGAAATTATGAATGTATAAAACTTATAGAAGGTTCTTCTTCAAGCAATAAAAAGCAGTGTCAGTATATCTAAAAGCAGGTTAACTTTGACTGCTTTTCCACACTGATATCTGGATAAAAATGTGGCAGATTGATACTTCTGTCAATTGTGATAATATATTGATGTCTTATCGATACGTGTAGTAATAAATACCTAAACCATTTAATACTTATTGGAATTCTGTTTTTCAGAAATTTAAGAGGAAATTTTTATCAGCCTTAATAATAATTCTCATATATTATTTGTAAATTCCATTAATGTTCACCAATTATATTAATGCAATTTATCTTTGGTTCATAATCTTATATAATGTGATAATAGATTTAGGGAATGTATTCAAATATTTTTGTTTATTAATTGCCTGGCAGCTTCAGAACTCTTGATATATAAAAGGGGTAATATATATCAATCTTTTCCATTTTTCCAATTTTAAAGTTCTGTATGAAATGCAGTCACTAGCCAGTGACCATAGCATGTCAAGACTTTGTCAATTACTCTGACACATGGATCTTTACATGAGTGGGCCAGTATCCTTATTGTTGTTGATATATAAAAACGTGTCCCTATGAAATTATGGTGCTCACATGAACAGATAGAAGATTCTTTACAAAACATGGAACTTTGCTATTGGTTTATCAGACACAAAAAAGATGAGGTGAAATCAACTTTTAGAAGCAGGACCATCTGAAAGTAAAATGTGATAAAAGTATATGATTCCAGTTTCTTTTCCTAAGTTCTCATGACATATATAAAACTTTGTAGAGAAGAAAATTCTACTTTTTTTTTTTTTAACTTTTGGGTCATTGGTAATCTTTTTTCAATGCAATCGTAGTATGGGTATAATTAACTAACAACAAAAATATCTATTTTTAAAAGTACAACTTAACTGTCACTTTTAAGATTTAATAAACCTATATGAACAAGAATTTTATTCCAATTAATGAGAAATTTTAGTATAGAGGTATTTAATTTCCAAATGTGTATGTCTCTGTCTGTTGGAACAGTCATCTTTGAATCAATTGATGAAGTTGTAATTGATTTTAATATTATGCATTTTTGAAAGTTGTAGGTAACAAAAGTACAACTTTGGTCTAAAAAGTTTAAGCTGTTTGAAGACATTAAACTCATGTCGAGTGGTGGTGTATCTCAAGGGTTGACCACTTGTGTTGTGTGTCTACCTTCAACACTGCATATGTGCAGTATGGGAGCACACACTTATACAATCTAAGGATTTGGAAAATAAAAGTAAGAGGATCAGAATATCAAGCTCATCCTAGGCTACAGAGCAAAGTTGAGAATACCATAAGATACTTGAGACATGTTTCAAACACCATGTTTATACTATTAAATGTTATGGATTATTTTTTATCAGCATTTGTGTATTTTAGAACAATTAGGTTATTCTAGTTTATTAATGTTTGGTTCATGCCACCGGACAGTCATAATGTTATTTTTAAAACATTTTAGAATTTAATTGCTGAGAGTGGTTTTTTACATCATGATTTTTGTAGTGAATGTTCTGTGTTTTGTAACTATTTTTCACACCATCTACTTGTATGCTATTGTTATTTTTTGGATCAGCATTTGTTTTCCATGAGTAAATATTCCCCATGTTTTAATAGAATAAAGTAATTAAAAGGTCTGGATGTTATTACATTTTAAAATATTCTTAAAAGTACTTCTAGTTAAGATCACAGGGTTTTGAAGTCTTTAATTCCAGGGTTTCATTCTAAATCAAATACAACTTAACCTCTCCAGCCTGAGTTTTTCCATTCTCAATGGGGGATAATAAATACAATACAAACTGTTAGTTAGGTTGGGATTTGAAAGGTGGAAATAATACTCTACCCCTCCAATCAATAAACTAGTCTCCAAAAATGTTTAATATTATTCTTATAAATGCCTTAGGAATAGCAAAATTCTTTGAAGCTGATTAATCATACAAATATTTAATTGTATGTTCATTATATTTCTTATAACCTTAAAAGCCTGAAACAATTACAAAGTCATATTGGATTTTGATATCAATGCAATGTCGTTTTTGTAGTGTTGAGTACACTATTTTTTTTTAACCAAGGGATGACTCTTCAGATAAAACTGGATATAAAGAATATTATAAAGTATAAAGAAAAATATAAACTATCACTATAACACAAATATCACCATATTTGGTGCATTTTAATTTCATTAAAAAATTGTATGGAACATTTTGAATTTGAACTCATCCTTTCTTTCATCTCTATTTCAATATACCCTGAAACACCTTGTGCTGGTTTGAATGGGAGACGTTCTCATACATTTGAGTATTTGAAGACTTGGTCCCCAGGTAATATTATTTGCAGAAGTTTAGGTAGTGAACTATTGCTCTAGAATGTGTGTCAATGGGAACAAACTTGGAGATGATACAGTTTTGCTCTATTTCCAATTTGTTCTCTGTGCTTCCTGAATTCAGTTAAACATGCAAGTTCTCAGATTTCTACATTGGCTTTCTGCTGCTGTGCCTCTGTTGTCCCCCTTCCTTTTCTGTCCCCTCATCACCACAACCAACTATGATAGACTCTAAACCCTCTTGAAAGATCAAGGTAAACTTTCTTTCTAAGTTGCCTTTGATCATAATGTTTTGTCTCAGAAACAGAGACATGAATAATATACACCTATAACATTTGTTTTACATATTGAAACTTTAGTGTATCTTAAAAGCTGAATAGGATTTAAATATGAACATTATTTCATACTATTGTGCTGAATAGATTGTTAGGTTCCTGACTGAATGCACATGTCTCAATTATTTGAACACTACAACAAAATTAAAAATTCTTTTTCTTTGCAGGTAATATAAAATGTTAGTGATATTCCTGGCAGAATTAATATTTTGGATAATTATTCATTATTTAAAATTTGTTTTGCAAAAGCAAATAACATGAGAGAAAAATAACATTCACATAAAGAGAATATGTTTAATATATGAAGGCTATCAAAACAACATCTTTTAATGATTTTATTAATTAATCAACTAATGTTTTCCAGCCTCTTCACAGTTTCCCTTCCCTCCTATATCTCCTCTGAGTCCCTCCTCACAACCCTTCCCCAAACATATACCCTCTCCCTCCCTTTAGAAAAGTACAGGCCTTCCATATCTATAAGTCAGCCATGGGATGTCAAGTTGTAGCAAGACTAGTCACCTCTTTTTTATCTAAAGTTGAAGAAGGCAACAGAGCAAGAGGAAAGTCTTAAGAATGGGCAACAGAGTCAGAGGAACCTTCCCCAAACTCCTTCTGCCCTCTCTTCTTCTTCTTAAACTACCAAGGGAAGAGCAAGCCACACAGCTGTAACATATGCACAGACAGGTCAGGTCAGTCCCTTGCAAGTTCTCTGGATAGTGGTTCAGTCTCACTAGGTCCCCATTGGACCAGGTAAGTTGATTCTGTCTATTTGCCCATGTTGTCCTTACACTTCTAGTTCTCATTGTATTTTGAATTTAAGTGAAGCAGAAAGGCACTATACTAATCAGTCATAATAGTTTACTTCATTAAACAGAAAAATCATTAATATTTCCTATAATCATTTTGACACTATTTACAACTGCTTTAAACTAAATGATATATCTATATGTTTCATCTCCATAAGTAAAGGCACTTGAAAGTAAATTTCACATTATTAATGAATTTCTTGTTCTCTCAACATTGACTAATAATCTGTATGATAGATAATATCCCTGCAATCATAATATTCATTTCCAAATATTACCATTAATTTAATTCTGAAGGCGTAATTTAATTAAAACATGTTAGTTGTTTAAGAAAATCTCTGAATGATAAGTAAAGGAAATATCAGATATTTAAATACTTTGTAATAAACTGTAATATATTTTTAATAATAAAATGAACACAAGAATACAATTAAAATAATTTAAAAACTCAGAAACTTTCAAAAATTTTCTTTTTATGTTAATGAATAAAACAAAAATAGAATCAATAGTTAATAACAGAAATAGAATTCTCATAATTTCTAATTCTTTATCATATAACTTAAAGAAGTTATGTTTTTAGAAGATAATATAAAGAAAAATATTAGAAATCTGATAAATAGTTGAATTTCTCATATTTTCTACACTTTATTATAAAGGAATAACTCTAGCTTTATAAAAGCTATTATCTCTTAATTTTAGCTCAAAATATAAATTATTGTCATTAATACATACTATTTATTATGTGAAAAACATATTTGTAAACATACATGCATATATATTAGTATGTACTTTCCCCATATATTTATACACATGTATATACAAGGGTATATAATCACAGATATACATGCACTCATTGAGGTATATAAAATATTACAGATACATTGATATTTTGAAGAAAATATTCACGCATCATATTTGTTCCACAATTCAAGAAAAGTTAGTAATATAAACTGATAATAGTGAACTGATTAAGATGATATTCACCACATTGAAATATATTAATTCATTTTATTGTGCATTTAAAAAATATAATATGTGGCAGACCTGAAAAGTTTTCCCTATAAAATCCAATGAGTCATCTGAGACAAAAAACCCTACAAAACTCATCAACTTTCTCATCCACCAGACACAAACTTACTGTAAATATTGGGTAAGGAATTCTATTTTCAATGACCACAAAAATGATAATACCCAGAACTAAAAGTAAAAAAATGAAATAAAAGAAATCCATCTACCTTTAAAATTTAAGAAACCAAATAAAGCAACTGTGGAAGATACTAGAAAATGTGAAAATATAAATTATGATACTAATTATACATGAGAAAAAGTAAATACTTGAAAATGACTATCCAACCAAAATCAAGCATTCATTTTGTTCCCAGTAAACTTTCCAAGATCATTTAAATAGTGGTAACCTGAATAGGTGGATAATATCACTCCTGAAATACATGGGTTATTAACTGCAAATCTTTGCTTGGCAAGAAATCCTTCCTTGGGAATGGCAGGTCAAGAAGGCCACAGAATTCCCCCAACTGTCCATGTTTCCCCAACTACTACATGGTAAAATACTGTTGCTTAACCTTCCACCCATTTTCCCTATAGAACACAGAAAAATCTATCTCAAACTAATCAAGAAATTTCTGACTTGCTAGATAGCATTCACAACACCTTGAGGTGCAGTGTAGAATACGCAAGAGAGAGAGAGAGAAAAAAATTAATGTTTTCACCTTGTATTGGCTCTAGAAAATACAATAATTCAATAATTGCTTGCTAGGAAGATCATATTCACTGCCCTGAAATAATCATCTGCTTTAATATTGTTTTGAAGCCTACTGTTGAGAAGATAATTTCATGTTTGGTAATGAAAACATTGCCAAAAGTTTGTAGCTGGAAAGGTCATATGGGGTAAACCTGCTATTGTTATTTTAAAAATGGTTATATTGTCAACTTAATTTCTAAGTTTTTAAATTTATAACCATAGATATGGGTTGCTATCAATCTTTATCAGAGAAACTTCTTTTTAGAGGTAGACATTAGTCAATGCAAAGACTGTTAACTATCCAGTATACTATTAATCAATTACTATGAGTGTTTAGTCCTCTGTGGAACATATTTATTAGCTTTCCTGCTCATGATCAGGGAACATCACAGAACAGATAGAAAAAAATGTAAAACACAAAATTACTATACTCATAAATCAGGGCATCTCTAAGCCATCATCAGTGGCTATCAGCAGGTGATAATTAAACAGATATCAACAATTATAAAATGTGATGAGAGCAAGAGACAGTGATATACATTTTCATCAAAACCTTCTCTTAAATCTCAGGAATTTATGTTCAAACCAGACCAAATTTCAGAATTTAGAAAGGATAGTAGGCATAAAATCCAAACCCTAACCAAGAAGACATTTGAAATATATACTTCTAGGAAAGAAGTTTAAAGTGTTAACCATAATTTAGGGAAGCTCCATACCCAGGAGTAGTTGTGCAACACAAAATTGACTCTCTCTCTCTCTCTCTCTCTCTCTCTCTCTCTCTCTCTCTCTCTCTCTCTCTCTCTCTCTCTCTCTCTCTCTCTCGTGTGTGTGTGTTTAAATAAAATAATACAAGAGCCACAGAAATGTTAATACAGTGACATGCTTTCTTCTGGAAATGATATGGAGATTGTAATACATCTGTGATCACCTGCAAAAATATATATACTTTTGAACAATATGGGAAGAGTTCCATCATGTATGGAGAAGAGTTCTCAAGTCCATACATTGTTAAGGAGATAATGGCAATTGATAGCAGCTGAATCATAGTGTGTCATTCTTTGTTTTGAGTATAGTTACTGGTAGGCTCCAGAGGATGGGCTGCATGCAGGCTCAGTTTGACAGCACTAATTGGAATTTATGGGTCACTGAGAAGAATAAGAGGGAAGGAAGAAGAAGACATGAAATTTTGAGTGAGACATGTGGAAGGGACTGCAGAGGGAGAAAAGTCATAGCGCATGTATGTTATATTTCATTGTATATGTATATGAAATTCTCAAATAATAATCTAATATATGATAACAATTATTTTTCTTTTGAGCATTGCATCTCAACTTCCAAACTGGCATACGTGATTCATATAATTTGTAATTAATACTGACATGCTATGCGATGTTATAAACCTAACATTATCAGAATAGTGATATTTGATATATTGTTTGAATAATCTTTTATTCAGTAGTACATACATCTCTGGGACAAAGTATCTGTCAGAATTTGGAAGATAGGGTCTATATTGGTTCATGGGTATAGGGAAAAGATGATCACATGGGGTAATTAATGATGGCAGTGCCTTAAATTGTATATATAGTCAAGAAACAAAGAGCAAAGAACAAAGAATGTTATTATTTGTTACAAGCACTTTCCTGAAAGACTGGTCTGACACCCATATCAGCCCCAAATAACACACAGACATGCTATATAAATTATGAAACTGTTGGCCATCGGCTATAGTTTCATGTTGGCTAGATCTGACTTAACTATTAACCCATTTTCTGTTAATCTACATATTTCCACATGGACTGAAGCTCTTTTGCCTGCTGCATCTTTGCAGAGAAGAGAGTTATTTCCTGTTTGTCTCTGCTTATATTTTGATTGTGCCCAGCTATGTCACTTACTGGAGGCCTGTCTGTATAGACCTCCAGACCTCTATGGTTAGCTAATGGCAGTATCTACCATGCTACATCAATTCCTGCCTGGCCAATCAGTGTTGTACTCATCAACCAATAAGAAAAACATATGTACAGAAGAATATTCCACATCAATTATTCAGCATGGTTCTCCTTTTATTCAGCTTATAAGCATAAGATATGGAATGGTACTATTCCCAGTTAAAATAGGCCTTCTCACATTAAACTACCTTTTCAAGGTAATTACATGTAGATTTGACTTATCTAGATAATATCTTACAGGTTTATCTATTATATGATTCTGGATCCTGATAACTGTCAGTATTAACTCTCTTGGTTACCTTACATAGAAAAGGAGATTTTTTTTTAAAGGATGTGATAAATATGATGAGTTTTGATATATGGAAAGTCTATGACTATCATGTGATTTATTATGTAATAATATGAAGCTTTAGCAGAAAGAATGGCATATAATAGGGAAATAAACCAAAGATGGTAATTTTACAGAGGTCTTTTGCTCTGTAGCTAGAACAACCAGGAAGCCCAGTCACACAAGAAGAAGAGACCAAATGTCATTAAGAAGCAAATAAATGGAGTGTGAAATTGGGCTTATTGTGTGTGTCAGGAATTACATTAAATTTTTGACAACTCCAAATATAAAATAACCTATTAATATTTCTCACTTTTATATGTGATCATTTATTTTCCAGCTGCAAAATACTAATATGAGCTTTTACATGGCCAATGGTTGTAACAGTGAGGTTCAACTAATATTCAATAGTTTCTTTTACCATAAGTACAACTAGATTTTTAATCTTGGTGTTTGAATCAACTTTAAAAATAAGGTAGTTCTAAATTGTAAGTGCTAACTCATAGAAACAAGAGTAAAAAGAGAAGAAAAGGATAGTGATGAGGAAAAGAAAAAGAATAAGATAAATAAAGAAAACATGAAAAGATGATATAATAAGAATATGTGAGAAGGAGAAACAGGAAAAAAAGCAGGAGTGAAGAAGAAAAATAATTGAATTTTCTTGCTGTGGTTTTTGCATGAGACTGGTCCCCATGGGCTTATATATTTAAATGATTGGTCCCCAGTTAATGGAAATATTTGTGATGGATTTTATGAGGTGTGGTCTTATTTTAGTACATGTTGTCTTGTTGGAAGAGATATATCACTTAGTGAAGAATTTGAAATTTCAGAAGCACACACCAGGCTCAGTATCGTTCTTATCTCTCTATCTCTCTCCTTGTTCAGGATAGATATTTGAATAGGTATGCCTCCATAGACTCATGTGTTTTAATACTTTGCCTAAAGGTAGTGGCACTGTGAGGTGGTGTGGCCTTGTTAGAGTAGTTGTAGCCTTGTTGAAGGAAGTATGTCACTGTGGAAATAAGCTTTGAGGTATCCTATATGCTCAAGCCAAGCCTAGTATGAAAGCTTACTTGCTGTTGCCTACATAACAAGATATAAAACACCTACCACTCCAGTAGCATGTCTACCTGCATGATGTCATATTTATGACCACGAATAAACTTCTGAACTAAAAGCCAGTCACACTTAATTGTATTTCTTTATAACAGTTGCTGTGGTCATGGTGTCTTTTCACAGCAATAGGAACTCTAAGTTAACCAGGATGTAAAACTATCAAATTCTGCTGCAGTGTTATGGCTGTGTGCATGCTGCAATGATGATCTTAGACTAAACCTCTGAAACTGTAAGCAAGCCACAAATTAATTTCTAATCAATTGCCTTTGTTATGGTGTTTCTTCAAAGAAATAGAAGAAGAACAAAGACATTTTCATGGGAAGAACAAGAGTGTATTGTCTAGAACTTAAGCTTAATATAAACATTATTTGATGTTTAATGCAAAACATTTCCAATATTTTATAATTTGAGACAATAAATTTTTACATATAGTTCCATTATTACCAAATTTGTTTTAGTGAAGCTTTGAAAACTTTGATGAATACTCAATCATGCTTTTAAAATGCTCTATACATTTGTTATGGTTTTTATTAATTTAAAAAATAACTCATGATTTTTCTGATGTCTTAAGTTCTGAGTGTTTCTTTTAGAAGAAATATGTACTTGAATTTTTGGACATTTCTGTAGCATAAACGAAAATCTTCCTTTTTATGTCTCCAATTATCTAAAAGTAGAACATTTCAATCATCAGTCAATAGAAAAATATTCCTGAAGTGTGTGAATGCATCATATAAAACCATAAACTGCTAGACAATTACATAATGATTTAAAGTAACTGTTCAGCATATACTTTACCTGTCACTGAAAATACAACCATGAATATCATAGAGCTGTGAAGAACAGATTCCCTATAACCTTGCTCTTCAAGCCCAGAAAGTCTTAATCTAGAACAAATGGAGGTGGATAATATTCCTTAAAATTAACAGTGTCTAATACAATTTGTGAATTACCAGCCAGGAAAGAAAGAAAAATTGAGGGTAAAGACAGACAGAAAGATATGGAGCAAGAGATGGGTCACAACAAAGCAAAACAGAGGTCATTTCAAGACGAAAGAAAGAAAGAAAGAAAGAAAGAAAGAAAGAAAGAAAGAAAGAAAGGAAGGAAGGAAGAAAGAAAGAGGAAGAAAGAAAGGAAGAAAGAAAAAAGAAAGAAAGGAAAGAAGGAAGAATGGAAGAATGGAAAGAAGGAAGGAAGAAAGAAAAAAAGAAAAATGAAGTAAGAAAAGCTTGCTCAAAAAAGCAAGGTTTAAAAATCAGACGTGTGAAGTGATAATTTTATTTTGCTTGAATAGAAAACAATATATTAAGAGCAACTGGTAACATTTTCTATTGCTATAGGATGAAAGAGTCCAAATGATAATTATAGTTATAGTTTAGCTTAATACAGTATGATCATATAGTAATCATATTCATGTAAACTTATTTTAGATAAGTAAAATACCTGGATTCTAGACGTTTTTTTAATCAATATTTGAGTCAAACATGTTCAGAAGAAAGCAACTGTGAAGTTCTGGCCACTTGCTCTTATTACCTCACTGGTAATAGGTCTTAAGTCTGTATGTTCTTAATTTTCCCTTTCCTAGAGAACACTTGCTATTTATTGTCATTGTATATAGATTTGTATCAAGCTTAAGGGTTTTCTTTAGACTATAAGGGGAATTGTAGTGAGATATCCACCCAACACATACCTGTTGCACTGGCCACACCCACTGGGGCATGGGGACAGGTGTGGGTGTGACTTATAGGGACTTGATCTGAGGTCCTGGACCTCAACTCACTCTTTTACTTCCTGGTTGGAGACAAAGAGCATCTGGAGGCATCCTTGGGATGGGAACCTGCAGCAGTCATCTATTTTTAGTGTAAGTGATTTCTCCCCAAATAAACATAGACTAGCCTATCATTTCCCAGATTCTTATTTACCATGCTTTACACTTGCATATATATAAGGATAGATAAAGTAGATATGAAACACTGGCTATTTGCTTGTCATAAATACTAACTTTGAAATTTAGCAACAGTAAAGAAGTACTGTAAAATCACATTATGTACATGAACTGATTCTGATGCAAACACAGGGGACAAATCTTTGCAGTCTATTGATTCAACTAAGACTGCAAGAGTTGGTGAAATTCTTATGTTTTTGTAGTTGTCATGTATGCAACATAAAATAATACCTCTGAAGGAAGAGAGTAAAACTTTAACTGTGCCTTTAAAAATGGTTAATGTGTGGTATTTATTGAAGAGAGGCCAGAATATGTGCCACAATACCATAGTTCTTCAAGGAATAACAGTATTACTGCAGCCCTAGGATATTAAAGCAAGATTCATGGGAAGAAAATGGTACCAAGGGTAATATTGAAACATAATTGGATTTATATTAATGTTAGCTTAAGGCAGGAAACCTGCCATAATTTTTTGTTTTCATAGAAATAGACAATGGGTTTGGACTTAAGAAAATAGATTTGTTTGGTAAGAGATCATGAAAGGATGCAGAGAAAGGAGACATAAGAATTCCAGCAAATAATGATTTATTCAGTAGGTTACTGATATCAAGTGCTGCATTTTAATCCACATGGAAAATTTTTTGACTATGCCTCAAGAACTTCCTACTATAGAAAACTGAGGCATTTATCAAAGTCTAAATTCTAAAGCTTCTCTAAGGCTGAATGAATTAATTCCAACTGCAAATCAACTTGGTTTTTTTTTTCTTTTTCTTTTTCTTTTTCTTTTTCTTTTTTTTTTTGTACTATGAGAAAGTTTTGTCAGCCAGAGAAAGCTTGTAAAGAGCTTCTTATGCTCAGACTATAGAAACAGTAGGCAGAAAGTGAACAGAAATGCCAAATGTATTTATTTGCACAGTGATGGTATGATCAGCAGTATCTACATTTGCATAATTAAATATCTAATCACATTCATTCTTCACTATTGTTATCTCTCTAAAGTGTTGTGTTTACTTTTTTTAAAAAAAAACTCTTTAATCGGAGCACATAGTATGAGAGATTATTGTCCTCATGTTACAATATTGTAGAATCTAAAGTTCATCTATATATCTATCCTTCCATATTCTGGAGTCTTTGTTCTGGGTCACTTCTATTCATGTTCATTATATTTGGGAGGAAGGATGCTTCATGACCACAAAATATATGTACAGAACCATTAGCCTCCAGCTAAAATATCAAGTAAACCTGAATTAACAAGGCTTTATAGGCTTGTGCCTAGTACATGCATCTTCAGTAGGTTTATATATAAGTATGTGCATAGCTTCTGTAATTTGTAATGTTTAGACATTTAGACCTAAGGAGCTTTATAATTAAATGAGATGCCAGTAATAGGAGGAAAGTGATAACACAGAGTGGTTCAGTTGGGCACTGAGTGGAGTGGTCCCATTCGTGGTTTTTTGTTGTTGTCCCTTTTTGTTTGGTTGGTTTTCTTTTTTTTCTTTCTTTCTTTCTTTCTTTTCTTTTTTTTCTTTCTTTTTTTTTTTTTTTTTGCTCCTTTTTGTTCCTTAGACCTGTCTATGGAATCTCTAGGCTTGAAAGTAAAATGGCCAACTGGTGAACTGGTGTTGAGTAGAGGAGCCTTATATTTTATTACAGCAGCTTGTTATTTTTGTAACACAGTGTCCACTAGTGAAATAAAATCCTATCTAAAAGAGTATGCTTCGTTACAGAGTTATGTTATATCATCCTTTGGGCCCTCTGCTAGAAAAGTAGAATCAAGTATCAAATAAGGCCTCTCAAATTTTATTCTCTAGTATTAAAGATGTAGAACAGTACCGTATCATACCTCTGTGAATGCAAAATAGCTGCACCGGCTTTATGATATATAGTAGTGACCTAGTGACCGTGCTTTATCAGAGCTGTTTTTAATGATGTTGCTCAGAATGTTCTCTTTCCAGATGATAATTGGGAAGCTATCTAAAAAATGGTGCCAGGTACCATGCGAGTAACAGAACTGTGCTGTTTTCTGGGATTTTATTTTTAGTTTTTTTTTTTTTTAATGGAGTGTGCTAGATGTCTCCTCAATTTTAATCAAATGACTGCAGAATCTGGAAAAGCTCTTGCTGCTATTGATACATAACATTGATATATATATATATATATATATATATATATATATATGAATTTTTAGAAACTTAAGCCGTGCTTTCAACTTTGAAAGAAAGTATCCAAGTTTACCATGTTGAGTTGGCATTGTACAGAAATTAACAGCCATATTAACAGTTATATTGGTCTAAAAATGTTGAACTAAGTTTTCATTCCATTTGTACAAGGGTAACCCACTGTATTAAATGTGTTAGGTCTTATATACATTTGATATAAAAACTAATAAAATAGTCTCTAAATAAAAAATAATCAGTTACATCAAAGAAACTATTCCAACACTATCAATGTGTATAATTTTTTGCTGGTGTGATGATCCATGAGAGAAATGATGTTAAAGAAGGAAGAATTTGCTTCAGTTTACTGTTTGCAAAATTTCAGACTATTACTAGATGGCTTCATTGATTCCAGGGATGTGGTGAGCTCTAAGGGTGTGACAGAAGTATTTAATTTATGGAAGCCAGGAAACAAGGAAGAAGACAGGAATGGGTCTAGGAAAGATACAACAATCAAAACACACTTACTGTTAATGAATCTCTTCACTTAAGATTTGGATATGAAAGCCTCTACCATCTTCATATAGTTAACTCAAAGTGTAGATCATTGGTAGATTTATTACTTCATCTGATATAATCATCCCTCAGTGACTAGATTTTCCAACTTATATGGGAACTTAACACATAAAACATTTTGAGCTTTTTCTATCTATTCTTAAGCAAGATAGAAGCAGGTGTGTTGTGTTTTTATATGATAGGACTATAAGATATTTATGTTGTAATGGCATATATATTTAATGTCAGAATCACTATTTTCATAAGAGATGATGCTATATGGGGAAGCATATAAATGTGGCAGTTTGAACAGAAATGGGTCACCATAAACTCGTATGTTAGAGTACTTGGCTCATAGGGAGTAGCACTCTTGGGAGGTGTGGCCTTGCTTGAATTGCTATGGCCTTTTTGAAGGAAGTGTGTCACTGCAGAGGCAGGCTTTGAGGTCTTACATGCTCCAACTGTTACTATTGGGACTGTCTGTTTCTACTGCCTGCAGATCATTTTCTCAGTTCATTTTCTAGCACACTGCCAAACTTCCTGCCTTGGTGATAATGGAATAAACTCCTGGAACTGTAAGCAAGGCCCAAATGAAAGTTTTCCTATAAATGAGTTGCAATGGTCAATGTCTCTTTACAATATAAAAATAAAACTAAAAGACAAAGAGTCTATATAAACATACAGTTGGTTGGACAGCGAGTTCAAGATGATTACCTTCAAAATATGGAATAAGAATTTGTTTCCCAAACTGACTACATTGGATGTTCAATCGTTAGTAACACACCAAATTACCAAAGGGCTAGATTCAAGAAATAAATAATGAAATCAGGATTGCTTAAGGGAAATAAATATGGGTTCATTTAATCCCAATGTTAATTTAATTCGTGAATTTATAATGATAAAACATCAATGACAGAAGACAAAGCTGGTTGTTCTCCAGTACACATTGTTTTTTGCATGTGTACTTTAATGTTCCAGATGAAAGATAGATCATCTTGGGACTTTAAGTGAGAACCAAAGATGCAATTTGTCTGCCTTCTCATAAGCAAACTACATTTTACCTCTTAGACCACAATTTATCTAGGTTTCTAATCATAATCAATGTATCTTATAAAGTTACGTTTAATCTTATGTAAACCTGCTTATATTTCCACAGAAAAATTGAAGATTATTAATGATTTACAGGTATTCCAGATGGTAGGAAATTATTTAGTCACATTCATGTCAAGAACATTACTTTTTCATAATTTCCATAAATGTATTGATCTGGTTCATCTGTGAACATGGCCCTGATACATATTTAATTTGATCACTAGGTCATAGACAATAAATCTATGCCAACAAAGCTGCATATGTGAGCTTAGAGAAATATCAGCCAAATGCAAATAATTAAATATAAAATATATTAAATGTGGTAATAACTTATGTATAGTAGAAGTGTATTTCTAGTAGTTTACTAAGAAATCCAAGGTGTGAAATCTATAAACCCTCGGCTGTTATTAGTGTTTTGCCCTGCAGGAAGAACTTAGCACACAAAACACACACACACACACACACACACACACACACACCATTCACACATTATTTTCTAATTATTTCCCTAGTTCAACACCTTTATTTATCCTTAAATTTTCTTGTTTTATTCAGAACTGCTTTTGTAATTAGTAAGTATGATTGTGAAATATATACTACCATAACACTATCTGAGAAAATTAAATTATAATGAAAAACTATTTATTTTTAAGTTTCCACTACACCAGTATAACATCTTGGAAACTAAATATTTTACACATAAATTTGACTGATATTTAAGTCCCAAGTCATTTGTTGATTTAGTGTGTGTAAGGGATGTACCTGAAATCTGCCGAAGATATTTTTTCCTTTAAATAGAATTTTTTTTCCTCTGTTTAGAACTTTTTGAACCATTACACATTTTAAGTAGAAAAATAATGCACCAAAGTGGTGGAATACTCCTTGGACACCAAATTCCTGTGTGAAGTAAACAGGTCCAAGTCTTATTCATTCAAGGGGCACATGCTCTGACAAAGGAAACATGTAATGACACTTCCTCTGCAATAAATCCTTAGTGTAGCCCCTCATATATTTGCATTCTAGAATTAAAATTGTTCTTTTTAAATATCATTATATTGAATTTTCAATATGAGACTTAACACTGCTTAAATAAAAAAGGCACAGCTTTAAAAAAACTCATGACTGCTGTAGTTAGATTTTGGTTATTATATTGTAGCTTCCCAGTCCACATTGTTCCTAAAGACAATGCCATATTCTTCAAGTATTTTCTTGGTACTTTGACACTTCTCTACCTTGCATCACATACTGGTTGACTTCATGCTGCCTTTTTTTGGTTAAGGCTTCACTATCATTCTGTTATCCATATGTTAATTAGTTACTTAATATTTCTTAGAAACTACAGGAAATTGTCTTATCATTAAAATTTTGACTTATTTACCACAAATGAGAATTGAACTAGTCATGGAGTTATAACCGGAAGAAATTATCATGACTCTACTTAGTAGGAACAAAAGGTTAGTGTGCTGCTTCACTTGGACCACTGTAAGAACATGTCATATACTCATTCTCATATAGATAATAAAATGTATTTGAAGGCTTTCCTGGAGGCATCAGAGAAAGATGAAAGCAGAATTGAGATCTAAGAATTCCCCATTTCATCTCTGTTCTTTCTACTCCAAAAGATGGAACAAATGCAGCATTTCACTCAGTCCTCCATAGAAACATTATCTCAGGTAGTTGCAGGAATAATGTAAGACCTGAGTCTGGATAATTCATAAAATCTATCAATTTGTTTTTTAATAATAATACAATCTAATAGACATGACCAAATAATTCACAGATTGTTGTTTTGTGAATCTATTCTCTACTTCTAAATTAACACCTTCAAATGTGTTCACATAGTAGAAGCAAACTATTCACTTAACAAACGGCAACCATTAATTCACCTCAGGGAAGATCTCACTTTATTTTTTACTCATCTTCTAAAGTGAACAGTTTATATTTCAGAAAATTTAGTATTTGATTTAGAACAGAGGATTTAGACCATAACAGAATCTAATGTCTTTCAAGCGGACACTGCCTTGTGATTTAATTGTCGCTGAAAGTTTCCAGGTTCTACCTGGATCCTTAGACTATGAATATTTCAGTAAAAGGCTTTTGAAGAAACAAATTAAAGCCCATCCATAATTAACCATTATCACATTCTACTCAGTTAAGGAGTTTAACAGAATCACATGTTCAATACCTAGCTGCTTGGACTATACCTAAGCACATGGTACTTCTCTTAGATTTTTATAATATAATCAATATAATTAATATCTGACTGCCTAGACCATGGCCAAGAACTACATGGCTTCTGTTTGGTTTTCTTTAAGTCACATACAGAATGAAGAGTTATGAAACAAATTGTTTATTTGATGATCACACAATTAGAGGCGTGAAAAGATGTATTCATGGTATCTATAATATTGACAATAATCCTATAACAGGATATTTGTCTTGTTGATAAGCAATGAAGGCATTGAATTTAGCAATAAAATGATGCAGCTAAAAACAAGTTATATGCTTTGTCATTAGTTAGAAATTTGCTGCAATTGACAGGAAAGGAAATGATAAGATGATAAGTTGGGAATAATTTGTGACTTAAAATTTTAATTAGTAAGAAGGTAGCTACTTATGTACACCTACATGTTGTGCATTGTGGGTAGTATGATATGTGTTGAGAAGCAGTTAAATAGTTAATATGATCAAACATTCTCAAACTTTATAGGCATTTTGTAATATGTAGACCATTAATAAAAAAAGAACTTGATGTAAATGGATTCGCATATATCTTATTTTCTGGGTGCATTTTTAATTACAGATGATTGAATACTTAATGTAGCAAATTAGCTAGGAGGCCAATTAGGATAATATAAAATTCTACTTAACAGTATTACGTGATTCAGAGTCACCTAATTTTAGAACTAGAAAATAACCAAAGAGACTATTAAATGAGTCTCTCATTTTAGAAGTGGAAAGCTGAGCAACAAAAATATAATTTATGCAAACTAGCTCATTTGTAGAAACACAGTTCTGTTTTCTTTTTTCCATACTATAAATATTCCTTACTCAAATATCCAGTTTCATGGTGACAAATATTTGCTACAATACAAGAAAGAAAAAATATATTTTTTAAAAAAAAACTCGGACATGACCTTTTGACTTTAGAAAATATAGTGTATAGAAATACATTTATTGGTTCCATAGTGAAAATCTATATACTTTAGTAATACAGAATGAAAATACTTAAACTTGACCACAAAAAGTGAACATAATTGAATTAAAAATGAAAAGTGGCAGAACAAAGGAAATCAACACATATTACCTACAAGAAACAATGATAGATATTAATCAATGGTTTAAAATTTTATAAAGGTAACCACTATATTCAGGTAGGACAGCTGAAAAGTTTTATAAATCCCAGTCACTAAGTGTAGCTGAAATCAAAGGGGAAAAAAATCTAAAAGCGGTTAAACAAGAAAAGATTAAATTTCATAGACAGCTGATGATAACATGATTAATTAAGATTTCCCAGAGGAATATTAATGAAAGACAAGGTCCTAATAATTCCTAAGCTCATCACACAAGTTTATGGTCTTGGGATTCCTCATCTTGTAGCTAAAAGTGAGATGGGCTGCAGAGGTCCAGTCAGTATTTCAATATGTATGTTTACATGATAGTTCTAGCTGTTTCAGTGGAATCCTGAATCTGTGTATTCCCAGAGAGCTGGGACTGATTCAGCTATGAATATGATATTAATGTAAAAACATTAAATCTAATTGTTTTTTAAAGAGCTGTTAAGTATAAAATATCCATATTATACTCTGAAAAACATTTAAGTTGGTGGTTGTGGTTGGAGTAAATGCATTCTAATGGAATTCTAAGGAGAAAAAAATATTAAAATCAAAACTGTGTCTAGAAAAAAGAACACAGAAGATGGAAAAGGGTCACTAAAACATCAGATGCAGCCCTAGCTTCCTCTATTAGACATCCCACAAGAACACCTAGCTACCCAACCATAATACTTATGCAGAGTACCTAGTTTAGACCTATGCAGGTTCCTTGATCTTCAGTTCAGTTCATGTGAGCCCCTGTGAGGTAAGATTTGTTTATTTTGGGGGTTTAATGTAGTGTCCTTGACTCTTCTATCATCTACAATACTTTCTTTCCTTCTTCAGCACAATCTACCCTCTTCCACTTTATGCTTTGCTCTGGGTCTCTGTATTTGTTCACACCATTGCTGGATGGAGTCTCTAACCCTGATTTTGACAGCCTCCTCTTTGTGAGTATAGCAGAACATCATTAGCAATTTCACTTATTTTATTACTTTTTTTGTTGTGTTCAGGTGTATCCTAGATCCCTAGGCCATCTATTCTCTGTTTTTAGTCCCCCAGGCAATATCTGGGATGGGATCCCTCTCATGGCATGTCTCAAATTGTTCAAGTCATTGGTTGACCAGTCTCATAATCACTGTGCCATCTTTACTCCAGCACATCTTACTACAATAAATTGTAAATCAAAGACTTTGTGGCTGGTTTGTTGTCATAATCCCTTCACCAGCAGTCTCACCTGGTTATAGAAGGTGGCCAGTTGAGGCTTCCTATATCCTATTACTAGGAACCTTAGTTACAATCACTCTAATATATTCCTGGGAGTTGCAGTTGGTCCTGAATTGCTACCCAATTCCAGTTGGCTCTTCCACTACCATCTCCCTCCATCCTCCTGAAACCCGATCCCTATTGTTCCAGTACTGGGTTACCTCATCCAACCTTAATATGGGGAAAGGTGCCTAATTATGCTGTATCTTTAGAAATGTTTGGTTGCTATCTTGGCAGGACTGCCAATTATGAAAGAAACCAGATGAGGAAAGGATGGGAAGGAAGTAACTGGGAGCAGAACTGATTAGAAAAGAAAAAGAAAGAGAAGAAATGCAGACAAGTTCTGTACTACACTGTAGAAAGCAGAGCAATGCTGTGCTCTCACATAATGTTCTGTATGAACTGTGGAAGGTAATCAATTGATTTATGCTTCATATACAATCCTTCAGGATTTTTTTTAATTTTTATTGATTCTTTGTGGATTTAACATCATTACAAGATTATCTTTTATTATTGTTTATTTTGGTTTGTTTCCTTCTGGTTTTTTTTTTTGTTTTGTTTTGTTTTTTCTTGGTTTTACTTGATTTTTTTTCACCCTAGTTTTGATATGTGGGGGTGGTGTAAGAACAAAGGGCAGATGCAAGGGGACAGGGAGATAAGTGGTATAGGAATGCACGAACCCAATCTATGAACTGTGGAAGCATATGAAGGCTACAGACCTACAGATCCTAAATATCAAGGTATCCATGACACAGGACAACAGCAGAAGGAACACCAGGTAGAGCCCATTGTTGGTGGTATAACAGAGGCCTGAAGGAAATGAACAATTGCAAGTAAAGATGAATGGACTATGAGGTAAACTGTATTGTTTATTCTCAAATAATATTTTGATTTTTAATTTAATAGTGATGAGGAAATTACGAGTTGAAAAGAATGAAAACAAAAAAATAAACATAAAACACTTTTGGTGGCCATATCTTACTTTCCTTACATACCTATTGAATAAAAAGCATTTAACAAATACTAAAAATAAATGAATAAGTAAATAGGCAAAAAGTAAAAGATTTACTAGGATTTTGTAACTAGGCTAGTGTTTGGGGTATATTTGTTCCTGTATTTTTTTCCCTGTCATATTCTCTAAAATCTTCACCTCTACTATGGGATAATAAATACTAAAATTTTGAATGTCCCTGTCTACCTTGCTATCCAAGAAATGGGGGTTTCTCTTTTTGTATTAACATTGATATAGATACTGTCACAACCCCTGCAAATAGACTACAGGCAGTTATGACAGCTGATAGAGGCACAGCTGTCTAGATTCTAGCAGAAAAGAGCCCTGTATCTGCTATCCAACATAAAACAGTAATCATTGAAACTATGAATATCCAAAATAAATAGCAGACTTTGCAGGCAGGCCTTCTCACCCTGCCTGTGCCTTCCCAGCAAAGCCTCAACCACTCCTCCACTCCTAGTCACCATATCCTAGCCACACCTTTAGGAAAAGCAACCTCTCCCAGCAGAATATAGGCTAACAATTTTAATCCTAGGTAAGACTGCTAGCAATTCCAACCCTGCCCTGCCTACAGAGCTCCTCTGTTCTTCATCATACTCCACCTACACTTATGGTGGAAAGATTTTGCCCCACAAGAGGCCACACCAGAAACTTGAACCCCAACTAAGACTGCCCTCCGTCTTGCCTGTGCCTGCCAAGCATAGCTCCAACCTCCTCTTCTTCTTTTCTTGCCACTATATCACATTGAACACCTCTGGTGGAAGCATCCTGCATCCTACCATACTAGAGAACACACTAGCATCCAGAACCCCAAAGACCAGGCCAGCTCCTTACAAAATCATGTACATGCCTCCTACCATTCAAGAAGTCAGAGCAGCCTGACACCTGGGATGAGTTGCTGCAACAGGAAATGTCTAGGTCCATGCCCCTGCTACAGCTGCAGGAAGTAGTGAGGTATGGTTTCTGATTTCACCAAAAGAAGTGATCATAGAGCTTCACAAAGTGAACCCCTTCCTTTACTGGCTACCCTTCTAGAGAGACATCTCCTTGACCCTATTAACTATATTATTAGGGTGATTGAGCCCTGTTCCTCATGTGGGCTGCACAGTAGAGTTGAATCTGGCAACATGGGTGCAGGTGAACAGGCCATGAATACATGACTTGGGAAGTGTTAGCCCCACTGTCATTCAGTGGGGCTTACCCTTACCTTCCACCCTATAACATGTAGGTAAAGCTGGTCCTGGGGTCATCAGAGTGAGAAAATTGAACTTTTCCCTCAGTGGAATAGCAGACATTGCACCCCACTGGGGCAGCACAGTAGAGCTGACCTAGTTGAGTGCTCATGTGGTCTGTCCCCATGCTTTCCTTCCTTCCCTCCTTCCTTCCCTCCTTCTTTTCTCCCTTCCTCCCTCCCTCCCTTCCTCCTTCCTTTACTTCCTTCCTTTCTTCCTTCCTCCAACTTCTTGTTCCCTAGCCTTGAGGTCAGGAGTAGCCATACCTTAGATTCAGATCTGTTGTTATTTAGAATGAAATAGCTAAATATCCTACTGTAACCACACCTTTGACCTTTAGGTCTTATGACTTGCAGAGGACAGTTTTGAACTCTTTACTTTTGTGCCAAGAAGGAGTGCAGCTATCTTTATGGTCACCAACAAAGCTACAAAGCTAAAAACCTTCTTTAAGGCAAAGGACACCATCAATAGGACAAAATTACAGCCAACAGAATGGTAAAAGATTTTCTTCAGCCACAAATCCAAGAAAGGCCTAATTTCTAATATATATATATATATATATATATATATATATATATATATATTCAAGAAACTAAGCATCAAAAACTAAATGATCCAATTAAAAATCTGTTCAGAACTTAACAGAGATTTCTCAACAGTGCAATTTCAAATAACCAAGAATCAATTAAAGAAATGTTCAACAACCATATCTATCTGGGAATGCAAATCAAAACTACTCTGATATTCTCTGAATGTCTGAGATAAAAAAAAGTAATGAATCGAATGTTCATGCTGGTAAGAATGTGGGGCAAGGGGAACAAACAGTCATCAATTATTCTTAGTGAGGTAATATAGACACAGAAAGAAAAACATAGTATTTACTCACTTATAAGTTAATATAAGTTAATATTAGCTATAAAGTAAAGGATTATGATGCTATTATCTTCAGATGCATAAAAACTAAGTATTAAGAAGAGTTCAAGATGGAGAGATCCTTGGATATCGCTAGGAAGGGTAAAAAGAGGGGTCAGGTATGGGTAATGTATGCAAAGAATGTTAGAAGAAAAAAATGGAACAAGGGAACATTTGGGGGAGAGGTCAAAATATGGTACTTTGGAAACTCCCAGGAATCTACAAGGGTACCCCATCTAAGACTTCTGTCAATAAGGGATACATAGCCACAACTGGGCATCTCTTATAACTAGGAAAGACTAGATGGAGAGATAGGGATACCAAGTCAGCAACATGAACTCCATCATACCTACAAGACTTGTTTGAGTAAATTTGCCATGTAAACTGTTGCAGTGGTCAATGAACAACTGTTCCAACCTGAAATCCATGCCTGGAGAGGGAGCCTACAATGATACTGCATGAAGAAAGAGGCTTGATAGACTGAAGACACAAAAAGCAAAGGAAAGGACATGACTGCTCTTAGATATAATGGAGGATAAAGTTTATTGTAGATATCTGGGAGATCACAATCAGAGGAAGTGATACGTGGGAGTGCCATAATGGACATGATCATGCTGAGCTGGGCCATGGAGTAGAGGGGGAAGGAAGGGGACAGAGGAAAGTGGGGAGTCAGGTACACCATCCAAGAGGCCAAAAATCCAAAAAAGAAGGAGTAACTAAAATGTCTACATTATATAGGGAAATTTTTAAAAGGAAGGGAATCCCAGACCCTGGACTGGAGAGTTCAGGCATGCAAGTCATACCCCTTAACAGGTAGGGACTGAAGGATGCTGGGAGAACCTAATGGAAAGGTCCAGCTTTGATATGTTAAAAGAGTACCTTAGACATTTGTCCCATGTTTAAAACTTAACATAACCAAACATGCTTGGAAAAAATGAATAAATATATAAAATATCAATGTAATTATGCCTAATGATATTGTACTAAAGTCATAGAGCAGTGTCTAGCTCAATTGTTATAAAAGAGGCTTCATCCAACTGATGGAAACAGGGACTCAGAGACAAACATTAGTCTGAGATGGTTAAGTTTTGTGGAAGAGGGTGGGGATTATGGGAGCCAGAAGGACCAAGGATACAGCAAGAAATCCACAGAATCAAGTAACCTGGGCTCATAGAGGTTCACAGAGACTGGACCAACAACCAGGAGATTTGTGCGGGACAGATCCTAGGTACTCTGCACATGTTACTATGTGTAGCTTGGTTTTCCTGTGGGGTTCCGAACAGTGTGAGCAGCTGCTGTTTCTGACTCTGTCCTATTGGGACGCCTCATGCAGCCTTAATAGAAAAGTAGGTGGCTAGTCTTGCTGAAACTTCATATGCCATATTAGGTGGATATCCATGAAATCTCTGCCCTTTTCTGAGTAGAAAAGGAAGAGTGAGTTTATGGGGCAGAGGGGAGGTGTGGTGGTGGTAGGGGACTGAGAGGAGAACAGGGAGAGGAAACTACAGTTGGGATGTAAATAATAGTAATAATTTTTAAAAATCAAAATTTTAAATATTGCTTTTTAAATATTTTTTATTATTTTTTATTTTACATGTAGATACCAGTTCCCTGTCCCTCTCCCTCTCCCTCCCTCCCTCTTACCCTCTGTCCCCCTCACATTCACCCTGACCACCCTTCCCTCCCATCCCTCCACTACAACTACACATGTAGGGCATTGCCATCCAGATGGGGTCATATATATCTGTCAAGTCATTTGAAGTATGGACTAACATCTCTCCTGTCTCTAGGTTGATGGAGTATCCCTCCTTGGGGGATGTGTCCTAAAGGTTCTTTTGTGCACCAGGAATAGATCCTGTTTTCACTGTCTGAGGTTCCCAGACTTCTCAGTCCTTCTATCTGAGACCCATTTTCAGAGATCTGAGTCAGTCCCATGCTATTACTCTGGGGGGGCATTATCTCCTCCTTGTTCAGGTCAGCTGTCTCTATGTGTTTATACAACCTGGTTTTGTCCTCTCTCTCTCTCTGCATCTGGATTCTAGTTCAAATTAGTGTTTAATTATGGGTGTTTGCTTCTGTTTTCAATAGGTACTAGATGATGGCTCCAGAAGAATGGATAAGGTAGTTGTTGATCTCACTATAAGGGAAGGACATTTATGGTAGCCTTTCCATGGTTGCTCAAATTGATAGTTGGAGTAAGCCATGTAGGCCTCTAAATCTATCTTTAGGTTCTGTTTTCTCTGCAAACCAATAACAGTTTCCTCTTTTATCTTCCCTCTCTGTAACTTTTCAGATCTTTCCAGTCTCACGTGCTTTCCTCTCCTCCCCTTTTCATTCACCTAGTTATCTCTCAATTCACAGCCCTCAATTTCCCCTGTGGTCTTGGGGACTTGTCCCTTCCCCTTTTTGTGAGGGACCTCATATGAATCTCTTATCATATACCTTTTAACCTAGTTCCTCTGGTGGTGTGAATTATAGGCTGGTGATCCTTTGTTCGAGGTCTAAAATCCATATATGAGCAAGTACATACCCTGTTCCTCTTTTTGTGACTGGATTACCTCATTCAGGATGGTTTCTTTAAGTTCCATCCACTTGCCTGCAAATTTAAAGATTCCATTATTTTTTTCTGTAGAGTAGTATTCCCTTGTGCAGATATGCCACATCGTTTTTATCCATTCTTCAGTTGAGGGATATCTAGGTTGCTTCCAGTTTATTGCTATTACAAATTATGCTTCTATGAACATAGTTGAACACATGTCTGTTGCATGGATGTGGATCATTGGGGTATATACCTAAGAGGGGGATTGCCAGGTCTTGTGGTAAACTGATTCCTATTTTCCTAAGGTGCTGCCATACTGATTTCCAAAATGGTTGTATGACTTTGCACTCCCACCAGCAGTGGAGGATTGTTCCCCTTTAATATAAAGACATCATATTAGAATGGATATTCTTACAACATAAACAGAATAAAAAACTAAAAACATATATAAAAAAGATCTCTGACTTGATTTTAAAAGGTAAATTAAGACTTTGTCAACTAACAGGAAGGGATTAACAGAAATTATAGTACCTTTAACTAATGAGAAAATTTTCTACTTATGGAATGATAATGAATATTGGCAGAGAGCATGCAGTAATTTTTTGGGAATAATTAGCAACAATTATCCCAAAAGTGAAAGAATCATATTCATAAAGAAGATGATTTGGATCCTTCCACGCATTGTAAGATAAACACATATCTCTGGAGTTCCTACATTCTACACTGATGCAAACAAATCTGGTAAGGCAGGATATAAATCAGGAGACATAAGCAAAGTAGTTCAAAGCCCTTAGAATTCTGTACAAAAGGCAGAATTGTATGCCATTCTCATGGTACTGATGAATTTTACAGAACCCCTCAATATAGTTACTTACTCTCAATATGCAGAGAGAGTAGTCTTACACATTGAGACTGCAGAATCTATTCCTGATGATACAGAATTGACTTCATTGTTTATACAGTTACAAGATACTATCAGAAAGAGGATTCATCCTATATATATAACACACATCAGATCCCATACGGGTCTGCCAGGTCCTCTAGCACAAGGCAATGATGAAATTGATTGGTTATTGATAGGAAGTGTGCTAAAAGCCTCAGAGTTTCATAAGAAACACCATGTGAACAGAAAAGGATTGAAAAAGGATTTTTCTATCACTTGACAACAAGCCAAGGAAATAGTAAGGAAATGTCCTACTTGCTCATTCTATAACCTAACTCCTTTACCACCAGGCAGTAACTCTAAAGGTATAAATAGAAATGAAATATGGCAAATGGCTGTGTTTCATTTTGCAGTATTTGGAAAATTAAAATACGTACATCACACTATAGATACATTTTCAGGGTTTCAATGGGCAACTGCTCTGAGCTCTGAAAAGGCTAATTCTGTTATTACACACCTTTTAGAGGTAATTTGTGTTGTGAGTTGTTTCTCCCTTAATAAACATCTATTCGGTCTATTTGTTTATCCTGACTCTTATTAAAACGCAATAAGGAACCTTCTGTTTCTCTTGGGTGGTACAATTTGAGGAATATTGTTATTAGCTCTTCCTTGACTTTCTGGGGGAATTCTGCACTGAAGCCATCTGGCCCTGGGCTTTTGTTGATTGGAAGGCTTTTGATCATTGCTTCTATTTCATTGGGGGTTATAGGTCTATTTAAGTTGTTTGTATGTTCTTAATTTAATTTTGCTAAGTGATAGTTATCCAGAAATTTGTTCATTTCCTTTGAGTTTTCAAATTTTGTGGAAAACGAGTTTTTAAAGTATGACCTGAAAGTTGTCTGGATTTCCTCTGTGTCCATTATTATGTCCCCCTTTGAGTTTCTGATTTTGTTAATTTGCATGTTCTCTCTCTGCTTTTTCGTTAGTTTGGATAAAGGTTTGTCTATCTTGTTGATTTTCTCAAAAAAACATCTCTTTGTTGCATTGATTTTTTTGTATTGTTTTCCTGGTTTCTATTTTATTGTTTTCAGCCCTCAAATTGATTTTTTCCTTGTGTCTATTCCACTGGGGTGTGTTGCAAGTAGGTTTTTCCCACGAGCCCACGTGGTCCCAAAGCCACACCAACCCCAAATAATATGCTGAGACCCTGTATTTGATACAATTCAGTTGGCCAGTTTCTAATTCCTTACCAACTAGCGCTGTCTTAATTATTAACTTACTATTCTAAGTTGTCCACGTGGCTCATCTTACTGGCCTGAGTAGCTTGCTGGTGTTCTACCTAACCGAGCTCTCCATGTAGACTCCTCCTTCCTACTTCCTCTTTCCCCCTTTTCTCCTAGTCCCTCCTATCTTATTTTCCCATTGGCCAACAGGGCTTTATTCATTAACCACTATGAGGAACATATTTACAGAATAACATCTCCCATCTTCTCCTCTTTTCTGTCTAAAATATAAGAAGGGTTTTAACCTTAACATATCAAAATATATCACACAACATTTATCAAATAAGAATCACTGTTAATAATATTTAGTTCATTAACATTTATCCTATCTTTGTGAGGCTAAAGTCCTATATATAACTTATCTTTAATCCTAACTAAGGAAATCTATACCCATAACTATCTGTCTTAAACTCCGTCAAGACCACAGAAGGATAATATATAAACTCTATATTGACAGAGACAACTCACTGCCTGGTTAGTCACCCGAAGTTCTTCTGCAATGTTCCATCTTCAGCCCATAGGCCATACATGTCTGGCAGACTATTTCATGAAGCAGGAACACTGTAGCACTTTCCATCTTGTTACAGCAGTCACTTTTCAGTGGATCATGCATGTCCAGTTTATAAAGCACATAGTCAAACAGTCCAGACAAGAGCAGTATCTTGCGTATATGGCTAGTCTTGCCATATTGAAAGCACACTTCATCACGTGCTTCTTCTATGTCCATCTTTTTTTTTTCAAGCAGGTGGTGTTGCCAGGAGCAGTTGTGCCTCACTGTCAAGAAAAACTCTAAACCATTTTAAATGGCATATTCTTTGGGTCTTTGAAAGATATGAAGAATGCCCATTCATCTCAAATACATCTCTGCATATCTAGAAATCCTAACTAACTTAATTCCAAGTTTTGACTATCATAGGCAACTCTCTATAATCTGCACTAAATTATACATTACATTGTTTTAATGAGCTATATAAACACAATACTTAAACAAGAGTAGAAATATACATATCACAAAATTGACTTTAAATTGTATCTATAAATGAAAATCCATTCTAAAACAAAGCATTCATATCTATACCATGATTCCCTTTTTACCTTTAAAAAATTGCTTGTGGTCATTAACCTTTTATAACTAAGTCCACTTAAATGAAAACCAACATTTATAAAGAATATTTGGGAATTTGGGTGTGGTTCTTTTCAAACTGCTTCCTGATGGTAGGGGGCGCTGTCATTGGGAATCCTACGAAGACAGAAATCCTGGCTGTCATCTGCAAGGCTGGTTTGTCACAACTGTTTTGAATGGTGGATCACCTGGGACACAGTTTCAGGGGGTCTTCCTTTATCAAACCGCATTAATCTGGAAGGAATCCACAGCTTTTCATTTTATGTGGAAACAATATTAGAAATCCTTTTTCCCAGTAATGTGTCCTTGAACTTAAATTTTGGAGTCAAAGCGTTTTTAAAATATATAAATTGGATTAATCCAGCAGCATTTCTTTTATCAGTTGTCGTTATTTCCTCAGCAGTCAGACAATTTAAGGATAACAGAACAGCATACAATATCCAAAGTTTCTCTTAATGTGGCTTTTTTATTTCTCAATTTCTTTTTCTTTTATTTTTACATATTTTGAGACAGGGTTTCTCTGTGTAACTTTTATCTGTCCTGGAATTAGACAGGGTTTCTCTGTGTAACGTTTAGCTGTTCTGGAATTTACTATGTATACCAGATTTCCTTTGAATTCTCAGAGATCTGCATGCCTCTGCCTTCTGAGTGCTGGGATTAAAGCCATGGGCCACCACATCTAGCCACACTCTGTCTTTTTACAACCATTTTGTTGTTTTTCTTTTTTTCTCCCAAGCCAATGTATATTTTAAAACACACTGTAAATCTTCATTGATAGCCCTTGTACACACCAATGAATTGTTAACAGAGCTCTTTAAAAGCTGTGCGGTTTTTTGCTGCTTATGCTGAGGTAGTAAACCTCCCTTAAAAGAGCCATGCAAATCTTTGCTTGTCTTTCACAAAACAGAGTCAGACCCAGAAAAATGCTGTTAGCAAGAAGCATCGCTTGTCTATGTTCTTTTGTTTCTAAAACCCTCTTTTAGCTTTTGTTAAGTTTTAAGTGAAAGTTCTCAATCCCACTCCTGTTACCATTATGTCATGAGAAGGTTTTTCCCAGCAGGTGCCGGTCTGGTCCTACCACCACTCCAGTCCCCAATAACACACAGAGTCTCTGTATTTGATACTAGCCTGTTGGCCAGTTACTAGCATTGTTTATCGGCTAGCTCTGTCTTAACATTTAACCCATTTCTACTATTCTACATATTTTCACATGGCTCATCTTACTGGCCAGAGCTGCACTGGTGTCCTACCTCTCTGGGCTCTCCATGTTGACTCCTCCTTCCCACTTTCTCTTTTCTCCTTGTCTCCTAGTCCCTCCTATCTTGCCTTCGTTGGCCAACAGGGCATTATTTATTAACCACTATAAGAAACATATTTATAGAATAACATCTCCCATCATGGGTGAGTTTGCTTCTTTTTGTTCTAAGGCTTTCAGTTGTGCTGTTAATTCTCTAATGTGACTATCCTCTGTTTTCTTCATAGGGGCACTTAGTGCAATGAACTTCCCTCAAAACACATCCAAGTTTCAAAGATAGATATTGTAAAGAGCTGGGGAAAGTTCTTCCAATCAAATGGACCCAAGAAGCAAGCAGGTGTAGCTATACTAATATCCAACAAGTTAGACTTCAAACCAAAATTAATCAAAAGATATGAAGATGATCATTTCGTATTCATCGCAGGATATATCCATCAACATAAAATCTCAATTCTGAGCATCTATGCCCCAAATAGAAAGCCACTCACATTCATAAAAGAAATGCTACTAAATTTCAAACCTCATATAAAGCCTCACACACTTATAGTGTGAGACTTCAATACACCTCTCTCAACACTAGACAGGACCACCAATCAGATACTCAACAAAGAAACAAAAGAACTAATGGAAGTTATGTCTCAATTTTATTTAAAATGTTACTTTTAGTGGCTATATCTTTTTTCTTTTTTATATAAATTTTAAATTCAATTTTGAAATAAGCTTGTTTTACACATCAATTCCAGTTCTTGCACCCTCCCATTCTCCCCTGTCCTTCCTCAATAATTCCAATCCTATCTCCTTTCTGCTCCTCAGGTAGGGGGAAGCCTTCTATGGTGAGTCTTCAAAGCTCATCATATCATTTGGAGCAGGGCCTAGGCCCTCTCCATGTGTCTAGGCTGAGGGAGTATCCTTCTATGTGGAATGGGCTCCCAAAGTCTATTCATTTACTAGGAATAAATACTTTCTACTCCTCTGATCTAACCCCACATTCAGGGAGTCTGGGTTGGTCCTGTATATTGTTTCTAGTTCAAAAACTTTGTATACAGCACACATAACACATACCAAAGAATGAATACATACATAAAAAGGTAAAAAGTAAATGACTTAATAGCATCTTGAAGCTAGTTTAAGGTTTGTGGATGGTTTTTCTTTTGTTTTCTCTTCATGGCATTCTCTACAATATTTATCTCTACTATGAGATAATATATAATAAAAATTTGAATGTCCCTGACTGACTTCATTATTGTGTTTTAGAATAATTAGGTGTTTCCATACTTATACTTAATAAGACACACAAATATCTTATTAGGCATGTTCACACACTCATGTGTATATGAGTGTTAAAGTCTTAACACTTTCTGGAAATGAACTGGGCTTGGCAGTATACAGATAAAAAACTGGATATTGGGAGGTGGAGGCAGAAAGGTTAGTTATTCAAGGCCATCCTCAACTTCATATAAAGTCCAGGAAAGCTTGAATGGCAGGAGACCCTTTCTATAAACAAAAGAAACAACAATAATGCAAACAACAAACAAACCAAAACCCACCAAACCAAAGCAAATAGACAGAGACAAATTTTGCTGATTTTGAATCCTTTGAGTGATTTATAATCGTTGTCACTGTGTCTGGAGCATCATGCTGTGAATAGACAACATTTATTGTCATCACAAACTGAGGAGACCCCTGAAAGTGAAAGACCCCAGAAGAGGACTTCCCTTCAGGAAGAGACCCCTGGACCCAAAGACCGAGCCAAGACCACGGATGCGGATGCAAACTGCAAGAGGTTTATTTGAGATATACACAGGTACATGTGGGTGACAAAGTCTCTCGGAGGACTTGCGTGCCCACAGGCTGGGGAGAGGGACTTTTATAGGGCTGGGTACAAAAGTGCGGGTACAGAAGCGAGATGCATAGTTACAGGGGTCCCATTGGCCAGCTCAAATAAGGCATTGGGTCATCTGAGGACAAGTCTCTTACATGTTTGGGGATCTGATAATAGCTGACTTAGCTTATGTTTGGGTTTTTCTCCGAGCTATCTGCTTCCTTCCCAAGGCCAAATGTCTGTTCACAGATATCCTATTTGGCAGCCTGTGAGTACTGACCTTGTCCTGTACTTTTACTTGTTTATGTGAAAGCCTTGCAAAATGGTGTTACCATTGCTAAGCTAGACCTTAACCTATTAGCCTTGAGTGGGGGTCTTTCAAAAGTGGCTATTGCAAGGTAGTGACCTAAGGAGAAATAAGAATTAAAACTCAGCTCAGATTGTCTTCATCTATCTGGATCGAAACTTCAGGGAATTTGATATTAGGTAGATTATTGCCAATATATTTAAGCCCAGTATGATTTAGAAAAAGGAAAGTTTCCAGGTGAAATACAACCATTGATGCACAAGGAAGAATATTTATATTGAAACTTGACTCAGGGTAACAGGTAATTTCTTTCAAGAAGATTGATTATAAAGGAAGGCTGCCTTGTATAGCTAGGCCCTAGGAAAGGATTTGGCCTGGTCTAGGTCAAATGGACATCACAGAGTTTGTCTAATAGCTACCTCTGGTCCTGGATGTTGGAGTTAAAAAAAATAATAATAAAAAAAGTGATTTTAAGATCATTAAAAATATAAGCAGATGAAGAAAATATAAGAATATATGTCATGTCTGCAACATAGCAGACATCTTTTTCAATTAAAAGATACACATTTCTTCAGTGGTTATATGTATTCATAGAAATGTGAAATGTGAAAAGAAATGATAAGCCACACCTTAACAAGAGCAAGATTAATAATGCTTTGAAACGTGCTAACCATTTATTAAAAAAACTTCAAATGTTGAATATTACCCATTAAATGTTATTCCCTTAACTAAAAGAACTTTAAGACTAGTAGAAAATCACAACTCCTCAACTTCTGCTTCTAAAATTCTATTCTTTTAAATATAAGATTTTGTAAATATTTTACACATTATTTTTAAATCTGCTTTCTATAATAGAAATGATTCCTTCCACTTGAATAAATGATTCTGGTTTGATACAATCTTTTTTTTTCTTCTTTTTTTTTTTCTTTTTACGTCTTGTAGGACTTGGAAAAGGTTTGTAGGAACTAGGTTAACAGAGAGCACTTCAATATAACCTTTGTATCTGCACATTTCTTGCTGTGCAAATGAGTTTGCAGATGCATGACAAAACAATCTTGCCTATACCCCATATGAATTTCATGTCAGAACAAATGGCAGCTGAGGTCATTATGTGCACAAACTTCTTATTTTTAAAAGCATAGTTTCTTTGCCTTGTGTAATTTCTGACATCTCGTATTTGGCCACAAGTACTGTTCTCATCTATCTTCATATAAACAACCATTATGCAATAAGCTCAAAATATTGACTGGATGTATTAACGGAAATATAACAACAGATATCTTTCACTCTGATTAAGGATTCATAAAATCTATTTCTGATTTATACACACACACAGTAATTTGACGTTTATGTGAAACCTTTGTTTTTTGCAAATACTAAAATGTAGGATGCAATTATAGGTAAAATGGTAGGAAATGTAACACAAGAGTCAGATAGTTGGGTGCATTATAACCACAATGGATACAGAAGTCAGTTTAAAGTTTAGGTTTCAGAGTCTCGGTAGAGTTATGGCTGAAATATTTTTTAGGAATTCTAGGATAACATATTTTTATGAAGGGTGACAAATTTACATTGAAAATCCTCAGAGTATCTCTTCCCTTATTCAATCTCAAAAGTTTCAATGATGTTTCAGATGACACATAGGATATCAGCTATAACATATAAGTTTCTCAGGGTAATATTGGCAAGAAGAGAAGAAACAAGACTCAAGAAAAAATTACAGAAAAGTTTCCCAGAACTTTGCATACTGATTTTTAAAAGTATTTCTGCAATTATATTATAATCTCAAAAAATAAAATAAATTTATGACTGATCAAAAATATAACCTTTAATCTATAAGGAGTGCAGTTTTGCATACAAGTGCAGTTTTGACTTTGAAACAACTAATTTAAAGGTCATTTGGAACCTTGAGTCTAAAGAGACAGATCCAGAAGGGTCATAAGTTTGAGTCTAATTTGTACTATATGTAAGGTAGTAACCAAATTCTCATTTTTATTGAAAACGTGTAAATTTTACTTTTTATTATTATTAGATTTTTTTGAGTGTGTGGGATGTGTGTGTGTGTGTGTGTGTGTGTGTGTGTGTGTGTGTGCGTGTGTGCGTGTGTATGGGGGTACATATCATCAGAAGTACTAGCTTGTCACAGCATGTTTGGATGTCAGATAACAGCTTTCCTAAGCCAGTTGCTATTTCTTCTGTGGATTCCAGAGATTGATGTCAAATGATCAGGCTCATACAGGAAGTGACTTTACCTTCTGAGTCATTTCTTTGACCTGAAGGAGAAACTTTATAATTATAAAGTGGAAATTGAAATTTTCAACCAGACTTTGATATCATATTCAACTGTTCCCCTATTGAAAGGTATGCTTGCAAATCATCCAAGAAGTAAATCACACATTTCGTTCTGAAGAGTTTATGTATGAAAATTTTTAAATGTAATGAACAAATTTAAGTGTGCATCATCCTCAGATTACAACCTTTTAAATATTGATGTAATAAAAGAAGTTAAAACCTGAATAGGATTAAATAAAATATTATTAAATAAAATTCCTTATGTAGATTTACAATAGTTCACAATTATTGATTGTAAGCCATTGTAGAAAAGTAGAATTAAGAAAGGGAATCTGACAATTTCTCAAGATACAAGTTGTAAAACAAAGTCTTGTAGAATTAAATTCATGAATTTATGCATGTAAAAGTCAGTTACATATGAACATATAGTATAATGCAAATAATCTATTGTTCAGGACAAAGCGTTGTCATTTTAAGATTAGGGGTTTTTTTTTGTAAAATAATGTCTGAATTAATATAATTATTTATTATATTTAATTTAGAATTTCATCCCATTTTCTTTTTTTATGATAAGATTTCTTTTAATTTAAATTTGAAACAAGCTTGTTTTACATGTCAATCCTAGTTCCCTCACCCACTCCTCCTGCCTTGTCCCCACCCAACCCCCATATCAGTCCTTTTCTGCTCCCCTGGGAGTGTGAGGCCTTGCATGGGAGATCTTCAAATCTGTTATATCATTTGGAACAGGGCCTAGGCCCTACCCCAAGTTTCTAGACGGATAGAGTAACCCTTAATCTGGAATAAGCTCCCAAAGTACATTCTCATACTAGGGATAAATACTGATATACAAGCAGAGGCCACAGAGACTGCACAGGCCTCCTCACTAACACCCACGTTCAGCTATCAGTATGGTGTCTGTCGGGAGAAGTCTTTGTGGGGCTGCAATTGGAGCCAGCCTAGTGGCCCCAATTCCGTACCTGAGTGGGGAGTGTGGATGAGGGGAAGGCTAGATATAGATAATAAAGAAAGAGAGAGAGACAGAATAAATGTCAGGAGGGCAGATCAGTCAATACTGAAATGCCATGAATTTATTTTTTTGCCAGTCTTATATACCATAAACAAAAAGTGGAACAGAGTATCATGTATATGAAACAAACAGACTTTTCTTCCTCCCTTATTCTATGGGTTCAATAACCACACTTTAGCTCCAACTACTTGTTCCCTATCCCTGAGGTATGGCTTGTGACTTGCTGACAGCTTTGAACTCTGTCCTTGTGCCAAGATGGAGTGTAGCCATCTTTATGTGCACCCACAGGTGTTCATGACATTTCAGTTGTTAAGGTCAGCTGTTTCTGTGGGTTTCTCTAGCTTGGTCTTGACCCCTTTGCTCATCCCTTCTCCCTCTGTGTAACTAGATTCCAAGAGTTTGGCTGAGTGGTTAGCTGTGGTTGTCTGCATCTGCTTTCATCAGTTACTGGATGAAGGCTCTAGGATGCCATATAAAGTATTCATCAATCTCATTATAGGGGAAGGGTATTTAAGGTAGTCTCCCCCATTGTTCAGATTGTTAGTTAGGGTCATCCTTGTAGATCTCTGGACATTTCCCTAGTGCCAGATTTCACTTTAAACCTATAATGGTTCCCTCTATTATGGTATCTCTTTTATTGCTCTCCTCTATTCTTCCCCTGACCCAATCTTCCTGCTCCCCCATGCCCTCCTCTCCCTTCCTCTTTCCCCTTATCTTTCTCCTAACTTCTTCCTCACCACCACCCCACATGCTCCCAAATTGCTCAGGGGATCATGCCATGTCCCTTTCCCCTTTTCATGGGGACCTTGTATGTCTCTCTTAGGGTCCTCCTTGTTTCCTAGCTCTTCTGGTGGTATGGATATGTGACTCTTTGCTCTATGTCTAAAATCCATGTATGAGTGAGTACATATCATATTTGTCTTTTTGTAACTGGATTAACTCACTCAGGATGATTTATTTTAGTGACATCCATTTGCCTGCAAATTTCAATATTCCATTTTTTTCTGCTGAAAAGTACTTCATCATATAAATGTACCATATTTCCTCCATCAATTCTTCATTTGATGGGCATTTAGGTTGCTTCTAGGTTCTGTTTTTTATAAACATGCTGCTATGAACATAGTTGAACAGATGCCTTTGTCGTATGAATATGAATCTTTTGGGTATATGCCTAAAAATGGAATTATTGGATCTTGTTACATACTGAAACTAATTTTCCTGAACAACTGACCTACTTATTTCCAAAGATCCTGTACAAGTTGCACTCCCACCATCAGTGTGGCATTGTACCCCTTTCTCCACATCCTTTCCAACAAAAGACCCTGGACATCCAAAACAACCCTGAACAATAAAGGTCCTTCTGGAGGCATCACCATCCTTGATTTCAAGTTCTACTATAGAGATATAATGCTGACAACATCTTGGTATTGGCACAAAGAAATAGGCAGATCAATGGAATCAAATCGAGAACCCTGATATTAACCCACACACTTATGAACATTGTATTGCCTGCACTAATTGTCAAAGGCCTAGACATTGAAATAAGAGACAAGACAGTGGGTCATTTGTTCAACAGAAATGCTGGAATGCCAAATGCTGTTTATTGAGAGGAAGGAACATGCTTATATACTGACTCACATAACAGTGGATATCAACCCAGGAACAGTATGCAAGTTTTCAGACTTAGCTCCTCCCCAGTGGGGTGTGTGTTGGCAAAACAGAAACAACCTTGGGCCAAGAAAACAAGAAGAGAACCAGTAACAACCCTAGGGCAAGAAATTCCTGCCAACAGCTTCAGATTTGTTCATGTTGCCTCAGGGTTCATGCAGGGTCCTACAGAACACATGAGTTTTGACAAGCTAAACTTATATAATGAAAGAAAGAAAGCATCTTCACCAAATGGTACTCTCATAACTCAGTGCTGGTATGTAGAAGATACACCATGCACAAAACTTAAGACCAAATGGATTAAAGACCTCAACATAAACCCAGCTGCACTGAACCTATTAGAAGAAAAGTGGGAGATACCCTTGAAAAAATTTGTATAGGAGACCACTTCCTGAATAAAACACCAATAGCACAGACACCAAGATCAACAATTAATAAATGGGACTTCCTGAAACTAAATAGCTTCTATAAGGCAAAGGGCACAGTCAATAAGACAGAATGGTAGCCCACAAAAGGGAGAAAATGTTTACCAACCACACATCTAACAGATGGCTGGTTTCTAAAATATACAAAGACCGCAAGAAGCTAGTTTCCAAAACATCAAATAATCCAATTAAAAAGTAGGGTGTGGACCTAAATAGCGAATTCTCAATAATCTAAAATGGATGAAAGACACTTAAGTGCTCAACATCCTTAGCCATCAAGAAAATGCAAATCAAAACAACTCTGAAATATTATCTTATTCCTGTCAGAACAGCTAAATTAAAAAAAAAAAACACCAAAATGAATTTTTTAAGCATTACATAATTAGGCCACTGAGAGTTAATTAAATTAAAAGTGTGTGTGAAGTTCATAGCTGAATTATAGAGCATATAAACCAAAACTTCTCTGACTAAATGTGCCTAGAGGGAGTGAGCATTTTGAGTTCCTTAGCAATCAACATTTCTTCTCCCATCTTTAAAACATCTGATAAGTCCTGTTACTTTACAAATTATCCTGCATTTTCTTCCTACTAAGAGTTAAATAAATCTCACTAAGTTATCATGTACTATATTGATAAGAATGTGACAATATTTTATATAAAAATAATGGTTGTTTATAACACATTCTTGTAACAAAGCCCATGGCAGTGTCTAGGAGTTCAGTGTCAACTTACATTTTTGTTATTGTTGTTGTTGCTGTTTTTTGTGTGTTTTGTTGTGTTTTGTCTTGCTTGGTATTCAGAAGAGCTCATGTTTTGCACACTGAATGGTACTTGTCCAGGCCAGTTTCTGTATTAGCTCCTGCCCTGCTAGAATTTCTGTCCTTTTTTCCTTCAATAATAAGCAGCAATATGGAAGAATAAGCCAAATGAACCATTTTTTCCTACTTGATTTTTGGTCATCATGTTTCATCATAGCAATAGAAATTGTAACTAAGACAGTACTATTAATTTAAAATAGAAATTAGAAAATTTTCACAAAGTATGATTCATGATAGTGTGATCCATGGCAAATGATATACAAACCTCATCAAATTATGTAATTGTAATCTTTTCAGCAGTAGAAATGCATAGAGTAACCTAAATGCATTGTGGAATCTAAGGATAGACAATGATACAATCTCATGGGATATCTGGAGAAGAAAGGAAGGAAGGATATTAGAAGTAACAAATACAGGAAACTATGAAGGAATGAAGGGAGAGGGAAAGAGTGAAATGGTAAAATAAAAGAGGAGATTGACAGGGAAAAAGCTACTCTCCACAAAAGAATAATTTGAAACTCCCTGGATATTTTAACAACACTATGTGAAATATTGGACAATTAGTTTTTCTCATTTTGAGAAAAGGTAGACATGATATTTAACTTCTAAACAACTTACCAAATAGCAAAGATATTTGCACACACATTGGGTTCCTAACAATGTATCCCTGCCCCATGAATGGTGTCTTGAAAATAAATATGAAAAGGATTTTAAATAATACCAATGAATTATTGAATAAAAAAAGTAATTGTTACTTCTGGCTTATTTGGAGTAAAAATAAAGAATGCCTCATCTCAAGAAAACAAATGTGCTTTGGTGCCAGGATGTAGAACCCCAGTACATAATGAGGGTTAAGTGTACTAGAATAAGGCTAACCATGTAAAACAAAACATTAATAATCATGAAATGGCTTTCAATATCATCTGGCTTTTGACAAAATGAGATTTACATGCATATAGCAAGGGTTAAAATAAAAGATGAGAGGAAATCTGAATTACAAGACAGTTTTATAGAGATGATTAATTTTAAATAGTCATAAGAATGTGAATGTATTTTGAGTTAAAGTTTGAATGATCAGTATACTAAGAACAGATGAAAGTTTTCGTTGTAGAAGGTCAATGATGCCATCCATACACACATTAACATTATGCCTGCTAATCCTCTTCCAGGCTCACTACTCCCTGTCAGCTTAAGTTTGACTGGCTGATAAAAGGTTCTGATATCTCTTTTCTCTTGCTTGGTGTTTCTAGAGGCCCTTGTTGCCATCATCTGATTGAAATGAAGGATAGAAAAGATTAAAAATTTGAATTTTAAATTAGAACTCTCTCTAGAGCATACTGAAGGCAACTGATATTTTTTATATCTAATACCTTTAGAGGAATGGTAACAACTACAAAAGCATCAGAGATGGCTGAATGTGATTGATCTGATGAGGTAAAAAAAAAAAAAAAAGAGTAGTGAGGACTTAATCCTTGTTATTGTGATGATCTTATGTTACTACATGATATATAATGAAAAGTGAAGAAAATTCTACTAATTACAGCAACTTGAGAAACAGATAAGGTTCAAATAAATCATGATGCCATTCACATGTGCTGTGGGAAAGTAACAAAGAGAATTGAGTTTTAGTTTACATGGTAGAACTGAATACCCATAGTTTTTATATTTAAGGAAGCAACTTAGACTTCAATTATATAGGTGGTACTTTTGAATTTGGAATAAGAAGAATGTTCATCTCACATGATACTATTCATGTGAGGAAAGGGAGACAAAATGATCACTAAGAAATTCTACCATGGGAAAGCAAATCTTAAAATTTAATGTAATGCATTTGAACAATCTACAAATATGTTATGATATGTTGTTGTTTTAAAATTACCATTTAAAGATGAATGTGCAAATGCATATACCAATTTCATATAATTAAATTTCCCTTGACAGATTTACATTACACTGTTTAATTTTCAATCAACTTTATAATCCTTGTATGTTTGATAATGCTCCTATCATTGAGCTAGTTTTCTACCCATAAGTTGAATAATTAATTTTTGTTACTCATAAATATTTATTATAAAAAGTGTCAGATTAACAGCCTGATTGAGATCAGCAAAGTTCCTTGGAGAAGGAACTTATTTAAGCCACTCCCTAGTTTTAATGCCAAATGAATGAAAAAAGTAATAAAAAGGAAAGGAAGTGTTACAGCAGGTTTCCCCCCCGGCTGCCGCTGGTTCTGCCGCCATTGTCCAGCAACCATGTGTGCCCCAAATAACACTCAGAGACACTGTATTTGATACAATCCTGTTGGCCAGTTACCATTATTGTTAATGGGCTAGCTCTGCCTTAATCATTAACCCATTTCTACTTATCTAAGAATTTCCACGTGGTCGACTTATCGGGGAGCCGCACGGCAGGCGTCCTGCTCCTTCCCGGGCTACATCTTGACTCCACCCTACTTCCTCTTCCTCCTCCTAGTCTCCTAGCCCCACCTATCTAGTTTTCTATTGGCCACAGGGCTTTATTAACAGTATGAGAAACATATATACAGAATCACATCTCCCATCATCTCCCTCTTTTCTGTCTAAAGTAAAAGAAGGGGTTTAACCTTAACATAGCAAAATATATCATACAACAGTTATCAAATAAGAATCACAGTTAACAATATTTAGTCCATTAACATTTTGTAAGACTTAAAGAAAATAACATCTATCCTATCTTTGTGAGTCTAAATTCCTATATGTAACTTATCTTTAATCCTAACTAAGAAAAACTATAAGCATAACTATCTGTCTTCAACTCCTTCAAAGACCACAGAAGGATAATATATAAACTCTAGAAATGACAGAGACAAATCATTGCCTGGTCAGTCACCCGAAGTTCTCTGTAATGTTCCATCTTCAGCCCATAGGCCATAGTGTGTGTCCAGACACCTCAACAAGGCAGGAATCTTTTCTCTGTGTCCTGTAGACTGTCTGGCTGTCTGGCAGCCTCTTCCATGAAGCAGGAATCCTGTAGCAATGTCCATCTTGCATCAGCAGTCACCTTTTTGTGGGTCCTGCATGTCCAGTTTCTATAACATAAAGTCAAACAGTCTAGACAAGAGCAGTACCTTGTCCAAATGGCCAGTCTTGCCATATTAGAAGCAAACTTCATAACGAGTTTCTTCAATGTCCATCTTCCTTTTTGATGCAGGTGGTGTTACCAGGAGTTGTGCCTCATTGTCAAGAAAATCCCTAAACCATTTTAAATGCCATATTCTGTAGGTCTTTGAAAGGTTTGAAGAATGCCTATCCATCTCAAATATATCTCTATATATCTAGAAATCCAAACTAACTTAACTCCCATAGGTAACTCTCTATAATCTGTACTAAATTATTACATTACATTTTCTAATGAGCTATATAAACACAATACCTAAACAAGAGGAGAAATATACATATTACAAAATTGACCTTAAATTGTATCAATAAAAGAAAATCCATTACAAAGCAAAGTATTCATATCTATACCATAATTCCCTTTTTACCTTTAAAAAGATTGTTTGTGGTTATAGCCATTTATATCCAAGTCCATTTAAATGAAAACAAACATTTATAAACAATATTTGGGAATTTGGGCGTCGTTCTTTCCAAACTACTTCCTGCTGATAGAGGGCGCTGTCATGGAGGTTCAAAGAAGACACAGAAATCTTGGCTGTAGTCTGCAAGGCTTTGTCTCAACTGCTTTGAATGTTGGATCACTTGGGGCATTGTTTCAGGGGGTCTGGCTTGATCAAACCACATAAGTCTGGAAGAAATCCATAGCTTTTCATTTTCTGTGGAAACAAAAATAGAAATCCCTTTTCCCCGTAACTTGTCCGTAGTCTTAAAATTTGGAGTCAAAGCATTTTTAAAATATATAAATTGAATTAATCCAGAAGCATTTCTTTTATCAGTAGTTATTTTCTCAGTAATCAAATAATTTAAAGACAACAGAAGCGCGTATAATATCCAAAATATCTCTGTGTTTCCCATCTTTACGTGGCTTTTTATTACTCTATTTATTCTATTTCTATTTTTACATATTTTGAGACAGGGTTTCTCTGTGTAACTTTTATCTGTCCTGGAATTTATTGCATACCAGGTTTACTTTGAAATCACAGAGATCTGCTTGCCTCTGTCTGCCCAGTGCTGGGATTAATGGCATGCCATTACCATCCATCCATTTAATTCCTTTTTTCTTTTTAAACCATTGTATCCCGTTTCTTTTTCTCTCCCAAGCCAGCGTATTTTTTAAAACACACTGTAAACCTTCATTGCAGCTCTCGTACATACGAATGAATTGTTAGCAGAGCTCTTTAAAAGCAAGGCAGCTTTTTGCCGCTTATGCTAATTTTGGAAACTTCCCTTAAAGGAGCCGCGAAAATCTCTGTCTACAACAAAACAAATCCAACAGAGAAAATGCTGCTACTAAGAAGTCTTGCTAGTCTCTGTTCCCTTGTTTCTAAAAACTATTTTTTAAACTTTTGTTAAGTTTTAAGTGAAAGTTCTCAATCCCGCTTCTGACACCATTAAGTTAGAGCAGGTTTCCCCGCCAGCTGCAGCTGGTTCTGCCGCCATTGTCCTGCAACCACGTGTGCCCCAAATAACACTCAGAGACTCTGTATTTGATATAATCCTGTTGGCCAATTATCATTACTGTTTATGGGCTAGCTCTGCCTTAATCATTAACCCATTTCTACTTATCTAAGTATTTCCACGTGGTCGTCTTATCGGGGAGCCGCGCGGCCGGCATCCTGCGTCTTCCCTGGGCTACATCTTGACTCTGCCTTCCTTCCTCTTTCCTTCTCCTAGTCTCCTAGCCCTGCCTATCTAGTTTTCTATTGGCCACAGTGCTTTATTAACCAGTATGAGAAACATATATACAGAATAACATCTCCCATCATCTCCTCTTTTGGACTCATTCACTTATTAGCAATTTTCTGTCTGAAATCCTAATTTTCTCATTTACATTTTAAT
The DNA here is from genome assembly GCA_030556225.1 of Cricetiscus sungorus. NCBI lineage: Eukaryota > Metazoa > Chordata > Mammalia > Rodentia > Cricetidae > Cricetiscus > Cricetiscus sungorus. The sequence goes on from JANBXA010000398.1 coordinate 47,599,443, forward strand.
GCTTACTGTTGCCTTGCCCTAATGCATACCGTAAAATTAAAAATTTTACCTTGATATTGATATTTAAATTTTCCACAAGGACTATAACAGTTCTCAACAGCAATCTTTGAACACTCTGGAAAGGAGATGGGGCCCCAATTGGACATTTCCACTTGACTCAACCTGATGCATCTGGACTACAAACTGCACCCTAAACCGGTTTGAGACTGCTTTTCTTGAGACAACTCATGACTAGCTAGCTGTATTGGTGCGCCGCTTATTCCAACTGGCTAAATTTCAATTGGAATTCCAGTCAAGCATTTTCTGCCATACAATGACTACCTAAATATGTTACAGCCAGTTCTGTATAGAAATTTGGCTGCTAAAAATTTTTTTTCCAACAGGATCCCATAGAGAAATCATCGTCCCATTTCAGCAGGAAGTAATCTTAAGATAACAACGCCCCCTTTCCCCACTCTTGGAATTTAGGAATAATATTCATCTTCATAGGGTTGGTTTTAGTTACTTGGGGTTGGGTTTGGAAGGTGATACTTAGACTTGGTTATCTCTTTTAGACAGAATAGGGTATGGGTTGGGAAAAGTATGATTCAGAATGGATATAGGTAGAATAGCCTATTTTCCTGGTGAATTATTCAGTAAGAATGAGACATTAGTATTACAGCTTACATTGTTATATATTATTATTTGTGGTAACCTATGTAAAATTAAGTTTATTCCCTTCCTGTAAGAATTGTATCTTATATTTGTTGTATTGTGTGAAATCTTTCCATTTATGATGTTTTATGTACATTATACTTGCCATATTCTATGTATGTATACTATTGCTTGTGTTCAAGACATTTTGTATTTGTTACAATTTGGGATATTTGTCTTGCTGCCCTTTAGAGCTCTACCTCTTGTTTAGACATTTTTACTCTACCTCTACTTTAGGAATTTACATGTGAGATATAATATATATATATATATATATATATATATATATTATATATATACATGTACATAGTTATATTGTTTAGGTATTTATCCTTGCTTTACTCAAGGAAGTTTTATTCAGGCTTGTTAGCCAAGTTCCTGAGTATTACAGATTATCTACTCACCCATGTTTCCTTTGCCTATGAGATTAGTCAGACATAGATGCTTAATCTTCAATCAACTTCATAGACCTGCAGAACATGGCATTTAAATGTTTTATATATTAGTGCTCTGTTGACATGAGACACTGTTGCTCCTGACAGCACCGTGCACTTTCCCGAAAGTATGTTGGACACTGTTGTTGCTCCTTCTGGAGTTCATCCTCGCTTAGGCTAATGGCCTCTTGGGCAAGGAACTGCCTCAGCCTTGACCACTGATTTGGACATGCGGTCCTATATGCTTGCAGGAGACAAACTTACAAGACTGCTGAACCTTGCCAAGTCAGGGTAAAACAGCCTTTCTACCTCCCTGCTTTTGTTGTGGTCTGTCAAATACTCCTGGCCTTAGTCATATCTGGCTGTACCAACATTGCTGTGAGACCTTGTGTGACTGTCCAGGTAGCTTGCTGTTTCTGTCCTCACTACGCCTTTTGGAAGTTGCCCATCTGCACTTCCCGTCTACCCTAGTATTGTAATTTTCCTTCTCAGGTCTTGGTGAGATTGTAGATTAAACTATCTTAGTATTATTCTCTCTTCCTAGTTAGATATTAAGTACTAGACTTAAGCTTTTCAGCTTGGGACAACTCTATTGTAAACTCCCTTATGCCTTCACCCTAGGACTAGGTATGTTTGTGGTTTTGGTCTCGATTTTCCTTTTCTTAGAGCACACTTGTTATTCACTGTTTTGTATATAGTTTTGTATCAAGCTTAAATCTTTTCTTTAGACTAAAAAGGGGAATTGTAGTGGGATATTCACCGTGTCTGCTTCTGTGGCACTGACCACACCCATTGAGGGGTGGAGCCGGGGGCGGAAGTGACCGATGGAGTTTAGTCTCGGGAGGAGGCGGAGAAAGGCCTTTTCTGGCAGGACACGGAGAGAGGAGCATCCAGTTTTAACTGCTGTGTTCATCTGTCTGTGTTGTGAGTTGTTTCTCCCTTAATAAACATCTATTCGACCTATTTGTTTATCCTGACCCTTATTGAACCGCAATAAGGAAGGACATGACAGCTCCTAGGTATAGTGGAGAAAGTTTATTATAGATATGTGGGAGAGTATAGTAGAGTCCACAATGTACATGATCAGACTAAGTGGGCCATGTGGGAGCAAGGAGAGGGGAAGGGAGAAGGAAGAGATAAAAACCAGTTGCAGTAGCCAGGAGGCCACAGGAACACAAAGAGTCTATAACTAAAATGGATTGTATAGGAACAAGTTCAGGGGGAAGGGCAACCCAGTCCCTGAACTGGAGAGTCCAGGGCGGAGGGTGGGATGTGCTATGATCCATACCCCAAAGTAGTTAGAGACTGAGTGATATTATGATAATATGTCTGCCAGATCCAGCTTTGGTACTGTAGTCATTTGTCCCAGGTTTGAAACAACAATTAACAGCATTTTTGGCAGACATCCCACAGCTCTGACTTCTTTATCATCTTGGTTTCTCAAGGCAATCCAGGCTTCACCTTCACAGCTTCATACAATGATCTCTCCAGGCCTTCACTCAAGGACACTCTTGACAAATGAACAACTTCAGAAGCTTTCTTTAGTCATGTAGGATGACTCCATAAAGCTTTCATTCTATTTTTTACTCTAATGCTTAAACCATGTAACTGAAGGTGCTAAGTTATGCTGTTTGTTTGGGCTTGAGCATGGTCCCCTCATCAATTACATTTTTACCAATTTTCTGCTTTTGATCCTTCACTGCCTACACCTGTATGTTCTGGAACTTGGTATGTTCCTGAACAGGATCAGAACTGGCTGGCCTTAAATGCAGCAACACACCTGCATGGACCTCTGGAGTGTTAAGATTAAAGGCATACACTTCCATACCTGAGTCTAGACTTTTCTTTAATTCACTTTCGTAAATTGGAAAAATAGCTAGGTGGGTTCTTGCCCTGTGGTCACCAGACCCATTAGGTTAATCCATTTCTTTATCTCTTCATCACCTTGAACCCGTGTCTTACGATCATTTGACTTTTTGGTGCTACATTTCTCCTCAAATTGTACATTTTTTTCTCAGCTTGCTCTTTTTTATCATCCCTTGAAAATTTGCACAGTAGTTACATGTACTCCAGTTCAAGCCCTCTGGGGCTTGCTTCCAAAATTTATGATGTGTTGTACAATAGGTACTTACCTGCAGTCTCTGAGCAGCATTAAGTACCATAGTTTGATAGTCTCTTGGTCTGACTTAACTCAAAAAAGGACTTAATATTTGGTTTTCCATATTTGGTGATGAAGCATGGGGGGAGCACACAAATACACATTCACATCAGGAAGGTTCAAGAACAACATTTGATTTGTCAATTTACTCCTTCCACTGAATAGGTTTTAAGTATTAAACTTCTGTGCTCAGACATGTAAGCAAGCACGTCTGCCTTCTGAGTTATCTTCTCAGTCCTTATAATTTTAAATGTATAGGTAGATTTAATAGTATCAATATGTGAATAACATTAAATATAGTAGACAAAAGTGAAATTTTAAGACTTTGAAATATAATCTATTCATAAAAAATTGAATAACCTAATTGAACTTAAAATGGAACAAATCTTTATAAATTGTTAGCTGAAATGATTTCAGTGTTAATAGTGGTTACAGAATTAGATTATTAATGATTGTATCTCTTAATCCTTAAAGAGAGAGATGATCTTTCAGTTTCAGCCACAATATCTAGAATAGTGTATAATGTTTGGTGTCACAAAGATAATTTCAATCCTAGCTTAATACTTACATTATATACTTTACAACATGAGCAATAAGTAATGTGTTAATATTTTTATTTTTCAAAATCATTGTGGACATATATTAAATATTTGCATTATGTGCTGCTTTTTCAGCAATGTTTCTTTTCAGAAATCCATTCTCCAAATCACATTGTAGAGATTTGGAGGTGCTATAGATTATGAGTTAATTAATTAAAACCATTTAATTTCTGCAGCCCCTAATTCACTGTCAAATTATTTGCCATAAGTATATACCATGGTATATTTGGAACAAAGTAAAAGAACAAACAAAGATAATAAGAATGTAGAATTAATCTGTAATGAGCTGAGCATTTTTAGGATATGATATTGTGAATTTTCACCAGTGCTTAACACATGTAGTAGAATAAATTTTATTATATAAAAATATCATCTACAATGCCATATAAATTAAAAGATGTGAAACACCCAGGTCCATAACTGCCACCTTCCTATCAAAGCAACCATTAAGCTATTCATAGCTTAACACTAAGCTCTCTGGAAAGTAACCAAAATTTCTGCTAATGAGGACAAGGCTATTCATGGAAGAGCCTGGTATAACTCTAATATGAAAGCACAGTCACCCACCTACCACCACTCTCCCAACATGACATATGATATAATAGCCATCCAAGGTTTTGGCTCATTCTGATGTAACAAATTTGCTGTATTTTGTAAGAATATTGTGTCATTACAGTATTTTTTATTGTATTAGAGGAAGGTAGGTTATCATAAAATACATCTCATTTTTTTTGTTAACTTAAATGTTTTTAAATATAGTATTTGTATTAATCTTTGTAAATTTAATATACTTATTTAATATTTTTGAAAAATTAATCTCCTTCTGCTTTAGTTACTCTTCTACTGTTGTGAACATAGACTCTATCCAAGGCAAACTCTTATAAAAGAAAGCATTTAATTGGAGACTTACTTTCACGTTCAGAAGGTTAGACCATTATCATCTTGGAAGTGTGTATGCCACAATATGAAAAGCATGGCCCTGATGTATTAACTGGGAATTTTCCATTTCAGTCTCCAGGGAGAAGCCAGATCATCAGACACAAAGCCCATCCAGTAACTACCATTCTTCAACAGGCAGCACTTGTTACTTTTTCCCAGACTGATAATTACTTGGGCAGTAAGCATGAAAATACAAGATCTTATGAGGGCCAATTCCATTCAAACAACACCATTGGCTCATATTTCCCCAAATTACTCTAGATTGTTCCCACAAGATTCCTTCTTCCAAATGTTTTCTTGGTGATATCTTGTTTATGATTTATTAAAGACACTGGAGATAAAAATAGTAAAGCAACCATAGTGCTTAGCCATAGAATCCAGGCATACACCTCTAATTGCAGGACACAGGATTAAGAGGTAGATGGATCTCTATTACTTTCATTCCAAATTGATGCAGGCTTAAAAGAAACAGCTTATACAAAGGTGAACTCATGTGACTTGAGATCACATGCATTTAATCCCAGCATTAGGGAGGTAAAAAACTCAAAGGGTCTTATGCGGAGATTGATTCTCTGCCCTCACTGAGGAGAGGCAGAAGTCTGAGGCTTGGTGAGAGCTCATAGAGACAGGATCAGCCATTTCAACTTCTTAGAGGTACAATCTACTGGCTTAGCTGCTTTGATTTTCTGATCTTCAACTTGCACCCCAATATCAGTCTCTGGGTCTTTGTTTTATTGTGTTACAGTTTTCTTTATTCTTTTTCTCTTCCCATCTTGTTTGGAATCCACCAAGTCTACTTAAAGAGCCTGTATGTGCATGGATCCTTCCTGAATATATTACTACAGTAGCTTAGACATAGATTGACAATTATTAAATGGGACATCCTAAAACTGAGAAACTTCTGTAAGGCAAACGATATTGTTGACAAGACCAAAAGGCAGCCCACAGAGTGGGAAAAGGTCTTCATCAACCTATCTGTGATAGATGGCTGATCTTCAAAATATAGAAAGAACTCAAGAAACTAGTCAACAAAATACCAAATAACCCTATTTTAAAAATGGGGTACAGAACTGAAGAAAGATTTCTCAATAGAAGAAATAAAAAAGGCTGAAAGCTTAACATCCTTAGCTATCAGGGAAATGCAAATCAAAACAACTCTGAGACACAATCTTACTCCTGCCAGAATGGCTAAAATTAGAACCACCAATGATAACTTATACTGGACAGGATGTGGAGAAATGGGAACACTCTTCATTGCTGGTGGAAGTGCAAACATTGTACAGTCATTTTGGACATCAACATTGCAGTTCCTCAGGAAAATAAGAAACAGTCTACCACAGGACCCAGCAATCCCACTCTTTGGCATATATCCAAATAACGCCCATTCATGCAACAAAGATATCTGTTTAACTATTTTCATAGCAGCATTCTTTGTAATGTCAAGAACATGAAAGAAAAATAGATGCCACTCAACTGAAGAATGTATAAAGAAGATTGTGGTAAATTTTCACAATGGAATACTATTCTTCTGAAAAAAAAATGGAATCTTGAAATCTCAGGTAAATAGATGGAACTTGAAGAAATCATCCTGAATGAGGTAACCCAGTCACAAAAAGAGAAACATGGTATGTACTCACTCACATATGGATTTTAGACACAGATCAAAGGATTACCAGCCTATAATTCACACTGCCAGATAAACTGGGATACAGGAGGAATCTAAGAGATTCATACAAAATCCATTACAGAAGGGGAAAGTGACAAGATCTCCTGAGTATATTGGGGTGGGGGGCAGTGAGTAGAGTAGGAGCTATGGGAAAGAGAAAGGAAGAAATAGGAAAATTGAGTCAGGGGAGGGATAGATGCCAGGAGAGAGAGAGAGAGAGAGAGAGAGAGAGAGAGAGAGAGAGAGAGAGAGAGAGAGAGAGAGAGAGAGAGAGAGAGAGAGAGAGAGAGAGAGAGAGAGAGAGAGAGAGGGAGAGAGAGCATAAAATAGGGAGCCATTATATGTTTGAATAGAAAAGTGACTCTAGAGAAATGTCGACAAGACTGACCCCCACTAACAATTTGAGCAACAGTGGAAAGGCTACTGTAAATGCCCTTCCCTGATAATGAGATTGCCAACTAACTTATCCACCATCAAAGAGCCCTCATCTAGTACCTGGTGGAACAGAATTAGGCACCCATAACTAAACACTGAGCTGAACTGGAATCTAGATGCAGAGAGGAAGGACAAGACCAGGCTACAGAAACACAAAGAGACAGCTGACCTGAACAAGGAGGAACCAATGGGCCCCCAGACTGATACTTAGAAAACCAGCATTGGATTGACTCAGACCCTGAACACAGGTCTCATTTAGGGCAGTCTAAGGGACTTCTGATAGTGGAACCAGGATGTATCCCTGGTATACAAAAGGACTTTGGGAGCACATTCCCCATGGATGGATACTACCTTAACTAGAGGCAGGGGGGAGTGCCTAGTCCCTAATCCATGACTTGACAGATTTTGTTCAGCCCTCCTTGAAGGTACTACCCTCCCTGTGTAGTTGGTTGTGGAATTGGAACAGAGGGTGGTCAGGGGCATGAGATGTAGGGAGGGAGGGAGAGAAGGAGGGAGGGAGATGGAACTCAGGTCGATATTTAGAATAAGAAAAAATTAATAAACAAAGCAAAGAAACAAAACAAAAACAAAGAAATGACTGTGCATTTTGTAATGTGTCAGGACCTCTTTGATACTGCTGATGTAGTATAGAACATAGTAGAGACCCTTTCCTCATTATATTCACAGGAAGTCTTAGAATATTCTGAAATATTTATATGATATCTAATGTTGCCATACTTTGATAATATATGATTGCAATTTTTATATTTAAAGTGGGCCTGTGTTGAGCATTTTGTGTCATGAAGAAAGATACATCTATGATCTTAAAGATTTTTTTTTTTTATAGGAGCTGGGATTGTCATGTAAAAGAAGCTTGTTTAAAATTTAAATTTAAAATTAATCTAAAAAAAAAAAACGTGTTTCTTACACAAACGTTACAAGAGCCTTTTTAACCTAGGGCCCAATACTATCAAAACTCAAGTCCATAGTTTCATTAACAGTGTTGAATATGACTTTCATATCATGGAACTGGGTTAAATTCAGTTTTAGAAAAGTTGTTGGCTGCTGCTTTTTTTTTTTCTTTTTTCTTTTTCTTTTCTGCCACATTTGTGCCACTATTGCAAGACTGGGTAAACCTTAAAGTTATGTTGCTACATTTGCTCTCAGTGTTCATTGCTGAGTGAAATTGCTTATTCTCCAGTATCACATATAGACCTTTCCTGTGTTGTGTATGCATGCTAGTGAGTGGTGAACTTGCATGTTCTATATATGCATGCCAGTGAGAAGGGAAGTTTTCATGGAACACTAGCTCCATTTCTTCATGTGCAGTGATCAAACATGTGATATCTTCAACAATAGGTCTTACTGTCAAGTTTCTTTTCTTATGTTCTCCTCAAAATAATTAAATATATTACAGTGAATTAAGCAAATATTCATTTAATATCTTAAAGGATGTCACTGTACTTGTGATATATATTATACCGCCATTAATATAAGCACACTAATTTACATGCATAATTTGAATGAGATACAGGCTCTTCATTTAATGTGTCTTGTACTTTTTTACTTTATGAAGATCTTATGATATTATTATACTGAGTAAAGAATACAAGCTGGGAAAAAAATACAATGCCTTCTAATCTTTAATTTTATCACCGACCATTTTGTTCTAATGTCACTAAAATGAATGTCTCATCTGAAACCTTTTCTATTATAAACACTACAATGTACTTACCACAGAGATGTTAAAATGATCTTTTGACAATTATGTTTGGTTATTTAAAATCTTGCTCTTTATTTTTCACTCTTGAGTGTCTTTAAGTTTCTATATAATGCTACCATTTCAAACCTGGCCTTCCCCAAATACTAATACTATATTATGTGCAAGTCCGCCCTTTAATCATTATGTCAAGATTTCTTAACATTCATGCTATGATCTTCAAAGGAACTATGAATTACTTTATATGAAATTCTTTATTTTATGTCCTCCATATTATAAATATATTATACTTTTTTCCTTCCATTACTTATAAAAGTCCCAGAATTATAGTACAGACTCAGTAATTATGAAATAATGTATGTGAATAATGATTCAGGAAACATCCTCTCTAAAACATAAGAAATAATATCTTAGTCATATAAAGGTCCATTTTAACATGTTAATTGATGTGTATGTCAAAGCAACTTGAAATGTGCTGCTGTCTTAAATAGAATAATTCAAAACAGAGACAAAAACGATGTTGCATGACATATGAACTAACAATATAAGTATTTGTTTTCTGAAAATAGAAAACATAATAAATATACTTTATGGAACCAACTTGAACATAGGAAAATCACACTCATACATGAAAGAACTATGTCCTACACAAGAATGCTAAATTATTTTATAAACAGCTGCTTGATATAACAACAGTTAAATTCTTTATGTTAATTATTTACCACTGAAACTGAGGAAAATAATTCACTTCTATAGTTTTTGCTCCTCTATCTAGAAGTTGAACCTTTTTGAATTTAAATGTATTTTTATAAACTCATATAGAATTTCATACAATGCATTTAAAGCATATTCACCCCTCTCTATTTTTCTCTGTAATGCACTTTCAAATATCCTATTCCTCTCAATCAAAATAGAGTTTACCTCTATTCTTTGGTTGTTTTTTCTTCTTTCCTCATGGAGTCCAGTTGGTATTGCACAGCTACTCCTCAGAACTCAGTCCTGTTTGGTTATTTGGCCACCCTATCAAGGTTCATACCACTGAACAAAACAAACAGATCTCTAAAAATAACGACAAAAAAGAAAAACAAAACAAAAGCCCAATTACTCTCCCTTTACCAGCAGACAAAAATGCATATAAATTTTCTACTAGTGCTTAGGTTACATAGGCATTTTTCTGCTCTCTATGCTAGAATTTGATTTGATTTTCATTACTTCTTTAGTTCTCTAAAGTGTTTCCATCATAGCTTAACCTTAATTTACTTTTGTTCTCAGGGAACATCATTTGATATGGGATAATTTGAAAATAAGTGTTTTATAGCTTTACAATGACTCACAGTTCTTCTGATTAGTAAGGTCTAAGAATCCTTTAAGACTGTATGGATTTGGATACATTATACACATGCATGCACGAACATATATGCACCAAGATGCACACATCTACCCTCAACTCTCTCTCTCTCTCTCTCTCTCTCTCTCTCTCTCTCTCTCTCTCTCTCTCTCTATCTCTCTCTCTCTCTCACACACACACACAGGCCTTCATGAAAGCACATATATACAGAATTACTAAATAGGGAAATCTGCAGATATATCTGACTCTCATTTAAGTAAATGATTCCCTGCAAAAACCACAATAATTCATGATTGATGGTGAATCTTTGCAAAATCTCATGTAGTATAAAGGGTAAATTGATTGTGGTGATATGCCTAACTATACCACAGCCCTCAGATTTACAGTGCATCCTGGTACTAGGTAATATGTTCTTCCTTCATCTTCCAATATAGAATTCACCATACAAATAGATTACTCCATTCAAGAGTGTAAAAAAGTGATATGTTGAACCATTCCTGAATCTCTGGGATGAAGCCTTCTTAATCATGGTGCATGATTTTTCTGATGTCTTCTTGGATTAGATTTGCCAGTATCATATTGAATATTTTTGCATCAATGTTCAGGAGGAAGGTTGGTCTGTAGTTTTGTTTCTTAGTTGTGTCTTTGCATGGTTTGGCTACCAAGGTAATTTTAGTGTCATAAAAATAGTTTGGCATTGACCCTTTGGTATCTAGTGTGTACAACATTTTGAGGAGTATTGGTATTAGCCCTTCTTTGAATTTCTGGTAGAATTCTGAACAGAAATCTGTGCTTTTTATGTATGGAGACTTTTGATGACTACTTCTATTTCATCATCGGTTATAGTTATATAACTTTATCCACTCCTCAGGGAAAATGAGGCCTCCCTTGGGGAATCATCAAAGTCTGTCACATCATTGTGGGGCAGGACCAGGACCCTTTCTTCTGTATCTGGGCTGAGCAAGATATGTCTTCATAGGGAATGGGCTCCAAAAAAATTACTTCATGCACAAGGGATAAATACTGGTTCCTCTGTCATTGGCCCAGTATTGCCCAAGGTCCCCAACTGTCACACACACTCAGGGGATCTAGTTCAGTCATATGTAGGTTATCAAGCCATCTGTCTGGGGTGCCTGAGCTCCCACTTGCTTGACCCCACATTGTCTTGACCTCTTTGCTCATCATTCCTTCCTCCCCACAACTGGATGCCAGGAGTTGGACTCAGTACTTAATTGTGAATCTCTGCTTCTGTTTCCATGTGCTACTGGATGAAGACTCTATGATGACAATTAAGGTACTATCTTTAACATTTTTATCTTTAGCTATTGTAAATAAATTGAAAGAATTAACAACATTGTTTTCCTACTTTTAACAAAATGGTGTGATTTGAATGTGGGGTTTTAAATATAGTGAATGGTGAAAAGTATCCTTGTCTATGAGCAAATGTTTTATTGAGGAGTACAAACTAGAAAAAAATAATTCTTGCTAGGCGATTGTACAGATTCCTGGTAAGGCAATTACTATTCTTATTTTCAAGACTTGAATGTCACTAATAAGTGTTTATATCCAAGTGTATCTAGAAACAAATCAAGAGAAAATTGTTCTCAAATTATGCATGGCACATTGTAGTAGTAGCATGATAAATGATTATTTTAAGGAAAATGTTTTACTGAAGTGAACTTTGCTATAAATAGACCAAAAATATCTCCAATGTGTGTTATGGCCCAAAAGTGAATGTTTGGTGACTTGTGAACCTTCCAGCATACAGGGGATTTTTCTCACTGGTTCAAAGTATTATGTACCTACACTCATCAGTTTGATCTAATTTCAGTCATTTACACAATTTGTATTTGGATTTGAATTCTGCTTTTTGGTTTTACTTGCTTGTAATATTTTGTAAATATAGTTTCATGTTATTCTCTCATTTTAACTTCTTTTCAATCATCTGTGAGAACACCTTCAAAAGGATGGGTGGAGACTGGTTGCCTTCCTTTCCCCAGACATCTTTTCAAAGTAATTGGAGGGTCATAGGTCATTGAATGATCAATTCACCTAATTAAAATGGCTGCCCATGTTTTACTAAAGTAAATAGGAAAATGTTGGATGGACTATTCTATATTTCAATGTTCACTGTTTTTTTCTATATACTGCAATGTACCTGACTTTGGCATATTTCTTGAGAGTAGCCACAGGAAAATTCTGTGTTTGGCAGAAGTGAAAGATTTATGACATGCCTTTTAGCAGTTCTAAGGAGCACAGCAGAACTTGTCCTGCTTTCCATAGTTCTTTCATGCCAAACATCCTACCTGATCTGAGAGGTAGCTTTATAGTGCCATAAGCTTTCATACCGTTTCTCACTTGAAAACTCGTGCCAATTATACATCTACAACAACTTAGAATTTCACCCAAGTGAAGCATTTTTTAATAAATCTATAACTACTAGAGAAAATAACCACAATATTGCTAAGGGAAAAAGAGCTAAGATTGAACGTCAACTTCCTTTATATAATGGACCTTAAATAAAATAAGTTGTCCTGTTTAAGCTGCATAAATTTAATGGACAATAGAAAGAGAAGACAATTTGAGTCAGTGAACAAAGAACGCCTCTTTTTCTCAGCGAGTTGAAAATTTACTACCTGATGACTTTTCACAAGAACAGTTAAAAAATATTACTAATAAATACGATGACCCATTTAATTCTAATAACACATCCTAAAGCTTTTATGTAAGATCTAGTCTTTGCACTTTCATTCTGAATATTTATTTTTTGCATAGAATTCCAGAGCTTAAAAGAACATCAGGGATCTCAGATTCTCACTGAACAATTTAAATTTCTTAGATGAAACAGAACACACATAAATTATCACAAACTCAAGTACAAACTGAAAACTATTAATTTTGAAAATGTTTACAAAAGTTTCTCTTTGGACCACCCAGCTCGAATGGATAGTTCCAACACCAGGTTTCACTAAATGGCCATTTATAAGACATGGGTTATAATACAAAGGCAAATTATGAATCCAGACAAAGGATTGGTGGAAAAGTACAGGTGATGTTGACAGATTTAGGACAGAAATAGTCAGAGAGTGTATAGAGAGTAATAGCATGCACAAAATATGTATAGAATTTCCAGGACATAATTTTAATAAAACACATGCTCATATAAAAATGTAAAAAAAATAAAAAAATCAAAGGACAGGATTCATTTCACTTGAAGGAATAAAGTGTATAGGAGCATAGAAATATGGTAGTCTTGTCAATAGCAGGGAGTGAATAGAGCTGAAACCCTAAGACCCCTCTAGAGTTCCTTGCCAGTGGTTGTTTAATCCATATCCTGGGTCATCAGATGATAGTCTGATTAGGACCATCACTATCTGACAACTTCTTTGGCCATGTATTTTTTATACAACTTTAATAGTCATCATGTCAGTAGAGTTTACTTTTACCCTAATGACATCTATGGCAATACTCTTTCTTATGTCATTTATTAGTCTGAGTTTCATGTGTAGTGTTCAAATGTTCACCCAGGGGCATGGTATCACTGCAAATTCACAATGGAACCAATAGCTGGTCTCCACATAGAATACACCAGAACTGGATAGTCTGAATGAGTTAGGGTTAGGATTAGGGCACAGTATGGAAGACAACATAGGGAACAGCCTGATCCTGATATTCTAAAAAAAAAATCTCTTTTTGAATAAAGATCATTCTAATTATTTTAAATTCCTAATATTTTTCTAATTCTTGAAGATATTGATAGAGCTAAAAATTCTTTTGGCTGAAGGTCACAAAATATTTGAGTACTATTATAGAATAAGGAAAGTGCGTGGAAGGGCATAGGACAAAAGTTGAGAAGTTCCACAATGGCAATGGAAGAATGGTGGATGTATGGAAAGAATAGATTAGCTTGATTTTATAGTTAAAGTTACATGCTAACTCCATCACATACACATTCTCATCCCCTCAAACTACAGACCAAAGTATTTCTAATATTTTCTTATTAGCAAATATTAATTTTTCAATGCAGATGACTTAACATATTTTCATAATTTTCATATGTATACAATGAACTAGATAATGTTCTTGTATTCTTTATGACCACACACTAACCCTGTCTGTCCCATATCCAATTTTTGCCATCTCAGAAGCTTCTTACAATTTATAGTGATTTTCTGTTCTTTGTGGCATTGAAAAGAGCTTGCTTACCATTTATTGGTCATGACCACTTGAGACAAACCTTGAGAAGAATGTCTTTCTAGGAAATTCTCAGCTTTTCTGTGGCTGGGGAACAGAAAGTCACAGACTTCTGTAATCTATGATTGCTGTTATTTCTGTAAAATATTTTTTTTTCAGATCAATTATGTTCTGAGGATATTTTCTTCCAGTCAGTTTCTATATACAGAACTATAGATGAGAATTCAGTTTAAACATAGTCCTTAAAGTTTTCTGATTTCAACTTATTGGCTTCCTTATTCAAGCTATTCCCCTTCTCCTTCCTAGGACTGCTACTGTCAGAAGGCAGTTAGAAATAATAGCCTTAGGTGAAAAGTCCCCATACTAAATCCTCTCTTTGGCACCTGCCTAATTTTACCAATCTTATCACCTGCTGTGACAGTTATTTCCTGCTTCTAGGGCTAGGTGCAATTTGGCATACATATATTGTCTTTTCAAACCCAGCAGACCCACAAATTATTAGATTCTAAATCCCTTAGATTGCAGACTACATGTGGAGAGAACGTGTCTTGCAAAGCACATTTGTCTCCCTTCTCTGCTTTTAACTGCTTTCAGAACTATGAGTTCACACTTCTTTCAGGAAACTTGGCTGAAGAACCTAGGGATAAGTACATTCTGTATGTACCTATGTTATGTATTTCTCCTAACATTTCACAATCTGTGTCGATATCAGTGTACAACAAATTCTACACTTTAACACACTCTTTTGTCTGCCACATAATCATATACTAATGTGACAGTTGAGTTGTATATGATCTTGGCTTGCTTGATTACATATTCAAGATTAGAATAAAGGGTGTACTTTCAGAAACATCTGTTCATCATGGACAGAAAGATGCTTTTCAATATCCATCCAAGACACATCTGATTATATACTATTGCTGATGACTTTGTATTGGGACATCATTAGAAGCAAGTAAAATTAATATAACATGGAATATAATTTCAAGCCACAAAAGTAAATATGGGTTAAAAATTGGGTGCATATTTAATTAAGATGGAAAATAATTACTTTACTCTAAAGGTAGCCTTCCTTCTCTATTAGTGCCAATATAGTATCTGGTCATCTTAGATATTTTAAGTTATTTTTATTTCTTTTATAAACCTTTTTAAATAATGTGGCAACTGATGTCATCATAACTACAATTTAAAACACTTTTTACCATATGTATTGATCAGTTGTTTACAGATTTCTCAGAAATTAGAAGAGGCTTTGTATTCAGACACAACTTAGTTAACTTACTTTCCCATTTACTAGTTTAGTGATTTCTGGATATGTCTTTTAGTTTATATTACTAGATCAGCTATGTTAGTTGAAAACTTTGTGAATGTTGAATAAAATTCAACATTATACAAATAGCAAAGTTGAAATATAGAAATGATCATATATATCTTCTCATGTTACTATACCACTCTAACTAATGGATAGTAAATATGGAAAAAACATAAACAGATAACCTCTGAAGTTAAATAACATCACAAAGCAATAATAAAATTAGTAAGTTTGTTTAGTGACTCTTTGGAATTTACATTGACATGTTTGATAACATATAAATAAATCTTCCCTGAGGTTCAATTAAGATAATGTTTATTGTGAAATGTTTGCTTCTCTTTTAGTATATTGGAAGTTAGAATACTTTGAGTAAAAATCTTTTGGGTGAATAATTGTCATTATTTGAAATCTTCTGAAAAATTTTGGTTTGATGTACTTTCCAAACCCTCTTCTCTCAAGTGTTATAATGTGATATTTTATATTTTACATATATGAAACATGGTATTTTCAGTAAACATAAATTAAATTGCACAACTATAACTAAATCAAATTTGTTAAATGGTGCTACAGAAGGCTAATTAAGAAATATGTTTAGATGGTGATAATGAATAATCATCTTTTGTTTGTTTTTCAGTTAGGCTTTCTTTGTATAGCACTGGCTACCCAGGAAATATCTCCATAGACCAGGCTGGCTTGAATTCATTAGATCCAGCTGCCTCTGCCTCTCAAGTTCTGTGATTAAATGTTGAATCTTAATTTGTATGCCTCAAAATATAAAGGAAAAGAGGGATGTGTTCAGATGGTTGTAATGCATGGTAGTAAAAAGGACCAAAATAAAGTATAAGAAAATGTTATGCAGACAAAAGCAAAATATTATCTTAAATATTGTGTTCATCATTTATTTTATAGTCTGCATATTATTTTCAGGTACTTTTTAAGTGCAATATGATACATGGCATATTTGTTTATAGTGGTTGACTCTATTATCATACCATTGATTAATAAACAATAAAAGTTCTTAATATAAGCTATGGAAATAAGCTAATATGTGTGGTTGAGCCTAATGTAACATCCAAACTGACTGTAAGCAAATGTAATTTCCTTAAAACTGTATCCTGGATTTGGAGGCTTGTGTTCTAGCACAACAGTAGAAAATTATTCACAAAGGTATCATTGGGTGTAAATATTTTAATTTCATCATCTTACATAGGAAATTAATATATCACATCTTTTTTCACTTTCTTCCCAAGCTAAATCCAAAAGAAACTGTATCACTTTAGCCACTCCTAAATATACATGAAGAGTTTTAGATAATATATGGGTATGTAAATGGGCAGACTTCCTTCTAAAACTCTTTTCTTATATGCAACATCCTAATGAAGTCTATAAGAACCTAGAGACAGTGGTATTAGTGGGTTAGTATGCTTGTGCAGAACTAAAATTGTTGATAATCACATAGAACAATGCACATCTCATCTTTTCAAGTAATTTACACAAGCAGCAATCAATGTCACTCAACTTTATAATTTTGGATCACTCACTACTAAAAAGTTGAAAATGTAATTTTATCAGAATCAATAAATGTTATATGCATCTATAATTTCTCTGATTTTGATTATAGATAAATAATTACATATAAATTACATATATATGTATCTTTATACTTTCATAAAGAGAACCATATAAATGACCCTGTGATTTTTTTGGAAAAAAAGCTGCTGCCAGAATTCCGTTTAGAATAAAACAATTCCATACAAATTTGGAGAACTATATCAGTGGTGTCTCTACTTTGAAATTCAAAGCTTATAAATTAACAGTTTGGATACAATGACCAATTTTTGACTTTTCACTTAATTACTGGGAGCTAAGTAACAGAATTGTATTTGTATAAATTCAATATAAGGCTCCCATTGCTGAAGTAAAGTACCTCTACAATAATAATAATAATAATAATAATAATAATAATAATAATAATAATAAAAAAATGCATTTTGGTTTTAAGATCATAATCTTAGGAAAAAGGTTCTTCCAGCATACTTCAATCCAGTCCTGAGTCCTCCTGGCTGGCACACCATGCCCTTCCTGCAATCCAAAACATCTCCAGCCTAGGTACACGTCTGCCCTGCTCTTCCCTCAGCTGCTCTTCCCTATGTAAGTAGCCATTTTGGCTAAGCTATCCCTTTTGACCATTTGAAATCTTGGCCACTACTTCTGGATCCTTTTATTCCCTCTTACCTCCCCTCTCCTCCATCTTGTCTCCTAACATAGCTCAGTTTGTGAGCAGGTTTACTCTTCACTCTTCCAGATGTCTCTACATCTGGCTGGTTTCTCCGTTCTTTTATAATTTAAAACTTCAATGACTTAGAAGCTGTTATATCTTTTTTCTCCCCTATTTTTTTTCATTGAGTTCTTAGTTTCAGAGTGGTTTCCATGGTCACTTAACATCATTTCTGGGGGCAATTATAGCAATGGAGCACACCATAGGAAAGCAGTTCACCTCCTGGGGATAAAGAAGTAAGAAATGAGGGAGAATTTCACTTCGCAGTGATTAAATCTTCAAGTCAGGCATCGTAGGTGACACAGTGCTGCATAATAATATAACAGACTGCGAATCTGTCAAAGATTAATACATTTAAGACATTAAGACTTTGTTATCCAAGTAAGTATGAATATAGATGGCTGTATGTGGCTCAACTCTGAATTATATGTGATGGCAATACACTTACTATCTACAGAACAATAAAAGTTTGAGAAACTTCAGTGGAAAATCCTTACACACACCAATCTATTTTTTTGCTGTTTGCAAGGTCTTCCCAAATAAATGACAGTATTCTTATCAAGGGGTTAAACTCTAAGTGTTAGAGACTGTTTTGTGGAATAAGTGGATGACGGTTTACCATGTACCTTCTTACTCTTCCTTGAAAGTAAGCCATTTTTTTCCTGCAATAATGTTTAATGTTAATATTCAATAAGAAGTAATATAAAAGAAAGAAAAAAATATTTGAACACAGAGAGAAAGAAATTATATTTCAATACTACTAAATGTTTTATCTGCTAATAGTTCTCCTTGTAAAATCTTATGATAAATTAAATAGAATTCATTCTCTAATTGTTAAGGAAATTTTGGTTGAGCAAAACATTTAAGCACAGCTGAATTTAACTAAAGTGGAATGAAACTAGATTTATCTTCATATATTTTCAATATGAATTGACTGACCTTAAATAGATAGTAATTAATTGAGTGAATGTAAAATACTCTCTGACTGTGGTATTTTATTTACCATCCTTTGATATGTATAAAAAACAAATAAGGAAATAGACAAGATTACATTCTAACTATTCTGTTAATATCCTAAAATTAAAATCATCATTTGAACCAAATAAAACAATATTTTCCTGCTAAAATTCTTTGTTTTGTTTCATTCTACTGAAAATATTATGTCATTTTAATTTTATTTAGTCTCCCCCACAATCCATTCTTGAAGGGGTAGTTTCATGGCCAGTTTTTTATTTACCTCATATTCTGTGTTTGGGAAATTGCAGCTCTTTCCTGAAAATATCTTCTTTTCTTAAAATCTTCCCAACCTTGTTTGTGTGTGTGTGTGTGTGTGTGTGTGTGTGTGTGTGTGTGTGTGTGTGTGTGTGTGTGTTTCTTTAACACAAGTAACATCCCATGCACAGAAAGAAAATGGTATGGGTTTACAGCACTGAGTTCTTTTGGATAGCATTCTTTCTGGTTTTGGTTTGTCTGTTCATTTGTTTTTGCTTACTACAAATGTAAATGCATTTTATATCACACATGTATGTCCCTTATAAGTTACCTTTTTTCACATGTAATATGATTAGTTGTAATATAGTTCTAATCCTATCCTGGATACAACCCAGAAGCTGATAGTTCATATATAAATTGATCCATTCCCCCTATATATTCAAAGTCCAAGTCATTTACACTTCTGGTAACTGGAAGCTTTTATAAAATAGAAAGAACAATTGTAACAAAGTAAACCCATTTTTATGTACATCTGGTGAGCATTTGGTTGAACTTTTAAATGTACTTTTTGACAGTATGCTTGTACAGAATACAAGAGAGAGATTCTAATTAAGTTATGTTTAAAAAAGGAGAGAAATACTTCATGTGCAGAATATAGCAAGTGCTTTTCTGAAAAAAAATGTGCATACATAGAATTGATTTCTAGAAATTAAATAATCAGATAAATTGTAGACAATGCTTAATAAGCATGACTTAAAATAGACTATTCTAAATCCAGATTTCTGTTAATTGACAATAATGTAATGTGTATAACCAAATGAACAAAAATATAAACCAATGGCAGAGCTTATTCTGACATAGCTATTTTATAGAGCTTCAGAGTCATAGGATATGCATTGTTAGATGAAACTACAGCAGGACTCTCAACAAAGCAATATACCATATACTTATTCTTGAATTTTTATGCTGAAACTTCATATCAAAATATAATCCGTAATGTGATAGAGTTAAAAGGAGGAATCTTGGGAATTGATTATCACATGAGGGATTAGTCTGCTTTCCAGAAAGTCTTCATTCTCTTCTGTGTGTCATCTGCCTTTCCTGTCATAGTCTAAAGTGTTCAGCCCCTCCAGGAGAAAACAAACAAGGAGCCACCCAGAAAGCAAAGCAGCGGCCTTAAACAATAGCTGAACTTGACAGTCACATGTAATTTTCACCTTCCCTAACTGTAAGAATGTAAGTAAATTCAATCTGTTTATAAATCCCTCAGATTTACAGTATGGTGTTATATAGCACAAACAGACTAAGACAGTTTCCTGGTAATATATTGTGTGGTCAGAGTTGATATTTTATAGGAAGCTGGGAAATTAAAAAGAAATTTGTAAACCTTCTGGGCAGAATGTTTTTAACAGAGGAGGAAAATGTTATGCGAAATGCAAATCTATTTCCTTAGTAAAAATAATGCCCTCTACATGATGAAAGGGTATCTGAAATAGGCTACCATCATGACTTGTCTTGATATACTGTCTTCTACTCTTGGTTGTTGTGGCATAAGGCATTCCATTCTGCTTTAAATAATGGAAATGCATGTTACTGAGCCAATTTTAGGTCTTCGTTCCTGCTACCATGGAGAGATTTAAATAAGTCTATCTAGCAAGCAGCAGGATGACTAGGGAATTAGACTAACAGCCAGAAGAAAATTATCTCTTCTACCTGATTATTGAATTTTAGCTTCTTTTGAATTTCACTCTTACATGCACTTACATGAGATACAAGTACCTCACTCTTATCTCCTTTCTGAAGGGCACATATAAATAGTTCAACAGATTACCTGAAAGCAATCATTTCACTGCATCTTTTTAAGTTCCCACAAGCCAAAACCTCATTTTTCCAGGACTAAAATTGGTAGAAATCCATTCCCGAGTGTATATTCTATACCACAAAAGAATGAGACCTCCTGAAAATTTACAAGATTCCAAATTCTCTTTCATAGTTGCTGACTTTCAGAGTTATTTCTGAGCAGGTGTGTGGAGTGGTACCTATTTTCCTCCAAATGATAGCATGTTGGTACTATTAAGCACAAACAAGCATCTAAATGTGTTTCTTCTATTAATGGTTGATAGAAAACTTCCCTGAAAGTTTCATTGTTAAATTAATATTGGGCATCAGAACAAAACAAATAACAGAAGAGTTCATTATGTTTACTCTGATTATCCACCAATGTCTTACTATCTATGATGTATCATTTTTTATCTATACTCAACTACTGCTATGTGGACGTTTTTATGGTTCATTAGGTTAGGTTATGATATGCCATTCAGTTCACATGGTATTCCACAGACAGAATTTCAGTAACTACAGAGACACAGTTCAAGATATAGACATCCCTTTAAAGAAATTCACAGAGGGGGGAAAAAACTAGGTTTTGCTTTATAATCATCTTACTTGCTCTATGTGTTTTCTCCTATTCTATTGATATATAAAGAATTTATTTGTGAAGAAAATATAAATGTATTTTTCATTTTACATTCTACTTGCACATAAAACAACACAAAAAAATGATTAAGTTTTATATTACATTTCTGTTGCTTAGATTTATATTTTTTGAGACAAGTTCTCATTATATCAGCCTAGGTGGTCTAAAATTCACTATGTAAGGCAGGGTATCTTGGACCTCACAGGATTTTCACTGCCTTTGTTCTTGAGTGCTAGGATCAAAGCATGTGTAAATTATACCTTTACTTGCTATTTGAATACAAATGCTTATTAGCTAAAGAGGTTTATTACCATTGATTTCTGAATCACAATTACTTAGTCAGATCATAAGCAAAGACTGTAAGGAAGTTTATTTATTTCTTAATTTGACTGATTTATTTTCCTATAACATTGCCTTAACTATGTTGACTAATACAGTATTGAAATTAATGATGAGAGGAGTTATCATGCTTTTTTTCTTACCTTAAACTGAGAACTTGAGAATTCTCATAATTATATGTGATATTTATTTTATGGTTTTGTCAGCTTTCTTATTGAGTTGTGATAACTGCTTTTAATTCAGCTTTTTCATAGTGAATCTTTTTAAGTAATTAATGATTATTGGACGTAATATTTTCTGTACAATAGACACCCATTTTTTTTAACTTATAGAAGAAAAGGATGTCAGTATAAGAGTCATTGAAATATTCAATTAATATAGTCACAGTGTACAGTCCATAAATGCCATTGTGTTTGATGTACTACAACATTTATGTAATATTCTTCACCTTCAAGATTTGTTTGCCAATGGGGTTTTATTTATTGGTGTGTGTGCATGTGTGTGTGTGTGTGTGTGTGTGTGTGTGTGTGTGTTTATTGCTCATGAGTGTGACTTAGTGTCTCCATCACATATATTTAATTTAGGTATTAGAATAATGTCTTCAAAATATTGCACTGGATACAGTAACATTAGTCCTATGCTCAGATAATTTCTTTCAATAGTTTAGAAATTACCAGTGAACCTGTCTAAACTTGTACTTTTTCCTCTGGGGAAGTGATTAATAATAGAGTGAATGCACTTAATACAGCTATGTTTATTCAAATTCTTTGCTTTTGTAATCTGTGAATTATATTAACTTCTATTTTGGAGTAATTGATCATTTTATCTAGATCAAATTTATAATTATAATGTAATTCATCATATTATTTTGTTATATTATAATGCTCTTGTAATTTTTGGGGGTGGTGGTGGTGGTTAGGGTTAGCAATATTAGCTCTTCATGCACTCTCTCACCTTGTTTCATATTAGCATAACTAGAGGCTTACTGATTTTTGGCTACAAAAGGACTTATTATTTTTCCTCTATTGATTAATTAGTTTAATGCATTTAAACTCATGATAATGATATTAAGTTAGCTGCAGTTTATTTTAGTATAGTTTAAATTATTGTACATTTATACTAAGAGTGTAACTTTTTTTTTTTTTCTAGACAGGGGTTCTCTGTGTAGTGTTGTCAACCAGGCTGGCCTTGAATATATAGAGATACACCTGCCTCACAAATGCTGGGATTAAGGTCAAGTGCCACCACCACTGGCAAGTGTCTAACTTTTACATATGTTATTTAAATACATTGTTTCATTTACAGATGAATTGTCTGTAATTGTCTTAGTTCAGCAAATATTTTTTTCAATTCCTAGTTTAACTTTCTTGTAAACAGAGAGCATAGATTGTACAATTTTTGTGACGTGAAAAGTATTAAAGTTAATTTCAGGACAGAAAATATGGTTGATATTGGGAAATATTCCTTGTGAGTTAGAGCATAATTATTCTACTCTATGGATGTCAGCATTTGGTTGACGCTGCCATGTTCAATAATTGTCTACCTTTTCTTCCTGAGATATCTGTCCACAATTGGTAGGCATCTTTATATTAAAATTGTTTTTGTTCAGGGGATGCATACTTGAATCTTTAAAACAATTAATTCTATTTAATTATTTATTTAATTGGTGGATTTACCCAATTATTATTTCAATGATTACATTCATTAATCTTTTATTTTCTCATTATTTTTCCTTCTTATTGACCTTTCATACCTTCTCTGCCCATCTTTATTGATACATCCATTAGACACATTTTTTAATTTTAGTGAATTCTTTAAGTTTTACTACACATTTCCAATAAATCTACAACCTTAGTTTTTGGCAAAATATAATAACAGCATCATTCCTTCCCCTTTGTTCATTTAAATCATCCCAAATATCACAACTTGTTCACTTTAAAAACTCATGTATTTTTTAAAAATTAATTTTTAACAATGCTTACTTGTATCATAGATACATAAATATTGTAAATATAACCTGCTTAGTCCATACATTATTACTTGTATATGTGTTTTCACAAATGACCATTTAGTATTTTATAACTAATTAAAAATATTATTTGCATCCAAGATGAGATATTGCAGATACACCATAAATATTTGTTTATAATGGAATTAATTTTGCATTCTATAAATGCTTTGGAGGTAGTTTATTGTGTGATTACTCGTGACTCTCTCGGACAACCCTTATCTCTCATTCTGTATGCACTTCCTCTCCTTTCCTAGAGAATGCCTTCATATTCCCATTTCCTGATGAAATGCCTTTTACTTTGCTATTCTCTTGTACCATTCTTCAACTTTCTTTTGTATTTAACTCCCTCTTGTTCCCTAAATAACGCACTTTCCTACTTCTCAGACCAGATCACTGTTTTCTGCACTTAGTCCTGGATTACATATCAGTGTTTGGAGCCAGGAATCTCCAATGAAGAGAACATGTGAAATTTGTCATTTTTCATTTGAGAATGTGACACCATATAAGTTTTTCTAATTCCATCCATTTTTTTTGAAAAGTTCAGGATTTCATTTTTCTTAGCGTTAAACAGAATTTAATAGTGTTTGTGAACCAAAATTTAGTTACATATTCATTGATTAAAGGATAACTAAGTTATTTCTATTTTATTTCTGTGTAAGTAGAGCATCAATAAATATAGCTGACAAAATATCTGTGGAAAAGGATGTAGACATCAGGTTTTTTGGTCTTCCAAACAGAGCTATAGCTGGATAATACAGATTTTCATAGTGCCTTCCTTGGTTTGCAATCCAACCAACAGTGAATGAATGTCCCCTTATGAAGATCCCTTTCTAGTATTTGTTATGAAATGTTTTACTACTCAAGTGGGGATAAGTTAAAATTTTAAAGTTGTTTTACTCCATTTGGATTTAGCTTTTGTGCAAGGTGATAGATACTGCTTTAATTTAATCCTGCTACATTTAGACATCCACATTCCTAAGTATAATTTATTTAAACTTTTTTTATCCAGTTATGTTTTTGGTGTCCATGTCAAATAATAAGTGGATGAAGTTAGATGTTTTTATGTTTGGGTTTTCAATTTTGTTTCATTGTTCTACATGCTTGTTTTTGTGCCAATACCATATTGCTTTTGTTATTATGGTTTTGTGATATCTTAAGATCTGCATTATGATCCTTCCAGTATTATTCTATTTTGCTCAGGATGTAGTTAGACAGGATAATCAAACTAAGGACTTGGATGTAAAAGTAGGGTAGAATCAGGAGAGAGACCAGCAGTAACTTGCCAAAGAAGCAAGATGAGACATGTGGCAATTTATAGATTAATGGAAATGGGTTAATTAGAAGTTAAGAGATAGGTAGTAATAAGCCTGAGTCACTGCCCAAGCATTTGAAATTAATATAAGCCTATTAATGGGTATTTGGGAACTGGCAGGTGGAAGAGAAATATTATACACATATAAATTTTAGAACAGCCATTTTCTGTTTATCTGAAGAAAAAGGAGATATTTTATTAGCATTTAATTTATTCTACAATTAGACTTTGGTAAAATCCTTATTTTCTCAATATTGAGTATACTAATCCACAAGCATGGAATATCTTTCCATATTTTAATGCCTCTTTTTTCTTCTACAGAGAATTGAATTTTCAATGTAGAGGAATTTCATAGGTTTGGTCAGTTTTGTTCTAGTTATTTTATTTTAATTTAAGAAAATATTTATCCATTATTAATAAAAATTTATACATAATCTTCCTTCTCTGCATTTATTTTGCTGGTATATAGAAAAGATATTGATTTGACCAACTTCAGTCAATATCCTTCCACATTGATGAATTTTCTTATTGTTTTTCAATTTTCTGATAGAATATTTGGGATCACTAATCTGTAATATCTTCTCATTGGGGTAGCTATTTCTTCCACTACTTCTATTCCTTTAATTTGCTTCTCTTGCTTTATTGTTCCAGGTATTATTTGAGCACATTATTGAAAAAGACTGGTTATACTGGATATCTTTCTTGTTCAGAACTCAGCAAGATTTCTTCAAGCCTTTCTATGATTTTACACAAAGCTTTTAGTATTGAGGTATGTTTATCTGTATCTCTACATTCCTTGGGACTCTTACTAGTAAGGCACATTGGATTTTATTGAAGACTTTTGCTATATCTATTGAGATTATTCTATGATTTTTTTGTGTTGAAGTACAGTTATCTGTGCTAAAACATGTATTGACATGCATATGTTGAATCATACTGTATTTCAGGGATAAAGGAAATTTAGTCAAGTTGGGTAAACTTTTTGACATATGTCTGTATTTCTTCTTCTTCTCTCTTCTTCTTCTTCTTCTTCTTCTTCTTCTTCTTCTTCTTCTTCTTCTTCTTCTTCTTCTTCTTCTTCTTCTTCTTCTTCTTCTTCTTCTTCTTCTTCTTCTTCTTCTTCTTCATTTGAGCATTTTTGTCTCTGTGGTCATCATATTCAATGCTTGCATTTCCTGCTTTCCTTTCTTTCTTTCCTTTCTTCTCTCTCTCTCTTCTGCCTTCCTATTGAGAGATGTTATTCTGTATATATGTTTCTCATACTGGTTAATAAAGCTCTGTGGCCAATGAGATAGCACGATAAGCAGGGCTAGGAGACCAGAAGGAGGAAAGAGGAAGTAGTTGGAGT
Organism: Cricetiscus sungorus; assembly: GCA_030556225.1. Taxonomy (NCBI): domain Eukaryota; kingdom Metazoa; phylum Chordata; class Mammalia; order Rodentia; family Cricetidae; genus Cricetiscus; species Cricetiscus sungorus. The sequence goes on from JANBXA010000398.1 coordinate 47,625,917, forward strand.
CGAGATGTAGCCAGGGAAGAAGCAGGATGCCTGCCACGGCTCCCCGATAAGACAACCACATGGAAATAATTAGATAAGTAGAAATGGGTTAATAATTAAGGCAGAGCTAGCCCATAAACAATAATGGTAACTGGCCAACAGGATTGTATCAAATATAGAGTCTCAGAGTGTTATTTGGGGCTGGCACGGCTGTGGGCCCAGACTGGCGGGCTGGCGGAAATATACAGGCTACAGATGGTGCCCAATGTGGCTATAAGAACGTTCACTTAAAACTAATAAGAGATTAAGAATTGTTTTAGAAACAAAGGAACAGAGACTAGCAAGACTTCTTAGTAGCAGCATTTTCTCAGTTGGATTTGTTTTGCTGTAGACAGACAGTTGCACAGCTCCTTTAAGGGAGGTTTCCAAAATTAGCATAAGCGGCAAAAAAACCACCTTGCTTTTAAAGAGCTCTGCTAACAATTCATTGGTGTGTAGGAGAGCTGCAATGAAGGTTTACATTGTGTTTTAAAAAACACGCTGGCTTGGGAGAGAAAAGGAAACAGAATACAATGTTTTAAAAAGCAAAAAGAAAGTAAAATGGATGGTTGTGGTGGCACACGCCATTAATCCCAGCACTCGGGAAACAGAGGCAAACAAATCTCTGTGATTTCAAAGTAAACCTGGTATGCACTGAATCCCAGGACAGATAAAAGTTACACAGAGAAACCCTGTCTCAAAATATGTAAAAATAGAAGTAGAATTAATAGAGTAATAAAAAAGCCACGTAAAAATGGAAAGCACAGAGAAATTTTGGATACTATATGTGATTCTGTTGTTTTTAAATTATTTGATTGCTGAGAAAATAACTACTGATAAAAGAATGCTGCTGGATTAATTCAATTTATATATTTTAAAAATGCTTTGACTCAAAAATTTAAGCCTAAGGACAAGTTACTGGGGAAAAGGATTTCTATTTTTGTTTCCACAGAAAATGAAAAGCTATTGATTTTTTCCAGACTTATCTGGTTTGATCAAGCCAGACCCCCTGAAACAATGCCCCAGATGATCCAACATTCAAAGCAGTTGAGACAAAGCCTTGCAGACTACTGCCAAGATTTCTGTGTCTTCTTTGGATCCCCATGATAGCGCCCTCTACCAGCAGGAAGTAGTTTGGAAAGAATGACGCCCAAATTCCCAAATATTGTTTATAAATGTTTGTTTTCATTTAAATGGACTTGGTTATAAATGGCTATAACGACAAACAATCTTTTTAAAGGTAAAAACGGAATTATGGTATAGATATGAATACTTTGCTTTGAAATGGATTTTCTTTTATTGATACAATTTAAGGTCAATTTTGTGATATGAATATTTCTCCTCTTGTTTAGGTATTGTGTTTATATAGCTCATTGGAAAATGTAATGTATAATTTAGTACAGATTATAGAGAGTTACCTATGGGAGTTAAGTTAGTTAGGATTTCTAGATATGCAGAGATGTATTTGAAATGGATAGACATTCTTCAAACCTTTCAAAGACCTACAGAATATGGATTTAAAATGATTTAAAGATTTTCTTGACAGTGAGGCACAACTGCTCCTGGTAACACCACCTACAGAAGAAAGGAAGATGGACATCGAAGAAACACATTAAGAAGTTTGCTTCTAATATGGCAAGACTAGCCATTTGCGCAAGGTACTTCTCTTGTCTAGACTGTTTGACTTTATGTTGTGGAAACTGGACATGCAGGACCCACAAAAAGATGACTGCTGATGCAAGATGGACATTGCTACAGGATTCCTGATTCATGGAATAGGCTTCCAGACTGTCTACAGGACACAGAGAAAAATGACTCACAAACTGCCATTACAGGTGGACAGTTTAAAGTTTCCTGCTTGGTTGAGGAGTCTGGACACACACTAAGGCCTATAGGCTGAAGATGGAACATTACAGAAGAACTTCGGGTGACTGAGCAGGCAATGAGTTGTCTCTGTCATTTCTAGAGTTTATATATTATCCTTCTGTGGTCTTTGAAGGAGTTGAAGACAGATAGTTATAGTTATAGTTTTCCTTAGTTAGGATTAAAGATAAGTTACATATAGAACTTTAGACTCACAAAGATAGGATAGATGATGTTTTCTTTAAGTCTTACAAAATGTTAATGGACTAAATATTGTTAACTGTGATTCTTATTTGATAACTGTTGTATGATATATTTTGCTATGTTAAGGTTAAACCCCTTCTTTTACTTTAGACAGAAAAGAGGAGATGATGGGAGATGTTATTCTGTATATATGTTTCTCATACTGGTTAATAAAGCTCTGTGGCCAATGAGATAGCAAGATAGGCGGGGCTAAGAGACCAGAAGGAGGAAAGAGGAAGTAGTTGGAGTTGAGATGTAGCCAGGGAAGAAGCAGGACGCTTGCTGCGGCTCCCCGATAAGAACCTGCTGTAACACCTTCCTTCATTCCTTCCTTCCTTCCTTCCTTTCTTCCTTCCTTTTCCTTAATTTGTTTCTTTCTTTCTTTCTTTCTTTCTTTCTTTCTTTCTTTCTTTCTTTCTTTCTTTTTTTCTTTCTTTCTCTCTGTCTCTCTTTCTTTTTTTGTACCTGATTTGGGTTTCCAGGAGATGGTAGCTTTATAGGAGAAGTTTGGAAACACTCCTTCTGTTTCTATTTTTTGGAATAATTTAAGACTGATTGACTAAAGATTTTCTTAAATATTTGCCATGAGTCCAACTGACCATGGACAAAAGTTTTTGACTACTATTTCAATCTCATTATTTTTTATGGGTGTTAAAGGTTGTTGACTATTTCCTGTTTATAAACTTGTAACTTAGAAATGATTCATTGTTTTCCATAAGCTTGGGTATATTGTATATTCTTTTGTGTTTGTATTAAATGTTCTATAAACATTTGGTAGGTTGTGCAACCAGTAAGTTTTTCCCCCCTGCCGCAGGTCTGGTCCCAAGGCCATGCCAGTCCCCAATAACAGGCAAAAACTCTGTATTTGATACAATGTTGTTGGCCAGGTACTAGTTTGTTACCGGCTAGCTCTGTCTTAATGATTAACCCATTTCTACTTATCTAAGTATTTCCACGTGGCTCATGTTACTGGCCAGAGTGGCACTGGTGTTCTACCTCTCTGGGCTCTCCATGTTGACTCCTCCTTCCTGCTTTCTCTTTCCTCCTTGTCTCCTAGCCCTGCCTATTTTGCTTTCCCATTGGCCACAGTGCTTTATTTATTAACCAGTATGAGAAACATATTTACAGAATAACATCTCCCATCAAGGTTGTTTTTGTTTACAACATTAGTTAGCGTGAATATTCCTATGATCAGTTTTTGTTTGTCTATTGACATGAGTGTATATTGAAGACTCCTACTATCATGGGGTTCAATATGTGATTAAGCTATAGTTGTGTTTCTTTTATGAACTAGTTTTCCCCTCTGTTTGGTAATAAATGTAAAGAATTTGAAGGTCCTTCTGATGGATTTTTTCTTCGAGGAGTATGTAGTGTTCTTCCCTACCCTTTCTGATTAGTTTGATTTGAAGTTTATTTTAGTCCATATCAAATCATGGCTACAAAGAAGCAGTTTGCTTCTTAGCTTCATTTGCTCAATATAAACTTTTTCAAACATTTTACCCTGAGGTGCTGTCTATCCTTAGTAAAAAAGTGTCTTTCCTGGATGCAGAAGAAGGATGGGTCCTCTTTTGACACCCATTCTGTTCCTCTGTGACTTCCAACCCCATATCCCTGGGGGAGAGCACTAACACAGTACCCACAATCACAAACTATGCAATCAAATTTCTTATATTTCAGTAAATCACAGTGTTTGGAATAGCACCATGGACGTGCAATGGATAAGCCTCACCCTGGGAAAACTACCTTTGTGATTTATGATATTTACCCTGCCCTGTAAGTTTTTTGATTGTTTGTTTTGTTTTGTTTTGTTGTTGAGATAGTGGTTCTCTGTGAAACCACTCTAGCAGTTCTTGAACTAGCTCTGTAGATGAGGATGGCATTGAAGACTCATAGATACCTGCCTTTCTCTATCCTTAGTGCTCAGATTAAAGGCCCACACCATTACGGCCAGAAGTCTATGACTTTTTACTGAGGAACCATTCGGACTACTGGAGGTGAAAGAGACATAACAATGAACAGTGTTTGTTAATTCTTGTTATATCTCTATTGTGGTGTCGTGTGTGTGTGTGTGTGTGTGTGTATCGTGTGTGTGTGTGCATGTGCATGTGTGTGTGTGTGTGTGTGTGTGTGTGTGTGTGTGTGTGTTCCTGCTCTGGGATTATTTATGTCTTTTATTTTCTAGGCGGTCACTAACCTTTATATTTTGGAGTTTTCCTTTTATCACCTTCTGTAGGGATAGATTTGTAGATAGATAATACTTAAATTTGGTTTTGTAATAGAGTGGCTTATTTTATCAATCTATAGCGAGTAAAAGATTTGCCGTGTATAAAAGACTGAGCTGGCATGTGTGGTCATGTTAGAGTCTGCAGCACATCTGTCCAGGCTGTTCTGGCTTTTAGAGAGTTCTTTGAGAACCTGAGTGTGAATGGATCTGCCAGTATGTTACTGGGTCTTTTCCCTTTGCAGCTATTCTTTCTTTTATTCTGTACTTTAGTGTTTTGATTGTTATGTGCTGAAGGAAATTTCTTTTTTATTCCACTCTATTTTGTTCTCTATATGTCTCATGTACATTGATAGGCATCTCTTTCTGTAGCTTAGGAAGGATTTATTCTATGATTTTGATGAAAATACTTTCTGTGCCTTTGACATGTGTTTCTTTACCTTCTATTCCTATTATTCTGAGATTTGGTCTTTAAATGATGTCCCAAATTTCCTGGATGTTATGTACCTGAACTATTTTTTTTTAGATTTATCATTTATTTTGATCAAAGTATTCATTTCTATTATCATGTTTTATTGCCCGAGATTTTCTCTCCCCTTTCTTGTATTATATTGGTGTAGCTTGACTCTGAGTTTCCTATTGTAGTTCCTACATTTTTATTTCTGGATTTCTCTCATTTTTTAAATTTATTGATTCTATTACCACTTTCAGGTCTTGACTTGTTTTGTCCATATCCTTACACTTCTCATTTATTTGTTTGTTTTTTATAGGTTTCTTTAACAGATTTATTTCTTTACATTGATCTCTATCTTATCCAAAAAGGCTACTTTAAGATCTTTGTCTCTTGAGTAAGCTGTGTTGCAATTCTTAGGGCCTAAAACAGGTGGCTTTTAGTGGGAACACATCATTCCAGCTATTATTGATAGTGCTTTGTTGTGTTTTGTTTTTACTTATGGCTGGCATCTGTGTTTCTGTGTTTGGGAATACTATAATTCTTATTGCTTATATCTGGTCTTGTCTTTGTTGGTTAGGTATTTTTTTCCTTGGATTTTGTTGCCCTCAGTGTTATTATAAGATATTTGTAACTTGTATGAAGATGTATTGCTGTGATTGTTGTAATAAAAAGCTGAATGACCAATAGCTAGGCAGGAGGTATAAGCAGGACTTATGTGTGGAGAGATAATTTGGGAAGAATAAAAGCAGAGAATATCCAACCAGATATGGAGGAAGGAGGATGCCAGTACAGACATGAGGTTAAGACCCACATGCAAGAATGTAGATTTTTTTTTTAAAGGATGCATTTATGTTATAAGAACTAGTTAGGAGCAAGTGTAAGCAAAAGCTTGAGAATGTAGTCTCTCAGGTAGGAATGGCATAAAGAGGTGTGGCTATGTTAAGAAGCCCTGCTGTGCAGTTGAGCACTTGAGCAGCTGACACTGGCTATAAGTCCATGCTGAAGGCAGATGCAAAATTAATTCCTCGGAATAGGACACATGAATATTGCTCAGGGGCTGGTAGCTGCTGTCATGATGACAGCCTCTCACAGATATGAGGGAGTTAGATCCAGTCATCAGTGACACTCCATGGCAGTTACCAAGCATTTTAAGATTTGTCGGCCAAAGAACATTTCATAATGTGCAGTAAGCCAGGTCGAGACCATAATCAAATCAAAACAAAACAAAAACAATAAAAATTTTAAAATGTTACAAAAATACATAAAACTGTGCTGGATGCTGGGGAAAAGATAAAATGTGTATATATAGCCATAAAAATGTTTAAAATAATAACATAAGTGTTTAAAGGATGAATAAAGTAATATTAAAAGAAGACACATGAGGTTAAAAAAATATAAAACAGGGAGTTTGGGCCTTTTAGGTACCTTGTTAATTTTGAAGTATTTGAAAGCTGATGTATAGTGAATGGCAGATGCTGAGAGACACTATACATGGAATGAGTAGCTGAATTAAACCAGCCTACATGCTTTAGGAATTTATTGGCTTCAGAATGAAAGTCAGGAAATGTGGTGTGTTGGGGGAGAGATTATGCTTCTTCACAGGAAATGACAAGCTATGAATTCCTCAAGATGAATAAGATTAAATTTGATCAGTGGAGATTGCCTGAAAAAATCTTGGCTACACCCATATAGAAAGAAACTAAAATTTACTATAAAGTGACATATAGGCTGATCCATCTACATGGGAGCACCTCTAAAACTGGATGAGATATGATAAAACTTGTTGGTTACACTCTGCATGACTAATTATTATATGCCAGGCTTTCATATGGATGTATAGAGACTTATATTACAATTTGGCTATGAAGTCAAGATTAAATTGTAAAGCTGACAGGTGCCTTTTATCTGTTCAAATATAAAACAAAAACATCTTTAGCATAGTTATACACACCATACATTCGATACTAGTGCCAACACAGATATGTATGTTACCTTTAAAACTTTGTGTGTTTTGAGAACAAAAGAACCAGATACCAATAAAAAAGACAAGTACTCCAAGTGATCCAGTCTCTCAAAATTCCTCTGTAGCAGCTTCCTCAACATTCTCAATCTAAGAACATCTTTAAAGTTGCTAGCTATATGTCCAGCTTCACTATTCCTGACAGGACTCCAGATAAGCTTTATACTTTCCCATAACACATAAACTAAACAAAACATATTGCATCTAGCTTTCCCAGGACTCTATCATTATCTAAATTTTCTCATGGTCCCCTAAAGGTGCTGTCACTCCCATACAACAGGAAGACATTTAGAAAACATGATGCCCACATTCTCAAGAGGTGGTGTTGTTGGTTTCTGGTCTGTACATTGTTTAGGGGGTTGTTTGCAAGTTGTTATTGGCCATGGTCAGGAAATAAACAAAGGAGGACAGATTCATCAATCTCTTTCTGAAAAAAAATAGAGGAGATATAGAAATGATAGGATAAAAGAGTAGACTACTGAATCTACCTTAAAACTGAAAAAACTGCCCCAACCCGTGGGGCCTAGTTATTCGTAGTTCGAGGTGGGCTAGAACCTGAAAATAATGGAAGAGAAAGAAGGAACGAAACCAAGTAAGGATTTGTCAAGGTCTAACTTTTTAGGTAAAAAGAAGAGTTTTTAAAGCAAAGCAGGGAGGAAATGGGGAGGGGTAGCTTCTGCTAACTCCTGGGTTTTAGTAATTATCTCAGACAATAAACATCAGACTATAAACATCTGCTTATCTTAGTTCCTGGCGTCTAGTTCATCTCAGTTCCAGGTACCTGGTTTATCTCAGTCCCTGGGGTGAGTGGAAGACCACCTATCAAGTAGGTTCCTGTATACCAAGATAAGGCTCAATTAGAGTTCTAAGGTGTAAACAACTCTGCAAGAGGATGTGACTCAAGGCCTGCTACCAACAAAAGACAACTAATAATTTCAAATATTTTAAATTAGTATGAATTTGTATATGTTGTTATAAATTTAAGATTATAATTAAAAACTTTATATAAGTTTCCATTACTGTTTATGGTAATGTGCATATCCAGTGAATTAAAACAAATGTAAAGTTTTTGCCTGTGAAAACTATTTAGGATAATAAAGAAAGAAAATTTAGTACTTGTCTATAGAAATCAAACTAATAGTCATGTTAGGTATGTTTTTCAAGGTGAAACAGATATATTTTAAATAAAGATTGTCTTCAAACACATCACAGACCTACAGAATCTGGCATTTAATATGTTTTAATAACATAAGGCTTTTTATGATAGTGAGGATGGGAAGCTAGAGTGGGCTGATTCATTGGCTGTGTGATCTAGGCTAACTCTGACAGGTTCCAGATATTCCATGAATGAAGAATTTGGGGAATCTTACCAAGCATGACCTTGGAGTTGAATATAAAAAGTTTGGGTACTGAGTAGGGTAGAAGAGGCATTACAGAAGATAGTTAATAGATAATTAAAGGTAGTACAGGCACAGTCAGAGGACTTGGTGTTAACTGCTGTGCAGAACTTGGTGTTATGACCAGGCTAGAACATATAACTCGTTGTGTGATCTGGCCTAAATTTGACAGGTTTCACAAAAGATGTAGATGATAATATCAGGGATAATTTCTAGGCTAACCCTGGAGGAGGACACAAGAAGTCTTGGTACCAAAAGTGGTAGTGAGGGTCATTGCAGAAAATTTGATCTGTATCTTCAAAATTTATCTATGACAAGGTTTCTCTGTATAGCTTTTCCTGTCCTGGAACTCACTTTGTAGACCATGCTGGTCTTGTACTCATAGAGATACACCTGCCTTTGCCTCTCCAGTGCTGTGATTAAAAGTATATCCCAGCACAACCCAGCCAAGTATCTTTTTTATTAGTAATATCATGTAATTAATTATATGTGTAAAATAGGTGTTCTATATAAAAGAAATTTGATATTTGGATTATGATCTCAGGATCAAAACCTTATATATGCAGAATGGATACAAAGCTCAAAATTTTAACTGTACTTTTAAAATTATGTTACATGTAGGCTTCTACAATAGAATTTGAACATTTGAGATTTAAGTAGAATTTCTGTTTATATTCATTCTTGTACTGATTATCTTGTATAAAGTATATAGCATAGTATTTTAAAACTAAAAAAAAAATTAGAAAAGTAAAATCTTAATTCATCCTTTAAATATTTCTCTTAGGTTTCTCATTCTTTCCCTCTTCTTCCCTTGCTTTGTTCTTCTCTGTCTGTCTGTCTCTGTTCTCTCTCTCTCTCTCTCTCTCTCTCTCTCTCTCTCTCTCTCTCTCTCTCTCTCTCATGTGCATATGTATATGTGTGTGTGTTTGTGTGTGTGTGTGTCCATTTAATATGAACTATGCTTTATCTATGAATGTATTTGTTTATTTTTTTCTGCAGGATCCATTTCTTCATTTCTTAAATAAATTCCTTCATTTCTTAGACAAAAACTTAATTTGTCAACTTTAAAGCTTAAATTAATAGGAGAAGAAATAGACTAAAAGAATATTTTCTCTCAAATTGAAAAAAAACTCACTTCATTCTCTTTACTTCTTTAAAAGGGTGTTTAAATTTATGGCCAAGCATTTGGATAACAATGCTACAGCAGCAGTCACTCATCCTTAGGATATTCATCCTTGGTTTGAGTGCCATTGGCATAACATTTTGCCAAAGAAATTGTTTTCCTGATTGATTGAAGCTGACAGAAACTGACTTATGAATGTACCCATAAATTTAGAGATGGCAATTTGACACATCACATTCATTTAATAAAACAATAATAATGGTTGACCCTACTGGAACTTATAACTACCTATCTGTAATTTTGCTTATCCTGGCTTAAGGTATCAGACATGAATACTCTTAAATCCAATTAGAAACTGTGATCTGTAATAGTCATGCCATGACTCCACTATCTAATACAGCCTTCCTGATGTTCTGGTACTGTAGCATGCAGTATCAATTGCTAAGCAAGGAAGTTGATGAGAATTATTCCTATCTCTCCAATGATTTGAATCATATTTTTAGTGCTATGGCAGGAATCAAGTAAAGAGAAAGCTTATGTTAGTGTTCCATAAGAAATTCCACAAAAGTCCACCAGACACTTAAGCAATCAAAAATGCAACCACCCATGCATGCATGAGGTCAACTGTTTAGCAAATGAACAAATTGCAACCCTCAGATAAACTAGTAGGCTCCTTTTAAGCAAGATAGGGGAATTCCAGAGAGAAGAGGTTAATCTGGAGCCTATTTGGTGAGTTTAAACACAAAGTTTGTGGGTTGCTATAGGATTGGTTGATGCTTAGTAGTTAAGGACTTTCCAGCAGCACAGTGGGAGAAGCTATCTTAAGCTATCTCAAGCTTGCAAAAGGCTACAAGAAACTTATTGATTTGTTGCTCCTGAGCTATGGTCTTTCCAAGAACTGCTTGTTTAATTCCACTAAACAAAAGTGGAGACCATCCCTTGGCAGAGCTTTTAGGAGCCTGTAATTGCCTCTTTTTGGATTCTTGCCTCTCATTTAACACATCATCCTCAGCTTTATTTCTTCATGTCTGACATTCAAAGCATGTTGTATCTTCATTCCATGGTTTGAACATGAACCAACATGTTCCCTAGATCCCCTCTTCTAAGAGAAAACGACAAAAGATTTATCAGAATTACTCTCAGACAAATCAAAGTGCAAAAAGTACTTTCAATGGAGACAAATAGCAAATAAAACTCCTCAAGACCAGATCTGCTGCCTTGAAGAAGCAGAATCCAGCTATGTTTTTTTGTGGAGGTTTCAACCAATTGGGTCACTTAGAAAAGCCACTCCAACCTGTGGAGTTTCCTGCAGGCTGTGAATTATGTTCCAGATTCCTGTTTTTGTGAACTGTGATTTGTGCCTGGCTGTGCTTTGTTGATGCTTTGAGTTATTTCTTCTCCTTTATGCAACTCTTCCCCATTATTCCTGTAAAGAATTCAAAAATATGAATTTATTTTGAGAGTTAGTATTTGGTGAAATTTATATTTTGGTCTGTTGTGGTCTACCCGTCAGAGTTGTGTTGATATATATGTGTAACATATCCCTAGAAAAGTTCTTGCAATGCAAAATAATTAGTGATCAAACAGAGATAGGGTAGAAACAAAGATAAAATGGAGAGGATTGAGTACATGCTTCTGGTTATGCAACTGTGGTTGATCAGCCTGATGGGAGTGCAACTGTGGAGGATATTCTAATTTGCTGTCCTTTCCTTTATGGAGTGTGTAAATATGTCTTTGTTCTAATGACAATAGTTACATGTTCTTGTTATCAATAATGAAATGTGCAGTTAAGGCAGTTCCACTAGGATTAGTAGTATCTGTCTAAAGGAGGAATCTGAGGATGGCAGTTTTCATCTACATAGTATGAGATATCATGCCTGTTTGCTTGATGAGTGGGATCTATCACATGAATACGGAGATACCTGAAAATAATTTTAGAGGAAGTGTTGCAGTCCTTCATGTCTGTGCACAGGGTTTAAATTTGTCAATAGCAATGGCAGAGCATATATGGCCAGTGTTGCATGTAGTAAGAAATACATCAGAGACTGAGATAGAATCCAAGAAGAAAGTTGTGTAAATAGTAATTGCAACAAGAAAGGGAGATGCTGCCATTATCATATATGTTAGCCACAAGTAAATTAGAGTACAGGATGAAAGAGAGAGAGGTGATAAGTGATAGCAGATTTTACTAAGGTACACTCTATAATGGAAAAAAGAAGGAAAATATGTAAGTCACCATGCAGATGGAGGTATTAACCATGGTCCAATGGGGAAAAAATCAAAAATAAATAAGCAAACAAAACAAAATCCCTAGATAAATAGGAAATACTCAGCACTTGAGATTTTGGAATTGGCATCACTTTTAAATAAGCAGTAAAGAGTCTGTCAGCCTGGCTTATGAGGCCCTTGCTCATAGCAACAGAGGCTCTTGCATTCAGGAGCAAATGATGTCAGTCTGACTTCTGCAAGGCAGAAAAACTGAGTAATGTAATTATCCTTCCCTCCTTTAAGGGAAAGGCTGCATAACCTGAGACAGTTTTAGTGAAGTCAGTCCCTGATGGACTAGCATATCAAAGCCATTAAGAATGCTTGGCTATCTTCATCTAAAATTTCCACAAATATCAGGGGTTGGAGGGCCATAAAGGAGTACCTGGTGATACTTAAGAAATTATAAATAAAAGAAGTGCATGTATATCCCAGTTTACTTGTCCAGATAGAACTCTTTTTCTGGAGGAGTTAAAATAGGTTGATTACTCTGGGACCTCAAGGCTGTTAGGTAGATTTAGCATCTATGTTGAGTTGTTTAGGGGGACAATAAGTAAGAAAGACATTAGTAGAAAAAAGAGACCTAGACCATCATATAAGGAGTTGTTAAAATGAGTGAGACAAAGAGTTCTGTTTGGGTTAATCAATGATGTGGCAAGAGTTGAAAGACAAACAAAATTATGGACTGGGGATCTTATGGAAGACTTTGAAGGGGTTACTTTGTGTGTCATTATTTTTGCTGTGACAAGATTTCATAATTATTATCCAAAGGTTAACATTGATAGCAACCTCTTCCAAGGCTCTGGATCATAGTAGAATAAAAGGTAAAAAAAATAATGTAATGGCCAGAAAAAGGATGGAGTGTTGTGTAGCATTTTCCTCAGACATTGCAAGATTCTCCTCTGAAGGGAAGATCCTAAAGCCAGAAGGTAAAAAACTCAAAATCATCAGGAAGTCCCAAAATCTGACAAGATTCACTAAAATCCTCCCTCCCATGAGTAAGCAATAAAGACTGCTAAGAATCACTCTCAGACAACCTGCTAAGAAGATTCTGAGGTCAGACAATCTGCCTGGAAGAAGAAGAAACCAGAAACCAGCCAAGTTGCCTGATTGAGTTTAAGAGCAACTGAGGCACATTTTCCAGCCATGTTGTGCTGCCTGAAAACTGTGCTATATGCTCAAGTCCCCAATTTTTGAGAGCTACCATGTGTATTGTATGGACTTTGTGATGCAGCTGTTTCAGTCCTTTTTCTTTGTAAGCAACCTTTGGCCAATATCCCTCCAACTAACCTCAATAAATTCATGGATTTATCATACATAACCAAATTGCAAGAGATCATTGGTGGTGTCTTCCTCTATTCCTTGCTTGTATGGAAATGCTTATGAGAAGTCTGAGGCAGAGTCTACAAAGATGAACTTAAACTTGTATCCCTTACCGATAGGTTTTTGTCACAGGACATACTCAGATTTTGAATGGGCTTTTAGTGAATATCTCTACCTTTTCCAAATCTTTGTGGAATTATGTATTTTGCTCATAGTTCCCAAATGATCCCTGCTGTTTGATATTCACTGACTTAGTGGAGGGTAGACAACTTCATAGATCGGTTAGTATTTTCCCAAACATTTGTGGCATTACTACCTTCAGAGGTCACTCTTTGTAAACTTTGGCTCACAGAGTATACCAAGTAATATATCTACCCAGAGGAATGTTATCTTGTAGTAAAAAAGTACACATCGTATACTCTTGGAGAAGGACAAAAAAATGCCCAACACTGTTACAAACTTGGTCCTTTTACCAGCACATTTATATTGACATATCGAAATACCATTCCCATAGCTCCTGGTCTTATGTTGAATTACAGTACTGGAGCCAAATGAAGCATCATTCATGGCCATGTCCCAAAGCACCACCTTTGATGGCCATATGTGACTCACCATAGGAATTTGTTCCAGAGGAACAGCTAGAGAGTAGAGATGCTTTGTCCTGCCAAATTGCCTGGAGAAGAATCGTACCTGTTGAGCTGGCCAAATTCAAGCAGATAATTCTAGGATTGTAAATTTCATGAGTCTTTGCCCATGTTGAGGGTAGTGTCTCAGTCTTCCCTGCTCTTGCACATAAACTCCCCTTATAAATAGCTCTAACAAACTTATTGGTCCACAGTGCTGGTACTCAGTAGAACTGTCATGTTGAACTACCATCAGCTCCCTATATGGAATGAATAAACATTTGTTCTCAGCTACTCGGGTAAAGTTTTAAACAAAGTACGCTGTGAAGATTCACTAATGTTCTCATAAATAAGTTCATCAAGATGTAAGTATTGCCCTAAAAGATTTACCCTTGAAGGTTTTTAATCTCAAAACTTTTTTTTTCCTGACAGACCACAAACAAGTATTAATTTTTCAGTGTGTTCAACTTTTTGTATTGTAGAGAGCCGTGTAGTGCCACGTCTTAAAGTGGTGCTGGCTTCTACCTTACACCTTCCTGCTGGTGTAGACTCTCTGGGTAAACAAGCCCTTAATTGGTTAAGTCTGTTCAGTCTATCTGCTTGCACATTAGAGTAGCCTATCTGCAGAGTCCACGTGGCTCGCTGGAGTTGGTTAGCTCAAGGGTATTTAAGCCTGTGCAGGGGTTCTCGCTCGGCCAGAAGCAACATGTTTAAAGGATCCTGATTAAAACTGCATGAAGAAGATCTACCCGGAGTCGTGTCTTCCTTGCTGGCGAGGGCAGGCGCGTACATTGTATTTAGGGTTGATATGGTGATTTATACAGTTTTTATATGCAAGACTAGATACTATTTTATATGAGCATATTATCAGTTAAATAAGTACAAACTGTTAGTTGAACTTGGACCAGCCAGTTTTTAGAACACTGATAGTAACTAATGTATTTATCTTTGTTATGGGTTTGGGGGTTTGGGACCCTTTAGATGTTTACCAGTATGACTCATGTTTTGGTGATAATACATTAGAGTCTTTTAATCAAAAACTATCCAGGACCAAAGAATAGGCTGTTCTCTATGTAAGGCTCTTGACATTGTTAACCCAATGATTAAAAAACAACAACAAAAACAACAACAACAACAAATACAATGTGGTAGTTTTGTGGAGTCAAATTAACTCATATCCTGTCTGACTGTGGGCCAAGCTTGGTTTTCTAATAGACCTCAAGCAGGGGCTTCAGTAATCCAAGCAAGCAAGCATTTTATATAAAATTGAAATTAGCAATTAGTCATTTTCTGAGTTTGTGAGCCATTACTGTGTAAGAATATCTTAGACAGGGCTAGAGGAAAGGCTCAGATCCCAAGCTCAATTCCCAGCAACCTCATGGTGGCTCATACACATCTACTATGAGATCTGGTGTCCTCTTCTGACTCGCAGGCATGCATGCAGGCAGAACACTAAATAAATACACAATAAAAAAATCAAATCTAAACTAAACAACACAGTATAACTGAAATTGTGAAATAGCTTTGAAAGAATCAGATTTTTTTTGCATTACAGGCAGGCAGGGAACATTCAAGATAGGAGTAACTTCCTTATACTAGCTTAAAAAACATTTTTGTTATTACAAAGAAATCATGGTAAATTATTCTCTAAGCATAGTGATCACCATCACAGTCTCTAATCTAGAACATACATTTTAATTAAAAATATGGTATTGGCTTGGATGTGCCTACTTTGTTTTCTAATATGCACCTATAAATTGACCTTCCAAAACTCAAAACCAAAATGAACACCAAACAAAATTCATCCTAAATTTTATGTCTAAATGAACCATGCTGAAATAACTAATTACAATATTTGTCCATTTTTAAGATTGTATAATTTTAATAAAAAGTATATAGCTAGCCATTGTTTTATTAAGAAGTGTAATATAGTAAAGAGATAAATAATTTTGTTTAATCTGTAGATCATTTTGTCCACTTACATAATTTAAATGGAATTCAGTGTTGACATGCCAAGATTATTCATGTTTTAGATACATGTTTTGATAAGGCATCATCAGAGAACTTCCTTCTGCAGCAGATGGCAACAAATACAGAGACACTCAGACAGACAATATAGAATAGGAGCCTTGGAACATTCAACCCTAAAAGAGATGTCTCCATCAAACACTCCCTCAGGGCTCAGGGAACTCTGTGGAAGAGGGAGTGGAGTGAGACTCTAAGAGCTTCCTTAAGTGGCTGTTACTGTAAGGGACTGTAATTCCCCTTGAGTAATCAGGACACCAAGGAATCAAAGCCTTATAGACACAATAATGCCAGCACACAGAGGAACTATAGAGATGGGAAGCATGTCCTTAGCCTGCACAGGCCTGCACCATATAGGGTACTCGTTTTGAATAAAGTGAACAGGACACACGTCTCTATTTTTATCCAGAGGTTATCTCCATTTAACAGCCACTTACAAATGGAAAAAAGAGTTACTTTTCCCAAGGTAGTATACTAGAGAAATAAATCACTCTGGAGAATAGGTTGCATGTCCAGTAGACCAACCCAAAAGGAACTCAATAATATCTTTGCTGGTTCTTTGATTTATGATGTTAAGTAGTGGGTTTTTTTTTTTTTTTGTGTGTGTGTGTGTGTGTGATTGCTTTAATTTTTGTACTTTTACCTACAGGTCAGTTGCAAATATAACTTATGCTTTGGTGTTTTGTTAATTCCTTTATTAATATGTGAATGTGTATGCCTTTTCATCTATATATATTTCTTGTAATTTTTGTTTGGCTATTTCCTTGTTTGGGTTTTTGTTATAGTGTGATATGTTTGTGATTTACTTTATTTTATTGTATTTTGTATATTATTTCTTAGACACCTGCTCATTTTCTAATAAGAAACAAAAGGGTGTGAATCTGGATGTGAGTAAAGGTAGGAAAGACTTGAAGGAGTAGGGAGAGGAAACCAGTAATTAAAATATACTGTGTGACAAAAATGTATTTTCAATAAGAGAAAAAAATAAAGTTGAAAGAAAAAGATTATTCATTCTTGTGACCTCATATTATCAATACAATCTGGATAGCTGACAACAGTCAGAAGATTATTAATGCATGGTAAGAAGATAAAATTAATACAGTATTGTACATTTTACTCAGCAAACAATGAAATATTCACATATGAATAAAACATAGCTCACAGTTTTTGCATCAATTATAAGCTCACATAAGTCTATTTTCATTAAGATCTGAAGAAATCTTGTTGAGTTTGTTTTGAGAAAGTTCGGTGATATTATTTAAGTTTTTCAAGTGAAATATGACTTCATGTCGCAGAGGCTTTCTACTCAGAACTCCTTTCCAATGTCACAGCAGCTGTTTGTGCATTCCTGACCTTGTGGTCATTCTCTGACATTGTGATGTTTGTGTTCTTATGTCATACAAGGTTACTAGTTTTTGAATTCTACTAAACCAAAATGAAAATAATAGCTACAAACAACACGCATGTACACACACACACACACACACACACACACACACACACACACACACACTGCAACAATTTAGTAGAATATATAAGAATGTGGAGTTTAGAAAGGATTATTCCTCATAGCAATTGTGTAATAGAGTCTTGTCCTTTTTAAACATGATTGCTTTTATACCAGCATTTTAGCCCTCATTATACTTTTCTACTTTGCCTTCCACTTCTTGAATAATTTATCAGAGAACCTCTACTATATTAGGCACCGATATATTATTTAAACCATGCAAATATTACACCAGCATAAACATGTCTCTCCAATTTCAACTTTATGCCTAGGAAAGCTGCTGTCTCCCATGCTGCTTTGGTAATGCCACTTTATATATGTTGTTTACTTCATAGTGTTTTGGGTACATTCTAGTCTGAATAATAGATCATTTCCATGGATGTTATTAGCTTTGAGTCAAATCCAGGTTACAGGTTGTAGCCCTTCTCCTTTTTGGTATAGGTCTAAAATCAAAGCCAGACACATTCAAAAAGCAATTTATTCTCAATTATTTAAATTTATTCTCCTGACTTTCTTTTTCTTGGAACACCTCGAACTGGCTCCTTCCACCTCCTTCCAACACTGGCCTCCTTCTGCCTTCTTATATCCATTCTGCTTCCATCCTGTAATCTTTCTTTTACTCCACAAACTCATGCTCATTTCTCTTGTAGAAAAACAAGGCAGTTCTTTCAAACACTTGGTACCCAGTTACTGCCCCTAGGTTCTCACCTTTCCCCACAAGACAGATATAAATGCACTTACTTAGCGAAACTCACTTCTCTTCCAGAAGGACTGAGGTGACATTTATGTTTCTATCTGCATTTTACTGCTACACAAATCCAGACAAACACAGAAAACTCATTTCTATTTGAGTACTTTTATAACACCTTCATTATGTTTTCCTTTTAGATGAACAAAATTCTATGAAGCTATAAAATATTTTGATAAACTTGGATGTTTTGTGAAATCAAGTACCTGTTTCACATGTGCAGGGTGTGTTATCAATTAATTGATGCATTTTATCCTATATACTTGCTAATTTAATAAATTGATGTTTTTATTCACCAATCTGAATAAGCTTTCTAAACTCTATGTTAAACAGATCATATAGATGTTCTCTTAAACATTGAAAATATATTAAAGATATATTTTCTAAGTAACTGGAAATGTAATCTCTTCAGCTCAGTTAAAACTGATGATGAGAAAGTATGAAACACACACATACACAGGTACACACACATATATACACACACTCATGCACAAAACATAGGCACATGAAATATTACCATCTATTCAAAAGCATTCTTCTTGTTAGCAAGTTGTTGCTTTCACCTTTAAACCTTCTCTCATTGCAACAATTTCTAATGTTTGGATTGGAACTCTGAAAATCATATATCCATGGTTGCAGATGTCTTCCTTTTGGATTCTGACTATAGATAATATAATATACTTGTTATTTATATATCAAAGTGAATAAAACAATATACAGAAACAAGTGATATACCACTGAGAACTACATTTTGTCCTGACATCCTCCTTTATTCCCTTTTTCTTTGTTTTCTGTGTATGAGGAAGGAAAAAATGGCCTTCTTACAAGTCCCTGCTAATGTAATGTAATGCCAAATATCCATTTATTGAAACTTCTAGGTAAAATAAACCCTTCCTCCTATACTTTCTTTTGATTAATTAATCCATTGATGACATGAGAACATGATAGTATATTAGCAAGTTTTTAATAAGATAGGTGGGTTTTGCAGTGCCATACATTTTCAAGCCATGTGCAATGAGACAGAGCATTACTATTGCCTCCAGGATCAATATATAGGTACTTACCTACTCGCAGCTCCTTCTCCAATACCATAACTACCTTAATGCCACCATGTGCCTCCATAATGATAGTGGACTAAGCCTCTGAACTGCTAGTGAACCACCCTGAATAGTTATCTCCCTTTTTGAGTTACCATGGTTATGTAGTCTCTTCACAGCAATAGAGACATTAACTGAGAGAGAAGTTGGTACTAGGCATGGAAGCATTGATGTGCAAGACCTGACTATGATTTTGTTTGGAGGAATTTGGATTTGGGGAGTTTGAGATAGGAAAGAAGTTCAATGCTTTAAGCTCACTTAATGGGCCTTACTAGTAGGAGCATGGGAGACAGTGGTGCTAAGTGTGATTTGAATGTAGGGGGCTTAGTCAAGAGGTTTCGTAGGAGAAGAATTTTAATGTTTCTGTTATGAATAGTTTATCTCACTGGCCTGCCTGGACCCACAGCCACGCTAGTCCCAAATAACACACAGAGACACTGAATTAGATACAACTCTGTTGGCCTGTTCCTAGCATTTCTTATTGGCTAGCCATGTGGCCTTATCTTACCGGAGAAGAGCCAGAATTCTGTTCTCCCTGTCTTACATCTTGAATCTCCTCCCTACCTCTTCCTCTTTACACCTAATCTCCTAGTCTCACCTATCTTTCATTCCTATTGCCAACAGGACTTTATTTATTAACCAATAAGAGAAACATATTTACAGAATGGCATCTCCCATCATGTTTCTTATAATTTATTCTTGTGATATTTTAGTGAAGAATGTGTCTGCTTTTTACCCTTGTCTGAAGTTTGCTTGAGGCTAAAGTAAAGCATTTTGGATTTATTTCCTTGGTAGAGGAAATCTCAAAACAGGTTAGTATAGGCTCTCTTGTATGGTTACTACAGCTAACTCTAATGACAATACATAATAAAAAGAGCAAGCTGAAAAGGAGAAAAGCAGCTTAAGAAATGGAATAAGGAGAATAGTGACCTCAGGGCATGATCACAGACAGCTAAGTTTTCATCTTGTGTGAAAGAATTAAAGAAAAGCTTAGAGCCAGATGTACTTGTTAATGACTTTATTCCCAATATTTGGAAGGAAAAGGGTGGAAGACCTCTGATTTGAGGCTAGCCTGATCTACAGAGCAAGTTTCAGAAGAGTCGTGCTTAGGCAGTGAAGAAAATGTTTGAAAACAGAAACAGTGAATATGGAATTGAATAGCTTCCTAGCAGCAGAGCTTAGAAGTTTCAGCCATGTGGTTCTGGAGTTAACGATAGAAAAAAGGGATCTATGAAATTTGCCTCTACAACTTAGGAAAGCCACTGAGGGCAGGTATATGTCATGGGTGACCTCTGATGTAGGCCTAGAGAGGTTGTTTCATAAAGTTGTGAAGCTGAATGTATGATTTCCTTCAAGACCTGAAGATATAGGAGATGCCACAGCAAGGCCTCTTAATATAGCTGTTCTACAATGATATTTGAGTTTGATTCATACAGTCAGTTAAGTTAACGTAGAGGGTATTTTTCCCTTTTAGAATTGAGTTAATATCAAGCCACAATTTTAGGGTATGTTAGTTCTTGATATTGTTGAGTATGGGCATTGATGTTCTGAGTGAAAGCTTTTTTCACTCCTAATACAACCTTGACTTTCCATGACCCTGAATTGCAAGCTGTATTCATTTGTTCACTCATTGGCAGCCTGTGACATAATTTCACCTCAAGTCTATGACTCCATGCTTTCATAAAACATGCCAAGTATACCAGTGTTTGTATCCATTCTTTCTTGACCATGAAATGCTTACTGATGTTATGATTTATTTTCTGGTAGTTATATAAATGCCCATTTCTCTCAATATGAAGGTTAGGATCTAAAACATCTAAAATTCATAAATAGGAATTATAATATAGGACCATATGGTTTCTGACATAACTATGATTTTTGAAATTTTTTTATAAACTGCTTATTACTATGCAATTTGTTTCTAAAATATACTATGGTTCTCCTTCGAAAGTATAAATTTTCATCTATAATCATGAGTTCATGTGTATTTTTATATTATTTTGTATTTTAAAAAGGAAGCAATGTTGTATTGTTTTCAGTAAGTTACAGTCAAATATATTTTAATATACAAGCATATTAATATATGAGATGTTTCATTTATTTATTGGAAATTTTCTCCAGCTCAAGTTTATTTTAAACACAAAAGTAGCAAAGTTTACCTCTGAACTTTTGATTCTCCTGTCTCTTTCAGATAGTGAGATTATAGGCGTTGTTGTGTATACCACAATCTGGCTTCAATTAGACATTCTTGAGAGCATTATAAAGCAATAAGCAGTAATTAGTGGCTAAGTGTCAAGACCAAGCAAGTAGAAAGAATCCTATGTGCTTGGGGAACTAAAATATTGTTATTTTATGTCTTGTTGATTAAATATTCAATGACATTTTCTATGAAAATTGTTTGGGACAATACAGGCAATGATTATTTTACCTAGGAGGTAGAAACCTTCGGCTGCTTTCAATGCTTACACAGTTTAAATAAAATTTTAATTCCTTTATCTAATTATTCTGTCAAGCTTTGAAAAATCACTTTTATGACTTATGAGTTGAATTTTGAAATGTTATGTTCAAACAAGAGACAGAAAGAATAAAAAGTGTTAAGGCATGAGAGGAAAGGAAATTATATTTTGATGTTTATCTACAAAGCAGTGCAAAACAAAAAAGGGAAATGAAAAAGTAACATGCCAAGATTATATCTTGACAGCTAATCGGATTTCCAAAAGAGTGTAAAATTATGTGTACATTTTTATGAACAAGATAATTACTTTCTCAGTTTTGAGTAATTTACACATAACTGTTATCAATGAAAATGGAAAAACACAACTTTAAAAAATCATATAATAATTCAATAATGTATGTTCCACATCACTGGGGGACATTAATATAAAATAGAAAAAAAGGAGAGAAAGGAGAGAGGATAGGAAGAAAGAAGCAGATGAAAAATAGAGCCAAGAACAAATTGGAAAACAATAAGCTTTTTTTGAAGCTGTAAGTATGATACTCATCTAATCAATATATCATAAAAAAGTATTTGTTTATGTGCCGCTGAGTTAGCTTACTACATAAAGGAGCTTAATCATAAAACCTGATCTCCAAAATTTAAACACAAGGGCTCACAAGGTAGAGGGGAGAACTGATTCTAATATGTAGGCATTTGACCTCCACATGTGTGCCATGTGGCACGTTTGCCTTCCCCCCCCAAATAAATAAATAAATAAATAAATAAATAAATAAATAAATAAATGTATATTTCAAAAATCATTAGTCTTATGCAACACTTTCAGATTTCACTGTGTGTGTGTCTTTGTGTGTGTGTGTTCATAGACAATATTTATTTTGTGTAAAACATTTTTTTCTTGTGTCAACAAGACAAATTGCTCTTATTTTATTATACAAAATACATAGCATAGTAATATAACATTGAGTTCATTTGATTTGAAAATTAATATATCTTTAAAGGATATCCTGAAAGAAGCTAAAGTAGCAAGTCCCATGTAATAGTACTGTAAATGATATTTTATTATAAGGATTTGAGACTGAGTCTAATAAAATATATATTTATTGTATAGAGATATAGGGAAATATATAAAATAATGTAACTGTGGCATCCTGGATTTTCTGACTCAATTACTGCTCATTATATTGATATCAGTTGCTTGTGACTGTTTATTTTTCATCACCATACTCATATTTTATTTTAAAAATGTGTCTAGTTCAATCCATATCTACCAAGTTGGAGACGAAGCTGAAGAATCAGGAACAGAAGAGAAAGATGTTACTATGCTAAGGGCAAAGTGAAGGGTAGAAAATGAAAAAAATGCAGTATCACTGGTTTCTACCTTGTAGAAACTGTGTTTGGAATTTACAGGGTTCACCTGCAGAGCTACCATTAGGAAATATTTTATAAGTTTGTATCACAAATAAAAAATCTTGTATTTTTAATAGATCAGATAAAAATAAATTGTGAAATAGTACCTACCCCCTCCAAAACCCACTTAATCTCAACAGATCCAAGCTCCTATTCATCCACAGAAAAAAACAGTTAAGAAAACAGAAAATAGTAGCAAAATTATCAGAATGAATCTTGTTAAAATTGTATAAATAAAGAATTGGTGGCAAATAAAGCCAATAAATGACATATTAAACATTCTAAGAAATAATTGGAGGATTGTATTTGTCATTGCTTCACCAGCTTTGGAACATGGTATCAACATATGCTGCCATTTTGTGACCATAAACCCTGATTGCAAATGGATAAGAACCAAATTTGGCAGTAGTCACATATTTTTGGCAGTATCTGTACAAACTTGTAACTCAGGCTGTCTGAAGGAAGGAGAAAATTGTTCATGCCAGTGGTACTTACCTAAGAATTAA
The DNA here is from genome assembly GCA_030556225.1 of Cricetiscus sungorus. Lineage (NCBI taxonomy): Eukaryota > Metazoa > Chordata > Mammalia > Rodentia > Cricetidae > Cricetiscus > Cricetiscus sungorus. The sequence continues at coordinate 47,649,215 of JANBXA010000398.1, forward strand.
CTCAACAAAAATGCCACTTGAAAATATCTAGTGTCAGAGGCTAAGTATAACAGATGTGACACATAATAAGCTGTCTGAACACTCAAACCAAAATATAGGAAGTTATTTCTCCTCAGATATCTGGAAGGGAAAAGAAGACATTGCAATAATACATTTCAAGTGTCTCTGGAAAAACTGCAAAAAGAAGAGCCTGGGAGATGGCAGCGTGTAAAGATAGATACTGATATAATTACCATGACCCAAATGATGTAATAAGGTTCTATTATTCTAAATGTTCTCTCACCACCACTTGTGTGATGTAGTATGTGCATGAATGCATGTACACACAAACACATGCACACACACACACGCACACATTTAAAAATATGTTAAAATATTTTAAAGACAAGAACTAGGAATCATTTCACTAGATGAGGTTTACATCAAGAAACAATAAAGGCAATTATCAGATCAAAATGAAAGAATATTAAACACTAACATGGCACTCTATATTATTAGCCAAAGTGCCCACATAGACAAATGGGAGGAAAATGCTTTAAAGCTCTACTTTGTATTTTTATACAATTTTAACAACAAAGGGATTAAACTACATTTATTTTTAAAATCTCTGTTTTTGTGCCATGCAGTTTTTAAAGCTCTTTCCATGATAAGAAGATATGATATGGGTTTTGATGGAATTTGATTGTAGTTGTTTGTGAATGGTTTTAAAATAAGTTCATGAGGTCATAGATGGGCCATACATTAAGCTGGGTAAACCCAAAGCCTAGGATGTGGATCTAGTTGATAGATGATCTGGTTGGTCTGGGCACTAGGATTAGTCCATTAAAGGAAGGGCAGAAGCAGCTCCCCTAGGCATTTGCCATAAGGGTCTGCTATCTCATGCTGTGGTGATAGGTAGGGCATTGTCTCCAGAATGCAGGTGCAGGCTCTCCCATGGGGGCAGCACAATCAGACTTTTTATACCCTTATGACTAACTGAATACAGTGGTGGCTGCCAGGAGTTGTTGCCTGGATACAACATTTGCAAGCTATAGAAGGTGTACAAGATTAGTGCCTAAAACAAGCTGTTCTGTTAAACTTGTAAAGGCTTTACTGACTCCCAGCGAACAAAGAGTAACACAGGCAGCCTTAATATTTAACTGCCCAAGGAAGTACCTCTGTTTTTCAGGAACTTAAAGACACATGGTGTCCCAGGACACATGAACTCTAACCTGAAAAACCTATGATGCCTGCCTCTTATGACAACTAGACCAGGGAAAGTCCATGATTCCCTGAAATTCTCAATGGTAATCTTTAGGAAAATGCAATAGAATATCATAGTAGATATGATCTCACAGAAGTACATTATTAATACTCAACTATAAATTGTTTTAAAGAAAAGCTACTATAATACTGGTAATAATGAATATTTGACCAACACACATAGCATAAGGTTATTATTTATTCAGATTGTTGATTCCCACTTTACCATGTAACTGAGAAATTCCACATACCTTGTTATAAGTTCAGTGCAGTTATGCACTTTTCCAGACAATTTACTCAATGATGCACCACAGATAATAGAGCTTTCACAGAATGTTCTGCCTTGTGATGTCCTAAAGGAAGAACCACTGAGTAGTTAGCTTAGTTTCCAATAACAGGCATGCAAGTCCTCTTAATGAAAGTGTTGTAAGTCCAATTAAAGAGGTTGTTTAGCACCAGGTATGTGTGTCACTACTGACCCTGTAATGTTATTATGCCATTGTAATGCTTGATGTGACTCAAAGGCATCATAGATGAGTAAGATTGTTGGTAAAATGTTCTCATTTAAAATTTTAAAAGATCCCTTTGGTTTAAAAAGAAGTATTCTTAATTTTGATTATCTATCAGAAGTCAAAAATAAAAGGAATTTTTGAGACTTGATGAATAAATAAACATTTTTCAAACTTTGGCATTTTTGAAGAATGTATTCTGTGTTTCCTTTTCAAGCTTCTGAGGCATTGGTATTAGCTGACATGTAGAAATATCACTTTCTCTGACTTTATAACTCTGTGAGAATGGCTAAAATTAGAAACACCAATGACAGCTTATGTTGTACAGGATGTGGAGAAAGGGGAACACTCCCCTACTGCTGGTGGGAGTGCAAGGTTTTATAGCCATTTTGCAGAATAGTAGGGTGGGTCTTCAGGAAAATGGGAATCAGTCTACCACAGGACATGACAATCCTACTCTTAGGCATAAACCCAAATGATCTACATCCATGCAACAAAGATCTCTGTTCAACTATATTTATAGTAGAATTATTTCTAATAACAAGAACCTGGAAGCAAAATAGATGCCATTCAACAGAAATGGATAAAGAATATGTGGCACATTTATACAATGTGATACTACTCAGCAGGGAAACAAAATGAAATCTTGAAATTCTCAGGAAAATGGGTGGAATTTAAAGAAACCATCCTGAGTAAAGTAGCCCAGTTACAAAAAGAGGAACATGGTATGTACTCATATACATGGATTTTAGACGTAGAAAAAAGGAACACCAGCCTAAAATTCACCCTGCCAGAGAAACTAGGATTCAAGGAGGAAACTAAGAGATTCATACAAGTTCCCTCCCAGAAGGGGAGAGGAACAAGATCTCCTGAGCATATTGGTAGTGGGCAGTGGACAGTGAGTGAAGAGGAATTTAGAAAAAAGAGACGGGAAGGAGAGAAGAATATATGGTACCAGGAAGATTGAGTAGAGGAACAAATAGATGAAAGAAAAAAAAGCATAATAGAGGAAGACATAATAGGTTTGAAGAGAAAACTCTAGAGAAATGTCCAGAGTCCTACAAGGATGACCTCAACTAATCATCTGAGCAACAGTAGAAAGGCTACCTTAAATGCCTTCCCTGATAATGAGATAGATAACTAACTTATATGCCATCATAGAGCCCTCATCTAGTAGCTGATGGAAACAGAAGCAGACACCCACAGATAAACACTGAGCCCAACTCCAGGAATCCAGTTGCAGAGAGGAAGGAGTGATAAGAAAAGGGGTTAATACTAGGCTACAGAAACCCACAGACAGCTGATCAGAACAAGAGGGACCATATGGACCCCCAGACTGATAGTTGGGAAACTAGCAATGAACCGAATCAGACCCTCTGAACTTGTGTCTCAGAAGGCCTGGGCATTCTAAGGGACCTCTGACAGTGGAACCAGGATGTATCCCTGATGCATGAAAGGACATTGGGAGCACATTCCCCATGGATGGATACTCCAGTAGCCTAGAGGCAGGAGGGAGGACTTGGCCCTACTCCAAAAGACTTGACAGATTTTGTTGAATCCCCTGGAAAGGATCACACTCTCTGTAGAGTGGTGGGGTGGTGGGATGGGATGGAGATTCGGGGAACATGGGAGTGAGGGAGAGGGAACTAGAATCAATATGCAAAATAAAAAAATAATAAATATATAAACAGCACATTATTTCTGTATAAAGCAGCTAAACATACTTGACTATGGGCCTAATTTGTTCTTATTGAGAAACACCTATGAACCTCTTATTTCCTAGTGTGATCACATTTTAATATTCTGAGGGTTCATATCTTAATAGGTAAACTCAGGAGAAAGAAAATCCTCTAAATATTCTCCATCAGTATTTCAAGTAGTAGCTTCTTTAATGGTGAAAGTTTCATCCATTTGTTTTTTCTGTATCCAAGTGAGAATGTTTGAGAACAATTTGGATGTCAAAGACTCAAATCAAATTACTGCCATTTAGTGATAAAAAAGCCCTCAGAAGTAATGGATTTAAACTTAAAATTTAAAATTTAGTAATTTATGAGTGAAATAATTAAGTGATCCTTCAGGGCAAATGAATGCTACCATTTCAAATTTGCGGTTAATCGTTGTTTAAATCATTGTTCCATTGACCATGGTGGAACCTGCCTTTAGTTCCAGCAGTAGGGAGGCAGAGGAAAGAGGATGCTTCAGCATTTCAGGTCAGTATTAAGGAAGTGCTAGTATTTGACATCTATAGATTTCCTTTTTCTCTTCAATCTAACAGGCAAAAGGAATGGGGACTAGGCGCTAATGTTACTGTCCTACTTGAATGTGTTGCCTTCTACTAGACAGAAGTCTCTCAAGGAACTTTGTTCTTAAATAAAAGTGATTCTCCCTTTCCAATCGAATAACAATTACCAAATGCTCTACTAGTTGTGAGACTTCATGTGCAATAATACTCTCCATTTTAGATTTACTTGGTTTTGGTTTTTCATAGGCCTTGTACATGCAGTCACAATCATTGTGAGCTTATGTGCAGCTGCTATGCATTCAGACTGAAGACATAGCTTATTAAATGAAAAAAACCTCATATATATATATATATATATATATATATATATGACCTTCAAAAAGTAAACTGAAAACATAATGTCTTATAATCTGTATATGAGAAAATGAACTAAATTGGAAGACCTGAGACGACATATATCCAGAGTCAGTATGCAAATTGAAACAGTGTTCAGCATCCTTTCTCATTTGGGATATATAATTTAAATCAAATTTCAGAGGCTGTCTGACCCAAGTGGGAATGATTAGCATCAAGAAAACCAGTGACAACAAATATGGTGAGAATGTGGGGAAAGAAAAACTCTCATTCAATGTGGTGATGATGTATACTACTCCAGCCATTATGAACATCTCTATGTATAGTTTCAAAAAATACTTGAAATAAAATTATCATATTATTCAGCTTTATCCTCCCTAGTTATATATAAGAATATTTAGTATTACTACAGGGATGTTTCTATATTTGTATTCTTTATTGAAATATCAGTAATAACAAAAATGGAACCAGTCTAAAGATCTACGTATAACACACAATGTTTTATTCCAGTCATAGTCAATAGTAAAATCATTTAAAGACCTTAAGAGATATACAGTAATGTATAAGGAAATTAAAATGGAAAGCTAGAGATAGGGAAAAATGTATGTGATTAACAACAAACATGTTTATTGGATATGAGAAATTAGGCCAACAGATGGGACTCGTGGTGTCAAGCAAACAGGAAGAGAGTGAGGGAGAAAAGCAAATAAAATATTAAAATCCACACTGTACTTTTTTTGTTTGCTTTATAACTTAGTAAATTAATAAAAAATAAAATAATCACTCAAGGGAGAAGAGTAACAGCTACTCACATTGATGGTGGTTGACTTTTTTTTTTATTTAGTTGCTGGTAGGTTAATCATGTACCAGGAGATTGCCCTCACACATAAGGGCACTCACACATAAGAAACACTCAGTGGACTGAGGGATATTTCAAATAAAGAAATAATTGAGAACATGAGGTTCGAAGGAGATGGAGTGGGGGCATTGAGTAGAGTTTTAGAGATTTAACAGATTGATAAGATACAAATAGATAACATCGCTATATTTAATTTTCACTCAGAGGATCATCCAAATATTATTCACTTCTATAAGACTTCTTGTACAAAAGCTTTCATCGACTATTTCCCCTTACTTTTCTCATTCATAATCTGCATAGTACAAACTGGCATTACACAATGCTACATACATTATAGCCATTATCTTCATTTAAATGTAAGACTTTTAGAGTATTAATGGCATGGTTTTAAAGAAGAGACTTTAATTAGTATGAAATGTGCCATATAAGACCCATTTTTATCTTATTTTCTACATTATTTCCTTATTAGAAATCACTGAAGCAAAGTTATACAAAGTTAGATTGATGCTGGTATTTCTCTTTAATGAAGTTAGTGATGAAAATGTACCCTTTTAGCTATTCTTTGTTACTGTCTCCCTGAGGAGAGAAAGTAAAAATGGAGACATAAAATATAGATCCTTAATTAATAAATTTGTTCTATACAGATTATAATAACATGAAAAAATAATATTTGCACTCTAAAAATATTACTGGAGAGAGATATAATGTTAAATTAGTGCCCTGATTTTATTTGGATACAATTATGGGGGTGATAATGAATGAAGAATGTTAAAAAGGCTATCCCTTGGACATAACCTGACAGTTACATCTACAATTGGAGCAGCTGTGAATGCCCACAGGCTATTTTTAGAACAGGCCTGTTGACATTCCCTCAAAGAAACAACCTTAACATAGGAAATACCATTATATCCTAATTTGAGATTTCAATGGCACTCTCCCTCTTACATGCTCTGCCAAACTGTGTGTAATGCTGCTCCCAAAAAGATGAGATACTAGAATATATACAGGATAGAAAGTAAACTGATGCCCATTTTCCAGAAGAACTGTCATACTGACTTGCAAAGTATCTGTACAAGTTTGCACTCCCAACAAAGGAGGAGTGTACCCATTTCTCCAGTCTGATAGTTGAGAAACAAGCTTAGGACCGACCCAGATTTCCTGAATGTGGTGTTAGTTGGGAGGTCTGGGCAGTCTATGGGGCCTCTGGTAGTGGATCGGTATTTATCACTATTAAGGGAATGGACTTTGGGAGCCCATTCACCATAGAGGAATACACTCTTAGCCTAGACACTCTGGGGAGGGCCTAGGCCCTGTTCCATATGATATGACAGACTTTGAAGACTCCCCACAGGAATCCTCACCCTCCCTGGAGAGTGAATAGGGATTGATGGGTGTTGGTGATGGAACAGGGATTGATATGTAAAACAGGCTTGTTCCTAATTTAAATTAAAAGTTATATATATATATATAATATATACATATATATATATATATATATATAATAAAATAGGGAGAAAAATAAAGAAAGTAAACTGAAGGAAGATTCTGCCAGCACACCTTCCATTAGGTTATGGCCCGAGCTGGGACAGGCCTCTCCTGTTACAGCTCTTTGGGTGTTACACTCCTCTCGCCCATGATTCTGTACATAAACCCAATAAGCACATTGCTTCATCAATCTAGGTGGAGATTGATGATAAATCTAGGATTTATTTCTTTGTTCTGTTCTTGGCAACCTATTTGGAGTCAATGAATATTTACTCCTATTTTCCCTAGTAAAGGAGAATAAGATAGGGAAATGTAGACATTAAGACAATAGATTCAGAGATAGTGTTGTTTGTGGAATTTGAAAAACCACATATTTTGTACCATTTTTTTTGCCTTTCTGTGTTATTAAGTACTTTCTTTTACAAGAAGAGTGAGGTGCAGCTGAGCAAACAACCCATTAGTCAACTACACTGTCTCTTGTGATATCTGTCCTTTTTGTTTTAATATTATTATTATGATAGTCTGAATATACTGTGTGTGATTAGCACAGACCTTGTTGCCATGTCAATGTCAATGGTTTCAGTCACATATGTCTAGTTTGTTCCCTCATATAGACCTGGTATAGTGCTTGTGAAAAATAAATCTGATCATCTAGGCAGACATATGTTCCCAATTTATGAATTAATCCTATGCTGAGATAAGGAAAAAAAGCTAAAGTTTCAAGTTTCTTTGTGAACAGCATATCTTGTAGTGTTCATGCCTTTGGAGCTGCTCAAGCTAAACCATGTAACTTGAAATAGCAGAACTTATTCCTCCCCAGTTCCAGGAGGTTGAATGAAGAATTGGTGTACTAACAAAAGAGTCTCTCCATTGCCAAGGTTTTGGTGACTTTAATGCTCTTTGGCTTGTGGTTACATCTTTCTTATTTCTCCATTCCAGATGCCTTCTGGGTGCCTCTTTGTCCATACCTCTCAGAAGACTATGCATTACATTTCTGGAAAAGTGCTCAGAATTTATGACAGGTTAATGCTCCACTTTAGTTAAGAATTCATTTCATCACATTCAAGGGTCAGTTAACATAAACAGAGGAGGAATCAGGAAGGACATAATGACAACAGCAAGTAAGAGAATGTTATAGAATAATGTCTTTGTATGTAGTATATTCATTGTACTCCCGAACTTACAGCAGCTATGAACTCTTTTATAAGACTTGCAATACATGGGGCAGTACAACATTGTAGTGTGGTGAGTAGATGCATGGCCCAGGCTCTATGAGGTTCTCATCTTCCTGTTAATGATGGCTAAAAAGGGAGAAGTTTTTTTCAGGGATAACACCACTAGTAAGTATTTATATTTTCTGCAAACAACCCCTCATATATATTTCTCTAACGACCACTAATTAAACTTATTGGGCCTTTTATTTTTAATAGTTTCTGCCTTTTAAGCTATGTCTATCCTTTTTAGCAACTGCCATTTTGCAACTGCAGCAGCTAGGCTGAAACAGTGGAAGCCTGAACGAATTCTGTTCCCTCAGGCACCAACCCTTTCTAAGCTTCCTAGATACTTACTTAAATCTCTGTCCCACTAAAGAACTCAAGATTCAAAGGTTGAGGTAGAATCTTATTTCCTGTCTGCCAGTTGCTGACACAGCCACCTGACTGGAGGATTTTAGGAGTTATTTTCCGCCAGCCGGCCTGGACTCACCGTGGCACCAGCCCCCAATACCATGCAGAGACTCTGTATTTGATATAATGTTGTTGGCCAGTTACTAGTTTCTTATCAGCTAGCTCTGTCTTAATGATTAACCCATTTCTACTAATCTAAGTATTTCCATGTGGTCTCATCTTATCAGAGAGAGGACCGGACTTCTGTTCTCTCTAGACTCTACACGCTGACTCCTCCCTCCCACTTCCTTTTTCCTCCTTCTCTCCTAGTTCCTCCTATCTTCCTTTCCTATTGGTGAACAGTGCTTTATTCATTAACCAATACAAGAAACATATTTACATAATGGTATCTCCCATCAGGAGGTGAATGTAGTTAATCAATCATAGCTTTGTATCTTTAAAAAAAATCTTCCAGAGCATAAACAGCAATCTTAATCAAGCTATATCTAGGTCAATAGAAGAGAATTCATGCCAATGACCAATTATTTGTGAGTTCATACACTAGGAAAAGAATATACTACTTAAATTTTCCTAAACTTTCTTTTTTATATCATTTTTATTTAAAATTGAAACATGCATGTTTAACATGTCAACCCCAATTTTCTCACTCTCCTGTCCTCCTCTGACCTCCCCAACCCCCATCTCATCCCCTTTCTGCTCCCAAGGGAGGTTGAGGCCTTCCACGGGGAATATTCAAAATCTGTCTTATCATTTAGAGCAGGGTCTAGGGCCTATACCATGTGTTTATACAGAGAGAGTATCCATTTTTGTGGAATGGGCTCCTAAAATCCATTCGAATACAAGGGATAAATACCCATCCACTACCCCTAGACTGCCCAGTCCTCTCATCTAACACCCACAATCAGGTTGTCTGGGCCAGTCCTATGCTGGTTTCCCAGCTATCGGTCTTGAGTCCATGAGCTAACCCTTGTTCACGTCAGCAGTTTCTGTGGGTTTCTCCAACTTGGTCTTGACCCCTATGCTCATCATTCCTCACTTTCTACAACTGGATTCCAGGAGTTTCAAACAGTGTTTAGCTCTGGGTGTCTGATTCTGCTTGCATCAGCTACTAGATGAAGGCTGTAGGATGGCATATAAGGAAGTCATCAATCTCATTGTCAGAGAAGTGCATGTAAAATAGCCTCTCCAATATTGCTTAGATTGTTGAGATTATCCTAGTACATTTCTCTAGTGCCAGATTTATCTTGAAAGCTACAATGGCTCCATCTATTATGGTATCTCTTTTCCTCTTTTCTATTTTTTCCCTGACTCAATCTTGCTCCCTCATGCCCACCTTTTCCCTCTTCTTTCTCCTAACTCCATCACCCCTCTAAAGTTGTATAATTGTTAACTGCAATCCAAATACTTATACCCACAGATAAGTGTAGCTTTCAAACTTTGTTAGTGAAAGTTGTTTTTATGTCAGAATATAGAGGGTAACATAGAAATCAATAACTCATCAAATTATGGAGAGTAACTTACTGAGGACTTCCCAATCCCAATCAATAACATCTATAGTATAGTCTACCTCTTAGGGTCAAAGTTTACTTTCCATATTGCTAGAGGTCTCATTTGTACTAAATGTAAAAGTTTTCCTCTCCATATTTTTGATGTGCAGACCCAAAAGAAAATCTTGATAAAACTCATCTAGATGGTGTTTGTAACTACTATCATCATATTGTGGTGTTTACTAAAATTGTCTATAATTTTGAGATAAATCACAGTATCTTGTCTTTCAAAAGAAGTCAGAAATTTAATATTAGAAGTCACAGGGATGTAATACAAATGAGTGCGATGTATTAAATGAGAATAATACATGTCTCACTGAAAATATGCAAGTAATGTCCTATACTCACACAAATAGCACTAGGTAATGGTTTGTAATGTACATCTCAAAATAGTGTTATTATGCTGACTAAATATGTAATACGTATTTATAATATTCAAGGCTGCATAAGCAATGTGTGTGGTTTCAGAAAGCAGTGAATGTCTATAATGTATATTTTTGTCTTTGTAATTGAATAGCATGAAATGCACCTCAGAATTTTTAAATATTTCAATATATGTGCAATGGTTATCACTCACCTAACTAATGTTAGAATCTCAGAACATAAGCCAACAGTATAACCATTACAACATTTATTATAACCCACAGCTTGCCACATATACTGCAAATACACTCCTCTCATGAACAAGTGCTTTATATATAAGAACCAGTTGTTCTTTGTTTTCATTTACTGTAATAGAACACTATCAAAAGAAACTTGGCAGAATTAAGAGTTTATTTCACTTGGAATTTAAAGTCTATCAATTAGGGAAGTTAGGATAGGAACTAAAATAAAATAACCAAGGAATGTCATCTGTTCTATGGTTTGCTCAGTTTACTGTTTTATATAGTCTAGGACCAACTGACCTTGGATGACACCACCTGGGATAAGGTGGAGTCTCTCACATCAATTAATAGTCAAAACCATTCTTTGATGTCATGTCAAAGGACATTCTGATCTACACAATTATTCAACTAAAGTCTCTCCTAACCAAATGACCATTGGTTATGGCATGTTGACAATAAATCTAACCATCACAACAGGATTTAATAAGGTCACATATTTTCTTCTCAGTTGTTTTATTTTTCTTACATGCATCTGTTCTAAATTCACCTACCTATTTGAACAACAAAACAGAGATTTTAATTAAAAGCTTATTGAAGTCATTTATAGAAACATCATAAATCACTGTTACTCAAAAAATATAAAATGATTTGTTCAAAACCATACTATTCTCTAAATGGAAAATTTTTTTGTTATAACAAATCCAATGGATGAAAAATGTAGGTTACATGCTTAAGTCTAAAATAACTGGAGACAATGAGGTTGAAGTTTAAGGTAGGTTTCAGATAGAAAGAAATTATAATATACTTCAAAATGTAATGACCTGTAAGTTTACCAAAAATACACCTTGCATTGCAAAATTGAGAGACTGAAGGAAACTTTACTTTTAAAAAACATGAAAATAAAATATATGATTGGTTAGAAAAGAATAGGAATGGACTTTTGTATCCCATTCCATATAGACGAATACTATCTTAGCCTAGACACAGGGAAGGGGCTGGCACTGCTCCAAATGATATGACAGACTTTGAAGACTTCCAATGGAAGGCCTCACTCTTGCTGTGGAGCAGAAAGGAACATGATGGGATTTGGTGGGAGGACAGGGCAGGCATAGATGGTGACAGAACTTGGATTGACCTGTAAAACAAGCTTGTTTCAAATTTAAATAAAAAGATGTTTAAAAATATTTTCTGATAAATTGCACCTTTTTACACACACACACACACACATACTCACACACACACACACACATGCACACATGCACACACATATACACACATACTTCACAGATTGCACTGAAAAAATGTTGGCCTTGGTATCATTCTATTTTGAGCTTCATCTTTCCTCAGAACACAATCCACTCTCCAACAGCTCCTTCCACACATATATTAATAAATAATAATTTTCATAAAATAATGCATGTTCCTCTTAAAAACCAATCCTCTGGACTAGCTAAAGTTGAAAATTCTTCTGTAACTCAATGTGACCAGGACATTCATTCCAAGGATGTTTTGAAATGGAGAGTACTTGTTTTAAGTGTTTCAAACATGATACACAATGTGTTTTTACACAGTTGTACCTATAAATGTATTTATGGATAAATATGTTTATTAAGAACATGCCATTTAGCAGCAAAATGTATTCTAATTTTTACTTTCCTAAGTTTTCAAAATTACTATGATTCAACCTTTTTATGTTATATCTTATTCTGAGTAAATGTTTCTACTTTTTGCATCTTAAATTTCACATGATGAAAGAAAATGTAACTACTTTCAATATCTAGTATTTCCAGAAAAATTAAAAATATATCTAATTGTAATAATGTACTTATTTTTCAATTTCTTTAATATGCATTTGTGATATTTAAATTAAAATAAATTATTATATGAAATAGTGTCTGTCATTACAATTCATTTGGATACTTAGTACTTATTAAATGTGAGGATCTTATCAATTTTAATGTTGCACCATGAAAGGCAATTAATATATAAATGTCCATGGTGGTAGCTAAACAAGGTTATTCTCTAAACTGAATCTTTAACTCATCAAAAAATTAATTAAACCACAATAATATAAACATATCACATGGCTGCTCTTTAGCAAATGATGATATAGCCACTGCTGGTGGATTTCTGACTTTGAAGTATGTAAATAAGGCTTGTTGTATATTAAATTATGATGTATTCATAAAATAATAACTAGCTGGAAATTATTGTTAGAGAGTTTAATTCTTCAAATGTAATGCCATATACAAAATAATTCGGTTAGCTAAGTAGTTTCAATTTACTAAGATTTTTATACAATTATTGTTGAGTGCCATTTTTAAATTTGCATAGTCCTAGTAAAATTCCTGCTGAGAAGACACTGAAGATTGTATTTTTCCATGAATTCAATATTAAAACATGGAAGAAAATTGGAAATGTAAGGATATAAATTACCATAATAAATATAATTTTATATGCCAGAGAATGTTCCATAGGCAAAGGTCTGAAATGTGAAATTCTTCCTTTATTCCTATTCAGTTTTACTCCTTGTACCTATTTCACTATTAGATCTTTCTAACACTGACATTTCCAGGTTTGTGAATAGCAAATTATACATGTATGACATAAAATTTTCATAAGCAGAGAGTAGTTATAATGATACTTACTCATGAAAGCATAAAGATTTACACTGTTACTCTGAGTATGTTTAACAAATGCCAGAAAAGAATATTCTGATGATCTTGCTGTAGTACATTTCTAAACACAATGTCCTTTACATTCCCTCAAATTCATATTCTTCTTGTCACAGAAATGCTGAAGTTCCAGACATGAGTTATTGGATACAATTCAGGATATTTTATGAGTATGAATAGAGATTAGGGAACAGCAGACCAAACAGGGCAATTAGTGTGCATGTTTAAAACTCTAGAATAAATTTTACACAAGTGGAAGGTAGTATGGGTGATAAGACTCAGACTTAACTCTTGAAAGAGATGTACCTGCAATGATATGGCTTAATTGATGGCTTCTTCTTGGATCTTATACTTCAAGGACATGTAGGGTATGTGATAATAATTTACTATGTAATTTACCTTTTTGGCTTTTTGAAAATTGGAGACATTTTTTGTCTATTAGTTTTTTAATTTAAATTAGAAACAACCTTATTTTATATATCAATCCCAATTCCATCTCTTTCACATTCTACCAGATCCCCAACCGACCCTTATCCCCCTCTGTTCCATGGAAAGGGTGAGGCTTTCCATGGGAGATCATTAAATTCTGTCACATCATTTGAGGAAGGACCTAGGCCTTCCCTCATTTTTCTATACTGAGAAATTATCCTGCTATGGAGAATGGGCTACCAATGTCCATTCATACACTCTGTATATTTTTGTTTCATATAAGAAACACATCTAAGGTTCAAAGATAGATATTACTTCAGGGTAAAGAGCTGGGAAAAAATCTTCCAATCAAATGGACTCAAGAAGCAAGCAAGTGTGGCTCTACTAATATCTAATAAGTTAGACTTCAAACCGAAATTAATCAAAAGAGATGAAGACAGTCATTTTGTATTCCTTGCAGGAGAAATCCATCAACCAAAGTCTCAATTCTGAACATCTATGCCCCAAATACAGAGGCACCCACATTCATAAAAGAAAACCTACTAAAACTCAAAGCTTACATAAAACCTCACACACTTATAGTGGGAGTCTTCAACACACCACTATCACTATTAGACAGGACCACCAGTCAGAATCTTAACAAAGAAACAAAAGAACTAACAGAAGTTATGTCTCAATTGGGTTTAACAGACATCTATAGAACATTCCATCCAAACACAAAAGAATATACCTTCTTCACTGCTACACATGGAGCCGCCTCTAAGTCGACCACATACTAGGTGTCATAACAAACCTCAACAGATAAAAAAAAAATGGAATTGTCTCTCCTGTACCCAGACAATCATGCATTAAAATTGGAATTCACTAACAACACAAATCGCAGAAACCATACAAACTCATGGAGACTGAACAATGTGCAATTGCACCACACCTGGGTCAAAGAAGAAATAAAGAAATTAAGGACTTCCTAAAATTCAATGAAAATGAGGACACAACATACCCGAACTTGTGGGACACCTTTAAAGCAGTGATACAAGGAAAGTTCATTTTGCTAAGTGCCCATATGAAGAAAACAGGATAGTCACATTGGAGAATTAACAGCACAACTGAAACCCTTAGAACTAAAAGAAGCAAACTCACCCTGGATGAGTAGTTGCCAGGAAATAATCAATTTGATGGCTGAGACCAATTACATAGAAACCAGGAAAACAATACAAAACAATCAGTGCAACAAAGAGTTGGTTTTTCGTGAAAATCAACAAGATATACAAAGCTTTATCCAAACTAATGAAAAAGCAAAGAGAGAACATGCAAATTCGTAATGCGTCTTTACCTTGGCTGGCAAGGAAACACGCAACCATGACTCTTCTTCAAGCAGTTTATTCAGGATCATGGAACAAGCTTCTTCTTCTCCTCCCATCAGCTTGCTTCTCCCAGCCCCAGCAAGATCTTAAATGTGCTCACAGCCCAATCAGCTCATGCCACCTGGCGATCCCGGATAGGCCACAGAAGGAGGAAGCTCACCAGATCCATCAAGCACTTCCAAATAAGGCTTGTTTACAGCTAAGCGCAAACTACCTGGCATCCAGCCAGGCACCATCTTGGTGCAGTGGCTTCCCACAAAAATTTACAAACTCAGCATTGTTCTGATTTAAATATCCCTGATGTCTAAGGATTTTGAGCACTTTCCTAATCGTCTTTTAGCCATCTTAGATTTCTCTGTTGAGAATAATCTATTTAATTCTGTATCCCAATTTTAATTGGATTATTTGGTGTTTAGGTGACTAGTTATTGAGTTCTTTGTATATTTTGAAAATCAGCCCTCTGTCAGATGTCTTTTCTCATTGTGTGGGCTGCCATTTTGTCTTGTTTATTGTGCCTTTTGCCTTACAGAAGCTCCTCTGTTTCAGGAGACCCCATTTATTGATTTTTGATCTCAATATCTGTGCTACCTCTTTCTATTCAGGAAGCATTCTCTGTACTAATTCATTCAAGGATACCTACCACTTTTTCTTTTAAGAGGTTCAGTTTGGTTGAATTTTTGTGGTGGTCTTTGACACATTTCGACTTTAGTTTTGTACATGGTGATAGACATAGGTCTTTCTGCAGTTTTCTACACATCTATTTGTGCCAACACCATTTGTTGAAGATTCTTTCCTCATTTCCATTGTATACATTTAACTATTTTGTGAAAAATCAGTTGTTCGTAGGTGTGTGGGTTATTATCAGGATTTTCAATTCAATTCCATTGAACTACCTGTCTATTTTTTGCCAATACTAAGTTGCTTTCAGAACTATAGTTGTATAACATAGGTTGAAATCAGAGTTGGTGATGCCTTCAGAAGTTCCTTTATTGTACAATGTTGGTTTGGCTCCCCTGTGTCCTGAGTTTTCAATATAAAGTTGAGTATTGTTCTTTCGAGGTATGTGAGGAATTGTGCAGGTGTTTTAATGGGAAATGCTTTCAATCTGTTGATTGCTTTTGACAAGATTGCCTTGTTTACTATGTTGATCTTACCTATCCAAGAGCATGTGAGATTGATTCATTATTCTGGTATCTTCTTTAATTTCTTTCTTTAAAGACTCAAAGTTCTTATTTTACAGGTCTTTCACTTGTTTGGATATCATTACTCAAAGATATTTTATGTTGTTTGTGGCAATGTAAAGGGTGTTGTCTCTCTAATTGCTCCCTCAGCCCCTTGATCATCTGTATTTAATAGGGGTACTGATTTTTTTTTTTGTTAGTTAATCTTGAGTCCTGCTACTTTGCTGAAGTTGTTTATCAGCTCTTGTAGAGAGCCACGTAGTGCCACGCCTTAAAGTGGCACTGGCTTCCACCTTCCACCTTCCCGCTGGTGAAGGCTCTCTGGCATAAACAAGCCTTTAATTGGTTAAGTCTGTTCGGCATGTCTGCTTCTGTATTAGAGTAGCCTATCTGCAAGGTCCACGTGGCTCACTGGGGTTGATTAGCTCAAGGGTATTTAAGCCTGTGCAGGGGTCCCCCGGCTCTCTCTTGCGGGTCAGAGGAAACATGTTTCAAGGATCCTGATTAAAACTGCATGAAGATGATCTACCCAGAGTCGCCCCCTCCTTGCTGTTGAGAGTGGGCGCGGTACAATCTCTAGTAGTCCCTTAGTGGAGTTTTTCAGGTCACTTGTGTAAACTATCATATCATATCCAATTAGTGAAAGTTTGACTTCTTCCTTTCCAATTTCTATTCTATTGTTACTGCTATCCCTGATCTCTACATGACCTCTATCATGACAGTGTGTTGGATTTTTCAAAGGCTTTTTCAGCCTCTATAGATATGATCATCTGGTTTTTCTTTTCAGTTTGTTTATATGGTAGATTATATTGATGGATTTTCATATGTTGAACTATCCCTTCATCCCTGGGATGACACCTACTTGGTCATGGTAGATGAGTTCTCTGATATGTTCTTGGATGTGATTTGCCAGTATTTTATTGAGTATTTTTATATCAATGCTCATGAGGCTTATTTTTCTGTAGTTCTCCTTAGTTGGGGCTTAGTGTGTTGGCTATCTAGATAATTATAACCTCCTAAAAAGAGCTGGCAATGCCCTTACTACTTCATTGTTTTGTGAAAAACTTTAAGGAGTACTGGGATTAGCTGTTATTAAATTTCTGGAAGAATTCTGCCCTGAAACCATCTGGCCCTGGGCTTTTTTTTTTTTTTTTTTTTTTTTTTTGGTTGGAAGATTTTTGATGATTGCTTCTATTGCTTTAGGGGTTATAGGTCTATTTAAAATGCTTATCTTTTCTTGATTTAATTTTGGTAAGTGATATATATCCAGAATATTTTTCATTTCCATAAAATTTTTGAATTTTGTGATACAGGTTTTCAAACTATAACCTGAAGATTCTCTGTATGTCCTCATTGTACATTGTTATGTTCCCCTTTTCATTTATGATTTTGTTAGTTTGCTTGTTCTCTCTCTCTGCCTTTTAGCTAGTTTGGATCAAGGTATGTCTATTTGCTGATTTTCTCAAAGAACCAAATATTTGTTACATTGGTACTATGTATTATTTTCCTCATCTCTACTTTATTGGTTTGATCCCTGAATTTGATTATTTCCTTGCATCTACTCCTCCAGGCTGTTTGTTCCTTTTTGTTCTAGAGTTTTTAGCTTTGCTTTTATTTCTCTAAAGTAACTGTTTTCCAGTTTCTTCATGTGGGCACCTACTGCTATGAAGTTTCACCTTAGTAGTGCTTTCAAAGTTTCTCCTAAGTTTTGGTATGATGTGTCTTCATTCTCATTGAATTTTAGGAAGTCTTTCATTTCTTGTTTATTTCTTCCTGGTCTCAGAAATAGTGTAATTGTGCATTGTTAAATTTCTATTAGTTTGTAGGTTTTATGCAATTTGAGTTGTAGTTGAATTCTAACTTTAAACAATTTTGGACTGATGAAATACAGGGGGTTATTCCTATAATTTTTTTGGATCTTTTGAGTTTTGCTGTGTGGCAAAGTATGTGGTCTGTTTTAGAGAAGGTTTCATAAGAAGAAGATATATTCTTTTGTGTTTGTAAGGAATGTTGTATAGATGTCTCTTAAACCTATTTTATTTATAATTTCTCTTAGTTCCTTTGTTTCTTTGTTAAGTTTCTTTCTGTTGTTCATTTCTAGTGATGAGAATAGGGTGTTGAAGTCTCCCACTGTAAGTGTTTGTGGTTTTATGTGTGACTTGAGTTTTAGTAATATTTCTTTCAACACTGTGGAGCCCTTTGCATTGGGACAAATATGTTCAGAATTGACACTTCATCTTGATGGATTTATTTTGTGATAAACATGAAATGACATTCTTAATATTTTTGACCAATTATTGTAAATTCTAATTGTAGGTATTAGGATTGTTACACCAGCTTCTTTCTTAGGTCAATTTGATTGGAAAATCTTTCCCCAACACTTAAATCTGAGGTAATACCTGCTTTTGATGTTGAGGTTTGTTTCTTGTATGCAGCATAAGAATGGATTTTGTCTTCATATTCACACTTTAACCTGTGTCATTCTAAAGGTGTGTTAAGACCATTAGCATTGAGGGATATTAATGACCATTGATTGTTAATTCTTGTGTGTTTTGTATTTGCACTTGGTGGAGGTACTGTTTGTGAATTTCATCTCATTATTATCTTTTTGCTGTTGGTAATGTGGGATTATCTGTTTCTTCTGCTTTTGTGAGTGTAGTTAACATCCTGTGTTGGAGATTTTTTTTTCCAGAAATTTTGGTAGATTAGTGGGCTAGATTAGTGGACATACATTGTTTAAATCCTTTTTTATGAAATATTTTGTTTTCTCTATCATAGTGATTGAAAGCTTTGCTAGGTGGAGTAATCTGGGTTAGCATTTATGGTCTCTCAGTGTTGGTAATATATCTATACAGGATCTTCTAGCTTTCAAGATTCCATAGAGAAGTCAAAAGTAATTCTCTTAAGTTTGCCTTTATGTTACTTGGTCTTTTCCTTTGCTACTTTTACTATTGTTTCTTTATTCTATATGTTTGTTGTTTTCATTATTAGTGGAGTGGGAACTATTTTGTAGTCTACTCTATTAGGTGTTCTGCACCCTTCCTGTGCTTTTATTGGCATGTCTTCTTTTTAAGTTGGGAAACTTTTCTTCTATGATTTTGTTGAATGTGTTTCCTTCACCTTTGAAGTGAGTTTCTTCACATTCTTCTACATCTATTATAAAATATATAGAAGATATAGTTTGGTCATTTCTCAGTGTTCAATATTTCCTGAGTATTTTGTGTTAGTAATTTGTTGGACTTAAGATTTTCTTTGGTCAATAAATCTATCTCTTCTAGTGCATCTTTAATGCCTGAGATTTTCTCTTCCATTTCTTGTACTCTGTTGGTTCTGCGTGTATCTGTAGTTCTTGATAATTTGCCCAGCTTTTCTATTTCTAGCATAGAAACCTCAGACTAGGTTTTGTTTTTTGGTTTTTTTTTTTTTTGTTTAGTTTTTGTTTTTTGGTTGTTTGTTTATTGCTTTGGTTTTTTTTTTGTTTTGTTTTTTGTTTTTTGTTTTTTGTTTTTTTTTGTTCCTATTTCACCTCTTAAGCCTTGTACTATTTGATTTGTTTTCTGCATTTGTTTGGTTGATTTATCTTGTCTTTCCTTGTTTGCTTTAAGAGATTTTTTTGTTATTTCTGGCAATTTTTGGTTTGTCTTTTCCTCCATTTCTTTTTTGTTTGTTTGTTTGTTTGCCATTTCTTCCATTTAGTTATCTTCATGAAGTTGTTTTTAGGGTTTTTGTTTTTCTTCTGTTTCATCTGTGTTCGGCTGTTCAGTTCTTGCTGGTACAGAGCTCTTAGACTCTGGGGTGTCATAATTATCTTTCTATTGTTGAATGTGTTTTTATCCTGTCATCTTCCCATCCCTCTTCCTATGAGTGTGGTATCCTCTTCTTCTTGTTGTAAAGGGTTAAAGATTCTTTTCTGTTGGGTCCCAAACTCAGATTGCTCTCTTCTTCCCGTGGGTGGAGGGTGGAGTGGCACTGCAGATGATGGATGGCCTGTTCTGGGTTCACCAGTCCTCAGGAAACTATGATCTGGACACTGGAAAGAAGGCTGTAAATAGTCCCACACTTATCTCTTCTCTTGAGTGGAGGAGGACTAGCATTGTGTTGTCAGCCGACTCTGGATGGGGTAGTAAGCTGTGATGGGTTTCCATGTGCACCTTCCCCAGGCCTAAGGAGGCACTGGAAGGTAGAAATATGACATCCTAAAAGAAAACATTCACACAAAATACCAAATAAGTAAATTATGATTTAATATATGCAAAATAACTTATTTATTTTCCAAATTGATTTAATTCAAACAATAATTATTTTGGACTCTCCATGTTTTTTCTAAATGCCTACCTGAAGTATAATTTTTCCAGAGATATTTAAACAAAAAGATAGTATATGTGAGAGTTTTTTTCTTTACCATGTTTTATATTTAAAACTTTTAAGCAAATGGATGACAGAATTTTAGGTTATAATATTGTACTAGTTTGAAAAATGGATGGTCATTGAAAAATTCCTAGATCAGATTGGTTTGACAGAAGGTCTCTGGGGGACAGTCATGATTGTTAATTAATCTAGGGAGTGTCAGTCCACAAGGAGTGGCAAAATTGCTAAGCAGTTGTGTCATGGTTGTATAAAAATGCTATGTAAGCATGTACCAGTGAGTAAACCAGTAAGCATACATTAAAAAAAAAATCTCCGGTTTTTGTTTTATTTCCTCAGCTCACTTTCCCTGGTGATGAGCTGAAATTTGTAAGATGAAATAAGCCATTTGATCCCCTAGATTGCTTTGGTCATCTTATTTACCAGACACTCAAAGCAAACTAGAAGCAGTATTTACAAAAATAAGTCCTGCAATGTGTGGGTGACAACAAGAATTATAACTTTTTTTTTTTTTTTTTTTTTTTTTTTTTACCGCTGTGAGCATTAGTGTGTATACATACATTTACAAGCACGTTTTTTTCCCAGTGGCCAGTCTGGTCCCACTCTCTGTTCCCCCTCTGGCCGCCCAGTCCCGCTGCCATGTGAACCCCAAATAATACTCAGAGACTCTGTATTTGATAAAATCCTGTTGGCCAGTTACTATTATTGTTTATTGGCTAGCTCTGTCTTAATTATTAACCCATTTCTACTTATCTAAGTATTTCCATGTGGTCATCTTATCGGAGTGCAGCGGGACAGCATCTTGCTTTCTCCATGCTCTACATGCTGACTCCTCCTTAACACTTCCTCTTTCCTCCTTCTAGTCTCCTAGTCCTGCCTATCTTGCTTTCCCATTGGCCCTGGTACTTTATTCATTACCGAGTATGGGAAACATATTTACAGAATAACATCTCCTATCACATATGTAATCTTAGCTATTTGAGAAACTAAAGAGTGAAAAAAAAAACCACAAGATAAAAACAGAAGTAACTAAGGCAACATTTAAAAAGAAGTGGATGAATGGGAGTTACAAGAAAAGACAATAATAAAGGGAATCTGATAAGATCTCTTATATACATCTATAAAACTGCTAAAAATTCCAATGTGTATATACTCATAAAATTATAAAAATAAATTTTAAAACAACCTTTAAAAGTACATAAGCAAAGTTTGTTGTCGATTAAAGGCACTTACTATTGAAATATACCACTATGCCTGGTTCACTCTTTCTAAGAAGGACTACTGGCTTTGCCATTGCTTTGGTAATGTTTGTGGTGCTACTTCCATGAGATTCTTTTACAGCAGACTTCCTGGTATTCTGATTATTAAAATATTTCTTATTTTAATAAGATACTTATTCTAAGATATTTCCTGGATTAAAGATGAAGAAACTGTGGCATGTATTTGTGGTTTTAGGTGATTGCCTCTTTTTTTGCCCTAAAAGGGACATTTTTTTTTTTTTTTTTTTTTTGGTGAGTGATGATACCTCCAGCTATCTGTGGATATGAGGTTTCAATTTAAAATGTAGTAAAGAGTTATACTTGTCTAGCAATGTGTCAACAGTAGGTACTTTTCAATGGCTTATTTAACATAGGAAAGGAGTATTTCACGATGTCCTGCTCTTAAAAAAGTATAAGCAAGTAATGATTGCAGGAAGGAGGAGAATTCCACTCATCCAGCTCATGGATGAGCTGCCTTATTTGTTGTGAAATATAGAATGTTCAGCCTTGAAACCATATATATATATACATATATTTATATACATATATATGAAACAGTATATATATACATATATATAATCAACAAAAATTAGGCTTTTTGTTTATATATTCATAAGCACATATAGATAGAACAATAATATTCAAGAAAAAAGAATAACAATATGAGAGCAATGGTAGTATGTTAGGAGTCAAGCAAGGTTAATTAGGAGGGGCTGGAGGGAGGGAGTGATATTATTCTACTTCACCAAACATATGGTCGTTTGGGAATATATTATGGTTTTGATTTTTTGGGTTTTATGGGATTATTGTGAGTGAAAAGGCATACTTCATTGTATATATGTGTATATAAGTATATATGTGTACATGTACATATACATATGCATATACATATATATATGTATATATTTCTTGTAGTTGGTTGTTTTTCTCATTTTGTTGTTTTTCATCTTTTGATTTGTTTTTGTTTAGATTTATCTTATTTTTATTCATTAGATGCCTATTTGTTTTTCAACCATAGACAGCAAGGGGGTGGCTACAGATGGAAGAAAAGATGGGGATAAACTGGGTCAGCAGATGGAGGGAAAGCAACATGATAATATATTGTACACAAAGCTTATTTTCAATAAAAATAAATGAAAATAATAGGCATGAAAAAAGAAAGGACCAGTTGTAAATATAAAGCATAAAATTAATTAATATTAATAAACTTTAGAGCAAACATATTTGATGCTGAACTGCTAAGAATTAGTGATCATAGGGAGTAAGATGCCAGCGAAGACAAAGCATCCTACAGCTTTATTCTCTTTCCGTGCTTGATAGAAGTTGATAGAAGTTGGAGCCAGAGATCTTTAAGACCAATAAAGACAGCTTTTAATAACACCCAAACCTAGATATGTCTGGGTATTTGGGAGCTTTGTTCTAGAAATAAATTCTCAGGAACAATTGCTGGGAGCTGTAGTTCATAAGAATTCTGCATAGATTTCATTGGTGAGGCAAATATATTTGGAGAAACATTTAAAACAAAAGAAAACAAAAAAGCAAAACAAAAACAACAATAAAAAATGGTAACTTCTGATGTTTGATACAAGTCAGTGAGTGAAGAGTCTCTGGGAAGTTGAAAGTATGAGGTGAAGTCTCCTGTCTCACTGCCTTCTTGTCCTTCCTTCTGAGATAGTTACTTGATAAGACAAGGACAAGAGGACACAATCACATTCTGGAAATTTAGTAAATGAAAAACAATGATTTTTACTTGAGGGACATATAGAGCTAACTTGGTTAGGACAGAGTAATAAAAACATGTTTTTATTGGAGTAAGAAAGTTAACTATCTTCAAATATGTCTACATGTTAAAGCTTATTGTCAGTCTTTACAAGTGGCAAAATTCCATAAAGATAACATCAATGGAGAAAGTATTACAGGCTTGATGTTCTCTGGTAGCTTCTTCTTGGCATGTAAAACCTTCTGTGTTATCCTACTGCAACCCTAATAAACACTATTGCAACTCCTGGAATCCACAGTCTCACCATTGAGAGTCAATTGCCTATAGTTCTAAAGACTTTTAGATTCACTAAGAATAAAGCATCAAAAAGATCACACGAATCTTTTGAGTACCAACAGGAGATTAATCGGTAAAGGAAAGCTTTCCTCACATTTATTAGCATACGTAATTTTGCTAGATATTATTGAGATTTTCCTGTCATACAGACAAACCTAATTAAGAACTTTAAGGTAAGTGAAAACAAAACAAAACAACAACAAAAAACTCACCTTAAGTATTTGCTTTTGCCCTTTCTCTACTCTGTCTGTTTTCCACATTTCCACCTCTTTTAAAAGCAAAGCCTATTTTCTTCAAAACCCAAAAATACCCTCCTTTGGGAAGAAACTTGCAGCTTCAACTCTGTGCTTTTTAATGAGTTTCTTTGTTAATTTCAAGTCATAAATATCAGTTATTGCAGGGGTGGCTACAGCTGGTGATCTTAATGCTTTTGTCTGTTGTTACAGTGGGTTCTCTCTGGCTCTGCTTGCTTCTGCTGTCATCATGCAGAACTTTGGGTGAATGTTAATTAACAGATTGATGAATCTATCAAAAGAGTTTAAACCCAGGGTCAAGGGAGGCAGTGTTTACTCCCACATTATTTCATTTTCTCTTTAAATGCAACTCAGAATGTGAAATAAATTAAAAGAAAATTCCAGCTCTAATATTTCCCTACTTCAGTGTGATAAATTCAATTTTTGAAAGGTTGTAATAAATGCATTGGTAAGTTTTGGTATTTTAAAAGGTCAATATTATAGATTTAGTTATTTTTCATAGCCACAAATAAAAGACGATTATTTATTACTGGTGTTTAGCAAACTGGAACTCGTAAGGGAAAAGAAAAAATGCACAATAGTGACAACTGCTTTTAAAACTATACATGGACAATGAAAACATTTTATCTATTATACTACAAATGAAAGGCAACATTGTTCTGGTTGTAAATAAGAAAATATTCCCAATGTTTTTTTCTTTAAGGATATCAAGAGTAAGTGACCTAATACATTGTCTCATCCTATGCTTATGGTTTAAACTTTATGTATGATTAAAAATCAGTTTCATTCCTTATCTTCTATGAAGAAAGGACATTCAATTTGGAGATGCTTAACAAGAATCATATATCACAAGAAATATGGTGATTGATAACATTCTGCATTGTTCAATTATATGAAATGATGTACAAATAACAAGAATAAAAACAAAGTAATTTTAGCTCCTTGTTTAGTGACTCATTATTGTTTTTATAGTGAGGAAATAACATGTAGATTATAAGCTTAGTTATTAATAAAAATAAATGTAGGATGTTATTGATACTGCCTGTTAAAAATCTTGTAAACTTTATTATTTTCAAATCTAAAGCTTCCTATAAGTATTTTGTAGTGTTAGAAAAATTAATTATGCCTTTCATAAATATTACCCATTTTTAAAGTTGTATAAAATACTGATATTCATAAGAATGCAAATAAAAATATACAAACAAATATTCACACTGAGGATTATATATAATCACAACTTTGAATATTCCCATTCAATGTAGAATATTGTAATGCCTTCTATTAGCCCTTAAGGGCATGGTTAGTAACACACCTCATCTACCACCAAAAGGCAAGTTAGAAAATAAAATTATTTACTTAGATGTTGTAAAAGTAATGTGTAATTCACTTCAATAATTTCTTTGGAATCCAGCTTTTCATAGTACATCTCTTTTAAAGTATTCTCGAAATTGATTATGCAAAGCTCTGTCCTCAATTCCACATTTACCTCTTAGAACAGATCTAAGCTGAATGGGTAGTTTTGTAACATTACTGACCTTTCTATTACATGTATATATTTGGAATATAATTTGAAACCACAAAATGCTTTTAGGTACAGAGTACATCTGTTCACGTCAAATTATATGTGATGGGGTTTTCAGGTATAAAAATAATCTAACACCAAGAAACTTTTTCTGTATTTATACAGTTTAGTATTCTCTTTCTATTCCTTTAGTATAAATAATATTGTATCTCTCTTTGTGTACTCTATTTATTACCTGATAGAATAGAATAGAGAAAAATAAAAATATAGTAAGTACTACTCTGTATCAAAATATCTCTGTTCTTTTGAAACTACTAATTCAGTCATCTCTGTGTTTAAGATGGGGTATAAAGATTGCAAGGCTCAGAAGAAATCAGAATCTGCTATGAGATTATGCTTTCTAGCTATGACATGCAAATTACATGCATGAAATTTCAGCAACATGTCTGCCTAAACAAGACTTGAAAAAATCCAACAACAGTTAATAGCCCTATGTAAACGGCAAATTCTCATAGGGCCCCTTTCCTAGAGGAAGGGTTATAGTCAATCAACAACTGTGGGGAGCAGGAGAATTAGTCTTCACCAGGAGTGATCCCTTGATTGGTTATCCAGTACCAAGTGTGAGGATTGTATGTGCTCACAACTTTGGACATTTTCATTTCTTATTTAATAGAGGACATTGCAATAACGTGTTTGATCTAAAAAAGCATGGTTAGAAACACACCTAAAATTATATATATTTGAGTAACTCTGAATAAACACAACACACACACACACACACACACACACACACACACACACACACACAGAGAGTTGTATTGTTGAGAGTTATATAGTAGGGAACTTTAAAAGAAATTGTAGAAACCGTGATTAACTTTCAAAGAAATATGCGATTATGTTTGTTTATCTTTGCAATGGTGATTTCTAAGTAAACAAAACCTGTGTACAATTTAAAGTAAAACAACAAAACTGTTTGTTTCTATTTTCTATAGCAGTATAGAGACATACATCATGCTAGTGTGTACATTTTCCTGTTTTGCATTTTCAGAGAAAGTTTGTATATTGTAGGTATTAAATATAATTTAACATTGAGTTTTTCTTTTAAAAAGGTAGTTCAATTTATTATTTGTTTTTACTAGAGTTTTCCATTTTAATGTAATTAAAATATGAGAAGAGGCATAAAGCAATTTTGATCACTTAGATTTAAGATTACATTAACTTACCCACATGTTCCATGATAAATAAAAACTTGTCCAATGGCTCATATCTTAGGTATTTACTACATTCTGTAAAAAACTTACTTCAATGTTTTTAGTATTTTCTTTCACACAAATAGTTGTTAGGAAGTGTTGTAAAAATTATGCATACAAAATAAGCAAGCATTTTAGTAGGTAAGGATACATATTTTGTTTTAAATATTTTTGAAAGTTCGTCATCAAACTCTTCAAATTGTGTTCTTTCTACTTTTGTCCATATTGGATTTGCATGTGAACAAAATGTATATATGTACATACCTACCATGATCATACAAAAATGCTTATAATATAAATATGAAAAAAAGAGAATTTACTTTATAAGAAGTCTTGAAATATTTTGTTCCGTGTTCCTTATTTTAATAAATATTGTTATATTCCTGAGAGAAATTAATGAATCAATGCAGTTTATTAAAAAAAAACAAGTAAATACTTAAGTAGGTATTTATGGAAATATGTAAATGCCAATGGCAACTCATTATTTCAGTACTGGTTATGTTTTTCACCTTAAATATATTATAATATGAATGTATTTTAATGATGAGTGGAACCTAATTAGCTAGAAAAATCATAGCATTCCTTGGATTAAATTCATTCGGTTTCACCCAACTTAGCTAGAAAAAATTTAACCTCTAGAATTTTTATATTCTTAGTTTACATTAAATGCTGATATGTTTACTCTACATGGGAAAATACTTCGTAAATAGATTATGCATGCATAGTTTGTGTAAGCTTTTGAGTAAAGTGAATGTAGATTAGGATTGATTTAATTTTAGCAGCCCAATTCTAGTTCTTTCATAAATCTCACTTGAGTATATTTAAAACCTATGTAGTAAATAGGAACATTTATTGTTTCAGTAATTTTGCCTCAATTATTCGCATTGAGTGAGAAATAAGAAAGTTGCAGCCTAAATAGCCTAAATACATAAATTATATTAGCTATAAGAGAACCAAGAAGGAGAAATTATGCATGAAAATCAATAGTAATTTCAGAAACACTGTTAAATATGTTGTTTGTAGCAATCCATTTCATTGGCATGATGGCAAGATCCCTAGCAAGATAATATACCAGTCTATTTCCTCAAATTGTTTATGACTTTGATATTATACAAACATGTATAAATTTCAACTTATGATTCATAAGTTGTTCTTTAGAGTTGGAGTATCAAAATAGGACTTTTGCTCAATTCTACCTATTTTAATCAGCACTGAAAAGTGATATGAAGTAATTTGTGTATAATTCATACTAAAGTATTCTCAATAAGAGGAAAAATTAAAAAAAAACACACATATAAGAAGGAGTAACTGAACTTTGAAAAAGTATAGAACATAACAAACAAGCATTCTTCTGATACAGAAGTTGTTTTGCTAAATTATTAAAACTTTGACATGGTACTCACTGTGGAAAATCTGTTTATAAAATTTTATGCACTCATTAGTTGTCTTAGGAAAGTTATTGTTCTTTAATTCCACCTAGTAACCCTTTTGATTAAATTCCTGAATTACTCTTTATTGTAACAGTAAATTAAGTTGAGGAAGAATAACACTCCTTTGTCATTGCTTTCTTGCTTTTGCAACTCATATTATTTCTGCCATTGTTCTACAGTTTTTCCACTGTTTTTCTATAATATCTACTACTGGTATTTTTGTAAAATATACATAAATTAATGGTTTTGAAATAAAATTCAAAATCAAACATTGAGCACAAAACAGTAAAAAGTAATCAGAGAATGTCATGAAATAATTTTGCAGTGAAAAGAGATAAAATATCTGGTATATTTTTAATGTATCTTTTAAAGTATATTACATATACATATTTTTGTATGTACAGACTTCCATGATAATGTGAAGTATTTATTATTAATTTCAAAAGAAAATAGCAAATTTGAAATGATATTTCCCTAAATATCCAATATTTAATGATTCTGCAATATGAGCTAATAGAAAAAATGAGAACATATGTCCATGAAACTCTGGCTGTTGGCTACATCATTGGTATTGTGGCATAGGAATCATCTTACCTCCAGGTGCATCAAATTCTGTTAACTAATTAAAGCCCTTGTATAATCACAGCAATCAAAAGGTAGTTGCAGTTGCTATTAGCTACTATTTTGGGTACAGGGATTTCTGTAGTCTCCTTCCTATAATGATGGGAACTGTCTTAGAAAGTATACTTTATTAGACCTTAGTTTGCTATAGTTAGTTTTATTATAAACAAATATAATAAAATCCAATATTCCAATATTGCCTAGCATATATTCCTTATGGGAGTGTCATGTAGGCTAGCCTGATGGTCAGCTGATACACAATGGCCTAGATCTTCAAAGCCTGACTGTATCTTTGCAACTCTAGTTGGCTGTCTCATAACCAACTGCAAAATCTGGGTTCTGTCTTGGATGCTTATGAACTGGCTATTTAAACATGAACTTCCCTTTAGTTTCAGAAATAATTTTTAATGCAAGATATAGAAACAACTTGCAGTTCTCAAAATATATTCATTTCCCTTACTACAGGAAGACAGCTAGCCCATTTTCTAATTTTACATTTGTTATTTCAAATATACTAAGCTTAATTGGGAGTTTATTTACTGAAGTATGGTGAACTTCTTTGAGGATACAATACTAAGGCACATGATATCTTATTTCTTGGGAGTGATTAACTACCAGTAGACCCTCAGAGGTGGGCACAATTTCCCACATCCATGGTAAAATGTCAAGAGAAGCAGTTTTATACTATAAATCACATAAAATATAAATAAATTTATTTATACAATAAATTATGTATACAATAAATTATTTCCTATTTAAATTATATCATGTTTTCTTGTTTTTCTTACTACATTAGGACATTGTGAGACATGGTTTGTGTCCCAGGTTGTGTATGATGCATTCCTTGGTTGCAAAATATGGAGTATTCTCAGACTACAGCTGGCCATGTTCAACTTTTATTAGTCAACTAAAACCCAGAAAGAATTATTTGTTGAGGCAGGCTATTTCTCAAGATATTATTTCTTACTTGACTAACAGATCTAACAAGAAGATACCACAGGCTAGCATATAGTCCCATACAGCACCATCAAAGTCTTCATTCCTAAGCTTCTACATAAATTCCAAATATCTCCCTCTAAGTCACAGAACCCTTCCTTCTTGTGGGAGAATGATTGCTTCACCCATGAGTATTAGTAAACACAGTGACATATATTGAGGTCAGACTCTGGTTTCTTTCCTAAATTTTGTCTCCTTACTGTTTTTCCATGGGTGGTGCTGAAATCCAGGAGAGACTAGACAGACCAGCAGATTGGTCTGTCTCCACTCAAGGTCCTAATTCTCATTTGATCTCTAGCCACATCTCCTCAGGAGCACAAACACCCACTGAACACATTTTACAGACTAAACAGTCACAAGAATACTCATCTTGATGATCAAGGCCTCTAGTCTTTTTATGGCATGTGTCTCTATGAACTGTGCAATTTTCATGAATGGACAAGGTTTTAGAGTCCATAATGGTAATCTGTATAAATCCCGTTCAGGATCCCAAATTGGCTTGATAACATTAGGCTTCAACTTTCTCTCTTCTACTTTTTTATATTTTGTTCTTGCATACTATTACCTCCAGATAAGAGTCCATTCTCCATTTTATCAGACCTCAATCCAACACAGCCAACATGTAAAGACAATATAACTTAAGAACTCTAACTCAGAGGTGCCACAGGTAGGCATTGGGGAACCAGATATCCCCTCTGTCTCTTCCTGAGACTCATTTGAGTTTCAACTTCCAGGACCTTTCCAGATGTCCTGCCATCTCTTGAATATCTTGAATTGGAAGCTGCGGACATCTTGTCTTCTTTCCAGTCACATCTTGTCAATCCAAAACCTGAAAATATACATCACATGGGTGGATTTAACCCTGTTTTCTACTTAGTTTCTACAATGACCATAGGTTCCAAATTATCTGTGCTAAAGAACACAACCTTAGCCAGTCAGCCTGTCTCAAAGCCAATCAAAAAAAAAAAAAAAAAAAAAAAAAAAAAAGGTGCTCTTTTGGGAGTTGTTAGACCAGTCACATTCGTTTGACTCTCAATCCAGATCTGGCCTTAATATATTTTAGGCAATGGCTACCTATGTCGCAAATTCAGAACTTTCACTCTCAATACCTTAACTGTCTTAGATAACTTCATTAAATGGAATGGATAATGATCGAGGAGCCCACATATAAGCCTCCAACTTACATCAACATTTCTTATTCCTGCCATTCAGCTCTCTCTTTCACTTAAATTTTCCAAGAGCACAAATTTAACCTCTTTTTATGTTCTTCTTCTTCAATGGTTCTGCAGTTCATAGGAAATGAATAAACAGTTTTGCTATGAATGTCCTGGAAGATAAAATCACAACTGAGGCTGCTTGTGGCA
Organism: Cricetiscus sungorus; assembly: GCA_030556225.1. NCBI lineage: Eukaryota > Metazoa > Chordata > Mammalia > Rodentia > Cricetidae > Cricetiscus > Cricetiscus sungorus. Next base: position 47,680,449 of record JANBXA010000398.1, read on the forward strand.
CAGAACAAGTAATAGCTGCAGAAGCCATTGAACAGGAGCTACTCTTCAGTGCACCAAGCCTGAGAAAATGGATAAAAAACCAGGTTGGATAAACCTACAGAATCAGCTGACAGGAACAAGGGGGAGCTTATGAACCCCAGTCTGATATCTGGGAAACCAGCATAGGACCAAGCCAAACCCCTTGAATGGGGGAGTCAGTTAGGAGGACTGGGCAATTTATAGGTCCTCTAGTAGTGGATTGGTATTTATCACTAGAACACTAATGGACTTTGGGAGCCCATCCTACATAGAGGGTTACTTTCACAGTCTAGATCAATGGGAGAGGGCCTAGGCCCTGCCACAAATGATATGACAGACTTTTAAGACTCCCCATTGAAAGCATCACCCTCCATAGGGAGAAGAAAGAGGATGGGATAGGGTTTGGTGGGGGTGATTGAGGAGGAAGACAGAGTGAGAGAACTGGGATTGACATGTAAAACAACCTTGTTTTAAATTTAAAGAAAAAAGAAAATTAATCAGTAGCTTGTTTTTGTTTATGAGACAGAGTTTCTTTTTGGCTTTGGTGGCTGTCCTGGAACTAGCTCTTTTAGACCAGGCTGGTCTCAAACTCACAGATACCCTCCTGTGTCTGCCTCCCGAGTGCTGGGATTAAAGGCATATACCACCATAACCTGGACAGTAGCTTTCTTATATACAAAAGATAAATGGACTGAAAGAAATAAGGGAAACAACACCAATCACAATGTTCACAAGTAATATAAAATATCTTGGTGTAACTCTAACCAAGCTATTAAAAGACCAATATCACACGAAATTCAAGTCTTTGAGGAAATTGTAAAAGATATCAGGAGATGAAAAGATCTCCCATAATTAGGAATTGCTTAGTTAACATAGTAAAAATGATCATTTTATTAAAGGCAATCAATAGATTTAACCCAATTTCCATCAAAATTTCATTTTACATGTATCAAAATGATTAATATTATAAAAACCCACCCACAAGTAATAGCTCATGCTGAAAAGCATGTAGGATGTTCAGCAAGTGAAACACTGCTCTATTGCCAGTAGTGGTAGGGCAAACTTGTATATCCCCTTTGGCAGTCAATATGATGGCTTCTCAGAAAACTGGGAATTGATCTACCTCAAGATCAAGCTACACAACTCTTGTGATAGAGAAAAAGTAGTACATTTACACAATGGAGTATTACTCAACTGTTCAAAACAATTACATCATGATGTCATTGGAATGAAACTAGAAAAGATGAAAAAAACTGGAAAACAACATTGTGAGTGATGTAACCCCTACCCAGAATGACACACATAGTACTTGCTCAGTTATAAGTAGATGTAAGCAGTTATTTATAGAATAGCCATGCTATAACATGACCAAAGAAGCCAAGTAACAAAGAGGCCTTAAGGCAGGGACACATGAACATCACACTGAAGGTGAAATAGAAAAGGCATTACAAGTTAACATGAAAGGAATCAGGATGGGGCCAAGGGATCAGGAAGGATCAGGTGGGTGGAGGATGAATTGAGTACTGGAAAAGACAACTTGAATCAGAGGGTAACCCTGGGATGAGCTAGATATCTAGTGCAATGGAAAGCCCCAGGAATCTACGAGGGCGACTCTAGCTAAGATTACTAGAGACAAAGAATATGAAGCCTGAAACAGCCAATTCCTATAACTAGGCATGTCTTATAGTGAAGATATTAGGACAGCCATATAACCTCTGACCTATAGTTTTATTTAGATATGCTGGGGTAAAGTTGGTGCAGATATTGTGATAGTAGGCAACCAATGACCAGTCCATCTTGAGACCCATACCATGAGAAGGAGCCTACCTCTGACACTGCCTGGAAGGCAAGGACCTTGGCTGTTGTACAGCCAAGAGACCTGGGATAGAACCAAACATGACAGATGCAGAGACCCAAAGTCAAATATTAGGCAGTGTTTGGAGAATCTCATGGAAGAGGAGGAAGGTTTGTGGGACCCACAGGGTTTAGGGATTACAGAAGAAAACCCACAGAAAAAGCTACCCTGTATTCATAGGAGCTCACAGAGGCTGAATAGCCAACAACCAGAAAGCTTGCTTGAGATTGTCTAAGGTCCTTTGCACATATGTTACAGTTGTGTAGCTTGGTCTCTTTGAGGGAATGCTAATAGTGAGAAGAAGGACTGTCTCTGAATCTGTTACCTGCTTTTGTGACTCTTCCCTCCTATGGCATTGCCTTGTGAGCCTTAATGGGAGACGGGGTACCTAGTCTTCCTGTAACTTGACAGGCCATGGCTGGCTGACACAAACATGGTAGGCTTGCCCTTTTCTGAATAGATAGGAGTGGTAGCGGAAGGGCAATTGGGTAGGGAGGTAGGAGGGAGAGATTTTGAACACTGGAGGGAAAGTAGGAGTCCATGCTCAGGCAAGAAAAAAATAATTAATAAAACACATGAATGAAGCTAAATTGAAAAATATGTGCATATTCATGTAACAGTCCCAGGTAACACTATTGTTTCCTTGGCAGAGAAGATAATGTTCTAAGCATCACATTCCATCTAATTGTGTCTCGATTAAAAAACAAACAAGCAAACAAACTCTCCCTGGCTAATTATAAGAGCACAGCATTCAAAATATCATCACCAATCTCCACATTTTCTTTTAGTCTTGGCCATTAATTTTAAAATTGACTTTCTTTCCTCTGCCACCATCTTTGGAGAAAAAATAGATGTTGTTTATTTTTTGTAGATGAGGCTGTTTATTCTCTTGATGAGGTAAATGTGTTTTCCTCTGAGTAACTGCTGAACAAATGCAATGCTGTAGTATTTTTCACTTTCATTCATGCTTTAGTTTCTATTTTACTTTCCCCTGGGTGATCTGCAAGTAGTTATGTTGTTTCTCTTCTAATATAAACATTACTTACTGTTACTTTCGTTTTATAACCTCTGAAACTTCATGAAAAATAGTTGAGTAACTGCAATATATGTGCTTTATATAATGTGGGTGTATGTGCTAATTAATTACCTTCTTTAAATTATCTGAAAGTATTAATATGTAATCAGATTTTACTAAAGTCAATATATTTGGTAGCCTCTTAATGAGTTCTATGTGTACTATTTGAATATATTTGACATTGAATACAATGTCAAAATAAAATTATTTTAAAAAAGCAATACTTAACAAAATCATTAATTTTAAAACATAGTGTTTCATATGTATTTCAAAAGAAAATTCAGTCCTATGCCAATGTTATTATTTCAGTCTTGCCAGTGATTGACAGGTATGATGAATATAAACTGATGTTTATAAGAGAACTAAGTTGAAAATTAAAACACTACTAAAAATATGAGTATGAATAACATTTCTAACACACCACAATGAAAGGATAAAGAATCACAAATCACCTGAAATGCAAAATGATTATTTTATATATGCTAATTTTGATGATAAAAGTGGTGAGTTAAAAAGAAACCAATCTATTTGAAGTGTGCACCATCTGTATCCTTTGTAATCCTTAAAGCTGAATTAATTCATTAGACTTCCATTTGGGTTGTTTTCCACATTTCGTCACATTCCATTTCAACACTATAATTAATTCTCCTTTGAATTCAAGGGTTAGATTTGACAAAGAAGTGATGGAAATAATTAGTCCTGAGAGGAACTTTATTATGAGCACATTTCAGAGAAATGGAGCCAGACTGTCTGCACTAAGACACAACATTCTATAAAAAAGATTTGTTATAAGGATAGTGTATTTGAGTTATAGATCAAAATAGCTTGGAAAGAAATGGAGACAAGGACAGAGAAGAGAAAAAGAAAGGCAAATAAGAATCTTGAAGTTAAATATGACTTTATTATGGCAAAGCAATAGTAGTCATGTTACAAATTTTAATTCAAAGCCACTCCATTAATAAAAGAGTAAGCTGGATTCTCTTGCATAATGAAATGTTTTCATTTTCTTTCTTTTTAAAGTTTTTTAAAAAAATATATTCTTTTATCATACAATGCATCTTGACCTATGTTTCCCCTCCCTCTACTCCTGCTTACTTCTACCACCACCACCTCCTTTCTCCCACAATGTCACCCATCATAAGTTTTCCTTGAGAAAAGAAGAGGTCTCACAGGGACATCAAATTAACATCATAACAAAGTACAATAAGATTAAGTAAAAAGCCTCATATTGAGGCTAGATATGGCAACAACATATGGGAAAATGGTCCCAAGAGCATCACAATATTTTCTACCACTCTTCTTGTAATTAATTCTGTTCAACATTAGTTATGACAACATGCACAATTTTAATTCTTCTTTCAAATTTCTCAGGATTGAAAAAAAATATCAATCTTTGAGGAAAAATCTCTGGTTCTTTACTGTAGCTCCACCTCCACATAGTGTTGCGTGAAAATATTTATTTAAGAACATACATGAGGTCTTCAGCAAATGCAAGTTTTTATTTTACTTTGAACAGTATAAGCAATATTTGAAGCATTATTAAACTGTAAGAATATTGAAAAAAGAGATTGTACATAGTATGAATAAATACCTTTCTAAAAGTTATTTTCTTTCCAAATCTAAATGTACACAAAAGTTTTCTGTTCTGCCTGGTCCTGAATCCGATTAGCCCCAAATAAATACCCAGAGACTTTTTTTTTAATTTATAGAACTGTGGTACAATGACTCAGGCTTCTTAATGGTGCCTTCTGTCTTAATTATTAACCCATTTCTATGAATTTATGTTATTCCATGAGGCTATGGCTTATCCATAACCTGTACTCCTTGTTTGCCTGGTGTCTCCTTTCAGCTCCTCTCTCTGCCTTCCTCTTCCCTGCCTTTGCCTGGTCTGGTAATCCAACCTATCTTTGTGACTGGCTATTGGCAAATTAGTGTTTTATTCGTCAACCACTAAGAGAAACATATATACAGAAGAACATCCCCCATCATCTCCTCTTTTCTGTATAAATAAAAAGGATTTTAAATTTAATTGTAAAATTATATATCACAAAAGTTATATAGCAAGAACTATAGTTAACAATACTTAGTCCATTAACATCTGACATTTAAAAAATATTTTATTTTCTATCCTATCTTTGTGAGTAATGTTTTATATGTAGCTTATCTTTTACCATAACTAAGGAAAACTATAACCATCAAAGGTCTTAGAAGGATATTAAATAAACTCTAGAGTTGTCATAGACATCACAATGTCTGGACAGTCACCCCAAGTGATTCTGTAATTTTGGGGCTCCATTTTCAGCCTACAGGCCTAGAGTGTCTGGCAGACTGCTTAGTGAAGCAGGACATTTGAAATTGTCCTGTCTGCACTGACAATTTTTTCAGTCATTTTTCTCTGTGCCTGCAGAAAGTCTGGCAGACTCTTCAATGAAGCAGGAACCTTGAAGGATTGCCTCACTTTGGTTTGGCAAATTCACCAATTACTTTCTTGTGGGTTCTGTATGTCCCATCTGAAGAGCACTATCAACACCTTGGGGACTATGAGAAAACCCAGAAACATGTTCAGGTTCTGGCTGTAGTAATATGAGGCTGCATTGTCTCAGCAGTTTTGGACATTGTATCACCTGGGCCACTGCTTGAATTTGCTTCTTAAAACCATATTAGCCTGGAAGGAACCAATAACTTTTCATTTTCTGTGGAAACAAAACAAAAACAGAATCTCATTTCTAAAGTAACATATCCTTAGACTTAAATTTAGAATTCAAGGCATTTTCAAAATATATAAGTATGAATCCAACAGCATTTATAATAAAATGTCTTTTAGTTGTTGTTGATCCTTCCTCAGCAACCAAACATTCAAAGACAACACAATAACACAAAGTATCCAGACTCTGTATTTTCCATCTTTAGGTGTTTTTTTAAGTTACTCTACTCATTTTACTTTTTCTTTTTCTATTTTGCAGCAGGGTTTGTCTGTTTAATTTTTGACTGCCCTTGAACTCACTCTGTATACTAGGCTGACCTTGAAATCACAGAGATCTGCTTGCCTCCACCCCCCAAGTGCTGGGAGTAAATGTGTGTGCCACCATACCCAGTTATCTATTTTTTTGTTTGTTTGTTTGTTTTAAACTCTCTATCCTTTTTCTTTTCTCTCCCAAGCCTATGTATATTTTTAAACATAATATAAACCCTTTAAAGGTTTGTCTTCATCTGAATCAAACTTTACTTTATATATCTATCTTTTTTTGAACACATTAGTCTTATCAACTAAACAACATGGCTAAATTTAAAGTATATGTTTTAGCTGATTGTTTTCCAATATGGCAGGGGCAAGTTAACAACCCATATTGGGAGCTGTGCTCACCTCTTCACTCTGAAAACTTTCTTGTGTGTATGAATAAAAGCTAAATCTGCTATGCAACATGCTATGCTGCTTGGATAAGTTGTCACTGCTGCTCCCAGCTGCTGGTAAACACCATTTAACTGTTCAGTAGCAGTATAAGAGACATGTGGTATTTACTGCTGATGCTGTCAGAAAACCTCTCTTAAAGGAGCCAAGAGACGCCCTTTTTCTCTAGCAAACAGTACGATGGAGAAAATGCTGCTACCAAGAAGCTGTGCTTGTCTCTATTATTCTGTTTTTAGAATCCTTTATTTTTTTAAAGTTTTTGTCAGGTTTTACATGGAAATTCTTGAAACCAACATGAAAGCACCATTCTGTAGAGGAAAGCTTTTTGTTCTGCTTAGTCCTGCAGCCGATTAGCCTGAAATGAATACACACTTATATTTATTTATAAAACTAGGGCTTTGTACTGGCCATCTCTCTCTTAATTATTATTCAATGACTACTAATATGTATTTTACATGGCCTTATCTTACCTGAGAATGCCTGCTCTGTCCTGTCTTTCCAGTCTCTACTTGGCATCTCCTTAAGGCCTCTCTACCTCTCTCCCCAGCATTTTTCCTCTTTCCTAGCCCTGCCTATCGTCCTGCCTTTACTTGACTATCAGTGTTTAATTTATCAACCAATAAGAGAAGTTTATATACAGAAAGATAGTCCCTATCACCTAAATTGTACATATAGGCAATAAAAAATAAAAATAAACTTATTAATGTCAATGACGATAATGTCCATAAACACCCATTTTAAATTTTCATGATTTTATTACTGGTAGTTATTTCCATTTACATATGCATAGTCATAGACTGTGTATAAAAATTTTAATGATAAAATTTCAAAAAAATAACAAAATATATTCTACTAAACTAAGGCAAACAATTTATATTATTGCATATGAAAACAATGCATATTTGAGGTAATAGTCATATAAAAGTCATTCAAAAGCTCAGATGATTCAATTGGTTGTAGTGCGAACATATTACCATTTGAGTTAAAGCTATATTTTTTTCGTCATTGTGACAGGTACAAAATTAGAGTATTAAATGAAAAAATATGGGATATGTGATGACAACTGAAAATTAGCAATGTTTATAAGTTTTAATAATATCGTTAGTATATAGAAACAAATTAATAAAATATTTTATAAGTAAATATAATTGCAATACAAGTAATACATGATCATAAATTATATATCAAATACAAACAATACAACACGCATGGGAATCTGAAGAGAACTGATAATACTTTGAGAAAGTAAGTGATGCTGCTAAAATGTAGTTTATAAAAAAGTTCAATATAAGTCAATACTTCCATATATTATCAATTAAGTAGAGTATTATTTAAATGATTAATCATAAGAACAAGTATAATTTTTAATACAGGGATATTATGTGGCATTTAAACGATCAAAAGGCTAAATGATTATCTACTGTTTAGGTGCAATTGATACTCTTGCCAAAGACCCAGGTTCAGTTTCTAGCATACACACAGTGGCCCCCAAGTGGCAATAATTACGGTTGCATGGGACTGGTATAACTTTGTAGGTTATACATGAACTTGGAAAGATATAGTACAGAGATATACATGTAAACAAATGCTTAAACACATGAAATAAATTATATTACTCTTAAACTTTATTCAAATATAATAACTGAATAAGATCTTATCAATTAATATATAGGTAGATTAATTATAACAAAGACAATAAATAATAACAAATTGTACATCAAATGCATATATTGATAGTTATAAAGAAATGCATGTTAAGAACTTCAAATCTTTGAAGAATTAAATTAAAGAAGCCAGGATAAATATTAAGATAACAAAGATACCAGAAAATGGAAAGATCTCCCAGGCTCTTAGATAGATAGGATCAGCATAGTGAAAATAACAATTTTTCCAAAAGCAATCTACAGATTCAATGATATGCCCATCAAAATATAAGATCACTTCTTCATAGATCATAAAAGACAATACTCAAATTTATATGGAAAAGAAAAGACCCAGGAAAGCTAAAATAACCCTGTACAATAAAGGAACATCTGGAGTCATCACTTCCCAGACTGCAAGCTGTACTATAGAGCTGTAGCCCTGAAAACATCTTGGTATTGGCAAAAACATAGACAGGTAGACTAATGGAATTTAGAAGAAAGTCTTGTTATTAGCTCATCCAACTATGACCATCTAATTTTTGACAAAACAGCTAAAATTATACAATGGAAAAGGGAAGCATCTTCAACAAATTGTGCTGGCAAAATTGGATGCTGGTGTGTAGAAGACTACAGATAGAACTATGTATATCTTTTGCCATGCACAAAACTTAAGTTCAAATGGATCAAAGACCTCAACATAAATCCAGTCACACTGAACATCTTGGAAGAGAAAGGGGGAGGTATTCATAAAAGAATCAGTACAAGAGACCACTTCCTGAACCTAAAACCAGTAGCATAGACAATGAAATTGACAATTAATAAATGGGCCTCTTGAAACTTAGAAGCTTCAGTAAGGCAAAAGACACAGTCAACAATACAAAATGGCACTCCACAGAGTGGGAAAAGATCTTCACCAAACTCTCATCTGACAGAGGGCTGATTTCTAAAATATACAAAAAATTCAAGAAGATAGTCAGCAAATCACAAAATAATCCAATCAAAATGTGGGGTACAGAATTGAATAGACAATTCTCATTTGAGGAATCCAAAATGTCTGAAAGACCCTTTAGAAAGTGTTTATCATCTTTAGCCATTAGGGAAATGCAAAATAAGGTAACTTTGAGATAACTTCTTAATCATGTCAGAATCACTGAAATCTGAAACACCAATGACAGTTTATGCTGGAGAGGATGTGGAGAGAGAGAAACACTCCTCTACTGCTGGTGGGAGTACAAACTTGTATAGCCATTTCAGAGATCAGTATGGCAGTTCCTCAGGAAAATGGGGATCAGTTTACCACAGGATCCTGCAATTCTACTCTTTAATGCAAGAAAGACATAATAGAGGCATTATTAGTAATAGCTAGAACCTGGAAACAATCTAGATGCCTCTCAAGTGAAGAATGGATAAAGAAAATGTGGTACATTTACACAATCACAATAGAGTACTAGCTGGGAGGGGGCCAAAACAACAACAACAACACCAACGAAAATGGAATCTTGATATCCAAAGGTAAATGGATGGAAATGGTAGAAAGCATCTTGAGTGAGGTAACCCAGTCACAAAAAGAGAAACAGGGTATGTACTCACTCATATATGGATTTTAGACATCGAGCAAATGATCATCAGCCTACAATTCACACCACCAGAGAAACTATGAAACATGGAGGACCCTAAGAGAGATTTACATGGTCCCTCACAGAAGGAGAAAGGGACAAGATCTCCTGAGAATATTGGGAACTGGGGTGGGGCAGTGAGTGGAGAGGAGGTTAGGAGAAAGAATAGGGGAGAGGAGGAGGTGAGAGAAGAACATGAGGGAGTAGGAAGATGGAGTCAACAGAAGAATTGAGAAGAACAAGAGAAGAGATACATACCATAATAGAGTGAGCCATTATAGGTTTGAAGAGAAATCTGACACTAGTGACATGTCTAGAGATCTATAAGAATGGCCACAACTAACAATCTGAGCAATTGTAGGGAAGCTACCTTAAATGCCCTTTCCTGATAATGAGATTATATGCCACCCTAGATCATTCCTCCAGTAGCTGGTAAACACAAAAGCAGACATCCATGGCTCAACACTGAGCCCAACTCCTTAAACTCAGTTGCAGAGAAGAAAAAGTGATGAACAAAGGGGTCAAGCCCAGGCTGGAGAAACCCACATAGTCATTTGACCTGAACTAGTGGGAGCTTTTGGACTTCAGATGATAGCTGGGAAACCAGAATAGGACTTACCCAAACTACCTGAATGTGGGTCTCAGTTAGGTGGCCTGGGTAGTCAATAGGGCCCCTGCCAGTGTAACCAGAATGTATTCCTTGTGCATGAAAGAAATTCGGGAACATATTCCCCACTGATGGATATGTCCTTAGCCTAGAGACACAAAGGAGGGCCTACACCCTACCACATAAGACTTGACAGATTTTGATGGTCCCTCCTGGAAGGCCTCACCCTCCCTGGGGAGTGGATGGAGAATGGAACTGGGAGGGATTGGGGGAATGACATGTGAGGATGGGAGGGGGGAGGGCACAGGGATCAATATGTAAAAGAAGAGATAAATATAATATTAAAAAGAAAAGATCTCCCATGCCTATAAATAAGTAGGATAGTAAAAATGTCCATATTACCAAAGCCAATCTAGAGATTCAACACAATACCCATTAAAATTACAACAAAACTCTTCACAGAACTTGAAAGAATTATACTCATCTTCATATGGAAAAACAAAAAATTCGCAATAGCTAAAACAATCCTGTACAATAAAAGAACATCAGGAGAGATTACCATCCCTGATTTCAAGGTCTACTACAAAACTATAGTAATAAAACACTCACGGCATTGACATAAAAAGAGACAGGTAGGTCAGTAAAATCAAATATAAGACCCAGATGTAAATCTACACACGTATGTACATCTATTTTCAACAAAGAAACCAAACTTATATAATGGAAAAAAGAATGGATTTTCAAAAAGTTGTTCTTGTTATCACATATTGTTTATTATGTAACAAAGACACTAGAGATAAGAATGCAAAGCCAGCCACACTAGCAACTCTAGAAGCTGGGCAGCCATGTCACACACCTTTAAAATCTCAGGACTCAGGTAACTGAGGAAAATTGATCTTCTGAGTTCAAGACCACCCTGAGTTACATGAAAATAAATCATCTAAAAGAGTAACACAGCTCACAGCACTAAAGAGATATATAAATAAGAAATAAAGGGTCTCATGTGAGATTCAACTTGCCGTCAGGGAAGATAGGACATCCATTTCAGCCTTGGTAGAAGTAAGAGCTACTGACTGGCTGCTTTGCTTTTCTGATCTTCAGCTTGTACCCTAATGTCTGTCTCTGGGTTTTTATTATTTTTGTTACAGTTTCTGGTCTATCTGGATGCTGGTATGTAGAAGGTAAAGTGATTCCTATTCATCACCCTGCATAAAACTTAAGTTCAAGTGAAGCAAAGGCATCAGCATAAATCCAGATGCACTGAACCTAATAGGAGAGAAAGTGGAAAATACTCTTGGAGGAACTGGCACAGGAAACAACTTCCTGAAGAGAATACCAGTAGCATAAGTACTAATTTGGATAACTAATAAATAAATGGGACTGCATGAAATTGAAAATTTTCTGGAAGGCAAATGACACTGTCAATGGGACAAATGACATCTTGCAGAATGGGCAAAGATTTCCCCCAACCACATATCTGACAGAGGGCTGATTTCCAAAATATATAAAGAACTCAAGAAACTAGATATCAACAAACCAAATAATCCTATGTTAAAATGGGTTACAAATTTAAACTCAGATTTCTCAACAGTTTAATCTCAAATGGCTGAGAAATTGTAAGGTGATGTTCAATATCCTTAGCCATCATGGAAAAACAAATAAATCAACACTGAGATGCCATCATAAACTTCTCAGAATGGCTAATATCAAAAACACAAGTGAGAGCTCCTGCAGAAGAAAATATGGAGCAAGGGAAACACTCCTTCATTGCTGGTGTGAGGAAAAACTTGCACAGCTGTTTTGGAAATCAGTGTGTCAGAATCCCAGAAAACTGGGAATAACCTACTACAAGACATACCTCTATTATCCTTGGGCATGTTCTCAAAGTATGCTCAATCATATCACAATGACACTTGCTCAACTATGGTCATAGCATCTTTATTTGTAATAGCCAGGACCTGGAAACAATCTTGATGTCCTTCAACAGATTAATGGATAAAGAAAATGTGGTAAATTTACACAATGTAGTGTTACCTAGCTGTTAAAAACAAGGACACCAGGAAATTTGAAGGCAAATGGATAGAACTAGAAAAATATCTCCTGAGGGAGGCAATCCTGACATAGGCAAAATACTCCCTCATAAGTAGATATTAGCTTCAAAATAAGGATAACAATGCTACAATTATCACACCCAGACACTCTAGGTAACAGTTAATAGAGTTCATGGGGAGATACCCAGATTTCCCTCGGAAGGGAACATAGAAATTTTGTGAGTGAACTGAGTGTGGGTTTTAATGTGTACAATAGCAATCAGTTTGTCAGTGTAAGGAAAGGGAAAGTGCTGAGAGGGACAGCTGAGGTGGTAATCTCAGGGTCAGATGGAAGCCTGGTGAAGAGGTATCATCCAGGAGTCTATAAGAGGAACTCAGCTAAAACTCCAAGAAATATTGAACAAATAGGTTGAACTGTTTTTCTTCTACAACCAGATTGGTGCACAGTCCAATTGTCATCTGAGAGATGCCATCCAGCAACTGATAGACGCAGATGCAAAGACCTACAGCAAAAATTAGGCAGAGTGTGGAAATCTGGCAGAGGAGGAAGAAAAAGGAGTACAGGAGCCAGAGGACTCAAGGACACAGCCAAGGCTCGCACAGTCAATTAACCTGGGTTCATCGGGGCTCAAGGAGAATGAACAGATTATCTGCATGAGAAAGACCTAGGCATTCTGCAAATATGCTACAGTTGTGTAGCTTGGTCCTTTTATAGGACTGCTAAGAGCATGATCAGGGGCTGTCTCAAACTCTTTTATTTGCTTCATACCTTACTCCTCATATTGGGTTACCTTGTCCAACATTAATACACAGAAACATGTTTAGTCTTACTGCAATTTGATATTCCATGTTTTGTTGATACCCATGGAAGAACTGCCTTTTCCCTGGTGGAGAAGAAAGAAGAGAGGATTTAGGGAAACAAAGATGGTAGTGGGAAATCAGGTGATCATGTTCCATGGAAGGTGGGACTGGGAAGGGAAAATGGGGGGAAGGCTATATCTTGGATGTAAAATAATTAGATGAATTAAAAAATAGAAAATGGATTATGGAACCATATTAACTATGCACATCATTTGTTTTACTTGCATGTGTTATCATTGCAAAAGTACCCAAACCTGAACATTGTCAGTGTTTAGATAGAATGAGGAAGACTTACTTGCTATAATCAGTATCTCCTATATATTGTCAAACTTTTACAAAATTATGTGATCTCTTCTACAGTTTGAAATTAAAACTTGCACAACAAATCTAACTTAGCAATAGTTGCGCCTTTTCTCAATCTAGAAGAAATAAAATTGCCTTAAAAGAATACCAAATCTCATACTACATCGTTTGTCTGAATGTATCTTCCTAATAAAATATGTGAAATGCTATTTTTATATTATCAGATATTAGTTTGAATGAAACTGTTAGAATTTTAAAAATAAAGGATTTTCTATAAAAACAGAAAAGCTAGCAAAAACAAAAGAAATTTTCTTTTTAAACTTTCTTTTAATATATTCTCTGTGTTTTCCATATTATGCATCTTAACCTCATTCGTTTCCTTGTTCCTTCTTATCTGCTCTCTTTCCCTGCAACCTCCCTTCACAAAATAAAATAAAATTTAAAATAAATAATGGAAAATTTAATCTAGTCATTGAAGCTGCAGTATGACTCACTGAGTTATAAACTAAATCAATACATCTTTACCCACACATCTTTACTTCCAAGACTCATTGATCTGGTTCAAGGTCTGTGGTTTCTGGGGGGCCCTCACTGAGTCTCATTTTGAACATCCTGTTGTTACTCTGTGCTGCAGAGATCCTGAAACTTTGGGTCTGCATGACCCTCCTCACACTCTAGCAGATTTTAGGTGGGGTTTATGTTGGCGTGGGCCAGCTCATAACCCTGGCTCTGGACCTGTTGTTTCAGGGTTTGTCAGCCCACTGGTTTTCCCCATTACTTGCCACCAAGGTGGAGTCTCCAGCATTGCTCTACTAGATCACGCCTTGAATGGATGTGCAAGGGGAAGGACCAGTGCTCCTGTTTTCATAACCCCTGGATCCTATCTCTCAGACCTACACAGCGGGGCTAGCTAGACTGTGTTGTTCTGGTGAGGGGATTGTGCCATGCTACCAAGTGCTGTATTCGCAGGGATTATTCTCCCAGTGGCATGCTGTCATTGGTGGTGGTGAGAGGATACTTCTTCCCTGCTCACATTACCATGTGGCAGATGAGATATGGGACCAGATCTCACAATCTCATGTACTGGGAGGAGGAGGTGGTTCACCCATACCCTGTCAATAGTGTCAGCTATGTTATGCTGCCCAGGTGAAGTACAGGACCCACTTTCCAGACTGATGCAGCTGGTAAAGAGGAGGGTAGGCTCCCTTGTCCAACATAGATAGTAGGGGCAAAGGGGCAGGGCATCATTCCCTCTACCTCACAGCAAAAAGCCAGACAATGAGACTGTGGCCAGCTCTCCTATTTCATACCCGCAGGCACAGCTTAATCTTGCTTCTGCCAACAGGGTCAGCTCTGTTTGCTGCCCAACCAGGAACAGGATATACTTTTCACAGTGCTTCAGCTGGTCAGAGGGGGGTGAGGGATAAGGTAGGCACTTTTTGACCCCTCCCCAAGCCCTTGCTTGAAAGATGAGTAGTGGGAATACCTCTCCCATGCTCACAGCTTTAGGGTGGGCTCACTCTCACTTTCACCAACAGGGTTCTGCTTTTCTGTGCTTCAAAGACAGGATGCAGGGCCTATTCTCCAGAGTGTTGAGCTTGGTAAAGAGGTAGTGGTTAGTTCCCTGACCACCTGGAAACAGAGGGTTAATGGGGGAGGGCATCTTCCCTCTTCCCCACTACCACTCAGCAGACAATGGAGGTGGTGCTGTATCAAATAGGCCCCATTCATGACCTTAAGGCTCCCTTACTGGTGCCCTTCTCTACGGGGTCATCTCTACTATGCTGCCCAGGTGAAACAAAGAGACTGTTTTGAGTGTGGCAGCTGGTGAGAGTTAGGTCAGGTCCTGCACCTGTTACAGGTAGTGAGGGGAGAGGAGAAGAGGTTATCTTTCTCTTACCCATGCCACTACATGGCAGAAAAAAGGGGTGTGACTTGCTCAGACATTCTCATGCCTTCAAAGCCAGCTTGCCTCAATGACCCTTTGAACAGGGTCAGCTCCATTGTGAGGCCCAGCTGAGGTGTCAGATCCTCTCTTCTTCATGCTCCAGTCAGTGAGGGGCAGGACCAGTTCTCCCTAGTGTTGTAGCCAGTGAGGGGGTGAGGCCAACTATATGATACCCTATCTTTTCAGCCTTTGGCGGTATGTACATAAATACACAAACTATGGCTACATCAGGGCCATGAACCCTGGCCCAGCAACTCAGGCTCAGACATCACCATGGTCCTGTGTAGCAAACTGGCCACCCACTTTAGCCTGCTTCTCACCACTTTCAACTCTTCAAATATGCCCCTGTCCACAGGACATGAACCACTCTATCTCTGCCATACCACACTGTACATTTGTTCACTATAAATAAATAATGTCTCTATGTTCGGCACCAGACAAACCCATGTTTTCTCCTTGGAGCCCAAGTCATATCCCCCAAGTATACAAGTGGGTCTCTTCATTCTGCTTAGTTCATGGTGATTCTGGGCAGGACAATGTTTCCAATATCAATATTTTAATCACTATAAAATGATCACATTAATATGTGGCTGTCATAATCATAAGTAATTATGTACTACATGTTTTAAAGACCATTAAATAATTTTATTACCATAAAAAATCATCAGAACATGTCTTCTATGATATATATTTTTAATATTTTCTTAGTAACCAATATATTTATAATACTTGATCATCACACAAGAATAATGTTTCCTTTTGTGGTGTGTGAGAACATTGCGGAACAAACATTGCCCTTTGTTATCAATGGATGATGCGATCTTATTCATCCTCAGAGAAAATTTTTGTTGAGCAAAGAGAGATGCATATAGATACCAAACTTTATTCATATAAACTTGGACTTTGTTCAAATTCAATGGAAGAACTACTTGGCACAAACCTATTTTTACATATCTTCTTAAAAGTAATTTTCAAAATCAAACTATCTTTCCTTTTCCTAATATAACTGCAAGTTTTCCAGTACTCAACAGAAGAAAACAAGAGATGACATTTCATAGATGCCGAGTCTCAACTATTGTCAAAAAGTAATGGACTTATCAGGGGTCTCACACAAACTAATTGAGTTCAGTATCTCAAAGATCATTTCACTATATATGTAACATTTTACATATGTTCAGCAATATCTGTAAATAGCCAAAATAAAGAGCATTTATGTGAAGTACCTAAATATTATAACAGCTATTAAAATATATGGATAGATATGCATGTATATGATACACAGAATGAATGACCATGTTTTAGTACTATTCATCATTTATCATACTAAACAGTAAAAATTAGTTTTAATTTTTAAATTTTTGAATTTATACATTTCTTTGTTTAGATCTCCAATAATGTTTTTCTAAGCATAATATTTTTAGAAGGTTAGTGAGATTTTAATGAATAAAAGTGTCTATCCATTAAAAATGACAATGAATTGATATTCAAGTCTAAACTTTTTGTACATGGCCATATTTTTTACTTGTTATTTAGGTCAATCTGAAATGAAAAATTCAGATATTTAAGTAAAGATAAATTGTTAGGAAAAGAAGATGTGTTATATAATCAGCCATATTTGGAAACTCTCAAAGAAAATACAAACGAAACTTTAATTGCAATTGAATACCATTTTAAATTATCATTAAAGGTGATAATCTACTATATAAGGTAGTTAAACCAAAAGTTACCTTCTAAAATTTTCTAAAGTTGAAACTTAAAGCTTCTATTTTATTATTACAACAGCTATGGGTGAAATACTTCTGCTTCAAAAGTTGCAAATTGCTTGTTAGTGTGACTACAATCACTATTTTTATATGTGGTCATTACCAAGATAGTTTCAAGCACTTATGATTCCAGTAATTAACTTCCTATAAATATGTTTTCTTTTTTGAAAATACTGAATACATATAGAATAAAAGTTAAGTCAAATTAACTCAATCCGTAAAAGGTTTTCATCCAATTAATTTTAAGTTTGAATAAAATTTTGTGTATTCTTTAACTTGCCATTCTTATACTTTTCTTGAAGTTTTAAAATGTACTAACAAAGTAACAGACTTTTCATACTGCATTTATACATACTTATCATTGTTGATTCTCTCTTCTCTGTAGTCCCTGTTTCCTTATCCCCTTTCCACCACTGTACTCTTTTCTGCAGTCTCACTCTTCCATTTTAATATCATAAAACCTTTATTGTCTTTTCCATTTTCCCTTATAAGATCTCTTTGTTGCCTATTATTAATGGTTTTCTTCATTTACCCACATTTACTCTTGCCTAGATGCACATAATTAACAACTAGTAACTAAAGCAATTCCATAATGCATAGATAGTATAGTGTAAATGCGGTATAATACTTATGAACAGATAAATATGATAAATATTGTCATTTGTATTCTTAATTAATTTGTCAATAGAGTATAAATATTTACTAGATCAATGCTTAAAATACTTTTATTTAATTGTATAAAATATAAATTAATAATTTATTATCATAATTTTAAAATGTAAAGTTTAGTTAATTGTATACATTTCCAACAGTAGTAGTCTTCTTCATAGAACCATTAAGCAGTCCAGTGTTCACATGCAAACATATCGATAAGATGTGGAATAGACAGCAATATTTAAGAACAATAGAAGCAAACTAGCCTAGGAAGAATAGGATTCTGAACTACAATTCAAGCTCATGAAAGCTTTTTATCAACTTCCAGGGAGCTCTGTATCAAATATACTTCAGTATGACCAAACCTTCATCGGTTTCTGGATTTCACCAAGGGGACATTATGCAACTGGACAAGTCATTTCTCAAAGCAATTCTTCCAAGCTGAAGTCTAAACTAAAACAGTACCATTTGAAGGCTGCCTCTCTCATTTACTAATTATAGATATCAAGTATCACCTAAAGAGATAATTTTCCCATCTACCCCAGAATACTAGTAGCTTTTCTACTGAAGAAAAATTTGAGAGCCTGTATCTAATATAAGCCAGTAAATAGCTAATGCAAACCTAAAACTAACACTGAATATTTATTAATAAAATATTGTTTTCATTATCAAATTAAATTTATCTTTAAATATTGATTGGTTCACAAAAAGATGACAAGAGCTCTAGAAATTTCTTGAGTATAATCCACTAACCTTCTTTCAGTGACAATATACAGTATAACATTATTATCACTCAACAATCAAGTGACTGCATCAGTGCAATTCAGAGATTATAGGGGATGTCAGTTATGCATAACTTAATGTTTGTACATTATATGTGATTTAAACATATGTAACTTCATATTTCTAACAGTGCAAGATGTTAATTTCACTTTTCCAATAAATGGCCTATACTAAACTTACTACTCTGCTTAATAAATCTACAATTGCTCAGATTTACTACCTCAATTTCTCCTCTAATATGTGACACTATTTCTGGGGTGAAGAGTACTAACAAATATCTAATCACCCAAAGTAAGGAACAAGTGAAAGACCAAAGTAGGATACCATCAAAGTCAAATTTAAGAGACAACAAGTGTATAGGGGTTACTTTATATAGGTAAAAGGTTGCTTGCAGAAGCAGGAGAATTCAAAGACAACTCTATGAGTGAATTTCTACCCCAGCAAAGACTATAAATCATGGAACCTGTAAGCGAAGAGCATATGGCATGAATTGCCTGTTTCTGAACAGATTGTGAGACATCTCTTCTAGGTAGCTAGACTGGCCTATTTATTCCAGGTAACAGGGCAAGTATTAACCTCTATTTTTTTTTTTTTTTTTTTTTTTTTGTAGCTTGGCTTCCTCAACTCTTTCCTGTATTTTTTTTTGTAGGGATAATATTTTTTATTTAAATTTGAAACAAGCTTGTTTTATATGTCAGTCCCAGTTCCCACACCCTCCCATACTCAACTGTTATCCCCGCCCCACAAAACCCCAGCCCAACCCCTTTCTGCTACCCAAGAAACAGACTTCCATGGCGAATCTTCCAAGTCTGTCATATTATTTGGAGCAAGGCCTAGGCTGTCCCCCAGGTGTCTAGGCTCAGAGATTATCCCTCTATGTGGAATTGGCTCCCAAAATTCATTTATATATTAGGGATAAATACTGATTCATTACCAAAGGCCCCAGGACTGCACACCTCCGAGCTAATACCCACATTCAGAGAGTCTGGGTCGGTCCTATGCTAGTTTCCCACTGACATACTGGAGTCCAAGATCTCCCTCTTGTTCAGGTCAGCAGTTTCTGTGGGCTTCTCTAGCCTGGTCTTGACCCATTTATTTGCTCACCACTCCTCCCTCTTTGCAACTGGATTCAAGGAGTTTGGTTCAGTATTTAGGTGTGGGTATCTGCTTCTGCTTCCATTAGCTACTAGATGAAAGCTCTAAGATAGCATATAAGTTAGTTATCAATCTCATTATTGGGAAAGGGCTTTTAAGGTAGCCTTCCACTATTGCTTAGATTGTTAGTTGGGATCATCCTTGTAGATCTCTGGACATTTCCCTAGTGCCAGATTTCTCTTTAAATCTAAAATGGCTCCCTCTATTATATTATATATCTTTTCTTGATCTCCACTATTCTTTCCCTGACTCAATCTTCCTGCTCCCTCATGCCCACCTTTCACAGTATAAGAACAGTTAGCAACAGAAAGATCAAAATGACACCCTCAATGACTAGGGACTCCAAACCAACAAGACCTAAATATCCCAACACAGATGAAGCAGAAGAGAATGACCCTAAGAACAACTCATGAAGATGATAAAAACCCTAAAACAGGAAATGAGAAAAGCCTTTAAAGAAATAGAAGAGAAGACAAACCAAAAATTGCAAAAAATTATTCTTTCCTGTATTCTTTAATGATTTATAACCTTGGGGTAGGAGGAGTCTGATGTATCCTGTTCTTTCTTATTACTTTTTTCAGATTTCCACTGTTGACTGCCTAAATTTTAAGTAGCCTCCTGTTAAAACTTTTTGTGTCATAGAAGAGGTGATAAAATCCTCAAACCTCGTAGGGGTAATGCATATATGTGTTTAAAGCTGAACCCTGGCCTCCTATGCCAAAGCATTAGTAACTTGTCTCTGAGCTTCACTGTGGTTAGGAATCTTGTTAGCACATCTTCATCTACTAAAAATATTTGTCAGTTTGTTGAAGACAGCTAATGTGTTAGTAACAAAAGTTAGCAATATCTAATACATTTTGAAAAGTTTTTACTTTTTTTAATTTCAAAGTGTAAGACTGAGTATAGCAACATGAATGGGGGGCACACACAGATTTAGTTTGCTGGTATATTGTTTGTGTCCCTTTAACCTACAATAATTTATCCTGGTTTTCCTATATTTTTTAGTGGGGTGCTCTGATGGGTCATCCGTGTATTTGCCCACTTATAGTAAGATCAGTTGAATTAGCTGATACTGTTGGTTTAAGATCAGTCCAAAGGAAGTTGTAACTGCATGCTTGGCCTGTTCCTATACCAGTTTTTAAAAATTTATTTTATTTACACTTGTTCTGAGCTACTTTAGGGTACATCTATGGCAGCAAGAAGACATTAAGCTGACACTACATTGGAGTGACAAACAACTTAAATTTTTTGATAAGGCATAGAGGGTACTAAGAGTATTCTAGCTGGCCAAATAGGCCCTTCCTCTAGTGAAGAATTGAACATAGCATACACAGGGGATAAAGTTGCTCAGCCCTAAGGTTAATCTTAATCAGTTTTAATGTATTACTCCATCTTCATGTTCACCAGTTAATGTTTATTGCTTCTGATACATCTAGGGACCACTAGGAATGGAGGCATACATTATCTCTAGATCAACCTATGCCCACATATTTTAAACCTTGAGAAAAGACCAATAAATCCAGAATTTAATATGGTGCTTTTAGTCACACTGTGTTTTTCTGAGCTTCACTTGCCTCTATCCATACATCCTGTTATGAAGGGGCAAGGGTGCTTCCTATACTTGAACACTTTCTTCTTTCTGGGAGTTGATGTCATCTCAGGAGGGGCCACCTCTCTCTCTCTCTCTCTCTCTCTCTCTCTCTCTCTCTCTCTCTCTCTCTCTCTCTCTCTCTCTCTCTCTCTTTTTGTGATGGCTTGCCTTCTGCTCTTTTGCTTTACCCTAAGGTAAAGTGCTGTCAGATCTTATTGCTTCCCAGCACTGCATTTTGTATTTTAGTAACTTCCGTGCTTCTACTTGGATATAAATCTATTCATGCATGTATTCTGAGTCAGAGTGACACAGAATCTGCTTCTTTTTTCAACTTTTAAAAAAATATATTTCTTACTGCTGTTGTTGAGTGACTTTAAACACCCAATTTATATGTTGCACTAGAACAAGTCCACTTAAAACTTCTTTGCAAACAACATGTTCTGCCATAGCATTTATCAATGTCCCCAAATTTCCCTCCCAGACATAAGGTCCTTAGTACACTGATATCTTTAACAACTCTCCATTAAACAATCATATCTTCCAAGATGAATAGAGCATCAGACACCACATTTTTATCTTTGGATTTATTTATTGTCACCCTTACCTCATTTATTTTCTTTTTATTCTCTAACTTCTTTCTGGGTTCTAAAATTTAGGATCCCAGTGAGAGCTCTCTAATACAGATTTAACTACTACTCTTATTCCTTATATATCACACTGACTTCAAGAAATGCCAAAGCACTATTTTCATATAACTATCATCTATACCTTCTCAGCATTGGCTGCATTTATTACTACACATAGTAATGGCCAAGCAAACCAAATGATAGTTGGCAGATACTCTATGCACTTGGGAATTACTCTGATTACTATAAAATTTATTGTAAGCTTCAGTGTTTTTATAGTATCTTGGTACTCACTTAGCAAACTTCTCTTCTACCATGCATATTGCTCCTCAGTATTCTACACACAAACTCAGCTTCTAAATTGAAGATTTAGCTTGTTTGCATGCATTGTTGTATCAATAAAACACAGAAAAAGGTTCTACAATAGTATTTAAGGTAGTGATCAATCTCATTAAAGAGGAAGGCATGAAGGTAGTCTCTCCACTATTGCTTAGTTAGGGTCATCCTTGTGGATTCCTGGAGACTTCCCTATTGTCAGATTTCTCATTCGGCTATAACAGCTCTCTCTATTAACCTATATTGTTCCTTGCTCTGCTTCTCTGTTCTTCTATTCAACCTCCCTGACCCCTCATGTCCTTTATTCAGTAGCTGATGGAAGCCGAAACAGAGATTCACAGTTAAGCACTGAGCTGAACTCCTGGAATCCAGTTGTAGAGAGGGAGGAGTGATGAGAAAAGTTGTCAACACCATGCTGGGGAAACCCACAGAAACAGCTTACATGAACAAGGGAAATCAGTGACTCAAGACTGACAGCTGGGAAACCTGCATAAGATAGAATCAGGCTCCCCTGAATATGGGTGTCTGTAAGGGGCTTTGGGCTTCTAACAGTAGAATCAGTATTTATCCCTAGTACACAAATTGGCTAATGGAGCCCATTCCATATGGAGGGATACTCTTTCAGTGTAGATAGATGCACAGTGAATGACCTTGGTTATACCCCAAATGATGTGATAGACTTGTATAATCCACCATGGGAGTCCTCACCCTCCTTGAGGAGTGCTGTGATGGGGCAATGCTGGGAAGACTGGGAGACTGAGAGGAAGAGTGAACTAGTACTGGTTTGTAAAGTAGGATTGATTTTTAATTAAAATAAAAATTAATTTAAAAAATA
This sequence comes from Cricetiscus sungorus, assembly GCA_030556225.1. NCBI lineage: Eukaryota > Metazoa > Chordata > Mammalia > Rodentia > Cricetidae > Cricetiscus > Cricetiscus sungorus. The sequence continues at coordinate 47,703,578 of JANBXA010000398.1, forward strand.
CATTCAAGAAAGAATTCAAGAGTAAATTCCAAAAGAGAATTGTTATATTTTTGCAAAACAGGAGTAATAATATTAAGGATACTTCTAATATGCCTTCAAATTCTGGTTCTAGTAATTAGAGTATGTAAAGATAATTGTCATTATAATATACAAACATACTGTTGATTGACATTGTTTCTAATCAAACACATTATTTTCATATCAATGCCCATTTATATATTTATTTGAAAATAATAAATTTACATTTCTTAAAATCCATGGAAAAAGTGAGGAGCTAACTATTACATACTGTATAGGAAAATGTATAACTGTATCAAGATTTCCCCATTGGATGATTTGCTTTTACACAGATTAATCTCTGTCAGGGACCATAATAACTACTCTTTACAAGCTTATATTTAATTCTGCTGGTCCATGTTTAGGCAGCAAAGGATTCCTTTTGATGACTCATGAAAGCAAATCCAGCTTGAACCAATAAATTTATTGTGGTTGAATACATGAATATTTGTGTAGTTTAATTGCAGTAAAAAGAGTAATTCAAAAGAAAAATAACACCAAAAACCCACCTAAGTATTGTTGACCACTTATGAAATCTGGATTCCCAGATTTCACTGCACAATGTTTTAAGTACCATAGGCTAGGAAACCTCTATGCGTGTGGTTCTCTCTAAGACTTTTCCAGGCAGATTGGCTGTTCTTCCATTGTCTTTCTGCAGTCTTCAATGGTTGTTCAAGCTTGTGAGAGAGAATTTTAGTACACCTACCCAGTTATAGGGATTCCATGAATTCTAAAGAGAGGCATATTTTAAAAACCTCAGGAAATACAGAATTCAGAAATCCTAGGAAACCACCAACTGGTTCTCCATATCTAGGTATTTGTTATCTTATCGATGTTATGTAAATAGAGCCACATGACTATTATATACCCTAATTGAGTTTTTCTTCTGTCAGCATTCTTTCCAGAATACATACACAAATAATATTTTAGTACTGGTTTGAGGCACTGTTTGATTCCTGGCCAAGAGGTTCTTCATTTTGTTCATACATTCATACATTCATACGTTGACACATACTTGGTACTTTACAAATTTGGACTATACACTAAAAGAACACAGGAGTATATTTTTACTTGGAATGAAATTTTCATTGCTTTTAAGAATATAACTGCATATTTATAAACAGCTGCACAATTATATAATGGTATGAGTAATCCTACTTAACATTTGGCTGGAAATGATATATAGTATTACTTAAATTTGAATCTTGACATCACAAAAAAAAGATATTTTGGTGATATTGAAAATTCTACACTTAGTTAATTTTTAGCCAGAATATCCTTTAATGTAATTATTCTATTAATGGTTTAGAAGCCTAAGACACACAGAAATTGTGACTCATATTATAGCACCAAATCTCTCTAGTAATCCCAGGTATTGTTTCTCTTGAGGACAATGACTAACCTGTTGGAATGCCAGTTTCCTTAAGAATAACTTTGAGTGTCTACCAATATATGAAATTATAAATAATTCAGCAGCTTCTTTATGTTTTTGACAACTTTCCTTCATCTTGTTTCTCTTATATGAAGTATACTTTTTCCCTCTTCCCTCTTGTATTTTTCTAAGCACTAATGATATGAAAGACATTTTCTAGTTTAATTTGTAGCTATATGTCTCCTTCAACACATATATATATATATATATATATACATATAAAATATATATATAGTAGTGTTTGGGTGTTTACTATTGATCTCCTAATTATTATAGAAATGTATATTCATAATGCCTTTCGTCTATAAGTATTTTATCAGGTATGTTATTTACAAATATTTTCTCCCAAACCTTAATTTGTTTTATTCACTTTTGTGACTGTCTTTTGTAGAAAATATTAAATCTTTTGAACTTTTAGGAGGATAAAATATAAGTCATCAATATTTCCTTGTGTGAACCTTTGTTTTCATTTTAACATTCATTATTTTTTGTCCCTTTCTGTTATTACATTTAGTACATCATAATCACTTGTTTCTCTTTATTAAATAAATGAAATTTACAAATATATTTATTCAGTATATTTATATTACAGAATATGTAAGTAATGTGTGCATACCTCACAAACATCATTTTTTGTATGATAATTTTTTAAATATGAAGGTTTTCATTGAAACTTTGTAAATTTTGTTCCATAGCTCTCCATCTTCTGATAGCCATTTTCTTAATTCCCATTCTGATGATTTACACTCTTTTGGGTTGCACATATTATCTGTCATACATATCTTTGAGGAATAATGTGAGGTCTCATTTCTATGAAAACAAGCTTGGAGTATACAAGGCTTCACTGTTGTTAATCTTGTTGATAATATGAATGGGATATCTTATAAATGATTATTCACTATTGTTAACATTGCAAGTAGGCAGACTTATGAATCAATTTGGGAAGTAGAACATGGAGTTAAATGGGACTATATGTCTGCTACCACAGGCAGACAACCCGTGAAGAATCCGTTTGGATCTGAAGACAGGTTAAGATTTCCTTGACACAAAGATGACCTTGTTTTGCAATTAGAAGTTGGTATTTCCCACTTGGTCTCTCTGTTAGCAGTCTTTGATATGAGTAAAATAATCACATTCTTTCAATTCCAAACTATGTGACCTCAGGGAAATTACTGATTCCAAGGTTTGGTTCTAATACTCACTAGTATTCTTAGGCTAAAATACCAACAGATATTTCAACAGATTTCAACAAATTTCAACAGATAGTGTAAATAAAGGGACAGATGCTAATGCATCATCCAAATACTTTGATAAATAATAGCAACCATAATTATTTAACTACTTTTATGTATCCTTTTTCATAGAAGATTGAAATTTTGGGAGGAATATTAATTTATTAGGCAAATAATTACTTAATATGCTTCTAGAAGTTCCTCAAACTGATGAGATTCACTATGCCCTTACATTCCCAAGTAAACAATCTAAGCTTCGAATAAAAATAAGAAAGGCTAAACAACAAAAATATTAAGACCAGACCATATGTCCAGAAGAAGCAGAAACTAGCCAAGCTACCTAAAAGAGGTTTAGACCAATCAAATAATTTAGAAAGGAGAGTATATTCTTGAGCAGCTTGTATGTTTCCAGCTTTTGTGAGCAGCAACTTGTGTTGGGATGAGCTTCAGTGATGAAGGTGTCTTAGATCATTTCTGTTTTTGTAAGTAACCACTCAGCCATATTTCTGGGAGTATCCCCAATAAAACTTATTGAGTTATAATTTATGAATCTTGGTCTGTCATAGGTTCCCTATTTGGGGTGATTAAACATGAGTTGATTTTCTTCAGGAAAATTCTTATAACACATATAGTATAAAATAACAATATGATATTGTGATTATCATTATTTATGGATTGTCATTCATTTCGCCTTTGTTATTTTAAGATTAAAGTTTTAGTAGACTAGATAAAATGCATTACTATGTTTTAATTATTATATATAAAAAGATATAGTAGAGAATTCACAGAATGGTGAGATGTATATTGTCTTCAATAACTTTTCTATTTTACTGAAAATCTAGAGCAAATAACTGCAGAAAATAGGTAATAGTTTTATAGTGAGTCAAAAATCAAGGTCAAGAAACCTTTTCAGTATAACGTGGTAATAATTTTAAGATTCAAGCGATGATAATACACAGAAACAATTTATTTGATTTGCTTACCTAATTGGTAGGGAGTCAAGTTCACTAAAATGCTCCATTGATCGAACATATTGAAATTTGAAAGTTTTTGTATATTATATATGATATCTATCTACATGCACATTGCTAAGTTGCTCTTAGGAATAAATACAGTATAAATACTTATAATAATTTTATCATATTTAATAATAAAGTATTGAAATAAGTTAATAACTGTGCGTATTTATCAGATATAAACAAAACAGCATTTTCCCCTATGGTAAAGCTGAGACTTTCTGAAGATATAAAATTATATTCACTATTTTAATATTGTGCTCTTCCTTATTTTCTTAGATTTAGATTTAGCTGCTTGTCAGACTTTTCACACTGCTGCCACCTTTTCCTATTTGTCTGCAGCTGTGTTCAAATGCATTTTAAACATGCTCTTGCATTATACTTCTCTTATGCATTGACTTCTCTTGCTGTTTGTTGTAAACAAAACATTTTATAATTCCTGTAGATGCAGGTTTATTTTTTAAACAATAAACTTTCATAATTTAAATCCTAGTTTACCTTGATTTTGCTGTTCTTGCAAGTTTCTTATGTCTCAAACCTACTTAGTCTATTTCAGAAATTCACATACTATGAGCACAGCATATCTTTGGATTAAGCATCCATGGATTCATTAAAACACAGACCCATGTATTAGTGAGCATGTGCAAAATTTTTCATTTTCATTTTCCCTAAGCAGCAACATGGAGTAAAAATACACAGTATTCACATTGTATTAAGAAATATACATTGATTTCAGATGCTTTAGCATAGGAAGTGTTTTAGTTGTATGCAAATGCAGCACTATTTGTATAAAATTTTTTGATTATGTCTTCTTGTATTAGTCTTGGAATGTACACTCTGGAGTAAGAGTGTCTGCACATATTGTCCTTCTCCCCAGCAAGCAATTCACTCAGAATATCTAACAAAGGATTTTTAAGCACTTAGTTGACCTTTAACACTTGGCAGGTAAGTCCTGTCATGATTTAACTTCATAAGGAAGTATGAGGATATAATATTAAATGTTGAAATGTAATGACGAGGAGAAAGCACAGGCACCTTAGTAAGGCACATTTAGAACCGAAGTCAAAATATTAATTAAGAAGTACATTTAAAATAAGATTGGACATATTCAGTGTTGTATGGCACAAGGGAAACATGCAAGGATTCACAAAGATGACCCCAACTAAGAATCTAAACAATAGTGGAGAGGCCACTTTAAATGCCATTCTCCTATAATGAGATTGATAACTACCTTCAATGCCATTTAAGAGCCTTCAGTCAATAGCTGATGGAAACACAAACAGGGATTCACAACCAAGCACCAAGCAAAACTCCAGGAATGCAGTTTTAGAGAGGGAGGAGTGATTAACACCTGAGCAAGTAGAAGCTCAAGGATTGCAGTCTGACAGCAGGGCAACCAGCTTAGGAATGTACCAGGCCCCCTGAAGGTAGGTGTCAATTGGGGAGCCTGGGCAGTCTATGGGGCCTTGGCAGTAAAACTGATACTTATCCCTAGTGCATAAATGTGCTTTGGGCACCCTTTTCCTAAGGAGGGATACTCTCTCACCCTAGATAAAACGGGGAAGGCTTGGGTCCTGCCCCAAATGATGTGTTAGATTTTTAGGATCCCTCATGGGAGGCCTCATGCCCCACTCCCAGGGAGTGGACAGATAGCGAGATAGGGGTTTGGTAGGAGGCATGGGAGTACAGGAGGAGGAGGAAACTGGGATTGGTATGTAAAATAAGATTGTTTTAAATTAAAATAAAAATTTATTTGTAAATGAGATCATTATGTGTTTGTATTTAAAAAAAATGACTGCTTTAAAAGTACTGCTGAATTTCTTTCCTCATCTAATAATTTTTCTTTGGAGATTTCTGCCATGAAATCAGTTTGTCTAACAAAATATTAAGTTGCAAAAAAAAAGTACATTTCACTACCAGGAATTCATAAAAGATTTTATGTTGGAGCAATGTCTGTTATTTTAAGCAAAAGAGCTGACTATAACTTTTGACAATTAAAATAACAAGAAAATTGGTACAAAGATATTGAACATTTGAGATAACAGGAAAATTGAAGGATGCAGAGTCACAACACTTACAATTAATACACCAAGGAATATTGACCACCGTATGGTGGTTTGCTAGAGGTTGGAACCTATTTAAAAGGAAATACTTCTGCACTGCTTAAACTGTTACTTCTCATATGTAAATATTTAAAGTTTCATAATAATTATCCTTAACCATTTTGAGAGCTGTAAGATCAAACTAAGGAATTTACTGTGAAACAATATTTGAAACTGCCCCCCTCCAATATTTTTGAGAAACAGGTAAGTAAATTATTTTTCTTAAAAATAATACATGCATCTAAAGAATAATGATAAAATAAAATAATGTAAGATAATAAAATGACAAATCAAGATAAGACAAAACCAAAAATGGGGTTAAAATAGACAATGATAATGCATAGGAATCACACACACACACACACACACACACACACACACACACACGTAACAAAATCTCACACAAGGATATCCCATAAAAAAAACAAAACCAAAAGCAGTAATATGCCGTGACAAAACAATAAGAGACAAAAAATAAAATGTAAAGTACCTCCAAAGATGCAATTGTGTTTGTTTTGTGTTTGTCATCCGCAGTTAAGCATTGGGATTTCCTTCACTTAAGCGTAGTTTGTTTCCTCAATGGGTGTCATCACCTTAAAACTACATTTTCCTTTTTATTTATGAGTGATTATTAATCAAAGAGAGGTTCTATATAAGCAATTGGAACTTGTGTCACCTATCAGTTCTGAGACCTCATTTGGTGCAGACCTGTGTAGGCCCTGTGCATGCTTCCACAGTTTCTGTATTTCATATATCTGGGGTTTGCTGTGCTGTAAAAGCCTTGTTTCCTTCATCCATAATCTTTTTGATTCCTCTCATGCAGATCCACTATGCCTCGACAAGAGGGATTTTGATGGACATATCCAAATTAAGATTGAGTGTTCCCTCTATTAATATTGTCTGGCTGTGAGTGTCTATATTTGTCAATATCTCCTATAGGAGGAAGCTTCTCTGATGATGGGGAACTGTTATAGGTAATAACATTAGGAGTCCTTTTACTGCTAAATTCCTTTAGAACAATAGTAGTATTTTATTTACTCTAATTCCATGGCCTTAATGTATTTTATGTTTGGTGACCCTCACTCAGGGTGAATTTTCTTTCTAGTTCTATTTACCTGTGGATTTCTTCTTTTTTAAATCAGATTAGCAATAGCCAATTGATAATATCATGTTATGTCTACTACATTTCCTAAATTCATTAATTTGTTGATGTGTATCAAGGAAATAGCTCTATTGTAAGATGGAGTGTCCTTTGGTTATATATGCCTAAATATGGTATATATTGGTCTTATGATAGATGATATTATGCTAGATAGATAGGAACTTTCAGACTAATTTCAATAGGGATTATACAAGTTTGCACTAGTACCAGCAATGGATAAGTGTTACCTTTACTCCACATCCTAACCAACATGAATTATCATTTGTTTAACGTGAAATCATGAAGTAGTTTTGATTTACCTTCCCTTGGTGACTAAGGATGCTGAACATTTTGTTATCTGCTTCACATATTTGAGTTTCCTCTTTTGAGCAATCAGTTCATGGCTTTTCTCATTTTTAAACTGAGTTGTTATCTTGATGTCAGGTTTCTACATTCTTTACATATGTTTGATATTAGACCTTTATCAAATGTGTAGTTGTAAAATATTTTTCCATTTTATGGGTTGCCACTTTTTCCAAATCATGGTGTCTTTTGCCAAGTAGAAGTTTTTCAGTTTCATGAGTCCCTGTTTGTTAATTGTTGTTTCTGTGTTATTGGTAATCTGTTCAGAAAGGCTTTCTTTTTTCTCCCTGTAGCATTGTGTTCAAGACAATTCCTTACTTTTTTCTATCAAATCCAGTATATGTTGAGGAATTTGATTCATTTGCAGTACAGTTCTGTCCAAAGTGATAAGTATGGGTCTATTTGTATTTCTTTTTCACATATAGTTATACATTTTGACTTGTACCATATTGAGGATGTTATTTTATTTTTCAGGGTACGGATATGCATAAATTATATCAAATGAGATGTAGGTCTAAATGAGGGAATAAAGGAGACTTCTGGTCATTGTGATTCATGTTATTTCACCATTTATTTACTTATTTAATACTTAGATAATTCAATTTAATTATATGGTAGTACTATAGAGTACCAAAAGTTAGAGTGTGACTTTTCTTAACAAGACTTTAAGAGAATGGACATTTGCAATATCTTCAGTGAATTCTTGATGTAAAAACTTTATGGACCTTATCTGTCCACAAAATTAAATTGAGTTAGGTTTTTGTCTTGGAGAAAGCAGAAAGGCCATCTTTGACTGAGCTGACAAGAATGATAGCAGATCCAAGCTGAGACAAAGAAGATTTTATCAAAGCCCTTAGTCATTAGAATTCACTTTGTGAAACATACTACAAAATTCCCCGTACTTGGGGAATGGGGGCAGAGATTGCTTACACCAAAGGAGAGAAATTATATTATTATGTACCTGTAAGGTTTGTTACTCTAGTAGCATTTCTTCACTAGAATAATGGGGAGCATAACAGCATAGTAGCACAAAGACTAGTCGTTGTAATCACTAGTGTAATGCCTTGTGCCAATAAGTGTCCTAACCTGGTGCCATGCCTGCCATTTAATTATGCCTGATAAATTTTTCCAAATTTCATCCTAAATGGATGAATAGAGTTTGTGAAATAGCAAGCAAACAACATTAGATTAAAGTCTATACTATCTATAGATTTTGTTCTTCCTTTGGTTGATTCTGCTTGTACTTATAAGATCCATTTGGTAAGAGACTTACTTCTTCCTGCTTGATCTTCAAGAAAGAGGCATTGCCTTTGGCTCGTCAATGACCTCCATTTTCTAAAACAACAAATATAAATATTATATTATCTTTACAGAATTATAAAATTTTATTATCAGTATAATTATTTGCCATGCTTATTCATGTACTCCAGTGTGAAATTAAGGGATATTTGCTTTGAAATATTCACTGAATTCAACTATATTTTATTACTATTGAAAGTAAGCATGGGTATGAATGTTCTGAATAGGATATGCTTTGGGGAATTATTGTTTTATTTGCTTTAGCTTAGGTACACATACAAATATTAAAATACATATTGTAGTTTCTGATTTTGTGATTTATTGGTGTGTGTGTGTGTGTGTGTGTGTGTGTGTGTGTGTGTGTGTGTGTGCTTGTGTTGTTTGCTTGCTTTTGTTTTTCCAAGACAGGGTTTCTTTGTTGAGCCTTGGCTGTCTTCACCTTTACTCTGTAGAGCAGACTGGCTTCCAACTTAGAGACCTGCTTCATTTTATCAAGTGCTTGAATTAAAGGAGAGTACCACTAATTGCCCATTGTTCCTATTTGTAATCCAGGGTCAGGCTGTGTGTCATTAAAACTAAGTAACTTTGGGGCTTCAAGTAACTTAATACTGACTAAGTAATTATTTAGATTAATGGATGCATTAGTGTTCCTTAAAAATATAATTTGTTTTATTTTTATTTGAAAAGTATGGGTATTTTGCCTAAATGTATGTCTGTGCATGACATAGGTTACTGGAGCATATGCAGGCTGGAAGAGAATATTGCATCTCATGCGACAGGTGTTATGGATGATTTGGAGTCATTATGTGAATGCAGGAAATTTAGCTGGGTTCTCTGGAGAAGCCATTGCTTTTAACCAGTGAATGATTTTTGAGCCCCACTTTATTTTACTAATGCCAAATGGCAAATGCATCATAAATTAATTTAAAAATGTGACAGTGCATATACATAATTGTAACTCACCTTCACATTCTATATGCTAGGGCAGCACTTGCTGATTGCTTTCTGCAATTATTTTCTTTCTTACTTATTATTCATAGAGTCATCCAGCACATAGGAATTATTGTTAACAAGATGAGTTTAAGCTTAATTAATTTATTAGTTCATTTGGTAACTTGGTGTGTGGACGGGATATTTACAAATGATTATTTCTGCAAGAGAATCATAATCTTGATTTGTGTGGGAAGTGTTGACTCTGTAAATCCTACAAAAAATGTGATGGTGTTATTCATAGTACAAGTATGTGTCACTCATCATGGGCTGCCATAATAACACAGATTTTGGTGGCTGAAGCATCAGGATTCCTTTTTTCCTTCACATGAAAGAAGCCCCAGACTGAGTATAATATTTTTCTTCAGAGTTTTCTTCTATGGTATGCATGATACCTTCTACCATGTGCTCACATGGCCTCATCTTTGGATGCTTGCACAGAGATTATTAACATGTCTTTACCTTCTTGAGGGGATAGAAGTTCTCAATAGGATTTTGAACAAAGACACAAACCTGGTACATGAGTTGTCTTATTAGACCCCATTTATTAGGGTGAAATGCCATGCTCAGTGGTAGTAGGACCCTGATATTACTTCAGCACACGAGCAAGATAATTGGAACCCACTCCCCATGATGGTTTGGCATGCTCATTTTTAGTGCATGGGAGAGGGACTGGCCCTTCCCCAATCTACTGTGTCAGATTATGTTGACTCCACATGTGAGCCCATATCTGTGAGGAGTAATGGAATGGGGGTGGACTAGTGTGTTACAGCATGTTTTTCCTACCCACCGGCGCCATCCCGCTTGCTGCCAGTCTGGGCCCACAGCTCAGAGACTCTGTATTTGATACAATCCTGTTGGCCAATTACCATTATTGTTTATGGGCTAGCTCTGTCTTAATGATTAACCCATTTCTACTTATCTAAGTATTTCCACGTGGCTTATCTTATCCAGGAGCCGCAGCTGGCATCTTCTTTCTCTCAGGTCTCCATCTCGACTCCTCCTTCCCACTTCTTCTTTCCTTCTCCTAGTCTCCTAGCCCACCTATCTAGTTTTCTATTGTCTAGCAGGGCTTTATTAATTAGTATGAGAAACATATATACAGAATAACATCTCCCATCACTAGTGGGGACATGAGAGGATAGGGAAGAAGTGAGGGGTATGAGAGTAAGGGTTGGAATGTAAAATAAAATGAAAAATAAATAAAAAAGAAAGATTTGTGATATGGTTAACTCATATTGTTCTTACAAGCATTATCTACAAACACAGACATTATTGAGGTGGGGGTTAACTTATTAAATATTAAAGGACCACAAATATATTCAGCAATGATACAGACTGATACAGTTTCACAAAATATATTCAATGTACTTGAGTCCAAAGAGGATTTTTAAAAATTACAAAAAGTATCTGTGAGCAGTTCGAACAGAGAAAAAAGAACGACATAAAATACTGGTACGTAAAGGTGAATTTTAGTATTTATATAATTTTTGAATACATATTTATTTATATTTTATGTCTAATAAAATACAATAGTTCATAGTTGTTAAGTTCTTCTTAAAAGTTAAACCTTAAATCTCTCCTCCTTTCTCACTATGATCTTTAAAGATGCTTTTCCTTATATTGTGGACATTAAGGTAAAGATTAATCTTCAGCTTCAATAAAATTCTATTTTGATTGTAACACACACACACACACACATATATATGTATATATAATGTAATCAAATTATATTTGTTTTTCTCAGATTTCATCATTAATGATCAAATAGGGATGGACTGTAAAGGTTTGTTTTGTGTTGCATTCATTTTGCCCTTGGTTTATAGTTATAACCACTCATGGATATTCTAAAGATATTATAGTAGAGAAACTTGGAGAATTAGACTATGATAATGATATCATTTCATTTGGATTATGCAATGCTATCACCTTGTATGTACTCTTAAAATAAATTAATATTGAAACTCAAAATATCAAATATTATTTTTAAGTCTCCTGATATGCTAACTAATCTAGTGATGAGAAATTGGCCTTTTACTGAATCATATTGATCATAAAAATCACTTGTGCTTTATAAACTTGTTGCTTGATAGTATTATTTCTTTATGTCTAAAATGTTGATGCCAATCATAAGGTGTATCATAAGCATAATTGGAATAATGGATATATACTATTTAAGCAGAGAAGTAAACTACAGTAGAAGTTGCATTCCTCATCACATTTTCTTGAGATGTGTTTTTCTAACTATACACAATTACTAACCTAAAACACAATGACAAGCAGATGTCTTAGTTGTAAAAGTTTAGAGTTTGGTTTTATCCAAAGAGAAAAATGAAGATTTAATAAAAAGTAAAATAGGAGACAATATGAAATAAATAAATGTGAAAATAGCCAAAGGTAACAAATTATAGGTCTTTAAGAGGATGCAGATTTTATTGCCACCTTTTTCTTTATTAGTCACTGTATTTAGTTTCTTTGTTTATTTTTTCTTATTTTACATATTGATCCCAGAGGGTGATGGCTTCCAGGAGGGGTAAACAAAATAAACAAAATTTAGATAAGAATAAGTCAGAACCAGATCTCTTTCGATTTTGTCATGTCTGTCATGTACTCATCCTTGAAATATATATTTTATGACCTGACCCATAATGTGCAGTTTTTCATCATGAGGTCATATTGGCAATGATGAGACAGAGAATAAAAGTTGAAAATATGCCCTTTTCAAGAAGAAAGTGTCTTAATAAGAGGCAGAACTGTCTACTTAAAATATCAAAAGAATAACAAACATTGCCATCTTTTGCCACTGATTTGGATTTATTACTTTCCCCTTTCCTGTTATTGTTAGTAGTTGTATAAAACAGTGCATTTGAGTGTGATATGTTCAATCTAAATTGATTAATTGACTTTTGTGCTATTTTTGTCTATAAAGTTTAAATCATAAATTCTTTGCCATATGTAAGTTATTGTACTTCCAATCAGAAATGAAGCAAATTTTTCATGCTTTGATAAAACTCCTGGGTTACTTTCATTTTTATTAAAATAATACATTGTACAAATGGATTTATAGCTTCTAAGGATAGAATGTAATGTATATGCAATTAATTTCTGCCTATTTGTGGTGTGGCTGTGACAAAAGCATTTTCATAGAGAGGCCATAGAAAAAGCACAGAGATCCTACTTTCTCCACTTGTCTCCAGAGACTGAGGAAACCCTGGACAAAATCTTTGAACATTCCAGCCACTCTGCTACCTCAGCTTACAAAAGAAGCAAAACTTTTGAGACAGCTTTAAGAACTACAGGGAAGAATATGATGCTGTCTAAGCCTTCTCATTTTTATATTCACTTATTGTATATAGACATAACCAGAAAAATAAAATGTAATAAATATCACCATTTGCAGTGAAATTGATAGTAAGCCTAGTTTTAAGAATGTCTTGTTACTAAAGGTGTCATGTGCTGTAGTTGCAAAATGTACATAATAGAGGCTGGAAAGCAGCTGTAAGCTTCACCCTTGCTATCTAGCATTTATAATGTGGTTTGATGATGAGTAATCTTCTGAAGTAGAAAAAAATCAACAGTCTCACTAAGCTGTGGGCTTTGTAAGATACATTACTGACCTATCAGTCTACATGTGCAGGCTGGGAAAATACTGGTCTGACTGCTACAGAGGTGATCAACAGTGTTATCACTAAATCTCAAGTTTTCTCCACGGGAGTGAAATCATAAGTCCTACTTGGAGAAACTATTATTATTTTTTTTGTAAATAGGCACATTGTACTACTCATGTTTTTTTTAAAAACAATTATGATTGCAGTCATAGTTGTTGACTATAATCAGAGAGGCTTCTGTAGTAAGACAGTCATTGAGAACAGGTAAAGTACTGGGAATAAATTATTTTCAAATCCTCAACCATAAAGAGACCATCTATATCTCTGAACAATTCTAAGGGATGACATAATAATGGAAAGAAGAGATAATTGTGAGGGAATCCTATCTACTGGGTATTGCATGACCAAAAACATACAGAAAATCAAATAGCAAAGAAAAAACACAGGAAACACATATAGGTACAGATACACAAAAATTGGCAAATGCATACATTCCATAAACCACAAAATTTCAACCATAACATATAAGCACAAGACATATACATTAAGAAAAAAACAAGAGAAGAATGAGACAATAACAAAAAAAAACAAAGCCCCCCCCCAAAAAAATATACTCCACTGAATACATTTGTGTTACCCAGCTATTAATGGGATTGAAGCCAAGCTATAAGAGGATTTATTTTGGTGTGTGCGTGTGTGCGTGTATGTGTGGTGTGTGTGTGTGTGTGTGTGTGTGTGTGTGTGTGTGTGTGTGGTGTGTGTGTGTTTTTCTGTATGTGTGTGTGAGTTTGTTTCCGTAGGATTTGCTTTTTTTTTCTTTATATGTTTGCCATTTGAAAGAGAGAAAAATGGGATGATCTTGTCTTTAAGGAAAGGTAAAATGTAATCAAATGACAGTGAATTAAAATAAGAGTAAAGTTTTAAATGGTCCTGTGGAGTCCATAGGCAAAAAAATGAATCCATACATAGGGCATTACATTCCACCCTTCCCCATAAAAAATTATGTGCATCTTATGAAAAATATGTTTAGATCAAATTCAGAGGTCTCTGTGGTTTTTAATAGTATTAAAATTGCTTAGAAAAGGAAATAAAGATGTTTTATGTTGTTTGGGGCTATTGTAAAAAGTGATTTCTGTATCTGCCCCTTTATAACTTGTATATAGTAGGTCTACAGATTTTTTAAGTTAACCTTGTATCCTACCTCTTTGCTGAAAGAGTTTATCAGCTGAAGGAGTTCCTTGGTAGAGTTTTCAGGTCATTTATGTAAACTATCCTATCATCAGCAAATAGTGAGAGCTTGAATTGTTCCTTTGTGATTTGTATCATGTTAACTTTCTTTTGTTTTCTTATTGCTACAGCAAGTACATCAAGAACAACATTGAAGAGCTATGGAGAAAGGTGACAGCCTTTTCTTGTTCCTGATTTTAGAGGAATCTCTTTTAGTTTTACTCCCCTTAGTTGGATGTTAGATGTTGGTTTGTTGTATATTACTTTTATTACATATTGATATGTTCCTATAATCTCTGACCTCTTCAATATTTAATCATGAAGGGGTGTAAGATTTTGTTAAAGGAGTTTTTTTTAATTTTGTTATTTTTATTTTACATATCATTTCAAGTTCTCTCTTCCTTCTCCCTTTCCTCCCTCCTCACCTCTTTCCCTCTTTCCTCTCTCCTCCCCTTACATGCACCTGAGCAACCTCCCCTCCCAACTCCTCCCACTCCACATGTAGGGTGATGCCATCCAGGAGTGGTCATCGAAATCCGTCAAGACATTCGAAGTAGGAACTAGGACTTTCTTAAGTGTCTTTCAGCCTTTTTGATTTCATCTATTGATTATTCTCTCTTCAGTTCTGTACCCCATTTTTAATAGTGTTATTTAGTGTTTTGTTGCCTAGTTCCTTGAGTTATTTGTATATTTTGAAGACCAGCCTTTGGTCAGATTTAGGATTAGTGAAAATCTTTTCCCAGTATCTGGGCTACTGTTTGGTCTTGTCAAATGTGTCCTTTGCCTTACATAAGTTTCTAAGTTTGAGGAGGTCCCATTTATTAATTGTCAATCTCTGTGTCTGTGCTACTGGAGATATATTCAGGTGGTGGTCTCCTATACCAATTTGTTCAAGTGTACCTCCAACTTTCTCTTCTAAGAGGTTCATTGTGGCTGGATGTATGTTCAGGTTTTTGATCCAATTGGACTTGAGGTTTGTGGTTAGTTGTAGACATGGGTCTATCTGCAGTCTTCTACACACCATCATCCAATTGTACCAGCACCATATGTTGAAGATGCCTTACTCCCTACATTGTACAGTTTTATCTGTTTTGTCAAAAATCCTTTGTTTCTAGGTGTGTGGGTTAATATCAAAATTTATGATTTGATTCCATTAGTCTACTTGTCTATTTTTGTGCCAATACCAGGCTGTTTTCAGGACAATAGCTCTGTAGTAGAGCTTAAAGTTGGGGATGGTGATGCCTCCTGAAGTTATTTTATTGTACAGGGTTGTTTCGGTTATCCTGTGTCTTTTTTTCTTTTTCAAATAAAGTTGATTATTATCCTTTCAAGGTCAGTGAAGTATTGTGCTAGGATTTTAATGGGGATTGCATTGAATCTGTAGATTGCTTTTGGCAAGATTGCCATTTTTACAATGTTTATTCTACCTATCCAAGATCATGGGAGCTCTTTCCATTATCTGGTATCTTCTTTAATTTCTTTCTTTAATCTTATTATATAGGTCTTTCACTTGTTTGGTGTGATGTTTCTCATATTTCTTTCTCAGCACTTTTTTTGTCTGAATAAAGTAGGTAACTATTTTTTTTCAGTTCATTTGTATCCTGCTAGTTCAAGGAGCTTTCAGCATCTAGTGAAATGATGATTTGGTTAATCTTCATACGTTTGTTTATATGGTGGATTACATTGATGGATTCTCATGTGATGAACCATTCTTGCATTCCCAAGATGAAGCCTACTTGGTCATGATGGATGATTTCTCTGCTATATTCTTGGATTCAATATGCTAATATATTTTTAGTATTGTTGCATCATATTCATGAGGAATATTAGTCTGTAGTTCTCTTTCTTAGTTGTGTCTTTGTGTGGCTTGTGTACCAAAGTAATTGTAGCCTTGGAAAAAGATTTTGGCAATGACCTTTGGCATCTATTGTGTGGAACACTTTGAGGAGTATTGGTATTAGCTCTCCTTTAAATTTGTGGAAGAATTTTGAACTAAAATAATCTGTTTTGGGGCTTTTATTTTTGGTTAGGAGATTTTTAATGACTGATTCAATTACGTTAAGAGTTATAGGTCTATTTAAATGTCTTATCTGCTCCTGATTTAATCTTAGTAAGTGATATCTATCCAGAAAATTGTCCATTTCCATTGATTTTTTGAATTTGTGGAGTACAAATATCTTAGGCTAGCACTAACCAAACCAGTGAAAGACCTATAAAATATGAACTTTGAGTCTTGAAAGAAAGTCATTAAAGATGATACCAGAAAATGGAAAGATCTCCCATGCTCTTGGATAGGTAGGATCACCATAGTAAAAATGGCAAACATGCCCATAGAGATATATAGATTCAATAGATTTCAAAATCAAAATCCCAGCATAATTCTTCATAGACCTTGAAAAAACAACATTCAACTTTATATGTAAAAACAAAAGTCCCAAGATAGTCAAAACCACCATGTAAAATAAAGGAACTTCTAGAGGCATCATTATCACTGACTTCAAGCTCTATTATCATGCTGTAGTCCTGAAAACAGGTTGGTATTGTGCAAAAATAGACAGGTGGCCTAAAAGAAACAAATCAAAAACCCTGATATTAACCCACACATATGAATACCTGATATTTGAGAATGAAGATAAAACTATACATGAAAGAAGAAAGCATCTTCAACAAATGGTGATAACATAACTGGATTTGGTGTGTAAAAGTCTGTGCCATGCATATCTATTGCCACGTACAAAACTTAAGTCCAAATGGATCAAAGATCTTAACATAAATCCAGCCACACTCAACCTATTAGAACAGAAAGTGGGAGGTACTCTTGAATGAATTAGTATTGGAAATTGCCTTCTGAACATAAGACCAGTAGCACAGACACTGTAATCAACAATTACTAAATGGGAACTCTTGAAATAGAGAAACATCTGTAAGGCAAAGGAGACAGTCAACAAGACAAAATGGGAGCCTTATAAATAGAAAAAGATATCCATCAACAACACATCTGACAGAGGGCTATTTCAAAACTATACAAGGAACTCAAGAAGCTGGTTATCAAAATGCAAAATAATACAATTTAAAGGTGGGTTATGGACCTAATAGGGAATGCTCAACAGAGGAAACTAAAATTTCTGAAAGACACTTAAGAAGGTGTTCAAAATCCTTAGCCATCATGAAATGCAAATCAAAACAACTCTGAGATAAAATTTTCCTGTCAGAATGAAAATAAAAGAAAGAAAGAGAGAAAGGAAGGAATAAAGAAAGAGAAAGGAACCCCAACAACAAAAACAACAACAACAAAAAGTACAAAGACAGTTTATGCTCTAGTAGATGTTGAGAAAGGGAATACTCCTCCTATTCTGGTGGGAATACAAACTTGTACAACCACTTTGGCAGTTCCCTATGAAAATGGGAATCATTCTTCCACCAGATCCAGCAATTTCACTCTTAGATATATACAGAAACTATGCACAGTCATATAAGAAGGATGCCATTTCATCTATGTTCATAGCAGCCTTATTTGTAATAGCCAGAATCTTGAAGCAACCTAAATGTCCTCAATTGAAGAATGAATGGGGAAAATGTAGTAAATTTAACCATTGGAGTATCACTCAGCAAAAAAAAAAAAAAAAAAAAAAAAAAAAATAAAGAAAAGAAAAAAAAGAAAAAAGAAAAGAAACAAACAAAACAACAACAATAACAACAAAGAAAAGAAAAGAAATAAAACAAAAAAAAAAACAAAAATGAATAGAACTAGAAAAAAACATCCCAAGTGAGATAAACCAGATACAAAAAGTCAAACATGATGTATTCACTCATGTCACTCATGTATGGATATTAGACATGGAGCAAAGGATCACCAGCCTACAATCCACACTACCAGAACAGTTTGGAAACAAGGAGGACCCCCAAGAGAGACACACATGTTCTCTATGAGAAGGGGAAAGGGACAAGATCTCTTAACAAAATTAGAAGAATGGTGGGGGAGGAGAGGGATTTATGAGAAAAAGAAGGAGAGAACCGGAATGGAGAAAGTGACATGAAGAAATAGGAAGACTGAATCAGGGAAGCTTAGAGGAAAACAAGAAAAAGATATCATAAAAGAGAGAGCCATTATAAGTTTAAACAGAAGTCTGGCACTAGAGGAATGTTTAGAGATCTAAGTGGATGGCCCCAAATAACAAGTTAATAGTGAAGAGGCTACCTTAAATACCCTTGCCAATAATGCGATTGATGACATCCTAAAGCCTTCATTTAGTAGCTGATGGAAGCAGAAGCATGCACCCATAGCTAAACAGTGAGTAGAACTCCTTGAATCCAGTTGCAGAGTTGGAAGAGTGATGAACAAAGGGGTCAAGACTAGCAGAAGTAATTCACAGAAACTGCTGACCTGAACATCAATTACCAGACTCCAGTCTGGTACTAGGAAACCAGTACAGGACTGACTGAGATTCCCTGAATGTGGGTGTTAATTAGGAGGACTGGGCACTCTATGGGGCCTCTGGTTGTAGATTAGTATTTATCTCTATTATAGGAATGGACTTTGGGACAACATTCCACATAGAGGGATAATCTCTGAGCCTAGACACATAGGAAAAGGCCTGGTCCCTGCTCCAAATGATATGAAAGAATTCGAAGATCCCCCTCAGAAAGATGGAATTTGGGTTGGGGGCACCAGTTGATGAGGGAAGGATGAGGAAACGAGGATTGTCATGTAAAAAAGCGTTTTTCAAGTTTAAATAAAAAAAATCATCATGAAAATATCTATGGCATTAGGTAAAGTCAGATTATATTTTTATTATGTCATGTTGAATTTGTCATTCATGGTAAAATTCCAGCTTTTTGTTCTCTTTATCATCTTAATATCTAGTGTTATGACATTGTCCCTTTATAATGCTTTCTATATTTTATTTCATTTGATAAGGAAAAAATTCCTGGGAAGGAATTCACTAAGAGAATTGAGAAGGAAATATAGTCTCAAATTTGTAGTACTCAATATTGACAGATCCTATGAATAACCACTAAAGATGAAATCTATGTTCTTTATTTTTTTAAAAAAAAACTTCATCAAATCCCATTTATATTATCTGCATATTCTTGGCTATGTGGAGCATAATTGACATAGCAGTCCTCATAATTCTGTTAGTCCGGTTTTTTTCAGGTAACAAAACTGACAGAATAATAAAATAAGAGATTTATTAGAATGCTACTGCAGCAATTGCTTCTCCTGAAATCCAATAGTCCAAAGGTAGTTTAATCCATGATATTTGATGTCAGTATATATCACATCCCACAGAAAATGGCTCTACCCAGTGAAGAAAATTTTCAGCAGCAAAATATATTTCCTTGCCAGTGAAAATGAGGGTAAGAATACAAAGAGCAAAATATTCTTTCTTCCATGACTTTTATTTAGGCTTTCCTGTGAAAGTGTGGCTAGGATATAGGTTGAGTTTTTTGACATCAAAAGATCTCAATTTAAGTTGAGTTGTCTTACCTGAAATGACCCAATGCAGAAAATTCCATTGAATGTGTGCCCAGATTCCTAGGTTTTACATTAAATCCAGGTGTAATTGAGTTGACAACAGAAAATAGCGATCAAATTTCACTCCTCGTTCAACTTGAAATCCAAACATATTTCCTTATCTCATAATTAATTTCCATATAAAAATAACAACCAGGTCATAATTATAGCTAAGATGATATGTATTGACAATATCCCTTGGGTGACATTGACATTACAGAATAAAAATACTACAAAATAAAAACACAAATAGCTATATAAATATCTTCTTAAGAAAATATAATATAAACACTCATGTCAAGTATATTACTTATTTTGTAACTGTTCACACACACACATTGGGTATTTATAACTACAGCAATTCAAATAGTGCACCTTCAATCCTGAAGGAACCAGGTCATTTGTTATCCTGTCCATATTGGGTTGGTACCTGGATAGTGGTGTACTGCTGTGACAGACAGGGCCTTGAGGCAGCTAAGTTTGCACCTTGTGATGGTAGTTCATCTTGGTAGTGTAAGCTACCAAAGTACTCCTGGTTTTGGATGCATGAAGGGGTCACAGAGAAAAATTAAGGCTTGGAACTCTCAGAAATGGGCTGGAGGTTTTGCAGAAATTTCAAGATAGTCTACTTGAGTAAGGGAAGCTTTCTTGAAGCAGAAACCTGCATCATTTTGTAGATACCAGTACTAGGGGACAACCACTAGCGATAGCCACATCCTTGGAGGGGAGCCAACCTATGACCATCACACAATCTGTGTAGGCTTAAGAAGGTATAGAAGGTGAGAACTGACATATGTTCTTTGGTGGAGCCCAGAACATCATGTCCTAACTAAGAATATACCCTAAAAGAAAAATGATTTTCCCTCTCCTAGCAGCTCCACTATTGGATAGACTTTGTGTTGGAATTTTGTCTGAGAGTTTTTGCAGGACTTACACATTCTCTTACAGCTCTATGATCTTATATGTACAACTGCCCTGTTGTATCTTGAACATGTTGTTTCCTCGTAGTTGTTTATCAGCCATTGACATTTATTTTTCTACTTTTCTGGGGTAATTAAAATTTATTCTTCTGCAGAAGGAGTATGATACAGATGTCTTATTCAGGTATGAACATTTGGTAATCCCTTAATCTCTGGAACTTGACCAGTTGCAATTCTCTATGCTACATGCTATCTATTGTAGAAAAAGTGTTGAGGGTAAAGAAATGCAGTAAATTATGTGTCTTTATAAATTGGCTTTAATCTATGTCCATTTAACAAAATAATAATAATAGTAGTTCTACCCCCTAGAGCTTATGATATTTTAACTCCAGGAACTCAGCCCTAGTGATGGCCCCTTGCATGAAGAACAAGTCTTCAATCCAAGTAGAAGAGTAGATGTTTACTCTCATGACACTATTACCATTATTATGCCACTGAGTACGTCTTAACAGGACAGTTATTAGTATAGCAGGCAAATCTCACATCTGGGTAAGGCTAATGATCAACTTCTCCTTTCAGAATTGTACACAACACCTCCCAGAACTCTAAAAAGACAACCAGTAAGAATGAAACTTCTATGTTCACATTAACTGTATTTCTTCAGGTGTTATGACTCAAACATGTGATATTTTCTGTACTAGAATATCACAATCAAGTTCCAGGGAGTAGTCAAAAGCATTAGAAATAGTGTTTCTAAAACAAAGCAAAACGAAACAAAAAAAAAAACAAAAAAACAGTATTTTTGAAGTAATGTTGTTTTACAATAGATGGAATACATATATACATACACATATATGTGTATGTATGTATATATATACACACACATTTTTATACAACTATGAATGAAATAATTTCTAAGCAGAAACTTTTCTCATAAAAGCTTTACCTGAGAATTTACTAAATATTTTCTCCCTAATTACAAAACTAGCAGGAAGAAACCAATTTATTTGTTCCAAGCATGGTGTAATTATCTTTCTCCAACATGCATGCAGACATTGCCAGGGTGCACAAAGGCTGATAAATGAGCCATTTATTTGATATGGTAATAATCAGATTTAATAGAGGCCTCCTATTGACTTTTCTACAGATATATTAATCACTAAGCTGTGGCTAAACCTCCACAAGGTGAGGAATATATAAGGCTGATTTAATATGTCTGGTTTCTGCATTGTGCAAAACAAATGCTATGTTGATGAATTTGGGCTCTTGGGCACCAAGTATAACCCTTTAAAAATCAAAGCATATTCTTTGATACAAGGAATTTAAACACATTATTTCATTTTGAATATTTAATAATATGCTTTATAAAATACATTATTTATTTCATTTCAAATAAATAACTTTCAATGGACACTACTTTGCTTATAACATTTGTGGTTTTTCAAAGTATATTTTATCAAGAATTCATCTTTCAAAAATTGGTAGTGAAATAAAATTTTTACTATATTTTCTTTAACTTGTTTTAGTTTGTATATAATATTATTCATTGACTGGGCTAGCTTGGCAATGTAGGTAATGCCGGTTTTCCCACCTCCGCTACCTAATGCTAGGAGTACAGGTGAGTGCCATGAGATCAGGCAGGGTAAGTTTGAAGCAAATGTGGGAAATAAGTCTGAGTTAGAAGTGAAAATAGAAAATACAAATTTAACTCCCAAAGTCTGATTGTGTAGATTCTAGTAGCATATAAATATGCTGGAGCCAATTTTACTAAAGGCTTTTGGAAATTAAAGAGATACTATTTCAGAATAAGAATTAATAAGGATTCAATATTAGAGATAACTTATTGAAAGTCCCTAGGCAATTCATAAAATAGTTAAAATTCATCTCCCCAAACTTAACCATAACATGTATCATAGAGCATAATTTATTCTTCCTCTAGAAATCCGATAATATCCATCCTGCTCTAATGGTGATTTACTGTTCAGATCTCCCCTGCTTCAGGCCTGGAGCTTTGCAATGCTTTGTTAGTGCAGTGAGCTGGAAAATAGAGCTTGTCCTCCAGACCTGCAAGTGGAGATTCATATAAAATAACAGATTTTAGTATCATAATATTTGATCTCATCTATCCAGATCTTAGACTAAATAGAAATAAAATAGTTTTAATTTCATAAAATGTAAATTATGCTATTACTATTACCCCCAAGCCAGAGCTATAATGAAATAGGTTACAATTTTTTGCCAATATTATATAGATAATTAAATTATAGTAGGTCAGTAGATATCAGAATAAAAGCCATAAAGCTTTTATAATGTTACATCATTTTCTAAGTATAATTGGCATATTTTTGAAGTTTTGTCAATGTTGGGAACTGTTTGTACTAAAAGTGGCACCAATCATTTGATAAACTTTTCTTTAATTGATGGAAAAAATGCCCTCCTGCTGATTTATTTCTAGCCTGTGATTAGTACATTAATTAATAGAAAATAGTGAAAGAAACATTAAGTAAGCTTTCTATGTGTATTTACAAGGAGGATGTTTCATTTTTCTTATTGGGGGCTCCAATAAATTTCTAGCCATGCAGTCTAGACAGTTTATACTGCCTGTAGCAAAATAACTGCCAACCAGATGACAGTTGATGAGAAGAAAGGACAAGGAATGAAACAGATTAGTCTCACCACAGAGCTCTGTTCTCAGTTCTGAGAAGAATCATGATATGTATAAAAACACTAGGGTTTGTACTGTGTTATTAATGTCTAGCAACTATAATTATTTGCTAGACATTATAACAATGGTGATATTGTGAAATGGGAATCACAATGTTGTATTTAAGATAACAATGCAAAATAAAATACAAGATTCCTTAGGAAGTTGCTGTTAAGTTCTGGAAAAGCCTTGTTAGAATTTAAGAAAAATTCAGGTTCCCTAAAGAAATTGTGATTGAGATACTAAATAACAGAAAGTATCAGTATTAAGTAAATTTAAAGCAAAATGAGTTCCACTTAGTGTCACTAGCTTAGTGTCACTATTACCTATAGTAATATGAACATTGAAGATGGTTATTTATGTTTTCACCTTGTGAATTTCCAACTGAATTGAACAATGTACCAGATACTTTCTTATTGTTGGCCATATTTGTAGCTCTAATATCTTGAGTAAAGCCATTTTTACTTTGATTGTATTTAAAATTTACTCAGTATTAGGAAGAATGTGCCTAATATTGGAAACCTGGTTAACTGTCCATAGCTGGAGAGGTCACGGATACTAGAGGCAAACCTACCAGTTTCATCTTGCTAAACTGACATATCCAGTTGTTGTTCTTTTCTGCTTAATAATGGAGTTTACATTTGAAGCAGATTAAGAACATTACAGTGAAACAAAACAGGCCAAAATATGCAGAATAAGTCTCCATGAAAGGCTCATCCACAAATGGGGCATCAATTTTCCTCCCTTCTATTGGCCAGCGCTCATAGTGTCATAAATTCTATGCAAGATTGCTAAGGGGAAAAGTTATCAATGGTTCCATGAGGTTTTCCATCTTAAGATTACAAGGAAGTGGAGCACCACCCCTTAAAGGTCAGAATATTTTACATAATATACTCAAATCTCTGAGTAGAAACTACGTAGAAACACTTAGATAACCAGGATAGGACCAGATAAATTCGATAATCTACAACAAGGACCTGTTAGTACCTACTCTATGTGACTATGTAAATTTGTTGATCGCTGAGTGGAAAGGAATTTTTATCCATATGAATTCTGTCCCAATCCATGGCCCACAAAATTGTCACTGTTTCTAAAATGTAACTGAGAGCCATAAGACTTTAAAATGTGTTATTAAATACTAAAAAGAATAAGAGAAAAAGAGATAACAGGTTTCCAGTGCAGTAATCACCATAGAGATCTACAGGCCTCTGCCTCTTGAGTGCTAGGATTAAAGCCATGTACTTCCACTGCACAGCTAACAGTATTTTTTGAATGGCATTTTCTGTAACATTTAAAATGAAGTGTGTGTGTGTGTGTGTGTGTGTGTGTGTGTGTGTGTGTGTGTGTAATTGTACTAGGGAAAAATACTGATCTACTGCCAGAAGCACCATAACTATCCTGTCCTCCCAACTAACACCACATTCGGGGAATCTGGGTTGTTCCTATGCTGGTTTCCCAACTGTCAGATGAGTCCATATGTATCCCTTGTTCAGCTCAGCAGTTTCTATGGGTTTCTTCAGCCTGGTATTGACCACTTTGCTCATCGTTCCTCCCTGTCTTCCTCGGGATTCCAAGAGGTCAGCTCAATGTTTATCTGTGGGTGTCTGCTTCAACTTCTATCAGCTACTAGATGAGACTCTAGGATGGCATATAAGGCAGTCATCAATCTCATTATTAGGGATGGGCATTTTAAGGTAGCCTCTCCACTATTGCTTACATTGTTATTTGTTCTCATCCTAGTAGATCTCTGGATATTTCCCTAGTGCCAGAGTTCTCTTAAAAGCTATAATGGCTTCCTCTACAATGAGAGCTATAATTGCTCTCCTCTAATCTTTTCTTGATTCAATCTTCCTGCTCCATCATACCCACCTCTCCACTCCACCTCTCTCTAATTACCTCTCTCCTACCCCATGCTCCCAATTTGCTTGGAAGATCTTGTCACTTTCCCTTTCTCCAGGCAACCATGGAAGCTCTTCAGGTCTTCCTTGCTTCCTACATTTTCTGGTGGCATGAATTGGAGGCTGGTAATCCTTTGCTCTAAACCATAAACCATAAGTGAGTGAGTTCATAGCATGTTTGTCTTTTTGTGACTGGGTTACCTCACTCAGAATGGTGTCTTCTAGTTCCATCCATTTGCCGGGAAATTTAAAGATTCTATTGTTTTTGTTTTCTGTTGAGTATTAGCATATCATGAAAATGTACCACATTTTCTCCATTCATTCTTCAGTTGAGGGACATTACGTTGCCTTTGGTTCTATTACAAATAATGCTTCCATGAACATAGTTGAACAAATGTCCTTGTTGTATAAAAACAACTAAGTACATTAAAGGAATTTCCAGAGGCATCACTATCCATGACTTCAAGCTCTATTATAGAGTTATAGTCCTGAAAACAGCTTGTATTAGTGCAAAACTAGAGAGGAAGACTAACCGAATCAACTTGATATTAACACACACACCTACGAATACCTGCTTTTTGACAAAGAAACTAAAATTATACAATGGAAAGAAGGAAGCGTCTTCAACAAATGGTGCTGGCATAACTGGATGCTTACCAGTAGAAGACAACAGAAAGATCCATATCTATCAAATAAACAAAACTTAAATCCAAATGGATCAAAGTCCTCAACATAAATCCAGACACACTGAATATCTCAGAATAGAAATTGGGAGGTACCCTTGGAATGAATTGGTACAGGAGACCACTTCCTGAACATAACACCAGTAGCATAGAAACTGAGATCGACAACTAATAATTGAGACCTTCTGAAATTGAAAAGTTTCTTTAAGGCAAAGGACACTGTCAAGAAAACAAAACATCAGCCCACAGAACTGGAAAAGATACTTATCAACCCCCATCTGACAGAGGGTAGATTTCAAAAATGTAAAAAATCTCAAGAAACTAGTTACCAAACACCTAATAATACAATTAAAAAGTGGTATATACAGCTAAACACTGAGCAGAACTGGAAGCCAGATGCAGAGAGGGTGGAGGAATAAGAAAATGGGAACAAGACAAAGCTACAGAAACCCACAGAGACAGCTGACCTGAACAAGGAGTAGCTAATGGACTCCCAGACTGATAGCTAGGAAACCGTCATAGGACTGATTCAGACCCCCTGAATATAGGTCTTGTTTAGAAGGCCTGGGCAATCTAAGGGACCTCTGACAGTGGAACCAGTATGTATTCCTGGTGCAAGAAAGGACTTGGGAGCAAATCTCTCATGGAGGAACCCTCCCCTAACCTAGAGGCAGGATGGAGGGCCTACTCCTATTCCAAATAACTTTCACAGATTTTGTTGATCCCTCATGGAAGGCATTACCCTACCTGTGGAGTAAGGGAAGGGTGGGATGGGAGGAGCTGGGGGTGGCATGGGGGAGGGAGAGGGAAATGGAATCGATATGTGAGTAAATACTGATCCATAATCCTAGGTCCCACAGACTGCCCAGGAGTCTGGGCTGATCCTATGCTGGTTTCCCAGCTATCAGACTGGAGTCCTTGAGCTCCCCCTTGTTCAGGTCAGTATTTCTATGGGGTTCTCCAGCCTTGTCTTGACCCCTTTGCTCATCACTCCTCACTGTCTACAACTGGCTTCCAAGAGCTGGGCCCAGTGTTTAGTTGTGGGTGTCTGCTTCTGCTTCCAAAACTGCTAGATGAAGGCTCTAGGATGGCACAAGTGGTAGTCATCAATCTCATTATTGGGGAAGGGCATTTAATTTAGCCTCTCCACTATTGCTTAGATTGTTAGTCGGGGTCATCTTTGTAGATTACTGGACATGAGAAGAAAAATTTTTTTGCAAGTTTGATTCATGACATTCAAATATAGGTTCTTAGTGTCTCTTGGTTGGGACAAATTTTTTTTTAATGAATTATTCTAAAACGTTAGTGATCATTTACTTTCAGTAATCTTTTTTTTTTGTAACATTCTAAGCTTCTCTTCTTTTTCTCCAGGCATCTCTTATAAAATTGAATTATTTTTATGTTTTAGGCTCAATAAGTGAAAAGAGTTGAGTAAGTTCTAGCAACTAGGCTTGCCCTCTGGTGCCATCATGGACAGGTGAATGGTTTTGCAACAATAACTCAATTCGTCTAGTTTAGTGGACTCAGCTGATAAAGGAGGATTATAACTTTATAAAGATTAAATGAATCAATACATGCTTAGCTAGTGAAACACCTAAGTACATAAATAGACCATTTGTGAAATGTAAATGATTACAATAGGCTTTTTATTGCATTTCTATTGTTGTTTTAAAGCAAAGGCATTTGTGTGGCTGACTAGGATGATCCTCATTGACAGTTGCTGAGGGTACTTGAGAAAGCTGATGGTGTCACTGTCTAATGAGGTGGCTTCATATTGATCAGAAATTTTAGCATGGACTTTCCTGGACTGAAAGTCTTGTTTAAGAAACAGATATGAATATTAGCTATAACAGAGTGGTTAAATACAGTGGTTAAATGGAGAATAAATTCTTCATTCATAAAAGTTTATATTTAAATTGTAAAAATGTTTATTCATAAATTATTAAGGATGTTATATTTAACAAGGATAATTTCTTTGTAATATTTAGAATATTTGAGATAATATTTCAATGTGAAGTTAGAAGTTGACAAGTATCTACAAATAATGTTGTACATAAATTCTTCCCAATAAAAATATGAATTTGGAAAATGAGGATTTTCCGGGCTTGATAGTATAAGCATATAAGAACAGCTATTCAGAAAATTCATGGAAGGGGATCATAAATTCTAGTTATTTTCTGATGAGAGATGTTATTCTGTATATATGTTTCTCTAACTAGTTAATTAATAAAGCCTGTGGCCAATAGAAAACAAGACAGGTGGGGCTAAGAGACCAGGAGGAGGAAAGAGAAAGTAGTTGGGAGGAGTCAAGATGTAGAGCATGGAGGAAGCAAGACGCCAGCCCAGCTCCCGGATAAGATGGGCCATGTGGAAATACTCACATAAGTAGAAATGGGTTAATCATTAAGACAGAGCTAGCCTATAAACAATAATGGTAATTGGCCAACAGGATTGTATCAAATAAGGAGTCTCTGATTGTTATTTGGGGCTCACATGGTGGCGGGACCTTGGCGGCAGGACCGGCTGTAGCCGGCGGGAAAAACCTGCAGTAACAATTTTCTGCTATGGAGTGAGTTCTATGACACCTTTGGCAAATTACTGAAATTCTTTCTCCAAATCCAAAGTAAAAAGGAGTTTGAGAATATGACTCCATGATAGAGCATTGTGTAACATATATCCAGGAATCAATCTTTCCTATAGAAAAAAGAAATCCTTATGTTATTTTTAAATTGCTATGAAACTTTATAATCCAAAGTAACTGGCTCCATTTTGACTTATTGTTCCAAAGGTATCCTCCATAATGGTAGAGGACACATTATGTCAAGGTCACATTTTCAACCATAAACACAAACCAAAAAACTTAAACTTGAAGAAAGTAGGGCTTTGAACTCTAAAAGCCCTCTTCAACTATGTAATTCTTCCAGCAAGACTGCCTCACCTCTCCAACATAGCAACCATCTAAGAAACAAGTGTTCCAGCACCAAAGATATTGACAGATATTTCAGATACAAACTGCTACATAATTTAAACTGTTCATATATGGGATTGAAAATTTTGATATAGTGATAAATATAGAAAATGACTGTTTTCTAGAACTATTGTAGAAAACATCCACATTGCTTCAAAGCAGAGTAACCATGGTTTAAAACGTTTTTAGTAACACACTCCATATGAACAGTTACCATGAGAAGAGTAAATATGGTGTTGATAAACATCTGCTTTCTTTACCTTCCTTTTCTCCCATATTTTCTTCTTATCTGCTCATAATATTTTAAAGCAAATTCTCCAAAAGCACACTAAATATTTTTAAAATGTATTTCTAGGCATTGTCCAACTATATCTCAATTATCTCCTTCAATTTCTAACATATTCTTTTATCAAACTAGTAAATGAAAACTACACTATTAACTTATGTAGTAAAAAACGTTCAGTATGACATCCCTTCCTTTGTTTTCTCTCCAACACATTGAGACCTATTCTATCATTATTTGAGAGTTAGAAACTGAAAAAAAAACCTTCAAACAATTTACAGCATTGTGGATGAGTTCTTTCTGAAATGACAGCCTTATAGTATATCATACCTATTTATTTGCAAAGAGGAATGTGTGGTTCATTATCCATGAAATAACAATAAACATAAATTGATAAGGTGTCAGGCTATATCTCATACTGAAGTATTCACTTCTAGAAAGGCACTGTATTTTTGTGTTACTTCACATTTGAAGGTTATAGTCTAAAACAAATTTATAAATCATAAGGGCAAAGTAAGCTCAAAATTTTATGTAAAGGACGTGAACTACATAAAATATACTGAAAAATGGCAAACTGTGCACACCTACCCAATTCCTAAGAATCTCAGCTTCAGTAATACCTATTGGGTTATTCCATTGTCATCCAGTAACTCTAACATTCTTGAATAATACTTGGTTTTATTTTCAAGTGCTTCAAAATCCATGCAGGTAAATGTTCTTGACTGAATATGTGTCCTTCCAAAAATTATGATATTCTAGTTCCTAAAAAATATTGATGTTTCATGTCTGTTAGAGGAGAGAATATAATTCTTGAGTGTGAGTTCAGTCTTCACCATTCAGATCGACATTAAATGTAATGGCAGGCATTTTTATAGGGAACTAGAAATAGGTTATTTCTTGTTTAATATTTGTATTAGTTACATGAGTGTTTTCATAGGGAAATACTTACTATGACCAAATGAATGAATATGAACATCATCTTTTGTATTGGTGCTTGGTAATAGTCATTAAAATCAACTGTTTTACACATTTCCCATTTGCCTTGTGTACTAAGCCAATATTACGCTGCACATCATAATCACAGGACACAAAGTATTCTCTACCCACTGACCTACACTGTTTAACTCTACTTATCGGCAAACAATATTCTACTCATTTTCTATGTGTTCTATTCCATCTTTTGGTTTCCATATTTTAATGCATAGATAAAATAGCATTGATTCAGAACTCCACATCATTAGAGAAGTTGAACCATTTGTTTCTAAGTCATATGATTCATTTGCTCAGTCTGATTCCGAATTAAGAAGTTCTGTGCTATCCATGATCAGTAGGATTTTGTGATATGTTATAGCTGCCAAATATATTTGTACAAAGCATATGTACTTGAGCATCAAAGTGGAAATTAATAATTTAATATAGATTAGCTATATATGTAATAAGGTAAGCCACCAGTGTTTCTTGCTCTTTCAATATTTCATAATTTGACTTTTAATAATAAAACTATAGTTTCTGCTTCAGTTTGGGGTATTCGTGCATTTACAAATTTTCAATATATATTTTGATTTATATGAATTAATGAAGTATTTTGTATATAAGCAATATTAACATTCTGCCCCAAAAGATAAATTACATTAATATTTTTAAACTATTAATTTTTACTTTTTTTCCTAATAAGGCCCATGACATAAATTTAGTTCATGAGAATTCTCTTTTAAAACCATTAGCACTGTTTTTAAATAATGCCTTCATAGTGTCTTATTTAAGGTGAAGTGAATAATTATATCACATAATAATAAAATATATTTTGTCCTTAATAAATATTAGAGGGTAGATTACAAGTTTTGCATTTAAATATTATTGATAGTGATAATTATTTTTCTAATTTAAACTCATTATTGTTTTAATTTAGAATATTATCATTAGTGTTTCATAAATGAAAAGTCTGCAACTTAAGTAAATGTGTAAAGTTTATCTAATTATTATGCTAGGATAAAAATAAGTAAAAATAAGTTATGAGACATTTAAGAATATAAAATTAATATATGTTGTTGTCTCTGAGAACATGATAGGATTTTAATCATTCTTCCCTGAGCCCCTAATGGTACTGATTCCACGAGCAAGATTTGCTACTTTGACATGATACCTCGTGCTAATGGAAGTAAGAAATACATATAGCAGAGTCACACAATTTCATTATAGCAAATGAGCAAACATCAATAAATGTGACTTAACTTCCCCTTCATTTATGTGCCATCTTTTTGTTAAAGAAACACTAATATAGGAAGTGGCAAAAATATTGCTTTTCACAAACTGCTACCATTGTGGAAATTTGATCCATAAGCTAGCTACCAAAAACCAAAGGGAGGAGAACTGTTCTTCACCATTAAGACTAAGGAAGTGAATGAGCACACCCTATCTTTCCTTACGTGGCTCCTTCCCATCATCCATAATGATTGAGATGGGACTCTAGTGTTGGTGTCAACTTAGGGCTAGAAGATAGTCAATAGATGTACGGAACAATCAGTATGTTCAGAAGTCCTATTTTAAAGGCTTATCTCCAAACAAGAAAGACAATTCAGTGAGGACAGGAAGAAAGAATGCAGGTAACATGACATTTACTTGTAGTGTCACAAAAAGAGAACATTTGATACTACCTTCTTTAGTTCCTAGTTTTGGTGGTACTGAAAACTTTTTCATTTGCTTTAGGGTTGAAGGGAAGATAAACTCACTTCCTCTCTTTCTAGGAACTATGTACTATCAAGAAGAGGGTACAGGTGCACAGGTTACTCTTAATATCCTCCTATGATAAATAAAATAACTAGTGAGCAGAGCTTTCTCAGGCTGCTTTTGGCCTGAACTTCATAAATACTTGGGAAGGTAAAGACAGAAAATCATTTTCAGTCCACATTTTAATTTTCTTTTTCCTCTATTTCCCAGAACATTCTTGGATATATACAGTTTAGTTAGTTACAATTTAAAGTCAGTGTGAAACGAAACACAGTTTTGAGATTCTGGGATTTGAAATAGGGAATATATTTGTTGCTTATGAGGACTGGAATTAGAAAATTTGAGTGTTGAGACAGGGTAACATCAAATTAATAGGCTATAGCCAGATGAATATGGAGTAATTATATGTTTTTAATTGTGCTATATAATCAAAAAATAAATATAAATATAGATCCACAAAGCAAACCCAAATAATACTAAGATACTTATCTCCTAAGAGTAAAATATATCCATGTTTTTATTATTTTTTAAAAAATTATAAGTAGTATTAAATTTATAAAGTATTTTTATTTATATAAATGTATTCTGATCATATTTCAACCCAGGCACCCAACAACTACACTCTCTTATTCCCTTCCCCATCTCTTTCTCCTCTTTTATTTTCCTGTATAGTCTTTTTTTGTATTTACATGATTTTTAACTGTTATTTTTCCTAAATATTTTTCTTAAATACTTTAAGTTAGATTAATTTGGGACAATCAATGAAAAGAAAACAAGTGCTGATAAAAATAGAGGGTTTTGTATACTTATACTATAGGTATAATTTTAAATTAGTTCAATCATACTTGAAATTACATAGAGGTTTCATTAACAAAGTCATGATAGTTTGATCTATAATCTATGTGCCAAAGATGGCAATCATAATTTATTTATGAATCAAATACACACAACCGAATAAATCTAACTCATTACAAAGACACGAACTATTCAATGTTCATGGTATCAGCATTCATATACAATAAGATATGAAATCATCCAAGATATCTATTGAGAAGAAAAACAGATGAAGAAAAATGTGACTTTTGATTACATTAAAAAAAAAACAGAATCATTTGAAGAAAAATTGGCGGAAATGGTGATGATATTAAGCATAATGACATTGTCCACTTATAAATACATGAAAAATATAAAATATTAAGAAATTTTTGTACTTAGTGATAAATGCAATGTATTTACAATTAATTCTGTTATTCTGTTTCAACAAATTTAATAATCTGTACATTTAATAGAAGAAAATAGAATTCTCAAATCTTCTACCTTCACAGTCATGCAATGAATCTTCAAAAAGAAAAACTAATTAAGCATAAAATAAATACAAGAAAGGAAATAAAAATATGAATTAAAAAACTAAAGGGTCTGGGGATATGTTTCAATGAATGGATTCCAATGCTGTAAGGATATGATATAATGCTTCCAGTTTACAAATAAAAAGCTGTGCATGTTTTCAAAAGATATTTACATTTGTAACTCCAGCACTACACTTTCTAGAAAGAGGATAGAAAGGTAACACACTTGAACTAATTATAATCTAGCACAAGGCATCTAATGTTAACCTACGGTCTGTGAGCATGTACCTATATGTATAATGTGTACTCATGTATGTGTGCACAAAAACATAAAAATAAAAGATAAAAATGAAGGATTGAAGAGATGACTCAACACTTTCTGGCACTATCTTTTCTTTCAGAAGACCAAGTTTCAATTTCTAGCACCGTCATAGAGGATTACAACCATCCTTAACTCCAGGTAGGATTCTAAAACTCACTTTTTGTTTCCTCTGGCACTGTACAGATGTGACCCACAAACCAAATTACTCAAGTAACCTCAGTACAGAGGAAACAAAAGAAATAGAAATTTTAAGAAGGCAAATTTTTTTTTCAAGAAAATGTAAATGTGCCTTGAACATTAGTGAGAGTTAATAGAAATAGATAATTAATTCTTAAACCTCAGCTGAGATATATTAGGTTATCATAGAATTACTAGATATCAGTGGCAAAATAAAATACTAATATGAATGGACTTCAGCCAAAACTAAGACAGAAATCATATGCAACTACTAACAATATTCTTGAAAGACAAACTACCAAAGTTCACTAAAAATGAGACCACCTGGACAATGTTACATCAACTAAATAAGTTTTGATTTTACTTGCAGACATTTCTACAAGGAAAATAGGCCTGAGCAGTCTGAAACAGAATCATACCAATAATGGGGAGAAAACACTTCATGCAAATTCAGATGTAACTTATCTTATATCAGAACTCAGGACATAGTATATGTACTCACTCACAAGTGGATATGAAATGTAAACCAAAAGATAACCAGCCTAGAGTCCAAAAATCCTGAGAAGCTAAGTAACAAGAAGGACCCTAAGGACTTACATGGACCCCTAAGAAGAGTAAATTACACAATTTCCTGCCTGAGTTAATTGATAACATGGAAGGATAAAGAGGGAGGGAGAAGAAACAGGAGAGGAGAAGGGGAACGGAAAGAGAACACGAGAGATCATCAATGTCAAATTGCAGGAAGAACTGAGAAGTAGACTAAGGAAAGAGCTACCTTGATAGAGCGAGTTATGGGTTTAGTGGGAAACTGGCACTAGGGAAATTCCCAGGAATCCACAAGGATGACCCCAACTAAGAACGAAGCAATAGTGGAGATGCTACCTTAAATGCCCTTCTCCTATAATGAAATTGATGACTACTACCTTAGATGCTATTATAGATCCTCATCCAATTGCTGATGAAAGCTAAAGCAGAGATTCACAGCTAAGCATTGACCAAAATTCCTAGAATCCAGTTGTAGAGAGGGAGGAGTGATGAGCAAAAGGGTCAAGTCAATAAGGAGGGAACCCTCAGGAATAGCTGACCTGAGCAGTGTGAGCTCATGGACTTCAACCTGACAGCTGTGGAACCTACATAAGACTGAAATAGGCCCCTTGTATGTGAATGAGGTCAGTTGGGGGACTTAGCAGTTTATGGGGCCACCGGCAGTGGAATCAGTATTTATTTCTGAATGGTTTTTAAAGCCCATTACCTATAGAGGGACACTCATTCCACCTAGATACAGCATGGATGGCCTCTGTCCTGCCCCAATTGATGTGACAGACTTTGTTGATCTCCTTTAGGAGGCCTCAACCTCCCTGAGAAATGGATTGGGGGTGGGGTGGTGAGATAGTGGTGGGAATGGGAAAATGGGAAAGTGAGGAAGCTGGAGTTGGTATGTGAAATAAAATTGATTTTAATTTAAATAAAAATTAATGAAAATTATTATGTAAATCTAATGTACTGAATCTACTGATTGTGTAGATTCAGTAGCCCTGCAGTTTAAAAGTGCTTATGACTGTATATGTGTTTCATGTGCTTTTTCTGTGATTCTTCTGTGTGTTTGTATGTTATTTCATTATTATTCTCTATATGTCAATTTGTTGTCTACAGAGGCAGAAAGGATTTGGATTTGGATGGGAGAGAAGGTGTGGAGGATTTGGAAAAATTGGGGAATAGAAATTTTTACAATAATATATTATATGAAAAATTACTTTCAATAAATGAATAAAAACTCTAGTGTGTGATCATACAATGCCTTCAATCCTATCCATATAAGTGGTGTTAGATAGAAGTCTGTGTGTTTCAATCCAGTCTGGTTTCCAGCTGAAGTTTAATGCCAGCCAAGTCTACAGAGTGAGGTTATGTATCAAAAACAAAAAAATTATGAATTAAATAATAATAGTAAGTTATAATTGAGTAGCACAGTACTAATTTTTAACTAATTCTCATTAATTCCCACATTGTTTAAAACTGTAACATATAACTAATTAACTTCCTTCTCAAGAAAGCAAAATTGTCTTAATACTCAATGTCTATATAAGCAATTGTACTAATGAGTCAGAGTTGTAAATACTTATTTTTTAAAATTAAACTTTCATACTTGATTGAAAAAGGAAACATGTTTTTAAAATTCGTAAAGCTACATATATACACAAAACATAATTTTGTAAATGAAAAATATCATTGACATTATAGGTAGAAATCTGACAATAGCAATTAAAATATTTAAGGATGAACCAAATTATTGATTATGAAATGTGATAGGGGTTTCCTTCTATATATATGTTTCTCTTATTGGTTGATGAATTAAACAGTTTTTTTATTAGAACATAGATGGTGCTAGGAGAGGATGAGAATTCTAGGAAAATTAGGCAGAGAGAAGGCAAAAAGATGCCATGTAGACCTTAAAGCAGTGACAGGTCCTGCCATTGTCCAGTACTTAAAGAACATGTGGAAATACATAGATTAATAGAAATGAATTAATAAGAAGTCAGAGTTATCCATTAAGAAGCCCTAGCCATTGGCCAAAAGATTTATAACTAATATAGCGTCTGCGTGTTTATTTGGGGCTGAAAAGCAGCAGAACCTGGCAGGACAAGAAAACTCCACCAATATAAATACATGTCATATACAAACAAGCAAGAACAGATGAGGCAGGTTATATTTATTTTATTTGTATGTATACCCACACTTGACAGTATTAAAAGACTAAAGAATTTATAAGTTTGAGAGTGGCATGGCAGGAATGACGTATACATTAGGGAGTAGATGGAAGAAAAGGAAAGGAGAAAATGAGTTTTTCTATTTTAATTAAAATATATAAAACATAAAATAAAATCCTGAGGAGTAAAATAAAAATATTCTACAATTATTCAACATGCTTGTACAAATTTCAGTGAAATAATTGTATTTTGTATGCTATGAATTTAAGTTAAAAAAGTAAAAGAAAATGCCACCAATTTTTTTAATACGTCTGTATTAAAAATCTCAAAGTTGGGAATAAAAGTAGTTTCACACACGGAGATATATCTTGGTTATAGAGTAAATCATTTAGAGGACAATATTTATTTACAAAGTCACTGAGTTTCCAATAAATCGCAATATAAATACAAACCAATTTTTAGTAATAATGGAAAATTAGATTGTAAAATTAATATTAAGAAATTCATTAATTATCATAAAAATATTTGCAGAGTGTACTTTCATGAAAGAGTGCTTTTTTACAATATGTGAGACATTTGCTTCAAACTCAGGAAGAATATATTGAATAACATCAGAACATAAATAGAACACCAAACTTAGAAAACATGTTAATTTTTCCTGTAAATTTTTGTTGCACATATTAACAATGCCTCATTAGCTTAAAGACAAAAAAAATGAGATCCATTTAAGAAAAGCAAACACAAAACTTCTCCTGTATGTGTGATCAATTATTTCTTTATATGGCATAGTAGTTATTTTTTTGTATTGTTTTTTGCTGTATATACAGAAAGAGTTCAGTTTTTACCCCTGTTATGCACATAAAGCTGGGCAATACAGTACTGATCTAGAACCTTTTTACTGAAGGTAGATGGATCTTGGAGGCTCATTGTTCAACCATTCTAGCTATAATGACAAGCTCCTTATTCCCCAGTGGTCCCATTTTAGTATTGACATGGGACTTAGATACATGTCAAATGTTTCTTCAGATGCCTAGTCTACCCTTCAAACTGTCTATAAGGCTACCTCTCCTACTCTATGCATTTCCTGTTTCACACTGTTCTTATAATGTTCATAATTTTTAAAGCCTCAAGACACCATCATACTGCTGCTGGTAAATATAATCTTTCTCCAAATGTTTTCATACCTCAAGCCTTGATCATGTTCAACATTATCATGACTCTCTGTCTTAATAAAGTTCAAGTGCAAAGGTTAAAAAAAATCAAAAGGCAATTAAGAAAGTGAGTCAAAATCAACTTGTCTTTTCCACATTCCTGTATCGACAAACATATTGCAAATATATGCACAAATTTAAGCAATACACTACAGATACAACAATAACAAAAGTCAACAAGTTAGACAAGTGGGCACCTGCATTAACTACCCACACATAAGAGGACCTATAGTTTGAGAACACCGTGGACTACATAGCAAGTTCTTGTTCAAGCTGGACTATATGCAAAGTCTACCTTCCTTAAACAAATATTACTAAAAATTTGTGATACATGTTGTGTGTTAGTTTGATAGGGAATTGTCACCATATGCTTTATGTGTTAATCCTTGGCCCCCAAAACTGTTTGGGAAAAATAAGGATATATTGACTTGTTGGAGGAAGTGTGACCTTGTTGAATGAGGTTTGTCCCTGAGAGCGGGCTTTGAGGTTTCACAAGCCAGTGCCAGGCCCACTGTCTCTTTCTTTACCTGATTGAGCTCACTCTTAATGCATTGGTATTGGAATCTACTTCTTTGTAGTTCTCACCTATTCTGAATATCTCCTTAGAAAACCAGCCTCATGTACTGAAAAGTTACTGGATTCTTGGACTCTCTTTTGAGAGGTAATCATTCTTAAACTATCTGTACCATAATCCACAATCCACTCTACTAAATCTTCTATCTGTCTATCTATCTATCTATCTATCTATCTATCTATCTATCTATCTACCTACCTATCTATGTATCAACCATCTGATTCATTTTCATCAGTTCTGTATCTCTAGAAAACTATTACTGATATAGATTGTCATGTCTTTCTGCTTTAGGTTGTGATAATGATGGACTAACAATCTAAAACTATAAGCAATCCCTCACTCAAATGCTTTATTTTATGAGTGCTGCCTTGGCCATGGTGTCTCTTATTCTCTTATTAGTAATAGCACATGATCATACTATAGCACCATAAATTTGGAAGGCAATAACAAAAGGTCTGCCACACTAAATGTTGACTATGATGATGAGGCAACACAACAATATGACTACTGAGGTAAAATAAAAGCAAATTTGTATATGAGCTTCTTTAAAGTCTTTCATGTGTACCTGCAAAGTCATCGAACTACCTCATCATTAATTAGTTCTCCAAAAGGAATACAGCACATACTCAAGCAAATTTGACCACAATTATAGTAGCCTAATTTGTAATAGATGTATTTTGGAAAAAGAACAGATAGTCAACAATGATTCATTTGTTGATATTCTCTGTACCTAGCACCACATACTGAAGAAAAAACTAATTAAAGCCAAATATACTTCATTTACAAAACAAATTTATGACCAAGAATGAAACAACACTTATAAAACACAACCACTGGAAGGAAGAAGATATATTATTATTATGATGTTAAAGAAAAGCTGAGGCTACATAGTAAAATTTCTTTTTAAGGACAAAGCAAGTAATCGAACTAAAAATGCTACATTGGTGTGGATTAATGAGTTAGATAGTAAAGTAGCTGTGGTGAAAGAACAAGTACATGAATGCATTCACCTGAAATCACACAAGAAAGCCAGGAATGGTGGCCTGTGTTTTTGTTAATGCCATGTAACAGGAACCAGCTTGACAGGCTTCCTTTTTATATTGGCAAGTTGGAGGCCAGTGAGAAAAACTGTAATAATAAATATGATCATTGCATAAGGAATAGTAGTTAAATTTGGCATTTGGCCTTCTAATGTTCATATGAATACATATGCTTTCACATGTGTATCCGCACACACAAGAACACTCATACATATACACGCACAAGGTAAAAAGTGAGGCATAACTTTTAATCTTTATATTTGTACAAACACATGTACCTTTTTACAAATATCTCATTGTACTTATATGAAGATTAAAAGTTTTATAAAGCTGGTTTTCTTTCACAAATGAAATTTATGAAACAGTAGATTTTACCGACTAGCCCAAAGGAAGAAAAACACAAAAACAATTTTCAACTCAAATCTAGTAAAAATGCTCCTTCACTGATCTATTTTAATGAGATCATGCAAAAATCGTGAATTTTTCCCAATTGCAGAAAACATCCCCTTTACTATCTAATATTATATGATTTTTCTGCTGCAGCCTTTCTAAATTATTATAACTTTGTAGTGGTTCACTTATCAGAACAATTTAGATATTTAAATTTTTTTTTTAAAAATTCCAGACAGTGATTCCAGACAGTATTGAGTCTAATGTTGGCTATCCTTCTACCTAAAGAGGAACACAATACATAAAAATAATAACATCATGCAACAAGTCACTAAAATATGAAGAAAAGAAAAAGAGCTAGTTTTTGCCTGGCTAGTAGTGAGACAAAACTTCTTAGCAGCAAAAAATTTACAGACAGTGTAAAAATAGCATTCTCAAGGACTTTTTGTTTTGATGTTCTAATATCAAGGAACAGCTTCTTTTTAGAATAGAAGCAAACATCATGAAAGAAGGCATAACATTACCTTTTCCACAGAGTCCTGCAAGCATGTGGAATGAAGAGTGTTGGACTATATTCTCCTTGTAGTAAGATAATGCAAGAATTAAAAGCCCTGTGTTAGCTTCCTGAGTTACCAATCACCATCAGGATTGAGATCACTGTGACAACAGCATATAGTCCCAGAGAAGATCATCAATATGCACTATACAAAGGGAAGCGCAGAATAGCATGTCTGAACCTCAGGAATGAGGAGGGAAGCAGTGGGAGAACACATGGAGTGGAAAGAGTCTGATATTGAAATTTTCTAAGCTTTTCAATATAATCCTGGGAAGAATCCTGATTGGCTGCTATGATATCTGAGAATCAGCACAGATAAATCCCAAGACTGAAATACCCACCAAAGAATGCCACTCAAGTTTCAGAATGGTCTCTGAATGGTGTATCTCAGGTCAGAGCAGAGGAGCACTGCAATCATTTAAAATACCAAACTAGCATTTCAGCCTCAGCAAAGAAAGTTGCTTCAGGATGTGTGGTCAGAACTTAAATGATTGACTGCTACAATTGTGGTGATTCCACTGCTGGCTTGAAAGCTGGCAGGGAAAACATGATCAGAGTAGATAAGATTGACCCTCTTTTCAGCCGTATTTTATTATAAAAAACACTGAACCAGTACATATACAGTATGTCCTAGATAATTTTACTTTAGCCATATTTAAGTATAGCATATTTTAGGAGGTATTTAGATAACATTTAATGTAGTCCTAAGTGCACAATTTATGGCATGTTTACATTGAAGCTCTTTGCAGAGTACATATGGCTTCAATGATAAGACAGTATTTTGTTGACTTAAAAACAATGCTCAAGAAAACTCAAGTGATATCACTCATGAGGTTGGATTATATGGCCTAAAAACAACCCTCAAGTTTAAGGGAGAAAGGGAATGGGATTAATAAATAAAGAGTAAGTTCTGGGAAATAGGGTCAGAGTGTTTGTCATTGGATAGCAAAGGATCACCAGATTTTAAAAGTACATCACCCATGGCATTCCAGCATGAGTGCTATGCACCCCATTCCACTGAAGAGGTTAACTGTGTGTTTAATTTTTCTGGCTTCTTCAGTGCTTATAAGTGTACAGACTTTTACCCTCTAGATGAAATACATATGTGAAGAGTACATAGGACTTCCTACATTATACCCTACTATTCTGGGACTGTAAATTACAAAATAACTAAAATAACAGCAAAATGTACTTTGAAAGGACACAGGCTTTAAGATGAATGTCCAGAACTATTATGTTATTGTAGCTTGTAGTTAGTTGAAGTGAGCTCATCTCTTCATATTAAAGTAGTATTGATAAATGCTGAAGCTTAGTGTCATCAAATGATAAAGACAGTGCTGCAGTTTAGGGCACATACATCATGTGGAATTTTGAAATGTGAGTTTGTTGGAGTAATGTTAATTTTCTTTAGAAACTGGTCAAAATTGTCCTTTCATTTTCTTTTTTCATTTTTTATTTTTATTGTACATATTGATCCCAGTTCCCTCTTCCTCCTTCCCTCCCTCTTTCCCTTTTTCCCCACCCTCCTATCCCCCACCCCAATTCCACATGTAGGATGATGCCTTCCTGCACAGGTCATCTAAATCTGTCAAGTCATTTGGAGTAGAGTCTAGGCCCTCCCTCCTGTCTTTAGGTTAAGGGAGTATCCCTCCATGAGGGATGAGCTCCCAAAGTCATTTTGCTCACCAGGGATACATCCTGGTTCCACTGTGTGAGGTCCCTTAGACTGTCCAGGCCTTCTAATTGAGACTTATGTTCAGGGGGTCTTAGTCAGTACCATGCTGGATTCCCAGCTATCATTCTGGGGTCCCATTAGCTCCTCCTTGTTCAGGTCAGCTGTCTCTATGTATTTCTGCAGCATGGTCTTGTCCTCCTTCTATGCATCTGGATTCCAGTTAGGCTCAGTGTTTAGTTGTGTGTGTCCTCTTCTGTTTCATTCAGCTACTAGATGAGGGCTCCATAATGATGGATAAGTAGTCTTCAATCTCATTACCAGGGAAGGGCATTTATGGTAGCCTTTCCACTGTTGCTCAAATTGTTAGTTGGGGTGAGTCTTGTATGTCTCTGGACATTTCTTTAGATTCAGTTTTCTCTTCAAACCTATAATGGCTCTCTTTTTTATGGTCTCTCTCTCTCTCTCTCTCTCTCTCTCTCTCTCTCTCTCTCTCTCTTTCTCTTTCTCTCTCCTCTCATCTATTCCTCCCCTGATTCAATATTCCTAGTCCCACGTGCTTTCCTCTCATCCCCTTCTCTTTCTCCTAGTTCCCTCTCCACTCACTCCCACCAACTCTCCATATGCTCATGAGATCTTGTCCCTTTTTCCTTCTGTGAGGGACCTATGAATCTCATAGTATCCTCCTTGTATCATAGTTTCTCTGGCATTGTGAATTATACACTAGTGATCCTTTGCTCTATCTCTAAAATCCATATATGAGTGAGTACATACCATGTTCGTCTTTTTGTGACTGGGTTACTGTATGCACCTGACCCTCGCCAGCAAGGAAGACGCAACTCCAGGTAGATCTTCTTCTTGCAGTTTTAATCAGGATCCTTTAAACATGTTGCTTCTGACCAGCAAGAGACTGGAGGACTCATGCACAGGCTTAAATACCCTTGAGCTAACCAACCCCAGTGAGCCACATGGGCCCCGCAGATAGGCTACTCTAATGCGGAAGCAGACAGGCTGAACAGACTTAACCAATTAAAGGCTTGTTTACACCAGAGAGCCTTCACCAGCTGGAAGGTGTAAAACAGAAGCCAGGGCCACTTTAAGGCGGCACTTCGCGGCTTTCTACAGGTTACCTCATTCAGAATGAAGAATGGATAAAGAAGATGTGGCACATTTACACAATGGAATACTACTCTGTGGGGGGGATGAAATCTTGAAATTTGCAGGCAAGTGGATGAAACTTGTGCTTTTATTTTCAAATAACATAGGAATATTATTCTTCTCCAGTTTGGATAATTTAGGTAAAATTTTGTCTCCTTGGCCTGTTTGCCACATGGAAGTCAGAGAGTGTCTATGACCCACATTACCTTATAAAACATGGCCTGGAGGAAGTCATGAGGGACCAGGGAGATTGAGTTGGAGGAGAAATAAAGGAGAGCAAGAAAAGAGATACCTTAGTAGAGGGAGCCATTATTGGTTTAAAGAGTGCAATAGTGGAGAGGCTACCTTAATTGTCCTTCCCCTATAATGAGATTGATGGCTATCTTATATGCCATCATAGAGCCTTCATTCAGTAACTAATGGAAGCAGAGGCAGAGACCCACAGCTAAGTACTAAACTGAATTTCTGAAATTCAGTTTTAGAGAGCAAGGAGTGATGAGCAAAAGGGTCAAGATAAGGCTGGAGAAATCAACAGAAACCACTGACCTGAACAAAGGGGAGCTCAGACTGATATCTGGGGAACCAGCATAGGACTAAACAAGACCTCCTGAATGTGGGTGTTAGTTAGGAGGACTGGCAGTCTATGGGAACTCTCATAGTGGAGCAGTATTTATTCCTAGTATACGAATGGCCATTGGGAGCCCATTTGCCATAGAGGAATACTCTCTCCGCCTAGACACTTGGGGGAGAGGCTATGCTCTGCCTTAAATGATTCCCCATGGAAGGCCTCACCCTTTCTATGGAGCAGATGAGGTATGGGATTGGGGTTGATGGAGGGCATGGGAGGGTGGGAAGGAGAGGGAACTGGGATTGATATATAAAATTAGATTATTTCTAATTTAAATAAC
Organism: Cricetiscus sungorus; assembly: GCA_030556225.1. Classification (NCBI taxonomy): domain Eukaryota; kingdom Metazoa; phylum Chordata; class Mammalia; order Rodentia; family Cricetidae; genus Cricetiscus; species Cricetiscus sungorus. The sequence goes on from JANBXA010000398.1 coordinate 47,747,802, forward strand.
AAAACAAAACACAGCCTTTGAGGAATTTGAGTCACATTTTAGAAAGGTTACAATCAAAATCAAATAAAGATAGCAAAATGCAACAAAGAAAAAGCTGAAGGTGTTGCCTCTGAACTCCTTTAACCCACTCCCAAAGATTATTATCATATCTGTGTTTCAAGGATATGTTTCATGAGAATTTACTACATTTTTAAAATTCAAGTCTTATCTTTTAGCTCTGGCATTCTTGAGCTGGCTAGCATTGAATATAGAACATCCTATCAGCCCCGAATCTTTGGTACTATGAGCTCTGAAACTACCACATGTAACACACCACCATATGTAACAAACTTGCCATATATAACATATATGCCTTATGCAATTTCATGGGCATGTGTAATATTCTTCATATGTTTTTTTAAAAAATAACTTTTGATGCATTTTTGCTTCACTTTTTGTTGCTATGAACACTGATGATAACTGCTGCCCAGTGTCCATCGTATGTACTAGTATAAGTTAAACACTGTAAACACTGTAGGTTTGAACCCAGAGAATATACTCCATGGGTGCTACATTCAGGAAAATCATTTCACAAAAGTTAGTAAAATTTCTGATATGGGAAAAATATAGTAGGAATATTTAGAAATTTTTCAAGATATGAGTGATTGATAAATTAAATAAGTATGTATATAATGTATAACAAAGTTAATGATGTTCTATATGTTCATAGAACATTTAATCATATACAGTAAATAGTTTCTCAGAACCAGATGTTTCCTTATATATTATTGTACTTAATTAATTGTAGCATCACTGAAGGAAGATGACAGAGCACTAAAATCCAGAACATGCAGGAAGTATTTATCTAAAACCACAGAAATAAAATTTGTTTCATGTTTATCTTCATGGTTAACAAACACCCTCATCTACACAGTACATAAATATGAATAATAAGATTGTGCAAATATATTTGAGCATGGTTTTCTTCTTTTGTGTCTCATTAAGCACAAGTATTTTAAACTATCAAGAAACACTAAAGAATCCCAAACAATTATTCTAAGAAAATGATAATATTGTTAACATACAACTTAATTGTCTATTATTATTCAAAATCTCATGTGTTTCTAAACTATTGATTTAGTATAACACCAAGTATTCTAAACATTATATCAATTTCTTCTAAATTCTGAAATGCAATTTAAATTGTTATTTTGATTATAAGATATTATATTGTTGTAATACCAGGAGTCCTACTAATTACTAAAATTTAGAGATCATGTTTCTCCAACATTATGCATAATATACTCTAACCAAAATCTTGTATTTCATTATAGTATATCATGTACTGCTATTTTGCTCTTATACATAAAATCATGTTCTTCCCCTTATTTTTTTCACAATTGCAGACATAGATTCACTTAATGCTGCTATGATTTGGTATTTGTGATAGGTACCATAATCATTTTCAAGTATACTTAATATACTATGATTCTATACTGCTAAGTATTTGAAATGTTTGACATAGAACTGCTTAGCTACTTCAAATACCCTTGAATAACATTCATTATTTCATGTAAAACAGAATGAAAGACTATTATAAAAATAACATTAAATATTTCATATATTATTTATTCATATATTTTAATACAGGAGGTATTTAAATGTGAGAAGACAGAGAATACATGAGAGTGGAGAATGAAAATACAAGAATATTAGGCCTAAGGACATCTTGCTAGATAATGAACAAAGAGTTTGACCACATGTTCTACTTATTTCTGAATTACTCTAGAGCCATTTTGATTTTTTTATTTTATTTTAAGATGGTTTCTTAATGATTATGAATACTTAGCATTTATATACCCATTCATTCTCCCAAACACTTAGTTAATTAATCTTTAAAACACCCTTGTGAGGAGAGTAAGTATTATTATGCCTAATTGACACATAAAAATGCAGATTCACACAGAGAGGTAAAGAGCAAAGGAAACCATCTTACACGCTTTGAAATGCCATTTTTGAGTATGAGAAATTATAAATAAATATCCAAAAGCAAGATTATATGTATACATCTCAGAAAGTAGTAGTATTTTTTTCATTTTATGTTATGCCAACCAGTACCCATCCTGTATTAAGAAACAAAAATGTACTGATAGCAGAAAGATACAACTAATTCTAGAATGAGATAACGAACGAGTGAAGACAGCCTGACAATAGCACTAGAGAGTCATTCAGATGACCTCAACCTTAGTAGAATTTCTGTTTTATCTTCTTCCTAGAACATGCAGCTTCATTTTTCTAAGGTTAAAGTTTTTGTTTCTCTGCAATCAATACTGTCAATCCAGTACATTGATTAATTAGCTAACTATTTTATCCATTACAGAATTTATTCATCATGACTACATGTGTAGGTAACAGAGACTCTGCAAATCAATGCATTTACAGTGTACTTATAAACTAATCAGTATGTCATTTTATTTTATCTTCAAAACTTGAAATTCTTTTAGTTTAAAATGTTGAATTCTTTTTCTAAGAAAATAAAAATAAAGATGCCCTAAAATAAGGTGTATCAAATTTCCCATTGCCATTTATGTTTTCATTATTTTAGAATTATTTTCTTATTTTACTTCGTGATAATTCTTTGCAAATAAGTGATAATATGAACCAATTGTTTCAACCAGTTGAAATAAAAAATTAAATTATCTTATATGATTCGTAGAATTGTGTTTCATTAGGGGTAAAGTTTCATTTTAAACTTAATAATTAAAGTACTCAATATATTCTCTGATATGGTAGATACTTGTGCCACTCTATGCAAATGTTATTACTCTAACTGCAAACACACACACACACACACACACACACACACACATATTTATATGGTCTTTTCAGATAACTGTGTAAACTACTTTTAATCATTATCTAGCTACATACTTGAGAGAAATTTTTTGCTTTGATTTCTTTGAATATATTCAGTTTTTGGCAACATATCTTTGTGTTTACTTCAAACAAGTCTCAGACTATAAGTTGGCAACTTTAACCCCAATTCAATGAAATCTTTTTTTCAATTACTAATCAAATTTTTCGCAGAGTTTGGTATTATATGTTTCACACTAAGTCTCAATACTCTGATTAAAAAATAAAAAAGCAACAACAAAACTATGTAAATTCCTTCCTTGATGATCTCGTTTTAAGTATCTAATATCAATTTCTCTGTATTGACCTCGGTAATTAGATTTTTCACTGATCTAGACACCTTTGAATTTGTGCCTATCGTATTTGAAACATAGAAGTGGTGACTTAATGGCTAAGAAAGTAAATTGAGGTCTGTCTTCCTGATTTGAACACTAACTGCAAAGCTAGTTGAGAATTAACATAAGCAAATGACTCGAAGTTCCTTTTCATTGATTTTCTAAACTGAAAAAAAAATTGTTGAAGTCCTTGTGAATGTTTTGGTTGTCATGTTTATAAGTTAATGGATTACTATTGTACAACATTTTTCACAGAATAATATTTTTAAATTAATTTTTTCTCATTTATTATATCCCCACTGCAGTTGTCCCTCCTTCCCCTCCCCCTAATTTCTCTCAACCACCTCTTCTTCTTACAGATCTACCCATGACTTCAGAAAATTCTGGCCTCTCAGGGGCTTCAATCAAATATGCATGGAATGCTACAATAAGACCAGGCACAAACTTTTCATGTCAAGCCTAGACAAGGCAAACCAGGAGAAAAACAGTTCTAAATGCAGGCAAAAGACTCAGAGACACACCCACTCCCACTGTTATAACAAGAACACCAAGCTACACAACTATAACATACAGGGAAAGAACTTAGGTCAGCCCCATGTAGGCAACCTGATCTGTATGAGCCCAATTGAGTTCTGGTCAGTTGATTCTGTGGGCAGTGTTCTTGTGGTGTTCTTGACCTCTTTGCCTCCTCTGATCCTTCCTCTCCTTTTCTGAAGAACTCCACAAATGCTGCTTAATATTTGATTTTGGGACTCTGCAAGTTCTCCCATCAGTTGCTGCATGAAGTTTTTATGGTCTTTTGGATGACACTAGTGCTAGAATCTAGTTCTTGCACATCCTACAGGCAAGGCTAATTAGGTCAGAGGTTTTGTGGCTGAGTTGGTTAATGAGTCTCTCTACTTGAGGTTTTGCTTGGTTACAAGGAAGGACTGAAAAGTAATATATTTGAAGTGTGGCTGGGGATATGTATGTTTGATTTCAGTGTTTAAGCTACTGGTACCTTATCTTTGTTGTATTACATCTTGTTCTTTTCTTTTACGTCATTCTTAATGAGTTTATTAATGTGGCATATAATGCTTGCATAGTAGAACTATTATCCCTCAATACAATTATTATATTTTTATTTTATTCATTCTATATTAGACTCTATTCCATCTCTAATTTGAAAAATGATATGTGAGCTCTTCGGATGTTACCTTCTTGTGATGATTTTCAGGAATTATATAAGAATTTGTTGCTATATTCACCATGTCACATTTTGGAAATCTTACTGTTTTTCCTTTCCCAATTAAGAGCTATGTCCCTGAAGGCAAGCAAATTGCATAGTGCGATTACTATTTCTAGAATATTTCTTTGTCATTAACATTAACATATTTTGTGTTCGTCCTTGCATGTATTAACACAGTTTTATTGTGTTATCATTGTTATTTGACCTGCTGAAATGAACATAGAGGTTAGTTGGAAACTTATTCAAAACCTGGTATAACAAGGGAAAAAAACAGAATATGGAGCTGATATATAAAATTTACTTGTTTCATGTTACATAGATTAAGAAAAATGAAATTGACTTTATGTACGAAAATAAATTCCTAGGTCAGAAAAAAATTTAAATCAAGAATTGGTATTGATGGTACATGCCTTTAATCCCAGCACTCGGGAGGCAGAGGCAACAGGACCTTTGTGAGTTTGACGACAGCCTGGTCTGCAAGCCAGTTCCAGGACAGACTCCCAGAGAAACCCTGCCTTGAAAAGGACCAAAAAAAAAAACAAAACAAAACAAAACAAACAAACAAACAAAAAAACAAAAAGTGAATTGAATTGTAGGTCGAGTGGGTAGTATCAGAATCTAGAAAGAGACCAGGATTTAAATATTAATTGAAAGTAGTTACAACTAGCCAATATATATTTATTTGTTACTATTTTAAGCTCACTGAAGAGACATACTAATAATTGCAGTTAAAGAAGAAAACAAATGGAAAAAAGATGCTATACATGTGTAGATATTTCACTGACCATATTTTTACTTCGTTGAACCACAAAATTATAAATGATAGCTGCATTATACTTCCTTAATTTTAAATGATAACTTAAAAAATCATTATAATTAGAGCTTATTTTAAACTTTGAGTCAAAATGAGAAGGAAATGTAACATTGGATTGTGTCATGGACACATACAAGTAAAAGGAGTTGAATGTCATGTAAGATTATTTGCAAGGACTCTCAAATATTTTAATTTACCATATATCAAAGTTGTTTTTTACATTTTCATATCCCCTTTTAATTACTTCTTAATTGGCAGTGAGAAAAAATGAATAATCTCAATCAATGATAACTGCTTGAACTTAGTAGTGAGAATTAAAATGGAGCCAGGCGTTGGTGGCACATACCTTTAATGCCAGCACTCAGGAGGCAGAGGCAGGCAAACTTTTGAGTTTGAATTTACCCTGGTCTACAGAGATAGTTCCAGGATAGGCTCCAGTGCAATATAGAGAAACCCTGTCTCAAATTGAGTCTAGTTCCTTTGGCAATAGACATATATAAATGAAAACATTTTTCTCAGATATTTTTGAAACAGAGAGTATGTATAGATAATTATATAAAGCACAATAAAGCTACAGGAGAAACAACTTCTCAGTGGGTTGTTATTTTACACTTAGTAAAATGGTTAATAAAGTAAAAATCCTGGTTCAGAGTAAATGGATAGATTACTTGGGGACATCTAGCCTTTTCATTAAAGTGTAATTAGCCAGATAATAAAATAGTGGCTGATTTTTGAGAAAAAAAATCCTTGGAAACAAGATGCTATTTGAAAAAAATATTTTTAAGTCATCTAACTTTACCCCAAGTAGTTAAGAGTAATTTTGACTATACAAAATGAATAACATCCATGAGTAAATATTTTTATTCATCTTTTTATTTTACATCATGGCTGCAGTGCTTCCTCCCCATTTTCCCTTCCTAATCCCTCTCTCCCATTCACCCTTCCACCTTTAATACTCCCCCCTTTCTGTCTCCATCCAGGAAATGGCAGGTCTTCTATGAGAACCAGTAAAATATTTTATATCAAGTTGCCCCTCTATATGTATTAAGGCTGGGCAGGGTCACCCAATATGAGAAGCAGGATCCCAAAAGCCAATAAAAGAGAAGAGACAGCAACCTCTGTTCCTGCCATTAGGAATCACATAAGAGGACCAAGGTACAGTACTGTAATAGTTTTTAAGCATAGGAAACAAAAGGATAAGGACTGTGGCAATAAACAGGAGAATGATTTTGGTCAGGTGCTTTGAGAACTCTGTAAATATTAGGAGGAGAAAAGCTGAAATAAATCCCATCCCACTTCATAAACTTCCAGATGGATATTCTGAGTCGTCTAGATTTACCCATACTATATTTTTTTCTAGTTTTTCATACTATTTATATATTAGTCCTCTTTTTGTTACAGTGCTAAAACTCAATGATCAACTCAATTTATGGAGGGGTTTGCTTTGTATTCACATTTCAGAGTAATAAGTATACTTATTGACAAGGAGGCAGAACAACAAGCCACAGGCAAGGATGCATGGTAATCAGGAAACAAGAGATCACAGTTTCAAGTACACTGACAAAGCATAAAGAGCAAACCAAAGGTGGAGTGAAGCCCTGGACTCTTAAAGCCCCTCGCCCCAGTGATGCACTCCCTTCCTCAAAGCTGTGGCACTTCCTGAAATAGCTCCACCAACAGGGGAATAAGAGTTTAATTATCTCAGCTTCTAGGAGACTTTTCCCAATAAAATGATCGATCAGTTATCACAATTTAGAAAAGTTGTTCAATTTGCTTCTTTCAACATTTAATATTGATATAATTTCATTATTATTTTATATTTTTTATTAATTTTATATGCCAAACATAGTTTCCTCACCCTTCCCTCTTCTCTCTCCCTCTCTTGTCCTGCTACACCCACTCAGAAGGGGCATGGCCTCCCAGGAGTAGTCAACAAAGCCTGGTTTATCAAGTTAAAGAAGAGCCAACCCCCCCTTCTCTCTCCATCATTAAGGTTGAGCAAAGCATCCCAACAAAAGGAATGGGCTCCAAAAAGCCAATATATGCACCAGGGATAGATCCTTGTTTCACTAATAGGGGCTCCACAAACAGACCAAGACACGTAACTGTCACCCACATACAGAGGGCCTAGTTAGGTCCCATGCAGGTTTCACAGCTGTTGACCGAGATTCCATGAGCTCCCATGAGATTGAATCAGCTGTTTTTTGTATTGATACAATTAATTATTTAAAACTATTTATATGAATCTGTCAAAAGTTCATATAAAATTTAAATAATATACAACATAGTAGTGTGTTTCTCTATAGCCTTCATTATTTCAAAACAATACACAATATTAAATATTATTAGTTTCTAAGTCCTTATTGGAGTATATTTTCTGATATTAAAGCATTTTAAATTATATAGTACTATGAGTGGAGAAGATTGTAAGGTCAGCAAACTTGCTTATAATATTTCTTTTGAAATTTATGAGGTTTTATCTGTAGCCTACTATGTGTTTATTTTTCACAGATGTGTAGATTACTAATATAAATATGAAATTACTATGTATACATATTATAGTATTCTATTTACATAAATATATGCCTATATGTGATATCAGCAAAATAATCATCATCATCATTTGCAATAGCGTAGATGAACTAGGTACCAACCAATAAAGTCTAGAGAGGGAAAGGCAAAATAATCACTTTTTATTATTCCATTTTTAGTGAACTGCTACTAGAAGCGTTTGGGCAAGTCTTGCAAATTGATATAGGCAAACAGGATAGTTCCTCAATTGAAGCTCACTTCTCAGGACATCCAACATTGACATTACAATCAACCATCGTAGACATAAGAAACTGTTCTTAAGTTGTTCTTTTCTTCATAACTATTAATTCTCAATTATCATCAGAGACACTTCTTTTGTTCAGTAGATAGTGATTATTAAACTATTAGAAAATGAGTCTGTGTAGTGCTTCCTATGTAGTGCTTACCTCTACAGATGACATTTATAGACACACACACACACACATACACACACATATATATATATATATACATATATATACATATATATACATATATATATATATGTATATATATATGTATATATATGTATATATATGTATATATATATATATATTGAGCCAAGGGTCAGAGATTGTGGTGGAAAATGGGGCTGACAGACTATGAATACAAAGGGAATAGATATCTGTCAAAAGGAGTATTTACTCAAATAGATACAATTATTGTACATATAACCTCACACAAGAAAAAACTGCATCACAAAACCTCAACAAAGCATACATGAATAAGGAACTATGAAGTTCAACCATTTGCTGATGAGCCATTGGCAATTAGTGGCTTCTAGAAAAGGGAAAATCAGTTTTTGATAGGGTTGGATTCCTGAAAGAGTCTTCATGCTCATACACATGATCCTATACTCATGTAGTTATCTGCAGCACTAAGTAGAACCAATGTGTTTGAAAAACAGTGGTGAGTGAATTTGGAAGGGAATAATAGTTGTGACAGTAGAACAATTAGAATGAGAGAATGAAGGTAGATTAGATCAAAACATGTAATGTGAACATAGAAAATTCTCAAAAACTAAAAATAAGTTATTAGAAAAATACTTTTTAAAAGTGAAATTTCTGAAAGGAGTGTGTTTGGGCTATTTTCCAATACAGTGAAAGGGAAAACATTATCACTAGACGAGTAGGCAAGGGTCAAGACTAAGCAACATGGGGTAGTTACTTGAAAAATGGAGCTAAATATAATTATATTCTACAAGATGTTACTTTCCCCACTTATAAAATTGAAAAGTCCTCGATAATATTTTGACAGTGCTATAATTCACATGTAATGCATTTTATATGCGTTGGAGAAATTTTGTTTTGAAATTTGTTTGTTTTTGAGATTTCATTTTAATTATAATTCTCTCTCCCCTTTTTTTCTCTCTAACCTGTCCCATGAATCTATCTCACTGTGATTCAAATCCATGGCTTCATTTTTTCATATGTTATTGCAAATATATTTGTATTTACATAAATATTCTCAAATATAACCTGCTGAGTCCAGATAATATTACTTGTATTATGTTTTCAAGGCTGCCCTTTTTTTGTATTGGACAGCCAGATGGTGCTCTCTGCCCTTGGGAGGGTCACCTCTCTGACTCTCAGATATACTCATTTGCCTGTAGTCCTTCATGTATGGTGACAGAGATCTCACAGGCAACCTTCACATTACAGTTTGTTATGTAAGTTGATGTCCTCCTTGTACAGCTCAGTTTTGGACACACATGCTGGTAAGTTTTTAAATCTACAGTTTCTGACACCACTAAAGCAATCTCATAGCAAACTCCCTGATTTGAGGACTCTGTTTACAATCTTTCCATTCCTTCTACAATGTTCGCAGAGTGTTAGGTATGGGAGAGTGTTTAGATAGCTCTTTCCAATAGGATTGGGTTCTAATAATCTGCATTTTAATTAGTTGAGATTTATTTTCTGTAGTGTTTTTCTGTAGTGTGTTTTTTTGTCTCTTGAATAAGAGATTTTCTTAATTATGGTTGAATACTGCATATAAGGACAAATATTTATGCTGGTTTTAATAAATCGGTGATTATAGATCTTCCTCTAACCATGATTTCATAAGCACTTATTAGGTAGAGATGTTTCCAGTTTCAGGCATGGTATCTTACTAATTGAACAGGTTTTAACTCCACTTAAAGAGCTGTTGGTTATTGCTAAGTTATGTGTGCTATTACCACACCCATAAAGTTATCATTCCAGGCTAGCGATTGATGGGGTTCATAGGCACCAAAAAAAGTATGATTTTAGGTTGTCTCTCTCCTTTGGATAAAGAGTATTCATGGAAAGAATTTGAATAGCTATTTTATGTATTTAGTTTATAAATGGATAGGTAAGTATAGAAATAACAAATGCATGAAAACAGTCAGGAATAATATATTTCAGAATCAGGACACTGTAGTAGAATATGAATATTGTTGTGAAAGAAATAATATATATCACAGAGATTTAAGATATTAAGTATGAAGTTTTAGCATGAATATTGTCATTTATACAGGAATTCTATTACTCTTATTACTATACTAGTACTTGAATAATATGAGTTAATAAGCATAATGAGTTAATAAGTTAATATTTGGAAATACCTGACCCAATTTATGTTTATAAGTAATATAGGTACATAAATATATTGATGAGCACATTTCTAATCTTATCTATTCAAATATAAATGAATAATACTTCTATTATCTGCTTAATTTTATCAAATAACTCACTTGAAAGAAAATCAGTTCTTGTAAAACATTTTAATCTAATTTTATATGTATATGTATTACAGAAATATTATTTCTAAATGTAAAAATATATTTATAATGTAACTATTATCATCTCAGACTGATCAAATTTTTTTCAATAATTATTCAATCTAGTACCTCCATAAAGTGAAAATATAGTATGAATATTGTTTGTTTTACATAATAAAGAATATCTGTGAAAATAATTTAACTTAGAATTATTGAATGAGGGTCTCTTTCTCTATTTTTCTTCTGAGACAGAGTTTCTTGTTTAAAAGCCCCAACTACCTGAAACTTGCTTTGAAAACCAGGCCTACCACAAACTCAGATATTCACCTCTATTAAAGCTATATTTAAAATTAAGGAAATAAAATTTAGATATCTAATTTGCCATTTTGAAATGATTCAAATCGTGGTTTTACAGTGTATTCTTCTAATTTCAGAAGTGTTTTAGGAGCATTCTGTATTATGAAAGCTTCTATAAGGTATCACAACTCTTTGAATGAATCTATATGTATTGAAAGGGATTTATGAGAATGATTTAAAGGTGTGGACCAGATTATCTAAACATCCAGTAGTTGTTCCTTCCATGAAACTAGATGACTCAGCTGGTCACCATTATGCTAGACTCTGAGAAGTAGGCTCCAATGCTAGTGAACAACTGGAGGTTTTAGCAAGGTGACAGCAAACAAGCAAAGAGAATATAATTTCCTTATTTTATGTCATTGTTATTGTTGTTACTTTGGTAGTAGCAAATTACCAGATATTCCTATTTAATTGATGGGAAAATACAGATTCTTTTATTCCAATTTTTATTACTAATATTAACCCTCAAATCTCAACTATATCCCCTAATTTCTACCTCATTCCTACTTTTGCTCTAAATCTAAAGCTCATGTCACAATGTAAAGGTAAACTTGTAGTCTCTGGATCTATTTACATGTTCCTCTTCCCAGTAGTGACATTAGATAAGTCTGTCTGGTTTCCACTTGTGGCATTATTTGGCATATTGAGGAAGGGTAGCCTAGTTAAATTTATTGAAGTAGCCAACACCTAGGCTTATACCCAAAGTATTCCAATCACAATATTAATTCATGAAAACAATTCACTGAAGTGGTTGAAGACAGATAATAGAGAGGGTTCATAATGGAGGCTGTTTGGGCTTTATAAGTAATTATTTTTATACGTATCCCTATTTGGTTGAAGGTATACCACATGGATGCAATGACTCAAAATATCAGAAGAAGGCAGTTGACCTCCTAGAACTGGAGTCACAAGTGGTTGTGAGCTCCCAGTGTGGGTCCTGGGTACTGAACCTAAGTCTAGTTATAGATTAATAAGCCTTTTCTCAAGCCCTTTAATACATATTTAAGACCTATTCTAGATTGTTGGAGAGATAAGGCATAATGTAAAATTCAGACTTTGAAAATACAAGAATTTGAAATCAAGTATAATACAGATGATTCTGGAAACTATAAATTTCCAGCAATGAACATATTTTGTTTAGTAGTTAGGAGGATTTTATTCCTTATACTTTGTTACTTTGAAAAATCATGAATGGAAATAATTGTGTGTATATGCGTGTGTGTGTCTGTGTGTGTGTGTGTGTGTGTGTGTGAGTGTGTGTGTGTTTGTGTGTAGGTTACATGTTTGCACACATATATATATATATATATAATGGAAATCTTTGTACATGAATGTTAATGCTAGTTATATCTATGAAACAGAATGGGTGATTTTAATAATTAGACTACTATATATTTCAAATTTTATATACTAAAACCAATTGAAAATCTTGAGGAAATTGTTATGTATCTGTCTACTTATTGATGGATTAATTGATTATTTCCCCTCAGATGATGGATGTTTGTTCAGGGGAAGACAGTATACCAAAGAGATTGTACAGTTGACCTAATTTAAAACACTTTGCCTATTGAATGGCAATGATTTTTACCTTCAGATGAGTGGCTGATTTAAAACAATTCTTAAAAGTGAAGTCATGTTATGCTTTGTATTTGTAATTTTGTTGTTGTTGTTGTTTGTATTTGTTTTTTTTTAATATATCTGGAATTCCAGCTGATGATAGGCCACAGGTTAAAAACAAGATTTTTCATCTTAAAAACTTTAAGGATCCACATTAGAAGTGGATCTTCTAACTTGAAATTAAGCAAAAATCCATCACAGGTGTGTCTCATTTTAGTTTTTTTTAAATTACAGATATAGTCAACTTTTCAACCAAGTATAGTCATTTCAAACTACTAGGCGTTATACATGAGCACATACATGGACATAAAAGAATACCTAAACACACAGGCTGTGCATGTAATCAACAGTAACTATTGTGAATAAAGATAAAGGTGTTACAGATCTTAATCTTTGTATTCACTAAAATTTTCTTCAGATAAAATAGTATTTAAATTACAGTAAAAAATAAAACATAGAATATAACACAAATATGTAATTAAACAGTATTTCAATCCTTTTGAAAATATATTATTTATATATATAGACCTTTCCCAAATTTCCTATTAGTAAGCCGAAAATTTGGGGAAGGATATAGTATATATATGTGTATATATATATATATACATATATATATATATATATGTTCGCACTGAACTTTCTCAGTATTTTCAGTGCAGTGGCATTCAGGGTTTCACTAAATAAATACAATTTTTATGTTGTTTGCCTTCACTGGAACTGTAGGTAAGCAAAGATCATCTTCTTTATGAAGTTTAATTTTAACAGCTCAAACTTTAGACATAAAAAATGCACCAGAGTAATTTATCTAATTGAAAATGAGCTAGAAAAGACAAGCTTTACATTGCTCATTTCAAATGACTGTTACAGAGATCATGAGGCCTAGGGAAAGCTGTAAGTTTACTACATTAAAAATAGCCAGAAAGACATTTCCCCTGTAGAGAGAGTTTATATTTCTAGTTATGTTGTCACAGAACTGCAATGGCTGTTTTGGCTGGTTATACTGCTTGCTGTTGCTGGTACAAACTAGCTACACATCATTTTGTGAGAGTAATAAAAACAACTATTTGGAGAAATAATGTTCTGATGTAAAGAAAACTAATGGTGTTGAGTGATGTGAATTTGAACTTATTACTTAAAGTTGCATGATAAAACATATGTATCTCACATTTCTACTTTTTTAAAAAAGAAAGACATGAACAAACATGATGAATAAATCACAGTTTGCCCTTCTCATATAATGAGATTGATGAGTACCTTAATTGCCATCATAGAGTCTTCAACCAGTAGCTGATGAAAATAGAAGCAGACACCAACAACAAAGCACTGAGGCGAACTCGTGGAATCCAGATACATAGAAGGTACAGGTATGAGCAAATAAGACAAGACCATGCTATAGAAACCTACAGAAACAGCTGGCCTAACCTAATGAAAGAACAGGGACTCCAACTGTAAAGCTGGGGAACTAGATTAGACTGAACCACTCCCACTGAATGTGCTCTACAGGAAGGAGGCCCGGGCAGTCTATGGAATCTCTAACAGTGAAAACAGTATTTATTCCTAGTGCACAAAAGGACTTTGGGAGCCCTTTCCCTATGGAGGGATACTATTTAAGCCAAGATATACAGATGAAGACCTAGGCCCTTCCAAAAATGATGTGACAGACTTTGGAAATTCCCCATGGAATGCCTCACTATCCTTGGGTAGAGGGTGGGAGGGTGAGTTGGGGGTTTCCGTGGGGTGCATGGGATGATGGGAGGGAGAGGGAATAAGGGGGATTGATATGTGCAATAAGATTGTTTCTAAATAAAAAGAAGTTATACATGAAAAGTAAAAACAAATTGCATTTAAGTTTAATTTGTTTTCCAATTAAGACCCAATATAAGACTATTATATTGCAAGAAATATACTAAGATGTTTTATCTTTTTATTGTGGGGTTTTCCAACATGTTTTTAAAGTGATGCCATGGGTTAATGTAATAAGCCGTTTTTATGTATGACGGGTATCTACATGTACTTATATAATGAAATTTAGTTACACCAAATTTTATTTGTAAGAAGTGTATCTCCAAAAAGATGAACATGGATAAATAGCATAGATAGATAGTACAATATTTATAATATTCTGAGTAGTTTTCACTTTATATATTGTATTCTTTAATGTTACAAAGATTTAACAAATATTGTATTTTCTAGCAATCTAAATTTGATAAACTACAGTATATCATAAGATAGTACATAAGACACTATATAACCTTCCAGTGTAACATTATTGTAGCTATCTTGTTTTATTTTCATTTATTGATTAATTAAATGATTTATTCTGTGTGTGTGTGTCTGTGTGTTTCTGTGTGTATGTGTGTGTGTATGTGTGTGTGTGTGTCTGTCTGTCTGTATGTATGTATGTGTATCAGGGCATAAAACAATCTTAAGATCTGGTTATAATTTTACACAAAAAGACAAAAGAAAGAAGAGAAGACAAAACTGTTCTTGGTGAAGATATAATTCTTTCATGTCAGGAAATACAGGGTTGTTTCTGTTTAAAATACAGTTTTACATATAATCTTTGCTCAAATATATGCATAGAATAGTATTTGTTACACCCTATTGTTAGTGCATCCTTGTGATTTTGGTACTTTGTGAAATATTTTATTTAACAGGTGAACAACTATGCCTGTATGTTATTGCCATTGGCTGCCAGTGAGGAAACGTGAAACGAATAACAATAAAAAACACAACTGCTGCATGAAATTAGGAAATTAATACTATGGTGTCAGAACTGGGACTAAGAACTTTCACTTAAAACTTAACAAAAGCTTAAAAAATAGAGTTTAGAAACAAGGGAACAGAGACTAGCAAGACTTCTTGGTAGCAGCATTTTCTCGGTTGGATTTGTTTTGCTGTAGACAGAGATTTGCGCAGCTCCTTTAAGGGAGGTCTCCAAAATTAGCATAAGCGGCGAAAAAGCCAGCTTGCTTTTAAAGAGCTCTGCTAACAATTCATTGGTGTGTACAAGAGCTGCAATGAAGGTTTACACTGTGTTTTAAAAAATACGCTGGCTTGGGAGAGAAAAAGAAACCGGATACAATGGTTTAAAAAGAAAAAAGGAATTAAATGGATGGCTGTGTTGGTGCACACCATTAAGCCCAGCACTAGGGAGACAGATGCAAGCAGATCTCTGTGATTTCAAAGCAAACCTGGTATGCACTGAATTCCAGGACAGATAAAAGTTACACAGAGAAACCCTGTCTCAAAATATGTAAAAATAGAAGTAGAATAAATAGAGTAATAAAAAAGCCACGTAAAGATGGAAAACACAGAGAGATTTTGGATATTATACGCGCTTCTGTTGTCTTTAAATTATTTGATTGCTGAGAAAATAACTACTGATAAAAAAAATGCTGCTGGATTAATTCAACTTATATATTTTAAAAATGCTTTGACTCCAAATTTTAAGACTACGGACAAGTTACTGGGGAAAAGGATTTCTATTTTTGTTTCCACAGAAAATGAAAAGCTATGGATTTCTTCCAGACTTATGTGGTTTGATCAAGCCAGACCCCCTGAAACAATGCCCCAGGTGATCCAACATTCAAAGCAGTTGAGACAAAGCCTTGCAGACTACAGCCAAGATTTCTGTGTCTTCTTTGAACCTCCATGACAGCGCCCTCTGTCAGCAGGAAGTAGTTTGGAAAGAACGACGCCCAAATTCCCAAATATTGTTTATAAATGTTTGTTTTCATTTAAATGGACTTGGTTATAAATGGCTATAACCACAAACAATCTTTTTAAAGGTAAAAAGGGAATTATGGTATAGATATGAATACTTTGCTTTGGAATGGATTTTCTTTTATTGATACAATTTAAGGTCAATTTTGTAATATGTATATTTCTCCTCTTGTTTAGGTATTGTGTTTATATAGCTCATTGGAAAATGTAATGTATAATTTAGTACAGATTAGAGAATTACCTATGATAGTCAAAACTTAGAGTTAAGTTAGTTAGGATTTCTAGATATACAGAGATGTATTTGAGATGGATAGGCATTCTTCAAACCTTTCAAAGACCTACAGAATATGGCATTTAAAATGGTTTAAGGTTTTTCTTGACAGTGAGGCACAACTGCTCCTGGTAACACCACCTGCATCAAAAAGGAAGATGGACATTGAAGAAACTCGTTATGAAGTTTGCTTCTAATATGGCAAGACTAGCCATTTGAGCAAGGTACTTCTCTTGTCTAGACTGTTTGACTTTATGTTGTAGAAACTGGACATGCAGGACCCACAAAAAGGTGACTGCAGATTCGAGATGGACATTGCTACAGGATTCCTGCTTCATGGAAGAGGCTGCCAGACAGCCAGACAGTCTACAGGACACAGAGAAAAGTTTCCTGCCTTGTTGAGAAGTCTGGAGACACACTATGGCCTATGGGCTGAAGATGGAACATTACAGAAGAACTTCGGGTGACTGACCAGGCAATGAGTTGTCTCTGTCATTTCTAGAGTTTATATATTATCCTTCTGTGGTCTTTGATGGAGTTGAAGACAGGTAGTTATGGTTATAGTTTTCCTTGGTTAGGATTAAAGATAAGTTACATATAGGACTTTAGACTGACAAAGATAGGATAGATGATATTTTCTTTAAGTCTTACAAAATGTTAATGGACTAAATATTGTTTACTGTGATTCTTATTTGATAACTATTGTATGTTATATTTTGCTATGTTAAGGTTAAACCACTTCTTTTACTTTAGACAGAAAAGAGGAGATGATGGGAGATGTTATTCTGTATATATGTTTCTCATACTGGTTAATAAAGCTCTGTGGCCAATAGGAAACAAGATAGGCGGGGCTAGGAGACCAGGAGGAGGAGAGAGGAAGTAGTTGGAGTCGAGATGTAGCCCGGGAAGGAGAGAGGACGCTTGCCGCGACTCCCCGATAAGACGACCACGTGGAAATACTTAGATAAGTAGAAATGGGTTAATAATTAAGACAGAGCTAGCCCATAAACAGTAATGGTAATTGGCCAACAGGATTGTATCAAATACAGAGTCTCTGAGTGTTATTTGGGGCACACGTGGTTGCAGGACCATGGCGGCAGGTCCGGGAGGCCGGCAGGGAGGAACCTACTGCAACAGTCAGACTTAGGTAATTTTTATTTACAAACAGTTTCTAATTCCTTTTCTAAACTCTGGGATGTTTAGGGAAAGTTAAAGTGTCTGCATGTGTGTATGGTGGAGCTGGGTGCATGAGCGTGAGCGCACACACACACACACACACACACACACACACACACACACACATACACGTGCACATTTGTGTTTTCCTAATGGTTTGTGTGGTTGAGTAGTAAAGTAACACTATAAACCAGTTCTTGCATTTTATAGTAAGGATACCAAGCATGTTTTTGTTGAGAAAGTGTTGAGAAAGATTATTTGGTTATAGATAGCCATTGCTACTCTGACCTCTTTTGACTTTCAGACTGAATTAGAATTGACAAATTGAACTGAGTCTACTATATTGAGACTGAAGAAAGAGGCAGGATAATTGCATGGACTGTAACCCTACCATAATTGAACTGCTAAAATAATTCCAGCAACCACTTCCATTCAGACAAGTTCTTATTAACAAAATACTTACTAAATCAAAGCTACTTAGATTGTCTCCTTGAAGATAAAATAACTTCTAACATGCATTATTTTAACTTCATTAATACTTACTTGTTCATCAATACAATGGTGGTAATCTTGATTTTTTTCCATCATTTCTAAAGATTACATAAATGAAGAGTGTTACCTTTATTAGCTTAGTAGTATTTTCATAAAATGTAAATACTATATTTAAAGTCAAGGAGAATGAATTATAAATGATGCCTGGGGAGAATAGAGTAAACAATTGATGTATAAATGGGCACATAATACTCACTGAATGTGAATTATATACCCAGAATTGAAAAGAATGGAGCATAGAAAACACAGGAATTATTAACACAATACTATTTATGTCTCCTATTTTAGACTGTACAATCTTTTCATCCAAAGTATAGAGATTGTTCATCTTTATCAACAATGCTTTCAGTTGAAGGAATTTTTTAAATATTTAGAAAAGAATGGAGGTTTTACTAATCAGGATAATGGAATATTAGGTATACATATTTATGTGTATGCACATATATTAGTTTTGCATAATAGTTTATTCACAATCAAGTTATATGATGTAAAAACAGTTCCCTAATTAAGATTTGTCCAACAGACAATTACTGTTTTACTGGAATGCTGTGTCACAAGAAGTGACAAGTATTATTTTGTTTTTTCTTCATGCTAAGAAATTGCACTAGAATATCTAGAATGTATCCAATCATTAGAAAATGGGATGCTAATGCCACTCTCTACTAATCTCCTCTGCTTTCAGAAATGGCCTTGGTCAAATTTATAGAGAAATTGCTATTTGAATTCTCTTCCTTGTCAGTACAATCAATCATCACAGAGAAATCTCCTATTGTGTAGTAAAGAATGCTTACCACTCAAGTGAAGTCAAAGAAGGATGAAATTAGGTCATTGCCTATTCAGACGCCAACACTCCTTTTCAGAAACTAAAGGCCAGAAACTTTTGTGTAATATCACTCTAAAAAGAAAAGCCTACCCATTTCAAAGAGAGTTCATTTTTCACTCAAGGAAAGTTCAAAACTTGAAGAAGTATTTTCTCTTTCACTCTACAAGTTGATTCACAAAGAAATACAGATTTCATACACCCTATTAAGTATATTTTTCCTTAGTTCAAAATACCTATTGCCTCTGAAAAATTAGATTTAAGTTAATATGATCAAAAAACAGGTTTGTTTAAATGTTTGACAACAGAGATTTAGAATGTAGATCTAGTTATATGCTCAAAATATTAAAGAATAACTATAAGCGATTAGCCCAACATCTCATTGGAAATTTATAACTTTAGATTCTGTCTCAACTACAGATTTTAAAAGAAACATAATTAAGTAGCAGTTCATTTCCACTGTTTGGGAAAACCATTTAGCCAATGAGAAACCTCAATAAACAACTACATGTAACAAAAGAATGCTGAGAAAAGAGAAAGTGTTCTCCTTAGGGAGGAGAACAACAATGGGTTTTGTAATATCACATGGTCAGGTCTGAAAATGTAAATTTACACTGCACAGACATAGATGGTTTTATTTTTATTTTTATTTTTGATTCGTGGAAACACACACACACACACACACACACATCCATATTCTTACATGTGTAAGGGAGGAAAGGGGATAGGAGATTGATGTAATTTATAATCTCAAAAATAAAGGAAATAATTTGAAAATATATAAACTAGATATATCAGTAGAAATTGGATAAGATGCCTAAAGATGAGGCCAATCATAATAATATTCAAGAAGTGATACATTTTTCATGTTTTATTAATTCTTAACATTAACCAAATTTAAATTAACATGAGTTGAGTCATTATAAAAAGGCTGAATCTTGAAATACAGATGCTCAGATATGCTGCAATCTCAAAAATTAACAGATTCAGCCCCATTTTCCCCTCCAGTGGCTAGAGTTCTTTCAAAAAGTCAATTGCCTCAACTTTCATCATTTTAGCTGTCATTCACCAACAAATCTAATCTACAAAGTACTTATTTATTATCTACTGCTGGAAATTTCTGTGAGAAAGTATGTGCTCTGTCAAATGTCCTAATATCACAGTCAGTGGAGGCACTGGATGAGTCAGAACAAACACTTGAATAATGAAAAAAATTGATGAACTACCCTGATGCTCAGGGGAGGTCTACGAAATTTTCTCACAGGTACTGTCAAATATAGAATATGAACATTTACATTAACATGTTAAGGAAAATGCACTAACAATGATGCTTATAGATAGAAGAATAAAATTTATAATTGAGTGATGAGAAATCATCAAAATGAAATTCAAATGACAAAAATCATGAATGGTTAATGAATGAACTATCATACCTATTATCATCTCAATAAATAAAAATGAATTTGACTAAATCTAATTCATATTCTAAATTAAAGCATTAGACTCCATATAATAAAAAAAGAAAATTAGCTTGAATTGAGAAGAGGGAACTATACAACAAGCAAATGAATCATACCCAGTGATGAATAAAAAAAAACTTTCTATCTAAATGGAAACGTAAGAAAAATAAGTTTATTCCTGGTACTAGTATTCAGGATTTTACTGTCACCCTAAGTAGGTCCTTTTGGTGTTGATTGAAAGAACTTAAATTTACATCATGAGCAATTGAAACTATTGTCATATGACAGGGTTTCACACAAAAGATCCATTAAAACAATTCAGAGGAAGAAAAGAGACATTAGAAGGATTAAGCCTGAACAATTTGAAGTTTAAGAACTTAGATATAATTTAAGAATACAATTAAAAATTTATTTTTGTCAAAATATTATGAAGTGAACAAACTACTTTAGAAAAAAATTTGCCATAATACCTCAAATATGTACTATGCAAAACTATATATCATGGTTGAAAGCACGTTTAAAAGGCCCTGAATAGTTATGTAATATTCACATAGTGGATATTTTGCTATTGGTAGGGAAACAAACTCTAAATATGTATGGTAATCAATTTGTTGTGTGTGTGTGTGTGTGTGTGTGTGTGTGTGTGTGTGTGTGTATAAAATGGTATTTAAAAAGCATCAAAAACAGAAACAGTAAAATAGGTGGATAAAAGTACAATAAAAGTACATACTTGAAGGTTCATTTCCTTAATTAAAAAGCTATGCCAAATTTCTTGTAAAATGTTGTATGCTTTAATTATAGGGTAACTATATATCTACATGGCAGAATTGAAAATATAATAAATATCATATATCTGCAGACAGTTGATGTTCAACAAAGCTAACAAGAGCATTCAATGAAGCCACAAAATCACTGCTAATACAGAAAATTTCCTCTGAAATGAAATTGTGTTGTTATTCAAAATTATATTCAAAACCCAGAACAAAATAAACCAGAATTTTAAACATATTTTCCAAAATCTAAAAGTTTTAAAGCTTAAGTTATCATGTCTTCATTTGAGTCAAGTGTTCTTGAGTAAAAATCCAAAAGTACTTCAAACCAGAGAAAATTAGATACATTTATAAATTGACCATTATTAAAAGCATAAACATTAGTACCTCAAATGACATCATTATAAACTGGAAATTTACAGAATAAAATATATGTAAATAATAAGTTAGTAAGCATCTAATAAGTAGAATTATCTATTAAAATTAAAGTCATTATGAAATTCTAGTTTCAAAACAGGTAAAGAATTGGAGTAGTCATTTACCCAAGAGTATATAAAAATACCCAAATATCACAGGAAAATATCCTTACCAAAGTTAATCTTAGTAGATTGCAGTTCTGTGCTGCAATGGATCTTTAGTTCATAACAGTAATTACAGAATGAGGGTAATTTTATGAGAAACAAATATTCTGGATTTACATTATGGTGATAATTACACACCCAAGTGCATTAAAAATACTTCACTTAGCATTTTAATAGTATAAATGGTAACATGTATGGCTATATCTAAAAGTAATCTAAAAATCTGAAATCAAAAATAAAGAATGTAAGTCAGCTAGCCAAACGCTTATGAATTCTTGTATGTTATAACTTTTACATTTGTGGAGTGGTTAAAAACACAATGGTTAGAAAGATAATTGAGCAAAATATATTACTGAAGAAAAGGGGCAGAACACAAACATTAATTTCAAATGAACAGTGATATGTAATGAAGAAAAGAATTATGCCTACAAGACAGGCAAATGCGACGACTGCAAGGTAGATAAGATTGCGAACTCATCTTCCTACACCAATGGGACCCATGAATTGGGGGAAAAAAGTATTCAGACTATCCATAAAGTCTTCAGATACCTTCGGTTTCTTGCATAATGCTTGCAGGACAGAATTCTTGTTTCCTCAGATGTCATGAAATATCTCAGTATTTCTGCCCTACTTCAACAGCACTCTCAACTATTTTCTTTCTCCTTATGTCCTTATGACCTGATTTGCTATACCTGACATTTATTACATTTATCTATATTTTATGATACTTTTATTTAAATTTTAAACAAGCATGTTTAACATGTCTATGCCAGCACACTCACGTCTTCTCATTTGTTCCAACAACTCCAATTCCGTCCCCTTTTTGCTCCTCAGCTCAGGGAACAGACTTCCATGGGGAGTCTTCAAAATCTGTTTTTTTTTTTTTTGTTGTTGGAGAAAGGCCTAGGCCCTAGCCTATGTGTCTAGGCTGAGGGAGAGTGTCCCTCTATGTGGAAATGTGTTCCCAAAGTTCATTCGTATACTAGGGATAAATACTAATCCATTACCAGAAGCCCCATAAACTACCCAGCAGTCCTAACTAACACCCACGTTCAGGAAGTCTGGGCCAGTCCTATGAGCTTTCCCAGCTGTCAGACTAGAGTCCATGAGCTCCTCCTTGTTCTGGTCAGCAGTTTCTATAGAATTTTCTAGCATGGTCTTGATCCCTTTTCTCATCACTCTTACTTCTCTGCAACTGGGTTCCCACGTTCAGCTCTGTGTTTCTAAAAGGCAGGCATCTGTTAACCTCTCCCAATCTTCATGATCACTGCTTTGAAAAACATGAGTATCTTACAACTATATAAGCTTCTTGCCGAACCTTGGGTTTAGCTGCTACCTTCCAAGTTTTTCTGACTTCCTAAGTAAAAATATTTTTTTAATCCTAATCTTATTAGTGTACCTTTACAAATAAATATTCAATATGAACTCATTCTTCTGGGAGGTTAAGTGTGGTTGGGTTTATGTTCAGATCATTGATGTATGGTGAAGTAAGGGATGATGATGCCTCCAGAAGTTTTCTTATTACATAGGGTTGTTTAGGTTGTGCTAAATTTTTTCCTTTTTCCATATAAAGTTGAGTACTCTTCTTCAAGTTTTGTAAAGAATTTTGCTGGAATTTTGATGGGGAATGCATTGAATCTGTAGATTGCCTTTGATAAGTTTACAATTTTTACTATGTTGATCCTACCTATCCAAGAGGATGGGAGACCTTTCCATTTTCTGGTATCTTCTTTAATTACATTCCTTAAAGACTCAAAGTACTTGTCATACAAGTTTTTCCCTTGTTTTGTTAGTGTTACCCCCAAAATATTTTTTGTTGTTTGTGGCTATTGTGAAGGATGATGTTTCTCTGATTTCTTTGTCAGCCCTTTTATAGTCTATATATAGACGTTAGGTGTTCCCTGGTAGAATTTTTCAGGTCACGTATGTAAAATATCATGTCATCTGCAAATAGTGAAAGTTTTACTTCTTTCTTTCCTATTTGGAACCCCTTGACCTCCAGTAAACAACCTTTTCTTTTTCTTGTTTTTAGAGTAATAACATTGAGTTTCTCTCAATTTAGTTTGATGTTGGCTTTGGTCTGCTTTATATTGCCTTCATTATGTTTAGGTATGTTCCTTTTATCCCTGATCTCTCTCATTCTTTAGTGAGTAATTGAAAAAGTCATCTCATTGCTTAAAATTTTATATTAAATAATGATATTTTCAGAATTTCAAAAGTGCTAAGCAAAAGAAGTCATTAAATTAACCATAACATTTATCATTTTCTATTATGACAACTTGTAGTTAAGCAAACCTTGGTCAAAGCATACAGTAAATATATCCCAAGGGATTATTTCCCAGTAAGATTTAGGAGGCTTTATATATTTCTTCCATGGATTTGAGGGGTTCAGGTTCTTCATACAAAATAAAACATTTAAATAGTCTAAAATTATTTAATATCTTCCTTACTTCTCTAGAATGCAGAAAACATACACATATGTTTTCCATGAAGGAGAAAAAAAATCACAAAAATTAAAATCCATATAAAACTGCATGCTTATATTATAAAAACAATAAAGTAACAACACCAGTATTGAAGGTAGTGCTCAGGAATGGCATTGAATCTGATGTGCATGAAATGTCCTTACCAGAAACATTTAAAAATAATAACTGAGTGAGCATTTTATACTTTCTAATACTCTTAAATCAAAACAACATTCATACAATAAAGATAGAAGAAACCAGAATAGCAAAGAGTAGTTTTCTGTCGCTGATTAGTTATTAACAAATTATTTTTCAAGAAACCAGAGTTTGGTGATAGGAGCCAGTAGGCACACTTTAAGAGGTTGTATATGCATGGAGGCCTGCACAGTGTGGGGAGGGTTAGTCTATTAAGGTTTCCTACTAAAATACTAAGTGAAACAATTGTATGTTTATATGTTTTCAGTACATTTCTTTTTAGAATTTAATAAGTTGAGATAAGGCATCATCATACATGAATATATTTTTAATACTCATCTTTTAGACTTTTCCTCTGCTATTCCTCTGTCCTGTGTTATTCTTACTCCAAAGATATTTGTTTTTCTATTATTTCTATATCCCACTAGTGGTAGAAGATCTATAACACTTGATTTTATGAATTTGTGTTTTTTCTTCCAAGAAAAACTGTTTCCCCCCTCTTTTCATATAGAAAGTGTTTATGCCAGGGGTACAATCATTTACATTTACATAATTATTGGATCATGTTGGTGGGGAGATTCAGAGTCTAAAAGTAATTCCAGTCACAATTTTACTTTCTGTCCAGTCTATGTATATCTGACATTGTGGATGTTTCCAATAAACTGAGAATAAATACTTAGTTGGCTTAATTGGAAAATACTACCACTCTGACCAGGAGAAACAGAGTTGTTATTTTTCATCTAGGTAATTGGTCTCTCTGAGAAGCAGCAGTAATTTTCATGAAGCCATAATCTGAGAAAATAGATTTCTAAGTTTTAATATTGAGAATTTTTCTCACTATTGTCAAGAGTATGATTATATTTCTGTTCAATGCTATTATTTAAAAAACCAAGAAGTTTAAATGTAATTGTGATTTACTCATGTTACCTACAGTTTCAAATCTTTTTATTGATTCACAGGCTTCATTATCAAATTTCTGTTCTATGACAGATACTGGCCTTCTCATTGTTCTATGTAAACATTGTGTATTTTAATTGTTGCCTCCTAACATAAAGATGTTTCCTTGTGAGACATTAAACAAATGCAATCCCTATAAAATATTTAAAACAATATGAAATGGTATTTCACAAAATTGAATTTACAACTTAACAATTACTCCTTTTTAATTGTTTCATAGATCAACATAGCAACAATATATGTAACAATAGAAAGTTTTATATTTTTAAAAATTACATATAATTAATTAGTATTTCTGATCCATAATTTATTACTTATTTCATGATATATACCTTTAGATCATTTTCATTAATTGTATAACATTTTTGTTTCTGTATTAAAATCAAGTAATATGTATACTTATACTCATATTTTCCCTCTAAACATACAATATGACATATATGAAGTAGCAAATTTCTTCTAGTTCTTATGTGTTCGTAGTATCTCTATATATTATGTTTTAGACTTACATAAATTAAAATACCAAATTCATCAGGTTAATGTTCAATAGTTGTGTCTTTCTTCAAGGTAAATTTTATCTATGATATGTAAAATAAGATACAACATTTAAATATTAACTTTGATAAATTTGCAATTTTATTTTAGGAAATATTCAATCATTCTATTTAATTGACATCATATCGCAGTAAGCCCTTTCTGATGTCTATATGAAATTTAAGCCATTTTGTTCCTATGTCTAAATGTAGTAGGATGCATATTACCTTTGTGTCATGGTAGTTTTAATCCACTTAGCTCACATTTATTGTTTCCTTTCAGAGATCACCCTTTTAATTAGCCACTTCAGTATTATTCCATTTTGCAGAAAAAAAACCAAAACAATCTTTTTTAATGAGTATTAGTGCTGTCTCAAATTTGATAGACCCAACGTGAAGATTTTTACAAATATTTTGTTCAAGGGTAAAAACATATGTTTTTATTACCATAGGTACATACTCACTGATAGATTATAAGGCATACAAAGGTCATAGGGAAAGTCACATGCTAATGATTTTGATCCCTCAATTTTTCTTTATTAGGAATTAGATTTATTTCTACTTAAACTCTAATGCAGTTTATTTACATGTGTGTGTGTGTGTGTGTGTGTGTGTGTGTATGTGTGTATTCTTCAATGCCAGATTTATAAGAATGACAGTGATTGTACTTTACATCTCTAAGAATTTACTGATAATTTGATGGGAGATGTTATTCTGCAAATATGTTTCTCATAATGGTTAATAAATAACACCCTGTTGGCCAATAGGAAATCAAGATAGGTGGGGCTAGGAGACTTGGAGGAGGAAAGAGAAAGTAGTTAGGAAGATTCAAAATGGAGAGTCCAGAAAGGTAGCACACCAGCACCGCTCTGGCCAGTAAGATGTGTTAGTAACTGGCCAACAGCCTTATATCAGATACAGAGTCTCTGCATGTTATTGGAGACTGGCATGGGGGCGGGATTAGGTGGTATGGCAGAAAACATACTACAATTGGCTAATAAGAACTTTAATTTAAAACTAATAAAAGCTTAAGAAATGTTTTAGAAACAAAGGAACAAATACAAGCAAGATGTCTTGGTAGCAGCATTTTTCTGGGTTGGATTCATATTTGTTAGTAACAAGCAGAGATTTGCACAGCTCCTTTAAGGGAGGTTTCCTGATTCAGCATAAGCAGCAAAAAACCACACGGATTTTAAAGAGCTCTGTTAACAATTTATTAGTGTGTATAAGAGCTAGCAATGGAAGTGACCATATCTCCAAGCCGGCAGCATGCTGCTGGATGCAGCACAGACGAAGGCAGTGAGCATGGCTCTCCTGGTGGTAAAATAGCAACCAAAATCTTGGAGAGAATGCAGCTAAAATTGTGGCTTTCATTTAGCAATGTTGTTGTTTACCAGATAAAAGACTCATGAACAGAAAAAGATAAAGATTTACAGTAAAGACAGATTCACATTATGAAAAACTACTAAAGGTTTACAGTGTGCTTTAAAATATACATAGTATTGGGAGAGAAAAAGAAACCCAATAAAGTGGTTTAAAAAAAAAATAGAAGTAGAGTAACTGGGTGTGGTGGCACATATCTTTAATCCCAGAACTCTGGAGGCAAAGACAAATAGATATCTCTGATTTCAAAGGAAATCTGTTATACAGAGTAAATTCCAGGACAGATAAAAGTTACACAGAAAAACCCTGTCTCAAAATATGTAAAAATAGAAGTAGAAGCAATACTGTAATAAAAAAGCCATGTAAAGATGGAAAGCACAGAAAATCTTTGGATATTTTACGTTGTTCTGTTATCTTTAAATTGTTTGATTGCTGAGGAAATAACAATTGATAAAAGAAATGCTTCTGGATCAATTCAATTTATATATTTTAAAAATGCTTTGACTCCAAAATTTAAGTCTAAGGACAAGTTACTGGGGAAAAGGATTTCTAATTTTGTTTCCACAGAAAATGAAAAGCTGTGGATTCTTTCCAGACTAATGTGGTTTGATCAAGCCAGACCCCAAGAAACAGCTCCCCAGGTGATCCAACATTCAATGCAGGTGTGAGAAAGCAGCCTTGCAGACTATAGCCAGGATTTCTGCATCTTCTTAGGATCCCTCTTGACAGCGCCCACCCCCTACCAGCAGGCAGCAGTTTGGAAAGAATGACACCCAAATTCCCAAATGTTTATTTTCATTTAAGTGGGCTTGGTTATAAGAGGTTAATGACCATAACCAATCTTTTTAAAGGTAAAAATGAATAATGGTATAGATATGAGTACTTTGTCTTGGATTGGATTTTCAATTATTGATACAAATTTAAGGTCAATTTTGTGATATTTATATTTCTCCTCTTGTTTAGGTATTGTGTTTATATAGCTCATTGAAAAGTGTAATGTATAATTTAGTACAGATTTTAGAAGTTACCTATGAAAATCAAAACTTGGAATTAAGTTACTTAGGATTTCTAGGTATGCAGAGATGTATTTGAGATGAATAGGCATTCTTCAAACCTTTCAAAGACCTACAGAACATGGCATTTAAAATGGTTTAGGGTTTTTCTAGACAGTGAGATATAACTGCTTCTGGCAACACCACCTGCATCAGAAAGGAAGATGGACATTGAAGAAACTCGTTATGAAATTTGCTTTCAATATGGCAAGACTACCCATTTGAGCAAGGTACTGCTCTTATCTAGAGTGTTTGAATTTATGCTGATTAAACTGGACATGCAAGCCCCACAGGAAATTGACTGTTGAAACAAGATGGACACTGCTACAGAGTTTCTGCTTCATGAAAGAGTCTGCCAGACACACTATGGCCTATGGGCTGAAAATGGAAAATTACAGAAGCACTTCAGGTGACTGACCAGGCAATGAGTTGTCTCTGTCATTTCTAGAGTTTTTATATAATCCTTCTGTGGTCTTTGATGGAGTTGAAGACAGATAGCTATAGTTATATATTTCCTTAGTTAGGATTAAATATAAGTTACATATAGGACTTTAGACTCACAAAGATAGGATAGATGAAATTTTCTTTTAAGTCTCACTAAATGTTAATGGACGAAATATGTTAACTGTGATTCTTATTTGTGTGATATAGTTTGCTCTATTAAGGTTAAAATCCTTCTCTTTATTTTAGACAGAAAAGAGAAGATGATGGGAGATGTTATTCTGTAAATATGTTTCTTATACTGGTTAATAATTAAAGCCAGTTGGCCAATAGGAAAGCAAGATAGGCAGGGCTAGGAGACTAGGAGGAGGAAGGAGGTAGTAAGTAGGAGGAGTCAACATGGAGAGCCTGGAGATGAAGTATGCCTTTGCTGCTCTGGCCGGTAAGTTGTGCCACGTGGAAATTCTTAGAATAGTAGAAATAGCTTAATAATTAAGACAGAGCTAGCCGGTAAGGAGTTGGTAACTGGCCAACAGCCTTATATCAGATACCAAGTCTCTGCATGTTATTGGGGGCTAGTGTGATGGTGGGACCAGGTGGGCAGGTGGAAAACATGCAGGCTACAATAATTGACAGAAATAAGGTGAATTTTTAAAATTTGAGATTATTGCCGGCAGTATTGTTGCTGTATTAGGTCCAATTTAGTTTATAATCATTGTATCTTCAGTGGGCATGTTAAAGTAACTACAAATAATCCATGTTCTATATCTGTTTCTATGATTTTCATGTTTTTAATTTCTCTAAATATTAAACTGATCATTTAATGCAAATGCAACCACAGCCATGCCTGTCTCTAGCTTAAAGTCATTCCAATTCTTCATTTTGTAAAGATAAAGGTATCATATTAGATAGAGTAGATTCTTCATACTAGAAGTCACTTAATAGATGGAACCAGTAACATAAGATTCATTACCACAATCACAACCATCTCAGCGACCATCACAGCCATAATCAGTCAGCAGTTGCTACAACACAACTCTGTATTTTAAATTGCAAAAATGTTCACATGATCATCTACACTTCTTGATAAAGAACAAAAATTACCAAATTTGGAAGGCATGAAGTGGTTAGGTGGGTAATCATACTTGTCATAACAATTGGTGACATGAGCGCAGTTCTCAGAAACCATGCTGTGGGAAGAAAGAACTGCCCCAAGAAGTAGTCTTCTGGCCTCTGCACATACCGTTGCAAACATTTGCCTAACCACATCACTATATATACTATAAATAAATGTATAAATAAATGAAATATCAATTAATATTTATCATGAAGTACTTTTAGTAAAAAAAAACTTTATCTACAAAATCTATTAATTTTTCATTATTTAAGTATTTCTGTTGGAAATTTT
This sequence comes from Cricetiscus sungorus, assembly GCA_030556225.1. Classification (NCBI taxonomy): domain Eukaryota; kingdom Metazoa; phylum Chordata; class Mammalia; order Rodentia; family Cricetidae; genus Cricetiscus; species Cricetiscus sungorus. The sequence goes on from JANBXA010000398.1 coordinate 47,778,146, forward strand.
CTTGACCAGATTTCATTTTGGTAAACAATTCTACCTGGGAAATAAAGAGGTGAGAGGAAATCAATGCTAGAGTGTTGTCAACAGAACAATATGAGAGGCCACTTTTACTATACATTCTTATAAACTTTTAAAAATGTAACCCCATGATAATTATTTTTTGGAATTGTTTTTCTCTTATACGGACTTTGTAATGTGAGCAATTTAATATTTACAACATTGAGGAAAGATACTTTATTTTCTATCCTTATTAGAAATCTGTTTATTAGCTTACCTTGCTTAATTTTTAAATTATTTATACATGTTATGATTATTCCAGATACTGTCATGCCTCATACATAATTTATAAGATTACATTTTCAAAGACTTTTAAAATAATGTATAGTAATCATAGAGTTATAAAGATTGAAATCCTCAGGATATTTAACTTAAAAAAATTAAATCAGTTTATATTAACTTTGAATTCAAAATTTTATTAATAATAAAGGATTACTCATTCCTATATCAAAATAGATATGGTCAGTGTGATTTATTGTAAACACTCTTAACCTTTCTTTACACCCAAGAATTTAGACATTTTAACTGACACCTAAATGCTGAGGGTTGACCTCAGAGAGGATAGGCACACACAATGTACAGAGACAAGTGGGGGAATGCTGAAGGCATAGCAATGGGGATGAAGGTAGAGTGATATCAGGATGAATCTGATGATCAAAGTTCAAATTTATACATCTGAGGATGAAGAAATGAGTGTGTTGCATTTTCCGGTAAATTTTAATGGTCAGTGTTGCACAAATGAGTTAAATGTTTATACAAAGCATAAAATTCATCCACTGCTCAATGTAAATGCACTAGTTTTTGAAGAAAGATATTACTTTAGTAAGTTAGAAACCATAAATCAGAGATAGAATAATTGGATTTAGTTACTTATGATGGAATAATTTTGACATTTGAGGAACTAAATATATCACATCTTTATTTCTCTCCTATGTTCAATATCTTGACTAGTACAGAATTAAATTGCCAATTGATATTTATAAATATTACAATAAAATGTATGAATGGATACTACTCAAAAATTACTGATTATATATTTTTAAAATGTCAGTTGATACTGTTTATTCAAATACAATATTTTATACAATATTTCATATTAATGAAAATAAAGTCACTTTTATACATGACCTAATAAACATATGTTATATAAATAATCATATTAATGAAAAGTTTTTCCACAATAATTAAAGCACCATGTATTAATATTGAAAGTATATTATAGTTTACCCAGTTACACAGAAGGATAAGTTAGAAAATCTCATTGTAGTATTTACAGGTTTTCACAAAGATTTAGAATATTTTCCCTCTAATCATCTATCGTAACAACTATATTACATTCAGTGAAAAGCACAAATATGTATTTTTGTGAAACAGTTTGGGGATGTGAATAGTAAAGGGCTCTTGTTTCAGCTATGCTGGAGCTATTAAGATAAAGCAAAATTTATTCATTTGTATTTATTATGAATGTATGATAAATAGACAAGTTTTGGTAGTTATTTTCCTCCTTGCACATGTCTATAAATATTTGTGATTTCTATAGATTTATAATCATAATCCTTTAAGCAATGCTTTATTTCCAATGCCTTGGCAGCCATATCATGCCATGACCTTTCTTATAATTCTTTTCTGTAATTCCTTTGGCCTTCACATGAACACATAGACCATTGGTTCTACCTGCTGAGTTTACTTTGTTGGCATGTTGAAAAAGTATCTGTCATATATCTTACTTTTTTTCCAAGTTCTGCATAGATATCTGTAAATTTAATCTGTCCCTATTTAAAACTTTTTATTCAATATATGTTATGCATACTTTATTCTCATCCATGAACCCCAGGTTTTCACTACCTATATTCCTACAACGTTTCATGTTCTCTCTCTTTCAAAAAAATTCTTAAAAAATGAACAAAACAATATGAGAAGAATTACACCCTGCACGACACACACACACACACACACACACACACACACAATGAAGTCTACTTTAGTTTGATCAACTACTACTGGGTAAGGGACCATGATGGAATGTCAATGATATATCCAGTAAATCTACAGTGAACAAACGTGATTTTTCCTTTCCCAAAAGGATCCAATTACAATTTCTTGGTTAATGGTAGAACCTTTCTCAATGATTAAATTAGATTCTGTTGGTTTTTCACATGAACAGATTTGTGTGTGTTGTCACTATCTCTGTGAGTTCAGATTTGTATCAGGCCTGATATGTCTAAATAATTCTATGTACTTGGAATAATTTTCCAGCTCTGTCTTTTACATCCCTTCTAGTCATCATTACATAGATTCATGAGGCTTGAGATAAAGGGTTTGATAAAAGCATTTCAGTTAGAATTATGTACACAAAAGTTTCTCACTTTCTGCACATTGTCAGTGTGTGTGTCTCTGTATTAATTATCATGTACTGCAAGAAGAATCTTCTCTGATAAGAGGTCAATTATGTACTGATCTAAGAGTATATCTATATGTCCTTAGGATCGATTGCATTTCTTTGTTCTTTAAGAAGCATAATTATATCTGGGCATATGTGTCATTCAGTTCAAACAGCCACAGAAAATAGAAAGATAATAAGGGACCAGGGAAGAGGAGGGCATTTTCCAAGACGGAGTTATTCAAACAATTTGTTTAAAAAAAAATGAGAGAAGTGAAATGAGAATGGAGTAATTTGTAGCATGTAAGTATTCTGCCAGCCTGCCAGCCACTGGTCTGGGCACACAGCCGTGCCAGCCCCAAATAACACACTGAGACTCTGTATTGATACAATCCTGTTGGCCAGTTACCATTATTGTTTATGGTCCAGCTCTGTCTTAATTATTAACCCATTTCTACTTATATAAGTATTTCCGCGTGGTCATCTTATTGGGGAAGCAGCGGGCCAGCATCTTGCTTCCTCTAGCTCTACATGCTGACTCCTCCTCCCTACTTCTTCTTTCCTCCTTTTCTCTTAGCCCTGCCTATCTTGCTTTCCTATTGGCCCAACAGTGCTTTATTTATTAACCAGTATGAGAAACATATTTACAAAATAACATCTCCCATCAGTAATTAAATGGTGAAGTGTTAGGGGCAGGTTTTTTCCACCACAGGTCTGGTCCCACTGCCACTCCAGCCACCAATAACACATAGAGACTCTGTATTTGATACAACAGTGTTGGCCAGTTACTATCATTGTTTATCAGCTAGCTCTGTCTTAATAATTAACCCATTTCTACTATTCTAAGTATTTCCACGTGGCTCGTCTTACTGGCCAGAGCAGTTGGCGTGCTACCTCTCCAGGCTCTTCATGTTGACTCCTTTTACTACTTCCTCTTTCCTCCTTCTAGTCTCCTAGCCACACAAATCTTGCTTTCATAATGGCCAACAGGGCTTTATTCATTAACCAGTATGAGAAACATATTTACAGAATAACATCTCCCATCATCTCCTCTTTTCTGTCTAAAATAAAAAGAAGTGTTTTAACCTTAACATAGCAAAATTTATTACACAACAGTTATCAGATAAGAATCATAGTTAACAATATTTTGTCCATTAACATTAGTAAGACTTATAAGAAAATATTTTATCATCTATCCTTCCTTTATGAGTCCAAAGTCTTATAAGTAACTTATCTTTAATCCTAACTAAGGAAAACTATAACCATAACTATCTGTCTTCAACTCCTTCAAAGACCACAGAAGGATAATATATAATCTCTAGAAATGACAGAGACAACTCACTGACTGATCAGTCACCCAAAGTTCTTCTGTAATGTTTCACCGTCAGCCCATAGGCCATAGTGTGTCTGGCAGACTCCTCAGAAAAGCAGGAAACTTTAAACAATCCATCAGGATTGACAGTTTGTCAGTCAATTTTCTCTTTATCTTGTAGACTGTCTGGCAGACTCTTTCATGAAGCAGAAACCCTGTAGCACTGTCCATCTTTTTTCAGCAGTCACCTGTCTGTGAGTCCTGTATGTCCATTTTATACAGCATAAAGTCAAACAGTAGACAAGAGCAGTACCTAGCTCAAATGGCTAGTCTTGCCATATTGAAAGCAAACTTCGTAACAAGTTTCTTCAATGTCCATCTTCCTTTCTGATGAAGGTGGTGTTGTCAGGAGCAATTATGTCTCACTGTCAAGAAATTCCCTAAACCATTTTAAATGCCATATTCTGTAGGTCTTTGAAAGGTTTGAAGAATGCCTATCCATCTCAAATACATCTCTCTATAGCTAGTAAACCTAACTCAACTAACTCTAAGTTTTGACTATTATAGGTAACTATATATAATCTTTGCTAAATTATATATTACATTTTCCAATGAGCTATATAAACACAATACCTAAACAGGAGGAGAAATAAGCATATCATAAAATTGACCTTTAATTGTATCAATAAATGAAATCCAATTCAAAACAAAGTATTCATATCTATACCATAATTCCCTTTTTACCTTTAAAATGATTGATTGTAGTCATTAACCATTTATAACAAAGACCACTTAAATTAGAACAATCATTTATAAACAGTATTTAGGAATTTGGGCATCGTTCTTTCCAAAATACATCCTACTGGTAGAGGGTGCTGCCATGGGGATGCAAGAAGACACAGAAATCCTGGCTGTAGTGGTCTGCAAGGCTGCATTTTCCAGTTGGTGTTGCTTCAGGGGGTCTTGTTTGTTCGAACCACATTAGTCTGGAAGGAGTCCACAAAATTAGAAATTCTTTTTCCCAGTAATTTGTCCTTGGACTTAAGCATTTTTAAAATGTATATATTGAATTATTATTCTTTCTTCCTAGTTACATATATTAGGTATTAGACATAAGCTTTCCAGCTTAGGATAACTCTATTCTAAACTCCGTTATGCCTTCACACTAGGACTAGATATGTAGGTCGTTTTGTTCTCTATTTCCTTTCCTCAGAGCACATGTATTATTCACTGTCTTGTATATAGTTTTGTATCAAGCCCAAATCTTTTCTTTAGACTAAACGGGTAATTGTCATGAGATATACACCTTGTTCGCACCTGTGGCTTAGACCATGCCCATTAGCGATGGAGACTGGGCCATACATGAGCCAGGAGAAAAGGCTGAGGACGGGGTCCCAATCTCTCTTGCTGCTGGAACTCTAAGAGAATAGGATCCTTGTGGAACCAGCCACATGCATCTGCCTATGTTGTGAGTTATTTCTCCCTGAATATACATTTATTTTGCCTAATTGTTTATCCTGATCCTTATTAAACTGCAATAGATTTTTTCTCCCAAGCCTACATACATTTTAAAACACAGTGTAAACCTTTATTGCAGCTCTCGTACACAACAATGAATTGTTAACAGAGCTCTTTAAAAGCAATGCATTTTTAGCCACTTATGCTAATGTTGGAAACCTTCATTCAAGGAGCCATGCAAATATTTACATGTCTCTCACAAAAAGAGTCCAACCCATAAAAATGCTGCTACCAAGAAGGCTTGCTTCTCTTTATTCCTTTGTTTCTAACACATTTCTTAAGATTTTATTAGTTTTAAGTGAAAGTTCTCAATCCTACTTCTTATACCATCTGTTACAGGCAGGTTTTTCCTGCCACGCCAACCCTCATAACACGTAGACACTCTGTATTTGATACAATGCTGTTGGCCAGTTACTATCATTGTTTATCAGCTAACTCTGTCTTAATGAGTAACCCATTTCTACTATTCTAAGTATTTCCACATGTCTCATCTTATTGGCCAGAGAGGCTGAGGTTCTACCTCTCTGGGCTCTCCATGTTGACTCCTTTTACTACTCCCTCTTTCCTCCTCCTAGTCTCTTAGCCCCACCTATCTTGCTTTCCTATTGGCCAACAGGGCTTTATTCATTAACCAGTATGAGGAACACATTTACAGAATAACATCTCCCATCAGTGGAGGGTATTGAATGGTAGTGCAGGTAAAAGTTGGGAACAGAGAGACAAATAATGCTAAAGCTCTTTTGAAAATCCACATAAAACCCCAGTACTGAAAACAGATTCCTACAACGTTTTTATATTACAATATTTTTTATTTAAATTAGAAACAAGCTTTTTTACATATCAAATACAGTTCCCGCCCCTCCTACCCTGAGCCCCCCCAACACCCTACCCAAGACCCTATCCTCTTCAAGAGGGTAGGCCTACAGTAGGGCAATCTTCAAAGTCTGTCCTATTATTTGGAGCATAGCCTATGAGTGCCCAGTGTGTCTAGACTGAGAGAGTATTCATGTGGAATGGGTTCCCAAAATCATTCCTATATTACAGATAATTACTGATCCACTTCAAGAGGCCCCATAGTTTCCCAAACATCTTAACTGATATTCATTTTCAAATGATCTAGGTTGTTCCTATGCTAGTTTCCCAGCCAGCAATCTGTGGACCTTGAAATCCCCTTGCTCAGGTCAGCTGTTTCTATTGGTTTACTGTGCCTGGTTGTGACCCATTTGCTAATCAGCCCTCCCTTTCTGCAACTGGATTCCAGGAGATTGGCTCAGTGTTTAGCTATGGGTGACTGCTTCTGCTTCTGCTTCCATTACTTACCAGATGGAGGCTCTAGGATGCCATATAAGGGAGTCATCAATCTCATTATCAGGGAATGGCATTTAAGTTAGCCTCTCCACTATTGCTCAGATTGTTCATTGAGGTCATCCTAATAGGTCTGTGGAAATTTCTCTAGTACCAGACATTTTTTAAACCTCTAATGGCTCTCTTTATTATAGATTACCTATTCTTGTTCTCCTCTATTCTTCCCTCTACTCAATTTTCCTTCTCCCCCATGATTTCCTCTCCTTTCCTCTTCTCCTTTTCTCTTTCTCCTGACTCCCTTTCACTTACCCTACCTCCAATTTGCTCAGTAGATCTTGTCCCTTTCTGCTTCTCTCTTAGGGTCCTGCTTGTTTTCTAGCTTCTGTGGTGGTGTGGATTGTAGTCTGGTGATCCTTTGCTCTATGGCTAAAATCCAAATGAGTGAGTTCATACCATGCTTGTCTTTTTGTGACTAAGTTTTTCTCTCCCAGGATGGTTTCTTCTAGTCCCATCCATTTGCCTGCAATTTTCAAGATTCCTTTGTTGTTGTTGTTTTGGCTGAGTACTACTCCATTGTATAATGTAGCACATTATCTTTAACCATTCTTCAGTTTAGGGGCATCTAGGTTGCTTCCAGGTTCTCACTGTTACAATTAATGCTGCTATGAATGATGCTATAGTTGAACAGATGTACTTGTTGGATGAATGTGCATCTTTTATGTATATTCCTAAGATTGTAATTGCTGGATCTTTTGGTAGACTGATTGTCATTTTCCTGAAGAACCAATATACTGATTTTTAAATTGTCTGTACAACATTTGAAAGGATTTTTTTTTTAAGTCACCATATAACCGAGTGGACTATGACCCAACTACACATTTTATAGCATCAAGTAAAACATTCATGGCCAAAATGAGTTTCAGTTTTTAAATCTTTGTCCCTTGGGGCCAATATAGCTCGCTCAGACTTTACAGACTATTGGTTACTATCCAGCAACTGGTTGTAAGACAGTATTGCTGAATTTAAAGCTGTATATTATTTTAATGAAACTAAATTTCATTGATCATTTTGTTGTCCCATGTCTGATCATTCTGTTCCTCATCCAAAGTACCATGGTTAAAATAGTCTTATATTCCCAAAATATAGCTTTATACATATTAATACCTGAATAATCTGGACCAATATTATTTTAACAAAAAATGAATCTTTTAATCTAAATACTTTGGGAAAAAATCTGTGCAAATTTTAGCTCTGTAACTTAGTCAAGCATGATAAACAATGTTGACTTCTTGTTTATTTATACAAGTAAATGGAAAATACTACATATAGTATTGAATGTCTGTGTTTACAGCTTCCATGTTTTACATACACATTCCTCACTGCTTATACCTATTCCCTCAAGTAGCTTTCTACATGATGTAGTATCAAAAATGTTATTCTTTGAGTGTAATAAATGAGATCTATATTCTCCTATCTCCATGGTTTGATATTTACCTATTTTGATGTATATGGATGTGCCATTTTTTAAGGACAGCTTCCGTCAAATGTACTGAATGCATATTTGGAAGATAAATTTTAGTTTGATTCAATTCCTTTTATAGTGAGCATGTGTCAACTCTATCTACTCTACAACATAATTAAAATTGTCTTAAACTTATCTTTCCCTATTTTCACATTTATTATATGGTTTTTCTAAAAAAAGAATGGGAAATGTTCTTTGATTATGTTAAAGCAGAAGTTAACCTTTTGTGAATATTAAATGAAGGGAATAATGTTCAACTTAAGGAAATAAGAAATACCCAGAGTCATATAAACATTTCCAGAAAACAATCACAAGCAAAGTCAATAAGTCACAGAATATCAAAACTCAATAGGAAAAATGTTACTGCAGTTTAGACTTACACAATCTGATAAAAATGCCCTTAAATAGAAAATAAACTATTGTTAGCTGGAAGTAAGAAATAAGAAATACAGTTGAAGTACTTCTCTGGTAAAGGAAATGTGAAATTTTTATATTGCTCTGACCTTATAGTTCACAGTGAAATGCCTACATGGGACTGAATCAGGAACATTAGGTAAGATCTTTCAAAATTTGAAATGTGCAATATACTTTATTTTTCTCCAAAGTCCCATTTCATAGACCATTATTGGAAGCAAAATAGTCTACTTGATGGAGCAATGGACTTATTCAATATGTCAGTTTTCATGTTTCTTTCCACTAGACTGACAAAAAGTCATAGGAATTTAATTTAAAATAGGGTAAATTGAGCATTACCTTTATAAAGACCATTTGTATGCCAAGCAGGAGATCTTAAGCAAAAGTACTTTTGTGGTTATCCAAGCACATAAATACCTGGGCAACTTAGAAATGCTATACATCATTTTCTTCCTTTCAAAACTGTATTATGCAGAACCATCAAATGAGTTTTGTTCCCCTCTTGTAAAACAGGACTCACGGAGTATGCAACTAAAATAAAAGAGCACATCTTATGGTTGTTGTTATTGCTGTTTTCTTTCTGTTGCCATATACATTGAGTGACATGGGGAAGAAAGGCTTTTTCTCAAACCATCTATAACAGGTTAGTCAGTGAAGAAATTCAAAGCAGGAACCTGGAAGCAGGAAATGAAGCAGAGCCCACAGGAGAATATTGCTGACAAGTATGTTACCTCTGATACAGTTTAGCCTGCCTTCTTATAAAGTCTAGTAACACATGTCCAATACAGAGGGGGCATGGCCCTTCCATACTAGTCAGTAAAAAAACAATGTTCCCTAACATAGTGACAGGTAAACATTATCACAGCAGCCTTTTAACCGAGACTAGATCTTTACAGAATATGTGTGTATGTGCATGTGTGTGTGTGATCCTCCTCTCTCTCATCAGCTTTGATGATAAAATTAAAAAGGTCATAGGACTGCAATGGAAAGTATATTTATTCCTGTTTTTAATAAGTTGAAGAAAGACATATATTGTGGGTGATTAAACACACAACACATAGCAGACACATAGAGAAAAAAGACCTGCAAAAAAGGGTGCCCAGAAAGCTGAAAAATTCAGTTTCTTCTCTATGGCTGGAGGTTTTAAGCATCTGAAGTATTTTGTACTCCTGCTATATAGGGCTGTTCAGTGTGGAGAAAGGTAAGATGGTTGAATGTCAGATTAATGTAACAAATATTAATCTGATCAGGCCTTAATCTTGAACATGATCTTGATGAGCTAGTCAACCTGTAGAGGACATGCATGAAGGTGAAAGAAGTTTACCAGGCTTTTGTTTAAACTTTCAGAACTTAGTGTCAAGTCAGTAAGGTGAAAAGAAAGATGTGATTTTGGAAATTTGCCATGTTTATTACATAGTCACCCCATCCTCCTCTGCCATACACACACACACACACACTTTTGTCCACTTACCAGGAATCTTAATTACTCTGAGTAAATTCTTGTAGTGCTGAATAAATGAATTCTTGTTAAAAGTCAAAATACAGGCCTGGTGGTAGTGATGCATGCCAGAACTTGGTAGGCAGATACAGGCAGATCTCTGTGAGTTTGAGACCAGCCTGGTATATAAGAGCTAGTTCCAAGAAAGCCTCAAAAAATCATTAACCCTACTGCATACAGACCATAAAGATGCTGAGAAAGAAATCAGAGAAAGATCACCAATTACATTAGCCACAAACAAAATAAAAAAAAAATTGGTGTGATGCTAATCAAACAACTGAAAGACCTGTATAGCAAGAACTATGAATCTAATTTTTCAAGAGAAACATGTTTATTAGTAACTGGATAATAACATTTTTGTGATGGTAAGTTAAACATACTTTTTCATTGATTAACACACAATAAATACTTATATAAAATGTAAGGAAAGTGTTTTTTCATATACATTATCTTACTTTAAAATATATGAAAACCATGATAATAAAAAATGTTCAGATATGGCATTTTACATATATAATCCCAAGGTTATTTTTATTAATAATATAATTTAAATTTTTTACATGTCAATCCCAGTATCCTCTCCCTCCCTCTTACCCTCTTTCTCCTATGTCATGCACCCTGGCCACCCTCCCCTCCCATCCTCCCACCCCCATTCCACTTGTAGGACTATGCTATCCATGTTGGGTCATATATATCTGTCAAGTTATTTGAAGTAGGGACTAGGACTTCTCTCCTATCTCTAGGTAATGGGGGTATCCCTCCATGGGTGGGTTGTATCTGCAAGATCCTTTTGTGCACCAGGAATACATTCTGTTTATACTGTCTCAGGTCCCTCAGATTGCTCAGTCCTTCCAGCTGAGAGCCATATTCAGGGGGCCTGAGTCAGTCCCATGCTGCATTCCCAGTTATCAGTCTGGGGGGGTCATTAGCTCCTCCTTTTTCAGGTCAGCTGTCTTTGTGTGTTTCTGAAACAAGGTCTTGTCCTCTCTCTCTCTGCATCTGGATTCTACCATGACTCAGTGTTTAGTTATGGGTGTTTGCTTCTGTTTCCAACAGGTGATAGATGGAGGCTCCATGATGGTGGATAATTTAGTTGATAATCTCACTATCAGGGAAGAGCATTTATGGTAGCCTTCCCAAGGTTGCTCGAATTGTTAGTTGGAGTCAGTCTTGTAGGTCTCTAGACTTTTCTTTAGGTTCAGTTTTCTCTTCAATAACCACTCCCTTTTTATGCTCTCTCTCTCTCTCTCTCTCTCTCTCTCTCTCTCTCTCTCTCTCTCTCTCTCTCTCTTCTGTCTTCTATTCCTATCCTGACTCCATCTTCCTAGTCGCACATGCTTTCCTGTTATCCCCTTCTCTTTCTTCTAGTTCTCTCTCCATTCACTACCTCCCCACACACTTCCCATGTACTCTGGGGGACTTGTATCTTCTCCCTTTTGTGATAGATCTTATATGAATCACTTAGAATACACCTTGTATCCTATTTCCTTGGTGGCGTGAATTATAGGCTGGTGATACTTAGCTCTAGTTCTAAAATCCATAAATGAGCGAGTACATACCCTGTTCCTCTTACTGTGACTGAGTTACCGCATTCAGGATGGTGAATATATTTGTCCTGCTTTACCTTTGGTTTCTGGCAAAGTGGGATTACCTGGTGCCTACATCTTTGTGAGGATAGTTAACTTCCTTGGGTTGGAGTTTTCCTTCCAAAACTTTCTGTAAGCTGGATTTGTAGATGCGTATTGTGAAAATCTGGCTTTGCCATTAAATACCTTGTTTTTCCATCTATAGTGATTCAGAGTTTTGCTGGGTATAGTAACCTGGGCTGGCATCTGTGGACTCTTAGTACTTGTAGAACATCTAACCAGGACATTCTGGCCTTGAAGGTTTCCATGAATATGGCAGGTGTAATTTTGATGGATCTGCATTTGTGTTACCTTTCCTTTTAACTTTGCTGCTCATAATAGTCTTTCTTTATTCTGTATGTTAGGTGTTTTAATTATTATATGTCGAGGGGTCTTTTTCTTTGGTCCAGTCTATTTGGTGTTCGGTATGCTTCTTGAACTTTCATGGGCATGTCCTTCTCCAGATTGGGAAAGTTTTCCTAAATAATTTTGTTGAATATATTTTCAGCCCCTTTGAGCTGGGCTTCCTCATTTTCCTCTATGCCTGTTATTCTTAGGTTTGGCCTTTTCACAGTGTCCCACAATTCCTGGATGTATTGTGTTAAGGATTTGTTGGATTATGATTTTCTTTGGTGGATGAATCTATATCCTCTAGTTTATCTTCCTCGCCTGAGATTCTCTCTTCCATTTCTTGAATACTGTTGGTTATGCTTGTGTCTGCAGTTCCTGATCATTTGCCCTGTTTTTCTATTTCAAGCATTCCTTCAGTTTGTGTTTTCTTTATTGTCTCAATTTCTGTTTCGTTCACCTGTGTAATTGGCTTTCTGTACTTTCTTTAAGAAATTTATTCATTTCTTCTACATCTTTTATTCCATTTCTTTAAGGGATTTTCTCACATCTTCTTTGAGGGCCTCTATCATTTTTATGATGATAATTTTTAAGTAGTTCTGTTCTGATTCATTTGCTTTGCTGTATTGCTGTCTAGTTGGTGTAGATTCCCTAGATTCTGGTGGTGTTATGCTTGTCTTTCTGATGTTAGGTGTTTTCTTGTATTGCTGTCTTCCATATCTAATTCCAGTAGGTGTTGGTGGGGTCTCTCCCTCTCTCTCTGGGCTTAGGTTGGTCAGAGGTTCGATGTCTGAAGTTCTGGTTGGTCAAGCACTCCAGGAGCTATCTCCACAAACAGGGGCAAGGCAATTGGGTTCAAAGATCAGACATCAACAGAGGACAGCTGATGCCTTTTTGGCAAAGGGAGCCAGCAGAATGTTTCCTCAGGGATAGTAGGGTCTAGCTGGGACCGGCTCTCTCCAGCTGATTGAGGCCTCTTTAGCAGAGTCTCTGTGATGGTGGTCAAGGATCTAGCACAAAGGAACTCAGTGTGGTCCTGCAGAGATAAGCAGATCTTTGGGAAGGACCCAGAACTCCAGTAGAAGACCAGCAGTGGGTGTCAGAGACCAGGCAGGTGAAAATTACGGGTGGTTCTGTGTGGATAGGCAGGTCTATTGTGCTCCAGAAGTATGAGTCTTTAAAGGAAGAAATATAAGATGATACCAGAAAAGGGGAACTTCTTGGCTGCTCTTGGACAGTAGGAGCAATGTAGTAAAAATTGTAATCTTACCAAAAGAATCTACAGATTCAATTCAATCTTCATCACATTCCCAGCACAATTCTTCACTGACCATGAAAAGAAAATATTCAACTTTATATTGAAAAACAAAAGGCCCAGGATAGCCAAAACACCCGTGTACATTAAAAGAACTTTTGGAGACATCACAATCCCTGACATCAAGCTTTATTGTACAGTATAGTCCTGAAAACTGATTGGTAATGGCAAAAAACAAACAAACAAACAATAACAACAAAAAACAAAACAAACACCCAAAAATGAGGAAGACCAATGGAATCCAATTGAAAACCTGGATATCGACCATCATACCTATGAACACCTGAATTTTGATAAATAATCTAAAACTACATAAATACATGTGGGAAACCATCTTCAACAAATGGTTCTGTCATAACTGGATACTGACTTGTAGAAGACTGCAGATAGATCTATATCTATCACCATGCAAAAAACCTAAGTAAAACTGGATCACAGACCTCAATATAAATCCAGCCATACTAAACCTCTTAGCAGAGAAAGTGGGAGGTACCCTTGAACCAATTAGTACAGGAGAATGTTTCCTGAATATAACACCAGTAGCACAGATACTGAGATCAAAAATTAACAAATGGAAACTCCTGATTTTGAAAATCTTCTGTAAAGTAAGGAACACAGTCAACAAGACAAAATGGCGGCACATAAAGTGGGAAAAAAATTTACCAACCCCATATCTGACAGAGAGACGTTTTCCAAAATATACAAAAAACTTAACCTAGTTACCAAAACAAGTACTCCAATTAAAAAGTAGGTGCCGAATTAAAAGGAGAATTCTCAATAGGGGATGTAAAATTGCTGAAAGACACTTAAGAAAGTGCTCAACATCCTTAGCCATCAGGAAAATACAAATCAAAACAACTCTGAGATAACATCTTACTCCTGTCAGAATGGCTAAAATAAAAAAAACACCAAAGACACTTTAGCTGGAGAGGATGTGGAAAAAGGCGTCTACTCCCCCACCGCTGGTGGGAGTGCAAATTCATACAATCACTTTGGAAATCAGTATTGTGGTTCCTCAGAAAAATGTGAATCCATTTACCCCAAGATGCAGTAATTCACTGTTAGGCCTATATCAAAAGATGCACATTCATAAAACAAGATATCTGTTCAACTATGTTCATAGCAGCATTCTTTGTAATAGCCAGAACCTGGAAGCAACCTAAATGCCCCTCAACTGAAGAATGAAAAAAAAAAATATCATACTTTTACACAATGGAGTAGTACTCAGCAGAAAAAAAGTGGATCCTTGAAATTCACAGGGAAATGGGTGGAAATAGAAGAAACCATCCCGAGGGAGGTAACCGAGTCACAAAAGTCAAATGGTTTTTAGACATAGATCAAAGGATTACCAGCCTACAAGTCACTCTGCCTGAAAAACTATGAAACATAGAAGGCACTAAGAGTGATGTACATGGTCCACTGGAGAAAGGGAAAGGGACAAGATCTCCCAAGCAAATTGGGAGCATGACAGGAGGGCATAGGGAGTTAGGAAGGATAGGAGGGGAAACGTAGGTATGGGGGAGAAGGAACATTAATCAGGGAAAAAATTGAGGAGAGAAAGAAAAGAGATATGATATAGAGGGAGCCATTAATGATCTTAAAGCATTCTGGCTCTAGGGAAGTGCCCAGAGATTTAAAAGGAAAACCATAATTTACAATCTAAGCAACAGTGGGGAGGCTATTTATATTCTTTTCCCTGTTAAAGAGATTGAAGAATGCCGTATATGCTATCCTATAGCCTTCATCTAGCAATTGATGGAAGCAGAGGCAGACACCACAGCTAAACACTGAGCCAACCTTCTGGAATCCAGTTGCAGAGAGGGAGGACTGATGACAAATGGGGTCAATATCAGGCTCAACAAACTCATAGAAACCACTGAGATGAGCAAGCAGGAGCTCATAGTCTTTAGTCTGATAGCTTGGAAATCAGCATAGAACCAACCAAGACTCCCTGAATGTGGGCTGAGCAGTTTATGGGTGAGTATTTATCCTTAGTATAGGAATGGATTTTGGGATACTCCCTCAGCCTAGACACATGAATGAGTGCCTTGGCCCAGCACCAAATGATATGCCAGACATTGAGGAAGTCTTCTGATGAGAAATGTTATTCTGTATATATGTTTCTCATATTAGTTAATGAATAAAGCACCATTAACCAATAGGAAGCAAGATAGGAGTGGCTGGGAGACTAAAAGAAAGGAGAAAGTAGGGAGGAGGAGTCAGCATGTTAAGCCTAAGGACAAGTTACAGGGGAAAAGGATTTCTAATTTTGTTTCCACAGAAAATAAGAAGCTGTGGACTACCAGTAGTAGCAGTACAATTACTTCCAGACTAATGTGGTTTGATTAAGCAAGACCCCCTGAAACAGCGCCCCAAGTGATCCAACATTCAAAGCAGTTGAGACAAAGCAGCCAAGATTCCTGCATCTTCTTAGGATCCCCCATGACAATGCCCCATACCAGCAGAAAGTAGTAGGAAAGAACGACACCCAAATTCCCAAATATTGTTTATAAATGTTTTCATTTAAGTGGGCTTGGTTATAAGTGGTTAATGACCATAACCAATCTTTTTGAAGGTAAAAATAAATTATGGTACAGATATGAATGCTTTGTTTTGAAATGGATTTTCATTTATTGATGCAAATTAAAGTCAATTTTGTGATATGTACATTTCAGCTCTTGTTTAGGTATTGTGTTTTTAAAGCTCCTTAAAAAATGTAATGTATAATTTAGTACAGATTATAGAAAGTTAGCTATGATAGTCAAAACTTGGAGTTAAGTTAGTTAGGATTTCTAGATATGCAGAGATATATTTGAGATGAATAGCATTCTTCAAAACTTTCAAAGACCTACAGAATATGGCATTTAAAAGGTTTAGGGTTTTTTTTTTTTTGACAGTGAGGGACAACTGCTCCTGACAACACCAACTGCATCAGAAAGAAAGATGGACATCAAAGAAATGCATTGTGGAGTTTGCTTTTAATATGGCAAGAATAGCCATAATGGCAAAATACTGCTCTTGTCTAGACTGTTTGACTTTATGCTGTATAAACTGAACATGAGGATCCACAGCAAAGTGACTGCTGAAACAAGATGGACATTTCTACATGATACCTGCTTCGTGGAAGAGCCTGCTAGAGAGTTACCTATGATAGTGAAGCTTGGAGTTACTTAGGTTTTCTAGATATATAGAGATGCATTTGAGATGGATAGGCATTCTTCAAACCTTTCAAAGACCTACAGAATATGGCATTTAAAATGGTTTAGGGGTTTTTCTTGACAGTGAGGCACAACTGCTCCTGGTAACACCACCTGCATCAAAAAGGAAGATGGACATTTAAGGAACTCGTTAGGAAGTTTGTTTCTAATATGGCAAGACTAGCCATTTGAGCAAGGTACTTCTCTTGTCTAGACTGTTTGACTTTATGTTGTAGAAACTGGACATGCAGGACCCACAAAAAGATGACTGCTGATTCAAGATGGACATTGCTACAGGATTCCTGCTTCATGGAAGAGGCTGCCTGCCAGACAGTCTACAGGACACAAAGAAAAATGACTGACAAACTGCCAATACAGGAGGATAGTTTAAAGTTTTCTGATTTGTTGAGGAGTCTGGAGACACACTATGGCCTATGGGCTGAAGATGGAAGATTACAGAAGAACTTCTGGTGACTGACCAGGCATTGAGTTGTCTCTGTCATTTCTAGAGTTTATATATCATCCTTCCATGGTCTTTGAAGGAATTGAAGACAGATAGTTACGGTTATTGTTTTCCTTCGTTAGGATTAAATATAAGTTACATATAGGACTTTAGATTCACAGAGATAGGATAGATGATATTTTCTTTAAGTCTTACAAAATGTGAATGGACTAAATCTTGTTAACTGTGATTCTTATTTGATAACAATTGTATGGTATATTTTGCTATGTTAAGGTTAAACCCCTTCTCTTATTTTAGACAGAAAAGAGGAGATGATGGGAGATGTTATTCTGTAAATATGTTTCTCATACTGGTTAATTAAAAAAGCCCTGCTGGCCAATAGGAAACTAGACAGGCGGGGCTAGGAAACTAGGAGGAAGGAGAAAGTAATTAGGAGGAGTCAAGGTGTAGACCAGGGAGGAAGGAAGACGCCAGCTGCGGCTCCCGGATAAGATGCGCCATGTGGAAATACTTAGATAAGTAGAAATGTGTTAATCATTAAGACAGAGCTAGCCCATAAACAATAATGGTAACTGGCCAACAGGATTGTATCAAGTACAGAGTCTCTGAATGTTAATTTGGGCTCACATGGCGGCGGGCCTGTGGTGGCAGGACCGGGAGGCCGTTGGGGAGTAAAAACCTGTGGTAACAGGGAGCCATGGCTGTCCTCTTGTTGCTTATCTCCTTCGTGGTCCTGTGGTGCCTTTGCAAGATGAGGTTTGCTCAGAAGCGGCATGCAGCTGTGGTTGTCCAGGCATTTACAACCATTGAGGAAGGACAGTCTCCCCAAGCATGGCTCACAGTCATGAACAAGAATTGGTCCTTCACGTTCACATTGTATGGCTTAGTACTGTACTCCAAGTTACCTCTGGATGAGAGCAACTCTGAGAATGGCAAGTCTGGTTGCATGTGGGTTGGTGTCCTAGGCCCCACCTCCAGGAAAAAGATGCTGAATGAGTGTGGCACTGACTTGGCTTGACTACCAGGATTCAGGGTCATTACAATGTCCAGTGCTTTACTGGAGACCAGACCACTACCCTTGCCTGTTTCATTATTAAAACAAAAAGGGAAACTGTAGAGAGCTGCAAAGTGCCATGCCTTAAAGATGGCACTGGCTTCTGCCTTCCACTTCCCATAGGGTGAGCACTCTCTGGCATAAACAAGTCTTTATTTGGTTAAGTCTGTTCAGCCTGTCTCCTTCCACGTTAGAGTAGTCTATCTGCAGGGTCCATATAACTCACTGGGGTTGGTTAGCGCAAGGGGATTTAAGCCTGTTCACGGGTCCCCTGGGGTCTCGTGGGTTAGAAGAACATGTTTCAAGGATCCTGATTAAACCTGCATGAAGAAGATCTTCCCGGAGTCACGTCTTCCTTGATGGCAGGGATAGGCGCAGTACAATTTATGTGTGTTTTTAACACTTAAAAAAGTGGAAAGGAGACAAATACAACAGAAGGGAACACAATATTGGCATAGTGTATTCTTAAAATTAAGAATAATTAGGCCTAAATAAATGAACACCAAACAGTTAAAGCACCATGTTCATCAACTGTGAACAAAAGACCATGGAGACTCATCTATGTATAGTATTTTCTTTAAACATGGACACTGATGTCTTACATTTTTTTTTACACTAAATTTTTCATTTTAAGTTTTTTTAAACATCCTTTTAAGTACTCTTAATTATATGCTTTTTTAAATAATGGTTAGTGCAAACAGATAGATTATTTGAGGACCTTAATAGCAGCTTTGCTATGCTGTTGCTACCCTGAATAATCAAACATTCTGACCTGAGAAACTAAGGCCCCTGGATATTTTATCTCTGCCTTTAAAGCACTATTTATTGTTTTAAATACGAATTAGCTGTGATTGCACATTATATTTTTTATTCAGCAAAATTACTTGAAATGTGTTTTTAATAAATTTAATAGCTTTAAATTATTGTGATAAGTAGGTAAAATATCAAGAATACAGTTTCAAACATTCATACAGTAATTCTAAGTTGAATTTTGGTCATAATTGGTGATATTTTTGCAAAATTCATTAGCTTAAATCTATTTCAATAGGCAATCAGAACTTGTCAAAGAAATAGATATCTTGCAATGTGTTGGCCAATTGCTAGTATGTACATGGCAAACTCTGAATTTCCCACAGTCATGTACCATTTATGTAGAATTTTTCTACTTGAAAAGTATAGAAGTTGAAGTATCATTTCATTTTGAAGACACTTACTTGAAAGTGGCCTTGATCTTCACCAAATTCTTATCTGAAAAGCTGGAATATATATTGATGTTGCCCATTTAATTTCACACAGCAGTTAACTTTACACACACACACACACACACACACACACACACACACATATCACATACACATTTGAATGTTTGATAAAATGCTCTCATATTCAGATTTTTGTTATTTAATTTCATAAAATAAATTAAAATTTTTTACATAATTTTACATCAGAGTTTGGGCTATACTTTGGGCTAATAAGTAAGCCTTCTGCTGAGCTCAAAAGCTGCAATATTTTGTGAATTCCAGAACAGTCTCATCTAATAGAAAGATTTTATGTTCAACGGAAATAGAAAGAAAAACTCACGTCTAGGAGAGTTTTTGAAATGTTTTGAGATATTTCAAAGTTTATATATAGCATATGTTAAGTATGGTATCATATTCCACTGTTAAAATGAATATATATATATACATATATATATATACATATATATGTGTACATATATATATGTATATATATATGACAAGCATGAAATGGAAGGAGTTTTAAATATAAAGAATGACTTAGACAGGACAATAATTGTTTTCTTTTTTATCTTTCCTTTAGGTATGTAAAGTTCCTTGAGTTCATGCCTTTTGATGTTTATCAAGTATCTGTTCTAGTAAGTTAATATTCTGCCTACATGAAAACTGACTAATAAAACCACTTACAAAATTACATAATTTTTAAACAAAAATTGTGGTGACTTTTTAAAGTACTTACAACATAGTTCTTTTCCTCTCATTTTCAAACCATTACTTTGCAAACAAATTTCTTTAGTCAGGAATTAGAAAAAAATAATACTCTAGATGAAATGTGGTAAATTCCATGGAGTAACTTAGCCTAATATTCTGTTTGTTTCACATAATAATTTAATAATTTTATTTCTATATTCATAAATAAAACAAATTTAGATATTTCCATATCCCTCCATCAATTAAAATGTTATGATCAAAACATATCCCCAGGAAGTACCTGTTACTATCATTGACAAGAGTTCCTAGAGATACCCCATGAAATATCACTTCTTTTTTATTTTTTGATTTTTAACTAGAACACTTTTTTATATTTTTTATTAATGATATAATTTAAAAATTTTACATGTCAATCCCAGTTTTCTCTCCCTCTCTCCCTTCCTCCCTTGTTCCCTCCAACTTACCTACCCTCTTTCCCCCCTCACATTCACCCTGACCACCCTCACTTCCCATTTCCCCAACCCCATTCCACATATAGGGCTATGCTATCCAGGTGGGGTCATGCAAATCTGTCAAGTCATTTGAGGTAGGGAGTAGGACTTCTCTCCTGTCTCTAGGTTAAGGGATTATCCCTCCATGGGGGATGTGTCTGCAAGGTCATTTTGTGCACCAGGAATACATCCTGGTTTTACTGTCTGAGGTCCCTTACTTAGACTGCTCTTCCTTCTAGCTGAGACCCATATTCAGGGGGTCTGACTCAATCCCATGCTGGATTCCCAGCTATCAGTCTGGGGGATGCATTAGCTCCTCCTTATTCAGGTCAGCTGTCTTTGTGTGTTTCTGCAACCTGGTCTTACAAGACTGACTCCCACTAACAATTTGAGCATCTGTAAAAAGGCTACCATAAATGCACTTCCCTGATAGTGAGATCATAAACTAAATTATCCACCATCATAGAGCCCTCATCCAGTACCTGCTGGAAACAGAAGCAAACACCCATAAATAAACACTGATTCGAACTAGAATCCAGATACAGAGAGAGAGAGGAAATATCACTTCTTAATGGGAAAGCTAATATGATCAATGAAGCAAATACCTTTTCATTGGATTTATGGAAATTCTTATTGGAAAAGAAAGATACTAAGTAGTTTTTGCATTCTTGGAAGAAGTGGTAATAAAAACCAGTGTTGAACTGTGCTTGATTTATTAAATATTGAGAAATGGAAAAGCTCAACCAGATTAAGTAATCAACAGTTGAATTGTCTTTTATTAATCAATTAAAACTTTATTTCAGATAATTCTTATCATATTTTATCTATGCAACTTTGTCTATTAATTCTTAAATAAATTTCAAGTTTTCACTTATTGAATTTTACTCATGAGTATAATTTTCTTTTACTGAACATTATAATCTACTTTTTATGTAACATTTACCTGGAAAGAGAATATATATATATATATATATATATATATATATATATATATATAGCCAGCTTTTCAGTGATTCATTTTTCTACCAGTGAAGGACCATATATTTTAAGGGGAGAGAGTAAATGATTATGCTGGAGAAATGTACATTGGAAGTTAAATAGTTCCCTCTTTATTTGGTTATATTAACCAGATGTTAAACTCTGAATGAATAGTTTTGATAACTTTCTATAAGAAAACACTTTAATACTGTACTTACTCTTAGGTAACAGTCTAAGACTAACTCATGGAATCTTTACAATGCATGTTTTTGGCACTAAAATATCCTGGTTTAACATAGTTTTGGGTATAAATGTGAGTTAAAGTATGTTCACTCATAATTGTGTGCACACACAGTTATTTTAATGTATTAGTATTGAAATGAATTTTGCTAATCTTGATATAGATGAATAGTGGTTCATTGTCTTATTTTTTTTATTTCAACTTAAAGTCATTCATGGTGATGATTAAATATTGAATTATTTTTTGTAAAACTTGAGCTTAACACCTGTTGAATGTGACTATAAATCTTTAATATTTCTAGCCAAAGTGTCAGAAAACTTCTGTCAAGTTATAGTCTAAATTTTAGAAAAGTAAGAGAAATACATTGGTAGAAGTAGATGCAGAGATCTACAGCCAAGCACTGGGCTGAGCTCCAGGAGTTTAGTTGAGGAGAGATAGCAGAATTATATGAGCAAGGAGATTCAAGTTCATGACAAGAAAACCCACAAAAACCACTGACCCAAGCTAGTTTGAGCTCATGAACCCTAGAATCACAGTTAGGGAGACTGCATGGAACACAACTAGGCCCCCTGCATGTGATTGACAACTGTATGTAGCTTGAACTATCTTTTGTGCCCCTAGCTGTGGTGCCAGCATCTGTACCCAGTGAATGAGCTCACTTTTTGGAACCTATTGTCTGATGCACGAGAGAGCAGCTTGGTCCTGCCTGAACTTGATATTCCTTGCTTTGCTGACTACCATGGGTGGCCTTACCTCTACTTAAGAAGTGCACGTGGACTATGAAAAGGCGGTTGGGGGAGGGAACAGGAGAAGAGAAAGGAGTGGAACATGTGATTGGTATGTAAAAATTAAAATAAAATAAATTTTGTATATTTTATTATGTATTAGATTATATACATTATTTATTACTTCCAACTACATCTAGTTCACCAGTCACCTCCCTGCCAATATAATATATGCCATACTTTTTTATTATTAATCCTTGAGGCAAATTACTGCTACCTATATTCACACAGATGTGGGCCCTACTTTCCCATAGGATATGTTTCCAAAGTAGAGTGATGATCCCTCTCTCAGAAACAAGAATATGCTATTAGCTCTTCTGCCAAGGGTGAAGGCTCATTACACACTCCTTATCCATTGTTGAATTTGAGTGGCTTGTTATTGTGAAAGTGTTAATAAATACAACAGGGAGATCCTGTACCAGAGTCAGCCTTTCAAAGTTCTCTTCTTTATCTACTGGCACTTATGTTCTTTCTGCCCACTCTTCATTGTGTTTCCTGATCCTAGAATGGGTGAGATCAGCACTCAAAATTGCTTATATTTGGAAGTTAGAAGAATTATGAGTCTGTTCACTAACCAAATGTTCATTACTCACTGCAAAATAATTTCTCTGACATATTTGAAAATGACACAATTCTATGGGTATGGACACAATTTGCAATTAAGTAAAATGAACATATAACATTAGTAAGCTCACTGTTAGGGCTTATGATCTCCCAAATCATTAACTTTTGATCAGGTTTACAGTACCAGTCACAAAATCTCTCTTGTGGAACAGAATAACATATATTAAGGAAGGAGGTGGTAATGCCTATCATCCTCATGCCACTATTGTACACGTAGGCCTATCTCACAAATCAGGCTTATCTTCTGACATGCAAGATCTAAGACTGGATAAGTCAATTGATGTATTTTCTCTTCTCTCATACTGAATTGCAACTTAGGGTACTATAAAGGCAAGTGATCACAGAAAGAGTTGCCTCATTAGTTGTGGTTGATTTTTCCATCTTATGTATTCAAATTGAGTGATGAATATA
Organism: Cricetiscus sungorus; assembly: GCA_030556225.1. Taxonomy (NCBI): domain Eukaryota; kingdom Metazoa; phylum Chordata; class Mammalia; order Rodentia; family Cricetidae; genus Cricetiscus; species Cricetiscus sungorus. The sequence continues at coordinate 47,801,630 of JANBXA010000398.1, forward strand.
TATCTAGTTATCATGGGAAGTGAAGAATAATGATGACACTCCAAATTGTTTTGTGTACATCTTCTTGGAGGCTTCCCTGACAAATAATTACTAGGGAAATATCCCATTATTTCTTTGTTTATATTCTTGCTTTCTTCATTTATCTTGGGTAGTAGTTTGAATATGAAATTTACAGTAGGTCCATGTATTTGGAAGCTTGGTCTCTCGATGGTGAAGTTGTTTAGGAAGGTAAAATCTTCTGAATGTGAAAATTGGAAATTTTCAATGTTAATTTTGCTGTTTCTTGGATTGTTTTTCGAAATTTCACTGAGCTTGTTCTTTGTTTTTACACACACACACACAGACACACACACTCATTTTCTTTTACTATGTAATATAACTGAATGATAAAACTGTAATTACCAACTTAATTCATTTTATAATTCTTAATTTGGAAAACATAAATCAGTCAATATACCCTTCAGTTTACACATCTTTACCTGTAAGTGACAATAAGTCATTGGACTGATCAAGGCCTCTGGCTTCTGCTAATCCCTTAATTCTGAGCCCTTACTAGGTCTCCTGTTTGAAATACGGTTTTGCCTGTGTCATTGAGATTGTGTAGCTTTGGATATTCATGTCCTGGCCTTTAACATGCTCTATAAGTTTATAGATGAAGTGGATGTTGGGGTGAACCAATTCATATCCATTTTTTTGGGTCTGAGTGGTAGCTGGGTTTATCAGCCTGCTCTCATGGACACAAACAAGTGAGCTCCCCAGCATTGCTATTCTCACACACTGCACAGGCAGTAAGGACTAGGGCTGAGTCTCCTGCTCTCAGGACCTAAGGGTGGCTTACTCTCTCCACAGCAACAGGGCCAGCTCTCCTGCCAGTTCCTCACAGCATTACATTTCTCTATCCAACACATGAACCTTTCTGCCTCTACTTCCATTTATCCACTATATACACATTCAACATAGTGGTGTCCAATAATAGCTCTTGTTTCATCTCTGCCCACCCCAGGCCAGAGAACTGAAGTAGAGCTATTGCTGTCATCCAAGTGCCAGGACCTCATGAGTATTGTAACGTTTATCTGCATATATTGAGGTATCCCTTTAAAATTTTAATTTTCAGGAGAAAATCAACATTGGATAGCTATAATTTACGTTTTTATATTTCATCTTCATATATTCATATAGAGTTAATAACCTAGTATTTATGTAAGTATCAGTATCATGTTTTTATATAAAATTACTTAAGCCTTATTCTAATGAGAAGTCAGAATATTTTTTTCATTGAGTTATCTGAGGTCCTTTAAGGTGAATATAATATCATGGAGACAAATTATTTTAGTAAACAATCAAATTTTCACAGCAGAAAACAAAGTTATTGAATGATAGCAACTGATTTATAATTGAAATCTTATGTTACGGCGGGTTTTTTCTGCCTGCTGCCAGCCCGCCAGCCCGCCAGTCTGGGCCCATAGCTGCACCAGCCACAAATAACACTCTGAGACTCTGTATTTGATACAATCTTGTTGGCCAGTTACCATTATTGTTTATGGACTAGCTCTGTCTTAATTATTAACCCATTTCTACTTATCTAAGTATTGCCACGTGGTTGTTTTATCAGGGAGCCGTGGCAGGTGTCTTCCTCCTTTCAGGTCTACATCTCGACTCTAACTACTTCCTCTTTCCTCCTCCTAGTCTCCTAGCCCCACATACCTTGTTTCCTATTGGCCACAGTGCTTTATTAACCAGTATATGAAACATATATACGGAATAACATCTCCCATCATCTCCTCTTTTCTGTCTAAAATAAAAAGAAGGGTTTAAAGCTTAAAATAATAAAATATATCATATAACAATTGTCAAATAACAATTACAGTTAACAATATTTAGTCCATTAACATTTTGTAAGACTTTAAGAAAATATCATCTATCCTATCTTTGTGAGTCTAAAGTCCTATATGTAACTTATCTTTAATTCTTATTAAGGAAAACTATAACCAAAACTATCTGTCTTCAACTCCTTCAAAGACCACAGAAGGATAATATATAAACTCTAGAAATGGCAGAGACAACTCATTGCCTGATCAGTCACCTGAAGTTCTTCTCTAATGTTCCATCTTCAGCCCATAGGCCATAGTGTGTGTCCAGACTCCTCAACAAGGCAGGAAACTTTAAACTGTCTACTTGTAATGGCAGTTTGTCAGTCATTTTTCTATGTGTCCTGTAGACTGTCTGGCAGTCTGGCAGCCTCTTCCATGAAGCAGGAACCCTGTAGCAATGTCCATCTTGCATCAGCAGTCATCTTGTTGTGGGTCCTGTATGTCCAGTTTCTACATCATAAAATCAAACAATCCAAAAGAGCAGTACCTTGCCCAAATAGCTAGTCTTGCCATATTAGAAAGTTCATAATGAATTTCTTCAATGTACATCTTCCTTTTTAATGCAGGTGGTGTTACCAGGAGCAGTTGTGCCTCATTGTCAAGAAAAACCCTAAACCATTTTAAATGTCATATTCTGTAGGTCTTTGAAAGGTTTGAAGAATGCCTATGCATCTCAAATACATCTCTACATATGTAGAAATCCCAACTAACAACTCCAAGTTTTAACTATCATAGTAATTCTCTAGTCTGTACTAAATTATACATTACATTTTCCAATGAGCTAAATAAACACAATACCTAAACAAGAGGAGAAATATACATATTACAAAATTGACCTTAAATTGTATCAATAAAAGAAAATCCATCCCAAAACAAATATTCATATCTATATCATTATTCCCTTTTTACCTTTAAAAAGATTGTTTGTAGTTATAGCCATTTATATCCAAGCTAATCCAAATGAAAACAAACATTTATCAACAATATTTGGGAATTTGGGCATAGTTCTTTCCAAACTACTTCCTTCTGGTAGAGGGCGCTGTCATAGGGGTCCGAAGAAGATGCAGAAATCTTGGCTGTAGTGGTCTGTAAGGTTGCAATGTCCCATTGATGTTGCATCATGGGTCTTTCTTGATCAAACCACATAAGTCTGGAAAGAATCTATAGCTTTTCATTTTCTGTGGAAACAAAAAGTTTCCCCAGTAACTTGTCCTTAGTCTTAAATTTTGGAGTCAAAACATTTTTAAAATATATAAATTGAGTTAATCCAGCAGCATTTCTTTTATCAGTAGTTATTTTCTCAGCAATCAAGTAATTTAAAGACAACAGAAGCTCGTATAGTATCCAAAATTTCTCTGTGTTTTCCATCTTTACGTGGCTTTTTTATTATTCTATTTCTTCTATTTCTATTTTTACGTATCTTGAGACAGGGTTTCTCTGTGTAACTTTTATCTGTTCTGGAATTTCCTTTTTATACCAGGTTTATTTCTGAAATCACAGAGATCTGCTTGCCTCTGTCTGCCAAGTGCTGGGATTAATGGCGTGCGCCACCATACCCATCCATTTTACTTTCTTTTTTTTTTTTAAAACCATTATACCCTGTTTCTTTTTCTCTCCAAAGCCAGATTATTTTTTAAAACACAGTGTAAACCTTCATTGCAGCTCTCGTACACACCAATGAATTTTTAGCAGAGCTCTTTAATAGCAAGGCGGTTGGTTTTTTGCCACTTATGCTAATTTTGGAAACCTCCCTTAAAGGAGCCGAGCAACTCTCTGTCTACAGCAAAACAAATCAAACCGAGAAAATGCTGCTACTAAGAAGTCATGCTAGTCTCTGTTCCTTTGTTTCTAAAAACTTTTGTTAAGTTTTAAGTGAAAGTTCTCAGTCCCAGTTCTGACACCATTATGGCAGGTTCTTCCTGCCTGATGAAGAGGGTCCTGCTGCCATGGTCCCGCCACCATGTGAGCCCCAAATAACACTCAGAGAATCTGTATTTGATACAATCCTGTTTATGGGCTAGCTCAGTCTTAATCATTAACCCACTTCTACTTACCTAAGTATTTCCACGTGGTCATCTTATCAGGGTGCTGCGGAAGGCGTCTTCCTTCTTTCAGGTCTACATCTCGACTCTAACTACTTCCTCTTTCCTCCTCCTAGTCTCCTAGCCCCGCCTATCTTGTTTCCCATTGGCCACAGTGCTTTATTAACCAGTATGAGAAACATATATACAGAATAACATCTCCCATCAGATGTTTTCAAATAATAAACTGTGCTATTTATTGAAGGATAAGACTAATAGCAGCTATGAAACCTGCTTTAATCACTAAATAAAAGTGACTTGACAGACTTTGATGATTCCTCTAGTAAGGGCTCATCCTCCCTGGGGAGTAGATGTGGGAAGGGTTGGGGTTCTGTGGGAAACATGAAAGGATGGGAGGGAGTGGGAACTGGGATTGATATGCAAAATAATATCGTTTCTAATTTAAAAAATATAATTAAAAAAGATTAATTATCAACAAATAAAAAAAGAATCACTTTTGTGCTGTCTCTCTTAACTTTTTAAGACATTTAAAACTTCCCATCTTTGTCCATTCATGTTCTGCCCTCTCTGATCACAACTTTCATGGTCTCATAAGGTACAATACAAGCTTCCAAAGGAAGGAGACATCCAACAGTTCCACCTAGACTTGGTGCCTATGAACCACATCAACATCAGTACTACACAATAAATCTGAGGATACATCATTGACATGGATGCTTTGGCAGTAACCAACAACTCTCTAATTGGCCTTAAGATTCACTCAAAAGGGAAACAATTCCTTTGTCAGGAAACACAGCTAACCACTAAGTACTTGAGAAGTCATGACTGAGGAGAATCTAAAACTATCAATTTATTAAACAGCATGATCCTTAACCCTAAAATAAATATTTGTCCTTATACTTATATATAAGTTTAGACTTCAGCCTGAAACACAGAAACTTTGCAACAGACAAAAATCACTGCAGAAAACACATAAACAAGCAAAGTGAAGGTTGTGAAACCCAATTCCAAAGAATACATCTATGATACATTCCTCCATAAAAGGTACAAGAGACAATGGGGAGCGAGGTAAAAAAGTCGTTATAACCAGAGAACCATGGAGTTTGCTGTGATACTCTGCCTCTTAGTAATATTCAAACCTAGAAGTATAGAATTCAACCAAGATGACTGCCAAAATGTTGGCTGAACAAGAACGACAACATCAGTGAACATGATGAACTTGACATAGAAGGTTATGATCTGTAAAAGGGACCACAGGCTGTAAGCCATGGAGTCAGCTTTCCTTAGTGATAATCACTTAAAATCCAAATGCTTCCCATTCAGCATCTTATATAATGGGCTGCGATGTCCATGAGAGCTCTCGATCCAGTATCCACATCTACCACTATGTGAAGAAATGATTTCTTTTGCAAAAGCGATTATGTACATATCGTGTGCCTGCATGCATTTCAGGGTAGCATGTGCTTGCAGGTGTCCTTGGAGGCCAGATGGCACTGGGTGCCTTGGAGCTGGAGTTGCAGGAGGTTGTAAGCATCAGGTTAATAATTAAGACAGAGCTAGCCCATAAACAATAATAGTAATTGGCCAACAGGATTGTATCAAATACAGATTCTCTGAGTGTTATGTGGGGCACACGTGGTTGTGGGACCACGGCGGCAGGACCCGCTGCGGCCAGCAGGAACAATCTGCTGTAACATAATGGTGTCAGAAGTGGGATTTAGAACTTTCACTTAAAACTTAACAAAAGCTTAAAAAATAGTTTTTAGAAAAAAGGGAACAGAGACTAACAAGACTTCTTAGTAGAAGCATTTTCTCGGTTGGATTTGTTTTGCTGTAGACAGAGAGTTGCACGGCTCCTTTAAGAGAGGTTTCCAAAATTAGCATAAGTGGCAAAAAAGCCGCCTTGCTTTTAAAGAGCTCTGCTAACAATTCATTGGTGTGTACAAGAGCTGCAATGAAAGTTTGCACTGTGTTTTAAAAAATACGCTGGCTTGGGAGAGAAAAAGAAACAGGATACAATGGTTTAAGAAGGAAAAAGGGAATTAAATGGATGGCTATGGTGGCACACGCCATTAATCCCAGCACTAGGGAGACAGATGCAAGCAGATCTCTGTGATTTCAAAGCAAACCTGGTATGCAGTGAATTCCAGGACAGATAAAAGTTACACAGAGAAACCCTGTCTCAAAACATGTAAAAATAGAAGTAGAATAAATAGAGTAATAAAAAAGCCACATAAAGATTGAAAACACAAAGAAATTTTGGATACTATATGTGCTTCTGTTGTGTTTAAATTATTTGATTGCTGAGAAAATAACAACTACTAATAAAAGAAATGCTGCTGGATTAATTCAATTTATATATTTTAAAAATGCTTTGACTCAAAAATTTAAGCCTAAGGACAAGTTACTGGGGAAAAGGATTTCTATTTTTGTTTCCACAGAAAATGAAAAGCTACTATGGATTTCTTCCAGACTTATGTGGTTTGATCAAGCCAGACCCCCTGAAACAATGCCTCAGATGATCCAACATTCAAAGCAGTTGAGACAAAGCCTCACAGACTACTGCCAAGATTTCTGCGTCTTCTTTGGACCCGCATGACAGCGCCCCCTATCAGCATGAAGTAGTTTGGAAAGAACGACGCCCAAATTCCCAAATATTGTTTATAAATGTTTGTTTTCGTTTAAATTGGCTTGGTTATAAATGGTTAATGACCACAAGCAATCATTTTAAAAGTAAAAAGGGAATTATGGTATAGATATGAATACTTTGCTTTAGAATGGATTTTCTTTTATTGATACAATTTAAGGTTAATTTTGTGATATGTATATTTCTCCTCTTGTGTAGGTATTATGTTTATATAGCTCATTGGAAAATGTAATGTATAATTTAGTACAGATTAGAGAGTTACCTATGATAATCAAGCTTGGAGTTAGTTAGGTTTTCTAGATATATAGAGATGTATTTGAGATGGATAGGCATTCTTCAAACCTTTCAAAGACCTACAGAATATGGCATTTAAAATGGTTTAGGGATTTTCTTGACATTGAGGCACAACTGCTCCTGGTAACACCACCTGCAAAAGAAAGGAAGATGGATATCGAAGAAACACATTATGGCGTTTGCTTCTAATATGGCAAGACTAGCCATTTGAGCAAGGTACTTCTCTTGTCTAGACTGTTTGACTTTATGTTGTAGAAACTGGACATGCAGGACCCACAAAAAGGTGACTGCTGATTCAAGATGGACATTGCTACAGGATTCTTGCTTCATGGACGAGGCTGCCAGACAGCCAGACATTCTACAGGACACAGAGAAAAGTGACTGACAAACTGCCATTACAGGTGGACAGTTTAAAGTTTCCTGCTTTGTTGAGGAGTCTGGAGACAAACTGTGGCCTATAGGCTGAAAATGGAACATTAAGAAGAACTTCGGGTGACTGACCAGGCAATGAGTTGTCTCTGTCATTTCTAGAGTTTATATATTATCCTTCTGTGGTCTTTGAAGGAGTTGAAGACAGATAGTTATAGTTTTCCTTAGTTAGGATTAAAGATAAGGTACATATAGGACTTTAGACTCACAAAGATAAGATTGATGATATTTTCTTTAAGTTACCAAATCTTAATGGACTAAATATTGTTAACAGTGATTCTTATTTGATAACTGTTGAATGGTATATTTTGCTATGTTAAGGTTAAACCCCTTCTTTTACTTTAGACAGAAAAGAGGAGATGATGGGAGATGTTATTCTGTATATATGTTTCTTATACTGGTTAATAAAGCACTGTGGCCAATAGAAGGCTAGATAGGCAGGGCTAGGAGACTAGGAGGAGGAAAGAGGAAGTAGAAGGCGGAGTCGACATGTAGCCCAGGGAGGAAGGAGGACACCAGCCCCGGCTCCCCGATAAGATGACCACGTGGAAATACTTAGATAAGTAGAAATAGGTTAATAATTAAGACAGAGCTAGCCCATAAACAATAATGGTAATTGGCCAACAGGATTGTATCAAATACAGAGTCTCTGAGTGTGATGTGGGGCACACGTGGTTGTGGGACCATGGCGGCAGGACCCGCTGTGGCCGGCAGGAACAATCTGCTGTAACATATAATAATTTACATCATAGATTAGATAAACTACAATTCATAGGCCACTGGAAAGCAATAGGAGTTTTATTTTCTCAGGCTTTGGAAACATGAATTTGCATAAAGCATAATAGATGAGAAAGAATAATGACAGTTTCACATACTAGTTTTTGTAATCTGAACAGGACACAGTCCTTTGATTATTGTTTTTGACTTTGTGGAGTTTGTAACAAGAGAGCAGGCAGTTTTCAAAGGGCAACATAGTAAACAAAACCCTATTTCTTTCTTTTGGGTTATTTACAAAAAAATAAAAATTAACCTCTGCTTAATATTTGTGTGGACCTTGAAAGTCAAAAGTGAAAATTCTTCAATTGTTTTCTTTAATACTTATAACATTCTTAGGTAATAAATTTGTTACCTCCAACAAGTCTCAAATATATTCCCCCCAAGAGACAAACAAGCTTATACTTTTAATTTTCTATTTATTATTAAAACTACAGTCTTCATAATATACAACTGTTTATTGAAATTAAACACAACACATCAAAATTTTTTTTCAATGTATTGTGAACTATTCAGTCCTATGAACAATTTACAGAAAGTATATTTCTGTATACATAATCACTCAAATAAAAAAATCTAGAAATTATGTTCCATTTATATTTTTTTAATTATGATAGTATGGGTTCTGAGGGTGATGAAGGTGCAGGAAGAACACACAAAGTTTCTTCAATATATCCAAGCTTCTATAGATATTTTATATTATAGGCTCAAGGCTATAGATTCATAAGAAGCTCTACAAATAAAAGAGAACATGTATTGTTTGTTTTACTAAATCTTGAATTACATTTTTATTCTGTAGACTATTTTCTAGTTTCCCTCATGTGTTTACAAATTTTATGATTTAATTTTTTTTATCAAATGGGAAAATGTAGTACATATGTGTAAAATTCCCTGATTTGTTGTGAGTACTTGTGTTTAGGTTGAGAATTCCACTGGACCCATACTAACACACACTGATTTTCCACACAAATAGTAATCTTTTTGGTTGTTGTGGTTGTTTATCTGAGACTATTTCATTGTCATAAAATAAGTTAGGGAGCTTAATAAGATAGAATTAAATTGTATTAATAAAGTATTTTCATTCTCCTCAGATTAAATTTTTTTCATTTATTATGATCCTCACTTTCAATGTAACCAATCATATCAGTAGACACTGGAGAGATTGTAACTGCTTATTCTAAGGCTTAGTTTCATGTAATTACAGTTTTCTTCTTTTCATTTTAATTTGCATGTTTTGAGCCTACTAATGAATTTATTCACTATTATACTGTGAATTTTATTATTTATATTGACTTCTTAAGAATTTCAGTTATGTGCAGAAAAGAACAAATGCATCAGGGATGATTCAGAAGTTAAGGAATTCCTCTATGACACTGCAAATATCTTTAAATAAAACCGACAATTATTCTAACTCTGAGATAATTGAACACCAACATGAAATGTTGGTTATAATATATAATATGAGACTGAATGAAATTGAAATTCCTAAGTTCAAATTTCCATTAAATAAAATAAAAATTTAAATGTGGAATTGAAATTTTCCAGTTTCAAGTTAGTAGCCAAAAATATTATTTTCTTAAAAAGGAAAAGTGTAGCATGTATGTTCTCCTTCAGCCCGCCTGCCACAGTCCACTGCTGCACCAGCCCCAACTAACATGCTGAGACTCTATGTTTGATACAGTCCTGTTGGCCAGTTGCCATTATTGTTTATGGGCCAGAGCAGTGGGACGCATCTAGCTTCCTCTACTCTACATGCTGACTACTCCAACTTCTTTCTCTTTCCTCCTTGTCTTCTAGCCCTGCATATCTTGCGTTCTCATTGGCCACAGTACTTTATTAATTAACCAGTATGAGAAACATTTACAGAATAACATCTCCCATCATCTCCTCTTTTCTGTCTAAAATAAAAAGGGGTTTAACATTAACATACCAATTATATCATACAACAGTTATCAAATAAGAATCAGAGTAAACAATATTTAGTTCATTAACATTTTGTAAGGTTTAAAGAAAATATCTATCCTTTGGGAGTCTAAAGTCCTATATGTAACTTATCTTTAATCCTAACTAAGGAAAACTATAACCATAACTATCTGTCCTCAACTCCATCAAAGACTACAGAAGGATAACATATAAACTCTTGAAATGACAGAGACAACTCATTGCCTGGTCAGTCACCTGAAGTTCTTCTGTAATGTTCCATATTCAGCCCATTGGCCATAGTGTGTCTCCAGACTCCTCAACAAAGCAGGAAACTTTAAACTGTCCACTTGCATTGGTAGTTTGTCAGTCATTTTTCTTTGTGTCCTGTAGACTGTCTGGTAGGCAGCCTTTTCCATGAAGCAGCAATCCTGCAGCAATGTCCATCTTGCATCAGCAGTCACATTTTTGTGGGTCCTGCATGTCCAGTTTCTACAACATAAAGTGAGAACAGTACCTTGCCCAAATGGCTAGTCTTGCCATATTAGAAGCAAACTCCACAATGTGTTTCTTCGATGTCCATCTTCCTTTCTGCTGCAGGTGGTGTTACCAGGAGCAGTTGTGCCTCATTGTCAAGAAAACCCTAAACCATTTTAAATGCCATATTCTGTAGGTCTTTGGAATGTTTAAGATTGCCTATTCACCTCAAATACATCTCTGCATATCTAGAAATCCTAATTAACTTAACTCCAAGTTTTAACTATCATAGGTAACTCTCTATAATCTGTACTAAATTATACATTACATTTTCTAATGAGCTATACAAACATAATACCTAAACAAGAGGAGAAATATACATATCACAAAATTGACATTAAATTGTATCAATAAAAGAAAATCCATTCCAAAGCAAAGTATTCATATCTATACCATAATTTCCTTTTTACCTTTAAAAAGATTGCTTGTGGTTATAGCCATTTATAACCAAGCCAATTTAAATGAAATCAAACATTTATAAACAATATTTGGGAATTTGGGCATTGTTTTTCCAAGCTACTTCATGCTGTTAAGGGGAGCTGACATGGAGGATCCTAAGAAGATGCAGACATTTTGGCTGTAGTCTACAAGGCTTTGTCTCAATTACTTTGAATGTTGGATCACCTGGGGTGCTTTTTCAGGGGGTCTGGTTGATCAAACCACATTGGTCTAGAAGGAATCCACAGCTTTTCATTTTCTGTGGAAACAAAAATAGAAATCCTTTTCCCCAGTAATTTGTCCTTAGGCTTAAATTTTGGAGTCAAGGCACTTTTAAAAATATATAAATTGAATTAATCCAGCCGAATTTCTTTTATCAGTTGTTGTTATTCTCAGCAGTCAAACAATTTAAAGACAACATAATCGCGTATAGTATCCAAAATATCTCTGTGCTTTCCATCTTTGTGTGGCTCTTTTATTACTCTATTTCTTCTATTTCTATTTTTACATCTTTTGAGACAGGATTTCTCTGAGTAACTTTTATCTGTCTTGGAATTCACTGCATACCATGTTTACTTTGAAATCACAGAGATCTGTTTGTCTCTGCCTCCGGAGTGCGGGGATTAAAGGCATGTGGCAGCACACCGAGCCACATTCTGTCTTTTTAAAACCATTTTATTTCTTTTCTCTTTCTCTTCCAAGCCTACATATATTTTAAAACACAGTGTAAATCTTCATTGCAGCTCTGGTACACACCAATGAATTGTAGCAGAGTTCTTTAAAAGCAAGGTGTTTTTTTGCCACTTATGCTAATTTTGGAAACCTCCCTTAAAAGAGCTGTGCAAATCTCTGTCTACAGCAAAACAAATCCAACCGAGAAAATGCTGCTACCAAGAAGTCTTGTTAGTCTCTGTTCCTTTGTTTCTAAAACATTTCTTAAGCTTTTATTAATTTTAAGTGAAAGTTCTCATTAGTCAATTGTAGTGTGTATGTTTTCCACCAGCCCACATTATCCAGCCCCCATGCCAGACCATAATAACATACAGAGACTCTCTATCTGATATAAGGCTGTGGGCCAGTTGCTAATTCCTTACTGGCTAGCTTTGTTTTAATTATTAACCTTTCTACTATTCTAAGTATTTTCACGTGACACATCTTACCTTGCTTTACTCAAGGAAGTTTTATTCAGGTTTTTGTAGCTAAATTCTTGAGTATTACAGATTATCCACACCCATGTTTCCTTTGCCTATGAGATTAGTCAGGCATAGATGCTTAATCTTCAATCACTTCATAGACCTGCAGAACATGATATTTAAATGTTTTAATATTAGTACTCGGTTGACATGAGACTGTTGCTCCTGACAGCACCATGCACTTTCCCAAAAGTATGTTGGACACTGTTGTTGTTCCTACTGGAGTTCATCTCCGCCTCAGCTATGACCTCTTGGGCAAGGAACTGCCCCTATCTTGACCACTGATCGGTCCTATGTGCTTGCAGGAGACAAACAGAAGACTGCTGAACCTTGCCAAGTCAGGGTGGTAAGACAGCCTTTCTTCCTCCCTGCTTTTGTTTGGTCTGTCAGGTACCCTTGGCCTTAGCCAAATCTGGCTGAACCAACATTGCTGTGAGGCCTTGGGTGACTGTCCAGGTAGCTTGCTGTTTCTGTCCTCACTGCATCTTATGGAAGTTGCCCATCCACACTTCCTGTCTACCCTAATATCACTATTTTCCTTCTCAAGTCTTGATAAGGTTGTAGATTAAACTATCACAACTATTATTCTCTCTTCCTAGTTAGATATATTAGGTACTAGACTTAAGCTTTCTAGCTTTGGATAACTCTATTGTAAACTCCACTATGCCTTCACCCTAGGACTAGATATGTAGTTTGTTTTGTTCTCGATTTTCCTCTTCATAGAGCACACTTGTTATTCAGTGTTTTGTATATAGTTTTGTATGAAGCCCAAATCTTTCCTTTAGTTTAAAAGGGGGAATTGTAGTGAGATATTCACTTTGTCTGCACCTGTGGCTTAGGCCATGCCCATTGGGGGTGGAGACAGGGCCGGACTTGATCTGGGGAAAAAAGTCTGGGAAGGGTCGGGGCTGCTCTTTTGGTTGTTGGACTCTGGAAGGCTTAGGATCCGGTGGAACCAGCAGTGTTCATCTGTGTTGCAACCACCTCCACCAGCAAAGAAGACTCAAATCTCAGACTCTTCTTTAAGCAGCTTTACTCAGGAACCTTGAGACAATCTTCTGACCCCGGGGAAAGCCAACCCATAGCCAATCCTGGCATGCCACGTGGCAAATGCAGATGGGTCTGCATACGAGTAAGCACGCCTAGATCTCAGTCTTAGCCAAATAAGGATTTACTCCTGAGAGCACTCACCATTGGAAAGGTGGAAGGTGGAAACCAGTGCCATCTTTAAGGTGTGGCACTTTGCAGCTCTCTACACATCTGCCTATGTTGTGAGTTAATTCTCCTTTAATAAACATCTATTTGGCCTAATTGTTTATCCTGATATTTAGTAAATCACAATAGAAAAGCAAATGCCTTTTTATTGTAGTAGTGCAATCCGTAGCCATATCCAAGTAATCATTATAGTGGGATGTATTCTAAGCAGCAGCACTTTATTTAGTCAAGGTAACTGATCATATTAGTTGGGAATGTCATCTATCAAGGACCAGATAAAGGAGTCACAGCAATATTGAGGCTGTGACAAATTTATTGAAAGCAATCAGGGATTTCATACCCTTATCAGAAACAGAATAAAATGATGGTGGCCAGGATGATTACAATGGTGCTTTCTAGGATACAATGATGTTTGCAAGCTAAACAGGGTATACAAGATTAATGTCTAGGACTGATTGTTCTGCCAAACTTCTGTATGTTTCACTGACTACCAGAGAATGCAAAGATACGCAGATGGCCTGGCTTTTCCACGGACTGAGGGAGTGTCTCTGCTTTTTAGGATCTGAAAGGCACATGGCAATCAAGAAATGATATCCACAGACACAAACCTGAAAATCCTATGATGTATACTTCTCAGGGCAGCTAGACCAGGTCATGAAACCCTACAACAAATCAAATTTTCATATGGTGAAAAGGAAGCAAAAGCAATACATTATTAAAATATTACTGACAAAGAGACATAGTCATAATAGAATTATGCGAAAAATCTGACATCATTAAAATTCCAGATCAAAACTGATATATCTATATACATATCTATATATATATATCAAATTATTTTAGAAATTATTCATACTATTAAAGTGAAAGAAATTCTCAAGTAACCTTGTTATATTCAATTAATTAGAGATTTGTTTACATCAAGGTCTTTTTACTGTGAAGCACAGGGTAGAATAATTATTGGAAGTTGCATAGGTCTGTGAATTGGTTTTTAATAATGTATTAGTGTCAGTACACTGATTTTCATAACCATATTTGTGAAGTAAACTATATACACTCAAAAATCATTCAGTTGTTGCAGAATTATGCTACAAGATACTTTTATTTTATGTTCAATTCACTTCAGGTAGAATCATTTCTATATATTACAAATTGTATGAAGATATTTAAATCTATGCTCCACTCAGTATATGGAAACTAGTCAGTTAAATAGGGGGATTCTATACATTCTCTATTTCATTTTTAATTTTGAGCCTTTTTACCTACACTCTAATGTTGTTGTGTTAGGGATGTCTTGGTGTTGTCAGTTCAGGACCATTTTAGATATTGCAAAGTGGGAAACTAGAGATCTCTTCAAGATTTGAGGAAGGAAAGGATAGTGTTTCTTCTGTAGACAATCTTTCTCTGACCCACCTGTGAAATCCCAAATAACCAGTTATTATTTACTGTTATTATTTATTATTATTATTATTACTATTATTGATGATTTTGAAAACTTGGCTAATAACATATTTAAGTTTTGCTAGTTCTTATAACGTAGATCAACCCATTCTGTCCATCTATGTGTTGCCTGGATGTTTTTCCCCAATCTATATACTGCCCATTCTGCCTCTCTGCTTTCTCCATGTCTCCTGGTGTCTCCACATTTCATATTTTCAGCATCATCTATGTGTAGAAATCTAGCCTAGTAATTGGCTGCTTAGCTTTTACCTAAACTGATTGGAGTGGCACATTTTCACAATGTACAAAATAATCATTCCACATTTCCCTCTTTTATCTAATTGAAAAGGAAAAGTTTTAACTCTAAAAAAGAAAAATTGTATTCAATGAGAAAAATATCAAGTGACAATTACATTCACAATGCAAAGTTTATTTGAACTTTACAAATTTAGAGATATTTATCTTATCTTAGTTCAAAGTTTTATATTTAAATCATCTTTGACAATAGCTGTTTTATCATCAATAAAATTATCTTTTTAGATAAACAATTTAAGCTTTTTTACTTCTCAGCTTTATAAACTTTATATCTCTTGTTTTTTTAATTCCCTAAACAAATGAAAATTAACTATAACTTTCTAGTCTTTAATCTCCATCAGAGACTCAAGAAAGAAAAACATTACTTGAGTAATCAGGAAATTCAGAGAAACCAACTTCCAAAATTATGAAATGATAGAAACATCTGGCTGCCTGAACAGCCAATTCAGGCTTCCTCTGTAACATTGGGGCATCCATATTTGGAGAATAGGCCTAGCATATTTGACAAAATTATGAGAATCAGAGATTTTAAGGACTGCTTTGTCTTTTCTTGGCAACATTTGGCATATGCTTTCCTTTGTAATCCTTACACCAAATATTTGCAGTTTTTTTCCTATTAATTATATGAGAAAAAAGTAAACAAATTACCAACATTTCTTGTTCAGATGTAAAGAGACAAGTGAAATAGTCTATAAAATATAGTGAAGTATCAAAAAGGTCAAGTAATGATAATAATGTGAAATGAACTTGAGAAATAAACACATGAAAAAATCTTTATCTTGACTATTAGGATCTAAGGATATTAGTCTATACAAAGTCTATTCAGTAAGATATAAGCTTTTGTAAATCAATAACAGGAAGACTTGTGAATATCTCTTTATCATATTGTTGTACTATGTTTTACAGAATTGTAATAAGAGAAATGTTCACACTGTTTAACTAAGAGTTATTGCTGATGACCTGATATGATGATGATTTTTCAGTAAAGTAATTTATTTTACAATTTCATATTTTCATTTCATACACTTTCTTCATTAATATTGAGTTTTAAAATTATCTATTTTATCTACTTGGAGCACTGTATGTGATTTATTTGTACAGCACTCACCTACTTCTATGAATGATCATTCTTACTCTTCTTACTATTTCCATGCTTTACCCACATTCTTTCTTAATAATTTTTGGTATATATAAATTTAAAAGAAAGAGTACTTTATTGTATCTTGCGTAGACTGATCCTTTGATCATTAAATACAGCCCACTTTAATGCTCAAAAATTAGTATAATTTATAATATATATATATATATATATATATTATGTCAAATGTCTTTAGGACGATGGGGTTATATATTTCTTTACACTGACAAATTAGATGTTAAGTATTGATTATATCTGAAGTTCTAATCAAGTATTTTGTTTATATATTTGAATTATTTTGTATTCTATTATAGTAAAACATGATAAATTTAAAATTAAAGAAAAACATGTTTTAAATAAGTGTTTGCCACCTTGTGTGATATAAAATTCAACTAATGTGAAAGTGAAATGGTGGAGAGATAGCTTTATATGGATTCATTAGCATCTAGGAACATTTTACAATAATCTGTATGAAGTTCATCACCTTTATGATAAATATGTGGTAGTTTTTCTTCCGTTTCTTTGTTCCTATCTTCTTCATTAGGTTACTGTTGGTGGCATGAAATGTCATGACCAAAGGTAACTTAGAGATGAAAGATTTCATTTTGGTTACACTTCCACATCACTCATCATTGAAAGAAATCAGATCAGGAACCTGGAGGCAAGGATTGATTCAGAGACTGTATTGGAGTGCTTCTTAATGACTTGTTCCTCATGGCCTGCTCGTTCTGCTTTCTTAGAGAACTGAGGACCACCCACCTGGTGGCCCCATCCATAATGGGCTGGTTCCTTCTGTGTCACTAACTAAAAAATTTCAATGCAGACTTTTCTGTCTATAACGTATTCCCTTGGAGATATTTTTTCAATTAATTATCTTGCTTCTCAGATGATTTCAATTTGTGTCAAGTTGATATATATCTAAACAACTTTCTATCACTTAAGTCTCACCAATAATATGATATTTATCATTACTTTTGTAATACTAAAAACTTCCAACCCAAATAGACAGAGTTCAGTTTATTTTTCATTTATTTTAATAAGTATGCTTCTCTGAGTGTGTATCTATCTATCTATCTATCTATCTATCTATCTATCTATCTATCTATCTATCTATCTCTAGATATAGGTATGGATATAGATATCTATATATATATATGCATGTGTGTGAGTGTATATATGTGTGCATTATGTATGTATGTATGTATGTGTATGAGAGAGAGAGAGAGAGAGAGAGAGAGAGAGAGAGAGAGAGAGAGAGAGAGAGAGAGAGAGAGGAAAGAGAGAGGTCAGAGGTTAGCTTATAACCTGGTTCCCTGACGCCATCATGTGGGGGCCAGGGATTAAACTCAATGCATTTATCTGATGAACCACCCCTTCACCCCTTCCTTATCTTTTTCTCTCTTTCACTCTTATTTTCTATATATTTGTCTACATCTTATTTGTCTCATTATTTTCTTGTAATTGAAATCTGAGTTACTTGTACCTGTTTAAATATCTAAATAGTACCAATAAATAATTTTGTTATTTTCTCCATACTTTATATTTAGGCAGATAAGTAAAATAATCTACAAGGATTTGTTTGTATAAAACTAGTAACGCTCAGTGTATACTTACAGTACCTACTTCCATTATTGTTTGTATGCTACAAAGAAAAGAGTGGTCAATTCTTAATGAACCTAAATTGAAAAAATAAACTATTTTACTCTGGAAGTTATATAAGTAAATCTGAATATGTTGGTGCATGTCTATAAACAATTAGTAAGGTCATGGAGACAGGAGTATTATAAATCGGATGTTAGCCTCTGCCTTATAGCCCATTTGAGTCTAGTCTGGGCTATAGGAAAGGCTATATAAAAATGCATTAAATATATAAGATGAAGTATTAACTAACAATAAGAAAACTAGGTTGACTTTATTTGAGTAATCCATTACAGCACAAAAAGGATTTTAATAGCACCGGGTAAAGTAGAATAATGTAATCACAACTTATATTGTAAGGTATAAATTCCAAGTACTGTTTTGATATATTTGGGCACGAGAAGGCTTTGGTAGCTTGACCTTAAGTTCTTTCCACTTTTGGAGAATATGTCCCTAAATATATTACTCCCCTAAAAAGAGTACAGTCTGACTATGCTTTTTTCTTTATTCACACAAATACACCCCAGTATGTTTTCCACATGGCAAGTTTCTAGTCTCTGCTACCCCACAAAATGATTCAAGAAAATGCTATCTATCATCAGCATCAAGGACATCTTCCATTCCTCTTACAAACACTGCGTGTGAAAGTCTTTGCTGATCATCTCTGCACTGAGAGACATGTATGCATAATAAATAGGGTACTGCCAATCTAGTTTCCTAGTAAGTGTTTTATATTAAGTGTTTTATAGTTAGATTTTCATAGAAAGTTTTTTTTCTTTTCAACTACATTAGTTGAGAGTGATAAAAAACATAAATATTATAGTATCTGCAAATAAAGTTTTGGATAAAATATTGGTTATACATGTGTGAAGGATTGTTTTTATTATGCTACTCTGGCTTCCTATTAAGTATTGATGAAATAAATTGAGGTAAGGTGAAGGGGTTTACCAGGCCTCATATGACAAATATGAGGCTGGTGGTTCTTGCCATCAACCATGCCTTTTCCCTTGCTAAACTAATAGAATTAGCTCACCACCAAGGTCCATGCTCTTCTTTGGCCACTTTCTTAAGTATGACTCATTCCTGAGACTGATTATACAATACCAAATATCAAAACAACCATATCCAAAAATTAAAAATCCCAATTAATGTATTCTAATTAACATTCCAAGTCAGAACTTACCAACCCACTCTAGCTCATTTTAACACACCTCCCCTTTTTCCTTCTTAAAAGTAACACCTTCAATGCTATTTACAGATTCATACACATTGTCTCTTTGCCTTCCTTAATAAAGGATATGTTTGTATTGTAAATTGTTGTTTGTGTATGTTCTGTGCCTAACATAAGGTCCATAGAGAAGTATCCCAGTGCAATGATCCCTTCAGGAAGTAAGCAAGAGGGTAGGAGAGGTAAGATGCAAATGATGGTAGGAATTAGGAAATCTAAGTGTGCCACCAATGAGCTGGCTGAGCCCTTTCTGCTAATTGATTAAAAATCACAAGTAAATAATTT
Organism: Cricetiscus sungorus; assembly: GCA_030556225.1. NCBI lineage: Eukaryota > Metazoa > Chordata > Mammalia > Rodentia > Cricetidae > Cricetiscus > Cricetiscus sungorus. The sequence goes on from JANBXA010000398.1 coordinate 47,821,034, forward strand.
ACAGAACTGAAGCCTGGTGCTGCGCAAACGCTAGGGACCCACCCAGGTGGACCGGCATTCCAGAGTCCTTGTTCTGCCACCAACCACTAAAGGAGCCCTGCTTAGAACTTCCTAAGGACTGGGGACTGTGTGCACAGGAGCCCACCCAACAGAACAGCCCATCCAGAGTCTGCCAGTGCCCTAGTCCCACCTCCTGACACTGGAAGAGTAGAGCTATCAGAGTATTGGGCCTGCTTGCACTCACTGGAAGATAACCTTGATCTAGTACCCACCAGGAGATGGAGGGATGCTACCAGTATGCATTGGAAGAATGAATGGGTAGATGACAGAGTCTAGGAACTCCACACCAGCATGACCTGAACATCCAACACAGAAGAAGCTGAATAGAATGACCCTAAAAACAATTTCATAAATATGAGAGAGACCCTAAAAGATAAATGAGAAAATCCTTTAAAGAAATGGAAGTAAAAACAAACCAAAATTGCAAAGAGTGCAAGGTTTGTAAGCTGAAATAGAGGGAACAAAATAACACAGTCTGAGAGAATGCAGGAAATAAAATGTTGGGTAAATGATCAAGAACTACAGATGCAAGCATAACCAACAGAATACAAGAGATGAAAGAGAGAATTTCAGGCATTGAAGATACATTATGAAAATAGATTCATCAAACAAAAAAAATTAAGTCCAACAAATCCCTAACACAAAATATCCAGGAACTATGGGACACTGTGAAAAGGCAAAACCAAAGAATAATAAGTATAGAAGAAGGAGAAGAAACCTGTCTCACAGGTACAGAAAATATATTCCACAAAATTATAAAAGAAAACTTTGCCAACCTACAAAAAAAGACATGCCAATCAAAGTACAAGAAGCTTATAGAACACCAAAAAGAGTAGACCACAAAAAAGTTCCCTCTTCATATAATAATCAAACCGTACAGAATAAAGAAAGAATATTAAGAACAGCCAAGGAAAAAGGCCATGTAACATAAAGAGAAACCTAGGAGAATTACACATAACTTCTCCATGGAAACTCTAAAGGACAGAAGGTCCTGGATAGATATTGTAAAAATACTAATAGATCACGGATGCCAGCCCAGATTGATATACCCAGCAATGCTTTCAGTCAGTATGTATGGAGAAACCAAATATTCCATGACAAAACCTGATTTCAACAATACTTATAAACAAATCTAGCCCTACTGAAAAATCTGGTAGCAAAATTCCTAAGCAAAAAACCTAAGGAAATCAACTATTTCCCCCACCAAAAAAACATGGACAATCAATAATTCTTCTTTACCAATAACAAAAAGAAAAATGGGTAGAAATCCACACATAATACCACCAAAAACACCAAATCAAAACAAACAAGAGTTAACAATCAATGGTTGTTAATATCACTCAAAATTAATGGGCTTATGAAGGGAGATTTCATTCTGTAAATATGTTTCTCTTATTGGTTAATGAATAAAGCACTGTTGTCCAATAGGAAAGCAAGATAGACAGTACTAGAAGACAAGGAGGATTCAGGAAGTAGTAGGGATGAGTTTCAAGATATAGTAGCAAAAGGGTAGAATTCTTGACCCTCTCTCTGGTAAGATAAGACCACATTGAAATACTTAAGATTAATAGAAATGAGTTAATATTTAAGACAAAGCTAGCAAATAAATAACATTAGTAACAGGCCAACAGCATTATATCTAATGCAGCGTCTCTGTGTGTTATTTGGGGCTGGCGCACATCTGGGACCGTGCTGGCAGGAAAAACTACTCTTAACAGGCTTAACTCTCCTATAAAAAGACACAGGCTAACAGAATGGATATGAAAACAGATACCATCCTTCTGCTGCATACAACTAACGCACCTCAACTTCAAAGACAGAAATTACCTCAGATTTAATTCAGAGTTAAGGTCTGTGAAAAGATTTTCTAATCAAATGGACTCAAAAACAAACTGGTGTAGCAATCATAATATCTAACAAATTAGACTTTAAACTAAAATTTAATCAAAAGAGACAAAGATGATCAATAATTATTCATCACAGCAGAAATCTATAAAAATGAAGTCTCAATTCTAATCGTATATGCCCCAATTCATAGGCACCTACACTTCTGAAAGAAACATTACTAAACCTGAAATCACACACTTATAGTGGGAGATTTCAACACCCCAATCTCAACACTAGGCAGGTCCAACAAACAGAAAATTAAAGAAACAAAGGAACTAAACAAAGTATGACCCATTTGGGTTTAACAGACATTTATAGAACATTCCACGCAACACAAAAGAAAATACCTCCTTCCCAGTGTCACAAGGAACTGTCCCTAAAATCAACCAAAATTCAGCAATATAGCAGACCTCAAATAGTACAAAAACTTGGAATAACACCCTCTATCTTATCAGACCACCATGCTATAAAGTTAGAATTCAACCACAACACAAATTGCAGAAAACCTACAAAATCAAAGGAAAATGAGAATGCAGAAATGTACCATTCCTGGGTCAAGGAAGAAATAAAGAAATAAATTAAAAACTTTCTAGAATTCAATGAAAATAAAGATACAATATACCCAAACTTATAGTACACTTTGAAAGCAATACTAATAGGAAAGTTCATAGTACTAAGTAACCACATGAAGAAACTGGAGAATAGTCACAAAAATATAAATGAATGAAAAAATATTTAAAAAAAATGTTCTAGGCATTCTGGCCTTCGGCAGATTTTTATTCATCACATATGACAGTTGCAACAGACAAGTAGAAGCCCCGTCCATAGGCAGTCCCCTCTAAGGACAATAGCTCTTGTTAGTGCTTGGAGTACAAGGGCCCTTATATGACTATTACAAATATAATATTAGGCAAAGGAAATGTAAACAATATACAAGTGCTACAGCTCTTTAGTAGGCCTAGAGTATTATACAGGGTGTTATTCCAAGATTTTGGGAATTAGAGATAAACAGGTTACCTGAAAGCTCTAGAACAAAAGGAAACAAACTCACATGAGAGAAGTAGAGACCAGGAAATAATCAAATTGAAATAATCAAATTTAGGGGTGAAATCAATACATAGAAAGTAGGAAAACAATACACAGAATTAATGTAATAAATAGTTGGTTCTTCGTGAAAATCATCAAGATTGATAAACCTGTATCCACACTAACCAAAAGGCCGAGAAAGAATATGGAAATTAACAAAATCAGAAATGAAAAATAGGGAACATAACAAGAGACACTGGGGAAATGCAGAGAATCATCAGATTATACTTTGAAAACCTGTACTCCTCCAAATTTGAAAATTTGAAAATGTAAAGGAAAAGGAAAAAGTTCTGGATACATATCACTGGTTTTATATGTTAATCAAAGTTCCCACACACTCCAGTCCTCCCCTGTTATGCCCACCAACCCCACCTCATTCCCTTTCAGCACAGTGCAGTTACTGAACAGTATCAAAACACAGTTCGAGTCATTAGCAGCAGTAATGAAAACTTTTTATTCTTTAAGTACAAGTGAACAGGATGTTTATTTTTCACTAATCAATAAAGGTGGATAGGGAGAAAAGATAAGTGTGTGTGTGTGTGTGTGTGTGTGTGTGTGTGTGTGTGTGTAGGTCAAAGTAGAAGAGAGGGGCTTTAAGGAACTGTACAGGAGGAACTGTAGGTAGCCCATTTCACACAAAGGGATAATCCCTCAGCCTAGACGTTTGGGAGTGGGCCTGGGCCCTGCTCTAAATGATGTGACTTTGAAGATACCCCATGAAAGTCTGTCCCATGGTTAGCAAAAATCCTCTGAAATCCTAAATTTTTCAAAGATGGGTAGATTTCTAGGTGTTTGATAGAAAAAATAGGCACTGGGTTTTGTGTTTGTATTTTTTCTTTAAACCTCAAAACTCATCTTCATTGTATTTGTCTCATGATTATATTTTCCCTTGAAAGCTCCAAATATGATTAGGTTTTAAAATTAAGAAGAAAAGAAAGATGACAATGATGGGAGACAAGAAAGAAAAAAATTATTCCAACAAGATTTCAAATATTTTAAAGAGCAGTCAAACATTGGAGAGCTGTCAGCTTCCAGGAGATATTTTATAAAAATCCACAGATTTATTTTATGTTAATTTTAATATTTAATTGAATGGACCATTAAAAAGATAAGTTATACTACCAATATTTTCTCAAGTATAAGCATTTAACAGTATGCCATTATGGATGCAGACAAATGCTAACAAAAATTAGTATGAGTAGTTAGAATTATTGTATCTCTAGCCATACAGACTCACTTTCAACATTTCAGAGGCAATGAAGATAAAAACTACAGTGTACACTGTTTTATCAGTCACTTTCTAACAAGTCAAGTGAAGGTTTCTCATGTTAGTTACTGGCATATTTTTCTTTACTTTTTCTTTAACTTTTTACTGATTCATTGTGGATTTCATATCATATCTTTCTCACTTTCCTGTCCTATTGTTTCTGCCCTCTACCCTTGCAAACTCACCCCAAAACAAAACAAAATATTAAGGTAAAAAAAAAACAAACAAAAAATTCTCATTGTGGAAGCCGTAATGTGCTCTGGTGTGTCACACAATACAATCCTTAGTCCATATCTTTTCTAGTAAGTGTTCATTGCAATGAGTCACTGCTCTGGTTTGAGGCCTCTGTCTTCTGATACAACATCAATAATGGGCCTCACCTAGACGTCTTTCAGACATTCTATTGTTGTCCCGAATCTTCATGAACATTCTATAGCCCTGGATCCATGTGACATTTGTTGAAAGGGGGTGGGGTTAGCATTTGAAGTCAATGCCTTCTAAATCTGTTTTGTGTAAGATTTTTATTTATTAATAATATAATTTAAAAAATTTACATGTCGATCCCAGTTTCTTCTCCCTCCCTCCCTCCCTCCTTCATTCACTCCCTCTTAGCCTCTTTTCCCTGTGACATACATCCTGGCCACCCTCCCCTCCCATTTCCCCCACCCCCATTCCACTTGTAGGGCTGTACTATCCACGTTGGGTCATGTAAATCTTTCAAGTCATTTGAAGTAGGGACTAGGACTTCTCTATTGTCTTTAGGTTAAGGGAGAATCCCTCTGTGGGGGATGTGTCAGCAAGGTCCTTTTGTGCACCAGGAATAGATCCTGTTTCGACTGTCTGAGGTCCCCCAGACTGCTCAGTCCTTCTAGCTGAGACCCATATTCTGGGGGTCTGAGTCAGTCCCTTGCTGGATTCCCAGCTATCAGTCTGGGGGGGGCCATTAGCTACTCCTAGTTCAGGTCAGCTGTCTTTGTGTGTTTCTGTAACCTGGTCTTGTCCTCCCTCTCTGCATGTGGATTCTAGTTTGACTCAGTGTTTAGTTATGGGCGTTTGCTTCTGTTTCCAACAGGTACTAGATGAGGACTCCATGATGGTGGATAATTTAGTTGATAATCTCACTATCAGGGAAGGACATTTATGGTATCCTTTCCAAGGTTGCTCGAATTGTTAGTTGGAGTCAGTCTTATAGGTCTAGACCTTTCTTTAGGTTCAGTTTTCTCTTCAAACCAATAAGGGCTCACTCTTTCATGTCCTCCCCCCCTCTCTCTCTTTCTCTTCTGTCTTCTATTCCTACCCTGATTCAATCTACTTAGTCACATGTGCTTTCCTCTCCTCTCTTTCTCTTTCTCCTAGTTCTCTCTCCATTCACTGCTGCCCCATTCCCCATGCACTCTGGGAGACTTGTCCTTTCCTCCTTTTGTGAGGGACCATATATGAATCTCTTAGAATACACCTTGTATCCCAGTTACTCTGGTGATGTGACTTATAGGCTAGTAATCCTTTGCTCTAGATATATGAGCAAGTACATACCTTGTTCCTCTTTTTGTGACTGGATTACCTCATTCAGGATGGTTTCTTCAAGTTCCATCCACTTGCCTGAGAATTTCAAGATTCCGTTATTTTTTTCAGCAGAGTAGTATTCCATTGTGTAGATGTGCCACATCTTCTTTATTCATTCTTCAGTTGAGAGGCATTTAGGTTGCTTCCAGGTTCTTGGTATTACAAATAATGCTGTTATGAACATAGATGAGTACATGTCTTTGTTGCATGAATGTGTGTCATTTGGGTATATACCTAAGAGTGGAATTGCTGCATCCTGTGGTAAACTAATTCCCATTTTCCAGAGAAACCGCCGTACTGATCTCAAAAATGGTTGTGTAAGATTTTGGAGTTTTATTATAGATTACTTTTACCACCTTGGTTATGTTTAGTATAAGATATTTTATTGTTTTATATGCTATTGCGAATGAGAATATATCTATAATTTCTTTCTCAGTGTGTTTGTCCTTTATGTACAGAAACACTACTGCTTTTTTAAAAATTGATTTTATATCTTGCCACTTTGCAGAATTATCATTTTGAGAAATTTTATGACAAAAATTTTAGATATCTTATATATAATCATCTGGAAAGAGAATAACTTGATTTCTTCTTTTTTTCTATTAGTGTCCTATTAATTAGCTTCTCTTGACTTATTGCTCCATCTAGTCCTTTGAGAAGTATATTGAAATATACTGGAAATAATTGACACCCCTGTCTCATTTGTGAAGTACTACCATTGCTATAATATTTAAATAATATTGTCTTTCTATTCTTAATGTCAATGAAATTGAGCTTATACACAGCCTGAAGAATGAAAGGCCAATCATAGATGGATGAGTAGAGACTGAGTAGGACTACTGTTGGATTCCAAGAAATGGAAAGATACTGCTATTAGCCATATGAGAAATAGAGAATCCATTAGTCTACATTGCAGAACTATTTACTTACTATCACATAGACAGCTCTAATAAATTCACTGGGTCTCAAAACAAGCATGGACATAGGAGAAGAACTGGCAGAGAGTAAAAGAAGTCAATATGATAAGAATGGAAAGAAAATAGGGAACATAATCAGAATGCACAGTACATGTGTATGACAATGTCAAAGAACATATGAAATAAATTATAAATAATTTTCTCTTCCACCTACATGAAGGGGCATGTTAGTCAATACATGATAATATACAAGGTTATGTGTTAATATTGTCTGCATCTGGAGCTTTCAAATATATACTAAGTTGTGTTTAAAAAGCACAAATTATTTGGAGGAGAATGTGGTAAAATGCATATTTAAATAGTACTTGTAAAAAACAACTAACACATATAACAGAAAATGAAATGAAACCATATGATACTCTACTGTTGCTACAAAATATAAACCATATATTAAACATAATGAACTGGAAACCACCACAAATATTGACATCAATAATAATATTAAAGGTTAAAATTCAAATACATATTTAGATCTAATTAAACAAAAAGATTCTATTTCAGATCTTTTGAAAGAAACCTGCCCAGATATTTGTACCCCTAAAATAAAGTTTTATACTTGTATAGGTCTTTAAAAGGAAATTACTGTACAATAACTGAAAAAGATATTCCAGAAACCCAAATTTAAGATATTAAAGTCCTAGGAAACCCATGGTAGAAGAGTACAAGTTATCAGAAAGAAACTAAAATTTGTTTATTATATAAATAGGAATGTATCAGTTGTCAGCTATTATTTAACAACTTCCACAATGCTTTTTCCTAGTATTCTTGTTCTTTTCCTCAGTGACTGACTCATTAAGGAGAAAAATGTTAGTTTCCTGATTAATATCAATGAAATTTATTCTAATGATTTTTATAGAACATATTTTAAGAATATACATTTATTCAACTTCAAAGAAACATTTATCTAAAAAGGTCAAGTTCTTGGCAGTATACCTTATTTTAGTAAATTTAAAAGCACAACACCTAAATTATGACAATATTCAATTGTGTTAGACTGAAAGTCATCAAAACAAATACCTATTTGAAAACTGTGCAACACATTTTTAGGAGAATTAATAAAAAATTATGTCTCAAGAAAATTTTACAGCCACTTTCAAATAAGTCAATTGGAAATTACTTTTTAGCATTGTTCACTGAACTCAGATACAACAGTAATTACATGAAAAGTGTTATATCAGATATATAAAGAATGGGAAAAAATCTAGAGTATCTTCTGCTCCAGCATGACTAGAGTATCAAGCTGGAGGATGGTGTCAGAATTGAAGCATTTGACAGACCACCACAAGAAGTGAAGAAGAAACTGCCATTTATTACAGAGAGTAATGGACTTATATACCCAAGCCAGAGGATGGGCTAAGCAGAGGAGGAAATCATGCAAAACCCACACCTGGGGTCAAGGTACCTGCACTGTGAACCGGAAAGTTCTGAGAATAACCTTGTTTTCTCAACCTTGAGAGCATAAAAGTTCTACAGCTGGGTGGGGAGGAAGAGAGCTGTAAGGGACAAGTACTTAAGTTTCCCAAGAAGTATCATCAATATAGAAACCACTTAAAGTATCCAGAGAAGTGAAAACATTAGAGAAGTATGGGTGGGTGTATGAATTGTAGTATAGACACATAATGAATTGTTATTTAGGACTGAGAAATGCGTTTTTAATCCATAAGATGGTAGGGGAAAAATTTAATGCATATTTATGTGTAAAAAAACCCTGGAAAATCAAAGTAAAATATAGTTTTAACAAGAGTGACAATAAATGTCCATGGCTTAGCAGAGGGCAAACCAGGCTCTAACCAACAGTTCCAAGGAAATATTTAGATAAACTTTGTGGGACACAAATCAATGTGAAATATCATGTGTAAGGGAAAGAGATTTGTGAAGAAGAAGGAAGTTGAATAACGTTGAGCAGAATCATGAGTAGATTGCAATGTACAAGTGAATGGAGTGAAGAAGTTGCCAGAGAGGGAAATATATTTATTAAGATATCTCAAAGGTAAGTTTGCTTGGGCTTAAGGTTGGGCAAAGAAATAATTAGAGAGAACTCAGGACTCCTTTTGGACAGGTAAAACATGTTGCTCTTTGAATAGCAGAAAGTTATTTGTTCATTTGTGACACAATAAAATATCTAATTTATTGTTTTGTCACAATTATTTATCAAAAATTAAACAATTAAAAGGTGGAAGTAGGGGACAAGTAATTTATTTTAATTGTATGCACTTTTTTAATTAAAGAAAGCAGTTTATTAGCTAAATATAAAGCTGAATCAGATAAATCTCTGCATAATGTGGCTTTGCATAAACATTTTAATGGAATAAATGTATACAAGTATTTAAGTAGATCCAGAACATCTTTAATATGTGCTGAATACATGTTCATATGGCTGCACTTATTGATACCTGATATCTGTTCTGAGATAACCCACAAGGCAATAAAGCACTGTGATGACTGTTTCTGGAGATATTATATAAAATAATACTTTACAAAGTTAAGAAACACAGAGATCATTGTTTGCACAATATATTCAACTAGAGGATAATGCTATAGCTTAATAGAAATAAAAGCCCAACACTGAGTAACCATAGGATATAATAATGACTTTATTTAGTTTTCCATCTGGTATTAACTTCACTACTTTCTGATACTTTTGAGTCAAAAAATATGCAATTTCCATTAGGTTGTTTCCTCAAGTTCTTCATAAATGATTTAAATATAAACCTGAATCTTAAAATCCCCTAACATAAAAATTGCATTTTACAAATATGTACAAAAAGGAATAAGTCTCAGAACCCAAAATAAGTACCTTAAAGAAGTACCATGAAAGCAGTGTATCTAAAGCAAACTATTTATAGTTTATAAATAAAACACTAGGATATATTGTATCTTAAACTGAGCAAAAATGATGAGCATATTAGTGCTTATTCTATCAAAAATTTATAGTAGTGGTTCATAATTTAGGATAAATAAACCTGTGTGAAATAGCATGATTGAAACTAGGATTAAAGACAGCTCATTTATCAAAGTAAATGAGCAAGGGTTATATATGCTTAAACTTGGGATATACTAATTATTTAGTTCTTTATAATTTTTTTTAATCCTCAATCCCATAAGTATGGCACCATCAATGAGATGAGTTCCACATAGACTTTAATAATTCTCCAAACCAGAATTTTTTGCCTATTTTTATTGACCCTTAGGGAATTTTACATCATGTACCCCATTCCCACTCATTTATCAGTCCCTCCATAGCCATCATTACCCTTGTAGCATATCCCTCACAAAAATTTAAAACAACAAAAATTAATAAAAATATTAATTAAAAATCAACAAATCAAACACCAAAAAGCAAAACAAAAACAAACAAACAAAAATTAAAAAAAAAACTTTTGCTCATCTATCTTTCCCACTAACACTCATTACTTAGTGGTTTTAGGAGTTTTGTTGTGTCAAGCAATATACCCCTTAGTCCAAATAGCTTTACTTGGATATATCTATGGTGTAGTGAGATGTTGATTAGATGAATAATTTCTTTAATCAATTTGTACATGTTTGACTATAAGTTAGTAGTTTATCTTGTCTGCCTTTAATAATTTCACAAATTATTGGTCTGTCTTGTTTAAAGTGTGAAATCTGATGGCTTACTTTAAATTTTTGTTAATTAAAAAATAGCTTAGCAGCTATTATACTCATTCTTCATGACAATCCATGTACATTATGATTATATGATTATTACAGTAACCTGGGTTTCTATTATAAATAAACAATGCATTCCACATGTTTGTTAGAACATGAACTTGATTTCATGGCAAGTCATTTCTTCGTAACAAACACCACTTAACAGATGAAGGTAGAATATGATCAAAATGACAGTCACGACATTCTTAGAGGATTAATAAAAATATAAAAAAATTTAAAAAGTAGGTTTTAGATTATGTTTAGAGAAGCAAGCAGAACCAAAAGTGGACTGAAGGAACGCCTTACTGGTTGCATTACTCAATATGATGCCAACATCAAGATAACAGAAAAATATGCAAAAGGATCAGAAATCCGTGTTTCCAGCCACTTACTCTGAATGGTTCCTCTTCCACATGACAGTAGTAGAAATTACCAGAAACATTGTCCAGATACTAGTAGAAATCAATTAAAATATTTAATGATGAATGTTGCTCAGCTGATAAAGAGTTAATTTAGCCCACATGAAGCCCTGGGCTTATACTTCAGCAACACAAACTCTAGCTTGTGCTTATAGCCTCTTTATTCAGGATAATCAGAAAGAAGAAAAGAAGTTTTAGGCAATCAGTCACCTTGCTTTACTATAAATTCAAGGTCAGCTTAGTGTCATAAGGCAATACCTTAAAAGAAACACAAAAGCAACTACAAAACAAACAAAACTGACACCAAAACAATTCATTTCTAAAAATTTGTACTTAATAACTTTCAATGATTTAGATGTACTTGTGTAGGTAACAGAAATATGTGTATCATATATTCAATTGAAATCATGTTTACACAAAATATTTCAAAGATATGCACACCAAAGTGAAATATACATAAACAAGAGCAAATGGCATTTTTATTTTGACAATTTTTATTAATTAATTATTAAGCATTTTTTCAAGCCTCATAGTTTTTATTCCGTCCATTCTCCCAGGCCTTACTTGCATCTTCCCTGTTCATCCATTCCTTCTGCTTTCTCTTCAGAAAAGGGCAAGTCTTCCATGTATATCAGCCAGCCATGGCATGGCATATCATATGGCAGTGAGACGAGGCACCTCCTCTCCTATTGAGGCTGCATTTGGCAATTCAGTAAGAGTGAAGGGTCCCAAAAGTAAGTAACATAGTCAGAGACAGCCTCTTCTCCCACTGTTAGGCGTCCCTCAAGAAGGCTAAGCTACACAACTGTAACATATGTATAGAGGGGCTAGGTCAGTCCCATGCCAGCTTTTTGGATGGTGGTTCAGTCTCTGGAGCCCCTGAGAGCCCAGGTTACTAGACTCTGTGCATTTTCTTGTGGTGTTCTTATTCCCTCTGGCTCTCACAATTGTTTCTTCTGTTCTTTCACAGAATTCTCCAAGCTCAGCCTAATGTTTGACTAGGGATGTCTGCATCTGTTTCTATCAGTTGCATGGTGAAGCCTGTTTGATGACAACTGGGCTAGGCAATGAACAAGGGACATTTTACCATTAGAGAAAATAATACAAAATTAGGCTTTTTAAACCAGGCAAGGATGCATTCAAAGCATGAGCAGGTTTACAGAATTTCTCTTTAATCTGTATTGGTTTCTTATCATCAATGCGTTCTTAATAACCATATAAGTGGAAGGTACCATAGAGTCCAAATTGTGCTGATTATGTGATGATTGAGTGGGTTGTGCCAAGAACACTGTTAGTGCAGCATGCAGAGGTGGATAAATGGATGATGGATTTAGCTGTACCATTCTTTAAGGGGACAAGGTAGAATAATAAATGACAAGTAATGATCATTTCCATCCAATGGTTATTTAAATGGTCCCCAAAAGGATCTCCACTAGTAATACTGTCTTTGAAGTCATCCTCCTCCTGTTTACTGGAGCTTAATGTCTTTGAAGCCCTGATTACTAAGCACTTCATAAGATGGAGCATAGAATGTTCTTAGTGAGTCCTGGGGAAGAACTGTTGTTGTGAAATTCTGTGGCTGTAAGCAATATTTTAAAGCAAATATTCAAACATATTCATAAGGTGTGCTGAGCTCTCCCTGCATTGTAAGTTGTAATGACTCTTACAGCAGATAGAAAGCACATTACTGTTCTTTGAATCATGTTAATGGTTATCTAAAGCATTACTCATGAAGTCATTTCAGTCAGTGTCACAAATGGGATTACAGAGGCATTTGTGTCATATATGCAGAAAATATTTTCTCCCCTCAATAATACTTTACATGATTTCAGATGGCAGGTTAAATTGTACATTAACTCCTTTTGAAGGGAGTGGTTTTCTATTGCAAAAGGACCTTATGAATCATATATGTGCATATATGTACTTAAAGATAACATAAAAATATGTATACACACATCAATTTATATAGATACATACAATGTTTCAAATGTCAATTTCATGTTTATTTAGTCCCTGGGATTTTGTATAATATGTCACGAGATATTAAGAATAAGAAAATATTGTAATAATTTAATCGATAAAAGTAACCATCAAAGCCAGAAATGTTGCCAATATTTAAATAAAATACTTCAATTCAATCTAATAACCTGCTGTATTTTTTATTTGCTCTTTGCAGAACCCCACATATACACTGAGGAGAAATGGAACTAAAGTAGAAAATATGGCTATTTTTCAGTACCATACTAAAAGTTCTGGTGGTTCAATAGCTTGTAACGGACTTAGAAAAAGTTTTAATCATCAAGTAACAAAGAAAGCACATGGGACTAGGTAGGTTGAGTCAGGAGAGAAATAGATAAGAGAAGAAAGACAGAGAGAGAGAGACGAGAGAGAGAGACAGAGAGATACAGAGACAGAGACAGAGAGACTCTTCTCTCTTGAGAGAAGCAAGTTTTCTGAGTTTTAGAGACATTGGTGGAATAGAGTGGAAGTCAGTATTAGCACAAAAGGATGGCTTTACCAGGATAAAATAAGAATATAAGCTTGGATAAGAAAAATTAAGGACTGACATATAGAAGATCTGAGAAAATCATAATAGTTACATAGTCTGCTTGAGCTTGAGGTGATCGCATCAGTACTCACTTTGCTCAAATGTATTTTAATGTTAAGTGTAATTATTTCTAGAACATCTTTTAGTTAATGTTTTTTTCAAAGACATCTTCAGATAACTACATTTCAAACAAAATCAAATGTAAAAATAAAATATATTAAAATTAAGTACTGTGATTTTTACTTTACAGAAGAGGCATATTGCCTAAAATTTCAGTTATTGGATAGGATTATATTAATTTAAAGTTAGATGATTTGACACCCAGACATTATACTTTTATAGGTTACTAGGCTACTATTTTTTTAAGTGGGAGTACTTTTGAAGTTATATAAAATAGTTTTTAATCAGTGTGAATTGTGCATGCTAATATAAAATTATCAATACATTTTGAATAAAATGTGGTGTTATACACAGACATATGCTGTCTGACGTAATCAGTTCTACTATGTGTTTTTAAAATGAGTATATAAAAAAGGTGCATAGTAACCTTAAGTTACTATTAAGTTTGTTTGGGGCTTTGTTATTTACCCACTTTAATTTTCATTGTTCTTTGTAAACTCTTTATTCAGACAGCACATTAGGGGTGTATATACATGGCCAAAGTCTTCTCTGCGATCTTCATTAATGATTAATGAGTTTGTTGTTAATGCACAGGTGGAAATCTAGTGGCTCTAACATTTGTTCCTCAATGCCTCCTATAGATCAAGACAGACTGTGTTGCCTTGCTCTGCTTTCAATTATGCTTACCAAAACAAAAGGGAGCAAAGTAACACTCAGGAATTCTGACAGTTTAGGACTTTATTTTTCAATTATTTTTGCATCTACTAAGGTTCAACATTTTAAAGGATGTCTCTAAGTTTAGAAATTTCAGAGAATATAAAAACATTTCAAATAATAAAATAACCCAAGAAATGTAGCAGTGTATCCTGTAGAGAGATTGTTAATGACTAAGATTGTATAATTCTTTGGGCCTTAGTTTCTTGTTCTTTTTAGTATTTGGTATGGCTATTTTTACCATGAGTAATCAAGTATGAATTCACCTAATTCATCTTCATTCAAATCTGTAACAAATGTAAACCTTGAACTGTTTATTTGTTTTCGTAAATAAGACTTTCTACAGAAGAGAAGCAATATTCTAATGTTGACTAATCAATTAGTAGGTCATATACATGCATCTATACATTGCACTCTTTAATTTACCACATTTTACTCATACACAAGGATAGTCTATATTTTTAAAATTTGTACTTGATAATTTTTTATTAAAAATTGTAGCAAGCTTGTTTTACATGTCAATCCCAGCTCCTGCACCCTCATATTACTCCCTGTCCCCTCACAAACCCCCCATTCCATCCTCTTTCTGCTCCCCAGGGAGTGTGATGCCTTAGATGGGGGGGTCATCAAAGTCTGTTATATCATTGGAAGCAGGGCCTAGGCCCTTCCCAATGTGCCTAGGCTGAGAGTTTCCCTCTATGTGGGATGGGCTTCCAAAGTACATTCCTACACTAGGGATAAATACTGGTCCACCAACATAGGCCCCATAGATTACCTAGTCCTCTTAACTCCCACATTCATGGGGTCTTGGTCAATCCTATGATAGTTTCCCAGATGTTAGACTGGAGTCCATGAGCTCCACCTTGTTCAGGTGAGCAGTTTCTGTGGGTTTATCCATCTGGTCTTGACCACATTGCTCATCGCACTTTCGTCTCTGCTAAAGGATTCTTGGAGTTTATCTCAATGTTGGGCTTCTGGTGTCTTCTGCGACCAACAGCTACTAGATGAAGGCTCTAGGACTGCATATAAGGGAGTCATCAATCTCATTACCTGGGAAAAACCATTTAATGTAACCTTTCCAGTATTGATTAGATTATTTGTTTACATCATCCTTGTAGATCTCTGGACATATCTCTAGTGCTAGATTTCTTTAAGACCTATAATGGCTCCTTCTATTATTGTATCTCTTTTCTTGCTCTCCTGTGTTCTGTCCTCAACACAACTTTCCTGCTCCATGATGTTCACATCTCCCTCATTTTTCTGCTAAAATCCCCTCCATTCCCCTCGTGCTCACAATTTCCAGGGAAGATCTTGTCCCTCTCCCCTTCTCCAGGGAATTCTGTATATATCTCTTCGGATCCCCATTTCCTGGTGTTTCTTGCAGTGTGGATTGCATACTGGTGATCCTTTGCTCTATGTCCAAAATCCATGTATGAGTGAGTACATATTATGTTTGTATTTTTGTGACTGGGTTACCTCATTCAGGATGGTATCGTCTACTTCCTTTCATTTGCTTGCAACTTTCAATATTCAACATAATTTTTTTCCACTGAGTAAGTTACCACATTTTCTCCATCCATTGTTCAGTTGAAGGACATTTAGGTTGCTTCCAAGTATGAATGTCCATCTTTTGGTTCAATGACCAAGAGTCGAATTACTGAATCATGAGATAGACTAATTCACATTTTACTGAGGAACTGCTATACTGATTTTCAAAGTTGCTGTTTGAGTTTGCAATCCCACCTGAAGTGGAGAAGTATACCCCTTTCTCTATATACTCTCCAGCATAAACTGTCTTCGGTGTTTTTGACTTTAGCCATTTGGACAGAAGTAACATGGTATCTCAGAGTTGTTTTGATTTGCATTTCCCTCACGGTTAAGAATGTTGAGTACTTTCTTAAGTGTCTTTCAGATATTTCACATTCCTGTATTGGTAATTCTCTATTTTCAATTGGATTATTTGGCATTTTGGTAACTAGCTTCTTGTGTTCTTTGTATAATTTTGAAATCATTTCTCTGTCATATGTGGGATGGCAGAACATCTTTTCCCATTATGTAGGCTGCTACCTTGTCATTTTTACTGTGTCCTTTTCCTTATAGAAGCTTTTCATTTCAAGAGGCCCCATTTGTCAATTGTTGGTATAAGTGTCTACGCTACTGGGATTTTGTTCAAGAAGCTGATTCCTGTTCCAATTCATTCAAGGGGACCTTCCAATTTCTCTTCTAAGAGGTTCAGTATGACTGGTTTTATATTGATGTCTTTGTTCCACATACACTTAAGCTTGTGCGTGGCCATAGATATGGATCTATCTGAAGTCTTCTGCACATCCGCATCTAGTCACACCTGCACCATTTGTTGAAGATGCTTTCTTTTTTCCATTGTATAATTTTAGATTCTTTTTCAAAAATCATGTGTTTATAGGTGTATGGTTTAAAAATCAAGATTTTTATTTGTTTTTTTGTCTATGTTTGTGCCAATACCAAGGAGTTTTCAGCATTATGTCTTTATAATCGAGCTAGATGTCAGGTATGGTGATGCCTACAGATATTTCTGTACAGGGTTGTTTTGGCTATCCTAGGTCTTTTGTTTTCCATATAAAGTTGAGTATTGTTCTTTCAAGTTCCATAAAGAATTGTGCTATGATTTTAATGGGCATTGCATTGAATCATTAAATCTTTTGATTGCTTTAGGCAAGATTGCCACTTTCAATATGTTGATCCTATCTATCCAAGGGCATGGGAGATGTTTCCATTTCTGGTACATTCTTTAATTCTTTAAAGACTCAAAGTTCTTATTATATAGCTCTTTCACTTGTTTGTTTAGCATCACCACAAGATTTTTTACATTGTTTGTGGCTATTGTAAGAGTTGATGTTTCTCTGAGTTCTTTCTTAGCCCTTTTATTGTCTGTATATAGTAGGGATGCTCATTTTTTTTTTCAGTTAATCTTGTATCCTGCCACTTTGAGGAAGATGTTTATCACTTGTAGAAGCTCCTTGGTATAGATTTTTGGTCACTTATGTAAACTATCATATCATCTGCAAATAGTAATAGTTTGACTTCTTCATTCCCAATTCTTATCACCCTGATCTTCTTTTGTTGTCTTATTGCTCTATCTAGAATTTCTAGTACAATATTGAAGAGATATGGAGAGAGTGGGCAGCCTTGTCCACTTGCTAATCAAGTGGACAGCCTTGCTGATTTTAGAGAATTGATTTAGAGCATTGAGTTTGATGTTGGCTGCTGGTTTGCTATATGTTGCTTTTATTACATTGAGATATGTTCCTGTTATCCATGATCTCTCTAAGAACTTTATCATAAAGGGCTGTTGGCTTTTGTCAAATGCTTTTTCAGTATCTAGTGAGATGATCAATTTTTTCCTTTCTCAGATTTTTTTTAATATGATGTATTACATTGATGGATTTTCATTTGTTGAATCATCATGTATCAATGGGATGAATTCTACTTGGTCGTGGTGGATGATTTGTCTGACGTGTTCTTGGATTTTATTTGCCAGTATTTTATTAAGTATTTTTGCTTCAATGATCATGAGGGATATTTGTTTGTAGTTCTCTTTCTTAGTCGTGTCTTTGGGTGGCTTGGGTACAAGGTAACTTTAGCCTTGTAAAAAGATTGTGATAATGTCCCTTCTGCTTCTATTGTCTGGAACACTTTAAGGCGTGTTGGCATTAACTGTTCTTTGAATTTCTGGTAGAATTCTGCACTAGAACCATCTGACCTTGAACTTGTTTTTGGTTGGGAGATTTTTAATGAGTGCTTCTATTTCATTAGGGGTTATAGGTCCATTTTGATTGCTTATCTGTTCTTGATTTAATTTTGGTAAGTGATATCTATCCAGGAATTTGTCAATTTCCTTGAAATTTTTGAATTTTGTGGAGTACGGGATTTCAAAGTATGACTTGAAGATTCTCTGAATTTCCTCACTGTCTCTTATTATGTCCTCTTTGATTTCTCATTTTGTTAATTTGTGTGTTCTCTTTCTGTCTTTTGGTTAGTTTGCATACAGGTTGTCTGTTTTGTTGATTTTTGTGAAGAACAAACTGATTCTTTGTTTTCCTACTTTCTATGTAATTGATTTTAGAACTCTAATTGATTATTTCCTGGCATCTACTCCTCCAAGGTGAGTTTGCTTCTTTTGTTCTAGAGCTTTCATTTGTGATATTAATTCTCTAGTGTTATTATTATCCAGTTTCTTCATGTGGGCAGTTAGTTCTATGAATCTTACTCTTAGAATTGACTTTAAAGTGTGTCATAAGTTTGACTTTGTTGCCCCTGCATTCTCATTGAATTCCAGGAAGTCTTTATTTTGTTTATTTATTTATTTTCCTTGACTCTAGAATGGTGCACTTGTGCATTGTTCAGTTTGCATGAGTTTGTAAGGTTTTTGCATTTTTGTTGTTGTAAAACTCTAACTTTAAAGCATGGTTTCCCATAAGATACAGGAGCTTATTACAATTTTTGTACATTTTGATGCTTGGTATATTCCTAAGTATGTGGTTGATTTTAGAGAAGATTCCATGTGCTGCTAAGAAGAAGGTGTATTATTTTGTGTTTGGATAGAATGTTCTATAAAAGTCTGCTAAACCCAATTCGGTCAAAACTTCTGTTATTTCTAGTTAAGTTTTTGTCTGGTGGACTTGTCTATCTTTGTGACTAGGGTGTTGAAATCTCTCACTATAAATGTGTGAGTGGTTATGTGTGATTTGAGTTTTAGTAATGTTTCTTTTTGGAATACAAATGTCGTTGTACTTGGGGGATAGGTTTTCAGAACAGAGACTTCATCTTGATGACTTTTTTCTCTGATGAAAAGGAAATGACCTTCTTTATCTCTTTTGATTGGTTTTAAAGCCTAATTTGTCAGATATTAGGATTGCTACACCCACTTGTTCCATGCATCCATTTGATTTGAAAATCTTTTCCAAAACCTTAACTCTTAGGTAATGACTGTCTTTGATGTTGAGCTGTGTTTCTTATATGCAGCAGAAGAGTGGATTGTGTCTTTGTATCTGTTCTGATAGCCTGTGTCTTTTTATAGGTGAGTAAAGACCATTAATATATCATTGACCATTGATTGTTAATTCTATTTTTTTTTTTTGGATTTGGTGGTGGTGGTATTGTGTGCAGATTTTTCCACATTTTTGTTGGCTGTTGTTAAAGTGGGATTATTTATTGCCTATGATTTTGTGGGTGTAGATGACTTCCTTGGTTTAGAGTTTTCCTTTCCAAACTTTCTGTAGGGCTGAGTTAGTAGATATGTACTGATTCAATCTGGTTTTATCATGGAATATTATAGTTTCTCCATCTATATTGATTGAAAGGTTTGCTGTATATAGTAGTCTGGGCTGGCATCCATGGTGTCTTAGTGATGATATAATATCTATCCTGGACCTTCTGGCCTTCAGAGTTTCCATGGAGATGTCAGTTGTAATTCTGTTAGGTTTACATTTACATGTTACTTGGCCTTTTCCTTTGGCTTCTTTTACTAATCCTTTTTTATTCTGTATGTTTGGTGGTTTTTATTATTATGTGGTATGAGGACATGTCTTGTGGTCCACTCTATTTTGTTTTGTACACTTGTTCTTTCATTGACATGTCTTTCTTCAGTTTGGGAAAGTTTTCTTTTATGATTTTATTAAATATATTTTCTGCACCTTTGAGTTGGGTTTCTTCAACTTGTTCTTTACCTATTATTCTTAGTTTTGGCCTTTTCAAGTTGTTCCATATTTGCTGGATATTTAGTGTTAGGGATTTGTTAGACATAAGATTTTTTTTTTTTTTTTGGTAATGAATCTATTTCTCCTAGTGTATCTTCAATGCCTGTTATTCTCTCTTCCATCTCGTGTATTTGGTGGGTTATTCTCACATCTGTAGTAGTTGATCCTTTGTCCAGTATTTTATCTCTAGCATTCCCTCACACTGTGTTTATTTTATTATCTCTATTTCAGCTTTCAAACCTTGCACTGTTTGAAATGTTTCCTGAAATTTTTGGTTTGCCTTTTCCTCCATCTTTAATATTTTGTTTGTATTTTATCCCATTTCCTTAAGGGATTTTTTCATTACATCTTTGAGGGTCTCTATCATTGTCATAAAGTTGTTTTTAGGGGCATTCTCTTCTGCTTCATCCATGTTGGAATGTTCAGGTTTGGTTGTTAGTAGTTCCTGAACTTTGGTGGTGTCAAAATGATCATTCTATTATTGACTGTGTTCTTATACTATTGTCTTCCAATGTGTACTGGTAGGGTCTCCCCCTCTCCTGGTGAGTACAGGACAAAGGTTCTATTCTTGTGGGTGCATGCAAGTCCAAAAATCCAATGGTCCTCCTATTCTATTGAGCAGTGATGGAACTCCTCCTGTGGGTGTAGGAGGGATCAGGATGCCTTTCTGCCATGGTTGACTCCCAAGCACTCAGTCTTCAGTCCTCAGAAGCCTTTGTCAAGCAGGGCCCTAGAGGACAGGCTGGAAGCAGACACAAGCTTACTTCCTCCCACCATGGTTGAAGGTAGGACCAGGTTTCTCACAGACTCTGGATGGGTTGGTCTGCCAGAGACGTCTCCTCTCCAAGTTGTTCCGAGGCTTCAGGAGGCTCCAAACTTGAAACTTCAGTCTTATAAAGCTTAACTCCAGTGCTAGGTAACCTCACACTCTCTTCAAGCCTCCTCAGGTGCTTTTTCACCCCTCTCAAAAAATCCTGCACCTCATTCTTGCCCTTTTCTGGGGTCTATATTTTTCAAAGAATCTTTTTGTTACATTGATAATTACGCTGTTCCTTTTGTTTCTACTTCATAAATTCAGTTCCAAACTCTATAATATTTCTCTTTTACTGGTTTGGAGGTTGGGTTATTCTTATTTTCTATGAGTTTTTGGTGTATCACTAAGCTACTCTTTAATTTCTCTGATTTTTATTGTGTGCAATTATACCTTGTAAATTTACCTTTCAGAATTGTGTCCTATGCTTTCTTGTTAAGATGTGTTTTCACTTTATTTTAACCTGGGAATCTTTACATTTCTGGAATTTTTAGTATGCTCTTTGACATGGTGACTAAACAATAACTTTAAAGATGATTTCTCAATATCAATGTGCTGTTTGTAGATTTCATACAAAATTTTATAAAATTATGAATTAATAAATTTATAACAGTTTTCAAATTATTTCTGTCTTAAAATATGGTCTATTTGAAAACAATTCCATAGACTACTTAGGAAGATTTGTCTTCTTCAACTACTGTGAAGAAGCTTACATAAATATTTATTAAGTTTATTTCACCTGCAAACCGTTGGGTTGTATTTCTTTGTTGAGATAAGTGTTTCTAATAAGGGTAATTCAGACTTGCCACTATGATCACTTTGATTTCTCTGTGAGAGTTTATGGACAACAATGTTCCTTTATGGAACTGGACCCACAGATGTTCAATGTGTGCATATTTACTACTGTTATCACCCTATTATACAAACATCACTCATTTTCATTCCCCAGAATGAATGTTTTCCTGATATTTTCTATTTTATTTATTAGTACATATGTTCACTTCTGGTTAGGCCTCTTTACTCCTTCACTATGATCAACATTTTCAGTGAGACTTTAGTGTAAAATATTGGTTGTATTCCATACATGGATATTGTTGTTTTCTTCAACCATTTCACAAAGGAATATAATAGACTTCATCCTGAAAACCAGGTTTATTCTTTCTTTAAATGTTCCCCATCTAAGAATGTCTCTTTTCTCTAACAAGTTCTCAGGACTCAAAAATCATACTTATTATTTCCTGTTCTTTATTCAACTACACATCAAATGTAATATACTGTTTCTTTTGTATTGACCTATTTTATTACCAGGCACCTGTAGTTGAAACAATAATGAGGTAGAGAGTGGTCTAAATTAGATGAGGCTACATATGAGTTTGGGTCTTACTTTGACAACACAGTAAGACACTGCCTAGAAACTATACAGCAGAAACACAAAACCAAATACAAAACTAACCAATAAAACTAGAAAAACAACCCAAAAAACAGGAACATAATGATATCATGGATCCTTCTGTTTTTATTGATTAAGCATCCTTATATGAATGGTATTCATAGACCTCATGAACAAGTGCTATTATTTTTACAATTGCAGAACTAAAGTAAGTTACAATTGATATGATTTTAATTTTCATATATTTAAATATAGCATTGTTCATCTTTAAATGCTGCATACTCTGGTATGTGTGAAATAAGACTAGTGACTTTAGTTTTCTTTTCTTAATGGTTATGTTTGACATTATATATGTATATATTTTTGTATGGTTACATTATCCATGATTCATAGATCTTCTTTGATACTTGCGTCTTTCATTTTTAGTCTCATATCATTGATAAAGTTTTGGCTGTTCATTTATTTTACATACAAATTTCAAGCTGATTGATATTTTACAAATATTTCATCACAGTTTGTGGCTAGTTATTTGATTTTGGTAACAGTATATATTCCAAAATACATTTTTAAAATTTTGATCAAGTTTATCATGTTTTACTTATTGTCCTTATAATTTATTAACTTGTATCATTATATTCTGTAGGTCACTTATTTTATGATTCTAGCTCTTACATTTAGATACATCTATTATAATTTTTTCTTGGCATTTTGGTCTTTCATAACATTTTCTCATGTTTCAGCAATTGCATACATTTTTACCTACTTCTTTGGGCATAATTATGAGAGCTATATGAATACCATTTCTACAAATGTAGATAAATGTTAAAGCCATTTGTAGCCATCCTTCCAAAAACTTTCTTTATTGGTTGATTTACATCCACTGATTTTTATTTAGATTTCAGATGTTATAAAACTCATAATTTGTAGAAAAATATACAAGGTCCATGGTTTTGTAATTTAATTAAACTTAATTAAATTATTTTGTAAGATACTAAAATTTTTCAGCATAACCAGAAGAGATATTGTATTTGGTAAAAATTTTGACTCATTTCCCAAGGTAATAAACTTTTGAGGAATTAACTTTACACTTTATCAATGAGAAAAAATAGCTGATGTGATATTTAATCTACACGGATCTATATTGTTTTCTGAAATTAGTCCATGATGCTTCAATTCTATTAAATATACTCTAATCAATTTTAATATTTAAAAGTATTCAAAAGTTTATGTGTTTGGGAGTATTATAAGAATTGAACATGCTGTTGAAAGCATAGCTGACCCAATTACCTATAAGCTCCTATCAAGAGAAACCACAAACAATTGAATTCACTATGCTTTCTTTTCTGGATACTGTCATTTGCAGGAAGTCATGTGAAGCCTTCTCTAAAAAAATGTTTCCTATGAAGGTCACAAAGACTTACTAAGTTGAATAAAATGTGCCTATATCTTCATAGGAATCCTGAAGATAAAATAGTCATAGCTAAGGTAGTTTAATCTTACACACACATACATATATACATACTCACACTCACACACACACACACATATGCACACACATCATCAAATTACTGAGTTGATAGAGTATTGCTCACATGAACATTTGTTTAATGCTGGCTAACTATATTAAATTACCCATTATAGACCTTGTCCCTGGAGAAAACTACTCCTTAATAACCACAGTAACATATTGTCTTCATTTTGAATAATTCATGGGTTTCTGCAATAGTCTTCATCATTTTTGAAAAGAAACTTTTTTGATGAAAGGTAGGTACTACACTTACATGTGGTTATAGGATTAAGTGTGTAGAATACAGTTACTTACTAAATTAAACAGGGAAAATGGCAATAGTACTCTTTCCTTTGGGATATAAGGCCTATCTAGATATATAGAAATTCACATTTCTAGTCATGAGTTATTACATCTAACAAGGCCATACCTACTCCAACAGACCATGCTCCCTAATCCTTTCAAATAGTACCAGTAACTGATGACGTTTTCAATTATACTAGCTTATAAATGACATTCTTATGCAAATCCCTGACCCACAGAGGTTTGTGATCACATCACAATGCAAAATGCACTCAGTCCAACTTCAAAAGTCTTCATAATCTATCAATGTTCCAACACCATTTAAACATTAAAAGTTAAACTCTCTGAGACTACTAGAAATGTCATAACTGCAACACCCTAAAATCAATATAAAAAAGACCATATTCTTTCAACATTTCTAAACATAGAGTTTGTATTACCATTCCAAAAGGTAGGAAAGGGGCCAAGGAGAAGAAATACTATATTAAAGCAACACTGAAAACCAGCAAGACAAACTCCAAACGCTGCAAGTTCATACCTATTATCAAAGAGATGTTCAGTACTCCAACTCCTATCAGTTTTTTTTTTGACGATCCAGACATCACTTTCACTCTCATAGCATTATATAATGACATCTCTGGTCCTTAATTGGAGGACACTCATGACATATTCCAGACTCTAGACTTAGCAAAATGAAAGTTAACCCGATAGTTCTATGTATACATGAAGCATGGACATTTTATTTTTAAGAAAAATTTATTCTATCTAGGACCTAAATGTCTTTCAGCAGGACCTACCATGAAATGTATTCTATGGAAGACAAATTTCTTTCATACATTAAAATGATGTACTACTTTTACCCATCTAAATCATCATGTGAACAGTTTATATTAATGTTAAATATTTAATAGGTATGATATGATTAATTTTAATTCCTAACTATGTAACACCAAACAGTATTTTTTTGCTTTGAATCTCATCTCACTTTTATCTCAAAATTAAATATAATTGTGGTATATGTAATTTTTGAAATTATAAAACTACTATAAAAATTACAGATATTAGTTGGAGTCAGTCTTGTAGTTCTTTAGACCTTTCTTTAGGTTCAGTTTTCTCTTCAAACCAATAATGCCCCCCCTCTCACCGTGACTCAACCTATCTAGTCACGTGTTTTCCTCTCCTCCCCTTCTGTTTCTCCTAGTACTCGTTCCATTCACTATCCCCGATTTGTGAGGGACCATATATGAATCTCTTAGAATAAACCTTGTATCCCAGTTCATCTGGTGGTGTGCATTATAGGCTGGTGATCCTTTGCTATAGGACTAAAATCCATATATGAGCAAGTACCTACCCTGTTCCTCTTTCTGAGACTGGGTTACCTCATTCAGGATGGTTTCTTCAAGTTCCATTCACTTGCCTGCGAATTTCAAGATTCTGTTATTTTTTTTTCTGCAGAGTAGTTATTCATTGTGTAGATGTCCCACATCTTCTTTATCTATTCTTCAGTTGAGGGGCATCTAGGTTGCTTCCATGTTCTTGCTATTACAAATAATGCTGCTATGAATATAGTTGAGCACATGTCTTTGTTGCATGGATGTGAGTCATTTGGGTGTATACCAAAGAGGAGGATTGCTGGGTCCTGTGGTAAACTAATTCCCTTTTTCCTGAGGAACCACCATACTGATCTCCAAAATGCTATACGAGTTACACTCTCACCAGCAGTGAAGGAGTGTTCTCCTTTCGCCACATCCTCTCCAGCATAAGTTGTCATTGGTGTTTGTAATTTTAGCCATTATGGCAGGAGTAAGGTGGTATCTCAAAGGTTTTTTTTTGATATTCATTTCCCTGATAACTAAGGACGTTGAACATTTTCTTAAGTGTCTTTCAGCCTCTTTGATTTCCTCTATTGAGAATTCTTTAGTCAATTCAGTACCCCATTTTTAATAGGGTAATATGGTGTTTTGTTGACTAGTTTCTTGAATTCTTTGTATATTTTGGAGATCAGCTCTTTGTCAGATGTAGGATTGGTAAAAATTTTTTCCCTGTCTGTGGGCTGCCATTTGGGTCTTTTGCCTTACAGAAGCTTCTAATTTTTAGGAATTACCATTTATTAATTGTTGATCTCAGTGTCTGTGCTACTGGTGTTATGTTCAGGATGCAGTCTCCTATACCAATTTGTTCAAGGGTACCTCCTACTTTCTCTTCTAAGATGTCCAGTGTGGCTGGATTTATGTTGAGGCCTTTGATCCATTTGGACTTGTGTTTTGTGCATTTCGATAGACATGGGTCTATCTGAAATCTTATACACAGGTTCCAGTCTTGCTGTCTGAGGTGGGGGTCCATGTGGGGGTCTCAGCTAGAAGGACTGAGAAGTCTGGGGGAACCTCAGACAGTAGAAACAGCATCTATTCCTGGTGTACATAAGGACCTTGTGGATGCATCCCCCATGGAGGGATACCACCTTAACCTAGAGACAGGAGAGAAGTCCTAGACCCTACTTCAAATGACTTGACAGATTTACATGACCCAACCAAGATTGCATAGCTCTACAAGTAGAATGAGGGTGGGAGGATGGGAGGGGAGGTTGGCCAGGGTGCATGTCACAGGGGAAAGAGGGTAAGAGGGAGGGAGGGAGAGGGTTGGAGGAGGGAGGGACGTTGGAGGGAGGAAGGGAGAGGATACTGGGATCCACATGTAAAAATTTTAAATTATATTATTGTTAAAAAAAAGAAAGAAAAAAATGCTGCTGGATTAATTCAATATATATATATGAGTATATATATATTCATATATTTAAAATGCTTTGACTTCAAAAATTTAAGCCTAAATAAAAGTTACTGGGAAAAACGATTTCTAATTTTGTTTCAACAGAAAATGAGAAGCTGTTTATCCCTTCCAGTCTAATGTGGTTTGATCGAGCAAGACCCCCTGAAGCAACGTCAATGGACAATGCAGCCTTGCAGAACACTTCAGCCAGGATTTCTGTGTCTCCTTAGGATTCCCCCCATGACAGCGTCCCCTACCAGCAGGAAGCAACTTGGAAAGAATGATGCCCAATTTCCATTATATTGTTTATAAATGTTTGTTTTCATTTTTAAAAAATGGCATGTATAACTATGTCCAGCATAAAATAAATAAATGTAAAAAAATTACAGATACATTGATTGTTTTCACTCATATCATGATTTCTTTCATATTTTTAAATTTACTTATTTTTTAATTTAAAATTTTATTATGAAATACATTTTGATCACATTACTCACTTTCCAAACCTCTTATCACATCCTCCTTATCTCCCTACCCATCCAACTCCATGCTTTCTCTTTCTCTAAATGAAAGCAAAATAGAAAAAAAAGAAAGGAAAAACAAAACAGTCAACCAAACAGCTAAAAAACCAAAATCAATTAAACAAAAATACCCAAATAAAACTTAACAAATAGTTTAAAAAGATATTACAGAGGTGAAGCAAACTTTTTTCTTATACAAGTAAATTAACTATAAATAGTTGTCTGAACGATGTTTTCTCCGTGCTCAAATATTGAAAAAGAAGCATTAATATTACTAAAACTGTTTTTTTACACAAAAATGTAAAGAATGTTTTGCATTATGAAAAATCTCACAAATATGAATGTGGAAACAGTTTGGGATAATCAAACTAACTGTGAAAATATACAAATTAAGTTTTTAAATTATAAAGAAATGCCAACTTAACATGTTTATTGATACAACATGACAAAGGATCAGCATAGATTTGTGTATAGAAATAGAATTGTTACAGCAGGTTCCCCCCTGCCGGCCTCCTGGTCCTGCCGCCATTGTCCTGCAACCACGTGTGCCCCAAATAACATTCAGAGACTCTGTATTTGATACAATCCTGTTGGCCAATTACCATTATTGTTTATGGGCTAGCTCTGCCTTAATTATTAACCCATTTCTACTTATCTAAGTATTTCCACGTGGTCGTCTTATCGGGGAGCCTCGCGGCAGGCGTCTTCCTTCCTCCCTGGGCTACATGTCGACCCCGCCTTCCTCTTCCTCTTTCCTCCTCCTAGTCTCCTAGCCCAGCCTATCTAGTTTTCTATTGGCCACAGTGCTTTATTAACCAGTATGAGAAACATATATATACAGAATAACATCTCCCATCATAGAATTTTAGAAGTGCTTGAAGAAGAGTATCAAAAAAATAAGCAAAATTCCAGAAATGGGAATGACTAAGAATTAGCAATATAAAGTATGTTTACTGATGCAGTAATGAATAATAATTAATATAGCTAATTAGCTATGATTATTGTTGGAAATTTTCATTTATCTTAGTTTATGAAGTAAATAAAAATTTAAGCTATCAATGAAAAGTATCATTACTTATCATTACTGAAATTTTATGTTTCTCCTTAATTATTAATTAAAAATTATTTTAACTAGAAATTAATGTTATAGAAAAGCACTGGGATATTTCTAATTTATATTCTTGTTGTGGCTTATTTTTGATATTTCTTTGCAATTCTAACCCTGGTATAATGTAAGCAATGTCTCTATTTACATATTTATCCTAGTTTTTATTCACTCAGGTGTTCAAGTAGAATGTAAAGAAAAAAAACATAATTTCAATTGTGGCAGTGCAGTCACTTTGGAGGCTGAGATCTGAGGATGTAATTTTAAAGGAACAACTCCATGAATAACACCAACTTAATTTTCTTTCTTGTCTTCTTCAAATAACTAACATGAGCATTCCTTAATTAATTCAAATACTTCCTTGAGGGCAAGTCTGTGGCTACTTCTGTTTAATTAGAAACACAATTAAACACAAGTAGCCTATGGTAAACATTTGGTACATTATAGCTCTACACTTCAATAAATTACTGTTTGTTTATAATCATTTTTAAAACATATAAATACATTATAGTGCTTTGAAGGAAAATGTCCCTCATAGGTATAAAATTTAAATTTCTGGTTCTCAATTGTGCTGTTTGACCAGGATTAGGAGGAGTAAGTAAAAGCTATGCTGCTAAAGTGATTCAATGTCAGGGTCCATCTTAAACATGCAGTAGACTTGGAACTGTCCTCCAAGTAGTGCTGACATTAGAGACAAAGATGAAAGAATAAAGTTGCCTTGGAATCCTCCTTCGGGGCTTCAATGAGTGCCTTAAGTCAGGATTATGTGTCAAGGAGTTATCTTACTCCCGAGCTAGCCATTACGATCCCCAGATAAGAGCGCCTCAAGAGAAAATTTTATGAACCTCTGAAAATAAAGCATGGGTTTCAGTACAAAAAAACAAGATTTTAGAAACTCTAAGCAGTAAGATATCAGTCAAAGTAATAAACAATTCTCTCTTTATTTTTTCATTATCTATTTTTCAATATCTGAGATTAGATACTGATCAAAGAGAATAGATTCAGCACAAGAGAAAAGTGTATGTTGCCAAGTGCAAAGATGGAGGTTCCACTCTTGGTTCAGTCTAGTATTTCATTACTATGCTCTATTTCCTCCATTTCAGACGAGAATATATATGTGATTTTTTTATGTGCTGCAATATGTAATTTATTTTTATTTTGCATGTGGTTACAATCAATAGACTTTAGACTTTCAGCTTTTGAACCCTTTTGAAACTATAAAAGAAATGGGAAATTTAGAAGTTGTGTTACATGTCGAAAGAGGGCAAGGGGTAATATGCATGTGTTTGAATAAGGTTGTCTCTGGACAGCTCTTTAAAGGCTTGGCCACCTCTTGGTTGTGCTGTTTGGGAGACTTTGGAAGTTGTGGCTTTGCTGGAAAATGTACATATCTAGGGTTGGATTTTGGTTATTTATAGTCATACTTAGCAGCCAGTACATCTCTCTGCTTTATGCATGTATTGAGAATTTCAGCTCTCAGCTCACTTTTTGAGCCTCTTTACCTACTGTTTGTGTTATGCCTCCCCACCAGTTACTTTAACCAATCTGTAACTGAAAGTCAAAATAAATTCTTCCTGATGTAAATTGGCTGGTTGATTGTGTTTTATCAGAAAAAGAGAAAAGGAAGAGATACATTCAGGTCATGTAGATGTCTTTAATTTTATTTGATAGTGAGAATGGTCAAATAAATGGTTATTTCTTTTCATTATTAATTTAAATGCAATTATAAAATTTTCATGTATATTTATCAGATACATTTATCTAAAACAGAACATTGATAAATTTGGAAATTATGATAAATTGTTAAATATTTTAAAATATATCTCATTAAAAACTGTACAAGTAGCTCAAAGTTATTATTAATTTCAGTAATTCTGAATTTATTTTTTCTTTAAATGCATTGAAATTTCCTTAAAAACATGGATCTGCATACAGTATCTATATGGCCATTTGGGCAAATAAATACTATTTCTAGGTCTAATTTTACATTTTCCTCATTTACAAAGTAATAATTGCTCAAAATAGTATTGCTTGCAATATTGACTATTTTTTTGGAAATTTAATTCTTTTTTAATTTAAATTCATTTTTTATATAAATTTGAACCAAGCTCTTTTAAATATCAATCCCAGGTCCTACACTCTCACTTCCTTCCCTGTTTCCCCTACCAACCCCGATCCCCTGCCCTTCCTACTCCCCAGGGAGCATATTTCCGTGGCGAGTCTTCAAAGTCTGTCATATCATTTGGAGCATGGTCTAGGCCCTTCCTCAAGTGTCTAGCATGAGGGAGTATCCCTATATGTGGAATGGGCTCCCAAAGTCCATTCATATATAGGGAACAATGCTAATCCATTACCAGAGGCCCCAGAGATTGTCGAGTTCTCTTAACTAACACCCATGTTCACGTGTGTCTGGGTCTGTCTTATACTGGGTTTCCAGCTGTCAGACTGGAGTACTTGAGCTCCCTCTTGTTTAGGCCAGCAGTTTCTTTGAGTTTCTCCAGCTTGATCTTGACCCCTCTGCTCACCACTCTTCCCTGCTGGCAACTGGATTCCAGGAAGTCAGCTCATTGTTTAGATGTGGACATCTGCTTCTTCTTCCAACAGCTAAAGATGTAGGCTCTAGGATGACATATAAAGTAGTCATCAATCTCATTATCAGGGAAGAGCATTTAAATAATCTGTCCACTATTGCTTAGTTAGTTGGGGTTATACTTGTAGATCTCTGGACATTTCCCTAATGTCAGATTTCTTTTAAAACCTATAATGACTACCTCTATTATGGCATTAATTTTCTTGCTCTCCTCTATTCTTTTCCTGACTCTTATCTTCCTGTTCCCTCATACTCACCTCTCTCCTACTCTTCCTCCTAACTCCCTCTTCTCTCAACCATGGTCACAATTTGCTTGGAAGGTCTTGTCCATTTCTCTTAATACATGGTACCCTGTGTATATCTCTTAGGGTATTTTTTGTTCCCTAGCTTTTTTGGTGATGTGGATTATAGGCTGGTGATCCTTTGCTCTATGTCTAAAAGCCATATATGAGTGAGTACATACTGTGTTTGTCTTTTTGTGACTAGGTTGCCTCACTCATGATGGCCTTTTCTAATTCTGTTCATTTGCCTGGGAATTTGAAGATTCATTTTTTTTTCTTCTGAGTAGTACTCCATTGTGCAAGTGTACCATGTTTTCTCCATCCACTCTTCATGTGACGGACATTTAGGTTGCTTCCAAGTTCTGGCTATTAAAAATAATGTTGTTCTGGATATAGTTTAACAAATGTCCTTTTCATATGAAGGTGCATCTTTTGGGTAGATGCCTAAGAGTGAAATTACTGGATCTTGAGATAGATTGATTCACATTTTCATGAGGAACCATCATAATGATTTCCAAAGTGACAGTATGAGTTTGCACTCTCACCACCAGTGGAGGAATGGACCCCTTTCTCCTAATCCTCTTTCGCATAAACTATCTTTTGTGTTCATTCTTAGACATCAAGAAATGCAAATCAAAACAACTCTGAGATACCATCTTATTCCTGTCAGATTGTAAATTTAATTCTTATCTCATGCAGTTCAACATCATTTTCAGTAGATGTGAATGATACATGTGAATTGATATCCTTGCGAATTGTCTACTATATGGTTGTATTAGCCTGACATAGGAAATAAAACAATAACTGAAAAAAATTAAAATAACCAGATAATAATCTTGCACATGTTAATGTATAAAAGACCACAGCTGCTGACACATTGGAATAAGTGTTTAAGCCTTTCCACAACAGGCCTTATAGGTCTGCTTCTAATAGAAGCAATTGACACTACTTGCCAATTCTCCATACTTAAGGTGTTAAAGAGTACTACCAAAAACTGGTAGAATATATTCTCTTCTATCAACACTCTGTCAACAATGTCTACAAAAAAAATAAATTACTCAATTTTTCATACTTAAATTATTTTGATTATATTAAAACAATAAATATGGAACATAAATATAGAAGTGAAATTTCAAGAGTCACTCTAATTAATGATAAATTCATTTTATCCATGCCATTCAAAACATAAGAATTTCAAATGACTTTTTAAAGGGTGTTATTCCTGAACTTAATGACTTCCTACATTAAAAAAGGGTATATTTTTATATGAATAACACTTCAGAGAAAATGAAAAGGTTGACCTTTAAATTACCAGCTCTTACAGAATGCTGACAAAAAATATTTATTGTTGGTATAATGAAGATATTACTGATGTCCAAGACTATTAATACATTTGTGGGAAGTTTATGATAATTATAATTAAAAAAAATCAACAGAATTGGAAGAATAAACTTCAAATGTTGAAATAAAAACACAATGTCAAAATCCATGAGCTCCAAGTTCGCCACATCACACTTTAATATTATCGTAATTTTGAAACAATTGGAAAGTAAAAATAACAGATCTTATCACTATCACCATGAAGCTACAGTTATCATAAAGAAAAAAATTAGCAAATATAGAAAAACAGAGTCTAAAATGGAGTGATGTAGAGTGAAATACTGAGGAAAGGACTGATCATCCAGTATTTTAGTAGCGAAGCTCAGTTTAACATTATACTGTTTAGGTACATTGACATTCTTTATAGCTGAGACAAACCTAGGGTATACAATGAATCAAAGCTCCCATGTTTCTGAAGAAACTAGTGAGATTATTTTCATTCAATGATGAAGTGCAATGACTGAAGAAATGGCTCTGTGGTAAGAATACTCTCCCTTCCAGAGAACACACCAGGGTTCTATTTCATTCACAGAGTACCTCACAATCATCTGTAATTCTAGTTACAGGGGAACCAATGCCATTTCTGACCTTAGGGGACACAAACAAGGATGCGGTATGCAGACATTTGTGTAGCCCAAACACCAAGATACATAAAAACATAAAAGTAATTTACATGGAATGATAAGATATCTAAATAAACAATTACTATTTGTTTGATCAGTCAATCCATTTTTTATGTAGGCTGTACATGAATAGATAAAGAATGAATTTCTCATAGCAAAAATGAAAGAGAATTTTGTTTTAGAGATTGGATAATCAGATAGATAGTTCTTTATTGCTCTGTATTAAGTCAAGTATAAATTTCAAAAGAGGAGCCCCACAGAGTGATTATATTCACTGGTGGAGGCAAACCATGACACCCAAGCAACACAAACAAAAAGAAAACTACACAAACTACTCAGCATGATGTAATGCTTCAAACACAGTCACTGATCATTTAAGTCTTCCAGCTGCTATTCACTCCCTCTTCAAAACTGCCCGTAATCATCTTCATAGTGTGCCTTGTCACATGGTATTTATTTTAATTCTCTTTCTACTTATTTAAATGTTCAGTATTGTATTTAGTAATTCACCAGACTTTGGTTTTCTTGTTGATATTTTTTAATAATATTGTTCTAAATTATATAAAGACATTTAGAAAATTAAAACAATCTTATGATTTTTTCTCTAAATTTAATTTGATTTTAATTCTTCATCATATCACTGACAGTGAAAGTATTTGTGTATATGGAAAAGATGTTAGTAAATGTAGACATATTTTCTCTGTATACCAGTTATACTGAAAGTGATCATCTTTTTTGGCTGACCAAAGAGATACTTATCTGTTATTATTTTTATCTTATTAAATAAGTATTTATTTTGTTTTATTATTATTTTTGGAAATCCTTTTGTTTTCCAATTAGAGACAGAAAGGGAGTATATCCAAATGGAAGGAACTTGGAAGAATAGAAAGAGGGCAAAATGTAACTGTGATACATTGGAGAAATAAAAATTTATTTAATTTTATTAAAAGGTAAGATAAAAGGTGGAGAAGTGAAGAAATAAAGTGAGAAGGAAAAAGAGAACAGAGTAAAGCAGGAGTAGAGAAACAAGCAATGGAAGAAGGAAAGAATAGAAAGATAGGGAGCAGGACAGACAGAAAGAGATAGAATTAAACAGATGAGGTGACTTACCTCTTCCTGTTACACTGAGCAGGTAGGTGGTAAACACCTTTAAGCTGTTTCTTGTCACTATTAGTATAAGTGATAGATTCTTTAAATTTATATTGTACAAAATCTTGCCATTCACTCTCCTGTAAAAGACAAGGTTAGAAAAATGGGACAATTTGATTGCCGACTAAGCACTTGCTGGACTATTCCTCTTTGCACATGACTGCTTTGAGCATAATTGTGTCAGTCAGCTAGGCTTCTCTAAAGCTAGCACCAGATGAGGCACACTTCTCTGATTCCTAGAGTGTATCCTGACAACTAATATCAACTGTCCCAGCTCCTGAAGGCAAAGCCTAAACTACGGATAATAGAATAAGTTTATATTCTTCGAATGTTAATTGTTATCAAAAGCACATTTGAATGCTATATGACCCTGCTGTTATTTTTACTTGGGTAAGAGGAAAATACCTGCTCCTGGTGGACCAGCTAAAGGATTTTTCTGACTTGTGCTGAGGAATTATCTGGTTTGTTTAAAACAGTGGTTCTCAACCTGTGAGCTGTGACCCCTTTTGGAGTCAAATCACAATTTGATAGGGAATCACCTAAGATCATGGGAAAACAGATATTTACATTATTAAAACAGTAGCAAAATTTTAGTTACTATATAGCTACTAAAATAATTTTATGGTTGGAAGTCATCACACATGAAGAACTGTATTACAGGGGCACAGCCTTAGGAAGAATGGGGACTAACTACTCTTTTAGAATTTAAGACTACTAGTGTTGACTAGCTATGGCTAGCAGCAAAACAAATCCTACTAGGTGTAAAAAATTCTTCCCTAATTAAAACATTTTCAAATTTGGGAATCTTCATAAGTAGGAAGGTAAAAAATTCAATAATTACAGGAAGTCCTTGAAAGTGAACCAGAAGTCCAGAAAGTAACTTCCTGAAAAGAGTAAACAATAAAGATCTAGAAGTTATTCAGACAAGCCATTCTGCAAAGAAGACACAGAGACAAAACAAGCAGCCTTGAAATAGGCAAAGACTACCCAAACTGCCTGAAAAAAGCCAAAGCAAAGGCAAGGAGTCTGTAAGTACAGACAAGCTGATGCTCCTTAAAAGGACACTCTCCAGCTACAGGCTGTGCAGCATGCTCCAGGTTCCTAGTGAGCTTTAACCACAAGTCTGTGGGCATAGGTAATGCATCTGTCTCTGCGTAGTTTTTCCTCTGGTAATTAATGCTTAGTCCTGTAGGTTGCTCCAACAGAACTCATTGCTTTGCCAAGGTAGACTTTGGTGGGATCTGTACTTTGATAAATGGTGGGTTCACTATCTGGTGTGATTAGATACATATGTTCTATCTCATACAACAGTAGGCCCCCCCAAAAGTAATGTGATTTTTCTAAAACAAAAAGGCTGTGATGGGCCAAACTGCAAACCTCAAAGGCTGTAATTGTGTCAAGGATATATTCAGGTAAATTACAGATGTCAACAACCATGACTGGTGCTAAGATATCTGGGTGTAATTGCAACTCCACAAAGTTTGGCTGTAATTTATGTGAGCATTCCATGGCCTTTCTAATCAGTCTGTTCCAACTTAATTAGTGAGTTGCCTGGCACGAATTGTATAGCATTACCATCCCTGGATTTGATACATGAGACTCAATAAAAGGATTTATGGAGTGATCTAGACTACTTTTAGTTGTGTTCAGCTGATTTGGCAACATGAATAAAGAAGCAACATACATAGAAAAAGCAATATCAGAATGATACTATTGGCAGTGAAGTGGCAGACCCAGTGACAATTGCTGGAAGGAATGTCTTTAGCAGCAGGAGAGGAGACAGAACAGTTAAAGCATGATAGGGAGAGGAAAAAGAAAGTGGAACGAGTAGAGAAAGGATAGAATGCTAAGGAAGAAGAATATTTTTTTTAAAAAAAAACTCTAAGAAACCAGAGAAGAACAAATTTAGCCCCTATCACCAGAAATACTCTACTATCAAGCCAAGCATTTCAGACTGAAGATGAAGAGATGTAACAGAAATCAGTGTTGAGAACTTACAGATACATTTTCCATTTCTACTAAAGTGATATTCCATTGTCTATTGTTATGTGTCCAAGAAACAGGTACTTAGATCTGCCTGGAGGCTAAGACCTCACCTTCAGCAAAAGGCTGAGGCCTCTAATCTATTGTCCACACACAAGAGCTAAAACACTATAAGGGAGCATTCCAGGACGTGAAGTTTTGTGATTACTGTCATCATACACACAGGGTGTTTCCTGTTGTCCTCACTTAATTGGTGGGGCCATTGATTCACTGCTGCCAAACACTAAAAAAAGCTAGGCCTAGTAATAGTAGGCATTTAAAGAAGGTCTTTCCTGTTTCTATCTTATCAGAGAAACTAAAACCCTTAGGACTGATATGTGATGATAGCAAGGACTGATGAGGGTAAAGGGGAGCAAAAAGAAGGGAGTGAAAGAAGAGGGAGACAAGGATAAAGTTAAGAGTGAGGGGAAGACAATAAGTATTATTCCAAAAAACTATAAATCAAACACTTTTTTGTTGTTGTGTGTAATATTGTAGCATCATTTTTGAGTCTGGCAGTTCGAGGGCTTGTTTTGCATATCATTTTTTTTCTTGATTCATCTTGAGTCATCAATATTGAATGGCAGCTTGACCTTGATTTTCAACATCTCTCAGTAAACTCTAACCTTCTTCATAATTGAACCGCCATTGACACATTACTCAATTTTGATATTGTATTTTCATTCAGTCAGTGAATCATTGTTCTCTTACTCTGAAACTTATTTTGCAGGATGATTTTGGTGTCTAAATATTAGTATCTATTAATAGATAATTTTCATCAAACATGGCATACTTTTTCTTAAAGTATAAGTATAACATCTAAAATGTTATCAAAAACTCAAATAAAACGTTTGGATAGAAAGTTTTATATTAGCTTTTGTATTGTGTTCCATCTTGTTATGTGTTGTGGACAATAAAGCATTTGTCTATCAATAAAACTGTCATAATATTTACTTATGAGTTACTTAATTTCCCTCTTATTTCTGGATATACAGAATGACAACATATTACCCATTTAAATACATATAAGAAACTAGAAATGAAGGTCATGTTCTCAGATAGCTTCTGAAGAAACTATTTAGAAAAAAAAATTGAGTGCATCTTTTAACATTGGCCCAGCATTATTTTCAAAATCCTCAAAGAACACAAAATACTTTGACTTTGTAGGGTTCAATTACTGAAATTCACATGTGAAAGTTCAATCAGTTAATTCTGGTGGTTATATCATAATATTGTTTGGATTGTATAAGTTTTATGGGTAAAATCAAATTACATCACCATGTATTCACTGGATGGACCATACTGAAGAGTTCATAATACTTTACATACTTACCTGTGAAGCAATGCATCTTTGAACAACATATTTGTAGTCTTTGAATCACATCTGTGCATTATATTTAGTACAGCTGCCTTTTAATAAAATGAGAGTGAAAAGAACTTCAAATATATGGTATGATTTTTATCTCTGTTAGAAAATTTAGTTTTTGATGTCAGATAGAATGTCATAGCTTAACTTCTCAAATTCATATCTTGCCTAAATAAGCTTATGCTCTTCTAATTTAGAAGGTAAATTGGGTAAATTTAGCCCATATGATCAACAAGAATGGTTAAACAAGAGAAAGTATTTCCACTAGGCCTGAAAACCTAAACTTTATCTCAGCAATTTAGGATTAAAAGAGAGAACAAACCTGTGAAGATTGTTCTCTGCCTCCATACACAGACACACACACACACACACACACACACACACACACACTAAAACAAAATATGTATAAATATAGATAGAAAATAGACATACTGTCAGAGGTCCCTTAGACTGGCCAGGCCTTCTAACTGAGACTCATGTACAGAGGGTCTGAGTTGGTCCAATGCTGGTTTCTGGGGGTCCAGTAGCTCCCCCATGTTCAGGTCAGCTGTCTCTCTCGCTTTCTGTAGCCTGGTTTTGTCTCCATTTTCATATCACTCCTCCCTCTCTGCATCTGGATTCCAGTTCGGCTCAGTGTTTATCTGTGGGTGTGTACTTCTGTTTCCATCAGCTTCTGACAGTGGAACCAAGATGTATCCCTGGTGCAAAAAAGGACTATGGGAGCACATTCCCCATGAAGGGACACTTCCTTAACCTAGAGGCAGGAGGGAGGGCCAAATGACTTGACAGATTTTGTAAATCTCTCCTGAATTACATCACCTTCACCTTGGAGAAGGGGAGGATATGGGATGTGAGACTGGCTGGGGTGGGGGGCTTATTGGAGGGAAGGAGACAGGGAAAAAGGAAGGGAGGTAGAGAGGGAGGGATGGGGAACACAGGATATAAGCCTTGTCACCCCACCCAGAAGCCCATGTGAAAGCAGACTTCCAGGGCTAAGTGCGGGCTTGTTGGAAAGAGGGAGGGAGGAAGAAGAAATTTGGGTCAATATGTAAAATAAGAAAAATTATATACAATATATATATTAAAGAAAATATACATATAACTGAATTGTTCTAAATGTCTGCAGTAAATATTTGTGAATAGTGCTTTTAATTCTTTAAACATAAACAACCCACTTCAATGGTAGAAAACTCTGAACAATAAAAAACACTTTGTTAAGCTTGTAGTACTCATACCTAAAAATGTTTCTTTCCCCCTCTTTAGTATATATTCATTTGAAAAGTTTCATGGGTAAATACATACTATTACAAAATATCTGTTTATAAGAGATTGACATTATCATAATATCAGTAGTTTTATTTGCAGTGTTTCAGCCCATAGTCCAAGTGTAGGCACACATTATCTTATGAATAGAAGTTGTTTTGTGTAGTTGGATATCTACAGATTACCAAAGGATTAAAGAAGTAATAAATAGATGGATTTGTACCTATAAATGGAGAATGAAGGTGGCAACTAATTTGAGTCGATGAGTAAATTTTAAGCATCCCTTCATGTAGGTGTTGTAGAAATAATAGTTTGAAATCTTTTAGAGGTATCAATTTAATATAAAATTATGAATTAAAAAATTAGTTGATATATTTTCTATGTACTTATATGTATAAAAGAAAACAACAGATATTAGTAATGCAAAATGATTTTTGGAACATTTGGTGGCTGTTATCAATCTCAATGAGATGAGCATTTACATGTCTATGTATTTTGTCATAAGCACTATTATGGGAAAATATGAGCAGGAAATGCTTTACATTTCTATATGAATGTATTTCTGTAAGACTAATTTGTCACCATAGAAAATAATACTCTATTGGCTGAGACAGAAATCACAATGTCTTCATATCTGACTGCTCTATGTCCTGTGCTCTAGACCACCTGCCAGCTAAGCAGATGTGGCAGAAATAAAAATAACTGATTACAACCACACAAATTCATATCTATATTAGAAATAACTATTACATTATTACACAAGTAATACTTTGTTATTCAGTGTAATTGAAAAGACAAAAGAATGCGGAAAGTAAACCCAAAGTTTTGCATTTAATTAACTTTCAATCTAAGGCTGATTCACAGAAGTAAGACATGTTTTTACTTTAATTTCCAAGGTACCCTTGAGAATGCAATGCAATCACAGAAATACATACAATAGTCCACATTCAATACATGAGATATAGAGCCATTCAAAAGGGATGCAGCACCCTCGCTGACATAGCTTGCAGAAATAGTCTCAGTTCAAGTCTCAGCTTTAATTATTTATTTTTTGCTATGTTAGAGTGTGCTAGTGAACAAATCATTTACATTCTTCACAACTTAGTTTCCCCCTATAAAATTAAGACTGTAATGTACAAGAGAAATATATTTATACAGTATTTGAGTTCTACCTTGTAGTTAGAATGTACTATTTATGCTGTAAGGATGGAAAAATTTAGCCGTCTCCACTGACCCCAGGGAGCTAGAAGTTTAAATCCCAGACCTTGTCCCCTGGCAGTGAGTAGGCAACAGGTCACATTCTTTGTTTACTGTAGCACCTGTGAGTGAGGGAACACAGGAAATGAGCCTTGTCACCCCACCCAGAATCCCATGTGAAAGCAGACTTCCTGGGCTAAACCCGGGCTTGGATAGCTTAAATTAATTGGTCCACACTGGATGCTATGAAATGATTGGTTTATGATGCGCAGGCTTTGTTATAATCCTATAAAAGCTGTTTGAATTCTGTACCCTGGGTTCCCAGTACTCTAACCCCACGTAGAGTATGGCTATGGACCCCAGTGCACTTGGAATATAAAAGAACTCGTGCTTTTGCGTCAAGACGGCTTCTCATGAGTGATTTGGGGGGGGGGATGCCTTTCCTGAATTGGCACATGAGGATCCATGCTCTCCAGGTCTTTCAATGCTTATTAATAAATGACTACATGAGCAAGCTCTTAATCTTGAAGCATAGTTCACACTTAATAACTAATGAACAAATTACTAATTTACTCTTGTGAGAATTCACAGATCTACTTCTTTTAATGTTTCTTAGGTTCCAAATATTCACTTACTATAAATAATTCAATAATAACATTTCTGATGCAAAGTCAAGTTTTAATACAGAATTTGCCATAATATCACATGGTTTTATTGTGAGAGTCCCTCTTCAAACATTTTGTTAGGCAGAAGCTATTTCTGTAAATTGTATAATCTTCTATTTTTGAGATAGTACCAAATCGTCATTGAATTACAAGAAAGAATTACAAATTATTTGGGAATAAATAAGACTTCCCATTTCCAAAACTGTTCTGAAATAAGGAAAAATGAAGTTTGCTCTCTTTGAAATTGAAATTGTCTCAGAGGCAATATCTTCATTGCACAGAGAGACACTCTTTGCAATAGGGTTCAGGGACTTCTCTTTCATCTAAAGTAATGAAACCCTATTCTGGGGTGTATGTATTTTCCTATCTAATACATAATTCTCTTAAGTGAGAAGTGTCACACCGAAGGCAGAATGTAAAAAATGTTATGAGTTCTGATACTGTAAAGGGTGAATGAGTGAGGCTGAGAATAATTTTCTTTTATGGAATGGACAACTTCAATTGGCACACAATTCAAAGTGCCACTCATGAACAAAGATCTTATGGGATTTTCCACTTGTATTCTTGTAAAGATTATTGAAAAATGAACTTGTCAAATTTGGCCTTGCATCAAAAAAGGAAAAAACAAACAAACAAGCAAACAACAACAACAAAAGCTGGGAACTTGTCAGTGCTTCATGCATCTTTATTATATGGCAACTACATTATGATAGTGTAACTGAGAAAACCACAGAAAATAAATAAATTGATAGCACTCTAAGAAAGCTGTATAATTAATCACTAACCAGAATGATTTAATGAAAGGCTAACAGACCAAACTTTGTTTTTATGGAATTATGATCATTCACCAAATTTAAAGATCAAAAATGTTAGGTTTGTGACATCCTAGAAGAAGAAAATAAATGAATTTAATATGCTACCACAAACTGAAAAACTAATTTAAAAATATACAGTTTTTAAAAGAAAGAAAAAAAGATGTCCTTTAGTTAACTACTAAAATACACTAGTGATATTTTAGATATAGTAACCTTAATATACATGCTTCAAATGGACATTGACCAAGGATCATAGTTCATTGTCCTTGAATTTTATTTATAAAATATTAACCTTTATTGTCATTCCAAGTTTGCAGCAGAAGAGGTCTGAAGGTATCAATGAATTCACTTAGTAACACAACATGGTGCATCCCTGTATTACCAGAGCTTATTAGGTTATGACAAGAGAATCACTGCTAGTTCAGAGCCTCCCTGAGAAATACAGCTACATGCTGTCTCATAATTTAAATAAAACAATCAAATTGACTATGAATGAATTAATTTGTTTTTAGTTCAAATTAGAAAATATAGTTTGAAATGTGTTATAATTTGAGAACACCTAAGGATGTCACATATTTGTGAGTTTAAATCCATATACTACCCAAATTTATAGCATTGTTACTTCTAAAAGTTATTTGTAATGAAAAGTATATGCCAGGTAAGATAATGAAAATTGTTTCATTTTTGAGATTATGTAATTATATCATATATTCATTCATTCTGTTTTCTTTCTCCAAACTTCTTTTTTATTTTTTAAATTAATTGACTCTTTTCTCATTAATTGTGCTTGTATATATACACATTCTTAAATACATCAGTAGAATCCGGTCATTAAATCTAATGTTTACTCTCTGTATATCTTCACAGCTGATCTTTTATATTGGATAACCAATTGCTGTGCTCTTCCCAGGAAAGACCACTCCCCTCCTTGCAGGATTTTAAAATACATGTAATTCTTTGTTCAGAGTTTAGGCCATGGAGGCTTTGAAGTCAAGGATCTTGGAAGAGACCCTGCAACTACCGATTGATTCATTAAACCATTCTTATTACATTCTATACATTTTTTTTCTTATACCCACTGATAAGTGTAGTCCTCACTCCTCATCAAGAAAACTTATCTTTCTTTTTTCCCCCCACAGTCACATGGTTTATTCATCAGCAATGGATATGTAGCAAAAAAGACAAATTACTTTAAGCTGCTAGAGGAGAAAACATCCATAACTATAAATTTCAGTATTAATT
The DNA here is from genome assembly GCA_030556225.1 of Cricetiscus sungorus. Lineage (NCBI taxonomy): Eukaryota > Metazoa > Chordata > Mammalia > Rodentia > Cricetidae > Cricetiscus > Cricetiscus sungorus. Next base: position 47,864,075 of record JANBXA010000398.1, read on the forward strand.
CTCTTCTTGTGGGAGGAGCTTCCACTTCACAGAGGAATCAAATTCCACTTCAAAACGATCCAGCTGCTTCTCCTTGGGGAGTTCCAGAAAGAACTGCTCCAGGGTGGTGAAGGACAGGTTCTGCTAAAAAGACACCCAGGGGTTCACTAGGTGAGGGAACACTTGGAAATGTTTGCTGCCGTGAAGGGGATGAACAAAGGCGATGCTGCAGTGTCCATTGCACTGTTGGCAGATGCGCTCAAGCTTCAGGCCCAGATTAAGGCTCCCGTGAAGACATTGTCAGAGGGAGTGAAGAGAAAGGTAAAAACAGGGCTCATTGATACTCCAAGTACACTTAAGGCTGGTGCCTGACGGACTGTCCTTTTTACAGCTGTGCTTTTGAGCTGAGAATTCTGGGGAACCCGTCTGTGGTGCTTCTGGATGAGCCATCAACCGAGATGGATCCTGACCGGCAGCAGCAGATATGGCAGGCCATCCAGGCCACCTTCACAAACAAAGAGAGGGGCTTCCTCCTGACATCACATTACATGGTAGAAGCAGAGGCTGTGTATGACCGTGTGGCCATCAAGGTGTCTGAAAGTCTCAGGTGCATTGAATCCATCCAACATCTGAAGAGCAAATACTGCAAAGAAGATTATCTGCTGGGGGTAAAGGTGAAGACCCTCGAGCAGGTGGAGGCCCTCAACTCAGTTCATGGGGCTTTTTTTCCCAGGCTGCTCGGCAGGACAGGTATTCTCTGATGGTCAATAAACTGCCCAGGGAGGATGTGCAACCTTTATCTCAAGCCTTCTTCATATTAGAGACAGTTAAACAGAGCTTTGACCTGGAGGAGTACAGCCTCTCACAGTCCACCCTGGAAACTTCTCTGTCTAAGAAAAAGAAACCAATGCAGAAATCCAAAGCTAATATTTTGTAAAAAATAAGAATAGTGTTCTATTTCTTCCCTCTTATATTCTTAAAAATGGCTCAGCATAAAGAAATTAGGCACCTTTAAGAGAGAGCAACAAAATAAAATAGGAAACTCCTCTATATCTGTGTCCTCTTACTATATTTGCACATGCAATGAAACTATTACCATACAAAGGGAAACAAAATGCATTCAGAACTTAATTTAGGTTTTATAGTTCTCAGAGATGAGTGAAAAACAGAAATCTTCCACTGTGGTTTTTACACACTCAGTACTGAAATATTAATTCATTTAAGAAATGTTTACTAGCTAGCACATGGTGTGCACAGATTCTCCTAATGAGCGAATATAGTGTATTAGTCAAAAAGTATGTCATTTGTTTCTTTGAAGCTTACACTTTATGGTGGAAGACAATGAAAAGAAGAAATATCAGATATTTGTAATTGCTACCAACAACATGTCAGTAAGCAAAGCAGATGATGATTCACTGCTTACTGTTAAAATTACAGTTTAGGAGGGGCTTCTTGTTATATCAGAAAGCTTATCTGAAAATTCCCAAACAACTTAAAGCCTCATTAACAATCATTTATTTTTGGTTTTGCTTCCTTATTTTAGTTTTCTTAGACTCGTAATTGTCAATTTCTTTTAATGGATATTTTTCTAAGGATTTAGTTATTTACTTTCCTTTGCTTTTAAACCTGAAAGAAGGATGACTGAATAGTGCTTGATGGTCAAACGTGAAGACTTCAGCTTGATCCCTGGAACATATACAAATTTGGAAGGAGAGAATGAACTTCACATGCATGCTGTGTTGTGAATATACACACACATATACACACACACACATTTAAATTTATATTTTTATATTTTTCTACATTATGGTTTACAATATTAATTATGCTCTGATATAATTCTAAATATTTCAGTTAACAATTAAGACACTTACATGTGGTCAAAAGCCTTGGAAGAAAGATGTCAAGTGTAATTACAACTTTAAGTTGGGGGATTAGTCAAACAAAAGCAAAATATGATAATGCAGCTATGGTAATAGACTTCCATGAGTATAGGGATTAAAGCCATAAAATGACTTTTCATGAATGAAGAAAGCTTGTGTAAATTATTCCAACCCTGAATCTAATAAGAAGGGTAAGGTCTGACTGATATAAATTAGTGGGCAGATAAAACAAGGAATTGGTTTATGGTTCTACTAAAGGAGAGCGTATTAGTCAGTCTTTCACCCTTTAGTTATTATAGGACCCCAGTCCTGCGAGGTGCTGCTCTCATGCAGTTGATCTTTCATGCTGGTTTGATTCAGCTGGTCATTATCTACTCACTAATTTCTTCTATTATCACCCTCACAAACATACTCAGAAACAATGTTTATACCAGGTTGAACATCTTTATTTCTGGTCAACTTGACGAAATCCATGGCTGGTAATGTCAGTCCTACCAAACACCCACAGCTGGTAAATTCATGGACCCTAGATGAAAATCTAGCATTGTCACTTTCCTACAGTATTACAATACCTAACTGCATTCTATGTATGCATGCTCATAACCACAGGTAAATGTGGCTCTCACCTCTACATCAATAAAGCCTCTAGGTGAGCAGACAGATAATGTTACACAAAACCAAAAACATTTTAATGTAAATAACAACTGGCCCTTGTGTACTCCTCTACAAAGAAACTCCTAAACAAATGTTCAAAGAACATTGTAGAAAGGCAGAAATTTTGGAAGAAGCAGAGTGTGGACAGAAGTTTTTGACACACCTGTTCCTATAGCCATTTAGTATCAAATAATGACAAAGAATCTTATATTAATTACACGCTGTTTGGGCAGTGGCTAGGGCTTCTTATTGACTATTAACTATTAACCCTTATCTATTCATCTATATACTTCTACATGGTCTTGAGCTTACTGGTGTTGCCTGATCCCTTTTCTCCCTCAGAAGCTACATGGTGTCCCTCTCTGTGTTCATTTTCCTGAAATTCTCTTAGTCTGGTAGCCCCACCTATATTTCCTGCCTGGCTACCTCCTTTGTGTTATTGGCTGAAAGAGCTTTATTTATCAACCAATAAGGGAAACATTCAGAGCATACAGAAGGACATTCCCAACCAGCAGTGCCTTCTCCACGAGGCAGAAAAACTGTACCAGTGTAATCTTAGTAAAATAGTTGCCGAAGCAAAACCTGAAAAGTGTGCATGCCAATGGAAATGACGGACTCTCCTAGATGAAGAGCTGCAGCTAATCAAGATTTTGAGAAGAAAAAAAAAATCAAGCAATAGATTTGAGAGAGAGTGAGAGGGAGGTTATAAGAGTTTAGAGGAAGGAAATGTAAATACAGTATTCACATGAAATCAAATGATCATTAAAACTATATTGAGGCACAGAGCAAGTTTTCTTAGTTGCTTTTGTAAATTGAAATTGGGATAGTGAATGTGCAGAGTAGTACATACAGATCAAAGATGAATCCAAAGAGCTTCTTTTTTTTTCTATTTTTAATTATATTTTTTCTTATTTTATGTATTTATCCCAATTCTCTCTCCCTCCTCTCTGCTTTTCTCTCTCCCTCTCTCCCATGGCCCCCAACCACCCTCCCATCTCGCCCTACCACCTACTCCACAGGATTCCTGATGCCTTCCAGGAGAGATCAAGAAAATCTGTCAAGTCATTTGGAGTACAGACTAGGCCCTCTCTCCTGCCTCTAGGTTAGGGGTCCTTCCATGGGGTATGTGCTCCCAAAGCCCTTTTGTGTACCAGGAAAACACTCTGGTTCCACTGTCAGAGGTCCCTTCTCACTGAGACCCATGTTCAGTGGGTCTGAGTCAGTCCATAATTTTGTATATATGCTCAAATTGCAACATATACAGACATCACAGAACTATTTTTTGGAGAACATGAGATGTGAATTTTCAAATTTAAAATTAACTTTATTAGTAACATACATAATCAGCTGTAATGTGAACAAATAGAGCTCATTATTTTGGAATAGCCAAATGTATATTACAGAATAAAATAAATTCAGACTCAGTCTGTGAATCTTAATTACTTAATAGTCCAGTCTTGTTAGGGAATAAAATATTTTAAATTCTCTTGGCGATACTTAGCTTGAAATGACAGGATAATGGTTAACAGATAGATTCAGCATCATAGGAATCAGTCTCGATAAAGATTCTGGTCATATGTTACTAATTACTAATGCATTCAAACACTTATTGATTTATCGACACCATGAATTAGTAGCACAAGTTCTTTTCTCCAGTGATACACTTTAACAAACCAGAGTCCCCTTTCTAATTTAATTCAGCCCAGTTCTCCTATTCACTATCAACCACTGATGGTAGCAGATGCATATTGTCCCTTAACACAGGGATTAGGTCACAGTTCTTCTCTTGGGACTACCTGCCCTGTAATCCACAACAGCTATTACTTAATAAACATGTTCTGAGAACTCACCTTATATTGAAAAGTTAGTTCATAGTACCTAACACAGCTTTGTAAAATATGTACTTTATTCTCTGTTACAAGTGTATGCTAAAAATTTAAAACTTATATGGCAGAGATCATCCATAGAATATGATTAAAAATCAGTAATTAAATTTATTGAAAAATTTAAGATGATATCTTCACTATAATTTTATTAAACGATAACAAAATATGACTGGTTATATTAACAGAAAAATGGAAGAGAGCCTCACAGAGTGACACTTGGCCTATGTGGCTCTTCTGTTTTGTATGTTATATATTTGTGCATTTCATGGATAAAAGCAAGTTAGTTCATTCCTAAAATCTTACAGAAAACCGATGGTGAAATATATGCATGTACAAAAATAATGGTTTTAAGTTGAAGTCAGCTTTCAATAATTATATACATATAAAATAATTGGGATGTTTATGAAAGAAAGAACAGAGGGATATTTTATAGTATAAGATGCTTGGATAGATCCTAAATACATACATTTTAAAATATATGACTAAAAGTGGATTCCCTAATAAAGAAATTTTTCAGAATAAATAAGCAAAATATCATAGGAAGTTATTTGGAAGAATATTATATAGAGGTCCTTCAGTCAGCTTCATTAATTTATAATTATGTTGCCTTTTCAGTAGCCACAAGAATGTGTCTGGTTACTCATTTGTACAGAAATACTCAATCAGCAATATTCTTTGTGCATAATGAGAGCAGGAGAAAAGACATGGTACAAGCAGGAATTAGATTTCAGTGTATTTTCACATCCATTGTAATTAAATTTAATTTTCTAGACCCAATTTATGCCTCTATGAGTACATAAAATCTCTAATCTTTTCAAGTTATGAAATGCAAATTTATAATCTGTTCTCTCACCTAAATGCTTTTACATTATTCATGTATTTATTAACCTTTTCTTCATAGTACTTGATCATTTTCCCCATTATGTAAGTGGAAATACTATGTATTGAGCGGCGTTGGGGAGTAAGTGCCTGGACTGATTACAGCAATACGTTGTGTGGTAGGTAGTGCTCCTTTCTTGATTGAGGCTTGCTTCTTTTAGACAAAATGTTTATTTTTAAATCGTTGTATTCATTTTTCTATTTACTACTTGAGAGGCATACAGTTATTAATGTGTATATGTGGAGAACAACATTAATGTGTATATGTGGAGAAATTCTGGGTAGAGAGTTCCTTCCTTTTGCTATGTTGACTCCTGGGTATCACACCAGGTTTGTTAGCATTAGTCACAAGGACTTTCATGTACTGGGCCATCCCTCTGTCTCTAGATATACTGTTGCTTACAATGTCCTTGTCAGCACTAATGACTTTGACATGCTACTTCTTCTTGATGTGTCCATGTCAGTTCATTCTGACTTTTCATTAAAGCCCAATGGGTCTCTAACTTCAAGGCCTAACTAGATTCAGAATATGATTTTATATTCTATACAGTTTCATACCTTTTCAGCATTAGTTTCTCATTGTCTGATTATCTACTTTAATATGGGACATAAATACTTCTATTATAGCTCATTTGTACTAAAACCATACAAGCGATATGTATTTCTTACTTGACTGACATTTTGTAGTTATGAATGCAAACCAAATAAAGATAGACAGTTGGTTTTTGGTTAAGTGAATTATATGGATCTAGACATACATTAGAAGGTAAAATATAATACCTCTATGAAATCTCTTAACATTGTAATTGAAGAAAATTTTCTTCAAATTACAAAATTAAGTATTTTTCTCAATGCAGTCAAAGTGGTATCAACGATAAGTTTGCTTGGTGTTTGAATACACAAAGGGAAAGAAATGTTTTTCAGAAGTTCTTACAGAAGATCTTGGTTTGGCCAAACACCTACATGTTATACACAACCACCTATAACTCCAGTTCGAGAGCATCTGTCTTTCTCCTCTGACGTCTGTGAGTACCAGACACATACATGGTAACATATAGGCAAAGCAATACAAATATAAAATTAACAATTAGAAAGACCACAGGGAGTCCAAAAGTTTCCAGGGACAAGGTTGGTTTTCCATTACTAAGGTACTATTACTCAAGTCCAGAGAGTAGAGTCTAGGTAGTCTAGACTGCTCAGAGCAGTCCCAGTCAAAGAAGTATAAAATGCAAATTGTCAGTGGAGCTGAGGGAATGATTAACTAAGGGTTGATAATTTATTTCTAAATGTGGAAGCAGTAGCATGCACTTTTTGTCTGAGTTTGTAGGACTTTACATAGAAAAGACAATTTTATTTAGGCATATTTAAAAAAGCCATACTTGATTTTGGATCCTGTTCTCAGAAGACTAATGAAGGGAAGAAAAAAAAAGCAAAAGAGGGGAAGTACTAAAATGTTCACTGTCTTCTGTCAGTGTTTATAATACACTGACAACAGACAGAAGGATAGAGATTTCCTGAAGCGTTAGTCTCCATGGAAACAAAGTCCTTCATTTTCTTGTCTGGAAGAAACACTACCCACATCTCAGCAGTATTAAAAACTGCTGCTGGAAATCAATTTATTTTCTATTGCTGCAACTTGACTGAGAAAGACAGTCATGTGGTCCTTTCTATTCATGGGCCAACTGGGTGCCTGCTATAAATTTTCTTTCTCAAAAATCTTACAACATAAATGTTTTGAAATATAGAAAAGGCACAAAGAGTCCAATGTACAGATTTATTGTTTCTTGTGTTCCTGTCTTTGTGATCATCCCATCATCATCAATATTAACAGAAGACATTTTGGAAAGATAGAATTTCTCAGATTAACTTTACACACAAAAAAATTGTAAAAATATTCAAAGGGAAGAGGAAGGATAATTCCACTCTGCATGCAGAGTGAGATATATATATATATATATGTGTGTGTGTGTGTGTGTGTGTGTGTGTGTGTGCGTGTGTGTGTGATGTATGTATATATAAGAGGGTCATTCTTGTTCAATAGGGGACAAGTTTCATCATGTCTCCCAAGGAAGAATTCAGATTACTGCCTTATATTCTGTACATTCTTTTCAGTTATTCTAAGTAACTATTTATAAAAGAGGTTTAGAAACATACTATCATAAATTGGGAGCTATATGTGTGTATTTTAAATTTTATGGAAAATTTGAAGATTCTTAATATATTTGCACTTCTGGAGAACATTTGTCCTGAGGCAAAAAAATTGGATCAGTCATTGTATGTTGACATAAAGCATCCAGAAGCCATGTAAAGGCAGATGCAGTAACATCAGTCTCTGTAGACTCAGTATCCCATAGGGAAAATGAGAGGCAGAGAAGGGGAACTTCTAGAACCAAGCAAACCAGCTTGCCTGGCACAATGTGAAACAGTGTGAGACTCTGTCTCAAAGGAGATGGAAAACCAGTAGCAACACTTTAGTTGCCCTTTGAAATCCACACACTGTGTCATTTTTACAGGAAACCTCACACACATACACACACACACACACACACACACACACACACACACACACACACACACACACACACACCACAAATAACATATAGACAAAATATTTCTAGAAAAAGAAAAACAAATGAAGTTGTCAGATTTGGAGTTTACAGGAATGTGTAATTTTTAAAGCTCAGGACTGTCTTTTAGCACGAAATAATCAGACCCCATAAAGTATGTTAAATCATCAGTATATAGCTTTCTAATTTGAAATATGATTATAAATTATCATTAATATCTACTTTTGTTTATCACAATGTATGTGTGTGTGTGTTTCACATCAACATACTATAACATGCATGTGAAGATCAGAGGTCAGCTTTTAGAAGTTTGTCACCACTTTGTGCTGTGTTGACACAGTTGTTTTTGTTTCTGATGCTGAGCTGAGTGTCCAAGGCCAGCTATTATTTTAACTTCCAGGTAATCCTCTTTTATGCAACTCCTGTCTTACTATACATAGATTTCAATAGATGTGCCATACATAGAATTTATGTCATCAGTCTTGCAGGGCTAGTGTTTTTACCATTGGCAACATTTCTTTAAGCACAATATAATTTTCTGAATATATACAACGTCCAAGGTCAATTTTCACACACTTGCATTAACATATCTTACAAACATAATGAATGGCACTATTATGTTATATGTTGAAGTCTTAAAGAATTCTGATAGTACTTAGAAATAGGTCCTTTTGTGGTAAGATTAATAAGGTCATATTAGTAAAGTTTAATAAATATGACTGGTCTCCTGATAAAAATAAAGATGAGCCTATGCGATCACCAAGCTGGTAAGAGACTCATATGTTAGCAGGAAAAACCTAAATCCTGTAAGCATTTTCTGATATCCACAAATGAGTCTAGGTATGCACAATAACACACACGTACACATACACATACACACATACATGCAGATACACAGACGCACACCTATGAAAATGTAATAGCGTAAATAAAAACCTAATAATTAATTCTTTAAGCCAGATATTGACACTGAAGATGTGTATCTCATAAAAGAAGACATAGGAACTGTAGCATCAGGAGGGCTTCCAGTGGTCAGCAATTAAAAAAAAAAGCTCTTAGGAGAAAAAAAATAAACATCCTAGAACAATGGTATTTGGGTTTGTAGAGTATAATTCTGAAATATATATTTGCATCATTGAAAACACATAATGTGCAGTGATATCCACATTTCTACAGCAGCTTAAACTATTAGTAGGGTCAATTTTTATTTTTTGTAGTTGAGAACACCAGCACTGAACATGTAACCTTAACATACTTGCCAGACAAATCTTATAAAACACAATATACAAACTCTCCTTTATCAATTATCCAGCCATTAAATCACTTCACCATCTATGAGAGTTCTTTAATATAATTATTGATACCATGCAAAATAAACTATCACCTATGTGTTATTAACAAAACCTTCTTAAATTACATATGCTATAATCTTATGAAAGTAATGTTAGTTAATTATGTATGAAATGTTCAAATACAATGCTAAACTTGCATTTTCTTCCATATTATTATTATCTATTTTGTTTGTTTACAGTGATGGTGAATGAAGTAGTAACTATCACAGTTCTTTTTCCAGTTTCTGGGAAGAGAGTAAGCACTAGATTCACTTTTCATTCCTTCTTAAATTTTATATATAATTAGTGTCCTCCATTAATTTTTTGAGTGAAGGTAGGATATTTTATTAGGTGATCAAACATTAAAAACGAAAGCTTAAATGTAAGGAGATGGTTTTAGCTCAACATTTAATATAATGTGAAGGAGAAACATTAGTAACAGAAAAATACCAAATAACAACATAAAGAGAATAATTGCAAGGCAATGTTCAATCATGGACCAAGTCTCATATCAATGCATGTTAATCATTTTGGAAGTCTGAAGGTCAGTATTTCTCAAGTTCTAATATCAGGATGATGATATATACAGGATCTAAATAGAGTCATTCTAACTTGATAAACAAGTCACACATATGTTAAATATACCAGGGAATTAACAATACTAATTAGAAGGCATATACATACAATATGATTATAATTGAAGAACTGAATTTAGTTGGGAAAAAAACAGAACAAGGTGGTATGTAAACTAGGAGGAAAATATCAATGCATATCAGTACAAAAAAATAAATAAAAGAAATAAATAAAATAAAAATAAAGCTTCCATCTAAATATAAGAATATTTAATGATTTGAGTTTCAAGTGCTTGAAATTGAAGAATGTGAAAAACAAAAAAAAATTTCAGCAGTAATTTTTTCCCTAAGAAGAGTATTAAATGTATTAATGCAGAACTTGTATCCTAAGAAGAATAACAACATATAATGTAATGGAGTAACTTCTGCAGCTTAAAGCAGAACAGAAATCTCTGATACTATTTCTTTAGAAAGTGAGTCTGTAATTTCTGATAAAATACAAAAAAATAAGATATTCAGATACATGTCCTCAATAGAGTTGCTTGAACGTTGGTGAATACAGATTATATTATGTCATCATGAAACAAGAGGAAAATAGTTACATTAAAACAATCATCTCTGATTTAGTGATATTATAAGAAAATTATGATGTCATTTTCATATGATTATAAAATATGATAAAAATTCATGTGCAAAAACATATTCATGTGTAAAACACACACACACACACACACACACACACACGCACGCACACACACAAAGTAAACAAGTAGAAAGAACACTGAAGTACATATTACCTTGCCTCAATTTAATTATACCATAGAACAGCATGTTAATGGTGTAGAACAGGAATGCAGGCCAATGGTGTAGAATGGGAGATCCTTTGACCAAAACATCAGAAACATACTGTGGGAAAATGCCACTCTTTAAATAATGGTGCTAGCAAAACTTATTCCACCTGAAGTAGTATGAAATTAGAAGGGAGAGGATAAACCACAAAAACAAATTGTGTTTGAAAACTAATCATAATAAAACATAATAATCTCTTATTATCTTAACACTTAAAGACATTTCCCAATTATGAGAGTGAGTGAGTTGGAGTAATTATATAGTAGTAATAGAAAATTATTTGCTGATAAATGTACTTTGCTTTATTGAGTTTGTCACTTGGATAATATACAGGGCAGAGTAAGTTTGCCCACACAAGTGGAAAGAAAACCTTTCATTCATAGACAGAATATGTTGGCTGCTGAAAGTTAATTGAAACAACTAGAGGAAATGTCCATCAGTTAACTTTGATATACATAAAGCCTTTATGCTTTCCTACTTATTACCAATTAAAATGTACTTAGACACACCTGGGAAGTTGTCTCAGTTAAATAGATAACCTGGAATGAAAGAACAACTCACAGAGCTATGAAAAGGTTTTGCTTTTTTTGGGTATTAAGAGGGAGCACCATGATTCTGCTGGTCTAATTGTATTCAACAGTTAAAACATTTTAGGAGGATAGAACACCTAAGTCAAGTCTAGGGAGAAAAGAACCGTTATGACATTTAAGGCTATGTATCAAAAATGATACTACAAAAATCATACCATTTTCTTTTTAGTTAACCATAATTGGTTAGGCCTATAAGTGTGCTAGGTATATTTAACTCAGGATATTTTACATGATTTCATGACACTTGAACAAAAAGGAAGAATTGGCTTGACATATGATGTAATACTATGAGAGATGATTAAAGTTACTCCTTAAGACAAAAATACTTTGAGGCAGTCAGCAGTTTCCCAGGATCAAATGAACAAAAAGAGAATATAGGAAACAGGGCCAGTGTCACATAAGACAGATGTTGAGAATGAACAGGAAATGGAGAGGAAGTAAGAGTGAACTTAGGATATTTACTTTCGTATTTGTATAAAAATAGTTACCTCACGGCCTCAACCTTACCCAACAGCAACTATAGGCAACTGAGGAAAACTGGGAGATAGAAATGTGGCCATTCCCAGGGATAAGCACTCTAATTCCAGTTCAGTGCTAAGAGAACAGGTTTAAAAAACATATGAACAAGTACAATAATGCAAATTTAGTACTTTATATTTAAGAATATATACACACAAATACATATGTGCCTATAATAACAATTAGTAAAAAGGTGGTTATGATATTGAAGGAGAGATAGCAGGGGTATATGGGTATGTTTACAGGGATGAAAGGGAAAGGAAATGTTAAAATTGTATTGTACTCTCAAAAGAAGATAGTTACATACATCTCTATATGTGTTTCCCGTGTTTTGTAGGTTCTTTGGTCTATTTATTTATTTTATCTTATTCTGTTTATTTTTCCTTTACCTTCTTTTATATTATTATTATTATTATTATTATTATTATTATTATTATTATTTATATGACTGTTTTCTAAGAAAGAGAAAAGATGAGGTTGTAGACCAGGATCTCATAAGAGTTGAGGGAAGAAAAATCCTAGTAATACTATGTTGTGGGTGAAAAATATCTTCGTACAATAGCTGATGGAAAGAGAAGCAGATACCCACAGCTAAGCACCGAACCGACTCCAGAAATCCCTTTGTAGAGAGAGAGGAGGAATCAGCAAAGGGGTCAACACCACACCGAGAAACCAACAGAAGAAGCAGATCTGACCAAGAAGAGCACACGGACCACAGACGTAAATCTGGGAAACCAGAATTTGACCTCACCAAGACCTCTGTATATGGGTGTCATTTGGGAGGCCTGGGAAGTCTATGGGACTTCTGAAAGTGGAACCAATATTTAGCCCTAGGGCACAAATGGATTTTGGGAGCCCATTCCAATTATAGGGATACTCTCACAGCCCAGACAGACTGAGGAGGGCCTAGGCCCTTCCCCAAATGATGTGACAGACTTTGATGATCACTCATGGAAGGCCTCACCCTCCTTGGGGAGTGGATGGGGCTAGGGTTCGTGGATTCAGTGGAGGGCTAGTGAAGATGGAAGGGCGATGGAACTAGAATTAATATGTAAAATAATATTGTCTCTGAATTAAATGAATAAAATTAAAGAAATGGAAAATACCCCAGCATCCTCAATATATCTAAAAATTCCTTTTAAATTTACTTGCTTACCTTTACTAATTCTTTTAACAATGTATTTTGACCGTACTCACATTTGTTCCTAGTTTTAACTCATTCTAATTACATGCACTTTTTAAAAAAGTAACCCTTCAACTCTAAATTGTCCCGAGGATTTTAAAGAATATTTTTCATAGTAATATGTCTCATACATACACCAAGTAATTATCCTGAATTGACAGTATACAATATCACACAACACAGAAAGATATGGGAGACTCTTTTCTTTGAGAGTGACTTCTTACCCTCTTTTTCTTTATCTGTCTCTCTTATTCTTTCTCTGGGTTCCCTACTGGATTTTTATGGTAATCAACTTTCAGGAAGTCAGACAAAGGTCAGCCATATAGTAGAACTAAACATTAAATAATTGGGCAATGGTTACAAAATTAAAAATTTCAAGATCATCATTAAAAATGTATTTACTCAAAAAAAGAAGAAAAGAAAGAAAGAACATTCTAAGCAAATGGAAAAATTGTACAACAGGCTTTATCACATAGGTCTTAGGAAGATGAGAAAATTAAATATATGAACACTAAAAAACATCAAAATATGTAATGTAGGTGACAATAACAAAGTAAAAGTATGATGGAGTACTATGAATATCTACATGCCAGAGATTTTCAATGTTCATAATCAGAAACTTTTTAAATTATCATCAATTAAGAAAACAAAAAAGAATATACTGCAAACCCAGGTAGATTTATAAACAGTGAAGGTAATGATCAAATCAAAATTAACACTTTCTGGTAAAAAGGTTAGGATTTTGATATGTTTGTTTGGAAAATCTATAGACGTTTATAGAGGAAATAATATTAACTGTTGACAAACACTTTTGATAAAATGAGATATCAAAAATATTTTAACAATCATTCATTCATTTACAATCATTCTACCAGGAAGATTATAACTAGTATAAAAAACTAGCTAAATATACTCAAACCCCAGAATGTATAGTACACAATCACTATATACAAAGCCATCAAGAAATATTAGCAAGTAAGCTTAATAACATAGATATTAAATTCCAATGCTTCAAAGAAATTTTCTGATTTATTTTTAACAGAGAAATTGGAAAAGCAACATTTATTATTAATGGAAAATAACAGTATATTTTGACTTTAATAAAAAAAATAAGGATTTGACAAAACATCACACTTAGTCACCATTAAAGCTTTTTTATTTTATTTAATTATTTATTTTGGTTTTCTGAGACATGGTTGAGCCTGTCCTGGAACAAGTTCTTCTTGACCAGACTGGCCTCCAACTCACAGAGATCTGCCTGCCTCTGCCTCCGCAGTGCTGGGACTAAAGGCATGTGCCACCAACGCCCAACAATCATAAAAGCTTTTAAGACTCATAAGATGAAATAGCACATCCTTAATCTGACAATGGTATCTGTACAAGTTCCATGGGAAAGGAAATATTGCATAATGTAGACAGGTAAAAGCAATAATTTCTCACCTCTAACATGTAAAGTAGTGTCTATAAAATGAAAAAAAAAAAACAAAAAACAGAACAGCAAACTTTAAACTTATTGATTCTAAAAGACTTGGTTGGGATAAAAGACATACTAAAAATTATTTTCAGAATCTTAAAATTTTTATTTCACAATATGAATTAGAACCTAGTCAAAAATTCTAAATTTGATATATGACTAACACTCAAGGCCATATTTAGAATTGTCCTTTACATTATTTTGTTCATGTATTCTTTGATAACATAACTAACTTGCCTGTTTTATTAACGTATATTTCTAAAATAAAGTAGAATGCTATTCTTTTGTGAGCAAACTCTTTCATTATATACCTTTTGGAAAACTTTGTTATTATTATATCATTGCCTTTTACCTTCAATATTTATTGGAACTAAGGTGTATAATTATGCTAATTCATAAAAAAAATCTTTTAGTAACTGTGCTCACATCTTTCTTCCAAGACTTTTTGCTAACAATAATAGATTTGCTTAGTGCCTTCTAGTTGTATTTTGTTGTTTCATTTTGTATTGCTTTATTTCTTAAGATGATAAAATACATATCTTTCTTTTCACGTTTTTTCTTTAGCATCCTATATATGTGCCCCTTACTGTCTATTATATTCTTGGTCTTTTTTTTTTAATTATAATCCCCACCCCCACAGTTTGCATAGGCAGTATAATATTACATGTATGTATGACCATTTAGTATTGGGTAAAAATTTCTGTGTTCTTCTTTATGTAGGTTTGAGTTGTTTCAGCTATGTTCAGAAAAGTATCTATTCCTGGGTAATAACTGTTAAAGAAGAGAATCATGAATCATAGCATGCCCAAGATAAGTAACCATGAGACTTTGAATGTATGAATGCTAAGGCTTGAATGAGGAGTATTCCAAATCATCCTCTATATTTTACACTTGATCCAGTGCCCGTGTCTGTGGTGCTGGTGAGGAGTTAATAGAAACTTTAATGAATGCAAAATTAAAGGAAGGAACACATCACTGGGCTTATTTTATGGGTTTATAGCCTCGACCTACCTCAATTTCTAGCTTGTTCTGCTCCCTGTGTGTTAGATAATATGTGTTCAACTAGCTATCTATTCCTGTGTTCTGCTACCACATTTCCTCCATCATTCTAGTCATCTTGCCATTTGGAATCAAAAACCAAAATAAACTTTGTCTTAGTTGGTCAGTTTTATCCTCAACAGCATAAAAGCAGGAAATATAATAATATGTCTATATTAACATTTTTATCTCATTCAAGAAATAGAGTATAAGAATGTCCAATAAGAATGGAAAGATGATAGTTGACAAGAAGAGCTATGAAATTCATGTCATAGTTTTTGCACACATCAGCTCACACAATACCTACATGGTAGCAAGCCAGCCAACTCTGTAATATGAGTAGGAGAGGGAATGACAATGCACTAACCCGGTAAAGGGCCTATTGGGTGCTGAGAACAGACAATCACTCTTCTTTTTGGAAATGGTTGCTTTTAGTTTGTTCATATCTCAGTAAATGATCCATGCCATTGTCTAAAAGGACAGCACTTATTAGATCCATGGAATTATTGGTAACAACAAGATAATTGAGTACATGATATTCATATGAAGAAAGGATGAGGGACATTTGGGAATTGTACAGAGGGAAAATGGAAAACAAAGATTACATTGTAATAAAGTATGAAATGTTTAACACTAAATAATTATCTTTGAAAAATACATCAAAGTTACAATATATGGATCAGGTTGTATTTATAAATTTAGAAATAGGTATGTATATATTAATACTAATTTATGTAAATATGTTAATGAAAAAAGAGCCCATGGATTTGAAGAAGAGCAAAAGAGGTATATTGGAGATTTTATATGGAAGCAAGTAGAAAATGAAATGCTGAAATTATATTACCATTTCAAAAGATACAATAAATGCTAAAAAGCAACTAGTAGAGTTAACAAATTCTGAAGTTAAGTTCACAACAGATTAAACAAAAATGTCTAATAAGTGTTTCAAAAAGAACTCTTTCTTTACCTTTCATGAAAATTTATATTAAAACTAAATTGTTAGTCCATCTTATCACACTCAAAATGTGATGGGAGATGTCATTCTGTAAATATGTTTCCTGTATTGGTTAATGAATAAAGCACTGTAGGCTAATAGGAACGGAAGATAGGTGGGAATAGGAGACTAGGAGGAAAGAGGAAGTGGTAGGGAGGAGTCAGCATGGAGAGACTGGAGAGAGCAGAATGCTAGCCCCTCTCTGGTATGATGATACCACGTGAAAATACTTAGATTAATAGAAATGGGATAATCTTTAAGACAGAGCTAGCAGATAAAAAATTAGTTGCTGGCCAACAACATTTAAATCACATGCAGAGTCTCTGCATGCTATATGGGGCAAATGTGGTAGTGGGACCGACTGGCAGGGAAAACATACTTTCCATGAAAATATCAATAGATATGCTTTAGTTAATGGGGAAAATTTCAAGAGGCCCCACCATATTCAAAGAATTTTAGGCAACTAATTACTTCCAGACAAAGGCTTAGCTTCTTCCAGGGTTGAGGCCCCAAATTGGTAACCCAATAGTCACACACACACACACACACACACACACACACACACACACACACACACAAATAACAGAAGTAGCCTTAGCAGGTTGTATATGTCTATTAATGTATTTGTGCATATTTTCTTTTTCTTTCTCACTTCATCTCTCTCTCTCTCTCTCTCTCTCTCTCTCTCTCTCTCTCCACACACACACACACACACACACACACACACACACAATTATAAAAAGAGACTATCAAGTTGAGAAATGATAAGGGACCCTATAGGCTAATACTCATATGTTGAATGCTAGGCCCCCAATTGGTAGAACTCTTTGGAAAGCCTTAGGAGATATGGCCATGTTGCCAAGGGTAGAATTTAAGGATTCAAAATTCCAAGCCATTACAGGTGACTATTTTTTTATTTCTGCCTCCCAATGGCGGATGAGTTATCTGATGTGCTACTGACCCAAAATTATACCTGCCCATTGCTGCTATTCTGAATGCTAAGGTGGTCATGCATTCAAACTCTGAAACTCTAAGAAAGCCCTTGCTACATTAAAGGTATTATATATATATATATATATATATATATATATATATATATATATATTTTTATTTATTATTTTTAAAATAAAACAATGGTATTAAATTTTGCTTTTGACTCAGAGTGATTTGTTGGAGTTTGTGATATGACTTGAAATCTTGAAATGTTAGATGCAATTTAATCATACTAAATTTTGGGAGTTAGAAATACTATATTTTTTGACAATGTGAGCTCTTCATGTACTCACTGGAACTTCCAAATTACAATGGATTCCTCACTGCCTTGTTGTATGATTTTTTTTTTCTTCAGCAAAAAGCCCAAGTCAGTCAGTTTGACATGAATTGTCAGAAACTCACAATGAGTTTTTTAAACTTTAGAATGCTTTTTAAATTTAAATATATTTTGATTATGTTCTCATTTGGCCCTAGGTTCTTTCAGATCCTATCTCATCTCTATTCACTGAACTTTATCTTCTTTCTTAAAACAAAACAAAACACTCACCAAACCTTAGCACAACAGCAAGATCTCCAAACCAAGAAAACAAATGTAAATTAAAGCTACACCTAAAAGCCAGCAAACAAACAAAAACACACCAAACAGTAACTAGATAAGAGTACATACAAGAAAATGTAAAGTCTCTTTATATACTTTTTAACTGCTCCTTTCATGAGGACTGAACTGAAGTAGTTTACATACTCAGTGTCAGGCTGTTGAAAACAACAACAACAAAACAAACTCATTTCCCTCTCCCAACATGAAAACATTACAGTTCAGATGTCAACTTTTACAGTAGTATCTAGGTTTTCATTTATTCACTTATTCAATCATTCATTTATTCTTTAAAATATGATAAAATAAAAATAATAAAATAAAACAAACATTATCACATCAACCCTAGACAAACAAACCAACTGAAAGAAGAAAGCCCAAGAGAGGGCACAATAATATGAGACCCAACCATTCGCATATTCGGGACTACCATATATATGCAAAGGACCCAGTGCTGATCTGTGCAGGCCATGTGTAAGCAGCTTCACTCTCTTAATTCTTGCTCTATGTTCTTTAGTGACTCATGGACTTCCTTTGCAAATATCTCAATGTCAAGCTATTAGCATGAGATTGTGGTCTATTTTTTTTTTCTTTTCTTCTTTCTTTTTGTGACTTTGTCTCTGTCTACTGAATCAACATATTTTAAAATATATCTATTCTACTTTATTTCAGATTTTGGCTGTTTTGTCATTTTCTGTTCATTCCATTTTACTGTCCTATCTCTCTATTTATTTTCCTGTTACTTGACATATTTTGAATTTTACATTTGTCATAATGCTGTAAAATGATGCCTTTATCTAAAAGAATCCTTATTGTCATAAAGTGAGGGAAGGTTATCAGGTAAAATATAATTATATTAATTAAAGAATATCTCTATGTCTTTAATACAAGTAAAGTATTTAATAATTAGTTTAATTGGCAGCAACTATCAAAACTTTTTTTGAAATTCCAACTTGTCTATACATTTTTAGACAAAAATACACGTGAGTCTGAAGGACTTCTTTTCTTATAATATTTACATTTAAATTTGAAACAATATTATTATACATTTCATTCCCAGATCCCACAACCTCCTGCCTTCCCCTGTTCCCCCACCAACACTCATCCCATCCTCTATTTGCTCCCCAGGGTGGGTGAGGCCTTCTATGTATGTCATATCATTTAGAGAAGGGCTCAGGCCCTCCCCCATATGTCTAGGCTGAGGGAGTATCCCTTATGTGGAATGGGCTCCCAATGTCCATTTATATACGAGGGATAAATATGATCCAGTACTAGAGACCCCACCAACTTCTCACTGCTCCTAACTAAACCACATTCAGGGAATTTGTGTTGGTCCTATGCTGGTTTCTCAGCTATCAGATTGGGGTACATGAGTTCCCTCTTGTTTATATCAGTATATTATGTGGGGTTTTATAGCCTGGTCTTATCCCTTTTGCTGATTACTGGAGTTATTTATGTTCAGGAAGCAGTCTCCTATACCAATTTCCTCAAGGGTATGTCCTACTTTCTCTTCTAAGAGGTTCAGTGTGGCTGGATTTATGTTGAAGTCTTTGATCCATTTGTACTTGAGTTTTGTGCATGGTGATAGACATGGGTCTATCTGGTCTTCTGTACTGTATACCATCATCCAAATATGCCAGCACCATTTGTTGAAGATGCTTTCCTCCCATCATTGTATTCTTTTAGCTCTTTTGTTGAAAAGCAGGTGTTCTTAGGTGTGTGGGTTAATATCAGGATTTTCGATTCAATTTCTTTGGCCTACCTGCCTATTTTTGTGCCCATACCAGGCTGTTTTCAGAATTATAGCTCTATAGTAGAGCTTAACATCAAGCATGTGATGCCTCCTGAAGTTCTTTTATTGTACAGGGTTGTTTGGCTATCCTGTGTCTTTTGTTTCTTTACTCCTCCTTGTCTGCAACTGGATTCCAAGATTTCGGTTCAGTGTTTACTTGTAGCTGTCTGCTCTGCATCCATCAGTTACAAGATGTAGGCTCTAAGCTGGCATACACACAAGGTGGTCATCAATCTCATTATCAGAGATGGGCATTTAAGGTAGACTCTCCAGTATTGGTTAGTTTGTTAGTCTGGGTCATTATTGTAGGTCTCTGGACATTTCTCTAGTGCCAGATATATATTAAAACAAATAATGGCTCCTCTATTATGGTACCTCTTTTCTTCCTCTCCTCTATTCTTTCCCTGACTCAATCTTCCTGTTCCTTCATGCCCACTTTTCCCTTCCTTGTTTGTTCTTACTCTCTCTCCCCACTATGCATCCAATTTTCTTGGGAGATCTTGTCCCTTTCCCCTTCTCCAAGAGACAATGTATGTCTCCCTTAGGGTTCTCTTTGTTTCTTAACTTTTTTGGAAGTTTGGATTATAGGCTGGTGATACTTTGTTCTATGTCTAAAATCCATATATGAGCAAATACATTCTGTGTTTGTCTATGTGTGACTGGGTTACCTAATTCAAGATGGTTTCTTCTAGTTCCATCCATTTGCCTGTGAATTTCAAAATTTTTTTATTTTGTTTTCTTGTTTTTTTTTTTTTTTTTTTTTCTCCACTGAGCAGTATTCCATTGTGTAAATGTACTACAATTTATTCATCCATTCTTCACTTGAGGGGCACTTAGGGTTCTTTCAGGTTTTGGCTAGCTATTACAAATAATGAACATAGATAGTTGAACAGATGTCCTTTTATGAATGTTCATCTTTTTGGTATATTATTGAGGGTGGAATTACTGTGTCTTGAGGTAGGCTGATTCGCATTTTTTCTGAGGAACTATCATACTGATTTCCAAAGTGGCTGTGCAAGTTTACACTCCCAACAGCATTCCACATCCACTCCAGCATAAACTGTCTTTGGTGTTTTTATTTTAGGCATTCTGACAGGAGTAAGATGGAATCTCAGAATTGTGTTGATTTGCATTTCCCTGATAGCTATGGATGTTGAAAACTTTCTTAAGTGTCTTTCAGCCATTTTAGATTCCTCTATTGAGAAATCTCTACTTAGTTCTTTACCCCAAAATGCTGAGCGATTTCTTTAGTTTTGATTTTTTGCTATGTGTAAGTTCACCAAAAGCTGAATATATTTACAGATACATTGAATTGAAAGCATTTTAATTTTGGCTTTAAATTATCCAGTTATCTATATTAGCATTCTATATTGTTAACAGTATTAACAAATTTATAAATGAAAGTAATTCAAGATTTTTTCCAATTCTAATATGATATTAGATATCCTCAGACCAAAGAAGTATGGATTTTTCCCCAAATGTAATAACTTATTTACTCATTGATTCAATTTATGTTAATTAATTTCTTTGGTTAACAGGTTAGCATCTTTCAGTTTGAATGAGAATTTAATATCAATAATACCTGCTATTTTATTATAAGATAGACAACACTAATTCCTTTGTTTAAATACCTTATCTCTAGATAATAATGTTCTTTGTAAGGTTGTGGAACAGTTTTGGTGTATGCAATAGCTAGAATAAGTTGTTCATTAGGGTGTGGTTCTTGAAGATTAATGCAGATCCCCAAGTCTGACTCTGATCTCTCTGTTTCATTGTTTCTATATATTTGAATATGTCACTTCTAGTTCACAATACTATGAAGCTGTCTATCATGATTCCTTGTCTATTATGCTGGAATTTATATTCCTTTAAATTTGAGACTGACAAAATCTCTCACTGTTTCTTGTTGGGTATTTTGTGATAAGCACTACAAATGTAAACACAGAGAACTATCACCTTGAAGTGGAATAATTTTCATCATGAACTGAATCATGTTGTTTTAAGCTTTTGGAATTGAATTTGGGTTGGAAAGTGGATGAATTTTGAGCCATAGTTAAAATAATAAATAAAAAATAACATCCCTATAGTGCTGTAGGCAGACTTTATCAGGCAATTCTCCTGTGAGTTTGTAAGGAAAGAGTGGGGTATATTTTGGACAGAAAATTTATTACTTATGAGAAACCAGAGTCATAATTATTCTTGGAGATTGGAACACTTGATCTTATATTAATACAGCTCATGAGAATATGCTCTTTCTGTGTCTAAAAACTTAAAGTAAGTGTAAAATAAAAAGAATAAATTGGTTTGTTTGTCAGGAAATTATGAAACAACATTGATGATAGGCTTTGTGTGATCATTTCTCGATGTGTTTAGTCATATACAGGAAGAGAGGACAAAAAGAACAACACTTAAGAGAAGTATTTGCATTGTAAGAAAATGAAGCAATTTAGAGTTGTGGAACAATAAGGGATGGTGTGTTTAGACAAAACATCTATGATTGTTCAAATTAATTATACCTTAAAAGAAACTAAGCTTCAAATTGTGGCAGTAGAAATGGTATCTCATAGTTAAGACATTGTTATTCAAAGCCTATATACTATAAAACTAAACTCACACTAATAAACAGTCCCTTGATAAGATAGATCAAATTTGGACAAAATATTTTTTGTGTTATATCTTTTAATTATTTAGCAATAGTGATTTTATTATGAAATCCTGATCCTCACTAATACTCATCAGTAGTAAACATAACCTGGAATATTTGATGTCTTTTATAGATGAAAAATATCAATCAAAATGTAAAAACAAAAATATGTTTTTTTTTATAAAAGAAGTTCATTAACTTTGTCCATTAGGTTTCTGAATGAATGCCATACCCATATATCTGTCATTCATTATCACTCTCTAGGTGTCCTTGTGAGCTTATGAGTTGCTGTTTATCATATAGAGGCTTTGCCTTCTCAGAACTATGTTCAGTGGATTTCAACAATAGTCTTCTAGTCTATCTCTCTATGTATCTATCTACCTAATATCTATGTATCCATCAATTAATCTGTCTGCTGATGTGACCATCAATGGTTGATTGTCAGTCTAGCTATCTTTTCGACACATCAATTTGACAGCAATAAATTTTACTTTAACATAGTTAAACACAACACTTAGGATTTTATTATTCAATTTCTGGTTGCACATTCTAATATTCTAATATTCCACTTTAGAGAAATGGAATAACCACAGAAACACATGATCTGAGAAAGTGGAACCCATGAACCCCAGTCTGACACCTGGGAAACCAACATAGGACTTAAACAGGGCCCCTGAATGTTGGTGTCAGCTACAAGTACTGGGCAGTCTACTGTCCCTCTGCCAGTGAAACTAGAATGTATCCCTAGTGCACTAACAGACATCTGGAGCCCATTACCCATGGAGGGATACTCCCTTATTTTAGATACATAGGGCCTAGGCCCTACACGAAATGACCTGACAGATTCTGATGATCTCTTATGGAAGGCCTCACTCTCCCTGGGGAGTGAAAATGGGATGGGATGGGGCATCAATATAGGGCAATAGGAG
This sequence comes from Cricetiscus sungorus, assembly GCA_030556225.1. Taxonomy (NCBI): domain Eukaryota; kingdom Metazoa; phylum Chordata; class Mammalia; order Rodentia; family Cricetidae; genus Cricetiscus; species Cricetiscus sungorus. The sequence goes on from JANBXA010000398.1 coordinate 47,887,426, forward strand.
GCAGGAAGGGAGAAGGAAGTGGGATTGATTTGTAAAATAAGATTGTTTCTAATTTAAATAAAATTTATTAAAAGAAAAGGTTTGGTAGTAAAATGAAAAAAACATTTTTTCTAATTTAAAATATACAAGTCATCGTCTAAATTCATTTAGATTGAACGTGCTTTATTTTTTGCAAGTCTTCATATAGGTCACAGATTTGTAATTAACTTGATCATAGCAGCATTGTCATAATTAATCTATATGTAAAAGTTTCACAGGGCACAGACTTTCAATCAAGCTTCAATAAATCAGGGAAGGTAAAACATTCAATTTTCTATGACTGAACAAATAAAGTACAGAAATTAAAATTAGGCAAAAATATATATTGGACAGTTGTCTGTTATAACTTACATTAGCATATTTTTTACATAATGGATATAAAACTAGTAGTCATAATCTGAAAATGTTCACCTATTAATATAATATCACTCATCCCTTTTAATATTATGTACACTTCTAAATATGTATTTAGATATATTTCTATTATTATACAAATAGAGATGATATGTAGTATACTGATTATCACATATTACACCCAAGTTGAAGTCATCAAAAACAAATTAACTAATAAAAATATTACAAACATGTATTTTAGGATAGTCAATTAATTACTATATTAATTAACCTTGTAGAAAACTCATGTATACATAGCATTGATAAAATCAACAGTCTGATAAAAGTATTAACATTATGATTAAATTTTATCCTGAATTAATACCTTCAATTCATGATGCTTCAAAATGGGAATTTTGATAAATTTTAGAGATAGTAGTATGTAGAAAAAGGCAGAAGACTTGCCCTAATTTTCTGAAGAGTGTGTCTCTCAGTTACTAGATGCCAAATATTCCAGATGAATTTAGGTAATAATTTACTTTTGGTTATTTACTAGACTGCATATGTGGAGTGACTAAAAAAAAATGTACCTATATTATCAAGAAATAGTTTTCAACAACAGCAACAAAAATTATGTACCTAAACTCAATACTAGCAGTATCAGGGGTAGAGGTACTAAATATTTTCTTGTAGAACACAAGGGTTTACATGGTAATATAATAAACAGATATTACAAATTACTGAAAGTACTGCAAAGTTTCTAATGTTTGACCTTCAGTCTTACTTTTGCAGGTATTGTTGCAGTGATAAACCCTGCTAATTAAAGCTACATTTGTTTGCTAATGCAGAAAGGAAGGAATTAGTTCTATTAAGAGTAATGGAGTGAAACAGCATATGGAACAGTACAGAACATTAGGTACTAACAAACATCACTACTGCAATTAGTTGCAGACTTATGAAGTGGTTCTACCGTATTAAGATACATTGAAATATGCAAGAAAATAGAACTCTTAGCATAACTATTTTAGCATACCCAAAGGAGATAGACCTTGTTATTCAAGATTTCCAAAAACCTACATGGAATGCCCATTTTTTAATTGAAAACTTTTAATAATCATAAAATATATTTTGATCATGGTTTTCTCTTCCTCATCACCATCTACATCTTCAGCAACTTTCATCCATCCAACTCCACCTCTTCTTTCTCCTCCTCTCCTTAGAAAACAGACAAGCGAAAGAAAGAAGCAAGAAGCACATACACTTACAGACACATATAGCCACACAGAAATAACAGAAACACAAAATTGGAAGCTATAACAAAAGACTAGTAAGTTTAATAAAAGTGTCCAGAAAAAAAAACATTGTAAAACAAAACAATTTTCTAAAATAACATTGATTCATTTTGAGTTAGCCATCTGCTTCTTGGTACAGAGTTTGCCCTAAACTGTAGTTTGTATACCTCATAAGAAACCATTGGAGGAAACTAACTTTTAACTTGAATTGCTTGACAACTAAATATAGCTTCATGTTTAGGAGTAGATGGGAGTCCATCTGAAATAATCCTATGTAGACGCTGTCAAAGTCTTCGTGGGTTTGTATTTGGCAATCCTGATGTGTCTGGAAGGGCTTGCTCCCTTCATGACTTTCATACCCACTGGCTCCTAAAATTTTTCTGCCTTCTCCTCTGCACAGGTCCCTAAGCCTTGAGAAAAGACAAATGGGCATTTCATGTCTCGCATTCACTGTATATTGATCACTTGTTGGTTTCTGTATTTGATCCACCATTCTTCAGGTAAAAGTTTCTCTGGTGATAACTGGGCAAGATACTGATCTATAGCTATGTCAGATTGTCATAAAGGGTTATTGCACTGTTAAATTTTTTTAGAAGTAGAAAAATATTTGTTTTTCCTGCATCCATGCTATATTCTAGGTTCTTGGTAACACAAGCAATGGCAGACATAGGTTTCATCTCTTTGTGTGGGTCACCTTTTAAAAGCACAATCAGAAAAATAAAACAAAATAAAAATATTTTTAACATAAAATATAAATTCTCAGTTAGAATATTTTAATTGTAAAATTACCCAAATATCAAGTGAGAAAATGTGTTCTATTCTAAAATAACATTTATTCATAGCATAAAAATATATCACAGAGGCAGGGAGTGATGAATTGGATGCAAGCAACAAAATAATAGACATGAAATGCAAAAGGATATGTTGAATTTAACACGGTATTTAGCCAACTATGAGGTGAAAGCTGATAATAGCAATATGTTTTTTTATTATAAGATAAAAAAGGAGCTCTAAAATGTAAATTAAATAAAAGTCAGGTACCCTTAGAAGGGAGTGTAATTTTACGACCAGGAATTGTTACTTTTGTGTTCTTGTCTACTGATGCTTTGGTCCCAAATAAACACATGGAAGCTATATTAATTATTGTTGGTTGATGTTGGCTGATGGCTAGGCCTTCTTATTTGCTATCTCTGTCATAATTATTAACATACTGCTACAAATCTAAGTATTTCTACATGGTCTTGGCTTACCGGAGAATGTTTAGACTTTTTACTCCTTTGGTAACTTACATGGTGTCTATTTATTGGTCTTCCTCTGCCTATCTTTCCCAGAAATCTCCTATTCTCCCCTTGCAGCATATCTTCCTGCCTCAAGGAACTTCCATAGTTACATAATATTATAATTTGCAATAGATATATATATATATATATATAATATATAATTTATGGCAATAGAGCTACAATCCATGAAGTAAGCTATCACAAGATGATCAGTCTCTTTTGCTTCTAGGTTAGTTTGAGCTAATATTACATGGAAACATACAAACTTGGCAGAGGCATTGAACTTTCATTCTTGAATTTTTTGTCTTCAAATTCTAAAATTTCCCCTTTTCGCTGGTTAAGAGAGTTATCATTCATGATATAGTGTTCAGAAGCATAAATAATAACTGGACACAAGTATATGCCTCCCTCTCTCTCTCTCTATATATATATATATATATATATATATATATATATATATATAAAATTTTACTAATCCATTATTCAGTTAGATGCTTTGATATTCCTTAACTAGCTGGGCAAAGGTGGTACTCATATTTAATCCAAGTCCAGTTCTGTCTACAGAACTAGTTTCAGGACAGCTAGGACTGTTATTACATAAGGATTGGGGCAACAAAGGGGTAATGAAACTTAACAGTAAATTTAAATTGAAGAAACACAGGTAAACAGTAAATGCGTGCACATATAAACATTATTAGAAAAATGAAAACATAAACTACCTTGAAATTTCATTTTAGCCTGTTATGATGATGATCATGAAAGTACATCCAGCAACAAAATGAATTTGTGACTGAATGAATTTGTAACTTTCATATTTCAGTGATATTTTGTTGGTAGACACTTTGGACTATACATCACAGTATCTTCAAAAATCAACAATTTATGAAGTTTGTAATAGGGCTCCTTTACCAAAATTAGATACTCTTTTGGAATAAGAAATGTTTCTTTGCATAAAATGTCATTGAACTGTATTTTATGGTAAATAAAATAATGACTATGGACAGGCCATATGTGTTACCATTTTTTTTGATCCAGATATCACACTGAAAGTCACTTCTCTGGTGTACCCTCAATGTTTAACTTCTAAAAATCATTATGAGTGTCAGATTTGCTTCTGTCCCTGTGTGGTATTGATGCAATCATCAAATAAAATGATTGACATAAAAGAATTTTAAAACTCACAATGATATATAAAGTTGTATTTATTTACTCTGTTCATTGAAACATATTGACAGAATTCACATATATAAGTTTCTTCCCTGAATGGGACTTCAATTATTGATACTCTGAATATTAAATACAATACTAATTACTTCAAAACTATGTGTATAGTTTATACATAACTCAAATAATAAAGTCACCTATACAATTAACTACATAATTAATATTTTGAATCAACAGAAGAAGAGCATGCCTTTGAAAGGTTAAAGGTGTTATCGCAGTTCACTTGGTGGAGCACTGTTATGCCATTCAATCTGTGTTAACCAACAGCTAAAGTATAGCTCTCTCTCTCTCTCTCTTTCTCTCTCTTTCTCTCTCTCTCTCTCTCTCTCTCTCTCTCTCTCTCTCTCTCTCTCTCTCTCTCTCTCTCTCACACACACACACATTTACACACACACATGTGCACACACATGCACACACACATGCACATACAAATGCACACAAACATTCAAGAATAAACATATATATAACTATCTTGTAGCTGTGTGTAATGTTATAAAATATACTCTGGAGAAAGTATCATAGAAGAATATTCGAAAGTCTTCAATAATATTAATGTCTAGGTAACATTATAATTTATCATAATGGAGTTGGTGTCTTTGCATCTGTGATAATAAACACAGTGGGTAAATGACCCCTCCACACCAAAGAAAAAGTGTTTTATTATTGAAGTTAACCTCAACAATGGCAAAAGCAACAACAGCAAGTAGTAACAGCTTCATTGATGCCAAGGGAACTTGTATACTGCCATTACTTGCAAAAAAGCTGACAGCTGTTAAGTCATATACAGTATAAAAGCCATTTGTTTTATGCTATATTTCTTGAAATTATTTGTCAGTTAATTTTCAAAGTTACCATAGAAATTATGCAAGCATACAGAAGCTACACACACACACACACACACACACACACACACACACACATCTACAGTGGTCTTCATAATAGTATATTTTTGCACATTTGTAACACTGAATCAAATATATATAAAACTATGAGTCTGTCCGATGTACAGAAGAAAGTAATGTGTTCAGTGCAGGAGGCCATGTAGAAGCAAATTCGTGGTACTTGTGAGGTCATGGATTTGATCTACAGCATTGTTTTATAATTACAATATTCAATGACTTCTAGATTATTTCTTTTCATAGTAAATATTGTCAGCTTCTTTAAATGAGGAACCTAGGTTATTAGTAAAGTATATATATACAGTTATCTACGAGGGCATTATCAGAGAGTATTACCTCATAGAAAAATATCTGCCCTGATTGTTTATTTCCAAATACCAATAAATAAGAGGGGGCTGGGAAATAATATAAAGGGAAAAAGGAGAGCAGGTATTTTCTTTTTCTAGGCTTCCTAGATGGGATGATGCCTAATTTGCTCATGCATGCTGCAATACTTAGTTTTGTTCAATTTCAGACAGACATAAATAATTGGGAAAATGGCATATTACTTGAAGAAGGCATCCATCATATATTCTTGTGTTATTGTTGTGGGGAGCTTTCTAGATTGCTAATCTATGTAGCAGAATTTAGCCTAGTTTAGGTGACACTTCCCTTAGGTAGGTGGACCTGGGTTGAACAAGAAGAGTAAATGAGAAAAACAAAGCAAAGCAGTCAGTGAGTGAAATTCCTTCATAGTCTGCCTTAATTCCTGCCTTGGAATCTCTTGATGATGGACTGTAAATTGTAGCTAAAATACGTCTTTTCTTCCGAAAAAAGCTTTTGGTCATGGTGTTTATTCACAATAGAAATTTAACTGGAACACAGGTGTTCCAACTACCATGGACAGAAAACATTATCAAACAAAATGTGTCTTCCCTCAAATAGTTTCTCTGAGGTATTCTGCTTAAGAAAAAAGAAAGCCACAGGCCATTTCACCCAGAAAACCTGGTAGATTTCAGATTTTTCCCTTTCTCTTTGTTTTCCCTTACCCAAATCCCACAGTATCTTCCCTTATACTGCAACAAGATAACACCTGTATCTTTCCCTTCCCTGTCCACATCTCCTATAGATGCCACAGACCATACCTCTCTAAACTTCTTGACCCTAACTTTGGCTGTATTCCATTCTCCAACTCATGCAGTCACCTCCTTTTAAAGCATAAACCATACCTACCACAAAACCAGGTAGTCCCCTGCAGAATCTCTTCTCTCTTGCTGTTCCACAAGGACCAGATCCCAGTTTAGTCCCCAGTGTTACAGCAGAACAGCAGCTACAACTTTACCTTGCTCCTTCCCACATCTCCCAAGGATTTCAAAAAAATCCCACCTAAACTCTGTTTCCCCACTTGTTGCTTTGTCTCAGTCCCAATTCCAGAAGAAACCCCCTGCTAACCATAGGGTCTCTCTTCCCAGGACAAGAAGTAGACGGAAGGCAGAACTAAACCCACACTATAGATATTGAGATTCAGTCCTCCCAGGCTCATCTGCTAGAAACCTGCTATAGTCTCAATTTCTTCTTTGGCCACATCCCCAAGGGATCTTGTTGCATGCCTACCTCGACCAGCAAGGATACACGCAACCACGACTCTTCTTCAAGCAGTTTAGTCAGTATCATTGTACATCAGCTTCCTCTGCTCCCATCAGCTTAGCTTCTCCAATCAGCTTACTCTTCTTCTCTCATCAGTTTACCCTGATTCTCTCATCAGCTTACCCTTCTTCTCTCATCAGCTTACTCTGCTTCTATCAGCTTACTATGCTTCTCTCATCAGCTCCTTAAATATGCTCACATCCCAATCAGCTCATGCCACCTGGTGATCCCGGATAGGCCACAGAAGGAGGAAACATACCAGACCCATCAAGCATTTCCAAATAAGGCTTGTTTACAGCTAAGCGTGAACTACCTGGCATCCAGCCAGGCACCATCTTGGGGCTGTGGCTTCCCACAGGATCATAAAGGCCTTCTCTTTTTCCCCCAACTCAGCAGATACCCAAATATCCAGAATTTTGTACCAGCAGGCATTCCCTGTGAACATACACATTGAACAGGCCCCTGAACCAGGCAATACATCAACAAAAGTGTTGGAAAATCCAGAGAAAACAGAAAACAAAAAATAAAACACTCAGGCCAACAAAAAGAACTAATTAAGAAATTAGTTCCTAGAACTTAAATCATCTTAAAAACATATGCTGAAATGCTAGCACAAAAATACATTCATCAGCATTCAAGAAAATATGTCTCCACTAGAACCAAGCTATCATACTACAGAAGGACCTGAGTATTCCAATATACCTGAAGCACAGGAAAAGTGTTCATAAAACAGTTTTTAATGAACATAATAGAGGTCCTACAAGAGGAAATTAATGAACCCTTTAAAGAAATCTAAGAAAACACAAGCAAATAATTAAAACTTCATATTTTGAAATTCAGAATATAATCAATAAAAATTCAAACTGAAGGAATTCTACAAATATAAAATTTAAGAAATAAAACAGGAAAAATTTGCCAATAGAATACAGAAGGACAAGAGGGACTAACAGGCATTGAAGATACAAGAAAAGGGATGGCAAAACAGTCATAGAAAATGATAAATCTAAAATACTCCTGACTGAAAGCATCTAGGAATTGCAGGACATGTTAGAAAGACCATACCAAAGAATAGTAGTTATAGAGAAAAAGATTCAGCACAAGATTTCAGATAATATTTTCAACAAAATACAAAAATAAAATTACAAAGAAGTGATGCTTATAAATACACAAGAAGATCAGTAAACAACAAATAGATTCAATTGTAAAAGAAGGTACCCTCAGAACATAATAATTAAAACATCAAATGTATATAACAAAGAAAGACTAATAAAAGATGCAAGGGAAAATGACCAAGTAACATATAAAGGTGAACCTAGGAGAATTACACAAAATTTTTCAAAGGATAGTCTAAAAGCAAGAAGGGACTAGATAGATTGATGCAGAATCTAAGAATAACAAATACCCTCCCAGACAAAAATGTACAGTAAAACTTTCACTCACTATAGATGGAGAAAATAAAGTACTGTATGATAAACTCAAAATGAAACAGCACCTACCTAAAAATCTCAAACTACAGAAGATGCTATAAGGAAAAGTCAAACCTAAAGAGGTCAATTACACACACACACACACACACACACACACACAAATAATACAGGAAATAATCTCACACTAGCAAAATTAAAAGAAAGGAACATCACAGAGGCACACACACACATGCACACACACACGCACGCACACGCACACACACACATACATACAAATATATACACATCCACTATCACCACCAACAAAACAATGGGAATCAATTTTCATTGGTAATTGATATCACTCCATATCAGTGGTCTCAATTTCTAAATAGAAGACACAAATTAACAGAATTTATGATGTGAAAGGACATATTCTCCAAAATACTCCATAGTATCAAAGGTAGACATTACTTTGGGGTAAGGGACTGTAAAATAAGAAGCAAGCTGGTGCAGCCAATGTAATATTTTGCAAAATAGTTACACATCAATACTAATCAAAACAAGATAGGGAAGATCACAACATACTCTTCAAAGGGAAATCCATTGAGGTGACATTTACACTATTTACATATATTTTCCAAACAAAAAGACACCAAAATTTGTAAAACAAATACTACCATTACTTTAATCACATATAGACCCTCATACACTAATAGCAGAAGACTTCAATACACTATATTCAACAGTGGACAGATTATTCAGAAAAAAAACTAATTAGAGAATTATGGATGTCAATGGACATTAGAAAACAAATGGGCCTAACAAATATTTACAGAACATTTCACCCAAACACACACACAAACAATATACTTTCTTCTATGGACTCATATAATGTTCTCCAAAACTGTCTACACACATATATATAGGCACAAAGTCTCAGCAGATACAAGAAAACTGAAATAACCTACTCCATTTTATTGTATGACTATGATTTAAAGGTTGATATCAACAACAACAGAAACAACAGAAAGCTTACAAAATCATGAACTCTAAACAACCCTCTATCAAAGGAAAAAAAATGGATCAAGACTGAAATAAAGAAAGAAATAAAGGTTTTTTATAGAACACAATGACAACAAATATACAACATACCAAACTTATAAGACAAAATAAAAGTGGTTCTAAGAGGAAAGTTCATAGCACCAATTGAGTACATCTAAAAAAAATGGTAAAATTCCTTACTAGCAACTTTAAAACATACTGAAATGTATAGAAAGGAGTATATCTAATAAGACTATATGGGAAGAAATAATGAATCTGAGGGCAGAAATCAATAAAATAGACACAAGGAGAAGAACACAAAGAACAAATGAAACCAAGTGTTAGTACTTTGAGAAAATATACAACTTATACGAACTAACAAAAGGTAGGGAGAAAATATGCAAATTTAAAAAAAATTAAAGCGGGCATAACAACAGATACTCAGAGAATCCAGAGTATCATAATAAGGTCCTTTAGAAACCTGTACTGTTTCAAATTGGAAGATCTAAAAGAAATGGGTAATTTTCTCAATAGATACCACGTATCAATGTTACATTGGTATCAGATAAACAATTTAAATAAAATTACAACCCCTAAGAAATAGAAGCAATCATTAATAAAAGTTGTACAGTCAAAAAAGCCCAGGTCCAGAATGTAACAGCATATAATTCTGCCAGACTTTCAAGAAGAGTTAATGACAATAGCTCTCAGATTATTACAGAAAATTGAAAGAAAAGGAACATTCCCAAAATCATATCATGAGAACCCAGTTATCCTGACACCCAAACCAAATGAAGACTCAAGGAAGAAAAAGAGCACAAACCAATTTTCTCCATGAAATTGGATGTGAAAATAATTAATAAAGTACTTTATATATGAATTGAAGAAAACATTATATGATCATTCACCATGATCAAGTGCAGTTTATTCCAGGGATGCAGGAATAGATCAATACACAAGAATCAATAAATGTAATCAACCATGAAAGAAACAGAAAGACACAAAAACAAAACAAAACACAAGTTTATCTCATTATGTGAAGAAAATGCCTCTAACAAAATCTAATAAACCTTCATGATAAAAGTCCTCGAGAAATTAGAGTCACAAGGAACATATGTAAACATAAGTGAAATTTATAGCATGCCTATAATCAACATCAAACTAATTGGAAAAAAATTCAAAGTAACCCATTAAAATCAGGAACAAGATAAAGTTGTCCATTTTCTCCTTCCCTTACAATGTAGTTATTATAATTGTTGGTAGAGCAATATGAAAACTAAATGAGATGAAGAGTATATAAGCCAAAAATATTGTTACTTACACATGATATAATAGAATATATTAACTGATCCACCTAATTCCACCAGGAAACTCCTACAGCTGAAAAACACATTCAGAAAAGTAAGTGGATAAAAAAATTAACAAAAGATAATTGTTAGTCCTCCTATATACAAATGATAAATAAAATGAGGAAGAAAATATAGAAAAACTACTATTTACAGTAGCCTCAATTTTACCTTGGGATAACTCCGATAAAGTGAATGACATAATAAAAGTCTTCTATTATAAAACCTTCAAGTCCTTGAAGAAATTGAAGAAGGTATCAGGAGATGGAAAGATCTCCCAACCTCATCATTTGTGGGGATTAACAATGAAAATGGCCATCATACTAGGCAAAATACAGACTCAACAAAATGCCCATCAAAATTCTGATGCATTTTTTACCAGATCTTGAAAGGACAATTATCAAATTCATGTGGAAAAAATGTAAAATAGCTGAAGTAATCCTGAATAATAAGAGAACTTCTGGAGCTGTCATCATTGCTGATTTTAAATTAAGCTCCTATAAAACTCTGATGGTACTGGAATAAAACAGACATGTAGTGTATTAGATTATAATTAAAGAAACAAGACATAATTCTATACTCATATGGGCATCTGATTTATGATAAAGAAGCAAGAAAAGCACTTTGAGAAAAGAAAGCATCTTCAACAAATTCTGCTATATACCTGAATGGCTACATGTAGAAGAATGCTAATAGATCTATATTTAGACCCCTGCTCAAAAGTCATGTCCAAGTGTATCAAAACCGCAATATAAAACTAGTTACACTAAACCTGATAGAAGAGAGAATAGGGAATAGCCTTGAACACATTGGCGCAGGAGATTACTTTTTGAAAAGAATACCATTATTGCAGGCACTAAGATCAACAAGTAATAAATGGACCTAATAAAATTAAAAAAAATAAACTTCTATAAGACAAAGGATATCATAAATAGAACAAAGTAACTGCCTACAGAAGGGTAAAATATTTTTAGCTTTTCCACATGGATTAAGGAATTTATTTCTATAATATATAAAGGACTAAAGAAGCCAGATGTCAAAGACTTAAATAACATAATTAAAAAAATGCACAAATGTAATTATAGAATTCTCAGTAGAGAAAATTGAAATTTTTAGAAACACTTAAAGAAATGTTCCTCATCCTTAATCATCAGAGACACACAATTACAACTACACCTGCCAGAATGGCTAAGATCAATAAGAAGTGACAAGATCAAATGAGAGCTCATGTTGGTGAGGATGTGGAATAAGAAGTATATTGCCTCATTGATGGTGGGCGTGCATCTTCTCCAAATAATATGAAAATCAGTATTGCTGTTCCTCATAAAATTGGTAATTGATCAATCTATCTCAAGACCCAGCTATACCACTCCTGGGCATAAACCAAAAGGACACTGCATTCAATTCCACGGATACTTATCAGCCATGTTTACTGCTACTCTATTCATAATAGCCAGAAATGGAAAAGGACATAGTTTTCCTCAACAGAACAGTGGATAAAGAAAATCTGTACATTTACACAATGAAGTATTACTCAACTGTTAAAAAAATGTCATAATGAAATTTTCAGGCATATTGATGGAATTAGAAAAAAGTCCTTTTTAATAAAGTAACTCAGTAAGATAAATATGGAATATACTAATTAATGTCTGGCTATTAACCATTAAATGATTACCAAGATATAGTTAAATGACCCAGAGTGGTTAGACATAGAGGAGGGGACAAAAAAAAGAAACATGAATCACCTTAGGAGTATGAAATATAACAGGTTTTATGGGTATACTGGAGAGGGGGTGGGGCATCAGAATTAAGGGATCAGGTGGCATGTGGGAGGGAAGATGGTATTGAGAGAGGGAATGAAAGCTAGACTTGAAGAACATTTGAAAAGATTTGAGAAGTGGTTTGGAACCTATAGTTCATTGGAAACTTGATGGGAGATATTATTCTATAAATATGTTTCTCATACTGGTTAATGAATAAAGCACTGTTAGCCAATAGGAAAGCAAGACAGTTGGGGCTAGGAGACAAAGAGGAAAGAGGAAGTAGGAAAGAGGAGTCAGCATGAGAGAACTGAGAGAGCTGAGAGAACACAGCATGCTGTCCGGCTGTCTGGTAAGATGACCACGTGGAAATACTTTGATAGTAGAAATGGGTTAATCATTAGGCAGAGCTAGCCGATAAGAAACTAGTAACTGGCCAGCAGCATAATATCAAATACAGAGTCTCAGCATGTTATTTGGGGCTGGTGCAGCAGTGGAACCACACTGGCGGGAAAACATAATACTTACAGAAACTTCCTATGATAAATAATAAAGATTACAGAACCCATACTGGCCATCTCTTGTCACCAAATGAAGCACCCTGTGCTGGGACTGGGTTTCATCTGATTTGTTGGCCAAAGGAACCTATGAAAATTCTGAAACAATAAAGACTATGGCTAATTTAGAGACTGTCTACAACACATAGAGGTAAGTTAAAGAGGGAGAGTGTAGTGGGGAGACAGAGGTCTCTCTGGGATGTGTGATATAGGTTTTATGGGTTGACAATATGCAGTTAGAAATGGAAGTAAGGCATCAAGTCTGGGTGATATGGTGGAGGGAGAAATTGTGAAAAAAGTCACCTGGAAATGGAATTAATTATGGTTGTGGTATGGAACCCCAGTAAGTGGAAAGTTTCTGGAATCTGTATTGATGACCCTAATGAAGACTCCTAGTAATGGCTGATAGGGACTCTCCTCTAGCCATTGCTTGTAACCAGTCAAGGATACAACAAAAAGAGAGATTGAGTTGCATTCAATTGAGTTCTTGGCCAAGGGGGTATTATGGAAATCCTCAACAAATCCAACCTGTTGTTAAGACACAGGAATGTTCTTTGCAAACAGACTGGGATTCCCCACTGAATATCAGGACATACATACAGCTAATGGAATATGGAGAAGTTGAGCTTGTGACTACATGGATCTCCATACTCCATGTTCTACTCTGGTCGGTGATGGAAGGTTCTCTGCTAGCTATGGAAAGAGAAAGGTGGACTCCAAACTAGCCATGAAATATTTGACCTGCAAATTGTCTTACCAAAAAATTACTAGGGCAGTTGTGACATAGAACTTGTGGGAGTAGTCAAACAATGTCTGATTTGACCTAAGAGACTCCACAAGAAGGAACTACACTGGTTGACCAAAAACTGGAGAATACATGGCCTAGAGAACATAGGGTAAAACAAAACAGTACTGCTCATAAAACAAAAAATAAAAATAAATAAAATGATTTCTAATGATATTCAACTATAGTAATAAATCAGTGTCTTTTCAGTCTTCATCCGTGAGGCTTCTTCTGACAGGAGATAGGAACAAATGCTGAGATGTAAGGCTGAGACCTAATGCAGTGAAACAGTATAAATAGGATTAAATCCTTCTATTTGGAACTCCGGGAATTGCACAACAAAGAGACAGAAAGAATGTACTGGCCAGAGATGGAGTATACCAGAAGAACAAGGCCCTCTGCCTCAACTAAGGAAGACTCAGATGAGCTCACAGAGAGTGAAACAGCAGGCATGCGACTACATGGCTCTCTATAAGGTCCTGTACATATATCTGTATCTATATATATATATCTATATGTATATGTATATCTATATCTATATCTATATCATCTATCTATCTATATCTATCTCTATCTTAGTATTTTTGTGAGACTTCTGACTTTGAGATTGAGTGAGACTGTCACTTATATGTCCGCTCTTGTAACATTTTTTCCTGTTGGGATGGACATACCAAGTCTAACATTGGTATGATAGTTTTTGGTTGATCTAATTATGTTTTATATTGTCATGTTTAGTTGTTTTCTCATAGAGGACTAAAATTTTCTAATGAAAGAGCATAAGGGAGTCAGTCCAGAGAGGATCTATGGAAGAAATTGGAGTAGAGGGAGGGGGAAACTATAAACAGGATATATCCTAAAATGTTGTATTTTGGAAGTATCTAATTTTGGATACTACACTTTAATGTTTGTTCAGATTCTCAGAGGATTTAAACTAGGATTTTTGGAGACACTGAAACTGTTAATGTTATGAGGAATCTTGGCAATAAATCTAATTTATTCCTTTCTTATAAGATGAACATGAGATTTGAGTCATTAATGGTGACTTTTGATGCAATTCGATGGCCGATATTAATTTCCAAATATAAAAGATAAAATTCCCAGAAGATTAATGACCAACCATGAGGCTGGGATTAAATCCTGGTCCTCTGGAGGAGACAGCACTGCTCATAACCTCTGATCCATCTTTCAGATCCCAAACCTGCTCCTCCCACCGGTAAAGTAGTAAATATACTTTCAGGTATTCTGTGATAGAATGTTCACAGATGCAAAATGAAGAGGAACATCATTCCCTATGTACCATTGATTATAATTATCAGCCTGTGATCTGTTACATTGCCACATTGATACCTTCAGTTTCCTTGAAATAGTGTTTCTATGATATTACAAATAGATATTCTGATAGTACAAATGTAAAACTGAGTTATTATTAAAAATGCCAAATATTTCAGAACTGTCATTTAATATGCCACATTTAACTTCACTGATAGTTTGAGTGAATATAAAAGATTATTCTTCAGATTTTGTACATACCAATATAAAGAGATTATAATGCACATGTTAATTCAGTATATCTAGCATGAACAAAACTCTATTTTTAGTCTTAAAAAGTAAAAAGTAGATGCTCATTTTCTACATACTGTGATAAATTAAATTATTCTAAGTATTCATATATAATATTCAGATGTGCCATAATAAATTAAGTATTATGAATTTAAGTGAAGACCTTACAAAGATTTATAAAACTAGACTTAGTTTTAGAGAGAAAAATAAAGATTGAATAAGAAAGGTGAAAGACAAAGAAGGCCTTGCATTATATACATATATTTGAACATTGTGTGTGTGTGTGAGTATTATAACATTTTTTGGTTTTTTGTTTGTTTGTTTAGTTTAGCTAATACAAGGTTCATCTGTGTGTCCTTGGCTGTTCTGGAACTTGCACTATAGAACATATTGGCCTCAAACTCATTCACTTAGCTATCCTTTCCAAGTCTGGGATTATAGGCAAAGAAAATTTAATTTTAAAAACATTTCCATATATAGAAAATTGGAAATTTAAATTACTATAATTGGAAAATGAAATTAAAGTTAAAAATAGTAGAGAAGAGTAAAAATGAATATTGGATAAATGTAAAAATTTGGTGAAAAATTCTATGGAGTCTTTCAAAAAAAGTTTAATTTATTAAGTAGATAGATGAAAATAATTTAGAAAATTGCTCTCCAGTAAATATTTAACATGCCACAAATTAAAACAAGTTATTAGAATTAAGTAGTGGCATTCTGATAGAACTAGATCTCTATCATTTGTTTGTATATTCTAAAAATGAATGCAAGATATTAGAAATGACATATTTATACAGACAGTACTACATGCTTATTGGTCACATTTGTAAAGAAATGTAAAAATAATGTCTCTTTCATCAAAATAACAGCATTATTGGATTCTGGGAATCATAAGTCTGCAGAAGAATGACACAAATATAAATGCATTAATTGGAAAGCATCCTTGTAGTTTTTCATGTCCTATTTGGGAATATAATTGTCTCTGACTGAAAGCATAAAATATCGATAACAATTGTATACTAAATTCTAATAGGAAGAGAAAAATGAGTGGAAAAAATTGAACAGATTTCATAAACATGTATAAATGGAGGAAAGTACAAAAATGCATGAAAAGCAATTCTCAAAAAAACCTATCTGAACAGAGTTCATGAATGAAGTATGAGGACACATCTGAGAGCTTGTGAGAAAATTCACAGTAAGCAAGAGTCTAGAGACCTCTGTCCCTCCATAACAAGAATTTGTTCTTGAAGGTGCTTTTATGTCCTCCCAGGTCTTATGAATAGGAGTGGGTGTCCTTTAGATTACCAAACATCTTAGATTTGTTCTTCAGAAATGTATCCAAACATGGGTTACCCTCTTGACTGTAGTGAGCCTAAATGCTTGTTTGCTAATTTGACTTTTTAATACTTAACCCTCAGAATACCCCTAGAATATAAATTGATGCACTGAATAAAGTTGGCTAGTGCATTAGACTTTAGTCTGCCCCATTTTTAGGCTCCACTCGCCCGAGTTCATGCTGCAAACCTGAGCAGTTACAGACAGAATTACATAAAATTTATATAAAGTTATGTAACTGTGTGTGTTCCATGGCCTTGTTACAAATTATTTGTAATTTGATATAAAAACTATGGTCATTACATATTTTCACTATTATTTAGAACTATTTTTAAGTTTAAATACAATTTGATCATATCACTTTCCTTTTCCATATGCTTCCAGATCTGCTGCCAAACCCAATTTTAAGTTCTTTCTTAAGAAATCAAACAAGCAAATACACAGAACCCTCTAAAACAAAGAAAACTACTAAAGAACCCTGGACCTGTAACCAAATAAAAGCATGCAACAAAACTGTGGAACCCAATATATGAGATCAACTACTCCTGGATGATATTCCTGCCCTGGAGTGTTTAATATACCTATTGTCATTACTATATAGAAAACAGATTTTCCTCTCTCAGCAGGTATAAGTGACACAAGTTGTAAACATTTACCCTAGTGGCCATATTTTCATCCAACCATCTATCTATCCATCTATTCATATACCCTTTCAGAATTTATTAAATATGACAAAATAAAATATAATAAAACAAAAACTACCAAATTGAAGTTTGATGAAACAAACCAACAACAAAAAAAGAGAATGCTTAAAAATCAAAGACTCAGGAATCCCAAAAAAATCACTAAACTGGAAGCCATATTATACAGGCAAGAAACATGATGCAGATGCATGCAGGCCCTGTGCTTGTTGCTTTGTTCTCTGCAAGTTCATATGACATTTTCTCAGTTAAATTGCAGAGCTTTGTTCTGCAGTCCTTCAGCTCTCTGGCTCTTACAATTTTTATTCTTCTTCTATGCGGTTTCTGGGACTCTGACGGGGATTGGCAGGAAATATCCCATCTAGTGCTGAGTTCTCCGCTGCCTCTCATGCTCTGTGTAATGCCTTTGGATCTCTATATTTAATGAAAACACACTTTTAGTACAGGAAGTTACAGGAATGATGACAAAGCATGGTTTTAAAATATCATCTCAATATAATCTTATTTATAATAAAATATATTGCTCTATGACTTGATGATTTTATATTTGCTAATATATTTTAATAAATATACTCTATGAAAGACAATATTAAAATGTAGAATAAGTAGTCTCTACTTGTTCAATAACAGAAACTATTGAAGTGACAAAATAATAACGGATCCATGAAAACTTTCTATTTCAGAATATTCAAATATTATATAGCAACTAATGGTATAATTCACTGATAAAATACATTACAAAAATAATTAAATTTGGTTAAAATCAAAAATTGTGTAAATTTTGAAAATAGTATCCAGAATATAATTAATCTATTCTATTTTAAAATTTATTTGCAGTTTTTAAAGTTTGTATCTATCAAATTTTATTTCCTATGGTTTTCATTAACTTAAATAAATTATTAAATTCTAATGTGTTACATTACACATTATTCTCTTCTTGATTATATTTTCTGTGTGTACTATATTTGAGCTTTTAAAAAATGTATATATTTTATAAAAGCATATATGCTACAAAATTATACATTACCATATAACAATACTAATATATTACTATATAATTTATAAATACATTATAAAATATATTCACATATAATATTCATATGTATTATTTACATATTATATAATATATACATGGATATATTACTATATAATATATTAAATATTACATCCTGTTCTTATTTTTGGAGAGTTTTATATATTTTTATATGAAATTTTATTATTTCTCTTTCTATTCTGTCTCATCCTTGATATTCTCCTGGTTAAACTTTTCTTATATTTCTTAAGTAGACAGGGTGAGCTGAAGTGTCAGGAGACTTGCCTGAAATAAGACGTTAAAAAATGATACTCAATCATAAACAAAAACTTCATAATATAAAACAAAGTAGTTCCTTTGTTTAAAATCCAGTCTTAATAGTTAATACATCATCATGCCCCAGAATTACTATAGTATAAAAAATACTTTCACTTTTCCTTGTGTTTCATATTAAAACTCAGCCAATTAAACTAATACAAATACAGTGAAAAGAATATTTATGCAAATCCTTTTTGTTTGTTTTGGGAAATGTCTTCGTTTAGCCCTGCTATGCTGAGCCTGAACCCATTATACAGAAGAGGATGGGCATAAATGGTCAGTACGAGTGCTAGAATCTTTCACATTTTTAAATTACAAAGATACTTAATTAGCATACCATCTATGGAAACAGATGTTTTCTAATATGAGATTATTGACTCAGACTTCTCATTCACCTTAATATATTTCTTATGCTGTTTTTGAATATGGTTTTAAGAAGTCTAAATGAAATGAAAAATTGTGATTATTTAAAAAACAACATAATGTTCCATTTCAATGGTTCTTCTGTGTATGTTTGTTTACTTTTAATTGCTTCTCTTTTAAATGTATAGATCAGCTGCAGGATTATGAGTCTTGGTTATTAGATGAGTGGGCAATAATACATCTCTGAGATCTTCAAGAATTCTTCTAACATTTTAATGAATTAAGTCTCCCCATACTGTTAGATGGCAACTTAGTAATCTAATAAAAACATAGAAAATGGCTCTTTGTGGATTACAATGAGTCAGAGAGGAAGAGAATTTAAGATTAGATTTACTAAGTCTAGACATATCTCACCCTGTGTACTCTTTATGTGGTCATTGATCACATTCAACTTAATAAGATTAATCAGCATGAAAAAATAATCAGTCTAAGAATTTTTCTTTTTTCTGTCCGTGAGCCTCCTCTTTTATTTCTTAGGTAGTTGACTTTTGTGTGGGTTGAAGACAGATATAAAAAGAGCTCAGGCTTTAAAAGTTCAAATAAAATCTTTAACAACAAATTGTGATGGGTGCTTTAACTGAAATTGAACTCTTGGTATTGCCGACTATAATCAAAAATATTTATCTACAAAAGCAGCATGAACACTTGAGCTGTAACTTACAGGTCATCGAGTTCTTCATTTTGGTGACTCCTTGAGAAAAGAGGCTTTTAACAGAAAAACCCTTAGAATTGGCTGAATCATGGTGTGAGAACTGAAGTCTGCAGGGTCACAGCTCACAGATATTTGCATTCCAACTATTAAAGAACTGCAAACATGGAACAAATATAAAGGAGGAAAAATTTATATTTATGTTTGATAGGTATATTTATATTAATATAGTCCATAATGCCAAGAGTTCAATTCTATTTAAAATGCCAAAACCAAATTTGTTGCTTCATTTATTAAGGTTTTATAGAATCCCCTAAAGCTTAGCTATTTTTGTCTCTGCCTTCAACAAACACAGGCTTAAATTAACTTAGATATAAAAAAGGATCAAAGGTAGATATTAGAACTTGCTTTCAGTAATATTTTAAATTGTGTGTGATCAATGATCATAAAAGAGATAACAGGGCAGCATGTACTAAAATATTTTGTTAATATACACTAGTCCTGAATTTTAGAGCAGAACCTACCTTCACATTGAATAAAGATGAAGTTTTATGTGGTCAGCAAATTACATGATGAATTATCAAAGATCAACAAAAAGTATTATTCTGAAGCTTTTCAACAGAAAGGTCAATGAATGAAGGGTTACTTGTATTCCCAATAAATTTTTGTAGTGTACTAGCTTCCTTCTAAAGATCTGTAATTTACTACCTATCCATGTAAACAGCCTCATATTTTATTTAACAAAATGTAATATTTTTCTTAATTTTTAGAAAAATAAATATGTAATTAATTTAACAAACTAGTGCTTACATATTGATAAATTTCATAGAGTAAGACTTGGGGCTGGGATGTGGTGGCGCATACCTTTAATTCCAGCACTAGCGTGGCAGAAGCAGGTGGAACTTTGTGAGTTCGAGCTATCCTAGGGTACAGAATGAGTTCCAGGATAGGCTCCAAAGCTACACAAAGAAACCCTGTCTACAAAAAGCACCCACACACACACACACACACACATACACACACACACACACACACACACACACAAAAGAATATAATGTGCTTGAAGCAATTATCACTAACTTAAAAGCAAAGTGCACATAAGGATATCATGTACCCAGTGTCAATAAATTTGTATATAATTGCTGTCCTAGTTTACTTGCTATTTCTGTGACAATACTTTGACCAAGAGCAATTTGAATGCAAAAATATAGTTTGTCTTATATTTAGCTGTCACAGTCTACTATTAAGAAATATCATGACTGGAACTCAAGTAAGAACCTAGTTCTTGAACTGGATATCATGAAGGAATAAGGCACACAGGCTTGCTATGCATATCATGTTCAGAATGCTTTCTTATACTACTGCAAATCACCTTCCCAGGGGGCACAAATCCTAAATGTGCAAGGAACTAATGAATCAATTATTAACAAAGAGTATATCCAACAGACTCATATTCAGCTACAAGTTGTCTGATAGAGGCATTTTCTCACTTGACGTTTTTTCTTCCTGATAGAAACTAGTTTATGCCATTGACAAAAACATAAGCATCACAATTTAGTTATTATAATCAATTGAGTAAGTAAATAATTTCAGTTTCTGTACACACACACTCACACACACAGTGTTAGAGAGATAAAGCTGATATGGATCTCAGTATTTCACAGGAAACAAAACATACACACTGCTCACTTCCTATTTACAGTTTTTAGAACATATCTAAATGTATAAAACTATGATAGTTCTTAAATATTGCTTATCAAGTACTAAATCTGTATCATTTTCAAGCTTTCTCTTTCTCTTTCTCTCTGACCACATGAGCACTTTAGAAATCATTAATGTCCTATAGAGCTCTAGAAAAAACAATAAACCACATCAAAGGAAACATGTTTTGCCACTTACAAGAGATTACAGTGAGGCTTGCTAGTAGCTGGAAGGTTTTATTTCTGAAAACATTCAATCTTTGATAAATACTTCTAGAAAACACCATAGCAATTATAATCATTAATTCTAAATAACCACATGAGCCTTTCCTGATATGCATTATCAATTCATTTCCAAACAATTCTAGTTTTGTAAAAGTTTTTGTCTAATCACCTTGGTCTATACAAAGCTTATGGCATGATATCCAGTGATTGAATATATAACATCTACTTTTTTCTAAAATACACATCTAATTAAGAAATATTCACTTATTAATTATATATTTTCTCATGAGAAAACTTCAATAAGTAAATAATGCAATGAAAAGTTTGAGTACAACAATACATAAATACTAAGCTTTAGGAATTTAAGAGATGGTTTTAGAAAGATAGAAGTTGTTAGCTTCAGCTTGAGGAAGCAGTAAATATACTTAACATCATGAAATGTGCATGAAGGCTGGATGGTGCATTATTATGGCTTGAGTGAAGAATGTGCACAGTGGAAAGCGGGTATGAGAAATTTCTGTACATCTTTATCAATTTAATACTTGTGAACTGGCTTCTAAGTGAAGCAAGTTGTGGGATGGCCCTGATAATCGGGTACAGTTGACTATTTACCTCTGTTTTTACTAAAGATTTTATTGAGGCTTCCAAATAGTCACATGCTCAAGCCTATGATAGTATTTGGAGATGTGGCTTTTAGAAGAGAATATTGCTGAGATAATTTCAAAAGAATCAGTCCTCATGATGCATTTAGTACTCTAATCAGATGGTTTTCCAGAAAACATCTCTCACTCTTCCATGCCCCAGCCAGATGGAACTGTGAATGGGAGCCCACTATAATCAGGACAAAAGTCTTCCCTAAGGACAGAGCAGATTGTATCTTGACTGCAATTTACTGTATACTTTTCCCATAGGATAAAAACAGCAATTACTTAAAATATGTAAATGACTCATTTTATATTATTTAGTTAAAAGAGTTGATCCATTGATTAATCTTACTGAAAATAGGATTACTTTGGAAAGATATGTATGCTTTCTGTGATTTAATGCTCCTGTTATGCAAATTTAAGATGTCTTTCTGAACTATTTTTAGAAGATTTTTAAAATGAAACGTTTATAATTATGTTTATGGAAAGTATAGTGGCAAAACAAATTCATTGTTTCTTCATTGAATACCCTGAGCAACAGTTGGAAGTTTGGAAACCCTTCCTATCTTCCTAGTGGATAGGATTGTTGCTAAATTTTCTATCAACAGTTGCATTATAGTTGCATACCATGATACTAATTCAGTCATGTATCAAGTATTAGTGAAATTTATAGCTCAGTGTAGACAAATTCATCTTATTTTTATTTGTATTCTTAAAAATGTTATTCAGCATATTACAATGAACATCTTACTTCAGGAAAGATTATGATATAAATGTCTGAAAGTCAGCAATCTCTGTCTCTCTCTGTCTGCGCACATACACACATGTGTGTGTGGGGGTGTAGATAAAACAGGAAAATGATTTATAGGAGACATGATCAAACACTTCATAGTGTCCTGACAGTTGATTTTTATTTTTTGAGATAAACACTATGAGTGCAGAAGGAAATTTAGTTAGGCTCAAATTTGCTCCCCAAATCCCCTTGTTCAGTGGGAGGGCTACTGATCCCAGCAATAATTTATGGATAATGTATAAGAAAAAAATTAACAAAAACTGACTGAAGAGGAAAATAGATCAAGTTTTGTCATCAGCATAGTGCATTGACTATATGTCGTCTTAAAATTCTTTTCCTTAATATATTCTTCTTAAGACTAGGAAAATTTTGAGTCATTGAAAAAATTGTTCACATTGTGACAACTGTTTCAATGTACAGGTAAAATTTAGAAAGTGATGTCAGAACATATTTAGGTTCTGGAATATGTTTTTCAACTTAACATATAACTAAGTAACATAAACAATCATCAGAGCCATATGATAAAACAGCATAGTGTATCTACTTATTTCTTAAAAAAATTAAGTACTAATATCAACTTTACTTGATGTGACTGTTGATTTAAAGGAATAAACTTACACATGTACAGAAAATATTGTCATTTTATTCCTTGGAGTTTATTGAGAATATATTGTGTGTATGTATATATACAAATGTTTCTAAGTTAGGTCCTTAGAATATCAGATAACTTAATACATATTCATGATAACTATGAGGATTTCAAATAATAATCAAATTTCTATATATTGAATGATATATTTGTAATATGTGTGAGTAACTTTTTGATTTAATCTATGACTTCCATCTATATTTTCTGAACTCTATTATTAATAATGTTTTTCACATGTTGAATTAACAAAGCCATACAGAATCATGGAATGAAAATTTTATTTAGAATCATATTGTTATATACATTTTAATATTTCTATTGAATATTATTTACTATTAACATATTGTTAACATTTACTACATTAAGTTTTATATTTTTAGTGTGAAACACTCTTCATTTTTTAATGCAAATCTTTAATTTTTCAGTTTTGTGCATAAATTCATGGGACTCATAAATAAATTAAATTTTTATAAAATTTTATAAATGTTAATTCTCATTATAACTGACATTGTCAAAGCACATAGCCCTTTACAAGAATTCCACAGAATCTACAATTTTGATCTGCATATTTAATATTTATACCCTGTAAGTTTTTTAATTGCTGTGTGTTGTAAATTGTATTCTAGATGGATGTTAGATAGATGACATAAGGCAGATACTACTGATTGAAAGAAACTACTAATTGTAAGTGCATATACTATTTTTACAATTAACCTGTGATATCATGTAATCCATTGAATGCTCTTTGGTTTAAAAATTTTGGATAATGAAATTCATTAGTAGTGGTGAAAAGAATCCTGAAGACAAATGTTATATTTATTTCAAATATGCCCATATATAAACTCAACTCCTGCTGTAAATAGGTGCAACTGACAGAGGATTAAGGAAATTACTTCTATTGTATCATTTTGACAGATTTGTAAGCATCTTCATCAATGTCACATAGGGGCAAGGATTCATACCTATCATACATACACTGTGCCAGTGATAGTATCCATCAATATATTCATATAAAAAATCAGTTAATGAAAGGCCATTGTGATTTTATATATATACATGATTTGTCAAAAATTATGATATGAGTAACAAAACTTTTATTGCCTGGAGGTAATCAACGTATTGGAAAATATTGTAAGTATACATGGCATAGGTATATTTACCATTACCATTATTTAACAACTTTAGGATATGTGTTAACACCACCTTTGCTCTTCTGAGTTTTTTCTTTCCTCTGACCAAATGCTACATCCAACATCTTTCTATACATTAATATTCTCTTTCTTCTGATTCTGTGTCTCAGTCTTACTCTTTTGCTCTTTGTTTCGTTTTTTCTCTCTCTCCTTTGTTCACTATTGATATTTGGGTGATTTTCCACCACCAACTAATTACTTGGGCAACTGTTGTTCACTATTTTTCTCTCCTGCTTTTTTGTTTCTAGTTTCCTGAAAAATGAGTGATGACTGTGAGCCACCTGGTCTACAGTTATTTTTTTTTCTTATATTGTTAAAATAACTTACATTTTGAATTCAAGAAAAGTAATAACACATAAACATGTTTAGTGGTAAGTTTTATTATATCAAAAAAGCAAATCTATGGATTTATATGCAGTAAATGCAAACTGTTTATTGGCCATTTTCTAACCCCTTAAGATAGCATGGAGTACAAAAATATCATATAATTTTACAATAGATCACAGGGACATTCCCATTTGATTCAAATGTGTTAGTAAAGTTGTTCTATTATTGAGTCTTTTTGTCTTTCATCATAATCATTAGCCACTTTGCATTTTAATTTCATGACATAAAATATTAGTAAGAAGTCACTCCAAAGAAGTATGACTTTCTCAGACCTGCTTGGTTATTTAAACAGTGGTGACTATCAGAGCTACTATGTATGAATGATAATTAATCAATTGTACTAAACAAATGAAGACAATGATATAAAATAATTATAAGATAAAGTTTTTGAATTATTAAATGTATATATCAGTAGAATGAAATATATTTTAAAAATCTTCAATATTAAACATATGTATCCTGTGATTTTAACTTATACTTAGTTAACTATATTTAAATTCTGGCAAGAGTTTTTATTTTCATCCACCTATCACAAAAATAATTTAATTTTGCTTCAGTAGCAATGATATAGTGTCTGCTGGTAATCTCAGAAATTGATATGTTGAGGTAGGGGTGGATTAGGAATTTGAAACTATCCTGTGCTACATTCTGAGGTTTGGCCAGTGTAGTCTACTTTTTAGAAACAAAAGAAAAACAAACAAAAAAATATTAGGTACACAAATTGTCCTCTAAAAGCAACAATGGGTGTTTGTAAAACAAAGATTTTTTATGTAAAAATGAAATACCTCTTCTTATATTGATACCTAGCCTTTGTAATTCTTTGTAGCTTTTTAAGTTCAGGTAAACAGGTTGTTTGAACATGGTCTCTTTTACCTCCTCTAATTAACCTCTCTCTCTCTCTCTCTCTCTCTCTCTCTCTCTCTCTCTCTCTCTCTCTCTCTCACACACACACACACACACACACACACACACACACACAAACTTGCAATGTAACCAAAAGATTTTGCTCTCCATTTTCACGTTCTCTTATTTCTAACAATGTTTGCATAGTACTTACCTTTCTTTCAATATTAATCAACATTTCTTTTACCATGAAACTTCAATTAAGCTGGGTCCTAACCTAATCATAGAGAAATTCTGAAAGATACACATACTGGAGTAGATATTGTTTTATTGTTAGTATGGTAAGATACCTGAGAAGGGACTTAGGGGTCATTAATTCTGGCTCACGATCTCAAGGTATAGTCAAACAGGGTGAGGAATAAAAGGCATGAGGAGTATTTGGTAATTGCTAACATGTGGAGCTAAGGGAGATGAATGTTTATACTCATCTTGCTCTCTCTTTTATGGGAATAAGAGGCTAGCCCAATATATGGTACTATTTACATTCAGGGTGGGCCCTCAACAGTCAGGGTGTTTCTACTCAATTCTATTGCCCTAATCTACATAGTATCTATCATAGAAAAGCCCAAACTAGGTTCCTAGGTGAATCTTCCCAAATTGTCAGCTAATGTTAATTATAAAAGAAGTGGGAAGGGAAAGAGTGTTTGTGTGTGTGTGTGTGTGTGTGTGTGTGTGTGTGTGAGAGAGAGAGAAAAAGAGAGAGAGAGAGAGAGAGAGAGAGAGAGAGAGAGAGAGAGAGAGAGAGAGAGAGAAAGGTTATAGACATAGATGAATGATAGAATTTTCAATGTACTTTTTTGAAACACCTGTTTACTATTCTCCTTGACCCTCCTTTATGGGTTCATGTTTAATGACATCACCATTCTTAGAAGTTACTAAGTTTAATGTATGACTATGACTTTTCATTCAATCAAAGATTTCAGTTTTCAGCCCTTCTGTGATCTGTATTTATTGGGGTCATCCTAAAATTTTCCCAAAGACCAAGGTTCTCACTTAACTGATTTTCACACTTAAAGAACATTTGTCTTGTGCTGTCATTCTCTAGATACTGACATTCATGTTAACACAACCATGAATAGACACTGCCTCAAGAAAACACAAATCATTTCTAGCTAAAAGGAGACTATGTCTTTGCTAGAATTGCCACTGCATCACTTGTCTATTAGAATTGCTGACAGGATTATTTTTCATTTGTACTCCTGGGAATATAAGTCTTCTACATCCTGAACGTCCTTTGAAGTCGGTAGTAAACATAAATAGGGTGTCAAAGGAAATTACATTCTAATCTTTTATAATGTGCTTAATAGTCTATTCTGAAACGGTACTGCAAAAAGATTTATAGGAAGGTGAGTGACACAAAAACGGATAATAAAATGCTGAGAAAGAAGTACATCATTCAATTCTTTGGTGGCAAATGATTTTAAAATACACAGTAATATTTTGAGTAGATAGCAGAATAATTAAAAAATTAAAGGTCTAATCTTTTATATTCACACCACATGATAAATTATTCAAAAGATAAATTGTCTGCAGTTTATTAACTCATAATTTTACATCTGTGTATGATTATATTTTTTATTTAAATGAAAATTGTTGTCCATCTCATTATTTTGGAAAAACTGCTTATTGGACTGGTGGATACATTGCAAATTGAGCAAGGGAAGAAATTTAAAATGAACATACACGGAAGGAACTACACGGAGGCACTCCTGTAAAGATAGCCAGAAAGATCAAAGATATAATAACAGCCTGCTTGATATTAGGCAAAGACATGACAATAGAGGATAGGAGGGATCAGAATTAAGTAAGCAAATATCAATTATTTTCATGCTTAAATAGATTTGAAGTGTGAAAATCTATATGTGAGGTATTTTTGTGATGAAGCAAGAGGTTTATTCATTTCCATGTACCTATTTAATGAAATCTGAGTGAAATGAATTGATTGACAAATAGGGACAAATTTAGAATTTATTGAAAAAAATGTAGCAATTTACTGTGGATATAAAACAAGTTATCAGCTTCACACACCATCATGAAAGACTAATGAAGACTTCAGATACTGACAGCAACTTTGACCAAGTATTCAAAAAACTGGAAAGTGTTTCAGCTACAAAATAGTAATCATCATGGTTAATAGTTACTATATATTATAGCATATATTCTGATTTAATCATATAAATTTTGTCTAGAAATATTACTAAGTGCTTAAAGTTTCCTGTTTGAACTTCTCTCTAGGATCACATAGCATTATGGGATGTATACATACTTACTAGATACCTGCTCAAAACATCACTTAAATACTGCTCATTCAGTGAATCACATTCAAGGTAAGAAGTCTTAGCACTTCTTTGTACAGAGTTGTGGGAGGTAGTGCATCTTAGTCTCCCAACATAATTTTACCTCTTCAAATTATCTGCATTTTCCTCGTGGAAACAAATATTTGTATACAAATTAAAATTTTAATTTGACATGTTTATAGGGAAGGGTTTTTTGTAAGTAATAGTAGAATCTAACCCTTAATACTATAAATCAACCCGTTTTAGATATACATATATATGATAAATTCCATTATTTTATTTTTTTTAGAATTCATAAATGGCATATCATTTATTTAATGAAAAAGAGGGAAAGTAAGCCACTTTCATTCATTTTCTCCCAAACTCTCAAAATTCCCTTCCCTCATTTAGTAACAAGGAAACAACGAAACAAAAACCAAACCAAAACAAAAAACAACCTACAATTAAAAACATTTTTGTACAAAAGCCACACCTCCGCCTCTCACAAAATTGGATGGTGTTATTACGGGAATGAAACCCAATTGAAAGATTTAGAAGGAGCTGCGTTGATCTCAGGCTCTGTAGGGTTCAAGCGCTGCAAAAAATAACTCCACTTGCATCTTTCAAACTGAAAAGTGATCACTTTACAAACCTGAGGTTATAATTATAAAGGACCATAGTGTGAACCAGAGTCCCATTCTCCTTCTAGGACTCCAGGGGAAAGGCAAGCACGGGATTGAGTTTCCTTTAGGAGAGAAAGGAGGGAAATAGAGGAAACCCTGGACACTATCAAAAGGTACTGGAGTATTCTTGGAAGCAAATGAGTTCTGTAACCTCTCAAGAAACAAGCTCACTTCCATTTCTACTCCAGGAATCTAGAGCACAGATAAGGAGTAAAGTTTTCTTTGCTCCAGTACGCCAGGACTCTGACGATGACCAAGGCCACCGGGTAGAGGCAAACCAGAGGGTCTCAAGGGCAAATCTCAATTGTACATTTTTGGTTCTGACATTAAGAGCTCTAAGGTGTTGTGGACACTCCCTCACCACACAACCTTCTCATTCAAATTCCATTATTTATAAAAAAAATAATATGAAGTATACTGGTGAAAAATAAATTTAACATTCACACAATTTGGAACATATTACATATGCTCTATGTATGTATATATGTAAGTTATGCGTGTATTCTTCTTTATGTTCAATGATAAAGCAAAAGATAAATTACTAAGGAAAGTGCAAACTGTAGAGAATCATGAAGAACAAATTGAAATTACTGATATTTTCAGGAAAAAACTCAAGCCAGAGCTTCAGGCAAAAGGGAGAAATAAATCAGATAGTCCATTAGTGAACCTTGGAAATGAATGGCCAGCTAAAAATCTCTCTTTTAAGGTCTTATGATTTCAGGAAAAATGTCTAACACAAATGTAAAAACACAAAAGTGTAAAATGGGTTAATTTGTTTATTTCAATTTATTTTTTTTCTTTAAATATGTCTGGAGTATTTTTCATTTTTCCTTCTCTCTCTTCAAGCACATTTTATAATATCTATCTTCTTAAAGTTATGGTCCCTTATTCTTTAATAATTATTGTTACATACACACATACATGTGTTTATGATTGACTGTTTGAGATCAGATGACATATCAGGGGATCACATTGGGAGAAGTATGAATATCTCCCTAGCAAACATTTGTTGTCTTTATTATTTATCTAATGGTAAGTCCTTGTGTGATCTTTTTCACCAACCACAATACTATCCCAGTGATGTGGTTAATTGTGTTGGTGCCTGCACTTTTGAGATTTCATATGTGTTCTTTAACATATATGCCCAAGTTACAAATGATGATCTTTGGATATAGGAGATAGAAGAAATCAAGCTGGGATTAACCTGAAAGTCCTCTCCCTGTTTAAAAGCTCTCATAATATCTGAAAGCAACATTCATGCAGTGAATGGGGGGAAAATTAAAATTTATTTACAGCAATAAACTCAAAAGTTCTAACAATGATCAAGAATATGAGACTCCCCAAAATTTAATTCATGGCTTTTACTTTTGATGGATGAAAAAGAACCATCTAATTGGATTTAAGTTTTATTTAATGAAGGGAAATCATGCCATGTGTTCCCTTTCCAACTACCCATTGATGGTAAACTCATGGACCTTATAGAAAAATCTATTTCTACCAATAACCTAAACAGTATAACTTCTAAGGAATATGAAAAACTTATTCTTATATCTATAGGCAGTTGTAGATAATACTTCTTATCAGTAAGTTTCTATTTTCAGCAGAGAGACATTACAGAACACCATATCTGTTTAAAATATGACAACTATGGATTATACATCTACAGTGCATAACCCCTATATAAGGCTCAGGGACATCATGAAGAAGCAAATTGAACATTAACAATATTGACTTGTAGAACTTAT
Source organism: Cricetiscus sungorus (assembly GCA_030556225.1). Classification (NCBI taxonomy): domain Eukaryota; kingdom Metazoa; phylum Chordata; class Mammalia; order Rodentia; family Cricetidae; genus Cricetiscus; species Cricetiscus sungorus. The sequence goes on from JANBXA010000398.1 coordinate 47,918,230, forward strand.
TAACACTGGTAATAATTGGTGAAGGCCTATTCCCAGTCTGTAGGGGGCCGTTTGGTATTGTAAACTGTACATTCCTCTCTGTTTGAGAACACTGACAATATCATCTTTTAATGATGATAAATTATTCCTGTAAGAGAGAGACAGAGCAGTGGGGTGGGTCACTCCTTCCTTAGCTCCTAGTATTTAGAAGGCAGAAGTGGGCAGATTTCTTTAATGTAAAGAAAATTTAGCAAAAAATTAATATCGTATAATATGAAAGGGGACTTTGGAGTAAAATGTTGACTCATATGTTACATGAATAATAAAAATTCAGAACCAGATATTGGGGTTTAAGCTGATGATCAGAAAAACAAAACAGCTAAGTCACGAAAGAGTTCTTACCACTGCCAAGGCTGGGGAAATCCTATCCTTAGTATAACTGGAGACTGAATAACCCATGAGTCCCTGAGCTCCTGTCATTGTATACCTCTCTAGTGCTGGGATTAAATACATACACCACCATGGCTTAGCCTCTACGGATAACTAGTGTGACTTCTAGAATTAAAGGTGTGTACCACCAATGTTGGGCCTCTATGACTGTGGCTAGATTTACATTCAAATTTCAGTCCAGCTTTATTAAATAATAGACAAAATATCAGCACACTTATCAATATTTATTAGCACTTATTGAAATACTTTTCATTATTATGCATTTACTGAAGTATTAGTTTGTATGTGCTTATACATTTAACAGTCTAATTCTTGATACCCAGGGTAACCTCTGAACTGACAATACAGTCTGATACTATGTCCTTTACTTCTGTACATTCCTCTCTGTTTGAGAACACTGACAACATCATCTTTTAATGATGAAAAATTATTCCTGTGAGAGAGACAGAGCAGTGGGGTGGGTGACTCCCTCCTTAACTCCTAGTATTCAGAAGGCAGAAGTGGGCAGATTTCTGTGATATAGAGTCTTTTCTAAAGAGCATGTTCCCTGTGAGGCAGGGCTATATAATAAGGCCCTGTCAAAACAAATTACAAAACAAACAAATAATCCCAAGTCTTTTCTCAAAATATGTCTATATTTAAGCAAGTAGTATTCATATTTACCTTACTTTTAGTAAATATTATCCAAGTCTTCAATAATTAATTTTGTATTATAAAGATTTTCTTTGAGTAGCAGGGTTAAAAATCATTCCTTATTGTGTATTCATCTATCCCACAGTGCTTAGGCAGCAAACAGGTCTCATAATTCAGGGGAATGGTAGAATCCTGAATCCTTTACTAATCACTGGTGTTCTTTTTTTTTTTTTTTTGTAATCTTAAGTATCTAGAGCTTTCAGTGTCAGGGAGGGGACATAGAGTCACTGAGTAGATCTGTATGTATAGCCATATTTTCTTGCCAGTATAGATCCTTGAACTTGTGTTTCTTGTGTTTATTTATAATGCAATGCAAGCATTTCTTCTTATCCTGAAAATCTGTGTATATACAGTCTAATAAATATTGCATCCATATGTCAAAACTTTATTTAGTTTTTAGCTTTTGCCTGCATTAGCCAGCATTATATCTCTATTGGATAATTTCTGCTATGTAGTAAATTTTTTCAAAGATTTTGCTTTTTTTTACAAGTACCATATATATTCATATATCTTCTACCCATAATTTTTCTGTACCCTAACATTTGGAGAATAATTATTACAGCTTATTAAATGAGATTGAGGTCAATTTTAGCAAGAAAATAAACCTTTAATATTGATATGTATGAGCAAGCTAAACCTAATATTTTTATCAGAACTTTATAACTCTTCTCTCCTAATGTCTTAAAGCTTAGCTATTTTTTTATGGTCTCATAAGCCTGTGATTCCAAATATAATCTCACTCTGAACCATTTATTCTGCATATGTGGTCAAGAAAGTACATTTTACAATAGTGCATTCATTGAACATATTATTCATTATCACCTCTTATGTATCTATTAATGATTGTCCTATAATTCAACCACCATCTATGTTTCTATATTTGGTTTTCATATAAGTAGTGAGTTAATCCAACTGTAAATTTAGGATATGACATTTCCCTTTAACGGGTGCTATGAGACTCCTAAAAACATCAACATTTAAAAGCAAAGAAAAATTGTATCATTTCTACCAGTTTATGAAATATCAGAATCACCTGGTTAGCAAAGATGACTAGTAAGAGCTTCAGTACATGGCTCATTTTTATTTGCAGTGAAATAATAATTGACTCATATGTTTATTTTGGATCTGAGAAGCCACAATTTTGAATACTTCAGATCAAGTTACATATGTAAATGCTTAGGAATTGACAGCAGTTGGATCTGTACAGTCAGTGCATGTTGGGACCTTAGCAAGTGTTTTGTTGCTATTTCCTTGTCCTCACTTTCAAATCAAAACCACAGAAACTAACTTCTCTCACATGTAATAGTTTGCATTCCTCAAAATATTCAAGTAATGCTTGTGAAATATATGTGTGTGTGTGTGTGTGTGTGTGTGTGTGTGTGTGTGTGTGTGTGTCTGTGTTTTTTAGCTAAAGTAAACCCTGAGAAATTTCTTCTTAGGTGTTCAGTTATCTCTACAATTTGTGAACAGAACAATGGCTCAGTTCTAGACATTCTAAGGAACTATGACGTTTGTTGAGAACTTAAATTCAGATTTATGGTTTCCCCTGTTATTAAAAGAAATTCTTCAGGAACCTCTCAAAGTTGTTCTGGTTTTCTGTACAATAACACTGCAGAACAGCATAGTGATGGTTGTAATTATTATTATTAAAAATTTCTTAGATTCTCTAGAAAGCAGATCATTTTTCTTTTGACACATTCATAAAATATCTCCACTTTAATATCCGTATTCAATGATTGTTTCCATCTTATAGCATTCATGAAATTTTAGGTATTTCAAATTTTTGCAATATGGGCATCATGTTTTCTTCCTCTGCATTCTAGAAGCTAACCAGAAATCTGCATTTTGAAGAAAGGACTAATCATAGTAAAATATTTTAGTATTCACTTTTGTCCTGTTATTCAATTACTTTCGAAGTTCACTATTACGCGGTACTCATGTCAAGTTAAGTTTAAGCCTGGAGATAGTAACACATTTTTGTCCTTACCTGCCAAAGTACAGCCTGGCTTGTGACACAAAGAGAAAATCTAATTTAGAAGATATCTTATTATCTATTTCTAAGCTATTACCAGAAGGTGAAATCTAGTTAATCACAGTTCATTTGAGGCATGGGGTTTGAACCAATTAATATGTCTCTGTGCCTTTTCTGTTTTCTGTCTCTAAAGATTTTTTTTTCCTTTTTGCATCCTCTAAGATCCTGAAATCTCCTATTACTTGAAGTGTTATTTTAGTCATCCCTTAAATGTGTATATTCCCAATAATATTCTTCTTGCTAAATCTGTGCTAACATTGTCCATAGACATGTTGTCTCCTGTCCATATTTGGCTAGTTCTTAACATTCTTTTCTTTTATTCCATTCATTTGGGTTCCATTGTAACCCAGGTCAGGCTGGGTTACAATAGTTTGCTTTGGTTTTTGACACAGTGGTCTAATTGTTGAGAGAAAACCTAGGTAAAGAGATAGGATGAATACTGAAGAAATACATTTTGGTTTATTAAGGAAAGGCATATATCTATCTTCTTTTGAAGGAGGTATACACAATCTCCATAACAATTAGACATAAGAAAAATAAATTTTATTCATCTCATTGTAAAAGACATCTGTATTAGAAGCAGTAACACTTCCTTCATGTGTTTTAATTGAAATGAGTATATCTCATGAACCGTAAATAATCTTAGAATGACTATTGTGCTTAAGTTGAGAGCCAAATTTCCTCTTCCTATTCAGTGTATTTTCTGAATATGACACAAAGGAAAATATATCTTAGTAAGCTTGTGTATTTGGTGTTTTTGTTTAGTTTGTTAATTTAGTAATTAAATTAATTCCATAAATAGTTGCTTAATAGCAAAAATAAATTCTCAGTGCAGTAAGTCCTGCAAGGCTAATTCTACTTAATAACATACATTACATCCTATTTTAAGTGATCCATAATTAACAGGTTTTATATTTTCTTACTTTGCTTTATTGATTTTTCAGATTTATTTTCAAGACCTTATGTGTTGTAATGTTTTAATAGATTTATAAATTACATAACGATTATTGCCTAGCCGGAAACTGTGAAATGGAATGTGAATATGAACTTCCTCCATGAACGTATGTGCTTGAACATTTGGCTCCTGGTTGGTGAATTGCTTGGAAATGTTGTAGAGTTGTAGAACCTTTGCATTGTGGAGGATAACTGAAGAAAGTGAGCACCTGGGAACAGGTCACGAACTCTTACAGCTGTACCTCACCTATGATCCTTCGACTGATTCTAGTTCTTCCGGAATGTGTGTTAAGAATTCCCAGATGAAAGTCATTGCACCTGTGACACTGATTGTTCCTATCATCTTTCCTTATTGATGTACTGTACTCTTAAACAGCGATCAAATGAAAAGGAAAAGAAAATTCCTTCCTTCATATTACTTTTAATGGGGGCCTTTGTCACAGGATAATACAATAAATTAATGTGCCTGGTGATTATATTCATCATGATTATACCCATTGTACTACATAGTTTTATCTATATGCACATGAGCAGTGAGAATATTCTAAATATAATCTAATAACTAACTCAAGCGTAAAAGGTTGTATTAAACATAGCTACTTACTGTGAAGGATAGGTTCAGAGAAAATACCATGTTTGACTTAAAACTTCCAAATTTCTGTGTTCCTGATTTTTCCACTCTGTTTAACTTTCCTCAGTATCATTATAACTCTCCTTTCTGCTCTTGTACATATTCCACAGATAGCAACAGACATTTTACTTCTTTAATCTTCCAGGCATGCTGAATCTAATGTAATGCTACAAAATTTCATGTGAGCTATTGAAAATGCAAAGAATTTTTTCCTTTGATTCCTAAAAAAATGCATTCCAGGAATATATATGGTAATGCTGTTAGTAATTTTAAAGATAATTATTTGAGTGAATAAATGTACAAATTTGTAAAATAAGTATGTACCCACTAAGGCCCAATCAAGTATTCTTAGCCTAGTTCACCTTGATCTACAGTATGAATTAAATGTTTCTTTAAACTAAAATAACCACTACCAACCTCAAGTAGCTTCAAATTTCAATTATAAGAAAAACAAACAAAAATAGGATAAATCAATCTTAAAATAACTCACAAAAAATAAAATTCATAGAACTAAAACATGGTATTTAAAAGTCATTCATTAAAATACATTGGCTAAATATTTCCAAAAGGGAAAATAATTTTTACCAGCCTATTTCATAATACACACACACACACACACACACACACACACACACACACACACACTTAGGTGATTTTTGGATGCTTGGGTCTATAGCTATTGCCTACAAGTATTTTGTCTGAAGATAGAATTTCATGTGGACTTCTTTTATGTCTGGTTCTGGGACACTGCACTATAGTCTTTTGTTACCTCAAAGAGAGCAAAGTGATTTAGCCCAGTTCAATTTCAGCAAGTTGATAAGTTTGCCCTTGCCCATCAGTTATCCTGAATCACTGCTGACTGCATGCAGTGCTATGGTAGTCCACACTTCACTCTGTGCAAAAACATTTTTGGTTTAGTGTTTTCTGACCTTCTGTGCAGGCCTAGTGGCTCAGCAGGAATAATGAGAGTTTATCAGGGCACAGGTCTAATTTGTGTTGAAATGTTGGTATCCAATATCCCAGTCTGCTTTTTCTGAAACCAGTTATTCTGAAAATGAGAATTAACAAAACAAGCTATATGAGATGAAGAGAAACCCATACTAATTAGATGTATTTCTTATTGTGCTCCTTATCACTTATAATATAAAATCAAATGTTAGAGTATTATAAGTGAAGTCAGAATGCTGAAAAAAAATTCTTCTGTCCTTGGTCTTTATAACTTCAATCTAGGGATCAGCAGAGTATTTTACTAGGTAAAGGCATTTGCTGCCATTCCTAATGATCTAAGTCAATCACAGTATTCACACAGTGGAAGAAGAGTAACTGATGGGAGATGTTATTCTGGAAATACATTTCTTGTATTGGTTAATGAATAAAGCACTGTTGGCTAATAGGAAAGGAAGATAGGAGGGCCTAAGAGAAAAGAATGAAAGAGGAAGTAGAAGAAAGGGGTCAGCATGGAGAGACCTGGAGAGAGCAGAACGCCAGCCTGCTGTCCCGTAAGATGAGATCATGTGGAAATACTTAGATTAATATAGTGGGTTAATAAGTAAGACAGAGCCAGCCAATAAGAAACTGGTGTCTGGCCAACAGCATTATATCAAATATAGAATCTCTGCGTGTTATTGGAGGCTGGCTGGGTGGTGAGGCCGACTGGTAGGGAAAGCATATTTGGTACAAGTAACAATTCCTTCAAGGTGTCAACTAATTTCAACACAAGGAGAGAGGCATGCACATGTCATAAACTAGTAAATGAATGCGTGTGTGTGTGTGTGTGTGTGTGTGTGTGTGTGTGTGTGTGAACACTCACATAAAATAATAAGAAAATTGTAAGATAGAGTAAAAACATCTCACAAATGACTTTGGGTACAATTTAATCTTTTCAATCTTTCCTCAGAAGAAATTGGAAGTCAGAAGACAGGGAGAATTATAAAACAATAAAGCTAATAAAAATAAAGTAAGAGATTGCTTGAAATTTAGGTGGAACATGTGACAAACACCCCCATTTCTCTCTTTATATTTCCACCCACCCTATTCTAGTCCCTATGCTCTTAGTTGCCTTATTACATCCCCTAACTTGGGTGGGACTTTCTGCTCTTCCAAAGATCAAACCACTGCAAGAAGTTGAGTCTCCAAATTCAGTGGAGACCTCCTTCTCAACCACAGGCCACAATGACCAGAAGACCAGAGAGAAAACAGAAAATAAGGAACAAAACACCTATTAGCAAGAGAATTTTGCACCTAGAAATATAATCACCCTAAACATGAGTACCTGGAGCTTGGGAATTATGTTACCATCAGAGCCCAGCTATCCTAGTGCAACAGAATACCAAAAATTATGGGACACAATGAACACATTGCTAAGAGGAAAGTTTAGAGTACTAGAGGTGCTTACATAAAGAAATTGGGGAGATCTCATAATAGCAACTTAAGAGCACACCTGAACGTTCCATAACAAAAAGAAGCACACACTCGAGAGAAGTAGATGGCAGGAAATAATCAAACTAACAGATAAAGTCTACAAAATAAAATCATGACAATAAGTCAAAGAATCAATGAAACAAAAACATTTTAGAAAAAGTCAACATAATAGACATATCCTTATCCAAACTAATTAAAAGATACAGAGAAAATTTCTAAATGAACAAAATCAGGCTACTATACACAGCCAAGCATTCAATCACTATAGATGGAACAAACAAGATATTTAATGACAAAGCCAGATTTTCACAATATGTATCAACAAATCCAGCCCTACGGAAAGTTCTGGAAGAAAAATTCCAATCCAAGGAACTTAACTAAGCTCACAAAGACATAGGCAACAGATAATCCCAATTCACCAGAAACCAAGAGTAAAGCAGGGCAAATATATTCACAATACCACTGCCAACAACAAATGTAAAAAAAAAAAAAAGCATTAACAATCAATGGTTCTTACTTTCCCTCAACGTCAATGGTCTTAACTCGCCTATAAAAAGACACAGGTATATAGATATAGAGTGAAGGGTATATTGCATGACCCATTGTATCATACAACAGCTTCCATGCTGAAGTTTTTAATTTTCTTTCTTCTTTCTTTTTTTCTTATATTCTTTCTTTCGATTTTGTTTGTTTTTGTTTTTGCATTTATTTTTCTTTTAAGTTAGAGGGACATTGCAAGAGCATAGAGCCTATATAAAGGGACAGGAAGATGAATGGGATTTTGGATACATGATGGGAAATCTAGAAACAATCAATACCAAATAAAAAACAATGAATTATGAAACATATTTATCATGAGAAAAAATGTTTACCTCCAAAATTCCTTATTGTCCATTATTTATCTCTCTTCTCTTTTGCTCCCTCTCTCCTAACTCTGGGTTTGTTAGATTTCCGTCCCTGTGATAAACCATTATTCAAAAGCAACATGAAGTTAAAAGGGTTTATTTCTGCTTACAACTTTCATGTCAGAATGCAATGTTGAGAGGTATTAGGATGATATCTGGAAGCAGAAAGTAAATAAACGAACATGGAGACATGCAATTTAGTGTGCTTTCTTAAACAATGCAGGGTTCTCCAGGAGGTTCTAGAATACAGGGCCCAGAGAGCAGGAATATCACTTACCAAAAATTAACCAGCTATCCAAAAACAATCATCTATCAGGAATATGCTTCCTTAGACATGCCTACAAGACACTCTGGGAGAGAAAATGCCCTGGGATTTCTTCTTCCCAGTTTACTTTTCTGTCCATAATTAAACCTATTCGTAGGTGTAGAGCTAAAAGCACATACTAGATGTCCAATCCCAGGGCAATTGAATATAACAGACATTACTCTGACAGCTGACTTATTCTGGAAATACTAAGACATGTACCTAACATGTTGTAAGTAAAATAAGAGAGAATGTAAACTAAGACTATCTAGTATTCAATATTCTTCAAACTCATCAAACACTTCGGAAACAAAAATCATTCCTAGGGTAAGCAGGAAGTGAAAATAGGTTACTTCCTAAAGGTACAAGAAATGACAGAAAAAGCTGGCTACCTAGGCAGTCACTCAATGTCTTACCAACTTTGACTAAGGCCTACAGTATCTGACAGACCATCTCAGAAGCAGAAAATTTAGAAAGACTGTCCTAACCTGTCAAGGTTAGGACAAGGTTCAGCAGACTTTATCTCTTGTTAGCCCATTTAGGACAGTGTGTTGAATAACAGCGGTCAAGGCTGGGGCAGTTCTGTGCCCAAAAGGCCAGAATTACCAAGAAGAAAATGAAATCCAAATGGAGATCTATTGGTGCCCATTTTACTCTCCAGAATAACTAAGTGCTGTAAGTAGCAGACATGTCTCATTGTCAGGATATCCCTAAGAAACCATTTTAAATGTCATATTCTGTAGGTCTTTCATGTTTTAAAGATAGAATATATAGGTTGGATACATATCTGAGCATACCTAGAACCTGATTTACATCATTAGGTAAGGTTCATGTGCTCAGAAGACCACAGAGATATATAGTAAAGCCAGATTCAGAGGGTACAAAACAAAATAATAACAACAAAAATAACATGTAAATTGTTAAATAGCATTTTCAAAAAAAATGCTTAGTCTTGGGAGAGAGAAGAAAGACAACAAAGTTCTTTTAAAAATATATTAGCTGGACATGGTTGCACATGCATTTAATCCCAGCACTTGGGAGGCCGAAACAGGTGATTCTCTATGGTTTCAAGGCCAGCCTCGTTTACAGAGTGAATTCCAGGACAGCCAAATTTACACAGAGAAACTGTCTCAATAAACCAAAAATTAAAAGAGAGATTAGCCAAAAAGCCACATGAAATTGGAAAATACACTAGAGATTCTGGATACTGTATATTATTGGGTTATCTGTAAGTTGTATGATTGCTGTTGATTGAGAAACAGCTGCTAATAGACATTTCATTATGACTACTGATAGATTAGTCCAACTTATATTTTTTTAAAAAAGACCTTGAATTCAAGATGTAAATCTAAAGAAATTGTACTTTGGAAAATAAGTTGTGCTTTTGTTCCCACAGAAAATGAAATGTTGTGGATTCCTTCCAGACTAATATGGTTTGATCAAGCAAGACCTCCTGAAACAGTGGCTCAGGTGACCTAACATCTAAAACATCTGAGAACAATCAGCTTCACAGACTATGATAACCATGATTTGACCAAGGTTTTCAATTTTCTCAGGATCCTCTTAGGATTGACAGTGTCCCCAAGTAGCAGGAAGCATTTTGGAGAGAACTATCCCCACATTCCCAAATGTTGTTTATAATTGTTTGTTTCCACTGAAATGTGATTGGATATTAACGGTTAATGATCACAGTTACTTTTTTTTCTAAAAAAAAAAGGGGAAATATCCAATTAAATGTATCTTTTCATTGTCATGAATTTTTATTTATTGATACAAATTTAAGGTCAATTTTGTTATATGTATAATTCTACTCTTGTTTATGTATTTTGTTTATACATCTCTTTTGAAAATGTAATGTGTAGCCAGACAGTGGTGGCACATGGCTTTTATCCCAGTACTTGGGAGACAGGGGCAGACAGATCTCTGTGAGTAGGAGCCAGCCTGGTCTTTAAGAACTAGTTTCAGCACAAGCTCCAAAAGCTACACAGGGAAACCCAGTCTCAAAAACCAAAACAAAAAGGTAATGATTTATTAAATACTGATTATAAATAGTCACTTACAATAGTCAAAACTTACATTAGATTTTTTTGATATAAAGAGATATTTTTCAAATGATAGGTATTCTTCAAAACCTTTCAGAAACCTACACAACATGGCATTTAAAGTATTTTATTATGGCTTTTCTCAACAATGAGATGAGTTTGCTCCTGGCAGCAATGATCTGCTTTAGAGAAGATGATGGGCATCAAAGAAATTTCACATGGAGTTTACTTTATTTGTGCAAAAATTAGTCACTGAGAAAGAAAGGGTCCTTGACTTGGAAGCTGATAGTATGCTGTCCTAATTGGACCAGCAGGATACCAAAGGGAGTGACTGTAAAACCTTGCCAAGACAAGGCAGAATAGACCTTCAGAAAATCTTACTTCATAGTCTGTCAGAGATGCTAGGCCTATTGGCGAATGATAGATGCCCTGATGTTACAGAGGAATGTTGGGTGACTTTTCCAGACAGTGAGATATCTGGATGTCTTTGTCAAATGTAGAGTTTATATATTATATTTCTGTAGTGTTTGGTGGAGCTGAAGATAGATAGTTATGGTTATGAATTTACTCAGTTATGAGAAAAGATAAAATTTTAGACCCAGAAAAATTGGATGGAAAAGAGACTAACTTCTTTAAATGTTGCCAAATATTAATGGACTCAATATTGTTAATTATGCTTCTCACTTGATAACTGTTTTGTTATATATGATTTTAATATGCTAATGTTAATACCTTCCTTTTTATCTAGACAGAAGAGAAAAATGATAGGGGATTTTCTGTATAGTGGGAATATGTTTCTCTTATTGGTTGGTGAGTAAATGCTGATTGGCCAATAACCAGGCTGGAAGTATAGGCAGGGCTACTATTCTAGGAGAATTCTGTCAAGAGAAAAGACAGAGAAGCAGCCATCCGATAGAAAATGCCATGTAGATATTGGGATGGTCAGATGCCTGGGCATTCTCCAGTAAGCCAAGACCATATAGCAATACATAGATTAATAGAAATGGGTTAATGATGAAAAGAGAGGTAGCCAATAATACATCTGATCCAAGGGGCAAACAGTTTATCATTAATATAAGCCTCTGTCTGTTTATTGGTATTAAATGGCTTCAGGGTCATGCAGAGCAGATACTATGTCTACAACTAATATAATTCAAAATGTTTTAAGTTTTTGTTGTTGTTGTGTGTGGTATCTTCGTCTCTCTCTGTCTTTCTATGTGTGTATCTGTGTGTAAAACAAAGTATTTATTGAAGAAAGGTGGTAGTTATTGGAAGTCATTGGGTGCAAAAAGGGTAAGGAGTTAATGGTAAGGTTAAGGAGAAGAATAATGCAAATCCATGAACTCATGTATGAATTTCTTAAATATATTTTTAAAATTAGAACTTGATACTTGGGCCAAGGAGATGGTCCATGGATAAAGAGTCCTTGACTATAAACAGAAGGACATGATTTCTACATCTGATATACATAAATCAGAAATTAACTGACTTGCATATGTCATTCTATGACCTTCAAAGATTTATCATAGCCTATGGGTTTGCATGTGGGCATGAACATATACACAAAAATAAATAAAAATGTAAGTACAATTTCTAGGAATAGAATTAAATTGAAACTGAAAACTATTGGATAGAAATTTTAGTTAACCAAAACACTGAGCCAGAGGGTGGAGCCAACAATCCAGGCACCTTCAGGGAAATTCTTGGAGCTGATCTGAGCACAATAGACCTGCCTATCCACTTTGGACCATCCATAATTTCTACCTGCTGGTCTCTGACCCCCGCCACCTGTCTTCTACTGGAGTTCTTGGCCCCTCCTAGAGATCTGCCTATCTCTGCAGGACCACTCTGAATTCCTGCGGGCTGGATCCTTGACCCCAACCTCAGGGCCTCCGCAAAAGAGGCCTCACTCAGCTGGAGAGTACCAGCTAGACCTGCCTATCAGTGAATAAACATCCTGAGTATTAGCCTAGCCTTTGTCCCCCATTGCCAGGCCTTGACTAGAGGCCTTGGCTAGAGCTAGATCCACAGAGGAAACTTTCTGTGGGCTAGCCTCTGCCAAAGATGCCTCAGCTGTCCACTGTTGGAGCCTGATCTTTGACCCTCATTGCCTGGCCCCTGCCTATTGAGAGACCTCCTAGAGAGCTTACACCATGCAGAGCTAGAGACATTGAACCTCTGACACACCTAAACCCAAAGAGAGAGGAAGAGACCCCACCAATACCTACTGGAAGAAGCTATAGGAAGACAGCAAGACAAGAAAATACCTAACATCAGAAAGATAAGCCTAACACAATCAGAATCTAGGGAATCCACACAACTAGACTAGAACACAACAAAGCAAATGAATCAAGAGAGAATGACTTAAAAACTATTGTCATAAAAAAGGACAGAGGCCCTCGAAGATGTGAGAAAATCCCTTAAAGAAAGGGAAGACAAAACAAACAAAAAATTGGAAGAAATGAATAAATTTCTTAAAGAAAGTATAAAAAGCCAAGAAAAACCAAACAGGTGAAGGAAACATTTCAAGACTTGAAAATAGAAATGGAGACAATAAGAAAACACAAACCGAAGGAATGCTGGAAATAAAGAAAAAAAAACGATCAGGAACTATAGACGCAAGCATAATCAACAGAATTCAAGAGAAGGAAGAGAGAATTTCAGGTGCTGAAGATAAACTAGAGGAAAATATTCATTGACCAAATAAAATCGAAAATCCAACAAAACCTTAACACAAAACATCCAGGAAAAGTGGGACACTGTGAAAAGGTCAAACCTAAGAATAATAGCCATAGAGGGAGGTGAGGAAGCCCAGCTCAAAGGGGCCAAAAACAAATTTAACAAAATCATCGAGGAAAACTTTCCCAATCTGAAGAAGGACATGCCCATGAAAGTACAAGAAGCATACCGAACACCAAATAGACTGGACCAAAGAAAAATGACCCCTTGACATATAATAATCAAAACACTTAACATACAGAATAAAGAAAGAATATTAAGAGCAGCAAAGGAAAAAAAGACAGGTAAAATATAAAGGCAGACTTATCAAAATTATACCTGACTTTCCCATGGAAAACCTCTAGGCCAGAAAGTCCTGGATAAATGTTCTACAACTACTAAGAATCCAGATGCCAGCCCAGGCTACTATAGCCAGCAAAACACTCCATCACTATAGATGGAGAAAACAAGATATTTAATGACAAAGCCAGATTTTCACAGAACGTATCTACAAATCCTGTCCTACATAAAGTTTTGGAAGGAAAACTCCAACCCAAGGAACTTAACTATGCTCACAAAGATGTAGGCAATAGATAATCGCAATTCACCAGAAACAAAGGGTAAAGCAGGAGAAATATACTCACAATACCAAGGCCAACAACAAATCTAAAACAAACAAGCATTGACAATGGCCCTTACTTTCCCCCAACATTAATGGACTTAACTCGCCTATAAAAAGACACATGCTAACAGAATGGACATGAAGACAGAAATCATCCTTCTGTTGCACACAAGAAACACATCTAAGCTTCAAATATAGACATTACCTCAGGGTAAAGGGCTGGGAAAAGATCTTCCAATCAAATGGACCCAAGAAGCAAGCAAGTGTGGCTATCCTAATATATAACAAGTTATACTTCAAACCAAATTAATCAAAAGAGTTGAAGAACATCATTTCATATTCATTGCAGGAGATATCCATCAACAAAAAGTCTCGATTCTGAACATCTATGCCCCAAATACAAAGGCACCCGCATTCATAAAAGAAACACTACTAAAACTCAAAGCTCACATAAAACCTCACATACTTATAGTGGGAGAATTCAACACACCATTCTCACCACTAGACAGGACCACAAATCAGAAACTCAAAAAAAAAAAAAAATAACAGAAGTTATGTCTCAACTGGGTTTAACAGACATCCATAGAACATTCTATCCAAACAAAAAATAATATACAGAGAGAGAATATGCAAATAAACAAAATCAGATATCATCCAAGAAGGCTTTATCCCTGGGTTGCAGGGTTGGTTTAACATACAAATATCTATCAACGTGATCCACCATCACACAAACTTAAAATGAAAAAACATATGATCATCACCCTAGATACTGAAGAAGCCTTCAAAAAAATTCAACACCCTTTCATCATAAGGGTCTAAGAGAGATCAAGGATAACAGCAACATACCTGAAACATAATAAGAGAAATATACAGTAAACCAACAGCCAACGTCAAACTGAATGGAGAGAAGCTTACGGTGATCCCTCTAAAATCAGGAAAAATACAAAGCTGTCCTCTCTCTCAATATCTCTTCAATATTGTACTTGAAGTTCTAGCTAAAGCTATAAGACAATAAAAGTAGATCAAGGGAATTGAAATTGGAAAGGAAGAAATCAAACTGTCTCTATTTGCAGATGAATTGATAGTTTACATAAGCCACCCCATAAACTATACCAGACAACTCCTACAGCAAAAAAAAACAAACAAAAAAAAAAAAAAAACACCTTCAACAAACTAGCAGAATACAAGACTCAAAGAATTCAGACAGCAAAGAGGTTGAGAATGAAATCAGAGAAATATTACCCTTTACAATAACCACAAACAACATAAAGTATCTTGGGGTAAAGCTTACCAAACATGGGAAAGACCTGTACAATAAGAACTTTGTGGCTTTAAAGAAAGAAATTAAAGAAGATACCAGAAAATGGAAGGATCTCCCATGCTCTTGGATAGGAAGTAATAATATAGTAAAAATGGCAATCTTACCAAAAACAATCTACAGATTCAATGCAATCCCCATTAAAATCCCAGCACAATTCTTCACTGACCTTGAAAGGATAATAATCAACTATGTATATAAAAACCAAAGACCCAGGATAGCCAAAACAATCCTGTACAATAAAAAATTTGAGGAGGCATCACCATCCCTGACTTTAAGCTCTACTACAGAGCTATAGTTCTGCAAACAGCCTGGTATTGGCAAAAAAATAGGCAGGTAGACCAATGGAATTGAATCGAAATCCCGATATTAACCCACACACCTATGTGTTACGGCATGTTGTTCCCGCCTCCTGATCCTGGTCCTGCCGCCATTGTCCTGCAACCATGTGTGCCCCAAATAACACTCTGAGACTCTGTATTTGATACAATCCTGTTGACCAGTTACCATTATTGTTAATGGGCTAGCTCTGCCTTAATCATTAACCCATTTCTACTTATCTAAGTATTTCCACGTGGTCGTCTTATCGGGGAGCCGCGGCAAGCATCCTGCTTCTTCCCTGGCTACATCTCGAATCCTACTACTTCCTCTCTCCTCCTCCTGGTCTCCTAGCCCCACCTATCTTGTTTTCTATTGGCCACAGGGCTTTATTAACCAGTATGAGAAACATATATACAGAATAACATCTCCCATCATCTCCTCTTTTCTGTCTAAAATAAAACCTATGAACATCTGATTTTCGACAAAACAGCTAAAAGAATACAATGTAGGGAGGAAAGCATCTTCAACGAATGGTGCTGGCACAATTTGATGATGGTGTGTAAAAGACTGCAGATAGACCCATGTCTATTGCCATGCACAAATCTCAGGTCCAAATAGATCAAAGACCTCAACATAAATCCAGCCACATTGAACCTCTTAGAAGAGAAAGTAGGAGGTACTCTTGAACAAATTGGTATAGGACACAGCTTCCTGAACATAACTCCAATAGCACAGTCCCTGACATCAACAATTAGTAAGTGGGACCTCCTTAAACTTAGAAGCTTCTGTAACACAAAGGACACAGTTGACAAGACCAAACGGCAGCCAACAGACTTGGAAAAAATTTTACCAATCCTATATCTGACAAAGGGCTTATCTCTAAAATATACAAGGAACTCAAGAAACTAGTCAACAAAACAACAAATAACCCTATTTAAAAATGAGTTACAGAATTGAAAAAAGAGTTCTCAAATGAGGAAATCAAAGAGGCTGAAAGAGGCTTAACAAAG
The DNA here is from genome assembly GCA_030556225.1 of Cricetiscus sungorus. Lineage (NCBI taxonomy): Eukaryota > Metazoa > Chordata > Mammalia > Rodentia > Cricetidae > Cricetiscus > Cricetiscus sungorus. The sequence continues at coordinate 47,934,630 of JANBXA010000398.1, forward strand.
TGCTCAACATCCTTAGCTATCAGGAAAATGCAAATCAAAACAACTTTGAGATAACTTTTTACTCCTGCCAGAATGACTAAAATTAGAAACACATGTGGTCCCTCACAAAAGGGAGAAGGCATAAGTACCCCAGAGCACATGGGAAATGGGGGGGGGTGCAGTGAATTGAGAGAAAACTAGGAGAAAGAAAAAAGGAGGAAAGAAAATTACATGTGACTAGGTAGATTGAGTCAGGGTACAAATCGATGTCAGATGCAAGGAGAAGGGACAAGTCCAGGTTTCAGAAACACACAAAGAGAGCTGACCTGAACAAGGAGGAGCAAATACACCCCTCCCCCGTCTGATAGCTGGGAATCCAGCGTGGGACTGACTCAGACCCCCTGAATATGGGTCTCAGCTAGAAGGACTGAGCAGTCTGGGGGACCTGAGAGAGCAGAAACAGGACCTATTCCTGGTGCACAAAAGGACCTTGTGACCACATCCCCCATGGAGGGATGTGACAGGAGAGAAGTCCTAGTCCCTAATTCAAATGACTTGACTTATTTACATGACCCAACCTGGATAGCCTAGCCCTACATGTGGAATGTGGGTGGGAGGATGGCCAGGGTGAATGTCACAGGAAAAGAAGGTAAGAGGGAGGGAGGTAGGTTTTGAGGGAGGGAAGGAGAAAGGAAGGAGGGAGGGAGAGGACTCTGGGATCGACATGTAAAATTTTTAAATTATATTATTAATAATAAAAAAGAAACAAAAAAAAACCAAAATCAATACAAAAAAGAAATTTTACTTAACCTAGTATATTTTTGTAGATCAAATCCTATGAAATTTAATTTATACTCTAATGAATAAAAAGGTCTATTTTAATTCACTTTGGTTTGTGTATGACTGCTTAGTTATTCACAAGAACATTCTTTTGCTTTATATACTTCATTGTTTTAGAAAAGGGAGGCAGGATTAACATGGTAATTTTAACTGTTAATATTCAATGGATATTGAAAATTGAAAAGGAAAAATAATCTTAAGGGAGATATAAATAGATAAGTATAATATATTGTTATAAATATCTATAAAGAATGACCTGATGCATTTTGGAATATGCACTCTATTTTTCTCTGGAGTAAAGCGTAGTGAACCTCAAATATTTCAGTTTATGAATAACAATATGCTCTACACATAGTTCATACTTTCATTTTGAGAGAATAATTTATATACAAGAGATCTTGTAGAGTATGCAAATAATTTGAGGTATTATCACATATTGTAATACATTTGGTGTTTTAAGATGTGTATATATATACATATATATATATGTATGTATATATATATATACACACACACACACATATATATATATATATATATATATATATATATATATATATATATGTCAGTTTGGGAGGCTGAAAGCTCAAAGCCCAGGAACATGGGATTCATTGGTTCTGATTTGCTCAGGGGCTGACTACTCATTTGTACATGGCCATGTCTCATTGGAACTTACCAGGGAAGGTAGTTACGTACATCATCTCTTTCTTTATATAAGAACACTAACCTCACTCATGAGAATGCAAACCTTATTTACTTATTAATAGCTAAAGACTCATCTTCTTAGTATCTGTATGTCAGATACTTAACATAATTTACTGTATATGCAGGTTATATTTTGTAATGTTTTTCAGAACAATAAAATGCAACTTTAATTTCATGGTAAATTACTACATATGATACCTATTGTTGTCTTCATAAATAATATATTCTGTGCTTTGCTTTGCTCTTTGCTATCCTGTGATTTTATCCTTTGTATTTTTATTAAAAATTTTAGTGTCTTTTCTCATATTTTTAGTTGTAAGCATAGTTTGTTAAGAGCTGAGTCTTTTTCTCTCTAGCACCTAGATTATTTTTTTCTCAATTCCTTAATAGAAGAATCTGAAAACTAACACAGCCTAAGGGTCTATGTGATAGCACTGTCTGTCTCACTGATCTTATCTGTGCCAATAACTTGTGACAATGTGGTTATAACTCAGCGCTTTACTTCTTTTCTTCTGTATAAACAACTCTTCAACTGAAAACACTACTATTAATTGTGACTGTACAGACAACCAAGAGTGTCCAATACACAAGTAACACCATCACTCTCTTTTGGTTTAAACTAAAGGGTGATAGGTAACGTTCCAAGTAGTTTTAATCAATATCAGTGAAATACAGGTCTGAAAGACAGGATGAGAAGTTAAGTTAAAGAAGGAGAGACAGACACATTCAGAAAAGAGCATTACAGACACTGTAAGAAGATGATGAACAGTCATGTTTTCATATAACCAGAATAAAGTAAAATCAACTATATTTCTGTTTAATTTACAGACTATAAATCCTACATTTTAAGATTGTATAGTCATAAAAATTTTTAGAGTTCACACAGTTTGGGAACAGCATCACTGTGTAGAGACAGGGTGAAGTCTCTTTTAACTAACAGCAACAGAAAAGTCAGGCTTTCAATTTTTCCTCAGAGGATATTCAAAGATAGACACAGAAAGCATATATTTTCCAAGTTGGTGAAAAATAAACACAAACCAGAACCCTAATTACTTACTGAGTGAAAATATTTTTAAAAAATAAATATTTTTCCAGATGTTACAAGAAAGATATACCACAATAGAAAGATACATTATAGGTTTAACAAGAAATCTACCAGTGTGAAATGTTCAGACACCTACAAGAATGACCCCTACTAATAATATCAACAAGAGTGGAGAGGATGCCTTTACTGCCCTTTCCTGATTATGAGGTTGATGACTACCTTATATGTCATCCTAGATCCTTCATCTAGTACTTAATGGAAGCAGAAGCAGACACCCACAGCTAAACTTTAAACTGAAATCCTGGAATACAATTGCAGAGAGAGGAGTGATGAGCAAAGGGATCAAAACTAGGCTGGAGAAACCCACAGAAACTGCTGATCTGAACATGGGGGTGCTCATGGACCCCAGAGCACTGTGAAACTGTGAAAATAGCAGAGAACAGACTCATAAGCCTTGAATGTGGATATCAGCTAAAAGGACAGGTCAAACTATGGGGCCTTTGATAATGGAACAACATTCATCCTGAGAATAAGACAAATAACTTTTCCACCATCATGGAGCCTATATCTAGTACCTGTTGGAAACAGAAGCAAACACCCACAACTAAATACTGAGCTGAACTAGAATCCAGATGCAGAGAAGGAGGACAAGACCACGCTGCATGAACACATAGAGACAGTAGACCTGAACAAGGTGGAGCTAATGGGCCTCCAGACTGATAGCTGGGAATCCAACATAGAACTGACTCAGACCTCCTGAACATGAGTGTCAGCTAGAAGGCCTGAGCAGTTTAAGGTTCCTCAGACAGTAGAACCAGGATGTATTCCTGGTGCACAAAAGGGCCTTGTGGGCACATTCCCCATGGATGTATACTCCCTTAAAGTAGAGACAGGAGAGAAGTCCTAGTCCCTACTTCAAATGACTTGACAGATTTAGATGACACCTCCTGGATGGCATCACACGACGTGTGGAGGAGGGGGAATGAGAGGGGAGGATGATCGGGATATATGTGAGGGGGAGGGTGAAGAAATGGGGTTGATATATATATATAATAAATAAATTAAATATATATATATTCTGATATATATATATATATATATATATATATATATATCAGAATGAACTTTGGGAGCTATTCTTCATAGACATAAAAATTGTCTCAGTCTAAACACATTGAGGAGGGACTAGGCCCTGTTCCAAATCATATGACAGACTTTGAATATCTCCCATGGAAGGCCTTACCCTCCCTGGGAAACAGAAAGGAAATGAGATAGGGGCTTTGGTGGCAGTAGGGGAGGAGGAAAGGGAAAGGGAATCCTGATGGACATGTAAAAACAAGACTCTTTCTAATTTAAATAAAAATTAAAATGTTATGAGTAGGGTTTTTCTGCCCATCTGGTCCCACTACTGTACAAGTCTCAAATAACACACTGGGACACTGTATTTGATATAATGCTGTTAGCCAGTTACTTGTTTCTTACTGGTTAGCTCTGTCTTAACTATTAACCCATTTCTATTAATCTAAGTACTTCCACGTGGTCTCATCTTACTGGACCATGGCTAGCATTCTTCTCTCTCTGACCTCCATCTTGGCACCTCTCCTACTCTTCCTCTCTCCTTGTCTCCTAGTCCTGACTGTCTTGCTTTCCTATTGGCCAACAGTGCTTTATTCATTAACCAATGTGAGAAATATACTTACAGAACGACATCTCCCATCAATAAAATATAAAAAAAATGGAACTTGCAAGGGTTTTCTTTTTCACCAGAACAAAATTATCATGGTAGAGCAGCTACTAGGTGGAAATAATTTAGTTATTGGAAATATATTTTGAAAGGTTCAAAACATTTCTGAATAACATGAAATCTTGGAATTGACATCTCTCCTTAATCTATAATCAAAAATCTGGGATAGTAGACTATGTGACCTAAACCTGCATCTGAATTCCAGTCTGAGTTGGAGATGATCCAAGTTTTTGGCTCTCTTTTTAGATAACACCAGAGTAATTTTCCTCTACTGTGTATTTCCTTTAACATTTACAACTAAAATGTTTGCACATAGATAACCTGTGCACTCCAAAATATTTTATAGCAATGAAATGATTTTAAATATTATTCCAACATCAAATGCCTTCTATAATGCAATTGGCAAAACTGACATGTTTTGTACTGCCAAGAATGACCCATCACTCAAATGATATACTTGTAATGACAATGATGCCCATATAGACCATAAGTTATGTCAAATATTACCCCATGAAATATTTCTGTTTATATTGGAACAATTATATGTGTGAGAATGATAGTGTTTTATGATGAATCTAACATTTCTGTAAAATAGTTTCTTCTAATCACCTAATTTTCACATAAAGGGATCAGATGAAAGGTCTGAATTATCTATGTAGAAATTGATTATTGTCATCTTTTATAATCTGGTTTGTTATACCATACCCTCCATTCCAATTATGTTGAGGATTTAGAAGAAAAGGAAAATGAAATGGCATCTTGTTCTCCCCATAATGCTTTCTTCTTAATATGAACTTCCTTCACCATATTCACATGTCCTTATGTTCACAAGCACAATATTAACATTTTATAATGATTAAAAAAATATGTTCCATGTTAATTAATCTCTCCTTTATCCTTTTTTGGGATTAGTTATTTCCTATATTCTCTGTTCTAATCTCATAATCTAATCTGCCTCCTGAAACAATTTATCATCCTGTTCCACTGTGACCTTTGTTGGTATCATCACACTCCACGGTGTACCCACGGCATGTTCTTCATTGCTTTTCCTTTTAAGTTTTATAATATCCTGAGTTCTGTAGTTTGTTCTTGATTTCATCTCTTATTTTGAGTAAAGCACAGGCAGACACTGGAGTGCTTAGATAAACATTGCAAAGTTTGTCAGCTGCTCTTAGACATGGCATATAATAAAATGCATTATGAAACTAAGCAAAAGATCAGGAAACAAAGGCAATATATACCTAATTGATGTTATGTTTAGAAAGAGCCACTCCAGATATTTGAAGAAAGTGTCATCACATTTCTCTCCCATTTAAATTCCCAAATAGAATGCTGTTATAATTACTGATTGTTGGATTTTTGTACAATTAAGTCTGTTTCTGTAATTTATTCTTGTGTTATAATATTTCCCAATGCAATGTGAATTTGAACACTTTAATCACAAAATGTTTAATGTTCTATTTAGGAATTCTGAGTAAGTAAATGAAGTGAAGGCCATAAATATGCTGTTTACTGACTTGATTCCATTTCTTACTCAAGCTATTCTTTATAATATACTGGATTACATCAATTATCAATAAAAGAACAGCTCACAAGCTTTACAACAGGCCAATCTGCTAGAGGCATTTTCTCAATTAAAGTTTCCTTTCCCAAAATGACTCTGGCCTGTGTCAAATTGACATGAAAACAAGGCAGCAATGGTTGCCCACACTAGTGTTTTGGGGATATTTACAATGCTAAAAAAGTATTCTTGTAAGTGTGTGTGTGTGTGTGTGTGTGTGTGTGTGTGTGTGAGTGTGTGTGTGTGTGTGGGTACTTTCTTCAAGCCAAATTCCACAAGATATCATTTTTTTTTCTTTGCTGTCTTACAGTTTAGTGCAAGTCTGTGGTCTAATTGTAATGTTTTCAAAACCTCTTTTAGATCTGGAAATTTAGCCTCCTTCCCTTTGAAATGAGTCCATTGACATTTAAAAAACCATACAAGCAACATACTTAAGAGGGAAAATGAATTCATTTGATGAAAAGCCAAATTTTAAAGGGTATGAATTATATCTGATTTTTGTTTGGTTTTTTGAGACAGGGTTATTGTGGTTTTTGAGGCTGTCCTGGAACTAGCTCTTGTAGACCAGGCTGGTCTTGAACTCACAGATATCTCACTGCCTCTGCCTCCCCAGTGCTGGAATCAAAGGCATTTGCCGCCACCACCCACCTATTTGATGATATTTTAAGAAATAAATTATTTGGGATTTTACATGACTAATTTATTAAGGGGAAACATGGTTCCAAAAAAACAAAACAAACAAAAAAAAACAAAAAACTGCATTGTTTCTCTACATAACTACATAATGATTTTACAAATGCAAATATTTTAACTTCTTGACAAGTAATAGGGTATACAATGTAAAATAAACTTCTTTATGGAAATACTGATGTTTCCTTTTTCATTTAAACAGTTTTAAATATATTTTGATTATTTTCTTCCTTTCCCAAAAGTTCTACCATTTCTCCCTGTCTCTACCCATGCAACTTTAAATTCTTTCTCAAAAAATCAAACAAAATATCAGCACAACAAAACTCACCAGAACCAAAGAAACAAAACATCCAAAAAGAAACTAAGCATACAAGCAGAACAAAACAGAAAAACCCACCATGCTATAGCCAAGTAAAAGCACACGAAAAACTTTGGAGGCCTTTGTATGTTGGCCTACTACCCATAAACATGTGGCCTGCTCCAGACGAGTTGATACATTCAGTTTCAGTACATTGGAAAACACTGATTTTTCCCTCTCCCAGAAATAATAAATGAGAATTCAGTTGTTAATATTCACCAGAGTGACTATATACTCATTTATTCATTTATTTTAAAGACAACAAATTAGAACAAAAACTATCATATCAAAGTTGGACTACACAAATCAACAAGAGTCAACAAGTTCAAAAGAAGGAGCAAGAAACAGAAACCCTCTCAGAATCCCATTAAAAGTCTAAACTTCAAGCCATAGTACATACTTGGAGGACCTGGTGAAGACCCATGAAGGCCATAGCATGGTGCTTCAGTCTCTGTGAGTTCACATGAGATTTTTTTAATGTTGATTTACAGGGTCTTATATCTCTATATCCTCCATTCCCTCTGGTTCTTATATGCTTTCTGTCTTCTTAGTTTCTTTGTTGTAGATAAAAACATGAGTTGTGTCATTGTGCATTCTAAGTTTATGATGTCATCATCTAAAATTTTGTTGACATTTTATATGTATATTTTAATACTATGTACCATAGCATGATTTGCTTTTATAAAATAGGTGCTAAATATGTAAAAGCAGTCATATTGTATGTTTTCTTAATTAATAGCTAGTGATAAGTTTATAATTTACCTCTACTGAACAAAAATTTATTTCAATTTGTTTCAGCATTCCAAAGTTAAAATAAACTTCATGAATTATATATCAAAAACCACAGTAGCTGTAATAGTAACACTCTTAATATCACAGAATAAGAAAACAATTATATGTATATACATATGTACATACATGATGGGGGATGTCCTTCTCTATATATGTTTCTCCTGTTGGTTGATGAAGAAAACACTGCTGTTTGGCCAATAGTCAGAATATCTAGTCAGGAAGATAGACAGGGCTATGACAGGAAGGAGTAGTACAGAGAGAATTTATCAGAGGAGAGATGCCTTGCTGCCAAATAAGTAACATACTGGATTGTGAGTAAGTCAGAGCCTCATGGAAATTCATAATCATATGGGTTGATAATTAAGAGAACTCATACCCAAAAGAAGTGTGAGTCATTGGCCAACACTTTTATAATAAATGTAGCATCAGTGTGCTCTATTGTGGCTAAAGCTGTAGTAGGACTTAGCTGAACAAGAAATACCACCAACAAAATGGAGCCAATATGGTTCCCATGAATTTCCACATAGAACCTGAAAAAACCTTAAAAAGGGATTTTAAAACAACAAAAGAGCAAAAACAAACACAGCTTCGTGGTAGCAGCATTTTCTCAGGTAAGCTCTTGTAGAGAGCTGTGATGTGCCGTGCCTTAAAGATGGAGCTGGCTTCAGCCTTCCACCTTCCCAATACTGAGTGCTCTCAGTGATAAACAAGTCATTATTTGGCTAAGGCTGAGATCTAGGCTTGTTTCCTCATATGTGGACCTATCTGTGTTCATCATGTGGCATGCTGGGATTGGCTACCCCAAGGGTGTAAGCTGTGGACTGGCGTTCCCCGGGGTCAGAAGATTGTTCATGGTTCCAGAGTAAAGATGCTTAAAGAAGAGTCCGAGTATTGCTTCTTCCTTGCTGGTCAAGGCGGTCACAACAAGTGGTGGCCTGTACAGGGAACTGCATCGAAGGACTCAGAACTTTCTGCAGTCAGGGTAGTGCACTGGTAAGTCACCAGGTAAGGTGCGAATCCGTGACAAAAGCAGGTATTTTGCTCCTCTCTTTAGATTTAGAGGAAGCAGAGAGAGTTTGCCACACTGCAAACTGAAAGTAAAAGTTTAAAGGGGAAAATATTGCTAGTTTAACAATGGGCGCTTCTCAATCGCACCCCCTTTTTTTTTTTTCTTTTTTTCTTTTTTTGGCTCTGAATGAGCTGATTCATTCTAAGAGTTTAAAGATTAAGACAAGCACCTTAGAGAGGTTCTTGGAGGAATGTGATACCATTGCACCTTGGTTCATGGTCTCTGGGAGTCTTATGATCCTTTCTTGGGAAAACCTAGGGAGAGATCTTGACTTTCACCTGGATGAAGGAATGCTTAAAGGCAGAGTAAGACCTATTTGGAAAATAGTGAAAAGCTGTCTTGACTAAAAGTGCAGTGAGGCAGTGGAGAATGGACAGGCGGCTTTTGGAAATGTTACAAGAAGAAAGGTCAGAACAGGCAAATAGTGAAAAGGGAGGTAACACAAAGAATAAATTTTACCCACATCTCACAGAGTCAGAAGATTCAGAGTCTACAGATACTGGGGAAGAGCTACAGGCTCTCATAGAGCAGATGGAGAGGACAAGAATAAGAAAAAGGGAGAAAAAAAGAGAGAAGGATGATCCCGGAAGTGGGGATTGCTGAGGGTCGCCTTCATGTAAAGCAAGGCTGTCTGCCCCTGCTCCGTATGTACACGGAGTGAAGGAGTGGCAGTAAGGGGCGCTTTTTTTGCCCTGAAGTCTGGAAGGAAGTGAGGACAGAAATACACTTGGCTTATCCAGTTTTCCAGGATCCACAGGGAAACAGATATGAAGAACCACTAGATGTTAAGGTTATTAAGTCCTTGGCTGAATCTGCAAGAACATATGGATTACAGCCTCTTGTACTGTGGCACAAGTGGAAGCTTTGCAGAGGATAGAAGAAAGATTACAGAATGCCTTTTTACAAAGATGCAAAGAAGGCCAAGCCAGTGATATGTGTATTCTTCCTACATATTATCAACCTACAGGTTTGCTATGGCAAGAGGGCCCATTACTCTGGATTTACCCCAAAGTATCTCCTGCTAAATCCATTGTAGTAGCTAAATTAATGCTGAATGGGATCCAACAATGCTTGCAACTCTTTGCAATTTTTGAGTACAATTATTGTGCCATATTCCAGAAATCAAGTTAAGATCCTTTGTGCCACTGTGGATGATTGGGCCATTTTGCAGTATAGATTTGATGGGGGTATAGATAATCATTACCCTAGACATCCATTATTGGGATTTTTAAGGTATATCCTGTAATATTTCCTAAAGTGACATCAGCAGTTCCTATCCCGAATGTTCCAAATGTGTTTATAGATGGCTCTAAGAGAGGCTGTGGAGCCTACATGATAGAAAGACAGGAGCCTGTGTTGCATCAGTTCCAGCCTGGCTCCCCTCAAATTGTGGAATTAAAAATAGTAGTGGAGGTGTTTAAAACTTGTCATTTTGCCTTTAATTTATTATCTGATTCAGCTTATGTGGTTAATGCAGTGAAGATCTTGGAAGTAGCAGGACCTATAAAAAGTGCCAGTCCAGTTTGCCTTTCGTTTCAACAGTTACAAAATTTAATTTTGCAAAGAAAACATTGTTTTTTCATACAACACGTTCGAGCTCATACTGGCCTTCCAAGGCGTTTAAGTGAAGGTAATGATTAGGTTGATCAGTGGACTAGGATAGAATGCATATTTATGAGCTCTACCTTAGAGAAGTCAAGGAATTTTCATAAGACTTTTCATGTGAATGCTAGAGCATTACAACAGAAATTTCATCTTTCTAGAGCAGATGCTTAACAAGTAGTCTTGGAATGTCTTCAATGTGTGATTCACCATCACCTACCTAGTGTTTGGGTAAACCATGTGGTTTGCTCCCTCTTAAGGTTTGGCAGATGGATGTGACACACATTTCTAAGTTTGGAAGTCTAAAATATGTGCATGTGTCTGTGGATACATGTTCAGATGCCATATATGCCACACTTTTAACTGGAGAAAAAGCTCACAATGTTATAGCTCAATGCCTAGAAGTTTGGGCTGCTTGGGGTAAGCCTCAGCAGCTGAAAACTGACAATGGACCAGCCTATATGGCTCAAAGCTTTGCCTCCTTTTGTCAACAAATGGAGGTACAGCTCCTTCATGGACTGCCACACAATCGTCAAAGGAAAGGAATTGTGGAACGTGCTCATTGCACATTGAAAGAATGCCTACAAAAACAAAAAGAGGGGATAGGCCATGGCCATACTCCTAAAGAAAGACTTTCCTTTGCTTTATTTACTATCGATTTTTTAAATTTGGATGCTCAGGGCCACTCTGCGGCTGATAGACATCAAGATTACCAGGGTCTTGCTAAAGGAATAGTTAAGTGGAAGGATATTCTGACAGGCCTCTGGCACGGGCCTGATCCTGTGCTGACATGGGCACAAGGCTCTGTTTGTGTTATCCCACAGGACCAGCAAGATCCATGAAGAGCATCCTGAATAACTGGTCACTTAAATTTGAAGATACCTTGAGAGAACTGAGGCTGGCTGTGGTTAATGTGAATTCTACCAGAGTGGACCTCTCCTTTGCATTGGGACTGTCATCTTGGCTGACTTCTGCTATGAATCATCTAAAGGAGTGGGTGGGCATGGGAACATTAGCAGGTCTTTTGGTGTTGGTCTGCCTGGTTTGCCTGTGGCACTCAGGGTCAGCTCTCACAACCCAGAGAAGAGCATTTCTGATTGCATGTGGGTTGATACCCTGATCCTGCTTCTGAGAAAAAGGTATCGGACAGGTCTGGTACTCATTTGGGTGGGTGACATCTGGATGAGGATCAGTACAAGAGTCCCTAGTCATCAGATATCAGACCTCTACTCTTGTTTAAAATAAAAAAGGGGGAATAGTAGAGAGGTGGAAACCTTCCCAATGCTGAGCACTCTCGGTGATAAACAAGTCCTTATTTGGCTAAGGCTGAGATCTAGGCTTGCTTCCATGTATGGGGACCTATCTGCATTCACCACGTGGCATGCCGGGATTGGCTAGCTGTGTGCTCGCTTTCCCTGAGGTCAGAAGATTGTTCAAGGTTCCTGAGTAAAGCTGCTTAAAGAAGAGTCCGAGCTTGCATCTTCCTTGCTGGTCGAGGCGGTAGCAACAGGCTCTTGATGATAGAGAATAGCAGAGGCTCAAGGCTTCTGTAAGTGAGGCTCCCTGACTCACCATTAGCAGCAAAAAAAAAAAAAAAAAAAAAGAAAAAAAAGAAAAAAAAAATGCTCAGGTCTCCTTTAAGAGGTTCCTATTCCAAACAACTAAAGGGTGTTTGTAAGCAGCTGCTTGGAGGTAGTAAACAGACTCCATGTTGAAAAGCCAGCAGCTAAAACATCTGCCATTTTAATTTTAGCCATGGTGTTTAGCAGATAAAAGACTAAAAGACTTAGACTCATGGCCAGAAAAAGGTAGAGATATATACAGTTAAGACCGATTCAGAGGGAAAAAGGAAAACCTTTAAAGTGTTTACAATGTGTTAAAAAAATATATGTAGGCTTGGAAAATTAAAAAAAAAAAAAAAAGGATATCGTGGTATCGTGGTTTAAAAAAAAAAAAAAAAGAAGAGTAGCTGGGTGTGGTGGCACATGACTTTGATCCCAGAACATGGGAGGCAGAGGCAAACAGATCTATGACTTCAAGGCCAGCCTGGTATATAGAGTGTGTTCAAGGGCAGCCAAAGATACATAGAGAAAGCCTGTCTCAAAAAAGGGGGAAAAAGTAAAAGAAATAAAGTAATAAAAGTAAGCCACATAAAGATGGAAATATACATAGAGAGTCTGGACACTGTGTGTTATCTTTATTTCATTGCTGAGGAAAAAGAAAAAGTAAAAGAAATAAAGTAATAAAAGTAAGCCACATAAAGATTGAAAATACATAGAGTCTGGATACTGTGTGTTATCTTTATTTCATTGCTGAGGAAAGAGAAACAGCTGCTAACAGATATTTAATTATAAATGCTGCTGGATTAATCCATCCTATATATTTTAAAAATGCCCTTAAATTTCATTCTAAGGATATATTATTTTGCACATGAAGTTTTGCTTTTGTTCTCACAGAAAATGAAAAGCTGTGGATTTCTTCGAGACAATTATGGTTTGATTAAGACCCCTGGAAACAGTGCCCGGAAAATACAATAATCTAAGTAACCTGAGGTAGTGCAATCCTCATACTACTACAGCCAGGATTTGGCCAAGTTTCTGTGTTTCCTTAGGATCACCATGGTATTCACAGCACCCCACCAACAGCAAGAAGCTGTTTGGAGATACTGACTCCCAATTTCCCAAATATTGTTTATAAACGTTAGTTTCTATTTAAATGGAGTTGGTAATAATGGTCAATGAACATAGTCAATCTCTTTCTAAAGAAAGAAAGAGGGACTATTATAGAGAAAAAAATACATTATATTGGTATGGAATTTCATTCATTGATACAAATTTAAGGTCAGTTTTGTGATATTTATATTTCTTCTTTTGTTTAGGTATTGTGTTTGTACAGCTCATTAAATACAGATTATATATAGTCACCTATAATAGTCAAAATTTATGTTAGTTAGGTTTTTAAACATACAGAGATGTCTTTGAAATGGTTAGTCTTCAGACCTTCAAAAGATCTACAGAATATGGCATTTGAAATAGTGTATTAGTATTTTTTCATGACTATTAGACACAATTGCTCAATACCAATTATGTCAGAGTGGAAGATTGGCATGGAAGATACTTTTTATGGAGTTTGCCTTCAATATGACAAAAATAGCCATTTGGGAAAGAAAATACTCATATTTTTGGACTATTTGTATACTGTACAAACTGTACATACAGGACTCACAGGAAATTGACCGCTGAACTTGATATAATAAGATGGGACAGTCCTACAGGATTCCTACTTCATGGAAGAGTCTGCAAGACATTCTGCAGGACACAGAGAAAAATAACTACCAAACTTCCAATACGGCAGACATTTTTAAGTTTCCTGCTTTGCTAAGAGGTCTTACTGACACTCTTGGCCAATGGGTTGAAGATGGATTCTCCAATCTTACATAAGAACTTTGTATGACTGTCCAGGCAGGAAGATGTCTCTGTCAATTCTAGCATTTATATATTATCTTTCTCAGGGCTTTGATGTAGTTGAAGACAGATAGTTATGGTTTTTGACTTCCTTAATTATTATAAGATATAAGTTACATATGAAACTTTAACTCACAAAGACAGGATAGAAGATAGATATTTTCTTTAAATTTTGCCAAATGATAATGTACTAAATATTGTTATCTATAGTTTTTACTTGGCAACTGTTTTGTTTATATATAAAACTGTTTGTTTTATACATAATTTTACTATGTTAAAGTTAAAACTTTGTTTTTATTTAGACAGAAAATAGGAGAGGATGGGGGATGCCCTTTTGTATTTATGTTTTTATTACTGGTTGATGAATAAAACAGTTTTTGGCCAATAACCTAAATATCCAGTCAGGAAGATAGGTGGGGCTATGAAAGGAAGGACTAGTGCAGAGTGATGTTGCAAGAGTAGAGATGCCATGTTGCTGAGGGAGTATTATGTTGAATTATGGCTAAGCCACAGCCTCAAAGCAATAAACAGATTAACATATAGGTTAATAATAAAAATAAGAAATAAGAAATCTAAGCCATTGGCCAACAAGTTTTATACTTAATATAGCATCAGTGTACTTGTTAGGGGCTGAAGTGGCATGGCACATGGTGGGCCAGAAACCCTGTCTTCACACATTATATATGCACAATTGTAATTAATCACTAAAGACAATGAAATGAGGCAAAATAAAAATATTGTTTAAGACAATATTTGTAGTTTTATCATATTAAAATTCATTATTCTAGTATTAGTAACTTATACCAATGTAGGATTTATAAATTATTAGACCAAAAGTCACGTAAATTTATCATTGATCATTTGTTGAATTTTGTTACAAATTTCTGTATATTATTTTGGACTTTTCATTAATTATGTTGCATATGCTCTTAGTGTGTTTATACAAATTTCTACAAAATTGAATGACTCTAGTCATTTTTCAAACTTTCATGACATAAAATCCTACATAATTGTAAATTTACATTTTAGTTTTTACTGCTTGATTATGTGTGAATGTGTTCTTACATGTGTACAATAATATCTTTTAAAGGTGTTGAGAAATATCAGTCCTAAAAATTGAGTCAACAGGCTTAGCAGCAAGCACCTTTATTTGTTGTGCCCATGTTGTCAGTAGCTGAGAATTCATGTAATTTTATGCTGTGAATAATTACTGTGGTAGAAGCTTTATTAGGAGACCCATGTCCCCTTCCCTGTTAAAGCAAGAGGGTTATTATGAGATTGCAGATCTTTCCCAATGGCAAAGACAGTTGGAATGATGAAAATTCTCTTTC
The DNA here is from genome assembly GCA_030556225.1 of Cricetiscus sungorus. Lineage (NCBI taxonomy): Eukaryota > Metazoa > Chordata > Mammalia > Rodentia > Cricetidae > Cricetiscus > Cricetiscus sungorus. The sequence goes on from JANBXA010000398.1 coordinate 47,949,810, forward strand.
CTTGTAGCCATTATCTTTCTTGGTCACCTCTGTACTCATATTCTTTTTTCCTTTTGTACGCATTGTATCTTGCCTCCCAACATTTCAATTTCAATTTGTTTGTATGGTAACTGGTATCCCTAAGGTAATCATAATAGGAAGTTTCAATGCCTATGAAAACCTATTCTGAATGTAATATCTGCCTTGTTCTATTGCTTATTAGTAAATGATAGGATTACTTAAGAGTTAATGAAAGATAACCACTCCTGTTCTGGTCACAGAAGGGGAATTTTACATTGGAGATGGGTTCAGAAGACCTTGATAACTGATAGCAATGGCTGTTTCCAAAAGAATTTTCAACATGTACCTGTTGCTTTAAAATTTGTTGTTGATATTTCTCATCTGAAAATATTGGTATATTTGATTTCTATACTATATTTTTGAAGAACTGTACACATGTTTAGCAAATAAGAACTGTGGATTTTTTGTATAGTTTATTTTGATTTTTGTTTTTTTGGCGTGTGTTAGTTGATTTCCTAAGAAACCTGATGAATAAAATAAGAATTGATGAGAAATATTCTTTTATACATATGCTTGTCTTATTGGTTGATGAATAAAACACTGATTGGCCAAGAAGGAAGTGAGATAGCATGACAGATACTGACACTAACCATAGAGGTCAAGAGATCTGTACATAGAGGCAACAAGTGATGTAACTGAGAAGAATCAAAATATAAGCAGGGGCAAACAGAAAATAGGTCTTTTCCCTGCAGAGATATAGCAGGTAAAGGTGATGCATGTCCTGTATTCCTGGGAAGTCAAGACCACATGGAAATATTTAGATTGATAGAAATGAGTTAATGCTTATGACAGAGCTAGCCATTATACCCTTCCCATGGAGTGGGGGGAGATGGGATTGGATGGTGGTCAGTGGTGATGGGAGGGCAGGAAAGAGAGGGAACTGTGATCGATATGCAAAAATATGAAAAATAATAAATAAAAGTAAATGAGAGTAACAGGCCAACAGTTTTAATTCTAATACAGTGTCTCTGCATGTTTTTTGGGTCTGATTCAGCTCTGGGACCAGGTTAATGTGAAAGGGCTTATAACAAAAAATAATTCATGATTAAATTTTAACAATAAATAATAATGTGAAATTGTAAAAATACATTGTATTTCTACTAATCTAGTAGTATTTCTTTCTCAGATTTTAAAATTGTTAAAAAATTTATGAATAATATCATTAAGCATGTTTCTATTAAACCTTAGAAAAAATTATATTTTGGCAGAAACAGGGCAATTGACCTTTCTAAAAGCTTTCAGCATTGGGAGATACAGTCTCACATTATGTGAACTTTGTTTAATCATTGTTAGTAACAACTTGTAATAGTAGAGGGGTACTATATTAGTATGAGATACTGATTAATTTGTTATTATTTGTCAGTAAAAAGCATGTACACTTGTACTTATCTGATGGGAGATGTTATTCTGTAAATATGTTTCTCATACTGGATAATGAATAAAGCCCTGTTGGCCAATGGGAAAGCAAGATAGGTGGGGCTAGGAGATAAGGAGTAAAGAAGGAGTAGGAAGGAGGGGTCAACATGGAGAGCCCGGAGAGACAGAACACCAGCACCACTCTGGCTGGTAAGATGAGCCACATGGAAATACTTAGAATAGTAGAAATGGGTTAATTATTAAGACAGAGCTAGCCGGTAAGAAATATAACTGGGCAACAGCATTGTATCAAATACAGAGACTCAGCGTGTTGTTGGGACCTGGCATGTCAGCAGGACCAGGCGGCCAGTGGGAGGAACAAAGAGTGGAACCAGACCAGCAGTGGGGAAAATCCAACTCATAACACTTATCACCATTGTATATTATAAATCTTGTATATTTAATAGCAATGTTTTCAGGGAGGTTCTTGGATTTTCTTTGTACGTTTTTGATTTTATTATTCTATATGGGTTTATATGTTTGCTTCAAATGCACCAATGTTTTGGCTAAAGAAATGGGTAAGAGGATGAATGATGTTCTTAGTGCTGACAAATTAGTTTGGGATTCCAGAAACAACATTAAAGTAGAATGCAGGGTAAGAAAGATGGCTCAGTGGGCCTTGGTGCTTACTACATAGAATTGGTGACCTAGTGTGTTTTTTAGAATTAGCATATATGTTAGGAGAGAACAAAGTCCACAAATTTGTTATTTTCCCCTCCCTTATATACATATACACAATTATCTATCTATCTATCATCTGTCTACCTATATATAATCATCTATATGTTTAGATCTCTATCTTGAGAGTCAAATAATGTTTAGAAGTTAGATTTGGCAGTAGCCATCTGTAAATTACTTCAGTGCTGGTCAGGGAAGAGGCAAGCAGATCCTTACTGTCCCTCTGGTTGTCTGTTTGGTTAATGCAGTAATTCCAAGGTTAGGTAGATACCCTGCCTAAAACATATGATTAAGTACAGGAAAGGAAGACATTGACTCCTGGCCTCTGATTATGAGCTTATTAGTGAGGCTACTCCACATACATACACAAGCACATGCATATGCCACAAACAAACAATAAATAAATAAATTAATTAATAAAAATCTATTGATTATTGAATATAATTACATTTGACTACATTTAGTAGAAGGCTGTCTGTGTGGAAATTTTTCACATTGAAAAATTAAAAGGTAGGATTAAATTTCTAAGCCATTAATTTCTTTTGCCTGTGATAGCTTAAATGAATAGAAAAATGATAGCTATCTGGTCATATATCTTTGTAATTAATTAGGTGACTGTCATGTACAATTAAGGAAAGCATTGATCAGTACACCACTTGAGGAAGTGGAATGCTGGATTTAATTTAACCCAAATAAGTGTTCCCTAAAGAAATATTTATTTTTGCATGTTTTCTCCTCATTAATACTGTCATTTATCTTGGGTTTAAAATACTTTTAATATTTTTACATAGTTACATGTATATGCTGTTTTAAATATTTATATAGTCCTGTTGCTGGCTTTAGCAAGTCCTGTTCATGTTAAGCAGAGTAGGCTGAAAGCCAGATAGCAACTGAATTATCACCTAATAGAGAGCCTTAAATGCCAGAACTGATACAAAGCTAAGGGGACAGAACTACTTGTAGCTAGTTGAAGATCTGCACTAGACATTGAAAGTTTGCTGTTTTAATTGAACAAATCTCCTCTCCAAACTATGTTTTCTTTCTCCTATCAATTCAGAATGAAGACAACCATGCTCAAATGGCCTCTGGAAGCAAAGTCAAAGGCATAGTTTATCTTTTCTGTTTCTTCGTATACTTTATCTACCAGCTGGTAAATTACATGAATTATTTTGTTTCACTGTTTTAGTTTTTGGCATTCATTATAATATATTTTGACATTCTCAGGTTCATGATAATTTACCATTTATAATGAAATATTTATTTAGAAGTCTTATGGATTTTTGAGGTCAAGTATTTACTATTTGACATAAACTATGCAACTGTACATTTATTAAAGTCAAAAATAAATTATATAACTATCTTACTATGAAAATAGTACAAGCACATTATTACACAAATTACAATGCTTTTATTTAACTATTGTTCAGCAAATGAAAACACATGTTTATATTGATTAAGGCTAACAAGTAGCTCAAGTTTGTCCTAATACTATATCCTAATACCTCAGCACCCTGAGCTCTGGAATTGCAGATATATTTTGTCATGTGGACAAAGGTGTCTAGGAGTTGGAGGTAATCTCTACTCTTGGAATGCTATCTAGTAATTAACCAGCTGTGTGATAGTTTGTGTGTTATTTACTTGTCTGGAAAACCTGAGCTTAGGGAACCGGTGTCTCTCTATAAAGCTAATCTCACTCACAAACAACAGATTTGCCATTTTAGGAAGGGTGTATGTCTGTGATCTCTTACAAGGAAACCTAAGGTAAGGAGACAAGCAGAATAGAAACTTTTAGTTCAGTTGCTTCTTGTATGGAATGTGGTTTCAGGTTCATGGATATTGCATTTCTGCACTTCTATGTGAGCTTTTATCTTCATGAAGACCTCTTAGCTAGCATCACTTATAGTTAATTTTGGTTTATTGGACTATAGTGTGCTTCTTATATTTTCTTAATTTCAAGTTTTATCTTTTATTCATAAAATTTTTGTCTGATTGTCTAATGCCTTTTATAACTCATATGACTCCATCTCTCCCCAATCTCCCTTCCTCCTGTATTTCCCTATTACCTCTTCCTTTTGATACTTCTTTTCTGTTTTCTTTTCTTTTCTTTTTCTTATTTGGAACAAGATCTTAGTGTGTATGTCAGGGTGGTCTCTAATTGGCAAAGATATTCTAATCTCTGCCTTCTAAGTTTACAGACATGCACCACAACCCTTACATAACTCCCAATTAGCACATATGTAAATGGTGGAAAACCTTGACACCTGCAACACCATAATCAACCTGTAAAATAGGAAACAGTTGCCCCATTAGTGAGTTTGAAAGTATCAATTTACTCAGAATAGTTTTACAGTGATTTGATATAATTCAGTTTATTTGGAAAGGCTTGAAGTTTATAGATGAAGACAAAGACAAGATGTTTGATATACAAACCTGACACACAAAACTACTGCTTAATAAATGGCTTGACAAGTTGGAGCATGGAAAATATTTCCTATTCCATGTATAATTTTTTCACAGATAGTAACTTCCTTAGGATGAGAATTTACCTTTATATCACTGATAATACAGCAAATTTTGACAAAAAGATGGTTTTGTGTATTCCAATATTTTTTTTCTCATCATGAACTCAGCTAGGATAATTCTTTCCCTTAATTTTTATAGGAATGAGTGGAGGTGATGAAGAATCATCACATCAGGAAGAACCCATGATTAAAGACTTGGCTTAACTATAATCAACTGGTTTTAAATCTCATTTCCCCATATCATTTTCATCACCTAAAATATTATTTAACACTTTTTCTCCTTTGACATATTAATATGCATTTCCCAGTTGATATTTTTATTTATAGTGTGAGAAACATTTTCATATTTGTAACATGAACAACAGCCTGCATAGCCTAATAGTAGAAGGCTGTGTACATCAATTATAATCAGTGCCTTCTTGATTGCTCAATGCATCTGTTTACTTCTTATAACCCTTATCTTGATTCTAATTGTTTACAACAACATGGGGATTTAGAGATGTGATAAGGTAAATTTATCAACAAGCCCATTTGTTTTGTCTAAGATAGGAAGAAGATGAGTTTAAGGTAGGTCAGGGCACATCTAGCAAAGAGTTAGAAGTTATGATTGTGAACCCCATGTATGATCACTACATAATGCACTTGTTTTTTTCCCTAGATAATTGTAGGACTACAAATTTAAATAAACCACCATGCTAAATGCATATTAATAATGTAGCTTAAACATTAAGATGTTTCACCTACATATTCTTAGTTCAAAAAATTATACTCTAAACTTATTTACAGTTTCTTCTCTCCCAAACTCATACAAATTATAAAAAAAAATACAAAACTATTAATTGTGGAGACACACTTGTTTTCCTGTAGTCGGCAGTGTATTGAATTGAAAGATACAATTATTCAGAATAAAAGTACTTTTCAACTTCTATGGCTGCAGTTTGAATTATATTGCTGATTTTCAAGATGTAGTACCAACAGGGTAGAACTCCGGGCTTGGGAGAGAAAGAGAAACAGGATAAAGTGGTTTAAAAAATATAAAGAGTAGCTGAGACATTGATGGCACATGCCTTTAATTCCAGCACTTGGAAGGCAGAGGCAAGTTGATCTCTGTGAATTCAAAGTAAACTTGGTATACAAAATTCATTCCAGGAAAATAAAATTACACAGAGAAATTCTGTCCTCCCCCCCACAAAAAATGAAAAAGAAATGGAAGCAAAAGAAATAAAGAAAAAAAATCCTTGTAAAATTGGAAAGCACAGAGAGACCTTGAATACTGTATGGTATTGTTTTGTCTTTGTAACTGTTGAGGAAATAACAACTGTTAAAAAAACATACTGCTTGATTAATTCAATTTATGTATTTTAAAAATTCTTGGATTCCTAAATTTAAGTCCAAGGACAGATTATTGGAGAAAAGGATTTCAATATTTGTTTCTACATAAAATTAAAAGCTGTGGGTTCCTTCCAGACTAACATGGTTTGATCAACAAGACCCCCTGAAACAATGTTCCAGGTGATCCAACATTCAAAACAGCTGGGACAAGGCAGCCGGGCAGACCACTACAGCCAGGATTTATGCATCATCTTAGGATTTCCTTGGCAGTGCCTCCTACCAGCAGGGAGCAGTTTGGAAAGAATGACACCCAAATTCACAAATATTGTTTATAAATGTTTGTTTTCTTTTAAATGGAGTTGGTTATAAATGGTTAATGACCACAACCAACCTCTTTTTAAAGGCAAAAAGTGGATTTTGATATAGATCTGAATACTTTGTTTTATTTATTGATACAAAATTAAGATCAATTTTGTGATAATGCATTTTTCTACTCTTGTTTAGGTATTGTCTTTTGATATCTCATTTACAAATGTAATGTATAATGTAGTATAGATTATAGATAGTTACCTATGATAGTCAAAACTAAGAGTTAGTTAGGTTTTCAAGATGTATTTGAGATGGATAGGCATTCTTCAAACCTTTCAAAAACTTACATAATATGGAATTTAAAATGGTTTAGGGTTTTACTTAACAGTGAAGCATAACTGCTCCTGACCACCACCTTCGTCAGAAAGCAAGATGGACATTGAAGAAACGTGTTATAAAATTTGCTTTTAATATGCCAAGACTAGCCATTTGGGCAAAATATTGCTCTTTGTCTGGACTGTTTAACTTTATGCTGTATAAACTTTTCATGCAGGACCCCAGAAAAGTGACTGCTGAAACAAGATCGACATTGCTACAGGGTTCCTGCTTCATGGAAGAGTCTGCCAGACAGTCTGTAGGACACAGAGAAAAGTGACTTACAAACTGCCAATGCAGGTAAACAATTTAAAGTTTCATGCTTTGCTGAGGAGTCTGCTAGACACACTATGGCCTATAAGCTGAAGATGGAACATTACAGAAGAACTTCGGATGACTGCTCAGGCAAAGAGTTGTCTCTGTCATTTCTAGACTTTATATATTATCCTTCTGTCGTCTTTGATGGAGTTAAATACAAAAAGTTAGGGTTATAGTTTTCCTTAGTTAGGATTAAAGATAAGTTTTATATAGGATTTTAAACTCACAAAGACAGGATAGATGATGAGATATTTTCTTTAAATTTTGCTAAATGTTAATGAACTGAAAATAGTTAACTGTGGTTCTTATTTGATAACTGTTTAGTTCCATATTTTGCTATGTTAATGTTAACACCCATCTTTTTATTTAAACAGTAAAGGGGAAATAATAGGAGATCTTTTTATCTCATTCTGTAAATATGTTTCTCATATTGGTTAATGAACAAAGCATTGTTGGGCAACAGGAAAGAAAGATACGTGGGACTAGGAGACTAGCAGGGGAGTGGAAGGAGTGAGGAGGAATTTCAAGAGTAGTAACAACAAGGTAGAACTCCAGGCTCTCTCTCCGGTAAAATAAGACCATGTGTTAATACTTAGAATGATAGAAATGGGTTAATATTTAACACAGAGCTAGCCAATAAAAATAAAAATAATAAATAAATATATTTCTGTGTAACATATGTTAATATAAATATTTGTTTATATGTATTATGTATAATTATGTAGTTTTGAAAAGTATTGTCTCATCTACTGTCATGTTCTTGGAATACTTCTCATAGGAAAAATGCTGAAAGAAAAAAGATATTTTCCAAGAGTAGAGAGATGACTCAGTCAATAATATGCTTTTCATGCAGGTATTAGGATCTGAGTTTAATTTCCAAAACACACATACAAATTCAGGTGTGGTTATGTACACTTGTAATTTAAAAATGGAGAAGTATATGTATTAATATCCCTGAATACATCTTTCTAGCCAGTGTAGCCAAATCAGTGATCACCAAATTCACTAAGAGACGGTGTCTCAAAAAATAAGTTGGAGAATAGTTGAAGAAGAAAAGTAGCATAGACTTCTTTTTCCTTTCTTATACAAATGCATATACAAAAATTCACAGGGACACATGTATCTCCATGAATTCATATACATACATTACATACATACATACACACACACACACACACACACACACACACACACACACACACACACACACAAAGTCCTGATCCATGTGTAGTTTGTTGTATTAGTGAATTTATCTATTTAGTTATAGGAATATAAGGGTTATATCAGTAATAAATTTCCTGGAAAATTTAATGATAGTAACACCATCATTATGTTTCCCATTACTAATCAATTATCTCTTTATATACTATTGTAATTTTGGGTGGAGGAAGATACCTCATAATGAATTTTAAAAAGTGTAATGGAAATATCAGTATTTTGTGATATTCTTAACCCTTTAGAATTCTTCCCTGAAGAAATTGTTAATAGAAACTATCACTTGGGGATATCCTAACATTTATCATAGTCACTCTTCTGTGAAATCAAGACAGTCATTTTCATTTCTGGGGTAACTCCTACAGTGCACTAATAAAATGGTTGTAAGAAAAACATTTATATTATAGGTTTACCATAGCTTATCGTGTTAGTAAATTGCTTTGCTCTCTTGAGCTCACTGGGAACTGGTTTTGGAAGCAGGGTTGACTCAATAAATATCAGACCTCAAAGTGACCTCCAATATCTGAGGAAACCATGCTTCTCTTCTCATCTGTGGAACAAGGAGGAAAAAAAAAACTTTCAACAAATGGTGGTCTTGAAAGAAAGTGGATAGCAAACCATTTCCAAGTATACATTGATTATCATATAATATGATATAAATTTGAATGTAGTAAGAAAGAAAAGGCAGGATTTCCTCTCTTCCATGGAAAGTAGCCTCAATTAGGAACCCAAGCATACTGTCACATCATGCTGGTTTCTGTGGCATATCTTGAGTGACTAATTTCATGATATTATCTCTAAAATAGTTGTTTTAACTTCTGTGTACAAGATTCTTGTTATTGGGAACTCAACTTGGCTGACTTAAATGAGTTTTATCAATTGATTTCTGCAGGATTCTTTTGCAAATTGGATATTGATGTTTTGATGACTATAAATGTAATATCTATCTATCTAACTATATCTATATCTCTATATATATTTATCTATCTATGTAATCTATCTATCATCTACTTACCTTTCTTCCTTCCTTTCTATATATTATACACTGATGAATGATGCTTGTTTTTGACTATTTACTTTGACTTGCTGATTATTTAATAAAATCATTCAAAAGAGAATATAGTAAGCATTAATTATTCTATAGACTGACACCAAAAACACATAAACCTATTACACTATCTTAAAGAAAAGGATACACTGCAATAATGTCTACAAAACATGCTGTAAAATATTTACTACATTTACAATAACAGATGCCTTTTTAAATTGAAAATTTTAGTTCTACCTCTTATCTCCAATATTTTGTTCTAATTATGAAAGCAAATAAAAACATAGACTAACTACATAATTTTCAAGGTGACTAAAGTCTAATCCTCACAATTTACCTTGTCAGTCTGCCCACATCAATATGTATATCAGAAATTTTATGCTCAAGACACAATTTAATATGCACAAATGCTTTAAGAAAGAATATAATCTAGAGCTCAAATATTTATTCTTTTATGGTCCAAGTTTCTGAAAAGCCTACAAATTATTTTGTTGAAAATATACTTACAGTATTTGTGGATGTGAACTCTCGGACAGAACAACTCTTAAAATAAATCATTAGAGATCAGCCTCATGATATAAAAAATGCAACTGTAAAATGGAAGAAGAGGCTAGTCTCACATATCTATCTATAACTATATTACCTATATCATTCATTTATTTATATCTATCAACATCTTTATATATCTCCTCCTCACCTAAATTTTATGTATTTTCATTCTTTCAGACCTCATGTAACAACAAGTGCAACTGTTAACATGAAAAAAAGTATAACAAATATAGATCAAAGTGCGGAAAAGGTAGAAATTTGTTTTAATTTATTGGTGGAAATTTAGTGTAAACTAATGCAGCCAGTACAGAAGTAAATTTCTAAAAAATAATAAAAAAAAACCCAGAAAACAAAATAACAACAAAAACCTAGAAGTAGACTTACCATATAAACTGGCTTTACCAATCTATAGCTAGTTGTTTCTGCCAGCCCGCCCACTGCTGGTCTGGTCCTTACTAATTCCTTATCAGCTAGCTCTTTCTTAATGATTAATCCATTTCTACCATTGTAAGTATTTCCCTGTGGCTTGTCTTACTGGCCAGAGGCTGGCATGCTACCTCTTCGGGCTCTCCATGTTAACTAATCCTAACTACTTCCTCTTTCCTCCTTGTCTCCAAGCCACGCCTATCTTGCTTTTCCATTGACCAACAGTGCTTTATTCATCAACCAGTATGAGAAACATAATTACAGAATAACATCTCCCATCACAAATCTTTGGGCCATGTGCAAAGAATTCTAAGTTTCACAAAGATGGTTTGTAAATTCATCTTTATAAATCCACTCAAAGAAGGGAAGAACACATCTAGATATCCATGAGGAGTAGAAAGGATGAAGAAAACATGCAGTGGCTATACATGAAAACTTAAGTTTTATCCTAAATAAAGAAATAAGTCATAGTATTTTTCTGAAAAAAAAAACAGAAATGGAAATTGTGTACAATGAAATAATTCAGACTCATGAAACCAAATTGTGAATTTTTCATCCATATATAAATTCTGAATTATTTTTCACATATATGTCTATATGCATATGTGAGTGTATATACATGCATTTAAGTATGACAGTAGGTTATAAACCTCAAAAAAGGAACAATGATAGAATAAAGAGAATTTTATTAAATATAAAAGATAGTAAAAAGTAAATAGAATGAACACGTGTGATGTGAAGGAGGAGAAAAACTACAAGAGGAGAAAATAGACCTACACGACATGCAAATAAGTATAAAAGAGTAGAAGAGGAGGATGACCAAAATAAAGTACAGGAAAACTGTTACATTGTATGCTAATATTGGTTTCAATGCAAAGGCTGTAAGTCCACTTAAATAGCACTTAAGTAAGCTTCTTTATTAGATCCTCCCTAGTACACAATTTTAGACACATTCAACTGCAAACTCTGTATTTCAAGCTTAGAGCCCTGTTTTGGCATTGGATTGTTTTGGCATTGGATACAAGCTTGACTAAAAGCAATAAATAACATACATTTCTTAATTCAAAAATTATAGTGTTTTGAATTTTTTCCTGCCAAAGTAAAATTAATTCATTATTTATGAATTTAGTGTCTCTCCAAAAGTAAAAGACAGGACTTCCTCAAATTATTTCTCAGACAAATCTGTGAAATGTTATCTGAGTATGTTAGCTGTGTGTGTGTGTGTGTGTGTGTGTGTGTGTGTGTGTGTGTGTGTGAAAAATTGTCCTAATTAGCCTAACTAATGTGATTAGAGCTGCCATCAAATGGGTAGAACTATAAATGCTAGTTCTCATGGAGGAATGATCCACCAAGATCTCAAGGCACATCACTGAAGAGAGAACAAATTTTTAAGAAACAAAGGACCTTGTCCCTACTTCAAATGACTTTAAAGCTTTACATGACCCAACCTGGATAGAATAGCCCTACAAGTGGATTGGAGGTGGGGGTATGGGATGGGAGGGTGGCAAGGGTTCATGTCACAGGGGAAAGAGTGTAAGAGGGAGAGAGAAACGGAGGGAGGAAGGGAGGGATAGAGGGGTGGAGGGAGGAAGGGAGAAGAAACTGGGATCCACATGTAAAATTTTTAAATCATATTATTAATAAAAAAAGAATGGAAAAAACAAATGCTCAATATACATACATACATACATACATACATACATACATATATATAAAATGCTTTGATTTCAAAATTTAAGCCTAAAGACAAGGTACTAGGGAAAAGGATTTCTAATTTTGTTTCCACAGAAAATGAAAAGCTGTGGATTCCTTCTAGACTAATGTGGTTTGATCGAGCATGACCCCCTGAAGCAACGTCAATGTGACAATGCAGCCTTGCAGACCACTACAGCCAGGATTTCTGTGTCTTCTTAGCATTCCCCCATGACAGCGCCCCCTACCAGCAGGAAGCAGTCTGGAAAGAACGACACCCAAATTCCCAAATATAGTTTATAAATGTTTGTTTTCATTTAAAAAAAGAATGTCTTTGTATAAATAATAATAATAATAAAGAAACAAAGGAAAAGGAGGTCTGCTGTAAGATTAAAATTTTTAGCATTGACAAAAATGTTGCAATTATGATTTTCATCAAGATGACATTCCAAACAATGCCTGAACAATTCCAATGGTACTTGATATTCCAAAATAGAAAAAAGACTTTCCCAGGACCCCAAACTTATATGAAGAATGACAAGCTTCATAAATTACAAATGCTAAAAAATAAAGTTAGTCTTCTTAAGGTATGAGTCCCACCTTGATTTGTTATCTATACCAACTTGGTCAGCATTTGAAACATACATGAGTAAAATGCTGAATGGGTACTCTGTGTTGTATTTTAATATTTATTTATTGATATGTATATATAACAACAATGGTCTAAAAATAGGAAACTAAAATACTATGAGAGTGTGCAGATTTGGAGATTTAGGTGAAAAGGAAGAGGGGTGTGAAAGTAAAAATTAATAACTGAAATATATTTAAAATGTCTTGTAGATAAATTTTGTAATTTTGAAATAATCTTATTCTCAAATATGTAGTTTTATTAGTCACAGTTCTTAAATTGACATATAACTGTAAGTGATGTTGATGGGAGATGTTATTCTGTATATATGTTTCTCATACTGGTTAATAAAGCACTATGGCCAATAGAAAACTAGGGCTAGGAGACTAGGAGGAGGAAAGAGGAAGTAGCAGGAGGAGTTAAGATGTAGAGCATGGAGGGAGCAAGACACCAGCCACGGCTCCCCATAAGTTGACCACATGGAAATACTTAGATAAGTAGAAATGGGTTAATTATTAAGACAGAGCTAGCCCATAAACAATAATGGTAACTGGCCAACAGGATTGTATCAAATACAGTCTCAGAGTGTTACTTGGGGCTGGCGCGGCTGTGGGCCCAGACTGGAGGGCTGGCAGGCTGGCAGAAACATACATGCTACATGATGTATAATTTGTTAGTAAATAAATATTGTTCTACAGATTAAGGACACATGTACAAGATACATTTTTATAATTAAATTAAATGATTCATTTTGCTCAGGAGCTCTTGTTCCTTTCCCCTTCTATGAGGGACCTTGTATACATCTCTTAGATACCTCCTTGTATCCTGGTTTTTATGGTGAACTTTTGCTCTGTGTCTAAACTTTATATATGAATGTGTACATATCATATTTCTCTTTTTGTGACTGGGTTACCACACTCAGGATGGTTTCTTCAACTTCCAATAAATTGCCTGTGAATTTCAAGATTCCATTTTTCCCCTGCTGAGTAGTATTCCATTGTGTAAATGAGTGTTATCTTCTTTAGCCATTCTTCAGCTGATTGGGCATCTAGATTGCTACCAGATTATTGCTATTACAAATAATGCTTCTATGAACATAGTTGAACAGATGTCTTCGTTGCATGGATGTGAATCATTTGAGCATATTGGGAATGGGGGCAAGTGAGTGGAGAGGGAGTTAGGAGAAAGAGGAGGGGAGGAAAGGAGAACCTGTGGGACCAGGGAGATTGTTCAGGATGAATAGATGAGAGCAAAAAATGAGATACCATAATAGAGAAAGCCATTATAGGTTTTAAGAGAAAACTCTAGATAAATGTCCAGACACCTACAAGGATGACCCCAACTAATAGTCTAAGCAATAGGGGAGAGGCTACCTTAAATGCCCTCCCCTCATAATGAGATTGATAACTAACTTATATGCCATCACAGAACCCTCATCTAGTAGCTATTAAGTAGCTAGTTGAAACAGAAGCAGACACACACAGCTAAACACTAAGCCAAACTCCTGGAATCCAGTTGCAGACAGGGAGGACTGATATTAACATAGATCAAGACCTGGTTACAGAAACCCACAGAGACAGCTGACCTGAATAACGGGGAGCTCACGGGCCCCCAGACTGATAGCTGGGAAACCAGCATTGGACTGTCTCAGACCCCTTAAAAATGAGTCTCAGGTAGAAGGACTGGGCAGACTAAGGAACCTCTAAGAGTGGAACCAGGATGTATTCCTGTTGCACAAAAGGACTTTGGGAGCACATTCCCCATGGATGCATACCCTCTTAGCCTAGAAGCAAGGAGGAGGGTCTAGTCCTTACTCCAAATGTGTTGACAGATTTTGAAAGTCCCTCCTTGAAGGCATTACCCTCCCTGTACAGTAGGTGGAGGAATTGAACAAAAGAGCAGCAGAGGGCATGGTAGGGAGGGAGGGAGGGACAGAGAGACAGAGGAAGGGAGGGACGGAGGGAGGGAGGGAGAGGGAACTGGAATCGCTATGTGAAATAATAATAATAATAATAATAATAATAATAATAATAATAATAATTGATTCATTTTGCTTTGTGTGTGACAGTGTATACTCTTTATGTGAAGAAGAATGTACTATGGTTCTATGTTTTGAGCAGAATAAAGTAAAGGAACACAGAAAATACCAACTACTATATACTGATTTATTAATTGATTTGGTGATTTGTTCAAAGCACTGCTTGTACTGCTTATTGCCAATCATTACTTTGCCTTAAATCTGGCACAGAACCACCTAGAGAAACAGCTGAAACAGTAGGTCATTGCCCTTAGCAACCTGATCACAAATGTTTACACATATCAGCAAAAGCCCACAGATAACTATTGTGTACTTCTGAAAAAAGTCTAGCTTGTTCCACCTTGTAGTTTCAGAATATAAAATACAAATGCAAATGAACTTAAGACTGAAGTCTTTTTGGAGCTATCCAAAAATGGATGGAGTACACAAGCAAATGCATCTCCTCTCTTCCACTATCATTGCTGTTAAGATGCATATTCCTGAATGATTTCCACAAAAAAAAGATAACTTTGTGGAGTCAGTTCTCTCCTTCCACCTTTACATTTGTTGCAGAGGTAGATCTTAGATCTCAGGCTCCAGCAAGAAGTATTTAACCCCTGGGGCCATTCCACCACTATTACAATATGAAATCTAATTTCTATATGTCACTGTATTTTATCATAGCCACATAAGGTAGATAATATAGGATATAATGTGAGGTTGAGAATTACTATGCATCCCCAGTTTCAGCATGAGTATCTCTTCTTCCTGGACAGTTGAGATGTTCAATGTCTCACCCACACACTTCTTCGTTCGTTAATTACTGTGCCTTACCCAGGCAGTAATGGACTATAGTGTCACCATTAAAGCCAATATAAATTCTGCCTACAAAATGCTGCTGCTTGTCACGTATTTGGCCACTGTTACAAGAGAATTAACTAAAACAATTTAGCATCACAACAACATGTCAGAGGCATAGTAAGGAATAAGCCATCCACAAATCACTTCCCAGATAAGAAACTAATCCAGAATGGTTGATTTCACTGTGTTTATTGTCATGACTCCATTTCATTTGTTTATTAAACTAGCAGTCTCAACAGGAATGAGAGCTTTAAAGCCAATTTTTCCTCTCACACACCTCCAGACTTTGGTTAGAAATAGATGGACTAATACAAGCTAGGGTCATGTATTAGGTAATGATTTATGATATTTAAAATAACTAACAGGTTTATCCTTTATGATGTGATGTGCTCATTGCAAAAGTCAGAAGTGTTAGGAGTATGTGGGTATGATAGAGCCTCCATACTAAAATGAGAAAGATAAAAAATTGAAAATGTAAATAATTTAAGCCCTCAAAATCCATACACATATGAGATGTGCTATGAGCATACTTTGTATTGTTATTGTAGGGGAAAGATTATAGAGCTTTAGTTACATTTCCTTTTCCAAATCATACTAAGTATTTGTTCTATCTGTATCAAAGACAATGATAATTTAGGTGGAAGAGATTTAGGCACTCACTGCTAAAGTATCAAACTTGTTTTTTCTGCAGGTGACCATTTCTACACTTCCCTAGTCTGAGCACTTGGCCCAAAGGGTGATTTCCAAACTTCTTGTGATTTATCTTTCCTTTGTAATGTTTTGTTATCTGGCCCAAACCATACAAATATTTGCCAGGTTGTTAAACTCTATTCTTCTTTTGCTTGTTTTTAATCATTTTGAAATGTTAATAGATCTTTGTGTTTTGCCATCCTCTTGTACTTCACTTTCCCAGGAGGGCCTGCCTTCCTGTCAGATTTCCAAAGAGCTATATGTAGGCAGCCATAATTCAGAAGTGAACTCTTCTGAGTCCCTTGATCCTCAACCCCACAATTATTTCTTGTCTAATGTAGTTAAAACAAAAACATACAAATGCATATACTAATTACCACAGTAATTCTATGCTCTGACTAGTAAAAGTAAATACTGATAATATTTGAAAGAGAAATTATAACACCTTGCTGAAAACAGACACATTATTACAACTGTCAATGCATTCAGCAAATTGTTGATTAAGAATGTTGATATGAAAGTATTATTTTTCTGTGGTATATATGGAAAATTAATTCAACCAAAAAATAACCATACTTTTCAGCAAATTATTTTAAAATTCAATGATTCTTGTGTAAAGTCTATAACAAAGCCATTTAAAGCAGACTCAGTAATTTAGAAACTTGCTTATATCAGCGTAACAGAATTTTTTTGAAATCAAAGTAAGACTATTGTAATTGATTGAAAGAGAAGGAAGTTTCATATATAAATTAAAAGGGTAAATACAAATTTATGCTAGAATCCAACCGTGTAATAGACAAAAGGAAAGAGACATCTATTTGAACTTTAATATTAGGTATAAAGTTACTAATACAAAATATATAAAATTAAGAATTATTTTTAATGTTCAAATCTGTCTACAAGGAAAGTTACCTTGCTGTCACAGATATCTGATAGTCAAATATATTCTTTGTATTTTTTTGAAAATAGTAGATGTTTCACAGAACACAAAGCCCATGAATCACATACACAAAGATTTTGTAACTATTAAATTAATAGTGCATATAACTCCATAATTAATATCTTGGCATTAAGGTATGTTGAAGGAGAACAGAGTCTACCAATCACTTTTAGAGCCTCTTGGGAAAAGTTTTATTTTGAATATGATTTTCTAACTAGATAAAAAGCTTTTATGCCATTGTATGTTAGAAAAATGTGTCTATTCATCTTTAGAGCCATTTTATTAGCATAGCATCTGAATTGGTAAGACTCGATAAAAAAAACAACTGAATAGCTATCTATAAATTCTGAAATAAGGTTCATAATGTAAGTATAAATCAAAAATATTCATGAAGTCTTACTACTTTATGTAGTTTCAGAAGTAGCTATTTCAGAAATAGGCACTAGTATTTTAAGAGTAGCAAAATGATTTTAGTGTTAGTAAGACAAACCAGTATTATAGATATCACTATTGAGATGGCAGTTTGTAGAGTTCAGTATGTCATTGTTCTTTCCAGCATTGTAGGAAAGGTTAAGATTTGACCAAGCATAATTTTATAGTAAGCCCTAAGGTGATTTCTAATTTTGTGTCAAAATCTGCAAAGAAGTTCAAATTTCAAATGTGTAGTCATTACCTGTTGAGAAATGCTACTATTGCTTTAAGGGATAAAGCACATCATTTGGTAGTTTATGATACACTGTATTCTTCTGTTTTTTAAACAATTTTTACCCATAGTATCAATATGAATATACATACTATAGTATGTGTCTATAGTGACTCAAGTTATTAAAAATAGACCATCGAGATGGAACTTAGTGTGCATGTTCCAAAGTTGATAGTTTATTAGTCTTTATTTTGTCATTTAGTTTTATATTTTTATGTACAACTAGTAATTCATTCAATAAATCATTTGTCTTAGGCTTTCTGTTGTTGTGAGAATAAATCAGAATAAATAACAAGGAGAGAAAATGTTTTATTGCCCTTACACTTTCATTACAATCATGATCTATCCTTGAATAAAACCAAGCCATTAACACTAGTAGGGCAGGAATACAGAGGCAAGAATTAGTACAGAGTCTTGAGGCATGCAGATTGCTGGCTCCCTCCTGTTTGCTTTATTAGCCTGATTTATATAGCTCCCAGGACAACTAGCCAAGGAGACCACCATCCAGTGTGAGCTGGGACCTCCTCCATTATTCATCAATCAAGAAAATTTGCCACAGGCTTTCCCACAGACAAGTTAGTCGGGAAAATGATCTCAACTGAAGTCTCTCTTCCAACATGACTCAGTCTTATGTCAAGTTGACATGAAACTAGTCAGAACACTGTTCAATAAGTTGACACTGAAAGGGGAGCTCTTTACATTTAACAATGTGAGTTATAGAAGAAAACATTTGAGCCTTTAAGGTCACTTTCCTAAAATGATCTGAAAGTATTTGCACAGGGCACAGTGTCAATTCTCATGAAAATGAGTTCTTAAAAAACTTTAATTTAATTTAAAAACAATCATATTTTACATGCTACTCTCAGTTCCTTCTCCCAAACATCCTCCCATACTCCTAAACATGTCCACACTCCACATCCTTCCTCTCCTCAGAGAGAGGAGATCCCATGAAGGATCATCACAGTCTGTCACACCATTTGGGGCATGACTGAGGCCCTCCCTTCTTGTAACTAGGTTGAGCAAAACATCCATCCATGGGGAATTGGCTTCAGAACTACACTTCCTACATTATGCACAAATACTGGTTCTACTTCAAGCAACACCATAGACTGCCCAAGCTATACCACTAACAGCCATGTTCACAGGGACCTGTTCAGTCCTGTGCAGGTTTGCCAGCTGTCTGTCTGGAGTCAGTGAGCTCCAACTTTCTCAGAAAAGATGTATGTCATTTCCTCAGCATGGACTTGAACCTTTTACTCATCACTCTTCCCTCTCTACAACTGAATTCCAGGAGTTGAGCTCAGTGCCTATCTATGGATTTATGCTTCTGCTTCCTTTAGCTTCTCTGGATAAAGGCTCTTTGATAATATTTAAAGTAGTCATTAATCTCATTATAGGGAAAGGGCATTTTAGGGGCCCTCTCCACTGGTGCTTAGATTTTTAGTTGGGGTTATCCTTGTGGATTCCTGTGATTTCCCTAGTGACAGGTTTCTTTTAAGTCCATAATAGCTCTATCAAGGTATCTCTTTCCTTGTTTTTCTCTGTCCTTCCCCTCAAGTTAAAGACCACGGAAATAATACCACTCAGGCATTGAGTGAGAGGTTCTAATGAAGCAAAAGTAAAATTTTTAAAATTGGGACTTCTTAGTCTCATCCAATTTTTCTGGCTCTTCAGGAGCTACTTTTGTCAAAGAAACTTAAAATAAAGAAAAGCACACTAGAAAGATTCCTGAGCGAGTGCAAAGTTATTGCACCTTGGTTCACAGTTTCAGCGTGCTGGGACAAGTTAGGAAGGGATCTTGACTTTGCTTGGGAACCAGGGATGCTATTGTCTGGAGTCCTCCCTGTTTGGAAGTTAGTGTGTAGCTGTATTGAAGACCAGAGGTACTGTAAAGAGGTGATGGAAAAAGAGAAAGCTGTGTTAGAAATGCTACAAGAAGAATGATCAGAAGAGTTTAAGAGCACAAGAGAGTCAGGTACAGATGAAACAGACTCCTAGGAAGAATTGCAAGCCCCCATAGAAAATGTTCAGAAACAGTACCTTAAATAAAGGAGAGGGGGAGGAAAGGAGAAATGGCGATGTAAGGTGAAAGAGGACCCCCCAGGACAATGCCGTTGGCGCCTCCTTCTTATCAGAGTAAGGAAGGGGGAGCCCAAAGTACAGGGCATTCCTTTTGCCCTGAGGTCTGGAGAGCTGTACAAAATGACAAGTCTGGCCTATCCAGTTTTCCAGGAAGTCCAAGGCAATAGATATGAGGAGCCTTTAGACTTTAAGGTCATCAAGGCTTTGGCAGAGTCTGTGAGAACATATGGAATTTCAGCTTCTTTTACTGTAGCCCAAGTTGAAGCCCTAAATAGACATTGCATGACCCCTAGTGACTGGCGTGGGTTAGCTTGAGCATCCCTAAGCCCCGGACAATATCTGGATTGGAAAGCCTTTTTAATTGAATATGCCAATGAGCAGGCTGCAGATAATCTGGCAGCCGGAAATGCAGCATGGGATAGGGACATGTTGCTCGGACAGGGACGCTTTGTCAATCAACAGACAGGATATCCATTACAAGCTTTTGAACAAGTAAATTGAATTGCCATAAAAGCATGGAAGTCATTACCTAATAAAGGAGAGGTGAGAGGTAACCTCACTAAGATACTGCAAGGCCCAATAGAACCATTTGCAGATTTTGTGGCCCGTTTTGTAGAGGCTGCAGGGAGAGATTTTGGTATTACAGCAACCATAGTTGCAGCTATCTCTTTTGCATTTGTGGGTTCAGTAACGGCTGCCATGGCTATGTGCACATCTGTGCAAACAGCCTCTAAGCTATATGAGATGTCCAAGAATGTGGCTACCACCTTGGATGCTCAATCCACAATTTGTGCTCAACTAAAAGGAGATTTAATGATTGTAAACCAAAGAATTGATCTGGTGCAGGAGCAAATAGATACCTTGTGGCAGCTGGCCCAATTTGGATATGAAATGAAATATCCAGGTTTGTGTGTTACCAGTATTCAGTATGAGAACTTTACACATGCTGCTAATTTGTAAGGACAGTTGTCTAGCCATCTTTTAGGAAATTGGTCTTCTGACTTTGACGAATTAATGGTACAGCTGTAAGTGGCCAAAGTTGAAGTAAATTTAACATGCGTGGATGCAGGACTAGCTGCCAGATTGTCATCATGGTTTACCATTGGCATGGATCATCTGAAAGAGTGGGCAGGAATGGGAGCCATGGCTGTCCTCTTGTTGCTTATCTCCTTTCTAGCCTATGATGCCTTTGCAAGATGAGGTTTGCTCAAAGGCGGCATGCAGCTATGGTTGTCCAGGCATTTACAGCCATTGAGGCAGGGCAATCCACCCAAGCATGGCTCACAGTCATGAACAAGAATTGATCCTTCATGCTCAGGTTGTATGGCTTAGCACTGCACTCCGAGTTAGCTCTGCAAGTGAGCAACTTCGAGAAGGGCAAGTTTGGTTGCATGTGGGTTGGTGTTTGAGGCCCCACCTCCAGGAAAAAGATACCAGATGGGTGTGGACCTGACTTGGCTGACTACCAGGATTCAGGGCCATTACATTATCCACTGCATTACTGGAGACCAGACCACTACCCTTGTCTGTTGCATTATTAAAACAAAAAGGGGAACTGTAGAGAGCTGCAAAGTGCTGTGCCTTAAAGATTGTGCTGGCTTCTGCCTTCCACCTTTCTGATAGTGAGCACTCTCTGGATAAACAAGTCCTTATTTGGTTAATGCTGTTCAGCCTGTCTGCTTCCACATTAGAGCAGCCTATCTGCAGGGTCCACGTGGCTTACTAGGGTTGGTCAGCGAAAGGGGATTTAAGCATGTGCTGGTGTTTCCCCAGGTCAGAAGAAGCTTGTTCAAGGATCCTGAATAAACTGCATGAAGAAGATCTTCCCGGAGTTGAGTCTTCCTTGTTGGTCGAGGTTAGGGGCATACACCTACCCTTCTAAACTCCTCTATCTCTTATTTTCTTCCTTCTCTCCCAAGCTCCAAATTAATTTATTAATTGTCATGCACAATGTTTAAGTACAAATAGATCAAAGACTTCAACATAAGTCCAGCCACACAGATACTCTTTTTTTTATTAATAATATAATTTAAAATTTTTACCTGTCAATCCCAGTTTTCTCTCCCTCCCTCCAGCCTCCCTCTCTCCCTCACTTCCTTCCTCTTAACCTCTTTCCCCTGTGACATGCACTCTGGCCACCCTCCCCTCCCATTTCCCCACACCCATTCCACTTATAGGGCTATGCAATCCAGGTTGGGTAATGTAAATCATTTGAGTAGGGACTAGAACTTCTCCCCAGTCTCTAGGTTAAGGGAATGTCGCTCCATGGGGAATGTGTCCACAATGTCCTTTTGTGCACCAGGAATATATCCTGTTTCTACTGTCTGAGGTCCCTCAGACTGCTCAGTCCTAGCTGGAACCCATATTCAGGGTGTCTGCGTCAGTCTCATGCTGGACTCCCAGCTATCAGTCTGGGGGGGCCCATTAGCTCCTCCTTGTTCAAGTCAGCTGTCTTTGCGTATTTCTGCAACCAGGTCTTTTCCTCTCTCTCTGACTCTGGATTCTAGTTGGACTCAGTATTTAGTTATGGGTCTTTGCTTCTATTTCCAACAAGTACTAGAGGAGGACTCCATGATGGTGGGTAATTTAGTTGATGATCTCACTATAGGGAAGGGCATTTATGGTAGCCTTTCCACAATTGTTTGAATTGTTAGTTGGAGTCAGTCTTGTAGGTTTCTAGACCTTTCTTTACGTTCAGTTTTCTCTTCAAAAATAATGGCTCCCTTTTTTATGTTCTCTCTCTCTCTCTCTCTCTCTCTCTCTCTCTCTCTCTCTCTGTCTCTGTCTCTGTCTCTGTCTCTCTTCTGTCTTCTATTCCTACCCTGACTCAATATTCCTAGTCACATGTGCTTTCCTCACCTCCCCTTCCCTTTCTCCTAGTTCTCTCTTCATTCACTGCCCCCTCCACTTGTGCTCTGGGTGAATTTTCCCTTCCCCCTTTTGTGAGTGACCATATATGAATCTCTTAGAATACACCTTGTATCCTAGTTCCTCTAGTGGTGTGAATTATAGGCTAGTGATACTTTGATCTAGGTCTAAAGTACATATATGAGCAAGTACGTACGCTGTTCCTCTTTTTGGGACTGGGTTACAACATTCAGAATCTTTTTTCAAGTTCCATCCACTTACTTGCAAATTTCAAGATTTCATTATTTTATTTATGCAAAGAAGTATTCTATTGTGTAGATAGGCCACATCTTCTTTATTCATTTTTCAGTTGAGTGGCATCTAGGTTGCTTGCTAGTTCTTGCTATTACAAATAATGCTGCTATGAATATAGTTGAGCACATGTCTTTGTTGCATGGATGTGGGACATTTGGGTATATACCTAAGAGCAGAATTGCTGGGTCCTGGCGTAAACTGATTCTCATTTTCCTGAGGAACTGCTATACTGATCTCCAAATTGGCTGTGTGGGATTGCACTCCCATCAGCAGTGGAGGAGTGTTCCCCTTCCTCCACATCCTCTGTAGCATAAGTTGTTATTGGTGTTTTTAATTTTAGCCATTATGGCAGGAGGAAGATGGTATCTCCAAGTTGTTTTGATTTTCATTTACCTGATAGTGAAGGATGTTGAGTACTTTATTAAGTGTCTTTCAGCCACGTTGATTTCCTCATTTCAGAATTCTTTCTTCAATTCTGTACCCCATGTTTAATAGAGTTATTTGGTGTTTTGTTGACTAGATTCTTGCGGTCTTTGTATATTTTGGAGATCCGCCCTTTGTCAGATGTAGGTTTGGTAAAGATCTTTTCCCAGTCTGTGGGCTGCTGTTTGGTCTTGTACAGTGTGTACTTTGCCTTACAGAAGCTTCTAAGTTAGAGGAGGTCCCAGTTATTAAATATTAATCTCAGTGTCTGTGCTACTGGAGTTATGTTCACAAATCTGTCGCCTATACCAATTTGTTCAAGGACACCTCCTACTTTCTTTTCTAAGAAGGGCACTGTGGTTGGATTTATGTGGTTTGATCCATTTGGACTTTAGTTTTGGGCATGGAGATAGACATGGGTCTATCTTCAGTCTTCTACACACCATCATCCAATTGTACCAGAACCATTTGTTAAAGATGCTTTCCTCCCCTATTGCATTATTTTTAGCTGTTTGTCTAACATCGGGTGTTCATAGGTGTGTGGATTAATATCAAGATTTTCAATTTGATTCCATTGGTCTACTTGTATATTTTGGCCCAATTCCAGGCTTTTTTCAGACCTATAGCTCTGTGGTAGAGCTTAAAGTCAGAGATGGTGATGCCTCCTGAAGTCCTTTTATTGTACAGGATTGTTTTGGCTATCCTGGGTCTTCTGTTTTTTCATACAGAGTTGATTTTTATCCTTTCAAGTTCAGTGAAAATTGTTCTTGGATTTTATGGGGATTACATTGAATCTGTAGATGCATTTGGCAAGACTGCTATTTTTACTATATTTATCCTTCATATCCAAGAGCATAGCAGGTCTTCCTATTTTCTGGTATCTTCTTTAATTTCTTTTTTCAAGCCAAAAAATTCTTATTTAAGGGTCTTTCACACATTTGCAAATATTACCCCAAGATACTTTATGTTGTTTGTGGCTATTGTAAAGGGTAGTCTTGCTCTGATATCTTTCTCAGCCACTTTTCCGTCTTAATAAAGTAGGGCTGCTGATTTTTTTGAGTTTAGTTTGAATCCTGTTAGTTTACTGAAGGTCTTAATCAGCCATAGGAGTTCTCTGGTAGAGTTTATTGGGTTTCTTATGTAAACTATCATATCATCTGCAAATAGAGAAAGTTTGACTTCTTTTCCATTTTGGATTCCCTTGATCTCCTATTGTTGCCTTATAGGTGTAGCTAGAACTTTAATTACGATATAGAAGAGGTATGGAGAGAGAGGGCAGCCTTGTGTTGTTCCTGATTTTAGAGGAATCGCCTTTAGGTTCTCTTCATTCAGTTTGATGTTGGCTGTTGGTTTACTGTATATTGGTCTTATTATGTTTAGGTATGTTCCTGTTATCCCTGCTCTCTTCAAGACCTTTATCATGAAATGGTGTTGAATTTTGTTGAAGGCTTTTTCAGCATGTAGGGTGATGATCACATGTTTTTTTTTTCTTTTTCAGTGTGTTTATACAGTGGATCACATTGATAAATTTTCATATGTTAAACCCACCCTGCAAACCATCGATGAAGCCTACTTGGTCATTGTGGATAATTTTTCTGATGTATTCTTGGATTCGGTTTGACAGTATTTTCTTGAGTATTTTTGCACGATGTTTATCAGGGATATTGGTCTGTAATTTTCTTTCTTAGTTGTATCTTTTTTAGGATTGGGCACCAAGGTAATTATGACCTTGTAAAAAGAGTTTGGTAATGTGCCTTCTGTTTCTCTTGTGTGGAAAAATCTAAGGAGTATTGGAATTAGTTCTTCCTTGAATTTCTGGTAGAATTCTGCAATTAAGTCACCTGGCTCTGGGCTTTTTTTGGTTGGAAGGCTTTCAATGACTGCTTCTATTTCATTGTGGGTTATAGGTCTATTTAAGTTGTTTGTCTGTTCTTAATTTAATTTTGTTAAGTGATAGTTATCCAGATATTGTCCATTTTCTTTGAATTTTTAAATTTTGTGATACAGGTTTTCATGTATGTCCTGAAAGTTGTCTGGATTTCCTCTGTGTTCAATGTTATGTCCTTTTTTTGTTTCAGATTTTGTTAATTTGCATGTTCTCTCTCTGCTTTTTTGTTAGTTTGAATAAGGGTTTATCTATATTGTTGATTTTCTTGGAAAAATCAACTCTTTGTTGCATTGAATTTTTTATTGTTTTCCTTGTTTATATTTTATTGATTTCAGCACTCAAATTGATTATTTCCTGGCATCTACTACTCCAGGTTGAGTTTGCTTCTTTTTGTTCTAAGGGTTTCAGTTGTGCTGTTAATTCTCTAATGTGACTATTCTCTGTTTTCTTCATATGGGCACTCAGTGCAATGAACTTCCCTTGTAACACTGCTTTCAAGGACCCCATAAGTTCGTATATGTTGTGCCCTAAATCTCATTGAATTTTAGGAAGTCCCTAATTTCATTCTTTATTTCTTCTTTGACCCAGGTATGGTGCAATTACACATTGTTCAGTTTCCATTAGTTTGTACGGTTTCTGCGATTTTTGTTGTTGTTGAATTCCAATTTTCAAGCATGGTGGTCTGGTAAGATACAGGGGACTACTCCAATTCTTTTGTATCTGTTGAGGTTTGTTATGCTACCTATTATGTGGTTGATTTTAGAGAAGGTTCCATGCAGAGCAGAGAAGAAGGTATATTATTTTATGTTTGGATGCAATGTTCTATAGGTGTCTGTTAAACCCAGTTGAGACATAACTTCTGTTACTTTTTTGTTTCTTTGTTGAGTTTCTGATTGGTGGTCCTGTCTAGTGGTGAGAGTGGTGTGTTGAAGTCTCCCACTATAAGTATGTGAGGTTTTATGTGAGCTTTGAGTTTTAGTAGTGTTTCTTTTACGAATGTTGGTGCCTTTGCATTTGGGGCATAGATGTTCAGAATAGAGAATTTTTGTTGATGGATTTCTCCTTAGATGAGTATGAAATGACCATCTTCATCTCCTTTGATTAATATTGGTTTGAAGTCTAACTTGTTAGATATTAGGATAGGCACATCTGCTTGCTTCTTGGGTCCTTTTGATTGGAAGATCTTTTCCCAACCCTTTACCCTGAGGTAATGTCTATCTTTGTAGCTTAGGTGTGTTTCTTATATGCAGCAGAAGGATGAATTCTGTCTTTGTATCCATTCTGTTAGCCTGTGTCTTTTTATAGGCGAGTTAAACCATTAATGTTGAGGGAAAGTATGGACTATTGTTATTAATGTTTGTTTATTTTAGATATGCTTTTGGCAGTGGTATTGTGAATTTATTTTTCCTTCTTTACCCTGGGTTTCTGGTGAAGTGGGATTATCTGTTGCCTAAGTTTCTGTGAGCGTAGTAAATTTCCTTGGGTAGGAGTTTTCCTACCACAGCTTTCTGTAGGGCTGGATTTGTAGATACGTATTGTGAAAACCTAGCTTTGTCATTAAATATCTTGTTTTCTCCATCTATCATGATTGAGAGTTCTGCTGGGTATAGTAGCCTGAGCTGGCATCATGGACTCTTATTACTTGTAGAACATCTATCTAGGACCTTCTGGTCTTGAGGGTGTCCATGGAGAATTTAGATGTAATTTTGATAGGTCTCCCTTTATATGTTACCTGTCCTTTTTTCTTGCTGCTCTTAATATTCTTTCTTTATTCTGCATGCTAGGTGTTTTGATTATTATATGTGGTGGGGTCTTTTTATTTTTTTATTATTTTTTATTTTTTGGTCCAGTCTTTTTGGTGTTCAGTATGCTTCTTGTACTTTCATGGGCATGTCCTTCTTCAGATTGGGAAAGTTTTCCTCAATGATTTTGTTGAATAGGTTCTTGGCTGCTTTGAGCTGGGCTTCCTTACCTTCCTCTATGCCTATTATTCTTTGGTTTTGCCTTTTCACAGTGTCCCATATATCCTGGATGTTTTGTGTGAAGGATTTGGTGGATTTACCATTTTCTTTTGTTGATGAATCTATTTCCTCTATTTTATTTCAGCTCCTGAGATTTTCTCTTCCATTCCTTGAATTCTGTTTGTTATGTTTGTGTCTGTAGTTCCTGATCATTTGCCCAGTTTTTCTAATTCTAGCATTCTTTTGGTTTGTGTTTTCTTTATTTTCTCCAATTCTGTTTTCAAGTCTTGCACCTTCACCTGTTTAATTGCTTTTTCTTGTCTTTCTGTACTTTAAGAAATTTATTCATTTCTTCAAATTTTTTGTTTGTTTTTTCTTCCATTTCTTTAAAGGATTTTCTCACATCTTCTTCAAGGGCCTCCATGATTTTTATGATTTTATGTCGTTCTCTTCAGATTCATTTGCTTTGTTGTGGTCTGGTTTAGTTGATGTAGATTTCCTAGATTCTGGTGGTGATATGCTTGTTTTTTTGATGTTAGGTATTTTATTGTATTGCCTTCTTCCCATTGATACTCTTATAAGAGAAAGTAGCAAGTTCCCTTGAATACTTTGTGACGGGAGACCACCTCCTGGACCTAACACCAGTAACACAGCCACTAAGATTGACAATTAATAAATGGGTCCTCATGAATCTGAGTATCTTCTCTAAAGCAAAGAACACAGTCAGGTATAGAAAAAAACAGCAGCATCCTACAGAATGAGAAAAAAAACTTCACCAATCCCACATCTGACATAGAGTTAATCTTCAGCAGATACAAAGAACTCCAGAAACTAGACAACACCAAATAATTCAATTAAAAATGGGTACATATCTAAATAGAAAAATTCTCAATAGAGGAAGTTCAAACATCCAAAATGCACCTAAATACTTATTCACCATTCTTAGCCATTAGGGAATTGAAAATCAAAACAACTCTGAGAGACCAACTTACTCCTGTCAAAATGGCTAAGATCAAAATCACTGATGACAGTTTATGCTTGAAAGAATATGGAGTAAGAGGAATAATCCTCCATTGTTGATGAATGCAAGCTCATACATCTACTTTGGAAATAAGTATGACTGTTACTCAGTTATACTTCAAATATCAGCAATACAACTCTTGGGTATAGAAACAAAGGATGCACACACATAACACAAGAGCATTTATTCAACAATGTTTATAGTTCAATTGTTTCTAATGGTTAGAACATGGGGACAACCTAGATGCCTCTCAACCAAAGAATAGATAAAGAAAATATGGTACATTAACATAATAGAGTCCTACTCATTGATAAAATGCAATGGCATCTTGAATACTGCAAGTAAATGGACAGAAGTATAAGAAATCATCTTGAGTGAGGTAACCCAGACAAAGAAAGACAAGCATGCTATGTACTCACTCATAGGAGAAAAATAGACATAAAATAAAGGATAAACAACATACATTTCACAAACCCAGAGACTTGAAAACAAAGCAGACCCTAAGAGAATTGTACACAGACCATTTGAGATATACATGAACCCCCCAAAAGGGGAAATGGACAAGCTTTCTGGATAAAAAGGGCTCTTAAGAACAAACTGAATCCCTAGGGATGACCTCAACTAACAATCTAAGCAATAGTGGAGAGGCTACCTTAAATTTCCTTTCCCTATAAAGAGATGGATGACTACCTTAAATGCCATCATAGAGCCTTCATTTAGATCTAGTAGCTGATGGAAGCAGAAGCAGAGATCGACAGCTAAGCATTGAACCAAACTCCTGGAATCCAGTTGTAGAGATGAAGGAGTAATTAGCAAAGGAGTCAAGACCATACTGTGAAAACACACAGAAACACCTGACCTGAGCAAGTAGAAGTTCAGGGATCCCAGTCTGATGGTTAAGAAACCAGCATAGTACCAATGAAGGACCCCTGAACATGAGTGAAAGTTGGGAGGCCAGGGCAGTCTGTGGGTCCTCTGGCCATAGAACAAGTATACAATGTACTTTGGGAGCCCATTTCCTGTGGAGGGTTACTCTCTCAGCTTCAATACACTGGGAAGTGTTTAGGATACTACTCCAAATGAGGATGCCTCATGGGAGGCCTCACTTACCCTGGGCAGTTAATGGAGGATTGAATGAGGGTCAATGGGGGGCACGGAAGGACGGAGGGACAGGGAACTAGGGTTGATATGTAAAATAAGATTATTTTATATTAAATGAAAACTTACTTTAAAAATTAAAAGTTAAAAAAAACCAAAGAATAAACTAATGCCTTTACCAAGCTCTGCATTTCTATAAGGATATGATATCTCTTCTACTTTTGGGCTCCTGCTATCAGTATCATCTATCATGATGTGACATGGTCAAGGAGGCCATAGTCATAACCAGTGAATAGTAGTTTAGAATATTAGTCTTGGTGCCTCTGAACAATTTAATGAAATTCTTTTCTAAGAGTTCTGTGCTGCACAGTCATTGATGTAGTATCAGAGAAGAGATCATTATAGTTCTGAACAAATCCTAAAGTAAACACAACTATATTTTGGCTCCAAAACTTTGTAAAACCAAACTGCTTAGAATAAAAATCCTGGATCATCAACTACTTAGATTCCATAGAAATACAACTTACATTCAATTGCATTTTATTGATTATACATGACTCAAATAATGCAACAATTTGTGTCTTTGTCACAACTATGTATTACACAATTTTGTCTTAGTTATTGCTAGGAAATAAGTAAGTGAATGGCCAACACATTGAAACAGTTTGATCTGTTGACAAGAGATTAAACAGGGATTAAGACAAGTATATTTAGCATAAAAAGGAAAACAGAAACATCTTGAACTTACATGCTACACAGAAAACAAAAGCAGGAACACGTCCCTAAAACCAACATGGCAAACAATTTCTTTGACAATGCTTCATTCCTTCACGCTCAACCTATTATATTAGTGATGCACATCTTGCCTCATATGAAATCTAATAGTATGATGATAAGAAACACCATGACCACAATCCTGCCCTCTAGTGTTGCAAACATTGCTGGCAGACCTATCAGTCTACTGTGAACCTCCACAGAAAGAGTTACAGATGTAATGACACATCGGTTACTTGTCACTGACAAGTTACCATTTTTCTTAGTACTTAAAAACATAAGTGGAAATTTCCCTTAGGGAAAGAAACTATTAAGGACACAGTTTTCTCCAATTTATGTGTTTGCATTCTCCTTGAAATTAGTTACTTATGATAATATCAGTATCACCCTTTAAAATGACACTTTCCTATAGGTTTTAAAATTGTGCTGGCTTTTTATCTATTATCAGTGCAAGACAATGTATAATTACCCAACTTCATTCCGAGACATGTTTCAAAATCTTAGGGGAAGATTGTAGCATAATCAAATTAGAGATCACATCAATACAAATCAATTAAGACTTCATTTTACATAAAGCAAACTAGAAAACTTAGAAGTCACCTTGCCAGAAGTCACAGGGAACTTCTTTACACATGCTAGAGAAACATCTCTTTACCAGCAGGGATCATTCTTGCAGAGGTTTGTAATGGCTGACTGAATACACAAGGGGAATTATGTACAAAGGTTTAAAGATTAGATTCAAATGAATGTTTTGTGCCACTTGAATTGGATCATGATATAAAAATTGAGACAAAATACAGTTTTTCCATGTTAAACCAACCATGCCACAGAGAAAAATAAGCGATCAAAACATTACTACAGGCTTATGTTCCTCTAAATATTAGCCTAGGTTTAATTCCTCATTTCTAAGAGTATCCAGTTTTGTCTAACATAATCTACTTCCTCCACAAATATTATAGTTATAGAGTTCATAATTTTACTAGTTTTGACCATGATATAGCTGAATTAAAATAGTGGCATAAATATTGGGATATGTATGATTGTGTCAGTAATATGTAGAAAAATAAAGAATAATAAAAAATATTCATTAGAATTAAAAGTTCATGTTGTATCTTAGACTATCCCTAAAACTGATATTGTGATGTTTGCAAATCAGAAAATTTCTGTGGGCATATTTAACTACTTGAAATAAAAAGGTAAATTTACTACTTAAGTACAGACCTCATATCAGTAATATAATCATTATGATGATTATATTATGATGAAATATGATGGCAGAGTAGCCCCATGTCTTACATCCCACAGCCGTTGAAACAGATTTTCTTTTAAAAGAATCTCCAGGAACAATTTTTTCAATATTTGGGACAAAATTTGGCCAAAATATATTGATCATTTTCATCTCTGTCACTTTTTATTCCAAGTTTCATACTTGACCATGGTTTTGAGCTGAAGAACAGTGCTGAGAATCTTCTAATAAAAGTACTGCAAAATATAGGTCCCATTTGTAATCTTATGAGACATATCCTAGAAATGTTTAAAATAATAGCAAAATATACAAGTGCATTCACTGTATAACATTAAAAAGGCTTTGAATTTGGGAATTTTTCGTATTTGATTTATAGTGATTTATATTTACATATAAATTTTCATTTATTTGCTTTATTTTTTAAGGATTTTTGTTTAATTTATTGTTTCAACTTATATGTCTATGTGTGTACCTGCATGGATTTATCTGTACCATATGTGTGCAGGTACCTGAAGATGTCTGAAGCATTCAAATTAGAGTTACAAGCAGTTGTAATACACCTTATGTGGAGTAGCTAACTGAACTTGGTCCTCTGCAAGGAAAGTACTTTCTCGTAACTGCTTAGCCCTTCCTACAACCCCAATTTTATGTCCTTTATTTAAAATTTAAAATCCTTGTTAATAATTGACTATTTTTTCTTATACAAACATATTTTTGTTACAGGAAATACATAGAGTATCCATTATCAATTATTAAAGAAAATGTGTTCTGTATCTAAAGAATGTAAAAAGAGAATATAAAACATCGTAATTTAGTGAATGATTTAAATTTAAGGATGATACACATTGATTTTAGATGAACATATATTGAATTTTTAAAAATTTACATATCGGTGTTTATTAGGCATTTCTACTACAGATTTACTTGCAATGACTATATATGTACGTACCAATTTTATATTAGTGTCATCCCTAAGTATTATCATGTGATTTGTTCCAGGAATGTTAGTTATGGCACATTATAGATAACCCATTGCAAGACATATGCTCAAGAACTGAGGCTCAGGTGCTGAGATAATTTTCATCTTTAAAAGCATAAAAGCCTCCCTAATGATTCTGATGCTGTGTTTCTTTTTTCAACATTTAAAAATTATGTACAAAGTGAATAGTTTTGCCTGTGTGGAATTCATTGAAGCACAGGTAACAAGATGCATATTTACTTGTAAATGGTTGACATTTTAATGGAAAAATCAAATAATGAACTCAGTATATCTTAAATTATTCTGAACTACCAATCATCTCAGTATGTTAGGTAATGGATCCTTTTAAGGTTAATGGAAAATGAATGCAAATCAGCATGAATAAAACTGAGGCAATAGTAATATTCCCAGTGCTTAGGCCACAACATTCTGTGATATTCACATTTTTAGGAGAGGAAAAAGTGATTACAAGAAAACTTTAGCTAATAACACAACAGATTTTATTGTAGTATTTAATGACAGGGCCAACAGAAAAAGAATGCCAAAATTAAAAAAAAAAAAACTCAAATTATTTGTTAAATTTTAAAATTTAGACGTAACATCACATGTTATTGGTCCTAAAATATCCAATTTTATATGGCAATCTTATATGCCAAATAGAAATACATATAGCACTCACATTCAAGTAATTATTTTTAAAGAGAGATTTTAAATATGTTTTCTTATTGTACATTTAACCACTTCTCTGCTAAATTTTGTTTTCACTCTGATTTTACCCTTTTATATCTCTCTTGTGTGAACATATTGCATCCCTCTTCCCTTTCTTCTTTCAGCATGCTCTGTGTTACATGTCAAAAACAGTGTATCATCATTTGTTAAACAGTTATACTTGTTCTCGATATTAATTTTAATCATCTCTAATATGAGCTTGTGGAAATGGTATTTCTCCATTAATTTGTACTTTATTTCAGGTGTAACAAACAACTTTTTCTTTTCCACACAACGATTTTGGTCATAGTTTTGTCTCCAGTTCCTCACATGTCCTCCCAATGTCTACACTCACCCAATTCCATGTCTTCATTCTCTCTATTTAGAAAACCATCAAGCTAACATAAACAGCAACAAACCAGAATAAAGCAAGACAAAACAAAGAGAATTGCAACGAACACATATACAAACATATAATTAAAAACTATTTAAAAAACAAAACCCACAAAGTCAAAAAACACAATACAGAAGCCAATCATGAAAATAAAAAGCCCCTCAGCAACTTGAAATTAAAAAATACTCTACAAACAGAAATAGCATTGAGATAAATTTGTGTTTCCTATATGGTGCTGGGCATTGGGCCTGTCCTGTGGTATGGCTAATATATCCAGTGAAATGCTTTTGAAGAAAACTGACTTTACCTTGAAATAGATATCCACTGGGTGTGGGACTGGTAGCTGTACAAGTTCTGTGAATGCTTCCACAATCTCTCTAAGTTCACAAATTCATTGACCTTGTTATACCTGAAGAGCATGGTTACCTTGGTGGTAGCCATTGATCTTTCTGGCTCTTCTTCCTCAGTGTACCAGGAGACCTGAGGGGAGGGTTGTGATGGGGACATCCCATTTAGCACTGAATCTTCCATAATATCTCTCTAATCACATTATCTAGTTGTTTGTGTGCTATTTCCTATATACTGCTAGAGGGATTTTCTCTGATGATGACTGAGTAACAAAACTATGGGTATAGCAGAATGCCGTTACAAGGCATATGACTGTAACATTTCTTTCCATGTGTTTAGTTTTCCTAGGTTCATGAACTATGTAGTCTGAGGTTCTTGGCAAGTGATCAGTGCTAAGGATGTGTTCCATTTCATGGAGTGGATTTTAAATGTAATTAGAAAGTGGGTGCTTATTCTCACAAAATTTTGCCATTCTTGTACTTGCATATATTGCAAGCAGCTTACAAATCATCTGGGCTGATAGTGACTTTTCTTCCCTGGTAGTGTACAGACTACTTTTTGTACCATGAATACTTGTAAGTATGGAGAGGGATCCAGTTAGGCCCCAGTTAACTTCTCTATATTCACTGAGATTCTAAGTATTGTCTTCAGAAATATGTCTTACCCTCAGCTTATCAAGACCTACCCCTAAACCTTTGAAATTAGTAGAATCGTTTGCATTTCTAAGGGACCAATAACTCAAGTTGATATATAGTATTTCTGGCAAATGTTGTCTACTTGGGACAATTCTCCCATATTCTTTGGTGAACCCATTGAAACGTTCACGCACAATGGTATGTATGTATATAAACATGCAGTAGAAGTTTTCAGTATCCATATGACCTGTGTTGTTTATTCATTCCTGTTTTCCTTTACCTAACCACATCTCCATACCCATCCTTCATACTTAATACTTCTGCTTTAGTATTTCCCTGTTTCTCCATAACTAAGTATTTCATATCATTTCCTTGGTTGATCCACCATCCATGCCAAGATTTTAATTGATATATAAGCTATATTTTTATTATCACTAATGATACGGTTTGCTTTACTAAGCAATATGTTTGCTTTCCTCTTTTTCTATCTGAGTTTTCTCCAGCTTAGCATGTTGGCAGCTTTGCTTGGTAAGCACTACTTTATTTTACAGTGTTGAATCATTTTAAATGCCCATTTTTTTTTTTCTGGTAGATGACTAGTGGACATAAATGTTTGTCTACATAACCATCTGATGTCTACCATAAAATGACCACTCATACCATGTTTTCAGTTGTCAGAAAAGAAAAACTAGTTCTTTGTAGAGAACTTTGTCTCATTAGGGCACCTAAAACATGAGATAGAATAAAAAAGTGAACTGGATTCTTGGCTATTTCGCAAAGCATACTTTTGCTGTTACTTTGATTTATAGAGGCCAGCACTTCAATGATCCCTAAGTGTTTGTATTTGAGGTATTGGAGTTGTATAGGTTGTGTATTTCCCATGTAGAAAAAGGAATCTATGAGTATAGAATAATTAAGCTTCTACTTTTACCCTCTTCATCCTTGGTTCCAGATGTAGAGTTAAGAAGCAGAATGGTGTTTCAAATCATAATGACTTCATTGCTTTAAATCTTAGTAATTCAGTAATTAACCACTCCTATAGTCACAATTTCATCCATTTTGCAACTGTTTCAGCTACAGTTGCTTTCTAGAAAAGTTTACAAGTTACTCATTTGTCAAAAATAAGAGGACAGGACTTTATATAATATATTTTGATGTGTGCATGGACTATACTTATGGCTAGATAAGAAACTGAGGAAAAAATTATGAGATTTGAATATTTTTATTTGAATTTACAAAATAAATCAAATGACTGATCATTTCTATTTTTTCCAAGAAAAAAAAACATGCAATTACATAAGGAACACTAAGAGTTAAATTTAATCTTCAATTCACTGACACTTTTAAATATTTCTCAGGAGGCATCAATCCATATGACCTCTCAAAATGAAAACATTTTATTTGAGTGCCATATAAATTGAAAGGTTGTGAAAAAAATCTGTATTATTTTTACATTTGTATGTACTCATAAAACATTTATTGTACAACATAAAATTCCAATTCTGTCTTGTTAGTGATTCCTAGTAGAATTTTAAGTGAGTCTTCTTTACAATTCATATTTCAATAGGGAAGGAATTATAGTAGGTTAAGAGTACCTCTGACAAACATAAGTGACAATGGTTTATATAGCCACATTTTTCAATATCAACAAACCAGAATTGTGTATATATTGGTTTCTTTTTAATTTTTTTAAAGTTTATATTTCACTTTACATACAAGCCTCAGTATCACCTCCCTCCCCTTCTCCTTCCCCTTCACATATTCCCTTCCCATACCCCATTCACTCCTCAGAGATGGTAAGGTTTTTTGTTGGTGAGTTAACAAAGTCTGGCATAACAAGTTGAGGAAAGACTGAGCCTCTCCCACTTTTTACCAAGGCTGAGCAAGGTATCCCACCTTATTGAATGGCTTCCAAATCCTAGTTCATAAACCTCGGATAGGTCCTGGTACCACTGCCAGCCTCTTGCCTCCAACAAATCAAGCCACATAACTGTCTCCCACATTCAAATGGTCTAGTTCATTTCCATGCATATTCCCTTGATGTAAATCTATAGTCTATGAGCTCCCACTAGCTTGGGTCTGCTGTCTCTGTGGTTTCCATATGATTCTTCTTTCTTCTTTTCAATTGAACTCCAGGAGCTCAGTCCAGTGATTGATTGTACGTCACTGCATCTGCTTCTATCAGTTACTGGATATAAGTTCTATAATGACAATTATAGTAGTTATTAATGCAATGAATTGAGAAGTCCCATTCAGATACCCTCTCCCCTATTTCTAGAGTCTTAGCTAGGGTTATTCTTGTGGATTCCTGAGAACTGCTCTAGCACTTGTTTTTTCCCTAATCCCAAGATGACTATCTCTATCCTAGGATGATATCTCTATCACCCCAATCTTCTATGTCTCTGACCTGGAAGTAAAAAACAGCATCAAGGTCAGGACCCATTCCAGAAGGAGTGTCATTCGTACCCAACATACTCTCGGGAGTATCTTGGTGCTGCCAGGAGCAATTGTGTCTCATGTACAAAACACTGTAAACAGAAAGAAGACCCTATACAGTCAACATACAAGAATGAAACAATTTAAGTTATCTATAGCTAATAGTTGTTAAAATCAGTTAGTTCACAAGAAGATATGTTAATCTACTTATATCCCATCTTAACCATACCCTACCCATCCATACCCTTAAACATATCTAAAAGAGATACCTGAGTCTGAACATCATCTTCCATATCCAACTCTCAGCAACTAAAAACCAACCCTATGCAGGTGTAGTTATCCCTAACGCCAACAGTAGAGGAAGAGGGGGTTGTTTTCATATAATTACTTCCTGCTGTAATGGAATAACGATGGGCCCATGGGAGCCTGTAGGAAGAAAAATTAAGTCAACAAGATCTCTCGAGGGGATTAGCTGTAACATTTTTAAGTACTCTCTGCATTGCAGGAGTGCTTGACTGAAATTCTTATCTGAGGAACTGACCAGGGTGTAATAAGAAGGTGGGTGCACCATTTCAGCTAGCTACTTTGGAGTTGTCTCAAGCACGAGTATTATAGTCCCAAACTGGTTTTAGGGTAATGTTCGTAGTTCAGATACATCAGATTGAATCAAGTGGAATTGGTAAAGTGCAGCCCCATCTTCTTTTCATAGAGTTCAAGGGTTACAGTTAGGAATTGCAATTGTTTCTTGTGGAAAACTTAAGCATTATTATCAACACAGAAATTTCAACTTTTATAGGTTTGCATATTGGTAAAGGCAATAGTAAGGACAAAAATAAGTATGAGGGAAATTAGCATTTCACAGAGAAAACCAACTTTAGACAAGTGACAGTCTCTAGATTGTGTCCTCTTCTGTCTTATACCAACTGGCTTCTTGATCTAAGACACAAACTCTGAATTTTATTCTAACAACATAATTGAATTTAGAGGAGAATTGCTAAATCCATTCCAAAGCCAGCATTGGTTTACATGAACAGGGACTAAAAGAGTGCTAAGGGATAAAGAAAATTAGATTGATAATAGCGATAATTTACTACAATTAGATATTGGTCCCACAAGTCAGATTCTCCCCTGTTTGATCGATCTTTCTGAATAGCTATCTTCTTTTCTTCAGGTACCTACAGATTCACTGTCATTTGGCCTTTTGAAGATTTTTTTTTCTGTAAAGACAAGAACACAACACTTCCTCTACCTTTGAGAGGTCTCCATACAACTCATGGGAAGTATCTTGGTGGATGACTTATCATTTCTTCCCATTAAGAGATTTCTCTTGTTCAAATCAGATCTTAATAAACATACATGGTATCCATAGTTTTCTTTTTCTTTAGATACAAAGGTGAAACCCCTACCCCAATGTAACACATATCCTGATTTCTGTACTTAAGTCAATATAAACTTTCAGGACACTGGCTGGTTTAGTTCATAAATTGTTTTCCTATTATCCAGTGTCTTTCTGCTGCTGTTTTTCCTTTCTTATTAGCATTAGGAAAGTTTAATGTTAGTAATAATAATAATAATAATAAGTTCAGCCATCTCAATGTGTAAGGCAACTCTCTCTGTATATTGAGAATATATATATATATATAGAGAGAGAGAGAGAAAGAGAGAGAGGTTCTTTAAAATCCATAAGTACAATGAGAATAACGTATAGTTCTGCCTTTTTTATGGAGTGATATAGGCTTTAAACTACTTATATTTCCTGGTTCATAGCCTTATCTGATTTGTTTTCATCAGTGTAGACACAAGAGATTAGTGTATTTCTTACAATGCATGGAAGGATCCAAATACTTTTCTTCATGAATTTGATTCTCTCACTTTAGGAATAGCTGCTAATCATCTCCAAAAAAAAAAAAAAAAAAAAAAAAAAAACCCTTAAAGATATTCTCTGGATGGTAATATAAACAGAATAGTAATTTTTGAAGATCATTAAGAGTCTGGTAACAATATCCCCTAATCTGTACTTTATGTGGTCTAATTTTCTGTAGACCTATTTCATATCCTAAGTAATTTATAGAATCTCCTCTTTGTTTATTTTTGGGGGGACAGTATGTAATCCACATTGAAGGATTATTTTTACCTCCTCAAACTTTTTTTTAGTCTTTCCACTTTAGAATCAGCCCACAATACATAATTAATATAATAGTAAATTTGGATTGTAGAAACTGTTTATGACTTATTTTCAAAGGTTTATAAACAAAATATTGGCACAAAGTGGCTATTTAGCATTCCCTGTGTCAAGACCTTCCATTGGTATATCTTATATGGCTGAGAATTATTGTAATTAGGCACAGTGAAGGCAATGTTTTTCTTATATTTTCCATGTAAAAGTATAGGGAATAAGCATCTTTTACATAAGTAATTAAGATAGGCCATTCTTTTGGTACCAGAAAAGAAAGGCAAGGGCATTCTAGGCTACAGAGATGCCAATAGCTGGATTACTTTATTGATGACTCTCAGATCTGTAAGCATTCTCCATTTGCCAGAATATATACATTAAATGGCTGGTAGATTCAGCATTTAGCTGTTCCTGAACCAGCTTTTGTAATGTCTCTAGCTTCTCAAAGGTCATAAAACATTGTCCTACCCTTGGCCACTTCAAGGGTAAGACATCTGGTTCCTATGTTAGTTTGGTACTTTTATCCTGTTTTTGTACAGCCTGGATAGTTGGTGTCTGTCTTGTATAGTGTCTTACAGTATTTCTTCCATAACCATGAGTTTATTTGGGATTAATATATAATACTGGAGGAATTTTAATCTGTGCATTCCATTGTTGCAATAGATCTCAAACCCACAAATTTATTGTTATATCAGCTACAAACTTCCTCTTTGCCCTTCTTGTCCTATACATTCAACTCATCTTGTGCTCTGTTTTACCTGAGAGTAGTTGTTAGTGACCCTCAATTGAGGCAAAACCTAACCTGTAATGGAGGAAATATCTACCTTACACGTGGAATGTATAATTACTGAGAATATATGGAACACCTAACTTAGACGTGGGTAGCATCATTTCTGGTAATTATATACTAGACTGCTATTTTTTTATTGTCAATACCATTTCTTACAATGCATGGAAGGATCCAGATACTTTTCTTCATGAATTTTAGTCTCTCACTCTTGGAATAGTTGTTTTTAATCATCTCCAAAAACAATCTCATTTATCTGCCAATCCCATTCCCTTCCATTCCCCTATGTGACCATAACCTTAATAGGGCTATATACTGATCCACTACCATAGTCCCCATAGATTATTCAGACTACCTTACTGACACTCAAATTCAGAGGTTCTGTGTTGGTCCTATGCTAGTTTCCCAGCTATCAATCTAGGGTCCATGAGTTCCCCCATGTTCTAATCCGCTGTTTCTGTGGGTTTCACCATCATGATCTTAACCCCTTTACTCATTATTCCTACCTCTCTGTAACTGGATTCCAAGAGTTCAACTCAGTGGTTATCTGTGGGTGTCTGATCCTGTTTCCATTAGCTACTGAATAAAGGATCTAGCATGGCATATAAGGTAGTAATCAATCTCATTATTGGGGAATGGCATTTAAGGAATGTTACAACAGGTCTCCCCGCCGGCCTCCCGGTCCTGCCGCCACATGGGCCCACAGCCGCGCCAGCCCCAAATAACACTCAGAGACTCTGTATTTGGTAGAATCCTGTTGGCCAGTT
The DNA here is from genome assembly GCA_030556225.1 of Cricetiscus sungorus. Lineage (NCBI taxonomy): Eukaryota > Metazoa > Chordata > Mammalia > Rodentia > Cricetidae > Cricetiscus > Cricetiscus sungorus. Next base: position 47,990,471 of record JANBXA010000398.1, read on the forward strand.
ACCATTATTGTTTATGGGCTAGCTCTGTCTTAATTATTAACCCATTTCTACTTGTCTAAGTATTTCCACGTGGTCGTCTTATCGGGGAGCTGCGGCCGGCGTCTTCCTTCCTCCCTGGGCTACATGTCGACCCCCCCACTTCCTCTCTCCTCCTCCTGGTCTCCTAGCCCCACCTATCTTGTTTCCTATTGGCCACAGGGCTTTATTAACCAGTACGAGAAACATATATACAGAATAACATCTCCCATCATCTTCTCTTTTCTGTCTAAAGTAAAAGAAGGGGTTTAACCTTAACATAGCAAAATATAACATACAACAGTTATCAAATAAGAATCACAGTAAACAATATTTAGTCCTTTAACATTTTGTAAGACTTTAAGAAAATAACATCTATCCTATCTTTGTGAGTCTAAAGTCCTATATGTAACTTATCTTTAATCTTAACTAAGGAAAACTATAACCATAACTATCTGTCTTCAACTCCATCAAAGATATAGAAGGATAATATATAAACTCTAGAAATGACAGACAACTCATTGGCTGCTCAGTCACCTGAAGTTCTTCTGTAATGTTCCATCTTCAGCCCATAGGCTATAGTGTGTCTCCAGACTCCTCAACAAGGCAGGAAACTTTTCTCTGTGTCCTGTAGACTGTCTGGCTCTCTGGCAGCCTCTTCCATGAAGCAGGAATCCTGTAGCAATGTCCATCTTGCATCAGCAGTCACCTTTTTGTGGGTCCTGCATGTCCAGTTTCTACAACATAAAGTCAAACAGTCTAGACAAGAGAGGTACCTTGCTCAAATGGCTAGTCTTGCCATATTAGAAGCAAACTTCGTAACGTGTTTCTTCGATGTCCATCTTCCTTTCTTCTGTAGGTGGTGTTACCAGGAGGAGTTGTGCCTCACTGTCAAGAAAAACCCTAAACCATTTTAAATGCCGTATTCTGTAGGTCTTTGAAAGGTTTGAAGAATGCCTATCCATCTCAAATACATCTCTGTATATCTAGAAATCCTAACTAACTCCAAGCTTGACGATCATAGGTAACTCTCTAATCTGTACTAAATTATACATTACATTTCTAAATGAGCTATATAAACACAATACCTAAACAAGAGGAGAAATATACATATTACAAAATTGACCTTAAATTGTATCAATAAAAGCAAATCCATTCCAAAGCAAAGTATTCATATCTATACCATAATTCCCTTTTTACCTTTAAAAAGATTGCCTGTGGTTATAGCCATTTATAACCAAGCCCATTTAAATGAAAACAAACATTTATAAACAATATTTGGGAATTTGGGCGTCGTTTTTTCCAAACTACTTCCTGCTAGTAGAGGGCGCTGTCATGGGCGTCTAAAGAAGATGCACAAATCTTGGCTGTAGTGGGCTGAAATGTTGCAATGTCCCGTTGAAGTTGCTTCAGGAGGTCTTGCTTGATCAAACCACGTAAGTCTGGAAGAAATCCATAGCTTTTCATTTTCTGTGGAAACAAAAATAGAAATCCTTTTCCCCAGTAACTTGTCCTTAGGCTTAAACTTTTGAGTCAAAGCATTTTTAAAATATATAAATTGAATTAATCCAGTAGCATTTCTTTTATCAGTTGTTGTTATTTTCTCAGCAATCAAATAATTTAAAGACAACAGAATCGCGTATAGTATCCAACATTTCTCTGTGCTTTCCATTTTTACGTGGCTTTTTTATTACTCTATTTATTCTACTTCTATTTTTACATATTTTGAGACAGGGTTTCTCTGTGTAACTTTTATCTGTCCTGGAATTCACTCCATACCAGGTTTACTTTGAAATCACAGAGATCTGCTTGCCTCTGTCTGCCGAGTACTAGGATTAATTCTACTTCCTTTTTTCTTTTTTAAAGCATTGTATCCCGTTTCTTTTTCTCTCCCAAGCCAGCATATTTTTTTTAAAACATAGTGTAAACCTTCATTGCAGCTCTGTACACACCATTGAATTGTTAGCAGAGCTCTTTTTAAGCAAGGTGGCTTTTTTGCCGCTTATGCTAATTTTGGAAACCTCCCTTAAAGGAGCCATGCAACTCTGCCTACAGCAAAACAAATCCGACTGAGAAAATGCTGCTACTAAGAAGTCTTGCTAGTCTCTGTTCCTTTGTTTCTAAAAACTATTTTTTAAGCTTTTGTTAAGTTTTAAGCGAAAGTTCTCAATCCCACTTCTGACACCATTGTGTTACAGCAGGTCTCCCAGCCGGCCTCCTGGTCCTGCCGCCACGTGGGCCCACAAAGGAAGACTTTGGTATTGCTTAGATTGCTGTAGATCTATGGACATTTCTGCACTGTCAGATTTCTCTTTAAATGTATAATGGCTCTCTTCATTAAGATATCTCTTTTCTCGCTCTCCTCTATTCTTTCCCAGACTCAATCTCCCTGCTACCTCATGTCCTACTCTACCAAATTTTCTCCCATTCTCTTTCTCCTGGCTCCCTCTCCCTTCCTCAAATGCTTCCAATTTTCATATAAGATCTTGTCCTATTCCTTTTCTCTGGGGGACCATGTATTCCTCTCTTGGGTTCCTCCTTGTTTCCTAGTTTCTCTGGTGGTGTGAATTGTAGGCTTGTGATACTTTGCTATATGTGGAAAGTCTGTGTATGAGTGAGTATATATCGTGTTTGTCATTTTGTTAAAGGCTTGACTCACTAAGGATGGTTTCTTCTAGTTTCATTCAATTGCCTGAGAATTTTAGGATTCCATTGTGTTTTGCCACTGAGTAGTACTACAATGTATCAATATTCCATGTTTTGTTCACTGATTCTTCAGTTGAGGCACATTTAGGTTCCTTCTAGGTTCTGGCTATTACAAATAATGCTGCAATGAACATAGTTGAACAGATGTTCTTGTTGCGTCAAAGTGTATATTTTGGGTATATGCTAAAGAATGTAATTGCTGGTTTTCATTTTTCTGAGGAACCACCATACTGATTTCCAAATTGGCTTATGAGTTTGCACTCCCACCAGCAGTGGAGAAGTGAACACCTTTCTCCACATCCTTACCAGCATAAACTTTCTTTGAATTTTTTTGGTTTTAACCATTCTGACAGGAGTAAGCTGGTATCTCAAAGTTGTTTTGATTTTCATTTCTCAGTTGGCTAAGGATGTTGAGCCCTTTCTTAAGTGTTTTTCAGCCATTTTAGATACCTCTATTGATAATTCTCTATTTAGTTCTGTATACAACTTTTTAATTGGATTATTCGTTGTTTTGGCAACTAGCTTCTTTAATTGTTTGTGTATTTCGAGATCAGATCTCTGTCACATATGGATTTGGTGAAGATATTTAGCCATTCTGTGACCTATCATTTTATCTTATTTATTGTTTCCTTTGCCTTACAGAAGCTTCTCAGTTTCAGGAGGTCCTATTCATTAATTGTCAATCTCAGTGTTTGTGCTACTCGTGTTCTATTCTGTATGTGGTGTCCTATACCCATGCTTTCAAGGGTTACCCCCACACACACTTTCTCTTCTAAAAGTTTCAATGTGGATAGATTTATGTTGAGGTCTTTGATTGATTTGGATTTAATTTTTGTGCAAGTCAGTAGATATGGATCTATCTGTAGTCTCCTACATGCCAGTTTCAAGGTGTGCAAGCAACATTTGTTGAAGATGATTTCTTTTTCCATTGTGTGTTTGTAGATGTGTTGGTTAATATGGGTGTTTTTTACTTTGATTCCATTGGACTATCTGTTTAATTCTGTACCAATACCAACCTCAGTATTTTTGTATCAATTTACATGAGGAATGTTGGTGTGTAGTTCTCTTTCTTAGTTGTGTGTTTGTGTGGTTTAGGTACTAAGGTAATTGCAGCCTCATAAAAAATGAGCTTGGCAATGAACCTTCTGCTTCTATTGTGTGGAACACTTTACATTAGCTGTTGTATTGGCATTAGCTGTTCTTGGAATTTTGGGTAGTATTCTGTACCGAAAATATGTGGCCATAGGATTTATTTTGAGTGTGTAAACTTTTGATGACTACTATTTCATTAGGGGTTAAGGGGTTACAGGTCTGTTTGAAATTCTTATCTGTTCTTGATTTAATTTTGGGAAGTAATATCTATCCAGAAAATTGTCAATTTATTTTAACTGTTTGAATTTTGTTGGTAAAGGTTTTCAAAGTATAACCTGAAGATTCTCTGGATTACCTTAGTGTCCATTGTTATGTCCCCATTTTTATTTCTGATTTTGATACTATGCATGTTGTTTTTATGCTTTTTGTTAGTTTGGCAAGAAAGGTTTGTCTATCTTGTTGATTTTCTCAAATACCTTACTCTGTCTTAAATTGTTTTTTTGTTTCACTTTATAGATTTCATTGCTCAATTTATTTCCTGCCATTTACTCCTCTGGGGAGAGTTTTCATCTTTTTGTTCTAGAGATTTCAGTTGTGCTAAAATTCTCCAGTGCTACTATTTTGTAGTTTCTTCATGTGGGCATTCATGCTATGAACTTTCCTGTTAGTACTGTTTTCAGTTGTCTCATGAGTTTGGGTATGTTGTGTCCTCATTCTCATTGAATTCTAGGAAGTCTTTAATTTCTTCTTTAATTCTTGACCCAGGAATGGTGCAATTTCATAGTGGTCAGTTTCCATGACATTGTAGAGTTTGTGAAATTTGTGATGTTGTTGAATTCAAAATTTAAAGCACGATGGTCGGATTAAAGTACATGGGGTTATTCAATTTTTACTTTTTTTAATATCTATTGAAGTTTGCTATGTTTTGTTGTATTTGGTTGATTGTAGAGAAGGTTCCATGTAGTGCAGAAAAGAAGACATATTCTTTTGTGTTTGGATGTAATGTTCTACAGATGTTGGTAAACCCATTTGGGTCATACCTTCTGCTAGTCCTTTTGTTTCTTTGTTAAGTTTCTGTCTGGTGAACCTTTCTAATGGTAATAATGGAGTGTTGAAATCCCCCACTATAAGTTTGTGGGGTTTTATATGAGATTTGAGTTTTAGTAATGTTTCTTTTATGAATGTGGATGCTTTTGTATTTAGGGCATAGATGTTCAAAACTGAGACTTTATACTGATTGATTTTTCCTGTGGTGAGTATGAAATTAACTTCATCTCTTTTGATTGATTTTAGTTTGAAGTCTAATTTGTTAGATATTAGGATAGTTATACCAGCTTGTTTCTTGGGCCCATTTGATTGGAAAATCTTTTCCCAAACCTATACTCTGCAGTAACATCTGTCTTTGAAGTTGAGGTATGCTTCTTGTATGCAGCAGGAGAATGGATTCTGTTTTGTCTTTGTATCCATTCTGTTAGCCTGTGTCTTTTTATAGGTGAATTAAGACCTTTAATATTGAGAAGAATTAAGGATCATTGATTGCTAATTCTTGTTTGTTTTATATCTGTTTGGTTTTTGGATCTTTTTTTTCTGTACAGATTTTATTTACATCTAAAACTTGAAAATTTCCAAAATCAGAAACAACATGCTCCCACCTGAAAAACAAGTTTTAGATTTCAGTTTGCTTCACATCCAGATTCTCTTTTTAACTACCTAATATTAAATATATAGTTTGAGTTTGGACTAAGCTTGTTTACAAATAAATCACAAAATAATTGTGGCTTATATGTTCAGGAATAACATGTACTTGTCTAAAGCATATGCAGGCAGTTCTTGTCAGGAATGAGTTCCATAAAGAAAATTAGAAATACTGATATATCGCCCTAAGCTATGCCTTGTAGTTTATGATATGTGACAGATGCTCCAATTCCAACCATAACATCAACATGTGTTTTTCTAAAGAAAGAAAGTAAAATTTTTTTATGTATTTTTGTTTTGTTTTGTTTTGTTTTTGCCTGTTGTTAAAGTATAGCCACGTAATTTTGAATTGCTTAATTGCTTAGTTAAGAAAAGCGCTAGCTTGTCTTTATAAATTCTATAAATATTGAAAAGCTATAGTTCCTTCTTGTCCACATCTCACTCATTCTTATACACAGTCAACTCAAGAATGCCATTTTTTTCCCTTTGAGAAACTACTTTTATTCAGTTCAATTTATGACTATTAGTGCCTGATCATAATGAGAGGCATAAATCAAATGGTGATCAAATATTTAGATAATAATTTGTTTAGAAACACCTTAAGTTATTTTCTAGCAAGTATCCTGGATGCCTCAAGTCTTTTGCCTATCCAGAGCAAGGTACCAAATATGCCAGTTTGTAGTATTGTTATTAATAATAATTAATAGCTCCACAAAATTACTGAATTTGTTTAAAGCTTATGTCTAGCAAATACTTCATAGAAAGTTCCACATGGTCAACTGCAATATAAGATTAATCTTTTGATTAAGAGAAACTATTAGAAAAAAACAATCTTTGAAATTATAAAATAGATTTTTTTTATGTATTTGGCATTTCCCATGTTTTAAATTCTTAAATAATATATAGGAATGTATTTAACTTACATAACCATAATGATACATTAATATTTTACTAATCCAATCACTCTTATTTTGATTAACTTACATCTTTCCCATGGATAGTCTCAATCAAAAGTGAAATTAGTTAATGGGCAAGGAAAACACATGAATATTTGTTTGAATTTACCATCTTATATTAAGCAAGTGATTCTCCAGTGGTTCTTAGACTCTTGCTGTTCTTAATAAGAGAATAATGTATGATATGTGCTAAGCACTAGTCACAAAATGGAGCTTTGATTATTTACATATAATTCAAACATAGAAAACTGTAGTTTTAAAATATATCAATGGCTCCTAATGATGCTCTCCTATAGTCTTAGTTCAGTTTATTATCCAGTTACCATCAAGAAGCTCCTCCTGCAGAAGATGGAAATAGATTTATAGACCCAAAGCCACACTAGATGACAAAGGAGACTACCAGAGATGTCTCCATCAGAATCCTCCCTTTAGAGCTAAGGGAAACTAGTGGAAAAGGAGTCATAAAGAGCACTTGAGTAAGAGGTCTAAAGGATACAAGTTTAATAGTGCCATCTAAATCAACCAAGAAAGTTGCATATAATCTGATAGAGACTCAAGCAGTAAATACAAGGCTTATACAGGTCTATACCAGGTCCTCTACATTTACAGTATAGTTCTTAGCTTCATATTTTTAATGAAAGTCCTGAGTGTGAGAATGAGTGGATCTGTTTCTTGTACCTTCACTTGGGGCTATTTTCCTTCTATTAAATTGCATTGTCCTAGTTCATTATGATGTTCATTGCTTTACCTTATCATATTCGATTTTGCCAGGTTTGTTTTTTAACACTTAGTAGCCTGTTTGTTCTTCGAAAGGCAAAAATGGAGTGGATCTGGAAGGAGGAAGGTTGACAAGAATTGGGAATGGAAGAGAGAGGAGAAACAGTAATCAAGATATATTGTATGGGGAAAGAATGTGTTCCCTACACAAGGAAAAATTTTTTAAAAGTTTATAAAAGTTTAAAAATAGTCACTGTAAAACACATTGATAAAATATATACTTTTAAGTCTTTAAGATGATTTTAGTGGGGATAAATAGGTAGTGCATAATACAGTGGAATTACTATATATTTAGCAACATTTATATATCAATAAATTTAAAAGACAAATTATTTAGAGTAAAATTGTCTTTGTGCTACTTAATGTAGAAACCAAATATTAATATCTGAAACCAGCAGAAGCATTTGTCTATTTGAAACAGAATTATGATTAAGGTAGGAGAAATTTTCCTAATTACATTATAAAATACTTTCTATTTTTAGAAATTTTAAACGTTAGCACTTTCATTTGGTCAGTATTTCAGCTTTACAAAATAGTTTAGAAGTGAATTAAAAGTGTATCAGACTAATACTAGGATATATACAAATGAATGCATATTCTAAAATATTTTATTCAATGAGAAGGAATAAAAAGGAAAATCACATTTTGACTTGAAAATACTTATTAAACAGGCCATGCTTTAGTGATATCTGATTCGTCTATGCCATTGTTAAAATTCTAAGAGACCATATGAGCAATAGTACAAGTCATTGAGTTTTACAGTGTGATATATCACAAAAGCATTCACTCTTCTCTCAAGGTTCCCCAGGGAAGTATCTGTCAATATAAAGAGAATTGCATTAGCCTAGAGGAGATCTAGGACACTAGAGCAAAAAGAAAGAACACACATTACAAGAGAAAGTTGTCAAGAGATTCAGACTTTAAAAGAAAATTATCATTAAAATATCTAAACATAATGAAACCTCTCTCTGCACATATGCAAACATAAGTATACACCATACACACACACACACACACACACACACACACACACACACACACACAAGTACATATTTATACTGACAGTATTACCTTGTACATAACATTTATAACACTCTTTGTAGGTGCATATGAATAGAGAAATTCAAAATAATATTAATATTTGGAAAAATGGTCCAATTATTTCTATGTGTGCTAATTAAATAGACCAAAATGAAGTTAAAACAAAATAAAAACAGTTAAAATTTCAGAATTAAGACAGTGGGCATCCAAAATCCCCACCCTCAACTGAGGAAATATTGACTGTTGATGTTTGATAAAGAACAAACATCAATTTTCTTTGAATGAAGGTGTTTCTGCTGATAGGATTACTATGACCTAGTGCATAGGCTTGTATTAATTTGCCATGGATGACCATAATTGGATTCAATGGTACACTAATTCTACAACTTTTACTACAACTGCTTCTTCTGCTGCCACTGTTCCTACTACTAATAATACTAATCAATAATAGTAACAATAACAATAGGCATGAAAGTGGAAGGCAACTTGGTTCATAGTTTTCAGGGTTAGATGGAGCAAGGTAGGGAGGTGGTGGATTTGATCAATATACTGTATGTATACATGCAATTTTCGAAGTATAAATACAATAATTTAAAACCAAAATGTACAGGTCAGTGCTTAGCTGTCAGTGTCTGCTTCTGCTTCCATCCACTACTATATGAAGGCTCTAGGATGACATTTAAGGTAGTCACCCATCTCATTATAGGAAAATGGCATTTGAGGTAGCCTCTCCCCTATTGTTTAGATTTTTATTTGTAGACATCCTTGTGAATCTCTGGACATTTCCCTAGTGAAGGTTTCTCTTTAAATCTATAATGGCTCCCTCTATTAAGAAATCACTTTTATTGCTTTCCAATATTCTTCCTTGGACTCAGTCTTCCTGGTCCCTCATGTCACCCCCCTCCTCTCTAACTTTCTCTCATTCTTACCTCTCCATCCCTCCACCGTGCTCACAGTTTTCTCAGGAGCTCTTTCCCTGCCCCCTTCTCCAGGTGACAGTGTGTGTCAGTCTTGTTTCCTAGCATTTCTGGAGATATGGAGAGGGAGGGATGATAATCAACAGGGTCAAGGCCATGCTGGAGAAATCCACAGAAACTGCTGACCTGACCAAGTGAGAACTCATAGACTCTAGGCAGAAAGCAGGGGAAACTGTTGGACTGAAACAAACTTAGGAATGTGGGTGCCAGTTAAGAGGCCTGGCAAGTCTATGGGACTTCTGACAGTGGAACCAGTATTTATCCGTAGTCCAAAAATGAAATTTGGAAACCCATTTCCTATGTTGAGATACACTCTTAGCCCAGATATGTGAAGAAGGGCCTAGGCCCTCCCCTAAGTGATGTGAAATACTTTGATGATACCCCATGGAATGTCTTACTTTCCCTGGGGAGTGGATTGAGGAGTAGGAACTGGGATTGATTTGCAAAATAAGATTGTTTCTAAGTTAAATAAATTAATCAAAAAAATAAAAATAAAAAATGTGTAATTCTATTGTAGATATATGTTCTAATGTAGCAATCTTCGTTTTTAATTTAAATAATAAGGTATTGTAATACTATGTTTAGAATTCAGTTCTTATTTTCAAATCAGTTTACATTCATTTTCTGTTGTATATTATTTATGATTTATGAAAGCTTACCTGAGGTATCAGAAAGCAAAGTTAGTGACAAGTTATAGAGGTCAGGCAGTGGTGATACATGTCTTTAATCCCAGGAGCCATACAAGCTAGCCAAGCGGTGGTGATGCAAGTCTTTAATCCCAGGTACAGGAGACAGGCAGAGGGATCTCTGAGTCCAAGGCCACCTTGGCCTACACAAGTATGAAGAGTAATAGAGCTCATACCTTTGATCGAAATATTTGGGATCACATGTCTTTAATCCCAGCACAAGGAAGGTAGAGACAGGAGTTATATGGTTGAGCAGAGAAAGGAATACAAGGAAGAAGGGACAGGATCTGAAAGCTATTGCCTCTGAGGATTTATAGAGACAGTATTGCCAGAGAGGTAAGATCTACTGGCTTGGCTGTTTTGCGTTTCAATGTTCAGCTTCAAGCTTGAACTCCTATGTCAGTATCTGGCTCTTATTACTTTTCCTCTTACAATTTAACTCTTAAGATCTTGAAAAACCATTAATTATGTACAACCTAAAAATAATCAAAGTCCTTTATATTTCATAGTCTACTATTACAAACACTGAAAGTAAACTTTAACAACCACTAATAACTAATAACTGTACTTCATTAAAATATTACTAATATATCTTTAAAATATAGCTTAGTTTAAGAAATATTTTATTTTGAAAATTTTCATATTTTTAATTGAACAAATGTGATAACTGGGATCTGTGAGTGTGTGTATGCATTTTTAGGCATGTATGATCTCCTTACCTAATTCAATTTTTTCTGAACTGGTATTTACATACTCTAATTGTGAGTTCCACTTTTAGGCATTGTAAGTGAAAATTCCATATTAACGTGATCTCCTTTGACATATATACTCTATCATTATCTGGCTATATTCAGGTCAGATATACATAGTGTCTATAAAGTTTTTCTCAGATATTTATTTTTTAAAATTGGAGCAGGAAGATTGAGTCATGGAAAGAACAGAGGAGAGCAAGAAAAGAGATACCATAATAGAGAGTGCCAGTATAGGTTTTACGAGAAATATGGCTCTAGGAAAAAGTACAGTGATCTACAAGGATGACCCCAAATAAGAATCTAAGCAATGCCCATTCTTGATAATGAGATTGATGACTACATTTTATGCTATCCAAGCACCTTCATCTAGTAGCTGGTAGAAGCAGAAGCAGGCACCCACAGCTAAACACTGAGCCAAACTCCTTGAATCCAGTTGGAGAGAGTGAGGAGTGATGAGCAATGGGGTCAATCTAGGCTGGAGAAACCCACAGAAACGGCTCACACGAACAAAGGAGAGCTCATGGATTCCTGCTTACTAGCTGGGAAAACAGCATAGGAAGGAACCTGACCCAGACCCACTGAATGTGGTGTTGGTTGGGAGGACTGGGTAGTCTCTGGGGCCTCTGGTAGTGAATCAGTAGTTATCCCTAGTATACAAATGGACTTTGGGAGTCCATTCCACATAAAGGGATACTCCCTCAGCGTAGACAAATGGGGGAGGGCCTGGGCTTGCTCAAAATAATATGTCAGACTTTGAAGATTCCCCATTGAAGGCTTCACCCACCCTGAGTAGCAGAAAGGGGACAGGATAGAGGTTGTGGGGAGGAATAGGGGAGGACAGGTAGGTGGGAGAACTGGTACTGACATATAAAATAAACATGTTTTGAATATAAATAAAATATTATAAAAATATTGTATTTACAACTACACAATCACATTAACAATCCCAAAATAATATGTGACTTCATTTAACTGAAACTATCAGAAAAACATTTGTTTTACTCTATGAATACCATAGTGGCCTTGTATAAACTCATTTTTTGTGTCATCATACACAACCTTGATAACAATAAGAAGAGAGAAAATAACTTGTGAACTCTCAATATTGAGTAATCATCTTTGTTTTGAATATCCAGATAATCAAGCTGACAGCCTTGCTTAAATAAATTTTCTGCATCCAAGTATTTCTAAGAAAAACAATAGTGTCATGATTTGCTAAATGTTAAAATGTCAGTGATTCTCCAAACATCAATGTCTTCAAAAATGTATCGTTTGTAGTGTTAAGTGGGGACCTAGCCATTGCAATACTTTTCTTATTGTATTCTGGCATATTAATATTTGTATTTAGTCTCTTATAATTGAATTTCTTCATAATAGCTTAAGCATCTATTTAAAACATATAATTCTAAATTTTTTCTAAATATAATTCTAACTTTAAAATATATAATTCTAAATAATTCTAACATGAACAATATATTAAATTTCAATGAATAAAATCTGCATAAAAATAGTATAAGAGAAAAAAATAAGTTCTATTTGTATGATTTTAAATCCTGAAAATAAGCATTGCTTATATACATACTTATGTGCACTTTATATAATCCTTTCTTTAATGTTTTGAAATCAGTTTCCAGTAAGCATCTACAATGTACTTTCTCTGGTAGCAATTACAGTGGGTGGGGAAGCTGATTAACATCACAGCTTAAGAACAGTTTGATTGTAAACATTATCAATGAAGAGATTCCTGGTGATGGGTATATATTTCAGTATACTCGTCTTTAAAAGGTCTATATAGAGTTAAACAAAAGTGTTGCAGGTGCTCATTTTGTTATTTCATAATTTCATCATTAGCAAATACTGTGTGATGATCAAATCCCAGATTTATATTAAAAATTCTGAATGCTGGGAACTACCAATTCATTTTCTTTAGACATTTTTGTTTCCAGGTAAGAAATTTATGCAAAAATGAATTGTATCTGAATTCAGAATATGCCAGAAGCAGTATAATTTAAATATTTTGTAACACTTATTCATGCAGATGGCAAGTTGTTGGCTTTCCATGACAATAAAATGTGTGCCTGATTTGAGGCAAAGTTATTTGCTGCATGTTTGTATATTCTGTCATCACAAAAGCAGAGCATTCAAATTAAGGATTTAAAATATCTGTTTTTCTATCTCCTTACAGTAACATGATCAAAACAATTGGATGGCTTAGGTTTGGAGGAGAAAATAATGCACAGAGATTCTGTGTTAGAGACATTGAATGTGAATGGCTTTGAGTTTTAACTGAGAGCTTTTTCTTTCCATTTCATGATTTAATTATGAATAATAACTCATTTTTTCAGAAACTTGGGAAGTTCCCTAGTAAGAAATTCTGCAGTATTGATAGTAAAAGGAAAGCCTCTTATTCTTTAGCTATATTTCCCTTTTAGTTACTTTATGAAGCTATTAAGGAGTTTATTTTGTTCACAAGACTGAGCTCAGTGGAGTCTAAAGGAAGAATCATCTCTACATCCATTGCTATTCCCTGTCTTGTCTTCTGTCAGTGTGCTCTTAAAAACTTTTTATCTGCTTCTGGGAGTCCAACAAACTCTAGGGGCTACGAGAAAATGCAGCTTCCCTAAAAGCACCTACCCTACAAAGGAAAGGGAAAAATGCCTTAAAACAGTTTCCCTTGACCTCTGTTACTATAAGTGGCTTTCAAACCAGGTAGGCTGATCATCTGAGAAGTTTGCATAACAATATAAATGAAGATATGTTTACCCTAGTGGTATTAGACTCTTTTTTAATTAAATGACAAATAAACTGACCCTATAACAAAAGGTGTTATACACAACCCTGTTTTCTTGCAATTCAGGTATTTTCTTATTAAATGAAAAGCAGCCACTCTCAAGCTCAGCATCCCATATTGTTCAGTAACAAATGATTGATTAGGTATCTAGAACCGACCTACCACAAATAAAAGGAATGCCCATGCTATGCCTCATCTAACACTTCTTGTGAATTTATACTTAATTCAAACATTCCAATCATATTATATGTTCCATTAAAATTGTAGACTGAGGAAGAACTTACACATAAACCCACAGAGAAAGTCATCTATTATGTTAAGCAGGTTTACATGAGACTAAAGATGAATGGATGTGGTGATTTTTGTTTTATGGGACATAATATAAAAAGTTGTAACAAACATTCATTCATAATAGCAAGCATTCATTTCAGCTTTTTTATGTGTGCAGATAATACACGGAATATTCAAAATTTAATTTCAACTGAACAATTAACAGTAATTCATTAAAAGTATTTTTCAGTATTTCACTAGGCACACAAATAGAAAATATTTGTTTTATGAAGAATAATAACTAAAAAGGAAATGTAAGCCTTATTTTACATTTGAAGAATGTGACACATCCATTGGAGTTTAACCACTTTTCTCTTGAAAGATATATTTTTATTGTACTCAAGCTGACCATTTAGATGGATTTCCCTTCTCTGGGAAAAGTGTATTAAGTGGCCATTTTTTAAATAGAATATCTGCATTATGTTTTTCATGACAAAGTAAAAGTGCAGAAAATTTAAAATGTTTTCACACTTGTTTTTGAAAATTGTACATGCTAAGATGAGAATTCAAGTTCAGCATGAAAGTATGATTGTGAAGCTATTGAGCTGTCTTCCTAGGGATTTCCGAGCCAATGGTATTTATGCATTGAGCAATTCCTTTCTTGAAAAAGCAAACAATCAAATAGCAACAAACATACTATTTGTAAGTATAGCATAAAATGCTAGCATCTCAAATATATTCCTGACTTGAAATTAAAATTAATTGAGCAGAACAAACACTGTCTTGTACACTAGTATATAATTATTGATTTACAAAATTACATATTTAACAAATTTGCTGCTATTAAGAACGTTATAATTAATGTCTTTGAATAGATCTATTAAATTTATTGTCTTATGGCTTCAATTATTGTTACTTTTAAAATAAAAATCTTGAAATATTTTATAAATATAGTTTTACACAAAAATGAATACTAATGAAGTGAAATTAATACAGAACTTGGCCTGAAAAGATGGTAATTTTGACTAGACATGCTCATTATTTTTTCATATTCCTAAATGATTCAAACTATAAATTCTGAGAATAATCTCAATCTATCCCAAAAGCTCCAAACAGTAAAGTCAACATTAACTTTTTCTAAAAATAGCACTAAATAACTGATTCAATTTTTGAACAAAATATATTATTTTTTCATTCCTCATCTACTCAACAATCTACAATCATATAATATTTTTGTTACTCAACTTTCATTTTATTTGCTAGATTTTATGAAGAATGGTATAAAATTAAAAGGGTAAGGATGTCACATATTTTACACATATTTGATTCCACATAGAGAAAAATATATTAAATGTGTCAGAGACTTATGTGTTCTTAAAGAATGTACAATTAAAATTGTCACAGAGAAGAAAACATTTTCAATACCTAGTGTTACTCAGTGAAATACCTTTCTTACTGGTCACTTTCAGGTGCAGTTGCTTAAGGAAATGGTCTTCTCTGGAAACCCATAACATTAAGCAAATTACAAGCTATTTCTCAGTTCTCCTCCTATTGGAAATCTTGTTTTTATCTGATTTATTCCCTGTCTTTTTCTTTCTCCTACTGTGAAGAATTTCAAACTTTTTTTTCTATTTAGTTTATGCAGAACACTCAGAATTATTTATTGATATGTGAAGGGGATTAATTATCTCACTTTACTATTTTTCAGGTGTTTATTATAGTTTAAATCAGTGTACCATTGATCATGATTAAATTAAAATGTGGAATATTTGCATAATTAAAAATAAAATGAGAAAATGCATTATTAATTTTTCATATAAAATAAACAAACAAGTCTTTGCAAATATAAACCAAATCTTGTGATACCTACAAAATGAATAATTTTGTAATGATAATGGAAGAAAATCAGGGATAATAAATTTGGGATAAATATATGAATAGAAATTTCAATTCTGATTACTATGACAGACATATCCCTATATTCTAAATTTACATTTCTAAATTTATTATATTTAACATCGATTGATATCTTTGAAAAAAGTGATGTGTTCAAAATTGTATTTCCAAGTAGATAGGAATTTCATTATAAGGTATCTGTCACGTTATGAGATGCATACTCTTGTATATCACCAATAAGGCTTTTCTGGAAACTAATTTTATATTTTATTCTGTCTAGTCATTTGTGATCACAATATACTGATTTTCTTAACTTCTATCTTATATTTAATACATTTTATAATTCATTCATTTGTGTGGCAAAAAAAAAAAAAAAAAAAAATTCCAGGGAGATGTTATGCTGCCCATATATGGATACTAAGACAGACCAAAGTTCAAATTGGTGAACCATGTGAAGTTTTTTGTTTGTTTGTTTGTTTTTTTTTAATTTGGGGAGGCTTTTCTTAATGGAGTATGGGCAAGGGTTACTTACAGAAGCAGAAATTAATCAAAGATAGTTGTATCACTAAAGCCTTTCCCAATATGTGTGAGGGCTTACTAAAGCTGTGAAACCTGGAACACACTACACTGGATTAGGCAGCTGAACAGGTTGGAAACTGTCCTTTACAAGTGACTTTGGTCTAGAAATCTTTCAGGCAGATCATCTTGATTCTGCTCCCAAGCAGCTGGTTGGTCTCATAGTCAGTCAACTTTGCTTCTTGATTTGTCTAAATCTGCTTTGCGACTTTTATTGTACAGTCTGCCATGGATGGGTCTAATTAGTCTGGTCAGGTTCAGGGATTTCATGAAGCTATTTTGTGTTATGTTTTATTTTCAGAAAAACATATTACATAAGGTGTGTGTGTGTGTGTGTGTGTGTGTGTGTGTGTGTGTGTGTGTGAAGATAGAATGCATGTGGAATCATCTGATATGTCAGTGAGTCATGGAAAAGCTTTTTACCTGTCATTTATTTTTATGGCACCATGCCAGCATGAACTATTATTAAATTTAATTAATTTGAAATGTGAAAGTAGTTATTTTTTTATTTTCTTTTTCTGTGTCCTTAAGTATGGAGTGCCTTGATGAGGGATGTCCTTCTGTATATATGTTTCTCCAATTGGCTGATGAATAAAACACTGATTGGCCAATAACCAGGCAAGGAGTATAGGTGTGGCTACCAGACCAGGAGAAGCCTGGGAAAAGGAAGGAGAGAGGAGTAAAAGAGACATCATGCTGCCAAAGCAGTAACAAGTTGGATTACTGGTATGTCAAAGCCTTGTGGCAATACTTAGATTAATAGAAATAGGTTAATAATTAAAACAGAACTATCCAATAAGAAGCCTGAGCCATTATCCCAACAGTTTATAAATTAATATAGCACCTCTGTGTTTATTTGTGACTAATTGGCTGTGGGACAAGTTTGGAAAGAAATTCTAGTAACAGTGCCTAATATCTTTGGGTTCAACTGTTCTAAGTAGCTGAAGTAATCTGTATATATAACACTGTGCCAAGCCTACACAAAATAGAATTTTAACAAAAGTATCCAAAACTATGAATATTAATTACTTATAATAATTAATATCAGAAGTTAGTAATTGCAACTTCTTCTAGGGAATAAACAACATTGAACAGGTCTTTGTGAACTCATTGAACGATAAAGCAGGATGGATAAACTAGACTTTTGTTGCACAAGATAACAAACATATCTCCTGTATTTGACACTGAATTCAATGTTTCTGATTTCATTAAAGAAGTCACTGTGTTAAAGCAATGGCCTATAGACTGAAATGGGAACCTCTAGGCAGATAAACAAAGAATCTCCAATGAAGAGAGAAAGAAATAATTAATACCTGAATTAACACACTCTTTGGAATATGAACCATATACCAACTGGAAGAGCTCCTTTATCAGATATTAAAAAAAGAAAAGTTACACAATTTTGGTTCAGCAACCAAAACATTTTATAAATTTTGCCCACTGTTCAATATATATTTGTTGTAAATGTTGTAAATGTGGTTAAAGGGAAGTAGAAAAAAAATGTGTTATAATAGTCACTGTTGCTTATGTCTCTATGCGGATTTATTTTGGAATGATTTAAATATGAGCAGTCTCAATTATTACAAGATATAGAACTACTATTATTCTGAAAAAGTCATGAAACCGATTCTTGTATCTTAATGGGAGGCACAAACACGAATTTTTGTTGTAAATTAGTTAAAGAGTTATGATTAAATAAAGTATGTGTTATAAAAAAATAGAAAACTTATAGCTGGGCATTGGTCACACACCATTAATCTTGGCACCCAGGAGGCAGAGGCAGGAGTATCTCTGTGAGTATGCGGTCAACCTGGTTTAAAGGGCAAGTTCTAGGACAGGCTCCAAAGCTACAGAGAACCCTTGTGTCAAAAACCGAAAAATAAATAAGTAGAAAACATTCAATGGAAAAAATGTTTATAAGTAAAATATTAATGAATATTTAAATAAAAGATACAGTATTTACCATATAGTAATTGGTAAATTATGCCAATTTTGTGAACATATACAACAAACCTATGTTAATCAGAGTTCTAAATAATTTTAATAAATATAATAAAAAATAAAATAATATTTAATAAGTGATGATTATGCATTTTAAGCTTGGAAAATTAAGCATGTTTTATAGGAAATATAAATTGAATACCCAAATTTTATTATGTAAAATATGACATCTAAATAGCTAAAATAATCTTTGTTTGACAAATACATTTTTGGAGGAGAGAAGTAGAAATTTAGAGAATAGGAAATTATTTAACAATATGCTCATAAGCAAATTTTTTGCCACAAAGTGACAAAATAACATGCAGAATGAGTAATCTCAATTAACTGACTTCCATTTCTTCACTTTGTTGAAAGTCATTTTCCTTTCTTTGTTAGGTTATGTCAGATTATATGCCTATTCACACTAGCATATTATCATTTCAGATTTGGTTAATGAGACAAATGAGTGAACAGATTTTAAAAATTAATTATGAAAATATACAAAGACATATATAAACACTAAGTTATATACTCACAATGTTATCCAAAAATATACAAATACATAAACCTATTTCAGAATATAGATTAGGAATATAAGGGGCATCTGGTCCAACATATTTTATGTTCATATATTCTCATTCTCCTATATCTCAAAATGTTAATGTTCCATGCATGTAAGCAATATGACCCTAAGACAAACAAATCTCTATTTGTGTGCATTAATTAGCTCAAATGGAAAATTTATCTGAAGCAAACACTGCCTAAAGCATCTTGGAGATTATTCTTTTAAACCTCCTACCATGTTGATTAAATATGGAATGGTGTTATTGTTACTTTCATGGGAGTGTATATGGAATTGGGAAATATGCAACCTCCTCAAGGCACAGATTGTGTCTGATAAAGATCTTTAGCTTGTAAATTTTTCTCATAACAACTATAGCACATATTGTTCTGAAGGAAAGCAAACAGAAGATTCTTGTCTAACTTGATAAGACCACTTTGCTTCCTTGGTTGAACTGAAGGATATGTAAATTATGCAGCAATGCTGGTTTAGAGCTTGTGTGTGTGTAAAAATTTCCAAATTTCTTATGCAATAATACAGTGTACCTAGTCTATGATTATTAGTTCCAGATCACTTTGTATACTAAATACATAAGGGCACAAATGTAGCTACTTAATAGCTAAGAATGGGAAAGAAAAAGTTAAAAACAGCTATGATGTATAAGAACAGTATCTCAGTGCCAGTGACAAAAAAATGATGCTATTTTTTTCTCTCACTCATCATTCTTAAATAACATTGATCTCTGTGCCATGTACCTGTCTCAAAATCATGTTGTGCAGTGGCACAGCTTTACATTCTTCATTTTTATGCACTGTACTAGACCAGAACTTTCACTGCTGAGCTACAAAAAAACAGTTTACTTGTAACAGTGTACAG
The DNA here is from genome assembly GCA_030556225.1 of Cricetiscus sungorus. Classification (NCBI taxonomy): domain Eukaryota; kingdom Metazoa; phylum Chordata; class Mammalia; order Rodentia; family Cricetidae; genus Cricetiscus; species Cricetiscus sungorus. The sequence goes on from JANBXA010000398.1 coordinate 48,010,119, forward strand.
CCACTTAAAGTACACTTAACTGAGTGGTTCCACAAAGCATATTGCTGGACGGTATTACATTTTGGACACACTACCATTTCAGAAATCCTTTAATTAAATACTTGTTCACTCTCAAAGGTTTACTAATTGTTAGGAGAGTATAAGATTTGGTGTTTATTTTTTGATATTGTCCCTACATGTGTAAAGACCTCACTGTCATTTCACACTCTGTCCCAGTTTGTGTAGATTAATACTAAAGGTGAAGAATCCAAGTGAAGAATCTATGTTAATAATGTAACAGCATTATGTTAATAATATAATATTTTGTTTGTATTTACTTTTTTGAATATTAACATTATTAATGCATCAATCTCACTCGACTTGAGGTAGAGTGCACCTTCCAGTTAGAACAATTTCAGAAAAAATTATAAAAGTATCTGGCACAATGTCTAAATACCAAAGGATGGCACAAACCCTGATGAGTTATTGAAATAATAATGATCCAAGGAACTGGCTACATTAAGATGCACAAGCTTCAGGTGATACACTAGCATGTACACCAGATGAGTGTCTGATCATCTTCTTGAGTCAATTGCATGTGTTCTCTATTGGTCTACCAGAAGAGATACAAAACCAAAATGAGGCAGAATATTAAGTCATAAAAACTAGAAAGGTCAGAATTCAGACATGAAAAACTTGGCAGATAACAATAAAAAATTGGTCTTAAAGGAAATACAGATGACAGTCTGCCATTGTCCTAGTTCAGTCTCTACCCTCAGGAGGAGGTAAGAAGAAGCCTGTTCTGGGCCACTATTTGGGCCCTGTTTGGAGCCTCTTGAGGCCTGAGGACTGTGGACAGGGAAACTCATCTAGTGGACAAGCCCAGCCAGAGTCTGCCAATGTCCTAGACCCACCTCCAGCCATGGAGGAGGCAAGCCTGGACCTATTTCAGCCTGCCTTCTGGTACCCTGACAGAGCCTCCAGAGCCCTGGAGACTTTGCACTGGGAAAGCTATCCTAGCAGATCAAGCCATCCAGGGTAGATGGCTAGTAGTGCCTCAATCCACCTAGAGACAGAGTCTAACACAGTACCTGGAAATTCTACTCTTATGCATATTCCCAAATGATCCACATCCATGCAACAAACATCTGTTCAACTATGTTCACAACAGCATTATTTGTAATAGCAAGAACCTGGGAACAAGTTAGATGCCCCTCAACTGAAGAACAAATAAAGAAGATTCAGTGGAAAGAACAATGGAATCTTTAAATTAGCAGACAAATGCATGGACTTGAAGAAACCATCCATAGTGAGGTAGCCCAGTCACAAAAAAAGAAACATGATATATACTCTCTCATATATTTATTTTAGACATAGAGCAAAGGATCACCAGCCTATAATTCACAATGCCAGAGAAAGGAGGATATAAGGAGGGACCTAAGAGATACACACAAGGTCCTTCACAGAAGGGAATAGGAAGAAGATCTCCTGAGCATGTTGGTATTGGGGGAAGCAGTAACTGGAGAAGGAGTTAAGAGGAAGAGAAGAGGAGGAGAAGTGAATATGTGGGACTAAGAAGATTGAGTCAGGAAACAAATAGATGAGAGCAAAATAAGAGATAACACAAAAGAGGGGGGGCATTATAGATTTGAAGAGAAAACTTATTCTAGAGAAATGTCCATAGACCTAAAAGGATGATCCAAACAAACAATCTGAACAACAGTGTAGAGGCTACCTTAAATGTTCTTCCCTGATAATGAGATTGATAACTAACTTACATGACATCATAGAACACTCATGTAGTTGCTGATAGATACAGAAGCAGATACCCACAGCTAAACACTGAGCTGAACTCCTGGAATTCAGTTGTAGATAGGGAGTAGTCATAAGCAAAGGGGCCAATATCAGGCTACAGAAACCCACAGAGACAGCTGACCTGAATGAGCAGGAGCTCATGGACACTACTCCTCCCCTGCCCCTGAACTCATAGCTGGGGGACCAGCATTGTACTGACTCAGACCTCCTGAACAGGAGTCTCAGTTAGGCCTGGGCAGTCTAAGGGACCTCTGACAGTGGAACCAGGATGTATCTCTGGTTCATGAAAGGATTTTGGGAGCCCATTTTCCATGGAGGGATACTTCCTTAGCCTAGAGGTAGGAGGAAGGTACTAGAAGGAAGAGCCTAGACCCTACTTCAAATGACTTTACAGATTTTGCTGATCCTTTCTGGAAGGCATCACCCTCCCTGTGGAGTGGATGGGGGATGGGACAGGAGGGGCCACTGGGAGGCATGGGAGTGAGGGAGGGAGAGGGATCTTGGGTAGATATCTAAAACAAGGAAAAATTATACACATACACACATACACACACACACACACATGACATAGTTAAACTTAGTGAATTGGAGAAATATCTTTTCAACACAGTACTCAAAGTTATATGTATAGCAATAAGATAGCATAAGGAGATAAAGGGGATACATATTGGAAAGAAAGAAGCCAAATCTTCACTATTTGCATATTATATGGCAATTTACATAAGTGACCTGAAAATTTCTATCAGGGAAATCCTACAGCTGATTAACACATCCAGGAATGGGGCAGGTTACAAAATTAACTTAAAAAAATATGTTATCCCCCTATATTTAGATGACAAACAGGTTGAGAAATAAATCAGAGAAATATCACCATTTATTGTAGCCAAAAACAACATAAAATATTTTGAGGTAACTCTAAGCAAACAAGTGAAATGCCTATATGATAAAAACTTTACATATTTATATATTAAAGAGGATATGAGAAAATTGAAAGATATCCCATGCCCTTTGATAGGTAGGATCATCATAATAAAAATGGCAAGATTACCAAAAGCAATCTTCAGATTCAATGCAATTTCCATCAAAATTCTTCACAGACCTTGACAGAAAAATACTCACCTTTATATGGAAAGAGAAAAGGCCCAGGAAAGCCATAACAATTCTGAACAGTAAAAGAACTTCTGCAAGCATCACTTTCCCTGATTTGTTAAATTTTTAAAAATTATTTCTTCCACTTTAGACACTACAGAGATTTCTCAATAGAGCAGTGTCTTAAATCACATAATCAGGTCCTATGTGCTTCTGGAACTTACTTTGTTACTATTAATGATGGATCTTAAACAAATAATTTAAAATCTAAGAAAGACTGGTGTTACGGCAGGTTGGAAATATCATTTTTAACAAAAAAGCAGTATCAGTCTATAATATAAAATTTGTGTTCCCATGAAAACCAAAAAGCCATATGTGTTTTTGTCAAGCTCATAAATGTGTCCTTTACACTTGTTTATATTGTTTTTTTTCCAGATTACTTTCATGATATCATGAAATGAAATAAAAGCATTTCATATATGTATGTGTGCCTACATATACATGCCACTAGGATACATACACACAAAGTTGATTGCCAGTAAACAAAGTATATATTCATTTTCATAAAAAAGCAAATGAAGTATTTCTTTTTTCTGGTGATGAATATCATGTGTTAACTAGACAATTTGCTATGGGTAGAGTACTTAAATATTACTCAATTATTTTTTTTGCCTTTAATTAATTCTAGAGGTTTAGCACAGTGGTTAAGAGCATTTGCTGTTCTTCCAGATGACCAGAATTCTATGGCACAATTGATAGCTGCTGTAATTTCAATTACAGGGAAACATGGTATTTTCTCATGAATTCTACAGATAATGAGGCATTCATGTGATGCTAAGGCAAACATACAGGAAACACATTCAAGCACATAAAAATAACCTCAATTTAGACTTGAGTGACAAGGTAATGCATGAAACAGGTTATACTCTAAATTGTTGGAGGCTATATAGCATCAGATAAAGGAAAAGACAATAATGTGGTACAGAAAGAGGAAAAAACTCTACAAAATTTAATCTCTTCCCCTATTTAGCTGTTATATTGTATACATTGAGCTTTAACTTTGCAATTTCTTCCCCCTGAATCCTGTTAGAAACAATTATGTTCTCAATATTATTGCACTCATCCTCTTGTTTTTACTTCCACAAACAATGACAACCTGAAATACTCACCTAACTTATTGTAGGAAGTGTCTCCAAATACATCAACATTGTGACAAATGAAAAGTCTCCTTTCAAGGAAGAACATCTTTTCAGTACGAGTGCATATGTGCACATCATTATCTCTTTTGTTATTCAAACATTAAGCACAGAACTTCCCTCCATGACTCCATTATTAATAAAGTTCTAATGAGCATTGCACTGCAAATAACTTCACTTTGCTATATAATGACTATTGTTTAGTAGTTTGAATGAGAGTGGCCCCATATGCTCATATATTTAAATGTTTCCAGTAAGTCAAACTGTTTGGAAAGGATTAGGAAGTTTGGCCTTATTGGAGGGTATATGTCAATGTGTTTTTCTTGAAAGTTTCAAAATATTGCACTATTTCTAGTTTTCTCTCTGCCTTGTGCTCATGGGTCAGATGTAAACACTTAGGCACTGTTCATGTGACAAACATACATGCCTATTGTCATCTTCCTCACTTTGGACCCTAACATTCTGGAACCATGTACCATAAAAATACGTGCTTTTTATATGGCACCATTCATCATGTTATTTTTTTATGGCAGTAAACAAATAACAAAGGCCTTTGGTCACATATACACAGTTCGTAAATATTTTTCTCATTTGTAGCTCAACTTCACTGTCTTCTTTCCCTTTATTGTATCACGTATTTTGGTAGATGTTCTCTCATTTATTTGCTTTTGCAGACTAAGCGTCGGTTTGACATTCAAGAAATCATTGCTCATTTAAATAGTAAGGAGTTCCTCTTCCAGATTTTTCTTTTTGGAAAGTTACATTTTCAGGGATTATTTTTGTGAGTTGAGTATTACATGTGGTGAAAGAAGCTTGAGGTCACTCTTATGTATGATATCCCCATTCCAGTATTTTTTGGTTCTCTTATCAAAAAATTCATCCTTTATACAGTTGTTTCTGGAACAATGCTTTCTGAAAAAAAATTTGCACTTGTTATCTTGGTCGATATATGACTCTCTGAAATTATTGGCCAGTTTTGAACTTTGTGTTTATGTTTTCTTTTTAATCACGAATTGTATTGTTCACAACTTGTACATAGATTGAAAAGAGAAATTGACTATCAATATTCCACTAAGTTTCTATCATATATTTATATATTTAGACATCATTTTTAAAATGTTAGTACTTTTATGTGATTATTTACAATTAACATGTTTATATGCATGAATATAAAATAAAATATTTTAAAAAATAAAACATTTTTTTCTGAAAATAAAAGTACACGTATATCTTTTTTAAAGGTACTGTTTTTTTTTTAAAGAAAAGCAGGATGGCTGTGCTTTTGATGTAATATTTACCACCAAGGATTCTAGTAAATTATGGTGGGTTACAGGATGCAAAGTATTGAGATAAGTAAGAATAGAAAATAAGCAAATAAACATGAATAATAACACTTATATGGAAACAAAATAATAGAGATGCATTTGAATATGAATTCCAAAATCAGGATGTATCACTATAGCAACCTCAAAAATAGAAATAATTCTCTGATATCCAATATCAATTTTTGTTGTTCTACTATGTTATCTTTAGTGGTCTTGATTAACCTGCTTAGTAACCTGAGGCTCAAAACTTGTTGTTACCTATAGTGTTTCTATTTATATCTCACACAAGCCTAATCTGTAAAATGTATAAGTCTTTAAGTTAATACTATATAAGAAAATCAAAACAGTTCCCACCAAAATCGCACATAGCCCTAATTCATAGCCTGTATTAGGGCTATGTTCTTTCTTAAGAATAATTCAACAATCCTTTAGTAGATAAATATAAACTAGTGACTTTGTCTTCCAAGCTAAAGAACAGGTTTACTTTAAAACTACTACTAAATTATGTGTGCAGAATATCTTATATGTCCTGTGTCCATTAATGTATAGCCCATTGCTACCATGATAAAAAGCAGCCTTACTCTGAGTGCAGCTACTTTAATTCTAACATGCTGTCAAAGAGAGTGCTGTGCAGCTCTGTCACCAGTGAGTTTAGTAAAAGCTGACAGCAAATTAAATAACTTATCACCAGCCGAGTCCCGGCAGCAAGGTAATTAAAAGCCACTGAATTCACTTTCAATCAAAAGTTAATGAAGAAACCTAAGAGGATACCCCACCCAGCTCTCATGTACTTCTCAAGGGTTATCATGCTTTGCTTTGCATTAAAGGTTACAGCATGCATTGAGATACTCTGAATTACTTTCATGGAAAGCATTTTAATATAGGGGAAGTTTGAAGAGCAAAACCACATGAATTACATTAAAAGTATGACATATTATATTTGAAATTATTTATTATTTTTCTTTCAAGAAAGATTTTCTTTGGGTAGTCCTGCCTGTCTTGAAACACATGAAGATCAGCCTGCCTCTGCCTCCAGAATGCTGGAATTAAAGGTGTGTACCAAAAGCTGTATCAAACACTGTGTTTACTCAAATATTATGAGTTTAATAATAGTGTGGTTGGGAAAACAACCATGATATCTAGAAAATGATATTTATTTATATAAATAATTGAATGACTTTATCTAATGTTTGAATTGGGTACTTGTCATAGTTATAAATCTTAGGAAAACACAAGCAGTTTTCCCCCATAGAGCAAGTACATATAGCATCGCAAAATGCCTAATCTGGGATTCCATTATAGACTGCTCTTTTAAGGAAAATAAGCTGCTGAATGTAAATCCAAAATTCAGTAGTGAAGGCATTTGAGTGATGGGGAAAAACAACATAGATAATGGACTTTTTGATAGCAAATGTGTTATCCTAAAATTAATTTCAAAATACTCAAAACTGTATAAAGCTTCTCAATCTTCTCAATGTTGTCACTCTTTAATACAATCCCTCACTGTGTGGTATCCATCAACAATTAAATATTTTCATTGCTACATTATAACAGTACTTTTGCTACCATTATGAACTGTAATGTACATATCTGTGTTTTGTGTTGGTCTTAGTAGACACCCAAAGGTGTCAGGACTCACAGTTTGAGAATCCCTAATATAAAGTGAATAACTAATCAACAAGAATTGCCTAATAAATGAAATATAAACAAAAAAAGGACAATTGTACTCTCAAACAAGAACTGAAATTTGAGCCCAAACCTTTAGACCTATAAGGTATCTTGAAATGATGTGTTGAGTTTTATATATCTCAGGTTTCACCTCTTTAGCTATGCTGGTGAGCTTTATGTCAACTTGATCTAAACAAGATTCTTCTGGGAAGAAGGAACTGCTATTGAATGAATGTCTGTAAGCAAATCATTTCCTTAATTAGTGACTTATTTGGTAGGCTCAGCGGAAAGTACCATTCCTGGATAGGAGATGCTGGGATGTATAAGAAAGAGGGCTGATCAAGACATGGTGATCAAGCCACTAAGCAGCAATCCTCCGTAATTTCTGATTCAGTTCCTCCCTCCAGGCATCTGCCTTAGTTCCTGCCATAGTTTTCCTTAATGCTGAACTATAGCTGTAAAATGAAACAAACTCCTTCATTCCCAAGTTGCTTTCTGTCATGCTGCTTTAACAAAGCAATAGAAAAGCAACTAAGAAAACAACTATATGTACTTTGTAGCCCATAACTTAGATCTTTTGATAAAGGAGTTATGTTATAGTTTTACCAGTTGGGATTGGATACCTTGTGGTCCTCCTTACTCTATACTTTCACCTGCATAATGACAACATGAGCTGACAACATTTCATGTGATTTCACCAAATGCAGCGCTACAATCAACTAATGATCCTTGCAAAACTCCATTTGTTTCAGCATCCCTTTAAACAAATTATATGTTATAATTATTAAACATTAACACCTACTATACACAGAATATTGAGGGGAAATATTTAGCAATCAATGCCCACCATGTTTTTTCTAATGAAGAAAAAGGAAAATATTTCAGTGCAAATTCTTCCTTGGCGTGACTGTTCACATATTTGCAAAAATAACACATATGTCAATGTAGTATAATTTCAGACACAGCAGATACAGATAAATATGAGGCAAACAAGAGAACCTGGGCAGAGGTAGTGAGCATCAGCAAAGCCCCAAGTGCAGATGGGAATAAAGGTAGCCTCAGATATCTGATATCAGCAGAGAAATGCAAAGGAAATGCAAACACGGACATTCCCAGAGTCCCTTCAACTTAGTATTTGCTTTTAGTTCTAGCTTCATGGAACCAGAGGAAGAATGGTCATGTCTTAATTTCTACAATCTACGAATATGCTTCAATACATGCCAAAATTTATTTAAGTTGTTTCTGCAGTTAAGGTTGCAACATAAATTGTTAAAATGTCTTGTTTAAAATGTGACTTTCAGGCTCTCTGCTCCTCCCTGTTCTAGAGACAGCTGCTTCTTTTCATGCAGTGCCAGCCTCGTTTCTGAGACACATTGGTGAAGTCGGGGTGAACGGATTTGACCATATTAGACGCCTGGTTACCAGGCTGCCATCAATTATGGCAAACTGGACATTGTTGCCATAAATGATGCCTTCATTGTCCTCAACTACCTGGTCTATATATTCCAGTATGACTCTACCCACGGCAAGTTCAAAGGTACAGTCAAGGCTGTGAATGGGAAGCTTGTCATCTACGGGAAGGCAATCACCATCTCCCAGAAATGAGATATTGCCAACATCAAATGGGGTTATGCTGGCGCCAAGTATGTTGTAGAATCTACTCTGGCATCTTCACCACCATGGAGAAGGCTGGGGCTCACTTGAAGGGTGGGGGCAAGAGGGTCATCATCTCCGCCCCTTCTGCTGATGCCCCCATGTTCATGATGTGTGTTAACCATGAGAAATACGACAACTCCCTCAAGATTGTCAGTAATGCTTCCTGCACTACCAACTGCTTAGCCTCCCTACCCCTGGCCAAGATCATCCATGGCAAATTTGTGATTATGGAAGGACTCATGACCACAGTCCATGCCATCACCGCCACCCAGAAGATTGTGGATGCCCCCTCCAGGAAGTTGTGGCTTGATGGGCATGAGACTGCCCAGAACATCATCCCTGCATCCAATGATGCTGCCAAAGATGTGGGCAAGGTCATTCCAGAGCTGAATGGGAAGCTCACTGGCATGGCCTTCCGTGTCCTACCCCTAATGTGTCCATCATGGATCTGACATGCCACCTGGAGAAAGCTGCCAAGTATAACGACATTAAGAAGGTGGTGAAGCAGGCTTCTGAGGGTCCACTGAAGGCATCCTAGGCTACACTATGGACCAGGTTGTCTCCTGTGACTTCAACAGTGATTCCCACTCTTCCACCTTTGACACTGGGGCTGTCATCACCCTCAATGACAACTTCATAAAGCTTAATCCCTGGTATGACATTGAATTAGGCTACAGCAACAGGGTGGCCTTTCATGACTATGTAGCTGTAACACTGCAGTAACAAAGAGTGAAATATTATAATATCTGTTGCATTTGATAAATGAGTCATAGTAATTCAATATATAGAGATAAAATGGCATAGATCTAGTTATGAGTAAATCACATTTCTTTATAGTTCTTAGAGTTATGATTTGTTTGACATTATCAAAATGTATACATATACAAGCATATGTCATATGCAGCACTTCAAATATATAAAATTATTTAATTGTAAGTTATAAAACCTGCAATAGATTTTTTTGATTGCATGCGTTTAGAAACTTGGACCATATCACACATGCAATGAAATAAACAAAACTACAAAAATTATATTAATATATCTTACTTGCAAATTAACTATGATCTCATCTCTATTCAGTTAGTCAGACAAGGGTGTCACTATATTAAAAATGCAGCTAAGAAAGTGTGTTTTATGTTTTATACACAGATATAATGCACTATCTTAACTAAATTGATTTCAAGGTCTCTGAATTTGCAAGTTCATTCAGTGAGTTCATGTGAAATGCATACTTGGTAACACTATGCAAATTCAGAGCATGTGGAATTAATAGCTTGAAATTTTTATTCAGCTCAAAATATATAAAGGTCACAAAATAATGAATAGGAATGCACCTAGAAATATATTTCCTAAATTTTGATGCTGTCTTTAGAAAATAATAATTGTTAAATTTATCAATGGTGCTTGTTAAATGAAAGAATACTATAAAATATGAACCTGTTTTTAACGTAAAATGTCAGTGAGATTGTACTAAGGTGTTATTCTGATTTTTGAATTTAAATTGTAAACCTACTGCATTTTTTTCACACATTTTACTAGGTATGCAAAAAACAATAGACTTGAAAATTTGAGAAATAGTGAAGCTTGACTGTCTGGCATTCTCATTTCATTTGGAGAACATCCTTTGCTTACTAGGTTTTCTGTGTGCCTACTTTTTTCCCACTGTATACACATTCTTAATAATAACAGAATTATATGTGCTTAAAAGGATATAATAAGTGCATTTTTTTCCTATTGCAAATTCTCAGCATCATCGTACTCTATAAACCAGATAAAAGTAAAAATGGTGACAAGAAAATACATTGACAAAGAAAGACTATAAATTCATACAGTTCATAAAATGTAATGTTCCAACACAGATTAAAATGTGTTCTTTATTTCCTTTGTGTTTCTTTTAGTGTGTATGTATTCTGACTCAAATTAATAGTGTACAATCAGTTAGTATATGCATCATGATTTCTATGATACATAATAATTTCAGGATTTCTATTGAAGGTGTAGAAATGATGGTAATATGAAGGCAACACTAAAACCTTGCTTGGTAACCAAAATATGAGTGGGAGTTCATTCTATAACTCATGAGTAAAATAAAATAACAACTCATAGGATAAGGAATTAAAATGGGACATGATCACATACTTATGTCATCCAAGGACTGTAGGGAATTAGACATGGATGTTGAGAGTTTCAAGACGTTTGGAGCAACTTTTATAATGAGAATAATACTTTTATAATGAGAATAATAATATAATGAGAATAATAATATCTTCCCCAATATTATTTGTAATGGTAAAGCAAATATGGAACATAAAATTTTCTTTAATGCCAATTATTCTTAGAAGAAAAGTAACCAAAGAAGCATATATATGAAGTTTACATATACTATGAAGTCATCTCACATATTTGATATTGGAAATTTTAAATTATCAAGGTTTACTATAAATGGCAGTTTTAAATCACATATTTCAAAACATTGAGTGCTAGTATAAATTTTAAACATGTTATTTCTATTGGTTTGTTTTATTCATTTGTTTATTTTTATTATAGGATTTCACTTTCTTAGGAGTCCTGGCTGGCCTGGAACTCAGAGATCTTTCTGGCTTTGTCTCTCAAGAACTAGGATTAAAATTGTGACCCATTATTCCTAGATAAATTTATTCTAATTGAATCGATGGTCTTGCTTCACATCTAAGCTATTTACTCATTAAGTTTATTCTACAAGAGAGTGGGGAGGTGTCTTTTTTAGATATGAACATTTAATAGACAATGAAAAATTATTTCTATTGTTTTCAAAGTAAATGTTTGCATTGTAATAATACAAGTTTACCAAATTTCTTCCTCCTTATTTATGATGATTGCAGTACACTATTTGTAAATATCTTCCTTCCAGCATGTGTTTTCCTTCCTGTTAACAAATGTATCTTGAAAATGTTTTATGAGTATGCTATCAGCCTGTGAACTCCAGGTCTACAAGAATGTTAGGGAATTATTAACCACTCATGAAAAAGTATTTAATACCTTCAGAATAATAGCACACTACACAGAGAGAATCAGTTACTTTTCTTAAGCTATCACAGTTTAGAAGGGGAAGAATCAGGCATTCACAGATATTTATCTTCACTGATGGAACTGAAAAAAAATTTTTTAAAAATACATTCATTTAGATTATCTACTTAGTGACGTATTTTAATTTCTCTGATACCTGGCTCAGTGGGTATAAAAGGTACATATATAAATGTTGAATGTTCTCTGTCTCATGCTTCCAAAATAACACATTAAGTCAACAATATCTATCATAAACTATTCAGTATTTTTTGTTTTTGTTTTGTTTTTGCTGCTGTGTATGTATGCCCTTTTATGTAACCTATTCCAGGCATAGATGAACATTTCTTTTTTCTTTTTATTTTCTTGTTTTACATATAGATCCTAGTTTCCTATCTCTCCCAAACTTCCATGCCCTTGACCCCTTATCCCACCCCATTCCCACACACTCTACAGGTAGGGTGAGGCCTTCTAGGAGGGTTCATCAAAATCTGTCAAGTAATTTGGAGTAGGGCCTAGGCCCTCCCTCATGTAATTCTAATTCTAAAGCTTTCTCAATTGCAGAGTGATTTGTGTATTGGGTAATTATTTTAAACTAAGTACTATGAAACAGGAGGTCATATTTCAGGTACAAGCGATCAAAATTTCTATCAGCTTTTATTTTCAGTAATGATGAAAAAGATGACCCATTTCTCTGTTGCATGTGTAAATCATAAAGCTTTTCAGTAACACACAGCCATTACATGAAACTCACACAATTCCTGCTTGTAATTGCGTATCGACAAGGTAATTTACAAAGACATATTTATTTTTCAACTTAGTTGATTTCATAGAGAAATTTTCTTTGAAGTAGAGGGGAATAATGAGAGCCACAGATCCCCTACATGATCGCTTATCTGCTTAATAAGCCTAGCTCGTGTATTACAGATGCTTGTGGAGAGAAGTCATGGCTACAAAGATGACAAAAGTGTGTGTTTTACACTGTCTCCTGATAGGAGCTTTTGGGGAAAATGGGCTACAATTTTGATTCATGAGAAAAATTTCAGGGGAACAGTCTCTGAAGATGTAAAATAGATCAGAAGCCTTTTTGTTTGACAGCATTTCACTAGCAGGATAAACAGTCCATGGTATATTAATTTCTGATGACTGCAACATAGGTGTTTGTTAGCCAAACCAGGATTTAATGCCCATTAGAGGTGGTAGATTAATGGTTCTGAAACACCTTGTCATCTGTTTATTCATAAAGATGGCAATGAAGGTAATGTTTTCCATATATTTTATGTACTGTGCCTCAAGTTCTTTCTGGACTACATTACATCCTATTTTCTTGATTTACTGGTATTTAGAAAAATCACTGTTATCCTCTTCCTTTTTATTATTTTCAAGAGCAGACAACAAAATTACTCCCAAGCCATTACTATATGCATTAGTTATTTCTTAACTATTTTGCTAAAATAATCTCTACAATACTTTAAAACTAGTTATTAGAAAAAAACAATATATTAACTGCCCTTACATTTTTTTCTGATTTCAGCAATGTTTTTATTGCCTGTAAATTGCTGTTGCTTGTTAGCTATACTATTAGTGTTTGTATAATCTATCAACAATATATGTGGGCTCATATAATCAACAATGGGGAAAAGAAGCAAAACCAGGATCAATTTTCCAAACAAAATTATAATATAAAAAGTACCTCTAAATCTGACATATTAAAATATAAAATTGCACTAAAAGTTGGAAAGTTTCATCATTAAATTCCTCAGGACAACAAATTAAAATGATTATCATAAAATAACATTTTTTCACCCCTACTAAGGTTAATTCCCATTTGCTTATGTAAAATTAACTACAATTCATATAAAGTTATATTATGCTCCACAAAGGGAAGAGATGTCTCTGTGAGTGATATGAGGAGTTGCATAAGTATAAGTAAGGTAATGTACATATTACCAATTCCTCTTAAGTCACCAACTTTCAAATGAAATTTACTTAGGTACTATTTATATTTAAACTGAATTAAAATACATAATTTTCATATTAATATAGATTAATCTATAATAATTTTATCTTCAAATTAAAATAAAGTTCTGGTAAATTGTGCTGTCAATGCATGCATAGAAAAGTTTTTGTTGCTTTCTTGTAATGAATGCATTTAAAACGAAAGTATGAAGAAAATCCAAAACTGGATCAATGTGTAAAATAAAGATGAATAAATAAAAGAAACAAATGACTGCAAAAAGAATAAAAAAGAGTCTCATCTCAAATTCAATAGTATATTTGGTATGCTTACTCAATGTATGTGTAGTATTTGACTAGTTTCAAATTGTGCCTATCATATGTGTTTGCTAAGAGTTGTAAATAAACAATAAAGGGAATCAAGTGCATAATTAACATACATATTTAACTAGATATGAAATAAGCCTACCCCCTACTCTTTACCCATCCTTCACCTCACACTTACTCATCAATGTCTCAGGTAGATTGGGGATCTAATCCTGAGGTAATAAGAGTGTATAGCTGTCCCTCCCCTCATGGGCTGGATGGATAGCAGTCAAGAGGTATCCCTGTGAGCAAATATCCTGGATAGCAGTCAAGAGCTAACCATGTGGGCAGAGCTGTCAGTGAGCCAGCCCCATAGTAAAAGCATGGAAATTCTGTCTTCTTTACTTCTCTGTTTTGTGGCAGCATCAGTAGGGGAAAGATGCACCCCCACTCATCCCTTATCCATCACAGAATGACACAGTTCGGAGAATTGACACTGAGGTCATAAGAGCAGAACTGTGCCTGTCCCCTACCATCTGTAAAACTTAAGAGACTAGACTCTGTACTTTGCTTAGGCAACACAGAATAGCTGACCTCAATGGTGTAGATGTGGGGGGAGTCAACCCTGTAGACAGAAAAACTCTTCCCACCTCTTGCTCATTGCTACAAGGGGTGGGTAACTTCGGGCAATGCTGGAGAACTCAATCTCGTAGTGAGGACAATTAAGAATTGGTGGAATGACCAACTGTGCAGTTGTCCATGCCCAGAACCAGGGTTATGAATTTGGCTAACCCAATATCCACCCCTTTTATGATCTGTTGAAGCATGTCAAGGGCTTTAGAGCCCAAAACTCTGGGATCTCTAAAACACAGGACAACAACAGAATAGATTAAGAAAATCTTAGTATGAGTCTAAAACCAACAGTCTAGTAGAATACAGAAGCCTCAAACTGGGCCAATAACTGATGAACACTTGCACAAAAAGGCATATTGACTATGTGTTTTGCCAAGTGACTCACTATGTCACATTGCAGCTACCATGACAAAATTTTTAATGTTTTCCTTTTTTCCCTTAAAGTTTGTAGGAGTTTTTGAAGGGATGATTGCAGAGACAGAGGGTGTGTGTGAAATGAGATCAAAATGAATGGGTTCAAGATACTTGATCTTAAAGACACATGTAATAAATAAAAAGAAAGTAAAAACCACATTTGAATGTTACTTCCAGCTGTAAATTCATTAGTTTTTAAAGACAGTTTATATTGCAACAAATATTTAATCTTTTAAAAATCACTATCATGGAGATTTCTTGATGCAGAAATCTATATTATTTGACATATTATTATTGAATGAACAATCTTAATAAACAACTTTAAATTTGTTCATCTCTCTCTCTCTGTGCATGTGTGTGCATATGTGTGTGTTTGTGTGTGTGTGTAGTGTATACTTATGTCTGCACATGCCTGTGTATGGATTTATGTTTGTGCATGCATTTATGTGTGAATGTATGTGCATGTGTGTATTATGTAACAGGGGAATTGGGACAAGGAAACCCTCATATACTGTGGGTGGGATTGCAGACTGTAGAAATCAGAGCAGGAATTCTCAAAAAGCTAAATTTCCATATGACCCAAATTAGCTTTTCACTAGCATATACCAAAAGAATGCTACATCTTTTTTTCACAAATATTACTCACCTCTTTTAATTGCTGCTGTTTTTGTAATGGTTTGCAAAAGCAACCTAAAGTACATGTCCTACAATCAGTGAATGAATAATGGAAATTATATATATATATATATATATATATATATATATATATATAGTGAAATATTACTCAATTGTATAAAAAAAGAGAAATCATGACAATTGCTGGTTAATAGATGTAACTAGGAAAGATCATATTGAGTGAGTAACCCAGCCACAGAAAGACAAATGTCACATGTTGCCTTTCACTGGAGGTGCCCCACTCCTAGTCATCAACTGTGAGTACACAGCCTGTAGTAACAGAAACAAAGAAGGAAAACAGGGCCATGGCCAAGAGAGAGAAAATGTAAAGATTAATTAAGAAATAGAGGTGTACAAGTGGCCTGCTCAGGGAAATGGGAAAGGGCAGCTCTTTAGATAGAGGGAGGGTATAAATATGGGAGAAAATGTGAGTAGGGTACAGAGGAATACAGAAAACAAGTGATCTGATAGGAAAATAGAAGAGTCAATTTAGAAGGGAAGTAAAACAAAAGGAAGAAGAGTGTATAGTAACAACAAGCACTCCTTGGAAAGGAATAGGGAATCATATTATTAACTATTTGCCTAAAGTGAAAATTTAGTATACATAATTCTATAAACATGTTATAGAATAAACATACATAAATAGTTCCAATAAACTTTTCCCATCTTGTCTGAAATTGTTCCAAGATCCACAGAACCACATAATAAAGCCACAATATTATATTAGGTAAGTTCTCCATAAGTTGTTGGCCACAAGCCTCTAAAAAATATACAAAACATTGTCATTTCTGTTGGTTGTCCCCCTCCCGCAGGAATAGAAGGTAAGTTTTTAAAACAAACTCACACTTCAGCCAAGTCTCTTGAGCTTTAACTGAATTGCATATTCCTTATCTGAGTACTAGTTTTTAAAGTAGCAGAAGTCACAGTGCAAGCATTCAAACAGGAAGGTAACTAAAATTACTATTCAGCAATGATGCCTATAAAACACATTAACAATCAACATGGCACAATACCACCAAGGCCAGAGTGGTGGTACACATATCTTGGCTGAAACCAATAACTTTCTAATTGGACTTAAGACCCACTCAACAAGAATCAAAATATGTATAGTTGTGAAAGTCCTGTTAGCTACTCATTGTTAGTGAAGTCATGGTTATTGAGGAGAATCTACAAGCACTTATTTACTAAAACAGTGTGTGTGTGTGTGTGTGTGTGTGTGTGTGTGTGAGATAAGTTTTATTTTCATCACTTCAATGGACATATTAAAATGTACAAGAGAATGTTCACATGACCTCATTCCTACAAAAGGAAATATAAGGAAATGAGGAAAATTTGAAGTAGAAAAGGCAGTCTTTGTCAGGAATACCAGTTGTTTGTTCCAACCCTGAAAACATAAAGAGAAGTAATATTGTATGTACTGAACAGCATATATGGTTATATTTAGGAATATACACACATACATACATACATACATACATACTATATAAGCAATAGCATTGCAAATGAGACCATGAGTTTGAAAGAGAGTAGAGAGAAGTATATGGGAGGACTATTAGGAAAGAGATTCAAGGAAGAAACATAGCAATCTCAAAATTAAAATTAAAAAGATAAAGTAGATGGCTAATTACTGGGGTCACTCACTGTCAATTAAAAGTGTATAATTTGTTGTTTTGTTACAAATAAAAACATTCACAGACACTTGATGAGATGTCATTCTGTAAATATGTTGCTCTTATTGGTTAGTGAATAAAGCACTATTGGCCAATAGCAAGGCAAGATAGATAGGGGGGATTAGGAGGAGAGAAGAAGTAGGAGGGAGGAGATTGAAGATGGAGGATTGAGAGAGAAGAACGCCAGCCCCTCTCTCTGGTAAGATGAGACGAAGTGGAAATACTTAGATTAATACAAATGGGTTAATGGTGAAGACAGAGCCAGCCAATAAGAAACAAGTATCTGCCCAACAGAATTGTATCTAATACAGTGTCTCTGCACTTTATTTGTGCTGGTGCAGCTGTGGGTGGGTCCAATCTGGCAGAAAAATCCACTCCTAACAAAATGACACTGAACGTAGACCTGAGAACTTCCACTTAAAACATAAAAAAAGCTTAAAGAAGGGTTTTAGAAAGAAAAAAAAAACACAGACAAAGCAAGGCTTGTTAGTAACAGCATTTTTCTCAGTTGGACTCTGTTTTGAGAGAGACAAGCAGAGACTTCCGTGGCTCCTTTAAGGGAGGTTTCCTGACTCAGCAAAAGTGGCAAAAACCCACATGGCTTTTAAAGAGCCCTGCTAACAATTGAATGATATGTATGAGAGCTGCAATAACAGTGACCCACATCTCCAAGCTGGCAGCATGCTGCTGGGTGGCAGCATAGACCAAGGCAGTGAGCACAGCTCTCAGATCTGGCGATAAAAATACCTGCCACCATCTTGGGTAGACCAAGTCTAAAACAGCTGTGGCTTTCATTTTAGCAATGTTGTTGTTTACCAGATAAAAGACTCATGACCACAAAAAGATAAAGATTTACAGTAAAAGCAGATTCAGATTAAAAAAATAAAACAAAACAAAACAAAAAACAAAAAAACCTCTAACAGTTTACAGTGTGTTTTTATGTTTTAAAATATACGTAGACCTCGGATAGAAAAAGAAACAGGATAAAGTGGTTTTAAAAAAATAGAGAATAGCTTGGTGTGGTAGCACTCACCTTTAATTCCATCACTTGTGAGACAGAGGCAAGCAGATCTCTGTGATTTCAAAGTAAACCTGTTATATAGAGTAAATTCCAGGATGGATAAAAGTTACACAGAGAATCCCTGTCTCAAAAAATGAAAAAATACAAGTCGAAGAAATAGAGCAACAAAACAGCCAAATAATGATGGAAAGCACAGAGAAACTTTGGAAACTATATGCTATTCTGTTGTCTTTAAATTGTTTGACTGCTGAGAAAATAACAATAACTGTTAAAAGAAATCTGCTGAATTAATTCTATTTATATATTTTAAAAATGCTTTGACTCCAAAATTTAAGTCCAAGGACAGGTTACTGTGGAAAAGGATTTCTATTTTTGTTTACACAGAAAATGAAAAGCTGTGGATTTCTTCCAGATTAATGTGGTTTGATCAAGCCAGACCCTCTGAAACAGATTCCCAGATGATACAACTTTCAAAACAGCTTTGACAAGGAAGCCTTGCAGTCTATAGCAAGGATTTCTGCATCTTCTTAGGATTCCCATGATGGCACCTTTAAAAGCAGGAAGCAGTTTGGAAAGAACAACACCCAAATTCCCAAATATTGTTTATAAATGATGTTTTTCCATTTAAGGGGGCTCGGTTAATGACCACAACCTATCATTTTAAAGGTAAAAAGGAGATTATGATATAGATATGAATACTTTTTTTTGGAAGGGATTTTTATTTATTGATACAAATTTAAGGTCAGTTTTGTGGTATGTTTTGTGATATGTTTAGGTATTGTGTTTAATAGCTCTTGTTTAGGTATTGTGTTTATATAGCTCTTGTTTAGGTATTGTGTTTATATAGCTCATTTAAAAATATAATGTATAATTTAGTACAGATTATAGACACTTACCTATAATAGTCTAAACTTAAATTACTTAGGTTTTCCATATACAAATTATATATATATATATATATCTACTATATATATATATATAATCTACCATATATAAATATATATATATATATATATATATATATATATATATATATATATATATACATTATTGGAAATGGTTTAGGGTTTTCTTGACAGTGAGACACACAGCTGCTTCTGGAAACACCACTTGTATCAGAAAGGAAGTTGGACATCAAAAAATCTCATTATGGAGTTGGCTCCAATATGGCAAGACTAGCCATTTGGGCAAGATAATGCTCTTGTCTGGACTGTTTGACTTTATGCTGTATAAACTAGATATTCAGGACCCACAGGAAAGTGACTGCTGATACAAGATGTACATTGCTATAGGGTTCCTGCTTCATGAAAGAGTCTGCCAGACAGGCTGCAGGACACAGAGAAATGTGACTTACAAACTGCCAATAAAGGTGGACAGTTTAAAGATTCCTGCTTTGTTGAGGAATCTACAAGACACACACACAATAGCCTATAGGCTAAAGATGGAACATTATAGAAGAACTTCGGGTGACTGACCAGGCAGGTTGCCTCTGTCATTTCTAGAGTTTATATATTATCCTTCTGTGGTCTTTAATGCAGTTGAAGACAAGCAGTTATGGTTATACTTTTCCTTAGTTAGGATTAAGGATAAGTTACATATAGACTCACAAAGATAGGATAGATGATAAAATGTTTTCTTTATAACTTATTAAAAGTTAATGGACTAAATATTGTTAACTGTGATTCTTATTTGATAACTGTTGTGTTATATATTTTGCTATGCTAAGGTTAAAACCCTTCTTTTATTTTAGACAGAAAAGAGGAGTTGATGGTAGATGTCATTTTGTAAATATGTTTTTCTTGTTGGTTAATGAATAAAGCACTGTTGGTCAATATTAAAGCAAGATAGGCAGGGTTAGAAGACTAGGAGGAGAGAGGAAGTAGTATGGAGGAGGATAGAGAGAGAAGAATGACAGCTCTTCTCTCCGGCAAGATAAGACCATGTGGAAGTACTTAGAATAATAGATATGGGTTAATATTTAAGACACTGGTAGCTGATGATAAACTAGTAACTGGACAACAGCTTTTTATCTAATACAGAGTCTTAGTGTGTTATTTGGGGCAGGCATAGCAGTAGGCCCAGGCAGAAAAACCTACTCATACCAACTCATTACTGGGGTGACACATTGTCAATTAAAAGTGCATAATTTAGTTTTTTGGTACGAATAAAAATATTCACAGAAGCTTTATTTCCAAACCTGTACCTAGAATGAGAATCACAATGTGAACTTGTACTTAATGCTGTGAATGATCAAAGCCTTACTAGATATGATAATTTTTAAAAATAATTATCTCTAATTTTTCATGTTTTTATACATGCTATATTCAAAGTATAATAATAATAATGTTAGTAATTTTGATTAATAATCAAAACTTAGCAACAAAATATTAACCAACTCAACCAAAATCCTATGATTTAGTTCTTTTATTAAATATCTTGTTGAGGAGAGTAGAAGACACTGGATTGAATGATGATGGAAAGTATTGCCAATTGTATTTATGTTGCAAACCAGTTTGTAGTATCCAACTCTGTTAGTCTAAGAGAAGTATAAAATTCATTAGAGAACTTAAGACAGTTATTAAATGAGAAAAACAGTTCCCCATAGGATTTTACAACTTAAATATAACAATAAGAGCAAACAATTAAAACATTTCTTATGTTATTACAGACTATATAAATTCATAATAGAAGGTAGGTGGGGGATTGATGCAATAGTTATCATTCATTTAGCCTGAATAGAGGTAATGCAGTATTTGAAAGATGTCTTTATCATGATAGGAAGAAAAACAATCATCCTATTAGAAATATTAAACAAACTGCAAAATGACAAATACAGGAAATAGCAATTAGAGTAAAGCCATGCAAGGACAGTCCAGGTAAGTATTTCCAGATAATGTATCTTCAGCTGAACCTAATTTTGGTTAATATATGTATGCTTTAATAAGCAATTTCAAATCATTGTGCATCTATTTATCTAGTTAATTAGATCTACATGTGTTCATACAAGGTTCCATATGGTTATTGACTTCAAAAAATTTGAGATTATTAAATGGCCTATGAGTGTTTTAGTTCATTGGCTTTAATTAAATATTAGTAAAAATGAAATGTACTGGGTGGTTATGAGGGAACATTGTTCTCCAGTTAATTATAACTAAATATTTTTACTTTGTTATATCTTATTAACATGTTTTAAAATTAATTGCAGTCTAATAATTATCACTTAAACTTTAGAACCTGACCTGTTTTAACTTTTTATCTTTCTTTAGTGGTTCATATTCCAAGTAAACGTCTTTTCATTCTCTCTGTATTAGTGCAGAGAAGAAAACCACTTTTGTTCTATGTTTATCTGAACTGTTTAAAAAAAAGTTCTCAAACTTAAATGTATATATACAATAATTATATAACATATCAATTTAAGTCTCCCCATGAATTTTAATGCAAAATTTTAATGAATATACAGTGAACAGAGGAATTTAATCAGTGCCATTAAATATGTCTGTATATTAAATAGCAAGATACTGGTAAGCATACTATGTGACCATTCTTTTATATTATGCCTTCTGTAAATATAGACTGACATGGCAAAGCACAAACTAAATCAGACTAACTGGCAGTAAGAAATGCAAAAGAAAAGAGGATAACTGAAGTGTAAAATGCATATATTTTAGATAAACAGCAAAATCTCCTCTATGAGATTTCTGAATACATGCTTCTAAGGAAGCAAAACATCAGATTTTTGTGATTTTCCTCTTTGCCTATATCCTATATTTTGAGTTTAAAATAAATGGTATTGATTTACTTTTCCCAGTTGATCAGATACCATAAATTTTCTTTTACTCTCTGTCTTGTGTAGTACGTGGGAGAACATTCATAACTTCAGCTGGAGTACTCTTGATCTTGAACTAATATTTTTCAGTGGGATGAAAAATATTCACTCACACTGAATTTATGTCTCTTTTCTAATGATATTTATGGTAAAAATTCTCTGAATCTGATAAACTTTTGAAATTTAAAAGGTATGTCTGATCCTTGAGAAAAACATTCTATTTGAAATGAAAAAAAATGGATAGTGAGAAAAAGTATGCCAATATTCACATGGATGCAGGAAAACTGTTTTTGAGAAATAATTTAACAAACATTACTTTTGAATATAGCATGCATAAAATGGCTCCCTCTGGTATTCATAGATTAATTATTAAATCATATTAGTAAAAGAAAATAAAAAATACTTTAAATGA
Source organism: Cricetiscus sungorus (assembly GCA_030556225.1). NCBI lineage: Eukaryota > Metazoa > Chordata > Mammalia > Rodentia > Cricetidae > Cricetiscus > Cricetiscus sungorus. The sequence continues at coordinate 48,032,802 of JANBXA010000398.1, forward strand.
ACAAAACCTGAGCCATCAAATTCTCAATTATCTACATCAATTCTACCTAAATAATGGATGTCATAATATTTTTAGCAACATTAAAATACCTTAGCTGCTCTGCTTTAGTGAATATGTTTCCTTGCTTCTGTTTGTTTTGTTTTCCTTTTATGCTTAGTGAGACAAGCTCTTGCAGGCTGCTCAATAAAGTAAATCATCAAGGCTAGTTTAAGTTAATCATTCTTCAGTTCCTTATAGTATTACATTTCTATGTTTGGCCATCCTTTACATCTCATCATATTTGATTATCTCTGTAGTTTTTATGCTTTGCCATCTATTCTAATGTCATTTTTCAATCACACTATTGCAAATAAACATGATAAATTAGGGTATGACACAACTCCACTTCATCAAAATATGGACAAAATGGTTCTAACTCAAGAATGTTCCTTAGTGCCCACATCCTCCTAACTAATGCAACCTATTTTGGAGAGAGGAGGGGAGATTGTAAGACTTGGGAGGGTAATTATACATTGAAAATTTCAAACCATTATGATATTTTCTCCACCCAAATTTTAAAAAGTAGTAAAGAATTACAGGTAGCAAGAGAAGAGATTTTCAAAAATCAGCCTGAAATTTAGCTTGAGATTATTTGGGACACAGATTTGGCACCTTTGTTGAAGTGTGCTTTTGAGCAATGCAGATGTCTTTGAATTGCATGTGTGTAGCATGAAAAATAAAGAGACCCAGAGACAGATATTGGGATTCTAGATTCAAGCTGATGATCAGAAAAGCAAAGCAGCTGACTATCACCCTTTATTCTAGTTAAGACTGAAAGTTGATCCTGACTCTGCCATAACTCAGATTGCTGAATATCCTCAGCATAGCTGGATAATCCTCAATGTGGGTGCAGAATGAATGCCAGATCTGAGATGCTGTCTTAGTTTTAAATATCACTCCTGAGTACTGGAATTAAAGGGGTGGGATAACAAGTGTGGAGATCATCTTTGTATGGGTCGTTTCTCTTTAGGACTGGATACATTCATATATTTTAGTGTGACCCTGAACTAACAGAAAACTTTCTACCTTATTATCTCAGTTCTGGGTAAATGTGTGTGCCTGGCTTTCAAGCCTTGTGATTCACTTTGCTTTCTGAATCATCATGCAAGCTGTTATAAATCATGAATAATATATGACCACACACATTTCTCTTAACCACTTGCCTAAGCTTCTGTGTACACTCTGCACTGATCTAGATGGAGACAGAAACCTATACTTGTCTTTATTCCCACACATGGGTAAAACATTGATGCAATAAAAAAAATGTTCTGCAACACTTACTCTAAGTTTATTATCTCTGTTCTACTCTCTATTTTTCTCTTTTTTCATTATTTTTTCTTATTTTTCATATAGATACTAATTCCCTCACTCTGCCATCCTCACATGCCAATCCACCCCCAACACTCAAATTCCCCACGCACTCCAGGAGGAGGGGTAGGCATTCCAGAAGGAATCATCAAAACCTGTCAAAACATTTGCACAAGATCCTAGGCCCTCCTTCTTGTCTCTAGGTTAAGGGAGTATCCTTTCATGGGGAATGTGTTCCCAAAATCCCTTTCCCTACCAGGGATACACTCTGGTTCTACTGTCAGAGGTTCCGTAGACTGCCCAAACATTCTAATTGAGACTCATGTTCAGGGGTGTATAGGTTGGTCCAGTGCTGGTTTCCTGGTTCAGGTTTATGATCTCCCCCTTATTCAGTTCAGATGTTTCTGCAGGTTTCTGTAGCCTGGTCTTGACCCCTTTACATAATACTCCCCCCTCTCTGCAACTGTATTCCAGGAATTTGGCTCAGTGTTTAGCTGTGAGTGTCTGCTTCTGTTTTCATCAGCTACTAGATGAAGACTCTAGGATGTCATATAAGGTAGGTATCAATCTCATATCAGGGAAGGGTATAAGGTAGCCTCTCCACTATTACTCACATAGTTTGGGATCATCTTTCTAAGGCTCTGCACATTTCTCTAGTGTCAGTTTTTGTTTTCAAACCTATAATGGCTCCCTCTATTATGGTATATCTTTTTCCCCCTCGTTTATTCCTCCCCAAACTCAATCCTCTTGGTTCCCCATGTTCCAGTCTCCCCTTCTCTACCTCCTTACTCACTATACATTCACTGTCCTCCCTGCTCCCAATATGCTCAGGAGATTTCTCCCTTTCCCCTTCTGTGGGAAAAGGTTAAATACAACAAATAATTATTATAAAACAACTATCACTAATATTTTTGTCAAAATATGCAATAACAAAGAAATTAGTTTAAGATTACACTTTTGCCCATTTTAATCAACCTGCATCATAGATAAAATTCACAGGACATATATTTCAGACTGGTACCTAGTATAAAATTATAGTAAAGAGTCAATCCAATTATTTATATATGATTTATTTTTTTAAAAATCACTCCATTAAATTATAATTTCATGTAAGCATGTTATTTGAGCAATTGCATAGACAAGTTTTAGAAAGAAAAATTTTTCCAATGTACTGAAATACAATTTGGGTACTTTGCATGTCAGAACAGTTAGGTTTGTACTATAGAACATTAGATAAAACTATGTCTGATAAACTATTTCATTGTGTGATTTATACAGTTACTAAGGGATTTACTCATGTTTTATGCTCTTTGATTGTTAATGTCTTATCTTATATCTTCCCAGCAATTAGTTACTATGTAATATATAAAACATTTGTAATTATATAAATTGAAATAAACTATTATTATTGAGTGTTTATAGTTCATTGTATATGTGCTTGGCACTTTAAAAATATTAACTAGGTAAATCATACCAGTTAAATGATTTTTTTTTACTTGTTTTATTTCACAACCTATGCATATGTAATTGTTACTGTGTTAGTGAATATAAATGAGTTTAGGATCATCTAGGAGGCATATATCTGGGCATAACTGTGATTCCTTACCTGGAAAGATTTATTGAGGAGGGAAGAGCTATCCTAAATATAAATGGCAGCCTTCCATAATCTTGGTTACAAACAAAATTGAAAATAATAAGAAAAATCATGTTGAGCACAAGCAATCTGCTTTTAACTTCTTGGTTACTGACACCTATATTCCAGGTGCAATATATTCAATACAATTATGACTTGTATATTTGAACCATGAACTGAATAAAAATTGTCCAGCCTTTAGATCACATGGAAAATTAATCCATATTTTATCTATGTATATGTTTGTTAGTATACATACATACATATATATGTACATATATTTGTATATATATATGTATATAGATAGATAGATATAGATATATTTATATGTGGATATACTATGTGTATGTACATAAAGTGAAAAGGAACACATTGGTTACAGAGAACAAAAAAACTGCTTTATTTTAAGTAACATGTGTTTAATAAGTGACTCATGCTTTTATGTAGCTTTATTATATTCCAAGATACTATGGGAGTTCTTAGATACATAAAAAAGTTTGAGAAATCCCACATAGCACATTAACAAAATGCATAAAAGATCTAAATATAAAAACAGCATACTCACTGAGGAGGAGTAGATGACAGGAAATAATCACATTGTGGGATAAAAATCAATAAAATAAAAAATGGAATGATAGAAAGAATCAATAAAATTGGATAAGGTTTTGTTACAGCATGTTGTTCCCGCCGGCCTCCTGGTCCTGCCGCCATTATCCTGCAACCACATGTGCCCCAAATAACACTCAGAGACTCTGTATTTGATACAATCCTGTTGGCCAGTTACCATTATTGTTAATGGGCTAGCTCTGTCTTAATTATTAACCCATTTTTACTTATCTAAGTATTTCCACGTGGTCGTCTTATGGGGAGCCGCGCGGCAAGCTTCCTGCTTCTTCCCCGGGCTACATCTCGACTCCACCTACTACTTCCTCTTCCTCCTCCTAGTCTCCTAGCCCCACCTATCTAGTTTTCTATTGGCCACAGGGCTTTATTAACAGTATGAGAAACATATATACAGAATAACATCTCCCATCATTTCCTCTTTTCTGTCTAAAGTAAAAGAAGGGGTTTAACCTTAACATAGCAAAATATACCATATAACAGTTATCAAATAAGAATCACAGTTAACAATATTTAGTCCATTAACATTTTGTAAGACTTAAAGAAAATATCATCTATCCTATCTTTGTCAGTCTAAAGACCTATATGTAACTTATTTTTAATCCTAACTAAGAAAAACTATAATCATAACTATCTGTCTTCAACTCCTTCAAAGACCACAGAAGGATAATATATAAACTCTAGAAATGACAGAGACAACTCATTGCCTGGTCAGTCACCCGAAGTTCTTCTGTAATGTTCCATCTTCAACCCATAGGCCATAGTGTGTCTCCAGACTCCTCAACAAGGCAGGAAACTTTTCTCTGTGTCCTATAGACTGTCTGGCTGTTTGGCAGCCTCTTCCATGAAGCAGGAATCCTGTAGCAATGTCCATCTTGCACCAGCAGTCACCTTTTTGTGGGTCCTGCATGTCCAGTTTCTATAACATAAAGTCAAACAGTCCAGAAGAGCAGTACCTTGCCCAAATGGCTAGTCTTGCCATATTAGAAGCAAACTTTGTAACGAGTTTCTTCAATATCCATCTTTCTTTCTGATACAGGTGGTGTTACCAGGAGCAGTTTACTTATTTTACCTGATTTATATCCTGCCTTACCTGATTTGTTTGCATCAGTGTAGAATGTATGAACTCCAGAGATAGGTGTTTTTCTTACAATGCGTGGAAGGATCCAAATCGTTTTCTTTATGAATTTTATCCTTTCACTTTTGGGATAATTGTTGCTAATCATTCCCAAAAAGTTACTGCATGCTCTCTGCCAATATTCATTATCTTTCCATAAGGAGGAAATTTCCTCATTAGTCAAAGGTACTATGATTTCTGCTGGGTCCCTTCCTGTCAGTTGACGAAGTCTTAATTTACCTTTTATAATCAGGTCAGAGATCTTTTCTATATATGTTTTTAGTTTTTTATTCTGTTTATGTGGTAGAAATATCCATTCTAATATGATATCTTCCCTCTGCATCAAAATCCCTGAAGGATATTCTCTAGATGGTAATACAACCAGAATACAGTCTAATTTTGGATCCACACGGTCCACATGTGCTTCTAATATCCTCTTTTCTACCCATTCTAATTCCTTTTCAGCCTCAGCTGATAGTATTCGTGGACTATTCAAGTCTTTGTCCCCTTTTAGGGTCATTTTTAAGTTTTTCAAATCATGCCCTTCTACTCCAATAATGGTTTGAGGTTGAGAGATCTCTCCTAGTAATTTTTGAAGATCATTAAGAGTCTGGTAACGATCTCTCCTAATCTGTACTTTTTGTGGTCTAATTTTCTGTAGACCTATTTTGTATCCTAAGTAGTTGATAGAATCTCCTTTTTGTATTTTTTCAGGAGCAATTTGTAATCCCCAACGAGGTAAAACTTCCTTTACTTTCTCAAACATTTTTTCTAATGTTTCTATTTTAGAATCAGCTAACAATATATCATCCATGTAATGATAAATTATGGATTGTGGAAACTGTTCACGAATTATTTCCAGTGGTTTTTGTACAAAATATTGGCATAGAGTGGGGCTATTTAGCATTCCCTGTGGCAAAACCTTCCATTGATATCTCTTCACCGGTTGAGAATTATTATAATTAGGTACCGTGAAGGCAAATTTCTCTTTATCTTGTTCCTGTAAAGGTATAGTGAAGAAGCAATCCTTTAAGTCAATAACTATAATAGGCCATTCCTTAGGTATCAAAGAAGGCAAGGGCATTCCAGGCTGTAGAGAACCCATTGGCTGAATAACTTTATTGATGGCTCTCAGGTCGGTAAGCATTCTCCATTTACCAGATTTCTTTTTGATAACAAATACAGGAGAATTCCAAGGGCTGGTTGATTCCTCGATATGTCCAGCATTTAGCTGTTCCTGTACCAGGTTTTCTAAAGCTTCTAACTTCTCAGAGGTCATAGGCCATTGCCCTACCCAGACAGGTTCCTCTGTTAACCATTTTAAGGGTAGGGCTTTTGGTTCCTCTGTTTGTTCAGCGCTTGCATTCTGTTTTTGTACAGTCTGGATATTTGGTGTCTGTCTTGAATAGTACTTTATAACACCCTTTCCACAATCATGAGGTCGTTTATGGTTCCTATCCATTATTGGAGGAATGTTAATCTGTGTATTCCATTGCTGTAATAGATCACGACCCCATAAATTTATTGCTATATCGGCCACATATGGTCTCAACCTTCCTCTCTGTCCTTCTGGTCCTACACATTCAATCCATCTCGTGCTCTGTTTTACCTGAGACAGGGTTCCAATCCCTAAGAATTGAACATTTACCTCTTGCAGGGGCCATCTAGGAGGCCAGGATTTATCAGTTATGATAGTTACATCAGCTCCCGTGTCCAGTAAACCTTCAAACAGTCTGTTATTCATTTTAACTATCAATCTAGGCCTATGACTATTTATAGAGGTTTGCCAAAATATACGCTTTTTGTTTCCTTTACTCAAGTTTGATTCAAATTCCATCTTTAGTATATCATCCAGAGCAGTATGAGTTTTTACAGTAGGCACTGGATTTTCTAATCGTCCTGTGGGAGATTGTCCTCCATTGTGACTGGGAATGTCCGGACCATCTTTGGCTTGGGGGCCTTCGAGAGGCCCCCCAAGGAGTTTCCCGATGGTAAAGGGTTTCCTTGCTTGTCTCTGGTCGATCTACATTCATTGGTCCAGTGTCGGCCTTTGCCACACCTTCTACATAACCCAGAAGGCTGAGGCCTTCTGTTAGATTCATTCCTGGGAGTGTTATTTCTAGAAATAATTTGCCTACAATTTCTTTTTAGATGTCCTTTCCTACCACAGTTAAAACATCTGACATTGTGATATCTTTTCAGCCCTTTGGAGATGGCTTCTCCTAGCCAAGCTGCTATGTCCTCATAGTTAGGGTCTCTGTTATCCTGATGTCTTCTCGGATTTTTAGATGTGGCCTCTCCTACCCAAGCATCAGTGTCAACATAGTTAAAACCTCTGTTATCTTGATGTCTTCTCATACCATTAGATATGGCCTCTCCTACCCAAGTTTCAGTGCTATTATCATTATATTCCATGTTGGCTGTATATAGAACCCAGTCAACTAAAGGTGCTGATCGAGTTTTTAAAGGCCAAAGCACTTGTTTGCATCGAGGGTTCGCATTCTCATAAGCTAATGTTTTTATAAGTACTTCCCTAGTTTCTATGTCTGCTACCTCTAATTGCACTGCTCTAGACAATCTTTCTAGAAATGAAGTAAATTTTTCTCTTGGTCCTTGCCTTATCTTGACATAGGATTCTATCTTTTCCCCTACTTCATGAACCTTATCCCAAGCATTCAGAGCTGCTGTACTGCATAGAGACAAGATATGTTCATCATAGGCAGCTTGGGTTTCTGGGTCAGCATAAATACCCTCACCAAGGATTTTATCTTGGGAAGCTTTATAACCTTTCTTCAAGCCCTGAAGTTCAAGAGCTTTTGCTTCCTCTCTCCATAAAGCCCTCCATTCTAATTGAGAGGAGTTTTCAAGGACAGTGGATATCAATTGATCCCAATCCTTAGGGGTTACCTTGTTATTCCTTGCCCATGATTCTATTAACTGCTTCACATATGGTGAGTGCATACCATAAGAGACTATTGCTTCCTTTATACCTTTTAAATCTTTCATATTTATTGGTTCCCACTGATAGGCAACACCACCTTTTGGGTGTTTTTTCGTTTCTGGTTTTTCATTAACAGATACAGGGAAAACTCCCCTGACCCTAAATGGTGTAGAAAATTTTAACACTCTTTCATGCCCTGTTCCCTGTAGTTCTCCTTCTGATATGTCAGATCGATGATCTTCTAAGGCCTGAAATCTATTCACCATAGTTTCTTTGAGTGTCTGAACTTCTTGAACCACATAAGTTTCTAGAGACTTCATTGCATCAGTCAGTTTATTACTTTCACCAACTACAAATGATTCCATGTTTTTAATATTCTCATCCTTAGATATAATCTGAATGGCATGTAAACTGCCTTCCAGAAACAACGTTCTATCTGCCAGCTTGTCATTATCCTCAGACATGGAACAGATTCTATCTGCTAATCTTTCCATCTGATGTTCCAGTTTTTTAACCTTATTAGTAGATTCGTCCAACCAGGAACGAGCTGTTTCTGCTAGCATGGTAATGCATTGCATTGTTTCTGTTTTGGTTGTTGAGTTATCAGCTATGAAACAAATTCTGTTTTCTAGTTGGTCATTTTTATGTTCCATGTTTTGCATTCTATCTGTCAGCTCTCTATTGACATCTTCAATGTTCTGAACCTTTTTCTCTAAACATTTTATATTTTGCATTCTAATTTTAAGCTCTCCATTGTCATGTTCAATATTCTGAACCTTTTTTTCTAATAATTCTATGTTTTGCGTTCTAATTTTCAGCTTCCCATTGTCATTTTCAATATTCTGAACCTTTTTTTCTAAGGATTCTATGTTTTGCGTTCTAATTTTCAGCTCTCCATTATCATTTTCAATATTCTGTGTTCTGTTTCTCAGCTCCCTATTGCCATCTTCAATATTCTGAATCTTTTCTTCTAAACATTGTATGTTTTGCATTCCAATTTTAAGCTCTCCGTTGTCATTTTCAATATTCTGCGTTCTGTTTTTTAGCTCTCTGTTGTCATTTTCTACAATTTGAATCCTTGTTACTAACTCTCTTATGGTTTTTACAAGTTCCTTATTATTTGCCCTAGTCTCAAACCATTTCTTTAAAAATATCATAATAATGATGAAACCCATTGCTATTACAAGAAAAATGTATATATTGGTTAAGTCATGATTTTCTTCTGTTAAAATTCCTTCTATACAAGAAGTAAAGGAATTTCTAAAGTCCTGCATTGTAAGATTATCCGCCATAGCTATGGGACAATTGATCTCAGATATTATATCAACTTAAATTGCAAAGAATGTTGCAATTACCTTAGGTGTAATTCTGCTCTCCTGGAACTTTGGTTCTTTTATTTGCAGATCTCAACACCTCCAGCCGTAATTGCCAAATAGCGTTTGCCAGCAGATGATTCTTCTGATTCAGTCCCTGCAGAATAGCTCTTAACAAACTATAGCAAGCAAGAATTTGTTAAACGAATAAGTAAAAGGACCCTGTGTAATTGCTGGGACCACGGGGCTATGGCCGCAGGAAACACACAAGCAAGGCGGGCGCCAGGGCAGGTGCCAGGCGGCGGCGCAAATGCAAAGTGGGGAAATGGGCAAAATATGAGAAGCAGGGAGTGCCTTCTCAGGGCCGCTGTGGAGGGTAAAGGGGTTGGATGGCAGAGGCAACTGTCCCACAACTTGTGGTGAGTCCACCTAGTTAGGCAAGGAACCCTGCCCGTTCAGGGATGGTGGGGGAAGGGAGCGGCTTGGCTTCTGCCGCCTCTCCCACCTCTATCACCGGGGCGAAAGCCAGGTCCGGTGAAAATCCAAATCCCGCTTCTGACACCAAGGTTTATCTATGTTTCTTTGACATAGACAAACCCTTATCCAAACTTACCAAAAGGGCGGAGAGAGAATATCCAAATTAACAAAATCATAAATGAAAAGAGGGACATAACAACAGACAAATACAGAATTCATAGAATCATCAGGTCACACTTTGAAAACATGTACGTCACAAAATTTGAAAAACTAAAAGAAATGGACTATTTTCTAGATACGTATCACTTACCAAAATTATATCAACACCTAAGGAAATATAATCAGTCATCAAATGTCTCTCAAATAACAACAAGAAAATCCCAGGACCAAATGATTTCAGAGCAGAATTCTACCAAAACGTCTAAAAAGAGCTAATAACTCTACTCCTCAAAGTATTCTAGTAGAATACTTTGAGGAGGAAGGAACATTGCCAAACTACTTTTATGAGGTTTCACTAACACTGATACCCAAGCAACACAAAGATGCAAAGTAGAAAGAAAACTACAGACCAATCTCCCTCATCCACATTGATGCAAAAATGCTCAATAAAATACGGGCATACCAAATTCAAGAACATATCAAAACAATCATCTATTGTGACCAAGTAGGTTTGATCTCAAAATTGCAGGGTTGGTTTAACATATGGGAATTGATCATGTAATCCACCATGTAAACAAATTGAAAGTAAAAGTATCACATGATTACCTCATTAGATACTGCCAATATTCTCTCTCTATGACAAAAATAAAGATCAGATTGTTTATTTACAGTTATGTAAGCATGGTGTAATAATTTCATGTGTTTTTATACCAAATATATACAGAAATGTTCAGACAAATGAAATAGTAATGATTATGTTGACCAGTTAATCTTTTGACTTATACCATTTATATTCTAAGTATCTGTTATATAATACACAGTTATTGTATTTGACATTGTGATTTGATTAATTTGTTTACATTTTCTACATTTCTTAAAAGAAATTTGAAGCATTTGCCCAATTAACATACCATTTGCTATGTGAATTATTGTAGCAACTTCCTGGACTGTACTACCAAGAAAATTAAAGACAATGGAAATCAAAACACCTCAATAAAATGCCCAAGTCCTTCTCACTCAAAAATAGTCAAGAACTGGATCATAATTTCCTTTATTTTAAATTAGGTTTCATTAAAACGTTGAATGAAATAAAGAGGAAAAATATTCATAGTAAATTAAAGAATATAATTATATACAGAAGCTTAGTTTACTGCATAAAGTTGTATGTTACCTATCTAAGGCTGTTACAATTAGCCTTACTCCTGCCGTTCTGGTCCCACCACCATGCCAGCCCCAAACAACACACTGAGACACTGTATTAGGTATAATTCTGTTGGCCAGTTACTTGTTTCTTATCTGCTAGCTTTGTCTTAAATATTAACTCATTTCTCTTAATCTAAGTACTTTCACATGGTCATATCTTACCAGAGAGAGGGGCTGGCATTCTTCTCTGTCTATCCTCCATCTTGGATCCCCTCCCTACTTCTTCCTCTCTCCTAGTTTCCTAGCCCTGCCTATCTTGCTTTCCTATTGGCCAACAGTGCTTTATTCATTAACCATTAAGAGAAACATAATTACAGAATGACATCTCCCATCATAAGAAATTTAAATTTTCTGAGTGCATGAAATGTGATAACAAAGGAAACAGTTCAAAGACCACAATATAAACAATTCCTTTAAAGCATTTGCTTCCTTCATAATATTCCTAAGAACAAGTTGGGCAAATTTTCCTACTGTAATTAATTATCTGATATCTACTTTGTGAGAATATATTGAATACAAGTCAGAGCTAAGACAGAGAAACAGAAGCATGATCAAGTTGAGATGGATGTAAGCATGAGAACAGCATGACTGTCCTACTGCTAAAACTCTTGTAACCTGTATTTCAGCTATTTTCCAACCACTACAATTAGAGATAGAACTGTTCATCAATTGCTATCCTGCATTACAAAAGATGTACAAAATTGGCATATAATATGATACTTGAAATCTGCTTTCTGCCTCTTTCAGTTTATCTACAACACAGATTAAATACTTTCAGGCAATCAGTGGTATCTATAACTATTCAAGGTCAAATATATTCATATGCTGAGTATTCCTTATAAGTCAAAGGAGATCTTACGTGTTTGATTTTTAGAGTTATGTGGGTATGATTTACTTGACTTAGATTTTCAGTATTTTTTTTTATTTCCCATTTGTCATCTATCACTTACCAGCTGGTAACATATATATATATATATATATATATATATATATATATATATATATATATGTTTAGTGTAACACTGGATGGGAAGTGACACATAAATGAGCTTGAGAACATACATCATATATTTGAGAATTTTATGCAGTGTACTGTGATCATATTGATATCCCAAGAGTAAGTCTTTCCATTTCAAACTCATCTATCTATCCATATTACTTTGATTCTCTGCTTTTCTTCAAAGCCCAGTTTTTGTTGCCTAACTAGATTCAGGATTAGAACACACCCTGGAGTGTGAAAATGCCAATAGTTCTTTACCTAGTATTTGGATATCATGTCAGTCTCTGTCTCCTATGCTATAATTATGTCTACCTAAACTTGGGTAGGTATTATACATCCTGTGTCAATCCATGAGTTCATGTCTACAACTGTGTTGTTGAGCCTTAAAAAACTTGCAGGAAATAATAATGACTGGTATGATTATATATAAATATCACCTACAAAAATAAAACCATTAATGTTATGATAGTAACTACCTATGTTCTGATTTAATCTAAGGACTGAAGATTGAGATGGAACCTATAGTTCTCATTGCTAATGGCATCAAAACAAGTGCCTTTTATTTTTTTAGTTGACAGATATTGAGATGCCTTTAAATTACCATCTCATTCATAGCTAACATGGAGATGGTAGTATTTCTTTCTGAACTTGAGAGATTACTTATAGTTCAAAATATTTAAATTCATGTGAATAGGAGTTTCATTGGTTCCAAATAAAGGAGATATAGGTAATTTAATCAAAAGTTATAAAGCATGGCACTCAAATGACTAATATTTCATAAGGTCAAAGTAAGGAAAGATTTATTATGGAATGACATCCAATTTTAACTGAATTCCATTCTGATAATATTTTTTCTATTACAATTATTAACCTAAAAATTTGAAGTTTAAAGACCATTTAATCATTTTTTCTACTTTTGTAGATAAGCACAGTTGAATGATTACCACAGTATGCAGAGTAAAGTTTTTAGTTGTGTTCTAGAATTTCATATACTGCACCACCCCATTGACCATTTTTTTCTAATATTTAAACATTATTTTGATATGCTATATAACATTATGTGATCTCTTTTCCAGGTGTCAGGCAATTTATATTTTGAGATTCATATTTTGTTTTCCATTATGTACAGCTAAATAAAATTTCTGAGTCTTTATCCTCACTCAGGTATGTTAGACTCTGCTATACTCAACCCCTGGATTAGCTCTAGTAAAACAAAGTCTCCTCTGAAATAGACTTGTTGAAATAATAGACAGCTCTTATACATTTTATTATGGCTCCTCACTCTATCTGATATACATATGGGTTTTCTACTGGTGTTTACTTTGGAAAAGGTGAAGAACTGCTAGTTTGAAACCTCAAGTAGTTTAAAGGATGTGATTCCACCGTTCTTGTGTGGTTAGTTCCGATAATTTTACTATAGAACTAGTACCTTCTAATCATTTTTCTACTTCTGTAGATAAACACAGTTGAAGAGTCTGCTCTTGAATGTTGTTTTTCTCTATTTTTAACTACAACTCTAATTTTGGTGCTACATTTTGCTCTCTGATTGTTTTTCTTGCTGATAATTTTTTAGTCCTTAATTTCAAACTTCATTCTGATTTTCATTTAGTCTTAAAGTTTTATGAAGATTTTGAAGATATGCAAATATTGTTCTGGAAAACATAAGTAATATCAGACTTGGAGAAAGGTTAAATATTTATTTAAGATAATTTCAGGGAGGTTGTATTCTGCTCATCTTAAAATTATATCTTCTATTTTTTTGGGATTGTAATTTAGTTATGTCACCATTTCCTCCCTCTGTGATCTCCTATATGTCTGTCCTTGTTAACTTTCAAGTTCTAGGCCTTTGATTTTCATTAATCCTTACATATATGTTTGTAGATATTTCCACGTAATTTCAGTTTTTTCTCCCCTTTTTCTTTATTAATGTAGTAACATTCACATTAATTTGTAGAAGCAAAATTTGTGAGTAAAATTTTGTTTATTTTCTTGCTATCTATTTTAATTCTCTCTTCCCTATTTTGCTTTATTTCTTCTTATTTTAGGCATGCATTGCTATTTTATTTCTGTTTTTTTTTAAGGGAAAAACATGTATCTTTATTCCCAATATATTTTATGGTGTACAACATTTCTACAGAGATGTAAAAAAAAATCTATATATTCAAAATTTCCAATGTTGTATTAAAGAAACAATTCACACAGAATCTAACTTTGTTAACCAATCAGTTTATTGTGGTCACCAATGAGCAGAGGTGAGAGATTAATTACAGAAATATGGTTCACTCAAGGCCACCTTCATCACTGAGAAGCACACTACTGAGTGAAGGTGAAAAAATTTACTATAGATAGACATAAATTGGCTAAGAAAGAAATTGGAGAAGCATCACCCTTTACCATAGCCACAAATAACATAAAATATCTTGCAACTCTAACAAAGGAGGTGAAAGACCTGTATACGAAGAACTTTGAGTCATTACAGAAAGAAATCAAAGAAGATACCAGAAGGTAGAAAAGATCTTCTATGGGCTTGGATGGGTAGGGTTAACACAGAAAAGATGGTAATCTCGCCAAAAACAGTCTATAGATTTGTTGCAATCCCCATCAAAATCCCATTAAAATTCTTCACAGAACTTGAAATGAAAATACTCAACTTTACGTAGCAAAACAATAGACTCAGGATGGCCAAAACAACATTTTACAATAAAGGAACTTCCAGAGGAAACACTATCCCAGACTTAAAGCTCTACTACAAATCTATAGTAACAACAATCACTTGGTATTTGCACAAAAACAGAAAGGTAGACCAATGGAATCCAATTGAAGATCCTGATATTAATCATCTTAATCCATATACCTACAAACACCTGGATTTTGACAAAGAAGCTAAAACTATACAATGTAAAAAAGAAAGCATCTTCAACAAACAGTGTTGCCATAACTAGATGCTAACGTGTAGAAGTTTGCAGCTAGATCCATATCTACTACCATGCATAAAACTTAAGTCAAAATGGACCAAAAACCTTAACGTAAATGCAGACACATAAAAAATCTTACAAGATAAACTGAAAGGTACCCTTGAAAGAATCGTCATAGTAGATCACTTTCTGAACAAAACTCCAGTAGCACAGATGCTGAGATCGACAGTTAACAAATGGGACCTTTAGAAATGTAGAAGCTTCTGTAAAGCAAAACACACAGTCAACAAGATAAGACAGAATCCCTCAGAATGGGTAAGATTTTCACCAATCCCATATCTGACAGAGGGCTGAATGCCAAAATATAGAAAGAACTCAAGAAGCTAGTCACCAAAACAGCAAATAATTCAATTAAAAAGTGGCACAAAGAACAAAACAGGAAATTCTCAATAGTATACTCTAAAATGGCTTAAAGACATTTTAGAAATTGCTCAATATTCTTAGCCAACAGAGAAATGTGAATCAAAACAAATCTGATATACTATATTTTTGTTTATTTCCTGCACAAGGTTGTATTTTTATTTATTTTCTTTTTTAGATAATTTTTAAAATTAAATTTGAATTAACTTGTTATAAATGTCAATCCTTGTTCCTGCACAATCCCAACCTTCTCTGTCCCATCCCACCAATACATATCCCATCCCCTTTCTTCTCCCCAGGGAGGTTGAAAACTTTTTGTGAGAGTTTTCAGTCTCTTATATCATATGGATAAGGACCTAGGCACTCCACCAAGTGTCTAGGCTGAGAGAATATTCCTCTATGTGGAATGGGATCCCAATGTCCATTAATATACTAGAGATAAATACTGACCCACTACCAGAGGCCCCATAGACTGCCTAGACCTCCTAACTAATATCAACATTCAGGGCATCTGAGTGGGTCCTGTGCTGGATTTCATGAACTCCCCCTTGTTCAGGTCAGCAGTTTCTGTAGGAAACTTCAGCCTGGTCTTGACTAGAACCCCTAAATCTCTGAAACTGGATTCCAGAAGCTTGCTCAGTGTTTGGCTGTGGGAATATGCTTCTGCTTCCATCAGCTACTGGATGAACTCTAGGGTGGCATATAAGGTAGTCTTCCATCTCATTATCTGGGAAGAACATTTAAGGTGACCTCCCTACTATTGCTTAGATTGTTAGTTGGGGTCATCCTTGGAAATCTCTGGACATTACCCTAGTGCCAGATTTCTCTTAAAACCTATAATGTCTCCCTTTATTATGTGATTTGTTTTCTTGCTCTCTTCTATTATTTCCCAGACTCAATCTTCCTGCTCCCCCATGCTCACCTCTCCCATTTTCTTTCTTCTAACTCCATCTCCTCTCCCCTCATGTTCCCAATTTGCTATGGAGACCTTGTACACTTCCCCTTCTCTTGGGGACCATACATGCCTCTCTTAGGTTCCTCCTTCTTTCCTTGCTTTTCTGGCTGCCTGGATTATAGGCTAGAACATGGAAGCAACCAATATGCCACTTTACTGAAAAGTGGGATGAGAAAAAAATGTGATACATTTACACAATGGAGTATTACTCAGTGGAGAAAAAACAAACAAAACAATGGAAACTTGAAATTCACAGGATAATAAATAGAACTAGAAGAAACGATCATGAGTGAGGTAACCTAGTTACAAAAAGACAGAAACGTTATGTACTCATTAATATATAAATTTTAGACATTGAGATACCATCTCAGACACATCAGAATGACTAAAATGAAAAACATTAAGGGCAGTTTGTCCTGGATAGGATGTTGAGAAAGGGGTTCCACCATTGCTGATGGGAGTGCAAGATACAGCAATTCCACTCTTAGCCATATACACTAAGGATGCACATTCATAAGAAAAGAAGATTTGTTCAACTATGTTCATAGCAGCATTATTTGTAATAGTCAGATCCTGGAAGCAACCTAGATGTCCTTCAATGAAAGAATGGATACAGAAAATATGATATATTTACACAATGGAGTACTACTCAGTGGATAAAAAAAAATGAAATCTTGAAATTCACAAGAAAAATAAATTGAACTAGAAGAAACTATCCTAAGTGAGGTGACCCACTCACAGAAAGACAAACATGGTATGTACTCACTCTTATCCTAATATTAAACATAGAGCAATGGTTTACCAGCCTATAATCCATACCCCCAGAGAAGCTAGGAATCATGGGTGACTGTAAGAGAGACATGCATGTTCTCCCCATGAAGGGGAAAGAGACAAAAGCACTTGAATAAATTGGAAGAATGAGGGGAGGGGGAAGGGATATAGTAAAAAGAAGATGGGAGTAGAAGAGGGGGGCAAGATACCATGAGGAATCAGGAAAATTGAGTGAGGAGATCAAGGAGACCAAGAAAGGATACTCATCTCTAGAGGGAGTCACAGTAGTTTTAAGGTGAAATCTGGCACTAGGAAAATGTACAGAGATCCACATTGTTGACCCCCAACTAGAAATCTAATCATTAGTGGGGAAGCTACCTTAAATGATCTTCCATTATAATGAAATGATAACTACCTTAAATGCCATCATAGATCCTTTATCCAGTATCTGATGGAAGCAGAAGCAGAGATACACAACTAAGCAGTAAGCCATACTCCTAGAATCCATTTTCAAAGATGGAGGAGTGACAAACTCATGGACCCCAGTCTGACATCTGGGGAACCAACAGAAGACCAAACCAGGCACCCTGACCATGGATGTCACCTAGGTGGACTACACAGTCTATGGGGACACTGGCAGTGTAACCAGGATGTACCCTTGGTACACATACACACTTAAGGAGCCAATTTCCCATGGAGGGTCACTCCCTTAGCCTAGATACACGAAGTTGGGCCTAGCTCTATCCCAAATGACTTGACAGATTTTGATGACTCCTCATGTAGTGCCTCACCCTCCCTGTGTAATGAATGGATGAAGAATTGGATGGTTGGGTCAGTGAGGGACATAGGAGGATGTGAGGGAATACGAACTCAGATTGATATGTAAAATAAGAGTGTTTGTAATTTAAATAAAATTTATTAATTAAAAAAAGCTACAATTGTGGAGCTCCCTGCTCAACATGAAGGTAGGTCAACAAAGAGCCTCCTCAATGCAGTTATTATGTACAACTTTTATAAAATTATAAATTTTATATATTCCTCTGTGTTTTGAAATTCATTAGCTTCCAAAGTTTCAATGTTTTTTTTCATACATCCAAGAGGAAATAGCAATACAGTAACTTACATAATTTTAGAAATCCAACTTTAAGAACTGATTTCAACATCCCATGTGGAATTTGATTTTAGCAAGTCTATTTACTGGCAGCTCCCAAACAGTTACACATGTTATTAACTAACAAATATAATTTGATAATTGTTAATCAGTGATTTATTATTAACAACTGTTCATGTTGCTTTCCCCAAGTCAGTTGCACTCCTCCAATTTTCTTTTCTCCAGTGCTCTCTTTGTCCAAAATGCCCACCATATACCTTCTTCAGTTTCACGCATGACAAAGCAGATAAAATTATAAGTATAAGAATATTACAAACTAAACAAAGGTTGTATTGAAATAAAAACAGAAAATAGATATTTAAGACTCCTTATAAATTTAGTGCAACTAGCTAATACGTAGCAATAAGAGATTTTTTTGAAGTTCTTAAAGCAAAGGTTAAATATTTGATTGAATGATTTAATGATGAATTATTTGTTAAAGATTTACTAGAATTTTCTATAATGCAAGAGACAGAAAAGAAATATACTGTTTTAGATAACATTTCCATTTCTAAAATGATTCTACACCTTTTTGTAACTTCAGAGGTGATTTCATGATTTTTATGGAGTAAGAGTAGTAGCAACGATTTTATAGCAGTTCAAAAGTTC
Organism: Cricetiscus sungorus; assembly: GCA_030556225.1. Taxonomy (NCBI): domain Eukaryota; kingdom Metazoa; phylum Chordata; class Mammalia; order Rodentia; family Cricetidae; genus Cricetiscus; species Cricetiscus sungorus. The sequence goes on from JANBXA010000398.1 coordinate 48,051,433, forward strand.
ACCAGTGTTATGAACAGATTGATATCTGTAATATCAAGAACTCTGTGCTTGCCACTTAGTTTGCCGTTCTTCTAAAATTCACTTTATATAGAAGAACAGCTAAAGAAAATGAAAGAATGTTAGGTCATACAAGTCAAAGTCAAACAAGATGAGGAATAAAATATAACACATCTCCAGTCAATCCAAATATAAAGGAAAAAAAATCAAGGGAAGAAGGAAATGTAAAGATTGCTTATAATGGACAAAGACTGACAATAGTGGGAATGTGATTCCCAGAATAATTGAAATTTCAACATAAAACTTAACATATGGAAGCATTGTAAATGGCATAGGTTGGTTACTACTATCTCATACTTGCCACTGGCTCTCTCTATAAAGAATAACTCTAAGTAGCTACAGGTAAACAGAGTATGGTGAGCATAAGAGATTATATTAAATGTATATTGTGCACAAAACTATCCTTCCTCTAAGATAACTCATAGGTCATATTACGTTCATGGAGGAATAGACTGAAACATGTCACAAAGATTTACCAGGAAAGATGACTTATTATGATTTTTATTCCCAAACTCTTAAGGGATATATCTTATACTGGACATAAACACTAAGAAAGAGGGAATGTTAAGTACAGGGAAGTTGTGCATAGACATTATGTTTCATTCTTAATAAAAAATTGGAGCTGGGAAAAAATAAAGCTTAATAGGAAGCATGCCCTTTAAGAATAAGCCTCACACTACCTGCAGCTGATTGTACAGACTAAAAGCATTAGCGTTAGCTCTTCAAGAGGGAAGTTCACTAGTAATGATTTCATGACTGGGTCTGAATTTCTATGACAAGAGAAGAAATTCCACAGATACTCCATAACTAAATACTTAATACGTTATCTGAAGTTTAAGTCTTGTGAAATGTATTGCTAGATTCAAAAGTCTTATCCAATGATTGAGGCTTAATGGGAGCAGTGTACTGGGCCTGATATTCACATTTTTGAATTTTCTTTTCTTTTTTTGGTATATCTAAAATTAATAATTTTATACTCCAAAGATGTTCTAAAATATGTACTATTTTATTTGTTAACAATTTCCAATATTATTCTGTTATGAATGCTATTGAACAATATGAGAAACCTTATTTAACATCACATATTCTAGCCAATATAAAAGTGAAGTACAATTTTTCAAACAAATCAAAAATCATATAGCATTTAGAATAAAATCTAATGGATTTTTTTTCAGAAAGGTGGTCAAAATATGCATTTTTCTAAACAAACCTCTAAAACAATAAATAAAAAATTACTATAATGTAAAAAGTGAAGTACATGGTTTAGTGGAGTGAATTTTCTAGTGAATTGAAGTGTATTTTGCTTTCAACTTCCAAAACTTGGTTACTGTCTTTCTAAAACAAATTCAATACTTTTCACATAAAAACTAATTATAATAATTTAAAAATTACTGTAGTTGTATCAAAAACTATTTGTTATTTTCAAAACAATATTTTTTGAAAAAAATATTGATAAGAGAATTATCACATGGCTAAATGGGTAAAATGACTTGTCTTCAGTACAATTTTAGTTAACCTTGTTTTATCTTATTCATAGCAAGACATATCTGGATGTAAAAAATCTATTTCAGGAAAAGAAGTGATTGATTATATTAATTAAATTTAAAAGAAACGAAATTGGTAATACTTATATTTACATAAAGCATGTTGTAGACAATTAAAATGGGAAAACATTGGTGTTGCCTGAAACCCCCTGATCACACTAGCAAGTGAATAAGATAGCTATCTTACCTCTCTGTCCTGGATTCCAATTCCAATTCTTCAGATTTGTCTACAGCTTCATACCAGACCAATTGGTGATTTTCTTTCCTCACTACCCTGATTTCCAGAGGAGTACCCAGATCTGCTCCCCAATTCCCAGAGAAGTACAGCATACTAAGATTTTTCTCCTTTTTGTAGACTGTCACAGCCCTCCCCATTCTGTCCCATAGGTATTCCTTCTTCTGAGCTCTTAATACCTAGAAATACATTATACCTCAAATCTTCAGTGGTCACACTTGCCAGGGTCTCAGAAATATTCCCATAAAAAGGAATGACTACTACATCTTCCTAAAGTAAAAAGGGGCAAAATAAACCAAGGATACTCCCATCTAAAAAAAAAAAAAAAAAAAAAAAAGAAAATAACAAGACCAGATTTTAATGCCTAGAATTAAAATTGTCTTAGAGCCTGATGAATAGATACCTGCATAAAAATGCAATAAATAATGCAAGGACAATAATTTTCTACTAAATCTCCAAAATCCTACTATAGTAGGCCTTGAGAATTATATCTTAACTGAAGCACAATAAAAATTATTTCAAAAATAGCTATAATACATATGTTCAAGGTGCTTCAGATGATATGAATAAGTAGATTGATGAAAGCTACCAAAACACAAACAAACTTTGGGATGAAATGAACTAAACAGTTTCAGACATGAAAGTGGAAAGAGAAAAACTAAAGAAAACCCAAACTCAGGTGAAATGTGGAAACAAAACTTAGTAATTTGAACAGGAGCCTCACAGCGAAACATGAACAACAAAATACATAAGATAGGAGACAGAATCTCAGGTATTAAAGACAAGAGAGAAGAAATGGATACTTCAGTAAACAAAATGTTAAATTAAAAAAAATATCCAGACAAAAATGTCCAGGTCAAAAGTGTTTAGGAATTCAGGGACACGATGACAATACCAAATCTGTGACTATTATGAATAGAGGAAGGTGAAAAAACCTAGGTAATAGGCACAAAAAATATTTTCAACAAAGCAATAGAAGAAAATTCTTCTAACTTAAAGAAGAAAGTACTAATTTTAAAAGTAATCGCCACTAACCATAATATCAAAACATTAATCGTACAGAACATAAAAGGATATTAACAGCAGCAAAAAGAAAAGACAAAACAACTTATGAATGTAAAACAATTAGAAAAACTGATTTTTTTTTCAATGAAGACTCTAAAGGCAAAGAAATTACTGGGTGGATTTTCTTTATTCTCTAAGAGATAACAGACACAAGACAAAAAATTAATATTGTCAGCACAACTTTCTACCACAATAGACAGAAGAACAACATTCCATGAGAAAAAAAAAATTGAGCTATATCTATCACAAAACTATCACTACAGAAAGTGTTAGGAGAAAAAAATCTGAAGAGATTTATCACATTCTAGAAAAGAACAGGAATAAATATGCTCAAAGCAGCAAATCAAATGGAGGGAACCAAATACAAACAAAAATAACAAAATAATGAGAGTAAACAAGCCCTTCTCAATCCTGGCTCCCAGCATCAGAGGCCTCATCTCCCCAATAAAAACATACAGCCTAACATATTTTAGTGAAATTCAGTATTCATTTTTCTTCTGCCTCCAAAAACAAACCTCAATATCAAGATTAGACACTATTTCAAGAGAAAATAATAGCAAAGATATTCCAAGCAAATTGGCCCAATAAGCAAACAAATGGATAATTTTGCCACTTTTGCTATCTGACAAGGAAGGATTCAAACTAAAATTTAGCAGAGGAGATAGAAAGACCTCTGCAAACTCATCAATACCAGATCCACTGATGTTCTAAAATATGTAATATTTTATTCTTTAACAAATTTCTAAAAATATTCTCAGTTATGAATGCTATGGAACATTATGTGAAGCCTTATTTAACTTCACATATTCTAGACAATATAAAAATGAAGTGCTATTTTTAACCAAATCTAAAATTATGCAGGATTTAGAATAAAATATAAAGGATTTTTTTCAGAAAGGTGGTCAAAATATACATCTTTTTCTAAGCAAAGCTCTAAGAGAATAGATTAAAAATTAATTATATATAATGGAAGAGAGACAGAGAGAGGTTCATTCCATAATTTCTGTGACTCTAGAAGACATCATGACTAACACATCTAGTTTTTAGAGGTGCACTTTCTTCTTTTGGTCTTTAAGTTAATGGTGTGAGTCCTTTTTTTTTTAAGGAGTCACTTAGTGTTATTAACTTGCCTCTTAGAACCACCTGCGTTATTTCTCATGAGTTTGATTATTCTGTGCTTTAGGTTTTATTCAATTTCAAAATATTTTGATTTCTTATTTTTTATCTTGGTCAATTTTCACTTCATTTTTCAGTTTATGTGAGATTTTTAGCTCTCTTTCTCTCACTCTCTCTCTCTCTCTCTCTCTCTCTCTCTCTCTCTCTGTGTGTGTGTGTGTGTGTTTGTCTCTCTCTCTGTCTCAGTCTCTGTCTGTCTCTTTGATATTCTGCTTAAATCCATCATGATCAGATGAGATCCAGAGTTTTAGGATGAAATGTTTCTAAATAGCTGTTGGATTCCTTTGCAATATGATATCATTTAGCTATAGCATTTCTCTGCAATTTGTATCTCTTTGTGTTTAATGCATAAAATATACATGTTTCACTGTAATTCATTATATCTCATTGACTAAACCAGCCACACAGATGATGCCAAATGCAGTCTGAGTGCTATGATTGAACAAAACAAAATGCAGTCATATGAATCTATATCTTTTCATATTTAGTAAGTGTTGTTTTAGGTTTTATGTGCATACAAGGGAAAAATGTCAAATATTAAAGCACCTTACTCCAGGAGTTCTAATGCCAATAAATCTAGTCTAAACATTCCATTCAATTACTTAGTATAAATTAACAGAAAGAAACCTCAGCATTATCAATATATTTAAAAATTCTTTTTTAATTTAGTGGAGAAACAAATATATTTTACATATCTGTTCTAGTGCCCTCTCCCTCCCATCCTCCCATGCCCCCTACAGACACACCCATCCCACCCCTCATTCTATCCCCCAGGATGGTGAGGCCTCTATGGGAGGGTCATCAAAGTCTGTCACATCATTTGAGGCAGGGCGTATGCCCTCCTCTGTGTATCTTGATAGAGAGTATCCATCCTTGGGTAATGGGCCCCCAAGGTCTATTTGCATACTAGGGACAAACACTGGTTTTACTGTCAGTGGTCCTATAGACTGCCCAGGCCTCTTAACTGGCACCACATTCAGAGGGCTTGGTTCAGTCAAATGATGGTTCCATGGCTTTACGACTGATGTCCATGTGTCCTCACTGGTTCAGTTCTGCTGTTTCTGTGGGTTTCTCCAGTATTTTTTGACCCTTTGCTCATCACTCCTCCCTTTCTACAACTGGATTCTAGGAGTAAGTCTCAGTGCTTAGCTGTGGGTGTCTACCTACTTCTTTCATCAGATCTGGATGAAGGGACTAGGATGGCATTAAAGTAGTCATCAATCTCATTATGGGGGGCATTTAAGGTTGCTTTTTCACTATTGCTTAGATTCTTAGTTGGGGTCATCCTTGGGGATCTCTCGACTATTCCCCAGAGCCAGATTTTTCCTTAATACTATAATGGTTTCCTCTATTAAGGTAGCTCTTTTCTTACTCTCTTCTATTTTTTGTCTTACTCAGTCTTCCTGATTCCTCATTTTCTCCTCCACCCTCTTCTTCTCCCCTTATCTCTTTTCTACCTCCCTCCCTCTTACTACCATGCTTCAAATTTGGATAGGAACTGTTGTACCTTTCCAATTCTCCAGGGGAACATGTATGTCTCTCTTAGCATCCTCCTTGAATCCTAGCTTTTTTGGAGGTGTGGATTATAGGTTGGTAGTCCACTCTAAGTCTAATAACCATAAAAGAGTTAGTACATAAAATGCTTGTCTTTCTGTGACAGTGTTACTACACTCAGGTTGGTTTCTTCCAGTTCCATCCATTTGTCTTCAAATTTCAAGATTCCAATTTTTTTTCCACTGAGTAATCAATGCTTCATTGTGTAAATGGACCACATATTTCCATGCATGTTTTGGTTGAGGAGCATCTAGGTTGCTTCCATGTTCTGGCTATTACAAACAACACTGCTATGAACTTGTTGAACAGATGTCCTTGTATGAATTGCATCATTTGGGTATATGCCCAAATGGATCTTGAGGTAGACTGATTCCAATTTTTCTGAGAAAGCACCATACTGATTTCCAAAGTGGTTTACACATTCGCACTCCTAAAGCAATGGAGGAGCATTCTCATTTCTCTACATACTCTCCAGCATAGACTGTCATTGGTGTTTTTGATTTTAGCCATTTTGATAAATGTAACATGGTATCTCAATATTTTTTGTTTGTTTGTTTGTTCATTTTTCAATTGTATTTCCCTGATTGCTAAGGATGTTGAGCAATTTCTTAAGTGCCTTTCAGCCATTTGAGATTCCTATATTGAGAATCATCTATTTACTTCTGTACACTATGTTTTAATTGGATTATTTGGCATTTTGGTGGTTAGTTTCTTGAATTCTTTGTATATTTTGGGAGTCAGCACTTTGGCAGATGTAGGGTTGGTGAAGATTTTTCCCATTGTGTGAACTGCCATTTTTTCTAGCTGACTTTGTCATTTGTCTTAAAGAAACTTTTCAGTTTAAGGAGGTCCCATTTATTGATTATTGATCTTAGTGTCTGTAATATTGGAATTATTTTCATGAAATGATCTACTGTAGCAATTCACTCAAGGGCACCTCCCACTTTTTCGTCTATGAGGCTCAGTGGAGCTGGATTTATGTTGTGGTCTTTGATCCATTTGGAAATAAGTTTTGTTCATGGTGATTGATATGGATCTATCTGCAGTCTTCTACATCTCAGCATCCAATTGTGCCAGTAGCATTTGTCGAAGATGCTTTCTTTTCTATACTGTGCAATTTTATCTTCTGTGAAAAAATTAGGTGTTCATATGTCTGAGGATTAATGTCAACATTTATAATTTTATTCCATTTGTCTACTTGTATGTTTATATGCCAATACACACCTTTTTTCATTATTTTTGCTCTATAGTAGAGCTTGAAGTCAGGGATGGTGATGCCTCTGGAATTTTCTTTAGTGAACTGGGTTGTGTTGGCTCTCCTGATTTTGTTTCGCTATGTAGTTGAGTATTATTCTTACAAGTAAGTAAAAAATTGTGTTGGGATTTTGATGGGAATTGCATTGAATCAGTAGACTGCTTTTAGTAAGATGGTCATTTTTACTGTGTTAATTCTAACCAATCCATGAATGTGGTAGATGTTTCTACCTTTTGGTATCTTCATAAATTTCTTTCTTCAAAGACATGAAGATCTTGCCATACAGGTCTTTCAACAGCTTAGTTAGACTTACCACAAGCTATGTTATGTTATCTGCAGCTATTGTAAAGTGTGTTATAAACCTGATTTTCTTCTTAGTCCATTTATTGTTTGTGTATAGGAAGGCTACTGATTTTTAATGTTTTATTTTCTTTCCATTTGCCTTGATAAAGATTTTACTCGCTGTAGGAGTTCCCTCATAAAATTTATGGGGTTGCTTACATGGACTCTCATATTACCTGCAAGTAGCCATGCTTTAATTTCTTGTTTTTCCACTTTGTATCTCCATGATCCCCTTAATTGAGTTAAACAAATATTCAGCCATATCACTGAAGGTGTTGAATGCTGTAGAAGCTCACTAGTAGAATTTTGGGTTACTTATGCATACTATTTTATTATCTTCAAATAGTGAAAATTGGACTTCTTTGGTTATAATTTATATCCCCTCATCTCCTTTTGTTGTCTTAATAATCTAGCTACTGATTCAAGTAATATATTGATGGATATTAAGAGGATTGACAGCATTGTCTTGTCCCAGATTTGAGGGGAATTTCTTTAAGTTTCCCTCTATTTAATTTCATGTTGGTAGTTGGTTTGCTATATAATTCCTTTATTATGTTTAGGTATTTTCTTTGCATCCATGATCTCTCCAAGACATTTATCATGAAGGAATGATAGATTTTGTCATAAAAATTTTCAACCTCTAAAAGAATTATTATGCATTTTTTTCCTTGTTTCTTTTTGTTGTTTTGATTTCTCTTCAGTTTGTTCATGTAATGGATTTTCATGACAGGTTTTCAAACTCATTTTGAACCATGCCTACATCATTGGTATGGAGTAATAAACTATTTTTGAAGAATAGAATTTTTCTTTTAATATCTCTTGGATATTATCATACAGTTCTACATCAATGTCTTTTGATTATAAAAGTGTTCTTTACAGTATTTAAATTAGCCAACACAAAATTGCACAAGTATTTCTCCATCCAGGGAGAGTAACTAATTTAAAAGAAAAATTGAAAAAAATATTAAGAAGTATGTAAAAATGACTATTTTTGAGAGGGTGGAAATTTTTGTGCCTTGATAAAAACTTAAAAATGAAACAAATTTAAAGCAAGAATTAGAAGGAAGTACATAAATATGTGTAATAATCTGGAGGCTAAGACATTTTTTCACCATAATAATACATCAAATATTTCACTATTCAACTTCATTATTGTATGTTCAACATATAAATAATGTATTTAATATTTTATGCATATTTATATATATTCTCTGCATATCTATTTCAACATTACCAATTTTTGTCCTTCATTCAAATATTATCAATCTTATTACAAATTTTCACCTTTCTACTTGTATTCAAAATAGTTAGGACAGAAAAGGCACCAATGAGTACTGGAAAAGTAAGCATATTAAAAGCATTCTCTTAAAAATTATTCATTAAAAATAAATTAGTAGTAGTACTAATTTTATAACTTTGATGTTTTCAGTGTAATAGAGTAAGTAATATGTTTCCTAATCAACTGAAGTCTAAACACTCAGAAATTAGATATCCAAGAACATAAGCAATGTGAATTGTTAAAGTTGGAAAAAAACTGACTGTAAATTTTGTTTGGATTGATAAGCTCACCTTCCACAAATGCCTTGCCCAATGCAAGTCAACATCTGAAAATCATTGCAGTATGAAACACCCAGATTTCATGAATTAATATATGCTCTCTCTCATGTAACCCTTAGTTGATTGAATGACTTGTGAGAAACAGGAAACTTATCCTGTAACAGGTTCTCTATATTTAGCTCATTCTGCTTTATGGATCTGATAACAAACAACAACAAAACCCACTTAAAACTCTAAAGAGATACTTAAGGATTTCAGAAAACACAGAGATAGTGTAACCAAAGAATGTCAACTTCTGCAATTTATGTAAGTTACATGAGCACATATGCATATACATATACATATACATTTACATATACATAATCAGCCAAAATATGATAATAAAGCAGACATAGACACAATATTCTAAGGAAAATACTCAGTAATTGATGATTTATTGGAAATATCTAATGATGATTACAAGTCTCACATATCAGGAATCAAGAGCTATCATTTAATTAATGATTTGTTGAAAATGTATTGATTATGAGCCCACATATGTCCATGTTAATACAAATGGGTATTTATAAAATTTTGTTATTGATTTGCCTTGTTCTGCTTGAATTTCTGTTGTTGTTTTGTTTTGCTTGAGATAAACTGTGTTCAAGATTGTGTTCAAACTCACATTTCAACAAAACTTAACTTGAATTTGTCAGTTTTCTGCTTCCAACATGGAAGTGATAGAATAATGTACTTGCAAGATTGTGTTTGATACTTTTTTTGTAATTTAAAACCCCTCATTATGCTTCTTTTAATCTACAGTTATTACAATGATAGTTATTTTTTCCAGAAAGAATATATAGTTTCCTCAAATTATATGATTTTATTCTTCTAAAAATATAGGAGAAAAAATGTGTTTTCAATTAGAAAGGAAATGAATATTTCCCTTTTATTTTTTCTAAAATAAAAATCCAAAAGAATTAAACCATTTATTTGAAAATATGCTACGTAGTATACTTTTCATACTCCAATGACTTCAGCTGAACTCATCTTGCTTTAGGGCCAATAATTTAAAAAGTACAAGTTACTGGAAATTACCTTCCAATGCCACATCATTTAATTAACAGAAGTATTAGTGAATTTGGTGTGGTTTTTTCTCTGCCAATCATGGTACCTTATAACATCTACAGTAAAATCCAGTTTACTAACCCTAAGAAATGCATGCGAATGATTGGCTTTATATTGCAAGTTCCCTCAAAGAGTACACTTTGCTCCTTCCTCAACTTCCTCAATTTCTATATTTTTGATTACTCCTGAGTGATGTAAAAAATATGAGCACACATACATATTTTTCTGGAAGTCTCATTTTCATTATTATAGTTTATCATATATTGGGTGTGCAGAAGCAAATGAAAATTGCCACCTAAAATGCTTGTTCAGATTATATTGGCTTACATGGAAATTATAAGCAAGTGTTTCAAAAACTACCATTAATGATGTGTATTATAATAACCACAGCCGTATTTAAATAGTACTTTCTACATTCACATGATAATTAATGTGTCTCAAGTTCTTTGGTATGAATGAGAAAGAACAAATATTCACCATAGTTTTGAGTATTTGAACACTTGGTTTCTAGTTGGTAGTACCATTTGGGGAGGTTTGGGTGTTTCTGCCTTGATGGAGAAACAATGTCACTAAGGACTGGCTTTGGCAGCTAAAAGCTTCAGTTCACATCTAGTTCTTTCTCTTGTTTTCTTTTTTTGTGGCAGAGATGTGATTTTCATCATACTGTTCCTAATACTATATGTATGGCTTGTTTCCATGCTTCTTTACCATGAATTAATTACTCTTCTTCATCTAGAACTGTAAGGTACAATAATAAACTTTTCCTTCTGTAAGTTTCATTTTGTCATAGTGTTTTATCATAACAAATAATTGATACACACATATATGGAAATTAATCACTCTTGTGCTCAAGGAGAATAAATGGAAAAAAGGAACAACATTACTAGAAATGGAATATGGAATTTTATATAATAGATATCCCACCAGAAATACCCAGTTTCTTTCTTATAACTAAATTAAGAACGAATAAGCTATCTTGAAGAGCAGCCCTAAAATACATGGCAGCAAAAGAGTATCCCCCAAATGGGTTCATCTAACAGTGGCAGGTGACAAAATGTTAATGACCTCACCTTGGAAACAGCAGTGTGTAGGTAACTATCCTTCAGTCAAAGCCATCAATTTTTCTCATCATCTCTGTCTTCAGAGTTGGTAGAAAGTTTTGAGCCTCTACTGGAAGATTGTTCTCTGTTTTGTGGAAGTCATGCTTTTACTCTTTTGACATTTCAACTTTGGAATCAGGACAAGATCAGCCACAGAAGGAGAAAAAAAAATGGTGTCTTTCTTAGCTTGGAAGTACTCTTAGTACTTCTCTTCTATGATGTTCTTTCTACAGATGTGGAGAAAAAATGAGCCTCAGTGCACACATTCTGTGAGTGTTTCCTCCCCCCATACTGCAGTCTGTTTCTGCCTTTTGTCATGTTACTCCATCGTCATGATAAAAGGAGTCCATATATACACACCATGAACATCATGACCAAACCTTTGTTCTTCAAGATAGTTACCTTTACTAGAGTTCCAAATTTTATATTGTATGATTTGAACCTTCTTTTAAGGTTTCACCCTCAGATGCATAGTCTTGGTTTATCCTCATCATAACCATCACCAGTGTCTGGTAGGGCAATAGTTTCAAACTGTCTGTTTCCCTCTTGAAATATTTTTGTTGTTGTTGTTCATTGTGGTGCTTATCAGTTTTTCTTTCCATAGAAAGACATTAGGCCACTTTCTGATTTTTTCAGCTTGTGTGATGCTTTCTAATAGCTGATTTTCTTTATGCAACCAATTAATTTTAATTAAGTAGCCATCAGCTAATAGAACAGCTTTAACAGCCATGCCATAGGGTATGATATCAGTCACATGTACTCCCTTTTTAATCTGGACACATTTCAGATAAAAGTTTAAGGTGATCCATTTTTTAGATAGTCCATTTCTAGCTGTTCTATATCTCCATGCCTTCATTATCAGGGATGTCAGTTTCTTGACTTTCATAAAAGTTATTCAAGTCTATCCATTTTTAATTATCTTTCAGATTTACCTCCCTAATGTACCCTTTTTATTCAATAGAGAGAACTCTGTCTCTATGCAAGAGAACATACTTTTCTACTAAGATCCCTTCTTAATAACCTGAGCAATGTGGCTGCTGTATTCACCGAATAAGCACGAAGAAGCCATAATTTCACTATTCTTGTTTAGATATTTTACTCACTTATGACATTGGAGACTATTTTATGTAAAAAAAAAAGAATTACTCATTCAAAATTCTTTCTTCTATGAACACTAATTTTGTCTCTCATTGGACTATGGACAGAAATTTGTTTAAAATCTGATGTAATTAGTAGACAAATGTGACCTATGTCATGCTCTCTGACAGGTGGTATATATGAAGAACCATCACCAACAAATTTTACTTATATTTAAACATCTCTTATAAAATTTTCTTTGAATTCTTTACCTGTTTTTTGTCTTTTCAATTAGAATTCTGAAACTCTGGTACCTAATAGATATGTGTCAATACTTAGGTTTATGCCCCACAGTTATTTTTTTCACCTGTGTGGCTTAAATGCAAAACTTTGTAGGATATTTCTTCTTGCTTTCTTATCTGTGTCATTGTTTCTGACTCTGGCATCATTAACTATAATACCATGGCATCCCTAGATTGGCTCTTGCTATATTTCAAATGTTACTTAATAATTGTTATTAATGTATTAGTATATTTCTGTTTTGATAATTCACAGTATATTAAAAATTGTTGAAAGTAAGTTTAATTCAGAAAATCTTATATGTTGTAAAGTTTTGAAGCTAATCATAGAGTTTTCTTTGTGTACTTTTCATTTACATTATTGTGGTAACATTAAATATTTTCTTTTAAGACATAATTCCACTGAATTTCACAGATAGGTCTTTAGCTTGGTAACTTTGATCCTCAGAAAACCAACTGTCTAAATATTCTGATTTGAGTGTAATAATAATTTTTACATGTTTTGTTGTTGTTCTTTGTTTTTGTTTTTGTTGGATTTTTTTTTGTGTTTTGTTTTGTTTTAAGTTATACACTCATTTTTCTACACTATCTCCCTACAACATTGGCTACTGAAAAAAAGATTAATTGGTTGCATAAACCTAATTACACCACCTATTACTTTAGAAACAAATTTTATTATGTTTTTTATTTAAATTTGAAACAAGCTTGTTTTACATGTCAATCCCAGTTCCCACACCTTCCTGTCCTCCCTTTCCCCCACCAATTCTCATTCTATCCCCTTTCTTCTCTGCAGGGACTCCATAGGAAGTCTTCAAATTCTGTCATATCATTTGGAGTAGGTCCCAGGCCCTCACCTGTTTGTCTAGGCTGAAAGAGTATTCCTCTATATGGAATGGGCTCCCAAAGACCATTTATTTACTAGGAGTGAATACTGATCCATTTCACGAGGCCCCATAGACTGCCTAGTTCTCCCAACTAACACCCATATTTACGGGATCTAGATGATCCTATACTGGTTTACTAGCTGTCAGGCTGTATTCCATGAGCTTTAGAAACAATTCTATGAGCATTTTATTTTTATTGTTGTTTATACGTATGGATTCCATATCATGGTTATTTATATTTAATTTTTAGCAGCATCGTGCTTATTTAAAAAGTGTTGCCACATTTTCAATCCAATAACTTTAGAAAATTTAGTCTTTTTTTCAAGAATTAAACCTCTTATGTTCAAATTCCCCTTATAAATAAAATGATTCAGTTAAACTTTGTTTAATTGAGAAAAACTGTCTTAGATCAAATAAACATCAACTCATGATGAGATAAGAGAACTTGAAATAAAGTTTATTGCATTTTTATAAGCCAAATTTCAAATGGAAAAAATTAAATTTTCAGAATTTATTTTTATAACCACTTTTTGTATTTATATTCATACTCTTATGTTACAACTTAAAAAATTTTGAAACTATGTATGTATTTCTTCATTTTATACTTCAGGTCTCCTGTTTTGTGCCTTTTCTTGTATTAAGCCAAAAGCCAAAAATTTGTGACAATAATAGATACTATTCTCTCTTGATTACCTGAGGTTGTTTTATTCCTTTTTGTTTGTTTGACCAGATATTTAAAAGTTAAAGGGATCTCCTCCCCCAGAAAATGTTCATTTTCATTTCTACTTTCTTGATTCAAAGTGTCCTATAAGGCCACAATAAAATGAAAAGAAATAAGACATTCTTAACTTATTTTTATAAGGAAAAGGAAACAATAGTAGCTGATAGTGTCAGGATGGAATACTGGCACTACTGGTCCCTAAATTTTCAAAAAGCAATGACTAGGCACAAACCCTCACATCAGTGCTAGGGGAGGTAACCTACTAGAAGAAACTTTCCCAAGAATAGGGAAAAACGTCTGAAGCCCCACTGCTCCCACAGTTAGGAGTCCCCACAAAACTACAAGTTACATAACTGTAACAAAATTGCAGAGGACCTAAGGCAGATGCATGCAGATTCTAATGTTGCTTCAGTCTTAGAGAGCCCCTGTGAGCAATTCCTACTTGGCTGACACACTGATGAGGCCTGCTTTTTTCTGAAGTGAGATGGAGGAGTGTTCTCCAGCAGAGAGGAGGATGACTGAGAACTGATAGAAGTAGATGGAAAGGAATCTGCTGTCAAGAAGAATGGAAAAATAAATTTCAAAACACAAATCCATGTCCTTGACACTTGCCCTGGCTGTGAAGCTAAAACGCTTTCATCCTCATTTCAATCACTGCTCTGGTTTTTTTTTTTTGCATTCCACACTTATTTCCTTTCATGCATTAATTATCACTGTTCTGTTTTTAAGATCATGGGGCATGATACAAAATTGCACCTTCTTTAAAAAGGGATGAAAAGAATTTGACAACCCTAATTTTTTTTTGTCAACACTTGTCATTCTCAGGTAATAGCTACTAAGCATTATTAAACAGTCATAATTTAAATGTTTTGATCCTTATTCTTAATTATCTGAATAGTGCACTCTTTGTCTGATTAGCATTAAATAATTTTCTTAGAATATTCAAACAATTGAAATAGTAAAGTTTTCAACTTTCATCTTTATTCTAAACAATTTTTTCTTTTTATGTATTTGTATTGAAAATATTCTTTTTTTCAAAAAATATATATTCTAATCATGGTATCATGTGATAACAGATTCTTAACATTCCCAGACTCACCCAACTCTAAGCCCTTTCTTTCTCCTTTTAGAAAACAGAATTAGAAATAAAAACAGAAAAATTAAAAATAAAGTTAAAATAGTAAAAGCACAGGAATACACACACACACACACACACACACACACACACACACTAAAACAAAACATATCTCCAAAAATAAAAATCCACCAGACATAATAGGACAGAGACACATACTAACTTACAGAATTGGCCTTGCCTTTTTTTTCTTTCAGGAATGAAAGTAATATTACCCTTATGTTGATAACCATAAATTTATATCCTAAAGTAAATTCTAGAAGATATATTTTATCAGAATTAAGTGAATGTGTAGCATTGATATGAATATATAAATGATTTTAATTCTTAAATAAAAATTTTAGATTGAAATTTTACCAGAAGACACTCTTGAGTATATTGTCCTATCATATATATATATATATATATATATATATATATATATATATATATCCAAGAGCAATGTGGGGAAGTACACTATATGGTTATTAATGAGTCAGAAACTAAAGGATAATAATAATAATAAAATACATTATATCATGACAGCAAAAAATAATAGCTGACTCTCAAACTTAATGCCACATGCTGAAAAGTAGGTACCATTGTTTCATGTTTGTATGTAGTTATGTCAACCTGCAGAGAGGGCAAAAGAGGAGATGTTGGGTATTGTACTATTTCACTTTCTGCTTTCTTTTTTTTATTTATTGTTATTTTATGTATCAATCCCAGTTTCCTCTTCTTACCTCTCTCCCTTTCTCCTCCCTTTTTTTCTCTCTCTCTCACCCTCTATTGCCCCCCCTGACCATACTCTCCTCCCAGACTCCCCACTCCACAAGTAGAGTGATACCTTCCAGAAGGAGTCATCTAAATCTGTCAAGTCATATGGAGTAAGGACTAATCCTTCTATCCTGCCTCTAGATTAAGGGAGTATCCCTCCATGGGGGATGTGCCCCCAAAGCCTTTATGTGCACCAGGGATACATCCTGGATCCCCTGTCCTAGGTTTCTCAGACTGCCAAGGTCTTCTAGCTGAGACCAAAGTTCAAGGGGTCTGAGTGAGTCCCATGCAGATTCTGAGCTATCAGTCTGGTGGTCCATTAGCTCCTCCTTGTTTGGACAGCTGTCTCTCTGTGTTTCTATAGCCTGGTCTGTCCTTTGTCTCTGCAGTTCAGCTCAGTGTTTAGTTGTAGGTGTTTGCTTCTGTTTCCATAAGTTACTAGATGAGGGCTCTATGATGGTGGATAAATTAGTCATCAGTCTCATTATCAGGGAAGGGCATTTATGGTAACCTTTGCACTATTGCTCAAATTGTTAGATGGGGTCAGTCTTATAGGTCTGTAGACATTTCTCTAGGTTCAGTTTTCTCTCCAAGCCTACAAAGGGGCTCTCTCTTTTCTGATCTCTCTCTCTCTCTCTCTCTCTCTCTCTCTCTCTCTCTCTCTCTCTTCTTCTCTTGTCTGTTCCTCCCCTTACTCAATTTTCCTTGTCTCCACTCACTGGCCCCTCACTTACCATATGCTCAGGAGATCTTTTCCCTTTCCCCTTCTGTGAGGGATATTATACGAATCTCTTAGAATCTTTCTTGTATCCTAGTTTCTCTGGTGGTGTGAATTGTAGGTTGGTGATCCTTTGCTCATTGTCTAAAAACCATATATGAGTGAGTACATCTCCAAAATATACAAAGAACTCCAGAAACTAGTAAACAAAACACCAAATAACCCTATTAAAATGGTGTAAAGAACTGAATAGAGAACTCTCAATAGAGGAAATCAAAAAGGCTGAAAGACACTTAACAACATACTCAACATCCTTAGATATCAGGGAAATGCAAATCAAAACAATTTTGAGATATCATCTTACTCCTGCCAGAATGGCTAAAATTAGAAACACCAATAAAAAGTTATGCCGGAGAGAATGTGGAGAAAGGGGAACACTCCCCCACTGCCAGTGGGAATGCAAATTTGTACAGCCACATTGGATATCAGTATGTTGGTTCCTCAGGAAAATGGAAATCAAACTACTACAGAACCTGGCAATCCATCTCTTAGGCATATACCCAAATAATCCACATCCACGCAACAAAGACATGTGCTCAACCATTCATAGCACCATTATTTGTAATAGCAAGAACTTGGGAGCAACATAGTTGTCCCACATCTGAAGAATGGATAAAGAAGATGTGTCACATTCACACAACGGAATACTACTCTGTGAAAAACAAACCAAAACCAAAAACAAAAAAACAAACAAACAAACAAACAATGGAATCTTGAAATTAGCAGACAAGTGGGTGGAACTTGAAGAAACCACCCTGAATGAGGTAACCCAGTTACTTTCTGCTTTCTTATCTTGAGAAATTCTCATTAAGCCTAAACCTAATCTGATAGACAACAAATTCTAGGGATACATCTAGATCCACACACTGCAGTAATGATTTACAGGTACATTTGTAGCCATGCCCAAATTTTCACCGAGTTGCAATCTCAGATACCATTCTTGAACAAGATCTCACATCCAATGAAATGTATATCTAGCACTTTTCTGCTTTTTTAGGAAGCAATGTGTTTGTTGATACATGGTTATGTTTCCCTATGAGTAGAATTTATCATGTATAACAGTAAAATAACATTAACATGAAGGAGATATGTTACTTAAATTCCTTGCATGATAGTATATTAATACCTATACATCTAATCACACATGATTGTATCAATACACACACAGAGGATGAGTGAGGGAGAGATGGAGATGTAATAATAATGATGAAAGGTATCAGCAATGAAAGAAGTGAAATAGAGAATGAGGAATGGTTAATATTTATTTTTAGAAGAAAATTATCATCATCATTTTAACATTGTGGCCATGAGCTCCTATTACACAGTTGACAATATTTTTAAAACTCTGTGTCCCTATTTCAGAAATAATAAAATATCTTTTTTTGTTTACTGAAAATCTTTTGATGATCAAGTATTTATCACATGGACTGATATTTTATTAATACAATGATAGTTCATAAACAATCACTTCATAAAAGCAGAATAATATATGATTGTATCAGTGAAGATTTCAAAATCTTATCCAAGATTAGCTTTGTATATTTCATTTTAATTTTGTGAGATTATCATTTATGAGTATAGAGTATTTAAATCATTCCCCTACTTCATTTAGAACTCCTTCAATGTGTCCCCATTTAAATTTATTGACACTGTATTAAATTATTATTATAAATCTACATATATACACAGATATAAAATAAAAGCATTTGAGTCTTAATCATATATATATGTATATATATATATGAATATAGATATAGATATAGATATTATTCACTGCTGGTATTTAAGTATAGAAGTATGATGGCATTAATGTTGCAGAGAGAAGGGAAGAAAAGTAAAACTAAGTAGTTTTGTTTAATAATGCTTAAAATTATATTATTGTATATTTTCCTAAATTATATACATATAAATTACAAACATTTAAAATACATACATATAAAGGACAAAATAGTTATATAGTATCTATGAAGAACCATCTTTCTGCACACTGTGAATTTGCTATGTTTCAAAGCTTGAGTACAACCTTTCCCCAGTGTGTCTATTACAAGTTTTGTGTTAATAAACAATTATTATAGTTTTAAAGCTTATAAGTAGACTGCATAATAATTACAAGGAAAATGATCAATTCTAACTGAAATAATACTGCATAAAGGGCACAAATTCAATTTTTTCAGAAATATGAAAATCTTCCTGCAGGGAAGATGCAGTCAGGAGGATATTTGGCTTGACTGCTCAAGATCTATTAATCTTATTCATTCAGTATAATTTTATAACCTGAAAGCATCACCCCATGATTAAGGGCCCAGAACTCTGCCTGTCAGTTATGAATCCTACAGTGTCAAGAACTTTATTCTCCTGGTCTGAGGTAGGTTGGATTTATTCTTTTGGAAAAGGCAATAACTAAGTAGTTAGTAGAGATTTTGCCCTCATAAATTCTTCATACCATTATTCATTGCCATAAAACTCATAAAAGTATTGGGGGGCATTCGGATTTATGGTCTGAATCAGCAGAAAACTTTGATGACTTGAATTCAAATTTGTAGCACATGGAAACATTTCAGTCTCAAGGAAACAAGTATCATGAATTGATTGCTCTTTGAACTTTTTTAATCTGATACAATTTTACCCACATAATTTGTTTCAGTGAGATAACTGTCATCATGAGTGAACTAATAAGCCAAGAGGTTTCCCAGAAACATCTTCTCTTGAATTTTATTTCAAAACCTTAGGAATATGTAATTTAGTATGAGGTCAGGGACTCCTCTGACTTCACAAACACATAACTTTTATTTCTCTCTTATCTTAGTGATTATACAGACTGCTAGTTTGTGTCTCCATGATATATTATCACAGCCTACTTTTATTGTAGAAGGAGAATAATGTCTCATACAACTCCTTTCATTCAAACTACATGTATTATTATTTATAAACAAAGTCTGCCTGAACATACAATATTTAAGTTTAAATGTAAAATGTGTTAACTCTCAAAATTTTAGAGGACAGTTTTTTTAATTATTGAAAAAGTATATGTTTCTATAATAACAATATTAATATAAAAATGGCAGAGGTTAACTCATTACTGCTAATGTATGGTGTATTAGAGAGAGTGAGAAAATACAATTTAAAATATATTCAGGATGTAAAAACAAATTAAAGGAATACTGATCACAAAGACACCACTACAGTGGACAGTGAAATGAGTAATTTTGTATGAAATGAAGAATAAGTACACATAAAAGGGCACAGGAAATAAATAATCATTACCTGGATAGGTCATAAAAAATCTAAGGAAACATCAGTAATTCAAAAAATTACACAAATTAACACATATTTATGAATAATCATTCTGAATATTAACAATGTTAGTTACCCATCTACAAAATGGAGTGTGGCATATGGCATGGAAAACAGATCACCTGCTTCTAAGAAACGGGTCACCATTATTAGTGATAAAACTGCCTTATGGTGGGTATTGAAGGAGACTGGATAGCCCAGAGACATAGGATATAATCAAACTGGTCTGGACAAAAAAAAAATCAACAAAATGATTCCTAATGATATTCTGATATTTTTATAGATTAGTGCCTCCTCCAGTTTTCTTCTCGGTGGCTTCATTAAGCAGCTGGTGAGAGTGGATACAGAGATGCACAACCAGAACTTTGCACAGAGGGAGTCTAAATAATGAGCTAAACAGCCCTCATATGGCCTCTTGGAGACTGAAGCAACAAACATAGGGGTCTTCATGGGTGATTTGCATAATAAGTTATGATTGTTAGGTAGGTGTTGTGGGACTCCTCCTACCAGTGGGAGTGTGTGTATATCACTGACTCTTTCTTTGGTTCTTTCTCTCTATTGCTTTACTTTGTCCAGACTCAATATGAGCACTTTTCCCTTGACTTATTCTATTTTGTTTAACTATTTTGTTTCAGAAGCCTGTTTTTTTTTCCTTAAGAAGAAACAGAGTAGGAGTGGATCTAAGGGGGAGCAGAGATGGGGAAGGGAGCTGAGAGGAGTGAATTGAAGGAAAACTTGTCAGATTATATTTTATAAGTGAGTGTATTTTCTATAAAAAGAAAAACATGTCAAAAATGGGAAGAGGAAACTATTTTTAGGCAATTAAATATATGAGAAATTAGATTTCAAAATAAAACTAGTTAGAAAAGATATGAAAATCACTGTTGAAAAAAACCAAGAGGATTTTACAATTATAAACATGTATAAGAGTTACAAAGATGTGCCCAATTTGATGAAAGAGATAGTCAAACAATTTCAGAATACCCCAAAAGTTTTATAATGGGTAACTTCAGTAACCCAATATCACAATTGATAGGTCTTGTAAACAAGAATATTACAGAAAAACATTGTTAAATGGGATCATAAATCAAATGGACCTAACAAATATTTATGGAATATTCCAACCAAAATCTGATGAATACATAGTACCACAGCCCATGAAACTTTCTCCAAAATGTACTATCATTTATGGAACAAAGTCAGTCTCAATAATCAAAAGAAGTTTAAACTGTCATCTTTCATTTTGTACTATAGTTCGGTGGAATAAAGATAGGGGTATGAGAGGAAGAGAGGGACAGATGGAGGGAGGGAGGTAGAGAGGGAGAAGTAACTGGGATTGATATGTAAAATAAAAAAAAATAAATAGATATAACAAAGAACCTTAAAAAAGCTGGATTTCAATAGCAATAGAAAGTATAGGAAGCACATAAACTCATGGAGACTAAATATCTCACATGTGATTGATAATTAAACCATTTATGAAAATAGAATGAAAAGGTTTAAAATGCCTAGAAATGAAGGAAAATGTACCAAACAACATGCCAAATTTTGAAAGATATGGTGAAAATATCCATAAGAGAACAGATACAGTGTGAAATGCTAAAATAATCAAATAAGAGATTAGATTAGTGAAATAATGACAAAAATATAGAACAAAGAATCAATGAGAGTTAAAAAATTTTCCTTGAAAAACTTAACAGCACTGACAATACAATAGTAAAATAAACAAAGGAGAAAATACCCCAATTAATAACATTAAATTTTTTAGATTGTCTTGAAAATCATTAGAAAATGAGTAGTTACAATAAATACCATCAAAGATATAGAAAAATGATATAGTCTATAAACCTGTAATCCCCTAAATTTGATAATAAATTATTGAATGCATATGTAATACAACTTAAAATGGAATAAAATCTTTTAAAAAGATTCATAACCGGTAATAAGGGTTTATCATCATAAATCTCTCCCAACTAAAGATATCCAACTTTTAAGTAAATAATAACCAACTAGACTCCCAAGACCCACAGACATTAGGCATAAAGGACAGGACTGAGGGAGCACATGCATCTCCCTGTGATGGGAAAATAGAACATACTTTACAGGAGAACTTGGTTTTGTACAAACGGTAAAGGAGGATCGGGGGTTGGGTTGGGAGGGAAATGAGACTGAGGTAGAGAATGTGAGGAAAGTCAGACAGAATTGAGAGGCATTTGATTGTCCTATGAAAATACAGTGCAGTGGAAACTTGGTAAATTCATAAAGGCACTAATATTGAAATCTCCTGATAATGAGAAAGACAGAGTCCCGAGTAGTCATCTTTTATCACCAAACAAATCTTTCAGTGCTGGAACTAGATTATATCCAATTGCGTTTTTGGTCAAAGGTGGTCAAAAGGAAATTTCCAAACAATCTAGATTATTCACAAGATTATAGGTTGCTCTCAACAAATAGACAGAAAGACCCAATCGCTGAAGACAATACCCACACAACTCTTTGAAGATGAAGAACTCTAATTGGTACCTTCATGAAACCTTCATCCCTACATTCTAGTGTCTTTTGTACAGGAAGGTACTCTGCAGAAAACCAAAACAGAAATATAAACACCAAGTTAGCAACAAAAGCTCAGTTCTACAATCTGTCCTGTCTGGAAAATATGCTACTGTAATCCTGGCAAAATGTTTATGGAAATAACCAACCAATGCCCAATTTGAGTTAAAGTCTACTCAATGAGATGGTGTAAATACCCAATACTGATTGGATGATGTAAGAATCAGTGACTAGGTATCCCAGAAACCTACAGTAAAATCAATTACTACTAGTATAATAATGACAATAATGATAACGATAATAATAATAAAATAAAAATAAATAACAATAAAATGGCTCCTCATGTTATTTGACCAACTTCACAGATCAGTAAGTCAATTAATCAACATCAGAGTAGTTTCACCCTGAAACATATGGGACCAATTACAGACATGCACAGCCAAGCCAGATATTAAAACACAGCGATAGACACCTTGGAATGATGAGAGATGTCATTCTGTAAATATGTTTCTCTTATTGTTTAATGAATAAAGCACTGTTGACAAATAGGAAGTCAAGATAGGAGAGGTAAGGAGACAAGGAGGATACTGGGAAATGTAGTGAAGAGAGTCAAGATGTAGAAACTTGAGAAAAAAGTGTTCTAGACCAACTCTCTTGTAAGATAAGACCACGTGGAAACACTTAGATTGATACAAATGGGTTAATATTTGAGACAGAGCTAGCCAATAAGAAATAGTAGTAATAGGCCAACAGCTTCATCATTAATAAACCATCTCTGTATGATATTTGAGGCTGATGAAGCTCTGGTTCCAAGCTGGCAAGCAAACTCATAATATTGGAACATATAACTCTAAATGTGATTCCTTTATCAAATCCCTCGTTGTAGGTGCTGTCATTCTGTAAATATGCTATACTTATTGGTTAATGAATAAAGCCCTGGTTGCCAATTGGAAAGTGCTACAAGTGGAACAGGGACAAAGAGGATTCTGAGAGATTTAGTAGAGAGGAATCAAGATGTAGACCATGAGAGAAGAAAAAGGTCCAGACCTTCTGTCTATTAAGATAAGGCCATGTGGAAACACTTATATTGATAAAAGTGGGTTAATATTTAAGACAGACATAGCCAATAAGAATCTCCAGCCATTGGCCAAGAGGTCGATAACTAACAGAGTCTCTGTGTATTTATTATTTTGGGACTGATGCAGCACTGCGACCAGGCTGGCAGTAGACTGCTCTTAACAAAATGGCAGAGTCTGAACACTGTATGCTACTGTGTTGTCTCTGAATTGCTCAATATCTAAGGAAAGAACAATAACTTCTAAAATACATGTTATTCAAATGCTGCTAAATTAATCAAATTTACATATTTGTAAAAATCTTTGACTTCAAAGTTTAAGTATATGCACACGTTACTGGGGAGAAGAATTTTTATTTTTGTTTCCACAGAAAAGGAAATGTTATAGATTTCTTTCAGAATAACATGGTTTTATCAAGAAAGAGCCCCTGAAACAAGTCCCATGTGATCCAACATTCAAAAAAGCTGGAACAATACAGCGTTGCAGACTAAAGCTAGGATTTCTGTGTCATCTCATATTTCCCATGTTATTACAGTGTCCCCAACAAGCAGGAAGTAGTTTGGAAAGAACAATGCTCAAATTTTTAAATATTGTCTATAAATGTTTGTTTATATTTAAATAAGGTAGGTTATAAATGGTTAATGAGTACAACCAATCTCTTTTAAAGCTAAAATGAGATTATGGCATAGAGATGAATACTTTGTATTGAAATTGATTTATTGGTAACAAATTTAAGGTCAATTTTATAATATGTTTGTTTCTCCTCATGTATATTTCTCCTCTCATTAAGTACTGTGTTTCTATAGCTCATTTAAAAATGTAATGGATAATTAAGGAGAAATTATGGATAGTTATATATAATAGTATTGTGGTTTAATAAGGATCAGGATAAACAAATACGCTGAATAGATGTTTATTCACGAAGAAATAACTTACAATCTAGACATATGAACACCAGTAGGTTGCAACAGATACTCTCCTCTCCGTGTCCCACCAACAAGAGAGCGTTCCCCAGCTCCTCCTCAGAACTAGTTCCATGGGTCACTTCTGCCCCTGGCTCCAACCCCCAATGGGTGTGGTCAGTGCCACATAAGCAGACAAAGTAAATAACCCACTACATAATAATCAAAATTTATAGTTAGGTGTGTTAGGTTTTCATAAATATATAAAATATATTGCAAATACATAAACATTCTCCAAAATTTTCAAAGATGTACGGAATATGGCATTTAAAATGGTTTTGAGCATTTTATTTTTGACAGTGAGACATAACTGCACCTGCAACACCATCTGTGTCAGAAAGAAAGATGGACATCAAAGAAACCCGATATGGAGTTTGCTTCTATTTGTCAATACTAGCCATTTGGAAAAGATACTGCTCTTTTTTGGATTGTTTGACTTTATCTGTATAAATTGGACATAAAGGACCCACAGAAAGGTGACTGCTGAAACAAGGAGGACAGTGCTATAGGGTACTTGCTTCATAGAAGAGTCTGCCTGACATTCTGCAGGGCACAGAGAAAGATGAGAAACAAACTTCCAACACAGATGGGACAGTTTGAAATTTCTTACTTTGCTGAGAAATCTGCCAGATACACTATGGCCTAAGGGCCAAAGATGGATGCACCAATTTACTGAAGAGCATTGCATGACTGGCCACGTAATGAGATGTCTCTGTGATTTCTAGAAATTTTATACTATACTTCTATGATCTTTGATACCGTTGAAGACAGATAGTTGTGGTTATAATTTTCCTTAGGTTTAAAGACAAGCTACATATAAGAGTTAGGCACACAAAAATAGGCTAGATGATTGAAAATTATCTTTAAATCTTGCTAAAGGTTAATGGACTAAATATTGTCAACTATAGTTCTTATTTGATAAATGTTTTATTATATATTTTACTGTTTTAAAATTAAAGTCCTTTTTATTTAGACAGGAAGGAGGAGATAATGGATATCATTCTGTAAATATTTTGTTCTTATTGATTAAGAATAAAGTGCTGTTTCCAAATAGGAAAGCAAGAAATGTGTAAATATTTAAGACAGAGCAAGCCAATTAGAAGCTGTAGCCATTGGCCAATAGGTTTATAGCTGATAGAGGCTCTTCTGTGTGTGTTATTTTGGGACTGACACATCTCTGGGACCAGACTTGGGGAAAACTCCCTGTAACACCTCCTCATCAGTGAACTCTGCAGACAAAAATGGAAGAAAGTGTAAGAGTCGGAGGGTTAGAGGACACAAGAAAAATAAGCTTATATGAACTTACAACAATACAAAGAGTCAGCAGAGGGACAACTCAGGTATTTGCCAGGTTCTCTACATATATATTATAGTTTTCAGTAATTTAATGGGAAGCCTGAATGTTTGAGTGATTGGATCTTGGATTCTTTTGTTGTCTTTGGAGTTCTTTAACTTTTTTTGGTTAAAGTTTGATGTGGTGGTTTTTATTTTACTTTAATATATTTTGTTTTGTTATGTTTTGTGGCTGTTTCTTAGAAAGCTGGATTTACTTCTAATGAAAAAAGGGAGTAAATCTGGGTAAGATTGGTCATAGGGATGAATTGTCAATAGTAGAGAAAGGGGAATTAGAATAAGGATATATTAGATAAGAAGTTAATCTATTTTTAATAAAATAAAAAAATAAATAATCAAATGACAGGAAAGACTTTAAAGTGATAGAAATCCAGTATCAGAATTCTACAAGAATTCCAAGGAAGTTCTGAAACAAATAATCTTGACATTATTTCAGGAAATAAAAAAGGAAATGACAGAGGGAAGGCTTAATATACTTAAAACATTGTATGTCATCCACACCATTAGATTGACGGACATAAATAATTTGATCATCTCAATATAGGAAGAAAATTAATTAATGTAAAAAAATTTTTTATTATAAAAGCCACGAGTATGGTTGTATACCTAGTGAAGCTCTATTGGAGAAATCTAATTTTACCATTGCAAAAGATTGTTATTTTGAGAAAGCTTCTTGGTTAAAGATCACAGAAGGTATCCACTTCCTTTTTCAGTTCTGATACTGCTATCTAGTTGGATCTGGGTAGACCCTGATATTTTCACTGTCTCTGTAAGTTAATAAGCACATTAATCCTCTTGTTTGTAAAGGGCATTTTTCCCCTTGCTGTCTCCCATCACCACTCATTTTCCCAATCTTTCAACCTCCTCTTTCATAAAATTCCCTGAACCCTAATGTGTGAGAATTTGAAAAAAGGCATTTAGGATTGTGTATTTCAAGATCTCTCACTTCCTATACAATGTCCCTTTATAGGTCTCCATATATGTTTCCATATACTGAACTTGAACTCTTCTTTGATTGTTGTTTAGCAAGACAACTTCGATGGGTATAGAAGAATGCCTTTAAGTGTCATTATATGATACTATTTCTTTAGCAGAAAATAGTATTTGCTTTTCCCGTAGTTCCAGTGTTTTGGCCATTGGATAAGTAAGGATTTGTAGATGATTTGGTGTTTATATATCTCCTTAGGTAGCATGAAGAATACTGTCATGAACACTAGTCAGCAGGAGGTAAATGCTCATCTGCAATTTTTTGTGTTCAATGTGAGATTTTCTTCAGCAATAGGGCCATTCTATAACTTTGTGCAGAACAACCAATAATGTTCACCTGAATTGCTTGGAGGTGTTAATTGGGTAAAGTTGATCAACCTATTGGAGTATACATGGAAACAGAAGTATTAAAAATAGATCATTATAAACTGATACATTAAAAGAAGGGAGAGAATAAAATACAGGTCAAAAGGAGGCAGAAAGGAACAACACTGATAATTGAAAGATTCAAATATGGAGTAAATGGGAAAGGAGAAATGAAAAACTTTTGGATTAGTTACGCAAAACAAGCTTATATAAAAGCTATATAGAATCTACAGCATTGAAGTCAAAGTTAAAAATGTGTAAATAGATAAACAGTGGACCATAAATAACATGTAATAATGGGGGTGGGGTGGGATAATCTAGTGCAGTAATTTGTCACTTCTTTTAATGTTGCTAGATAATCAGGTTTCCTAGCTCATTAAACAAACATTAAAGGGCATCACCATCACTTTGACTTTCCTCAAGAACTTGATGAACAATTTCGCTGCTCTCGGAACTGTTTTCCACCTATTGGGTTGCCTTGGTAAGCCTCAATATAAGAACTTTTGTCTTGTCGTTGTGTATTTTATTTTTCACTGTTTGTGTTTAATTAGAGGCCTGCTATTTTGTGAAGAGATACTGAAGAGGGAACAGATCTAGATATGGTAGGTAAGAGTAGGAGTTAGCAGAAGTTGAAGAAGAATAAACTGGTAGGGATGCATTGCATGAGAGAAGAATCTATCATTATTAATGAATAAAATAACTTGATGCTAAGACCTTGTAACTGAAGACAGCACATAGGTGTGATGGGAGATGTTATTTTGTATATATGTTTCTCATACTGGTTAATAAAGCCCTGTGGCCAATAGGAAACTAGATAGGCAGGGCTAGGCACCCAGAAGGAGGAAAGAGGAAGTAGTAGGGTGGGGTCGAGATGTAGCCCGGGGAAGAAGCAGGACGCCTGCCGCGCAGCTCCCCATAAGACGACCACGTGGAAATACTTAGATAAGTAGAAATGGGTTAATAATTAAGACAGAGCTAGCACATAAACAGTAATGGTAACTGGTCAACAGGATTATATCAAATATAGAGTCTCTGAGTGTTATTTGGGGCACACGTGGTTGCAGGACAATGGCGGCAGAACCAGCGGCAGCCGGCAGGGAAACCTGCTGTAACATAGGTGAATCACAGGACAAGGCCAAATCGACATGAAATGGACCTTTAAGTTTCAATTTTACTGAATAACTTCCATAGTACTGTAAGTTTCTATACAAGATGCTGAAGTAAAAAAAAATGAAAAAAAAAAGAATCAACAATCATATGCAGCTAGGAATGCTGCAAGCTACAATAGTAAATACCCTGTAAAAATATGCCCACTTCTGTGATAGTTTGCCAAATATCATGGGAGAAACAAAATATTTTTGGTTAGATTTAGATTTCTGTTCACAAGATTTAAACCATGCCAAGCATGACTATTGGTCCAAGAAACTTCTACAATGCAGGTCTAGAAGTAGAAGGCTTACTACTGTTATGCTATGAAATTGACACAGCATTAAACTGAATGCCAATTTTTGTTGCCTAAAGAGATCATCCATTGTCTGAATAGATACAGTTTACATTAGATGGTGGTGAACACAGAGACACAGATACTAGAAAAAAAGAGAATAAGAGATTGCTGAATGTTCAGCCTGACAAGATACATATATTTCACACCCCTCCCCAAACCCAGGCATCATTTTGAATAATGGAACAGAGCATGTAAGTAATAGATAACAGCATTGCATCATTATCTTCTAGACACAAAAGAACAGTCCCACATAAGAAAACTATAACATTTTTGACACTATGAACAAAACTCATGAAAACCAAAGCCAGCCAAAATTTCAGCAGAAATATATGAGTTAGGCATACAGCCCCACCCATATCAATGGAAATATTGGTAGTTGTAAACTGGTGAGAGAGGGAGAGAAAAATGTATAGATCCCCGTAAGTCAACCATTAACAATGGATGACCATACATCTGAAAATGATTGTGTTTCTGTAACACTAACCAGTCTCTAAGGATATTTTCTAAATAATGCAAAGTTGAGTTAGGAATGAATTGTATGTGTCTCTGGAAACAGTGAGGGGAAATATTGACTTCTCTTGGAGAGAATAACAGACAATATGACACATTGCTGTTTGGATACAGTCACTTCAATAGTAGTTACAATTAATCAGTTGTCTTAGCATTAGCCATGTATATAATTTTCAAATCTATACAGTTACATCTCAAAGTTTGCTATGATACCTTATATTCCTGTTGTAGACTGATTAGATAATTGAGATTAGATACTTCGGAGGATGCCTTGTATGCAGGTACCTTTGATAGGTGACACCAGAAACAAAAGGAGTTGCACAGCAAGTTTAATACTCTTTCCCTATAAGTTGTGTTTCTGTCAAGATCCTAAAAATAGAATGTTTCAGCTAAAATCAAATTATGAGTGAGTACAAACTATGTTTGTCTTTCTTGGCTTAGGGTCATTCCCTCACTCAGGATAATTTTTTTTCCAGTTCCATTAATTTGCCTGCACATTTCTTGATGTCATTGTTTTTAAGTGTATATTTATACTTGATTGTGTAAATATACCACATTTTCTTTATTCATTATTTGGTTGAGAGGCATAAGGTCATTTCCAGGTTCTAACTATTATGAATAATGTTGCTATGCACATAGTTGAGCAAGCATTTTTGTGGAATGATTTAGAATTCTATAGGTATATGCCTGAGAGTGGGTGGTATAGATATGTCTTGAGGTAGATCGATTCCCAATTTTCTGACAAAACTCAAAATTCTTGTGCAAAGTTACTGAAAGTAATGGATAACAATGGTACAATCCACATCTATAGAATGGTTAGGCAACAATCTGGGACTAAATGGTTACAATGATGCATGTTTTTTCCTGAGAAGGGGAAGAATGATTGATCTCCCAGGTAGACTGGGGGCTTGCAGAGATGAGAACATGGGGGCTTATATTGGAAGTGTGTGAATGGAGAAAAATAGGAATAAAAGGTGTCTTGATGGAGGGTATGGTAGAACTTTGTGAAAGGGAAATTCCCATGACTCTACAATTATGACCTCTTATGGCAGGTTTTTCCCGCCAGTGCCATCCTGCTTGCCGCCAGTCTGGGCCCACAGCTGCACCAGCCCCAAGTAACACTATGAGACTCTGTATTTGATACAATCCTGTTGGCCAATTACCATTATTGTTTATGGGCTAGCTCTGTCTTAATTCTTAACACATTTCTACTTATCTAAGTATTTCCACGTAGCTCATCTTATCCGGGAGCCACGGCGGGTGTCTTCTTTCTTCCCTGGTCTACATCTTGACTCCTCCCTACTACTTCCTCCTTCCTCCTAGTTTCTTAGTCCCTCCTATCTACCTTTTCTATTGGCCACAGTGCTTTATTATTTAACCAATATGAGAAACATATTTACAGAATAACATCTCCCATCAATGACCCTAGCTAAAACTTTTACAAATATTTTACATAAAGTCTGAACTGGCCATCTACTGTAATCATATTGATAAGTTCCACAATTGTTTACAGCAAGCCTTCTTCCAGTGACTGATGGAAAAAGATGCAGAGATCCACAGCCATGCACTGGGCAGAGCACAGGGAATCTTGTTGAACAGAGGCAAGAATGATTGTATGAGCCAGGGTTTTTCAAGGACATCACAAGGAAACCCAGAAAAACAACTAATATGGGGCAATAAGACCTTGTAGACAATATAATTGAAGCTAAGGAGTCTACATAAGACTGGCCTTGGCCAGTTTTATTGTGTGACAGTTTTATTGCTTGTTGCACTTGAGCAATTCTAGTGGCATGAATAGGGCCTGTCCCAAATATTGTGGCTGTCTTACAGGAACCTATTCCTTAAACTAGATTGCCTTGTGCAGTCTTAATACAAGGGGAGGAGCTTAGTCTTACCTTGACCAGAACATTTGTACCAAATATTCCCTTTGGTGCATGTCCTATCAATCCTCAATGTCTGGGCTACTTTAGCAGTGCTAGGATTGAGTTTGATCTCATGGAGTGGACCTTATTTCTATTTTTTAAAAAGTGATTGACTTTTCAAAAGGCGTTTAGTTTTAGTTGACCCTCTAGAAAATATAACAATAAATAAAAGAAAACTGAATATTAACAAAAACCAATAAGCTAATAAAAGTGGAGTCCAAAAGTAAGCAGAAACTTCTAAAAAGAAAACACAATTTGCTCCTAAACACTCTGAAAATGTTCAACATCCTTAGTCATTTGAGAAATTAAATCAAATCCATATTGATATATCAAACTGTACTCATCTAAAAACATTTTGTGAAATTTGTAATATTTAACAAGCTTGTTCATGCCTGACACGCACCAGCAAGGAAGACGTGACTCCGGAAGACCTTCTTCATGCAGTTTTAATCAGGATCCTTGAAACATGTTCTTCTTACCTGCAGGATCCCAGGGGACCCCTGCACAGGCTTAAATACCCTTGCACTAACCAACCCCAGT
Organism: Cricetiscus sungorus; assembly: GCA_030556225.1. Classification (NCBI taxonomy): domain Eukaryota; kingdom Metazoa; phylum Chordata; class Mammalia; order Rodentia; family Cricetidae; genus Cricetiscus; species Cricetiscus sungorus. Next base: position 48,083,139 of record JANBXA010000398.1, read on the forward strand.
GAGCTATGTGGACCCTGCAGATAGGCTACTGTAACGCAAAAGCAGACAGGCTGAACAGACTTAACCAAGTAAGGGCTTGTTTATACCAAAGAGCACTCACCTTTGGGGAGGTGGAAGGCTGAAGACAGTGCCATTTTTAAGGCGCGGCACTTCATGGCTCTCTACAATTCCCTCTTTTTGTTTTAATAATGCAACAGGCAGGGGTAGTAGTTTGGTCTCTAGTAAAGCAGTGGACATTGTATTGACCTTGAATCCTGGTAGTCAGCCAAGTCAGTGCCACAACCATCCGACATCTTTTTCTTGGAGGTGGGGCCTCAGACACCAACCCACATGCAACCAGACTTGTCCTTCTCGGAGTTGCTCACTTCCAGAGCTCACTAGGAGTGCAGTGTAAGCCATACAACATGAGCGTGAAGGATCAATTCTTGTTCATGACTGTAAGCCATGCTTGGGGGGACTGTGCTGCCTCAATGGCCATAAATGCCTGAACAACCATAGCTGCATGCTGCTTCTGAGCAAACGTCATCTTGCAAAGGCACCACAGGCCCACGAAGGAGATAAGCAACAAGAGTACAGCCATGGCTCCCATTCCTGCCCACTCTTTCAGATGATCCATGGCAACAGGAACCACGATGACAATCCAGCAGCCAGTCCCACATCCACACATGTCGAATTTACTGCAACGATGGCCACTCAAAGCTGTGCCATCAGGTCATCAAAGTCAGTAGACCAATTTCCTAAAAGATAGCTAGCAACTGTCGTGACAAATTAACACCACTTGTAAGTCCTCATACTGAACGCTGGTAACATACATACCTGGATATTTCATTTCATATCCCAATTGGGCCAGCTGTCACAAGGTATCTCTTTGCTCCTGCACCAGATCAATTCTTTGGTTTACAATCATTAAACCTCCTTTTAACTGAGAACTAATTGTGGATTGAGCATCCAAGGTGGTAGCCACATTCTTGGACAACTTATTTAGCCTAGAGGCTGTCTGCACCGATGTGCTCATAGCCACCAGTAGCTCCTGAAGTGCCAGAAAAATTGGATGAGACTGACTAGTCCCCATTTTGAAAATTTTACTTTCGGTTCATTACAACCTCTTGCTCAATGCCTGAGATTTTATTGCTGCTTATTTCTATGGTTTTTAGCATAGTCCCTACTTACCAGGGACATTATTGCTCCTTACCGGAGACCTTATTGCCTCTTTACTGAGGGCCTTAGGTTTAGTCCAAACCCGGAACTTTACTACTCCTTACTGGAGACCTTATGGCCTCTTTACCAAGGGCCTTAATTTAGTCCCTACTTACCTTGGGAACTTAACCAGCACTGCCCAGACTGCCAGAAGTTCTGATCTGAAAAATTCTCAGTATGGGCCTCTATTTGTATGCCGCCTGCCCTCAACCAGCAAGGAAGATGAGACTCTGGGAAGACCTTCTTCATGCAGTTTTAATCAGGATCCTTGAAACATGTTCTTTTGACCCGAGAGACTCCTGGGAAATGCCTGCACATGCTTAAAATCCCCTTGAGCTAACCAACCCCAGTGAGCTATGCGGGGCCTTCAGATAGGCTACTCTAACACAGAAGTAGACAGACTGAACAGACTTAACCAAATAAGGGCTTGTTTACACCAGGGATGCTCACCCTTGGGGAAGTGGAAGGTGGAAGCCAGCACCATCTTTAAAGCGCGGCACTTCACAGCTCTCTACAAAACATTTATGTAAAAAATTGAAGTCTCATTTGAAAATTTGGCTGTTGAATGAATTTTATATAGCTCAATGAAGGCAATTAAAATATACATGATAAATATATGCCATATCCTTGTTAATTAAAATTAAGGTAAATTAACAGTATATTTCAGATTGTTTCCTAATGTCAGAACCTTGAATTTTTATTATTTTTGATTCTATTTTTTAATACTTATAACATTATATTAACCAGTAAAACTTGAAAATGACATTTTTTCCTCTGCGTATAAAAACATATAGATAGCTCTTCTTGCATGGCCAATTTTTGATTCCTATATGTAATAGTAATATTAAGAAGCAAGGAATTTTCAATACTATTGTGATATATTGATGTCATTTTATAATTAGTTCTTTTCATACATATTTTATAATGTCTTGTTTGGTGTAACATAATAGGATTACAAATCTAGATCAATATTGGAAAGACACAGCAAATGCCACTAAGACCTTAGGAGTAAAGGAGAGTATTCCCAAATCTCTGCTTCATTTATTTTCCCCCCTCTGGTTACCAAACTCAGAGTGACTACTTGATATGCATTCATTTCCCAGTGCAGATTTTCGTGGACTAGATGTAGTTTATACTTTTTTAAAAATATAGTTGCCATGAGTATATAGCTGTATGGTATCTATTGATAAATAACCAAGATTGTTAAGGAGGAAGAGAGAGTTTAGTTTTCCTATGCTATGTTTGTAGCACTGGAAATGAATCAGTTTGAATTTCTTCATTGTTAACAGGAAGTTGCTAGAGTCAGCTAGAAGCGGCACGATTGGTCAAGATTTCACCCTTATCTTATTAAATTGGGGTTCTTATTGGTAAGAAGTAATAACTTCTTACGATAAAATATAAACAAAGCAGGTTTCTTATTGTGTTAAAAATATACTCATTATTATGTTTTAAAATTGGAAATGATACTATATTTTAGCTTCTAATACAAATTACTGTTTTTCTAACTGTAGTAGTGATGTACAATACTATTTGTCAAATAAACAACTTGAGAAATACTTTATCTAGAATGTTACAGAATGTCTTAGATTTATTCACTGGTCTAGCACTCTAGGAAAATATTATGTAATTTTACATTTTGTTCCATGCCTATTAGTCATGGTGATTGGTCATGGCAGTATTCATATACATGGAAGGTATTGTTTAAAAGGCCAACTCACCTTTATTAAGTCAGAAAAAAAACTATGAGAAAACAAATTACTATAATGTATTTTAATATTGGCCTCTAAGTATTCCTCAGGAATCTACTCACCTCTATTTGTGGATTTCTACTGAAGACAGAGTTTAGGAATTCCTTATACACTCCTATAATACAAATTGGTAACAACACAGTGATAAGTATGGATCTATTTTCATTCTTCTATATGCAGACATCCAATTTCACAAGCACCATTTATTGAAGAAGCTGTATTCTTTCCCATATGTATTTAGGGCACCTTTATAAAAAATCATTTGCCCATAAGTGCATGAATTTATGCCCAGGTCTTCAATTTGATTCCATTGGTTAAGACATCTCTTTTTATGCCAGTTTTTTCAATTCAATATCCAATAGAGATTGATTATCTGAAATATTTAAAGACCACAAGAAACTGTATATCACAGAACCAAATGATTAGATCTAAAAATTGGTATACAATTACAAACAAAATTATTCCTAATAGAAAAAATTCAAATTTCTGAGAAACATTTACAAAAAATTTTATATCCTTTGCTATCAGGAAATGTAAAATCAAAATTATTTTGAGATTTCATCTTATGTCTGTCATAATGGCTAAGACTGATTACACAAGTAGCAGCTAATGTCAGCAATAGTGCAATAAAGGGAACAACATCCTTTGCTGTTGGGAGTGCTATCATGTATAGCCACTATCTAAATCAGTATGGGTATTCCTCAGAAAAATGTAAATCTGTCTACCAAAAAAATGCTTCATCTTACCACAAAGACTTACTCAACTATGTTCATGTTGTTCTATTCACAAAAGAAAGAAAATAAATAAAGTTTTATTCAAGAGGAAGAATAAAGAAAATATAAAAACTTTACACAATAGAGTATTACTCAGCTGTTAACAACCTCATCAAATTTGTAATTTGCAACTAGAAAACAATATTTTGAATGAGGTAACCCAGGTTAGAAAGATGAGCATGCTATATGTTCACTTCTTTGTGCATATTAACCATTAACTAGGTGATCAGCTGCAAATCATAGAACCAGAGATGTTGGGTATAGAAAATGGACGAGGGGGAGCACACATATCTTCCTGAGAATCAGGTGTGGCAGAATAGGGAATGTAGGGGGAGACAATTAGAATTGAGAGTCATTAGAGTGGTGGAAAACTAATGAAATTGAAATGTCCTAAAATATACTATGGTGATCCTAATGAAAGATCCAAATAAGGGAGGAGACAGAATTCCAACTGTCTGTTTCTTGTTATCCAGTGAAGATTCTGTACAGGGACTGGATTCCACAAACTGAGTTATTGTTTAATTGAGTGCTATTGAAATCACCAAGCAGTACAGGCTGTTACTAAGAAAATAGCTTGCTCTTTACATACTAAAAGCAGGGTCTCATTGCTGAAGAGTGCACATACATAACTCACTAAACATGAAAAATTTAGCTGGGGCCTACATACATCCTTCATTCCTACTTTCCATCATCTTTGCTACAGAAAGGTAATTTCAAAAGAAAACTGTAAACAGCAAGTAACCCACAAACGTTTGATCAAGATGAGGTAATATCTGAAACACAGACTTTCTATGGCATGTGTGACACCATGCTTGTAAAAGTAATGAACCAGTAGTCTGATTTAAGGCACATTCCATATGATGGAACACATATCTGACACTGGATGACCAAGAAAATAAGACTAGAAAACAGATGGTATAAGAAGCCAAATAACTTTGGTATAAAAATAAAGAAAAGAAGAACGACATAGTTAAAAAAGATACAATATGATATTCTTGTATACTCCATACTGTTTTACAAAGAAAGCTGCCATGAACATATGGGAGCAAACATCCTGTAGCATGTATGTTACCACCAGCCCTCCAGCCCACCAGTCTGGGCCCACAGCTGCGCCAGCCCCAAATAAGACTCAGAGACTCTGTATTTGATACAATCCTGTTGGGCAATTACCATTACTGTTTATGGGCTAGCTCTGTCTTAATTATTAACCCATTTCTACTTATCTAAGTATTTTCACGTGGTCGTCTTATCAGGGAGCCGTGGCAGGTGTCCTGCTTCTTCCCTGGGCTACATCTCAACTCCTCCCTACTACTTCCTCTTTCCTCCTTGTCTCCTAGCCCCGCCTATCTTGCTATCTCATTGGCCACAGGTCTTTATTAACCAGTATGAGAAACATATATACAGAATAACATCTCCCATCAACATCCTTGTGTTATGATTAAGCATCCTTTGAATATATGCTCAGGAGTAGCATATCTGAGTCTTGAGGTTGACCAATTACCATTTTTCTGAGGAATCTCTATATTGATATACATCGTGGCTGTATAAGTATGTACTCACACCGATCGTGGAGGAGAGCTTCCCTTGCTACTAATCCTTATCAGCATTAGCTGTCATTTGTGCTTTGTTCTTAAGACGCATATCTTAAGAAGCAAACTATTGCATTGACCCACACCCAAGCACTGTACTGAGTTCCTGGAATTCAGCTGAAGAGAGAGGAGGGATCATATGAACAAAGTGTCTCAAGAACATCATGGAGAAACCCCTGACATAGGAAACCTTAGCTAGTGGTAGCTCATATATTGTGGACTGCCATCTAGAGAACCTGCATTGGACTGAACTAGATGGTCTGAATGTGGCTGACAGTTATGTAACTTGATCTGTTGTGGGGGACCTAGTAGTGGCAATCAAGATCCATCCCAGATACATAAACTGATACTTTGAAGCCTATTCCCTCTTATGTGTTACCTTGCTCAGCCTTGATACTGCTGGAATGGTCTTGGACTTGCCTCTACTTGGTAGACTAGATTTTGTTTACTCCCTAAGAAAGACTTTCCACCTCTGAGGAGAGTAAAGGGGTTGGGAAAGGGGTGAAAAATGGGAGAGAGGGATCCTGGTGTTAGGACATAAAATTAAAAATAACTATTTATATAAAAATACGAAAGCAAAAGAATTAATATCCAATAAAATGTCAAATGTTACATATGGACATTGTTTGAAAAATAATGGTGTTTGTTATTCTTCATTACCTTTGTTATTTAGGATGAGTTGAGTTAATGACTTAATGAATTTTAAATTCATATAGAAGATTTTGTTAAAGGAAAGAAGTTACTTTTATCTATAAAATTATGTTGGCTTTTTTTCTCAGTGTTTTAGTGCTAAAATTGTGACTTGAATGAATAAAAAGAGAAAGGCAAGTATTTTCTAATTAGTCTTTTATAACTTTTTTATATTTTGTAATGTTAAATGCTTTTGTTGAAAAGAACTTTCTGCACAAAATAAGAGTTTAATTATAAGATAGTCATTAATATAAAACATATTTCCCAAAATTTTAATTTTGAGTGCATGTTTTTTGATATTGTATACAGAAGTCCTTTTCAGTATGCTTGTCATTTGTATTTTGGAAGGCTACAGATATTTGTGTATCATTTCTTTTCTAATTTTTAAGAAACTACTGATCAAATATATTGTCTATATACTGGAGTTTCTAAGGTCTTTTGTATATCTAATTATAGGTTCTGAAAATGATGACATTTTTCTTTTCGACCTCTATTCCTTTTATCTCTTTCTTTTGTCTTCCTACTCTACTTAATTTTTTTAAATGCAATGTTGAGAAGAATAGGAGAGTAAATTTCTTGTCATATTCCTAATTGTACTGTAAATACGTTGAGATTTTTCTCCATTTAGGAAAATGTTGGCCTTGGACTTGTTATAATGCACTTATTATGTTGAAATATTTCCCTTACATACATTTATACACTGTAATTTTACTAGTAATTGATGTTAGATTTTGTCAAAGGCTTTTATTCATCTAATGAGGTAGTCATACAAATACTGTCTTTAATTCTATTGAGGTAGTTTATTGATTTTATTGTTTTAATCTATTGTAGCATCCTTACATCTCCAGGATGAAGCCAACAGGAATTGTAAAGTTGATAATTTTAATAAATTTACCCAAAGAAATGAAAGTGTTACAAAATGAAAATTTGAAAACACTGCATAATTTGAAGAAGACACAAGAATATGTAAAGACAGCCCATGGTTTTAGAATGATAGGGTTAATATTGTGAAAAAACAGCCATCTGAAAAACCCACCTACAGAACTGAGGTAATCACCTCAAAATTCCAAAACAATTATTTATAGAAATTCGAAAAAAAATCTTACATATCATGTAATAATGCAAAAGACCTAAGGACAGCCAAAATTATTTGTAATAAAAGAACACTCCTAAGTTATTGTCCATTTAAGTTGCAAGCAATTATATAGAACTCTAATGATAAAATATCCTGATACACACTTTTAAACTTTTTTCTATTGGAATTAGAAACAAGCTTATTGTACATGTCAAACCAATTTTCCTATACCTCCCCTCCTCTTTTGCCACAAACCTACCCCTATACCATTCCTTTTCTGCTCCACAGAGAAGGTGGGGCCTACTATGGGGAATCTTCAACCTCTATCATTACTTTTTTCTTTTTTTTTTCTTTTATTTTTTTACCATTTTTTGTTTTGTTTTTCTTTTTTTATTTATTTTGTTCTATTATACATCTTGATCCCAATTCCCTCCTCTCGCTCCCACCTTCCCTCTCATGCCTGCTGACCGCCCTTCCAATCTATCCCACCCCCACCACCCCATTCCTCAGGGCAGGTGATACCTTTAAGGAGGGATCAATAAAATCGTTCAATTTGAAGTAGGAACTAGGTCTTTCCTCCTGCCTCTAGGTTAAGGAAGTATCCCTCCATGGGTAATGTGCTCCCAAAGTCCTTTCATGCACCAGGATAATACATCCTGGTTACAATGTCAGAAGTGTCTTAGACTGTCCAGGCCTTCTAATTGAGACCCATGACTAACTTATCTGCTATCATAGAGGCCTCATCTAGTAGCTGATATAAACAGAAGCAGACACACACACAACTAAAAACTGAGACAAACAACTGGAATCCAGTTGCAGAGAGGAAGGAGTGATAAGAAAATGGGGGCAAGACCAGGCTACAGGGTTACGAGCCCGTTTTTTTCTCTGCTGGTCTTGTCCTGGCACTACACCAGGCCCCAATAACACGAAGAGACTCTCTATTAGATATAATTCTGTTGGCCAGTTACTAGTTTCTTATTGGCTAGCTCTGTCTTAATGATTAACCCATTTCTATTAATCTAAGTATTTCCACTTGGTCTCTTCTTACTGGCGAGTGGCAGCTCGGCATGCCATTCTCTCCAGTCTCTACATGCTGACTCCTCCTTACTACTTCCTTGAATCCTCCTTGTCTCCTAGTCCTGCCTATCTTCCTTTCCAATTGGCCAACAATGCTTTATTCATTAACCAATACAAGAAACATATTTACAGAAAGACATCTCCTATCACTACAGAAACCCATAGAGACAACTGACCTGAACGTGGGGAGCTAATGGATCTCCAGACTGATAGCTGGTAAACCAGCATTGGAACGACTCATACTCCTTGAACAAACTCTATCATTTCATTTGGGACAAAGCCTAGGTGCTCCCCATGTGTTGAGTCTGATATAGTATCCCTCTTTGTGGAATGGGCTCCCAAATTCATTTGTATGCTAAGGATAAATACTGATCCACTATCAGGCTCCATAGTTAGCCAAGGCCTTTGAATTAAAACCTACATTCAGGTTGTCTGGGTTGGTGCTATGCTGCTTTCCCAGCTTTCAGTCTAGGGTCCATGAGCTCCCGCTTGTTCAGGAAGGCTGATTCTGTGGGTTTCTCTAGCCTTGTCTTGAACCTTTTGCTCATCATTCTTCCCTCTCTGCAACTAGATTTCAGGAGTTTGACTCAGTGTTCAGCTGCCGGTGTCTGCTTCTGCTTCTGCTTCTATCAGCTACTAGATTAAGGCTCTAAAATGGCATATTAGGTAGTCATGGAAGAGCATTTAAGGTAGGCTCTCCACTATTCATTAGATTCTTTTTTTTCCTTAGATTTTGTAAAATATTTATTTATTTTATGTGGGACATAATTATATTATACATGCATTTTTAAAATGAAAACAAACATTTATAAATAAATATTTGACAATTTGGGTGTCATTCTTTCCAAAATGCTTCCTGATGGTAGGGTGTACTGTCATGGGGGAATCCTAAGAGGATGCAGAAATCCTGGCTGAGGTGGTCTGCAAGGCTGCATTGTCCCATTAACGTTGCTTCAGGGGGTCTTGCTTAATCAAACCACATTAGTCTGGAAGGGATCCACAGCTTTTCATTTGGAAACAAAATTAGAAATCCTTTTCCCCAGTAACTTGTCCTCAGGTTTAAATTTTTAAGTCAAATTGAATATATGTATATATCCAATTAATCCAGCAGTATTTTTGTCCTTTTTTTATTAATAATATAATTTAAAAATTTTCATGTGGATTCCAGTTTCCTCTCCCTACCTTCCTCCAACCCTCCATCCCTCCCTTTTACCCTCTTTCCCCTGTGACATGCACCCTAGCCACCCTTCCCTCCCATTCCCCCACGCCCATTGCATTTGTAGGGCTATGCTACCTCGGTTGGGTCATGTAAATCTGTCAAGTCGTTTGAAGTAGGGACTAGGACTTCTATCCTTTCTCTAGGTTAAGGGGTATCCCTCCTTGGGGGATGTGTCCGTAAGGTCCTTTTGTGCACCAGACATAGATCCTCTTTCTACTGTCTGAGGTCCCCCAGACTGCTCAGTCCTCCTAGCTGAGACCCATATTCAGGGCGTCTGAGTCAGTCCCATGATGGGTTCCTAGCTATCGGTCTTGAAGGTCCAAGTTCCTCCTTGTTCAGGTCAGATGTCTTTGTGAATTTCTGCAACTGGGTATTGTCCCCTCTCTCTGTATCTGGATACTAGTTTGACTCAGTATTTGGTTATGGGTGTTTGCTTCTGTTTCCAACAGGTACTAGATGATGACTCCATGATGGTAGATAATTTAGTTGATGATCGCACTATCATGGAAGATCATTTATGGCAGCCTTTCCATGGTTGTTTGAATTATTAGTTGGAGTCATTCTTATAGTCCTCTAGACCTTTCTTTAGCTTCAGCTTTCTCTTCCAACCAATAATGGCCCCCTCGTTTATGCCCCCCTTTCTCCCTGACTCAATCTATCTAGTCATATGTGTTTTCCTCTACTTGGGGTCATCCTTGTAGTTCTCTGAACATTTCCCTAGTGAAAGATTTCTCTTAAAACCTATATTGACTCCCTTTATTCTGGTAACTCTTTGTTGTTCTCCCCTATTCTTCCCTGGACTCAATCTTTCTGGTTCCTCATGTCCTACTTTCCCTTCCTCTTATCCCCTTCTCTTTCTCACACCTCCCTCTCACCCCCCCACACACATACCATGTTTCCAATTTTGTCAGGAGATATTGTCACTTTCTCCTTCTCTGAAGACAATGTGTCTCTTATGGTCATCCTTGTTTATTCAATTCTCTGGCAGTATGGATTATAGACTGGAGATCCTTTGCCCTATGTCTAAAATCTATGTATGAGTGAGTCTAAAATCCATAGCATGTTTGTCTTTTTGTGACTGGGTTACTTCACTCAGTCAGGATGCTTTCTTCTAGCTCCATCCATTTGCCTGTGAATTTCAAGATTTCATATTTTTTTCCAACTGAATAGTACTCCGTTGTTCAAATGTCTCACATTTTCTCCATCAATTCTTCAGGTGAGGGACATTTAGGTTGTTTCCTGTTTCTGGGTATTCCAAATAATGCTGGTTTGAATGGGAGGGGTGTCCTGTGTAAAACTGTTTTCTAAATATGAAATAGCTGCAAAATCATGAGCATGCAACAACTGTTTTCAGACTTAATCAGTGAAGATATGGACACTTTAATTCTGGTGAAAACATAGATAATATTTTGGAGAAGGGAACAACATGATTGAAGCAGAGTTTCTAGTACAAGATAGAGGAAAACTAAATCCATATATTAATTTCCCACTGTTACTGAAGATAACAAAATAGTTCATGCTGACAGTTTGAATAAAATTTTCTTCTGTTTATGATTCTGAAAGTCAGACAATTGATAATTCTGCTGCACATAGCTAAACTTAAAATGTTGGCAGTCTCATTCATCTGAAGGATATTAGAAAAACATATCTCCTTGTACTTTTCATCATTCAGAAGCTAACTAATTGGTTTATTTTGTGATCCTCTCCCATCTTTAAAGACATCATTCCATAAACCGTGTTCCTAGACTGTATGAAAAAAGGAGAAAGTAAGCTGGATATAAGCATTTATTACTCTGTGATTCTTGACTGCAGAAAATATTATCACCATACGCCTCATATTCCTGTCACAATCACTTCCATTACAAGGTGGGCTGTATTTATCAACCCTACTAGTCAAAATTGATCCTTTTTCCTTTTGTTTTACTCTGTTTTTTTTTTTCAGTTCAGTAAGAAAAGAAAAAACCAACACATATGATGCATAGAGTCTGTTGTATTACTTAAGTACATATAGTAGTACTTCTTTTAAAACAGAAATCAAGTTGAGATATTGTTATGGGAGTAATTAATACTAAAATGTCATTAAAAGTTGAGTTAGTGTACATTGAAGACAAATGGATAAGGTGAGAAAAAACACAAAAGAAAAAGCAGATATTAAAGTTTTAGTATCTACCAATAGAGTCTATATTCTGGCAAGATTTTTACATATTAATAATTATGAAAAGTGTGTGGTCAAAAGTTTCATTTTGAAGACTAGTAAAGAAAAAGTTAATTTTTGTGTTTACAGTGTCATGTAAGAATAGTAACTTGGATACTTCTGATCATATAATTTTATTATTATGGATAAAAATAAGAAGCTTGCAATCATAATTTTTAATTAAAGAAATCATGTAAAAATTTCATTAACTATTTTCAAAGCACAATTATAGTCAGTAGCCAACTTAAATAAGTTTGTTTTCTTAAAAAAATGAATTGAATTTTATCAAACAGTAACATATACATTGTTTCTCCATGTAACAACATATTTGCTAAATCATAATTCCAGCTTTTTCTAGTGATTAATACCCAACACCACATTTGTGGTCATAGTTTAAAGAAAACACTAAGTACACTTTAAATGTTTTTCTAAAATCAGTTTGAATTGTCTATTTCTAAAACACAATCCCTCCCATCTCTATATGGTTTATATCTCATTTCTTACAGAAACTCCAGTTTGAAGGAGGAGTTAAGCCACTTATCTCTGTGTAATTCATAGTGGACTTTGTGCATGACAGTGATTACTTTATCATCTCTGTCATTATTTTGAAATTTGGGGGAATTCTTCCAAAAATACTTAGGAATTTAAAACCTCAACTCATGCACAAGTAAAAATAAGTATGACAATTTATAATAGAAAAATATTTATAATTTTATAAGAAAAATGATTTGTATGATTTTAATATTCTCATATTGTAGTTTCACAAATAAACCAACAGGAGGATACCAACACTCATATTCTTTACCATCTATGTTAGATTGAAAACCTGCAGTTGACCTGGTTACTGTGACATGTTCAATGTAGTTTGGATCAAAGATAAAAAATTTAATCATTCACTGTGGGAATCAAATAATACATTATCTGAACCATATGTACTCAAAACAGCATTCTTAATGGTATAGGTATTACTAATAAATATTAAGTTTGAAGTTTTCTTTTATGTTTGTTATTTTAAAGAGAATAACAGAATATTAGATTTTTCAAAAAAAATAATTTGAACCAAGGTAGGAAAATACCTCAGTGTTATTAAACTTGATTATTGATTTTCAAACCATAGACTTGCTGGTCAGCATTGCAAAAATAATAATAATCGTTGACAATGGCTTAAGGTAGAAGTGCATTAATGTTAAATATATAAAAGTTGCTACATGCCATGCCATACTTACTATTTTTATCCTTTTATTTAATGTATTTTTGAATTTCTGCACCCATATTTTGTCACCCTTATATATTTCTAAACTCTTGTCACCATTGGAAATCATAGCCTTTTCCCCCCTGATGATTTTAAATGCAATTGTATAAATGCAATGTGTTCACTCATTTTAATGCTGTCTACAGTTATAATGTTATCAATGATAATCACTAGGAATAACCTAGTAGGCAGGGAAAGTACCTGGGGAAGATTATTTATCCTTGTTTAATGAAACTTTAATTGCTTATAGTTCTTAATGCATTTCTGAACTCCCGTGAATTTTCTGTAGGTTTTGTGCTTCTACTCTTTTTTCAGTAAGTATTGTTGAGGTATCATGAGCAAAACTTTCCTGTCATTTCTTGGAAACAATATCACAGCATACTTTCTAGTTCGTTGCCCATTGAAATCTTTCTGTTTACTCTTTAGCAATGCTATCTGATTCTTAGTTGTAAGGATTATATTATAGATGTATCGATTTGGGGTGGCTTCACTACAATTAATTGATCTCTGTGTTGTAACTGAGTGTGCCTTACTATAATACTCTATCTACTACAAAAAGAAGTTTCTTTAATTAGAGTTGAGAGCTTTATTTATTTGGTGGTTTAAAGAAAATATTTATAATGCAGCCAAGAATTATGCTGCATTAGTTAAGGAGCAGTAATACTATCTAAGAATCATAACCTTATAAGCATTGTAAGTTAACTATGTGTTCAGTACCAGGAATGGATTTCATCTTGTTGAGCAGCTCCTCAGTCCTATTAGAGAGATGTTATTACCTCCCTACAAGATATGAGTGTTACTACTGCACACAAGGTGTATTGTACCTTGGTATTCATCACTGTAGTTCAAAGACTTTATAGTTGGGTAGGGCTATTGAATATTTTTCTTCTTTTTTAGCACGCATACCACCCTGTAGTATTATATAAGCCATTCCTCAGAAAAATTAATTTTAAGGCCCTATGATCCTTATGCTGAAAAGTAGAGAGTGTCTTCATCAAGGACCATTCTATAAAGTTACTATAAAATTTACATTAAAATTGACTTATACATGAAATCTCAATTAGTTTCTGCTTTTATGGTAAATGTTGGACGAAAATATGAAAGACCTACAAACAAATCACAAATCAGATTTGTGTATGAGCAAATATTGTATGTTATAGATATATGCCTTTTGGTTTTCACAAGAAGCCACAAGAAGTACCTCAGGATTCTTATAATAATTTGCTTTGTAGTTAAAGTATAATTTTTATATATTTCTTGTAGATATAATTTATCTCTCTCTCTCTCTATATATATATATATATATATATATATATATATATATATATATATATACCCATATAGCAACTTTAAAATGTTTCTCTTAGTGATAACAAAGCATAGTATTAAAGTTCTGATATGTATATTATGAATAAAATCCTTTATGAAATAAAAGCAAACATGAATAGAAAAAGAGCATTCTTGTACTCATTATACCTGAGTAACAGTGATGTATAAATTAATAGTATATAAACACTGCACATATCCTGTAGCTACTGTATTTCAGATATTGTATTTCTATTCTTATTTATATTATTAATATGTAGATTGATAATCTGTTGCTATGTCTATGATAGCCACAGTGTTTTGGCCTTTTCTTGGGTCAATAAAATGTATTGTATAATATAGTATGCTGAAAAAATGATGGCTGTTACTTCAGATGTATTAAATAAATTTCTCATTTCTGAAATTGTCTTTTTAAAATAGGTTTATTGGGACCTTACCTCTTTTTTCTTGAAGAGCATATATGTACTTCTGCAAGTAGTCTCAAAATATACAGAATACTGTAACATGATATGTTAGGTTCATAGCTGTGACTCTGATGCATTTTCCTTGAAATTTTCTGCATTAGAGTTTATTGGCACAAAAATTTATATTATGTTCCAATAAATAAACAGTTAATAAAATCTCTAATATCCATCAGTAGTACATAATATGTCCCTGAAATATTTACTAGACCAAATAATTTTATATTCCTGAGTTAATAAATAAGGTCATCAAATCATTTATTAAATGTGTGTGTTCATTTATTCAAAAGAAATTTAGCTGAAATTCAGAGTTCAGTGTATATAAGGATCTTTTAGCAGCACTTGACTGTAGAGAAGTGTTGTAATCAACAGCAAAAAACAAAAAATAACCCTAGAAATACTTCAATATGAACTAGATCCTAGTCTCAGAAAAATATTAGAAATAATTTTCTGAAAATCTTTGATCTCTTTCTAGTTCTCACTTCATCTAATACTGAAGAGAAATAATAAAGTATACTAAGTCTCAGACATTTTGTGAACAATCTATATTTATAAGTAATATATCTTAAGAATGTTGGTTTAGTTAATTTTCTATTGAAGTTATCAGCACTATGAAGAAGGCAACACTGTGAGTTACATCTCTAGGTAGACTAAATCAATTAAAACATATCTACTCTAAAATTATATTTGTAGTATTTTCAGTAACAATGCCACATTTCTGGATGTAGATAGAATCTAATATTTGTTAATGTTTGCAAAATAGTTTTTATTAGATTAGCTCTACTTTTGATATGTATTGTGCCACTATACATTGAATTTCATTCCTAAAGTGAATAGAAATCCTCACAATCTGCCAGGAGATATATTTAAATAATTATTTTTAAATTTTCTTCATCAAACAACTCTTTGATAATTTTAGCATATGAAAAAATTGTGACAATCCCTTTCTTTAATATTAATATTTTTGTAGTAGGATTTACAAAGGAACATAATCAACTCATGTGCTAATCAAAATAATCTTTCTCAAAGCTCAAATCCTCATGTAAGTAAAAACATCAAAATTAATAGTCTATTACTTGACAGCTTTTGTGGAGTTTGTGTGTGTTTATTTCTTGTGTTATATATTAGTATTTTTTATTCTGGTATTGCTCAAGAGAGAGGGAGGTAAGGAGAGAGAGAGAAGGAGAGAGAGAGGAGAGAAAGTGAGAGAGAGAGAGAGAGAGAGAGAGAGAGAGAGAGGGAGAGAGAAAGAGAGAGAGAGTTAGGAGATGTGTTGAGTGGTTCTAGGGTAATTGTAATTGGGGGAACAAAATCATAATAAAAATATTTTATTTAAAATATTTTTAATAAAAATGTTTCTTATATATAGTGTGCTCATGTGTGTCAATTACTGAATGTAGTAGGATGATTTTATATCTAATTCTTAAATTTATTGTATTTCGCTTTTGTTCTTACAATGGTGGTGGTATTGCTATGACTTTTATTATATTTATTTATTGAAAATAAATTTTTCTCTCATAAAATACACTCACAACTCAATTTTACCTCCCACCACTGCTACCAGCTCATACCAATTTGCTCCATTTCCCAGATCTACAATACCTTGATATCTTCTTCAGAAAAGTACATGCTTCTAAAAGGTAACAGCCAAATAGAACTAAACAAGATATAAGAAAATGTAAAAGCCTTCATATCAAGGCCAGAAAAGGCAAACCATAGAAGGAAAGGACACCAAACACAGACCAAGTAGTCAGAGATATGCCTGATCATATTGTTAGGAGTCCCAAAAAAGTATCAAGATTTTATCCATAATATAAACACAGATCTTAGGGCATAGTTTACCACTTCATTCTCTAGCTGTGATGGTACATTTATGACTCTTGTTTGGTTCAGTATTACTTTGTGTGTCTGGAATTATTTTGTCTTCCTAATGAAACTTACGATTTTTCACTATTTCTGTGAGAAATGACGATGTTTTTAGATGAGGCTTCAATTCAATATATTGATTGGTTTAAATAGCATTTTAACAAAATTAACTATTCTAATATGTGGCAATAGCAGTCTTACCAACTTTTAATATTTAATCCATTTATTCAGTTGATATTTTTAATATTTTAGCGTTGACATTTTTTATTTCCTTAGGCTTATTTAAGTGTTTGTTTATGCTCACTTAATTAGAAAATTATGGATTTGATTGTTTTCCTTTTCTCATTTATGATATCATTTGTTGGTGAGCATGATTGGTTACTGTGAAACATTCCTATTGTGTTAATTTTGTACATCATGAAAACCCTAATTGTGACTTTAAGGATGTGAACAGCCAAAGGGAAATATAATCATTAGAGAACAATGCCACTAATAATAGTGTTGTAGTTTCCTTGGTTTCCTGTGGTCTCACATGTTACTTTTTCAATCTAAATGTACTTTGTCACTCCAGAAGTGCTAAGGTATGAGAGATAATATTTCCTTTCTCAAATCTACCTACCCAATTGCTTTTTATTCCTATTTTTGTTAGTTTTGTTTAAATTATAAAAAAAAAATCTTATTTTACATAGCAATCTCAGTTCCTTCTTCTTCCCTTCCAACCCCTCCTATCCCATATCCAATCTACCCAGGGAGGGTGAAGCCTTCCATGGGGGATCATCAAAGTCTATCACATCATTTGGGGCAGGGCCTGAGTCCCTGCTTCCCATGTAGGTTGGCTGAGAGAGTATCCCTCCACAGAGGATGTGCTCCCAAATTACACTTGTGATCTGGGGATAAATACTAGTTCCAGTGGATTAGACACCATAGACTGCCCTGGTCTCCCAACAGACACATTAAGGACACTTGGGTCGGTCAGTTCAATATTGGTTCCCCAGCTGTCAGACTGGTGTCTGTAAGCTCCCACTTGGTCAGGTCAGCTGTTTCTGTGGTTTTGCCCAGCATCATCTTTACCCCATTGCTCATCACTCCTCTCTCTACTACTGAATTCCAGGAGTTTGGGTCATTATTTAGCTGTGGATCTCTGCTTCTGCTTCCATTAGTTACTGGGTAATCATTATAAATTGTAATGGACAAAGAGATAGGTAAAGGGATGAAGAGAAGTACATGATATATCTTTTTAAATAACTTTTCAGTAAATAAGCAAAACAGATTATTTCACAGTGATGGAATGGAAAATACTAACTTTATTTTAAGTATTTGATATCATAGTATGAAAGGATTTTATAATGTATACAAAAGATGTATTCAGGGCTTGAGCAAACAATCCTTTTACTTTTAGTGGGTGCAATAAAAAAATCAAGATAGAAAAAAATAAAATATGTCATGTCCTCATTCTCATTGAATTTTAGAAAGTCCTTCATTTCTTTCTTTATTTCTTCTTTGACCCAGGTGTGGAACTATTGTACTTCTTCAATTTCCATGGATTTGTAGGTTTTCTGCAATTTGTGTTGTTGTTGAATTCCAATTTTAAAGCATGGTGGTCTGATAAGATACAGGGGAAAATTCCAATCATTTTGTATCTGTTGAGCATTGCCACCTAGTTTGTGGTCAATTATAGAAAATGTCCCATGCGGAGCAGAGAAGAAGGTATAATTATTTTGTATTTGAATGGAATGTTCTATAGATGTCTGTTAAACCCAGTTGAGACCTAACTTCGGTTACTTCTTTTGTTTCTTTGTTGAATTTCTGATTGGTGGTCCTGTCTAGTGGTGAGAGTGTTGTGTTTAAGTCTCCCACTATAAGTGTGTGAGGTTTTGTGTGAGCTTTGAGTTTTAGTAGCGTTTCTTTGTATTTGGGGCATAGACGTTCAGAATTGAGACTTTGTGTTGATGGATTTCTCCTGCAATGAGTAGGAAACGACCATCTTCATCTCTTTTGATTAATTTTGGTTTGAAGTCTAACTTTTTAGATATTAGGATAGCCAAACCTGCTTGCTTCTTGGGTCCATTTGATTGGAAGATCTTTTTCCAGCCCTTTACCCTGAGGTAATGTTTATCTTTATAGCTTAGGTGTGTTTCTTGTATGCAGTGGAATGTTGAATTCTGTCTTCATATCCATTCTGTTAGCCTGTGTCTTTTTATAGGAGAGTTTAGACCATTAATATTGAGGGAGAGTAAGGACCATTGATTGTTATTGCTTGTTTGTTTTAGATTTGTTTTAGGCAGTGGTATTTTGAATATATATTTCCTGCTTTACCCTTGGTTTCTAGAGAAGTGGGATTATCTGTGGCTTATGTCTTTGTGAGCATATTTAAATTCCTTGGGTTGTAGTTGCCCTTCCAAAACTTTCCTTATGGCTGGATTTGTGTATACATATTGTGAAAATCTGGCTTTGTTATTAATTATCTTGTTTTCTCCATCTATAGTGATTGAGAGTTTTGCTGGGTATAATAGCCTGGGCTGGCATCCGTTAACTCTTAGTACTTAGTAGAACATCTATTCAGGACTTTCTGGCCTTGAAGGTTTTCATGGAGAAGTCAGGCATAATTTTGATAGGTCTGCCTTTATATGTTACTTTGCCTTTTTCCTTGGCTGCTCTTAATATTCTTCCTTTGTTATGTATGTTAGGTGTTTTGATTATTATATGTTGAGAGGTCTTTTTTCTTTGGCCTAGTCTATTTGGTGTTCGGTATACTTTTGTAATTTCATGGGCATGTCCGTCTTCAGATTGGAAAAGTTTTCTTAAATGATTTTGTTGAATATATTTTCAGTCCCTTTGAGCTGGGCTTCCTCACATTTCTCTATGCCTATAGCAGCAGCTAATGGGTCCCACAGACTGATAGCTGGGAATCCAGCATGGGACTGACTCAGACCCACTGAACAAGGGTCTCAGCTAGAAGGACTGAGAAGACTGGGGGACCTCAGACTGTAGAAACAGGGTGTATTCCAGGTGCACAAAAGGACCTTGCGGACACATTCTCCCATGGAGAGAAATCCCCTTAACCTAGAGACAGGATAGAAGTCCTATTCTTCACATCGAATGACTTGACAGCTTTACATTACCCATCCTGGATAGCATAGCCTTAAAAGTGGAATGGGGGTGGGGGAATGGGAGGGGAGGGTGGCCAGGGTGCATGTCACAGTGGAAAGAGGGTAAAAGGGAGTTGGTAGAGAGATAGGGAGGGAGAGGAAACTGGGATCATCATGTAAAATTTTTAAATTATATTATTAATAAATAAATAATAAAAAAGAAAATAAAAATCTGGGAAACATGAAAATATTAAGTTAACAGAAAATGTTTGCTTTCAAGTAAGTAAGTAAAATAAATTAATAATATCTGTGATATTCAAAACATTCTAACTTTAGAATGTAGTTTGAACTATATATGACAAGTGATTGAAGCAATGTTTTTTATAATCAGCACAATCAAACTAAAAGTCTTTATCATAGCCTAGTCTCCAGGGAGCCTGACCACATATAATTCTTCTGGGACCATAACCACTGTTAGACAGTCATTGTTAAATTGCTGAACCACAGCTTGCAAGGCACCTCAAAAATATATATGTATAATATATATATATATATATATATATATATATGTGTGTGTGTGTGTGTGTGTGTGTGTGTGTGTGTATACATATGATTATATAATCATTCTGTATTTGTTTCCCAAGAGAACTCTAATACAACTGAGTATTCTATATCTTCTTTATGTAGCTACCCTTTCCTTCCCCCCAGTGTCTTACTTTATACATTACATCTGTTGTTATATAGAATTTCAATTGCTTGTAGGATACTGAACAGATAACATCTATACATAAAATGAATACATACTATATATGTCTTGCTTGTTCTGATTTACTTCACTCAGGATCACCTTTTCTATCTCTATACATGTAACTATAAATTTATGGTTTCATTTTTCACTGTGATATAGTGCTATTTTTTACTACTTTTTCATGCAATGAAAATTTATATTTGTTTTACACAAACTTATAATTGAATATCATGCATATTCTGTGTTATAATTAGTGGCACATTTACTAAGATTCATTTTTTAGATTAAATAGTTTCAAGGCCTCTGAAGTTATAGTTTCAATAATGTCCACATAATCATACAGGAGTAGAAAAAATATTCATACTATCAAATTCCTGTTAAGCACTTGAAGTATCATCCTCTCTGATCAAGGCAACTCTTTCTACTGTGGGACCATGACAGAAGTTAAAAATATTAAGAGAGTCATTGTTGTAAAACTTTCCTTATATGGTCTCATGCTCACCAGATCATGTTCTCAGAATTCAGCACTATCCCGATCAGTCACATCTGTGTGACGGAGATTTAATAAAAGTTGAGAAACTGTGACTCACACAGAATCTTTGATGAGGTACACTATGTGCATGCTGTCACATCACAGCTAAGGTTTATGTCTTCTCACAATTTCACAGGGAAATCACAGCATGCACTAATACTTCATTTAACTTACATCTTTCCTCCTAACTTAAACTTCTTTGGCTCCATGCAGCTAAATAAACATGTAAACAATAATAATAACAACTTCTTTTTGTTTGTAAAAAAATAAAACATTTTCTTATACTTTGTATTGGAATTTTTACCTTACAAAGTCCCTCCAAAACACAATATCTAATAACAGAAGCAAAGACATGTTTCTAGATTTGCCTTATGTTTTTTTTTTTGTTATATTCATTGTCATCAAGAGTTTCATTTTCATAATAAATTACTTGTACACTGTATTTACATCAGAATTACAGAGTTTTACACATGGCTTTGTAGTTGGGAAGGCTTGTCGAACTTGCAGACACCAGAATTGAGGTCTCAGCATTTACATCAGGTGGTACATAACTTATTGTAACTCCACATTAGAAGATCTAACCTTCTTTTAAAACCTCAGCAGGAAATATCTCTCTCTCTCTCTCTCTCTCTCTCTCTCTCTCTCTCTCTCTCTCCACCCCACACACACACACACACACACATACACACACACTATTATATGTGTGCTATCTTTTAAGGTACTATTTAATTATGTAACAAGTATAATTTTATATGTTGACATGAAAGAGAAGCTAGACTGTAACTCTCCAAAGTTCCAAGTATGGTTTCTTAATTGTAGTAATTCATCACATTACTATGTGTTTAGATTGAAGGAATGAGCCTTCACACATGGTTTACATGTTTTATTTCAAGTATAACTGTTACACCATTTGCATTTGAAAGATTTTTTGAAAGGAAGCACAGACATCATAGTTTGCAGCAATAAACTTCATTGGGGGTTGTTTTCATTGTGAGTGCTTAAAGACTTTTGACAGTTTACAGCTTAAGGATAAACTTTAATTACTTCAAAATTTTGAATTTTAGGGTTTTCAATAAAATTGAAAACTAAAAATTCTATGTTCTTAAAACATGATATAACCAATAAAGAAGCATTGTAAATTTTAATTTATTCCAAGAAGTTGAATACCATAATATTTTGTTTTGAATTTTTGAACCAGCCTAAATTTTTATTAGAAGTAGACACTAAAATGAATGTGTGTGTCAGAACAAGGTCCAAAAATGGTGTGACAAGACTTGATTTGTGATGGAATTTAAGAAAACTAAAAACCGGAGACCTCAGTTCCTTCAGAGCACAGAATCATTGTGGTATGTATTTCTGCTCTACTCCAGATGTAGCAGGCACAAGTGAGGTTACTTCAGCTGTTGTTATTCAGATGATTCTGTGGTTAAAAAATGGTTTTGCCATGTGTGTCTTGTCTGCCACTAGCGACTTGCTTATCAGCCATGTGCAGCTTGCCCTTGTGATTGGACACTTTCCTCATTTGACTCCTATTATCTCTCAGAGTATAAATTGTCTGATGTTCTAACTAATGTGGTTTACCACACGAAAGTTTAGTGTTACTTATTTATGGGTTCCATTCTCCAGATCCCACTGCCTCTTGAGCAGTGACATGTGTGAAATAATTACATAATTTTCATGGGGTCTGAGTTGGAACAATACATGGGTGTTAGTTAGAAGGCCTGGGCAGTCTAAGGGACCTCTGACAGTAGACTAGGATGTATCCCTGGTGTATAAATGTCTTTGTGAGCACATTCCCTATGGATGGATACTCCCCTAACCTAGGAAGGAGGCCTAGTCCCTACTCTAAATGGCTTGATAGATTTTGTTGATCCTTCCCAGAAGGCATCATCCTCCATGTGGAGTTGTGGGGGCAAGGGTAATCAGGGGGCATGGGAGGGAGGGAGGAAGAGAAGAAGGGAGGGAGGAAGGGAGGGAGGGAGGGAGGGAGGGAGGGAGGGGAAGGGAGGAAGGGAGAAAGGGAGGGAGGGAGAGAGACAGGGAGGGAGAAAGGGAGATGGGGAGGGAGAGATAACTTGGATTTATATGTAAAATAAGAAAAAAATTACATAATTATAATGATTAGAAGCGTAAATGCTTAAATCTTTTCCAATATCAAATGAATTTTCAAAATTACACTAAATATTATATTACTCCAATATTCTAGGTATTATGTACCATTATAGTTTCTAATTATATTTATCAATTTTCTTATAACTTCCCCAGTTTTTATTTGGTATACAAAGAATGATACTGGACTAAATTTTGTCTAGAGAAAATTATATTTTCAATTAGTTGCTTTCAGTTAATAGACATGACATTCAGTTTACTTCTAATGTGCTTAATTTTACCCATTACTGTATTCTTTTCCTTCCAAATTTCTGTACAATATAATAAAGAAAACATCATCTCATCTTTTTTGTTTAATTCTTTTAATTAAAATATAAGATGTGATTTCATTATAGCTAATATTTCTACATTTTCAAAAATTCATTGGCTACAGCTCTAAAAGATAAATAAGTCACGGAAGAGTGAAATCTTTTTACTAGGTCATTAATCAATATGAGGATTCCTCTCCTAATCATCTGTTTTTTCCATGTAATTCTTACTCTTTTATTAACTATTAACTTTCAAATATTTGATACTAACATATAATATTATTTTCTTATTCCTGCCTTCCTCCATTAGTCCTCATATAGTTCCTTTGCTGTCTCTAAATTTGTGGCCTCTATTTCTTGTGTGTGTGTGTGTGTGTGTGTGTGTGTGTGTGTGTGTGTGTTTATGTGTGTTTGTGTATGTGTGTGTACCTGTGTGTGCATTCATATGTGTGTGCTCACTTCATGTATAATTATATATAATTTATATATAGTCTCAGAATGTGTAATTTTACTTGTATTAATTATATATAAATATACATACACATGTGTGTTTGTGTGTGTGTGTGTGTGTGTGTATGTGTGTGTGTGTGTGTGTGTGTGTGTGTGTGTGTGTGTGTATAAAACACTACAGCTGAGCACTATGTGTTGGATAACCAACTATAGAAGGTTATTCCTTGAGAAAGATCTTTCTTGCCTTTTCTTTGTCTAAGTTTGAGACCTTATGAGATTTCCCCCGTTTCTCTTAGCCTATTATTATCATCCTTGTTCAGTCAGTGGTGAGACATCATTTTTGTAATGTTGTGATATTTCTAGTAAAGGAAATCTCATACTAAACTCCCCATTTTACTGGCTTTACTAGCCTTTGTACGTTCTCTCCAAGTGTAATCCCTAAGCCTTAAATACACTAATACTGTTGTAGCAATATCAGTAAGGGATGCATACACATATTTAAACTTTGGGTGATTATGGTTTTCTGGAAGTGGTCTCTGGCTATTTTATGCAGTCAAAATTATTGATATTTATATATGTGTATAAAGAAAAACCATTTGGAATATAGTTATAAACATTGTTGTCTTGCAAAATTTTAGTTTTAGATTGCCCAAAATCTATAACTTCACTAAGACTGGTGTGGCAGTTGAAGAGTATGGAATTAAAGAATATGGGATTAAACTTCCTATTGTCTGTGGATCAATTTACAGATCTGTCTGCTATCACTCTAGCACCAAGTATGCCTGCATGCTGACATGTTTCCTACCATAAACATATTAAACTAAACTCCTGAAGATATAAACTAGACACAATTAAATGTTTTCCTTCTTAAGAGTTTCTCTTGTCCATGGTGAATGTTCATAGCAATAAATACCATAACAAAGACACCTAAGTAGTTTTTAGGAATCAAAGACTGTTATAATTTCCCTTTGTTGAGACTTACTTGATAGCTTTTAGTTAAAATGAAAGTATGAGTGTAAATATTATATCCTTATTTTGCCTGCATTATGTTGGCCATAGTGTGGTTTAGGCATCATATATAGTTAGAACTTTTGGGAGTTTTCCATATTTAGAAAGTTCCATAGCATCTCATGAAACCATGAAAGCTAGTCTTCCTTGTGGATACTTTCAGGCCAGATACAGCTTTGATGACTCACTGTACATGCTGTTTTCAGACAAATATCATGGGATAGGGAAAATAAACGGAAAAAGCAATAACCTATACTGTTTTTGGAATCTCATGGAAACCCCCCCAAAAAAAATTGAGAGGAACTTATCAAGCTTGTTATTGTTGGGAGTTTTGACAGTCTGTTTTCTCTAGGAGGAACATTGTCAGCCCAGATGAGAAATTTTCATTTAATTTTAAGGATATATATTCTGCATATGTATACTTATTTAGTTTAAATTAAATTCTTCCATTATTTACCTTAAAGGAAAACTTTTTTCCCTGAATGAATGGTATTAAAAAGCTTATATTTGCTGCTAATGATTGCAGTGTAGCACTTAGTTTCATATTTGTTCACCTATCTGGGGAAAATGTTTGCATACATATTATTAATTTCACCCATTTGTAGAGTAATAATTTTTTTGATGCAGAATATCAAATAAAACTCACAATTTAGAAAGCTAAGTAAACTTATAATAGTGTTATATGTATTGTGATTGTATGGAATAAAGTTTTCCTTCCTTAAAGGGTCCATGTAATAAAGCCATGATCTTTCAGATAACTACAGGAGATGGTTGCAAAACCATTACATTGGAATCAGGTAGCTAAGGATAGACTAATTACAATCCTGATTCAATCCATGTTTTATTACCTAAAAGGGCCGAGGAGATTTTCTAGAAGAGTCAAGTTCTTATTTTCAACTACATCATTTACTTGCTTCAAATTACTTAAAGAAAATTTTCAAATACAGTTGTCCATTTTGTAAAGTAGGTGTCTTCTTAATATTTTCTTTTAGCTAAAAGGAAGAACAGAGGCAAATATATCACTACTTAAAAACTTCTTCAGTGCACCGTTACATACAATGTAGTGAACTTAGTGTATTGGGTCCCAACAGAATTCAAATACTCTTTAGAAACTAACTACAAGATTGCTTGTATGCTATATATTTATTTATTAAATGTGTTTGTGGTGTGTGAGATGTGCGGGAAGTTGTAAATACTATGGTTGTACTATGAGCATAACTTGAGGGAATCTATTTCTTGCTTCCCACATCAATGTGCATTCTGAGAATCAAACTCAGGACATCAAGCTTATATGACATGCATTTTCCAATCCATGATTCATAATTATTGACCTTAATCATTCTGATTAAATGTATTTCCTTAGGAAGAAATCTATTACATTTGATTTTGTTTAATATTTTTTCCATATTTTATATATCAATCCCAGTTCCCTCTTCCTCCCATCTTTCAATGCCCACCACAGACCCTCCCATCCCAGCCACGTCCAGTCCTCAGGTAGGGTGAGGCCTCCCATGAGGGATCATCAATATCTGTCAAGTCATTTGGGGGAGGGCTTAGGCCTTCCCTAGTGTCTCTAGGCTAAGGGGATATTCCCTATATGGGAAATGGGCTCCCAAAGTTGGTTCCACCACTAGAGATATAACCTGGTTCCATTGTCAGAGGTACCATAGACTTTCCAGGCCTTCTAACTGAGACCCATGTCCAGTGGGTCTGTGTTTGTCCTATCCTGATTTCACAACTATGAGTCTGGTGTCCATGATTCCTTCTTGTTTAGATCAGTTGTTTTTGTGGGTTTTTCCAGCCTGGTCTTAACATTTCCTCTCTACAACTGGGCTCCATGAGTTTGGCTCTGTTTAGCTATGGGTGTCTGCTTCCATCAGCTACTAGATGAAGGCATATAAGGTAGTCATGAGTCTCATTATCAGGGAAGAGCATTTAAGAAAGCCTCTTCGTTATTGCTTAGATTGTTAGTTGGGGTCATCCCTGTAGATCCCTGGACATTTCCCTAGGACTAGATTTATCTTAAAACCTGTAATGGCTTCCTCTATTATGGTATATTTTCTCTTGCTGTCCTCTAATCTTCCTCCGACTCAATATTCCTGATCCATCGTGCCTCCTCTCCTCTCTCTTCTCCTAACTCTCTCTCCCCTCCCACCTGCTCTGAATTTGTTCAAGAAATCTTGTCCCTTTACTGTTCTATCAGGGACATTGTATGTCACTCTTAGGGTACTCCATGTTTCCTAACTTCTATGGGGGTATGGATTTCAGGTTGGCTATAGTTTGCTCTATGTCTAAAATCAGTATATTATTGAGTGCATATGATGCTCATCTATTTGTGACTGTGTTACCTCACTCAGGATGGTTTCTTCTAGTTCCACTTATTTGCCTGCTAATTTGAACAGATCCACAAGAACTAAAATACGTCTTTAATTTGATTTGTGCACACCAACTACAAGTCTCAAATCTTGTTACATTAGTATTGATTTTTATATATTTTTACAAATTTAACGTTATTGTTATTACATATACACATACACACACACATATATATATGCATATATATTTATATATATATATAAAACGATCATTCTCCTGTAACATGCTAGCATTCAGGCAGCTGTGATGGCTGATTTTGCCACCCATGTTGGTTCCCTGAGAGCCGAGCCACATGCTGGTTCAATTACTGCTAAATTATGACAAACTGCTATGATCATGATTCAGCAGATATTTTTATTAAGCATACTGGGCCTTCTAAGATATTTCATTCTGGACACTACTCAAGAGACTGGTTTCTCAGGCCCTTGTGTCTATTAGGGCCCCACATTTTATGCCATATGCAATTGGATTTTTCTTTATGCCATCTACTCATAAATAATGACACAGATATTTATTATTAATTGTGAAAGTTAAGCCTGAGCTTAGGTTTGTCCCACTAGCACTTATAACTTAAAGTAACCAATATTATTAATCTACATTCTACTGCATGACTTTTACCTCTCTCTCACTCTGTGTGTCTGACTTATTCTGCTGCCTGGTGTCCTGCATGCCTAGATTCCTTCTCCTCCTCCATTCTCACTGCCTGGGTGTCCTGCCTAATACCTCTTTCTAGATATTGGACATTCAGAACTAATCACAGCAATACACCTTCACCCAGAACACAAATCCCACAAAATCCTTATGCAATGGTATCTCTACTGAGCCTCCCCTCCATTCTCGATGCTGCTGACAAGTGCCTTCACTTAGCACTTGTATTCCAGAACTCTTATCTTCTGTCAGTATCTCTAAAGTCAGAGCCATGGGGACAAGTCTGCCAGGTTCTACTGATTACTGGAGCTGGATTATGGCCCACTCAGTCAATTACATCACCACAAGCTTCCCGGCTTTACATAGTCTTGGCTGTCCTGAAACTTAATTTTAGACCAATCTTGCCAACAACTGGATTTTGTTTGTTTGCTTGTTTTTCCTCTGCATACTCTTGGGGGAGGGGTCTGTATCCACCTCTCAGATAATTACACAGACTAATTCTTATGAATGTCTAGCCTTAGTCTCTCTTATTTCTTCCCAACTTTTCTTTATTGAAATTATTTCTTCTACCTCTTTCTCGTGGGCATTTATCTTTCTCTATTTCTGTATATCTTTTCCTTCCCTCTTACTCTGTGCCTGGTTGTGTGGCTGGATGTCTGGCCCTAGTTTCCTTTCTCTTTCTCCTCCTCCTCCTTTGAAATTCTCTTTCCAGATTTCTGTACTATCTATTCTTTCTGTCTGCCAGCCTTGCTCATTTTTTTTCCTTCCAAGCTAATATACATGTTTATTAGACTGGCACAGTAATAGTGCTTCACAAGGTTAAAGAAATGCATAATAAAAAGAATGTAGCATATATTTGCATCATTAAACAAATGTTTTATAGTATAAACAAATGTAAAACGTCTTCAACTAATATTCCACAATATAAAGTCTCTGCCTCTGGAGTGCTAGGATTAAAATAGTGCTTCACCATGCCTGGCTCTGAGCTTTTCTTTAGTTTCTGTCAGCAAATTAAAAATATTTTTAGCTGGAATCTTGCCCTAACATAACCACTACTGTCAGTCCATTCATTTTTTTTCATTTTAATATTTTTTATTGAGAAACAATTTTATTTTACATATCAATCCAGTTTTATCTCCCTCATAACTCCCCATGCCCCACAGCAACCCCAGTTTCCCACCTCCCATACATGCCATAGGTAGGGTAAGGCCTTTCATGTGGGATCATAAAAGCCTATCATATCATTTGGGGAAAGGCCTAGACCCCCCCCTCTGTGTATCTAGGCTGAAGAGTTACCATCCATTGTGAATGGGTTCCAAAAGTACACCCTTGCACTATGGTTCCACTGGTTCCACTGTCAGAGGTCCCATATACTGCCTAAGAGTTCTAAATGAAACCCACAATCAAAAGTCTTGGTTCCCTCCAATGTTCGTTTCCCAGTTTTACAACAGGGGTCCATGTGCTCCCATTTGATCAGGTGAGCTGTTTCTGAGGGTTCTCCAGCACAGTCTTGACCCCTTTGTTCTTCACTCCTCCCTATCTACAAAATGACTTCAAGAGTTCAGCTTTATGCTTAGTGGTGGATGTCTGCTTCTGTTTCTATATTTGCTGGAAGAAGACTCTAAGATGGCATTCAAGGTAGTCATTAATTTCATTATAGGTGAAGGGAATTTAAGGAAGCCTGTCCACTATTCCTTAGATTCTTAGTTGGAGTCATCCTTGTAGATCTCTAGACATTTCCCTAGTGCCAAATTTCTCTTTATATCTACTTTGTCTTCCTCTACTATGGTTTCTTTTTACTTGATATCCTCTATTCGTTCCCTGACTCAGTCTTCCTGATCTCTCATGTTCTCCTCTCTCCTACACTTCTCCCCTTTTCTTTGTCCCTCCCCCTAGGCTCCCAATTTGCTCAGGAGTCCTTGACATTTCACCTTCTATGGAGAACCATGTATGTCTCTCTTAGGGTCCTCTTTGTTTCCTACCTTCTCTTGAGGTATCAACTGTTGGCTGGTTATTCTTTGTTCAATGTCAGTTATACATACATGAGTGAGTACACACTATGCTGGTCTTTCTGTGATTCGGAAACCTCACTCAGGATGATATCTTCTAGGTCAATCCAATTGACTGTGAATTTTTTTCTTGTTGTTTCTATTGATTACTACTCCATTTTGTTAAATGTACCACATTATCTTCACCGATTCTATGGATGAGGAGCATCTAGGTTGCTTCAAGGTTCTGGTTATCACAAATAATGCTGCTATGAACACAGTGGAACAGATGTCTTTGTTTTATGAAATTGCATCATTCTGGTATTCCTAGATCCTGAGTTAGACTGATTCCCATTTTCCTGAGAAACCACAATACTGATTTTCAAAGTGCCTGTACTCGTTTTTGTTACAGCAGGTTTTCCCCACCCGCTGCCATGGTCCTGCATCCACAGTCCTTCCGCCACATGAGCCCCAAATAACACTCAGAGACTCTGTATTTGATACAATCCTGTTGGCCAATGACTATCATTGTTAATGGGCTAGCTCTGTGTTAATTATTAACCCATTTCTACCTATCTAAGTATTTCCACGTGGTAGTCTTATCAGGGAGCCACAGCAGGCATCTTTCTTCCTCCCCGGGCTACATCTTGACTCCTCCCTCCTACTTCCTCTTTCCTCCTTGTCTCCTAGCCCCGCCTATCTTACTATCTCATTGGCCCAACGGTGCTTTATTAATTAACAAGTATGAGAAACATAATTACAGAATAACATCTCCCATCAAGTTTTCACTCCCACCAGCAATGGGAATTTTTCCCCTTTATCCACATTCTCTCCAGAATAAATTCATCAATGTTTTGTTTTGTTTTGTTTTTTTATTTTTGCCATTCTGACAGGAGTAAGGGGGTATCTCAGAGTTGTTTGATTTGTGTTTCCTTAATGGCAAAGGATGTTACACACTTTCTTAAGTGTCTTTCAACCATTTTAGATCTCTCTATTGATAATTCTCTATTTCTGTATCCCACTTTTTAATTGAATCATTTGGTGCTTCTAGTGTTCTTTGTATATTTTGGAAATCAGTCTTCTGCCTTGTTGGTACAGATATTTTCCCATTCTATTGGCTTTCATTTTATCTTGTTGACTTTGTTCTTTGCTTTACAGAAGATTCTCAGTTTAAGGAGATCTCATTTATTAATCGCCAATCTCAGTGTCTGTTCTACTGGTAATACATTCAGGAAGTGGTCACTTGTACCAATTTGCTCGAAGGTATCTGATGAGAGATATTATTCTGTAAATATATTTCTCATACTGGTTAATGAAGCACTGTTGGCCAATAGGAAGGCAAGACAGTTGGGGCTAGGAGACTAGGAGTAAAGAGAAAGTAGTTAGGAGGGTCAACATGGAGAGTCCGGAGAGGTAGAATGCCAGCTGCCCTGGCCAGTAAGATGAACCATGTAAAAATACTTAGAATAGTAAAAATGGGTTAATCATTAAGATAGAGCTAGCCAGTAAGAAACTATTAACTGGCCAATAGCCTTATATCAAATACAGACAGCGTCTCTGTATATTATTATTTGGGGCTGGTGCAGCTTCGGGACCAGGTGGGCTGGTGGAAAACAACTAGATATGAGTATCTCCCACTTTCTCTTCTAAGAGGTTTAGTGTGGCTAGATTTATGTTGAAGTCTTTGATCCATTTGGACTTCAGTTTTGTGCCTTGGGATTTCCACATGTCAACACCCAGTTATGCCAGCATCATTTGTTGAAGATATTTTCATTTCTCTATTGTATCATTTTAGTTTCTTTGTCAAAAACCAGGTATTTGTTGGTGGGTTGATTAATGTCAGGGTTTTCAGTCTGATTCCTTTGGTCTACCTATTTGTTTTTGTGCCAATACCAAGCTGTTTTCTTTAGTATGACTGTATAGTAAAGCTGAAGTTACGAATGGTGATGTCCCTGGAAGTTCCTTTATTTTATAGGGTGATTTTGGCTGTCATTGGTTTTCTGTTTTTCCATGTAAACATGAGATTTTTTTTCAATGTTTGTGAAGAATTGTGCTGAAATTTTGATGGGTATTGCATTGAATCTGTAGGTTTCTTCTGGTAAGTTTGACATTTTTATTAGGTTGACCCTTCCTATCCAAGAGCATAGTAGATCTTTCCAGTTTCTGATATCTTCTTTGATTTATTTATTTTTTTGATTATATATCCTTTGCATAATACATACTACAATGTAAATGCTTTGTTATGCCTGTTGGCTATATAATAAACTAAAGTACAGTAATCTACTGCTGTCTTCACACAAACTCCATTGTGGTTGTGACAAATGTGTGGCAATCAAATGGTACACCTTCATTGTGCATTCAATATTCTCAGTCCAAAGAAGCTCATCTAAAAAAAGAGTTGGTTGGAGATCGAGTGCTGTTAAAAATGTTGTAAAGCTAAGTGAGGAGACACTGACAATGCTTGGGAGTTCATGATCCATTTATGATGAACACTGAGTCCAAGCAGTAGTACTTCAGAGAAAAATCAATGATAGACATAATATCATACAGATTTGCCTGTAGAATGATAATAATCATTTGGCATTATTTTCTGTTACTAAATAATAATAATAATATTTTCTTACTCCCCATACATGGTATCATACCTATTTTTGTCACAAAATAGAGAGACTTCAGCCACTGATAATACTATATGTTAGACTATTATTGATTCACATTTTATTTCAAAATCCATTGTCTCATTTGAACCTTTATGTGGGAAAAATGGTACTTAAACATGTATTTTTAACAATACAGGATTATACTCAGAAGAAACAATATGACATTGACAATTTCATCATCAGTGTTATACAATGAGTTTTACTAAGCATAAAGAGTAATTTCTTTGCCTTGTCTTGAATTTGTCTTTTAAATACAGAGTATCATTATGTTGTCATAGCAATGGCTTGATTTGTGAAAAAAACTATTGTCATAATTTTTCAGAATATATTCCAAATGGTAATATGTATCTTTTAAATTTTTAAATATATGTCCTTAGATATTTTTATGTTGATACCATATGTACATATTCACTACACTTGTCTGTCAGATTTTTCTCTGTGTCCATCTATAACTTCTGAAATTCTTGAGACTTCTTAAATACTACCACTGACACCATTTTCCTGCAGGCACTATGTCTCTCTAAATATTTCAATTTTTTAAACACCATTCATGATGGTTTAGATATGGGTTGGATTGTAGATATATTAATTGGAAGTGAAAAATCTACAAAAATTATCTGTGAATTTTGAACAGTCATGGTCCATCTAGTAAATTCAATCAGTTGAAAATGTGAGCTATTGGGCTTCTCTATTCAATTCCATTGGTCTTCCTGTCTATTTTTGTGACAATACCAAGCTGTTTTCAGGACTATAGCTCTACAGTAGAGCTTAAAGTCAGTAATGGTGATGCCCCCTGAAGTTCCTTGATTGTTTAGGTTAGTTTTGCCTATCCTGTGTCTTTTGTTTCTCCATATAAAGTTGAGTATTATCCTTTCATGCTCAACATCCTTATCCATCAGGGAAATGCAAATCAAAACAACACTGAGATACCATCTTACTCCTGCCAGAATGGCTAAAATCAGAAACATCAATGAAAGCTTATGCTGGAGAGGATGTGGAGAAAAGAGAACTCTATTCCACTACCACTGGGAGCCCAAACTTGTACAGACATTTTGGAGATTAATGTGGTGGTTACTCAGGAAAATGAATCAGTCATTTCAGGACAGGACATAAGCATTCCACTCTTATGCATATACACAAATTATTCACATCCATGCAACAAAGACATGTGTTCAACTACGTACATAGCAGCATTATTTGTAATATTAAGAACCTGAAAGCAACCTAGATGCCCCTCAAACGAAAAATGGATAAAGAAGATGTGATGCAATTACACAATGTAATAATACTCAGCAAAAAAAAATAAAAACAACAAAAAAAAATAAAATCTTGAAATACAGGCAAATGGATGGAATTTGAAAAATCCATCCTGAATGGGGTAACCTAGTCATAAAAAGAGGAACATGGTATGTACTCACTTATATATTGATTTTAGACGTAGAGCAAAGAATCATCAACCTACAATTCACACTGCCAGATAAACTAGGAGACAAGGAGGATCCTAAGAGAGTTATACAAGGTCCCTCACAGAAGGGGAAAAGGACAAGATCTTCTGAGCATATTGGTAGTGTGGGGGGGAGTGAGTGGAGGAGTGAAGATAAAAGGATGAGAAGAGAACATGTGTAACCAGGAAGATTGAGTCAGGATACAAATGGACAAGAGCAAGAAAAGAGATACCATAATAGAGGGAGCCCTTATAGGTTTGAAGAGAAAACTGACTCTAGAGAAAAGTCCAGTCACCTACAAGAATGAGCCCAACTAACAATCTGAGCAACACTGGAGAGGCAACCTTAAATGTCGTTGCCTGATAGTGAAATTGATAACTAACTTACATGCCTTCCTAGAACCTTCATGTAGTAGCAGTTAGAAACAGAAGCAGACACCCACAGCTAAACACTGAGCCAAACTCCTAGGATCCAGTTGCAGAGAGGGAGGAGTGATAAGCAAAGGTGTCAAGAGCAAACTACAGAAACCCACAGAGGCAGCTGACCTGAACAAGGGGGAGTTCATGAATCCCCCTCAGACTGATAACTGGGAAACCAGCATTGGACTAACTCAGAACCCCTGAACATAGGTCTCACTTAGAAGGCCTGAGCAGTTTACAGGACCTCTGACAGTAGAACCAGGATTTATCCCTAATGAACCAAATGACTTTGGGAGCACATTCCCCACAGATACTCCCATAGCCTAGAGACAAGAGGGAGGACATAGCCCGTACTCCAAACAACATGACAGATTTTGATGATCCCTTCTGGAAGTCTTCACCTTCCCTGTGGAGTAGATGGGGAATGTGATGGTGGGTGGGTGGGGTTAATATGTAAAGTAAGAAAAAATAATAAGTAATAAGAAAAATAAAAAGTGATATACTTTAATAATGAGAGGTGAAAGCTATTCTTGCCTCTGAGTACATGGCAAATATTTAGAATGCAATTAGGAATTACATTAGCTTAGAAAAATGGGTTCTAATCTAGAGTTGATGACCTCTCCAGTACAGGGCTTTAGATTGTTTTCAGTACCAGGGTTGAATTGCTCCCAATGTGTGAGAATAAGTTCTTTAGCTATTGGGTAGCACCGAGAAAAACATGCCACATTTTATAGCATTACAGATAATTTCGTACCCCATTATTGTTGTGATTCACTGGTTTTTAAGCTATATAATACTGTTCAATATTTTCTCCCTTGATGGCTTGCAAGACAACACTGGAGACTTTGAGAGATGGTTCTTAGGTGGAGGACTCCACATTAGTTCAAGCTTAATTCCTCAAAGTCATATATCCCTATAGTGCTCTGTCTTTAGTAATAGGTTCTTACATTCAATTTCTGGGAGGCAAACAATGATAATGCCAGTACCCTATATTGTTATGTAGAAGTATCATGGACACCATTTTTCCCAATGAACAACTCAAAAAGATGTTTCTCATGCCTGTCACTGGGGCATTTCAGTAGGTAGTCTGTGGCTCTAAGCACCCATTCTATATATAGATGTGCAACATAGCTATATTAAAAATTCACATACATGTATACAATCAGAAATTTTATGTATGAAGTATATAAATATACATACGTGTGTGTGTGTGTGTGTGTGTGTGTGTGTGTGTGTGTGTGTTGTGTGTATGTGTGTGTGATGGCATCTTGATTGCTAGTGATCTTGTAGTGGTGGCTATACCCCTTGGGTGTCGAATACACTGACATAAATTACACCAGGGTTTGTTAGAAACAAACCCGAGGGAAATATAATATATGCCTACTTAAAAACAAAGCAGTTATCATAAAATCTATTCTATTTATCAATATGTTCATTAGTTCTTTGATAATTTTAGAAAAATATAAAATAATTCAAAGTGAGAATTAAACAATTGACTATATGTTTGTTCCATGACTCTACACTACTCCCTTTTTTAAAAATTATTTTTCTTATTTCTTACATATCAATCCCAGTTCCCTTTCTATCCATCCCTACCTCCTCCTCTTCCACCCTCCCTTCCCACCCAACCACCCTTCCATTTCACCCCCCCCACTCCACATGTAGGGTGATGCATTCTTGGAGGGGGTCATCTAAATCTGGAAAAAAAGTAAAACCTACAAATGAATTAAAGTATTTGTATAAGTTATTTTGGTGGCTATGTTCTTACAGAGCTTAATACTTAAGGTTTAAATAAAATGACACACCTATTTTATTTCTATAACATAATCAATGAGTACATTCATTTTTAGGTTAGAATGTGTAATAATAACCAAAGAATGAATTTCATATATTCAGGTTTTCTTAATGTTGATAATTGTTGAGGATTGCTTATATGTACATTGATTTTCATTATGATGTTCAAAGAGTACATATATAAATTATACTTCAATATTGTGCTAGTTGTAAATAAAATGACATCATTTCCTAATAGTAAATTTTTGTAGCAATCCCCTATGCTTACTAGACTATGTGTGTGTGTGTGTGTGTGCATGTGAGTGTGCAGTGTGTGTGTGTGTGTGTGTGTGTGTGTGTGTGTGTGTGTGTGTGTGTAGACCCACAGGCAGGAATGCTTTGTCTTTAAAAAAAGTGATGTGCTTATTTTATTGTTCTTGTCAAAGGAGCCTTGGTATTAGGTAAAATTAGTTCTAACATAAATATGATTCTCAATAATTTTCCATATCAGAACAAAGGGCAGTTGTGAAAATATATCAAGTCTCAAATATGCACTATTTTAAATTTAATCACGATCAAATAACTATGATATTTTTGAATACGTATTTAATAAGACTTTATTTGAATTTTCCCATATTTGGTTATTTTAATCTTATAGGATATCTGAAAAAAATCCATAAATAAATTAAATCATATATTTTTAATTCATGGGAGATTTATTTACATTTCTGAAATCTACACACACACACACATAACACACACACACACACACACACACACACACACACACACACACATCTTCCTCAGTGTAACTGCATGAGAAAATTTCAAAATCATCAATTCTTATATGAAGTAGAAAGACAAAAAATTACAGAGACAAAAAGAGAATATTTTACAAATAGTTGTCATTGACTATATGACAGTGAAGAAATAAAAAAAAACAGAAAATTGATTTTTAATATAACATTTTAATTAAGATTCTAGACATTTATGCATATCACCCCTACACATATATTTGGGAGGCAGAAACAGTAGGACACATTTAATATTATAAAAAGAACATGCAAATATGTATGATTTAACCTGATTTGATAAAAACACAAGTGCATTTGCTACTTTAGTCCTGGAAGATGAAACTCATGTTTACCTGGTTACTGTATGTTCAAGAAATAAGTATCATTCTTTCATGTTGGCTTCTGATTTACCTCTAAGTGATTTCCCATGTTTTCTTGGATTTATTCCCCAACACATTGTCAAAGTCTTGACAAGATGAAGATATGTT
Source organism: Cricetiscus sungorus (assembly GCA_030556225.1). Classification (NCBI taxonomy): domain Eukaryota; kingdom Metazoa; phylum Chordata; class Mammalia; order Rodentia; family Cricetidae; genus Cricetiscus; species Cricetiscus sungorus. The sequence goes on from JANBXA010000398.1 coordinate 48,120,441, forward strand.
ACACTAACCTTTACACCTCATTTGTTTTAGCAAATACATTACTGGTCCTTACTGAAGCACTATCTTACCTGCTGTTCTGTTCTTCACGGTATTGCTTTCCACCTGTTTCTGCAATTTGTATTTAAGAAGTACAGTACTGAAATAGCATAGTTACTGAATAATTGTTACAGAATTATAAGCATGAAACTGGGGACAATAGCTCTTTTTGAGAAATTAAGAAAAATACTAGGAGTTATAAAATGACTACATGAAAATAAGTATGAAATTACTTTATCTTACTGCTTTCCATAGTATCTTATGAGATATTATATTTTCTGGAACCTATAGCTTATTTACTAGACTGACTAAATAACAAGTCTCATGAGATTACTTCTTCCAATATATCAGGGATTTTAGGTTTGTGCTGGTATACCCCGCTTTAATCATCACCAGTGCCTTCTTGCTTTAGCACAATGATGTAAGTTCTCATGTTACTTTTTCTATATTTTTACATATATGCCTCTATCACTCTGAAAGTATAAGCCCAATTAAATCAACTAAATGATTTTTTTTGATATAGTATCTCAGTAATTGTAATAGAAAGTTATGCAAAATATTACCAAAGACCAATTTGGGGAATCAATAATATATATACTGATTACTTAGAGGAATTTGGATTGGATCACTTTTAGAAGCATAAGTCACTGAGAGAAAACAGCATTACCAAAGGTCATACCATCTCATAAAACTGAACACATGGAGTGTTCAGACAGCTGAACAGCCTGAAGAGTGTCCATTCCCTTTATTTTAACAAATCCAGGCACCTGGCCTGGTCTCTGTGTCTTTCAGAAATTTTGATTGCTTTGAGATTACTTCAGTACTACTTACAATTTATATGTGCTTGAGGAAGAAACCCTAGCAAATGCAATTAGTTTGTGAAGCTATTTTGGATATTTTACTTCGTTAACTTAACAAGACTTTCTGTAAGATGGCATATTTCACCTGCTCTTAAAAATTCTGTTATTTTAGATTTCTGTACTCATTCTGTGTCTTAAGATGCTTGGACGCTTAAATCTTGAAGAGATCTGATACACATATCCTAATAAATGATACTATTGCATTCCACTAAATATTCAATAAATAGAAAAATGGGCTTTTTGTTCTTCATTTGGGATCAAAACAATAAACCCCCAAAGTTATCAAGGACATTATGTCACTTAAATGTTTATCCAATCACCTTAGTGGCTATAAAACCTTCTCCTCTACTCTCCTTCACTTTCTCCAACAAAAATACATGTTCACTTCGTTTCTAGAAGGAGAGTTCAAGTCATTTTCAGTGTCTGTAAATAGCTACATTCAGAGAACAATCAATTATTGATCATATGAGTTTTCATAAACAAAGCCAAATGTTGGCAGGTGATTAATCATTCATTCTGGATCACCTTGAAAGAGTAGCACTAAAGCAAAACATTGTTTGTATTTCTTATTCATTCTGTGCATGATCAGCAAATATGTGTTTTATATAGTTACTTCCTACTCAAGTTGATTATATTGTCCATCCACTGTGTCATTTAGAAAATACCTTAAAGAAATATTGAGGTTCAAGAATACTTGCAGTATTTGGACTTTTGCATCACCAGAATCTTTACTCTGCTACCACCATGTTACTAATGCTTTTGTGGCTCAGTTCCTATCCTGACTGGACCTCACTCAAGCTTCCAAATCTATTTTTTGTCACTAATATAAAAAATAAAGATAACAAATGAACTAGTTAATGAAATTATTATTACTCACTTATAAAACACACACACACACACACACACACACACACACACACTCACACACCATCACCACCAATCAGGGTTAAAATAGAGAAGTAGACATAATTTATACTATTTCATAATACAGACTATTATACATCTATTGTACTAACAAAACTAATTTTCAACGTAAAATTGTAGATCATTAAATTCTTTTTAAACTTTTGTTACCTTTAGGTATCTATTTACTTACTTATAGATGAATGAATGTTAATATGCTTATCTGTATTGGCAAGGTGTGATTTTTGATAAGTTATGTATTTGGAAGTCAGAGTACAACATTCATGAACACAATCTCTTCTTTCCAAGACATGGGACCCCACAATCAGAATAAAAACACTTGGAAGTGTGTACCTTAACTTAATGAGCCACTCCGACAAAACACAAAAACATCAAACATAGAACATAATCCAATCATCCATTAAGTTTGTGGTCTTCATAGCTGATTCTTGTAAGTTGCTTTATCTGAAAAAAAATGGATGCCAATAAAAGATAGATTTAACAGGGTCCCATCAAATGTAGGTTAAAATCTATACATAAGCTATGTAGCACAATAATCTTATATCTAGGTTGTTGCTGCTATCAGTTAAAGCTAGGAAATACTGTAGAACTTGGGGCACTATACTTAGTTGAGTTGTACACACCTGGTCCAGAATTGTAGAAAGCTGACAGGTAATTTCTGAGGTGGGGAAAAGGATGCTTTCCACCATTGACATGGATCAGAGAATGGGCAACTATATTTCTGTATCTTTCAAAATGACTGCACTTTCTCTTTATTTTCTAAATATTCCCCCAAATATCCTGCTTCTCTAAAAACAAAAAATAAAAGAAATGGAAATCTGGGATTGAATTTACGTTAACTTGTATTGTGTAAGATATGCATTAAAATATCTCATATATATGTATATATATATATACATACACAATGAACTTTTATTTCATTGACTTGTAGTTTACTTACATGTATTTTTTTTTAATTTTACTTGTTTTTATCCAGAAATTTACTGATGTTCTGATTAAGAGCACTCAAACTTAATTAGAATTTCATGTGTAAAAAGAACTAGGGTAGAGTAATAAAATAGATTACTGAAATTGATAATTTAGAACAATTACATTCAAGAAAAATGTCATTTAGTACAGATGTATAATTATAATTATACTACGATTTAAAAAAATTTAAAGTTTTCAAGATTTTGAAAAATAGGTGACAATGAAATACCAGTTTTTATCTTCATATGATGTGTTAACAATACAATTCAAATTCTCTGAAAGACTGTTTCCTCAGTCAATGTTGCACACAATTGATTTAATTTTAAGAAAAGGACTAATTATTGCATGTAGACTCCTTATTTAAAAAGGACCATATTTTTTTTAAAAAAATACATTTAACTTAAAACAATTTAACAGAATATTTTCTTTACCCCAGCTTCTTCAAATCCTTCCTCAAGCAATTACCCATACAAATATTTGTTGTTTTTCATAAAAATCATAAAACCAAAACTCAAAACAAACAAGAAAAAAATATAAGAAAAACAGAAATGTTTGAAAAAAGAGCCAACAAATGTAGAGTTTTGTGGTACTCTACCTTCTTTGGAGTTTGGTTGACATACTCCGTAACACTCCATTGAAGAAAATGATTTTTCTTCAGAGAATTGCTAGAGGCTATCAATTTCAAATAGCTTTTTGGTTAGCAGTGGAATTCCATGTCTATTTCTGACTCTCAGTTTTTCTCCACAAAGGAGGAGAACCTGGAGCACACTGGGCAGTCTGAAGCCAGCTCAAAATTTACAGAGTGCTCTTTTCAACTAACTCAGTTCTTCTAAACATCTCCTGAGATGTTTAGCTGGTTTCTACATCTTTCTGATAGCTGTTCTGATCTCAGAGTCTTCACATTTTGGACAATTTACTGTTGGAAGGAGAAGCATAGTGAATCTGTTCATTTTTAGTGACTTCCTGAAGGTGTCTGTGTTGTTCATATTCCTAATTAAAGTGACTCTGTAAAGACATAATATTTAAATTTTGGAGGTAATTGTTATACAACATATGTTCCTTGATCAAAATAATAGTCTTAAGTTTCCCTGTGGACATCTGACATATCTAATCTCAGGTTCTTAGTCACTTTAAGAGTATCAGGTTCTATCTGATGTAATGGGTCCTCAGTCCAATTAAAAAGTGTTTCTTTACTCCAGTAACATTTTGCCACGGTTGCACCAGCATATATTTTTGGTAGACAGCTTAAGTAGATAATAGTGCTTTTAACTTGGTGATATAAATGCTTGTTTTTCTCCTCCTCCAGCATGTGAGGTATCTTGCAGCACCATGAATGATAGTCAATAGAAGCAAATGTAGTTAGGCACTAACTCAAGTACTCCCTGTCAATGGCAAAATTAAGAATTCATGAAATCCCTAGGGCCTTACCATCAAGTTGTGAGGAAAAATCAAGAGCGTTGGTGATAGCTTATGATTTGGATGATTCCATGGGATAACTTTTGCCAACAATAGGAAAGTAAATATAACCTGTTCTTGGCACTGGTGGATTTACTTCGTGGTATCAGATGCCTAGTAGGGCATTGTCATTCACTGAGACACCTTTCATATATCTACTATTTCATAAATATTCTTCCATACTAGGTTTCCAGATGAATTTTCAAAAGGCCTATAGTATTTATTGTTTACCTCCATAATCCCTACTTTACCTTTCACTGCCTGCGACTCCCTCCTTATTTAATCCTCATACTTTAGATTCTAATTTATTTCCTTATAACATTGTATTTTATCACTAGTCATTTGGAGACTCACTCCTTCCCACTATTCCATTATTATTTCCTAGACATATGTCAAAAATTTAAAAGCTAATATCTAAAAGAAAAGGTAAACACATTTTTTTAGAATACAGGACAACATAGTCCTTGTACAACAGGCAATTTCTGTGCTGTTCTAGACACAATAACGTTATCTTCAGGCAAACTTGGTAGCAATATACTCTGAGGACCTGTCAAATCATGGAAATGTTGATTATTACTTTATATTTAACTTAAGTTTTGATGATCCTTTTTCAGATATTCAAGCATTATTCTTGATCTATTAAAATAACCATATTTATGCCGAAATGTGTTTCTCTCAATGTTTATATTTTCATTATGGAATAATTACTTAAATTCAATGAATTATTGTCTCTATTACTTCACATTGATTCTATTTGTTTTTGTGAGTCTTATTTCAAAAGACTTAAGTGTAGCATTGTTTATTATGTCATACAGTACGGTAGATATTCATTGACTACTCATTGCAGAGCTGAGAATTGGTAGGTAAATTTTGACTTTCATTTCTTAATGTGCCCTACACTAGCAACTTGGAATGTTCTATCTTTCAATGTTTCAATGAAGTGTGCCTCTTTTCTGCTACACTGATACTATGTTCTTTCAATGTAAGTGAAGAATTGTGCTGGGAATTTGGTGGGGATTGCATTGAATCTGTAGATTGCTTTTGGCAAGATTGCCATTTTTACTATGCTGATTCTACCTATCCAAGAGCATGGGAGATCTTTCCATTTTCTGGTATCTTCTTTAATTTCTTTCTTTAAAGACACAAACTTCTTGCTATATAGGTCTTTCACTTGTTTGGTAAGCATTACAGTAAGATACTTTATGTTGTTTGTGGCTATTATAAAGGGTGATGTTTCTCTGATTTCTTTCTCAACCTCTTTATCATTTTATCATCTGTATATAGAAGGGCTACTGATCAAATTTTTTTAGATAATGTTGTATCCTCCCATTTTGCTGAAGGTGTTTATCAGCTGTTGGAGTTCCCTGATAGAATTTTTCCAGTCACTTATGCAAACTATCATATCAATTGCAAATAGTGAAATTTTGACTTCTTTCTTTCCAATTTGTATCCCCTACATCTCCTTTTGTTGTCTTCTTGTTCTAACTAGAACTTCAAGTATGATATTGAAGAGATATGGAGAGATTGGACAGCTTTCTCTTGTTCCTGATTTTAGAAGAATCACATTAAGTTTCTCTCCATTTAGTTTGATGTTGGCTGTTGGTTTACTATATATTGCTTTTATTATGTTTAGGTATGTTCCCTGTATCTCTGATCTCTCCATGGTGCTCTGATTAAATACAGGGTTTATACTTTTTTCATTTTACTTTTTCTTTTCTTTTGTCTTTTTCTTTCTTTCTTTCTTTCTTTCTTTCTTTCTTTTATTTTTTATTTTTTTTTGTATTTGTTTATGTTACCCAGTATCTCTCAACAGAAGGCTAGTTTCTGTGGTCTTATCCATTCTGTTAGTCTGTTTCTTTTTATAGGCCAGTTAAGATCATTGAAGGGAAGTAAGAACCATTGACTGTTAATTCTTGTTAGTTTTGGATTTGTTGTTGATGGTGGTTTTGTGATTATATTTGCCACACTTTTTCTTTTGGGTTCTGGTAAAGTGGAATTATCTATTGCCTATGTCTTTGTGAATGTAGTTAGCTTCCTTGGGTTGGAGTTTTCCTTCCAGAACCTTCTGTAGGACTGGATTTCTGGATATATATTGTGAAAATATGGTTTTGTCATGGAATATCTTGTTTTCTTCATCTATAGTGGTTGAGGTTTACTAGGTATAGTGGCCTGAGCTGTCATCATATGTGCTGTAGAACATCTATGCAGATCCTTCTGGCTTTCAGAGTTTCTATGGAAAAGTCAAGTGTAATTTTGATTGCTCTGCCTTTATATGTTACCTGGTCCTTTTCCTTTGCTGCTCTTAATTATTTCTGTTTCTCTATGTTACATGTTTTGATTATTATTGGCTAGCTGAGATTTTTTTTTCTTTTCCTGTACATTTGGTTTTTGTGTGCTTCTTGTACTTTCATAGGCATGTCCTTCTTCAGGTTGGAAAGGTTTTCTTCAATGATTTTGTTGTATATGTTTTCTACACCTTTGAGCTGGGGTTTGTTGTTTTCATCAATGGCTATTAATCTTAGGTTGGGCCTTTTCAAGGTGTCCCACATCACATTTCCTGGATGTCCTATATTAGGAGTTTGTTGGACTTAAGATTTGTTCTGGTTTAAGAATTTTTCCCCTAGTTTATCTTCAGCACCTGTTAGTCTTTCTTCAATCTCTTGAATTCTGTTGGTTATGCTTGCATCTATAGTTACTGATCATTTACCCAGCTTTTTCTATTTCCAGCATTTTCTTAGTTTGTGTTTTCATTATTTTGTCTATTTCAGGTCTTGTACTGTTTGAATTGTCTCCTTCATCTGTTTGATTTTTTTTTCTTGGCTTTTCTTGCCTTTTTTTAAGACTTTTTTATTTTTTTTCTTTCATCTATTTCTTCCATTTTTTGTTTGTTTTCTTTAATTTTTTTAAGAATTTTTCTCATATCATCTTTGAGAGCCTCTATCATTTTTATGAAGTCATTTGTAGGTCTATCTTTTCTGCTTCACATGTTTGATGTGTTCTGGTCTAGTTGTAGAGTCCCTAGAGTCTGGAGGTATCATATTGGTCTTTCTATTGTTGATTGTTTTCTTGCATTTCTGTGTTCACTTTGCTTCTTCCAGTGGGTGCAGATGGAGTCTCTCTCTCTACCCTGGTCTCCTGGTGGGTGTAGGTGGGTCTGGAGTTTGATGTCAGTAACTCTGAATGATCTGAGCTCTCTCGGATGTCTGTCTCTCAGGCAGAGGCCACAGCAGGTCCAATGATGTGGAGAAGGCAGGCTTTGGATGGTCTCAAGCATTCTGGGAGAAAGCAGGCGAAGGGGTTCAAAGGTCAGGTGGGGCTAGCACCAGATGGCTCCTCTTGGAGGGGTGGGTCCAGGATGGACTTTGTCAATCCCAGGTGTTCCAAAGATAGTATGGGAGTATTGGACCTGAACTATGGCCAAACACTCACCCTGAGCAGTGGGCCCAAAATGGCCAAGGATGAGGGGATGATAGGCTCTGGATGTTGGATGGTACAGAGTGCCGACTGAACCACTCAGGTCAAAGTTGTACGGGGCTCAAGATGTACACTTGAACCAGGGAGTTTCCAGAAAAGTATGTGGGTGAAAGGATTTAACCTGGGCTGATCACAGACTCACCTCCGGAAGAAGGCATGCAAAGAAACCCAAAGGTCAGAGGAGGGGAGGCTCAAGATAGTTACCTGTGGAGGGACGGGTCCAGTATTCACACATCTGACCCAGGAAGTTCCAAGATGAGGGTGGAGGTGTTGTACCCAAAGTCTGGCCAAACACTCACCCTGAGCAGTAGGCCCAGCCTTCTTTTAAATCTATGTTAAACCTTGATACTACAAGCCTCATGTTTTTTAATTTTATGAGATTTCATATATATATATATATGTATATATATATATATATTTCATATGTATATATATGAAAAGACACTCAGAAATGAAAATCAAATATAAAAATTTTAACTTTTTGAGGGAAAATTAGTATAGTCATTTAAATATGCACTTCTATAACCAAATACATCTTCATTAAAAGAGCCACTTTAAATAACACATGTGGTATGATTGTTACATAGTAGATAATTTCATGGACCTATACTTTTTGCATGGAACACACACACAGCAACACACACATATATAAATATATATTTTATCCTTCTGCACATTTTTCTCTCATTCTCTATATAATATCATTTATATTTATATACATGGATAAATGACTTTTTGGAATATACAAAATCTACAAACATACATAATTCATTTTTCTAACATTTATTGGCTAAATATTCTTATTTCTAATGGTATCTAATATCCTACAGATGACAAAGCTTCATTCTTTTTATCACTTATAAGAAAGTCACAATTACCAGATCCCATCAACAAATGGGAAAATATAATGAGCAAATCTCTTAAAAAATGAAATTTAAATTGCTGGTAGAAGTACTAAAAGTCTTCCAAATCCCTGGATATCAGAGAAATAAAAATTAAACCTATATTTATATTCTATTTTAATTGTGGGGCAGTCACTCATTAAGTGATTAAGAGACCTTACTACATTTGCAAATGACCTAGATTTAGTTACTAACACCCACAAAATAGCAGCAACTATCTCTAACTATAGTTCTAAGAGCTGACAACAATACATACATGTGGAGTACAGGCAGGAAAAACACATACAAGTAAATAAATCTTTTTCTTAAAGAAGATCCAAATTCTATATCATCTCATTCAGAATTTGTGATATAAAGAAATTCTGGTAAGACAATGGATTAAAGAACTCTACATATGCTACTTATGGGAATACAGACTAGGTTGTCAGTCACTATAGAAATCATTTTCTTAAAGAACTAATAATAGGACTATTTTATGACCCAGATATAACACTTATAGGTATTTATTTCAAGAACTTCAAAGTACCACATATATAGCTGTACATCATTGTGTATTACACCACTATTCACCAAAGCTACTTATATAAGTTGTGGAAATAACTGAAGTAAAGCAGAACAGATAAAGAAAATGTGATATAGCTATATAGCCAATCTCTCTCTCTCTCTCTCTCTCTCTCTCTCTCTCTCTCTCTCTCTCTCTCTCTCCCTCTGTCTCTCTCTCATAGTCACATACTAATATGTTAGATATTTTATTTATTTCTAATGCTGTTTATACTGCACTTGGATTAATTTTGTCTTTAGGTTTTCATGGACTAGAGGGATACTCACATAAAAATGAATTACTGGTTAGGGAAGATAATCTCAGGATAATATGTGCAATGTGAACTCAGAATGTACTTTATAAAATTTTCACAGTTTCTGTGGTTAAATTGTCAGTTAGGATTAGGAAAAAAATAAATTTTTACTACCCAATATACCTGTGTTTTCCCTATGACAGCTCTCTACATATGAGAGCATTGTCTTAGACAGTAGTGATGTCTATTTTCCTGACTATGGAACAAAGGTATTTGTAGGTAAAAGTAAATTAAAAGTGATGGAAAACACAATATGAAGAAAACTGAAAATTCACAATATTTTTCTCTAGTATATATATTTACCTAAGAACATTTGGAATTTTCCATTTTGATACATTTTAAATGACAAATTCATGAATAATAGGCATGTCTTGCTTTATGTAAGAACACTTAGAACAATATTTGCTCCTAGAAATGTATAGAAAATACATTTTTATTAGGGCAAACATGTTGAACTCTGTATGAGATCGAAGTGACCAACAAATTTAAGTAGATAGGGGTTACGTTGGTCAAACCTGGAGGTTACACAAGGTTTCAAGGTCTCCTTGAAAATATTTTGCAGTCTACTCTTGTGTATTTGTTTGTAAACATTACCTAATACTTCATGAGAATAAAATTTATCTTTCTCCATGGAGAAATTAGATATTTACAATGTTTTTTTATTTGTTACCTACTAATATAATGTTAAAGTATAAAATAATTTAAAATTAATTTTTTCATATTTATTTTATTTTGTTCGATTATAGTTATATGCATATCATTTTCTCATTCCTTTCATTTTATTCAACCACCCACCATCCCATGCACACAAACACACACACTGACCTCTCCTTATTCTATTTCAATTTTTTCTGTTTAATCAAATTTGTTGCATATGTACATATATACATACACACATATAGATTCCTACATATACCCTGCTCTTTCTGTGTAGTGTCACTTGTATGTGTGTATGTTTTCAGGCTGACTGTTTTTTATTGGGCAGATGATTACTGTGATATTCCCCAAGGAAGATTTTTTTTTTTTTTTGCCCACTCGGTATCACTGGGCAACATGCCTTTTTTCCATATAGTTCTTTGTTTAGGGTTGTGGCCCCCTAGGCACTTTCCCTTCCACTTTTACATGTCTATTGTTTTTGTGCTGATCTAGCCCATGTTCAGCCAATCATGCTTGTTAAACTTTATGGGTATAAATTATGACTATTCCTGGAGACATAACATCACAACAAACTCATTAATCCTCTGACTCAATCTTTTCAACCCATTTTCTACAATGTTCCCTGATCCTAGGTTTAGAGTATTTTGTCCATGTCTATTATAAGTCTGTCAATGTCTACCAAAACTCCTCATTTTATTGTTTCTAGTTTCCTATAATAATCTAAAAGAAGTTTTCTTTTACTTTTGGTTTTTCCTGATTTTTTTTATTATTTTTTGTGCTTTTGGGGTTTTTTGTTTGTTTTATTTTGGTGTGGTTTGTCTTAATTTTCAATACAGAATTTCTCTGTGTAGCTTATCCTGGAACTCACTCTGTACTCTAGACTGGCCTCGAAGTCGGCTTTCCTCTGACAACCAGTGTGGGAATTAAAGGTGGAGACGATCACCTTTCGACCAGGAGAAGTGTTCTTGATGAAGGGTGGGGAGTACACATATCTTATCCATAAGTATAGAGAAAAATTCTGGCATGTAGTTAGACATTATGCTAGTCTAGTAAAGTGGTTGCTGTAGGATTTCCTCTGAAATCCATTAGTTCTGGATCCTTACATTTGTTTCAAGTGCCATGCATACTTTTCTTCTTGTTCATCAGATTGTGATTCCAACTAAAGGTTTGTTCATCACCACCAATGTATTAGAGCCTTTACCATACATTTTGGGTTGTTATTCCCTGCCTGTCATTATTGTGCTACATAGCTTGGTGGGGATGTAGCTTGCTTTCCTTCCTGGGACCAATGTGTGGTCAAATTTAAAATGTACTTCATAAGCCAGAATCTGTCCACAATGCTGCATACAAAGTGTGGCATTTTGGATACCTTGGAGCACACAACTCTAAACGGGGTATATCCAAGAATTCCTTCAGTCCAGACAAACCTACGTCATAATTTAGGTCTTTTTTTCAATTCATACAAAAATATATGCTAACATTTACAGAGAAAGTTCCATGTTTTACAATTGTTATCAGTACCCTCTTTCTTTTTTCTACTTTTCTTCTATCATTATTTTATTAATATTTTGGTTTATTTTTTCTTAATAAATTCATTTTCAATCATTTTTACTTCAACAATAATTCTTTCTAATTTCACTTATTCCCTGAGTCTGTTTTATTTTTAAGTACTTCAATTTCTCAAGTAAAGTATATTTTGTCCAATGAGTTTTATACTTTCCCAAAACCTTCAGCTTTTCTTTTCTAGGAATATAAATTAAATAAGAACTAATGAGTCTGCTTATGATATGTGAAAATGTTTCATGCAAATATTTGTGTAATGGTTTTCATTTGATTATCACTTTATGTGGATTGACAAGTGAGTAACTCAACCAAGCATATTTCTTAGCATCTGTAAAGTTATTACTAAAGAGAATTGACATATGCTACATTGTATTGTTTAGACTTTGGGTTTTCTTAAACTAGAACCAGACTCTCCAATTTGTCTGAAATATTGTGAGAGCTACTGCTTTCATAATACAGTATTTTATATTACATATCTATCCCAGTACTTTCTCCCTCCCACACTCCCATGCTGCCCCCAACCCCCTGTCCCATACTTCATCCACTACCCAAGGAGGGTGAGGCCTTCACCGAGGGATCATCAAAACCTGTCAAGTCATTTGTGGTAGGGTCTAGACCCTCCCTCCTGTCTATAGGCTAAAGGAATATCCCTCCATGGGAAATGTGATCCTAAAGGCCTTTTGTGCACCAGAATATATCCTGGTTCCACTGTCAGAGGCCCCATAAAATGCCAGGCTTCCTAACTGAGAGCCACATTCAGGGAGTCTGGATCAGTCCTATGCTAGTTTCCCAGCTCTAAGTTTGGGGTCCATGAGCTCTGTCTTGTTCAGGTCAGCTGTCTCTGTGGGTTTCTCCAGCCTGATCTTGACCAGTTTGCTCATCACTTCTCCCTCTCTGACACTAGATTCAAATTCAGCTCAGTGTATAGCTGTGGGTGTCTGCTTCTGCTTCTGTCAACTACTGGGTCAAGGCTCTAGGATGGATATAAGTTATTCATCAATCTGATTATCAGAGAAGGGCATTTAAGGTAACCTCTCCACTATTGCTCAGATTGTTAGTTGGGGTCATCCTTGTAAGTCTCTAGAAATTTCCGTAGTGTCAGATTTCTCTTAAAATCTATAGTGGCTCCCTCTATTATTGTATTTTTTTTTCTTGCTCTCCTCAATCTTCCTTGTCCCTCATGTTCTCCACTCCCTGTCTCTTCTATGGTTCTCTTTCTCCTACCTTGCTCTCCACACACTGCCCCACGCAAGCTACCAATTTGCTCAGGAGATTTTGTAACTTTCTTCTTCTGTGGGATACCACGTATGTCACTCTTAGGGTCTTCCTTGTTTCCTAGATTTCCTGTCGGTGTGGATTATAGGCTGGTGATGCATTGCTCTATGTCTAAAATCCATATATTAGTGAGGAGACATTATGTTTGTAATTTTGTGATTTAGTCACCTCAGTCAGGATGGTTTCTTCTAAAAATAACCATTTGCTTTCTAATTTCAAGATTTTGTTGTTGTTTTGTTTTTGTTTTTGTTTTGTTTGTTTGTCTTATTTTTTCTGCTGAATAGTACTCCATTGTGTAAATGTACCATGTTTTCTTTATCCATTCTTAAATTGAGAGGTGTCTAGTTACTTTCTAAGTTCTAGTTATTACAAATAATGCTGTTATAAACATAGTACAACAGATGTCTTTGTTGCATAGTTTTGCATCTTTTGGGTATATGCCTTAGAGTGGAATTGCTGAAACCTGTGATAGACTGATAACCATTTTCGTGAGGAGCTGCCATACTGATTTACAAAGTGGTTATACAAGTTTTCTTTCCCACCAGAGGTGGAGAGGTGTTCCCCTCTCTTCATATCTTCTCCAGCATAAATTGTTATTGATTTTTCTGAGTTTAGATATTCTGACAAGAATAAGATGGTATGTCAGAGTTGCCTTGATTTGTATTTACCTGATAGCTAAGGATGTTGTTCACTTTCCTAAGTGTCATTCAGTCCTTTCTGATTCCTCTATTGAGGATTCTCCATTCAGTTCTCAACCCCACTTTTTAGTTGGATTATTTGGTGTTTTGGTGACTAGCTTCTTGAGTTCTTTTTATATTTTGGAGATCAGCTCTCTTTCTGATGTGGGGTTGATGAAGATCTTTTCCCACTCTATAGGCTGCTGTTTGGTTTGTTGACTATGTCCTTTGCCTTAAAGAAGCTTCTCAGTTTCAGGAGGTCCCGTTTAGTAATTGTAGAGCTCAGTGTTTATGCTACCGGTGTTAAGTTGAGGAAGCAGTCACCTGTACCAATTCATTCAAGTGTACCTCCAATTTTGTCTTCTAAGAGGTTCAGTGTGGCAGGGTTTATGTTGAGGTCTTTGATCCATTTGGACTTAAGTTTCATGCATGTCTATAGACATGAATCTATTTGCAGTCTTCTACACACAAGCATCCACACACAGTTAGGCCAGCAACATTTGGTGAAGTTGCTTTCCTTTTTCCATTCTATAATTTTAACTGGTTTTGTCCAACATCAGGGTTCCTGATAAATAAGAGGAAGTGTGCTGTGCCATTCATTGTGAACTCTGTTTCGCAATCTACTGGGGAGGGCTCTGTTTTGAGCATGTTATTCAGCTGTATAATTACTGTTTTTATCCTGATGTTTCTAGACTAATGGACTGAGAACCTGCTAAGTTTCCTAATTTTCTGACACTTAGATTGCCATTTCTGTATTTCTCAGCCTTGTGTTTTAAAGCAAACTAGGTTCCATTAAATTTTTGTGTATGCAAGTGTACTCTTTATATACATGTTTGTGCATAATATGTTGTTCTTTTTTTTCCTTTTGGCTTACAATTTAAGGTTATATTCACATGTGGATGGTATGTGGGAGACATTGCTTCCAGCTTATACCAATTTCTTCAGAATTAAAAACCTGTGTAGATACTTACCTGTCTACATACACACAAACACCATCATATATATATACACACAACACACTCATCTGTATACATGAATGCATGCATACATACATACATGCATACGAACATACATACATATATCCATTGTTCTGATTGACAAGATATTCCTGAGTTACACAATCTGGTCAACTGAGAACTGGGATGTTGTAATTATTTCTGTTCTCAAAATTTTTTAGTCTTTTGAAACTGGTGTTCAGAAGAAAATCAGACAATAATAGAGAAATACCATTGAGCAACCCTAGTATATTCACAGTCTGACATAATGGACAATTCATGCATAACTGAGAAAATTAGAGTGACAATGAAATGTCTGGTGATTTTACACTGGAGATGAGATGTCTGATGGCTGTAAGAATGTTAATGAGAATAAAATTGAAAGCATTCCTGTGTAATTATAGTAAAGATGTCTACAATTACTTTCTGTTTTGAATCTATTTGGGGAGTGAATTTAAAAGAAAAAATACAGAGACTGGAAAATATATTCCAGCTGTTAAGAGAACTAGATACCATTGTAGTCTGCTTGATTTATTCCTAGACAACTGACTGACACAACAAGGAAATGGAGAAAGAACACACACACACACACACACACACACACACACACAGAGACAGAGACAGAGACAGAGACTGAGACTGAGAAACAAAGAGAGCTCTTCAGTAAAGCTAGGCTCAGAATGGATATATTTCACAGATTGACTGGCACCAACACTTCAATCATCTGGAGCGTATAGTACAATCAGGAAGAACTAAGAATTCTCAATTGGAGGTGGATGTTAGGGAGAAGTCTTACCTTGTAGTCTTGTAGTCATCTTGTAGGAAAAAGCTATGCTCAATAAATTTTTCAAAATCTGATCAATTGGTTTCAAATGCTTGCTCTTAGACCACAGGAAAGCTTTGCGTGCCTCTGAATATCACTAAAAGGCATGCATTGCCAGTGTTCATAGGTCTGAGGCATGGCTTCTTGTCAATAATTGACAATAAATTAAGTATTTATTATTCCTTGCAGATTAATTAAGAATTCCCATTCTTCCTATAGGTTAATCTCCTAGTCATCCACATGGTACCCCACAACTACCTGTAACTCCACTCAGAGGCAAGTCAATATCCTGTTGTGGACTTTGTAGAGTTCAAGCACACACCTGCTACACAAGCATACATGCTGGCAGAACATCCACCCACATAAATTGAGAATAATGATGATGCTTAAGAATAATTGATAGGGCATTGGTTGTTTTAAGAGTACTTTCCATTTTTACTACAGCAGATATGATTACTACCAATTTTTTACAGTCTGATCTATATACTAACAAGCGAAAAGTCTAAAAAAGTTTAAAGTTTGGCCAAATAACTAAAGGAAGTTATTGCTTCAGAAGTAATTATTGTCATTTTGAGGAAGTCAAGTTCTTTGTATTAATAAAGTAGAAAGATGACTTAAGGGAACATCAATAGTGTCCATTCTCATCAAATATACTATGTCATACATATGAAAGAGTAAATTCATTTGAAAACATTTTATGTTGGGAAGAGGTAATGTGAAGAGCATTCTGCATGTATAATTGCATTCCCTATAAAAAGTAATCTCTCCATGGCATGTTTAGTTCTCTCTGATTTAATATCCTGACTACAATACTCTCTCTCTCTCTCTCCATCCCTCCCAGTTACTCCCCCACATCCGTTCTCCCCCAGACCACCTACTCCTTTATTTCCTTTTTAAAAGAGCTAGTCTCCAAGTGAATGCAATTGAACATGACATAGCAAGATGGAATAACACTAGGCACAAACCCTCATATCAAGCTTGACAGGCAATCCAGTAGGAAGAAAGGGGCCCAAAGAAAAAGCAAGAGTAAAATTAAGACCCCACTCCTACTATTGTGATTCTCACAAAACAATAAGCTAAAGAATCACAGCATGTATGCAGAGGATCTACCAGAAGACCCACATAGCCTTGAAGATTGTAGCTTCTGTTTCTGTGAGACCTTAGGTATGTCCTTTGTATCCGTAAAATCTCAAACACTTTTAGTATGAAGGGTTGTGGAATTTCATTCAACATATTTTTGGCATCTGAGGAAATAATCATGTGGTTATTTCTTTTAGTTTGTCATTGTTTGGTTAAATTGGTTGATTTTTGTGTGTTAAACTATCCCTGTATCACAAGGATGAAACTTACTTGATTTTGGTGGATGAACTTGTGCATGTGTTTTTGGGTTTTGTTTGCTAGTATTGTGTTGTGTATTTTTGCATTATGTTTATCAGAAAAATTCATCTGCAATTATTTTTGTTGAATTTTTTGTGTAAATAAGGGTGACTATAAACTTTAAGGCTTATAAGTCTATTTAAGTTGCTTATTGGATAATGATTTAGCTTTGTTAGATACTATCTTTTGAGAAAATTACTCATTTCTTCGAGATTTTTCAATATTGTGTTCTATAGGTCTTTAAATATGATAAGATTCTTTGATTTTCTGTGTCTATGGCTATGGTTCTCTTTCCATTATTTTATTTTCTTAATTTTGATATTTTTCTCTCTTTTAGTTAGATTGGATAAAGGCTCATGTAACATCCTTGATTTCCAACGAATCAAATTTTTATTTCATTGATTCTTTGCATTGTTCTCTTTATTTCTGTGTTATAGATTTCAACTTTCAGTGATGTCATTTACCGCCATATACTCTCTTGGGTATGCTTGGTATTTTTTGTTCTAGATATTATAAGTATGCTGTTAAGTTGCTAGTATGAAAATTCTTCAAATATTTTATGAAGGCACATAGTGAATTTTATTGTATTAAATACTAGGATGGTTACAGCAGCTTTATTCTTGGGTTAAATTGCTTGGAAAATATTTTTCTAACCATTTATGCTGAGGTAATGTCTATCTTTTATGTTGGCGTGTGTTTCTTGTATGTAGCACAAGAATGGATATTGTTTTACATATCCATTCTGTTAATCTTTATCCTTTTTAAGGTATTAGTCCATTGATATTGAGAGCTATCAATGACCAATGATTTTTACTTCTCATTATTTTCTGGTTGTTTGTGGTATGTGAATGTGTGTGTGTGTGGTGTGTGTGTGTGTGTGTGTGTGTGTGTGTGTGTGTGTGTGTGTATGTGCCTGTGTGTCTATATGTGTGTGTGTGTGTCTATGTGTGTATATGTTTCCTTTGGTTTTGCTGGTGTGAGAGTATTATTTTCTTAATTTTTATAGGTGCAATTAATTAACTTGGGTTAGGGTTTTCATTGTAATATCTTCTACATGGCTGGATTTGTACATAAATATTGTTCACATTTAACTTTATCATGGAATATATTGTTTTCTTCATTTTATGATTGGAAGTTTTTCTGGATATAATATTCTGAGCTGGCCTCTGTCTTATCTTAGGTGTATTCAGCAAAGCTGTCCCAGCCTTTCTGGTTTATGGAGTATCCATTGAAAACTCAGGTATAATTCTAATCATTTTACCTATATGTGATACTTCCCCTTTTTCCATTGCAGCATTTTAATTTTGTTCTTTAACTGTATATTTAGTGTTTAGAGTATAATATGACAAGGGAACTTTTTATCTGGTCCAATTCTTTTGATGTTCTCTATGCTTCTTACAATTTTTTTGGCATCTACCTTTTTAGGTTAAAATTTTTTTCTTCCATGACTCTATTGAAAATATTTTCTGGGCCTTTGAGTAAGGACTCTTCTCTTTCTATTCCTATTGTCTTAGGTTTAGTTTTTCATAGTGTTTCTGATTTCCTGGATGCTTTGTATTTATACATTTTTTTTTTAGAATTAACATTTCTTTGACCTGTGAATCAATTTATCCTTCATACCTTCAATTACTAAGCATCTCTTTCATTTTTTGTATGTTGTTTATGCTTGTGTCTGTAGTTCTTGTTTGCTTAAGGACATCTTCCATTTTCATATTTCCTTCAGTTTGTTTTCTTTATTGCTTCTATTTCTATTTTCATCTCTTAAACAACTTTATTCATTACCCTCACTTGTTTATTTATGTTTGCTTTATTAGATTTACACATTTCTTGCTTTTTTGTCATTTCCTTAAATTTTTAAGGGATTTATTTTTATTCATTTTTAAAGAAATTTTATCTTTGTCACATTGATTTAAGGTCATTTTGTGTTGGAATGTTCAGTGATTGCTGTATTAGGATATCTGCTCAATGATAGTGACATATTACACTGGCTGTTGTTGATTGTGTTTTTATGCCCACATCCATGCATCTAGGCTTGGGATGATTATAAATATAGTTGCCAAATTCTGAGTTAGTCTTTGTTAGATGAGTGTTTTGTTTCTCAGTTTCAGTTTGCTCTTTGCTTTTTCTGGCCTATGATCAGGTAAGGGGTCTTTATGCAAGTTGGGATCTAGATTTCTTATAGCCCATGTGGCCTCTTGCTGAGCAAGAGGGTCTTAACCCATGTTGTGGACAGGAGTTATGGTGGTCTTCTTAGCCTCTGATCTAACAAGGAATCTCAGATGAAATTGGAGGTGATACACAGTGATGAGGACCAGAGGAGGGGACAATGGAAGGAGCAGAGGAATGGAGAGGGGATTAGATATAGTCTAAGATAGAACAGAGAGAGAGAGAGAGAGAGAGAGAGAGAGAGAGAGAGAGAGAGAGAGAGGAGAAGGTG
This sequence comes from Cricetiscus sungorus, assembly GCA_030556225.1. Taxonomy (NCBI): domain Eukaryota; kingdom Metazoa; phylum Chordata; class Mammalia; order Rodentia; family Cricetidae; genus Cricetiscus; species Cricetiscus sungorus. The sequence goes on from JANBXA010000398.1 coordinate 48,139,719, forward strand.
TCTATGTGTGTGTGTCTGGCCTACCTGGAGTGCTGGTGGCCACAGTGGCCTCTGGTCCAGCATTGAGTGACCACTAGATTTCCAGCCCTAATGATGGTAACTCAGAGAACAAGAAAACCAGGGATATTGTCAGATAAGGGTCAAAAGAAGTGTGGATGAGGTCCTTGGCAGGATATGTGATCTACTAGTAGGGGTGGATTGTGTTCAGGGAGGCATCAACTGATATGTTGTGGGCTAAGACAAAGCAAAGAGAAAGTTGGGGGCAATGGAATATTGTATCTATTGGAAGGTAAAATGGGGAAGGTTTGTGGGTGGGTGGCTTAACAGAAGCCTACCTGGATGTCTGGTAGGCATGCTTTATGTTTGGGAAGGAGGTATCTGCCAGAGATAACTGAGAGAGGAGACAGTGGGGGCAGGTGGCCTACCTTGTTTGCTGGCAAGCATTATTGGTGGTTAGATGGGAGTTTGAGGTTTTTGTCCATGAGAAACTAGAGAGTGGGTGTGGTAGATGTGTTGCTGCACTATTTGGTCTCCTACGGTTTTGTTCTGTGCTTAGGCATAGGGTATCTCCCCCTCTTTATTTTACTTTAACTGAAAGTAAGTATTTTCATACAGAATAAAACCAACAAAACGTAAAAAGCACACATAATAAAAAACAAATACTAAAAACAAACCATAATCAAACTCCACAAAAGTCACAATCATAATACACAAGCAAAAAGACTATTAAGATGTTTTTAATGCCTAAAGAAAGCAATATATTTTTTAGGAATTAAATATTTCTAAAATCTCATTGTTTTCTTTGTTTACTGGCCATCAGCTTTTGTACATGGGGACCAATTTTACAGACAAATGCATTATCAACTGTACTAATTAGGCACCTAGGTACCTAATCATTGATGTGGTTTATATAACCAGTGACAGTCTGTTGTAGAAAACTGATTTTTCATCTATCTGCTTTTGTCAATTACAGATAAGATCTTGGTTTGGGATGGGATCTCATATCCACTTTCTATTTTTATTGTGGAAATCACATATGACTTGAACTCATGTAAGCCCTGAACCCATGCACATCTCTCATATTTCATACATACTATTTCCTGGTGTCATCCATTATGTCTGGCTCTTACAATCTTTCTGTATCCTCTTCTGTCTAATTTTCTAAGTCTTGAGTATCGGGGTTCAATGAACATTTTGGATGAACTGTTCAAACATTTCTCATTCTCTATATATTGTCCAACAATGAGTTTCTCCATTACATCTCATCTACTCCAGGAGGGTTTATTCTAATGATAGCTCAATGAGACAATAGCTATGAGTATAGAAAAATGCTGATAGAAGTTCCTAGTTATCACTACTGTTCTTTAGTAGAACAAGAGTATCTGGTTTTTCAACTATGTCCAAGAATTATCTATCTCTCTCTGTTCCTTGCTCATCAACCAAAGTCAGGCATAAGATTCATCTCATTAAGTGAACCTTATTCCAATCAGTGAGTGGTTGATTATTCCTGGAATGTTTGTGGCACAATTTTATTAGTATATCATACACCCAGGTCTAGATTGTAGACAGCAGAATACATAGCTGGGTTGGTCATTACATTTTTTATATGATATCATGCAAAGTACCATCCATTAATGTGAATACTAGTCATGAAAATGCTCTATTTTGGTAAGTTGTTGACTTTTCTTGTTTAATATATTCTTGAAATATATTAATATTGTTTTCAATAATAAATTGGTGAAGAGCCACCCATAACCATGGCAATAGCCTGAGTTCTCTGGGAGTTTCCATAAGACCCCTTTTATCAGAAACTCAATTAGATGCCACCCATTCCTGGCATTGCAATTTTCACTAAGTGCTTTAAGATGTATCACTGGTACGTGGTCTGTGTAAGATTTGGTGATGCCACTTAGATTTCTCTTACAAATGTAAATATTTTGAGAAGCTTCTAGAATAGGAGTTTTCCAAGTAACTCCTCAAATGACATTTAGTGTTAATTGTCCATCCCTGTCTAGTCATCCTTTCAGCCAACACTTTCCTCACCCATTTAATCCTACCATTCTCTACTCTCTTAACTACATATTCTATTTTCTACCTTCCTTGGGAGATATCCCCTGACCAGAGTCCTTTACCCTATAGTTACAAGTATTTTAACCTTCCATTCAAAATCTAAATACTAGGAAGCACAAATAACATATACAATATTTGACACTTTGTGTCTGGATTACCTCATGCAGAATGGTATTTTTCTAGCTCTATCCATTCACCTCTGAATGCTATGCCTATGTTTTTAACAGGTTTCATTTTGTCCCCTTGTATAAATGTACTTTATTCTCCTTTTTAATACAATGGATGATGAGCATCAATGGCATTCTAAGTTTTGGCTATTATGAATAGACCATCACTGAACAAGGTTAAGCAAGTTTCTCTGCAGAAGAGAGAATTAATTTCCTTGAGAACATGCCCAAGAATAATTTTTCTTGATCATGAAGTTAATCTATTCTAGCTTCCAGACTGAATTCCTAGTTTCCTTGCTGATCTTCATAGTGACTGTACAAATTAACTCTCCCACCAGCAAAGGTTGAGTATTTGCCTTACTCCACATACTTGCCAGCATGAAATTTCATTTGTTTCCCTGATCTTTCTCATTTGGATAAGTATAAGACAGAATCTATAAACAATTTTCATGTGCATTTCCCTAATGACTAAGGATGTTGAATATCAATTTAAGTGGCCGTCAGCTATTATGTTTCATTTTCTGACAACTGTTTATCACTACATACCATTTTTAATAGGATTGTTTTCTTGGTGTCCATATTACTTCCCATTTTTCAGTACTTTATGTACTTTAGATATCTAATATCCCATTCTGTAGCCTGACACTTGTCTGAATTATGGCATCATTTGTTCCACAGAAGTTTTTCAATTTACTGAGGTTCTATTTATTGCTTTTAATATCTTTGCTGTTGCTGTTATATTCAGGATTTTTTTTTTTGTGATCATGAGTTCAAGACTATTCCCTTAATTTTGCTTCTATTAGCTTTAGTGTACCTAGTTTTATATTGAGTTCTTTAATCTGCTTTGAGTTAAATATTAAGCAGAGTTATATAGATAGATCCATTTGCAACTTTTACATGTAGTCATTTAGTTTAACCAAAACCATTTATAAAAGATGCTGTTCTTTCTACATTGTGTATTTTTGGTTTTTCTGTCAGATATTAGATTTCCACAAGGGTGTGGACTTATGTTTTTGTCTTAAGTTTGATACCATGTATTTATCCATCTGTCTGTTTTTACGTCAATACCATGCTGTATTTATTACTATATCTCTGTAGTACAGCATGAAATCAAAAATGGAATTTCTTAGGTAAGCTTGTGTGTGTGTGTGTGTGTGTGTGTGTGTGTGTGTGTGTGTGTGTGTGTATGTGTGTGTTTCTAGATAAAGCTGTAACTATTCTTTCCCTATGTGTGAAGAATTTTCTTGAGACTTTAATTGGAATTATAGGAATATATAGATTGATTTGGTTGGATGGCTACTATGTATTTATTTTTCTCTTGCTGTGAAGAGGCACCATGAGCAAGGCAACCCTTATAAAATTGATATATATATATATATATATATTTGGAAATTGCTTACATACAGACTTAGGTGGCTAATCCAATATCATTATGGTGGGAAGCAGAGCGGCATGGCTATGGAGCAGTAACTGTAAGCTTTGCATCCTTTTCCTCATGAAGCATAAAGAGAGAGGCAGTAGACCTAGAGTGGGTTTTATAAACCACAAATCCCACCATAAGAGACACACTTCTTCCAGCAGTGTCGAATGTCCTTTTCTTTCTCAAACAGTTTCACTCCCTTGCATCTAAGCATTCAAATACATTAGCCTATGTGGGCAAATCCTGTTCAAATCACAAAACAATTTTAACATGATAAAATGTGGTACATACTTGAATATCTCCAGTTACAGTCACTAAAGTTGAATTTTTGTCTTTCATGCTATATTCTGAAATCCATTACTGACCTGTGCACATCTAGTCATTGAACATTGTAGAGATATCAGCCACACAGTTTATAGGGAATAAAAAGTTTCTTTGATGGTCCAAATCTACTCTTTTATTATGTTTTATATTTAAGACATTTATACTTAATCTTCCACCTTTACATAAAATCAAAATGGTTGTGCTTCATTTTTCCATAGATTGTCACCTCTGAACCCTGATATTACTCTGTAACTTATGGTTGTACTAATAAAGTTCATTAGTGCCTGCTTTTATTTCAAAATCTACATCCTATAAACTCCTGGATAAAATAGTGATAATTTAATATTTTAAGTATTTACATCATGAATATTATTATTTCTGTTGTCTATATAACAGAAGCCTTGTTTCCAATAAGGCGTCCTTCTAAAATAATGGCATGTAATTTAATCATAAGCCACCAAATAGTTTCTGATTTGTATTATGAGGTTAACATGGTCAATGAAGAATTAGAAGTATAAGATCACATTAAAAAAGGAATGGGTATCTCTAGCAATTTATTAAGCATTATACTATTTCCAAATTACCTGCTTCATTCATTGTACCTGGTCATGTAATTACAATATGATTATCCCATAAACTAAATTAATGTCATCCCAAGTCTATTATGGGAGAATGCACAGAGCTTGTGTTTTCACTCTGCAATTCACATCTCACGGGAGCATGCAATCAAAAATCTTTCAAGGGCTAATTTAAATAAAAACTGCTCCAGAGATTATCCTTAATCTTCTATATGGCAAGATAAAAGGTAATTTAACCAATGTGACCTAAATCTATACAGTTCTACCATTAAATTAAGAGCTTTGAAAAATAAAGGTCACATCACAAGGAAAATACACATATCATTTAAAAGCCAGGACTGAATTTCAAGTTCCTTTTATCTAGTGCAATACACCACAGAATAAATCACTATGTCATATTATCATTTTTTCTATTTTCTGAAATAATGCATCGATTTCTTGTCATTTATTTTTGAGCCACGATTATTCCTTAGAATATATAAAACAATTTTTAAATAAAAATCTCAAGCTCTCTCATTCTCATTCTCTGCATATTGTCTGGCTCTAAACTCTTTAGAACTATGGAATCCCAAGAAGGAGCCAGAAAGAGGGTAAAAACCAGAGGGGAATGGAGTGTACCAAGAAAACAAGATACCATGAATCAATAAAAGTACAGCTCATATGAACTCAGATAGATTGATGCAGCTTGTACAGGGCCTGCATGGGTCTGTACTATATCTTTTAATTAATATATATATGTATATATATGTATATATATACATATATATATATATATATATAATTTAATGGTTTTATTCCTGAGTGTGCAAATGATTAGGACTTTGATTCTTAATTCTTCTCTTCATCTCTTTTATTATTCTTAATGTTTGTCTTACCCACTAATATATGTTTGATTGTATTTATTTTATTTTATTCTGTTGTTATCTCAAAGAAGCCTATTTTTTTCTAACAAGAGGGAGTAAGGTAGTGGATCTTGATGGCAGAGGAGGTAGGGAATAATTACAAGGAGTAGAAGGAGGGACACAATAACTAGCATATATGTGTGTTTGTCTGGTGTGTGTGTGTGTGTGTGTGTGTGTGTGTGTGTGTGTGTGATACCTGGTGCCTGAAAAAGCCAGGAAAAGATATCAGAATTTTTGGAACTGAAGTTATACATGGTTGTGGTTGTGAGAAATAAAGCCCAGGCCTTTTCAAGAATAACAGAACTATCTCTAAAAACTGAAATTATCTTTTAGATTCTTATTTGAGGGGACACAGAGCACCTCTGTGTCCAAACACAGGGGCACATGCGAGTTATGCCTCTGTATATGTACCAGCTCGACATCTCCATGTTCAATATATTGTGTAGGTGTTTTCTTCTTCAATGGGGCCTTGCTGTCAGTGTGTGGAGAGCAAATTCCTACTCATAATTATTGTTTTATATGTCCTGAGAGAGTTAAACAGAGATAAAGATGAGAGAGATAGAGTGAGACATATAACACAATGAGTATTTCAAAAGAAGAGGACAATATTCACCATTCAGTTCTTTCTCTCCCCATATTTGTGGATTCTGGGTGTTGAGTGCATGTCATGAGGCTTCTTCAGCAAGCATTCTAACAGAATAAGACATATCTCTGGCCCTTACTTTATATTTATTGTTTAATATAAATTTTATTTTTAAGAATGATTAAAATATTGATGGGTTTCACGTAGATATTCTTGTATAAGTCTGTCATATACCTTTATCCATTGAAGTACATTCTAATAGATTTTTTATGTTCAAAATTTTATTAACAACTATGTATAAATTATTACCATGCAAGTATGCATGTGAATGATTCATTATTTTTATTTATCTTGCTTATGATTGTTTTAATAATTATAAAGGGTTTATACTGATAAAGTTAATTATCTTCATACACATTTGCCAGTGCAAGATGCTCTAATGTGTCTAATTTAACTAAAAATAGTGATATGTATGTGAAATCTGAAAGACTAAGACAATGAAGAAGAAAGGTCATTATTGCCAAATGCCTTGGGCTTTACCATGAGACATTATGACCAAATAGGTTGTTTACACATTTGTCACTTCTTTGAGCATTACTAGTATACCATAACATGTGTCTGTGGCTTATGACCTATATTACAATGGGGATGTATATAGGAAAAGAATAACTGAATAGTAGCTCAGGGTATATATGTGACATAGTTTTTATTCTATTCTATATACTCTCTGTTTGCTACTTGCATCATTTCTTTCTATAAACTGATCGACATGTAAAAATTTTAAATTATATTATTAATAAAGACATATAAAACTATTTTGAAAAATCTTTTGGCATCATTTTGCTGGTGTTTTAAAATTTCTTTTGAAGTATTTTTTCTATATAACATATTCTGAAAAGAAACAGGCATAACAAAACAAAGCATACCAATATAAAATAAAACAAAACCAACCACCCAAACAAACAAAAGTAGGATAAACATACAAAATGCAATAAAACACATAATAAGAAATTCTAATGTACAATGTAAAATAATCATAAAACAAAGCATTATGAGAAAAAACATTTCAAAACATTTCACTGAGTATCTAAAACCTTTCTTAGGGAGCTCTTTCACAGGCCTATATCTTTAGATTAAACTAGAGAAGTATGAAGTTTTTATTTTTAATTTTTCATATATGTATGATTATGTCTATATAGAAGTATGAGCATGAGCACATTCACAGAGACCAGAAGAATGTGAAATGATCTGTATTGGTTACTTTTTTGTTGCTCTGACATAATATGATAATGTGGAAACGTACACAAGAAAGAAGTCATTGGGATCTTGTGATTTCAGATAAAGTCCATTACCATCATGGCAGGAACATGGCAACATCGGAGTTAGTGGGGCCTGGACCTGGAGCATTAGCTTGGAGCTTACATATTGACAAACAAGTAGCGGGCACAGCAAGCTAAGTGGTAATAGCATGGGCTTTTGAAGTATAAAAGTATCCAATGGAACATTTCCTTCAACAAGGACACTTTGCCTATTGAATCCCAAACAGCTCCATCAACTGGGAAGCAAGTATTCAAATATATATTTGGGGAGGCATTCTTATTCAAGCAACCACTGACCCCTGTAGCTTGGACCCATTTTATAAGAGATAAGAATCAAACTCTAAGTTTTATACAAAAGCAATATATGCCCTTTTAAACCACTAATGATTACTTTATATATATATATATAAATATATATATATTTATATATATATCATATATCTCAAAGATATATTACATGTATTATATATCATATAACATATAATATGCTATAGTATTAACAATATAGTTACTTTTTAATTATAGTAATATTTACTATTATAATTATAATAATAGTTATTTTTTCATGAAATTCATGAGAATGAAATGATGAAGAATAAAGGCAAATGTACATGAAAGGATGTTCTCAGGTTTTTTTTTGAAAGCTATATTTTCCTGGTTATCTTAGGACAGGTGATATGTTTCCATAGGTTAATGTGTGATAATTTAGAGATTATTAATTTATCACATATACCCACCAACACAGACCCATATGTACCTACTGATTTACCACTTGTGGAAAATAGTCTTTTTCTAATACTTCCCATGTATGTGTGTTTATGTGCTTATGCATGCACATTTGTACAAATACTCCATATCAACTCAAAAATGATTTTTCATCTGACATGGACCTGATAAAGTATTTTCCCAGAGAATTTACTCCTAACAAGAGCACTTAAAATGAAATGGCTCTTTAATCAAAAAACAAAGGAAGAGGCAAAGAACTTGAGAAACTGACAAATTCAATTAAACGAACAGAGAGCATTCAAGGAGTTATCTGCTTTTTTCTAAATTGCACATTAGTTTTCAGTCCCTCTTTATGTTTTGTTTTATTTGTTTGCTTTGTTAAGATAGTAGCATTGTATCTTATAGTCTAATAGTTCTATGAAATTCTAGATAAACACACTTAAGGGTACCTATTTTTCAGCACTAGTATGCTAATTGATTTAAAAGAAAGAAAGTAAAAAAATTTCCAGGAATATGTTGAGTGTCGAATTTATAATTAATAACAGTAATAACAATTATATATTCAGAATTCTGCTGTTGTATGTTTATTATCAAAGCACTGTACTACAGAATAATTGACCTTTGAGCTATATGTGGACATACCATAAGGCCAGATGCAAAGTGCCAGATAAATGAGTAGGTGACAAAAGAAGGGCTTCACAGTAGATCTTGGTATCTATCAATTCCATGCCTCCTTTATCTTTGTTTTACCTATCTTGAAACATGTGTTGTTTTAATTAAAAGTAATGCATCTTTTCTTGCTAACCTGACAAATGTATCTTCCAATAATGAATATAAAAAAGAAGAAAGTTTAAAGAGGATCTTTATATGTTATCAGAAAGGTAATTAAAATGGCTTAAAATATTAATTGCTCCCAAGCATGGTAAAATGCTTGATGCAAGGAACACTCCCTCACAACACAACCTTTCCATTAGTGAATTTCCAATGTTCTAATTGTAGTTGTTAAAATTTTCAATAAATAACTAATTTATGTCTTACATGATGTTAAAAATATATCAGTGATATGGTCATTCCAAAAAGGAGCACACCTCCTATTTGTCAGATGCCTGAAGGTCAGCCCTGAAAATATATATACAAGTAACATTATGCTAACTCAACACATGGATAAAAGAACAATTAGTGAAAATATTGTCCATGAATTTAAAGGAGGAGAAGTTTACATGGAATATTTTAGAGGATGGAAAAGGGAGTCAGAAATATATCTCAGTTACAATTTCAAAACTAAATAAAAAATACCACAAAAACAAGAAAACCACTCCATATAACTTAATCCCTATAGGTAACTATCTGAGTAAACATATGGACAGAGCAGTAAGTAAAATGTGATTAATATACAGTTTAAAAAGTTAAATTTTATGATGATACTTTTTGTCTTATGGTTAGTGTGGTCAGTAGGAAATGATTTTAAAATTAGCTTAGAAATAACTCTCTAAACATATGTAAGCTTATGTATTTTATTTCGAGTATTTAATATAACTAAACATAAAAATATATAAATATATATAGTTATGTTTATATAACTAAATATAAAAATTCTTTACATGCATTGTTCTATATCAAAAATCATTCGATTCCAGCTCTCAATGGTTTTACCTAAATCTTTCCTAAACTTCATCATTTTCAGCAGACCATGATATGACATGAACTCAACTCTTGTTACAGCAGGTTGTTCCAGCTGGATCCATCCCGCCAGTCCTGCCACCAGTCTGGGCCCACAGCCGCGCCAGCCCCAAATAAGACTCAGAGACTCTGTATTTGATACAATCCTGTTGGCCAATTACCATTATTGTTTATGGGCTAGCTCTGCCTTAATTATTAACCCATTTCTACTTATCTAAGTATTTCCACGTGGTCGTCTTATCGGGGAGTTGGGGCGGGCGTCTTCCTTCCTCCCCGGGCTACATCTCCACCCCTCCTTCCCACTTCTTCTTTCCTCCTTGCCTCCTAGCCCCGCCTATCTTGCTATCTCATTGGCCACAGAGCTTTATTAAGCAGTATGAGAAACATATATACAGAATAACATCTCCCATCAAACTCTATTTATTATTTACTAATGCTGCATATTGATGTTGGAATTTCTTGACAAATATGGGGTATGGTATACATTGTGTAAAGTAGTATTCCTATTTTCATAATATTGTTTAAGCATCAATTCTTGCATTGATTATTATTGAATCAATATATTACTGCATTAATTAACCTTAAATTTGAAAAAGGAAACGGAAAAGAAGGCATATAACATAGGAAACATTTTCTAACATAGTCTTAGCAGGTTATACGAGGATATTATTATTAAAATCATTATCTATTTTAAGAAATATTACCTCTAGAAATTGTTACTTAATTTATTACATAATGAGTTTGAAGATCAAGTTAACAATTAGTGTCTTAAATAATATGGAAATGAATAGTATATTTATGAATTTGCCTTTAAGGAAGACACTGTTTTATCAGAAGATACATAAAATACTTAGACAATTTTATTTGATTAAAATATTCTGGGTATCTTAAAGTGATTACTAAAATGGATATTTCATGTAGTGACTATGGAAACAGAATTTGTACTCATTCCTTGTGTAGGGATGCTGATCCTAAAGGTTTATTTTATATAACTTATTCTGAATTTTCTAACTTCTAACTACTTTATGAATACATCATATTATTTGTAAATTGTATGGTCACTTCCAATTTTGTCAGATATTCGAAGTCCTTTTTTAAAGAAATAAAGTCCAGTCCATTCATAAGTCAACTGATAAGTAAGACTATACTATTACTTCAGATTACATTTCCCTTGCTGCAGACCAAAATTAGTAATCAAGAATTCTTTACATTCCTTGAAATGTAATATTCTCTAGACTTTCCATCTTTGTCATTGTGAATATAATGTAAATGTTTGCCAAACAGAAATATAATGTTAAAAATTAACTTAGGGATATTACATAATTTTCTATTTAAGTAAACTATGTAACTGAAGGATGATATTGTAAATAAATACTATTAGGTCTAATTTGATGTGGTTGTCCTCTTGTATATATGTTTCTCTTATTGGTTAATGAATAAAGCAGTATTCATTCAATGAGGAAGGAAGGAAGGTGGGTCTAGGAGACAAGGAGAAATCTGGGAAAGGTCAGTAAATTGAGCCTCCCACACAGAGTCACAATGATGTCTGATGTGTCACTCATGCCAGGCATTACTGGGTAAGCCACAACATTGTGGCAATACACAGATTGATAGAAATAGGTTAATAATTAAGACAGAACTAGCCAAATAGAAGCCCTAGTCATTGGGCAACAGTTTAATAATTAAAATAGCATCTATGAGTTAATTTGGGGCTCAAATGGCTGTTGGATCAGGCTGGCAGAGTAGAAACTTTCATCCACACAATGGCACAGATATGCAGGGTGAGAAATCTCATGTAAAATCTAACAAAAGATTAAAAAAGTATTCTAAAAACAAAAGAACAAGTCCAAGTATATTCTTTGTAGCAGCATTTTCTCATGTGGGTTCTGTTTGAGACAAGGAGAATCCTGTGGCTCTTCTAAAAGTGGCTTCCTGACTCAGCATAAGCTGTGAAAACCTGGCCTCTTTTACCAATGCTGTTTAGCAAAAAAAATACTTTTTTGCTAGACAAAGAAAAGGCATATACTGTAAAGACACATTCAAATGATACAAAACCTTTAAAAGATTTACTGTACGTTTAAAAATATACCTAGGCTTGTGAGAGAAAAGAAACAGACTAAAGTGGTTTAAAAAAATATAGTAGATGGGCAATGGTGGCATATGCCTTTATTCACAGCACTTAGGAGGGAGGCAGAAGCAAGCAGATCTCTGTGATTACAAAGGCAACCTAGTATACAGAGTGAGTTCAAGAGCAGCCAAAGTTAAATAGAACAACCATGTCTCAAAAAATGAAAAAAAGTACAAAAATTATAGAGTAATAAAAAACCCACAAAAAGATGGAAAGTACACAGAGAAGGGTAAGGAGCAACAATTGCTATAAGATATTTGATTATCAGTGCTGCTTAATTAATCCAACTTATATATTTTTAAAATACTTTCACTTCAAAATTTAAGTCTAAGAACGCATACTTTGAAAAAAATATTTTAATTTTGTTTCCACAGAGAATGAAAAGCTGTGGATTCCTTCCATACTAATCAAGCAAGACCCCCTGAAGCAGTGACCCAAGTGTTGCAACATCTAAAAACAGCTGAAATGATGCAGCCTCAAATTACTACAGCCAGGATTTGTACAGGTTTCTGTGTGGTTTTTTTTTCAATGATCTCCATGGTTTTAACAGAACACCAACAACAGGAAGCAATTTGAAGAAAACTACACCTAAATACTCAATTATTGTTTATAAATGTTTGTTTACAATTTAATGGGGTTGATTATAAATGGTTAATAAGCAAAGCTCTCTATTTTTTTAAAAGGAAATATGATATAGAAATGAATACTTTGTAATGGTGTGGATTTTGGCATATTTAAACAAATTTAAGGTCAATTTTGTTATAAGTATATTTTTCCTCTTGTTTAGGTATTGTGTTTATACAGCTCATTTAAGAATGAAACATATAATTAAATACAGATTATATATAGTCTCTTATAATGATAAAAACTTATGTTAGTTATGTTTTCTAGATATACAGAGATATATTTGACATTGATAGCTAGTATTCAGACCTTTCAAAGACCTACAGAATATGGCATTTAAAATGAATTAGGGTTTTACATGACACTGACACAACTGCCCCTAGCAACACCAATTACTACAGAGAGAGAGAGAGAGGGGCATCGAAGAAGCATGTTATGTAGTTTTCCTTTGATATGGCAAAACTAGTCATTTGGACAAGAAACTCCTCTTCCTTGGACTGTTTGACATACAGGACTCACAGTAAAGTGACTGGTGAACTTGCAAAACATGATTGATTTGACAGTTCTGAAAGTTAGTGCTTCATGGCAGAGTCTTCCAGACCTTCTGCAGGACACAGAAAAAATGGCTAACAAATTGGGAATAAAGGCAGACAGGTTAAAACATCCTACACCATTGAGAAGTCTGCCAGACACACTGTATCATGTGGGCTGAAAAGGGGTTCTGCAACTTTACAGAGGAAATTTGAATGACCGTCTAGGCTGTGAAATTACTATGTCAGTTCTAGAGTTCACACATCATCCTTCTTTGGTCTTTGATGAAGTTGAAAATAGATGGTTATGGTTTCATTAGTTACATAAAAGATGTTATATATGGCTCTTTAGACCCACAAAGATAGGATAAAAGATAGAATATTTTCTTAAGATCTTGCTAAATGTTAATGGACTAAATATTGTAACTATAGTTCTTACTTAATAACTGTGTTGTTATATATAATTTTGCTTTGTTAAAGTTAAAACTCTTCTTTTTATTCCGACAGAAAAGATGATATGATTTGTGTCTCTTCATATATATATATATATATATATATATATATATATATATATATATATATATATATATATATATATATATATATATGTTTCTCTTGTTGGATAATGAGTAAAACACTGTTTGGCTAATGAGGCAGGAAGATAGGCAGGTCAAGGAGACAAGAAGAATTCTGGGAAAAATAGACAAAGTAAGGCCACTACACAGAGTTGCAATGATGTGGGAAGAGTAACACCATGCCAAGCATTACCAGGTAAGCCACATCATTGTGACAATACATAGACTGATAGAATTGGTTAATAATTAAGATAGAGAGAGCCAAAATGAAGCCCGAGACATTGGCCATAATTTTAATAATATAGTGTCTGTTTATTTTGGGCTGAAGTGGTTGTGGGACCAGGTTGAGAGGACAGAAACTTACGTCAACAGTAGTTATTATTTTCTTAAAGATTTTTTTCACTAGTGTAAAGTGTTAACAGTCTTATTTCCCATGGTACTCTTTGATCCTTGATAAAAATTGAGATATCACCAAAATACATATTCTTCCTGCCTTTCAAAATTAAAAATGATCATATACAAACATAAACACACACACAAACAAACACACACACTCAAGCACACTCGTACACACACACACACACACACACACACACACACAAAAAAAAAAACATAGAATCCATTTTGTGTTGACATGAAACCCAGCCTGACATGTGTTAGATATATATACCTATACATATTTTCTATGTTGGTCCTACCTATCCAAGGTTGTTGGAGATCTTTCTATATTCTCGTATCTTCTTACTGATTTTCTTAAAGACTCAATATTCTTGTTATATAGGTCTTTCACTTGTTTGGTTAGCATTACCCCAAGATATTTTATGTTGTTTGTGGCTATGGTAAAGTGTGATGTTTCTCTTCTTTTATTCTCAGCCCCTTTATTATCTGTATATAGTAGGGATCCTGAATTTTTGAGTTAATTTTGTATCCTGTCCCTTAGTGGAAGGTTATTATCAGTTGTAGGCATTCCCTGACCAAATTTTTCAGGTCATTAATGGAAAATATCATATCATCTGCAGATAGTGAAAGCTTTACATCTTCCTTTCCAATTTTTAGCGACTTCATCTCCTTTTATTTTCTCATAGCTCTATGTAGAATTTCAAATACAATATTGAAGAGATATGGTGAGAATGGACAGTCTTGGTGTTCCTGATTTTAGAGGAATCACATTGAGTTTCTCTCCATTTAGTTTGATGTTGGCTATTGGTTTACTGTGTATTGTTTTTCTTGTATTTAGGTATGTTCCTGTTATCCCAGATCTCTCCAATACCATTCACATAAAAGGGTTTTAGGTTTTTTCAAAGGGTTTTTCAGCATCTAAAGAGATGATCATGTGGATTTTATACTTTAGTTTGTGTATATGGTGGATTATGTTGAAGGAATTCTATAGTTTGAACCATCCCTGAATACCTGGAATGATGCCAATCTTGATCATGGTGGATGATTTCTGTTTTTTTGTGTTCTTGGAATTGATTTGCCTGTGTTTTCTTGAGCATTTATCCATCAATGTTTTTGATGAATACTGGTCTGTTGTACTCTTTCTTAATTGTTTCCTCTTTAGTTTGGGTACCAAGGTAATAATAGTCTCATGATAAGAGTTTGACAATGCATGGAACACTTTGAGGAATATTGGTATTAGCTGTTCTTTGAATTGCTGGTAGAATTCTGCACTGGGTTTTTTTATTTTTTGGTAGGGAGACTTTTGATGACTGCTTCTACTTCATTAGGGGTTATAGGAATTTGCTTATTTTTCTTGATTTAATTTTGACAAGTTCTATCTGTCCAGAAAATTGTCCATTTCCATTAAGTTTACAAATTTTGTGTAGGATTGTTTTCTAAAGTATGACCTAAAGATTCTCTGGATTTCCTCATTGTCTTTTTATATTTTCCCTTTTTCCATTCTGATTTTGTTTGCATGTTCTTTATCTGCCTTTTGCTTAGTTTGGTTAAAAGTTTTTCTATCTTGTTGATTTTCTCAAAAAAAAATGATTTTTGTTACATTGATTACTTGTATTCTAGTTTTTACTTTATTGATTTGAGCCCTAAATGTGTTATTTCCTGGAGTTTATTCCTCTGGAGTGAGTTTGCTTCTATTTGTTCTAAAGCTTTCAGTTGTTCCATTAACTCTCTAGCATGACTATTCATTCTCTAGTTTCTGCATGTAGGCAATTAGTGCTATAAACTTTACTTTCAGTACTCTCAAATTGTTCAAAAAATTTAGGTTATGTTGTGACTTCATTCTCATTGAATTCTAGGAAGCCTTTTTTTTTACTTCCTTGACCCAGGAATGGTCTACTTGTTTATTTTTTTGTGCCAATACCAAGCTCTTTTCAGGATACGTGTGTGTGTGTGTGTGTGTGTGTGTGTGTGTCCTAACTTTTCATCTTTCATCCTAAACACAGCATGCAGGTGGGAATTGTTTACATCCAATTTAGAGTCATTTTTCAAAGGGGTTCCATGATAACCAACTAAAACCCAGCCAAGGCTATTGATTTCTCTTTAAACACTGATTTCAAGATCCTATTGCTAATAGCAATACCAACACAACTCAATGGAAAATATGAAGTCAAGTTGTTGAATAGCTACAGCCTGCAAAATTATGTATTAATGGCTATGATACTGGGAGGCACTGCATTCTCCTTTGGGAGAAAAACACCAACTCAGCTACAAATCATTTAATCTTGAATGATGTCTTTCATACAAGTTATGCTAGTGTAATAGTGATGCAAATCTTGTGATAGTAATCAACCTATTGGGTTTAAGATATATTCCACAGGATTGAATTCATCCTAACACTGGTTAAGTAGTCAACTACTTTAGTCTATATAGGGCAGAGAACTAGGGAAACACCAAATTTCTGTTCTGCTAAGGGAACATAAAAACAAACTAAATAGATTATAGTAATAAAATTACCACTAATGACTTTCTTCTATACTCAGTCTTTGTTCAGCAATCTACAAATATTTTTTCTTCACTAGTTTGTAGCAAATATAGCTATTCACAGATGAACATTTTGTAGAAAATGAGACAGCATGAGAATCACCTCATGATACAGTGAGATATATGTGCTAATTGGGATGTCTTTATGAACTCACTCCCCTTAGGTATCAAGGAACTTGAAGATTTGGAAAAATTTTCAGAACCAGAGTAGATGGAAGACTCCAAGGAAACACGATCTTCAAAACACAAAGAATTAAGGCAAATATGTATTCATAAAAACTGTGGTAGCATGCACAATATCTTCTAAGGTCTTGGCCAAATGAAGTGAAAATACCCAAAGAGGAATTAGACATAATCTTCCATCCTTATCCCAGAAACTATTTCCAATTCATAACTGCTTGCAAATATTTTACAGATTATTAAGAGAGCTTTTCTCAAAAGACTGTAATTATCATCCTAGTAGAATTAGTGACACTTTAAGTTAAATCTAGTACTCCATTCATATTCAAGTATATGTACACACAAGGTGCACACACACACAGACACACACAAAGAGACACACATGGACACACACACTAAAGTGTATGCATACATCCACAAACATACCTTCCCACTAATACATTAGTATTGTTATAGCTGTCAAGAATGTATTATTTATGTAAAAATAACAGTCAGGAAATAATGGCTTATTACATGTTTGTACCAAGTCTGGCTACATAGTAAACTTTGTTTTACATTCAAATAAATACACTATTAGCACAATTTAAATAATGTTACAATTATCTTAGAATAATTCACTTAGTCTATGAAGTATGTCATACTTCACTAAGTCAAGTATGGAGGGAACCTATAATCTACAAAAATGATTGCAAATTATATCATGCCATATTTTAGAATTTTGAAAAATGTTAGGATGTACTCCAAACCTGAAGAAACAAACTGCATAATAAAAATGAATTGAATAGATTATCAGAGCAAAAATGAACATTACTATTGTATATGTAGTTTGCAGCCCATATATTAATTTCTAAAAACATTCCACAAGAACCATATGGAAACATGTTTGGTAATATACTATCATGCCATATAGTCATAATGCCTCAATTTAATTGATCATATAAAATGGTACATGATGCCTCATTCAGCATAACCTTTTTCAAGACTCCTACATATTATTTCAGGTTATATGCTTGGATATTATTGTAGTTCTTGAAATGAATATTGTGTGAACAGATAATTTGTGCAAATAATATGTGTAATAGTTACACATATCATTTCAGAAAACAGGTCAATACAGGAGAATAAGTGGGCGGGATTTGTGCAGGGAGCCTGAAATTGTTGTTGGAGACTAACTCTGCGCGGCTGCGCGAGGACTGAAGGAGACTAAAGACCTTCATATGCCTAGAATCTATAGGCTGCACTATGGACTTATTCATAATCGATGGGATACTGGAGGGACCCTGATGTGGCAAGAATTGAAATGAACAAATCTCCTCAGCCCGCAGCCTCCCCACCGCCACCAGTCAGATCCCCTGGACCCTCACAGCCAGCATTTCCTTCATGGCAGACTGCACTGGTGGTGTTTAGCAAGCCACAAGCAACACAAATGAACACGCCTTCTCAGCCCCACCAGCATTTGTACCTTAGTGGAGCCCAGCCCCTGAGAAGTGCAATCTCCCGAGTGCAGAGTTCAGCCCCTGCCCATCCTGCCCCAGCTACCCATGTCTACCCTGCTGGATCCCAAGAAATGGCAATCCATTCCCAGATCTCCTATTCAGCCACCCAAAGAACCTACTATATCCCTGAACAGAGGCATTCTACGTATGTTGTCCCAACACAGAGTACCCTGTGTAATCAGGAGCCCCAGGCTTTTCTATCTGGGTACAAGCCCAACCGAGTTTGTGACCTATGCTGGTTCTATTATCCAGCCCAAGGTGTTCAGCAGTTTCCTGTTAGTGTGGCTCCTGCCCCAGTTCTGATGAACCAGCCACCCCAGATTGCTCCTAAGAGGGAGCAGAAAATGATATGAATTCGAGACCCAAATCAAGGAGGGAAGGATATTACAGAAGAGATCATGTCTGGGGCCCACACTACCTCCACACCCACTCCCCCCAAGACGGGAGGCAGTCTGGAGCCTCAGCCTAATGAGGAATCATCTCAAGTTGCTGTCACTATCCAGCCAGATGTCTGGTCACAGAGAGCAGCCATTGGGGGGCGGCCAGGACTGTATGGCCCAGAGCATATCCCTGGCACAAAATCTCAGCCTTCATCGCCTTCTCAAACTCCATTACTACCCCCAATTTTGGGGCCGGGTTCTGAATCTAATCTTGGAGTCCTCTCTATTCCTGGGGACACTATGAAAACGAGGATGATACAAATGTCTGTAGAAGAATCCACTCCCATCTCTTATGAAACTGGGGAGCCATATTGCTCCTCTCCAGAACCCACTCTTGCTGAACCCATTCTGGAAGTATAAGTGACACTCAGCAACCCATTCCAGAATCTGAGTTCTCTTCCTGACCTCTCCAGGAGTCCACAGCCCTGGCGCCTCACAGGGCAGAAAATCAGGAGCCCAATGGTATGGTTCCATCTGAAAATCAAGAACCATTGGTAGAGTCAAGCATAGAGCCAGCTTCTCCTCTTTCAGATCATGCTTCAAATCACCTGTGCCCATTGTTCCAACTGCTCAACCAGAGGAGCTGCTCAATGGAGCCTCCTTGGCACCAGCTGTCGACTTAAGCCAAGTCAGTGAGCTAGAGGAACAAGGAGGTTTCGTCCGTGGCACCGGCCACCATTCTCTGTGACACTCCAACTGTGGCTCCTTCAGAGATTTCTCCTACTCAGAAGGAAGAAATAGAAGAAGGAGGAGGAGGAGGAGGAGGAGGAGGAGGAAGAGGAGGAGGAGGAGGAAGGAGGAGGAGGAGGAGGAGGAGGAGGAGGAGGAGGAGGAGAAGGAGAAGAAGAAGAAGAAGAAGAAGAAGAAGAAGAAGAAGAAGAAGAAGAAGAAGAAGAAGAAGAAGAAAAAGAAGAAAAAGAAGAAAAAGAAGAAGAAGAAGTAGTCAGGGAAGCTGAGAATAAGAAGGGAGCAGACGACCTCCAGCCTTGACAGCACTCCTGGTTCAGCCCAGTTGTCTCAGAATTTAGAGGTGGCAGCAGCCACCCAAGTGGCAATATCTGTGTCAAAGAGGAGGTGGAAAATTAAAGAGCTAAATAAGAAGGAGGCTGTGGGTGATCTTCTGGATGCCTTCAAGGAGGTGGACCCAACAGTACCAAAGGTGGAGAATCAGCCTCCCACAGGCAGCACCCAAACACAGAGTCAGAGGGCAGACCTGTGCACCAACAGCCTGAATAGCAGATGAAACATGGGACTCTAAGGAAGACAAAATTCACAATGCTGATAACATCTAGCCTGGGGAAGAGAAGTAAGACTACCAGTCAGATCAGTGGAAGCAACTGAACCTTGAGAAAAAGCTCTATGACAGAGAGTTCCTGCTGGGCTTTCAGTTTATTTTTGCCAGTATGCAGAAATCAGAAAGATTGCCCCCACATAACTGATGTGGTCCTGGATTTCACTCCATCCTTTGCCAACATTGGTGGACCAACCCTCAACAGCCATGGGCCCCAAAGGGGTGGGCCAGGTAGCCGCCCCATTGACACCTCATTGCTAACCAACATCACCAAGCCTGGTTCCATTGATTCCAATAACGAGCTCTTTACACTGGGAGGGCGACTGAGTTGGGGCCAAGGGCAGAAGTGTGGGCTCAGGAGCCAAGCCCTCAGACACAATGTCAGAAGCTACTAATCCAGCTACTAGTACCGTGAATAACTTTTCTGCCCTTCAACAAGCATTACCCACAGAGAACTCAGATAACAGTTGTGTTGTTCAGAAGAGTAGCTTAAGCTGGGAACAAGGTGAGAAAGCTGGGGACAGGAGAGATTGATTAGAGGAGAGTGACCAGTGAGGTGACCGCAGGCACCGACTTGATTGTGCCAGAACACCAACCACCAAGAGAAGTTTTAGCAAGAGAGTGGAGCAGTGGAGTAGAGAGAGGTCTTCCCAGCCTGAAGGACTGAGACAGGCAGCCAGCCTTCCACACAATCGTTGTCTGGATCCTGTTACGTGGGAAACCACTCTACCCCCAGTGAGCCCTCCAAAAGCTGCACTCTCTGATGATGAGGTGGAGATGAAATTTAAGACCAAAACTGAGGAATAATCTCCATCTCAATGATATGAAAGAGGCAGCATTGTGTGTCCAGGAGCTGGCTCACCCTCCTTACTCTTCATCTTTGTGCAGCATGGCACTGAGTCCACGTTAGAATGCAGCACCATTGCTCATGAACATATGGGATGACTGCTGCACCAGCTGCTCTGCACAAGGCACATCTCTACTGCCCAGTACTATCAAGGGCTGTATGAAACATTAGAATTAGCTGAGGACATAGAAATTGAAATTCCTCATGTAAAGCTTTAACCCGGAAGAACTGATAACACCCGTGGTGCCCATGGGAGAGCTCTTCAAGGAAATTATGAAGCCTCTTAGACCAATGGGTAAAGCTACTTCTTTGTTGCTGGAGATCCTGTGTCTCATATGCAAGAGCATGGGTTCCATAAAGGTGGGAATGCTATGGCGAGAGGCTGGGCTGAGCTGGAGAGTTTCTAGCAGAAGGCCAAGATGTTAGCACATCTGTGGCTGAACATTAGGTGGATTATACCTTGGGAGAAGAGTCGGAGGCTCCTGGCCAGAGGGTACTTGCCTTTGAGGAGCCTCAGCGGCAGCTAGAGAAGCTGTTGAAGGAGGACAGCAGTAACCAGTGGTTGTTTGACTGGATAGAGGCTAACCTAAATGAGCAGCAGATAGCATCCAATACATTAGTTCGAGCCCTCATGACAACTGTTTATTATTCTGCAATTATTTTTGAGACTCCTCTCTGAGTGGATGTTGCAGTTTTGAAATTGCGAGCGAGACTTCTACAGAAATACTTGTGTGATGAACAGAAGGAGCTACAAACACTCTATGCTCTCCAGGCCCTTGGAGTGACCTTAGAGCAGCCTGCCAACCTGCTTTTGATGTTCTTTGATGCTCTGTATAATGAGGACGTGGTGAAGGAAGATGCTTTCTACAGCTGAGAAAGCAGCTAGGACCATGCTGAGTAGCAGGGTGAGGCTGTGACCCTAAAATCTGTCACAGACTTCTTCAGTTGGCTTCAAGAGGCTGAGAAGGAGGAGCCTGACCACAACTGATGGTGGGTGGGGCAGAGCACTTGGAGCCATGGACACTTGAATAGCCTAGCCAGACAGGTGCATGAACTTCAGGGGGCGGCGATGGCAGCGATGGTAGTGTCAGTGGGTCCTGTAGTGCAATGTGTCTGAGCTTATAAAGTGGCTAATGAGGCAGGATGGCTTGAAGCTGCCTGGGGGTCCCACTTCAGGAGGCTGCCAAGTGTCCCTCTCCCCTCCCCCCACCCCCAGGGACACAGAGATACATAAAGTCTTGAAATTTGGTGTGTCTAGAGGGGGGCCACTACTGCCTGCCTCTTGGGTCCTTTTTTATTTTCTGAAATCACTCTTGGGACTGCTGTCCTCGCTGCTGCGCTGCTGGGGAAATATGCCCCAGCCCCAGCACCACCCCTACTGCTTCCTTGGCAGGGGAAAGTAGTGAGGGGGGCACAGTGTCTGTTATTATTAAACATGAATTCAATTTAAAAAAAGAGAGTGAATGGTAATAACTTAGTATTTCACTTTTTAGTAGAAAGCAGGCATATTTGTGACTTCCTCATTCATAAATTTCTCAATGTGCATTAATATTTTTTTGCCTTTATCTAGAAGGTACAGGGAATTTCCTTGTTGTATAGTATAGCATCTATACTTAAGAACATAATTGTTATGGTTGTACATAGTAGTTGTTAGGAAAACACGTTTGTCAGATAGTTTTATATTCATGTTTATGGGTTTATTTCCCACAGACCAAAGTTACACAAAATGAGAGACTAATTCTGCCCAAAAGCATTGCACATTTATCACAATGGATGTTGTGCACACTTGGAAATCCTCCAGACAAACCACCTTATTCCAAATAACCCTGAAGAGAATATGCTTTCTATGTCTTAAATCTTTAATAGGGCCCTATGGTTTGCTTAATCTTGATTAGAAAAATACAAAATATGAGTGAATGAAAAATAGAGCCTGCCATATGTTACCTTCCTCCTTTCCTTCTTTTATTCTCTGGAAATTGAGTCACAAGGTAAATGTGAGGAACTAATGGAGAGAGGGATGAGGTTCCTATGTATTCCATGTCTCCAGGGCAAAATTGATCACTGTAGGAGAACACCAAAATACTGCACAGAAAGGAGTTCACATTAAATATGGGGCATTGGCTTATCTCTAATTTGATTAATTTATCAGTATCTAATGTATTTTTATGGTAACCCATTATTTGTAGTATTAACATTATTTTAACCCTTTCTTTCCTCTTTTAAACTATATTGTGTAACCTTCTCTCATTAGATAAATTTTTTGTACATTAAAAAGGTGTGTCTTTTCCAAGGTGCTTTCTGATATGTTTAATAAAGAGGTGAATGTTCAATACCTAGGCAGGAAGAGTTTAAGTAGAATTCCAAGCAGAGTAGATGAATCTAGGCATAGAAGAGATGAGAGGGCATGGAGAAGAAACAGGAGGTACACAGTGGAGGAGAGGTAAAAAGTCACAAAGCAAAATGTAGATTAAATTAAGTGGACAAATTTTAGTTATATGAGCAACTGGGACATGCCTAAAATTAAGCTTTCATAATTAATAATAATTCTCAGTCTCACAATTTGGGAGGTGAGTGATGGGACAGATTATGACTCTTTACATCTTTCTCGGTACTTTCTTTAATTCTTTAATTATTTGTTATACATTTAGAATTCATGATGGTTCCTTATAAGATTCTGTTTGTTTTTATTTCTTGTTTTCCTGAGAGTTAGATAAGGGGTGGATTTGGATGAGAGGGGATGTGGGGATGAACTCTCATATAATGCAACAATTTCACTGTTATGCACATATCTAAAATAAATGAATGCCACTATACTTAAAAAAATACTAGAAGTCCGATTTTTGTAGTGCTATTTATAATAGCCAAATAATACACAAAACATTATTTTTTCCTCAGCTGATAAGCATATGAAGAAAATGTTTTCTATATATACAATAGAATTCCATTTTGCTGTGTAAAGTGGTGAGATTCTATCATTTGTAATATGCATAGGATAGAAAGTGATTGATGTATCCAGGCACTGAAAGAAACATGCCATGTTATCTCTTCATATAAATAATCTAAAGCAAATTATCTTATAGAACTTGAGAGTACAATTGGTGTTAAGAGAAACGGGAAGACCAGAATGAAAAGAAGAGGAAAACCTGGCAACAGACTCATAGAAAGACAGTAGAATAAATATGAATAATGGTTATGGGACATATAATTTTACTGCGAAATGAAAGATGTTGATTTTTCTCCCTACAATGAAATGGCACGTATTTGCAGAAATGTATATTTGCATTGAGCTGAACTTTACACGCTGCCTTCATGTGCCATCCAAACATTTCATAGACAGAAATGAGCAAGCTTCTATTTTCTCCTGAAATCACTGAAGACAAACCACATAAACAAATTTTGTTAGTTACAAAATGGTGAACTAATGTGTTTAGTTAGGATTTTGCAAAGGAGAATGGTTGAGGATTTTCTTGCACAAGAATGGGGTAGTTAAAATGACTATAGTAACAGAGAAAATATCTTTCTTCCCAGTATCAGTAAACTGATTTACAGAGAAAGATTCTCATGCCCCATCTCTACTTCCTTCCATAATGGAACTTAATGGACCAAGTTCCCAATACTAAGGAATCACAAGGTGGTAATGCTAATGCCATACATGAATGTCAGTGTTATTCTGCTACACCCTGTGCTGAGGAAGCACAAAGTACCTAATGATATATGAAACTTTATATGCTCAATTACAAATAAAACAAAGAAATTCTGTAGTCTTAAGTACTGCTTATTTTTGATATTGAATTTGTAATTTAAGGAAATTCTATCTTGATTTTTTAAATTCTTTCTGTATATCAATGTAATTCTCCATTGATATCTATGTATTTTCCCACTATATAATAATAATTTATATTATTTTTCTTTTTAAATGGTTACATGTTTTGCAATAAATTAATTATAAATATTTTAAAATACTTGTTTATTCATGTAAACATGTGGCCCAGCTTCCATATTACTTATCAAGTTAATATCTCTCAGCATCCCAACTATTTTATATTGCTCTACTTTAAATATGGGAGCTAGAATTTATAAGTGTTTGTCATTTGCCCTCTGGCATAATGTTTTGGTGGACTGCCGAATCTCTGTGGTGGCCAATTTTGGTAAATTTGAGTAAGACTGCCACCAGCAGCTTCACAATCAATTTTTCAGGCATTAACACTAACTTCCAATTAGCTCACTAGCAACTCTTTGGCAACTTTTGGAAATTTCTATATTACAATAGATGCCTCAGTGGAAGAACTTCCAACTTTCTTGCCACTGAATGAACTAATGTGATTATTTTTATCCATACTATATCAAATGTGATCTGACTCTGCCATAAATAGGTACAGAAAAAAAAGCACAGTTCTAATAATCATACAGTTCTATCACATACCCCCAAATAAAACACAAAGTTTTAATTCTGAACTTGCAGCCATTTATTAGTAGCTTTATTCTGACAAAGTCATAACTATTCTGTTACATGTCATGCTGGGTATTCTAATCAAACAGATCTTCTGTTTGTTTTGTTTACCTTTACCACATCCAACACTGCACAAGTTAGGTTTTCTTGCCCCAATACTACTTATCTCCTTTCACATTGTTGGAGATACAATTCAATACCCACTTACATTACAAAGAATATTAAAACAAGTTTTTGTGTATATATTCTGAAAGACAGAAACAGGGTCAAAAGGGACATAAAACCCATGCAAATGTAAACAATAGAAGAGAATATACAATTATTAAAATTAACAAGATGGTTAGAGATATTGCTCACTTATTAGAGTGCTTGCCTAGCATACATAAAGCCCTGGGCATGGGGGCACACACCTGTAATCCCAGATCCCAGGAGGTGCAGAATGGAGACTCAGAAGTCCAAGACAACCCTGGGATACAGCAGACATTATTTCAAAACCCATAAAAGTAATAGAGCTCAGAAAAATTGCTTGATACTTAGCACACATTGAAAGACATCTACTTTCTTTTATCTTTGAGTTTTGTGAATCAAAATGTTAGCTAGACAATTGTTCTCTGGCTGAGAACATTCCTCTTTTATACTTTTTATTTTGAGACAATATCTCACTAAGTTTCCATGGCTGGCCTTTACTTACAATACTCCTGCCATAGCCCACCAAGTATCTGGGATTATAAGCCTGTACCACCAGGCCTAATTTAAAAATATAACCTTTAAGATATAATATTTACAATAGTTACTGAATGTGAGCTAATTTTATAAATAAATTATGAAAACCTACTGAAGGATAATTTAAAAGTTTCTATAGTGGTAAAAATGTATTTTTGTAGTGTAACATTTGCCTAACATACATGAGGCACAGGAAATTGTATCTAGCACTATAGAAAGGTTTATACAAATAAGACTATATCCCATTCATACATATGGTGACTGGATATCATAAAGATAGTAAATATATAAATGTTTCTTCAATCAATAACCCAGCAGTATTTCACCAAACAGGATAAGCTAATTCTAATAGAATTCAGAAAACCAAGGGGTCAAGAACAGCTGAGACAGGAGGTATGGTGGCAGTACTTGAAGGGAGACAGAAAATTAAGTAGTTCAAGTCATCCTCAAATATGAAGACTGTGAGGCCAGCTTTTACTATATGAGAGCCTGTCATTAAATGGAAACAAAGAAGAAGTAACACAATTCTTGAGAAGAATAAAAGTGGGATGTCCAGGCTCTGGGTCCTGGCCCTCTAGGCAGTGTTAGGGGTGGGCTCTCTCATAGTATGGGTCTCTAGCTGGACCAGTCATTGATTGGCCACTCCCATATTTTCTGCACCAACTTTACCCCAGCATATCTGGTAGGTAGAAAAAATTGTAGCTCAGAGGTAACATGGCTGGGTTGGGGTCCCAGTCTCTCCACTGGAAATATTGCCTGGTTACAAGAGATCGCCTGTTCAGACTTTATCTCCCATGGTGAGGAGGATTAGCTGGGGTCAGTAACCTTCATAGTTTCCTGGGAGTTTCCATTGCACTAAGATTCTAGTTCATTCCAGAGATGCCCCTGATCCCAGTTGTCTGTCCCACTACTATCTCCCTTCATCCTTCCCACTACCTGATCCTTCATTTTGCCATGCCCACTCACCCCCATCAAAACACACCTCTTCCCCTACCACCACCACCTCCACCCCCTGTCCCACCATCTCTGTGTGAGAGACCTAGAATAGAACCAAAATTGACTGGTAAAATAAAAAGTCAATGAAATGATTCTTAATAATATTCTATTAAAAATTAATAAAAACTGAATTGTTTTCTCTATTATTCACCTGGATAGTGGGCTTTTAGAGACTTGGTTTGATCTGACTCATATAAACATGTGAGCTTTAATGGCATCAGCAAATTCTTCTGTGGAAAAGGAATATTGGAATGGGTTCCGAAACATAACATATTCAATCTGACTGATATTACTTAATTGAATGCATGTTTTCAGAGATAACCACTGGCTATTTGATAAATAATTTAGTGTACTTTTCCTTGGAAAGTCTGTACCTTCTGATATTAGCATTCTTTGTATCCTAAAGTAATTTGTTTTGGGTTGAGGCCTTTTTCATTTTTTCCCTGTCCATCTTGATATATCTATTTGTGTCATATTTGTTTAACTAATGTTTAGGGATTTATGTTGGTCACTTTTATGGGTATATCTTATGACAGTACTAGTAAATATATCTCAGAATAAAATCTCTCTCATTTGCTGGCTTCTATAACTTTGTCTAGTCTCCTATAATAATTTCTAGTTATTGCAAGAGATCCCTAAGGCATACAGTTTATTTCTATTTAATTTGTCATTGCAGAGTTACAAAGTAAGTCTTGTAACATGAATTAATAAAATCACACAGATACTTTAATAAATAATAAATAATTTTTCACTATGAAGTCATTACTGCTGAAGACACCATGAACTTCAGAAACAGGGCAAGAGACTCCTTAAGAAAAAATTGACCTGGATGCCTCCCTTCTGAAGACTAGCTTTCATAGTACCAGAAAATACCTTGAAAATTTCCAGTAAGGGAAGCAGTGAGTCTTATTCATCTATGATGACTATGAACTACAAGGGCAACCATCATAATGAAATCACACTAATGATACAGTACCGACACATATATATTGGCTAGAGCCAGCACTTTTCTAACTGGACTTCAGACCAGCTCAACAAGTGGAACAATGTGCCTGTTTCTGGAAACTTAGCTGTTGGGTATTTTGTCTTGCTTGTGTTAGTCAGAGAAAGAGACCACATCAAGATGAATTTTCTTTTCCGACTTGATTAGCATGAATGATGTCCAGCTTCTTGTGGACTGAACCTTTTGTAGCCATACAACAGCAGAATTATTAATGGTTACACACAGTTGATTTGGGGAAAAATAAGTTCTTCATAATCCAAGAGTTCTAGTTGTGTCTTGAGACTAAATTCAGAAAAGATTTTGAAACTGCTTTAGAAAGACAACTCTATAAATCACAGAATCACAATCCACCAAGATTTCTTCAAGATCAAAGGTCTTCTAGAAAACAACTATTTTGGCATAATGTTTACTCTTGATACAATGGCTCTGCTATATTCTTATAACAACTAGGTAAATATTTAGTGCTGGTGGAGTCATAGTAAATGTTTGTTCTTATATCCATAGATTGTTGTAGTATTCGCCCATTGTTAAGGAAACATATCTTGGCAACAGCCAAAGACCACTAAAGAAAATGACAACCAAGTAAAATGCAGAGTTCTGTAGTCTGGTTACAATGGATAATAAATATTGTATTTGTTAAATTTTAGATGAGAGTGTATGTCTACTGATTTCTTGTTGACTACAATGAAAGTGATAATATGTATAAGAACTAGTGAGAACTCTGACAAAAGAATTTCCCAATGTGCACTATAGGACTTTAAAAAAAGTCAAGGACAAAATGGAGCCTTCAGTCTTCAATCAATATCCATAGTCAAAAAACTGATTATTTGCTTGCAATAGTACATTAAAGTTAACATTTTTTCCTTATAACCTTGGGTCTAATAACGTAATTTAAAAAGGCAAAGATAAAAGTTGAAGAAGAAAAAATAAATTTTGGGTCTTATTTCACTGGGATTTCATCTTTTTAATATTCTATATAAAAAGATATTAATGAATAAAACTTGAAATAAAGATAGCAGATCATAGTTCATTTGTTTATTTTCTTATGAAAGAAGTAAAAATATTGGCATTTATAGTTTTAAAACTACTATTTCAGAAACTAAGAAAATTCAATTAAAATAATAGCATAACAACCTAATGATAGTTGAAATTACAGTTGAGTGACAGAGTAAAACACTATAGCAAGATGAACTTAAAAATAAATATTTCCTAACCAACCATCTTAATTAGTAGTTTACATTGATTTAATCAAAAATGCTTTTCTTTATATGTTATAAAATAGTAGGTTTATGATGTTTAGGCTATTATTAAATCACATTCTATGAATGTGGTCTTTACAGAGACGCTATCACTATGTGAAATTTTCTATGAATTTGTTAAGTTGAATTTGTTTTGCTTTAGTAAAACAAAATATGTCAAAATAGAGAACTTACTAAATGAGCAGCATTTGTTTATATATAACAAAAACATAAACATGAACATGAACATGTTTAATGAAGCCAATGTATTTTACAGAATTAGCGAGTATCTATTAACCATTATCATCAAATACCTATAAAATGATCTGCTGGTTAACTTCAGAATGAGGTACAAAGTTCAGGATTTTCATTTACAAAAATTGACAGACATAGCTTTATGAATATTTTATTTAAACCATATAATTGAAATTAACAAATTTCAATATGAGAAAGGAAGTTTATTTATTATTATTTATTTATTATTAGAGCTAATAACATAACATAAGCCTAATAAAATTAAAGCTAATTGATTATACAGTTCCAAAGAATAGAAGAAAATATCTATTATAATGTAATTCATTAGCGGAAACATCAAGACATTCCCAAAGATTAAAATTTATCAATTTGTATATATCTGCAATTAACAAATATGTAAACATAGACAAGGGAAAAGAAAAGTTCAGTGAATTATGTACAAGTTACAGTAAGTCAACTTTAAATATCACTAGTAATTTTTATTATGTGGATGAGGGACATAACATTGCGACAAACTTTCAAAAAGTCTGAGGTATCCTGAAGGTTATTTCAATTGATTAATCAAAACATACACTAAAACCACAAGATGCTGGCATACAAAATTTTTTAAGCAACCATGAATTAGATAAAATGTGGTGTAGGGCTCTGAAGGTATTTGGACATGATTTTATAGCTTTTATTTTCTGTGACAAGAAAATTGATTTCTATTGTTTCTAACATAAAATATGATATAATTAAAAAGTTAATGCACATTTATTGTATGAACTCCAAGAAATCTATTTTATTTATTTAAATGCTTTTGATCTGTGTATCCTCGTTCTAAACTTTTACTAAATAAATGCCTCAACATCATATTGTTTTACACCTTTGAATATAATTATCATGTACTGATATTAACCAGTTCTCAAGGATAAAATTTTGCAAGTTATTATTACCCACCTACAATGAGGACAACACAGAATATGATACAAAATTTAAAATGTAGATAAAAGGCTTATAAAGCTACTACACAGCAAATGAAACAAATATCAATGGATAAAATGCTGACATATTCAGAAATAACTCTCTGCCAGTTACACCTATGATTCACTATGAAGAATGAACAAATAATTGCAAAGTTATACACACACAAAGACAAAAGACACATACACACATACAAACACTCACAGGCACATACACGCACAGACACAGACACATACACACACAGGCACACACACATAACACAGTAACACAACACATACACAAGCACAGACACACAAACACACAGACACACACACAGACAAACACACAGACACACACACACACACAGACACACACAGAAACACACACACACAGAGAGACAGACAGAGAGAGAGAGAGAGAGAGAGAGAGAGAGAGAGAGAGACAGAGACAGAGAGAGAGAGAGAGAGAGGTGACCAAACAATGGAAGAACTAATTAACAGAATACATTGTTCTCTAGAAAAAATGAAAATGGCTCAAAGTCAGATTGAAAAGGACAGAACAACTTTTTCCTTTCATGTATTAGAAACCCAAACTCCACTGTGGTTCTATTGTTTACCAGAAAAAAATGCTCTAATAAAGAAAACAAGTATAACAAATAATAGTAAAACATTAGAAAAAGGAAATTCTTAAATAAGGTGGGACTATGAACTACTATATCCACTATGGAGGCCAATGTGAAAGATTATTGAAAACTAAAATTAAAAACTACACTGTGATTCAAATATGACATTCATTGGAATATACATTGTAACTATAATCCAACGGACAATGGA
The DNA here is from genome assembly GCA_030556225.1 of Cricetiscus sungorus. Classification (NCBI taxonomy): domain Eukaryota; kingdom Metazoa; phylum Chordata; class Mammalia; order Rodentia; family Cricetidae; genus Cricetiscus; species Cricetiscus sungorus. The sequence continues at coordinate 48,170,979 of JANBXA010000398.1, forward strand.
GACACATTCATGTTCATATTTGCTGTGCAATATTCACAACAGATAGGAAATGAAGCTGAAGTACATGGGTACCAACAGGTGAATAAAAAAAGTTATATATTAGAAATTTTTTGTGAGTTAAATCTATGAAAACATCATTGTGGGAAAAGAGATGCAACTGAACATCATTTTGCTAAGTAAATTAACTCATAATCAGAAAGACAAGTGCAGCATATTTTTCTCAAAATTTTAATATATTCATAAACACACATATATGTATATGAATCTATATATTTGTTTTTGTGTGTGTGTGTTTATGTGTATTTAAATTTGAATGTTTGTAGGTCATAAAAATAGATGAACATAAGAAGAGAAAAGAATACGTGTCTAAAGTGTGTAAAAAGAGTAATAGAAGTAATACTACATAATGTTTACTCATTAAATTGTACTTATTTTCAAAGACATCAAGCAGTTTGAATTATCAAGGTGCTGAAAAATCTAAGTGAATATGAACTGGAAGCTCCCTACCAGCAAGTATTTGCTCTACTTGACATTACTTTGCAAGCTGCTCAGAAAGAAGAATTACTGATGATCACATACAACTGTGAAAACTAAAATTAAATGACAAAATAAACGATATGCACAAGCTGGTGCAATCATGCCATGATTGTTTTGTAGAAAAACAAAAGCTTTCATATAGCATTTGAGGCCTGCCCACAGGTAGGAAATACATGACATATTTGTCTGTGTCTGAGGGAAAAGAAAGCCAAAGAAAGAATAGTTTGTTTGTTCAGTACATAAAAGTCATTGTTAGCAAGCTTGAAGACCTGAGGGTATCACAAGGACACTCAATGTGTAATAGGGAGCCGATGACACTGTATGTTGCCCTCTGTACAAGAGCAGTAGCAAACACTCTCTCTCTCACACACACACACACATAATTTAGTTTAAAGAATAAAGAACATACAATTGCGAATTGCTAGGACTTGGAGGAAGGCTACAAAAGATCTATTGAAGAGAGCAGGAAAGGTAGAAATATTTTATTCAGATTCAAACAAAAACCCATTTTCACAAAGATGGACTGATAAGGGTTGGGGAGTTTATATGACCACAGTACATCATAAGAATATGTTAGATTGCCTCATATAAGAAAGAAAAATATGAAAATAAAAAGAGGCAAAGATTTGAACTTAATAATAACTAAATGTATAAATATAAAATCACAATTATAGATGATTTATAAAATTCATGGAATAAAATAAAAACTAAACTCATAAATTTTTGTAACTATTAAGTATATGAAGCTGAATATAATTTTTAAAAAAACTTCTAAAAGCAACTTAAATTATCTAAAACAGAACAAAAATGTAAAATATCCATTGCTCTGTCTATCATTGTCATTACCTACATATAAGGCTCAGGAAACAATATTGATTAGAAGCCTGAAAAATTGCAAGAGTGGGCCATAAAACCTGATGTGAACTTGTATTCTAGGTATGTTAGGGAAGCTGTGTGCATGAAATCAAAATAATATGTATGCCTAAAGAAGACAGGAAACCAACAGACATGGTGACATGGGTTTGCGAGTCTTCACAAAGCTTCACTATTTGATGTAGATCAACTAACAACAACCCCAGAGAAAAAGAAGTTTTGTCTTCTCTATGGATAATCTCCTGAATTGCTATTCAATATTTAATGGTCACCTATAAAAGCAAGTACATACAGAGTCAGCTTTTTCATTGTACTTACATATTTGTCCTTACACACACACACACACACAATTACAAAATGCATACATATATACATGTATACATATATGCATATATACATGTATAAAAATAAATGTATATAGACATATACACATGTGCATATATATGTGTGTATGCACATTTAAATATGTGTGTATATGTGCAGTGCAGAAATATATGTTCATATATGTGTGGATATATATGTATTCATGTGTGTGAGAATAATTAGATAAATATACATATATGCATATATATGTGTGTAAGTATGTGGAACAACAATAGTTAAAAAAAAAAGACCAAGGATCTAAACTGGATATGGGAAAGGTAGGCATTTGTAGGAGGAATGTTAGTTGGGGAAACAATGTTATTACATTTTAATTAAATATAGAATAAATTGGGTACTAAGGGAAATTTGGCTCCTAAAAAAAGTTAGGCCCGGAAGCAATAGTGGAGAGGCTACATTAAATGTACTTTCCCAATAATGAGATTGATGACTACCTTATATGCCACCCTAGGGCCTTCATCTACTAGCTGATGGAAGCAGAAGCAGACACTCCCAGCTACATACTGAGCTGAACTCTTGGAATCCAGTTGAAGACAGGGAGGAGTAATGTGCAAAGACGTTAAGACCAGGCTGGAAAAACCCATAGAAACTGCTGGCCTGACCAAGGTGGAGCTCATGGACATCATTCTGATAGCCGAGAAACCAGCATAAGACCGGTCCTGAAAGTGGTGTTAGTTGGGAGTACTGGGAAGTCTACAGGACCTCTGGTAGTGGATCAGTATTTTTATCCTTAGCACACAAATGGACTTTGGGAATCCATTCCATGTAGAGGGATACTCTCTCAGCTTAAACACATTGGGGATGGCCTGGGTCCTGCTCCAAAAGATATGACAAACTTTGAAGACATCCCAAGAAAGGTCTCACCCTCCCTGGGGAGCAGAAAGGGGACAGGATAGGGGTTGGTGGGGGGAACAGGGGAGGACAAGAAGGTGCAGGAACAGAGATTGATATATTAAACAAACTTGTTTCATATTTAAATTACATATATAATGTATATATATATATATATGTATATGTATATATGTTTGGAAATGACCCTTCTGCTTCTATTGTCTATTGTGTGGAATATTGGTATTAACTGTTCTTTGAATTTCTAGTAGAATTCTGCACTGAAAGCATCTCACTCTGGGCTTTAATCTAGCCCTGGGCTTTTTTCAGTAGGGAGATTTTGATGACTATTTCTATTTGATGACTACTTCTATTTTTTCAGTAGGGAGATTTTGATGACTACTTTTATTTCATTAGGCATCAATGGTCTATTTAAATTGCTTATCTGTTCTTGATTTAATTTTGGTAAGTGATATCTAACCAGAAAGATGTCCATTTCTGTTGAATTTTGAATTTTGTCGGCAGAGAGGTTTTCAAAGTATGACCTGAAGATTCTTTGAATTTCCATAGTGTCTACTGTTATGTTCCGTTTTCATTTTTGATCTTGTTAATTTGAATGTTCTCTCTTAGTCTTTCTGTTAGTTTGGATAAAGGTTTATATAATTTGTTGATTTTTCTCGAAGAACCAACTCTTTGATTCTTTGTATTTTCTCCTAGTTTCTACTTTATTCATTTCAGCCTTTAATTTGAATATTTCCTGGCATATATTTGTCTGGGGTGAGTTTGCTTTTTTGTTGTTGCTGTAGAGCGTTCAGATGTGCTATTAATTCTCTAAAGTGACTATTCTCCCATTTCTTCATGTGGGCACTTAGTGCTATGAAATTTCCTCTTAGTGTTTCTTTCAAAGTGTCCGATAAGTTTGGGTAAGTTGTGTCTTCATTCACATTGAATTCCAAGAAAGTTTTATTTTCTTTCTTTATCTCTTTCTTGACCCTGAATGGTGCAATTTTAATGAGTTTGTAGGGTTTCTCAATTTGTGTTGTTGAAGAAAGCATCTTCAACAAATTGTGCTGGCATTACTGCATGCTGACTTGTAGAAAACTGCAGATAGATCTATATCTATCACCATGCACAAAACTTAAGTCCAAATGAATCGAAGGCCTCAACATAAATCCAGCAACACTGAACCTCTTAGAAGAGAATGAGGGAGATACCCTTGAACGAAATGGAACAGGAGACTGCTTCCTGAACATAACACCAGTAGCACAGAAATCAGTAGCAACCGATCAACAATTCATAAATGGGACCTCCTTAATTTGAGAAACCCATAGAAACTGCTAATCTGAACAAGAGGTAGCTCATGGACTCCAGTCTGATTCTGATTGCTGGGAAACTAGAATAGGACCGACCCAGATTCCTTCAATGTGGTGTTAGTTAGGAGCACTGGGTAGTCTACGGGGCCTCTGGTATTGGATCAGTATTTATCCCTAGTATGTGAATGGAGTTTGGGAGCCCATTCACATAAAGGGATCTTCCCTCAGCATAGGCACATGGGGGATGGCTAGGCCCTGCTCCAAATGATATGACAGACTTTGAAGATTACCCATGCAAGACTTCACCCTCCCTTGGGGCAGAAAGGGGATAGGTTGGGGGTTGGTAGGGGAAACAGGGGCGGGCAGGAGGGTACTGGAACTAGGATTGACATGTAAAACAAGCTTGTTTCAAATTTAAATAAAAATTATAAAAATATAATAAATTGTAGAAAAGATTAGGGGCAGCACAGAAGGTGAAAAACAACTATGAAGAAAATTTGCTGTCAAAGGATGTAACAAAAACAAAGGGTGACGCAGAAGAGTTACATTTTGAAGCAGTCTGTTTGAGCTTGTTTTCTTGCTGGCCTGGTCCTAGAGCCATGCGAGCTCCAAATAACACTGAGATATATTAGAAATAATGCTGTTGGCTTGTTAATAGCATTTCTTATTGGATAGCTCTGTCTTAAATATTAACCCATTTCTATTAATCTAAGTATATCCATTTCGTCTTATATTACCAGAGAGAGGGGCTGGCATTCTACTTTCCCCACCCTACAAAATTGATCGGTTATTAATATGAAGTGTGCTAGAAACCTTGGAGTTTCTTAAGAAACGCCTTGTGAACAGCAAAGGTTTTAAAAAAAAAGGATTTTTTTCCATCACTTGGCAACAAGCTAAGAAAATACTAATGAGATGTCCTACTTACTCATTCTATAACCAAACTGACTCCTTTGCCACCAGGCAGTAACACTAAAGGTAAAAATAGGAATTAAATATGATAAATAGATGTTTCTTTTTGCAGAATTTGGAAAATTAAATATTCGGACCAGACTATAGATACATTTTCAGTGTTTCAATGTGCCACTACTCTGAGCTCTGTAAAGGCTGATTCTGTTATCACACACCTATTAGAGGTAATGGCATTTATGAGCATACCTGCACAAATAAAAACTGACAATGCTCATGCATGTCTCCAGCAAATTGAAACAGTTTTGTTAGTATTAAACATAAAGCACAATCCTACAGGACAACTAGTAGTTGAGAGATTCAATCACACTTTAAAGGCAATGCACCATAAACAGGCAGGAGAAACCAAGATACACAAACACAGATTACATAATGCTTTATTAACATTAAACTTTCTTAATGCTAATGAAAAAGGAGAAAACAAAAACAGCTGCAGAAAGATACTGGACAATAGAAAAAAAAATGTCTGAACCAAATCAGCCGGTGTACTTTAAGGATGTATTGGCCTCAATATGAAAACCAGTATATGTGTTACGTTGGGGTAGGGGTTTTACATTTGTACCTACAGGATAAGTTGAAAAGCTGATGACCTTGTCACCAGGAATGACTGTAGTTGAAGTGAGAAAAAGAAGTGGTTTAATAAATATTCTAAGCACTCTTGCATTAGAAATTAATTACCTCTAAGAAGTGTAGGGCAGGGATATAGGCAAATGGATGACAGCTAATTTCTGACTTCTGAAATAGAATGAGTAGTCACTTTCTCTAGGATTTTAATACATACATGGTACTAGGCTTGGAAGAAAAGATTATAAACTTACCTGGTTTACTTGTTTTTGTGATATATATGTTTCAAAATTTGGTCACTGGGCTAAGGACAAACCAAAAAGAAAAGTATAGGTTTACATTTTTCTAACCAGTCATGCAATTCAATAGCCCTTCATGTCTGTGTGCTTTGTAATCTTTCCACTTAATCCTGAAAATTTATTGCCATCTTATAGACATTTAACTACAATTGCCACAAACTCACAGATATCTTACAAATTTAAATACCTATTTACGTATCTTTTCATTACTTCTGAGTTTGCCTGTATAGTCTCACACTTGCATACCCTAAATTTCCAATGATATGCAAATGTCTCATAAGCAGTAGTTAATGTTGGTGTCCTCTTCTCTATATTCTCTATAACAAGGCCTAGACATGTCCAATATTTTCTTGATAAATCAAACCCCCTAAAATTGTAAAAGTGGTAAAAAGAATTATCTCAATAAACATTAAGTAATTGTTAACATGATCTTTACAAAGTAAAAATCACTTTGGGTATGGTTGTGAGTTTTGTGAGTGAGATTTGAAGTCAATTTAAGAGCATGTTGAGGATGACAGACATCATTGAGTTGAATAAAATATGATGTAAAACAACAGAAGCTGTATGTATTTCCAGGATTTATTACTTTAAAAAACATGAGAGAACCAGATAGTATTCAAAATCTATGGGCAAACATCGTGACCAAGGTGAAGGTTGATTTTATAAGAGAAAAGAATAGTTATAGATTATATATATATATGTATATATATATATACGTATACATATATATATATGTAAATGCAGTTTGCTGAGCTCTCTTCCTGCGTGTATGATTGAGCAGACTGTTAAGTGTCATTTGTAACAATTTTCTAATTTTTGCTGCTGGTCCCTGGAATGAAACTTATGATTCACTGACAAAGAAATTGAAGGATCCATTTGAGTAGAAAGTAGGAGAATTTGGGTGCACTGCTGAGAGCACAGTAAATTTATTTTAAATATATTATTAAACAGTTTTTGAGATTACAATATAATTACATCATTTTTCTCTTCCCTTTCAGCACTTCAAACTGGACCATGTACCTATGCTTTTCTTGTTAAAAATTCATGGACTTTTTTTACTTTAAATTTTGATATGTATGTCTGCTTTTGTATGCAGGTACATGTGTAAAAATTAGAAAATCCATATATTTTATATAATATATGTAAGTAAATATATGTACATATGAGTATACATTTTATATTGACATCAGGTACCCAGCTACTTAAATATTTCTCAAATAGTTTTGCTTACTAAAGGTGTTTATTTATCTAGACTATTTACTGTATGTAATAAATAGAAGCATATTCACAATGCTCTGGAAAATAGAGATGTTCTTGAGGGATAAAATATTATTATAATGATTAATCTAAGTGAAACATATTTTTCATGATTCTATTATATATGATTTATTAATTAAAGTATATTTTTAGTGCAATCAACCCTCAAAGTATTTGGACTAATCACTTCATTAAAAGATATTAGGCTTGGAAATGTAGTTCAGTATAAAACAACAATTGGAATGACAATAAACTTGTGTGGGGGCATTCAAAGGAGACCATAAAAGTACTTCTATAAGAGGCAGAAAGTATGTCATTTCAAATTGGTGTTGTGAGTTAGTATTAGTTATCATTTTAGTAAATTGAGTTAGAAAATTTTCATGTATACTTGAAGATTAAAGCTTACTATTTTAAGAATGTCAGGTATTCATTATTTTGAAAATGGTATGTTTCCCTTTTAGACATTTTTACCTTACTTTGGTGGAAATGTATATATTGAAGTGAAGAAATTTAAATTAAATATTTTCCATAGCATTTTCAACAGGAAATTATACTTTCTTAGCTTCAAGCTCTTCTTCATTGATTAAATGTATTTTAATTGGTTCCTAAAATTGATAAATGTATGCTAATGTAATGCTTTGTGATATTTAGTACAAGCAGAAACTGTCGATTGTATTACTCAAATTAGATTATATATTTTTGTGTAACAAAAACCTACTATTCCTCTATTGAATAAATATCCAAAATCCTTTCCTCAAGCCATTTCACACTCTTAGCACATCGTTATAATGTATGCCAACTTATCAGAGAATACCACACCTTTCAATATTTTCTGACATCTGTTATGACATGCAATTTACTCTTGACTTCTTTAATCATTGTTTAGATTTTGTTTATGTGTTTTCATTTTATTTTATTTAGTTTGATATAGAGTCTCATGTGGCTCAGTGTGAACAGGACTGGCTTTCAATTCATAGTCTTCTTGGCCGCTTCTACCAAAAGCTGGGATTACAGGAATGTGGCAGAGTAATCAGCCAGAGTCATTTTTCTAAGATATCACATGTGTTCTCACACAGGCCTTATCTTCCTTTCCTGTTCACTTCACTTGAGATAATACTTTCAAGTTCCATCTATGTTGTCACAAGTGATACAATATCATTTTAGGACTAAACAGTATTCTTTTAAGTATGTATGTAATCCCAATGTAATCATATGTCTGAATGTTTAATGAGTCATTAAAATTAATTAAAATTAATTTATTAATTTTAATTATTACTATTCTATTTTATATCATTTATTTTATATAATTTAATTATATAAATTTTATATAATTTAATAATCTATTTTATATAATCTATTTTATATAATTTAATTATTACTATTCTATTTTATATACTAGCATGGCATTAAAGACTTTTTATATAGGAAACAAGGATTTCCTTTCTTTGTTAAATCTAATTACGTTACTCTGCAATAATGACTCAAGTTACTGGACTGACAATAATGTTTCAGCTAAAGTAAATTTTCATAGGCAAAAGCACAATCAATTAGCTTGTTTAGTTTTCATTTCTTATCAATGGCTACATAGTCAATAAAGCTCTTAGAAATTATGGTGACTACATGACTTTATCTGAGTTAGATGACATAAAGCCATTCATCCTTACTGAGATGAACAGTTGTTTATTTTTTAGTTTTTTGAGAAAGGGTTTCCCTGTGTAACTTTAGTCACCATAGAGATCACTCTTTAGACTAGACTGGCAATAAACTCACAGAGATTCATCTGTCTTTTCCTCCCAAGTGCTAGATTAAAGGCATTCATCACTGCTGCCCTACTAAGAATAATTATCTTTACCTTTCATAAAAATTTTAGTTTGTCATCATTTTCACTTGTAGAAATAATATCATCAACACCTCAATAAGACATTTCATAGAAACTCCTGCATATATGATGAATATCATATATATTATTTTTAATAATATTGAATAATAAGTAGTACCTTTTCATTTAATAACCTATTAGTTCTATGATTAAAATACTTTATCATACAGAATACAAAATAGAAAGTACAATACTGTATACTGTATCAAACATTATTCTCTCAGTATACATCTATTCAGAGAGTGCTTTCTTTACATATATATATATTTATATATATATATATATATATATATATATAGAGAGAGAGAGAGAGAGAGAGAGAGAGAGAGAAGAGAGAGAGCGAGAGAATGTTTACATTTTGTTTCATTATAGAAATGCTACAAAGGTTATATGAAGCCTAAAATTTGATGTAAAAATCTTCCCTTATAAAAGTTTCTGATACTTATTCTCTGAGTGACAAATTTGTAATCCCATTACCATTAAATATGGTTTTCCTTTCTCTACAATCTTACAAGAAAGGATTAATAGGCTTTTCTTAATTGAGTAAGATGAAATTTTAACAAAGGTTTAATTTAAAATTCCCTAAATTTAAGGGTCTTGAACACCTTTAAAGCTATTTTTTGAGATCCATTCAATAGGAAGGAATACATGTCTAATAGTGATAACTAGGTCATTGAACCTAAAAGAGAATCTTTTGCTGCCAATTTTAAAATCAGGATAATGTGTCATTGCATTCTAAATATTTATCTTTATACTCTCACTTCTTATCAAATAAAGTTTTTTAGCAACAGAGACAATTGAAAAATCCAAAATCAGTGATGATCCAGACAACTAGCCATGTACTGTCAAATCATAATTGATGTATTTACAAACTATGTCCTTCAGTAGGTACACAGAAAAGTCTGTAAAGGAAGTCGAAAGAAAGTATAAGCTATAGATCCAGTACGTATGTCATGAGATAGTCTTCTATATACATGAGGAAGCTGGACTCAGGGAATCTCAAAATCTGGTCACCTAAATTAGATGTGCAGAAGGATAACATCAGTTGACATCCCATTATGAGTGGGGAATCTCTCATAAAGTCCTATTCCTAGATGAGGAGCTACAGAAAATCAATTGTTGATAAGAGGAGGAAATTCAATCCATTGTAGAGATTAACTTCCTGAACTATGAACTAATCCCAGTGTGTCCAGCTCAAAATTTCTATAAACATGGACAACACTAAATAGACAAATCTCTCTCTATGGTATGTGTTTATGTATGTGTGTATGTGTGTGTGTGTGTGTGTGTGTGTGTGTGTGTGTGTGTGGAGAGAGAGAGAGAGAGAGAGAGAGAGAGAGAGAGAGAGGGGGAGAGAGGGAAAGAGAAGAATGTAAGAAGTTGTATTTGTGTATGAATGCTCACAAAATTTGTATGAGATTCTAAAACAGTAAAAATTATTTAAATTTAAAAAGAATTGTAAATACTTTAATGTTTTTACATATTATTTGAAAATCACATAAAATGTATTATTGTATTTTTCCCTTCTTCAACTCTTTCATCCACTCAAACTCATTTTTTTCTTGCTCTAATAAAATAGAAGACAGTTGTGTTGGTCACTGGATGGAGTGAGTTGACTGAGAAAAGTGGCTCACTCTTTAACATCATAAACAGTAAGTAACCATTTAGTTTTTGAGCAAGAAGTACATTAGTACAACACAGGCAGAGATGAAAATCCAGAGTATGTTCATGTACAAACAATGCCTCAGGTTATGTGTAGTGAGATTTATATGCAATCACAACATTCAGGGTGATGAAGCAGGATAAAACAAGGCAAGATAGTACCATATAATAAGATCCTGTTATAAAACTGTAATTAGTAGTTTATCCCAACATATACAAGATGAAATGCCATGGATTAACAAAATTGCTTGCATCAACTGAAAAAACAAAGAAAAAATACAAAAGGAATTGGAGTGTCAAAAATAAAAAGTACATCACTAAAAATATCAATGCTCAGAATAGTCTTTTTATGCCAGCTACTTTCTGTCCTATGAAGCAGGAGAGTGTTTACATGAAATAGTCCCTTGAGGATACAACCTTGTATATAACCCAGGCTGAGTATCCCCATGTAATAGAAATAATCTTCTCATTCTCGGTGATCTGTAAAAAGGATATATAAATCAGAAAAAAACGGACTCAAACCAGATGTACTTGACAATAATAGAACAATATCCAAATTATCAAGAAAATAAAAATAAGAGTTAGCAACACAAAGCCGTGACCAGAACATGTGCCTTATTTTGACAAAAGTGGAGATGACCATGTTCCTGTATTATTTTAGCAAGCATAATTATTGTATAACCAACAAGAGACAATTGTTATTAACCATGTGGAACAAAATTAATTTCTCAATTATGAAACAACAGCTTGTGGTAAGCCTCCCTAACATTTAGGAATTGGAAGAACGGGTAATTGAGTTTACTGTTGCAGAGTCTAAGGAAAATCTTTAAAGAATATGGAGATTGTTTTTGCATATAGAGAGAGAAAAGCAGAAAAAATCAATGATGATTTTTCTTAAGATTACAGAGAAAAAAGTGGAAATTCTTTCAAAATCCAATTTCAATAGATTTAAAAGGTAATCTTGGTCAAAAACGGTCATTACAGACGTGGAGCCTGGTTGATTGTTAAAGATTCTTATGTGCATTTTCTTCCATGCTTGTCATTATAATTTTACTTGATTTCTATGTAGACAATATTTCAATACATTTGTGTGTGTGTGTGAGAGAGAGAGAGAGAAGAAGACAGAGAGAGAGAGAGAGAGAAGGAGGAGGGAGGGAGGGAGGGAGAGAGAGAGAGAGAGAGAGAGAGAGAGAGAGAGAGAGAGAGAGAGAGAGAGAGAGAGAGAACTGTGTGGATAGAAGAGAACAAATCTTAAGACAACTCTCTTGTGCCTTATCATTGGGAATGGAACTCAGCTGGTTAGACACACAAACACATCAAACATGGGAGCATCTCTACGCATTTAGCAACCTAATAAACACCTAGTTTGTTCTTTAAAAATGATATGAAATGTAAGAGATTTCATTAAGGCATTTCCATCTATTCATACACTAATTTCATTGGTATTCTATTCCATCCCACTCCAACCCTGCTACTTCAGTCCTGCTCTTCTTCATCCTAGATTACACCCCATTACCCTCTCATTCCACATGTATTTTCTGTTATTCCCCTTTTCTTTCATTTCCTCTCTTGATCCCTTTCTTCCTTCACCAACTCCACTTACCACCACTTAGCAGCAGAATTTCCACTAACATGTATTGTCCTGAAAATGCCAAAACTTCATTTTCTTCATGACTAATTCAAGTTCCATCACATACGTGTACTATACTGTCTTCAGCAATTTATTTTTTGAGGGAGAATTAATGTGTTTAGCTTTCACATTACTATGAACAATGCAGTAATAAACATTAACATGGAATTAATTCTGCAATTTTAATTATAGTACTGTTTGTGTATACACATCATTGATATAATAGGACTATATAATATGACTTGTTTTAGTGTCTTTGAGTAAATTTATACAGACTTCCTTCCAAAGTGTTTATATCAGTTTATATCTCCTCCAGCAGTAAATAAATGTCTGTTTTAACTGTGTCCTTAAGAGATACAGATAAAAGCCAGAATTACAGCCAGTTGTGAGCATTTCCAATTCCCACAACATGGTTAGAATTTGAAAGGAAATCATGTGTCTTAATAGTAGATAGATTGGGTACTTCATAACCACAAGAGAGCTATGTCTTACATTTTTGGAAACCATTAAGCTCACAAAAAATATATCAACAGTTTGAGAGTCTGTTAAACGTTAGGTGAGGCCATGTCAATTTGCAAACTCTTGTATTTTGGGTTCCTTTCCTTTATTACCTGTTATACCAGGACAACTCATTCCCTGAAATTTATAAAATATCCTGTTTTGTTTTTTCCATTTAACACTGTATACAACTGCTCTCTAATATGTAAACACATATATAAAAATTTAAATGGAGTCACTTGCAATGGGTCAACCCCACCCATCTAGTCTACTGCATATCAGTATAACGAATAAAATGCCTAGTGCTAAGAAAGTTCCTGGTCATTATGCACTTAATTATCTCATGTTCTGTAATTCAACTTTTCTTTGTCAAGAAGAATTTATCATAAACTTCTGAAGGGCCATTTGGAGCATGGAAATAGTTTCTAGTACTTTGGAACTATGGAAACTCACTGGTACTGTGTCAATATATGTTCAATAACCACATCTGTAAAGTCCATCCAAGTCTCAGTCATTAAGTAACTGATTATAATCCTAATTTTTGTCCCACAAACCTAAATTCTGCAATAAATTTCAGTCTACTTACTTAATGTTTTCATTTCATGCTGTCCATCTGTAAAACCTCGTAAGCTCATATACAAGGCATGATCTTAAAAACTGCCTAGGTTCCAAATGACATCAGTGAGACTAAGTTTTTAACCAACAAAATTATCCCCTTTAAACAAGACACTAATTATGGCTCTTATAAAACTGTAATGACTTAAAATACAAGCTTGATTGGACAGAATGACATATCCAATATCTATGAAACAGCAAAACTGTATAATTCTTTTAGTAGCCCCTAAATGAAGCAGAATTGCTTCTACAGTGCTCTGAAAGACCTAGTGTAGGCACCTAGTTAGTGGACCTGAAATGTCGGCCACACACCTTTGGGTGTGGCTTCAGGCAGAAGAAAGCAGAAAGAGAGGAGTTTGTGGCATGACTTTCCTTTGTGTATTATTTCCCCTGTTTGGTCAGTGGATCCAGTAGGGATTGCAGGGAAATGCTCCTGTTGTTTTTGGAAATTTTCTGTGTTACTATTCACCAATAAACACCCACTTATCATTTATCTTAGGTCTAGTGATATAATTACATCCTTGCCTTCAATCTAGAGCTTAATATGTACTATTTTTAGCATATGTGGAGTGGGCAGATTACAAAGCTTTCATAGCTAGTGTTCTTGCAGTTAGTTCTCACTTTTTTTCTAAATGCCATTCTACTCTTTACTCTTTATATTTTACTTGCATAAAATTATAACTGTTTCTATAAAGCCTTAATAATATTTCAAAATATGATTGACTAACCCTGATACCATACTTTTTGCCACAAATTAGAGGAAATAAACATACAAAAGAGTTTCTGATAATAATATTTATTTAATTATATTTCAATAAAATATGAATTTCAAACTTTATACCTTCTAAATTTCCCTCACAATAATTCACAATGATTCACATCATTAATTCTATATTTAAAACTATGACACATACTAACTCTGTTTATAAATATACGTATTTAGTATAAATGAAATTTACTAGCTGGGCTGATCATGTTTACTCCAAGAGCCTGGACACAATCTAACAAAAGCTCCAATAACAATAATTGAAACAAGGACATTATGAATTTGAAAAAGAGCAAGGAGGAACATATGGAAGGTTTGGAGTGAATAAAATAAATGTTTTAATTATATTATTAGCTCAAAGTACAAGAAATAATATATATTAAAGTAGATGATTTGGGAATAATATAATCTAAAACATTCATATTCCAAAAAGTTATATCAGTATTTATTGTAGATTAGTTTTTGTCTCAGATGAGAGTAACTTAGTGTATACATTTATGTTATATCCTAATTATCATTCAGGTGCTTATGTTCTATTGATCTTTCACCTACACTGAAGTAGCAATATTGTATTTTAACTCCACTTAAATCTTATCCATTTTCAAAGATGTAACTCTGTTATGTTAGTATTTATGCAGAAAACATACATTCTAATTAATAATTCTAAAATAGTTTCATGATATTTGAATTATTTAAAATGAGTAACAAACTATTCACATTACCATTGTAAATCTATACTTCTATTTAAATTTATTACTGTATGAATATCCCTCAGTATTTTAAAATTCTTCCACAGCTTCATAATCAGCAGAGCATGCCTTCACTTCAAGTTTATAATTTTTCATGCTATAAATTGACTTATAAAATGTGCATGCTAACAAGCACTGTCTGAGAACAATTTAGCATATTCCTGGTCATATTATTCATGGCTATTAGAAGAACATAACAGAGAGAATGAATATTGGTTACAAAATCTATTTATCATGTTGGCATATCAGATACCTCCTAGGTTATAAATTCTGGATGTCTGCATTCTGGAGAGGCTATAACTTGGTATCTGTTCAGATTATAAGGATAGATTCTTCAGTTTTCTTAACCTGCCTCCAAAATCATGG
Source organism: Cricetiscus sungorus (assembly GCA_030556225.1). Classification (NCBI taxonomy): domain Eukaryota; kingdom Metazoa; phylum Chordata; class Mammalia; order Rodentia; family Cricetidae; genus Cricetiscus; species Cricetiscus sungorus. The sequence continues at coordinate 48,186,162 of JANBXA010000398.1, forward strand.
TGGATTCTTAACGATCCAGGGGTTATCATGTCACATTAGTATGCCACAGTGCTTTGCTTCCATGCTTGGCTGGCAGTGGTAGTAGCAGCAAAAGGATAAATGTACTCCATAGAATAGAGATGTGCCAAAAAATGCAGGAATGATGTTCCCTCAGACATGTTTGTATTTGAGGGGCCATCAGAAAGTGACTCTGATTCTGGAAGCTAGGATTCTAAAAGATAGATTTCACCTTCGGTGAGTTAATTCATTCAGGAAACACACACACACATGCACAAGTACACGCAACACTCACATATACATACATGAGTTGAGGTAGTCTTATAGTAGATTACAAATCCAGTCAATTTGACAAAACAAGATATCCATAAGCAAAAAATATCAATTATTTTTGTTTTTGTTTGTTGTTGAAGACAAGGTTTTCTTTGTAGAATTGCCTGTCCTGGAATATACTTTGGAAGAACATGCTCACAGATATCTACCTGTCTCCTCCTCCCAAGGTATGTGCCACAACCACACAGCTAATTTAGTTTACAGTACCTCCATAATCTTACCTACCACATTTAAAAAATAATCATGTTTTATCAAGCTTTATCAATGATAATAGGTATTTTTTGTACTTTCTGAATTCAAACACAGAGACCTGCTGTGTGTATTGTTGTATTATTAGCATTAAGGTCATGGTAAATCCTATTATGGCAGAATAAGATTGTGCTTTCTTCACAAGATTTCTAGGGTCTTGAGATTTTGAACACTAAACAATCCTTCAGCACAATGTTAGTGTGTTCATTAAAAAAAAGAAGAAACACTGAAAAAACTTTTAGGAAAATAAAGAATGTAAATTTAAGTACACCATAAAAGGTAAAGCGAAAATATTGTTAAATTACAAATTGGACCAATCACTATGGAAATCAGCACTCAGAACTGTCAAGAAGTTGAAAATTAATCTGTCTGCCATTTGACCCAAATATAACATACCCAAAGGTCCAATGTCCTTCTAATAGAGGTGTTTGTTTAGCAATGTTAATTGTAGCTCTAGTTATAATAGGTAGGAAATGGATATAAGCTACATGTCCTTCAATTGATAAATGAATGAGAATAAGGTGTAAATACACAGTATAATTTTATTTAACCATGAAGAAAATTGAAAGGTAATTTGATTTGCCTTCAAATGGATGAAGAAGCTAAACCATACACTGAAGAAGATGTAGTAAAACAAATGTCACACATATTGTCTTATTTGTGGATCCTATCTCCGATTGTTTACAATAGAGCATGAATCCTAAGCTAGAGTTTCCTGAACACTATTCCTTTTTAATTGCTTCATTTTAAAGCTTCAGTGCAGGTGTGGACAGCAAGAAAAGTTGTGCAAAATATGTGTGTGTAAAGAGTGTGTTACAGAGAAGAAAGCCCAAGGACAAACCCTTGGTGGCTCTTATTTAAAAATCATTCATTCACCCAAACATAGAGGCAGTCTAGACACCTGTGACCCTGACAGCACCATCATAGGATTGCCCCCCGAGGTTGGTGAAAAAGAGAGGCTTCTAATTTAGAGTTCATTAGCACACAAAACGTGCTTCTACTCTTCAAGTATTTAGAGTCTACAATTAATCAGAAGAATTCAAAAGGTCATTTCACTATTTTGTCAGGACTACTACTTCAAGATAATGCTAAGCACATACTCCATTTATTTCTCTAGATCTGGTTTTATCAAATGAGATTATTATTTTTTTCTTTTTTGGTTTTTCAAGGCAGAGTTCCTCTGTATTACTTTGGAGCCTGTTCTGGAACTCACACTGTAGACCAGGCTGACTTTGAACTCACAGAGATCCACCTACATCTGCCTCCCAAGTGCTGGGATGAAAGGCATGCACCACCAATACACACCAAATAAAATCAATTACAAGAGAATTTTAGTACTTGATCAGAAGCAATAGTGTGTGAAATACTATGTTCATGAACATAACATTCTATATTCATCTTTTCAGGTAATGATAATTTTTTTTAATAGTGTAAGTCAGGAAACAAAATCCAAAAGCCTTCTCATATACAAACTAACCATTGACACTAATGAGACCATAACATATAAAGGAATATAAGAGTTTTATTAATAAGGTACTAAATACTGGCTTATATTCTACATAATCACCTTTTTATCAGGCCAAGGTCACCATCACATGACTGTAAGGAATGAAACAAGGTCATTTGTAGGCTTCACAACAATAATAGGAGTGCTAATTTCTATTGGGACTAGTCAGAGTTTTTATACCATTTTCAGAACCAGAATATATTGTCAACTGCCAGAATCAATACAGTTGCAGTTGCCAGGAACCAATGAAGTTTGTAAGCCATACAGTATACAATATTAATGTCTAACACAAATTGTCCTGTCAAGATTCCATGTTTCCTTGATTTCTAAGGGAACTCATAGGGAAATACAAAGTAGGCTAATCACTTCTCTGCTTTAGGGAGTGCATAGGTGTCTCATGAACAGGATAGCATCTTGTGCCCCAGCAGTCATGGATTCTAACCTGAGAAACCTCTGTTGCCTGGCTTTCAAGTCAAGTGGGCTAGTAACACTCCAGATTCCATGCAATTGTGGGTATAATAAGCTAATCAGAGTATACAATCATTTTACAGAAAGTTTAAATTCTGTATAATGATGAAATACATAAGCTTTATCATTGTGACCATGCTCATTACATTTTTGAGCCAATTAGTTAATGAAAAATGATCGGCCATTCAATAATCACTTATCCATAGGATTTTGTTTAGTTTGCCTACACTGCAATAAAATTTCATTTAGTTTATGATTTATTTAATATAGTAAGTTAGTAATGTGGTATTTTCAGCATATAAAACAGAATTTGAATCATATATGTATCAAAAAAATAGTTTTTGAATTTAAATTTATTAAATTTAATATGGAATATTTATGTGTTTGCTATTCCATTCCTAACATATACATAAAATTTAGTATGGGAGAGAATTGTTACCTGTCAAATGCCACTGACCTCTTAAGTGTTAGAGCTGACATACATCCCCTGTTAGAAAACTAAAGCTGACAAGCCCTGGTTTCAAGCTGCTTTTAGCAAGTAAAATTTAATACCACTTTTTTTTGAACTATTGGATTTTTTGATGAATTAGAACAGTGTCAGAAGATACTTTATGGTTTGAAGTTTTAGTGAAATGCCACAGAAGTCTAGAAGGGACTCAAAATTATAGATACTCTAGTATCATAATCTAAAAAAAAAAAAAAAAGGAATCTGGATGAATCTGAATCTGTGAGATGTTTCATGAGGGCAAAGTACTATAGATGCAGAAGAAGGGATTTAAAATTTGTGAATAATTAGAAGATTTTTTAACACCTAGGGCTCATGTGTAGCTTCTAAACAGTAGAAACTATAAAACGCAAACAAGTGGAATTCACAATACGTATTACAGCTACCTATGTAAGCCACATGACTGAATTACATTTAAGTATTTACATTAAGTATTACATTAAGTATTATAGTATAGATAAGTTTATATTTTCAAGTTCTAATATTTAGATTAATATCAAAGTAATTTCAAGATAATATAGTAGACAAGGAGAAAATGGGTAATAAAAACACACATACAAGTGAAGGAGTAATAATAACACATATAATTTTATAATCATTAGTAGGGTTATAACACATAACCCTAATTGGTAAAAAAAGACACAATTATAAAAATTAATCTATTTTAAGTATCATTTCTAAAAATAGAACAACCATAATTAAGAGCTCAGTTTGTAGCAAATTAGGCAAAAATAGAGAGAGAAGAATCATAAAATATAGAGCAGGTAATTGAAAATATAAAGAAGGTAGTTGTGGAACTTTAAGGCAAAAATCCATGGATAAAGTACACATGAAGAAGAGAGAGAGAAGGAATCATAGAAATAACATAAAAGTGAAAAGCATTAAATTTTCTGTAAATGGCAGATCATAAACCCACACATTCAAAATTAGTCACTGAGACCCAATCAAAATAAGGAAAATGAAAATAAATATTAGAGTATGTTTTTAAAAAAGCTACCCACTGCAGAAAATGTCAGAGGGAAAAAAATCACAAATATTTTAACAAAAAAGAGAATTTACATTAAAAATATAAATAGTAGCAGCATAATTTTCAGAAATTGGAATTAGTGAAGTTTGTTAATCTCATATCATTTTGGTGAAAATAAACACTTGTAATTGATAATATTTAAGCATACAAGGTAAAGAAAACAAATTTGTCATGTGTGAATAAGTAACATCTGTCATTCAGAGAGGGCAATGATTTATTTTCTAATTTTAAATTGAAAATAGATGTTTTTTATAATATATTTAGTTTATGTTTTCCCACCCAACTGTTCTCAGACCCTTGCCATCTCCCCACCCACCCAATCCACACTTTTGTTCTGTCATTAAGAAATAAACATGTGTATATAAGCAAAAAGACACATAAAAAAATGAAAAATAAACCCTGAATAGTAAATTTACTTAAAACAAATAATCAAAGAAAGAAAGAAAGAAAGAAAGAAAGAAAGAAAGAAAGAAAGGAAGGAAGGAAGGAATTTAAGCCTAAGAAATACATATGGACCAAGACCTACACACGTTCTGTCTGTTAGGTTAGACTATGCTTTTGAATGTTTATTTTGTTTTCATTTTGGAGCTGTTATAAAATGGAGATAGGTTTGGATTTGCAGACATAGGTTTGACTCCACTTCCAGTCTCAGTTCTGAGAATCATTTGTCCCAGATTGTGCAGGACCACATGCTGCTACAGTCTTTGTGGGTTCATAAATTTATTCATCCTGGAGGTCTTAAGGAGACCTTGATTCCTTGTTGTTCTCCTTCGCCTTTGGTTGGTACAATCTTTCTTCTACCTCTTCCACTGCTTTCTCTGATCCTTGAGAGGAAGGAATTAATGGAAGTATCCTATGTAGGGCCAAAGGTTCCATGGCCTCTCATTCTCTGCATAATGTCCTTGGCTCCGAATTTGTTCCTGCCTACTTCAAGAGGAAGATCCTCTGGTGATGGCTGAGAAGAGAACAATCTATGATGTTGGCAGACTGTTGTTAGGAGTAATATTGTTATATTCTTTGGTGGAACACAATTTTCTTTTCCTCTCAGTCTCTTGAATATCTAATCTCAGGTTATTGGCAACTAAACAGTGTTGATGAAAGGTTCTACTTCAAGAAATGGCCTTTAGATTTAAAAAAGAGTCAATTAGATATCAGAATGGAACATTAAAACAATAAAGTTAGTACAGACACGTCTCACATCAAAACACAGTACCTGCATGATGGGACCTGCAACTAAAGATTTTAGAATAAAATTATCATTTTAATACTATATTTTTACAAAGATAATTAACAGATGTGAAAAATCATTAATTTGAACTCTATTAAAATTATTAAATTCCTTTTTTCAAATAATTTATCTAAAGTTAAGCATGGCCTTTAAACTGTAAGATATAATTGTAATATATATATATATATGTATATGTATATACATGTATATATATATATACAACAAACACAAAATAAGACTATGAATAATTGCTAACATAAGCTAATAATAGAAGATCCGCCTTGCTGTCTATTTATCAATCTATTATATTTATTTTTATTATTTTTAATCTATCCACACATGTCTTTGTATACATATATGCTACTTAACTGAAATGGAATGCAATCTTCTGGGTATGACATGGTCATGGCCTTCTTCAACTGTTAGGATATGTTACTTCGTGAGGAAGACCTTGACTTTCCATAATGGTGTAGTTATAAGATATTGTTTCTCTTCAAGTATTTAAAGAAAACTAGCTAGTGCTGGCTGGGAAAAATATTTGTTGTGCCTCTTTCCTCTTACCAGGCTTTACACAATTAAAGGTTACCAAAAGAGAGAAGAGAAATCTTATGTGGTCTCAGGAAATTTAAACAATCAAAAGATGGTATGCATGTTGCTCATAAGGCCCTGAGACTCCCTGGTATGTTCTCCTAGCAGATACTGGAAGAGACTTCATCTTAAAGTGTTAACGTGCTTGTTTATAAACTGCCATTGTTCCTTGAAGTAATTTGAATTAAACTTGCTAGTTTACCAAAGTAGACTTGAGTGGTATAAATTACTGTGTCATTCATCACTGCCTAATCTTAGATGAATAATGTTTTATATTTTATATTTCTATTGCAATGATAAAATGCCAAAACCAAAAGAAAGCTGAAGAGGAATGGGTTTACTTAGCTTATACTTCAACAGCAGTGTTCATCATCAAAGGGAGTCAGGGCAGGAACTCAAACAGAGCAGTAACACAGAGGCAGGAGCTGATGCAGAGGCCATGGAGGAGTACCACTTACTAGCTTGCTCATCATGGCTTTCTCAACCTCTTGTCTTATAGAACCCAAGACCACTTGTTATGAGTAGGTTTTTCCGCCAGCCTGGTCCCACTGCCGCGTCAGCCCCAAATAACACACAGAGATGCTGTATTAGATATAATTCTGTAGGTCAGTTACTAGTTAATTATTGGCTAGCTCTGTCTTAAATATTAACCCATTTCTATTATTCTAAGTACTTCCACGTTGCCCAGACCTCTGTTCTCTCAGGTCTCTACATGTTGACTCCTCCCTACCACTTCCTCTCTCCTACTACTCACCTTGTCCCGCTTTCCTATTGGCCAACAGTGCTTTATTCATTAACCAATAAGAGAAACATATTTACAGAATGACATCTCCCATCAGTCACTGGCTCAGTGATGATTGACCCGCTATGGCCTAGGCCCTTCCCAAATGATGTTTAAGAAAATCCCCAAGCCCAGGGGTAGTGTGCACAGCTTTCATCTCAGTATTTAAGAGGCATTGTGCATGTCTTTAACTTCAAAGATAGCTTTGTTTACAGAATGATTTTGAGGATAGACAGGGTTGCACAAAGAAACCCTGTCTTGAGAAACAAAACTACCTACAGATTTGCCGATAGCCAAATTTTAAGGAGACATTTTCTTGATTGATATTCCTTCCTCCCAAATGATTTGAGTTTGTATCAAGTTGCTAAAAACAAAATCTAGCACACTTTGCTTCAGAATGTGCACATAAGATAAACAAAGGTTAATCCTGGTGTGCTTCTTACACAGCTCTAGCTGACAGACATGCAGCTGCAGCTAAACTAATTGTGGAGCCTCTTGTAGGAGTAATCACTATGCCTTTATATGACAGAAAATTGCATGGCAACTTTCCATAGTAGTGGTTGCATTATCTTCTCTCTGCTATGTGTGGAGATATGCAACTAAATATGCTCAGTGTGGAGATAAATTTCCCAAAGGGCAAAAATCATTTGAGACTCTTTCCTTCTGTGTGGGAAGGAGAGGCCATCCTCTCTGATGAATGGATCTGCCACATGAACATGCATATGAATTCAGAGTGTCTGCTGGACTTGAGAATATATTGTAATCCCTAAGAGTATCACACATAAAATCATAACTACATATTGATATAAAGTGAGTGCCCTTTTCTTTTTCTATAAAATGTGAAACTAAGGCAGAGTAATAACGATGAGAAGCAGACACGTAAATATAACTATCCTATGTACTAGTTCCTGGATTGTGTATTATTCATTGCATGTTAGTTACCAAACAGAGGTAAAAAAGAAATTGAAATTTAGAAGGATAGAGATAGCTTGAGATAAGGCAATTAGTAACAGACCTGTAACATTCTTACTTGTCCATGTCACTGTACTGCTAATCATTTAATCAGTTTTGTAGACACAGTTTATTCACAGGAACTTCCCTTCACACTGCCATAATCTGGGTTGTGACAACGGTAGTCATGCAGGCAAAAAGAATTAAAGATAAGTAATATAATTTACTATTTCTCATAATTAAAGTGGCATTTTCAGAAACAATATGAGGAAGCACTTTCCATTGCAGATTGGTCCATATACTCTGTTATGAATTCCTGGTTATTATTAGCTGAATTATCTAAGAATATCAGTTAAAACATAGTAGAACACCTACGGGCATTACTGAAGAAAGTGGAAGTAAAAAACTCAGTGCTTGATGTAGAATTAAAGGGCCAAGTAGAGTATAATTAAAGAGTATATTGACTCAGGAGGGACTTTTGTACTGAAGAGGAAGTACAGGACTTTGGTGACAGTGCTGAAACCCATGTCTGGATGAGATTTTCGTTACTTAGGGAATGTTATGTTATCACAGAAAATAATTACTTAGATTCATACACAATCTTCATTTTTAAAGTAATAAAGAAGTAAGTGAGGATGAAGACATGAAAAATGGATAAAATGTCCTAGGTGGATCATGTGAAAATGAAAAATAAATGTTGCTTTAATTTATTTTATATTTTGATTTTTTAAGAAATTCATGTGAAGCAAACATTCACTTTGCGAGCCTCTAAAAGGATTTAAAACCTGAGCAACCAATTACTAGGTGGGATTTTCTGGACAAAGGAGAAGACAGAAATGCCTAAAGATAGGTGAAAAACTGGAGATGCAAGAAGAGAAGTAAGAGCCGAGAGCCGTGTGGAAACACATACATAAATAGAAACGGGTTAGTTTAAGTTCGAAGCTAGTAAGGAACAAGACTAAGAAGCTGAGCTTTCAGAATTAATAATAAGTCTCCATGTTGTTCTTGGGTAGCCAATAGACCTTATGAAAATGTCTCAAACATAGAAGTGATGAAGCAATGTTGCTAAAAACTTGTTTTGAAAATGGGCAGATATTCCTCCTAAGAATAAATTGTGCACATAACTTCTTAGTATATCAATTTGACTAAAGCAAACTTTTTCAAATTATAACATGAATATGTGAGTCTTTATGGGTTTTTCCTCTCAGTTTCTACCCATAGAACTTCTAAGTTATTAAAATTTCATGGGAGAGGAAACTGGGATTGATATGTAAAATAAAAAAATAAAAAAAAATGAAAAAGAAAACAAATAAAAAAATAATTAAACAAAAAAAATTTCATGAGTCATCAGAAATGTCCTGAGAGGCCCCAAATCAGATATGCTGAGTTGTTCATTCTGTACAGAGGACATGTCAATTATTATTTGAAATATATAAAAATTAGTTCTACCGATTTCTTACAGAATATAATATTTTTATATTCTTATGGAATATTCTTACAGAATAGAAAATACAACATGCAATTTATTGTATAAGTATAAAAATGTCATTTTAAACAATTTCTATATCTCTAGAAGATTATTATACATAATATTATTTTTTAAACATTGGAATTTATGTAGGCTATATTGAATTTATTTAGAAGTCATCTTATTTATATTTTAAATAATAAATTATTCTTTAATTTACTGGGCTTTCCTCAACTCATTTTTCTATGTTTTGTACAAAGCTCATTTTTCTATTGAGTTGCCAATGACTTTTAACCTGCATACAATATGAAATTATCACACAATATTACACAGTTAAATTTATATAATACCAGGCTGAATTTGGATAACACTAAAATTGTTTTGTAAATTAAGAATTGAGACACTAATTTCAATTAAACTCTATTCAATACTGAAATTAATAAATTGTGATGAATTCAGCTGAAATGGCAAATTGACTGTGATCATTAAAATGTAGAGATAACAATGGAACAATGGAACATCAATCATCCATGAGGAGAAACAATCAAAAAAGAAAAGTAAAACAAAGACTTTGCTGATCAGAATTCATGTAGAAAAATCTTGTTTCCTTCCTTGAGTCCTTATTTTTACTCCTGGTGAGACATATCATCTTTCATCATATTTCATGTGAAAATAATATATGAAAAATAATCTCTTTCTTATAAACTATACCGTGTTTTATACATTTTATTAGTTTTCCTTTTAATTAATTAATTATTTAATGATGATGATCAAATTAAGGGTAGCATACACATGAAACTTTCACACTACCATGGAGGTACCAATCCTATAAATATGCAGGGAGAGGTTCATATTTAATGTTTGTCAATATGTTCTGTGATTACATCCTTAAGAATTAGTATGGAAAATTTAATTTACCAATTATGGTCATGATAAAAATGAATATCTTCATTCTTGTAGGATCTAGGAAATAAGTAATAAAAGATTTGAAATACATCACACTAATCTTTAATGAAGCCTTATCTTTTTCTACCTTCCTATGCTCAAAGGAAGTAAATCACAGAGACATTCATTGGAGTTTTTTTTTTTGTGTGTGTGTGTGTGTAACTACATTTAACTTTATAATGACTATATTTAGTATTAAATAATGTTTATAGACTTAGATATAAAATGATGATTTTTTAAACTCAAGAAAGGTTTATCCACCTGACTGCTTCACTAAATTGTGTTTTGACCTTTTAAATGTTACTTCTGAATAACTATTCTTTTGTATCTGAAGAAAAATATTGAAAAGGTTCATAAACCACAAAGAATAGTAGTAAAAATTGAAGGAAGATGATATCACACATAACATTGCCAAATTAAACATTTGTACATGTGAAAAATTAGAGAAAAACTGAATCTCCACCGCTATTTAAATAGAAAGCCATAAAATTAAGAAACCAGGTTGAACCCAACTAGATAAAAGTAAACATGCAATTTATTGTATAAGTATAAAAATGTCATTTTAAACAATTTCTGTATCTCTAGAAGATTATGATACATAATATTATTTTTTAAACATTGAAATTTATGTAGGCTAAATAAATAATAAATAATAAATAAATAATTACTGAGGTGTTACATATATTTAAAAATATAACTAGTAAGAAAAATACATATTTACATATTATAAGCAATATAAAATATATTCAATATCATATATATCAATTTTTTGTGTGTGATAATGATTTTCTGCTCTAATGAAACTTCATGATAACAATTTTAAGTTTAAAAACAAAACAAAATACATCAGATAATATAATATAATAAAATAGAAATGATTGAAAAACTGGAAACATTGCTATTGCCATTTATTTTATGTCCTAAACCTGAGAAAACATAGGGGAGGAAATAACTGTGTTTTCACTTCTCACTTGCTAAATCCGCTAAGTCTGCTTCCAATTCCACTCAGCTCATACAGTTAGAGACTCATAGTTATTATCAACAATCTTTGCATCATGGGATGGCTAAGAAAATATTTCTTTCTCAGACAATAGCAATTCAGAAGTCAGGAAATAAATTGTGTCCATGACAGTATAGTTTCATCAAATGAAATGTGATATCAGAATGAATTATTCCTCTTTGGTTTCCATAGAAGATGATTCTAGGATTCTGTATATAATATCCCTTAAAACATTCAAGAGGAATGAACACTACTGATAAAAACATTGAACAATTAGTTCTTTTTATTTATTTTTCTTATTTTGCATATCGATTCAAGTTCCTCTCCCTCCTTCTCTCCCTCTCTCCTTTCCTCCCATTCCCCCCACCACCGACCACCCTCCCATCCCACCCAACCCCCACTCTACAGGGAGGATGGTGCCTTCCAGGAAGGGTCAACAAAATCTGTCAAGTCACTTGGAGTAGGGACTATGCCCTCCCTCCTGCCTCTAGGTTAAGGGAGTATCCCTTCATGGGAAATGTGCTCCGAATGTCCTTCTGTGCACCAGGAATACATCCTGTTTCCAACAGTGAACAATTAAATAAGTCACATTTTATTGGTTTTCAACCCTTCTCTTTTTTCTGCCTTTGTATGTCACATGGGTATATGGGATAACTTTCATCTATCTATTTTCAATAAGCTGTTACTTCAGGGTTGACTTTCAGGGAACCCTAGATGGAGAAAGGTAATATCTACAGTCATAGTCTGAATAAAAGTTATTGTTGAAGAATTTGGGGCCCAGATTACACTTCATGAAATGAAACATACTTATGACTTATCTGGAGACAGTGGCAGTCTTAGGCACAGCTCCATTTCAATGAACAGAAATGTATTTGGTGAATTGCAATAACATGCAAAGACATACAAGTATAATTAGTAAGTGACAATAAGATATTCATCGCAGTAGTATAAAGAGGGAGAGAATAAAACTCCATAAAGCTTTTTTAAATTCTGAGTAGGATAGTTATATTGCATAACAATAAATGGGGTGTTATTATTTCTTTTTTGGTTTGTTTTGTTTAGGATGGCAAAACAAATGCAACAAAAAAAAAAACCTACGTGTCTGATCTCATCATTAGATCCATTGAGCAGTCATGAAAGCTAAATATTCCATAGTGGAAAGAAGTATCCTTTTACAATTAAGAGTAAGACTACAAAGCACAGGAAAGTGAAATGAGATTGTAGATACTCCCAATGTTACATTTTCTTTTTTACTATTGTCTTTCCCTCAGTTCTTCTCAAAGTTATCAATGAACAACCTTGAATCTAGAGCTGAAAGAAGGGGACCTACCTCCAACTGTGGTTACACGATGACAGCTGAATATATTGCCATGCCACATGCTTGCTGGTAAACTAAAAATAACGAGATTAAGGAAAAGTAGACCTGTATAAATGTCAAATCAATATAATGAAAAGATTTTTAGAACATCTGACAAGTGCTTAAGAGTTGCATTCATTAGCCACAAGAAGGATGCACGATAAAATATATGTACATAGACACAAGGACATATCAGTTCAACAGAGACTACTGGTCGTTTAATCATCATTTATTATTATTACACGAGTTCATGAATTCAATAACAACATAGAAGTCAGGCCATTTCTATTTCAGGAAACTGCTAGCCTTGCAAATAGTTTGACAACAATTTCAGTGGTTCATTTGACATCAACACTATGGGCTCTGTATTGTCAAGTATTCATGATATTTTTCCGACATTTGAGTGTCAAATATTCTCAAAGCAGAAATCAAATTTGTCCCTTATTGAACACCAAACTGAATGATAAAGAACTGATTTTTTCAAAATTCCTCCACACAACATGAAGAACATTGCATTCCTGTTTTTCACCTTTATCCCTTCAATAATATTATCTTCAACATCTTCTACTCTCTGATCCACTCTTAAAATCATGGCCACTTTTACTTTCATTATTATGCTTTCATATATAGATGCATACATAGGTAAATACAACCTATGAAGTCCATTTAGTGCTGGTTGAATTTATATGTTATGGTGAATCACTTGTTATTTTATAAGAAATTAGAGGTTTCAACACTGCAGAACATTAGTCTTCATCTTTATAATTATTTTTCATTAATATTTTGTAGTTTTCTTTCTTTTTTTTCTTTTGTCAACAGTTGGAATCATACTAACTAATATGATCATTGGTGTTGTATTTCTACACATCTTCTTTAGGCAACTGTATTGTAGGCTATTGCTTCCCTGCCATTTTACTCATTAAAAATATCTGGGTCACTGGCCCTTAAAATCATTCAGCCCTTTCTCTTGCAGTGTGCCATGAGCCTTGTCTGTAAAGGTTGTGTTGAAGATGTTTCCATCTCAGAACAAAAGGTCATTTGTCTCAATTTTGAGCTGTTGCAGATTTCAGTATGTATTTCAGTTTGCTGAAAAATGATAACTTTTTACAAAGAAGGGAGAGACTAACTTCAGGTATAAAGAAAAGCACTTAAAATGAAGTGAAAAATTTTATTACTCAGGCAAACTGATGAGTAGATTTTCTATAAACCTCTCTAGTCCTAGGTAGTTTACTAGGTGAATGCTGTTCTTGCACCTCTGAGAATATCGTGCCATATTGGTTGTTTTTGAGTCAATGGATACCTCAATTGGATGGAAAAAAATGTAGTGTTATTTCCCTTAGCATCTTGGATTACCTCTTCTGGTGCTAAGAAATTTAGTCCTTGTGAAAGAAGATTTTGTCATATCCAGCTCAAATTTTTTGTATCCTGTGTCTGAAGTGCATGGTGTCCTCACAATACAGACTTATCTCCAACCTCTTAAAGGCAACATACGACTAAAGCAGTAGATGTCTTGGAATCTGTCAGACTTTCCCGACCAACAAAGTTTAATTACACTCTTATACTTGTTTATATGTTTTTGTGCTTATATAGAGCATTGTAAGTCCATGTAGGGTAGCTTCATTTAAATTTTATGAGTATGCATGTGCATTATATGTATTTTAAGTAAATATAAAATATGAGACTGTGAGGATTTTTCTAACAACTTGAGTATCATTTTCCATCCTTCCTCTCTTTCCTTGTTTATTGACAACTTTCCCTTTTGCAACTGAATTATCCTACTTAATTTTTCTCATATTTACCCACTCATGTAACTTGTATATTGCAGTTACCACATCTGGAATTGCCTCAATTGTCTGTAAATATACCCTGAGCCATGACAATATTAGTTTAGATATCAACATGGATGGTGGAAATTATTCATAGCTCCATTACTAGATGAAGAGCTACAAACTATTAAAAATTTCTAGTAAGAATTACTTTTCCCAAGAGATGATCACCTGTAGGGACATCAGGCCTGCCCCAGGTGGGGCCTAAAGGCCTGATCCAAGCCTGCCTCAAGTTTGGTGACCTGTCTCTGGTTGCATTTCCATATAGTGATGGATTCAGCAGGGTTCTAAAGAAAGCAACTTCTGCCTGGTAACTTGTGATTGAAAACAATGTTATTGGCCCTATAGCCTCATTACAGCAAGGAGGAGGAGGATCACCTACCACCTTTGGACGGTGCCTAACATCGAGTGGTATCACCCAAAGATGAGTGTCATTATTGGTGGACAGAGATTCCACTGTTTAATAGATACTGGGGCTGACAGGTCTGTATTAAAAGAAGAGGTGGTGCCATCTTGGGACTTGCAATACTGGGTGTAGAAGGGAATACTAAATCCAAAGACAACTAACCTACATAAGATGGGTAGGTTCGAAGGGGAAAAAGGGGAAAGCAGGCCCCTCATTGTCCCATTGTCAAAGGCTTATTAGCCAATCTACTGTGCTGTGCCGCAATTTATTAGGGAATATGGACGTGGTCAACACTACAGTCCTTCTCCTACTTTTCAGTGATGATTGATGGGCCCCTTGACCTCCTGGTTCAAAGGAAAGACCGTGACCAGGAGAAACATGACCAGAGGAAACCCACTCTGATCCATTCCCAATGCTAGGGGCCACTACTCCCTGTGTTCCAGCCATCAAGTGGAGCCCTGGTAAACCCATATGGGAAGAGCAGTGGCCTATATCCAGAACCAAACTTTCAACCTTCCACTCTTTAATGGATGAACAGCTTAACTTGGTTCATATTCAGCAGTCTATGACCCCCTGGAATACTCCAGTATTTGTGATAAATGAGGCCTCTGGGTCTTGGTGAATATTGCAAGACCTTAGGTAATTTAACAAAAGACTGGAGCTGGGAGGTACACATTTAAGAGGAATGCCTTGGATATCCACCACACCCTCTAATTATTCAATTATGGCAGTAGACCTCAAAGACTGTTTATTTTCCATTCCCCTTCACCCTGAGGACTGTTAGAAGTTTGTATTCTCAGTGCTCTCCCTTAATTATGCCTACCCGGATACCCATTATGAATGACAGGCTCTGCCCCAGGGCCTGGCCAATAACCCAACCTTTGGCCAATAATATCTTGCCAGAATCCTCCACCAATTTTTGCAAAGAGAGGGCTCCTCTTGTGTGTTTACTTGAGTAACCAGGTATTCGGTCACATACATCCTCAAACCCTAGAGAAGTCTTGGATACCCTTACCTCCCATGGTTTTTCGGTATCCCCTCAAAAAGTTTTAAAAATTCCTCCCTTCAAAATCCTTGGAATGTTTCTCACAATAGAGTTAAGGGAGTCAGCCCAATGAGGCCCACCTTACAGATATCAAACCCATCTACAAAGGTTAGTAGGAGAGATCAGCGGGCTCAGACCCTGGGTTCCCTAGGTACAGGAGACCTCTGAGCTATTGAAGGGGAAGGATCCCAATGATCTTATTACTCTTGATACCCTTTACCAAAAGATTATACAATCTTTGAAGGGTCCATTTTGGCCAGGTATTCCTGAGGGGACCTGCTATCATTACAGATACACTCGGGGTGCCCCTCCTGCTTGGGGCATTAACCCAAAAGGGAGATCCTGTTGAATGGGTCCACATGGACTTAAGGGGTCATGCCCCAGATGTATTCCCAGGCAGACCAAATGCCAGATCTTATCATCAGGACCCACACTATATCGCTAAGACATTATGGGAGAGATCCTGATGATAGAGTCTTTCCATTTTGCCTGGAGGACATTGACTGGCTAATCAGGATCAACACGTCTGGCCATTGCCCTCAAGGGATTCCTGGAATGGCTCAACTGCCATTATGGCTCTGATTGTCATACTGCTGTCCCTTGCCCAAAGACTGCCTCTCCAGAACTCCTGTTTAGTTAGTTTTGTTCCAATCCCCTTAGATATTAATGTTTTCACAGATGTGGGAAAACAATGGTTGGCATTTGTAAGTTCTAGAGTAGATATTTGCACCCATGTTTACAAAGGTTTTTCCTATGCTATGCTTCTGCCCAATACAAGGAGATGATGGCCATACTCATGACCTTCAGGAAACCAGTGACCCATAAAATATTATCACAGACAGACTGTTTATGGCTAACATCCTTCCACACTTCCATGGGGTATATGTGCTAGATTCTAACCCAATATCTGCCCTCATGATCCAGCTCTGCATAGTAATGGATAAGACTGGAACATATTTATATACAACCCTGAGGACAACCCACCCCCTTTCTGTTTCTCATCCAGGGCCTAGTAATAATGAAGGAGATCCTGTTTATACTGATGACTCCACCATGTCAGTGACAGAGTCTTCGGGAACCCACACAATGCCTGGCAGCACATTGTCAAGACTGCCTGTGAATGTGAAGGCAGGCCATATGCAGTAAATAAAATTCTTGGGGCCATGGACCCATTACTATAGTCACCTATTGTGACACCAACTTTGCATTTTACACTTCTCAAGGTTGGTTTTGTGCAAACAAGCTAAGGGTCATCCCACCAGATGATGATAAACTCAGACCCTGTCTTTAATCTGCCTTTTAACCTACTATGCATACATTTTGCTATGAAATGGCTCAACAATATAGTGGTAACTTAAAGATATATTGCACGGCCATACTGGACATGGGTACCCCACCCCGCTAGGGTCAGGGATGTTGGGTCAATTCACTTCCCCTTGTTATGTTGGAGCAGGAGAACAAGCCTGTTGTAATCTTGTTACTACGTTAGGATATTCGGATAGGGTGGGGGAGTTCAAGATAGGGCAAGAGAAATTGATACTCAAGAAAAAGTTAATACTATTATTCAGAGCCTTCAACCCCAACTCAATTACCAACCCTGGTCCTTCCCTAGACTTGGGGTGAACTAGATCTCAAACTAGCCTTGAGGAGATCCTGTGCCATACTTTCTCTGTCTTAAGTTATTCAAGACCTGAGATGGTACAGAGTTGCTGGCTAAGCCTCCAAATGGTTCCTAGGCAGCCCTTGGCTCTTATAGGAAACATCAATAGTGACCTACATTTCTTGAAGAAATTGCACCCGCCCACATTCAGAAAATTGACCTACCTAATGTTTTTCTCTGCTTGTGGGCACCACATTTTCCGCATATGTCTAGCATAGATGTTGAACAAATAACACCCTTCCCTCTGCCACATTAATACAGCTGTTGATTTTACCTCCATTATTTGTACCCTTCTGGGATGGGTGGGCAAGTCTTTAGCTTCCTCATTAACTGGACAGGGAAATGTGTACACTCTGTTACCCGATATTAATCTTTTTCCAGGGGATGAACCACTCCTCACACCCACATTTGATTATTGGGCCAGAAGAGACACCATCCCTAGTGGGCCTTGGCATCAGCATGGTGAGGGCCACGGGAGCCACCTGTGGTTCATGAATCAATCCCTAGTACATGAACTGGTATTTTATAGCCCACTCTCTATGGTATGATGCCTTGACCAGCCTTGATACAGGCAGAGAGGCTTATCCTGCCTCAACTTGTTGTGTCTGGTTTGTTGACTCCCCGTGGTATACCTTATCCTTTCTGGGGAGTGGGTGGTGGTATGGATGAGGAGCTGGAGGAAGTGAAGGAGGAGGAACTGTAGTTCATATGTAAAATGAATAAAAATGCAAAATAATGGATCAGTTCATCAAAGAAAAAAAAGCTAAGCAATTACCTGTTACATGACAAACCTTCAAGGATTAACTATCAAGTTTTAAAATTTCAAGGAAAACACAGCAACTGGAGCAATAGCAGAGATCTCATTTCTATGTTTTGAATGATTAACAATCACATGCAAATTTGAACAACAATGCCACACAATTTGCATTAATTCAACTTTGTAAGCTATAGTAAACAGCAATATGTAAATAACCATTGATTTTGCACAAGAAATACTTTATCAAAGTAATTACATTATATGCTAATGCATATAAACAATACCTTATATCTACTCACAACTTGTGAAAGCTACTAAAAGTGTTATCAGCTCTTTTGAGTCAAGGTATATATAATAAAACTTGTATGTGGACTGGAAGCATAGATTCACCATCACTTCCTTTACTAAATTTTTTTACTTTACTTTGCCATGAAAATAGTATTAATATGCTCAAAATGATTTAAATCATAAAAGGTTATTTTATATTGCTGCGTATTTATAATAGAATTATTTAAAAGAAAGATGTCTCAGAAATTACTAGCTAAAATAGTCTACTTCTAAATGACTTATGAATCAAAGATGAAGTTATAGGATATTAGAAACATTTTTTACTGTATAAATATTTAAACAAAGAATATTAAATTTTGTGAGAAATATTTAAGGAGAAATAGGAAGATAGGACATACATGTATTAGAAAAGTCTCAATTTATTCACCTGTGTTTTAGTGTAAGAAATCAGAGAAGGATCAAATTGACCAACTAGGTGAAAAGTCATTTCTTTTGTAACTTTTTCTCTTTATAGTTTCTCACTTTACCTACCATAGAAAACAATGTATTTCATTTACATATCTAAATTATATGTGTTATATGTTTTATTGCTGTTTTCTCAGGCACTCCCATACTTATCTTTTATACCAATCAACTCAGAGTCACTCCTTTTCTGTTTTTCTGTCAAAGATGCCCTATTATCCTCATCCTTTCTTCCTCAAGACTTAAAGTTTCCATTTCTTGGCCACTTTCAGTACACCCATATGTCTTATTTAGGGTTACTATTTCTGTAATGAAACAAACTAGCCAACAGCACCTTAGGAACAAAAGGGTTTATTTGGCTTACACTTCTATATCACTGTTATTGTTATTTGTTGACTTGAAGATAACTTTTCTGACTGTTTGATGATTGAAAGTTAATTTCCATTTTCTTAATTGTAAACGATGTCAGGCACATTAGAAAATATCATTTATTGGTTAAATTATGTTTCACCATTTCAGAACTGTGCTTAGTTTAGAAGTGTATATGATGACTGGAAGATGTTCCTTTTAAATTCCTTTTTTTGTCAATAAACTTTGATGTTCTCCTATAAATGGATGAATATTAGCTATCTATAGCTGTATGTATATTTCCTGTTTTCCAACACTTGCCATTTTTGCTGAAGGAGTATTATTTCTACTTAGGAATGCTTTGACTATCTGTGACTGTGCTTGTTTTTTTCCCCCTACTTTTGACAAAATGCTGTAAGAACTTCCAAGGGCAACACATATCATTCAATTACATTTGGTAATATAGGAACATAGTTCTTTTATCTGCCAGTACCTTTTATCTCTTTTTTTCTCTGATTATAGCTTTGATTGTAGAGGTCTTACAATTGTTTTCATATGTTAGCTATAGTATTTATTTTATGCTTAATCTATTGTGAATGTGATATTGCACCAATTTTCCTGTCCTAAAAGTTCATTATTGTTTTATGGAATGATAGCTGGTTTTACATTTTATTTTCTTTTACTTCATTCTTTGTTTAACATATTTTTCCAGATGCAAACTTTCTATTCAAATCCATAGGTTCTATTATATATAGATTCATGTCACATTTAAATAGGCATATTTTGAATTTTTCACTTCCTATTTTCATCCCTTTTATGTATTTCTCTCACTTATTGCTCTAATTAAGATTCAGGGTTAAAATTAAAATTAAAATTAAATTAGTGTTTGCAATTTGTTATGTTTATATTAATTTGGTCATTATTCTTAATTTGTCATGTGATGGGAGAAGTCATTCTGTAAATATGTGTCTCATATTGGCTAATGAATAAAGCGCTGTTGGCCAATAATAAAGCAAGATAGGCAGGACTAGAAGACAAAGAGGATTCCAGAAGTAGTAGGGAGAGTAAGCATGGAGAGTCTGGAGAGAGCAGAACGCCAGCTTCGGTAAGATGAGACCACATGGAAATACTTAGAATAATATTAATGGGCTAATAATTGAGACAGAGGTAGCCGATAAGAAACAAATAACTGGCCAACAGAATTATATCTAATGCAGAGTCTCTGTGTGTTATTTGGGGCTAGCACAGGTGTGGGACAATACCAGCAGGGGAAATTTTTCTCCTTTTAACAGTCATGACTAGATTACTTGCTTCAGAATGAATGCTTTGGTTGGTCAATGTGAAAATTCATCAGGAATACTTGCCTTTCTCCTAAAGCTTCTACATATGTCTTTGCTCATTTAAAAACTCAAAGATAGGCTGTGTTAGCCCCACTAATTTTGTATGAGGTCACTAAGATTCATTGTTACGGGTCCTAACAATCAAGAAAGAATACCGAAAAGGTAAATGAACCACTATCAGTTATAGAGATTTAAAACTGTATCACAATAATAGATACTTGAAACAATATGTTAAAATATGAATAAGTCTTAGCTATCAAATATACTTAGATAAAATTTATAAACACATTTAATTTTCTTTACACTACAAATTTTCATCCTATTAGAAAATGAATAGAAAACAATGACTATTGTAATGATTGACATTGAGGTTAAAGTCCTTTCTAGTAAAGTCAGACTTTACTAAAAAATAAAACAAAATATTTAGATAAGAAATATTCATTCTAACAAATAATTTTGGGGGCTCCAAGTCCTAGGGTATGGTCTTTTTTTCTGCCTATGTGACTGTTTGAAATGTGAGAAGGAGGGCCTCTCCTTCTCTGTCTGTTCTCTCTCTCTCTCTCTCTCTCTCTCTCTCTCTCTCTCTCTCTCTCTCTCTCTCTGTCTCTAACTTTGTGCTCTATAGAGTGGTCTGAGCAGATCAGGTGGCAGAGAGGTGTCTTTTGCCTGGTGCTTTTCCTCCCTGGGCAGAAAGCCTGGATGACATATTACATTTGGTAATATAGGAACATAGCTGGATTAGTGGCTGCAACTGATGAATGATCCTGAATCAGTGTTTGACACTATCCTATACTTAAATAAATTCACGAGACCTTTAACAGACTCTTGCAGTGTCATGTAACACTAAACAAACTTTTATAGGATGGTAAAAAGATCTTTCATTTTACCTGATAAGCATTATTCTGTCTGAAAATTCAGAAAACAATGCATCAAAGAAAAATTGCTTTTAGCAAATGCCTAGCATTTGTGTGAAACATAATATTAAAGAATAGTATTGAATGTACAATATCTATAATACAAAACATTGCTTAATAAAGCTTAACATATTAT
Source organism: Cricetiscus sungorus (assembly GCA_030556225.1). Classification (NCBI taxonomy): domain Eukaryota; kingdom Metazoa; phylum Chordata; class Mammalia; order Rodentia; family Cricetidae; genus Cricetiscus; species Cricetiscus sungorus. Next base: position 48,207,748 of record JANBXA010000398.1, read on the forward strand.
CATAATATGTTTTATGATGAAAGAAAATAAAATCACATCGATGTTATATACATATATTATTATATATGTACATTTATAAACATACATTTATATAATTATAAAAAGTATACAATGGAAATATAGTAAATTACATCAGAGGGAAAAATAATGCAAAATTTTATACTTAACTATTTTTATTAAATAGTGTATGGGAATTTCTAGTAAGTAAACCAAGAAGATAGGTAGACATTCAGAGAAGGAAAGTAAATTCATTTTCCATTGACATAGTCACCTATGAATAAAATCTGATAGAATATGAGAATCACTGAGTATTATATAAATTAATGTGGTTTTTTGAAACCCCAATGACATGCCCACTGACTAACCAGGTTTAAACAATTCTTAATAAAACTTCCTAGTTGCTTCCAGGTTGTCAGCTAACAGAAAAAAAATGTTCAGGCCAAATCAATGCCAAAAATGTCATAAGAGCATATTATGTGGTGTAAAAACAATTTATTATTGAATAAATTTTGGGTTTACTAAAGCAAGCACAATTTCCTACCTCATGAAAAATTCATGAGCTAGTTTTCTTCTTTCTCATTTCTTCACATCTATGTAATGGATTAGAGTAAGACCCCACTGGATGATTTAATTGATATATAGATTGAGTCATTGGCAAAAAAGCAAGAAATAAATATCTGAAGGAAATCTACTCTGCTAAGGTTAAACACACAAATGAATTCATAACTTAGATAAGTGTCCTTACTTTTCTAATATAGGCCAGATTAAACAGGAAAACAAAGAAAATAGTTGAAACTTGAAAGTTGATATGCATTTTGCCCTGAAATACCTTCACTTGTATGGTCCAACATCAATCCTGATATTGTGACCCACATTAATCTGTACTATTTCATTTCTCTGAATAAATTTATATTGTAATGATTGGAAAATAGTACTTATTTTGATCACCAAAAGATATTGAACAACTAAAATCATCCATCAAAAATATACACTTTATTTAACTGTATGTTTTCCAGTTAAGTATGCTTACATTATTGTGTTTTTAAAATTTCCTATGTGCACATTTAATACATATATGTATGATATATGTATGTATAATGCATATCAATCATGTAATTCTAACCTTTTCCTTCTATCTCTCCAAGTTTTTTCTAAATATATACCTCCCAATGAACTGAACTGAAATTATCAGGTTTGATACTCAATTTTACTTTCTAAGAATTCTTGATCAGTTCAGCTCTTTATGTGGGTTTCTCCAGCCAGTTCTTACCACTTTGCTCATCACTTCTCTTTCTCTCTGAATCTGGATTACAAGAAAAAAATAAATAAAATAAAATAAAAAAATAAGTTAATAAATGAAGGAATAATATTTTATGGCACTTTTCTGTTTCAGGTATTATACCAACTTTAAACTCTATAAATTAGATTATCCTTTTTAAAGATTAGCATTTTTGAAATTAAAATATTCTATTTGACAATATACATTGTATTATTTTTGTATTATTCTGAAGAAATTATAATGTTAAACTATGAAGATTTCAGGACAGAAGCCATTAAAAAGCCATATGTATTTTCAATTTCTGTCTATATGATAGACTACAGGGGTTCAATATAGTGTGGATTCAAGTTAAAAATGAAAAATATTACTAATGAAACTTCTGAGATTTAGATTCCAGTTGTGATTTATTTCTTATTATTAAAAAAATCACTATTTTATTGGCAAATGTTTCAAATTAAATTCTAATAACATACATACCAAATATTTCTTAAGTAGAATTTTCAAATATGCTTTTTTCTAAGCAGAATACAATAGGAAGTTATCAGTATACATTTAAATTCATAATCACAAACATAAATATATTTTATAGAGATATGCATTTGGAAGAAATGATTTCATGTGTTAGAATTCTTTTTTAAAAGAAGATAAAGCTTGTATGTAATATTCTAACAAACAAATCTCTGAAACACATGATCTAAATGATATAATCATAAAGACTTTCCTAATGCTTAATCCCTGTTTCATATTTACTGTAAAAATAAATAGTAATTTTAAAACATAAATCAAAGAGCAAATATTAAGTTGTACGAAAGAATCCATATTTTTAATATGTATTATTTCAGTGGAACTTAAAGACAAAACCTTATTAATCCATACTTTGATAATATTCTACAATTTTCTCACTCCAAATTTTGTAAAGTAAATCTTACTTATAAATTCATGTGTTTACTTATTCTGTTATCAAGCTAATATTAAATGTCACCCTCATATAATAACAAATTGTGGGCATTCACACATGTTTATGAACCTCTGAGCATATAACCCCTAATTTTAAGACAGACTTATATAGTTAAAACATGAAGTAAATAAATTTAAGATGAAGAAAATGTGGTGTTGCAGAAAAATAGATCTCAAATAGTCTAAGACAGAAACTAATGGTAAATTAATTTAAAATTGTGTCAAAAAACAGTGCAAAAACTACCCCAAACATCACCTTACATGTGGAGTTGGGGGTGGAAGAATGGGATGGGAGGTTTGTCGGAGAGCATGGGAGGGTGGAAGATAGGAAGGGATGGAGGGAAGGAGAGGGAACTGGGATAGACAAGTAAAATAAGAAAAATAAGTAAAATGAAATAAATGTTTTTAAAAGTTGAAAAAAAAATAGCCTAAATCTGAGCTCTTCTATAAAAGGAAGTTGGGCAAATTCTAAAACAGTACTCTAATAGTGAAGCAGTTTCCTTTCAGTGTTTCTTTTATTAAACCTTACCACCTACTAAGCATAAATTTATAGGGATTTGTGAAGTAGAACTTGTATTGCCACATATCTCAGAAGGAAGAAAATTTTAAATCCTTGCTTTTATGCTATTGACATTTTTTCAATACTATCTTAAATGTCCCCAATTTAATCTCTTGGTTAATCTCAAAGAACATAAACCCCAATAGTTTTATCATCATTCTTTAATTTTGCTCTCTGTTGCACTTTATTTTTATTCATGCCATGATGCCTTTCAACAGACAGAAGTAGATTGGTCATTCTGTACCTCTGTGAGCCTAAGCTATGTCATGTCACTCATTGAAATAGGGGCACCTTATTTCTTCCTATTTTTTTTTTATGCTGTGTCTTCTTTCATGTGATGCACACAAATGCAGCCTTTTGCAAAGAGCTTAAGAAAATAAAGTGACTGAGCATTCTGTTTCTGAACTTTTAGGTATCTTGTTAATTTATCTACACCCGATGCCACATGGTAAGAGATGTGTTTGAGAAGGATTCAAGAGTGGATGAGGCAAGGACCTCTATTCCTCAATTGCTTTCTTTGCTTTCAGGTGGTAAAGTTCCCCCTTTGTATTAAAACTTAAACTATGAAAATTTTAATTGTTTATAAAGGAGGGATTTGTATGAAACTCTAATCATTTTATCAGTCTCCCAAGCATAAAGTAACTGAGGGTGTTAATGACTCTGAAATTAAATGCTTATTGTGGATCCTATTTCTAGATGATGATAATTCATCTGGAAAAATCAGTTATATAGCTAGTCCTTTTGGAAAGGTAACTGTAAAAGTTCACTTTACCATGGATAACCTCAGAGATATATAGTCTTTCTATAATATATGTATTATATGATATCTGAAATCTATCATATTATGTATATGTGTGGTATAGGGTAATACGGCCAAAATAATGAACATGTATATTTTGCATTGATTCTTCTAATAGCAAAGATGTTATATCCCATTTTATAAGACAAATCATCATCTTGAACACTTTGGGTATGATAAATTGTGTTATACCATCCCTAAATCGTAGAATACCTATACTTGCAATGAGACAAAGAATGTCCAACATACCTGTTAACAGTGGCTGTATTAGTATTGGCTTATGAACCTTATCCCATACAGCATACAACATCTCAGATACTATAATACTTTACATCTTTTGATAAAACAAATGGGAGCATTATGCAAGTACCAAATGAAGCAGTCAATTATGTTGATAATTATTTGTATTAGACAGTTTAAACAGATATATTAACTTATCTACCGAGGTAATCAGACCACAAGCTTACTTAATGGAAAACTAAATTAATTCAAAATGAGTAGCAATTAGAACTCAGTAAATGATTTTCTTCCTTTCTCATTGTTTGCCTTTTATAAAATTTTAAGTATCCCGTACTCTATAACACATGTAGATTGATTAACTTGTAAATATAATTTGTTATCTATGTGTTTCTAGTCATTTGAAATCATTGAGCAGTGTTCCTTCTATTAATATAATAATGATTTACAATGATTAATGTAAAGGAATAGAGCGTGATATAGGATCAATGAAACAATACAAATCTAAATAAAAGACATAAGTATAGTTAAATGTAACATGATGTGCAATTAAAAAAATAAATGTAATGATTACATATTATCAAAGAAAGGAGGTCAGGGTAATCACATATGCTAGATTACACAAAAAGAAGAAAGGCTGGGTTCTGGGGTCCACCAGAAGGTGGACAATACAGATCATTTTCTGGTCTTAGTATCTAGATTTGTTATTGGATTTCAATATTTTTGATTACATAATATTTTAATTTAATTTTTGTAAAATCATCCTTATATAAAATAAACAGGACTAAATGTATATCAGTCATCAGAATACATTGTGAAAAATATATAAATAACATAAATTTCTGCCCATTTTTCTAAATCAAAAATTAATTACATAAAGGTAGAATTTGATTCTAAAACATAATTCAGTCATCATTGGCATGCTGGTACATCTTGAACAAGATACATAATACTGCTGGGAGCTCATGGAGACTAGATCAACAGCTGGGGAGCTGCGAGGGAATGAAATAGGCCCTCTGCATGAGGGTGACAGTTGTGTAACCTGGTCTGTTTGTGGGGCCACTGGCATTGGAAACATTCCATAATGCATGGACTGACTTTTTCGATACCATTCTCTATGGTGGGATGCTTTGCTCAACCTTGATGCAGGGGTCCTGACACAATTTAATATGCAAGGCTTTGTTGACACCATATGGAAGGCCTTACCCTTTCTGAGGAGTGAATGGGGGGAGGTTGTTTGGGATGGTGATATAGGAATTAGCAGTCTGTAAAATAACTCTGCACATGATTTTAAATAATGACATCACTGGAAGAAGAACAGGCTAATGAAGGAAGATGATTAACAAGTCAACCTAATGGAAGATGTTCCAGCATAGCACATAACTCACATGTTAAAATGTCAAAATTAGACCCATCATTTTGTAAATTAATTAAAAAATAAAGATATTCCCATTGGCTATAATAAGCCATCACAGCTCTCTAGATACTATGGTGGAAATATCTTCACAAGGCATAGGGCCAACAAATTTGCATAGTGATGTATGGACCAGCTAGGGTTTCAAAATATGAATGAGCCAAGAACAATTTAATATTTTAAACAAGAAATTATTGTTGTATGTTTGTTACTTCCAACAGGAAATAATGACTTTTAAAAACTTGATAACTATTTACATACAGTGTGTAATCATTATATCCATAGATTGAGTTACATCTTTTGCACATGCTTGTGTATTATTTAAAACCTTTTTACTTTTTGTTTAATCTGATATGCATGTGTACACATTGAATAAACTAAAGTAACCATAGATTGCAATTGATATTTGTTTATGAGAAAGTGTTAAAGTTTCTAAGCCAAAGAGTATATTACATATTAATATGATACAAACATATTTATGGCTAATTTTTCTTTTTTGTTTGTTCTCTTTAGTTTTATGGGGGGTATTACAGCAGTTTTCAAATTTTATAACATTATTTTAGACATTTTCATTTCATTCATCATATAACATAAACAAAGCATGAAGAATTTAAGCCATAGGCCCAAGTTCACATGGCAATTCAGTAACTTAAAATTACTAGTCACTAGACTCCTTGTATTAAGATAACAATGTACTAGTTTTACCTAACACATCACCTGCTTCTGTTTCTCCTATGCTGGATGTTATACTACAATTGTGGCATTTGAAAAATGGTAATGAAATTTTATTACTATCAAAAGTACACTATATCAGTGATTGAGGTGACTCTCCAGCTGATAGGTTAAGATGTGGCTCTGTAAAGAAAATTTGACTTTATTAAAAGGCAATTTATAAGTATTATGATAGCCATACCCAGAGGAGTGTATGGGAATGGCAGGATGTGTGATCTCACATACTTATTAATTAGTATCATTAACAATTGGCATATAAAATGATACCAAAAAACATTCATGAAGAAACAGTATAGGTCAAATATTTTAATAGAAGACTTGTTACAAGCACTTTCCAGCCAGCCTGGTCCCCTAGCCACATCAGCTCCAAATTAACACACAGAGACTCTATTAGTTACAAAGCTGTTGGCCAATGGCTAGAGATTCTTATTAGCTAACTCTGTCTTAAATATTAACTCATTTCTATCAATCTAACTCTTTCCAGGTGGTCTTACTGGAGAGAAAGTCCAGACCGCTTCTTTCTCTATATCTATCCTATTTTTGTTAGTCTAAAGTCTTATATGAAACTAATCTTTAATCCTAACCAAAATAACTATAACCATAACTATCTGTCCTCAACTTCATCAAAGACCATAGAAGGATAATGTGTAAACTCTAGAAATGACAGAGATAACTTGTTGCTTGGGCAGTAACCCAACAATCTTCTGTAATGTTCCATCTTCAGCCTATAAGCTATAGTGTGTCTGGAAGACTCCTCAGCAAAGCAGGAAAGTTTAAACCATCCACCTGTATTGGTAGTTTGTCCATCACTTTTGTCTGTATCCTGCAGAGTGTCTGGCAGACTTTTCCATAAAGCAGGAACCCTGTAGCACTGTTCACCTTGTTTCAGCAATCACTTTTCTATAGGTCCTGCATGACCAGTTCATACACCAAGAAGTCAAAAAGCCTGGACAAGAGAAGTTTCTTGCCCAAATGGCTAGTTTTGCATAATGAGAGTAAACTCCATAATGAGTGTTTTCTATGGCTATCCTCCTTTCAGATGCAATTGGAGTAGTTGTGTCTCAATGTTAAGAAAACACTAAACCATTTTAAATTCCGTTATCTGTAGGTCTTCGAAAGGTTTTGAAGAATGACTACCTAGTTGAAATATATCTCTGTATATGTAGAAAATCTCACCAACCTAATTATGAGCTTTGACAATCATAGGTAACTATCTACAATCTGTGCATAACCACACATTACATTTTTAAATGAGCTATGCAAGCACAATACTTAAATAAGAAGAGAAATATACTTATCACAAAATTGACCTTAGATTTGTATGAATATTTGAAATCCATTCCAATACATAGTATTGATTTCTATACTATAATCCCCTTTTACTTTTAAAAAGAGATTGGTTGTGATCATTAACCATTTATAAGCAACCATATTTAAATAAAAACTAACATTTATAGACAATATTTAAGAATTTGGGCATTGTTCTTTCAAACTGCTTCCTGATAGTTGGGGAAGCTGTAATTCCATGGTAATCCTAAGAAGATGCAGAAATCTTGGTTTTAGTGGTCTACCAAGTTCTCTTTGAAATCACAGAGATTTTCTTGCCTATCCCTCCTGAGTGCTGGGATTAAAGGTATGTACCACCACTGCCCAGTCATTTTTTTTTCTTTTTTAATCAAATACACTTTTTATTTTCTCTCCCATGCCTAGGTATATTTTTTAAACACACCTTTTAGGTTTTATCTTTTCTGAATCTGAATCTGTCTTTACTGTATATCTCTACCTTTTTGATAGCCACAAGTCTTTTATCTGCTGTTTGGCTACTGGATTTCAAATATGCATGGGTATCTTTAGCACCGGCACTGAGAGCTGTGCACACTAATTTGGTCTATGCTGCCATCAAGCAGCATGCTGCCTTTTTGGAGATGTGGTCAAAGCCATTGCAAGCTCTGTAACATATGATGTAGATTTGGAAATAGAGTAGTACTCAGCATAATGAGATGAGATCTGTGGAGAGATGATATCATCAATAAGAACTTTATTATCAATAGTCAACTATTTTCCATTTTTCTTCCTTGCATGACAATATTTTTGTTTTCTTTTTAACTGAATTAATGAAACTATTTTGTTGACTACAACTATAAGTGATCCACACAACATCAATGCCAAATCAAAAGACATTTATAAAACATCTCATGATCTTTGTCCCTAGACTATGATGGAAAGAACTCAGGATATGATGGTCAAGTCCAGAAGAAGAAATGAGGTTTGACAGTTTCTAATGGACAATTTCACAGTGGGATGATCAATTCTTCATGAATGCTGAAATAGGACATACTACCTATAGCAAGTAACCAAAATTACGTCAAAAATGTCTTAATCTTGGCATAGCTATATCTGGTCATATGAATACAAATGAATATTATTTATAAAAATTATACATGATCAAGAATATGCAAATGATTATAGAATTACAGGTAAGAAACTTTATATTAAACTTTTAATAGCTAAATGCTTAGTTAATTTTAATAATTTACAGTTATATATTGTGTAATATTTACTCTCCAATGATTCTTTATAAGTTTACTAAGTTTCATTATTTATAACTTGTATTACCAATAATTTGTGAATATGTAAATGATAAAATTTGAAGTGCTTACACTATTAGGTCCAGGAAGAGTGTTTTTCTAAAATAATGCCCTTGTTTTTCTCTCAGGAGGTAAATAAAAGTAAATAAACTTACTTTCATAGGTACCATGCATAAAGAAATAAATATGCCTGATAGAACATCTTAACAGTATAATCTAGTTCCTTATTTCAAATTAGAGAATAATATTTGTTTTCAATTATAATATTTTGTGAAATCTATAAATTCATGTCAATTATCTTACCAGTTGCTATTCTCTTATAAATTATATGTATAAGCTTATTATATTTCTAGAATCATGATTCCTTACAATATTCTTTAAAATTTACATTGTCAAGTTGATTAATTAAATGTATTCACTATTGTTACCACTTGAATAATACTTTATAGATAATACTATAGTAAGCCATCACAAATATTTCCAGTACTCTTTTCCAAAAAAATTCTATTCAAAAAATCCTATTATCTATGTAAAAAGTACAATGAGTATATTAAATGTCAAATAAAATATATTTCTAAAATAAATTAGTAAAATTGTTTACTTCTCCTTGGAAAAGAAAAGATAAATTCTATTACTTAAATAAAACATCTCTTTTCTTTGTAAAAGAAAAAGAATTTCAATGCAATGATCATGAGAATTGGAAATTGTCCAGTTAGAGAGTATACTACAATAAAGACAATTGAGGCTTAGAAATAAAACTTTACACAACAGAGCTCCCTTTCTATCTTCTGACTGTGAGTAACAGAAATAACCTGGTTCAGTTTGTTCTTCTTTATAAACTTTCTCTCCTACTCATTTAACTAAAGAAGTCAATGCAGCAAGATTGTAATAAGCTTTCTGCACTGTAAGATGTAATGCAAAGCGTGGATAGGTCTTTCTGTATGCAGCCTTGAGGCAATTTATTCCCTTTCATAGGCAGTGTCTTTAGCCAAAAGTTTTCTTGTCAAACCAAATATGTGTTCTAGCTGTTAATATTTTTCAAAGGCTTCATAAATGGAGGGAAGAATTTTTTCTACAGCTACTGCTGTTGTTACTATTGTTTTCAAGTAATTTCTTTTTAATCTCATAATTAACTACATACAAAAAATTGTAAGAAATTTTTCACTATGATTTCATAATGTGATTTTTTAGACTCCATATTTAAAGGTGTTCTTCTCATCTTTCAGATTAAATAGTAAGGATAATGAGTGGTTCACTAGAGCCATTCTTTATTAAAACAGGTATCTGTCCCACTCATTTGATGTAACCATTAGATGTGGTAGAGTTGTTGTTAATGATGCAATTGTATCCAGGAAAGTGGGGCTGCTTCTTTCACTATACCACAGATCTCATGCTTTGCTTATAGAGAAACAAAGAAATAATTATATGTACCATACTCCTTTTCCCATTTTATAACAAAGAGAAGATACACAAGTGCTAGAGAATATTCCAACCACTACAGATCCCCTATTATGAACTCAGTGTGATGGATAAGTCTTTTGAAATTTATCTTCATAATCAAATAACTGGTATCAAAATTAGTCTAGCAAACAGGCAGTGTTTAAGCATCAGGTAAACTAAGGCACATAGTGCACATGATTAGTGACTCTTTAATTAAGAAAACCTTGCCAAGAAATCTTAATGATCAAAATGTATAAAAACTTCAGCATACTTTTGAGATACTGTCTTTTATTTCAGGTAATTAGGAGACTGAGCCAGGAAGATCACAAATTCAGGACATGCTTGGGCTACAGAGTGAACAAGCTATCCTGGTCTCTTCTGCTTTCTGAAAAATAATCAGTTTTAAAAGAATGAAGAAGTAAAATATGTACCTCATGTAAACAAGGTTGCTAGTACTGTAAAGAAAGCTAAGTTAGGAAGAGATAGAGGGAAGAAGGAAGAAAGATGTTTGTGCTGATAGAAGTAAGAGGGAAGAATAGGTTGAAGAAGAAAACAAGGTAGGATGAAAACAAAGACTACTTTAGTTTAATTTTATTCTCAACAAGTTATTTACACTTACAAGCATAAATAAATGTCATAAGTGAATATCTATGTTTTGAATGTGTTCAGCATGTTTACTGTTTATTTTCTCATCATCTGAATTTATCTAGCTATAGATTATTTATTAACAATCTTAGAGAATCTGGTGGAAGCATTAATAAATTGTACAGAGAGTTAATTAAATATTAGATATGAGTTTTGAGGGCATTTTTTAGTAATACTTGTGTTGTACTTAGCATCTACATTTGAGAAACATGGTAAAATAAACATCTTTCAAAATCAACAATTAATTTCTTCTCTTCATCCTCCCTTTTCCTCCCATCCTTCTTTTTTCTTTATCTAATCTGACCTCTTTATCTAATCTGACCTGGAACTCAATAGATATCATAGTATAATCTTACCTCCACATCTCATACACCAAAGTAGAACTTTTGTATAATAATATTATGTTGCTTCATTTTTTAAGATATCTTATCTGTGGATAATAAAATATATAATTTCTCAGTGACAGGAACACCAGTAGCTTATAGAGAACTGATGAAAGGGAGAGCAAGGAAAGCTAGAGTTGACATGATACAGTAACATACAAGTAGATCTGCTAACAGAATACATGTAGAAAATTTAGGAATTTCAAGGTTGACATTTAGCATGATCACAAGGTATGTCTTCTTCACCTAAGTCACTGTATGACAGAATATGAGGCCAGCTCTACCATTGTCTTGTATTCAGAGCCAACTGACAACATCACCCTCCCCATAAGCATGGATATCTCTAATGTGCTGCCCTAGAGCAGGGCCCATTTTCAAAGGTGGTGTGTTGGTAGGGGCAGGGCCAATTCTCACTTGTCTTAATGATGATTCAATTTTACAGTAGGTGTTATCTATGTTGAGTACTATTACCTGAGTTCATTTTAAATATGTCTTTTTTACATTAGTAAAACATAATAGATTTGAGATAAAGAAAACAAATACCAGCCAAGCAATGATGGCTCATACCTTTAATTTCAGCACTTGGAGGCAGAAGCAGGCAGATTTGAGTAGGAGACTATCATGGTCTACAAGAGCTAGTTCCAGGACAGGATCCAAAGCTACACAGAGAAACCCTGTCTCCAAAAACAAAAACAAAAAACAAAAAATGAAAACAAATATCCTACTTAAAATGAGATGTAGAACTAAACAGAGAGTGCTTTAAAGGTGAAACAAAAATGGCTGAAAAACACATTTTAAAAGTTTATAATACTTATCTATGAGGGAAATACTCATTAAATTTGCTTTGGGAGTTAATTTTATACTAATCAGAATGGCAAACTAACATAGAAATGGTGGCTCAGGAGAATGACTCAGAGGAATGGGAATGCCTCCTTACTGTTGTTGAAGTGCTAACTAATACAGCTACCATAAAATAAGTATAGAGATAAATTAAATAGATCTATCAAATGCCCAACTTTATCGCTTTTATACATATACCTAAAAGACTCTCCATTTTATTAAAGAGATATTTTTCATCTGTGTTCATTGCTGCTATATTTATTTTAGCTAGAAATAGGGGTGGTCTAGTTGTCCATTAACTGAAATGGGTAATATTATTTAGCCTTTAATGAAAATAAAATTATGAAACTTAAAAGTAAATGAAGAAAGCTATATACTATAATCCTGTGTGAGTTAACATATACACAAAAGGACAAATATTGCATGTTTTCTGTTTAAAGTAGATATTAAATTTTAAACTTTACACAAGTGTTCATTATTCAAAATAACCATAGAGGCTCGGTATCAATTGAGGGACATTAGAGAGGAGAGGAATTCTTCTGAGCAAAGAGACATAGAATATAGTGTTATAAAGAGATAAAAAGGGAAATAGAATAAAGTGACTAAATCAGTGAAGAGGTAGAAGGATAAGGGGAAAAGAGGAAATGTGGAAAGTTACCTAACACTAAAGGCTCTTTAAAAAGCCATACAGAAATTTACTGCTATATTTCATTCTCTAAAATATATACATACATGAATACAACTAAGAGTCAGCATATAATAAAAGAGACCTAACAAGACATGACATGAGGTAAAATCTCCAGTGACAGGAATGTGTTATATCTGGCTGAGTGTTTGTTCAGATAGGTGCCATATATGTGACACAAAATGCCAAGACTATTGGTTACTCTGCACAAACTCATAGTAAGACCACATTGCTGAACAAACATGGAGAAAACAAGCTAGTGCCTAACTAGAAGCCTCATCATAACTGATTAGTGTTCATAGTGTTGGAAGGTACTTTGCATGCTATGGTTTAGTAAAATAATCAATATCAGATATCTAAAAACAATGTGACCTATAATAGCTACCTAGTTATCAGATATATTATTATGATAGGGGCTAAATGTTATGGGAGTCTGTTATTTATGGTTTCTATTGCTGCAATGAAACATATTGACCAAAAATTAAGTTGGGGAGGATAGGCTTAATTGGGCTTATACTTCCATATTATTGCTTATCATCAAAAGAGGTGGGGGCTAGAACAGTAACAGGTCTTAAACATGGAGGCAGGAGCTGCTACAGATGCCATGTAGAAGTACTATTTACTGGCTTGCTTCACATGACTTGCCTTGTCTGCTTTCTCATAGTACCCAGGACCACTAGAGCAGTGTCACTACCAACACTGGGCTGGACCCTCCCTCATCAATCACTATTTAAGAAAAATCTCTACAGGATTGCCTACAGCCTGTTCATATAGTGACATATTTTTTCTATGGAGGATTACTCATGCAAGAAGACTATAGTTTGTATCAATTTCACATAAAGCTAGACATTATGTGGAATTACCAATCATTTAGTAAGATGGACTTAAAGCACATTTGATGAAATGGTACTCATATCTGACATTGCTAAGCATAGCCAGAAACCTGAGCATAGATTCGTCTTCGACCTTAAGAGCCTAGGAGAAAACCAACTACTCTTATTGTACTGAAGAATATTGTAATAAAATGAGTCCTAATAATAATAATGATATACTTGTAGATCAGTGCTTTAAAAACTATTCATTTATGAAGCTTCTACTGTAAATTGGTGTTAATTAACCCAGATACAACTATACTAGGTACAGAGACTGAGAGACATTTTTGCTTTTCATTATATATTTTTATATTTAAATTATTATTTATTTAAATTGAAAATAACCTTATTTTACAAACAAAACACAATACTCTTTCCTTCCCATCCTCCCAACCCTTAATTTCATCTACTCCTTGGGGAGGGTGAGGACTCTCATGGGGGATCATCAAAGTCTGTCACATCTTTTGGATCAGGACCTAACTGCCCCTACCCCCAACCATGTATCTAGGCTAAGCTGGTATCATTCCATAGAGAATAGGTCCTCAATCACATTCTTGCAAAAGAGTTAAATACTTGTTCTGCTGCCAGAGGCCAAACAGACTGGCCAAGGCCCCCAACTGACACACATGTTCATGGATTCTGGTTTAGTCTTATGCTGGTATTGTAGCTGTTAGACTGGGATCTGTGAGTTCATAGTTGCTCAGATCAGCTGTTTCTGAGGGATTCCCTAGCATGGTCTTTGTTCATTACTACTCCCTCTCTACAATTTGATTCCTGCAGTTTGGCTCAGTGCTTATCTGTGAATCTCTGCTTCTGCTTCCATCAGCTACTGGATGAAAGCTCTATGATGGCATTTAAGGTAGTCATCATTCTAATTACAATGGAACGGCATTTAATGTAGCCTCTCCACTATTGCTGAGATTCTTATTTGGAGTTTTCCTTGTGGTTAATGGAGATAAATGCAGCCATATTGAATCTTTTAGAAGAGAAATTGTAAAGTAAGCTTGAACACATCGGCACAGGAGAGTACTTCTTGATCATAACACCAGTAGCACAGACACTGAGATGCACAATTAATAAATGGACCTCCTGAAACTGAGAAGCTCCTCTAAGGCAAGGGACATGGTCACCAAGACTAAATTGAAGCCTAGAAATTGGGAAAAGATCTTCACCAACCCCACATCTGATAGAGGGCTGATCTCCAAAATATACAAGGATCTTAAAACAACTCTGAAATACCATCTTACACATGTCAGAATACTAAAATTAAAAATCATCAATGGCAGTTTATGCTGGCATGTATGTGAAGAAATGGGAACACTCCTCCATTGCTAGAGGTAATACAGCCACTTTACAAATCAGTGTGGTGGTTTCTCAGGAAAGTGGGGATCAGTCTACCTCAAGTTCCATCAATTCCACTCTTAGGCATATACCCAAAGGATGCACATTCATACAACAAGGACATCTAAATTCATAGCATCATTATTGTAATATCCAGAACCTAAAAATAACCTAGATGCCCCTCAAAGAAATAACAGATAGAGAAAATGTGGTAATTTACACAGTGTAATCCTACTCTGCAGAATGATATATTGAATGGAAAACATAATGGAGCTTGAAGAAATCATCCTGAGTGAGGTAACCCAGACACAGAAAGATAAACATGGTATGTACTTATGTATAAGTGCATAATACACATAAATCAAAGAATAACTAGCCTTCAATCCACAACCCAGGAAAAGCAGGAACAAGGATGCCATAAGAGATTCACACATGGACCCCCAAAGAAGGGGAAAGAAAAAATTTCTCCTGAGCAAATTAGGAGCATGGGGAAGCAAGGGAAGGAGAGAGGAGAAAGATGGGGGAGAACAGGAGTAAGGAGGAGAACATGAAGGATTAGGAAGGTTGATTTGGGGGAAGAACAAAGGAGAGCAAGGAAAGAGATAGTTTAATAGAGGGAGCCATTAAGGGCTTAAGGAGAAATCTGGCACTAGAGAAATACACAGGAATCCACAAGAAGAAACTTTGGAGCACTCAGTTCTAAAATGGATACTTTGTTTTAAAAAAAATCAAATCCCATCCTTTAAGGTTCAAGAATATATGTGGAAAAAAATTCAGAAAGATTGCAAGAGACAGAATGATGGATGATACCAAAAAAATAAAACAGCAGACTACAGACACATCAAGACATAATACATATTATATATTAATTCAAAGAGAGTGTAGCTTGGATAGAACAAGACACACAGAGCTCTTAGAAATGCAGAAACACAAAGTCCCACCATAAACCTGGATGTTATTTGCTACTGATACCTACTTGGGAGACAAAATCTGTTTGTTTTAAATAGAGATCCAATTACTACACCAGCCACACACTAGGACAGGCCATATGCCCAGGAGGAGTAGGCCACAATAAAATAGACTTCATGTTTTCTATTTGTTTATTGGGAGATGCTTTTTGTTCTGTTTTGCTTTTGTTTTACTATTTTTTCTTAATGTTTTTATTTTATAATTTTTATTTAAAATGTTATACAATATATTTTGATCACATTCTTTCGCCTCCACTAACTCCTGTGAGATCTTCCCATCATATCCCATCACATTTTTTGGGGGGGGTTCTTCGAGACAGGGTTGCTCTGTGTAGCTTTGGAGGCTGTTCTGGAACTCGCTCTGTAGTCCAGGCTGGCCTTGAACTCACAGACACCCACCTGCCTCTGCCTCCTGAGTGCTAGGATTAAAGGCGTGTACCACTAATGCCCAGCTCTTCCCATCTCTCTACTCTCAATTTCATGTTTTACTACTGGATATCTCACTTTCTCTCTCTCTCTCTCTCTCTCTCTCTCTCTCTCTCTCTCTCTCTCTCTCTCTCTCTCCTTTCATATAAAAATGCCAAAAGAAAAAACAAAAAGAAAACAAATTGAAGCTGTTTTTAGTTTGATAGTTTTTAATTTTTGATTGATATCCTTAAGTTAATGTAAGCTTGAATCATACAAAAACTGTTATAATAAAATATTTCCAAAATAAAATTCAAGATCTATATGATTTATTATTAATCAATTGAATATTTATTAGTATTAGTATATTGGGCCCTTATGTTACCACCTAGGATGTTACTTTATCAATCAGACCAATTTGTCCACAAGAAAATTTTCCTATTGCCTTTGGACATATCAGCTAAAAGCAGCTTGAATTTGTTATTTCACAGTGGAGATCACAGTACCGAGCCTGAGGCTAGATTGGCCAAGATGTTAGTCTCCAATAGAATCTTACCACTAATAGGACCTGTCTGAAGATCATTGAACAGGAAGCACTCTCATTTGTCTCTAATGATGAACTGCCTGGAGAACAGCAAAAGGCAGTGGATCTGTGTTTTTAACAATATTACTCTAAGTAGAACATAAACCTGGTGGTTTCAGTCTGCTTTTCCATAGCTCTTTTCCCCAAATTCATCTTGCATTTTCCCTTCTACGTTATTCTGGAGGAAGAAAAAGTAATGACAAAAATGGCCAGAATTTAGCTGTAGTGGGATATTCACTTTGTCTGTTTCTGTGCACTGGCCACACCCATTGAGGGGTGGAGCCAAGGATGGAAGTGACCTGTGGAACATCTGGGAAGGAGGCAGGAAATGCTCTTTTTCTGACCAGACACGGAGAGAGGAGCACCAGGTTGCAACTGCTGTGTTCATCTGTCTGTGTTGTGAGTTGTTGCACCTTGAATAAATATCTATTTGGCCTATTTCTTTATCCTGACCCTTATTAAACCGTAATATCTGGTGTCAGAATAGTACCTTTAACTAATGAGAAAATTTCCTCCTTCTGGAAAGATAATGAATATTGGCAGAGAGCATGCAGTAATTTTTGGGGGAATAATTAGCAACAATTATCCCAAAAGTGAAAGAATCAAATTCATAAAGAAAACAATTGGGATCCTTCCACTCATTGTAAGACAAACACCTATCTCTGGAGTTCCTATGTAGAGAGCCGTGTAGTGTCACGCCTTAAAGTGGCACTGGCTTCTACCTTACACCTTCCCGCTGGTAAAGATGCTCTGGGTAAACAAGCCCTTAATTGGTTAAGTCTGTTCAGCCTGTCTGCTTCTGCATTAGAGTAGCCTATCTGCAGGGTCCACGTGGCTCACTGGTGTTGGTTAGCTCAAGGGTATTTAAGCCTGTGCAGGGGTCCTCCTCTCTCTCTCTCTCTCTCTCTCTCTCTCTCCCTGTGGGCCAGAAGCAACATGTTTAAAGGATCCTGATTAAAACTGCATGAGAAGATCTACCTGTAGTCGCGTCTTTCTTGCTGGCGAGGGCAGGAGCGTATATTCCTACATTCTACACTGATGCAAACAAATCTGGTAAGGCAGGATATAAATCAGGAGAAATAAGCAAAGTAGTTCAAAGCCCTTATGATTCTTTACAAAAGGCAGATTTATATGCCATTATCATGGTACTTATGGATTTTACAGAACCCCTCAATATAGGTACTGACTCTCAATATGCAGAGAGAATAGTCTTACACATCAAGAATGCAGAATTTATTCCTGACAATACAGAATTAACTTCATTGTTTATACAGTTACAAGATACTATCCGAAAGAGTATTACATCCTATATGTATAACACACATCAGATCCCATACGGGTCTGCCAGGTCCTCTAGCACAAGGCAATGATGAAATTGATCGGTTATTGATAGAAAGTGTGCTAGAAACCCCAGAGTTTCATAAGAAACACCATGTGAACAGCAAAGGCTTGAAAAAGGATTTTTCTATCACTTGGCAACAAACCAAGGAAATAGTAAGGAAATTTCCTACTTGCTCATTCTATAAACAAACTACTTTACCACCAGGCAGTAACCTTAAAGGTATAAATAGAAATAAAATATGACAAATGGATGTTTCATTTTGCAGAATTTGGAAAACTGAAATACGTATATCACATTATAGATACATTTTCAGGGTTTCAATGGGCTAATTCTCTGAGCTCTGAAAAGGCTGATTCTATTATCACACACCTTTTAGAGGTAATGGCCATTTTGGGCATATCTGCACAAATAAAAACCTGACAATGCTCTGTCATATGTTTCCAGAAAATTGAAACAAGGTTTTTGAGTATTTTAACATAAAACACATAATTAGTATGCCATACAATTCTAGAGGACAAGTAGTAGTTGAGAGATCCAATTGTACTTTAAAGGAAATGCTCCATAAACAGGCAGGAGGAACCAAGACACCCAAACACAGATTACATAATGCTTTATTAAATTTAAACTTTCTTAATGCTGATAAAAAAGGAAAAACAGCTGCAGAAAGACACTGGGCAAAAGAAAAAAACTTCTGAACTAAATCAGCCTGTGTACTTCAAGGATGTATTGACCTCAGAATGAAAACCAGGATATGTATTACATTGGGGTAGGGGTTTTGCATTTGTATCTACAGGAGAAGAAAAGCTATGGATACCATCTAAGTTAATGAAGACTCGAGCTGAACATGAGAAACATCTTAATGAAGACAATTGACAAGTCATCCAATAAATTAGGTCCCATGAGCTGTGCAGAGACTTTTCAAAGGTAGGGGAAGTGTTCTGTTCTTGTCATTACAGGAAAACAGAGAACACCTATCTTCAAACAGCCAAGAGACAATGAACATGTAGATACCTACAGAAGAGAAGACAGCTCTACAGAAAGAAACACTTAATGAAGAGGAATCTGATTTATGGTAAAATATTTAAGTCTAGTAAACTGTTTCTAAACTGAAATCTATTTCTCTTTACTATCTAGTATTTCTGTAGTCCCGATTCATGTAAACCATTGCTGGCTTCGGAGTTGGATTTGGCTTTCCTTCTCTAAATTCAAGCATGTTGTTAAGAGTAAATGCACAGTTTCTGCCTTATATCAAGAAGCCAATGGGTGTAAGGCAGAAGAAAACAAAATCTAAGGACTCATTCATTTATTCGTAATTTTCTCTCTGAAATCCTAATTTTCTCATATACATTTTAATGCTTAATGTTACCTTTCCCTAATGCATACTGTAAAAAATGAAAATTTTACTTTGATATTGATATTTAAGTTTTCCACAAGGAATGGTAACAACTGGAAAGAAAATGTGGCCCCAATTGGACATTTCCACTTGACTCAACCTGATGCATCTGGACTACAAACCTCACCCTAAAACCGGTTTGAGACTGCTTTGCTCGAGACAACTCATGACTAGCTAACTGTGATGGTTGCACCTTCTTATTACAACCTGGCCAGAGTTTCAAATAGAACTCCAGTCAAGCATTTTCTGCCACACAATGACTACCTATATATGTTACAGCCAATTCTATTGAGAAATTTGGTTCCTTAAATTTTTCTTCTTACAGGATCCCATGAAGAAATCATTATCCTGAGTTTTAAAGATTATCCTCACCCATGTTTCCTTTGCCTATGAGATTAGTCAGACATAGATGCTTAATCTTCAATCACTTCATAGACCTGCAGAACATGGTTTTCAAATGTTTTTATATTAGTACTTTGTTGACATGAGACACTGTTACTCCTGACAGCACCATGCACTTTCCAAAAATATGTTGGACACTGTTGTTGCTCCTTCTGGAGTTTATCCTCGCTTTAACTAATGGCCTCTTGGGCAAGGAACTCCCTCAGCCTTGACCACTGATTTGGACATGTGGTCCTATGTGCTTGCAGGGCACAAAACATAGAAGACTACTGAAACTAGTCCAGTCAGGGTAAGACAGCCTTTCTACCTCCCTGCTTTTTTGTGGTCTTTCAAATACTCTTGGATTTAGCCAAAACTGGCTGTACCAACATTGCTGTGAGACCTTGGGTGACTGTCCAGGTAGCTTGCTCTTTCTGTCCTCACTGTACCTTTTGGAAATTGTCCATCCATACTTCCTGTCTACCCTAGTATTGTTACTTTTCCTTCTCAGGTCTTGATAAGGTTGTAGATTAAACTATCACAAGTATTATTCTCTCTTCCTAGTTAGATATATTAGGTACTAGACTTAAGCTTTCCAGCTTAGGACAACTCTATTGTAAACTCCCTTATGCCTTCACCCTATGGCTAGATATGTAGGTGGTTTTGTTCTCAATTTTCCTCTTCTAAGAGCACATTTGTTTTTCACTGTTGTGTATATAGTTTTGTATCAAGCTTAAATCTTTTCTTTAGACTAAAGGGGGAATTGTAGTGGGATATTCACTTTGTCTGCTTCTGTGGCACTGACCACACCCATTGAGGGGTGGAGCCAGGTGCGAAAGTGACCTGTAGAACGAGGTCTTGGAAGGAGGTGGGGAATGCTCTCTTTCTGGCTGGATTTAGAGAGAAGAGCCTCCGGTTCCAACTGCTGTGTTCATCTGTCTGTGTTGTGGGTTGTTTATCCCTGAATATTCGGCCTATTTGTTTATCCTGACCCTTATTAAACCACAATACTTAGCTTTGTGTTCTTTTGTTCAATTTTCTTTCTTGATTCATGACAACACTCAAAGACTGGGATGACCTTTTTCTAGTATTCAACTCTTTTTAAAACGTTGTAGCCATTTCACAAGGAAAACCTGCAATGTATTATTGCCACTATACACCCACATAACAGCAGTTACCTACACAACAAAGAGTGTGTGTGTGTGTGTGTGTGTGTGTGTGTGTGTGTGTGTGTGGTGTGTGTGTGTTTGCATACAGAATTTCAAGTTCTTCAAGCTTTAAAGATTCAGGGTGATTTAAGCTTTGTGTGAATCAGTGTTACTGCCCACCTCACTCTTCTCAGAATTATGAAGTTAAACCACAGGCAGCTCAGTAAACAAATAAATATCACATTCTTACAGGTGGTAGTGTACAGGGGAAAATATATCGTTGAATGGATAGAAAGACCAAAAAATTGTGAAATTTCTTGAAAAATAATTTTGGAATCAAGTGACATTGGCATTTCGTATACATGCTTTAATAAACAATATAGACTCACTACCGCAGTATCATAACTAATGAATTTAACTTGCAAAACTGCTATGCTTTGCTGTCTGAAAAAGAAAATAATTTTTTGTTAAATTTGCAGTCATCACTCTCAGGTAATGAGTAACTCTTTAATTTGCATATTCTTTCTAGGTTCTGATGAATATATCAGTGTCAAATAAAGGAATCCTCATTAAAAGTAGATGAGTGAATATAAATTACATATCTTATTTTTAGCTATTGTCTTTTATATTCTTAATTTACAATTATCACCATTATTCATGGCACTCATTTCAAGGAGACACTGATTTTTAAGTGCTAATTTTCTACTTGTTTGAATTTTTATTAGTTTCTTACATTTGAAAAACTAAGTAAATAGATTGAGTTTTAAAATCTCTATACATCACAAATTTGAATTTTTGATTTTCAAAAAAATAAAGTTCCTTATATTTTGACTGAAATTCCATGATAATAACAGGCATAAAATAAATAAGTCGAAAGCTGGTAAATGCTTGACATTTCAGCTCTCTGAAGGCTGATGCAAGTGAATACTCTTACTCTAGTCTGTATCTTATGCAGCAGTGAATGAGAAGTAGTGTGAAATTCTGTCTCAAAGAAACACATGCACATTCATCTCAGTTCTGATTTAGTTTGTTTCACCTTAAACTATAGTATCCTTTTAAAAAATATTTGTGGGAAATAATTCCAAAGTTTCCCTGCTAGAATCATGAAAATATCTTTATATTGCTGGAAGCCTTACCACATTCCTCTTTGCTCCAAGTATTCCTGTCAGTTCACTTGCTGTGTGATGACACTTGATGTGCATACCTTTTCTAACTTGAGAATCTAACAACATATACCACAAGGAAAAAACAAGC
This sequence comes from Cricetiscus sungorus, assembly GCA_030556225.1. Classification (NCBI taxonomy): domain Eukaryota; kingdom Metazoa; phylum Chordata; class Mammalia; order Rodentia; family Cricetidae; genus Cricetiscus; species Cricetiscus sungorus. Next base: position 48,229,993 of record JANBXA010000398.1, read on the forward strand.
AAAGACATAAAAAATCATATGATTTTAGAAAGTAGATCCTCTTCCAAAAAAAGAATACAATGATATGGATGACATATTTATTTTCTGTACATTTTAATGGTCAACCCTTTCTGTGATACATGGTTTGTGTTTTTTGTTTGTTTTTCTTTAAAACCTTTTCATGATAGAACCTTCTCTTTACCCTAATTATTGAAAAATCACCTCATTCACTGATATATGAAGAAATAATAAATCTGTTTTATCAAGTAAACAAATTAATAGTTTTTGAAATGCTGCCTATAAGACATATGAGGACTCAATGATAAATAATTCTGTGTATACACAGCATGTGGTGACAAGTTGAGACAAATTTTAACATGTGAGCATTTCAAAATTACTTTATCTAGATAACTGCATGTACTACATGTTTTAAATCTTAAAAATTTTTAAAATTTTAAATTTATATTAAAATACCACTAATAAATCATTCTTTAAGATGTCATACAAATGTGTATTCATGCATATGTATGCATGTGTGCATGAATACATATATCATGAACACAAAAATGTCTTAATATAGAATAAATTATTGTAGATTGAATAAACTAATTAAAATTAAAAATTTAAATAAGATAACACACAATTTTAAGTAAAATTTTCCTGAGAAATTGTCCTGATTTGAAGTATATATTTTTTAATCACTGAAGTTACCATAAGCAGATACTAAAATGCCATGGAAAATCCATACTAATGTGGAATAAAGCCTTAAGAGGGCTTATTTTCTCCAGTCTGTTTTGTATTTTCTACCTGCCAGAAGTTTATTTCAGTAACCAATTAGATATAATTGGTTATTTCTTGGCTTTCCATTCTAGGCAATGGGCAAATTTGGCTTGTATCAAATACATACAGATTGTCTTATTCATAATCTTTTATATTTAGGACTTTGATTTATGATTTGAATTAGAATATGCATGAGAAAATTCCACACTCCAGTTCAGTGCCTGGGCATTGTAGAAGCAGCTCAGTCAAATACTAAAATATGTATTTCAAAAGAGTCATTATAATGCCAAGTGTTTGATGCAATATACAAATGGAGATAGGCATATTTCATATGAACAAATCTGATAATGAAAGTCAGTTTATAAGATGAAACAATAAAGACATTATTTATACTAAAATATTCTGTAATTCATACAACTACCAATTATCTGCATTCGAAAACCATGGTAACAAAAGCATCCAATTTTTTTAGGGTGTGTTCGGTCCTTATCTTTAGTTTTAAAACCCTTTCTCATGCATGGAACCCTTTCATTTCCTGGGGTCTACTCTTCCATGTGACTACTCATAATTTCAAATAATATTTCTGAACTTCCCTGTCATATTTAGACAAGCCAATCATCGTTTACTTTGTTATCATGGACATCACTTGCCTTCTATACACACCAAGAATGTTGTGAGAGTTTGGTGCCAGATATTTCAAAGGAGTAAATATTCTTTCCAAACATTAAATTAATATATATATATATATATATATATATATATATATATATATATACAAAAATTTTAAAATCAATATTTAGTTTTGGATAATATTAAGGTCTGACTAGCTCTTACCCAATTGAAATTTGTGAAATTGCCTTGTGAAGATCCTTTTAAGTTCCCAAATATTTCAAGGATTATCAGGACCTTTTGATTCTGCACATTTATGCAAATTAACTTGTTTATCATTGGTATTTTGAGTTTTCTCTTCTTATTTAGTTATTTTTTGCTTGTTCACAGTAAGGCAAATTCAGTGATAACTTTGTCTTTCATTATAAAAACAGAAACAAAAACACCTTGTTTTTATTATTTAAATTACTCATGTTTCACCTCTGGTACCAATTCATGTCAGGTCTTTAATGCCAATTAAATCAAAGATAACTCGTGGGAGTCATCACTGCACTAACTGTGCACAATCTGAAACATCAAAAATTGTTTGGCAAAATTACCATAGATTGTGGCCAGCAGTGTCACATCTGTCATTCATAATACTAGCTGTTCCTTGAACAACTCTTGAATTGTGTGTGCTGATACCAACATTTAATTTTGACTTATGAATAAAGAACATTCCTTAAATTTTACCTTTGTTCTTCAGACTTGTCAATGATGGTATTCATATTTGCAATAATTAACGTTACATTATGTCATTAAAAAGAAAAGGCACTGAAAAACAAAAACAAACAAACCAAAAACATAAATAAATAAACATAGGGGCACCTTGTATACCTGTTAGGATTGTAGAATGAAGCTCATGGCTACATTGAGAGAAATACTTCAAAGCAAAAATATGATGCCCCTATCCTGAGTATTAATATGGGCTACAGTGTTTATTTAGTTCCACTGATGACATAGAAACTGAATTTTGTAGGCTTTGTCTCTATGGGTACAGAGAGAGTCAGAGGAAAGAAATAAGGATAAGGAAAATGATTGCAGAAAAGAAGTAAGAAGAGGGGAAGTCATGTTGGAGAAGGAAAAAGTTAACAGGACAAAAGAGATTCAGAGTGAGAGAGTGAGAAACAGACAGTGGGAATTCCTACCTTCTCCTCCCTTATAAAAATTCAGGAGATACAATTCAGTGACAGAAAAATTGCCTGTCCTGAACTAATACATGCAACTTGTATTTGACTTTTTTCTTAGATTTTTATAAAATCTCAAAACAGTTTTGTTAAAGTTCACTAGTGTTAAATATAATGAACATTTTAACCACACACACTTAGGGGCCATTTGAATTTTTAATGGTCAATACCTCCCTTAGACAAAACAACTTTCAAATAAAAAGCTTCATTTCCATAACAGTTTACCTCTCTTTATTAATTGAATAGTGGGGTGCTCTAGACCCTCTAAACATAATATTATTTTAATTTCTCTTGGATATTACCTACAAATTAATGGTGAGATTATTATTGACGACTCCTAATACTTAGTCATAGGGCATGGATAAGTCAAGGGGAAGGTTACCCACCCAGAAAGAATAAATGGTAGAAATGAAGTCATGTGTTACAGAAGACAGGCCCTATTGAAAAAAAATATTAGATTCATTACATTCTTTATTTAAATTAACTTTTAGTCATAGAATAGTCATAAACGTTACTGTTACAAATTTTTTTACACAAAATTCAATATGGAGTTACAAGACTCTATATGGGTTTATGATCTACTGTCTGGGAAGATCTGTTCTTCATAATCAATAAGTAGGCATTTAAAGTATTTGGCCACAGTAAAAACTATCGATTATTCTTTAATCCTTTTCTGTAAAATGTGTTTTAAAAGAAGAATTCTTCACATTTGGAGTCATAATTTGAGAGGAAGTGATAAATTATATAATAATAGTAAACTGAAATTATTTAAGCAAACATAAAGCACTCATTTGGAATGTATTTAAAGTTCCATTTCAAATATGTTTACTAAGTTACATTTTTGTTTTAGACCGAATAGATATTTATTAAGGGAGAACCAACTCACAACACAGACAGATGAACACAGTAGTTGGAACCGGATGCTCCTCTCTATCCCGCCAGATAGAGACTGTTTCCCGGCTCCTCCTTAGATTTAGTTTCATGGGTCACTTTTGCCCCTGGCTCCACCCCCCAATGGGTGTGGTCAGTGCCACAGAAGCAGACAAAGTGAATATCCCACTACAGGTAGGTATATGTAATTAAATTTTAACACATATTAATGACTCATTTCTTCTGATTGTACAAAGTTGATGATGGTAGCTCATCTTAAATACGATTGAAATGTAAAGTTCTGTCATTGTGGAGTCTAATAGTAAATTTCAACCAATGCTTATTACTTAGTACGATTCATGAATGACTTGTATTATATGTGTATACAAACTATAATGTTCAATTTAGTAAAAGCACTGAGATTTGTAATTTAATATTAATTTTAATAATTTTTATTTTTATTTACTTTATATGTAAATCCATGTTTCAAATTAAAAATAAATTTTAATTAAAATTATCTTGATTAGTTAGGTCTTATCTGTGCAAACAATCAAACCATCATTTTTATCTAAATTATAAATTTACAAACAATAAAGACATTATTTAACTCTTACTTTAGCTTAAAACTGAACTCTACTTGGCATAGTAGAAAGCCACTAACTTCAGAGAAAATCTGCTCCCAGATTTCCATGTCAGTATAATACACACAATCCAATAAAACTGCATCATTGAGATTTTCTTCCTGGATGTTTTATTTTGCAATACTGAATCTGAAATTTCCAGTGGAATTTAGCTAGTTATGTCAGGTGGGTGGACTGTGGGGTTGATAGAAATCTCAGAGTTCTAAAAACACAAAGGCATTCAACCTATCTTGCATAATATAATTATTTCTAGTCAGTAAAAAGTGTATTGAATATACTGCCCAGTAACTCTAAAGTTATTAATGAGCATTAATATGCTTTATTCACATTTGAATAAATTCAGAAAGTTATACAATATAATGCAAATAAAACAATTATATAAAGAATATTTTAGTTGATAAAATATTGTAAGGCTTCATATAAAATCAGCTTCTTCATCTTGATTCACCCATTAAGAATGTGATACATTCCACAAACTTGAATGTAAAAATAGTATTAAAAAATAATAATTCTACAAAAGTTATTTTACAGTTTTGTCTTTCAAACTTTGGGATAGAAAATGGTTCCAAAACAGTATTTGTCTTCAAACTGGGATTTGGAAATGCAGACAAGTATTGAACAACTGTATTGTTTAGAAAAAAATGTAAGGTCTTTCTCAACTACTACTGTATTTAATATGGGCAAAGCTAAAATTCATGATGACTATACAAATCTATCTCTCCCAAAATCAATATACCAGTTAATTTATTGGTTAATAGTTGTAAATAAGAAGACAGGAAACTAACAAAATAATATGAGACTAATCTAGAAGACTGTCAATCATAAAATTAATTATTAGCAAGGAAAACAGATAAAATTTTAACATTCCTATTTACTTATTAGGTTTCTTGTGTAGTGTGACAATCTCAGGATTTTATGTCCAAGTTTTCTGCATAGCAGAAGCTATCCTCAGAATAAATTGTTAATATATCCCTGTACCTGTTCATAATATAATAAATTAATGGCTATTAAATGAAGTCATAGTTCCTGTAATTTGGTTTAATTAATAGAAATTTTGTATTTGTAATATTGTACTACTAATAAAAATAAAATAGGTTCCATGTTGTTAAAATTATAGCTATTAGTTAATATCACAAGATGATAGCTAAACCACTTTGAAAATTTTGTAATATTCTTTTTATTATCATGGGATCTTTCAAAGAAATACACTCATTATCTCAAATTGTTCAACAACATAAATTTAGCGGATGGATAGAGTTATGATGAAAAAAATTAAAAAGACGAAGAAAACCCAAAATGTAGAGGAAGGACTCCAATTTAAATATTAAAATTTAAAAATAATAAGGATTCATTAAAGTTACATGATATTTATTTTGCAAATCACACCATAGAAGGTAAAATAATAAATAATACATTTTAATTTTAATGTGGAAATTTGAAATTTCATATAAAACAAAAGTAATATATATGACTCATCTCCTACAAATAGTATCCTATGACCATTGTCTTTTTTAAGTGGACATTTCTTTTAATTCCCAAGAATATGAATCACAGACATGAAGAAATCTCTAAGTGTGTAATTAAATACACCCATAAATCCTACTAACTAATTAGCATTTTCCTCTCTCTTCACAGAACTGATTCAGGCCCCCAGCTCAGCCATTGCAAGAAAAATGCATGTTGAAATTTAAAAGTTTATAACATCCTATAATATGTAAATTAACTATAATATAAACAAAAGAATATTAAGAGACATGAAACAGGCAAAAGTCACTGCATCTTAATATTACAAATCATACTAGTGTCAAAGAAAAGAAATATGGAAATCTATGTTCTTACAATTAAAGGAAAAGAAATGCAATAAGCGGGAATTGTAGAATACAATGCATGTGACATGAAAGGTCATGGAGAAAATACTGGAAGATGAAGATTTAAAAGGAAATAGTCACAATAAGGAGAAAATAAACTCTGACTAAAACAACACTAAAATTGTATAATGAAGCTTTATGAAACCTCGGCAATTTTTAAGCTTGTTAGGTTTGTGTCATTCTGGTTTGCTTGGTTAGAGTCTATCTTATTTTATTTTGTAATTTTTAGATGCATGATTCTATTCTATTGAGAGAAACAAAAAGTATAGATTAGACTAGAGAGGAGGTGGAATTATATGGAACGATTTGGAAAGGAAACTATAATCATAATATATTGAACAAAATATATTTTAAATAAAATAAAAATGTAAAGATAATTTCTGAGTTTTATAAATGCTCTTTTTAATTTTTACTTATGTTCTATTGCCATATATATTTATATAATAAATGATAGACACGTAGGTAAGTAGATAAATAACAGATGTATGAGAGATGAAAGTAAACAGATGACATATAGGTAGATAAATACATAGAGAATGTAGATGACAGACAGATAGGTAGGAATTTATAGATAGATGATAGATATATAAAGTAGATAACAGATAGATACATGGAGGAGCTAGATGATACTTATGTTTTTTTATTTAAAAAATTATCTTTTGTATAACATACTAACCCAAGTTCCCCCTCCCTCCTCTTCTTCTACCCCTAACCTTTCCCCTTACAACCCATAATCTACTCTGCAGAGGGGGTAAGACTTTCCTTGGAAAGGCACCAAAGTCTGGAACACCAAACTGAGGCAGGACCAAGCCCCTTACCTCTATATTGAGGCTGAGCAAGCTCCTAGAGATCAGTTGAAGAGAGGAATAAATTTCTTGTTAATGAAGTTTTCAAACTGACTACTATTAATATATAAGACATATAAATGACATTCACATAATGATTTCACAACTTGCCATATTGCCTAAGTCTTTAGTAAATTCAGTAAGTTTTATTGGGTTCCTTGGGATTTCCTTTATTCAAGATCAAATCATCTGAGTGCTTCCTTTGCCATGTGTGTGTGTTCTTTACTTACATAATCTAATTTTTCTCATTAGAAATGTCAAACCCAATACTTAATACGGTACCAAGGTAGACAGTCCTGGTCTTGTTTTTTGAGCTCAGCAAGATAATAATCAGTGTTTCACCATTAAATACCAAGCTTCTGTAGATTTATAATAGGTTTTCTTTATTGTATTGAGGTATTTCCTTCTCTCTCCATGGCTTTTTTTGCAATACCTATATAGTAAAGAGCTATTTAATTTTCTAAAACTCTTTCTGTACCTATTTAAACTTTACACTTTTAGTAGTTCAACTTTTCTTTAATCTTGTAGTAAATACAAATTATGGTGGAAAAATAGTTTATTGTTAAGAAATTTTATTAAAAGTGTCCTTATTACTGAACAATGCTGCTATCAGAAGGCATAGGTTATTAAATGAAATACTCAGTGTCTGACATGAATTATGCCCTGGAGTGATTTGTTGAGTTTTCAGAGACACCCACACAGGGTATTGGACTTGTTCTTGTCTGCCCACCACAACTAGATTGTGAAACAGTATTGTATTTTTTTATTAATAATATAATTTAAAATTTTTACATGTCAATAACAGTTTCCTTTCCTCCGTCCCTCCGTCCCTCCCTCCCTCCTTCCCTCACTTTTACCCTCTTTCCCCTGTGACATGCACCCTGGCCACCCTCCCCTCCCTTCCCCCCACCCCCATTCCGCTTGTAGGACTATGCTATCCAGGTTGGGTCATGTAAATCTGTCAAATCATTTGAAGTAGGGACTAGGACTTCTCTCCTGTGTCTAGGTTAAGGGGGTATCCCTCCATTGGGGATGTGTCCACAAGGTCCTTTTGTGCGCCAGGAATATATCCTGTTTCTACTGTCTGAGGTCCCCCAGACTGCTCAGTCCTTCTAATTGAGACCCATATTCAGGGGGTCTGAGTCAGTCCCATGTTGGATTCCCAGCTATCAATCTGTGGGGGCCCATTATCTCCTCCTTGTTCAGGTCAGCTGTTTTTGTGTGTTTCTGCAGCCTGGTCTTGTCCCCTCTCTCTGCATCTGGATTCTGGTTCGACTTAGTGTTTAGTTATGGGTGTTTGCTTATGTTTCCAACAAGAACTAGAAGAGGGCTCCATGATGGTGGATAATTTAGTTGATGATCTCGCTATCAGGGAAGTACATTTATGGTAGCCTTTCCAAGGTTGCTCGAATTGTTAGTTGGAGTCAGTCTTGTAGTTCTCTAGACCTTTCTTTAGGTTCAGTTTTCTCTTCAAACCAATAATGGCTCCCTCTTTTATTCTCTTCTCTCTCTCTCTCTCTCTCTCTCTCTCTCTCTCTCTCTCTCTCTCTCTCTCTCTCTCTCCCTCTTTCTGTCTCTCCTGTCTTCTATTGTTGAAGACACTCTTTGATAAGGATGCAGATTTAAAAAAAATCTAGCCTGAATTCAGCAGATTCTTTACCCTGTCCTCTTCAATCATTAACCACTTTCTTCCTTTTGTTTTTCACCTAATGTTTCTTGCTTCTGTTTCCCAAGTTAAGAATGATGGGTCCACTTTCCTTCGGCTAAGTACAGATTGTCTCAGTGAGGTATTTCCTGGTAACTCACTATAAAGCGGTACAGCCCATACTCTTCACTTCCTCTTCAAGTAAATGTTCGCCTAAGCACTTTCCTTTACATGGCATTGTGTTATTTATCTCTTTACTTCATTTGTTATTTCAGAGCGTGTGGTAGGGAGGGCAAATAGTAATCTTCATGAGAATAAGAGTCTTCCTACAGAAACCTGGAGATATCATTCTTAGTACACTTCCTAATTTTTGTCTGATCTCATCTGTCTGTAAACACATATTTCACTCAGCTTATTCTATAGACACCAAACAGCAACCTACTTCTTGAATATATAAATGAAGGAACGAAGGATACATGATCTCACTATGTAGTCCAGCTTAATTTTCAACATAGAAAATAGACCTCTGAGGTACCAGCTGCCGAAAAGCCTAATCATTTTGTTTCAAACTAGACTTGGGATTACAGGTATAAGCTTTAAGAACCTCAGTTTCTAACTTAAACATAGTAAAAGTATATATAATGTAAAAGCTATCTAGCAAGAACTACAGTTAACAATATTTAGTCCATTACCATTTTGCAAATTCAAAGAAAATATACTCTCATCTATCCTATCTTTGTGAGTCTAAGATTTCATATACAACTTATTTTTTATTGTAACTAATGAAAACATAACCATAACTTTCAATGACCACAGAGAGTAACATATAAATTCTATAATTGATGGAGACATCTCATTGCCTGGACAGTCACCACAGTTCCTCTGTCATGCTGGAGCATCCACCTTAAGTCCAAAGGCCATAAATAGTGTGTCTGGCAACTTCTCATTGAAGCAGGAAATTTTATACTCCTTGCGTCTGTTGGCAGTTTGTCAATCATTTAACCCTGTGTCCTTCAAAATGTCTGGCACATTATTCCATGAAGCAGGAACCCTGCAGGACTGTCCCTTCTTGTTTTGTGACGTTCAGCAGTCACTCTCCTGTGGGTCTTGCATGTCCGTATTATACAGCATACAATCAAACAGTCTAGGCAAGAGGAGATGCTATACTAATTCCAATCTTTATAAAGTGTTTTTTCAATGACCACCTTCCCCTCTGACATAATTGGTGTTGCCAGAAGCAGTTGAGTCTCATTGTCAAGAGAAACCATAATAAACTATTTAAATGCCATATTCTGTAGGTCTTTGAAAGGTTTGAAGACTGTCTATCTCAAATATATCTCTGTATATCTAGAAAAGCTAACGGATATAAATTTTGACTATTAAAGGTTACTCTTTCTCTCTACATATATATATATATGTATATATATATATATATGTGTGTGTGTGTGTGTATCTATATTGTTTAATTATATATTACATTTAAAATAGCTGTATAAACACAATATCTAAACAAAAGAAGAAACATACATAACCCAAAATTAACCTTAACCTTAAATTTGTATCAAATCAAAATCCATACCAATGTAAAATATTTATTTCTATATTATATTCCATCTTTTTCTTTAGAAAGAAAATGACTATGTTCAATAGCAATTATAACCAACTCCATTTAAATAAAAACAAACATAAATAATATTTGGGAAATCAGGCATAATTCTTTCCAAAATACTTTCTGCTGTTTATGGGCACTGTCAATACCATGGAGATCCTGAGAATACACAGAAACCCGGCCAATCCTGGCTGTGGTAGTTTGAGGCTGCATTATCTCAGCTGTTTTGGATGTTGGATCACCTGGGCCACTGCTTCAGAGGCTCTTACTTGAGCAAGCAATAGTAGGATACAAAGAACACACAGCTTTTCCTCTTCTTTGAAAACAAAAACAGAATCTCTGTTCCAAAGTAACAATGTCCGTAGACTTAAATTTGGAAGTTAAAGTATAAAACAAACAAACAAACAAACAAAAAAAAAACAAAACAAAACATTAGTTGGGTTAAGATAGTTAAGCTAGCAGCATTTACTATCTAATGTCTATTAGCAGCTGGTGCTCATTTTCAGCAAACAATTTGAAGACAACACAATAACATACAGTATCCAATTATTTTTTATTACTGTATTTTTTTAGCTATTATTTTTCTGTTTTTATGAGCCAGGGCTTCTCTATGTAACTTTGGCTACTCTTGAACTCATTCTGTACACCAGGCTGGCCTTGAAATCATACAGACCCTCTTGCCTCTGCCTCCTGAGTGCTGGGATTAAAGACATGTGCCACCACACCCAATACTCTACTTCTTTATTTATTTATTTATTTATTTATTTATTTATTTATTTTTATGACATTCTCTGTGCATTTTCTTTTCTCTCTCCCAAGCCTATTATATATATTTTTATATATATTTTTTAAAACACTGTAAACCATTTACAGTGTTTTACATTCCTCTTAATCTGTCTTGACTGAATATTTCTATCTTTTTCTGACCGAATGAATATTATCAACTAAACAACATGGATAAAATTAAAGCAGACATTTCAGCTTCTTGATTTCCAACATGGTGGGTGTATGTTTACCCTCAGCACTGGGAGCTGTGATTATTGCCTAGACTCTTGTCTGTCTCACCATCTAGCAGTTTGCAGCACAATGCCCATAAACCTTTTCTGTCTTTTTGGATAAAAGCTAAATTTTCCATGCTGCATGCTTTGCAGCTTGAATATGTGGTCATGGCTATCACAGCATACTCGTAATACCACTTAATTGTTTGGCAAAAGGGTCTCTTGAAAGAGCCATGGTTTTTTTTTTTTTTCCTGCTAACACTGAGTTAGGAAGTGCTACTCCCAAAAAGTCATGCTTGTTGTGTTTTTAAACTCCCTTTTTAAGGCTTTGTTGGGTTTTGCATGGAAATTATTGCAAACCACCCCTGGGCACCATTTGAAGATGCAGGTCTCTGTCCCACCTGATCCAGCAGCTACCTAGTCTTAAACAAACATATACACGCTATATTAACCATTAAACTGTTTGACCGATGACTTAGGTTTCTTATTTGCCAGCTCTCTCAATTTTTAACCCTTTTCTATTAATCTATACTGCCACTAGGCTGTGGCTTACCCATAATTTGGCATATTACTCCTTTGGCAGCATGGTATCTCTCTGGTGGCTCCTCTCTTCTCCCTAGCCTTCTCCTGGTCTGGTAGTCCACGTATGCTTCCTGCCTGGCTACTGACAATCAACTTATAAGAGAAACATATATACAAAAGGACAGATCTCATTCATCATTAATACTATAAGGAAAAATGTAATGAATCTGATTGCTCTATACTAAAATTCTTATAATGAGTAAAGTTCAAATAGCACAGCTTAAACACATTTACTAAAAGGAGACAAAACTTGGCTAAAATACAAATATATTTAACATAGCCAAGCCAGCAGGCTGATTGATATTTTTAGTGAATTTTTGTTTGTTTCTGTGTATTTATTGAAGTAAGGTACATCTATTGGATTTATCATCAAGTAAAATATGTTTATTTCCCAGGAATACTAACTATATGAGTGCAATTGAATTCTAAAATGAGCAACAGAAAAGTGCATGAGTTTTTGGGAAACCATTGTATGACTCAATGGGCAGAGGCTTTACCTTGGTAATCGGCAGTCATGTTCTATAGAGAGTATTGAATACTAGGGAAGTAAGAAGGTTCTGAAAATAAAGATAATTACATGCTCAACTGTGTGCTTGTTGCTTTAATACTTAATCTGGATGAATTAAGGTGCAGTTTACTTTTAAATGTCAATTTGCCACAACCTAGAATAAAGGGCAGATATTCACCGTGAAGAATTTTCTTTTTCAGTTTGTATATGAGTTTGTAGTTCTTGATTGTAACCAAAGTAGGAAGACACCACCCATTTTGGATAGAAATATTATCTAGTCAGGAACTCCTCAACTTTACAGGACAGAGAGGACAGGAAAAATTAAATTCAGCAAGAAGATAGAAGCATAAATATAGTCATTCTTCTATTCACTTATTGTGGATATAATGGTTTGAGCATTTAAAGTGTATTACTCCATATTATGACTGTCGCATGGGGTTGTAAGTCAGCAAAATGAATACATTTCATCCCCCATGTTGCTTTTCTTTTCTTTTCTATTTTTTTTCTTCTATCTTTCTTTCCCTTTTTTTGTTGTTGTTGCCAGGATATAACATCACAGTAATAAAAATAAAATTAGGATACCTAGTAAATGTTATAAAACAACAGTATGTTTCATAGTATAAACAGTAGACATCAAGTGTGTTGTAAATAATCTTGCCCATGTTCAGGTAGGTATCACCAAGCAGGTTCTGAAAAAACTTCCAGAGAAATGAGAAGTAGACTAAGTTGTTAATATTAAATTTAATTTTTCTTCTTGTTTGAAAAGTTCTTTCAAGTAACCTCAACAACTCCAAAATCAGAAACTGTAGTTTTCGTAATTTGCTGACTTCACTATGGACTTTTGTTGTTATTTTTCCTGTTTTACCTCTACAGTAACTGCACATTCCCTTGTCTTTGTAAAACAACTGTAAGACCTGGTTAGTGTCTGATATGTTCAGAGTAGAGATAACATATTGTATTGTTTTGACCTTTTCAATATTCTGTACTTTAATTTTCTATCCTACAGGGTAGTGAGACAGAAAGCAAAAGGGAAAAGGCAATGAGTGCCCAATCAAATCAGAGAACACTGAAAAGGTCAAAGCTGTATAGTAGAATATTATAAGTGACAGAGAGTATGAGACATTAACATTGTACCACCTTAGTCATATGCCAAGGATGATAATGAAAGAGAAAATGGCAGTATATAAATCTATTTCTACTGCAGTTATTCTGAGAACTGAGAACATAACAGATGTCCCAATTACGATTGTAAAAACTGCACTATTTTGGTATGCTACAGGCTTTGTAGTATATTTAAATTACACATATCCAGTAGAACTAATTGTCTAATGGTAGCTATCTTGTCTTACCCAAAATGACAAATTAAATATATTATTCTGATCTTATGTAAATTGAGAAAACTTAATCCAAAATGCTCAGAAAAACTTCTATGTAGAACACTGCAAATTTTCTTGTTAGAATTTGTGGAAAACATTAGAGGTGATGGAGGTATTGACTAACAGAGAACCACCAGCTGAGTGTGAATTTTATTTATAGCCACATAAATTAAAGTAGAAACTTAAACCATAAATTAAACACAAAGAAGAATGCAGACTCAGAAGTCATTAATATAAATCTTTAGAGTTTGTTACTGGAAACAAATATGGCACATTGCTCTTTCAGAGTGACCAAGGGAGACAGGTTCAATCAGAGTAGTCACATGGAACCCAGATTATGAGCATCATCTCTTAGAAACATTAATCTATTGACCACATACCTGCACAGGATTTCAACTGGAAAAGAGAGAAATAATGAGGGAAAAAAAAAATTGCAGAATGTAAATGTGTTGTATTGTGAGGAATGTTGATATAATTCAGAAGGAGATAGAAAAGCAAAAGTTTGTGGATAATGTGTGAGAAACCCATATTACTCTGCTGTTTCTGAAAAAAAATGACTATCCTCCCATCTTCAGCACCATATAATATCTGCTTTACTATAGATGCTTGATTTTAGGCTGCTATTTAATATTTTAGTAACTCTGACAAGATAAAGTACTAAAGGAAAACAAAAAGCTATGTAAGGGAATCTGAAATAGCTGGAGAGTGCCTATCTAATTTCAGTGCATAAATTTTATGTTATATATATATATATATATATATATATATATATATATATACTTTCCTTTGTGTTTTAGAAAATTATGGAGCTGTTTCCATGATCTAGTTTCTCAACAACAATATCAAATACTTTGTACATTGGAGGTTAAAGCCATTAAGATATATTTTTTTGTAAAAATCACACACAGCTTTCAAAAACCTTTGGGACCAGAGTATACTTAACAAGTAAAGATGAGATTTAATGTTGATATGCCCACCAGTTAATGGTGTTTAACTTTATTGACACTTTGAGTATTATGATTGATATGAGAACATAGGAATAGAAAGTAGACACATCAAAATGAGTCAATCAATGTCTAGTAAAACTGTATTTTAGGAAGTTATAAGTTATTCTGGTTTACTGATATAAGTAGGTTGGTTGTAGATAATCACAACCTAGGTCAGATATCAGAAATCTGTAGATATTCAGATTTTCTACAAAGAAATTGTTTATGCACATAGAGATTGATATTTTATACCTTTTAAATGTTACATCATCTTTGCAACAATGGTTGATGTTAGTGTCAAAGTGTTATCAAATTAAAATGAACAAGTATTTTTGTTTTGCATACCAGTCACCATAAATTTATATTAAATCACTGAATATGTAAATTTCCTTAATTTAAATATCAAAAACAATTTCCAGAAATGCTCACTAAGACATATAGACAATAAAACGTATTTATATTAGGCTAATCTGTTTTACTTTGGTGAATTCGTTTAGCTTTTGTTACAATACTTCCACTGATATTTGAGTTCTTTGTATGAGGAAAAACCTGTTTTAGCTTTGCTATCATTATTATTTTTACATAGTATCCCATACTTTTCAGTGTTAGCACAGCAATGGTGATTAAGCATTACCCTTACTGTGAGGACTGAGAACCTTCATCAAGCCTCAGACATTTTATTCCTGAGCACTTCTGCATTCTGCAGTAGATCTTGCAGAAATAATAGTACTTTGAATTCTGATTTTTTACTTTTCCAACAGCTGCTGTCCTTCATGAAGTCAAGACATTTTGTTGAATCTTATACATGTGTGATCCTTGGATCTAATCCCACATTTTCATCCATTTGACTACAAGAATAATGGCACTCTACTCTGGAATTTATAATATACTAACACATAATATTATATAATATGTTATTATATATGTATATATAATATATGAAATATCATGATGCAAGTGAGATGGTTCAGTGGCCTAGCATAATAACCTGAGTTTGATTCCTGGAACATATATGATATAAGGACATAACTATAGCTAGACACGGAAAGTTGTTCTTTGATTCCCCACATATATGCATACATATACCATGACCACACAAACAGACACACACTCACACACAACACAAACACAGAGAGAGAGAGAGAGAGAACGAATAAATAAATGTAGAATATACATTTTAAGAAATTTGTCATTTAATTAATGTAAAATTTGATCTACTTTAAGCTCTGCCTCAATAAAATTGTGACAAAATCAGCTCTAACACAAACCTGAATGAATTAGACATTATATAACATTAATTTAGAAATGATCTTGCCATGCTTAGTCAAGAAATCAGTACCTCTTTGATGGGAGATGTTATTCTGTATATATGTTTCTCATACTGGTTAATAAAGCACTGTGGCCAATGAGATAGCAAGATAGGCAGGGCTAGGAGACTAGGAGAAGGAAATAGGAAGTGGGAAGGTGGAGTTGAGATGTAGCCCGGGAGGAAGGAAGACGCCAGCCATGGCTCCCCGATAAGATGACCACGTGGGAATACTTAGATAAGTAGAAATGGGTTAATAATTAAGACAGAGCTAGCCCATAAACAACAATGGTACTGGCCAACAGGATTGTATCAAATACAGAGACTCTGAGTGTTGTTTGGGGCTGGTGTGGCTATGGGCCCAGACTGGCGGCAGGCGGAGGCGGGCTAGCAGGCTGGCGCTGGCGGGAACAACCTGCTGCAACACCTCCTTTCTTCAGAAATAATTATATATCTCTGTACACATCCATATGTATTTATATATATATTTATGTGAACTACTGAGATTTTGTTTTGCATAATCTGAACAATATGTATAATCATTTATACTGTATATAGAAATAGATTAATTTTAAAATATTAATTTATTGATAATTGATAATGTCAGTTTATTTTTTATCTTATAGTTTGACTTTAGTATTTATTATAATTTTATAATATAATTATCATGATTGAAATTTATATTAGATTATGCCTTTCAAATAATAAATGTACTTTTACTAAACATTCTTCTTTAAGCCACTAAAGTGGATGAAAAGCAACTAGAAATGGGCTTAAAATTTCTAGAAAAATGTACTTATAGTATAGAAGACTAATATTGAATCAGTGTTTAAATTTAGGACAAGCCTCAATCAGTGGATGTGATAGTGACCATAAATGAATAGGAAAATGAGACTCCTGTCATCAAAGCTCATAGCACTATATGGAAATATTTAAGGATTGAGTTGATAATTTTATACTCTGAGTATCTCTGTAGGACACTGTGTTTGAATAATCACTTCAGTTGAGATTTTCTTCTTTTGCAAAAAGTATTAAAGATCATGCTACCATTGCCATTTGGCTTGAATTAAAATTAATTCCAAAATTCTAATCTACACTTTGATTTACACTTTGGATACAATATCATACTCTACTGGACACAATATCATACTCTACTGTTAATATTGGTAAAAATAGTGATGGGGCAAATGTATTAAGTTTATATTCCTTAAGTGTGATAAGCTCCTCAAATCAGTTTCATGTATGTGGCTACATGCTCTTAGGAATGCTAATCTACTAAACTGATTATTTTCAGGGACTGACTATACAAAATTTAAGAGAGTAACCAGTGATGTTAAGGTAAAATTATATGAATTATACAGCACTTTACACAGGTGTAAAGTCCTTGTATTAAATTCCTGTCATGTTAGAGTCTTATTGTTCTATTAAGATGTCAGTCAGACCATGACATGAATGAGACCCATATTCAAGGAATGCACATTTTTTGATATTTGTTCAAACAGAAATGTCAAAATACCCTTCTCCAGGGTACCATATATGTCTTTCTTAGGATCCTCTTTATTTCCTAGCTTTCTGGCAGTGTGGATTGTAGGCTGGTAATCCTTGGCTCTTTGTCTTAAAACCATATATGAGTGAGTGCAAACTAAGTTTGTCTTTT
This sequence comes from Cricetiscus sungorus, assembly GCA_030556225.1. Classification (NCBI taxonomy): domain Eukaryota; kingdom Metazoa; phylum Chordata; class Mammalia; order Rodentia; family Cricetidae; genus Cricetiscus; species Cricetiscus sungorus. The sequence continues at coordinate 48,247,478 of JANBXA010000398.1, forward strand.
TTGACTGGGTTACCTCACTCAGGGTGAAACAGGAAAGGATGGTTAGAATGTGGGAACTTGGACTAACATGTTAAACAAGCTTGCTTCAAATTTAAATACAAAGGAAATACTAAAACACACTGTCTTAACAAGGCCATAAACAAGCTTTCAGAAACCAAAAGTGACATTTTGACCTCTCTGAAAGACTTTAAACCTTGTTCATCTTTTAATATATGACAAAGCAATGAAATTAACTTAAGTGGAAGGAATCATGAAGCATGACTTATAACATAGAGTATAACATTTCAGTTTAAATATAGGTACAAATGTCTCAGATATTAGAATGAGCCAAAAGACATGATAGCACAATATATATATAAATAAAAGTTACACAATTTACTATAGGAAATATTTTAAAATTTAAACCTTGAGCATTGAAATTCTGAAATCAAATATAATTTCTAAAAGAATGGACTTACTACATGTTACTCATCATCAAATAGAGACTGTAGAGTTTAGGGTAATCATATTAACATGGATTTTTCAAAATATGAATGGAGAAATAAACTTGACCAGCTATAAGACAATTACGAACAATGGAATGTGTCATACAAGTACCCCCCCAAAAAGGGAAAAAATATTATTAGAAGATATTTACATGCATAAACAAATTCATTTATGATTTGTTGGAAGTCAGCTCATAGATTCCCAAAAATTCATGACTCTTTGAATATTCCCCTTACTTAAACTCCCTAAACCTGACATTTAATACAGCAAAGGGAGATATTTTATAAAACAAAAAATGATGAAAATGATGACTTTTTTCTGAAAATGCAGAAATTGGAAGATTTCATCAAAAAGACTGGAATGTGCTGTGGTGACATTCTACCATTTCAAACTAAACCCAATGGATAAAAATAGAAGAATTTTAGCTTTCTGCAAAGAATTTACTTGTGACTAAAAGTAATGATGCTGCAAAAATTATGGATGAACGAGTAAGTATGTAGATGCCTAAAATTTTATCTTGAGTTTTGAAAGTTCAGTTATCTTATAAAATCAAAACTATTTGCAGTATATTAAGGTAGAAAAATATGATCAAACAAGCATAGTGGTTGATGTCTGAGACATGCAGCACAAAGTTGTGTCTATCTTCATACAGATAAGCCAGACTTAAATACAATATGAGTTTTAAAATGAGTTAAACACATTTCAGACAGCACAAAAAACTTCAGAACTTAAGAAATCTCCTTTTGAGTATCACAAAAGCAAAAGTGCAGAAGTGAAGCAGATTTTCAATGCATCCATACAATGAGACAAAATGTTCCTGTATATGGTATGTAGATTTGTTTCCTATAGCCAGAGACATTTAAGACTATAGTCTTAGTTAAGTTATAGTCACCATATTTCTCAAAGGATTTCTTAAAAATTTTCTTCCTCTCTAATTAAAATGTATTATTTGAAGAAATTTTAACTGTGGGTAAAAAGCATTTCCCTCTTCCATTTGAACAAACTATTTCACAAGTCATCACTTGCTATATATGTTTCTCTATATTGTATACTTCCAGCTTCTCTCAGGTTACCCAAACTACATGACTAATTTTTTGGTGGATAATATTCTATACCATGTATTCTGCATTTTACTTATCCTTTTACTCCTGCATGGACAATATTTAATTTGATTTCTTGCCTATCATGAATACTTCCAGGAAATATAACAATATAGGTACAGCTTACAAGTATTGATTTATTTCTCAACACTTGTGTGCCTGTTGTAGCATAATTGTTTAGCTATGCTAAGATGTGTTGTATTTGTATAACTTTGTAAAGATATATTGCATTTGTTTAACTATATACCAGTGTGCTGCATTTGTGTACCTTGTGGAATATTTATTTTTGTAAAGATTAGTTGCATTTGATTATGTTGTGGATTATTTATTTAACTATGTAGATATGTGTTCCATTTGTTCAAATATGTAAAGATATTTTGTTGTTCTACATTGCCTGCCTGAGGCATCTGTTTTAATTAAAGTTGAATGACCAATAGTGAGGGAGGAGATATAGATGGGGCTTTCTGGCCAGGAGAACATATAGGAGGAGGAATTTAGGCTCAGGAATAAGAGATGCCAGGGAGGTGCCTGGAGCCAGACAGATAGCCAGTGAGGAAACAAGATCGTAGGACATACAGATTGAAAGAACAATAGAAAGCCCCAAGGCAAATTGTACATGAATAGAAAGAAGTTAAATTAATTCACAAGTGCTAATAGAACTAGGCAAAGATAAGCTCAAGCAAGCATAATTAATAATAACACTTCATGTCATTATTTTGGAGCTGGTTGGGGGCCAAAATAAATTTCCATGTACAAATACCCAGTACTTAGATTGTTCTGTCTAACTCTTCCTTCTTTTATTGAATATAATAACTCTCACTTCCATTGATTATAAGTAAAAGTACCATTTGTTCCACATCTTTCCCCTACACCTGAGTTCGTCTCTCTTTTTTAATAAAATAATAATAAAGAATTGGTACTTCACTTTGGCTTGACTTTAATATCTTTAGTAATTAATATTGTTCTATATTTAATTTTTTTTTCCATTTTTTCTTCAGAACTTAGAGAAAAATTCAGAAATCCCATTAAATTTTAGCTTACCAAATAATAGATACAACCTAATATGAGTAAGGCTATTTTTTATGCCACTTTTCAATTTCTACATTTAATAGGTAGTCTACAACTGGTGTCCTAGTATATTAATGAGAAATAATGGAGTTTCTTATTTTCCAAATGAGTATACCACTTAAGAAGTAACTATAAATATTTCTTGGCCATGAAACATCTAAGGAAAGAATACTTTTAGTGAGAAATAGTGTAGATGAATATTGAAGGAATTGCTTAGTGGATGTAGTGGCATATACATACAATCATAGCACTTAAAAGCACTTAAATTTTTAAGCACTTAAAATTTTGAGGCAGGAGGCTCATGCATTTTGAATTCTAGCCTCGATACTTAGAATTTCACCTACAAAATACACATTTTCATAAATGTTTACTATCCCTCTTACCATTAGCACCCATATTCCTAGTTTATCCAGTAGATCTTATCTAATGTTCATTCCCAGGGTGAACCATATGATCCCATTAGCATCATCATTGTTTACCTAACTTATCCAGAGCTATGGATTGTAGGCTCATTATCATTTCCTTTACATCTAATATCAACTTAAGAGAGAATATATACCATGTGTGTTTCTTGTGAGTGGGTTACCATACTCGGGATGTTTTTTCTAATGCCATCCATTTGCCTACATATTTGATGAGGTAATATTTTTAACAACTGACTTGTATTCCATCGTATAAATTTACCACATTTTCCTTAACTATTCTTTTGTTGAGAAACATCTAGGTTGTTTCCAGGTTCTGACTATTATGAATATTTCTGCTATTAATATTGTTGAGTAAGTTTCCTCTAGTATTATTGATCATATGTGATCAAAATGGTATTGCTAGGTTAAGGTAAATAGATTCCCAGTATTCTTAGAAACTACCATACTGACTTCCAAAGTGGCTGTAAAAGTTTGCACTCCCACCAACATTGGAGAAGTATGTTCCCCTTACTCCACATCCTGTCCAAAATAAGTTGTACTCAGGCTTTCTGATATCATACATTCTGGAATGTGTAAGATGGTGTCTCAGAGTTGTTTTCATTTACATTTACCTGATAACTAAAGATGTTAAACACTTTCTTAAATGTCTATGAGAACCTGAGCAAACAGGATGTTTGGGGGGGTTTATATTAGGAAAGCAATGAAGAGATATTTAATAAGGACAGTTAATGTTAGGAAGGAACTTGATGCTCGGGTAGCTCCCAAGAATCCACAAGGATGACCCCAGCTAGGACTTTTAACAACAGTGAGGAGGATGCCCTACTGGACTACTCATGTAATCAGATTGGTGCATATCCCAACTCATAAAGCCTTCATCCAGTAACTGATAGAACTAGATGCAAAGATCTACAACCAAAATCCTGGCCCAGTTCCAGGAATCCATTTGAAAAAAAAAAAAAAAGGAAGGAGACAGTATATGAGCAAGGGAGCTCATATCTTGATGGAGAAATCAACAGAGATAACTGAACCAAACTTGTGAAAACCAACATCTGTGGAGACTCAAGGAACTGAACTAGGCCCTCCATATGTGGGAGACAGCTGTGAAACTTGGATTATTTGAAGATCCCTGAAAGGAGGACATCAGTACAAATCTGGTACATGAGCTAGTTTATTGGAGCCCATTCCCCATGGTGGGATGCTATTCTCAGCCTTAATGCATGAAAGAGGGCCTTGGTACTGCCCAGCCTATTATTTCAAATTTGTTGTCTCTTCATGGGAGCCTTTACCAGTGAGGAGGAGTTGACTGTGGGTTGGAATAGAGAATTAGGTGAGGGGGATGTGTGAGTGTTGTGTGGGCAAATTTTGGTTGTAATGTAAAAAGAAATTTAAAGAATAAATAAATTATAAAAAATGTTTTCAATATTAGCTGCTTTTCAAAACATTTCTTGCTGAAGGGGTAATTACTTCTAAGATGGTATCCCTTGTTACTATATTGATCTTCTGTTACCATTAGATGTTATTAATCAAAATTTGGAGATAAAATTTATTAATTGACAAGGTGTATCGAAGTATCAGAATGAGTTTAGTGCTTTTTATGTGTTCAGTGCTTAACTTCAATATTGAAAATTTAGTTCTATTTAATTATTCATGTCACCTGAAGTATGATAAGATATATAAATCAAATATTTCCAAAAATATATAATCTTTCAGAAATTCATCATGACAAAACCAAGTCTTTGTTTAGAAGTTTCTAATCTATTGAGGAAAATAAGTCATCTTTTCTTTTGTTTCTGTATGTCTTTTTCAAATATTGACTCACTTCAGTTGTGATGTATTTTTTTACTGATATTACATCATCACTACTGTTTAGTAAAATTATTCAGTTGCTTCAGGCCATCAATGATCCCAAACCAATTCACAGAAAATTTGATACTAAAATAATTTGGGGATCTCATTTGGGTTACTGAATTTTTGACAGACAGCATATAAGTATTCTTTGTACATTTTTATGTTTGAACATAAACCACTTCAAATATTTATTTGCAAATAGCCATGCAAATTGTTCAGGAGACAAGGCATGAGAATATCATGAAAAAATTCTCCTTGTTGCAAGGCCCTGGAGAATCTGACCCATTTTCACAAGGCCAATGCATAGTTCACTGAATAATTTTGGTCATGACCCTGGGAGCATATATGCTACTTGATCCTCTTGCTTTCTTTATACAAACAATATTGCTGGCTGCTTCTAATTTCATTTTTTTCTCCAAGCTATGGATTAAATAGCTATTATAAAACAAAACAAAAAAAAAACCCTTCTTCCTGATGACTGTCTTCTGAGTGAGACAGAGGAAATGTTGGTAAAAACAGACAGTGGACCAGGACCACTAAAGCCTTTGACGTTTCATGTGTGACAATGAATACATGATGTTGCCTTCCCAATGCACCTGGTGACTAGGGTCATGGAGTCACAATAGATCACAAAGTTTAATGTTACAATTTTGCATAACTGTTCTGCAAAGAATGACTTTAACCACAAGAGGCTAATAAATAGATGATATCAGGTGATAATGGGAACAGGCTAGTAATAGGGAATGAAGGAGAATCATGGGAACCCACAAATCCCTCATTTATAAAATCTGTACCAATACTGTAGGAAGTTGAGGGAAGGACATCAGACTAAGACATAAACAATGCCAACTCTTAAGAGTAAATTGCCAAGTTATCTTACCTATAGGATAAATGAAAACCCTGGTATATCCTCAGAGAATATTGAATAGTAAAGAATAATGAACGACGTGATTCAGACTTGGCTGATGAGTTAATTTTGAGGACTTATATTTAAATAGAGGTAAATATTAACCTCTAGAGTTAAAGTCTTTTACTTTGCATGACACTGTAACAAGAAATACTGCCAACTGTGCACCGGTTTCTACCTGTAGGTGTACCAATTTCAAAAGCTTCCTTTGTCTGATTATGCTTCTAACATTATAGCTATGGATCAAATAATTAATGGTTACAGGTAGGAAAATTGGTGGATAGAAGGCGAATGAGGTAAAGGAACAAACTGGAAATCATTCTAGCCATTATTAGATACATAAAAAAAATTTGATGGTAAATTTCGTCGTATAAGTTATTGTAACTTAAAATAAAATTGGTCCTGGCTATCCTATGCCACTTTTTTAAAAAACAAGTGGCCATTGTTTTTTCACTGAAAACTCTAGAACAAAAAGAAGAAAACTCATACCGGAAGAGTAGATGCCAGGAAATAATCGAATTAAGGCACTGAAATCAATAAAATAGAAACTAGGAAAATAATGTAAAGAATTAATGTAACAAAGAGTTGGTTCTTTGAGAAAATCAACAAGATATATAAAACTTTATGCAAACTAACCAAAAATCAGAGAGTGCATGCTGATTAGTAAAATCAGAAATAAAAAGGGGGATATAACAATGGATACATTGTTAAGTCTTACACTCTGAGTGCAAAGAATTTTGGAAAATGCATATCTGAATAAAGTAATTTATCCTAGAAAATTATGTTTTGTTATTTTTTTTGTCCAAGAAAACACTCCATGTTCAATCACAGCAATATAACTCGGTAAACAGAAGAAACCACTGAACTGATTTTTAACATGTGATCAATCTGCCTATTATTTTAGAAATATCTTGGTATTAATATGGCAGTAACTTACATATGTACTTGTTTGTATCTGACTGCTAGTCACAAATATGAGAACTTATATACTGATGTTGATAGCTATAGTTCATACTTTGCTATTTTTATCACATACTAATGAATGTAGTCATTATTTTATAGTCTATATTTTATCAATGAATATTTGATATTTCCAGTTTTGGTTATTTGGTTATAAATTGTATAGTGCCTTAATGTCTGCACTTGAATATAATGGAGATCTTTGTTTCATTTTTAAAATATGGAATATATGCTTATTTTTCCAACACATTCCATAGAGTTGATGAATGAGCCTTCTTAGTTCCATTAATTCAAATATATTTTCTTCTATAATTCTGAGACTGATTTTTTTATTCATTAATTGTTTAATATTGCCTCACATTTGTGAGGGCCTGATGTATTTTTTATTCACTTTCTCACTCTTCCAACTGAAAAAGTATAACACCTCAAAGTTTGGTGACCATTTTATTTTATTACATTAAAATTGCTATTATTCTCATCTAATGAAATGTTATCAATTTTATTTTTAAGTTTTGGAATATATATTGATTGCTTAATAGACTTTCTTTTATTATACTCATTAATTCACTACTAGTGTCACATTATTTTTTTTAACACCAAATTATGTTATAATTATTGGGTTAAATTACTTGTTATTGTCCCATCTGAATTTTTTTAAAGCAATCAGACTTCTTGTTTATTTTGTAGGGGATTAATCACATCCAATGTTTATAGAATTAGGGATAGAAATATAGCCTTGTGAATTTTCTTTTTTTTTTTTTTTTTTTTTTATATATGCTCTCAGCCAGGTACCCGGTACTAGATTCTTACCATCTAGCTCTGTAATAATGATTATCCCATTTCTACTTATCTAATATTTCTACTTGGTCATCTTATCCTAGAATGGCAGGCTAGCATGCTGCTTTCTCCAGGCTCTACATCCTTATTCCTCCTTCCTCCTTCCTCTTTCCTCCTTGTCTCCTAGCCCCACCTATCTTGCTTTCTTATTGGCCAACAGTGCTTTATTCATTAACCAATATGAGAAACATTTATACAGAATAACATGTCCCATCATCTCCTCTTTTCTGTCTAAAGTAAAAGAAGGGTTTTAAACTTAACATAGAAAAATATATCACACAACAGTTATCGAATAAGAATCACAGTTCACCATATTTTGTCCATTAAAATTTTGTAAGATTTAAGAAAATATTGCATCATCTATCCTATCTTTGTGAGTCTAAAGTCCTATATGTAAGTTATCTTTAATCCTAACTAAGGAAAACTATAACCATAACTATCTGTCTTCCACTCCTTCAAAGGCCACAGAAGGATAATATATAAACTTTAGAAATGTCAGAGTCAACTCACTGCCTGGTCAGTCACCCAAAATTCTTCTGTAATTTTCAGCTCATAGGCCATAGTGTGTCTGGCAGACTTCTCAGCAAAGCAGGAAACTTTAAACTTTCCATATGTATTGACAGTTTGTCAGTCACTTTTCTCTGTGTCCTGTAGACTGTCTGGCAGCCTCTTCCATGAAGCAAGAATCATGTGTCACTGTCCGTCTTGTATCAGCAGTCACTTTTCTGTGCGTCCTGCATGTCCAGTTTATAGAGCATAAAGTCAAGCAGTCCAAACAAGAGCAGAATCTTATCCATATGGCTAGTCTTGCCATATTGAAAGCAAACTTGTGCCCCATCTGAAACTTTTTAATGCCTGCTTTTACTGATCGGTTTTTAGATTGCTAGGTGGTGTCTCAGATTTTTTTTTAATCACATTTTGAAAATAGTAAAAGATATATGACATTCTGATTAAAACCTGAGTAAAAGTTTAGATATTATTATTTTAATGCAGACGAGATATTTTTCCTTGTGAATGCTTCATTTATGTAGAACCTTAACATTGTGGGTGATTATTTAGACAACACTTATTTAAGGTAAGTTGGACAAGCACACAATAAGCTACCAATTACATTATATTACCTGTTGAATATATTTCATCCCTGCTTTGTAGTGTGGAAGCTTCTAATTACAGATAGGCAACTTATGATTTTGGAAGAGATATGAGATATGGATAAATCTTAAGTACAAATAAATATTAACTTCTTCCTGGCACTAACTCTCCTAACTTTCAACTACTTAAAAGTGTTATGAATTTATTTCATCTGTCCAATGAATATTTCTTAAGGTTTATGTACTGAATATTTAAAGTGCTTGTCAAACAAGCATATTTAGATTTACTGATAAATATATGACCAAATTTAAATGGACTTCACATAAGTTTAAAAATTTAAATAAAATACATAAAAGTCTGTACATTTTGAGATATACCTAAAGTTAAAGAATGTTTGTTAAAGTGATAAAATTTTCAGAATCATGTAATTGTACACACTTTGACATATGTGCATAAAAATGGAGAAAATTATGTAGTTTTATCTGTTTCTTATGTAAACAAAATTTTCAAAACATAAAGAATGTTTAATAAAAATAAAAAAATATTTTAATATAATGTGACAAATCTGGAAAACTTTATAATATGCAATAAGCTCATTCATCATTTTTGATTTATGCATGAATAACACAGAAGTTCCTAAGAATTTAGAAAATTTGATACCGTGTTTCCACCCAGAAAGTTGTGTGATTTTTAATGAATATTTTTAACATCCATAAAAATGTGTTGCACCTGAAATACTTCACTTGACTACACTCATGTGTAGTTCTCAGTCATATACAGAACTGTCACTTAGAATTCCTCTGAACCATAGAAAATATATAATTTTTGTTTGAACTACACATTTTAGAGTGTGATTTTGTAAAGTAGGATTGTTACATAAAAGCAAAAAGGCATGTGGCATGTCCTTTTGACTCTACCCACTGACTTAAATTATATCATTATCAATTACTGTAGGACTCAGTCCACAAATTGTAAAGATGTCTTTAAAAAGTGACTAACATCCACATGCTTATGTGGTATAATGTGATAATTAATTTGATACAAGAATTGGGTATGCAATAATCAACATATTAATAAACATATGTGTCATTTCTAACTTTTATCATTTATTTTAAAAGATGTATTTCTGTTTGCTACCTCCATGAACATAACACATTATGTTAGTCACATTTACAAAGCTTATCTAATGTTATTCAAAATATTTTATGGTAAGAACTTCACACTTAAGCATATTTAATATTATCCATCTCTTCCATAACTCCACAAATTAATATTATACAGAACAATGTAAGTATCATAAAACATACATAGGATAATGGTAATTTCCAAACTCTATATCATCAATGTCTTTTCATTCTAAGATTTGAAAAAATAACTGTTCTGTTGTAGCTCAACAGTATTATAGAGCTATAATTTGTTACTAATCTAATTTTCACTTTAATTTCTCATAATTATGGCTTTCAGTAACTGGATTCCAGCCCCTTCTGATAATTAAATTATTCAGCCTCATTGAATACCTCCAAGCCTAAGGACATACTAGCTTCATTTTCTTCTTCCAGGAATGCACACATTTCACCCTATTGGGCTTCTTAGTCTTTGCATGTTATCTTATATTAACATTATTGTGAAAATTTCCATTAAAACTGCCCTGCCTAAATGAACTCATTCTACTGATCCACAATTTTTACATATCTGTCCATCATTTTATTCAACTATTATGATTATCATAGTTGAAATACATAATTTGTATTGTTCAATCTTTTTCTTTCATTTGAATGTTGGGAAAATTATAATATAATAAAAGACTATTTTGTTTACAAGTTTTTTTCATAATTGCAAAGACATAGAACTTTAAGCATTTGTTGAGTTTTAAACAAAATGAGATATCAAAAACATTAATTTGTTTCTACTCACTTCTCATGAAATGAATAGGTATATTTTAGGGAGATGATTTAAACTCATTTAATCAAGTATTTTTCTTTTCTTTTATTCTGACAAATGTTTGTCTAGATTTTGTTTGAATGCTTTATGTTATGAAAATTTTAACTTAACATTAAATTTAGAATTTAAAAGTAGAGAGAACAAAGAAAATAATTCAATTCTTAAGAATAAACTTTTTTCCCAAAACTAAAAGTGGGTTCCAAATATTCAGAGTACAACGTTTTTCCCATTTGTTTTGCATTGCCTATACTTTTAAATTGTTTGGCAATTAGGAGACTCAGGAGTATAGTGATTACAATCATGAGTACCAGAACTATATCAGCTTATTAACACTTAATACAACTTCATTCTTTTAGTCACATTAAAATATTATTTTATATATGTGATGAAAGCACACTATCACTGAACAGTACATCCCATTCTTTTCCAAGTTTTTTGAAGGAATAAAGTAGAAAAGAACATTAAAGATAAGAAAACTCCAGCTAGTACACACATTTAAACATTTACCCACATCTAAATTACATGAATGAACTGAGAATATTCATAGCAAATTAAAATTTAAAATACACTCTGATAGGCAATAAATGAAAGCTCAATAATATTTAAACTTTTAAAATAATTTACATTCTCTGATGATAGCATGAATATTAAAGGACTAACATTTCTAAATAATTATGGTGAAAATAAACAGGAACAGTGTCTGCTTCAAAGTCTATGGGGACTTCTGCATTTAAGTAAAGGTGATTTGGTCTGATATAGAAAATGCATAAGCCTCTTCCTAATTCTCACAACTATTTGTCATTCATGTTAATTTGATTCTATGAAAACAGAACATAAATTTGGTACTGTCAGGTTGAATTTAGTGCAGTACAATAGGGGCTCTGTGAGGTTTCATTGTGGTTGTCTTTAAAACAGAATACAAAGGATGCTTCTAATAATTGTGAAAGTTTTAGTACAATGTTCTCAATACATATACCATTAAGATATGCTGAGTTTAAAAATTTTGATGCCTAATTGAAATATTTGTAACTTAGCTATGTCAATGAAGATATTAATCCAGCTAACTATAGGGAAATTCTATGTCATCCATGCCAATGACTCTGAGTATCAAAGAAGATGGTTGCAGAAAATGGGCAATGTCTGACTCCTTTGGGAACCTATAGAATCACATTCTAATTCATAAGCAAAGGATACTTTCAGATCCTATTTCTACAATCAAATTCACAATAAGAATAATAAGTGATGTTTGGTAGATATAAGACTCAAAATAAAAACACTACAGATTTCATTCCACCTGGCTTCCGCAGTCCCTGTCTCTCTTTTGACTCTTTTAAAGCATCTTTTAAGTCCTCAAAGTTTTGCTTCAAACTTTCAGGAATGTATCTCTATCTCACCCTCCCACATTATGCTACATATGATACATTTTTGTATATATTATACACATAAGACTTGTATCCTAATCTTTTACTTTCAGTTTAAAGATAGGAAAAGTAATGGAGAAATAATGTGACTGAATTATAATACTATAAATAAAAAAATTAAGTTATACATAAATATAACTATAATTATTATAACATGAAAATTGAAGAACTAATTAGTTTGTGAAAAGCTACAAAATAATTTAAATTAATGAAATTAAATGGTTATTAGAAACACTATAACATATTATAAAGTTAGTCTAAAGAACATATTTTGTGAAGATCTTAAGTCTGTTCGAGATAGAAATGAACTGGTCTCCTTTGCAGATGAGTGATAGAGACTTCCTTTGTTCTAGTCAGCTAGAAAGCTATTTCATTTTATGGTTTTCTCCATCAAGGCAGTAAATAATTCAATTATATTATATGTATATTCAATTATATTATAAGTAAACCTAGAATATTAATTACAACGGGCAGATGTGTTTGATATTTGATTTGTAGGAGATATACTTGAATAAATATTAATTTAATTTCGAGGGTGCCCATTCCCCTTGAACAAAAGAAAACATGCTTGTGAATGTCTTATATACTAAGGAATGTAAAGTAAATTGCTCTATGAACAGAAATTTATCTAAGGAAATCTCTCAACTAAATCCCTCTCCACCCCCTCAAAAAAAATGCTGTCTTTTCAGACACAATCTCATTATTTATATTGTGCTGTAGTAACAGAAAATTTGTGAGAAAATTTTCTATTACTTTTCAAACTTAATATATACTCATCCCTTCATGAATCAAGGCTATGCTATGAAACCAGTAAGAAATGTTGCTGAAATAATAGGAGTTCAAACAATACAGTGCAATTGGGAGAATTATACCCCATCTGTTCTGTTTTCATTTTAGTACTGGAAACCTCTTCCCTGAGTCCTAGCTGGAATGATAGTTGCCAAAAGAGATTGGCAATTGATGATCTTACCTGGCATATTCAACACACCTTAGAAAGAAGGATACCTGGTCAGTTCAATGATGACTCCTTCAAGTTCTGTGTCCTAAGTGTGTGGTGGCTTCTGTAATAGGGCCCTGTCTTCAAATTCTAGAAGGCAAACAAGGACGAGAGCAATAAGCTGTATTGTTCTCGGAGATCATGACAAATAACAGGCAGGAAAATTTTCCATGTCTACCACCTGGATTAGTTAGTTAATTTAAATGCAAAATAAATTTGTGTATTTTTTCTTTAATCATGAAAAAATGTATAAATGGAAATTATACACACTTATTTCACATATGAGACTATTAACAATAATCTCATTTAATTTAGAAGTTTCATCCACCACGCTAGTCATGCCAAATATCCATTAAAACACACTGTTGATTGAACTGAACAGTATGGCAGTAGAGTGCACTTTACCATACAAACAATAAAACCATGACTAATGGGACAGTGTTTCATCTGAAGCTTAAAACTACAGGCAAAGAGTCCACACCTCTACACCAATGGAAAGGTAAGCAGATGATAGCTGTCAAGCTTAAATGAGATAATAAGAAGTGTGCAGACATCAGGTTGTAGGAAGAGAGTTCAACTTGAACATATCATGGGTTCTTAGCAGAGATGATATGGATGGAGGCATTAAATAAAGCATAAATCATACTAGTTTAAGCTTGAGATACAAGTCACTGCAGGAAAAAATAATGAAGTTGACAAAATAGCAATGTAATTTCAGTGATGGTGTGAAACAAGTAGATATAACAGGATAATCTTAGTAAATGAACTCATCTTTATGCTAAGGAATACTTGGCACTTTGATTCAGAAGGTTCTATTATACACAATCACTTCATTCAAGTAGCTCATCTTGTAAGATTACTAAGTTTTATGGAAAACAATATATGGTAAAATACCAATTTTTATAATATCCTATAATGAATCATATTCATTTTTAATCAGATAAAAATCTTTATCTTATATTCATAAACCACTTTTTGTGGTTGAATAAATCAAAAAGTAGTCTCATTTTTTTATTATTTAAATTTGAAAGAAGGTTGTTTTACATGTCAATTCCAGTTCCCCCACCATCCCTTCCTCCAAGTCCTCCTAATTAATACTTTATTCAGGGCATCTGAGTCAATCGTATGCTGGTTTCTCCGCTATCAGTCTGGTTTACAAGAGCTACCCTTTGTTCATGTCAGGTGATTCTGTGGGTTTCTCCAGCCTGGTCTTGACACCTTTGCTCATCACTCCTCCCTTCCTGTAATTGGATTCCAGGAGTCAGCTAGAGTTAAACTGTGGGTCTAGTCTCAATTCTTAAGCACTTCTAGGTTACTGGTACAATCTGTGATATGGAACTATAAAACAATAGATCTGAAGAGGAAATAAACTCCTTCATTTTTTTTCTACTGAGATTTATTTGTAATTTGATTTGGATCAGACCAAGTACAGTGAAACTGTCACCTGAAGTTGGCCAGAAAAAAAATCAGAATTAAGAAAATTATGTTCTGGGGATTCACCAGAACAAGGGAGCCCACATATATTTTTTTTTTTTTTTTTTATTGAAAAGCAAACTGATAGAGAGAAAAATTAATAAAGCCATATTTTTCAACTCAATGAAAAATAAATTCTCTTGTGTGAATATATACAAAGTTTTAAACATTAGCAAGTATGTAAAGTTAGAAATGTACTTTTGAAGTTTCTCCAAATTAAATTTATTTTACTCCAATGTAGAAACTGTCATTCATATTATATATTTGAGTGTGCAAACAGTGCAACTATGGAAGGGATAACCAAATGAGTAATGCTGAATTCTAGTCACATAATAGCATACATTCAGTTATCAAAGTAGATTTCTTTCATGTTTATAAAATAATAATCTTTCTAATATTTGAAATATATTATGTCTGAAATCAGGATGTATTCCTGGTGCACAAAAGGACTTTGGGAGCACATTTTTCATGGAGGTATCTTCTGCCTCTAGGTAGAAGGGAGGGCCTAATCCCTACTCCAAATGACAGATTTAGTTGACCTCTTCTGGAAGGCACCACCCTCCCTGTGGAATTGGGGAGTGGGATGGCAGGGTGGTTGGGGAACATGGAAGGGAGGGAGAGATGAAGGGAGAGAGAGAGAGGGAGAAGGAAATGGGATTGACATGTAAAATAAGAAAAAGATAAATAAATAAATTAAAAATAATATTACTGTCTCCGTAATTTCATCATTTTGTAAAGTTATTTTTTGTGCAAAGTACAGTATTAAACAAAGAGAAAAAGTGTATTTTTTTTTGCTAAAAGTTGTACTTCCTTATTGGGAATACTATATTTAACACATTTATTTTATATGGTTCTATAAATAACTTTCAACACCATGGAAGCACACACCATTTTGCTCCAGCTCAATTATTGCATGCTAAATATGGAATCTAATATTTATACAGCATGATTTAAATGTTGAGTTATAGAATAAAGTCCTCATCATTTCTTTCTACAATATCAAGTTTATACTATTAGCAAAGTCATGTGTGTATGTGGAGGGGGCAAGGTACACATATGTGTTATACCTCCAGAGTATATTTACAAAAATGCAAATTAGAAATAGCCTCCACTTACAAAAATAATCAAAATAGGAAACTTCATTAGTTAGTAATTAGGGAGAGAAAAATAATGTTTTAGAGATTAGTTTTTTCAGCATCAGTTCTCTGGGAAGCTGGATGAATAAAGTTGAGTGAATGAGATGGGAATCTAAACTCATGTTATAGAACAGGGTATGCAGTTTTGTTTTGTAGAGAGGTTTGTGTGAGCTGAATTAAATCACAGAAATGTACAGCTTTATGATATTATCAGGATCTAAATGTGAACTCACTAATCTCCATGATCTCCATTGAAATTATTAAAATGAGACACAACCAAGCATAGCAGAGAGATAGAATCCATGAATAGAAAATATAGGACAATTGATAAGGGTGAGAGTAGGTAATAGCCACAGGAACATATATTTTATACATTTTTAAACAGATTTATAATATTTCTTAAAATTTCTATGGCAAACAGCTTCTTGCATAATATTTTCCTATCCTGGTCATATACATATCTTTTGGATTAAATCATAAGGAAGAGGAGTTATGCTGTAGAATTATCAGTTGCAACTAGGAATCACAACATATCTTTTTTTCCTTAATTTTGATCAGTTGTGAATTTCTGTGATAATCTCTATCTAATGAGAAATGAAATTACTTGTATGAGAGGTGAGAACCCTCTTATCAACAAATATGAGGATAAACTCTTAGAACATACTTAGGGATTATGATATTTTCATGAAATAGAAGTTGTAGGCTCTTCTCAAATTCAATGACTTCACTATCCCTGGGTAGTTGGATAGGTTTCCAATACCCAACATGATTTTGTTCATGTTGGATGAGATTTAATTATAATTAGTTACATACAACTTCTACATCTAAGGCCCTAGGATTAACATGAATAGAGAACAGGAAGAGTTGTGATACAGATTAGACCCTTTGCTGTGACAGTAGGTTTCCTACATGTATGAGAAGCTACACACATGAAGTCTTATGTACATGGCTGTTTGACCAGACTTGATCAAGAAAGTCACAAATAAACATGGAAGGAGGAAATCAGGAAGAGTCTCAACACTAGGTAAAGTCCTAGAGTCAATTTAGGAATATTGAACAAGGGAAAAATAATGACGTGTCCTCAAACTGGTTATCCAGTGCCAAATGGTCACTGGTTGACCAGTCCATCAATCTATAGGCCACTCTTACTCCAGCACACCTCATTGGCAGGCCATACTGTAGAATGATGGTTATGTGACTGTGTTAGTTTTCCATTTCCTCCACTAGAAGACTTGCCTGGTTAGAGACTATGGCTAATTCAGGCTACATACCCACTTTTGATAGAAGTCTTAGCTGGGAACATCCTTGTAGATTTCTGAGAGATTCCTTTGCACCCCAAAATTCTCCCCTACCAGCAGTGTCTTTCAATACTCTCCATCTCCATCTCCACAAACCTGATCACTCATTTTTCCATTCTTGCCTGCCCTAAGTTTCCTCATGAAATCTCTTGTATTTCCCATTTCCTGTGAGATCTGGGTATCCCCCCAAGAAGCTTCCTTTTTCTATAGTTTCTTTGAGTGTGCAAATTTTAACATAGCTCGGCTCTGCTAGTGCAATGCTCAAATCCCAGCATTCTAGAGGAAGATGTTACCTATTGTATCTCGAATTTTTATGCCAGCTATGTCTCCAGAACATCAGCTTTCATTAAAAACTGACTTAAACACTTTTTTCTAAATCCCTAAGAAATATATATATATATATATATATATATATATATCATACTTTTTTACATAGTGTGACAATAAGTGTACTTGAACTTGTAGTATTTTATGGCTGCCCAATATCTTTGAGATGTTTTCTTGATAATAGCATGTTAACTAACTGAGCCAAGATACAATCCTAATGCCATTTAGAATCAGATAATTTGTTACTAAGCTAGTAATTTTGAATTCAGTGCATACTTATATAACTGAAAATACTTAAACCAAAGAAATAACAAAAATTCCATTTTTTTTTCCACAAGAGAGTGTTTATATCTCCTAAAACAGGGACAATCTTATCTTTGAATCATTGAAAATGATTAGCACAATATGTAAAACTATCAAATCCAAGAGAACAATTAACTGTATTGAAAAATTCACAACTCTCTGAAGTCTTCTACTTATGTAAAGTGGGTAGGATAGAGAGGATTGTGGGAAAATAAAGGTTATTAAATTGCACCTGTGGCTCACTGTCTACTGACACATTGCACATTGTATTCAGCATGAATTACACATTGCATTCAACAGCCACACTGTTGAACCACATTTTTTAAGCCTCTCAGAAATCAGTATGGCTTCTGCCACAGAATCTGTGGATATTGAACCACTTTCTGAAAGGTTTTTTTTTTTTTTTAAAAAAAAAAAAAAAAGAGAGTTTTGAAGCTTGTGCATGACAGTATTTTGCAAACAGTTGGGTATCTACTGTGCAAGGAGTGATTGCCTTGCTGTGGCAGCACCCATATAGGAGCATAGGGGAATACATGAGTCATGATCTTGTGGAAAATTCTTTTTTTGAGACATCCCAACTGAAGCCAGTCACTGACACAAATAATTTACTCAGCACATAGTACTAAGATATAGATATAAATATATATTTTTTTCTTCTTTGGGGTAAAAAAAAAAATTCCATTTTTCAACTTCGGTAAATTTATAGATAATATCTTTTATGAGTGAGTCCTAAAAAATTAGGAAACAAACAATAATGAACTGTTATTTATATTTGAAATATAATTAATCAGGATTTAATATGTTCTATAAACAGAATTTTTATGTTCTATTTATGTTTTGTTCTAAAAAGAAAGCTTAACAATACCAGGAACACATTTATTTACATAAATATTTTCAACCTAGGAGAACATTACATTTAAAAAATAGAAACTAAGTATCAGCTACAGTATTGTCATTGATATATTTATTTCTATAACTTTCATGTAGATTACTTATAAAATCTTTTTAGCTTTAAAAATGTTTGTCACACACATACAGGGTAGGAACATAATCTGAAACTTGGGATGTGGAAATAAAACCATGATTATTTCAAAATAAGATAACTATTAATTAATGGAGACAATATCAAAGATAAGTAAGATAAAATTTTGTAATCTGAATATGATAATAAATAATTATTGAGCACTTATGTTACAAACATGTTTTCCTGCTGCCCTGTTCCCTCAGTCATGCCAGCACCAAATAACACACAGAGATGTTGTATTAGATATAATGGTGTTGGCCAGTTACTCGTTTCTTATTGGCTAGCTCTGTCTTAAATGTTAACGCATTTCTATTAGTCTAAGTATTTCCACATGGTCCTATCTTACCAAAGAAAAGGCCCACAATCTTCTCTACAGGTCCTGAATCTTGAATCTCCCCCCATTTCTCCCTGACTCCTCCTTGTCTCCTAGTCCCACCTATCTTGCTTTCCTATTGGCCAACAGTGTTTTATTCATTAACCAATACATGAAACATATTTTCAGAATGACATCTGTTAAGGCAGGTTCTTCCCGCAGCTGTAGCGGGTCCTGCCACCATGGGCCTGCCACCACGTGAGCTCCAAATAACACTCAGAGACTCTGTATTTGATATAATCCTGTTGGCCAATTACAATTACTGTTTATGGGCTAGCTCTGCCTTAATTATTAACCCATTTCTACTTATCTAAGTATTTCCACGTGTCGTCTTATTCGGGAGCCGTGGCAGGCATGTTCCTTCTTCCCTGGGCTACATCTCGACCCCTCCCTACTACTTCCTCTTTCCTCCTCCTAGTCTCCTAGCCCCGCCTATCTTGTTTCCTATTGGACACAGGGCTTTATTAACCAGTATGAGAAACATATATGCAGAATAACGTCTCCTATCAGACATCTCCCATTACACTTATTTAGTGTAATTGAGATAGGCAAATCAAATAATTATTCTATGTTTTTGTAAATATTTATCCCTTATTGATTACCACTAAACCCTTTCTTTACAATATAAGTTGCTGAAAAATGAGAGCTTACTTGTTCTAATTAAAATAAAAATCAGAATCAGATACAAAAGAAAATTCCAAGAGATTACAGAGAAGGAACAAGGTACAACTATATCTTACCCCCTTATTGTCTCATCAGACAAGAAGGTAAGTTCCTGTTCTTTCCTACTGGTATCTTCTCTTTGCCCAACCATTTCACTTCCTATTTCTACCCAGCCATCTCACTTAATATCTAACTGTATAGAATGCCACACCACTATGGTTAGCTAGTGGTAAGTTCCATTCTCTGACCTTCAGGCAGACTTTATTTGTAGAAGCAAGATATCAGCACATATCCTCTTTTTTTCTTGTCTAAAATTTAAAAATTTATGACTGATGTAAGAAATAGTATATATAATAAGTATGAATAACATATACAGGCAATAAGTACATTAACAATGTCCAGTCCATTAGCATTTGACAAATTCAGAGAAAAAAATCTTTTAATGTTTTTCAAAATTATGACACTTAATACATCTTTAATGAGGTTCTTTACTGAGTCTGGTAAACAGGGAAAACTTAACTATACAATCTAGTCATCAAAGACCTGACAGGACATAATATTAACTGAGTAAGCAGGAAGTGCAAGCAAGGAACTTCCAAAAAATGTGAGAAATGAGAGAAACAGCAGGCTGCCTAGACAGTCAACCAAGATTGCTCTGAATGTTGGAGTATCCATATTTAGCCTATAGGTCTAGCATATCTGACAGACATTTCTGTGATGCAGGAATTCAGGAGGACTGGACCATCTTGTCTTGCCAAGGTTTGTAGTCACTCTTTTTGTTGTCATGTTTGTCCAATTTGGATAGCATGATGTTAGCATTGAGGCAATGACATTTTCTTGCATAATGGCTTACCATTGAAACATTAAAAATAAACTCCATGTGGTGTTTCTTCGATGCCTATAACCTTCTCTGAAGTAGATTGGTATTGCCAGGAGCAGACAAGTCTCTTTGTCATAAAAAAAGAATGTATGTTACTAAAATATATTAAATGTCATATTTTGTATATCTCTGAAGTGTTTGAAGATGGCCTGTCTTTCTGAAATATCTGCTTGACCTTATAAGCATACCCGGTGACTGATTACAAGTTTGATTGTAATAGTTGACTTATTACTAAATTGCATTTTCTTATTATCTTTAGATCCTATCATATCAGTGTCCCCCTCTAAATTTTTTCAAAACAAAAACCTTGAATCTAATCTTCTTTGCTCAACTTTCTCCCTGATCATAAACAAGAACAGTTTGTGACTAATCCTCCTAAATAATGTAGGATAGCCATAACCCAATGAGTGATAAAAACCATTCACCTCACCTCTCATGAATATGATACACATTTAATATAATAATGAACTCAGAATTTTTGAGAAAATAAAATATCAAGTAAACTAAACTATTGTTTAAAATAACATGCTATGTATGTTTAAGTTAAAACTCAATGTCATAAATATATATATATATATGCTCATCTTAAATATTATTTTTATAAATGTAATAATTTTTGTATCTTTATAAAGTTTCAATGACAGACATTATGCATATCATTTTCTCTATTATTTTCATTGAAATTGAGTTAGTTAAACAATCTTTCCTCTACAAGCTATGTTTCATAGAATATTTTAAAGATAAATTACAAAAATATCTAATCCATATAATTTCTAATGTATTTTCTTGGGTTCTACGTGTATAATGTACATCTTGGATCAAAATAGTTGTTCTATCAGGATGTGATGGAGTAGACTTCAACAATTGGGAGAGTGAAAGAGGAAGGTCAACACTAGCTGAAGACTTTCGTGAGCTAACAGTAATTTCTAAGCTACAATGGCTACAGAGTGACAGTGTGTATCACAAAGTGCTATTTCTATGAAATAGTACATTTAAGACTTACTCTTATTAAGTGACAATGATGGCAAATTTGAATTGTCAAAAAATATTGGGTTATGGGAAGAGTTGGAAGAAGGAAAAGAATATGATAAAAATATGTTACATAAAAATAAGGTAAATAAGTCTAAAATAAAAGAGAACAAATTTAAAAATGATAACAGTATGCTAAAATGCTTTTTAATTTTTAAATATTTTTTTATTTTATGTAGATCTTCAAAGGCAATACTTGGCCCTAATTGCAAACACAGTACATTAGTATTCAAGTACAGCATCCATTTGCCATGTAAATATTCTTTTGTATAATTGAAAATTCAAACTCATATCATTTCTTTTCTCAGTATATGAGGAAAAAATTTATTAGTATCAATCTGTGAAGCACCTGAGAATTTTTTTATCAAGGCCTAAGCTAAGTAAGAAACAATTAGAGTGGGCCAGGATGATGTTCTGTGAAAATTAATTTCTCCCAGCACCTAGGAATTGAGAAGATTGTTGCTAACTTTAAGGAATGTGCCTCCATACATATACTAATTCAGTTGTTTCCTGTCTTGCAGGAAACCATGAGTTTGGCACTCTATCACTTCCATAAAAAAAATAAAATATGTCATTTCATGCATATAATCAAAGCACCTGGGAAGGTGGAGATAGATCTGAAGTTCACAGTAGTCCTTGGCTACCCAGCAAGTTCGATATAACATGGGATGCATGAGACTCTATATCAAGGAAGAAAGTAAGAATGGAAGGAATGGAGAGAGAAAGAAAGGAAAACAAGCAAGGAAGAAAGAAAGAATGAAAAAGAAAGAACGAAAGAAAGAAAGAATATTCCCTGTAGGTATCTACAGTGGGAGTCTGTTAGACAAAAGAAATCTAAGTTTTCTTTATTCAGCAGACACATATGGAAAATTATGACTCAGTCTCTACAAATATAAGAGGAGTCTCTACTTTAGGTAGAGCTCTAAATACATCAAGATAAAATTGCAACAGCAACCTGAATCTCCAATTTGGGATGTTGATGAAAGTGTCTACCAAATCATTCTTCATCATAGGTACCTGAGTTAATGGTGAATCACAATGTGGTATAGTATTCAATGGGCCATGTCTCATCCACAGGGAAGTGACACCTTTCCACCTTGTAAAATGCCCTTTTCTAAAAGTGTGTATTTATAAAACATACAAGTGGGGTTATCCAAGTATATCACTGGATATTTCCCTAGTGACAGATTTCTCTTTAAACTAATAATGGCTCCTTCTATTTATGTGTCTCATTTCTTGCTCTGCTCTATTCTTCCCCTACTTCAGTCTTCCTATCTCTCATGTCTTCCTCTCCCATCCTCTACACCCTTTCTCTTTATTCTCACTTATTGTGATTTAATAAGGATCAGGATAAACAATTAGGCAGAACAGAAGTTTATTAAGGGAGAAATAACTCACAACATAGGCAGATGTACGCGGCGGGTTCCAGCAGATCCTGAGCCTTCCAGCGTCCACCACCCAAAAAGGGGTGGCCCGACCCTCTCCCAACCTTTTCTCCCTGCTCCCATCCGGCCCTGTCTCCACCCCAATGGGCATGGCCTAAGCCACAGGTGCAGACAAGGTGAATATCTCGCTACACTCACTACCTCCCCCTTCCCCTGTGATTCATGCTCCCAATTTGCTCAGATCTTGCCCCTTTTCCCTTTGCTGGGGAATCATGTATGCCTCTCTTAGTGCCCTCCTTGCTTCCTAGCCTCTCTTAAGGTGTGGATTGTAGACTGGATGACCCCAACTAGGAATCAATGTAATAGTGGAGAATCTATCTTAAATGCCCTTCCTCTATAATGAGATTGATATCTACCTTATATGCCATCATCGAGCCTTCAACCATTAGCTGATGGAAACAGCAGAAACCCATAGATAAGCACGGAGCCAAATTCCTGGAATCCAGTTGTAGAGAGGGAGAAGTGATGAGCTAAGAGGTCAAGACCAGGTGGAGAAACCCACAGAAGCAGCTGACCTTAACAAGGGGGAGCTTATGGACCCCAGACTGACAGCTTGGAAACAGAATAAGGCCTCCTGCATGTAGGTGTCAGCTAGCAGACCTGGGCAGTCTATGGGGCCCTGGGTAATGGAACATATTCATATCTAGTGTAGAAATGAACATTGATAGCACATTCCCCATAGAGGGATACTCTCTCAGCATAGACATACAAGGAAGTGTTAGGCCCTGCCTCAAATGATGTGGCAGACTTTGATGATCACCCACAAAAGACTTCATGCTTTCTATGGAGCAGAAGGTGGATGGGATGGGGTTTGGTGAGGTTTTGGGAGAATCAGAGGAAGAAGGAACTAGAATTGATATTTAAAATTGTTTCTAGTATTAATATTTAAATGAGGGAAAAAAGAAATTACAACTGATTAAAAAAATGGGCTTCTTTATGACATAAGCAAATCTACTTACAGAAAGTCTTAAAAGCCAAATAAAATGCATAGGTCATTACAGTAAAAGAACATAGGTATTTGTGAAAGAATTGAGCTAATTATCTATTCTCTTTTTAACTAGCTTTTATCAAAACCTCATGCTACTTGAAGAGGATCTAATTTCATACAAACTTTAGTTGCTTAGTTAATTACTTTTGCTTCTGAAGTTATTTCTCTAAAGGAATTAGAATCAGTTTTAAAACATGCTGTTCAGAATTTTTATGACATATGTGGGTAAAAAAAATAACAGAGTAATACTGAAAATATCAAACAAATGATGGCCTTGGTTTGGAACATTCATCCTTAAGCATCTGTTAATATAATTGGCATTGCAACAGAATGCAAACACATTTCTCACTTTTGAACCCCAGTAGGTTTGGAAAAACACAATTTATAACATGTCAGCTGTGCTCAAGTCCAAATTCCTGAGGGTGCCTTGCTTTTCCATCAACAGTAGCTCACATGCAACAAATAAACTTCACTAGTCAAAATTCTAACCCAAATTTATGGTTTGGAGAGCTGGGCATTTATCTTATTATACTTTAATTCAGCATTACACTATTGGGTTTTAGCCACAACAAATGACAACTTTTAAAAGTCATGAATAATATTATTCTTCCACATCACAAAAAGTGACATTTTTTTATATGAGTTCTTAGGGAAAGGTGTACAACATATTTACAGAATTATATTCTCCTGACTGAGCTACATTTTTCCCAACATTAGTTGTGGACATTATATTGACTTTGCTTTTATTTTTCACCCTTATACAGGATATTAAGGGTATCATATTCTTTGGCAATCTGTTGCTGTAAGTTCTTTTTTTTTTCTCTTGTAAAGCTAAACATACATGAGGCCTGTGCTTTTGTTCAGTGACATAAGATTTTGCAGCAGGGGTGAGCTGGGCAGTGGTGCTGTGAAGGGGATCAGCAGGACTACATTGGCAATCTCACCTCTGCTGTTTAAACAGAGCAGGATCTAGGCAATACATTATTTACATACTTCAGTAAATCTTTCACAAAACAAAAGACACCATTTCTTCTTAGAACTTCCCATGGCATTGGATTTCATCACAACAACATGCTAATGGAGGAATAAAAACACTTCTGTGATTTAAATTTACGGGAATTGCCATACATGATCAATCAAAACACTCAGATTCCAGTTTTAATTCTGACTCTGAGCTATTTGTGAAAATGTATGTGATAAGCAACAAAGTGACTTAAGCCACACAAAGTATTTACTGTTGAGTGTCTGAGGCATTCCTGACTGTCTTATATTTTAAATTAAGGTGAAATCATGGTAATATGACCATCTTACAGTGTCATATTTTTAAAACTCAAGGTAGATAATTTATGTAATTTAAACTTATCACATTTAAAATTGAAGTTTATTTCTTTATTTTGTCTGTACTTTAGAATGCCATTGTACACATATAAAACTGGAAGACCATAAGAAAATTATGAATACCAAGTAGATGTTTATTATAGAAAAAGTATACCCCTTGGCCAGGACATATTTGGGTTCTTTATAAAATAGTTGTAAGTAACTGCTTCCAAAGAATATGCTATATTGCATAGCTAAACATTACTTATAACTTAATAATTCATATAATTAGTTTTACTCAATAAAGTAATAAATCCTCTATGTATGTCTAACAAAATGTACCTGTTGCTAAGTGATATCTAAGCTCTGGTAAACTCTATTGATTAAACTTTCCAGTTTTACTTAATTTTGAAGTACCTTGTAGTACTCAATATTGAGTTCTTCTAAATTCCACAGAAGCCATACATATTATCTTTCATTTACCATAATTAATGTAAAGTATATTCACATATACATTTATTTATGTGTTTTGTTGAATTGATTCTCTTTTAAAATATGCAAATATAATCCTTGATTTAAATTGGTAATTTCTGTTAGAAGCCACAATTGACATTTTAACATGAATCCATTTCTTAGTCCACTTTACCCATTAGTTCTGCTTGGACAAATAACATTTTCTTAAAACCAGAGTTTATCATCTGCAGTAACAATAAAAAATAATCTTCAAATACTTAACTCTCTTGCAAATTTATTGTAATATTCATTCATTCCTATATATGTAACAACAATGATTAAAATGTGTCAAAGCTTAGAAAGGGTGCCTGAAGGATATGGGGTTTACATGAAAGGAGTAAGGGAGAAGGAGAATATTACATAATATTTTATTTTATTTCATTTTACATTGTTGTTGCTCTTTTTCCTCCACTTTTTTATTGAAAATAAATATTTTCTCATGTAAGATATCATGATTAGAGTTTTCTCTCCATCAACTCCTCCCAGTTCCTCTCCACATCCCTTCCCATCTGTATCCACTTCCTTTCTGTTTCTCATTAGAAAAAAACAGGCTTATAAGGGACCATGATATGATGGTATGATATAGTCTGATATGGTGAAATGAAAACTAACACATTAGAATAGGACAAAACAACCAAATAGTAGAGCTCATGTTAAGTCAAGAGATACAGAGATCCACACACCTGTTAGTAACTCAGGATTCCCATAGAAACAGTAAACTGGAAGCCATGGCATATGGCTTTGGCATATGGTTCTTTGAATAAAGGACCTATAGAGAAACAAGAGAGAAGAAAATATAATAATAAAAATAAAATAATAAGTGTAGTGCACATTAACATTTAAAACTTCAGTTTTTCTCAGCAAATCAGTTACTTGATATTTGAATGAAAGAGATAAACTTTCAATCACTGCTGTTGGGAATGCATGTTGGTGTAGATTCTCTGGTAGTTAGTATGGAGAATCCTCCAAAGTCTAAAAATAAATCTGCTGTATGACCCTGACGTAATAATCCTTGGCATATGTCCCAGGAACTCAACATGCTACTTCACTGATACTTGCTTAACAAAGTTCATGACCACCTAATTCAGAACAGCCAGGAAAGCAAAACAACTTAAATATTGTTTAACAGATGATGAATAATGAAAATGTGGTTTTATATATACAGTATAGAATATTACTGAAATACAAGGAAAAATAAAACAATATAATTTGCAGGTAAGTGGATTATCTAGAAAAGATTGTGTTGAGTGACATTATAAAACAGTAACCACAGAAACACTAAAAGCATAAAGGGACTATAGTTAGGAGAGCAGGGATGTTTCAGAAGAGAATAAAAGAATACAGGTGATGTGAAATGAGAAACAGAAAAAGGGTAGCAGCCTTGTGCTGAGGAGAAAGGGAACTCAATATAGAAGAAGGCAGGAGGAGAAAAGAATGACAAATAATAATAACAGGGTTGTTTGACAAAGACTCAATAAATCATATTATTTAATATACTATAGGTACATATGATATGTAATAAAATGCATGTGTGTGCGTGTGTGCGTGTGTGCGTGTGTGCGTGTGTGCGTGTGTGCGTGTGTGCTGTGTGTGTGTGTGTGTGTGTGTGTGTGTGTGTGTGTGTGTTTGCCATTTGAGCAGATAATGCTTCCCTTCAAACAAAATGTCCACTACAAGGCATGAGAAACCTCCTTTCAAATGGTTTGTTAAGGTAAAATAATATGTAATATCAGCAATCTCATTATTTATCTCTCAAGGGTTGATCATGGTCATGGCCCTCATTGCTAAAGAGGCCAAACATTTAGAACAGGGATCATACGATTGATCAAGTTTGATCTGAATCAAACTTGAAAGACTACCTTTCATCTAGCATTCCTGGTACTAAAAGTATTCTACAAAATGCCACTGGAAAGGAACAAGTTATAATACTACCCATCAGCAACACTGATGAAACACATCAGTTAACAACATGGTAAAAGGTGTATAGGGTTCAATAAATGCCATTTACGTGAGAGTGGTAACATGTGTCTAATTGAACATTTGACCCATTGCACAAAAAAGGCAATCTTGTTTAGTCCTGTATCCTGAGCCAGCTTCCCTGGGATGGTATGGTCATGGTTCTGAGAAAGGTACTTACAGTTGCCAGTTTGCTAAACATGAATCATTATTTTCCATAATCAAACCCTTACCTTCTTCACAAATAAGTGTAACTTCTTTCCCACCATGAAAACACCTTCTATTCCCAAAATGAAGAGACTATTGCAGGAAACCACAACTGGACACACTGCAAAGAACAACTTCATGAAAGCCCACACTCAGTGCATGCATTGACTGTGGATTACTGCATCTATGATTCTGGGAGTATAACAGAAGAGAGGAGTAAGTTTACAAGGCCAGAAGCCCATGAGGTCTGTTGTAAAACAGCTTCTCCTATAACTGGCTGCATAAAAATAGGCAAGAACAATGGAAGTATTGCAGGAGATGCAAACATAAAAGAGAGACTATTTTCTTATTTTAAGGAATACTTTCAAAACTTTATATTTCAAGACTAGGACACCTTTAGATATATTTAGTATTTAGTGATTACTACAGAAGGGTTGGCAAAATGAGAAGAGTTTTATTTTGTCTTTACTTTTACTTTTCTTATTTCGCATATGGGTCCTAGTTCCCTCTCATTCCCTCCATCCCTCCCTCTCTCCCACCTTTACATGCCCCACAACCCACTCTCACATCCCACCCACTCCCCATCCACAGGGAGGATGGTGCTTTCCAGGAGTGGGTCAGCAAAATATATCAAGTCATTTGGAGTAAGGACTAGGTCCTCCCTCTTTCTTCTAGATTAAGGGAGTATTCCTCCATGGGGAATGTGCTCCCAAAGTCCTTTTGAGCACCAGAGAGCATCTTGGTTCCACTGTCAGAGGTCCCTTAAACTATCCAGGCCATCTAATTGAGACCCATGTTCAGGGGGTCAGAGTTGGTCCAATGCTGGTTTTCCAGCTATTATTTGAGGGCCCATTAGATCCTCTTTCTTCATGTAGGCTCTCTCTGTGTTTATCTGGAGCCTGGTCTTGTCCTCCCTCTCTGCATCTGGATTCCAGATTGGCTCAGTGTTTAACTGTGGATGTCTGCTTCCATTTACATCAGCTACTAGAAGAGGGCTCGATGATGGTGGTTAAGTTAGTTATCAATCGCATTATCAGGAATGAGCGTTTGTAGTAGCCTTTCTACTGTTGCTCAAATTTTTATTTGAGGTCAGTCTTTTAGGTCTCTGAAATTTCTCTAGAGTCATTTTCTCCTCTATTGAGAATTCTCTCTTCTGTTTTGTACCCCAATATTTAATAGGGTTATTTGATATTTTGGTACCTAGTTTCTGGAGTTTTTCTGTATATTTTGAAGATCAGCCCTCTGTCAGATGTAGGAGTGGTGAATATCTTTTCCCAGTCTGTGGGTTGCCATTGGGTCTTCTCAACTGTGTCCTTTGCATTACAGAATCTTCTCAGTTTAGGAGATCCCATTTATTGTCAATGTCAGTGTCTGTGATACTGGACTTAAGTTCAGGAAGCAGTCTAATGTACCAATTGCTTGAAGGAAAACTCCCACTTTCTCTTCTAAGAGGTATAGTGTTTCTAGATTCATGTTGAGGTCTTTGATCCATTTGGACTTGAGTTTTGTGTGTGGTGATAGACATGGTTCTATCTGCAGTCCTCTACATACCATCATCCAGGTATGCCAGCACCATTTGTTGAATATTCTTTCCTCCTCCCATTGAATACTTTTAGCTCTTTTGTCAAAAATCAGGTGTTTGTAGGTGTGTGGGTTAATATCAAAATTTTTGTTTCAATTCCATTGGTCTACTTGTCTAATTTTGTGCCAATAGCAAGCTGTTTTTAGGACTATAGCTGTATAATAGGGTTTGAAATCGGGGATGGTGAAGCCTCCTGAAGTTCCTGTATTGTACTTGATTGTTTTGGCTATCCTGGGTCTTTTGGTTTTTTCATATAAAGTTGATTATTATCCTTTCAAAGTCAGTGAAGATTGTACTGGAATTTTGATGGGGATTGCATTGAATCTGTACATTGCTTTTGGCAAGATTTCTGTTTTTACTGTCTTTATTCTACCTATTCTAGAGCATGGGAGATCTTTCCATTTTCTAGTATTTACTTCAATTTCTCTCTTTAAAGACACAAAGTTCTTGCAATATAGGTCTTATTTCTTTGGTTGGAATACTTTATGTTGTTTGTGGCTTTTATAAATGGTGTTGTTTCTCTGATTTCTTTCTCTTCCCCTTTGTAGTCTGTATAGAGTAGTGCTACTGATTGTTTTTGAGTTTAACTTGTATCCTGTTAGTTTGATAGAGGATTTATCAGCTGTAGCAGTTCCCTGGTAGAGTTTTCTGGGTCACTTGTGTCAACTGTCATATCATCTGCAAATAGCGACAATTTGACTTCTTCCTTTCCAATTTATATCCCCTTGATTTACTTTTGTTGCCTTATTGCTTTAGCTAGAACTTCAAGTACAATATTGAAAATATGGAGAGAGAGGGCAGCCTTGTCTTGCTCCTGATTTTAGAGGAATTGCCTAAAGCTTTACTCCATTCAGTTTGATGTTGGCTGTTGGTTTACTGTATATTGCTTTTATTATGTTTAGGTGTGTTCCTGTATCCTTGATCTCTGCAAGACATTTTTCATGAAATTTGAATTTTGTGTTGAATTTTGTCAAAGGCTGTTCTTTAGCATCAAGTGAGATGATCATGTGTTTTTTCTTTTTCAGTTTTTTATGTGGTGGATCAAATTGATAGATTTGCCTATGTCGAACCATCCCTGCATCCCAGTACTACAGGGTCATGGTGGATGATTTCGCTAATGTTTTCTTTGATTAGATTTGCTATTATTTTATTGGTATTTTTGCATCAATGTAATGAGGGATATTGGTCGGTAGTTTTCTATCTCTGTTGTGTTTTTGTGTGGGTTGGTTTACCAAGGTAATTGTGGCCTCATAAAAAGAGTTTGGTAATGAACCTTGTGCTTCTATTGTGTGTAACAATTACAAGAGTATTGGTATTAGCTCTTCTTTGAATTTCTGGTGGAATTTTTTTGCTGAAGACATATGGCCCTGGGCGTTTTTTGGTTGGAAGGCTTTTGATGACTGCTTCATTAAGGTTATAGACCTACAATCATTAGGGATTATAAGTCTATTTAAGTTGCATATCTGTTCTTTATGTAATTTTGGTAAGAAATAGTTATCAAGAAATTTCTTCATTTCCTTAGAATTTTCAAATTTTGTGGAGTACAAGTTTTCAAAGTATCACTGGATTTCCTAAGTGTCTGTTGTTATGTCCCACTTTTTATTTCTGATTTTGTTAAATTCATGGTTTCTTTCTGCTGTTTGGTTAGTTTGGGTAAAGTTTTGTCTATCTTGTTGATTTTGTGGAAATACCTAGTCTTTGTTGCATTAATTGTTTTTGTGTTGTCTTCCTGGTTTCTTTACTTTATTGATTTCAGCCCTTAAATTGATTATTTCCTGTAGTCTACTCCTCCAGGGTGACTTTGCTTCTAAGGCTTTCAGTTGTGTTGCTAATTCTCTAATGTGGCTATCCTCTGTTTTCTTCATGTGGGCACTTAGTGCAATGAACTTCCCTTGTAACACTGCTTTCAAGGTGTCCCATAAGTTCAGGTATGTTGTGTCCTCATTCTTGTTGAATTCTAAGAAGTCTTTAATTTTTTCCTTTATTTCTGCTTTGTCCCAAGTATGGTGTAATTGTACATTGTTCAGTTTCCATGAGTTTGTAGGGTTTCTGAGATTTGTGTTGTTGATGAATTTCAAATTTAAAGCATGGTTGTCTGATAAGATACATGGAATTATTGTATTTTTTTAGGTTTATTTTGTTGCCTAATATGTTGTCAATTTTAGAGAAGGTTCTATGTGGAGCAGAGAAGAAGGTATATTCTTTTGTGTTTGGATGGAATGTTCTGTAGATGTCTGTTAAACACAATTGAGACATAACTTCTGATAGTTATTTTGTTTCTTTGTTAAGTTTCTGTGTGGTGGTCCTGTCTAGCAGTGAGAGTGAGGTGTTAAACTCTCCCACTATGAGTGTGTGAGGTTTTATTTGAGTTTGAAATTTAGTAGCATTTTTTTTTTTTACGAGTGTGGGTGGCTTTGTATTGGAGGCATAGATGTTCATAACTGAGACTTTGTGCTGATGGATTTTTCCTATGATGAATATGAAATGACTGTATTCATCTCTTTTGATAGATTTTGGGTTGAAATCTAACTTGTTAGATATTAGAATAGCCACACTTGTAAGAGGAAATGTTATTCTGTAAATATTTCTCATACTGGTTAATGAATACTGTGGGCCAATGAAAAAGCAAGATAGGCAGGGCTAGGAGACAAGGAGGAAAGAGGAAGTAGGAAAGAGGAGAACATGGAGAGACTGGAGAGGTAGCACGCCAGCTGCTCTGGCCGGTAAAACGAGACCACTTGGAAATACTTAGAATAGTAGAAATAGGTTAATCATTAAGCCAAAGCTAGCTGATAAACAATGATAATAAGTGGCCAACAGCATTATATCAAATACAGAGTCTCTGCATGTTATTGGGGGCTGGCATGGTGGCAGGACCAGATTGGGGGGGCAGAACAAGCTGGTAACAAAATGGTGTCAGAAGTGGAACTGAGAATGTTCACTTAAAACTTAACAAAAGCTTAAAATATAGGTTTTAGAAACAAAAGAACAGAGACAATCAAGGCTTCTTGGTAGCAGCATTTTTCTGGGTTGGACTCTGTTTTGTGAGGGACAAGTAAATATTGGTGCGGCTCCTTTAAGGAAGGTTTCCTGACTCAGCATAAGTGGCAAAAAAAAATGCACAGCTTTTTTTATGTGCTCTGCAAAAAATTCATTGGTGTGTATGAGAGCTGGCAATGGCCGTGACCATATCTCCAAGCCAGCAGCATGCTGCAGGATGGTACCGTAGACCAAGGCAGTGAGCACAGCTCTCAGTGCTAGTGGTAAAATACCCGCTGCCATCTTGGATAGACCATAGCTGAAACTGCGGCTTTAATTTTCTTTTTAATGTTAAATGGGTGTTTTATTGTGGAACAACATACACAGATAATAGTAAAGAACTACCGTGGCATTCTTGCTCTAGAAGATGCAGTCTCAGAACTTTTGATATCTCCCTGACCAAGTGGAAGTGCTTTCTCCCCTCTTCTCTACCAAATCCTGAAGCCACATCCAAAGGGATGTGGTCACTAACACAAATTCACTGGCAAGGTGAGATGTGACTACACCAAACCTGCCTGTTTCCACTCTTCCACCATGATAGTTATGGACTCGAACCTTCTGGGACTTTGAGTTCCAAATGAAACTCTTTCTTCTATAAGTTTCCATAGACACAATGTCTTGTTCCAGCAATAAAAAGGTAACTAAGACAACAGGTGAAGATGTAGTAGCACCCAGTCACAAAGCCAGTGCTGTGAGTATTATATTAACTCTCTTAGAGAAAGTTCCTCGCCAGTTCTACATGTTTTGTTGTGTGAAATAGAAAATTAAGTAGAAGGTTTGGCCATGACTGCAATCCATTTCATATTCTTACTCAGTCCTAAAACCATGAGTACCCCTTCCAAAGCAGCAGTGTGTGGAGAAAGTCATGGATTGGAGTGAGTGGGTTGGATCCCATTCTGATTCAGTCCTTCCCCAGTAGTACAAGCTCTTAGATGAGACCCATGGTTAGCTTAAACCTGAATTTGCTCACTAGAAGATTAAAGCAAATATCTACTGAGAAACTAAACATTAAATAAGATGCTGTAAGCAAAAGCATTTGGATTATAAAATGTGAAGTGAGTAGACATTGGTCCAGCTACCAGACAAAGAAGGAGGCTCCTTTTGAAAATTTCTGTTTGATGAATTAGACATGGCATGGTTTCCAAAGCA
The DNA here is from genome assembly GCA_030556225.1 of Cricetiscus sungorus. NCBI lineage: Eukaryota > Metazoa > Chordata > Mammalia > Rodentia > Cricetidae > Cricetiscus > Cricetiscus sungorus. The sequence continues at coordinate 48,281,262 of JANBXA010000398.1, forward strand.
ATGTTTTGTGACCCTGTGGGCTTTGGCTGTGAGTGGATCACTAACTCAGTCATCTTGACAAAAAAGCAAACCAAAACAACAAAAATATATTTTTCTGAAACAAATGAGAATAGGAAACATCAGGGTATGTTTGTTTTCAATTTATATACACATTTGTAATGTTCATTTATAAAATCAATCATAAAATCATGACAGTGTGTGACATGGTCAGGAGGTTTGAAAATTACTGCATTCAAAGAACTTATTACAACTGATTTGTGTAATAAAGCCATGAATTCAGATACAATATAATAATAACTACTATCCTGATCATCACGTGTCACCTTTTCAGTAACCCTATGGGATAGGTTTTGTTACCTCAATTTTCAGAGGTAAAACAACAGGCTCCAAATCATACACATATGCATGGGAGAGCTTGTTTATGGTCCTACACAACTAAGTGGGAGAGCTGATGCCAACCCAGTTTTAATTCTTGGTTTCCCATCTAATGCAGGTCTAAGAGGCCTACCAGTGCACTGCCTGCATCATCTCTAAGCACTGTGAGGAGGTGGGAAGTTAAGGAAGATGGAATTAGAAGTTAACACCAAGGATATAGTCTTGAGTTGTTCAAAGAATGCTTGTGCCTAAATGTCCAAGCACTGTCAGGGTTAACTGATCTGTATGGCGCTCAGAAACACTGTGTTTAAAATGATGGGGGTGGGGATGCCCAGGTGTCTACTTTTCAAGTCATAAGAGAAGTTCAAACCCCAAGTAAAATTCACGGGAATTTTTTTCCCTCAAGACATAAAAACCCCTTAAGAATTGTACATCTCAGAAAGGGTCAAAGCCAGCATCCTCCTCTCCACATTAAGAGAGCCTTTTCTCTGCATCAGAGGCCCTGATAGATGCTTTGTACATCCTCCTAATGGCCAGAGCCTATGAGATATTTGCATTTTAAGGTGACATTGAGCTTTTGCTCATCATCTCACCCATTCAAATTGTAGTCATCTGGTAAAGATTAAAAATAAACTACAAGGTTATGGTGTGTTCTACAGCTCCAGAATCAGAGTGCCTCTCAGATCAATTCTACTATTATGTCTTATCAGTTTGAAAAGACTATATTCAACCATTTACTCTCTTCTGAATAGGTTCCACACCCCAAAGTTTTCTTAATGCAACATTATCCCTCTGCCTTTAGAAGATGTGGAATGCTGCCTTCTGTAGCTTTATTAATTTCTTGGCTTCTGTGATAAAACTCTATGCTCAGAAGCAACCAAAGAAAGAAAGTTTTTCTTGGGTCATCAACAAAAAGGATGAGTCCATAATGGAGGAAAAGATATGGTAACAGGTGACCAAACAAGAAGGCGAGAGAACGCATCTTCACCTAAAATGTGAATCCTGAGTGCAAACTACAAGTGAGGTAAGGCCATGAAATCTCAACGCCTGAATCTAGTGACAAACTTTCTACAAGACCACCCAAACAGTACCCTCTTACTCTCTTTCTCCTGTATATGGCTTTCAGTTTAGCAATGTTGTTGTTTACTACATAAATGACTTGTGGCCAGAAAAAGTTAAAGATTTACAAGAATGACAGATTCAGATGAAGAAAAACTTCTAAAGGTTTACTTTCTGTTTTAAAATATACATTGGCTTGGGAGAAAAAAAAAGACAAAGAATAAAATGATTTTAAAAAGACAGAGTTTGGCTGGGTGTGGTGGCATGCGCCTTTACTCCCAGCACTCGGGAGGCAGAGACAAACAGATCTCTGCTGTTTCAAAGGAAACCTGGTATACAGAGTAAATTCCAGGACAGATAAAAGTTACACAGAGAAACCCTGTCTCAAAATATGTAAAAATAGAAGTAGAAGAAATAGAATAATAAAAAAGCCATGTAAAGATGGAGAGCACAGAAAAACTTTGGATATTTTACACTGTTCTGTTATCTTTAATTGTTTGCTGCGAAAACAACAACTACTGATTAAAGAAATGCTGCTGGATTAATTCAATTTATATATTTTAATAATGCTTTGACTCCAAAATTTAAGTTCAAGGACAAGTTACTGGGGAAAAGAATTTCTATCTTTGTTTCCACAGAAAATGAAAAGCTGTGGATTCCTTCCAGAATAACATGGTTTGATCAAGCCAGCCACCCCTGAAACAGCACCCCAGGTGGTCCAACATTCAAAACAGCTTGGGCAAAACAGCTTTGCAGACTATATCCAGGATTTCTGTGTCTTCTTAAGACCCCCATGACAGCACCCCCTACCAGCAGAATGCAGTTTGGAAAGAACCATGCCCAAATTCCTAAATATTTTTTATAAATGTGTGTTTTCATTCAAATGGGGTTGGTTATAAATGGTTAATAACCACAACCAATCTTTTTAAAGGTAAAAAAGGGAATTATGATATAGATATAAATGTTTGTTTTGGAATGGATTTACATTTACTGATACAATTTAAGGTCAATCTTGTGATATGTATATTTCTCCTATTGTTTAGGTATTGTATATATATAGCTCATTGAAAAATGTAATGTATACTTTAGTACAGATTACAGAGAGTTACCTATGATAGTCAGAAGTTATAGTTAAGTTAGTTAGGATTTCTATACAGAGATGCATTTGAGATGGATAGGCATTCTTCAACCCTTTCAAAGACCTACAGAATATGGCATTTAAAATGGTTTAGGGATTTTCTTGAAAGTGAGATATAACTGCTTCTGGCAACACCACCTTCATCAGAAAGGAAGATGGACCTCGAAAAAATGCGTTATGGAGTTTGCCTCTAACATGTCAAGACTAGCCATTTGGACAAGAAACTGCTCTTGTCTAGACTGTTTGACTATATGCTGTATAAACTGGACATACAAGACCCACAGAATAGTGACTGCTGAAAGAAGGTGGACATTGCTACAGGATTCCTGCTTCATGGAAGAGGATGCCAGACAGTCTACAGGACATAGAGAAAAATGGCTGACAAACTGCCAATATAGATGGACAGTTTTCTGCTTTGCTGAGGATCTGCCAGACACACTATGGCCTATGGGCTGAAGATGGAACATTACAGAACAACTTTGGGTGTCTGATCAAACAGTGAGTTGTCTCTGTCATTTCTAGAGTTTATATATTATCCTTCTGTGGTCTTTAAAGGAGTGGAAGACAGATAGTTATGGTTATAGTTTTCCTTAGTTAGGCTTAAAGATAACTTACATATAGGACTTTTTGTGCTAAGGATTTTTTGGATTCAATATTTTCTTTGGTCGATAAATCTATTTCCTCTACTTTATCTTCAGCACATGGGATTATCTCTTCCATCTCTTATATTCTGTTTGTTATGCTTGTGTCTGTAGTTTCCAATTGTTTGCCCAGTGTTTCTGTTTCCAGTTTTCCCTCAGTTTGTGTTTTCTTTATTGTCTCTATTTCAGTTTTCAACTCATGAACTGTTTCCTTCACCTGATTGATTGATTGTTTGTTTTTTTTTTCTTTGCTCTCCTTACTTTCTTTAAGAAATTTTTTCATTCTTCCAATTGTTTGTTTGTTTATTTCTCCCATTTCTGTAAGGGATTTTCTCATACCATCTTTGAGGACCTCTATCATTTTAAGATTTATTTTTTAAGTCATTCAGAAGAGAGAAATTTTGACAAGGTCTTACTCCTGTACAAAGAGCTTTGGGCAACTAGGACATGAGAAGAATTAGACACTTTAAGGGCTTTATTGGGTTCTCAATATACAGTTGTTAAACAATAAAACCATATACAAATAGAAAAACAAACTCAGGAAATTGTATTTATATATGTGTGCTTATATAGATGGAACACTAGCCTATGATACAATTTGAACATAGTGCAAATATGTTCAATAATAATTATTTGAAACAAAATGAAGGTTGAAATCACTTTTATTTATATTATATATTAGCTTAACCTGTGTTTTGTTTTAAAATATGTATAATACAAAACAGTAAAAAATGTTACTAAAAGATAACATGTTGAATACTAACAAAAACAATTTACTATTTAAGTTAAAAGTTGAATAAGCAATGTTTGAGTCAGTTTTTACTTGTGGAAACTCTTTAAGGAAAACATTTAATAGGACTTGTTGCAATTCTGAAGTTAAGTCCATTATCACCATTGTTAGAGGCATGGTAGGAAGCATGGCACATGCAGGCAGTTGTGGTGTTGGAGAGGACGTAAGAGAAAGAGAGAGAGACTGGGCATGACTTCAACATCTGAAACCCAAGAATAAGGTTTCTAAGAAAACCCTACATCAAACAGATGTTATTTAAGAAACATACACCCCTACTTGATTTTGTGACTGTTGCTTAGTTCTAAGTAAAATGTAAACTTTGGGAAAGTAATCTTCTGTGAAGTGCTATTACACTGAAGTCCTAACTTCACACTCAAAGAGGGGCTTAAGTACAGTTGAGTGAATACATATAAGTGTCATTTAGATTTAAAAGATTCATAAGAATTTGGGGATATCAGTAACCATTATCAGTAGAAGAGCCCGTGATTTGTACACAAAGCATTCTAACCCCCCACACACACACTGGGACAACAAGTGTGAGGAAATTTGATCTCTATTTATAAGTGTCTGAGTCATGAGTGGAAATTGCTTTATTGAGTTCATACTTGCAATAGTTGATCACAGTTGTCAACATTACAGCATTCTGTATTCAATTAGACCCAAAGAAGTGTGTTTTAGTGCAAGCTCTGTTCTTCACTTACCGAGTGAGACTCTAAAGGATTGGTGAGTTGGTTCAGTGGGTAAAATGACTTCCTTCTAAACTAGGCTACCTAAGTTTGATCACCAGGAGCTCCATGGTGGAAGGAGAAAATTGACACCCAAAAGTTGTTCTCAGACCTCCACACATATGCCTTTACATACATACATACATACATACATGCATGCATGCACGCATGCGCACACACACACACACACACACACACACACACACACACACACATAGTCATATTACACAAGGTCCATGTGTAATTCATAGATGGTCACAGTGATGTTGACTCCTAAGGCTATTTCCTCAAGTAGTTGTCTAGTCATGGTTTGGTTCACTTTGGCTGGTTTCTAGTGCTTGGTGTCTTATTGGAGAATGTTGTCTGCTTCAATTGGCATTATATTGGAAGTTATGTCTAAGGCAAGGCCTAACCCATCTTTCTATTTCCGTCTCTCTGTCTCTGTCTTTCTCTGCCTCTCTCCCTCTCCCTCTCTCTCTCCCTCTCTCTCTCCTTCTGGTATAACAGCTTAGCTTTATAATGCACATTCCAGAAGTAATGTAACCAAATGTCTGAAATATTTGTAACTAGAGCTTACAATATATCCTGTCTCCCTTAATTTGACTCTTACATAATAATTAACAATACAAAAAATCACAATTTACTTCAATATTGTATCTGTTATCATTTTTTAATAACTCTGTGAAGAGAAGTCATACCATACAGAGGGGTTCACACAGGAGGTTTATTGGAAGAGACAGTGGGTAGTGAGGGAAGCAGAAACTGTTCCTTGGGCACAAGATGGGAAGAAAATAAAGAGAAAGAAAAGGCCTTTTAAAGGGAACATAGCAGTTGTGCACAAGGAGTGTTAGTGACTGCAACTGAGGATGTATCCTGTAGGGATCCCAAGGGTAGGCCAGTGAAGATGCCTGAATACTAACAATATCCTTTGTCACCATACGAGTATTTTTACTACATTAAGAAGAATAATATATTCCAAGAAACTACATGTACTTTAGAGAATAAGAGTTGATTGATAACCCTGATGTACAGCAGTTTTGTTCATCATGAAAAGCTGTCATCATGGAGGAAAGCTCACTGAGACACAGAAATTTAGAGGGGACATGAAACACTTAGTTTTAGAGAGGGGATTATATAGGAGGTGAAAAACAGGATGATCATGGGTTCTGCTATTTAACACATGGAGTGTTAAAAAATCGGGGAAACTACAATCACATTATATTATATAAAAAATAAAAATACCCTCTACTTTCAAACAAATGAACAACACAGGGTCAAGGCATTCCCAATTAGTATATCTGTCTGTCTTTATGTCCTGCTTGTGGGTCAGTGGCAATCAGTCTGTTTCAGCTCTAGTGCCATGCTGGTCTTCTTGTTGCCATGGTCTCCAAAAGTCTAAACCAGTGATTCTTAATCTTCCTAATACTGTGGACCCTTAGTACAGATCCTCATTATGTGATGATCCAACAATAAAAATAGTTTTATGTCACGACAACCTCAACCAGCAAGGAAGATGCAACGCTCAGACTCTTCTTTAAGCAGTTTTATCAGGAACCTTGAACAATCTTCTGAACCCAGGGAAAGCCAGCCCACAGCTTATAAGGCCTTGTGGTAGCCAGTCCCAGCATGCCACGTGGTGAATGAAGATAGGTCCACACACGTGGAAGCAAGCCTAGTTCTGAGCCTTAGCCAAATAAGGATTTGTTTACTCCAGAGAGCACTCACCATCAGGAAGGTGGAAGGCAGAAACCAGTGCCATTTTTAAGGTGAGACACTTCACAGCTCCCTACTGTTTTATACTTCATAACTAGAATTTTGATACTGTTATGAATCATAACATAAATATCTGATATGCAGATGGTCTTAGACCACCACTGTAAAAGTGTTGTTTGACCCTCAAAGGGTCATGACTCAAAGTTGAGAACCAATGTTCCAAACTCTACTACCCTCTGGCACAACAATAAAATATTAAATGTTTTCTTTTATGAGTTTCCTTGGTAATGATGTGTTATCACAGAAATAAAAAAGTGACCAAGACAAAAAACAAACAAACAAATTTTAAAAATAGAGGCAAAGCTGTAATGGCAGCTAATGTTAAAGTTGATGGCTTAATCTATCTTTAAAATGTTTAAAATGCCTGTGCTTCATCTGCATGGAGGGATACCCCCTTAACCTAGAGTCAGGAGAAAAGTCCTAGTCCCTACTTCAAATGACTTGACAGATTTACATGACCCAACCTGGATGGCATAGCCCTACATGTGGAATGGGGGTGGGGGGATGGGAGGGGAGGATTGCCAGGGTGAATGTCAGAGGGGAAAAAGGGTAACAGGGAGGGAGGAAGGGAGGGAAGGAGGAAGGGTAGGAGGGAGGGAAAGGAAATTTGGATTGACATGTAAAATTTTTAAATTATATTATTAATAAAAAAACAAAAAAAAAGTTAAAATTCCTGTGTTTAAGATAATTACAAAGCAAAGTTGGATTTCCAAATGTTAACAGCTTTTGAGGATATTTATAATTGCCTGCTCTTATACAATTTTAACAACACTGCTGTTAATGCAAGATAATAGGTTATAAGGTCAAGACCTATTATTGTTTCTGTAAACAAAGGCTTATTTTGCTGTACATGACCTTCTGCTAGTGGATACACAAAATGTAACTTTATATTCTTTGCCATTATAAACTCCCAGTTTATGAGGCTGGGATTTATACTTGGGAATCCCAAGATCCAAGTGACTACCTGGCACAAGTATGTAAAATGCAAATAAATACTTTTGATAAATTTTATTAATGGGCAGCCTGATGAATCTCTGAATGACCCGAGCCCCATGACAAAACAAAGATGGAATGTTCCAGGCAGGCTGTAAATCATTGCATCCTTTGGAGAAGTACTTTATGCTCTGGAAAGAAAGAACTCAGTGGCTTCAGAAAATCTGTAAAACTGACCAGATTCACTAGGTCCATCTTGCTCTTACTATATATATATATATATATATATATATATATATATATAGTTATATATATATATATATATTATTTGCTGTGAAAACTGATGGGTGATTTTTCTCAGGAAAGCTGATCTGCCTAGAAGGGTTCAGACCAACTTAGCAAGTCCAACAGTATATTATGTAAACTGGTGAGTTGTATGACAATTGTGTACTGTATTCCCACCATTCTGGAGTTCCTTAACTGTCATCTCTACTGGGATGTACTTTGGCAATGCAGCTCTTTTGATGTCATTTCTACTTCATAATTTAACAGATTGTTCACTTTCCAGCAAGTAGCTCAATAAAAGTCATCCAATCACTAAGCTGAACTTTTGTGGCACTTGCGTTTGACCTATAGCAAGTTTCATATTTTGGGTGAGTATACATTAGTTCACATCTCCCATGGAACAATGCTATATAGCAGAATGTATCACTTGCATAATAACAATGGGTACTCATGTAAGTCAGCTAAAAAAATATTGTTTCTAATTACTTCTTTAGTTTTTCACTTATTTTCTTTCATGATAATCTTTCTCTGACTTTGTATTTTTATTAATAATAATTGTTTTAAGGGTGTTTCTTTTCAACTAATTGTAAATTTCCCATTTCATTTCATTTTCATTCTTTTGTACATATTATTTTCTTCCATTTTGTTGGTAAAATGACTTGTAAAATTTTAATATTTTAAAACATATATATCTTTATTTTATAAGGCAAAGTGCTTACTCATCATGGTTAAAAAGTATTTCTATTACTGTTTAGGAAATTATTATAAGCTATTTGCACACTCAAATATACCCAAACACTATATTTGAGTAAAAGAACTGCTATATTTATTGATTTTATATATATATATATATCCATATATATATTTATACATATATATATGTAATTTTTCTATCTCCAACACTAACATTAAGATTTACATTCTTGCTATGCTGTGACTGCATTTATTTTAAAGTAATGTTTGTAAAGCTCAAATATTTCTAAAATATCTCCCTGCTGTTGGTTCCTTAGTAAAACCCCAACCCCAAACCTTCTCCTTTTCCTTCTCAAGAAAAGAGGTTGGAATACTCAGAGAATCTAATGTTGCTAGAAGACACAATAACAGTATTTTTCTTTCATCTATCAGCCCATATGATCTGCACAAGCACTGTTATGGAGTGCTATTTATAGACACATGATGACATATAGGGATAAGGTCTGCCAAGCCATAATCTTTCCCATTCTACTTTGTCTACCTGCCTTCAATTCCTCTCAATATGATGGGCATATGAAGTTGATAGAATTACAGATTTGAAGCAAAATTATCAAGGAATTTCTTCCAGTAAGTTGGTGGGGGAGGGAAAATGAGGATCCTTGCTTTCCTGAAATACAGAGACAAGCCCTCTGACCAGAAATAGCTTGCACATTTTCTGAATCTTTCCTTGATATATGAGAATATTTAGAAAATAAATTCAAAATCTGTTAAATATTACATTTTATAAATGTCCCTAAAATATAAGCAGCAATTGCTGGATCAGTCAACTGTGTCGAAATTCTTACCTAAAACCTCCCAGGACCCACTTTTTTATAGTAATTATTTCTGAAAATGGCTCACTGGATACAGAGATACATGGCTTTAATGGGTTGTAACATTATTGGTCCAGATGATAGCCCTAGGGACATGAAAAGAAGGAGAAGGCAGGGAGATTCCACACCCTTTCAGAACACATCTTTTATTGGGGTACATTCTGACTCTCAAAAACATGAAATTTCTCTGGCCAATGGATTTTAGGTAATCTTAAGGAGTCCCTATCATGTTGGGTATTTTTGTACACTGGAGAACTGTAGGTTATGAAGAGGGGAACAAAATGTTTAAAAACTTTCAATCTCAGAATCATCCCTCCAGTACCCAGTGGCCATACCACAAGCAGGAGTTGACAGAGTCACCACACTGGAACAAAGAAAGCTTCTGTGTTATAGTACAGTGTATAATATCACAACCTCACTGTAAGGGTCAAAGAGAAAAATACTGCAGCGAGTGTATGGAACATTTCCCTCTTGAAGTATCAAATGCTTACGTAGTGGTTAAACAAAACTCTAAAATCTTAGCATATGTAGGCTGAGACAGGAGAATTAAAAGCTTGGCTGGCCTGCAGAATAAGAACAAGGTCAGACTTAGCAATTAAATGAGACCTGGTTTCAATGGCAAAACATAAAGTGGAAAGAGTGCTAAAAGTACAGCCCAGTGGAAGAGTGCTTCCTGACATGTGTGAGGTCTTAGGCTTCCTTTGTGTTCATTGTTTCATTTTTCTTCTTCTATTAAAAAATAATTTTCATTTAGTATACTCTGAATATAGTTCCCCCTCCCTCTCATGTTACCAGTTCCTCCCCAACTGCCTTTCTTTCTGGATCCACTCCTTTGCTGTCTCAATAGACTTCTACAAAATAACAACAAAATATAATATGATAAATTATAATGAGAGCACAAAAAACTGTGGATTCCTGAGAATTCCCCTAGTTCCAGGTTTCTTATTAAGCCCATAATTGCTTCCTCTATCAAGGTATCTCTTTTTTGCTCTCCTTCTCTCTTCTTCTACCAAATCAACCTTCCGGATCCCTCAAGATATTCTCCCCACTCCCCTTCTTCCCTTCCCTATAATAAGATTGGTGACTACCTTAAATTCCATCATAGAATTTCATCCAGGAGCTAATGGAAGCAGAAGCAGAGATACACAGATAAGAACTGAAATAAACTCCTGGAATCCAGTTGTAAAGAGGGAGGAGTGATGAGTAAAGTGGTCAAAACCGTGCTGGGAAAACCCATAGACACAGCTAAACTGAGAAAGTGGGAGCTCACGGACTCCATAATGGGGGAGTCCATGAGCTGGGGGACCTGCATAAGACCCATCGTGACCTCCTGAACATGAGTATAATTTGGGGAGCTTGGGCAGTCTATGGGTCCTCTGGCAGTTTTTTGGAGCCCATTTTTTTATGGTTTAAATCTCTCTCTGCCTGTATATATAGGGGAGGACCTAGCTACTACCATAAATGATGTGACAGATATTGATGATTCCCCATGGGAAGCCTCACCTTCCCTGATGAGGGGGATGAGGCGATGGTGAAAGAATGGGACAAAGGAAGAGAGAGGGAACTGGCACTGGTATGTAAGATATGACTATTCTTAATTTAAATAAAAAGTGATTTAAAACGAATCCCAATACTATTTCATTAAAGTTGGAAATAGCAAAACTACAGAAGGAAAAGAGAAGTAAAAAGAATCAGAGACCTTCTCATTCACAGACTCACTAAACTGAAAACTATAATATATTTGCAAAGGACCTGGTGCAGACCCGCACAGTCCCTGAGCTTACTGCTTCAGTCGATAAGTTAACATGTGCATTGTTCATTTAACACACAAGCCCTTGTTCTCCTGTATTCTTCCATCTCTTCTCACTCTTACACTCTTTCTGTTCTCTCTTTTGTGAGCTTAAAAGAACACTGAGAAGAAGGATTTATGGAGACATTCTATCTAGAGCTGTGTTCCAAGTGTTCACTCTCTCTATAATGTTTGCCTGTGGGTGTCCTTATTTGTCCCCATTTGTAACAGCAGCAATCTTCTCTAATGCAGGCTGAGTAAGTCACTGATCTAAGGCCAAAAAAGAATATTATTAAGTGTCATTTTATTGTTACTTATTACTATAATTATTTGTTATTATTTTAGAATAGAAATATTTGGATTTACCCTGGGATTCTGAATTGCCTAGTCTCTGGTTATTGCTCATCTAAGCAGTATCAGGTTTGGGATCCATCTCATGGAGTGGGACTTAAGTCAAATCAGACATTGGTTGGCTACTCCCACAAATACTGTGCCAGCATATTTTGCTAGCAGGACAGATTGTGGGTCAAAATTTTGCGGCAGGTTTTTTTGTTTACATTTCACTTTGGAGAGTACATTACTGTAGCAAACTATTAGAACATAGGAGTGAAGGATCTATTTAGGCACAGCTGGACCTCTACAGGTTTAATGAGTTTTGTGGATTTTGCCTTCAAATGGGCCTTGCTACCAGTTTATGGGGAGCACTTATTATCTGGGCAACAGCCGGGATGCTTGGAGATTTCCATGAGATTTCTTTGGCCAATAACTCAATTGGATGTAACTCAATCTCAGTACTAGAAGCTTCATTTGGTGACAAGAGATAATCAACAGGGACTCAATCACTCTCATTTGGAGACTTCTTTAGGATTGCCTTCATGATTTTAAAGAAGTTTCAATTTCAATTAAATTTCTAAACAAACCCAAAAATGTCCCTTAATTCTAGATGTATCTCTTTGTATTCCCTTTCTCAACCTCAAACTTTCCCCTCCAAATTGATCCGCTTATTACTAATGCTGTGCTGAATCTATCTGTTAATTCTAATTCAACTCCAGGCAGACCCATGTGTCCTGCTCCCTGTCCCTATGAATTGTAGCTTAGTTATCTTTTATTTAATGGCCAACATCCACACATAAGTGAATGCTTACCATATTTATCATTCTGGGTCTAGGTAACCTCACACAGGATGATTTTTTTCCTAATTAAATTAATTTGTCTGCAAAATTCATGATATCTCTATTTTTAACACTTGGCTAATACTCCATTGTATAAATATGTAATATTTTCTTTTTCTATTCATCTGTTAAGAGACAACTAGGTTCTCAGTTTCTGAATTCTTGGAATAGAACAGCAATGAACACACTTTTGCAAGTGTCTTTGTGGTAGAATATATTTTTCTTGTGATAATTCCCCAAGATTGGTATAGCTGAATCTTTAGGCAAACCAATTTCAATCTTTCTGAGGAACTACCACACTGATGTCTATAGTAACTGTTAAGTTTAACACATCCACTTTAAAAGGATAAGTGTTCTCTGTTTGAGATATCTTACCAAGGATGAGATGTTACATGTGCTATTGATCTTATCTTTGCTGCCAGGTATGAGAGTGGTTCTCAAAACAGTTTTGAAACGTATTTCCCTGATAGCTAAGGTTTTGAGGATAAGTGTTTCTCGGATATTGTAATGTGTTACTTTGAGAATTTTCTGTTTAATTGTGTATCCCATTTTTCTTATTAGATCATTTAGAATTTTTTGGTATTCAGTTTCTTAAGTTTTTAAAATATCTTTTGAATTAATCCCAATTCAAAAATAGTTCTCTAGGGGCAATATATCAGATATCCTGCATATTATATATTTACATCACAATTCATAACATTAGCAACATTACAGTTACAATACTAGTGAAATAATTTTATGGTTGGGGTCAGTACAGCATAAAGAACTCTATGAAAGGGACATCACTTCAGCAAAGTTCAGAACAACTGATCTACTTTGCAATGAGTTTGTAAAAACCTCTTCCCATTCTGTAGTGTGACATTTTGTTTGGATGATGGTGTTCTTTGACTTTAGGAAGATACTAAGTTTCTTGTGGCCCAAGTTATTGTTGATTTCAGTGCCTGCATAATAAATGTTCATTCAGGATGCCTTTTTCTCTTCCAATTTACTCAAGGTATTTTCAACTCTCTTTTCAGTGGGTATGTGCTTTTTAAAACAAGGAAGTAATTATGACCTTTGTATTTTTAGAGCAGACGAAATTTTTTGATTTTTAGTTATAGTCACAAGTCCATATGTGTGTATATTCATGTCAGAACTTCAGTTCAATTCTCTTGATAAGTGATTCTGTTTTAATGCCAATACCATGCTGTTTACCTTAGTATAATTTGCAGGGAAAATTGAAATCAGGAATTGTAATACCTCCAGTGGGTCTTTTATTGTTCATGATTGTTTTTGCTATCCTACAATTTCCATGTTTCCATATGAAGCTGAGAATTTTCCTTTCAAGTTCTGTGAAGAATTTTGTTGAAATTCTGAAAGGCATTGCATTGAATCTCTTGATATATATATATATATATATATATATATATATATATATATATATCACTTACCAAAGCTAAATCAAGACCAGTTAAGTAATTTAAACAGGCCTATAACACCTAGCAAAATAGAAGCTATCATTAAAAGTCTCCCACACACCCCCAAAAAATAAAAATAAAAATAACATAATTAAAAAATTTTAGCACAGAATTCTATCATTCTTTTAAAGAATATCCAATGCAAACACTCCTCAAATTATTCTACAATATAAACAGAAGGAACATTGCCAAACTTATTTTATGAAACCACAGTTACTCTGATACCTAAATCAAATAAAGACCCATAAAGAAAAAGATTATGGACCAAATACATTTATTAACATACATGCTAAACTTTGCAATAAAATACTTGCAAACTAAATACAAGACACATTAAAAAGACCACTTCCCAGAGATCCATAGATGGTTCAATATACAAAATTCAATAATTGTAATCCACCATATAAACAAACTGAAGTCAAAACAACATGATCATCTTATTTTGTATATAAAAATCCTTCATCAAAACCCAAAACCCTTTCATGATATAAGTTTTGGAGAGAATAGGGATACAAGAGACCTGTGTTAACAAAATAAAGGTAGTTCACAGCAAACCCATAGTCTTCTATCTAAATTGAAAGACACTCAAAACAACTCCATCAAAATCAGGAACAAAGCAAAGTTCTCTACTCTCTCCATAATTACTCAATGTAGTATTTGAAATAGTAGTTAATGTGATAAGACAACAGAAGGTGATCACAGAAATCCACATTGGAAAGTAAGAAGTCAAAGATGCTTTATTTACAGATAATATGAGAGTGTGCATAACTGGCCCAAAAAATCTATTGGGGAGCTCCTACAGCTGAAAAACACTTTAAGCTAAGTTGCTGGACAAAAAAAAAAAATTAACTCACAAAAATCAGCATTCCTACTATGTACAAATAGCTGACAGAATGAGAAAGAAATCGGGAAAATACCAAATTTTCCAATAGCCTCCTATAATAGAAGCTGTCTTGGAGTAACTCTATCCAAACAAATGAAAGACCTGTTTGATAAAAACTTCAAGATTTAAAGAAAGAAACTGAGTAATATATCAAAAGATGGAAAAAGATCACAAGTATTGTCAAAAAAATATTCTATATGCTCTTTAAGATTTCTCCTTAATTTACTTTGTTTTTTATATCTTTTAGTTTTGTAGCATTTCATTAGATTTTATTTTTGACAGTAACCAGGCTGTTGATAAAATAAAAATATATATATAAATAAATAAACACCAATTGTTTAAAGATTCTTATGCTAGAAACCAGGGATCTATTTCCTCAGGCTGAAACAGCTCTTTTAGGTAAGATAATAGGGATGAAATGTCAACATGGAGTTTTAAATATGTTTTACTTGAAACCAAGTATTTCCTTGTGTGGCTTCATATAACAAAAGAAGTACCATAAAATTCAAGGTAAAACTATTATCCTTCAAAAGTATTTTGCTCTTCGGTTTTTAAATAAAAACCTTTTTTATTGCCTTAAAAGTTATGCCAGTATCATTGAAGAGGTTCACAAAATATTTAAACCCCATGCAATACATATCTAATGAAATGCATCAAATTTAAGCTACATTATAAAACACCAAAGGATTCTTTTTGAATCAAAGGGCTTAAAAGTACTTAAGACTATACTTAAACTTCCTTGTTTCCCTTCTCGCTTTTCCTTATGTTTTTGTAATACTATGGTGTTTTGGGGTCCAAAATCAGTTAAACACGTAAATGCCTTTTTGAATTTGAATATCTTCTTTAAATCTCTGTAGGTATCCTACAACACTTACAGAGATATAAAGACAGCCTGTGCCTCAGTTCCTTCCTATGATCAGTGGTTTCAAACAAATGTACCTGGATCATATTTGAATACTTTTACTGTTGAAAAAATTCAAAAAGATATGGGCAATAATAAAATATCTGATATTTTTAAAGAAAATGACACAAAGATGTGTAGGTAATGTTAGGCCTCTGAGGCAGGTCAAATGGCTAACTGTGGTGCCTATTTATCATATCAAGGTCGACCTTGGATGCCAGTTTCTCTCAGCATTACCAACACCCACTATAGAGTCCTCATACCTCTTAGATCTTCTGATTCCACCCCATACTCTCAACCTCTTAAGTCCCTGACCCTAACTTCCCTTCCCACCTGCTTCTCTTATTTCTTTATAACCGAGCCAGCCATCTTGACTATGTAATCTTTTGGTCTTGGTCTCCTGGTTCACTCCTGCCTGTTAGTTACTACTTTCTGTCTTGCTCTTTCTGCCTTACCTCCTTTCATGGCAGAGTTCAGTCTGTACATTTACAGATGCCTCCTCACTATGCTCTTCCACATATCTATAATAAACCTAGAAGTCATATCCTCATTTCTTTTTCATTACTCTGGTGCTGAAATCATGTGATTAATATAATGAAATCCCTTCCAAGGGACAAAGTCTCTTCTGAAGCAAATTCAGACTTTGCTGACTTTCCTAAGGCTAGTAGGGATCATTTCTTTCTTCTGGCTTTGGCCACTTGCCAAAAGTGACCCTAAATTTTAGAGTCTACATCTTCAGCTTCTTTCTAACCATTTGTCTCTCCTTATCTAATCCACAAGTGTCTCTCTGGCTTCTGGAATTTGCTCTGCATCCTGGGTACTCATCTCTGTCTCTTGCCTGCTATGTCTTCCAGGAGTAGGAAAAATCTAATTGGTTTAATAATAAAAATCTGGAGTCAGATATTGTCCTAAATAGTGAAAGATCAGAGCAGTGAAGGAGCAAGCTACAAGAGAGATTTATTACCTCTACCAAATCATCAGATTGAAGAGCTCAGCTCCTTTATCCTACCTCCTCTATTCCTCTCTCTGCCCAGCCATTTCACATCCTGTCTCCACATCTCTAGTCTGGAATTAAAGACATGTGCCTCCCAAGTGTTGGGATCAAAGGTGTGTGCTACCACTGCCTGGCCTCTATGGTTAGCTAATGGCTAGCTAGCTCCTCCCTCCAATCTTCAGACAATGTTTATTTGCTATAGTACAACCAAATATTAACACACCCTGAGTCATCTCTTCACCCTCCACATGAACACATCTGTCATGTTAAATACACATAACTACATTGGAACTCTTCTCTTTTTATCTATCCATGTGCCCTATTGAAATTAAAATTGCGAGTTTCCTTTCCTTCCCCTAAGAGCTGCTTACTAAGCCCCACAGATTCCTTAATACCTGCAGGGCCTGTGACCTTTTCCCTCAAATTCTATTCACAGCTGCCTGTTCTATTTCTTCCATAATCCTCCCTAAGATTCTGTATTGATAGGTCCCATAGGCAGAAATTCCATTTCTGATTCATGTCCCCCATAGATACCTCTCTCTCTCTCTCTCTCTCTCTCTCTCTCTCTCTCTCTCTCTCTCTCTCTCTCTCTCTCTCTCTCTCTCTCTCTCTCTCTCTTCTGTCTGTCTCTGTCTTCCTCTCTCCCTCCATTTTTGAGCTTATAGGAACCCTTCCTCTGGCAGGGTTTGTTTTGTGACCCACTTTATCTCCGGAGAATCACAGAAGCCTTGCTATTTTACTTCAGTACAGTTCATTGGTAAAGATGGCACACTTGATTTCTAAATTTTCTATGAATCCTCCCATTCAGTAACAACTTCTGCCAATGCACAAACAAATGACCTCAAAATCTCTTATATCTAAACTTACCCTACACTATACCCCCAAAAATCTTATTACTAGGAGTTTTCTACTTTTCACTCTTAAAACTCTCATGTCACTCTGATTCCTTTGCTCTCTGCTGTCAAAATTTCTCCTAAAATCATTCTCTAAACTAGATTCATTGGGAATGGTGCAGATCTGAAACAAAATTAATGTAAAACTTATACCAAAAGGCTTATACCTAAAAACTGAATGTGGACAATATTAATTTGCATATATATATGGTTTAGGAGATGTATCTTATATTCAACTCTTATTTAAAACCTATATTTACTAGTTCTACTAACAATCAAGGCTATAAGGCATTTTTCCTACGGTTAAAAGACAGTGCATGCATTGTAATTTTACCATCTTGATTAACATGACCACATTGTATAAAGAAACAATTATAAAACTTCTTAATCCTGTTGATCTCCCTGCTTATCATTTTATATTATTATATATTAATCTAAAGAGAACAGATGGTCTCTAAAATATTTTGGGTTAGGATAAGTTGTGACTATATATTCAGTTTAACAAAAACTTACTTTAAAATATATGTTTGGTTACTTATACCTCTATCTACTGTGTGCAGTACCAGGCTTCTAAATTATTGAAACAACATATGTTTAATAAATAAGACATATTTAATAATTAGGGTTTAAAAATTCCTAAGGTCTACTGATGTTAAGAATAACTGACTTGAAGATATGTGTCTAGCTTATTTGTTTTGGCTCACTTTGTTAAGCTTTAACTATTTGGAAAAAATGAGCTATATAAGAAACTGTAGTATTGTCTAACAGACACTATAACAGGACAAAGTTCCCAATCTCTCTATTAATATCATTGTTTAAGATTTTATTTTGATGCTAAAGGGTCTTTAATTAAATCTAAAACTCAAATGTTTAAGGCTGAAATGTAACATGGACAAAATTGTAAAGTCCTCATCTGTAGCTGGTCTGTTTTCCATTATCTCCTCTTTTCTATCTAAAACAAAAGAAGGGATTTAACCTTAACATAGCAAAATATATCATACAACAGTTATCAAATAAGAATCATAGTTCACAATATTTAGTCCATTAACATTTTGTAAGACTTAAAGAAAATATCATCTATCCTATCTTATTGAGTCTAAAGTCCTATGTGTAACTTATCTTCAATCCTAATTAAGGAAAACTATAACTATAACTATCTGTCTTCAACTCCTTCAAAGACCACAGATATAAACTCCAGAAATGACAGACAACTCACTACCTGGTCAGAGACCTCAAGTCCTTCTGTAATGTTCCATATTCAGGCCATAGGCCATAGTGTGTCTCCAGACTCTTTCATGAAGCAGGAAACTTTAAACTGTCTGCCTGTATTGGCAGCTTGTCAGTCATTTTTCTTGTTGGCCCATAGACTGTCTAGCTGTCTGGCAGCCTCTTCCATGAAGCAGCAATCCAGTAGCAATGTCCGTCTTGAGTCAGCAGTCACCTTTTTGTGGGTCCTACATGTCCAGTTTATACAGCATAAAGTCAAACAGTCTAGAAGAGTGGTACCTTGCTCAAATGGCCAGTCTTGCCATATTAGAAGCAAATTCCATAATGTGATTCTTCAATGTCCATCTTCCTTCTGATGCAGATGGTGTTACCAGGAGCAGTTGTGCCTCACTGTCAAGAAAAACCCTAAGCCATTTTAAATGCCATATTCTGTAGGTCTTTGAAAGGTTCGAAGAATGCCTATTCATCTCATATATATCTCTGCATATCTAGAAATCCTAACTTAACTATAAGTTCTCATTTTCATAGGTAATTATCTATAATCTGTGTTAAACTATACATTATATTATAAATGAGCTATATAAACATAATACCTAAACAAGAGGAGAAATATATATATATATATATCACAAAATTGACCTTAAATTTGTATCAATAAATGAAAAGCCATTCCAAAACAAAGCATTCATATCTATAACATAATTTTCTTTTTACCTTTAAAAAATTGGTTGTGGTCATTAACCACATTAACCACCATTTATAACCAAACCCACTTAAATGAAAACAAACATTTATAAACAATAATTTGGATTTTGGGCATCATTCTTTCCAAACAACTTCCTGCGGGTAGGGGGCACTGTCATGGGGATCCTAAGAAGACACAGAAATCTTGGCTGTAGCATGTAAGGTTGCCTTGTCCCGGGATAATGCTTCAGGGGGTCTGGCTTGATCAAACCACATTAGTCTGAAAGGAATCCACAGCTTTTTATTTTCTGTGGAAACAAAAATAGAAATCCTTTTCCCCAGGAACTTGTCTTTAGGCTTAAATTTTGGAGTCAAAGCATTTTTAAAATATATAAATTGAATTAATCCAGCAGCATTTCTTTTCTCAATAGTTGTTATTTCTCAGCAATCAAATAATTTAAAGACAGCAGAATCGCATATAGTATCCAAAATTTCTCTGTGCTTTCCATCTTTACGTGGCTGTTTTATTACATGGCTCTGTTTCTTCTACTTCTATTTTTACATATTTTGAGATAGGGTTTCTCTGTGTAACTTTTATCTGTCCTGGAATTCACTGCATACCAGGTTTACTTTGAAATCACAGAGATCTGTTTGCCTCTGCCTCCAGAGTGCTGGGATTAATGGCGTGAGCCACCATATCCAGCCATTCTGTTTCCTTTTTTCCTTTTTTTATACCATTGTATCCTGTTTCTTTTTCTCTTCCAAGCCAGCATATTTTTTAAAACACAGCGTAAACCTTCATTGAAGCTCTCATACACACAATGAATTGTTAACAGAGTTCAATAAAAGCAAGGCAGTTTTTTTTGCCGCTTATGCTAATTTTGGAAACCTCCCTTAAAGGAGCCGCACAGCAAATCTCTGTCTACAGCAAAATAAATCCAACTGAGAAAATGCTGCTACCAAGAAGTCTTGCTAGTCTTTGTTCCTTTGTTTCTAAAATCCCTTTTTAAGCTTTTATTAGTTTTAAGTGAAAGTTCTTATAGCCACATTGGGTGCCATCTGTAGCCTGTCTGTTTTCTGCCAGCCTGCCTGCCACCGGTCTGGGCCCACAGCTGTGCCAGCCACAAATAACACACTGAGACTCTGTATTTGATACAATCCTGTTGGCCAGTTACTGTTATTGTTTATGGGCTAGCTCTGTCTTAATTATTAACCTATTTCAATTATTCTAAGTATGTCCACGTTGCTCATCTTACCAGAGAGCAGTGGCCAGCATCTTGCTTCCTCTCAGCTCTACATCCTGACTCCTCCTTCCTACTTCCTCTTTCCTCCTTGTCTCCTAGCCCCACCTATCTTGCTTTCCTATTTGCCCAACAGTGCTTTATTTATTAACCAGTATGAGAAACATATTTACAGAATAACATCTCCCATCACTCATCATATAAAAACTGCCAATTTTTATAAACTGTTCAAAATAATTAAGACATGAAAGTTAATGCTCATTTTACTTATATATTTCATGTGCTCAAAACTGGACTCATAATTATACTATGTACAAATGTAATACCTTCCTACATATTTTTTAAGGTTAACCTTAAAGCAAGTAACTAAAAACAAGTAAAGTTTCTTTTAAATCTTTAATAGTGATCCTCAAACTATTCTGAGATCTGCCAAATATGACATTTAAAATGTTTAATGAAAAACTTTCCCATGATAGAAATGCCAACTCCTAGAGACCACCCTAATGTCTTCAAAGATGATGAAGCACACACCTGGATTGTGATAACACTAGCTACATTGCTTCAAATCTCCATGCTTTATCTACTGCTAGGGCTTTGCCTACTTATCAACTCTGTTGGGTTGACTGCCCTGATCTGCTTCATCAAAGTAAGGTCAATTTTCCCAAGTTCCTCATCCATAAGAAAATCTCTCAGCTCTCAATGATCTGGCAGTAGAAGGTCTATATTTTCCTGTGTAGCAGCTAAAAATGCAATATTAACATCTCTGAGAGACAATGACCTACTAACTCTGCCCCTATGGAAGCCATCAAGACCACATGAGCCTAGCTCAACAGTCTAGGAAGTTGGTAAGTCTCCTTCATTTTAATTAAAACATAGGCCATTTGTATTATACCTCCTGCTCTAATTTACCCTTCCTAGATCTCTGATTATATTGACAGCTAACTGTAATTTTATATTAACAGCAGTCATTAAAGCAACTGGTTTGCCAAGGCTGGAACTGCCATTTTAGTTTACTGCATGAGGAAAATTAGATTTCACATTTTATAGAGCTACTAGATCTCCATTCAGCTGAAAACAAAACAAAGAAAAATAACAACAACAACAACAACAACAAACAAAGGCTGTGCCTTATTGACATACTTCATGTTAAAAAGGAGAAATTCACAAAACAGGTTTCAAGTAACTTTTTACTATTCCTTTATTTAAAGAAACTTTTTTTCAATGACTGCTCTCTGTAATCAATTCCACCTGCCTCATGGTAAATAATTGGATGGAAAAAATGTTTAAATTTTAAGTAAATTATGAATGCCTAAAAAAGATATTAAGATGTAGACATACAAAATGTTGATATCTGAGGATATAAAAGCTTAATGTACAAGTTGCAAAGGTATAAGAAAATGATTCAAGGTAATGAAAATATTTCAAATTTCTCTCTTTTTCTATGCTACTCTTAGAGTAAAAGTTTAAAATCTCAGAGTTTTAACACAAGTTAGTGGAGTTCTAGTAAGTTCTTAGTGTTGAGCTGGTAAAGCATTGATTACATACTAAATAATAAACTTGGAATTTTAAATTTCCCTTGGTTGTTTTTCTAAATACAGATTTAAATATGTTGCACTAAAAACTTACAAACTCTATCCAGACTATATATCCAACCATCTAGACAGATAAAAAAGTGTTAATGCTTTTAACTGAAAATTATTTTGTGTTTTACCAAGTTTTTGATATTTCTCAGGAGTCTACTGCTTTTTCCGTAATGGGGGGTTTACAAACAAATTACAAAGAGTGGCAATGTTAATATATCCAAAAATTTTAACTGTTTTTATAAACGTACAAATTCTGAGATTCAGGGAGTCATGCATCTAGGATACATCTGTCATAGCTCAAGAAATTCCATATAAGTACTCATGTCAAAACATAGCTTAAGTTTTTATACCTACTGCCTATTCCTAAGGATGAGATCTCTTTCTCTCTCTAAATTTGTCTTTTGACTCCATTCGCCCAACTACAAGGACTGTGGCTCTCAAAGTTTGAAGTGTATATCTAAGATAAAACTTTTCTTAAGATTCTTAATTATACCTTCTGCCCCTAGTCTGTGTCTGTCTAACTCTAAATTACAGACTATTCCAACAATGCAGTCCTAGATTCTCCAGACATAATTTGTGACTGAGTATCAGCATTCTATACTGCTGCTTATCTGTACTCCTATAGCCCCTACTTGTCCTTCAGAACCTGGGCAGCTTGCAGAACAGAAAATTTCTCTGTGTTTTCCATCTTTACGTGGCTTTTTTATTATTCTATTTCTTCTATTTCTATTTTTACATATTTTGAGACAGGGTTTCTCTGTGTAACTTTTATCTGCCCTGGAATTCATCGCATACCAGGTTTGCCCTGAAATCACAGAGATCTGCTTGCATCTGTCTCCCTAGTGCTGGGATTAATGGCATGTGCCACCATAGCCATCCATTTAATTCCTTTTTCTTTTTTAAACCATTTATCCTGTTTCTTTTTCTCTCCCAAGCCAGCATATTTTTTAAAACACAGTGTAAACCTTCATTGCAGCTCTAGTATACAGCAATGAATTGTTAGCAGAGTTTTTAAAAGCTAGGCGGTTTTTTTGCCGCTTATGCTGAATTTGGAAACCTCCCTTAAAGGAGCGCCAAACTCGTCTACAGCAAAACAAATCCAACCAAGAAAATGCTGCTAATAAGAAGTCTTGCTAGTCTCTGTTCCTTTGTTTCTAAAACATTTCTTAAGCTCTTATTAATTTTATGTGAAAGTTCTTATAGCCACGTTGGGCGTCATCTGTAGCATGTTGTTTGTCCGGCAGCTCGCCTGCCCGCCAGCCCGGGCCCATAGCCGCGCCAGACCCAAAATAACAAACAGAAATCGGGTATTTATAAAATCCGCACAACTCTGAGTCATTTCTACTCTCTATCTTTGGCCATTATTCCACCCTTTCTTTATCCCAACAGTGATGCTTCAACTCAACAAGATGTAGTAACAGAACAGATATGTCACCTTTTTTTGGCATTTTAAAATTCTTTTATCTTTTTCCTAATTTGCAGATCAATCCCAGTTCTCTCTTCCTCCCATCCTAGCATCCCTCTGCACCCCCCTCCCATTTACCATCAACTCCACAGGGAGGGAGAGACCTTCCAACAGGGAACATTGAAATTTGTTAAGTCATTTGTGGTAGGGCCTAGGCCTCTCTAGTGTCTCTAGATTAAGCCTCTAGGTTAAGGGAGTATCCCTCCATGAGTAATGTGATCCGAAGTCATTTCATGCATGAGGATACATCCTGGTTCCACTGTCAGAGGTTGCATAGACTTCCAAGGCCTCCTCACTGACACCCACATTCAGGGGGTGTAGGTCTATTCTATGCTGGTTCCCCAGCTATCAGTCTCTGCTCCATGAGCTCCCACTAGTTCAGGTCAGATGACTCTATGGGTTTCTGTAGCTTTGTCTTGACACCTTTACTCATCACTTTTCTCTCTTAATAAAAAAGCTAGAATCTTTGGTTTCAAATTCAAGATATAACATATCAATGCAAGCATTGGCCACTAATCCTTCTCTGAATCATCAATAGCTATAACAACAGTCCTGGTTGTTCTAAGCACTTCTCATGACAGCCCTTATGTTCAACCTCTCCAGCTCCTAAACTTCAATTCTCCCCATCTTCTCTGGTCTCTATATAACCAAGACAGTATGTCTGTGTAGTTTCTTGGTCTTCTTAGTCTCCTGATATTTCCTGACCTCTGGGAACTCTCTCATTCATGGCCCCTCTACAGGGTGCTCTCACCTCTCATGGCCCTATACTGTCTGGAAATTTTCAGATGTCCGTGGCTATTTTCTTAATCAGATCAACAATAAACTTCCATTTCAATCATCCCTAGGAGCTGTCATATCCTCATTTTCTTTCATCCACATTTGAAAGGTAGTGGCACTGGAGGGCAGAGAAAAGTGGTTGAACCTAGTGAAGATGATAGAATATATTGGATGTTATTTTTATAAAACCAATACATTCACCACAAAATGTACAAATGCTTTGGCAGATAGCTAGTTTGTCAAAGAAATAAAATGCCTAGGAGTTTGGAGTAAAAGTCTAAGATCGAGAAAAAAGTTATTTTGATTTAATGACATCATAAAGATTTTTAGAGATGATTTGTAAAATAAAGCAAAACAAAAATAACAGTCTGATGTGTAGATGCATACTAAGTACTGAGATCTCTGTGTTTTCAAGTCAGCCTGGTCTAAAAGGCTAGTTCCAACAAAGCCAGCCCTACACAGAAAAACGCTGTCTCAAAACATAAAATAACAACACCAAAAACAAATAACCAATATGAAATAAAAAAGTGTAGCAAAAATGGTCATAAATATTGATATCGCTATTACTCCCAGGTACAAAATTGTAAATACTCAAAAGAAAAAAACCTTCAAATTTCTTTTATTTTAATTTTAGTCTTATATCTATGTATGTTTGCTTGCATGTAGTGTCAATAGATGCAGAAAAAAGGCATCAGGTCCCTTGGAACAAAAGTCACAGTTCACTGTCATGTGAATGCGAGAAACCTAACAAGAATCCTTTGTAAATGCAACCAATTGTTAACCAACGAGACAGCTCTCTACCTCCTTTAAATTTTAAATGTACGCAGTATGTGCAGGATGAGTAAAAGGTGAGAGGTGGAATTAAGAAAGAGAAATGAATCTCCAACACCAGCTTTAATTTGAATCTTTTCAATTATATCCTGGTAATCAGTAAATTGCTAGGCTCGGTGATAACACATGCATATAGAAAGGTACTAATTTATTTTCATGAATGCTATTAAAAGGCTGCAAAGGAGAAAAAGTAATTACTGTTACTTTTGTCCTTATAATAATCATAAATGTATCAAACTCTGATGTGTAATATTTAAAAAATTACTGAGTATGAGTAGCTCTGAAAATCAAGCTGGACTAGAACTGCATAAAATATTGTGAAAGTTAATTAAAATATGATTTATTTTTGAATCCTGAAAGTTGTTACTTTATAAGAATAAACTCTAAGTATTATTTAAACATCTCATTTTTCTTACTTTTTTCTAATTAGCTTTGTATTGCTATATCTCTCTTAGATATTACCATGATATTACTGGTGCCATTAAAATGAACTGGAGTAAACCTTAGTTGTTTTTCATCATAAAGAAAAGTGACAGTGACATGTTTCATTCTTAATTATCACCCTTATTTTGTTAAAATATTATCTAGTACTTTAAATATTTTCACATTTCTACATATTTCACAACATGTAAGGAATAAATATCCTTCAAGTCTGTAGCATTTCATGAGTGTAGAGAATTTTGAGTACTATAAATACTATCATACTGAAGCCATGCCTTAGCATCTATTATCATTATTAGCATTAATAACCATTAAATAAATTATTTAAGTGGTGATTAAATAAAAATGCAAATGCCTACACATACAACTCTGAACTAGTTTGCACCCTTGATGCATTATTCATCACTCCAGTGAGTAAACATGATAGTAAGTCCCAATGCACTCATCTTCTACACAAAACAAAATCAAAGTGGATTCTAACTATACTATATGTTAACAAATACTTTGATGTGTTAAATAACATTATAAAATTTGTTGCATTTTTTTTACTTTTTTAGCTTAATTCATAAGACAATAAATTCTTTAAATATGACTGTAGGAATCAAACTGTATTTTTGGTTTTTATTCTACATACATGCATATCACATAAAGAAAATCATTATAGGTATGTAGTATTTTCTGTTGAACTGTAATCCTCTTCACTGTTGTCTTGATTGGATTAACAAATATTTATAATAGCATGCTGTACCCATCAATATGTCTGTGAACCTTTTTTTTTTTTTTAGAGAAAATTAGATAATGAACATGGAAAAACTGAAATTTTAATACACTGACTGATTCTTTGGCTAAACATTTGAACAACCAAATAAAAGGTCATATATCTGTGCAACATAGGACATATTTGGGGGTATTAATCACTGTAATGTGCTACTGAAGATATATATTTACCTTCACCTTTTCCCATTATTATCTGTGAAAAGACATGAAGTGAGAAATTATCTCCCAGTTCACCCTTCTGCCTAGATGACCTACAATACCACTGACTCAAAAATAATTGGACTAGGTGATCACTGAATCAAGGGATTAGCCGTAGTAAATCCCTCTTTTAAACTATCCTTTTATATATTTCTAGTAGTAGCAAAAGGTTCATGCTATACATAAAACACTTTAGGAACCTGTGCAAGAGACATTGTTAAGGTGGTGTAAATTGATGCAAAAGCTTAAGCACAGAAGAGTTTACACTGTAACTTGATTTTCACACATAGCTTTTCAGTAAATTATAACTGATTATCCAGATTTGAATAAATGTATATTATTTTTGTGTTGTGGTTTAAGAAGGCATTCATATGCAATCTCATTATTCTCCAGTATTACCGATTGTGTAGCATCAATTCACTTAAACATTAGCAAGCAACTGGTAAGTGCTATCTTTAGTGTTAAGCTCTGGTTTATATTAAGTAACTCTAATCACTTGTTTTGTTTTTATATTTTCTGTTTGAGGATTTGGTTAGGAGCCAGGAGAATCCAAGGCTTCCCAGAGGTTCCACTTATGGAGAAGACACAGTTCTTTCTACAAAACCAGGAATAATCTTGCCAAGATCAGAAATGTCCTGGGGCCAGGGCCTTGGGGAAACTGCTGTTTTGGATCCTGAGTATATTTTCCCAAATGGAATGGGTGACATTATCACTGTTATTAGTCACAATACTTGACCATTCAGCCCGTGGCTCTTGAGAAATCCTGTGTTCCTCTTGATCATAAGGTTTGACTAGCTTCATGAAGATTAGCTTGCATTATATGATAGATTTCTTCTGACTGTCCCGTCTTTCCTTGCAAACTCTATATAAGATGTTGCAATTCTTAATAAATTTTTTTTGGAATAAGACACAGTTCCAGGAAATTAGACTACACTGTCAACCCTGAGATTGCATTATGTACTGGAAAAATCTATTTCTGGTTGCTGTGTGGCTCATTCCTACCATACACTTTTAGTGCATGAGCTTTCTCCTTGAATATTGCAAAGAGAATTAAAAAAAAGTCAACTGTAGGTCATGAAGTGGAGAAAGCAATCCTTTGAAGGGGAGTGCATAGAGGCTTGTTAAGAAAAAAATTATACAGAGGAAGAGGGAGTCAGGAGGACAGAGAGAGAAAGATGCACATACAGTCAGGGAGAGGGTTATATGAGCCAGCCTGCTAGGAGAGTAGGCTAAGGAGGAAGGTCAGCTGGGTGCTTTCTCTGCTTCTTTAAGCTAGCAGGTATTGCCTTAGCATCTGACTGCAGAGTCTTTATTAGTAGAATCAAATGATTGAGTTTTTGATCAAAATAAACAAACAAAACAACACTTTCCTATTTTCTCTACTTTCTGATTCCCTGGTCCTCCAGGAGCCAGTCACTGAAGAATGAACTGCTGGTCCAGGTCACAATCTTTTTCTACTCATTGTAAACATTACTTCTCTAACATGCATTAATTACTTCTGGTATTGGTAAAACACAGATTCAATCGCAGCAATAGTGAGAAGGGATTTGGTGGGTTTGGTGGGTTTGGAGCAAAAGCTTTAATTATTCTAATACTATGGATACAAAGGACATTCTTTATTGAGTAGAAAAGCTTCAAAGTATCAGTATTTCTGGGATCTGTTGATTTGTTCTTCAAATACAGAACAAATTTGCAAGTGTCCAGTTGAGAATAATTGTCTCAAAGAAATAGACAATTGCTTATGTTTGTAGCTAAAAATGTAGATCACAAACTAGTAACCAAAATCAGCCAGTAAAATTTCTTGTTAAGATTTCAAATCCTGGGAAGTAATCATTTGTCAGCATTGTGCTTAATATTATTTCAAAATATCTATTTCTATGTTCTGCTTTAAGTTCATGGGTTCAGCCCTTAAAAGTATGTCTTCATTGATAATTTAACAATAACTCAAAGAAGTACAATTCATAAAAATAAAGTCCAGTTACATAGTAAAATTGTTTTATTTTTTGAGTGGAAAGAAATTAATTGAAGTGGAGGATTCACTGTTTCCTTTAAAGAATAATGAAAAAATGTTATCCCTCTGTCAATTTCATAGTTAATTTATTCATGTCTATCTTGCTAATATAATATTCTCCTTTCCAAACTTTATGTCTTACCTACAATGTAGTGCAAGACTAATATTGTAGTGGAAATTTTACAGATTATACAGATCTTAAAGCACCTCACCCCTCAAAAGGGAGGCGAAATAGTATCACTAAGTACCAGACTACATATTTTGTTTCAGTTTTACATGAGTGGGGAAAATATATTTTACCAAACTGATCTCCATATTCTTCACACTTATTCTTACTGGAGACAAATAATGTTTCAAAAATAGTTTCTTAGAATATGATAACATCAATGATTTTATAAACATCCTAACAGTTATCATTGAAGTTTCACAGAAAAAAAACAAGAGTATGCCTTTCTGAAGCATGGTCTTATGAACCCTATGTATGCCAGGTTAGCTGGC
Source organism: Cricetiscus sungorus (assembly GCA_030556225.1). Taxonomy (NCBI): domain Eukaryota; kingdom Metazoa; phylum Chordata; class Mammalia; order Rodentia; family Cricetidae; genus Cricetiscus; species Cricetiscus sungorus. The sequence continues at coordinate 48,310,368 of JANBXA010000398.1, forward strand.
CTGTGGATTTTAAGAAGTTTACTGTGCTCTCACCCATCCCTCAAGAGTAATGCTAGAATTACATGTTTTCCCATCATATCACTGTACCTAGCTTTATGCCAGTTCCTGGTTTCAAACTTGTGTTCTCATATATGAATAGCACACACTCTTATCAATGAAACATTTCTATAGCCTGAGGCTTCTTTTTATTCTTTAGAGAAAAAAATACATACCATGCTGACCGTCTAAATTAGTAAAGTAAATTAAAATCCATTCCAGAGTATGCCTCTTAGCTTAATAAAAGTATAATCCAAATCAGAGCAGCAGTGTTCATGGAGAAGCTGGAGTCAGGCCTTGAGCACAGCTAGGAAGCATATAATTGTCTTTAGATATGTGCTGAAGATAAACTACTTATGATGTACCAGTATTTAAAAAATGGAAAAGAAACACCAAATTTTTCTATAATGAAAGGATGTTTGAGCAGCAAAATATTTGATATTGAGCCCTACTCATTTAATCACATACAATGTAAGCTTTCAAAGATCAGGAAAAATTAATAAGAGAATAAAAAGAAACTAAAACAAAAGTATAATGTCAAGAACTTATTTTTAATTGAAAATAAATGAAAATCGATTTTTAATACTACATATTGTGATCAGTTTCCCTTTGCCAACTCCTACCAGATCCTACTGATGTCTGCACCCACAGAAATACATGCTATTTCTTTCTTTATCTCATTAGAAAATAATAGCCATCTAAAGTTTAATAAGCTATAATAAAAATCCACTAAAATATGAGAAAAAATAATCAGAATAAAAAGAGCTAATGAAACAGTCTAAAAAACATGTACAGACACACACAAACACACACACACACATATATATATATATTAGGTTTTGGGTTTGGGTGTGAGAAAGAGACATCAGGTCCTCTGTAACTAAAATTATGAATTGCTGTGACCTATCATTTGGTTATTCAGAACTAAAAAGTGTCTTAGTATCTATTTGAACAGCAACAAGTTCCCTTAATCACCATCCAATATTTTTTCAGGTAAAACACAGGAAAATATCTTATCAGTTTGCATAGGAGCACAGATGACTTCCACTGATCAAAGCAATTTGTGGAAACTGCAAATATATAGACATAATTATATTTGATCACATGATTTGATGTAGATCTTTAGACATCAAAATATATGCATTATAAGCATACATACACAATGTAGCATGAAAAAACAAAGGGAACACACACTCAAAAAAATAAAGACAAGAAAAAAAATGTTCTTCTACAGTGAACACATCTCCCACAATATTATGTCCCCCATAACCTTTTATATTTGCACAAATGTTTGCTGGTTGGTGGCACTATTTGGGAGGTAGGACGTTTCTGTGAGCAGTACATCATTTGAGGTCATATTTGATGTATTTTAGCATTGATTAACTTTTTCTTCTTTCTCTGTTTCCTGCATTATGGATGAAAAGTGATTCAGCTCCTGCCACCATTCTTCCCCTTTCTGTTGCCATGGTTTCTGCAAGTTGTTGAATTCTATGTTTCAGGAACCTAGGGCTAAATGAGCCCCTTACTCTCTAAGTTGTTTTTTAGGGTAGAAACCTCTGGGTATTTATTTGGGGCTGAAAGGTGGCAGGACCAGGTGACACAGAAAATGTATCTACAAAATGGCAACTACGTGTGGAGCGAGAATTTCCATATAAAACCTGAAAAAGAAAAAACTTAAAAAGGGATTCAAAACACCAAAGAAGAGAGACAAGCACCATTTCTTGGTAGCTTCATATTTCTCAGGTGGGCTATGTTTGCTGCTCCTTTAAGAGAGACTTCCTGACTCAACTTTATAGGCAAAAACCACAAGACTCTTAAGAGACCCTGCTACCAAACAATTAAATGGTGTTTATGAGAAGCCAGCTGCATGCTTCTTGGTGGTGGCATGTACCTAGAAACTCCACCGCGTTGTGTCAATAATCATGGCTCCCGCTAGTACTATACCATGAAGCTACTCTCAGAAAGCCAAGGAAAAAGGCAGGGCCAGCTGTCTCTTTAATTTTAGCTGTTTAGCAGCCAAGACTCGGGTGGTCAGAAAAAGATAGAGATGTACAGTAAAGACTGCTTTAGATGAAGAAAACCTCTAAATGTTTTACGGTGTGTTAAAAAAATGCATATAGGCTTGGAAGAGAAAAAAAGGATAAAGTAGTTAAAAAGAAATAGAGTAGTTGGGTGTGGTGGCACATGCCTCTAATACCAATACTCAGGAGACAGAGACAGTCAGATTTCTGTGATTTCTTCACCAGCCTTGTCTACAGAGTGAATAAAAGGACAGGCAAAAATACACAGAGAAACACTTTCTCTAAAAAAGAAAAAATAAAAGTAGAGGAAATTGAGTATTCAAAAACAGCCACATAAAGATAGCCTTGATACTGTATGTTATTGTATTGTCATTGAATTGTTGGGCTGCTAAAGAAGGAACAACAACTGCCCAATGACATTTGATTAAAACACTGATAGATTAATCCAAGTTATATATGTAAAAAAATGCCATGATTTTAAAATTGAAGTCTGAGGACAAGTTAATTTGGAAGGGAAATTCTGTTTTTGTTTCCATAGATGATGAGAAGCTGTGGATTACTTCCAGACTAATATGATTTGATCAGGCAAGATTCCCTGAAGCATTGGCCCAAGTGATCCAACATTGAAAACAGCTGAGACTATGCAGCCTCAAGACTACTATAGCCAGGATTTGACCAGGTTTCTGGGTTTTTCTCAGGATCCCTATGGTATTGACATCACCTCCAAACATCATGAAGCAGCTTGGAGAGAATGATGACAAAATTTACAAATATTGTTTCTAAATGTTTTTTTTTAATTTGAATGAGTTTTGTAATAAATAGTGGTGACAGCAAATTTCTTTCTAAAATAGGGGTATATGATATAGATATGAATGCATTGCTTTGGTATAGAGTTTGTTTTATTGACAAAAGCTCAAGTTCAATTTTGTTATAGGTATATTTCTAATCTTGTTTAGACATTGTATTTATACAGTTCATTTAAAATGCAATGTAAATTAAGTACAAATTATAGTCATCTATAGCTGTCAAAACATATAGTTAAGTTAGTTAGGTTTTCTAGATATACAGAGACATATTTGAGCTGACTAGATATTCTTCAGTCCTTTCAAACACCTACAGGATATGGCATTTACAATGGATTATTAGGGTTTTTCATAACAATCAGACACAACTGCTCCCGGCAACACTAATTATACCAGAGAGGAAGATATGTATTGAAGAAACTCCTTACGGAGTTTCCTTTAACCAAGGCAAGACTAGTCATTTGGACAAGAAATTGTTCTTACCTGAACTGTTTGATTGTGTGCTGTATAAACTGTACATGTAAGACCCACAGTAAAGTGACTGCTGCATTTTCCAAAACAAAATGTGATATTCTTGCAGAGTTCCTTCAGGACAGCCTGCAGGACACAGAGAATAAAGACTGACAAAACAGACAAACAATGTAAAATTCCCTGCTTTGCTGAGCAGTCTGCCAATCACACTGGGCCTGCCAGACACACTGGGCCTGTCAGCTAATGATGGATGCTCCAACATTACAGAAAACTGTGGATGACTGTTGAGGCACTGAGATATCTCTGTCAATTCTAGAGTTTATGTATTTTCATCCTAGAGCCTTTGATAAAGTTAAAGACAGATAACTATCGTCATGTGTTTTCCTTAGCTATAATAAAAGATGACTAACCTAGAAAACTTTAAACTCGCAAAGCTAGGATAGATAATAGAATATTTTTTTTTAAATTTTGTGAAATGTTAATGGATTATTAACCATAACTATTACTTGATAACTGTTTTTTATATAAATTTTATTATATTAAAGTTAAATCTTCCTTTTCATTTAGATAGAAAAGGGGAGATGATGGGGAAATGTACTTCTGTAACTATGTTTCTTTTATTGGTTGATGAATAAATACTGTTTAACCAATATAGTCAGGAATACAGTTGGGGCTACCAGACTAGGAGAATTCTGTGGAGAGGCCTCAACTAGAGAAGAGTCCAGGGAAATGCCATGCTACTGAAGAAATTAAATTCTGGATTACAGGTAAACCACAGCCACATGGCAATACATAGTTTTATCGAAATGGGTTAATAATTAAGAGAGAGACAACCAGTAAGAATCCTAAGAAAATGACCAAACAGTTTATATTTAAAATAAGCATCTGTGTGTTTATCTGGGTCTATTTATGAAAACAACACAAAACTAAATAACTCATATAACTTGGAACAAATACATGAAACAAAAGATTATAACATTTTACAGTCCAAAAATATGAAAAAAATCTATATTTAGAAAGATGGTAATGGTAATAAATTTAAAAAAGGAAAGATAGATGCCTCTGCATCAACAGTAAACTAATTTCAAACAAAAGATTCAAGAACACACTCTAATGAAATGATTTTTTTCACAATTAATCATTTTGAAGGCATTGATTATCAACTCATAAATTAAAATAATTATTTGAAATCTACTACACATCATATAAAAATATTATGTTAAGAGAGTTTAAGGTTTAGTTATAATATTAAACCCCTAAAACAATTGGAGGAAAGTATAGGGCAAACATGCCCTTTGTCTTGTCAATGAGGTTCTGAATAAAACTACCAAAGAAAGGAACAAAAAAAAAATTAAAAGAAAATAAATACTGGAATTTAATTGGTGCAATGGAAATTTTAGAGTCATATTATAAAATAAACATATTATATAGCTTTTGATATGGACAGGCATATAAAATTCTTAAGTAGGTGTAAAGTGTAATGTTTAGCATGGAGAAAACTACTGTTTTGAAGAGAAAACTGACTCTAGAGAAATGTCCAGAGGCCTACAAGTCTGACCCAACTAACAATTTGAGCAACAGTGGAAAGGCTACCATAAATACCCTTCCCTGATAATGAGATTGCTGACTAACTTATTCACCATCAAAGAGCCCTCATCTAATAGCTGATGGAAACAGAAGCAGCCACCTACTTCTAAACACTAAGCCAAACTGGAATCCAGATACAGAAAGGGAAGATATTACCAAGCTACTGAAACCCACAGAGACAACAGACCTGAACAAGGAGGTGCTATTGGAGCCCCAGACTGATAGCTGGGAAGCCAGCATTGGACTGACTCAGACCCCTTGAACATGGGTCTCAGTTAGAAGGCCTGGGCAGTCTAAGAGACCTCTGATATTGGAAACAGGGGCACAAAAGGAATTTAGAAGCACATTCCCCATGTATGGATACTCACTTAACCTAAAGACAGGAGGGAGGGTCTAGTCTCTACTCCAAATGACTTGTCAGATTTAAATGACCCCTCCTTAAAGGCATCACCCTCTCTTTGGAGTGGGGCTGAATGGCATGGGAGGATGGTCAGGGAGCATGAGAGGGAGGGAAAGAGGGAGGGAGAGAAAGGGAACTGGAATAAGAAAGTTTAAAATAAAATAAATAAAAAGAAAGAAAACTACTGTAAAATCTGTATTGCTTGGAAACCAGTATTAACTCCTTTATTTTGTTAAATATTATTTACCTAATGTTTTGTTTGAAGACCCTGTTTAGTTTTCACAGTTACATAATTATCTTTATGGACTTCAATCTGTGTCCTATTCACTTTTATCACTGTTAATGAACTATTCAAATACTGAAACACATTAAATAATTCATTTATGTAGCCAATTAAAGTGAATGTTATATTAAGGGGCTATTTTATTCAAATGTTTGAACAATATAAAGTTATTAATTGCTATAAACATGTAATCCATTATTGACTATATTCACTTTCTTACATTTGAAGGAATTTTCTACAGTCTCACATCTTTAAAACTTGTTATTGCTCAGCATAATATGCAATGCCTATTCTATTAAATCCTACAAGGTAAACCAAACTCATACCCCAAATATTAACATATTCTTTTAGAAAGGGCATGGCTATTATTGAATGGAAGTGTTAGTCTCTTACTTAAAAGCAACAGTTAGAAAACATATCACAATCAGAAAAGTTAGAACACATTTAAAAATAGGCAGTGTTAAAAAACAAGCAAACGGACAACAGATATTGGGTAAAGAAACAAGGAAGCCACAATTTATTCACCTTGATGCCTTAAATAATATTTTGTGGACCTGTCAAATATATTGTGTTTTATTTTAATTTTAGTTTATTTTATATGTATTAGTCATTTGCATGGGTGAATGTAATTGTCCTGTGTACTGTGCAATTAGTATTCACAGAGGCAAAATAGTGCATGGAATTCCATTGAACCAGAAGTACAGAGGGTTGTAAGCTATCATGTGGGTATTACAAACTTAACACAGGTATTCTGTAGGAGAAGCAAGTGCTCTTGGCTTCTGAGCCTTCCCTCCAGCCCCAGTTTTATATCTTGATTATAAATTCACTATATTCACTATAGACAAGGAAATTATATAGTGCAAAAATAGGATTCTTCCAAACAAATAATGATTCATTCACATTTGTATATATTTGTCTATATAAACAGAGTGAAATTGTATACTTTATTATGATCTCATAATAGTTCTGATTTATCATCGAAGTATTAGTTATGAGAGAATATGAGTTCAACATGTGAATATCATCCATGACATGTATAAACAATATATATATATCATAATTTATGAATTCCTGTATATTATGTATACATACATACATACATACATACAAATATATAGATATGTGTGTGTGTGTGTGTGTGTGTGTGTGTGTGTGTGTGTGTAATTTATAATCTCCAACCATGACTGAAGTAAGGAAAGTAAGAATTATTGAAAACAAGAGTTTAATCCTCTCTTGTTCAGTATTTGAAACATAGTTTTGACAAAAAAAATTAATACTTGTCTTGGTAACTAAAATTAAAATGTCTCTAAATTTGTGTGTTTATTCTCAAGCACAGGTAAAATGTGAATTTCTACTGGAAAACTTTTTAATTTTGAAACAGAAAATGATAAAGTGAATTGTCATTAGTGTTGTATAAGGTCAATAATTAAAGTTGCATAACAGAATGTAATGTTTTACTAATCATAACACTACCAGATTATTAATTAAATGTGAAGAAATTTAAAAAAATGTAGTGACAACCATATGGTACATTGAAAAGGAATTGTCTCCTCAGGGTCAACATGAATTTAAGTGGGAAGAGTGTTCTTAACCCACAAGAGTAACTTGTGAGGAGAAAGAACATCCAGTTAATTTAGAGGAAGAAGTGCTAAAATAACTTGAGCATTTCTCATGGGGACATGGAATAGTGTATAATCTGCTATGAATGAGTTTTAGAAAACATATAGAATACTATTACACAGCTGGCAAAGGATACCAGATGGGGACACAAGCTATGACATGACATTTTTTATGATATTAAAAATACATTTTTATATTATTTTATTTTTATTTTACATACTAATCCGTTTCCTCTTCCTCCTTCCCTCTTTCCCTCTCTCCCACCCTTTCATGCCACCCCGACACCCCTGCCCTCCCATCCTCCCACCCCCCCACTCAAAATGTAATGTAATGCCTTCCTGGAGGGGACATCTAAATCTGTCAAGTCATTTGGAGTAGGGACTAGGCCTTCTCTCCTGTCTCTTGGTTAAGGGGCCTGTCTCTAGGTTAAGGGACTATCCCTCCATGGGGAATGTGCTCCCAAAATCCTTTTGTGCACCAGGGATAGATCCTGATTCTACTGTCTGAGGTCCGTTGGACTTCCCAGGCCCCCTAACTGAGACGCTTGTTCAGGGAGTCAGTCCCATGCTGGATTCCCAGCTATCTATCAGTCTGGGGGTCCATTAGCTCCTCCTTGTTCAGGGGTCTGTAGCCTGGACTTGTCCTCCCTCTCTGCATCTGGATTCCAGTTCAGCTCAGTGTTTAGTTGTAGGTGTTAGCTTCGGTTTCCATCAGCTACTAGATGAGGGCTCTATGATGGTGGATAAGTTAGTCATCGATCTCATTATCAGGGAAGGGGATTTATGGTAGCCTTTCCACTGTTGCTCAAATTGTTAGTTGGAGTCAGACTTGTAGGTCTCTGAACATTTCTCTTGAGTCAGTTTTCTCTTCAAACCTATAATGGCTCTCTCTTTTTAGGGTCTCTCTCTCTCTCCCTCCCTCTCTCTCTCTCTCTCTCTCTCTCTCTCCTCCCTCCCTCCCTCCCTCCCTCCCTCCCTCCCTCCCTCCCTCCCTCCCTCCCTCTCTCTCTCTCTCTCTCTCTCTCTCTCTCTCTCTCTCTCTCTCTGTTTACTTTAACCACAAAAAGTACTAGAATAAACAAAATTCAACCACCATGCAAGAAATTTTTCTAGCACTTATGTTTTCAACTTTCATTTTTCCTAACATAAATTAATTTGTCAGTTTATATTTAAGAGGTAATTTTAAAAGCAGAATAAGTGTGTTAGTCCATTTATATTATCACTATTGAGTAGAATGTATGTTTCCAGAATTTATTTCAAATGAATGGGACACTTCTTCCTTTCTACTGATAATGTTGGGCAAACTGAAGCATCCTGGAATTGATGGTGTTGTTTTAAACAAAAATAAGACAGACACCTCGTAATCAATGCTTTCCAAGATAATTTCACAAATCTGAAACTGCTTTTGTATATAGTCGTTTTACTTTGAAAAAATGATCTTATGATATTTAAGCAAACAATCTTCATTAATTCACTATAAATATCACATAATATGGTAGCTATATCATACATTATAACATAGTGAAATTCATTAGTATCTTTAACAAATTAATTGAAAACTTGACTTTGATAAAATTATTAAGATACCAAAAATGGATACCACCCTAGTGTCTTTAGTCCTTGATTCCTTCTTTCGATATTGATTTCTCTTTATCTAAATTTTAATTTAGATGTGCTATTATTTTCCATGGGATATCTACATACAGTTTTGCCTTTAAAGAACTAAAAACAAAAGACTTTAAGTTATTGGGTTTTGCACATTGAAACAAAACAAGTACTTATACACAATTTATATTACCAAAACTCTTTCAGTCATTATCATGCTATTTTATTCTCTGCATCAATGGTTAAGCACTGGTGCATGTGACATATGAGAGTTGAAAAGAAATATGGGGTTAACCTCAAAGAGAGACAGTATGTCTCTATTAAACTAGGTTAAACTAGCAATTAGCAGCAGATATTTGCATAGGAGCCAGACAGTGATGGACCATGTTGTCAGCATACTAATACCAACTGCACATTGTTTTCATGGGTAATTACCTGCAGTATAACAACTAGATATTTCCTCTAGACATGATTCTGCCTTATCTTTGCTGATATTATATCTGTGTGAATCATTGTAGTTCTCCAACTTTAGTTGCCACCTTCAGGAGAAACACCCTTACTACTTCTAGCATGTGTATGGTCATTGTAATACAAACTAGCTCTGTGAGTACATTGAATGCTACCCCAGTTTAGAAGTGAAAATCTGTTTCCTTATTAAAATTATGAATGCCAAAAAGCAATGCAATATAACCTATGATATCATTATCACCTCTAGTGGTCACCCTTCTTTTCTGCATTCTCTTTCAGTCTTTAACAAATAAAGATAATTTGGAGTAAAAATTGATGAATACTAGAAACTTATTCAAATGTGCTATGAATAAAACTGCCAACAGATATATAGTGAGAGTTAAGTACATACACAACATTAAATAGAGGATTTCATTAATGTGATATATTTAATTATTCTAGTACCATTTCTTTCTACAGAAAAGCTCCAAATATGACAGTACTAATAGAGAGTTCAAGGTTCTTCTTATTACAAATAATGCTGCTATGAATATAGTTGAACACATATCTTTGTTGCATTGATGTGGATCATTTGGGTAGATGCCTAAGAGGGGGTTATCAGGTCCTATGGTAGACTGATTCCCTTTTCCCAGAGGAACTGCCATACTGTACTCCAAAATAGCTGTACTTTCTTAAGTATCATTCTGCCTATTTGATTTCCTCTATTGAGAATTCTCTCCTCTGGTCTGTACCCTGTTACGAGCACATTTTCCCTGCCACTGGTCTGGTCCCAGTCTTTGTTCCTCCCTGTTGGTCGCTTGGTCCTGCTATCATGTGAGCCCCAATAACTCCCTGAGACTCTGTATTTGATACAAGCTGTTGGTCAGTTACTATTATTGTTTATCAGCTAGCTCTGTCTTAATGATTAACCCATTTCTACTATTCCAAGTATTTCCACATGGCCATCCTATCTGAGCGTGTTGGGCCAGCATCTTACTTTCTCCATGCTCTACATACTGACTCATCCTAACTACTTCCTCTTTCCTCCTTCTAGTCTCCTAGCCCCGCCTATCTTGCTTTCCTATAGGCCAACAGGGTTTTATTCATTAACAAGTATGAGAAACATATATACAGAATGACATCTCCCATCATCTCCTCTTTTCTGTCTAAAATAAAAAGAAGGGTTTTAACCTTAACATAGCAAAATACATCACACAACAGTAAATGGTGATGTTTCTCTGATTTCTTTCTCAGCCCCTTTGTTGTCTACTGAATTTTTTTTAGTTTATCTTGTATCTTGCTAGTTTGCTGAAGGTATTTATTAGCTATAGGAGTTTTCTGTAGAGATTTTTTGGGTCACTTATGTAAACTATCATATCATCTGCAAATAGTGATAGTTTGACTTCTTCCTTTCCAATTTGTATCCCCTTGATGTGAACTAATGTAATTTCATAGTAAGACAACTAATATACCCAGTTAGTACCAATTTCAAAGATTGCATCGAAGTGAGAGAATGACAGCATTGATTTATAAAACATAAGTATACTTTCTGTGCTTATACACTACTTGAATTAAAACGACTGGCCAAAGGGGAAATTTTGCTCTTGCTGTAGAACACAGTAAAATATTTAGCCATCCAATTATAATTGGAGTTTTCTTGTCCCGAGTGCTTGTTTCCAAATAAGCACAAATAGGCTTACATTAATTGTAAATGTTCAACCAAAAGCTGAGGCTGTTAATATCTAACTCGAAAATTTAAATTAACAATTTATATAAAACTCAGAATTTCTATGTGGCCCATAGATTTCCATGTTCCCTAACATGTTTTGATTTCTGGGTGGCTTGCTGGCATCTCTCTCTCTCTCTGACTCTATACGTATTCCTTCCAGGGTTTTGAGTTTGGCTTTCCTATCTAGTTTTATTCTGCCTTACTGCAGGCTAATCAGCTTTTTCATTAACCAATGAGAGTAATACATACAACATACAGAAGGATTGTTCCACACCCTTTCCTACTTTTTCTCTAATTAAAAAGGAAGGTTTTAACTTTAACAGGAAAGATTATATACAACAAAAGTAGTTATCATGCATTACACTCAAAATATCCAAAACACTTGTTGGTAAAATTAGAGAAAATAATCTATTGTCTATCTTATCTTAATGAGTCTAAAATTTTATATCTAATTTGTCTTTTAATATAACTAAAAAAACTATGATTATATAGGTTTTATCTCTTTTAGGGACCCTAGAAATAATGTTACCTAATGTTACCTAATGAGAGGGACAAAAGACAGGCTAGAAAATTTCCACAGGTTCTTCTGCAACATTGAGGCATCCAACTTTAGGCTACAGACCTAGCATATCTGATAGACTTTCCTGCATATCAGGGAATTCTGAAGGACTGTTCTACCTTGTGGTGGCAAATTTCAGCAGTTGCCTTTTTTTGTGTGTTTCCTGGTGGTCCAGTTTGGACAATAACAGTCAGCAATTGAAACAAGAGCTGTATGTTTACCCAAAATGGGTAGCTTTTGCCATAAAGAAAAAGAAATCCATATGTAGTTTCTTTGATGCCTATCATCTTTTCTCAAGCATGTTAATGCTGCCAGGACTAGACACATCTCACTCTCATGAGAAACCTATGTTATTAAAACATTTTAAATATCATATTCTATAGGTCATTGAAGTGTTTGAAGATTTCCTGTCTATCTAAAATATATCTTTGTATACCTAGACAACCTAACCAAAATGACTATAAGTTTAACTTATATAGGTGACTATTAATCTGTATTTCTTTTTCTCTCTCTCATTCTCTCTCTCTTCTCTCTCTCTCCTCTCTCTCTCTCTCTCTCTCTCTGTCTGTCTCTGTGTGTGTGTGTGTGTGTGTGTGTGTGTGTGTGCATGTGTTTGTGTGTGTGTGTGTGTGTGTGTGTGTGTGTGTGTGTGTTTGGAGACTGGAGACAGAATTTTCCTGTAGCTTTGGAGCCTGTTCTGGAACTCACTCTGTAGACCTCAAACTCACAGAGATCTCCTTTCCTCTGCCTCCTTAGTGTTGAGATTAAATAGCATGGCTTTATGATTATATTTTTAATTGAGCTACATAAACTTAATACTTTAAACAAGAGGAGAAATATATACATATAGTATAAAAACTATATTTAAATTTGTAATAGTAAAATAAATTCATGCCAATGTAAAATATTTTAAGATTAACTTTTTTTTTAATTATAGTAGATCCAGAAATCTATCCTTTTCCCTCATCACTTCTATATCATATCCTCCTTTTTTCTTTAGAAAAAGATCTTTGAATTTAATTTTTTTGTTTAGCCTTTTTTCTTTATTATGACCAATAGCAATTTGTAACCAATGCCACTTAAATAAATACAAACACTTATAACGAGTATTTTTGGTAATGTTTTCTAAACCACTTTCCATTTATTGAACATACTGGTAATATTTGGGAGATCCAGAGAAAATAAGTATAACTGTGCAGTCTTAGCTGGAGCATTCCATGGTGCTTGATCATCTCAGTAAGCACCATTGAAGCTGCTATGGATTCTGGAACACTTAAGACATTTATTTATTTATTTATTTATTTATTTATTTATTTATTTATATTTTGTATCTTGTCCCCTTGCTCTGAAAATATATAAACTTTAAAGGTAACATACATATCTCTATTAAAATAAGCTTAGACTATGCACTCCATACAATTTACACAAAGAAGATTGTTTATGCTATGTGTTTGAGCGGGTAAAATATACATCACATGACTGGTAATTTTTTAGGTTTATTGCCCCATGTCTGTAGTCAGGATTTTAGGCTGCTTTCTTGATAAAACCTGATGTACTTTTACCTAGAATGAAATCATAGCCCCTTATTTTCTGGGGTAATGAAAACATAACATCTCCACCAAAGTAACAAAACTTTCAACTTAAATTTTGAGGTGAACATATTTTTAAAATATATAGATTTTTCTAATATATTATTTTCCATAATTTCATGTCTCTTAGCAGCCACTTAATTTAAAGACACATAACAATATGCAGAATCACAACTCAGAAACACAACTCTGTATATTTTCCATTTTTGTGGTTTTTTTATATTTTTATTACTATATTTTAAGAACTTTGTCTTACTACTATATTTTTAATATAAGCCATGTATATGTTTTACTATATTGTGACCTGTATAGATGTTTTTATTCATCTAAAGCTGTCCTTGCTCTGCTTCTATAGCCTTTTTTTTTTGTTTTTTGAGTAAAAATACTGATGTCCAACTTAGATCATGATATGCTGGTGGCTGGCTCCCCATTCTCACTTTGTAACTAGCAATGAGATATCCCTAAAAGGAGCTGAACCTCTATTCAGACCCAAAAACAGAGCCTACCAGAGAAAGTGCAGCTACAAAGAAACCATTTTTGGTTCTGTTTTTCTGTGGCTACAACTTTTTTTTTTAAAGCGCTTTCAGGCTTTATGTAAAATGTATGTGCCCCATGCTCTGTGCCATATATATTGGGATTTTCCTGCTCAAATAAACATACAGTGGCTTATATTAATAGTTTTTACATTTCAATTGACCCTTTTATCTAAGACTAAGTATTGCCATATGGCTCATGGCTTTACCTGTCTTCTATCACATATTGTTTCCTGGGTGGCTTGCTGTTGCCTCTGTCTTAGTCTACCCTTCTTCCCCCAGCCTTTTCTGTTTGGTATTCTAGACTAGCCTTATTTTTCCTTGTTATAGGCCAATCAACGTTTCTTAATAAGAGAAATACATATTCACAGTGTACAAAAGGATTATCCCACAGTAAACAGTAGAAGAGCCCACAACATTCTTTTTTATGTATTTTTCTGTTTTTTTTTGTGTGTGTTATTTTGCATATCGATTCCAGTCCCCCTCCCTCTCTCCTTCTCTCCCTCACTCCCATGAACCCCAACGACCCTCCCATTCCATTCCCCCCCACACTCCACAAGGGTAATGACTTCCAGGAGGGTTCAACAAAATCAGTCACTCAAGAAACTAGTCACCAAAACAACAAATAACCCTATTAAAAATGGGGTGCAGAACTGAAGAGAGAATTCTCTATAGAGGAAAGCAAAAAGGCTGAAAGACACTTAAGTGTTGACCATTCTTAGCTATCAGGGAAAGGAAAATCAAAACAACTCTGAAATACCATCTTATTTCTGCCAGAATGGTTAAAACTACAAACACCAATGACAACTTATGCTGGAGAGGATGTGGAGAAAGTGGAACACTCCTCCACTGCTGGTGGGAATGCAAATTTGCACAGCCATTTTGGAGATCAGTATGGCGGTTTCTCAGGAAACTGGGGATCAGTCTACCACAGGACCCAGCAAACCCCCTTAGGCATCTACCCAAATGATCCACATCCATGCAACAAGGAAATCTATTCATCTATGTTCATATCAGTATTATTTGTAATATCAAGGACCTGGAAGAAACCTAGATGCCCCTCAACTGAAGAATGGATAAAAATGTGGCACATTTACACAATGGAATACTATTTTGCTGGAAAAAACAATGGAATGTTTTCTGAATTTTATAGCATGTGGGGAATCTATGAAAAATGGCCCTTTCACTATTGCTTCTGCCTCTTCTTATTCATTTCCTTCCCTTTGGGTGGTACATCTATTCAGATTACAGGTCTTGCATGTAATAGACATAAAACATTATTTTTTAATTGTGTAGGATCACTTATAACTAGGAACTTCTCGAAATAACCATTCAGGTGCACTATATTATGATGAGTTTTACTTCATTTTATTATTATAATAGGTAATTAATTTGCTTATTTTCAATTTAAAACTGTATCTTTAACTTACATTAAGTCTATGGAAATAATAACTATTATGGAATTAAATAAGATAGTTATGTTTAGCTGTATACTTATAAGTGTTACTCTATGCATACATAGATGTTTAATATTAAAATACTACAAGAACACTGAATATTAATGTAATTCTTATTATCTCCCTTATAATTTTATTAGGGAAATTATATTCTAAGATTCTTTAAATGTATGTTAGTCACTGTGTAAGAAAGCTGTTATGATTTCACACTAGTAGGTTACATTTACATTTTAAATTTATTTATTATTAAACATACATTTATATTATACTTGTTAAATTATATTTTTTACTTTGAGTTGTTTTTACCTTTACTCATTTGTAGGTATTGGAATTAATTGGAAAATAAATGCTGCAATGAATCACTACTTTACATACAATATAATTTTATTAAGAGTATAAGACTTAATAAGCATTATGATTTTAAGCAATTTTTCCATCTGGAAACTGTTACCAAGCACAAAATAAAATATGATATTTATTCAAATATTCAATTTATTTTCTCAAAAGCAATAGTGGATAATTCTTCATCCACTGGTTCAAATGAGAATTTAGTATAATGCTAGCAAATTCAGTCCATTACCATGCTAATTAATTAATATGTTTTTCAATGTTTTAATTTTCTGTAAAGCTCCTCTTCTCATTATTTTTATGCTTCAAAAACTTCTTCATGTTTCTTACACTGTTCTGCATCAGAATGACATATGATTTTTGTTTCATGTACTTGCATATATAGAGGTTGGGCTTTAATCTAGTTTACATTAGAAACTATGATTTAATTGAAGAAAATTTTAGTTTTGTAATTTACTATTCACACAAAAGTTATTCATACTATAAATTATCTCTTAATGCATTGTAAAGTCTCATCTCTTTGAATTAATTATATTCAGTATATTAATTATGCCATATAAATCTCATGAATTTTACCTTGTACCAAGTCTTTAAAATAGCATTTAATAATCACAACTCTTTGGTGTGTGTATTATTAACAGTATAGCATTTTGGTCTGTGACAAAAAACACATTATAAAGGTGTTAAAATCACCTAAAATCACACAGATGCTGTGATAGAGATGAAAGTGATTGCTATCCATGCAATTTTTCCAAAACACCATCTAAAAACAGCTTGCTTCTTTTAATCACATACTCAGTGATATATATTTTTTGTTATACATTGAAATTTCTTCTTTTGTTCATTTTTCCTAAAATATATCTATTATCTTAGGGAATTACTTGGTAATTGAATACATGTAATCTATGTGTGGTAATCAAATCCAGTAATTAACACTTTGTCTTCATAAAATTTTCTCATGTCTGTAATAGGAGCATATGAACTTATTTTTTCTTGTATTTTATAGAATACAATAAAAGTAAAAAAAAGATAACTTTATTCAACCTTTTCTATCTAGACTACTGGCATCTGTATACAAAGACTAACTCAGTCATGGATCACAATATTTTAAATTAATAGTGCCATTTCTGAAATCATATAAACTTTTTCTCATATTAGTTCTTAAACAGTACACTGTAGTTACTACTAAAATAGTGTATACTTTGTTTAAAAATATAGAAGAGGATAGATGTAGGTTATGTGGTCATATTACACTTTTCATAATTAATAATCATATCTGCACATGTTGGTACACAAAGTAGGCATGAAACTAATCCTCTTTGGATAAGCAGTGTAAAACATACAATTTATATATCAATATATGTTATAATTAGGTAAATTGATTAATTATATTAATCAAATAATTTGGAAGTAAATATTGAATTATATTTTTGTGCACATGTCTATATATGTAGACAACTAAATATTTCTTATATTAAATCTGTTATTTTTAATCTTTTTGTTCTATTATTATAGATTGAATTATATCTTCCTCAAAGCTAGCTTCTAAAATCCTAACACATATTAGCTGTTAAACTGACTATGGTGATTTGAATGAGTAATGTTCACCATAATCTCCACTATTAGAACAGTTGACCCCTAGTTGGGGGGAGGGGTGACAGTCTTTAGGAATTAAAGCCTTACTGAAGAAATGCTGTGATTGAGGTTAGAGTTATAATGTTTATAACCTCATCCTACTTATTATGTATTATCTTGATATCCTGACAGCAATAAGAAATATAATAGGCCATGATCCTTCGCCACCTGCATGCCTTGTGCACCATTATAGACTCTTGCTCCACAAATAAATGGTAAAATAAATGTGATTACTTTTGGTCAAGACATTTTAAATAATAACACAGAAATGTAAGTCATGTGATGTAATTTTTAAAAAAATCTTTGAAGTTATCAAATTTGATGAAATTAATATTAGCTTGAGAAAAGTTCTGGCTCTGTCTGACAGAGATTTTAGAAGAAAACAAATCCATGACACATGGAAGAAAATGCATGTAGTGAACATAAATATTATTTAAGATGTATACAGCCTTTGGCAAATAGATGCGGTTTGATTATGTACTTTAAAAGCCAAAGAATTAACTGGTCCAGAATAGTATATAGACATATAGAGTGATTTCCTTATGGCAGCTTTATAGGCTATAAGACAATGCTAAAACTTCTAATATATACACACACATATATATATATATATGTACATACATACATGCATATATTATTATAATTCTTGTGTTGTTTTAAGCATCTTAGTTTAAAGTATTTCATTTCAAGAGTCCTAATAAATAAAACAACCAAATAATTTGTGTATTATTTCTGAAATTGTAAATTGATTCTGGTATGTTCCTACAACTCTATTGTCTATTAAAAAATCTAGTTTATAATTTTTAATTTTGCAAATGAATGTATTACCTAATACTTCAATTTCTAATATTGGCTGTCATAATGCTGTATAAAATTTCCTTTGTTTGCACAACATTGATTATTCTGGACTTTCACTGTCGACAGTTTTTTGCCAAGTACATTAATGGACCTCAGAAATGTGTGTGTGTGTATGTGTGTGTGGGTAAGACAAAGAGAGAGAAAAACAGAAACAGAACATAGAGACATAGAAAGAGAGGTCTGTGCGAGACTCAGCTCTCACTTCTAAGGGAATAAGAATAGTTTTTTTCTATAGGCAAGTAGCAGTGAACATAGCCTGGGGACATAGATTTAGATTACTTCATGTTCCAATATGAAAAAAATTTCATGAAGTTTTTGTAATAATCGAACAAAAGGAAGTTACCCCCTTGAACATGAGTGTTAGTTAGGAGGACTGGACAGTCTATGGGCCCTATGGTAGTGAATCAGTATTTATCCCTATTATAGGAATGGACTTTGGGGGCCCATTTAACATAGAGGGATACTCTCTCAGACTAGACACATGAGGGAGGGCCTGGTACCTGCTCCAGATAATATGACAGATTGTGAAGACTCCCCATGGAAGTCCTCACCCTCACTGGGGAACAGAAAGGGGATAGAGAATGGGATGGGGTTAGGCAATAATCATATATTTTAAAATATATTAATATAGAAATTTGAGAAATGGATTATGAACTCAAGTGCAAATTCTCAGCTATAGGCTTCAGATGCTGTATGATTGCATTCTTCATCCTTGGGTTCATGCAGAATAGAGTAAAATTAACATATACAATGAATAGCTTTTTGAGGGCTAAAGAGAGCATAGGATAAATTGTAATTAGCCTTAGGAAATGGAGCATCTCAAACTACCCAGACACTGAAGTTTTAGTAAGTCAAATGAGTTCAGTAGACACAGATTCTTTCCAGGAATACTATTTCACTGTACTTTGTGTTCATCTTTGTATGTACAAGTACAGGTACAGTTGATACAATGTGCTGGTAGAGTCATAACAGACCTACATATTCCTTATTTACTATGTTCATTTTTCTATAAGCAATTATATTAGGAAATGTTTTCAAAACAGATGGCAGAGGAAAAATGGCTCAGTAGTTAAAACAGGTGCTGCTCTTCCAGAAAACATAGATCAGCCATCTTCATATTGAGCAGAGTAGACATCCTTTATGCCTCTGCAGGCAGGAACCTACAGTCAACTGACAGACACAAATACATGCACATGCACTCTCTCTCCCTCTTATGCATGCACACAAAGACACATGCACTTGCACACACATGCATGTGCACCTCCATACACACACACACATACTTACACATGCATCTTAAAATAACAAGCGACTGTTCAGAAATAAGAATTTAATATTTTCTCATCAGATTTATATTTTCCACATTTTCTATTGCCTTTTCCTTTTTGATGCGTAAGCCTACTGACATTTTAATTGTTCAAGTACCATAAAGTAGCTGTACATAATTTCCCTTACAATTTTGTTTTGAGTTCTTTATACTTTCAATTTATTTATTCTACATTTTTATCACATCATGTATCCCATTATTTTCCTGTCACTTCACATCTGACCTCTGCCCCTATACCACCCCAATAAAGCAAATCTCAAGAAAAAGTAAGATAAGAAAAAAAGGAAGGAATTAAAACTTTCATCATGGAAGCTGCAGTGCGACCCATCAAGTCACATGTATACTTATTTTTCTCCAATACATCTCTACTTGCTAATGTTAATGGGCAAGATGTATTGGTCTGGTTTGAGGCTCCTGGTCTCCACTATAAATCAATGCTGGTCCCCAACTAGAACTCCTCATAGTCATCCCACTGCTCCATGTGTTATGGAAATTGTGCAGGTTTGGGTCTGTGGATCAGCAGATCATATATGGAGTGGATGTTGGGGCAGATCAAGTCATATCCCTGGGGTCTGGGTCTGGGCATCTGTAGGGTTGGTCTGCCAGTCACAATTTCAGGCTTGCCTTTCCCCACTTGTGCTAACAGGGTTGGTTTATTGCACTGTGCTGGTGAGTCTGTTCTCCGAGTGGTGTAGCTGGTATTGGGTCAGGGATGACTCTCCAATTCTTGTTACTATAGGGCCATCTCTCCTACTTTACTCCTGCCTCCGGTGATGATGAAGGGTGGGAAAAGGAGGGCACTTCACTGTCTCTGTAGCCACAAGCAATGGGTAATGAGGACAGCTCTCTCATGGACACAGTTTCAGGCTGGCTCTTCTACACCTCCTCTAACAGGGTTGGGTCTGTTGTGTTCCTCTGGTGGGATACATAACCTGCTCTCCAAAGTGTTGAAGCTGGTTGGGATCAGGGATAGCTCTCCCACTCTTATGACCACAGACCAGCTCTCCCACCTGCCCCAGGCATTATAAGGTGGTGGGGGGAGAGCATCTTCCTCTCACCCATTATGTCACAAGACAGATGAGACCCTTAGGTCTTCTTATGCTATATTAATGTTATAGCTATATAACAGTTAGGATTATATTGTTACTGCTTGCTTTATATAATAATTACATTATGACTGCTTAGGGTTCAATGGCAGATCTGTATATTATTATAGTTTAAAATAGCAAAGCTTAAAAAGCTACCTTACTATACAACAATGTATAATTCTTATTGATGGATGGATGTGGAGACACATAAATAGAACACACATTATTTTTTATTATGCCAAATCAAGACTATACTTAATTGGATAAACTTTATTTGCTGTTTAGACAGTTACAATATTTGTGACTATTATTAAAAGGACTACATGCTTCTTCCATATAAATATCCCTAAGGAGGAAAGTTATATGTTTATTCTATAGTCTTTTTAAAGCACCAGAGTTGCCAGGCATCACTTTGATTTCTTAAGAGGTTTGGGTACATGCCCTGTCAATGAATTAAGGACTTAGGTCAAAGGGTGTCTGCCTCAGACACTAACTTGAAATAGCTAGATTAGGTTAATTTAGTACAGTGAGCTTTTATGTTTGATTTTTCAGAAATAATTTATGGTTCTTATAATTATGGCTATAAAATCTAGAATAGGTTGTAGCTTGAGAAAGGTTAAGGGCAACCAGTAATGTCTTTTACAAAGGAACAGAGGGCCTCATGAAGTGATGAGTTCTTTATCACTGCAAGTATTTGATCAAAGTTTAACGGGACACCTGTCAAAGGTGTTTTAGGTTTGCTATATTAGCTGCAACTGAAATATCTATCCTCTGTGTCATCCACTATGAGGTTTTAAGATCGAACAAGTAATATGAAATTAGGAATATCTGCAAGCTATTTTTGTAGGACAAGATTTACACACCTTACAATTAGACACTTTTTTTAACCTATTGGAATTTAACTGAATTGTATTAATGTTATGGTAGATTTTTAAACAACACTAAGGCCCTAAATCTTCTGTATTTAACTATAAACATACTGCATTGAGATTCAGGATTCCGGTGATATTATTATTTGCACATAAAAAGAAATTGTTAACTTCTGTGAAATAAATGAAAATCTATTTTATATACTAGAGATATTAAGGTATTTAAACCATTAAATATACTCTATAGAAAAAGCGCAATAGTTTTTTTGTGTGTGTGTGTGTGTGTGTGTGTGTGTGTGTGTGTGTTTGATTTTCTAAACGTGCCCTAATGTGGCTTACCTGTCTCAGGTTGTCACGAGTAGCACCGGGGAGCCTAGCAATCTCTCTGTAACTGAGTCTGGACTCAAAGTTACAGTATTCTTGTCTTAACTTTTTAGATATTGTGATTTCAAGTGTGTGATACCTTACTTGGTTATGGTATTGCATCATATTCTGGAACTTAAATTCTGTTTCCTTAGGTTGTCACAATGTATTTACTGATATTTGGTTGATATCATATATAAGCCTGACAGTTTACCATACCAAAATGTGTATAAAGTATTGAAATAAAGACAGAAATAGAAAGTCCAAATAGCGTTGTGGCCAGCAGCACACAGCATGGGGAGGTGTTTCTGAATGACAACAAGTTACAGAAATATGTTACATGAGCTACTGTGACCACTGTCATTTTTACTAGCTTTGAGTCTGCAGGAGGCCATTTTTAATCTTTCCCTGTACTAATGCTTTTATGGGGCTATCACTTAGTCTTGCCTGCACATACTTTATTATCACCCTCAGTAATAAAGGGTGTTCTTATGACTTATATTTACAATTTTACGAACTTTATTTCTTCCTTTCTTTTAGTAGAAAAACTATGTAGTGTTGACCTATTGAAAACCTCGTTTTTAACATTTTCTGCATTGCTCATGACTAAATCCAGCATGAAATTAAACTCTCAATTATATTATTTATTGTACTTCATATCTTAATATACAAATCTCAACAGACTGATCTAGTAAATACATAACATAAAAGAGTTGTGCTATATAGAAACATGTTAGCAGAGAAAAGCAGCAACATTTACAAAATCAGAATTTTAAAGACTAGAATCATTGTAACATAGGCTCACATAGTTATAAATTAAATGTCACAGTCAAGATGGGATTGGAAAATATACTCTACACATGTGAATGTTAAACATAAGACTACATCACATGCATGTATGGAAATTTCATAATGAACCCCATTGTTCTGTATAATTGGTACACTGGAAATATTCTTATACTCTGTATCTAACTTTTGTGACTGACATTGAAAATGACTTGTAACAATTCAAAGTACCAATTTCTCTGTAAAAGCATAAGATTTTTACCTTTATATGTTCATATAAATAAACATAAAGTTTTAATATATTTTGGGAAAAGTCTAATTGAAGTAGAATTACGCTTAAAAATCATGGATGAGAGTAAAAAATTACAATGAAGTACAATTTAACCAACTATGTGAGGTCATATCTGTGTTACCTTTTGATTAGAGGTTCTGGTTTGGATTGTGCCCCAATTATAATTAACTTTACTACTACTAAAATATTTTAATATTTGTGACACAATTTTAATTGCAGCATAAGGGCTGGAGATAAAGCTCAATAATTAAGAGCACTTCTCTCTTCCAGAGTTACAAAGGACACATGATAAGTTGGGGTGCCGTAACAAGTGCCTATAATTCCATCTTTATGGGAAGCCTCATGGGCACTCTAGTCATGTATACAACTCCTTCTCCACTCCAGTGCAAAACTTACGAACATAATAAAATTGCAAAATTTGTTGAAGTGGCCAATCAATGACTGGTCCAACTTGAGACCCACACCACAAGAGGGAGCTCAATACTAACACTGCTGGGAAAACTCACACAAACAGCTAACTTGAGCAAGCAGGAATCAAGGATCCCAGTCTGACATATACGGAACCAACATAGGACCAATCCAAACCCCATGAACGTGTGTGTCAGCAAGGGAAACTGGGCAGTCTATTGGGCCTCTGGCAGTGGAACCAGGATGTATCCCTATTGAATGAACAGACTTAGGGAGCCATTTCCTGTGGAAGGATACTCTATCAGCCTAGATACATGAGGGAGGGCGTAGGCCCTACCCCTACCCCAAATAACTTGACAGATTTCGATGATCCCTCATGGAAGGCCTCACCCTCCCTGGGGAGTGGATACAGGAAGGGTTTGGAGAATCAGTGGTGGGCATGAGAGGATGGGGAGAGAGGGAAGTGAGATTAATATGTAAAATAAGATGATTTAATATGCATATTTATTTAATACACACACACATACATACATACATACATACATACATACTTACATACATACATACATATTTCTTGACTGACCGAAAAAAGAGGCTGGATAGTGGATAGTCCAGAGACATTAGGGAGAACCAAACACAACTGAAAGAAAAAAATATCTATGAAATGATTTTAATGATATTCTGCTATACTCATAGAATGATGCCTAACCAAATTGTCATTAGAGAGGTGTTACCCAGCAACTGGTGGGAGCAGATGAACAGATCAGCTGTCAAATGTTAAGTAGATCTCAGGGATCCTACTACAGATTAGGTGAGGAAGGAATGTAGGAGCCAGATGGATAAAGGGCACCAACAGAACACAGCTCCGCAGTAAACTAACCAGGGCCCATTGTGGCTCACAGAGATAGAAGCTAGAATCACAGAGCCTGTGTGCATCTAAATTATGTCTTCTGCATATATGTTATGGCTGTTAGGTCAGTGTTTTTGTGGGGTGTGTCTCTGACTCTTTGTCTGTTCTTGGGATCCTTTTCCTACTGGGTTACCCCACCCAGCTATGATATGAGGGTTTCTGCCTGGTCTTTTCATATTTTTTTTATGTTGTGTTCATCTAATATCCATGATACTCCATCTCTTTTCTGAAGGAAAAAAGGAGTGTATGTGGGGTAGAGGGAACGTGGGGAGGCAGGAGGAGTGGAGGGAGAAGAAACTGTGGTCAGGATTTAATATATGAGAGAAGAATAAATTAAAAAGAAAAACAACAGTGATGGTACAATTGAATTGTCAGAGTTTTATTTTGATGGAGCAGTTTCACATTTTTACTTATGAATTAAAAGACAATTGATGCTCATGATGATTTCATATATATTATTGTAGACTGTGAGCAACTGAATACAATTTAATTAAATATTTTGACAGCAGTGCTCTTGAAAGAAAATCTCCTCTTGAAGAACCTACCATCTCCTGATTGATTCATGAGCATACTAATCTCTCTTTTTTGTACAGGAGACAGTTTCTCCCTAGAGATGGACCTGGTTTGTTTGTTTACAAGTCAGTTGTTTTTGCATGATATACAAGACACTTATTCAATTTTATGGATTCAAATTTTATGTTTTGAATTAAACAAAATTAAGTCCTATGGTATGAGACACTCAAGAAAATAGCATCATCCCAACATCATTGTGGGTAACTATATTATTATAGTATGAATCTTTTTTCCTGAAAAGTACCATTTGTTATTTTTTAATCATACACTTGATTGAATGTGATAAATTCTTTTTTGAAAATTGTTCAGTTAAGCACACTTTCTCAGTTCCAAAATATTTGTTGCCCTTGGATTTTCTGAAGCAGATAATTATATGGCATTTTAAATGATTTTAATTACTATTTGGAATATTTAAAATTTATAACTACTGAGTCGAGCCAGTGATGACCATGTGTGTATGAATTTGAAGTCAGGCAATGTGCCATGGGAAACATTAAAGTTTATCAAACAGAATTCTTTACAACAGAGGACTTCTTGAGTGAAGAGGATGTCTGTGTGTGTGTGTGTGTGTGTGTGTGTGTGTGTGTGTGTGTGCATGTCTGCTCCTGGAAGACATATACTTAATTAGCTTACAAATGGATTGATTTTCAATTTTAGTTAACTTACCTCCTCCTAGTCCTTTCTCCCAATTCTCATCTCATCCCTGCTTAGATATTTAGATCTCATAATTACCCCCATGCTTTTTTTTCGATGTACTTTTTATTGTAAGATCTCAGGTGTGTAGCTTGTTGTTTTCTGCCAACCCGTCAGCCGCCCACCACTGGTCTGTCGCCGGCCCCAAATAACACTCAGAGACTCTGTATTTGATACAATCCTGTGGGCCAGTGACTATCATTGTTAATGGGCTAGCTCTGTCTTAATTATTAACCCATTTCTACTTATCTAAGTATTTCTACATGGTCATCTTATTTTGGAGCGGCCACTGGCATCTTCTTTCTCCATGCTCTACATCCTGATTCCTCCTAACTACTTCCTCTTTCCTCCTTGTCTCCTAGCCCCGCCTATCTTGCTTTCTCATTTGGCCACAGTGCTTTATTAATTAACCATTATGAGAAACATATTTACAGAATAACATCTCCCATCACAGGTGCCCATGATGCTTATGCTTACATTTATTTTGTTAAGACTTCCTCTGAGGCCTTTATTTACCAATCTCCATCACTGAATTACCTGTGCGAATCCTTTTACCCTAGGAATTCCCCCAATTTACTTCTTGCCAATATCCTATTATTTCTCCTCAGTGAATGTGTCCCTTCACAAATAGTTTATATCTAGTTTTCTGTCTCCTACATATAATCTATGTGAAATTATTTGAATGTAGAATAAAACTACATCTCTATATACCAGTTTCATAATTGATTTATAAGTTGATAGATATCGAGATTGAGTCAATCTCCTAGCTACAGGGAATTAAGTGAAGATACAAGGATCTGAGCCATTATGTTTTTGAAGTCCTTTGATTTGTTCCCATGATTTAGATATATAAGTCACTTGGTAGACCTTTTTCTAGATTTCTGAGGAAAATCTAGGCTAATTATCAGAATACCAGCACTAGTTTATACTTCCAACAACACTATTTAAAGTTTCTCCCTTTCTTACACCCATTCCAACATATGTTGTTATTTGTATTCTAGATAGTAACCATCCTAAGGTAAAATGGAATCATTTTTATATTAAATTCATTTATTTATTTTGCATCCTAACTAGAGTTTCATCTCTCTACTCTCATCCTATCCCCCCAACTTCCTTTTATTTCTCCACCAATGCACTCCTTCTTTATTTTTGTTCAGAAAGGGTTAAGCTTCCTACAGGTATCAATAAGCATAGCATATCAAGTTGCAGTAGGACTAAGTTACTCTCCTGTATTTTCATACCAACCCAGTGTGTATAATAGTTTCCTAAAAGCCAGAAAAAGTATTAGAAACAGTGATCCCACTGTTATGAATCACACAAACAGACTAAACTACACATTTTTTATGTATGTATGTGTAGAGTGTCTATCTTGTTCCAATGGAAGCTCCCTTGCCATTGATTGAGTTTTATGAGCCTAGCATAATGGATTCTGTGAGTTTTCTCGTGATGTCCTTGACCCACATGGCCACACAGATCATCTTCCCTTTATTCTGTAGTCAGGATTCCCTAACATTTGTCTCTGGGTCTCTGCAACTGCTTATGTCAGACACTGGATGAAGCCTCTCTGAAGACAATTGGTGTAGTCACTAGTCTACAAGTGTGGAAAAATATAGTTAGGCATCATTATGTTGGTATTTTTTTTCAGTCATGCTTGGTTCTAACCTAGATGCATAGGTTATCCAGTTTCTTGGTCCTGGCATTCCAGGCAATGACAGGGGTGGGCTCTCTCTTGCAGCATGGGTCTCATGCTAGACACACATCTAGCTTGGTTGACTTTTCTCCAGTAAAGGTTTACCACCTTTACTCCAGTGCACCCCATAGGTACAACAGACAATAGGTGGAAGGTTCTATGGCTGACTGGTGTCCAAGTTCTTCCAGTGAAAGACTTGCCTGGTCACAGTATATGCCCAGTATGGGCTATGTATTGACCACTGAAAGCAGTCTTGACTAGAGTCATCCTTATAGAGTTCTTGGAGTTTCCCTTGCATCAGGTTTCTACCTGATCCCAAATTCACATCTCTATTTTATAATCATTTCTTTCAGTACCTATCTCTCTGTTTAACTCAGAACCAGATCCCTCATGTTCCCATCCCTTTTTACCCCCAGTCCACCCACAAGAGCTTCCCAGAAAGATCCATAGATACCCTCTAGACCTGTCCTGGTTTTTTTTTTTCTTTTTATATTTAAATTTAAAACAAGGTTGTTTTACATGTCAATCCCAGTTCCCTAACCCGCTCATACTCCCCTATCACTACCACCAAACCCTAGTCCACCCCCTTTCTGCTCCCCAGGGAGGGAGCCTTCCATGGGGAGTCTTCAAAGTCTGTTATATAATTTTAGCCAGGTCTAGGCACACCCCAGTGTGTGTAGGCTGAGAAAGTATACTTCTATGTGGGATGGGCTCCCAAAATCCACTTGTACACATTTCCTTAGCCATCATAAAAGAATGTATAATCAAACTGCTTTGAGATTTCATACTAAACCTGCTAGAATAGACATAAAGCATTGTACAAACATGATAATTAGAATGAAAATAAAAGGAAGAACTTACTCATTGCTGGAGGAGTACAAACTTGTACATGTAGACATCTTGGAAAATAGTGTTCCAGTACCTCAGAAAAGCAGGAATTCCTCTGCCTCAAGATCCAACTATATCATTGGCTGATACCCAAAAGGCTATCCATCCTACTAATGGATAATGTCTTTATCAAAGCCCTAGAATTGATCATGGCTCAGGAATTTATACACACTCTAAGTGTAAGATCTAAGTGAAAGAGATGTTGAATTACTGTAAGAAGACAGGGTCTTCCAGACAAAACTGAACTGATGTGCATATGAATTTGTAGAAACTGTGGTAGCATACAGAAGACTTGCCCAGGTACAAACCAAATTGGACCCCAGCAATGATTACAGGGTAGAACTAAGGTCTTATCCATAGCTTGAAAGCTGTCTGCTACTGTTATCAGCTGGCAAGGAGAAAACACATTTGTATAGAGTCTCACTGGGTATATCAATCACACTTCAGTGTATTCTCTTTTTCCAGGAATAGTTGATCAACACAAATAAAACTCAATTGTATTTTCTGCTCACTTTCATATGTTTGCTTTGTTTGAACATTGCATCTTCTCTTTCTTTGCTTTGATTTGTGTGTGTGTGTGTGTGTGTGTGTGTGTGTGTGTGTGTGTGAGAGAGAGAGAGAGAGAGAGAGAGGTAGAGAGAGAGAGAGAGAGCTAGAGAGAGAGAGAGAGAGACAGAGAGAAAAATAAAGATGGTTCTTTGATTTTTATTTTGTTCTGTTTTTGTAGATTGCCTTTTGGTTTTCTGTTTTTATTTTGTAAGAGAGAAAGAATGTAAAATTGGATGGGGTTAGAGACAAGGAAGATCAGGGGGGAGTTAGGTGAAGGGGTAAACATAATCAAAATACATTGTGTGACAAAATTATTTTTCAGTTAAAAAGAAAATTTCTTAAAAATATAAGTAGAACCAGGCATTGGATGCATTTTGAATTTGAATTTGAGTGAGTTATAGGATTATGGAGTAATGCCTAACTTTCCTGTCCTTAATTTCATTCCACAGTATAAGCATGAAAATTAGAGAAAAATAACAGATTATAAGGTAAATGTAGAAAGTTGAGTGTCGTAAGTTTCCTTCAAGCATCGGAAAATTTTTTTTGATAAAATTCCTTTTAAATTTTATTTCAACTTATTTTAACTGTACACAAAACCAAAACGTGCAAACATAAATGCAGCAGTATCATATTTTAATAACAGCTTCACAGTAAAAACTTGCAAACTCCTCTTATACATTTTTTAAAGGTACTACAGACAATGTTGTCAATATTTAATAGGAAAAGAGTTTCAAAATTCTACATAACTGTTGCTTACTACCCAGTGCCCAGCTTCTCACAAACTTTTAGTCCTTGTAAACTACCCTTCCAATGGTATCTATCATTCTCATCTCAACTTCCATAAGATCAACTTTTTGTATTGCACATGTGCTTGTGATCATGTAATATGCAGATATGTTCCTTATTGTCTTTAGGCTTTGACCTGTCTTTCAGATATTGTTTTAGACAAATTTTATTTATAAATTCTTTGGTAGTTGTAGCCACAAATACAGTTTCAAAAACTTTAATATAATCTTAGAGGTAAGGACTGTCTTTCTCGCAGACATGGGGGTGCTGTCTGTTTTAAATATAACCATTTAAGAATACAAATACTTGTGTTTAAGTCTTTAAGTACTTTATCTAATTGCTTTTCAATAGTTTGTGAAATTAGAAGATGAGTTTTAAACATGTTCTTTATAGTTTATCAGCAAAAAGAGTCACATGATGCTCTTCCCAACTCATGACATGTCATAAAATAATTCCATGTATTATTTCTATGAACCTGAGATTAGATGCTGTGTTAACTCTCTTTTATTAAATCAGCCCTGAGTGAAACTTTATCTGCTTAACTTTGTCATTTCTGATCTATTCTATTATACATGAAGAAATATTCATAGGCCTTGCCATCCACAAAACAACATTAAGGTGGCCATTGTTACTTGAAAAAAAAACTGACCCAAAGGAGAGTAAAATACAATGTTGCTTCGGATGCCCTTTCTCAGCAGAACTCCGAGCACAGCTTCATTTAGCTGTTTCCAGCTAAATGTGTGTGAAGCTCCTAAGATGATGGGTTATCTAAACAGCATACTTTATTCTAATAGCATTTACTTTTATTCAATCAGCAAATGCTTTCCTTACATAATAAGCTTCAGAAAAGTGTTAAAACTATAAGGATGAGTAAAATATGAATACCTCAAAGTAAGAAAATAATACAAATGCGAAGTAATTCATAAGTTATAAATATTAGAGGATCAATGTCATATTTTCTTAAGATGTTTTTATAGACATCATAATATCTGGGATAATCTTACATTATATTATATAATTAGAAGTCCTTGATGTATATAGCTTTGTTAATAAAGAATTTCAACATATATGATTTAAAAACCCAATAAGATATGAACAAAAATTTATGAAATTTGAAATACATCATTTGAATAATACAGAACAGAATGTATCTGACAATTTTCATAGATGAATAAAGTATAATATTTTTTAATGCTTTCAAACAAAAATTACAAACCCCTTTTCTTAGTTATATGGTAACTTATATTTTTAAAAGTTTAAATCTTTGGTCTCCCAACATCTCACTTATGTACTTATTTAAGAGAAGGGTTGTTTTTCTAGGTCAAATTATGTATAGCTAACAATTTTCAAAAAAATAAAAATTATTTTTATTTATCCTTATATGATTTATTTGGCCTAGTAATTTTTAATCCAAACCTCATACTCACGATCCTACTTATTTTCCTAATTTTTAAGAATTTAAGTCCACTAGCAATAAGTCAATATCCTACTATTAATTATTATTAATTATGATTTTTTAACTTTTTCCACATAGTTAATACATTATAATTCATTCATTTTTATATCAAATACAGAAAATGTCCTTTACTGGCCAGTATACTTATAAATTTTGCTTTTTAGTCATGTGTAGAATAATCAACATAATAAACCAAGTTCTTCATTCTAATACTGGTGATACTAGTTTCAAGGCAATCATGAATAATAGTTTTTTTTTTTCAAGGAGCTGGTATTCAGATGCTGTGACTTGTAGAATATTTCTACGCTATGCAAAGATATATCGCTATGATTGGTTTAGTAAAGAGCTAGGCAGGAAGAAGATAGAAGTTAGGTGGGACTTCCAGGGAGAGAAGGGAATTGGAGGAGGAATCTAGGTACTCAGGAAATGCCAGCAGACATGGAGAGAAAACAGGAGGCATACGATGGGAGGGAGATAACACCATTTGATATAATATAGGTTAATGTAATAGGTTAAGTTAGAAGACTAGTTTAAAAAAAAAGTCTAAGCTAAGGCTAAGCTTTCATAATAAATAATAACTCTTTGTTGTTATTTGTGTGCTACTGGCCCAAAGAAAAGTCCAACTACACTTACTGGAGCCCTGAGAGGATGAGATGATGAGATCCAGACTTGTCAGAAAGTTCCTGTGCAGTTTCCTATATAGGCACAAGGAAACAAAAGCCTGAAGATAAACAGAAAGTGGGCAGCTTAAAATGATTTAGGGTGAAATAACAAGACAAATCACTTGGCAGAATCTTCACTGGTAGTACAGTAACTGTGTGCAATTACTTGCTATAATTTAAAAAGATAAAAATAGTCTGATTACATCTTGTTTTGAAAAGATCTCTTGACTCTACATGAAGAGCAGATATACATAGATCCTCCAGTCTATTTTTAGCGGGGAGAGGGGTGTTAGAGAAATAGTTTCTCTCTATTGCTTTGGAGCCTGTCCTGCAACTCTCCATACACCAGGCTGAGTTTGAACTCAAAGTGTTCCATCTGCCTCTGCCTCCCTAGTGCTGGGATTAAAGAAGCCTGGCCGATGCTCTAATCTTAAGAGAACAGCAGTTGAGCTGCTGCTACAAGAGTTAAAATGATGAATTATATGACACACACACACACACACACACACACACACACACACACACAATCTGAAAACTACTCGGGTAATTATTCTCAATGTAAAATGAAAAGAATATACAGGAGGATGGGGATGAGTGAGGTTAAACAAACAGGACAAGAATGTGAAATTATGGATGGGTGTACTATTTGGTCTCATTCATTTGATTGACAAGCAAGCTTAGTCAAAGAGAATGTTATTCTGTCTTTATTCATAAATATTCTGATAAATTTTTTTCCAGACCTTGAAATTGTATATGGCATTTACTTACCATTTTAATTAAAGTCTTTTCAATTTCTGTTAATATGAGCAGTGGTATGCTTTGCGCCATTGTCTATTCTTTACATCTTATTCATTAATTACAATGTTCTGGAAATAACAACCGCTGGCCAGCTAATTTTAAAAACACACAGAAGTATAGGTTCATGGTCTATATATTTTAATTAGCTAGTCACTTTGGAAAAAAAAAAAAACAAAAACAAAGATACATGTTTAATTGGAACCTGTTCTCTGGTTAGTCTGCCAAAATCACATTTTCTAACTTATTGTAAAGTCTTTAATAAGGAGAAGTCAAATACCTTATGGAAAGCTTTCTGAGATTGCCAACTGTTTATGTTATTTCTTCCATTGACTGGGAGGCATGATGTCTTTTTTTCATAACAATTACGCTGTGTGTTGTGATACACTACTCAAGGGGAGACATAAACAAACATCTATAGACCAAATGTAGGAAATTGGTGGCATACTACAGTAAGGATACCACAAAAGTCCAATTGCATGAACCACTGAGTTTACAGGGGTAAATTCAGCAGGAATGTTGCTGAGAGTTAACAACAGTAGCAGAAATGATTCAAACACAGCTGAAAGACCACCAAACCGGTGGCAGCATAGCTAAAAATCTGGAAGTTATTTTACAAAATGCTGACAGAGACTCTATCATCCAAGCAGATCTGAGGTCAATGAGTATCTCCCAGTAGTCCTTTCTGGTTATATAAATTTAGGAAAAAAAGGCATCTTGTGCATGTGGTCAGTTTCAAAGACTTCCTGAACCTTTCCAATACTTGAAGAACTCCCTCTGAAATAGGATTTATCAATAATAATTGCTTTTCAACTCTGTGTAGTTATACTCTCTAACCTTACTGAGTAATCAGACAGTGCACTAATGCCCAAGTCAAAATAGAATAACACTGCAGTGACGCACTTATCGAAAGCTATACCATACAGTCTATTTAAAACCTTTCAATTGAAATAATTTTTTACATGTGAAATATATATTGTTCATGGTTTCCTCTCTCTCTGACTCTCTTAGTTCTTCCAACTCCATTCCATTTCTGACTGTCTTTGGGAAAAAATGTCTTCTAAGGGATAAGAATAATAAAATGAAATAAAGTATAATAAAATAAAATATTACTCAACTTGTGGAAAACACTATTTTTAATTCACGATATAAATTATATATACAAAAATATGCTTTTTATAAGTGTGTTATGCATGTACATTGGTAAATATAATAACATTATGTAATTGTATGTGTTAGTGATAATTTGCATGCATTTAGGTAAAAATCTACAAATATAAACATAAAAATATGAATACATATATATGCATAATTCACATGGAGAAATAGAGATGATTTGTATTCTTTCTGAACGTGGCAGAATCTAGAATAGCCTGGTAGATGGGCATCTGAGAATGGCTATGGGTAATTATCTTGATCACAATAACTGATATATGAAGAAAAATTTTAATAAAGTTGAAAATCTCCTCTGAACAGGGATAACAAAAGCACAAGCAAGAGAAAAAGTGAGCTAAGCACATGCGCTCAGCTTTTATTAACCTCTGCTACTCTTTCCATATTACCACCTGTACTTGAGGTACGAGCTGAGATAAATCCGTTCACTGTTGAGTTGATTGTCAGGGTATGCTATCATAACCACAGGACAAAAAACTGAGACACACAGAGAAGAATAGAGACAGAGGTCTGTCTTTCTCTTTAAATGTGGTCCTACCTTTAAGAGGAAGATGTTTTTCATATATTTTAGAAATGATAAAATTATGCTCATCTTAATGAGCTTTGATAACTCACCATTTATGTCAAAGAATATTATGTATATAATATACGTATATTTGTGTTCCCATGTATGTATCATCATCTTTTTTATTTCAAACATCATTAATTTCCCCTTATATGTATAGTTTTTGGCACCTGTTTTTGTTACCTAGACATTTTGTTGCTCAGTTTCCTAAATGTATTTGAAGGATTATTCATAAAATAGAACCTACTGAGTTAATACGTACCCATCAATATTTAGCTGTAGATTTGCAATTACATTTCTTTTGTGCTGAATAGTCATCAATTAAATTATTAGGTTAAGTGAAAAAATCCATAAGCTACTGTGAACCCAATGTTACCGAGTTCACAACTAAATTTAAAAGAACATTTTCTGTTCTTGTAGGAAGAGAAAGCTGCATCCAGCTGCCACTGGTCACTGTTCCTAATAGTCTTTAATAAGGGTGGGACATGATGTTTCAGGTGGATTTTCTCTTGCTTGTGATAAAACTCCATTACCTAAAGAAGCTTGGAGAGAAAAGGTTTTATTTTACCTTATAACTCTCATGTTATACTCTGTAAGGTAAAGAAATCAGAGAAGTCTTAAGGCAGTCTCTTGGAGGCAAGAACTGAAGCAGAAGTCATAGACAGATGCTGCTAATCATCTTACTCTGATGGCTTGGTTGGACTATTTCCTTTTAAAACTTGGGAGCAATTTCTCAGAGTTTTTCCTACCCTGAGTTTGCTGGACCATCCTTTATAAATAACTAATAAAACTCACAACAATATTGCTTGCCGGTCAATCTGATGGAAAGGCACTTTTTAATTGAGGTTGCTCTTTTCAGGTAACTGTAGCATACATCACATGAACAAAATCCAGACAGGACATCTAACCTCCAGGACTATTCCATTCTTGGTATTTAATTTAAATATATTCAGTAATAAATAAATGTCCTCAAAGATTATTGTGACTTTGATGGCTATTTGTTATTGAATTGTCATTTATTTTTGTAGGGTTTTGTGTTTCTCCATTATGGACTCACAGCTCTGCTTATACGAGAAATTAAAGTGCTCATTTCCTCCTTTGCTATCAACATTTGCCCCGTTGTCAGTGATTATCCTTTTGATATTTTTACATTATTTATATTATGTGGTATTTAGGATTCTTTGAAAATATGTTAGATTATTTTATGTGTACAGTTTAATGGAAACATAAATAAATGCATGGATGACTCAAGTGTCAAATTTCTTGCCTGTAAAACAGGAGTAAGTAACTGAGAGGTAATTCTGCCCCATTCCAGAAGTAAAGATGCTTAAGAAACACTTTTATTTTAATTCACTTAAACTTGGTGATTTCTCTGAGATTCAAGGCTTACAGGCAAAAAGTTCACTCAGAGAAATAATGCTCCCTTCAGAAGCAGCTCACTCGAGAACAAGTCTCCTGTTGTATTTTACTTCTTTTCCTTGACAAATACATTAGTATGTGGAAATTTCTGAGCAAAACAGCTACATTCTTTGTTAAATAAAATCAGTGCTCAATTAATGATTCAAATAATAGGAATCTTCCAACTAAATTTCATAATTTCTAATAGATGAATTTAATCATATCTAACACAAATTCCTATTTTATTTCACCATAGTCTATCTCACCATAGCTTTCTTCTGTAATGTTTATCAATGGCTTTCTTATGCACTTTGAACTTACCTATTTTGTAAAACATAGATGAGGACAAATACAAATAAGATATTTGCAAATCCCGATTTCCTTGCTGTTAATGAAGAAGACACCAATTCTTCTCATTATATACAGGTAACAATTTATATCCTCACATGTATGGTCCATTCACTTGTAATCTATAATCATTTTGTGATTTATTTGTACTCTAGCATTGAGAATGTTTATTTGTTTAATGGCAATTAGTGTCCAGGAAAGCTAATTACATCCTTATTGATAATAGGAAAAAATTTTAAACAACTGCATTGAGGAATTTTAAATAAAAACGGATAGATCCTGAAAAGTTAAGAAGTAATTTTAAGAATTATTTTTAATAACCTTGAAATATTGTTTAATTGTTAAAATTTTCCTTCTCTTGCAATTCCCCTTGTTATTGCTGCTGAGGAGTTACCTTTGGGTCTATTTAAACAAGATAAATCAAGAGATATATTGATAAAAAGAAAATTGGGAAGTACAAAACCTTTCTACTTTTACTATATTTTTCAAATGCTAATTTACAGCTTGGCAGATCTAGTTATATAAGCTACGAGTGCCTTTCTCTTTTTTTTTTTTTTTTTTCTTTCCTCTTCTTCAGTCTCTTTGCTCCTATTCCAGCAAATAAGAATGAAAGTCTAATTCAGTGGACTTACAGTAGGGTGAGGAAGGAAATCAAGACTATTGTATACATGCCAAATAGCAGAGAGAAGGTGAATTTGACAGAGGGAAGATTTCCTCTAATTAGAGCAAACTGAAAGGGAAACAGTAATTATGCAGATCAAGGGAACAGCACTAGAATAGTTTCTTTACAATACTTAAAGACAAGTGTTACCAAAGTCTTACACTTTTTAAAATTTAAAAGTAGCTATAAATCTAACTCTTAAGCCATTTACCAGGTTCAGTAAGTTCCATTAAAATATCACTTTTTCTTTTTAGATTGAGAACATTGATAACAGATTATTTCTTATCTTTTAAATTTTTTTCTTATTTTACATATTGATCCCAATTCTCTCTTCATCCCATCCTCCCATGCCCCCGAACCCTCTCCCATCCCATTCCTCCTTCCACTCCACAGGGAGGGTGATGCCTTCCAGGAGGGATCATCAAAATCTGTCAAGTCATTTGGAGCAAGGTCTAGGACCTCCCTCATGTCCCTAGTATAAGGGAGTATCCCTTCATGGGGAATGGGCTCCCAAAGTCCTTTCTTACACCAGGGATACATCCTGGTTCCAGTGTCAGGGGTCCCTTAGACTGCCCAGGACTTCTAACTGAGACCCATTTTCTTGGGATCTGAGTTTGTGAGAACAGATCTTTAAATTAAAACTCCAAGGCAGGTAAGCTGTAAAACCTAGCAACTTCCCAGAGGATATTGGAGAAGAGAAGGGGGAAAAGCCAAGCAATTTCGGGTAAACCAGCATAAAGGTCAGTTACATGGTCCAGGGAGAAAGGCAGTAGATAAAGTGTAGATACATAAAGTGTAAAGGAGCCCAGGATTAGTAAAAAGACAGGAAAGTTCAATGAGCTTTGGTTTTTGTTTGTTTATTTGTATGTTTTGTTTTGTTTTTTGTTTGTTTGTTTCTGAGTAATTCAGAAAAGCTGGATGACTTATGAAGTTGCAAAGCTTTGGGCTTGTTAACTATATTGTTCTCTTAGCATGGTAGTTCTGGGAAAGAAAAGTGCAAGATCTCATTAAAGGGTTAATTATTTCACTCATCTCTTTAAGATAAATCAGCCCTAACATGTTATTAAAAACCAGTTTTCCAGACAGTGCTTGCAGTTTTCTTCATGAACCAGCTTAGCAGCAGGGACCATTCTCTGAGCCAGAAAAAAAAAATGTGACAGAGAAGTAAATAGTAAATGGTTGGGCACCTGGGCTCCAGAAACATTTTGTTTTGTCTCCATTGCTGATGTCCCACTGTTAAGAGATTCTTAGGTGACAAGTTGAATATGGTTCTATTTTCGGGTCTTTATGGTGGCAGAACAAATTAAATAATTGAACATTTTAAACATTGGTCCAGGAAAATCATACAAAGTGCTTAGGGCATGTCAGTCCTGTCCACATCTTGCTAAATCTCAGCAATTATTATGATTAACTATAATTATGTTGGATAATGGCCTTTATTGAACTAACATGATTCTACATGAACATTCACCTAATTCCTTTTAAAGACTGTCAAGACCTGTTAGTAGGCAATGAAAAGCAAATCTATACAGTAGCTTATAATTACATCACCACCTTTCTTTGTAATTGTGTCACAAATTCAAATTACAAACGTTTTGCCAGCCAGGGTCAATTCAATTTATTAATGCATGGGTTGTGCATATGTGTCTTTAGAGTAATGGTATCCCACCCACTTCCATTATTGAAATAGCTGAAAGAAGTTGAAGAAATGCTGTAATTCTGTGGTTACTGTGATGTTGAACTAAGGTCAAGTCCATATGGAAAATTGCGAAGACCATTCATCATTTACTATTCTTTAACGCTGCTCAAAAAAACAGGAAAAAATAAAGTGTCATCATTAATAAGAGGAGAGAAAACATGAGTTACAACTTTTTAATGATTTTATGATTTTATATATTACTATTTGTTGATGTTTGTTGATACTTTCTTCACAGACTATAAGTTTATCATGATAGTTCATTCATTGGACAATGAACACTGAAAAGATCATTAGTACCTATAAAGACTATATTGCACTTGGTTCCAAAGACAATGTCTAAAAAGAAATGGAGATGTACAAATAGCCCATGGTTACAGTATTTTAAAAAAGGAAATGTAAGTATAAAATGACCCTGTTGATACGTGTATATGCTCACACATGCACACACATAAACATATATATATACATATATATACACACACACACATATATATATATATATATATATATATCTTAGTGTACTTCATAACACACATTAAGATATTCATCCACTGAGGCTTTTTAAACTTCCTTTTATCTTTGCCAATAATACTATAATATTGTACTACATTTTCTAAATATCAATAAAGTCATTTGCACATTGACCACATGCCACATGCTATGTTTTACTGAGGAAATTCTCCACTTAAAGTAGTTTAAAACATGTAGAAAAAAATTTTAAATATTATTTTTTAGTAATTCACTAAACTCTAATTTTTAGCTTGTAAATTAAACCTAGAAATTCTTAGGTTTTAGTGTTTTGTTTTGTTTTAGTTTTGGGTCAAGTTTATTAGAGTTTAATGGGAAAACTCCAAAGGAGTACATGCTATAATTTGCAGTAGCTATTCAGAGGTGGAGAATGAAGAAGAGAAGGAAAAAAGCCATGCTGTCCACCTTTATGACAGTAGATAGCCCCATGGCAAGAAACAGGGAGTGGTGGCTGACTTTGAGAAATGTAAGAGAAACCATAGGAAAGAAAAAATAATAAAGTTTCAAAGAAATAAGCATAACAAAGGAAAAGCAAATGTATTCCTTTGGACTACAGATTCTAGACAGAAACAGCTGAACCAAATGAGTTCTTGACTTACAGAAACTGCAATCCAGAGTAGGACTTTGGGGATAAGAAAATATGGTACTTTATTAAAGGCATAATTATTCTACCTCTCTCTTTCAACATGGATCGGTGGTTTATACCTTCCTAATGCTGTGACTCTTTAATATAATTCATCATATTGTGATGACTCTAAACCATAAAAATCTTTTAGGCATTACTTCATAACTGTAATTTTGATACTGTTATATATATTGTTTGGAGATAGAGGTTTGCCAAATGGGTTGAAACCAATTGGCTGAGAACTGCTGTTAATGATTATCACTAGATATCCCTTCTAAGTATCTCCTGCCTTCCTGAGTACTGGACTCTCAACCAAGTCTCCACGCAATCTTGAGTTTTCACTCTATTTAGCAGGCATTTTCCTCTAGTAGTCTTTAGTGATTCTCAAACACCCCTACCTCAGAACAGGTAACTATCACGGCATTCAAGTACCATATTCTAGACCAGAATCCGCTGAATACTTCTGGGATGTCTGGTCACTGAAGTGAATAAGGTCCTCAAGAAGACCAAGGACATACTGGGCTTTTAATCAAGAAAGAAACTGATTTTCATTGAATATTTTTTGTTTTTTGGTTTTTCAAGACAGGCTTTCTCTGTATTGCTTTGGAGCCTGTCCTGGAATTAGCTCTACAGACCAGGCTAGCCTTGAACTCACAGAGATCTTCCTGACTCTGCCTCCTGAGTTCTGGGATTAAAGTTATGCACCACCACCACCACTTTTCATTGAATCGTTTTACCCTAATTGTCTTATCCAATGTCTACCTCTTGTTTTCATCACTCTCCTCTCTGAAGAATTAATCACTAGTGCCTTTATAACATTATCTTAATAACCAGTCTGTCTTTTTCAAGATGAATTGGGGTGTCAGATGTGGCTATTGCTGTATTCTTACTTTGGGCTTGTCTAACAGACACCAAAGCACTGGAAATGTTTTATTTGTATAACTGTCAGATGTCAGTAAGAGAGTAAGTCCTCATTTGGTACCTTGAAAGAAGTAATGTAGAAGTAAAGACAATAGTATTAGCATTATAAGACTTAGTCAGAGAAGCAGAAAAATCCAGATTGGAAGATTTTGTTTGTTTGTTTTGTTTTTGGTTTGTTTGGGTTTTTATGTGTCAGTAAGATCCATTAAATTTTACAGCATCACAAGAACATGCATCCATAGCTTTCCTTACTTTTCTGTGTCCTCCTCCTTCTTCTTTGAATGTAGTTCTCAGGAGACATTGGTTTCACAAAGGCAAAGTACTATTTTTTAAAATTCCTCTGATCACTGCAATATAGGCTACTACAGATGCTGACTGAACCCCAGAGTGTTGGTTTGTCAGGATACTGCTTTTAATAACTACTCTACCATACTAAGATAAAACTTAGGAACCACCAAGTACTTCTGAATGACCCTTCAATAGACACACACATGTTTCACCTTTAAGCCAGCACTTTACCAAGAGCACATCAAAAACTTCACTGGTTTAGTAAAGGCTTCTTGTTATAGAAAAACAGGGAGAAAATAGATGGGATAAGATATAAAGGTAGATTATTGAATCTACCCATAAAACGTGTAGATTTGATGAGATAAAACACAGGTTCCAATCCCCGTCCTATTCACCAATTTGTTCTTGTAAGTGCTTCCCGTAATAAGGCCTTTGGATAATTTTACCATATAGGAATTTATTGCGGTTTAATAAGGGTCAGGATAAACAAATAGGTCGAATAGATGTTTATTAAGGGAGAAACAACTCACAACACACACAGATAAACACAGCAGTTAAAACTGGATGCTGCTCTCTCCATGTCCCGCCAGAAAGGGCCTTTCTCCGCCTCCTTCAGAGACCAAGCTCCACAGGTCACTTCCGCCCCTGGCTCCACCCCTCAATGGGTGTGGTCAGTGACTCAGAAGCAGACACAGTGAATATCCCACTACAGGAATTTGCTTTGATTTTGCTTTATAAGATGCATAAACATACCTAAACCATAGTGAAACTACATCATACCTTCTCTGTGTGGGAAAAGAAAGAAAAAACAAAAGGTCAACTGTGACAAAATAAATATGCAGAAAAGGTTAAGAAAAAATAAAGGAAACAAGCTAATACAATGCATTTACAAATAAAAATATAGAACCTGGAATATTTCTGAAAGTGACCAAATGTTATCATTATACATGTATAGTCAATATTCTTATAAACATGTGTACTGTTTCTTCTATCCTAACTAGTCATTTACACATAAGCAAACTGTAGTTATGAGAAAGGAAATACAGCAGTAGTTTTTTGGGTTTTGTTTTGTTTTTACTGACAAGGATGCAGTGTATTGGGAGTCATAAAGCACTTGTTATTGTAAACTGTCACAAGGGGGAACCTTAAGTGAAAGGGGAATGATCAAAAATGTCCCTACAAATTGCATATTGTATTACCTCAGGCTCCATCTTTGATCTGTACCTCCTGCTACCTTCCTAATCCTCACTATTTTAAAAGAAACCTTCAGTACCTTATCTGAACACAAACTGCCTGGATACAGGAAGACAAACAGAAATTGACAAATCACACTAAGTGATAATGTTTCAAGATGTTTTAAAGCCTCAACCTTCTGTTTCATTTACTCTGGACAAACTGGGCATAAAGTATGCTACAGGAGACATACCTTGCTGAATGGATTTGTTTTCACTGCCCTTTAGAAACAACAGCCCATATATAAATTGGCTGTTTAAAGAAATATGTAAAACAATCTATTGCAGTTCTATAGTTGTTATAATACAGAACTAAAACAAATGTTAGTGAGAAAAAGTATCAATCTTTTCAAAATTAAGAATGATAATTAAGATAATGCCCTTTCAAATATTATTATGATCCACAAATCACAGTAATGTTGCAATTTAAATTATGTAATGGCACAATTTAAGTT
The DNA here is from genome assembly GCA_030556225.1 of Cricetiscus sungorus. Classification (NCBI taxonomy): domain Eukaryota; kingdom Metazoa; phylum Chordata; class Mammalia; order Rodentia; family Cricetidae; genus Cricetiscus; species Cricetiscus sungorus. The sequence continues at coordinate 48,352,376 of JANBXA010000398.1, forward strand.
CAAACTCTAAATATAGAGTAGCAGTTCACTCAGATATGGAAAATATATAAAGGAGAGTGTAGAAAGAACTATCACATATATGAACTAAAGTAAGTAAATAAAAATCTTAATAGAATTTCCAGAAGACTCAAATGAGTCCAGAGTACAATATTGAAAGAGATACAGTGTAGGGCTTTTGGAGTAAGTATATAGCGCATGTCTTTCTTGATTAATGATTCTCACTGAAGTTGAACTATTAGCTGGATGTTCACCAAGTAGCCGTGTAGCAGCCAGGAAAGCAGGGAACTGAATATACAAGTTTCAACAAGCTTCTGATTTTCAATTAAATTATCAATCACTTGGAGGGATTGTTTATTTTAAGCATTTTTATGAAATCTCAAATTTGCATCCAATGTACAATTTTCAATTCTAAGAAAAGTTATTTATTCATGGTGTGCTGTAAAATTAAATATAAGACAAGTGTAGTGGTGCATGTCTTTTGTCTCAACACTCAGAAGCAAAGGCAGCTGGAACTCTGAGTTCAAGACCAGCGTAATCCACACAGGGAGTTCTAAGATAGCTAAGTCTACATAGTGAGACTCTGTATTGAAAAAAAAAAAGTTGGGTGAGACAGAAAAAAATATTTTAATTTAGTAATTCTATAAAAATATAAAGTTTTAGGAAATTGGTAAAGCTGATTTGGGCTAACTCACTGCATTGGGGTTTGTTGCTTTCTAATGTTTTGTGGATGTATTTCTTTTGCCTAGCTTTTCTACTTTAAGACCTCCTATATCAGCCAGAGAAAAATTCACACCTTTCCATTGAACTATTAAGTTTACATACAATTGTCAAAATTGAAATTTAATGGAAGGAAATGAGATCACATTGTTTTTAAAACAAACCTGAATTATGAAGGTATAAGAAGCAATGTATTATGCAATCTGAAAGCCAAAGCTCAGATGTTAAAATCTGCTTCTTCAGAAGCCAAGATTAGATATAAAGCACGCAAACTCAATATAATGCAAACTCGTGGCAGAAATACATTTTAATTTAAAAGTGAATGCTAAAATTGCAGAAGTTGAGTTTAGGGGGAAAATAGACAAACACAAAGATTTGAAAATAATTTAAATGCAAATAAAAGGCAAAGCAATAAGTACACAAACTTTGTAATAAATGTATATCCAGGTTCGAGTCATTGGATTCATATTAAAATGTCAAGTGGAATAAAACAAAGGTCACAGCCGTTTCAGGGTCCAGTCTACTTACAACCGAGCAATATATCATTGTGTTTATTTACCACATTCTGCTTGTCAATTCACCTTTTGTTTATATCTTAGCCTCACCCAATGTCTTAATGAAAATAACAATTAATAATGAGGTAATACAAGTGTATGTTCAGGTGTCTTCTTGGGATAATTAGTTCATTCCCTATGGATAAATAAACAGCAGTGGTTTTCCTATATTACATTGTAGTTTTATTGGAATAGCAACAGTTATTATTCAGACTTTAAGTGACTTTTATAATTTACTTACAAAGAAGAGTTTCCCCTTGTACATACCTAACCTTCACCAGCATTTTTTATCATTTCATAAAAATATTTAAATAAAACTTTATTATGTGTCCTTGTGATTTTTATTTTCTTTTAAAATAATTTTATAAAAAAATTAAACAATTTTTATAAGTGAATATTTACATGTATGCTATGAGAAATGGTTATTAAGCTAGCTCATTTATCAATTTTAAATTAGAATATTACACAATTGTATAAAAATGTAATTCTTTAATTTTTAGTAATGCAGGTGGGTTTAGAAGACATTTAGCTTACTCTCTTATCTATAGAAGCCATAAATATACTAAGTTACTATGTGTGAGATGAAGAATGATAAAGTTTTAAGGAATTGGTACCAAAATGTAGAAATAACTAGTTTAGTGTTATAAGTGATAAATACATGATGCATTTCAAAAATATATAAAAATAAAGGGAGTGACTTTGCAAAATCTTCAGAAATGAAAATCATTGAGTGGGTAAAAACTCTCATCTGCTATAATTTGGTTAATCATTGAGCATGTGTTAGTTTCTTATACTGTACCCCGTAAGTGTGTAAGTAACCCGAAAAAAAAACTTTTTTGTGATTACTCCATGTCATCAGTGCTCAAAATGTTGTGAAGTAATACTTGTTTATGCTTCCTCAAAAAATGCACACAGCCATAAAACAGGACATTTATTTGTGAGAAACATTGACTTTCAATCCATTACTTTTTAAGAACCAGCAAGAGTCAACACTGATGACCATGTGTGGAATATTGCTATCTATGTTCTCTAGTTCACCAATAACTGGCTGATATCTCCAACCCTAAATACACAGCAGGCCAGGCAGTGCAGCATGTAAATAATGGGGATGGATTTCCTCATCAACATTCTTTTCCACAGGTGAAGAAACAAATAAAGAGTGTTTTAAAATTCTCATTGGCCCCTTTTAAAATAAAAACTAGTTTTAGAGTTAACAAAAAAAAAAAAACAAAACGTGTGCTAATTTTATTTTCTTAAAAGGAAAGAAGAAAACTCTAAGAGCCTCAATACTTGTCAAAGAAGTTTAGGCAATTCTTGGATAATGAAATAAATGAAATTAAATTCTTGGATAATGAAATAAAATTCTTTCTCAGGAAAGAATGCTCTGACTGGATTTCCAATAACAAGTTTTAAGCTCGAGAGTTCTGTACATACAGGTAGCAGTACATGTACTGAGTAGGAGATTTTATACATATAAACCAAGGGAGAAAAAGACCATAAATTTGAGAAACAGCAAGGAGCAATATATGGGAGCTGTTGGAAGAAGAAAGGGGGAGTGATGCAATTGCTATATTTATTAAAAATAAATAGTATTATACAAAGTAAACACTGTATTGAATGTGAACTTTTTGGTATATGAAAATAACCGATGAAATCTTTATAAAATAATGTAGGAATAGAAGGAATTAAAATAACTCATTGTTGCAGACAAATGAAAGCAATTTCTTCACCACAATAATGTAAATTTTATCTTGATCATGTCCATAGTTTAAGATTCCGACTAGAAATGGGAAAGAACCTGGAGGTAGAAGACAACATATACCTGTGCCACTACACAAACTTGATAAGATGACAGTGAAATTCAAGTAAAAAACACCTGCACTTGCCTTTGCCCATAAACAGAAGGACACTGGACAACGTGGAGGGAAGCCACAGAGGTTCCCCTTACTAAGAGTCATCACAGAGCATCTGGAAGGATTTGTGGCCCCTGTCTACTTCAAACATTTATATGCTGAGGGGTAATTTAATTCTGTTATCTCACAACTTTCCTGAAGTTTGCTTTAGAGATATAGCAGGCACCACAGAGAGTTTTGTGGAATTACAAAGATGTGTGTTCCCATGTTTTGGATGAAAATCCAAAACAATGATGGCAAGCTGAGAAAACAGGTACCCTTAACCTAGTTGTGCTGGGTAGGAGGCCACTACTTGAGTATCTGAACTAATACAAGCCCTAAGTTTTGTATATAGAACTGTTTGCTCTGTTTTCATTTTCTAAACAAAGAAATTTAATCTCTTTCATAAGATGGCTAGGAAATACATTGTTCACTATATAACAATATAATCCTAGCAGTTTAATTTGAGTTACATCTTCTTATGTTTTGAGACAACACATGTCAGGGCTCCAGATCCCTTGCCCAAAGTAACATAATACCTGATTTATATTTTGTTTTCTGATAATACAACTATATACATTTCTTTTTGGTACTTTAAAAAAAATATGTACTCTACTTACACTGATAATTACAGATATTATTCTGCATCATTTTGCTATTTTAATGAAAACGTCAGTTTTATTTTCTATACATTCATTCAAATATTTATTGTTGCTTCAAGAGTTCAATAATAACATTTTAACAGTAAATGAAAAAACTACTTGGGACTATATGTTTTTCTCAATTAGTTCAGAGAAAAGTGTACTTGTTTATGCTTGGTGGATTGTGGAGGGTTTGTCTCCATTGAATCACTAATTTAAATAGTGGAGGTGTTAATCAGTATTGGATCCAGTCAGTTGTAAAGGTTAAAGTCTGCTTGAAGCTATGAAAATATTTTAAATTAGAAAAATAGAACTTGAACTCACTGTTTACTCTATAGACTTTCAAGTTGAAAGCACAAAGTATTTATTCAAGAATGTTAGTAAGTTATCAAAATGCAAAGCAAAAAAATATGATATTTAGGTAGAAAAGGTCAGATTTACGAAAAAGATACAGGCTGAAATATTTGAAATGTCAAGATAATGTAGAAAACTATGAAGTAATTTTGCAATCTTACTATTTGATTGATTGAAACTCTTTCTGAGGAATTTGCAAAGTACCACACTTGTAAGAAGTTCCCTGTGAAATCTGTGATAGATAAGTTTTCTACAGGGAAAGAGTTGGAGTGTTTGCTGACAGAGTGGATTTTCAGAACGAAGGATACATTGTTGTTAATTTGTTGTTTGGGGGGTGGAGATAATGTGGCATCTGTAGAATTTTTAATACAAAGTTAGGACTAGGAAAATTTAGGAAAAACCTCAAGAGCCTCAATCATTTAAAAGTAAAATAGTTTGAAACAATTAGACTGGCTGCCCAGCGTGTGTTGTTTTAAAGTCAGTAGAAATAATACAAATATGAAAAGAACCTTTTGCTAGAGTCAAGTATTCATGTACATTTCAGACAATTTTTCTCCTAACCCAGATCTGTTATTGCCAATAATACCACTAAGCAAAGGTGTTGTGAAATCTTCTGTGTTTATCTAGACACTGTGAAGCCCAGATTTATATCTTGAAATGGTGTCCTCTGATGCTTGCAGAATTCACAAGCTACTTGCATGTGGATTTTATAGCATTCAAAATACAAAGCTTAAGCTCAGAGCAGAATTCTGAAGAGCATAGCAGTTCAGTGAAAGTGGAAAAGGAACAGGACACAGCTAGGACATAAATCTTTCCCATCCACATATTTCATATAAAAATAATAATTATAGGGAAAGTGTCCATTAGGGTTTTAAGGGCCTTGACAATATTTATGTAATATGATGTATAAAACACCAGGGCAGGGCCTTGACAATATTTATGTAATATGATGTATAAAACACCAGGGCAAACCAAACTTATGTCCGTTATTTAATGAAGTTCCTTCCCTTCTATTAGGGAAAACAAAATTTGAATGGTGTATACTATAAGCCAACATCTTTGGCTCAGTGTACAATGTTCATTTTATAAATAGAGACTCCAATAATATAACAGAACCTTAAAGAGATGGGGATCCTGAGTGGAACATCTAGTAAAAGGAAAATTCCTCCTGAAATAAAAAAATTATTCTGACTCAGGTTCCTCCAAGAGACAGTGATAAGCAACATTGACTTGGGTCTGTAATCAGGCAGTTTGCATTTTCCCTCTCTTTTCTATGAACAGTAATTTGGAATATTAAGATGGAAATACATATATCCTCTTGATTGATAGTGCTAATTTGGAGTTTGAAAAGGCTGTGTAACATTTCTCTCATTTTTTCCTAAAACAGAAACATAATGCTATGAGATTTTTCTAGTTGTGGACTAGAGATAATTCAGGTATGGGAGTGTTTGCTTCTCTCCAGAGGACTGGCTTTCTGTTCCCAGCACATTTACTGGGTGGATAACAAGTGCCTCTAGCTCCATAGGTCATCAGTATCCAATGCCCTCTTCTTGTCTCTGTAGTTACCTGAGCACACATGGTGCACACAAAATCATTGTGATTTCATAAGTAGAAAAGCTGAGAGAAGGAGGGAGTGATGCAGTGAACAACAGAAGGAGGGAAGGAAGGACTGACAGAAAAGTGAAAGGAAGTAAACTGTCCTAAGAACATGTCAGTGTTTCTTCATTCTCAGCTCTACTACTTCCCCAATACTTTCCCACTCTTCAGGCTTCATGTCATTTTTCACCTTCTCTTTCATAAATCTCACATTCTTTCTACTTTCACAGCCTGGATTAAAAAAAGTGTTTCAAACTTTTAGTTTTCCTAGTCAACTCTGCACTTAGTAATAGGAACCACTGCATTAGACTATATATACACAGAAACTGTGTAATGAGAAAAAGAAAAGACCTGGTAACTGACACTGGGTTCAAACTTCAAGTTGAAGAATAGAAAAGCAAAGTAGAGGGGTCACTAGCTCTTACCACTACTTCAGGCTGAATAGACTGATCCTGTTGCCTCTCAGCTTGGTTAGAGAATGAATGCTTCTTTCTGAGACCTTGCTCCTGTCCTAAATACATTTGTGATTCTGGGATTAAAGGTGTGAGCTATAATTCTCTTTTAGACTGATCCAATCTTGCATAGATTTTGTTGGCCTTGGACTCACAGAGATCCCTCTACCTCTTAATCCAGATCCTAGGGTACCACCACCTCCTAGCTTCTAGCTTCTGGGATTAAACATGTGTGCCTGGCTTTCACAGCTTGTGGATGACTTTGACTTCTGAATCTTCAGGAAAGCTCTATTAAATCATAAATAACATGTCGCTACTGAACTGAGTATATAGAAACTGAATCTGGCTTGATAAATGTATGTTTTATAATGCATCCATGAATAAAATAATCAATGGCTATGCTTGCTAGCTTTTCTATAATTACAGAATCCTGTTCAAGGGCTATTTAATTTTTTTCACAGACCGCTGCCCCTCTTTGAAACTTAAATCATATTCATTCATTATTACTGCTCTAATTTAAAATGAAGCAAATTGTTTCTCTCTCTCCTGGTTTGAAAGTTTCCATTCTCTGTCTAATCATGAATAGAGTAGACATTCTGGAAGCACTTAATTGAGTGAAAATAATTGTCATATGTGAAAATTATACATTAAAGGGAGCTGTATTTCAGTTAAAGAAAGGGACTTGGATATAGTCCACAATGTCCATACTACACACCAAAGACTGAAAAATAAAATTCCAGTGCCGGAGTGTAGAGATAAGAGCTTATTTCAGCTTACATTTCCAGGTAACAGCCCACCACTGAGATGTCACAGGAAGAACTCAAGACAGGAACCTGGAGGCAGGAACTGATACAGATACCAGGGAGGAGTGCTGTTTACTGCCTTGCCTCCTATGGCTTGCTCAGCATGCTTTCTTTTCTTTTTGTTTCTTTTATTATAATATTTTTGTTTCTTTTATTATATATTTTAGTTTCTTTTTTATATATTTTTATATATTTATATATTTTTGTTTTTATATTTCTTTTTTATATATTTTCTTTTTATATATTTTTCTTTTATTATATAGTTTTGTTTATTATATTATATATTTTCTTTTATTATATATTTTGTTTCTTTTATTATAACCTCCAGGTCCCTCCATATCTTCTCTTCCTACCTGCCATACCACCCATCCCCCCACATAAGAAAACAAATCAAAATAAGCAAGGTAAGTTGGGACCAAGTTAAAGCCCTCGGTAAAGAGGCAATAAGGTCTCCAGTAAGGAGCTATAAAGTCCCAGGTAAGTTGGGACCAAGTTAAAGACTGCGGTAAAAAGCGGCAATAAAGTCTCAGGCACTGAGCTAGAGGTTGTAACAAACCAAAAGTAAAATATTTAAGATGGGGACTAGTCAGTCTCATCCAATTTTTCTGGCTCTTTAGGAGCTCTTTTGTCAAAGAAACTTAAAATAAAGAAAAGCACACTAGAAAGATTCCTGAGCGAATGTGATGCCATTGCAACTTGGTTCACAGTTTCGGGAGACCTCATGCTAGCGTGCTGGGACAAATTAGGCAGGGATCTTGACTTTGCTTGGGAACAAGGGACGCTAAAGTCAGGAGTCCGACCTGTTTGGAAGTTAGTGCATAGCTGTATAGAAGACAAGAGGTACTGTAAAGAGGCGATGGAAAAAGGGAAAGCTGCCCTAGAAATATTGCAAGAAGAAAGATCAGAAGATGTCGAGACCGCAGGAGAGTCAGGTACAGACAAAACAGATTCTGAGGAAGAATTGCAAGCCCTCATAAAAGGAGTTCAGAAACAATCCCCTAAGGGGCAGAGGGGGAAGGAAGAGGAGAAATGGTAATATGGGGAGGGGAGGGACCCTCCTAGAACAATGCCTTTGGGGCCTTCTCCTGATCAGAGTGAGGAAGGGCAGGGCCCAGGTACAGGGCGTTCCTTTTGCCCTGAGGTCTGGAAAGCCATACAAAATGACTTAAGTCTTGAACAAGTAAATCAGATTGCCATAAAAGCACGGAAGTCATTACCCAATAAGGGAGAGGTGAATGGTAACCTCACTAAGATACTACAAGGCCCCATAAAACCATTTTTAGATTTTGTGGCCTGTTTGATAGAGGCTGCAGAGAGAGATTTTGGCATTACAGCAGCCATAGTTGCAGCTATCTCTTTTGCAGTTGTGGGTTCAGTCATGGCTGCCATGGCTATGAGCATATCGGTGCAGACAGTCTCTAAGCTAAATGAGTTTCCAAGAATGTGGCTACTGCCTTGGGTGCTGAATCCACTATTGGTGTTTAACTAAAAGGAGGTTTAATCATTGCAAACCAAAGAATTGATCTGGTGCAGGAGCAATTAGATACCTTGTGGCAACTGGCCCATTTGGGATGTGAAATGAAATATCCAGGTTTGTGTGTTACCAGCATTCAGTATAAGAACTTTACATGTGCTGCTAATTTGTCACAACAGTTGTCTAGCTATGTTTTAGGAAATTGGTCTGCTGACTTTGATGACTTAATGGTACAGCTGCGAATGACCATCGTTGCAGTGAATTTGACACATGTGGATGTGGGACTGGCTGCCGGATTGTCATCATGGTTCCTGTTGCCATGGATCATCTGAAAGAGTGGGCAGGAATGGGAGCCATGGCTGTACTCTTGTTGCTTATCACCTTCGTGGGCCTGTGGTGCCTTTGCAAGATGAGGTTTGCTCAGAAGCAGTAAGCAGCTATGGTTGTCCAGGCATTTACAGCCATTGAGGCAGGACAGTCTCCCCAAGCATGACTTGCAGTCATGAACAAGAATTGATCCTTCATGCTCAGGTTGTACGGCTTAGCACTGCACTCTGAGTTAGCTCTGGAAATGAGCAACTCCGAGAAGGGCAAGTCTGGTTGCATGTGGTTTGGTGTCCCAGGCCCCACTCCAGGAAAAAGATGCTGGATGGGTGTGGCACTGACTTGGCTGACTACCAGGATTCAGGGTCATTACAATGTCCACTGCTTTACTGGAGACCAGACCACTACCCTTGCCTGTTGTGTTATAAAAACAAATAGGGGGAACTGTAGAGAGCCGCGAAGTGCCACGCCTTAAAGTGGCACTGGCTTCCGCCTTACACCTTCCCATTGGTGAAGGCTCTCTCGCGTAAACAAGCTTTTAATTGGTTAAGTCTGTTCAGCCTGTCTGCTTCCGCATTAGGGTAGCCTATTTGCAGGGTTCACGTGGCTCACTGGGGTTGGTTAGCTCAAGGGTATTTAAGCCTGTGCAGGGGTCCCCCGGCTATTTCTCTCTCCCTCTCTCTTCCTCTTGCTCACTCTCGCTCTCTCGTTCTTTCTCTCTCGTTCTTTCTCTCTCTCTCTCTCTCTCTCTCATGGGCAGAAGAAACATGTTTAAAGGTTCCTGATTAAAACTGCATGAAGAAGATCTACCCGGAGTTGTGTCTTCCTTGCTGGAGAGGACAGGCACGTACAGGTTACAATGGTTTGCACAAAACCTGTGTAAGCTCTACCCAGACCAAACCTCAGTGAAGAGACTGAGGCTAATTATAAATCCCACTTCTAGCCAGAGCTATAGACAATCATAACATACTGGGAGAGAAATAGAGTTTTCTTGTATAGTGTATCTCCTAGTAAACTATCCATGCTCTACTGGAAGAGGACACATCCAAAATAATTGTGTAACACTAATTTGTATTCATGGGCTTAAATATAGATTTGTATTTTATTCTTTCAAATTACCTTTATTATTTTTTTAGTTGTAGTGTAATTATATTTTTCCCCTTTCCTTTTCCTCCCTCAAAATCCTCTCATTGTTTCCTGTTTGCTATCTTTCAAATTCACACCCTTTGATATAAGTAAAAACTGTTAAATCTGTATAATGCTAGATGTATGTATATTTTCAGTAATAATTATTTGGTGTAAGATAAGCCCAGTTTTTTCATCTTCCCTGGGCAAAGCTCTTTCTCCAGATCTATGCATCCCTTAATTGCCTATAGTTCTTTATGTACATTTTAAGTTTAATGAGTTTTCTTCAATCAAAATTATCACTGCTATTGTTGGAGTTTTAAGCACATGTTTAGACAGTCATGTGGATGAGACTTTATAGGTCTAGTTATTGACATTCCTAGAAGATATAATCACACGCAGAATTCCATGTTACTCTGGCTTCTACATTCTATATACTTGAGCCTAAAATACAGAAATCATTTGTAGATGTATCAGATGGGAATGTACTCTTGAACTTTTCATTTTATTTTGTTTTCATTTTCTATAATGGGTCTATTTGTTACAAGGAGTATTTTCTTAAACACGAGTGAAGAATATACATATATTTTGTATAAGAACACATTTTTAACATGTATATGAGAGTTATTGTTCACTGAGTAAAGTGGCAGTTGTAGAGATACATGAGTTAAGTAGCCCTATGAAGAATTCTAGTGCCAGATATAATTTCTTTCTTGTTTAATGGTCTTATGTTCAATCAGCTAAATGTTGGTAATGATTTTCACTATTGCCCCATTAAGATATTGTGCCATGCTCCTTAATGTTGTGGTTCAAAGACATCATAGCTTGGTAGAACTGTTGAGGAATTACATCTTAAATGGATTTTTGAGAGAGGGATAAATAGGTTAATGATATTAAATCACCCAAAAACTGTGTTTAGAAAACCAATATTTGTTAATTTGCCTTTTATTATATTATTATTTTGTTAATAATTTTTAGAAAACACATTTTTGTTCATGATCCAACCTCTTACCCTACTCTTTCTAGATCTCTCATTTTGCTAATTACTTGACTTCTATCTCTCTTGCAAATAAAAACTTAACATATACAGATAACAAAATCAAAACAACCAAAAAAGACCAATATGTTAAGTAAGTAAAATCACACACAGACACAGAGACAGACACAGACAGACACACACACACACACACACACACACACACACACACTAAAACATGAAGTCTATTTTGTGTTGTTAAACTAATGCACATTGTTTTTTATTTGTCATATTGTTGATAAACCCAGTGACACTATATTGGAGAAATTTGTTTTTCAGTGTCACTGCAGGTATTAATGTGATACCTTCTTGGTTAGGGGCAGACTTATATTTTCATTTCCTGCTGAAATTTGTTTAGTATTACGCATGCTGCTGCAATATCTGTGAGCCTCTATGCATATCATTTCTATTGTGTTTGGTACATGCTTTGTCCTTGAAGTCATTTATCACCTCAGGCTCTTAAAATTTTCTGAATTACCTCTGCATCAGTGCATCTTGTAGGCAGGACAGGTTGTAGGTCATAAGTTTTGTGGCAGGGTTGATGCCCCATTTTCACCACTGGGAGTCTAGCTACAATGTAAAAGCTAGCCATTTCTGACTCCATATGCATTATTACTAGTTCTCACTGCTGTTACCCTCATAGGTACAACATCAACTCTTATATGCCCACCTATTTCAGTCATCTCTTCCCATACTTTCTCCCTGCAGCCCTTTCTTCCCCACCTGATCCCTATTGCTCCCATTCCCACTTGCCTCCCCAATCCACTTATAAAATCGATTCTATTTCCCCCTTCCAGGGAGATCAATGCATCTTCACTATACCTGTCCTCTTTAACTTCTCCAAGTCTGAGGATTGTATTGAGATTATCCTTTACTTGACAGTAAATATCTGCTTATACATCAGTATATACCATATTTATCTTTCTGGGTTTGGGTACCCTGGCTCAGGATGATGTTCCTTTTTGTCCAGTTTTATCCATTTATCTTTTGCTTTCATGATATGTTTCATAACTACAGAGTAATACTCCATTGTATAAATATTCTACTTTTTATGTATCCATGCTTTTATTAAGAGATACCTAGTTTGTTCCCAGCTTCTGGCTATCAAAAGTAAAACCTCTAGGAACATAATAAACCAAGTGTCCTTGCCAGCATGAGCTACCATTAGTGTTATTGATCTTAGCTGTTCTGACAGGTGTAAGATGGAATCTCAAAGTGGTTTTGATTTGCATTTTGCTGACGGATAAGTGCCTGATGCGAAAGCCCATCAATGACTGATCTAAGTTGAGGCCCAGTCCATGAGACAGAGCCAATGCCCAACACTGACTAGATTGCTAGAATCTACAGGCTTAGAGATCTAGCGTATAACCAAACAATACTGACAAAAAGAGAGGAAGGAAAGAAGGAAGGAACGAAGGAAGGAAGAATGAAAGAAATTAAGGAAGGAAGGAAGAAATGTCAGTTAATTAAATGATTCCTTATGAAACTCTACTATACTCATGCATCAGTTCGTAGCCCAGAAATCATGAGGGACCAACAGTCAAATATTAGGCAGAACTTGGGAACCTGACGAAATAGGGGTGGGACTTTAGGAGCCAGGATTGTCAAGGATACCACAAGAACAGGGCCCACAGAATCAACTAAGCAATGCTCATAAAGACTGACAGAAACTAACATTGCTGACCACTGAACTAGCAATGGTCTTATACAAGGCCTTGTGCATACATTCTGTGGTTTTTTAGCTTGCGGTTTTTGCTGTACCTCTATCAATGGGAGTCAGGGTGTCTCTGACTCTTTTACCTGCTCATGGGACCTATTACTGCCTACTAATTTTCCTTGTCCAGCCTTGATATGAGGGTTTATACCTATCCCTATTGCACATTTTTATGCCATATGTATATGATATCATTGAGAGCCCTGATTTTTTTGGGATGGGAATGAGAATTATTTATCTGGAGGAAATGGAAGAAGGGAGACAAGTTAGAATGCAGTCAGAATGTAGTGTGAGAGGAGAATGAACAAAAAAAATTCACATAGATTACTGATCCTTGAAGGTAGATGTATAAAATACACATTTAACTGTAAACTAAATACTCTAAAGTCTTTCGTTCTCTAGTTGGGACCTATGGTAATTACTAGAAGCTGCTTGCTAGAAGAAGGTCCTTTCTGAGGATTGAATGTCTTGATCTATGGATTTATCAACATTTCATTAGCAGTTATATTTTTACTGTCTTCCATTAGTAGAATAATGGTAGATTATCCCTCAATCTCATGGCATATTCATGGTTAGTTGCCACCTTAGCATTGCAAGGTATAGGTTCCATCTTATGGAGAGGGTCTTAAGTAAAATTTACAGAAGCAGTTGTTTACTCCAATGTATTTGTGCCACTACTGTATCAATATTTCTTTCAAAGTTTCTGTCTTGCCTAGTCCTGTAGCTGTTTAGGACCAGATAAAGACACAGAGGCTTATATAAATTATAAACCATCTGGCCAATGGGCCTGGCATCTTATTGGCCAGCTCTCACTTAATTATTAATCCATGTCTATTGATCTATGTTATTTCCATGTGTTCTTGTCTTGCCTGAGAATGTGTAGAATCCTTCCTATTTTCCTGATAGCTACATGGTGTCTTTCTGTTTCTTTTCCACAATATTCTCCTAGTCAGGTAGTCCCACATATATTTCCTGCCTGGCTACTTGTCAATCAGCATTTACTTATAAACCAATAAGAGAAACATATATTAACAGCATACAGGACATCAACCATCAGGCAGATTGCAATTATGGATTAGAGGGTTAATAACTGATAAATACTGGTGATTAATTTATCCTTTTAATAGTGTACAAAGTGTCCTTCAGCACTATGAACTCTAGTCTTTAGGGAAAAAGGTTGTATGTGGGTACCAGCTCAATTTCTTCATATTCAGTAATATAATTGATTTGTGTATTCAGTAATGGGACTTTATTATGAGGCCATGGAGACTTGTCAATACACTTGATAATAGAGTCTAGTGGATATTTTGGTGGTAGTTTTGTGGTACTCTCCCTTTCCAGCAACACCTCAGCAAAATGAAAACAAGCCTGGTACTGAGGGTTTCAATTGGGACATGATGTCTAGCAGAGGCATTGTCTCCTCCTTTGTATGATGAATTACTTTAAATGCCTATCACATATTTATATATATTTAGAAAGCTTCTTCTGTATGAGGTTTTCATAAAGCATGACAAAAGATTTTTAATGTTGGCTTCCCTGTTTTCTGTTCTTGACCCTGCCCTTCCAGCCACCTCTCCCATTTAATACTCCTGTTCTATTTTCTTCTTTATCTCTTTATATCACTGTACTCTATTTCTCCTTCCACAGTAATTCTTGTCTTTCCTCCTAATAACAGCAGCTAATGTAATGTTTTTAGCATTAAATTACATATATGAAACTTATATGCTAATGTCAACAAATGAAAGAAAATGCAGTATTTGTCATTTGGGATCTTGATTACTTTAATCTGAATGATTTTTTTCTAGTTTAATTCTTTTACTTACAAATATCGTTTTTGCTAAGAGTTGAATAATATCCCACACAATCCCTATAACTCATTATTCATGTTGGATCTAATGCAGATTCCAAATATATTTATGTGTATTTGATTGTACATGCTTTTGTGTGTACATGTATTGGGAGAGTGAATATCAATATGAGAGGTTCTGCATGTGACTGATAGAAGCTTCATTGGATGTCTTCTTCAATCATAACTTTATAATATTTTATGAGATGAGGTATCATACTTAATCTTCATCTCACCAAAACAAGTAGAAATGCTAAACAGCAACATGCTGCCCCACCTTTTACCAGTTCCCTTCCCCAGGATTATAAGCATGGGCTTTCATTCCCAGTTCTTTACAAGATACTGGGTATCCATATTTAATTTTTAATACTTGCACAGCAAGCACATTACTAACTGTACTGTCGCTAGAGTCCCATGCACTTTATTGTGTTAAAATATGTAGCAAAGCATGAATTTTATATAGCTACATTTGATTGAACATTGCCTTTACTTAGATACAGTCTTTCCCTATCTTCCTTTAGTTAAGTAGAAATTAATGATTGATGGTATATGTAAAAGACAGCATAGAAGCTATTTTCTATTCACATAGAATGATTTCAATTGGTAGCTAGATTCAATTAGGCTTTGAGTTCCCCACAGGAAAGTTAAGCATGAAGATTAAGGAGACCAAATTTAATGTACTCTACAATTTTGAATTACTTCTGAAAAAATGGCTCATTTCTATAATTATGGTAAAAATATTCATTTGTGTTTTAGCTAGCAGGAAATCATAGAACAGAACGTGGAATCTGTTAATACTGCCACTTAACAACCCCCAGAATAGCGTTGCAAGCATACTTGCTTAAACAATTAAACAGAGAAAATCCTTCTGTGTAATCCCAGTTGTTTTTTTTTTTTTTTTTGCTGCATCAAAGGCTATGTAATAAGTGAGACTATGGGTATGGTAATTATTTTAGTCAAATAGTGAAGATCTTTTATTGATAACTGAACTTTCCATTATGAATTTTCAAACATCCACAAGTCATACAACAATAAAATCAAGAGAGGTACTGGTTCAAAGTACTGCATTGTTTTGATCTCTTCCGGTCTTAGTGTAAATGTGCTTTGCAAAAAACTTATCTTAACTGAAAGGACAAAGAGTGGTATTGTAATTATTCCTATTCATTATCATTCTTTCAGCACTTTAAAATATGAAAATAATTTTTCCTAGAGGTGGTTTTGACTGAGATTTGAAACCCTAAATATTCATTCCCATTACAATAATTAGGTCACATCTTAAAATGGTCATTAAAAATAAAACATTTATCATATAATATGATTTGTCCAGGTGGAGGTGCACTAATTCACTTCAGGGAGCAGAGGATGGCAGATCTCTATAAGTTAGAGTCCACAAAGCAATGGCCAGATAGTTAAAGTTTGAAGAAAGCAGTGACGTAAGTACCAGCAAGTATTTTCACTCACCAGACTCCACCCTATGGTAGAGAAGGTTAAGCATTTGACCTTTAATGAAACAATACAGGTAGTTTGATTCCAGAGGTATTATACTTCTCTCAGCATTGCCTATCATTTTCTATAAATATCATACTTAGTAGGAAGAAGACTTAAGTATAGCATGGCTTATAACCTGCTAGCTCCTTTAATTTTTTATTTGTACTTTTATCTCTTTAGAATATAAATAGGGTCACTCCATCAATGTCCATATCTTAAACAGTGACTTAAAATGGTCTTTAAAGTTTAAAGACATGATTTACCAAATCCCATTAGACGTCCCTAAGAGCTTTTCTATCTCTAGGGTCATATTATCATTAGATTGAAGATAATCACCACATGGCAATATTCTATTCAGCTTTATCAAGACACATTTTTTTTTAACTTTTCACTTTAGTGAAGAGGTCACTTACCAGTGCTTACAAAGAATACATCTATAATTATCTTAATAGGAAACTACAGAGCAATGCAATTTTATTTTTATTTTATTGCTTTGTAACAATACATTATTTTATGTAACAATCTCAGAGAAAGTTTTTTAAGTTTGTAATATTTTGTTATATATTTATGCTGTTACATTATATTGAAAATGTAATGTAACTGAGGCACCTTGAGCAAGTCTGAAGCTGTTGGCTGGAATTCCTTGCCCCAAAGCTGTTATTGGTACTCTTCCCATTTTGATAACACACTCCTCATGGGGAGGCACTAAGCCTAAAAATCCTGTTATTTTCCACTGTGCTGTAAATCAGTATGTAAGCCTGTTCTATCCCCTCAAAAAACAGCATTTGGCATTCGGCATTCTGACATTGCCATTGAATGAATGACCTGCAGTCTTGTCTCTTTATTTTAATCTCTAGGCCTTCACCAGATTCATGGAACAGATTGGAGGTGCTACAGAAAATATATCTTGTATTCTAAAAGAATAAAATTATTGCCAGATCTCATAGACAAAGTTAAATGTATACCTTTGAAATACTTAAGACTGCTATTCTACTGTGTTTTCAGCCTTTTAACTTGTTAAACTTGTTTTTAAGAAACCAACAAAACAGGGAATCTTACTTGCCTTGGAATTCATGTGCAATAAAAATTTACAACCTAAGTTAATGTATATCTATAATCTTATGATTTATTCTATGAACTTGAACCAATACATGTATGTTTTTGTATATATTATGATAATCCTTTGGTAAAAATAGAAAATATGGTATTATATAAACATAAAAATACCTACCACAAATGTTTAGGGACACATACATATACTGCATAATAAACATGTTATCTATGTAGGTTGTGTTAATTGGAGTAAGTGACTTAATCCCTTCTAAAATTCTAGTATGAGCACAAAAACTACACAGCTCACTGAATGTAGAGAGGTTGAGCTGGTGCCTGCATGGAGCCTTCACTTCTAGAAAGATCTTTGCTGGTTATAGAAAAAGAAACCTAGACAACAGCCCATCTTGAAAACCCTTGATCTATAATATGCCCTGCCAGCAAGATGCCCTGAGGCAATGGTGGTGCAGAACTTCTGGGACTGGCCAAGCTATATCTGGTTTAACTTAAGGACAACAAAATGAGTGGGAGACTATGCTCTATACTTCCTGGATGGCCACGGAGAGGAACTAGATATCCCAGAGAACCAGGTAGAACCAAACACTAATGGAAAATGAAAATTGTATATATACATACACAGACAGACAGACAGACATTATGTGGAGAGAGGACCTAATTAGAGATCTCCATCAGGTTATTCCCCTATGAGTTCTGGGAAGACTGGGAGAAAAGAGTCTAGGAGGTTAAGTGAATGTAGGACACAAGGAAACTCTGTCCTACCATCTCAAGTGCTACATTTTGGTTTCTAGGTAATTTAAGGGACATAACATAAGCATTTATATCAATGTGACACAAGCTAGAGTCTTTTTAGAGGACAAAAACTCACATAAGAATATGCCTCAATAAACTTTACCTTTAGGACATCAGGTAGGACATTTTTCTTAGTGATTGATGAGGGAGATCACAGCCAATTGTGGGTGATGCATCCTGGGAAGGGATTTGTCAGTTCTATAAGAAACCAGACCTACTGCCCCCAACTCCCAATATGCTCAGGAGATCTTATCTCTCTTCCCTTCTGTGAGGGACCTTGTATGAATCTCTAGAGAAGAACATGTTGGACTAGGATGATTGAGAAATAGGCTAGAACAAAGAGAGAGAGAGAGAGAGAGAGAGAGAGAGAGAGAGAGAGAGAGAGAGGTGAGGGAGGGAGAGATAATAAATGAGGGAGCCATTAATTATAGGTTTGAAGAGAAAACTGACTTTAGAGAATTGTCCAGATACCTACAATAATGACCCCGACTAACAATATGAGGAACAGTGAAAAGGCTACCTTAAATGTCCTTCCCTAGTAATGAGATTGATAACTTATATGCCATTTAGAGGCCTCATCTAGTAGCTGATGGAAACAGAAGCAGATACTCACAGATAAACACTGAGCCTAACTGGAATCCAGAGATAGAGAGGGTAAAGGGATAAGAAAATGGGGACAAGAACAGACTACAGAAACCCAGAGAGACAGCTGACCTGAACAAAGGGGAGCTAATGAACCCCCAGATTGATAGCTGGGAAACCAGCATTGGACCAATCAGAACCCCTGAATGTGCTTCTCAGTTATAAGGCCTGGGCAGTCTAAGGGACCTCTGACAATGGAACCAGGGTGTATCCCTGGTACACAAAAATACTTTGGGAACACATTCCCCAGAGAGGGATATTTCCTTAACCTAGAGGCATGAGGGAAGGCCCACTCCCTTCTCCAAATGACTTGACAGATTTTGTTAAACCCTCCTGGAAGACATAACCCTCCCTGTGGATTGGGGGGATGGGTGGTCCGGGAGCTTGCAAGAGAGGGAAGCAGAGAGAGAAGAAAGGAGGAAGGGAGGCAAGGAAAGAGGGAGGGAGAGAGCAAGAAAAAGGAGAGGGAACTGGGATTGATATGTAAAATAAGAATAAAAAATACATGCCTCAAAGAATAGATGGAAGGGGAAAAATGGTTGGCAAATTATGTACAGTTATAAATATATTTCTTAAAATAGAACCATAATATACCCTTAAATACTTAAATTAAAAAAAATAAAATCAGACTGAACTAGCTTAGTTTGGCAAAGTACTCAGCAGCCCTCCTCCGTAGCCCCTAAGTCACCACTGCCTCCACTTTATAACCTATTTTAGTTCCTTTCACAACTTCATCCAATGATAAACAGTTGTTTGGAAGCATAAGGCAAATGAACCTTTCCTCTCCAAATTGCTGTGGTCACGTTATTTCAACAAAATAATAGAAACCCTATTTAAGACAACACCTATACTGCAGAAGAAACTTGTCACCAGTATTCTACATATATAAGGTATTTAGAATAGTAAAATGCATAGATTCAGAAAATATAAGTGAGTAACAGAATTGGGAATACACAAGAGCAGATTTTCTTTATGTAAGAATATTTTACAGAAATTAAACTTTCATGAGGATATTTCTAACTCTTGAATGCATTTAATAATGATAAATTTTACACTTGAATATGTTGGATAGCAATTTATATTATGCATATCTTGACACAATCAAAGTGAAAAAATTAACTTGGTAGAGTACAATTTACTAGAATGGCAAGTTTCTACAATGCCTACTATGATGTTGCTATATCACTCATAAATTACTGTCAATTGTAAACTGAAAACCAGTTTTATCTAAAAGTTAACTTGCTCTGATACTTTTAAAATGATCCAGTTCAATTTGAATTTACCTTCTCATTATTTTCTTAGTATAATATTTCAACAGGGCAAATCATTATTTAATTTAAATTTGAAACAAGCTTATTTTACTTGATAATCCCAATTCCCTCATGCTCTCTTCCTAACCTGTCCCCCTCCAAATCTCCACCACATCATCCCCTTTCTGCTCCCCAGGGAGGATGAGACCTTCCATAGGAGACCTTCAAAGTTTGTCATAACATATGGAGCAGGGCCTAGGCCCTGCTGTGGGAGTGTATGTTGAGAGAGTATCCCTATCCGTCTATGTGGAATGAGCTCCCAAAATCCACTCTTATACTAGGGATAGATACTGATCCACTACCAGAGATCCCATAGACTGTCCATTATTCCCAACTAACACCCACCTTCAGGGGGTCTTGGTCTGTGCTATGCTGGTTTCCCAGCTGTCAGACTGGGGTACATGAGCTTCCCCTTGTTCAGCAGTTTATTGTGGGTTTTTGCAGCCTGGCCTTGACTCCTATGTTCATTACTCTTCCCCCTCTGAATCTGGATTCCAAGAGTTCAGCTCAATGTTTAGCTATGGGTGCCTTCTTCTGCTTCTATCAGTTACTGGATGAAGGCTCTAGGATTGCATATAAGGTGGTTATCAATCTCATTATTGGGTAGGGAATGTAAGATAGACTCTTATTAGTGCTTGGCTTGTTTAGTGGGATATTCACTTTGTCTGCATCTGTGGCACTGACCATCCCCATTGGGAGGTGGAGCTAGGGGCAGAACTAGGTCTAACGAGGAGCTGGGCAACTCTCTCTGACTGGCGGGTCATGGAGAGGAGAGTGTCCGGTGGAACTTCGTGGTGTTCATCTGTCTATGTTGTAAGCTATTTATCCCTGAATAAACATCTTTTCGGCCTATTTGTTTATCCTGATCCTTATTAAACTGCAAGAGGATTGTTATTTAGGGTCATCCTTGTAGATTCCTGGACATTATTCTAGATATCTCTTTAAAGCTATAATTGTTCCCTCTATTACAGTATATCTTTGCTTGTTCTCCTCTATTCTTTTTCTGACTTAATCTTCACAATCCCTCATGTCTTCTTTTCCCCTCCTCTTCACCCCTTCTCTTTCTCCTAACTCCCTCTCCCATCACCCCGTGCTCCCAAATTGATCAGGAGATCTTATCCCTTTCTCCTCAGGGGGATCATGTATGTCTCTCTTAGGGTCCTCCTTGTTTCTTAGCTTTTCTGTCAGTGTGGTTTGTTGGCTGGTAATCCTTTGCTCTATGTCTAAAATCCATATATGAGTAAGTGCATACCATGTTATTCCTTTGTGTAACTGAGTTACGTCACCCAGGATGGTTCCTTCTAGTTCCATCCATTTGCCCAGCAGGGCAAATCTTACTCATTGTTTTTCTACTCACTAAATTTCAGACAAATGCCACTACTTTTAAGTGACAAATATGACATATTTAAATTTTCTCTCATTTAATATGTATTTTTGTGAGATTTTGCATATACCTGCAAGATTGTTATAAGATGCAAATAAAGTTTGTGTAGGCTTACGGGACAGGGGATGTATAACTATTTCTTAACATCATTTTGGAACTGAGCCGTAAACTGAGCCATTTGTAATTAGTGTGTGATGTTTTACTTATCCATTCTTTTTATATTTTCTACTTCATATTTCTTTTCCATATCTATTGATTCTGTGCCTGTATTCTTTTGCAACAATGGAAAGGACAGATTATAGAACTTTTCATGGATGATGGATTTTTACTCATGAAGATGCACAAAAATCTAGGGAAAAACATTAGAAAAGATTAAGGTTGTTCTTTTTATAATCTCTGGACTATAACTTTAGACATGATATGATGTTATTCAAACTGTTGATAAATGTGTTAATAACACCAGTCAATTTTCTGGTCTCTTTTCATTTTACTATAAGAAGTTGACATTATTATGAATGAAATCTGGCCATTGGCTAATTTATGCTGCTGCAGAAACAACCTTCTTCCATTGTTGAAAACAACAAATTTCACCATGAATAATTCAGCCCCTGTAGATCAGGAAAAAGCTTTCCCTTGTTTGTATATATAAGCCAAGTGTGAAGAAGTAATCCACATGGGGGATAAAGCAGTCACCTAGCCAAGAAGATAAAAACTAAGGTGAATCACAGTTCTTTTCAGTATATTCCATCCTCTTAGAATTGCCTTCTCAGAACAAAATATACAAATACTAGAAGCACAGGAAATATTATTTTACGCAAAGAATTTTCAAATTAATTATACCAATCTTTGGTTTCTCTATATAAAATGATGGAGACATGAAAACAAATTATTATCAATTTTAGAAGGAAAATCCAACATAAATCAAAACCAAACTGCCTTAGGCAGAACTATAGGATAGTTTAATTCAATCAATAAGCAATTGGTGAAATAGTAGAAGAGTTCAATTGCATTTTGTAAAAAAAAAAGTATAAAAGCAAAGAATTGTGTGTCTTTACTCATTATCTTTAATCATCTCTGTTTCCCTCTCCAATGTTCTTCCATGTATTTTATACTGCATTACTACATTGTGATAAATGTAATAACGAAAATTCACATGGAATTATCAAGAAACTTACAATTTTCTACAGTATATGTAAGTTACATGCTTATTTTAGTCAAGTTCTTTGGATATTTTTATATATTTTATGTGGTATTTTCAGGAATTTAACATTTTGTGACATGCCCAGATTGAGGAAATCTCCTCTGTGTACGTTTTTGCTCTCCTCTCGTGTGAACTTTTTCTGTTGAGTTTAATGTTTTCACGGAAGAAATAGTCAATCTTTTACTCTTTAAATGTCTGCCTGGGCACTTCCATAGCAAACTTATATAATGAAGAGTGTCCTGTAATGGCAGGAGTCTATACTGATGATTATGATCCTGGAACTTACACACTTAGACACAAAGGCAGAAAATCTCTTCTTACTTATCCTAATCTCTTTTCAATTTTGTAGATTTTCATACCCAAAACCCATTCCCTTGCTGCTTTGTATTTTTTTTCATGATCACAACACCTCCTCAGTTCATATATTACTACAAAACTATCTTATGATTTAATTATTGTAATGTCACATAAAAATATGTGTTTTGTTTGTACAGTATATTTTAAAACAAAGCAAGATCTAGACATTAAGATTTCATTGGGAAGAAGCATTTAAGGAAATTTTCAATGTCTTTAGTTATGAAATAAATACAAGTCAAACTAATTTATAATTTTATGTTACAAAACACAGCAAAGCCTTGATCATTAAAGTAAATGAAAGTTTATGTTGATGAAGATGCGAGAAAAGGTTAACATTTATCTACTGCTGGTGGCATTGCAAATTTTAAGCCACTATGCAAATCACTGTGCTAGCCCTCTGGTAGGTAGTCATAACTATACTTCAAAATCCAGCTATATCATTCTTGTAAAATAACCAATAGAGTCTAAATATTACTATGAGGGCACTTGTTCAAACATGTTCACTCTTGATTCATTCATGATGTCTGGAAACTAGAAACAGCTAATTGTCTATCAACAGATGAGTAGATTTCTTTTTAAATGCCACATTTACACAATGGAATACCACACAGCTCTTAAGAAAAAAGTAAAGAGGAAATACTAATGTTATGGATGGTATTTTAAAAATTACCCCAAGTGAGGTAAGCCAGATACTAAAATCCAAATATATTATATATTCACTAATACAGACATTAGCTGTTAAGTCTTTGGTAAGCAGGCTACAATATGTGTGACCACAGAGGTTTAAAGTAAGGGACTAGAGTAGGAGAGATGGAATTCTATAAGATGGACAAATAGAACAGACAGTTCTGGATGGACAAATCAGCAGGACTCGGACACAGGGAACAGATATATAAGGAGTGTAAAGAGAGAGTCAAGAGGGGGAGGGACAGCTAAAATTAAGGGCCAACTGAAGATTCATATTAAAACCTAATACATTGGAAGCATCCTAAAATATATACATACATGAAGGTGATTTAAAAGAAATCACCAAATAAGTGGGGAGATGAAGCACCAGTTAAATATCTCTTATAACCAAATAAAGCATCCAGATCTGGGCAAGCACCAAACAGACAAAGATATTGATTGTTCTTTATAAATAGGTGGTAAGGCCCTCTTGTTGAAGACGGCTCATTGAATGAGGAGTCAAGCTAGTGCCTACCTAGAACCTTCACTCTTACCTACCGATCAGTGTTTTATGTACTCATGTGAGATAGCATGCAACAATCTGTAGTTACAGCTTCAGGGGATATTTGAAAAATATACTATAAAACTGGAAGCTGTCATAAAATAACAGGAAAGCAAATTAACTAATATTTGGTGAAGATAATATTGTCAATATTTATAAAAACCAGAGGAATGGAAAACACCAAGTAAATAAATGTCTTCCAGACAGAGTAGGACTGACACATATGAACTCACAGAGACTGGCAGCATGCACTGGTCCTACAGTTTTCAGCACTGAGAAGGAAAGGGGAGAAAAGATGCCATCACCAGCCCAGAAGCTACCAGCAATAGGTAACTGTTTGTCAATGAAAAGTTAGTTTTCTCCATTGGACTCTCACTGGTTATATACATCCCAGTTTGTGGCAGGCCTGATGCCCAGCAGTAAATAACCAAAGTGAAACAAACTCAATTGTGATTTTGAGGTTTTTGACTCATAATGCTTTGTTAAGGTATTTGCTTTTTTATCCTTACAGATCCTTTACATATATAAAGGATCTTGTGTTTTGGGTACATTTTCCTTTTTGTTTGCCCCTACTTTTGTTTTGTTATTGGTGTTTTTTTTAATGTGTGTTTTATAATGAGTAAAAGGGAAAAGGGGGTGGATTGGAGTAGGTAGAGAGGACCTGAGAGGAGTTGGGTGAAGTGGAAACATTGTGCTACACATAAAAATATATTTCCAGTAAAAATATAAGAGAAGTCTTGAAATAAGTGGAAAAAACATGTGAGTAAAATGATTATGTTTCAGGATACATATGTGCATACAAATATATCCAGGTGTGCAATAATGATGAACAAAAGCCATTGACATGAAGGTGAGCAGAGAAAAGAATATTGGGAGGGTTTGGAGTGAGCAAAAGGAAGAAAGTTGTAATTAAAATTCATTCTCAAAAGCAAAATAAGTAAAATTAAAAAGTATATATGACACTGAGCCTAATGGATAACAATTATCCTGAAGCTAATAAACAAGGATATAAACAGAAACTTGATCTTTAAGAGACAGTTGCATTATAAATGCAATGTAATTAGCTACAGGTTTATCTTTCCAGTGAAAATTACATAATTATCAGTAATGTATTCATGGTTACTGCTTAATTTAATTTGTTATAAAAGATTTTGAACCAACACATTACTAAGCATTCAAATCCCTTTAGAAAGAACAAATTGTAATGGTCCATTTTTAACTATGTATGACAGAACAATGAAATCAAGATATAAACAGCCAAGTAGAGATGTATTCTCATGATGACCACCTAAGAAACTTTTCCACCTTAACATAGTCATCTAGCTAGGATCAGTAGCTAATTACAGAATGTTGATGTCTTATTTGAGTAGTTTCTGTTGTTTCATTTAATTTATTCCCTAATCTAAACATATGGGTTATATTTCTCTTTATTTAGCCTTCATTTTTAGCATAAAGTCAGCTAATGAAATTTGTTTCCTTTATTAAATCTTGCATTTTGTAGGTATTTTTTTATTTAGAGAGATGAAAATTTTTGAAAAATATTTTAATTGCTTAATATATTGAATCTTTGTTATTTGTACATATGCTGCTAACCTAACTGTATCTAAGGTTAAGCTATAGGTTACACAGTTCATTAATATCTGCTCTGCTGGTGAAATAATTTGCTAATAACATTCATAAACTAAAACACAAAATGTCTTATGACATAGTGTTTCTTAAAAATGATGAGTATCAGCAGAGGCTCCAAAGCTACACAGAGAAACCCTTTCTCCCCAAAACAAATATACTATACTACCTGAAGATGCATAACATTTTCTTTCTTGAGAGCAATACAAAATAAAACATCTTGGAATCTTTAAACAGTACAAAAATACTCGGTAAATCATTAATATTTACACTGCAGTTCACACACTATATAGCTGTCGCTGGGAGTTCAGATTAGGAGTGACAAATATGCATAAATGTGGACCATGATCTTCCAGAAATATGCAGTACCTGTGATTAGTTTATAACTGTCTCAATTAGCCATAGCATATATTTAAAAAGGACCAACTAGTGTGCTCTGCTGTACATTGCATGAAACAGGATATGCATGGGAGCAGTGATCACTCATTTATTTCTCTTTCAATGTTAAAACTTCTTAGTTTAGTAGTTGAACTATACTCAGTACTCAATGAGTTTGTGTGTAATATATTCTATAACCCACTGATTCATTAATATTTACATTTAAACACGAAGTCATTACTTAAACTGATTCTTGGGAGACAAAGCACAGAAAGAAAATTTACAGAGATCTAATATTCTTAATGAATGTACAAGAAGAAGGCGAAGAAAATCACCCCCAGGTTCCCTGACATTAGCTATTATGGTAAATATGATTTTTAGTATTCTATGTGAACATTGTTTATTTGAGATCCCTATGTAAAAGAGTACAAGGCTGAAATACTGTGAGATTCTGTATTCAATCCACACAAATGTGTGTGCATGTGTGTGGAGAAAATGAAAGTTAGATAAGGGATAGATAAAGTGTTAAACAAATTGCAATGCCACATTCTTCACAGCACTGTTGGCATGAATTCAGTGTTAATTAGTTAACACATATAAACATGATGTAATGCACTAATTTGTGTCTTAGGCTGTACTCAAAAACTTCAAGTAATAGTTGTAGTTTGTGATAAAGCTGTGAAAAAAGCTATTTTGTTTATGTATGCTATGATACTGATTTTATATAGTGAACAGAATTGCTTTGAGACTGAAAATAATGGGAATTTCTTGGTGAATTATCCAAATTCAGCAAGGTACTGTTTCTAGCACAGTGCTGTTCTGTAAATAAATATATTAAGTGTGTGTTAGAAATGTACACTAAATAAGTTGTCTTTAAATGAGAGAGCACATGGACCCCAGTAGTAAAATTGGGGACCCAGTACTGTACCAAAGCAAGCCCTCTGAATGTGGGTGCCAGTTAGAAGGCCTGGTCTGTCTATGGGAAGTCTGATAGTGGAACTGGCATTTATTTTTGGAAGCCTGTGCAGGAATGCTCTCTCAGCCCAGATACATGGAGACACTATATTAATTATTAAATCATTGGCTAGTTACCATTGTTTCTTATTGGCTAGCTCTGTCTAAATTATTAACCCGTAATTACTAATATATGTATTTCAACATGGTTTTATCTTACCAAGAATGCCAGACTTTCAAGTCCTCCTTCTTGATTTCTCTCTTCCATGATTCTGTCCTACCTTTCCCAGAATCCTCCAACTCTGCAATCCCACCTATCTTGCTTTCCTATTGGCCAACAGTGCTTTATTCATTAACCAATAAGAGAAACAGATTTGTAGAATGACATCTCCCATCAGTAGGCTTCCCCCAAATGATGTGAAACACTTTTATAATCCCCAATGGAAGTCTTACCCTCCCTAAGGAGTATATGTGCGGTGGGAAGGGAGGAACAGTGGGGTCATGGGAGGATGAGAGAGAGCATGAATTAGGATTGATATGTAATATAAGATACTTTCACAATTGAATAAAGAAATAATGAAAGAAACAGTAAAACATGCACTTATCAGTTACTAAAAATTGAGTCACAGATTCACAAAAGACTAGTTATATTTCTCCTAAATATCATGGTTTAATTTTAAATATCCAAGACTTGTGATGACTGTAGAATAGAGGGAATATGAAGAAATAGTTCTAATTATTAACAACAGAACATTTTTTAGATCAGAGACTTTATAGTTTTTATCACTTTGGAATACTAGTCACATATGACATAATTGAACTAAAATCTCACATTTGATATTTTAGTTTAGGTACATATAGACATGTAGTCTTGTCACTTTTATGTTGCATAAAAATGATTACTAAAATGAAGGTATATAATTATGCTATGATATCTCCATTTCCATATAGACTAATAAACAGCTACAATTTTTGAATCCCTAGAAATTAGAAGCATGCCTTTTGAATCTATAATTTTGATATTTTGAGAACATTATATACGCAAAATGATATTATATATATTTAGTTTTATTCCTTACACTTTATCTTTCGCTTTTGTTACTTCCAGTGTCTTTTCAAATTGCTAGTAGCTCACTATTGAACTGTACTATATAAAATTTTCACAATAATTTGGATACCCATTTTTCCATTAAAGGACATTTCTATTACTTCCAATTTGGAGTCCCAAAATTCAATAAATAGATGCAAAACAACTAATTTTTTTTAAAATAATCACCCAAATTTGCAGTGAAGGACAATTACATGACTCTTTTAGATTTTAATATAAATCAAACAAAATTTTTAAATGGCTTTATAATAATCTATTTTCGTCTATTCTATAGGAGTTGCCTAAATTTCTGTCTATTTTCATCATTATTCACTGAATTTTAAATTTCATTCTTGATTAATGAATTTTGACCATATTCATCTCTTCTTTACCCATGAAATTCATGCTGTGTTCCATACATCTCTCTCTCCATTCCGTGTTTTCTTCTACAAGTTACTCAATCACATGCATGCAGACACACACAAACACACACACACACACACACACACACACACACACACACAATTTAGTTACCTTATTACTATGGTCTTTAGTCATATAGTGGTAGGACTGATTACTTAGGAAATTCTCAGTTTCATTACTATATAAAACTATGAGTCCTTTAAAAGTTGTTGGCTTTCAATATTGTTTTCAGCTAGGGTGGAACCTGATGAGTCCTTTGGTGCTGGGATGTTGACTGGTGGGTGTAGGGAGCTGTGATACTGCAGTTGCCATTACAAGATAGCGCTGACATCCGGGTAGCAAGTCCTTAGATAGAATAGATAAGGGAAAGAATGCTCTGGGAGAGAAAGATGGAAAAGGAAACTTGAGCAGAAATAAAAGGCCTCTTTACCCAACAAGGGAATTGGAGGCTTTGGGGCTCGATGATTCTGAGTCAGAGGAAATGAGGCCCTCTGAGGAATCTGACCTAGAGAAGGAGGCCGCCCATTATAAGGAGGAGCGTTTTCACCCAGATGAATGGACATTGCAATGGTTTTGGGGAAACCGGAGGCCTACGTTACCTCCACCAACTGTTCCCGTCCTTCCTACTGCCCCTCCTCCCTACAACTGGAGAAGCTGTCCTGATTCTTTCTTTTCAATGAAGGACAGGCACAAAATTTTTCAAACTTTTCCGGTATTTGAGGATGTAGAAGGAGGCCGTGTCCATGTCCCTATAGATTATCCCTTAGTCAAATAATTGGCAGAATCAGTTAATAAATATGGGGTAGATGCTAATTTTACTATCATGCTACTTGACAGGCTAGGTTCTACAGCTATGATTCCAATGATGTATGCTTCTCCCTTGACTGGGGAAAAAGCGGCCCATGCTATTCAACATTGCTTGGAAGCATGGAATGCCTGGGGAAAACCCAAAATCCTAAAAACTGACAATGGGCCAGCATACACTTCTCAAAAATTTGGACAATTCTGTCATCAAATGGGAGTGACCCATTTAACAGGCCTCCCATATAACCCTCAAGGACAAGGTATCATTGAACATGCTCACTGTACTCTAAGAACCTACTTAATTAAACAAAAAGGGGGAGTTTAAGAGGCTTTGCCCCCTGTACCACATGTGACTGTTTCCTTGGCGATTTTCACTCTCAATTTTTTGAACAGGGACATTTGGCGGCTGATAGCCATTTCCTGGAGCTGGATAGGCCCAAGGAAATGGTCAAGTGGAAGGACGTGTTGACAGGTCAATGGAAAGGCCCAGATCCTATTTTAATAAGATCCAGGGGATCTGTTTGTGTTTTTCCACAGGACGAAGATAATCCCTTTTGGGTACCAGAATGTCTGACTCGCAAACTTCTAGCGCCTAAAGATGACTCCCCAAAGGACATGCCTGTGGATGCTCGTGATGATGACTTGAATCCTACCACTCTAGATTCTTAAACTGGACCACTGAATTTGAAAATATGCTTCGAGAGCTGAGATTTGCCATTCTTCAAGTCAATTCAACGTGAATGGACCTATCGCTGACCGAGGGATTCTCCACTTGGATCTCTTGGATTTTTTCCTATTTTAAGGAATGGGTGGGGATAGGATTATTTGGTGCAGCCCTATGCTGTGGCCTACTGTTGTTACTCTGGCTGTTTTGCAAACTCAAAACCCAACAAAAATGAGACAAGGTAGTGATCACACAAGCACTAATTGCCCTGGAACAAGGATCATCCCCCATGAACTGGCTCTCTATGCTGAGGGGCAGCCACTAGTCATGATGTTTTGCAACAAGATCTGCAGCCCTTGCACTCCCTGGGACCTTTCCCGTTGCACGTGATGGGTGTAGATCAAAGTTGTTTCATTTTTCGAGCAAGCCGGTCTGGTAAGTCAACAACCAAAGATTGCAAATAAGTCTCTCCCCGCCTAAGACAGAACAACCTTGCCAAGAAGAGGTTGAACCAATGAAGGATAAGGGCCCAGCATTGCCTTCTACCAGGCTCAGATGTCGGCACCGCTCTTTCAATGCTTAATATGGACTAGACAAGCTTGAAGCCTTGCTGTTAATTAAATAATTAAGGGGGAGATGTAGGCAGCTGTGATACTGCAGTCGCCATTTCAAGATAGCGCTGACATCCGGCCCGCCCCGCAGTCAAGTCAGTAAACAAGTTCTGGAGCTCATGTGCTGATTGTGAGAACACGCCAAGTCTCTGCCCAGCCCTGGGCGTCACATAGGGTGATGAGTGAGCAACCAACCAGAGGGCAATACTCCACCTCGTACCATCCTGGTGTGGCTAGGGCTTATAAATATAGCACCACTCTGGGGCTTGGGGTCTTCCTCCTTTCATGGCTTAACTGCAATAAAGCTTGCTGCAGAAGGATCCTGTTGTCTGTGTGCATTCTTGCTGGTGAGATGACTGTGCGGGCTGCGACAGGTGGGATCTTGGGCAAGTCTTGTGTAAGCAATTCCAATAGTTGAGAGTTGATGGGTTAAAAAAAAAAATAAATGTCATATACAGAAAATAGTATTTTGGAACAATCCTCCTGATCAATTGGCTCTTGAAATTTTTCTCTTTTTATATCCATAATGTTACCTGAGCCTGTAGTACATATTTTGGGTAGCAGATATTCTATGTAGATAGTGTTCTCCACAATAACAATTTCTCGACATTTTGTTTAGTAGTGCTTTTGGGTTAAAGCTTCATATGCTGAAAAAATAAGTGTTAATTGGTGAGGAGGAGAGCTGCACTCATCTATGAGAATAAGGGCATTCATTTAAAAGACAGATGGGTAATACATCCATTTCCTAATGTGGAAGTAGAAAATTATTCTTTAGGGTCTATGGCCAGTCTGTTGTGAGGTATTGGCTATATTTACAGCACAGAACATGAGTGCTCTCCTACTGAGAGGGATTCATGTCCAATCAGACTGCTATTGCTTAAGTCCAATGTGATTACCACATTTGTGAAGTTTTGTATTTACTGTCAGATGTTCATTATTAAAGCCTGCACAATTTAAATCTACATATGACTATTGGTAAATATTCTCCTTCAGCACCTTTTAGGGGATCTTCTCAGACTATAACTGTTGCAATGAAGGGAGAGATTCCCAAGTTAGTACTCTCTTGATTTATCCAAATCCCATGGTTTAAATGTGTATGACTTTAGGAACAGAGCCTTGATCTTAATGTTTTCTGGTCAAACAAGAGCAATATTACAAGTTTGCAAAGTACTTGGGCCCCATGTTATAACTGTCTGCAAAAGATACATCCAATGTCTGCTATGGATTTTCTTTCTTTCTTCCTTTGTTCTTTTTGAATATCCTGACCTTCTGGAAGTAACATTATTATGCTGTGTTTTATAATGCCAATTAAACTATGTATTGTGCATAGCATCTTTGCTAAATCATTGTAGAGTTGCTAAAATGTTTTATTTTATGTATTCTGACAAGTTTATTATGATCTCCCATTATAGGGTTTTAGTTTTGTCTCCTACATGTTCATTATTCAATATTTAGAACTCATATATTCTCTTCAATTGAAAAGGTGTTTGATGTCTTTTCCATTATCTAATAAAACTTTCTTAATGTTGAATTTTGAGAATTTTAACAATTCTAGAAGATATAGAGATAGAGATAGGGATAGAGATAGAGATAGGGATAGATAGGTATAGAGATAGAGATAGAGAGATAGAGAGGTAGAGATAGAGATAGAGATAGAGATAGAGATAGAGATATAGATAGAGATATATGGCTTTCAACAAGTTTGTTGTTGTTTCACTTTTGGTGTGTTTTCCTGCCCACAGTTTCATGAACAAAAATTTTATTGTTGACAAAGCCCCACGGTCATTTTTTTTTTTTTAACTACAAATTTGATGTTACATCAAAAACTCTTCATTAGACTTTGATCAGGAATACTTTTTTGCTGTTCTCTTTTCAAAGCTTCATATACCTACTTC
Source organism: Cricetiscus sungorus (assembly GCA_030556225.1). Classification (NCBI taxonomy): domain Eukaryota; kingdom Metazoa; phylum Chordata; class Mammalia; order Rodentia; family Cricetidae; genus Cricetiscus; species Cricetiscus sungorus. The sequence goes on from JANBXA010000398.1 coordinate 48,384,816, forward strand.
CCAGTTTATTCAAATGCTACATAGATTATAAGATTCTGATTGAACAGTAAACTGATTTGATTATTTATACATGTATGCATGGGTATAGATATAAAACTATTGTGACATTTTTGTAAAACAAAAAATGCTATGCTTCTCTCTCTTAACTCCTTAGTAGCCTTGTCCAAATCATGTGATGGCACATAATGGTTATAGAGAGAGTAACCACTAGATAAAGTACTGAGAACAAGTGGCTGAGGTCATCTGCCCTAAGAGGAATATCTATATTACACTATAAACTCAGGGGTGAAGAGATATTGCAGAAGAAGAAATAGAAAATGATTAAGAGTCAAAGGCCTATTATTCTGTCTTTACTCGTATTAGGATAATTAATGAGTCCCAAAATTGCATTCACCAGTTTAGCTGCAATGCATTGGATCACTACCATTTCTTCTTTATGGTTTTGATTAGTTTAATTTCATTGTGTATTAGTTATTAATGGCTATCTATCTTCCAGAAACCCAGCATCTCCCTTAGATCCCTACACCTATTAATATAACTAAATATAATAACACACTAAATGAATAATAATATAATAAAATAAATATTTATTAAATGTTGATAGCATATTTTGATAAATAGGTGGATTTTTATAAGTAAATGTGAACATATTATATTGGACTCAATGATATTCAATGTCTCTTTTTCCATCACTTTTCATGTAGTTGTTGCAATCATTTGCATATCTGTTTGCTTCCTGTGATGGGTAGTTTTATGTCAACTTGATACAAACTAGAGTCATCTGAAAGATTCAAAATACAATTAAGAAACTTCCTCCCTACAAAAGAAACTTCCTCCATTAAGATCTGATTATAAGATGTCTTCTTAATTAGTGATTAAGGGGCCATCACTCCACTTATTGTGCTTCTATTTTTGCTGGTGTACAATGTTCTACAAAAAAACATTCTGAGAAACCGTTGAGGATGAAGCCAGTGAACAGCACTTTTCTATGGCTTCTGCATCAGTTCCTGCCTTCAGGTTCCGCCCTGTTTGAATTCTTGCCCTGACTTTATTCAGTGATGAACAGTGATTTGAAATCAAAAGCCAAATAAACTCTTTACTGCCCAGGTTGCTTTTGCCATGGTATTTTCATCACAGCAGTAGAAGCGTTAACTAGGATTCTTCCACTACTTAATTGTGTTAATGACTGGGCTATAACTCAGTAGTTCCATGTTTTCCTAGAATGGGGAGGGTCTATGTGTCTTTTAAAGCATCACAAAACCAAAATGTAAGCACTTATGAAAACAAATACTGATACCTTGAATTGTACAAACACCATTTTATAAAAGAATTTTAAACTACAAAAACTGAATGATTAACTTTAAATAAATCTGAATGCATGTTTTCTTTAATTGAATTTCATTCTCGGACCAGCTAACTAAATCTTATTTGTATTGATCCTAATCAGAATCAATAAGACAATTAACATGTAATATTATATATCACAATGAGTTAAACTTGGCTAACTTTTTCAGCCTTAATTTTAAAGACTTTTTCAGAATTAACAGATCTTATTTCTTTTTCTTTTCTTCTACATTTTTTTCCACATTGGTAATGGATTCTTTCACACAATACATCCAAACCACAGATTCCCCTACTTCCACTCCTCCCAATCATCAACCATCTTCCCTTTCTCTCAGATCCAATAAACACCCATTTCTTCTCTAGAAAAGAGCAGGCCTCAAACAGATTACAGCTAACAGGACAAAACATGATACAGTAACACAGGGAAAATGCCCTCATAAGGATACTAGAAGAGACAACCCAGTAGGAGGGAAAAAGACTCAAGAGTGGACAAAGGAGTAAGAGATACACCTGCTATGTCCATAAAGAGTCCCACAAGAACACGTGGCTAACAATCACAACATATATGCAAAGGACCTGGCGCAGAACAACACCTGCTCACTACGGCAGTCTTTGTGAACCTGATTAGTTGGTCCAGTGGGCCATGTTCTTTTGGAACATCCCACTTAATTCTACAATCATTATTCTCCATCCCAAAGAGTGCCTTAATATTCAATGGGAGAGACCTAATAGGGCCCTCCAATTTAGACTTGCATTGTCTGATGTCTGGCTGTGGATCTGTGCACTAGCTCCCATCTGCTGCCTGAAGTAGTCTGTCTAATGACTATTGGACAATGTACCTGATGCTAGGTATCTGACCTATTTGTTCTCCTGTTCCAGGTCACCTAGGCAGTGTAGAACACGAGCACCTTCTCATATTGTGAGCCTCCATTAAATCAAACTTGGTTGGATGCTCTTCCAAGGTCTATTCCACCATTCCCAAGCATATGTAGGACCCAGGACAGATTGGAGGTGGAAGGTTTGTGTGTGGGTTTGTAACCTGGTTTCTCTTTTGGTAGTCTGCACAGTAGCATCTCATGAGAATAAAACTTTGGAGATGAAGGCTCCTCTTCAACCTATGTTCTATAAGCTGTGGAAATTGTGTCCCTACAATGGGGCCAGAGTGTCAGTGTCAGAGAGAAACCTCCTATCTTAGCATCAGCCCATATTGTATGGGATCTCCGAGGAAAAACATCTGGCAAAAATCTGACTGGATGAAACCAAGTAACACCATTTTAAGCCTTGCCTGGTAAGAAAGGATGGCCAGTTCAGATAGCACATCTTATATTACTGGTATTCCTCACTAGGGTCACCCTCATAGATTCTAGTAAGTTTCTAATGCATTAGATTTTCACACTGCAGAATGATTTCTAATGCCATGTGTCTTTCCCTGTATACTTTCTCTCTATATATCTATCTAAATATATAGGGCATTTTGATAATTTCTCTGTAGATAAGGCAAACAAGACATTTATTTACAATAAGACATGATATGTGAAGACAATGACTAGAATCAAAACTGTGTCCAAGATCCTTCATTATAGTATTATCTGTGCAAATAATAGGAGAAAGGGAAATAATTTATCAGGTACTATGCATTACAACCTGAAATAAAATCTATCATACATTTAATTAAAATAATTCTACACATGAATTTAGAAGCTATAGTTCTCTAAATGTGGCTACATCCTCCATTTTTTAAACTGGATTATTATGTTAGAACAAAAGTCTTGTGTCAAGAACATTAAATACTCTGAGTATTTTTATTATATTTTAGACATTGACTGGCTACATAAAAGTGGATGTCCTCAATTGAAAAAATAATCAATAAACTGAGGACTAACTAATTATTTATACTCTTGCACTTATATAAGTTTATGCTGAATAAAAGTCACTTGAATAATACCAAAGACCAAATTTATATATATTTAAATGAATGAAAAATTTAAGGCATCAAAATTACAGATAAATCTGGAAAATTTGTTATAAAATTGATATGTATATTTTATACTTATAAATCAGGGTTTTATCTTTACATATTTTGTTGGTATTCCCTTTTTAGTTGTCTCCTTAAATATTAATCTTTTAATAATTTATTTAATAATTGCCTCATTATCCAAATCTACTAAAACATTGTCCAAAAGCTTAGTAATTTCTGTACAAAATTCATGACATGTTCAATTTTGTTCCTATGTGATTTCTAAAAATATTGACAAATTATAACTTTAAAATGATGTATGTCTACAGAACAAAAATTCCCTCCTGTAGAAATCAATACAATATAAGTATTATTCTACATTCTTTTGAAAATAATGTAAATGAGAGAATACAATTTTACAAAATGTACTCTTTTCTATATGGGAACATATTTCAGCTAGTATTTTCCTGAATGCTCAGAAAACTTGTTAATCATGTCTATCCAAAGTTCTGTACTCTATAGTCATTAGTAGATATACTTTTAGATAGGGTCTGGGTACATAGAACTTGATGTCCTCACACATGCTATCCCTTTGTCCTTGACTACCTACACTTGGCTTTACCAGATTCTGTCACCAAGTCCACTAGATTATAATATTTTTAGTGTTGTATTTACTTTTTCACATGACTAAAATATTGTTAGCTTCAAATATATTTCTATAGAATCTCTTTTAAATTATTATTTTCCCAATTACAGGAAAAACAAATAATAGGAAACTTTTTTGTTGCTTGTCTAGGGAACCCAGATGTTCAGCATCTGGTTTTGAACCCTTGTGTTTAGTAGTTAGCAAAATAGAAATAATTCAGGTAGTCATTAAACAGGGTTACTGGTTCAGCTTATGTTAAACCATATGTCATTAAAAATTTCATACTAACCATGATAAAATGAAATAAACAGTGCTTGGAAAAACAAATTAGCCAAATGCAATTTTCAGAGATGCTGCTTAAAATCTTTTAATAGTTTGTCTTTCATGTTCCAATGTAGGTATAAAATAAAATTTAACCTTACTTGTAGTTGAAGAATTAAGAGAGAAAACAACCCAAGAGGAGAAAGGGTATTCCCTGTGCTCCTGAATCAGGAAATTGAAGAAAATTTTGACACTAAAAGCTAATTAGATCACTGGAGTATTTTACATGAGGGAGGCAGTTAAACCAGACTAACCCATAGAGAATGACAACAGTCATGACTATAAAGAATTATGTTGACAATGTTATAGTGAGAAGAGAATATACAGGGTTGTATTGCAACTGAGCAGTAGGGATGGAGATCCTGAATTTTCTTAACATATCTGGATTGAATAACGATTTCAATGGAAAGAATGAGTACTAATGAAATAAAGATGTATTTTCCTAAAAAATAACAAATAAAACTTGTTTAGTTATAGATAGTGGTTGCACAGAATGGACCCAGAGATAAGCAACCAGGTTCTTACCTGGACAGCCCAGTCTCTAGATCACAGACATTGGGACAAAACCCTGGCCCCGCCTCCACCCATCTCAGCTGCACTAGCTGGTCAGCAGGCAAGCCTCCTGCACAAAGGCTATTCCACTCTCTGCATCACACCTTATAGAAAAGATTCTGTTAAATATTTTGACATAATGTAACTTAATTTGTTTTACATATATCTAATCTTAAAATGGCCCTGAAAAAGATTGTCAGTTTTAAATTAAATATTGTATATTAATTCCTATCTTGGGAGAAAAGGGCTTTGTCTCTATGTATTGTTAACAATGTTATCACCATTAAGAAAAACACTATATAAATCTACAGTAGAAAGTCTTTTAAAAACTACTTGTACAAATAAGTGTTTTTGTGTTTACCAGCACCTGTGTTTCACAAATGCAGGCATAAAAGCTAACACAGCCTTATATCTCTGAAAATTATATGTCTTAGAAACATCATAAAATAGGATTTTCTCTAAGAAATTATATTCAATACGTTAGCAGTATGAAATTTGAGGTGGAATAACATTGCATCTAACAATAGCACTGACATCACCATGGTGGAAAAGTTCATTATCATTCTACAATCACCCCCACTGATTTAATAAAGTATTTTCTTGAGTAATACTTTCATGTCACTTTGATTAACAACCTCTATATTTACTTTAGCTTTTTCTTCCTGAGTAGATATGGTTACTTGAAGCAACAATAAAAGTTTGAACATTTGTCATCTCACAATGCATATTGAATACACCTCACATAAGAAAAACTATAGTTGGTCTAAGTGAATATTTATTTTATATGTTTTATCACCTTGATTTAAAAACCAAATCCATTTTCTGAAAAATTACATGAAATTTGAATCTCACTAATTATTTTGTAAACCTATAAATATATCTATATTTATAATCCTAATCAATATCATCAGCTACTTAACACATCATTTCTCATTCTAAAAACATAGTTCTCACTATTCTTTCTCAGGCTTTAAAATGTATTGAACAACAGTCCTCAGAAAGAATTATTAACTGTAATCTTTAAATGTTTAAATAATATATTGGACAGTGATATATGATATGAATGCAAAATACATAAACTGAACTGTATTCATCTTCTCATTAAGGAATATAAAATATACATTCACCACTTTTAAAATATTTATTTTTGAGTGTAATTTATGCACTCCTGAATTCTACTGTTATTTTATAAAGCAATAAATTGAGGAATAAAATAAGTTTTTATGAAGAACTTTTATAAGGAATCAATGCTTTAAACTGTGATGATTAGCCAGTTTTTAAAATACTCTTAATCTTACTTTAATTATCCTATTCTAAAAATTGTGATTCTAGCTGTGAGCATATTTTCTCCATCAGGGGTTTTGATTATGCCTTCTAGATTTAAATGGAAGGAATACACATTGCCCATGCCCAAAAACTAAAAAAAAAAAAAAAAATAGAAAAAAAAGAAGAAAGAAGAACGAAAGGAAGAATAGAAAAGAAAAAAAAAAAACTATTTTTGTAGTTCCAAGAAATTTCTATTAAAGTTTTCAGGTTATATCCATGGAGGTCTTATATACAATTCTGTACTCTGTTTAGAAGCCTAGAGCCTAGAAGCCACTCTAAAAAGTGTTACATATATATTCAATATAATTTTACTTGTAAGTGTTTAATGTTATGAGTCAATGGTTTGGTTCCAGGCTTCTGGCTTCTGCTACACTATCTATAATAGGCTCTCACTGGAAATCCTCTGGGATATACTGTTGTTGTCCTGTGTCATAGAGATCTAACAAATTTGAATGTGTAAGTCTGTCTCCTTCATGTTTCAACAGATAATAGATGAGGTAGGTGTTGGGGTAAGCAGGCAGACATCTTGTTGGCAAAGAAAGAACTACATATTTCAGGTAATAGGAACAACTTGATTGAGAAACCGGATAGTATCCTTAGCATAGGAAACCTCAAAGCTTACCCCAACAAGGTACCCTTACTCCAACAAGGACATATCCACTCTGACAAAGCCATACTTAATAGTATCACTCCCTATGAAATTATGAGGACCAATTCATTTCAAACAATCACATTTAACTTCACCATCTAAGAGGAAACTAAGGGAAACAGAAGTAATATTTATTTAAGAGTATTTTAGACTACCCTGACCAAATCAAAAGGGGTTTTCCCATGACTAATAAAGGGGAACTTTTACACAGTCTATGTATAAGCTTTTGTGTTTGTGTGTGTGTGTGTGTGTGTGAGAGAGAGAGAGAGAGAGAGAGAGAGAGAGAGAGAGAGAGAGTGTATTGTGTGTTTATGTGTTCCAATCATGAGCATAGACACAAATTTTCTCTAAATATAGAGATATTTTTAAATCTATCTTGAGAATTTATATTCAGAGTAATAGTAGTAATAGTACCAGCAATGATGGTACTAGGAATTGAATCCATGACCTTCTTGTAAACAATATTTTATCATTGTGTTAATTATTAAGGACTTAAAACACTAATTAGTGGTAACTTTAAAGATCAGAATACATTACTTTTATATCCAAATTACCAGGATTCTAATTAGGGAAACACAAGAAATCTACACAGTTTGGCAAGACAGTAATTTCAGTAGTCATGTAGACTACTATTACTTTCTATTCAACAGGCATTAAAATACTGGCAACAACCTCTATCTGATTACCAAGAATTTGAAAACCGAGTATGTTATTCTGTACATATACTACACAAGAATTCCCACTAGTCCACTAACATGCAAAAGCTATGCTACATTGCATATTACCTTTATAAATAAACTAATTATACAATAATCCTTCTAGCAATAGCCCTGATAACCATTCAGGTTAAATACTAGTTCTGTGAAATTCATGTATATTAGTTATAGGTTTTCACATCATCCATCCATAAGCTTTCATTTGTGAAAGACCTAAGGTGTCTTCCAGTTATGAGATATCAGAGCTGCTGGATTAATAATTGGATAAAGTTAAGATTAGATAAGAGTGGATGTGAAAATAATCCATAAAAGAGGTGGAGACAGGTACAGAAAACCTCAGCCTATTAAAATGCAAAATTGTAAAGTCCATTAACAGTGGATATGTATAAGAAATATTCTTCCATGTAATGCTAAGGTAACATTGCCAAAAGTGGGGCCAGAGAGTAAAGTTTGCTATGAGATAGTTTCTCCTAGTAACAACAGAAGTATACAGGAGCCTCACCAATATGATTCCCCAAATGTGAGACAGATATGAATGATATAGTAAACATGCTAAAAGTGACACAGAAAAGCCCATTAGGCCTCAACCATTCACTAAGTATTATAGGTGACCGAAGATGGCTGGGAAAGAGAAAAATATTCGTACCCACGGAAGATCTCACTAATTGCCAAAATATCAGCACTATTTCTTATAAAAATACTTCAAAACATGAATCTAAAATAAATTAAAACATAGTTGTTCTATGTTATAGGAGTGCAAGAATTGATTACCTGTGGAGAAGATTTAAATGATTAAAAACATATTCATCTGTTACTTTTGCAAGTCTTATCTTAGTAACTATATCCAGTGTAGTCTTTAGCATACCTTGTGTGTTTAGTTATCAATAAATATATGGTATTTGTTTGGAAAGAATAGATGGAATGTGATATCTATATTTAATCAAAATCAACAACCACAACAGAAACATTATTAAATATCCAATGAAGTTTGAGATCATAGTTGAGTGGCATCTGATTGGTACCTGGAAATCTCAGAGTTCAGAGATTGGCTGGAAAACAGTGGAGCAGAATATTAAGAGGAGAACAAAGAGATGAACATCCCATGTGCCATATGGATCCCAAGAATAAGGTAAAGCAGGTACATCTGTGAGAGGTCCACAACATCAGTTGACTTTCTTCAAAAATCATTATTAATCAACTAAAACAGAAGGATCTAGAAACAAACAGCTGTACTCAGAATCACTACTATTGTGGATTGCACTTTGAGGAAGCTCTGAGTATCTGAGGCAGATATTCCACATCATTTTCAGGTCCCTGAACAACCAATATGACTATACATTTGATTTTTTGATGTTAAAGCAAAAAGCAGCACAGTAGGCAGTCTCTTCTAGTAGGCAGGGTCAGCAGCCACAAACCCCCACAGGTAAGCAAACTGAAAAAAAGACAAGAGTAACATATAAGATCTCTAGGCATGAATTGAGCAAGAGAAACAGCAGAGCAGTTGATTGGAGCAGCATTTGTGTCTTTCCAAACCAGATATTTTAGTTCCTAAATACGCTAATGCTAGTGGTTGTGGACAAAAATAGACTTGATGTAAAGAACTTAATTTCAGTATAAACTAGCCATGGTCAGCATTGATGATGCTGATCCTGAGCTGTAGCAGCTATAATTGTGAACATTTACTGAGGTAGTGAAACTTGGCGTTCAGTTTTCTATTGATTTTTTTTCAGTTGGAAAAGTTAACTAAATGATGGACACATAAATGGTGAATGAATTGTACATATGCCAATTTGTTGTAAAACTTTTCATTTTGAACTAGAATGCTTTAAGACTTCATTTCAGAAAAACTGCATAACAGCCTTTAGCCACAGTTGTTGTGATAGTTGTAAATGTTCACAATTGTGTGTTCTTTGTGTTTTCCATCCCTGGACTTTGAAGTTGCTAGCTTAAAATGTTTCTTTAAATGGCTTGCTTCTTATTTGCAACCAAAGATTTCAGTGTTTGAGCATCTGCCTGCTTACCTGTGCTAAAAATAACAGCATCTAAAGTGAAGACTAAGAAAAGACAAAAATTAAAAAACAAAATAGCAACTAATAGATTATCCTTAGGACTATGCATTAAGTCTATAATGTTCTTTATTGCGGATTAGTAAGTGTCAGAATAAACAAATAGGCTAAAAGATGTTTATTCAGGGAGAAACAACTCACAACACAGACAGATGAACACAGCAGTTGCTACCAGACGCTCCTCTCTCCATATACCACCAGAAAGATAGCTTTTCCGCTTCTTATCAGACCTAGTTCCACAGGTCACTTCGCCCCTGGCTGCACCCCTCAATGGGTGTGGTTAGTGCCACAGAAGGAGACAAAGTGCCACAGAAGGAGATGACAGTTCTTGCTATTAAACAAGGCATATTTGTCACAGGAGTGTAGTAAACATCTTAAAACTGAACATGTATGTATGTTGCTTAGATAAATGTTCAATGTAAACATAAAAAGAAAAGAAATAAGGCATTTCATCTGAAAAGCCAATATCTATTAATAAAGAGAATGACAATCACTACGATGGAACTTTAAGATGGAAAATTTTGGTTAGACAGAATTATCAAAGACAGTCCCTCAGAAATACTACAACTGACAATAAATAAAAAAGTGTCACTCTCAGTTGAATTCAGCTTTATATATTACATAATGTGTCAGGATTATTTAACAGACTTTTAATTTTGAATCTCCACACTTGAGTCACTGTTGATTTTCTTGTGTGTATATTTGTTATCTTAATTCTACCTGATATAGATCTTGTAAGGTCAAGGAGATAATTTTAAAAGTACATGTAAATAGCTGGCTGCACCTTAGGCTTATTTTAAGTAAGAGTTCATAACTGAAGTGGAAAATTCACAAATAGATTATTTCCTATAAATAGATGTTTACAGGAGTGGAACATCTGCAGACCAAAATAAGCTTCAAGATACAAGGGTCAAAAGCTGACCTTTTCTATGCTCACATGGCTTCACAGAATCAATACTTTTTCATTTTCTTTACCTGAAGGAAAGCACAAAGTTCCTATCCAGATATGTGATGTCTGGATCTGTTACTGTGGCTGCTTCCCTAAAGTACATTGTGACATCAATAATTTACAAAGCACACTCAAATTTTAAGGAAACATCTTTCTTTTAAAAGTAGGAAAAATAAAATCAAGACAATGATTAGATTTGGCTTTATATAAAATATAAAGTCTTCACAAGGTTAGAATAAAATGAAACATTACTTTAGACAGTGCAGTAAGTAACATAATAGAAATATCAAGCATGATTGTAAACGAATTGCAGATTTACAGTATTTTAAAATGTACTTTTTGATATTCTGAAATAATGATACTAATCTACACTGAATACAATAAACTGTGAATAAAACTTTCACACACACACATGTATGTATGTATGTATGTATGTATGTATGTATGTATGTATATAGCTATCATCTGTATTGCAATGCCTAGTCATTCTTCTCATTAGGCAACATTTTAAGTTAGATAGTAGAGAAGTGTTTGGGTTATGACTTAGTTGGCAAGAGATCACTATACAAATGACAGTACTTGAGCTCAGTTCATAAGATCCACATTAAAATCTGGGCACGGAGACATGTATAATCCAGGAGTGGTGTAGAGAAAGGAGCAGAGGGTTACCTAGATTTGTACAATTAACTACTATAGCCCAGTTGGTTAGATTCACTGAGACTAATAGTAACTCCAAAATAATTCAGAATGTTATAGAAGACAAATTTTAATAACTTTGGTCTATATGTGCACATGTATCCAAGTGTATATACACACACACATACACACACACACATACACACACACACACACACACACAAACCTGTATAGTGTATAGAAAAGTATATAGACACTGACCTATTTGGAAAATAAATGGTTAACTCTTTTAAATGTATTGTTACGTAAATAGTATTCCCGTATTTTCAATTAATATAACTTGGGAAATAATATGACATAATATTATATTAGATTTAGTATAATAATGAACATATAGAGGTTGAAGAAATTGATCAAAGGTTAAGAGTCCTGATTGTTCTTCCAGAGGACAAATATTTATGTCCCAGATCCCAAATTGCAGTAAAAAAACACATGTATCACCAGTTCCAGAGGATCTAGTGTCCTGTTCAGACAGCTGCAGTCCTTGCACAATGTAGTATGCAAACATACCCAAAGGCAAAGCATCAACACACATAAAATAAAAATAAATATTTTTTAAATGATGCATATAATATAATATTTTTAAATCTGCAGGTATAGATTGCATAGGCCCTTTGTGTTTTCAAATAATTTGAGTAATCATATTGGACTTCTTAGATATCTATTTTGAATTTATATTTCTTACATCTTACTTTGTATAATATAAAGTCTTACTATTTTGAAACTGATCATATTTTCACTGGAAATTCTGTTTCATTACTCAAAGAAAATTATTCCAACTAAAATTATATTCATCAAAAACATTTAATAGTATTATGGTCCATATTTTAGCTATATTTTCTTCTTAATGAAGTATCAGCATTTTAGATTTATGTTCATTTTTGACATTTAACCAAAATCACACATGAGTTTTCATGTCTCCTCTAATTCTGACTTGAAAAGGCATATTGGGATGATTAAATGACTTGATCAATTTAGAATCACTGAGAAGACAACACTCTGTACATATCTGTGAGTGCTTTTCTAGAGGAGCTTAAAATGAGTGAGATGGAGCCATCAAAAGCATGAAGCATTGCCTCATGGTCCTGGAGTAAATAACCAAGGAAAGAAGAAGTCAGCAAACATCGACCATTGTTCCTCTCTCCTACCTTATGTGTGCAGATGATAGTGAAGGATGTCTAGTCAACAGGCCTGCCTTGCCATTGTGTATTACAGCTTCCAGGAATAATCCATAATAAACTCTTTTCCATTAATTACTTCTTGTCAGTTATGTGGCAATCACAAACTGAAAATTTATATATATATATATATATATATATATATATATATCGAATAATCAGTAGCATTTTCAAATTAGTGTAGAAAAAACAATTTTCTTTATTTCAGACAAAAAGAAAAAAAACAGGTAAAAAAAGAAAAGAAAATTTATTTGATAGATAACACTTCCTAAAATCAACTGTTTCCTGTTAGTCAAAATATTATGATGCACTTAGCAAATCTGATGCACTTGGCTTAAGAATAAGATTGTCTTTCTACTTCCAAATGAACATAGAGTTGCAGGCAAGCACTCCACTAGTTATCAAAATGCGTAAGTAACATATTTGAGTATCATTTATACATCTTGAATTCTATATCTCATTGTGATTTCCATTTAGAAATCATTATCTTAGAAGCAATTACAATTGTTGGACACAGCTGTGAGTACTATTATTTATCAATTTTACTATTCTCCAAAAACATATCCAAAATAAAAGAATTTACATTCACAGGTCTAGACAATTGGCAGCAAACCTCCTACCAGAAGAATCACAATTCAGCAGCAGTTGAAGCCATGTCTTTTCCCTCTTTTCAAATACAATGGGGCAAATGACGACAGAAGTATAAAGATTCAGAAGACAAAAGAGACAGGTATCAAAGATAGAAAAGGTAAAAAGGATGAAGGGTGAGGAAAACAGGGAAATAAATTAGAGAACAAGAAAGAATATCAAAACAGCAATTTTATAAGATTTTACAGGCATTACAATGAGATGTTTATAGAAATTATTTTGATCAATAAATATAATGATAGTGAAATTATATTAATTTCTGGATATTACATATGAGAGAAAGTCAATATTCACAGAATGTAAATAACTTGGTGAAGTTTGGTCGGGATAGTAGGTAACTCTTCAGTTGGAACTCAGGTTTTCCTGCTCCCAGGAGCTCTTCATTTATTGCATCAGATTTTTGTCCTCTGTTGCCTCTTTCTCACCTCAGTATTTTTTGTCACTTTCAAGAAGTAAATATGATTTACAGTGTCTGCAAAATGAGTGACACTGTGTCAACTCTTCTAGATGTTATATTCACACAAAACATTATGTTATTTTTTATTGTACAGAGACTTATTCACACATCATTTTGTGGGCACTTTAAACAAGTGTTAAAAATACTTTTCTAGAATGGAACATTCAGCACCAAATGAGATATCTATATCAAATCCCTCCTGTCAGAGTACATGGATCCCATAAGAGGAGGCAGAAGAAATGGAGGACACCCAGAAAACAAGGACCAATAAATCAACAGAATTGACACATATGTGAACTCACAAGAACTGAGACAACATGCATAGGGCTTGCATGGGTTTGTACCAGATGGGGTCCTAGAGCTTCAGAAAGGAGAAGTGAATATATGTCCCCAACCATAAACCAGAAACCATCTCTGATTGATAATCATTTCAAATGAAAATGTTTCTTCCAAAGGAACCTTACTGTAGAAACAAACTACTTTTAATGTTAAACTTAGGGCCAGCAGCAGACAACCCAACAGAAACAAATTCAACACCATCTTTACAGGTTTCTTCTTTCATAATGATATACCAAGGTCCTTCTTTTTAAAATTAATTTCATTTCATTGGTTTTTTTGTTATATTTTATTAATATATTGATCTTCTCTCTTTTTACCCTGTATGTTGTTTGCATATATATATTTATATATAATATATATATTATATATATACCTGTTGCGCGCCTACCTCGGCCGGCAAGGAAACACGCAACCACAACTCTTCTTCAAGCAGTTTATTCAGGATCCTTGTACATCAGTTTCCTCTGCTCCCATCAGCTTCTGCTGATTCTCTCATCAGTTTACCCTGCTTCTCTCAGCCCCAGCAAGCCCTTAAACGTGCTCACAGCCTAATCAGCTCATGCCACCTGGTGATCGTGGATAGGCCACAGAAGGAGGAAGAGCACCAGATCCATCAAGCACTTCCAAATAAGGCTTGTTTACAGCTAAGCATGTACTACATCCAGCCAGGCACCATCTTGAGACTGTGACTTCCCACATATATATACATATATATGTATATGTATAGAATGGCTTCCAGTTTAGTGTGTTTATGGGATTCCTGAGTGTGCAAATTAGTGTGTTTGTTTTTTGTGCCTTTCTCTTGAGCTCTTTTCCTTCTCTTGCTTCTTTTGGGCAATTAGATTGTGTTGGTTTTTGTTTTATGTTATTATATTTGCTTTATTAATTTTTCACAAAGCCTCTTTGCTTTCTAATAGGAGACAGAAATGGGATGGATCTGGATTGAATGGGAAGTAGGGAATATTGGAAGCAGAGGAAAGGGAAATAATATCAGGATATATTATGTGTGAAAAAAATCCATTTTAAATAAAGAGAAAAGAAAAAATACTCCATCAATTTATCTACTTTTTATTTTGTATTACCAGGTATCCTGTATGTTTTAAGAGAGTTACCTCTGACTATAGTGTGCAATATATAATGGATAAATGAATAATTATATGTATAATTTTTGTGAAACATGAATTATTTTATCTTCATGAAGAGTGGAGTTATAGATAAATATAACCTGAAATCATAGTGCCTTATCATCTAGGTCTCTAGAATAAAATAAACAATGATGGTAGACTCTAATACTGGGTACTCTATGAAAATCTAAAGCTAACAACTACAAATAAGTGATCTTTTCCAGGAGCTGGGGTTTTTATTTGCTTTCAAGAGGCATGAGATGTCTAGGAAGCATAGTATCCACACTGTAGAGTAACAAGGTCACTCCATTCAATCACTGTCTCTTTCCCTCATGCTTTGTGTCTTTCCATCTATCTAAATAGATAAATAGATAGACACAGATAAATATATAGAGAGACATATTAGAAATCTAAAAATAATATTTGGTTGGCTGGGAAGTGGAGGGAATCTGGAAGATATTAAAGACAAGACAATAATCAAAATATAATGTATAAAATTAACAAGGAGTTAATAAGAATATTATTTTAAAAGGAGGTGATTATATATAAAATATAAATGCACAATAAAATCACCACAATAGGAAGTATTATAAAAATTCAAATAAAGTATTCCTGTAGTTTTCATTAATATTCATTTGGAGAAATACTTCAGCAATGAAATGAATAAATGTGCTGAAATAAGAGCAAGCTTTCCTGTCACACTTGAGTCTCAGAATATAAACTGGACACAACAAAACAACAAAAAATAAAATTTAATTATTTGAAATATTTACATTAACATTTTAGAAAAATATACTTCTACATATTCTGAGTAATAATAAAAGTTTATCCCCATACTGAATTACACTATTTAATGCATACATTAAAATTGGCCATTTTTCATTCCAATAATATAATATTATGCATTTATCCCAGGTTAATCCTAGGGAAAATTTCTCAGTAGTATGTTTGAGTTGTACTTGACCTGTCACTTCCTTTTGAAAAAATTAAAATCACCTCTATACGTCATAATAGCAAAGTCTTCTTTAATAAAAAAAATGATGGACTTCAGGCTCTGGTCTGTAGTGATGAAGAGTGCTGTGTATTCCTCTATTATGTTAGACTTACTTAATTATTTTTATACAAAAATGAGATACCATCTCATAATCACTATTACATAATCTGAAATTTCCATTAAAATAAGATGAATATATTTTATTGCAAATTAATAAATAATTCAGTAAAGCAAAAAAAATTAGCATCTTACATTAAAAACCACATAGAAAAGATTTATTACTAAAACATGCCAGCATTCAGATTTGACCTACACTGCTCGAAATGAGTTTTTGGAAGAGAGCAGGTCCAACTCCCCTACATTCCATATGGAACTTCCTGCGTTGTCTCTGCCCATACTGGACCTTCCACTCCAAGTGGGACACCTGGAAACAGCTCTCACCTGAATTTTGGGCCCCTTTGCCTGCCTTCTGCCTGCGGTGAGTCTTGGAGCTACACAGACGAACCCCCCTTCCCAAATCCTTTCCTGGGAATTCCCTGAGTCAGCTCCTCTTCTTGACCCCCCTATACCTTGGGCCTGAGTGGTCCAGGCCTGGAACTCTAGACCATTCACCACTGGGAGCATGGCTTCCCCCTGCTCATTGCGAGTGTTTGGCCAGAGCACTTATCAGCCTGGATCAGCTCTGTGCATACTGGACCCACCCATCCATACAGAATCATCTGGAGCTTGGGCTCACCTGACCTTTGGGCCCCATTCACCTGCCTTCTGCCTGAGTGTTTCAAACCATCCACAGCTTGCCTTCCCCACATATTGGCACTGCTGTGGCCTCTTCTTGAGAGATTTTCAAGAGCGCTCATATCATCCAAGTTTTTAACATCAAACTCCTCACTCTGCTATACCTACCAGGAAAGCAGGGTAAAGAGAGGAAGAGAGAGAGAGAGAGAGAGAGAGAGAGAGAGAGAGAGAGAGAGAGAGAGAGAGAGAGAGATTCCACCAACACCCAGTGGAATAAGCAATGGGAATACGGTAATCCAAGAAAACACTGAACAATAGGAAGACAAGTATGACACCACCAGAATCTGGGGACATCACAACAACCAGAGTTGAACACACCAAAACAGATAAAGCAGAAGAGTACAACCTAAAAAAAAAATCCACTAAAATAATAGAGGGCCTCAATGATAATATGACAAAATCCCTTAAAGAAATGGAAGAAAAAACACACAAAAAAGTGGAATAGAGGAAAAGACCAGGCAAAAATATTCAAGAAATGAACAAATCTCTCAAGAAAGCAAAGACAGCCAAGGAAAAACAGTCAAACACATGAAGGAAACAATTCAAACAGTTTATGACCTGAAAACTGAAATAGAGACAATAAAGAAAACACAAACTGAGGGAATGCTGAAAATAGAAAAACTGGGTAAATGATCAGGAACTACAGATGCAAGCATAATCAACAAAATATAAGAGAGAATCTCAGGTGCTGAAGATAAACTAAAGGAAATAGATTCATCGACCAAAGCAAATCTTAACTCCAATGAGTCCTTAACACAAAATGTCCAGGAAATATGGGAAACTATGAAAAGACCAAAACTTTAGAATAATAGGCATAAAAGAATGTGAAGAAGCCCAGTTCCTAGGTGCAGAAAACATATTCAACAAAACCATTGAAGAAAAATTTGCCAATCTGAAGAACGACATGCCTATGAATGTACAAGTAGCATACCGAACACCAAATAGACTAAATCAAAGAAAAAAGACCCCTCAACACATAATGATCAAAACACCTAACATACACAATAAAGAAAGAATATTAAGAACAGTAAAAAGCAAAGGGAAAAGCCCAGGTAACATATAAAGGCAGAAATATAAATAGTATTCCTGATTTCTCCATGGAAACTCTGAAAGCCAGAAAGTCCTGAGTCCATGTTCTACAAACACTAAAAGCCCATGGATGCCAGCCCTGGCTAAAACCCTCAATAACTACAGATGGAGAAAACAAGATAATCCATGACACAACCAGATTTTCACAATACATACCCATAAATCTAGCCCTATAGAAAGTTCTGGAAGGAAAACTCTAACTCAAGGAAGGTAACTGTACTCACAAAGGTAATAGACAATCCCAAATGCATCAAACTTAACTTAATCTCAACTTAAATTGAG
The DNA here is from genome assembly GCA_030556225.1 of Cricetiscus sungorus. Lineage (NCBI taxonomy): Eukaryota > Metazoa > Chordata > Mammalia > Rodentia > Cricetidae > Cricetiscus > Cricetiscus sungorus. Next base: position 48,402,944 of record JANBXA010000398.1, read on the forward strand.
CCATACTGAACCTCTTAGAAAAGATTTGAACAAATTGGTACAGGAGCTTGCTTCCTGAACATAACATCTTTAGCAGTAGCACAGATGCTGAGATCCACAATTAATAAATTGGACCTCCTGAATCTGAGAAGCTTCTGTAAGGCAAAGGGCAAAGTCAACAAGACAAAATGGCAGCCAATAGAGTGGGAAAAGATCTTCACCAACCCCACATCTGACTAAGGGATGATCACCAAAATATAAAATAACTCAAGAAACTAGTCACCAAACTCCAAATAATCCAACTAAAAAATGGGGTACAGAACTGAATAGAGATACCTCAATAGTGGAATCCAAAATGGCTGAAAGACACTTAAGAAAGTGCTCAACATCCTTAGCCACAAGCCAACATTCTTTACCACAATGGCAAAAATAACAAACACAAATGAGAGTTTATGCTGGAGAAGATCTGGAGAGCGAGGAACACTCCTCCACTGCATGTGGGAATGCAAACTTGTACAGCTTTTTTGTAGATCAGTATGGAAGTTCCTCAGGAAAATTGGAATCAGTATACTACAGTACCTGGAAATTCCACTCTTGGTCATACACCCAAATGATCCACATCCATGCCAACAAAGACATCTGTTCAACTTTATTTGTAGCAGTATTATCTGTAATATCAAGAACCTAGAAGCAACCTAGATGCTCCTCAGCTGAAGAATGGTGTAAGAATGTGAGGTACATTTACACAATGGAATACTACTCAATAGAAGTAACAATGAAATATTGAAACAAATTGATTGAACTTGAAGAAACCACCCTGAGTGAGGTAACCCATCAAAAAGAGAGAGAGAGAGAGAGAGAAAGAGAGAGAGCAACATGGTATGCCCTCACTCATATATGGATTTTAGACATACAACAAAAGATCTCCATCCTACATTTCAAACTGCCAGAGAAGGTAGGATACAAAGAGGACCCTTAGAGAGTCATACATGGTCTCCCACAAAAGTGGAAAGGGACAATATCTCCTGAGCATATTGGGAACCCTGGGGGATCAGTGAGTGGAAAGGGAGTTAGTATAAAGGGAAGGGAAGAAGAGTAGGGTAGAGGAGAAGATGAGGAACCAGGAAGATTGACTTCGAGGATGAATAGAAAAGAGCAAGAAAAGATATACTATAATAGAGGGAGCCATTTTAGGATTGAAGAGAGAACTGAAACTAGGGAAATGTCCAGAGACCTACAAGGATGACCCTATCTAAAAATCTGAGGAGTAATAGTGGAGAGTCTACCTTAAATACCCTTCCTTGATATGAGATCATTAACTACCTTATGGGCCATCCTAGAGCTTATATCTCATAGCAGATGGAGACAGATGCAGACACCCTCAGCTAAACATTGAGACAAACTCCTTGAATCCAGTTGCAGAGAGGAAGGAGTGATGAGCAAAATGGTCAAAACCAGGTTGCAGAGACACACAGAGACAGTAGACCTGTACAGGGGATAGCTCATGGGCCCCAAACAGCTGGGGAACCATCATTGGATTGACTCAGAACCCCTGAACATGGGTCTTAGTTGGAGGGCCTGAGAAGTCTATGGGATCTCTGAAGGTGGAACCTCAATGTGTCCCTGGTACACAAAAGGACTTTGGGAGTACATTCCCATGGAAGGATGCTCCCTAAACCTAGAGACAGCAGGGCAGACTTAGGCCCCACTCCAGATTTTGATCATCCCTCCTTCAGTCCTCACCCTCTCTGTGGAGTGGGTGGGCCATGGGATAGGAGGAGGGTGGGTGGCAGTAGACTCGAGGAAATAATCAATTTGAGGGCTGAAATCAATAAAATAGAAACCAAGAAAACAATACAAAAAAAAATCAATGCAACAAAGAGTTGGTTTTTCAAGAAATTCAACAAGATAAACAAACCTTTATACAAGCTAACGAAAAAAGAGTGATCATGCAAATTAACAAAATTATAAATGAAAATGGGGACATAACAATAGACACAGAGGAAATCCTACAACTTTCACATCATATTTTGAAAACCTGTACTCTACAAAATTTGAAAATTCAAAGAAAGTGGACACATTTCTGGTTAATTATCACCAAATTAAACCAAAAACAAACAATTTAAATAGACCTATAACCCCCAATGAAATCGAAGGAGTCATCTAAGGCTTCCAAAAAACAAAAACAAAAACAAAAAAAAAAAACAAAAACAAAAACAAAAAAAATCCCAGGGCCAGATGACTTCAGTGCAGAATTCTACCAGAAATTCAAGGAAGAACTAATTCCATTACTCCTCAAATTGTTCCAAACAATAGAGACAGAAGGCACATTACCAAACTCTATTTACGAGGCCACAATCACCTTGGTTCCCAAGCTTCACAAAGATACAACTAAGAAAGAAAATTACAGACCAATATCCCTGATGAACATCGATGCAAAAATATTCAATAAAATACTGCGAAACTGAATCCAAGAATACATCAGAGAAATCATCTAACATAACCAAGTAGGTTCATCCTTGGGTTGCAAGGATGGTTTAATGTACAAAAATCTATCAACATGATCCACTATATAAACAAACTGAAAAAGAAAAACCATATGATCATCTCCCAGATGCTGAAAAAGCCTTTGACAAAATTCAACACCCTTTCATGATAAAGGTCTTAGAGAGATCAGGGATAAAAGGAACATACCTAAACATAATAGAAGCATTATGAAGTAAACCAACATGCAACATCAAACTGAATGGAGAGAAGCTTAAGGCAATTCCTCTAAAATCAGGAATAACACAAGGCTGTCATCTGTCTACATATCTCTTCAATATTGTACTTGAAGTACGAGCTAAAGGTAGAAGACAACAAAAGAAGATCAAGGGGATCCAAATTGGAAAGGAAGAAGTCAAACTGTCTCTATTTGAAGATGATATGATAGTTTATATAAGCAACCCAATAAACTCTAACTGGGAACTCCTACAGCTGATAAATACCTTCAGCAAACTAGCAGGATACAAGATAAACTCAAAAAAATCAGTAGTCCTACTTTATCAGATGATGAAGAGGCTGAGAAAGAAATCAGAGAAAGATCACCCTTTACAATATCCACAAACAACATAAAATATCTTGTGGTAACATTTACCAAACCTGTGAAAGATCTATACAGTAAGACCTTTGTGGCTTTAAAGAAAAAAATTAAAGAAGATACCAGAAAATGAAAATATCTCCCATGCTCTTGGATTGGAAGGATAAAAATAGGTAAATGGCAATCTTGCCAAAAGCAACCTACAGATTCAATTCATCCCCATTATAATCCCAGCACAATTCTTAAATGACCTAGAATGGATAATAATCAACTTTGTATGGAAAAACAAGAGACCCGGGATAGCCAAAACAACCCTGTACAATAAAAGAACTTCAGGAAGCATCACCATCCCTGACTTTAAGTTCTACTACAGAGCTATAGTTCTAAAAACAGCCTGATATTGGCATAAAAATAGGCAGATAGACTCATGGATTCTAATTGAAAATCCCAATATTACTCCACACACCTATGAACATCTGATTTTCGACAAAACAGCTAAAAAAATACAATGGGGGAGGAAATCATATTCAACAAATGGTGCTGGCACATATGGATGATGGTGTGTAGAAGACTGCAGATAGACCCATGCCTATCGCCATGCACAAAACTCAAGTCCAAATGGATCAAAGACCTCAACATAAATCCAGCCACACTGAACCTTTAAGAGAGAAAGTAGGAGGTACCCTTGAACAAATTGGTATCGAAGACCGTTTCCTGAACAGAACTCCAGTAGCACAGACACTAAGATCAACAATTAATAAGTGGGACTTCCTCAAACTTAGAATCTTCTGTAAGGCAAAGGACACAGTTGAAAAGACCAAACAGCAGCCCACACACTGGGAAAATTTTTTTTACCAATCCTACATCTGACAAAGGGCTGATCTCCAAAATATACAAAGAACTCAAGAAACTAGTCAACAAAACACCAAATAGTCCTAGTAAAAAATAGGGTACAAAATTGAAGAAAAAATTCTCAATAGAGGAAATAAAAGAGGCTGAAAGACACCTACTAAAGTGCTCAACATTCTTGGGTATCAGGGAAATGCAAATCAAAACAACTTTGAGATACCATCTAACTCCTGGCAGAATGGCTAAAATCAGAAACACCAATGACAATTTATGCTGGAGAGGATGTGGAGAAAGGGGAACACTCCTTCACTGCTGGTGTGAGTGCAAACTCATACAGCCATTTTGGAGATCAGATGGCAGTTCCTCAGGAAAATGGGAATGAGCTTACCACAGGACCCAGCAATTCCACTCTTAGGTATATAGCCAAATGACTCTCATCCATGCAACAAAAACATGTGCTCAACTATGTTCATAGCAGCAATATTTGTAATAACAAGAACCTGGAGGGAACCTAAATGCCCCTCAAGTGAAGAATGGATAAAGATGTGGCACATCTACACAATGGAATACTACTCTGAAAAAAAAATAACAGAATCTTGAAATTCGCAGACAAGTGGATGGCACTTGAAGAAACCATCCTGAATGAGGTAACCCAGTCACAAAAAGAGGAACAGGGTATGTACTCGCTCATATATGGATTTTAGACGTAGAGCAAAGGATCACCAGCCTGTAGTACACACCACTAGACAAACTTGGATAAAAGGTGTATTCAAAGAGATTCATATATGGTCCCTCATAAAAGGGGGAAGGGATAAGTCTCCCAGAGCACATGGGAAATGGAGGGCAGTAAATGGAGAAAGAACTAGGAGAAAGAGAAGGGGAGTAGAGGATAACACATTTGACTACATAGATTGAGTCAGGGTAAGAGTGGGGGACCTAAAAGAGGGAGCCATTATTGGTTTGAAGAGAAAACTGAACCTATTGAAATGTCTAGAGTACTACAAGACTGACTCCAACTAATAATTAGAGCAACCATGGAAAGGCTACCATGAATGCCCTTCTCTGATAGTGAGATCATCAACTAAATTGTCCACCATCATGGAGTCCTTATCTAGTACCTGTTGGAAACAGAAACAAACACCCATAACCAAACACTGAGTGGAACTAGAATCCAGATGCAGAGAAAGGGGACAAGACCAGGTTGCAGAAACACACAAAGACAGCTGACCTGAACAAGGAGGAGCTTGCCCCCCCCACCAGACTGATAGCTGGGAATCCAGCATGGGACTGACTCAGACCCCCTGAATATGGGTCTCAGCTAGAAGGACTGAGCAATCTGGGGGACCTCAGACAGTAGAAATAGGAACTATTCCTGGTGCACAAGAGGACCTTGTGGACACATCCCACATGGAGGGATAACCCCTTAAGCTAGAGAGAGGAGTGAAGTCCTAGTCCCTACTTCAAATGACTTGACAGATTTACATGACCCAACCTGGATAGCATAGCCCTACAAGTGGAATTGGGGTGGAGAGATGGGAGGGGAGGGTGGCCAGGGTGCCTGTCACAGGGGAAAGAAGGTAAGAGGGAGGGAGGGAGGGAAGGAGGGAAGAAAAGGAAACTGGGAATCACATGTAAAATATTTAAATTATGTTATTAATTTAAAAAAAGCATTCAGTGTCTCTGTCATTCTGTCATGTTATTGTAAAACACTAGTTACACAAACTCAAATTAAAATATTTCTTATTTTATATAAACACATTTTCTTTTTTTTTTTGTATTTCCATGTTGTGTATACTTTATTTTATTTTTATGTGGGGGGTGGTACTTTTCTAGTGTTCTCGTTTTTTATGTTTCTGCCCACTAGACAATTACCTCTAACAAGTTATGCAAATGATATCAAAATTATTATAATGTGATCCAGAAACATTAAAACATTACTGAATGAAATAAAAATTAACAAGCAAATGTAGAAGGTAACGGATTAAATGCAGTGTCAAATTATTCACTCCCCTGAGACCAATAAGAGCTATAAGATTACATTCCACTGCCTTGTTTGTTGTGAGAAAAGTGTGACAGCTAGAATGTTAGCTGATATTTCTTTAGTGATTAGTCTTAAAAATGTGGATTCAATGACCACAAAATATTCTCAAAGTCTATAGAGTAAACTTAACATATTTTCAAAACTTAAGATTCTTTCTTGCTGAAAATGTGTGAAAGTTGTTAACACTCTCATTATAAATCTCTGATTATATTTGTTGTTTGATGATGAAGTATTATGCAGAATATTGTTTGAACATAGACACAGTAGATGATTGAACCATATGTGTTTCAGGTTAACATTTAACTTTGGCCTATTAAATTTAGAATGTTAAATTGTATCTATAATGTATAAGCATTTACATATAATGATAGCAGTATGTATTTATTTATTTTTTATAATTGATATTAAATGTGTATTTTATAAATATTACATGCCAATATATTAATGAACTTTTAGTGTGTAGTCTGTGGTTAAATGAAAGCTGAAAAGAAGGAAGGCATGAAATACATAAGTAAGGTAGGAGAAAAGAGAAAGACAAAAGAAAACAAGGAAGGGAAAATTGATCAAAGGATTCAGGAACATGAAGTCAGTCAATTAAGGAAAGTGAGCATGACAAGTGAGTACAGAAAAAGAACGTCTATGACAGATAACATTTACTTATCTGATACAAAAGGCATGTAGCTTAAAGTATAGTCCTTGTGGACTTGCCCCAGCCCCTCATCCCCACCTTTGCCATCTTTATTAGAGCACCTCTGCTGAAGGAGCTGCTGATGTTAGAACCTAATCAAGACACAATTTTACAACATCTGTGTGTCAATCATGCCTGGGTTCAAATTGACTAACTCTAACTTAGGGAGAAAGAACCTTCAAATATTTAAAAAATTCCAGTCCTCAAAGAGAAGCAGGATTGTAGAGAAAGATAAATCAGATCCTGAGAAAACAGTGGGTGGATTGTCAAACATTTTGGAATATCAAAGACTCCACAGAGAAACCTTATCTCAAAAAAGAGTGATCATCACAATAAGTTTTTGTAATTTCTATATCTAGTACAATATAGTGTTGTTAGTAAAAACAAAAAAATAGTAGTATTTGCATAGACTTTATCAATGAAAACATAGTTAAACAAAGAAGATTTTGAACTTTAGAAGATATTTACTAAGTCTATGTTAAGGAAACTACAAATAGTCATGTCATTGACTACTGTGGCAGAGCCAAAGGGCAGACTTTCAAATTATATTCATCAAACCAGACAAGAAGTAGTATGCCCAGTCTTTCACAGCACCAAATTATACAAAGACCTTTTTTCAATGATGTTACTAGTGTGATTATCTTCACCCATGTTTTCTTTGCCTATGAGATTAGTCATACATAGATGCTTAATCTTCAATCACTGCATAGACCTGCAAACATGTCATTAAAATATTTTTATATTAGTACTCCGTTGACATGAGACACTGTTGCTCCTGACATCACTGTGCATGTTCCCAAAAAATATGTTGGCACTGTCACTGCTCCTTCTGGAGTCCATCCTTGCTTTGGCTAATGGCCTTTTGGGCAAGGAACTACCCCCACCTTGACCAATGATTTAGACACGCAGTCCTTTGTGTTTACAGGAAACAAACAAAAAGATTGCTAAACCTTACCAAGTCAGGTTAAGACAGCCTTTCTACCTCCCTGCTTTAGTTGTGGTCTGTCAAGTACTCTTGGCCTTAGGCAAAACTGGCTGTACCAACATTGCTGTGAGACCTTGGGTAACTGTCAAGGTAGCTTGCTATTTCTGTCCTTGCTGCACCTTTTGGATGTTGCCCATCCACACTTCCTGTCTACCCTAGTATCATTATTTTCCTTCCCATGTCTTGATGAGATTGTAGATTAAACTATTACAACTATTATTCTCTCTTCCTAGTAAGATATATTAGGTACTAGACTTAAGATTTCCAGCTTATGACAACTCTATTGTAAACTCTCTTATGTCTTCATCATAGGACCTGATATATATGTTGTTTTGTTCTCGATTTTCCTTTCCTTAGAGTACACTTGTTATTCACTGCTTTGTATATAGTTTTGTTTCAAGCTTAAATCTTTTCTTTAGACTAAAAAAATAGTAGTGGGATATTAACTTTGTCTGCTTCTGTGGCACTGACCACACCCATTGGGGGGTGGAGTTAGGGGCAAAAGTAACCCATGGAACTAGTTCTGAGGAGGAGTCAGGGAATGCTCTCTTGCTGATGGTACAAAGCAGAGAGGAAAGCATCCGGTTCAAACTGCTGGTGTTCATCTGTCTATGTTGTGAGTTATTTCTACCTGAATAAACATATATTCGGCCTATTTGTTTATCCTGATACTTATTAAACCGCAATACAATGAACTTATTATTCAAGTTGCCCACAACATTCTCTGTTTTTATCAGTAAATTATCACCTGTAGGTATTACTTGCTAGACTTTATCTGTCCACTTTTAACTGAAAACTACAAGACATAAAGAAAAGAAAATATCATGAAAGTGTAAATTTTTTACTCATCAAAGACAAATGAAGTCGTAGGCATGAAAGTGACATTTTAAAATGCATAACAAGTTAGTTTAATATGTCATCATTTAAATGAATAAATACACTGTGTGTATTTTATGCTCATATTACTCTAATTGCATGCATAAATATTTAAGTGCATTATTTACTTATATTTAGAACGAGCATATTTTTTCTAATAAAATAGATTCAACTTTTAAAGATGGTTAGTCATAAAGATAGCGCTAAGTTTGAGGAGGTCAAATTTATATATTGTTGATCTCTGTGTCTGTGCTACTGGAGTTATGTTCAGGAAGCATCTCCTGTACCAATTAGTTCAAGTGAACCTCCTACTTTCTCTTCTAAGAGGATCAGTATGGCTGCATTTTTGTTGAGTTCTTTGATCCATTTGGACTTGAGTTTTGGGCATGGTGATAGACATAGGTCTATCTACAGTCTTCTACATATCATCATCCAGTTGTGCCAGCACCATTTGTTGAAGATGCTTTCCCCCTACCATTGTATACTCTTAGCTATTTTGTCAAAAATCAGGTGTTCGTAGATGTGTGGGTTACTATCAGGATTTTTGATTTAATTCCATTGGCCTACTTTTCTATTTCTGTGCCAAAGATGTTGGAAAAAACACCAGGAGTTCCAAACTGTAAACAAAGCAGACGATAGGTAGAAATTAGAATGCCTAGCACTACAAGGAAAGAACACACTGGTACCAAAAGTCAACTCTGAAAACATACATGCATTTAACATTACATGGTTTAAACTGGTAATATTTAGAAATATACAAACATAGACATATAAATATGTCCATGCAATAACAAATATTAAAAATTAGATCAGAAATTTAAGTGAGCATGAAGCAATATGGGAGGGCTTGGAAGAAAGAATGGTGAGAGAAAAGATAATTAAATTATACTCTTAAAACTGTTAAAAATGTCAACTTAGCACTATATGTTTCAGAAAATTGTGATCAATTACTTTTTTCTCACTGGCCATAATTCCTTAAGGAAGTTAGACATTAATTCACACTCACTATCTTCTTGTTTCCCCTAGAACCATGGCAGATTCACACTCTTACACTCTGCTGATCAAAATGATGATAATGACAATGTGCCCATATACTGGTAGTACAATTTTAGCTTTTGCACACACCTCTGTTAACACTTACCTCAGTTCTGGTTTGCTATATAAAAAAATTCATGCATCTACCAAATGATTTGACCCCTCAGTACAAGAAAAATACACACTGCCACAAGTAATTGCTAAAATGTTGTTAACAAGTGAATGATTAGATGAATAAATATAGATAAAATGTCAGTTTGAGAATAAGATTCTGGAGTGGCAATTGTAACATTGTTCTTTATATATTACAAAATATTCATTATATAAACATTACAATTTACTGCTGTATAGAAGACCAATATTAGATGATATTTCACTCAAATGTTTTTATCACTGAGAAAATAATTTTTTGGAATATCCATTAAAGAAAAAATTCACATAGTCATGTCTGATATTTTTTTAAACTTTCATATGCCAAACTATTCTACTAGAGTCAGATTTCTCTTTGCCAAATGAAATAACACCATATATATATATATATATATATATATATGTATATATATATATATATATATATGTATATATATATATTGCAGTTGAATGTATATTTAATTAATTTATATATTATATTAACACATACATATTATAGTAGTTTTAAGTCAAAACTTCTCAGTAAAGGATGTGTTAATAGTTCATCATAAAAGCACACACAAATTCAGTCATTTTTAAGAACAGTTCACTTTTCTGTGGTTCTATTACACACACACACACACAAACACACAGAGAGAGAGAGACAGAGAGAGAGAGAGAGAGACAGAGAGACAGAGAGACAGAAAGAGATGGTACCCCGTCCATTACCAAGTAGTTCAGCTGTAAATAGCACCTAAACAATTAAACAATCAGAAAGTATTAGAAATGCTATAAAATAAATCTGGATCCCCTTTACCGAGAAAATGTTTTCTACATAGAGATAAGATAAAATTTATATTCATAGGTTGAGTCTAGAATACTGTATACATAAATCTGTCAAGTCATATAAAATATCATGGTAATTTTGCTTCTTAGATGAACAGAGTTATAACTCTATAGTTGATATGAGATTCAAATGTGATTGTGAATACAATAACTATAAGTGATAAATTAAAAGCATTATGCAAATATTATGTGTTACTATTTCATAATAATATTTCCTACAATTTATTTGTGGTTATTGATATGGTACCCAGTGACTTTGCAGGGATTACTTTAGTTATGTATTGTTTTTATTCCCTGCTTTTAGTGACTAAATTTTCAACATTGGTGTAGGATGGCTTTGCCTCCTTCTTTACCACCATCCCAAGGATGGCACAATAAGACAAGATTTGTGTAATCCAGTGAGATTTTAACAGCAGCAGCAGCAGTGTGACCCCTTCCAGCTACAACAGCTTGCAGAGTCATTATACCTTCAGAGCCTTTGTGCTTTCTCTCTCCTTTCCCACAGGAAGACAGTTCTCTTTGAGATATGCTCCTTTAGCCTAAGTCTTTCAAATGAAGAAAAAAAGGAACAATAGTATAACCAGTGTCCACCCCTACATTGACACAAGCAAGAAATAAAGCCCTTTCTTCCCAGCCTTGTTGACACTGCAATTTATCAACCAGACAAGGACTCCATTGAGAATGGTGCACTTTTAAAAATTACACCTAGAAAACACATGTGAATAAAAACAGTTCTGGGTGAATAGGAAGGTTGTGGGCTTTAATAATATGGCATAGCCTAAGAAATTAAAATTCTACAAAAATGCATAAATATTATTCCTACTCTAGCCCACTACCAGCCATATATTCAAATATAAATTTGCATAAATTTTGTTCATCCCTCAGTGTGTATTAATGTGATTTTGATTCTGTGATTGCTTTTCTTTCTTATGCAAATGATATATTACTGCATTTACTCTCCTGCTTATTTCTTCCAGAATTAATTGCCAGTTTAGTGTTTTATTCACTTGCTCATGATCATGTCACTATTTACATGCTACAGCTATTTCCAACTGCCTATGTCATCTTCTACTTACTTATTTTCATCAACATTTATTGATTTTGTTTTTATAAAAAGTTAGAAAATTCATGAAAAACTTCCAGAGAAATCTAAATTTTACTAGAAAACACTTGGTGACTTTGAAATCTCAGACACACATGCCATTTATTATTCTCCCTTGACCAGAATTTCTTGTCTTTTCATCGTTTTCTTTTTTCTGAATTCTTCTCTTGTGTTATAGAGGCTTTACTTTCTGTCTAGGTTTATTCCCATGTTTTGGTCAAAATCAATCAACAAATTTTGATATATACATCCCAGAAACTGATGTGGGATGTCCTTCTGTATATGTTTCTCTTATTGATTGATGAATAAAACACTCTTCGACCAGTGAGGTATAAAGATAGATGGGATAAAAAAAATGAGGAGAATTCTGGGTAAGTTAGGCAGAGGAAGACTGCAGTCACTATGTAAGGACCAGGAAGAAAGGACACACCAGATGTTCTCTGGTAAGATAAATCATGTAGAAATACATAGATTAGCAGTTATGGGTTAATAATTAAGACAGAGCTAACAGATAAGCAGCTTTAGCCACTGTCCAACAGTTTAATAATATTTAAGTCTCTGTGTTTTCATTTGGGGCAGAGAATTGTGGCAGGACCTGGTGGGACAAAAAAATCCATAACAAGAAACACATTAACAAGAAACACATCATTTCTTTCTTTTCCATTAACTGACTGTTTAAATGTAAGGTTATAGTTATATATAAATGTTATGGCAGGTCTCCTGCCAGCCTCCTGGTCCTGCCGCCATTGTCCTGCAACCACGTGTGCCCCAAATAACACTCAGAGACTATATATTTGATACAATCCTGTTGGCCAATTACCATTACTGTTTATGGGCTAGCTCTGTCTTAATTATTAACCCATTTCTACTTATCTAAGTATTTCCACGTGGTCGTCTTATCGGGGAGCCGCGCGACAGGGGTCCTGCTCCTTCCCGGGCTACATCTTGACTCCACCTACTACTTACTCTTTCCTCCTTCTGGGTGCCTAGCCCCGCCTATCTTGTTTCCTATTGGCCACAGGGCTTTATTAACCAGTATGAGAAACATATATACAGAATAACATCTCCCATCATCTCCTCTTTTCTGTCTAAAGTAAAAGAAGGGGTTTAACCTTAACATAGCAAAATATATCATACAACAGTTATCAAATAAGAATCACAGTAAACAAAATTTAGTCCATTAACATTTTGTAAGACTTTAAGAAAATATCATCTATCCTATCTTTGTGAGTCTAAATTCCTATATGTAACTTATCTTTAATCCTAACTAAGGAAAACTATAACCATAACTATCTGTCTTCAACTCCATCAAAGACCACAGAAGGATAATATATAAACTCTAGAAATGACAGAGACAACTCATTGCCTGGTCAGTCACCTGAAGTTCTTTTGTAATGTTCCATCTTCAGCCCATAGGCCATAGTGTGTGTCCAGACTTTCAGCAAAGCAGGAAACTTTAAACTGTCCACCTCTATTGACAGTTTGTCAGTCATTTTTCTGTGTCCTGCAGAATGTCTGGCTGTCTGGCAGCCTCTTCCATGAAGCAGGAATCCTGTAGCAATGTCCATCTTGCATCAGCAGTCACCTTTTTGTGGGTCCTGCATGTCCAGTTTCTACAACATAAAGTCAAACAGTCCAGAAGAGCAGTACCTTGCCCAAATGGCTAGTCTTGCCATATTAGAAGCAAACTTTATAACGAGTTTTTTCAATGTCCATCTTCCTTTTTGATGCAGGTGGTGTTACCAGGAGCAGTTGTGCCTCACTGTCAAGAAAAACCCTAAACCATTTTAAATGCCATATTCTGTAGGTCTTTGAAAGGTATGAAGAATGCCTATCCATCTCAAATACATCTCTGTATATCTAGAAATCCTAACTAACTTAACTACAAGTTCTCATTATCATAGGTAATTATCTCTAATCTGTACTAAATTATACATTACATTTCTAAATGAGCTATATAAACATAATACCTAAACAAGAGGAGAAATATACATATCACAAAATTGACCTTAAATTGTATCAATAAAAGAAAATCCATTCCAAAGCAAAGTATTCATATCTATACCTTAATTTCCTTTTTACCTTTACAAAGATTGCTTGTAGAAGGTGGGGGTCAAGATGTAGCCTGGGGAAGACGCAGCACGCCTGCCGCGTGGCTCCCCGATAAGACGACCACGTGGAAATACTTACATAAGTAGAAATGGGTTAATAATTAAGACAGAGCTAGCCCATAAACAGTAATGGTAACTGGCCGACAGGATTATATCAAATATAGAGTCTCCTGAGTGTTATTTGGGGCTGGCGCAGCTGTGGGCCCACGTGGTGGCGGGACCGGGAGGCTGGCGGGTAGACCTGCTGTAACATAAAAATCTGTATAATAATGTTCAAATTATTTTTCTGCTGGTGTTCTTCCACTGTAGCCATTAATTAGTAATATTATACTTTTTCTGGACTCCAGTTATATATCTATATCCTTTGTTGAAATTTGACCAGAATAATTAAACTTCAGTGTTCTATGCCACGATGAAAATGCCTTTACATTTTACTCTTTCAATTATTTGCTTTCCTTTCTCCTCATCCCACCTATTATATTTGATTTCATAAATAAAAATGTAAAGACACCTGGAGTAGACTAAGATCTGTAATCACAGTCTGTGACAACTAAAATCAACCACAAAATGCATGCTTTCTTCATACTTAGTACAGATTATTTGTGGAAATGTTATTGTTTTCTTTTTAACTGTAGTAAAATATTGCCTAAGGTGTTTGGCACTTTGATGTAAAATAATCCATCTTTTCATCTTTCTGAATGGTCCATTGTTCATGAAGAAACCTAGTACTGTTTAATCCATCACTTTCTATTTTAGGTTGAAATAGGTTGGCTGATAATCTTTAAAAGGATACTAATGTTAAAAAGAAAAGGTTCATGTCATATAACATATATAATTTTTTTAAAAAAGCTAAATCCACAATTTGGTAGGGCCAAAGTTCTCAAGAATTATATCAATGAAGAGGAAATTTAATAATAACTAAAGGACCACCAGCACAGTATTTATACAAATATATTTTGAGCTCGACTGAACTAAATTATTTTGAGATGGGAGACGTAAAGGTATATATTTCATTGTATTATTAATGAATTTATACTTTGCTTTTACAATAAGCATATATTCACAATATCTAGCTATAGGTCACTTTGCAAGATTATTTTATGACATTTATGCCCACATGAAACCTTCATGTATCTTCTGTGATAACAAGTTTATATCTGTCCAAGCATTTGCTTAGGTTAGTGATCTTTTCAATTTTATGGTATAATTAAATGTAGTAAAGAAAAATATACTATGCAGAATAATCCTTAGTACAAGATGTCTAGTGAGTTGTTACATTATATGAACAAGCAACAACAGGAAATATAATTCTGATGAGGTTGTGAAAAGTTTGTGATGAGGTCATCCAAATGTAAGAAGAAAAGTGCTCTTCAAGGAAATCAAATCATAAGAATCAAAAAGCAAATGAATACACTGTATCTATAAGTAGGAAGAGGAGACAAATGAATACTAGCATCCAGTTTACCTTTTATTCTTTTATTCCTTCCTGCTTCCTAGCACAGGGAATGATTCTACTCACATGGGTTAGATAGAATGTCTAAGTCTGAGAAAAATATTCTATCATAGTAATTACCAGAGAGTAAATAATTCTTCATAGAAAATGAAAAACTGCCTCCTAGGGTATTCCAAATCCTGTCAGCTTAGTAGCTAACATTAGCGATCATTATATAAACATATCTTGGTCTTTGATAGAATAAAATCAAAAATATTTTATGGCAGGGGTTATCATTGAAGGTAGTTAAATGTTTTGGTGGACAGACAGTGTGATCAGAAATTACAGCAGAAATTGGCATTTAGCCCCTCTCAGAGCTTAACATGTAACTTAATGGGAAGATACATTCTTCCTTATTTTTGAATGTCATTGTTTTATATTTGATTATTCATTTAGTAATATATGCATTCAAAATATATTATATACCTTTTGCATATTAATTACTTGTGGCATGCTAATTAATTATATTATAATTCTAGAAGAGATTACAGGTATGAAAGGCCAGAAGAGTCAGGAATCTCTTATAGGAAATTCTGACTAGATAAAATTAAGGAAAATACTTTATTTCCAGTTAGAACTGCACGGAATTCCCCCAATACAAGCAATAGACAAACTCTATACCATGTTATTTCATTTTAGTTTGATGGAGATTACCTATGAGACACTATTACAATACATACAATATTTGTATTGCTCCCACAGGACCTAAGCAAAACAGCACATGTGAAAAATCTCATTTTGATACACCTTCAATTCCTTTATTTGAGCAATGTTTTGTTTGACTTTTTCCAGTGTAATAAAATCTTATATAAACAATTTAAAAGGGAATGGATTTATGTCATTCACAGCTTCAGCATCCATTCACATTTGACTGGCTCCAAGCTTTCAGTTCTATTTTAATATACACTTATAATGTAAACAAAGCCTTGCCATAGAAATTCCTTCATACCATGTAGCCAGAATGCAAACAATACCTGGAGAGGATAAGAAACAAAGTATTTTTATAATACATTCCTAATGATCTGATTTCTGAAGAGGAATCCACTTGCCGTAGTTCTACCAATTCTGATAGAGTTATTAAATTATAAAACCATAAATAGATGGTAATGCTGCATGGTTAAGAACCCTTATGATCTGAAAAAACTTTCTTGATCATCCCTAGTAATGTTCAACACATATCCTAATTAAATGGATACTCAAGATACCTAATATGTAGAGATTAGGAGACTAGGTTCTGTTATGCCAGAATTCAGGTTGCTAATTATGGAGGATTGTCATGAATGCAAGACCAGTCTGACTACACAGTAAGACAAAAAGAAACAACAGTAAATACCAAACAGCAGGATTTATGCCAACTTTTACATTCTAAGTATTATTTCTCCTTAAAGTGCCCAGTAGATTCATGCTAGACAAGGATGTCCTTTGAACTTCTGTCCTGGATGTACAGGTTTCATTCTGGTATTAGTCCTTACTTTAAGAAGCATATTCTTATCCTCAAAAATGATTGCTACAAACATTAGATAATTTCATCATTTCAATTATTTTAATATGGTTAGTTTCTATTCTAAATGGTTATTAAATAAGTAAAATGTTAAATATGTAAAAAAAGAATTAAATATCAGAAGCTAAGAATATGTGCATAAGCTTCAAGGTATCCAAGCTTAAAAGGGGAGTTTCTACTGCAGGAAGATGTATTGATTGACCATGGTGAGCATGTGTTTAACCTCTAAAGGACATAATGGAGAAACAAATTAGAGGCAAGCAACAGAATTTCATCATAGCTTATAACTAGAATTGATTAGTTAATAGAACAGCTAAGTTCATCCCAATAATCAAGGAAAAATTCTCTTCATAGTTCTGTTATAACTTACTGTGTAGAATTTTCTTTTGACTCCTGTCATTATTCTCTTCCTTTTGAATTTTAATTGAAACCCTACTGAACCTATTGGCTGTGCTATGAGGTTGACATGGCATGATTGCAACTTCTATTTGAACATACTTCCACTTCTTGTGTTATTTTCCTTTACTTGTGAACTTGTCAAACATATAATCACCTGAAAAGAGGAGCCCATTCAAGTAATTATTTTTATTTTGTTACTATGGAAGCATGTCTGTGAGGAAGTATTTTGATTATTAATTGCTCTAGAAGGGTCCATCCAGCTGTAAATATTATCATATCTCAGACATTTGTTCCTATGTTATGTAAGTAACACACAGTGAGAAAGCCTTTCAACTTCCAGAAGTTTTATATGTCAAGATCTCCTGTGTATGTTAGAAAACACAGATAAGAGTATGTCTATAAACTTCAGGATTATTTTTAAAATTGGATTATGAATATTCACTTTTTCATATAGTGTTCTTCCTGGGCTACATAAATCCTTGCCTCAATATCTCTCTGATTCTAGAGAACACACATTCATGACCCAATTCGTCATGCAACTTTCATGCATATAATGCTGGTAACATATGTCCAAAATACCCAAAATTTGCTGCCACATTGAAGTTACATTTTCCCCATTGTACTTGAGCTATGTAAGTTTGCCAAGTAACCTAGGGCAACACTTCACCTGCCAGCTGCTTTCATGGAAGTGGAATCTTCTTCAGAATCCTGATCTCAGAGTCTCTCCTTTGATGAATTTCTGTATTCCCAAATTGAGGTATTTGATGAGTAGTTCATTCCCTTAGAGCTTATGAAGCAGTGTTATGTGCTAGTACAATCTAGAATAATTTTCTTTAATCAAGGTAATCTCTAAACAGTTATGGAGACTTTGTAATTATTCAACTTAAATACTTGAATTTTACACACACAAAATTCCTCACCAAATTTTCATTTAAAATAAATTTGAAGTTGGAGAATATATTGTATGAAAAGAATCTATTTGCAATATAATAAATAAATACAAAAAATGCTTTTAATCAACTTGTTGGTCTTTTGTGCATAAATCTGAATGGCTAAAATAACGAGAGCAAGTATTAATAATGCCCTCCATTAAATGCAAATCAAAACAACACTGAGATACTATCTAACTCCTACCAGATGTCTAAAATTATAAACACCAATGATGATGACAACTTATGCAGGAGAGGATGTGGAGAAAGGGGAACAATCCTCCACTGCTAGTGGGAGTGCAAACATGTACAGCCATCTTGAAGATGAGTATGGCGGTTCCTCAGGAAAATGGGAATCAGTCTACCACAGGAACCAGTAATCCTGGTCTTAGTTATATACCGAAATGATCCACATCCATGCAACAAGAAGATCTGTTCAACTATTATCTGTAATAGCAAGAACCTGGAAACAACATAGATGCCACTCATTTAAAGAATGGAAAAAGAAGATGTGGTACATTTACGTGATGGAATATTATTCAGTGGGAAAAAAATAGACTCTTAATATTCTCAGGCAAATGGGTGGAATTTGAAGAAACCATCCTCAGTGAGGTACCCCAGTCACAAAGAGAAGAACATGGTATGTACTTACTCATATATGGATTTTAGATATACAGCAAAGGAACACTAGCCTAAAATTTGAGGACCCTCTTATCACAGCTTTTAAGGTGTCCCATAAGTACAGATATGTTGTGCCTCATTCTCATAGAATTTTAGGAAGTCCTTAATTTCTTTCTTTATTTCTTCTTTGACCCAGGTATGGTGCAATTGCACATCAATCAGTTTCCATGAGTTTGCCAGGTTTCTGTGATTTGTGTTGTTGTTGAATTGCAACTTTAAAGCATAAGATACAGGACAATATTCCAGGTTTTTGTGTGTGTGTGTGTTGTTGAGGTTTGTTATGTTGCCTAGTATTTGGTCGATTTAGGAGAAAGTTCCATGTAGAGCAGAATAGAAGATATATATTTTTGTGTTTGGATGGAATGTTTTCCAGATGTCTGTTATACCCAATTTAGACATAACTCCTATTAGTTCACTTGTTTCTTAGTTAAGCATGAGACTGGTAGTCATGTCTAGCAGTGGGAGTGGGGTATTGAAGTCTCCCACTATTAGTGTGTGAGGTTTTATGTGAGCTTTGAGTTTTAGTGGCATTACATTTATGGATGTGAGTGCTTTTGTATTTTGGGCAAAGATGTTCAGAATTGAAACTTTGTGCTGATGGATTTCATTTGTGATGAATACAAAATGTCCATCTTCATCTCTTTTCATTGATTTTGGTTTAAAGTGTAACTTGTTAGATATTAAGAAAGCCACACATGCTTTCTTCTTGGGTCCTTTTGGTTGGAAGATCATTACCAACCCTTTCCCGGAGGTAATGTCTGTCTTTGAAGTTTAGATGTGTTTCTTGTATGCAGAAGAAGGACGGATTCTGTCTTTGTATCCATTCTGTTAGGCTGTGTCCTTTTATAGGCAAGTTAAAAACATTAATGTTGAGGGGAAGTAAAGACCATGATTGCTAATTCTTGTTTGAGATTTGTTGTTGTTTGTGTTTACTTTATTGCCTCTATTTCAAATTTCAAAGCTTGAACTCTTTTTCGCACCTGTGTAATTGTTTACTTTGGCATTCCTTACTTTCTTTAAGAGATTTGTTCATTTCTTCCAATTCTTTGTTTATTCTTCATTTCCTTTTGTTTTTTAATTTTACATGTCGATCCCAGTTCCCTCTCCTTCTCCACCTCCTTCGCTCCCTTCCCCTTGCCCTCTCTTTCCCCTCATATGCTTGCTGGCCTCTGTCCCATACCATTCTGTACCCACATTTCACATGTAGGGCTATGACATCCAGGTGGGGTCACGTAAATCTGTCTAGGACGTCTCTCCTGTCTCTAAGTTAAGAGAGTATCCCTCTATGGAGGATGTACCGCAAAGTCCTTTTGTACCAGGAATATATCCTGTTGAACTGTCTGAGGTCCATTAGACTGCTCAGTCATTCTAGTTGAGACCCATATTGAGGGGGTCTGAGTCAGACCCATGCTGGATTCCCAGCTATCTGTCTGGGGGGGGGATAACTCCTCATTGTTCAGGTCAGCTGTCTCTATGTGTTTCTGCGAACTGATCTTATCCTCTCTGCATCTGGATTCTATTTTGACTCAGTGTTTAATTATGGGTGTTTGCTTCTCTTTCCAACAGGTACTTGATGAGGTCTCCGTGATGGTGGATAAGTTAGTTGTTGATATCATTATCAGGGAAAGACATTTATGGTAGCCTTTCCATGGTTGCTCAAATTGTTAGTTGGCGTCAGTCTTGTAGGTCTCTAGACATTTCTTTAGGTGCAGTTTTCTCTTCAAACCAATAATGGCTCCCCCTTTAATGTGTTCTCTCTCTCTAATCTCTGTGTCTCTCTCTGTCTCTTTTTTGTCTTCTATTCCTACCCTGACTCAATCTTCCTAGTCGCACATGCTTTCCTCTCCTCCCCTTCTCTTTCTCCTAGTAGAGTCTCCATTTACTGCCCTCCCACATCCCATGTGCTCTGGGTGTCTGGTCCCTTCCCTCTTTTGTAAGGGAACTAATATGAAACTCTCAGAATACACTTTGCAGCCTAGTTCCTCTGGTGGTGTGAATTACAGTCTGGTGACCCATTTCTCTAAGTCTGAAATCCATATATGAGTGAGTACATAGCATGTTCTTCTCTTTGTGACTGGATTAGATCATTCAGGATGGTTTCTTCAAGTTCTATCCACCTGTCTACAAATTTCAAGATTCCGTTATTTTATTTTCTGGAGAGTAGTATTCCATTTTGTAGATGTGCCACATCTTCTTTATTCATTCTTCAGTTGAGGGCATCTAGGTTGCTTCCACGTTCTTGCTATTACAAATAATGCTGTTATGAACATAGTTGAGCACATGACTTTGTTGCATGGATATACATTTAGGTATATCCCTAAGAGAGGGATTGCTGGGTGCTGTGGTAAACCCATTCCAATTTTCCAGAGGAACCACCATACTGATTTCCAAAATGGCTATAAGAGTTTGCACTCTCACCAGCAGTGAAGATCAGCCCTTTGTCATATGTAGGATTGGTGAAAATCTTTTACCAGTCTGTGGGCTGCAGTTTGGTCTTGTCCACTGTGTCCTTTCCCTTACAGAAGCTTCTATGTTTGAGGAGGTCCCATTTATTAATTGTCGATCTCAGTGTCTGTGCTATTGGAGTTATGTTCTAGAAGTGGTCTCCCATAACAATTTGTTCATGGATACCTCCTACTTTCTCTTCTAAGAGGTTCAGTGTGGCTGGATTTATGTTGAGGTCTTTGAACCATTTGGACTTGAATTTTGAGCATGACGATAGACATGGGTCTATCTCCAGCCTTCTACACACCATCATCCAATTGTGCCAGCACAATGTGTTGAAGATGCTCCCCCCACATTGTATTGTTTTAGCTGATTTGTCGAAAATTGGGTGTTCATAGGTATGTGGGTTAATATCAGGATTTTGATTCCATTTCATTGGTCCACCTGTCTATTTTTGTTCCTGCTCACATGGAACCTTCTCTAAAATTAACCACATACTAGGTGGCATAACAAACCTCAACAGATACAAAAGTATTGGAATAGTCCCTTGTATCTTATCAGACTACCATGCTTTAAAATTGGAATTCAACAACAACACAAATCGCAGAAACCCATCAAACTCATGGAAATTGAACAATATGCAATTACACCACACCCGGGTCAAAGAAGAAATAAAGAAAGAACTTAAAGACTTCCTAAAATTCAACGAGAATTAGGACATGACATACCTGAACTTATGGCACACCTTGAAAGCAGTGTTATGAGGGAAGTTCATTGTACTAAGGCCCTTTTGAAGAAAAGAAAGGATAATCACATTAGAGAATTAACAGAGCAACTGAAAGCCTTTGAACAAAAAGAAACAATTTTGCTTTTGTTAATGTTGTCTAGATTTAGTCTGTTTTGTGTTAAAACAGGATCTTACTTTGAATTTCAGGCTAGCTTGGATCTCACTATATATTTACAAGGCCAGTGTCAAGCATGTGGAGGTCCCCCTGCTTCTGTTTCCAATGCTGAAATTATAGATTTGAACACAATGTTTATTGTTGTAGTTTTGCCTCTTATTGTCCTATGCATCTGTCTTCCAGTGGGTGATGAATTAAATTCACATATAAAGATATACAGAATATCACCTTCTCCATCTTCATAGGATGTAACTTCCTCATAGTAAATCACAACATCAGAGAATTCACTATGCTAATGAAAATTCCTATGCATTAGTGTCAAGGAAAAAAAATCATCAGATGAAAAACAGCTGTTATCACCACGTTTTTTTTTTCTTTGAGAATAAAGTAAATGATCTTGAATCCTTTAGACATATGTGTATTCTATATTCATGATACCACTTTCAGGTATAGAAAAAGTAGCTTGTTATCCTGCCTTCCTCGAGACTTCAGGCAAGGAATTATGCTTACCTTGAAGTGGATGTTCTCAGTCTTTGCTCTGTGTCTTTAGAAAATCTTTAGTTTCTCTTTTAATAGAGCCCACATGTCAGAATAATGCATTATCTTGAACAGTGTGTATATGTAGCTCTAAACATAAAATTGACCTGTTGTTTCATATCATTTTCAGTGTATGTCCTACAATTAAATGTTCTTTTATTTAGATGACACTCTTATACAATCATAAACGAATAAGGCACGACATGAAGTACTCTAAAATAAACACCTTTAACAAATTGTGTTGTCAAACTAGAGGATTATTGTAGAAGAATCCAAACTGATTCATTCTTATCATTCTGCACAAACTCCACACCAATGTTTCAGATATCTGAACCTAAGCCAGATACTGTAAACATGATAAAAGAGAAAGTGGTGTGTAGTCTTGAACTTATTCACACAGGAAAATACTTTCTGAACAGATCAACATTAGCATGGGCATCTAGATAAAAAATTAACAAATTGGACCTCAAAAACCTAAAAACAATCTCTAAGCAAAAGGTAAATGTCATCGGGACAATGCAGAAACATACAAAATAGGACACAGTTCACCGATGGCACATCCAATAAATGTAATAAGCAAATGTACTAATTACTCAAGAAACTAGATATCAAGAAAACAACTGTCTTAGGGTTTCTATTGCTGTGATGAAACAGCGGGAAAATAATCCATGTTGGGAGGAAAGGGTCTGTTGATCACTGAAGGACGTCAGGAAAGGAATTGAAGTAGAGCATTGTAGTTGGTGTTTTCATTGGGCTGCCAATTAAAGACACAAAGATTTATTGTTATTTCTGAATGCTTGGTGTCAGTTTGTGCTTACTCTGCTAGCTCTTTTAATTTTACCTGTTTCTACTAATCCTACATCTGACAAAAGGCTGATCTCCAAAATATACAAAGAACTCAAGAAACTAGTCAACAAAACACCAAATAACCCTATTTTAAAAAGGGGGTCACAGAATTGAAGAATGAATTCACATTAGAGAAAATCAACAAGGCTGAAAGACACTTAAGAAAGTGCTCAACATCCTTAGCTATCAGGCAAATTCAAATGAAAACAACTTTCAGATACCATCTTACTTCTGCCAGTATGACTAAAATTAGAAACACCAATGACAACTTATGCTGGAGAGGATGTGGAGAAAGTGGAACACTCCTTCACTGCTGGTGGGGGTGCAAACTCGTACAGCCATTTTGGAGATCAGTATGGCTGTTCCTCAGGAAAATGGGAATGAGTTTACCACACGACCCATCAATGCCCCTCTTAGGCATATACCTAAATGATCAACATCCATGCATCAAAGACATGTGTTCAACAATGTTCATAGCAGCAATATTTGTAATAGCAAGAACGTGGAAGCAACCTAGATGCCCCTTAACTGAAGAATGGACAAAGATGTGGCACATCTACAGAATGGAATACTACTCAGCAGAAAAAAATAATGGAATCTTGAAATTCACAGCCAAGTGTATGGAACTTGAAGAAACCATCCTGAGTGATGTAACCCAGTCATAAAAAGAGGAACATCGTATGTACTCACTCATATATGGATTTTAGACCTAGAACAAAGGATCACCAGCCTATAATTCACATCACCAGAGGAACTTGGATACAAGGTGTATGTATTCTAAGAGATTTGTATAAGTTCCCTTACAGAATGGGGGAGGGACAAGTTCCCCAGAGCACATGAAATGTGGGAGGGCAGTGAATAGAGAAAGAACTAGGAGAAAAAGAAGGGGAGGAGAGGAAAGCATGTGCGACTAGGAAGATTGAGTCAGGGTAGAAATCAAATCCAGATGCAGAGAGAGAGGATAAGACCAGTTCACAGAAACACATAGAAACAGCTTACCTGAACAAGGAGGAGCTAATGCCACCCTCCCAGACAGATAGCTGGGAATCTAGCATGCGACTGACTCAGACGCCCTGAGTATGGGTCTCAACTAGAAAGATTGAGCAGTCTGAGGGACTCAGACAGTGGAACCAGGATCTATTCCTGGTGCACAAAGGACCTTGCAGACACATCCCCCATGGAAGGATAGTTCCTAAACCTACAAGCAGGAGAGAAGTCCTAGTCCCTACTTCAAATGACTTGACAGATTTACATGTCCCCACCTGGAATGGGGGTGGGGGATGGGATGGGTGGGTGGTCAGGGTGCATGTGAGGGGGAAGAGTAAGGAAGAGATAGAGAATGAGGGGGGAGGGAGGGAGAGAGGGAGGAAGGGAGAGTGAACTGGGATCGACATGTAAAATTATAAAATAAATAATAAATAGCAAATTTGCAAAAATAGATATCCACAGTACTGTGGAGATGGTTCTGAGGAAAAAAGTATTTGCTACTGTTCCACAGGTCTTAGGCTCAGTTCCCAGTACTCACTTAGAGATTTACAATTGTCTATTATGTCCATTCCAGGGACCCTCTGATGGCCTCCACAGGCACCAGGTGAGCACATGATGGTAAGTATAAAATCAGTAAATTTAAATAATTTGATAGCATTTTTCCCTTAGTATGGCTATCATTTAACTAAAATAAATAAGTTTCTGAATTCAATCAATTACACCTACTGTATAAATATGAGTTTGCATGAAACAATAAATATAAGCACTCCTCAAAATGTTATGCAATTAGTAAAAATGTTAATGCAGTACCTATATTTTTCCTTTCAAAATTCTCTATTATATCTTTATTTGATGATGGGGTAACTAAGGAAATCTTATGATGTACCTCCAAATATTGATTTTATGTTAAAATGTTGAGTTCTATGAATTATCCATCTCATTTTCTAATAAAAGGATCATAAACACCACCTCTTATTAATGTACAAAATATCTTAAACTTAGGAAAAAGTTTCAATGAACAAAATTTCCAATAGTTTAATATGTTCAAATTCCAACAGTTAAATTCATTGTATTGTATTCAACCTTTCAAGCATCTTGTGTAAAAAAATAGACAAATGAAAACAAATTTTTGAGGATATTTGAATGCTTCATCTCAAAGATTTAGAATCACAAAATTATTAAGATGCAATCTGTTCTTCTTACTGTTTTGATTTTCTAGCAAAGCATTTCTCTATTGTAAACATAATAAAAGGTTTAAATAATTTAACCAAATTCTCAAATACTATTCTTTGGAGGCACAAACTAGTGATTCCCTTGTTTATGTAGTTAGATGGCATCTCTGTACTCTCTTTGCTCCATTTATGCCATAGAAATCCAGCACACATTTTCCAAGTGGAACAGAGATATCAAAACTGACAGGTCATTCATTTCATAGCAGTTCCTAGAGTGAATTTAACATTTATCAGTTTGAAAGATATTCCTTTAAGGCTGAAGTGAAGAAACTGCCTATGAATAACACGGGAGGGTGTGAAAGTAAAGTTTCCAAGCAGCTTAGAGAAACTAAATGCATAGATTCTCTTTTGTGATATTCCAAAAAGTGAAAATATGTCATTAATTTAAGTCATTTAATTTTATTATTCACTCATTTATTGTTTAATATAATTATAGTACAATAGTATCTTATATATTAGTTCTAAACAATTAATCTATGATTCCCAGAATTGGTAGATAGATAATATGTTGAAGTACTAAATGAGTCATCGCAACAGTGTATATTTTGAGATCTTCATGAAACTAAAAAAATTGGAATGAAAGCTCTCATTGGTGAATTGGCTTGAGGTTCTCCCTTAACTTTCTAAGGACATACACAGTATTCAGCTAGTTGCTACGTTATCTCTTTAGTTTCATTCATGAAATGGTAATTCTCCAAAATTATAGTGAGATAAAAAAGAAAATGGAATGTAAACAATTTTCAGAATCTCAAACCAACCCAAATATGGAAGTGAAAGAAATAATTATAACCTAACACTTATAAGGTTGTAGGATTCATCACATTTGCTTGTAGGGTGTTCTGGCCTGAAGCCAAGTACGAGGTCAAATTTCTAGTCTGGATATTCAGAGCTCTGAAAACCTATTAAGGATCAAAGAGCTCTAGTGCTTCTAATGCAACACAGCTTAGAAGAGTTTCAGACAGACAACTGATCTTTATGGTTTTTATCTGGAAGTATCCTAGTTTACCCTTGGGGGTCCATGAACTCTGGCTGTCTTGGGAACTCTTCTTAACATGTCATAGCTTCTCTTGATTTACATAGTTAAAATAGGTGCACTCCATCCTGTGGTATTATTTCACATGATCCTGTTGTATTCTTGGGTACCAAAAGCAAAGCCAGACACAAGATATAGAGGTCAGGCAGAGGTGATAAACACCTTTAATCCCAGCACCCGTACTATCTAGCTAGGAAGTGGTGGCACACACTTTTAATCCCAGGACTCAGGAAACAGAAAGATACAACTCTCTGAGTACAAGGCCACTCTAGCCTCCACAAGAGTGAAGAGGAACAGAACTCAAACCTTTGATCCCAGCACTTGGGATCATACCCCTTTAATCCCATCCCTGTGGAAGTGGAGAAAGGGGTGATTTGGCTGGCAGAGAAAGGAATACAAGGAGAGGGAGACAGAAACTGAAAGTTTTTGCATCTGAGGATTCATGGAGACAAGATTGCAATTTCTGCTTAGTAGAAGTAAGATCTATTGGCTTGGTGACTATGCTTTTCTGATCATCAGTTGAAGCTTGAACTCAAATATCTGTCTCTGGGTCTTTTATTTTTCATATTATATACAATCATGTAAAATCTTTTTTAAAATAATCAGCTTAGCCAAATACAACTCTTTGTTTTGCATGAAACAATATGAAGGAGATATGCATGCTAGGGAATCATTGACTAATTATTCACCCTATGTGAAAATCATGATTATTCTGATTTCTAAGGCCAAGTTTATAACATGAATTATATCATGAATTTAAATACTTAAATGTCTCTAACATTTTTTTAGATAAATTATATTGTTTCCCGGATGTATCAAACTTGATAAATTATATAAATTTTAGTAGCAAGAAAATTATTTTGTTCACTTTCTTTTCATCTAATTTGTATGTTTAGTTTATTAAGTAAATTATAAAAATCTAACATCACATTTGTTTTAGAATAGCACCTAAGTAACACTCTTTTGATTTACAAGTTTAAATTCACTGACATAGTTACACGGAACATAATTAAAGCAAATAGAAAAGAAGAGTTGACTTAATTTTCTCACCAGTGCTGGGTTAGGAGAAGTGGCACAGATGCAGCTGTGCTACTGCATATTTCTGTGTTCTCTTTATTGTCTCCTGTTTAGTGAAACATCTGCCTCAATTCTCAGACTACTAACACAGTTTTGAGCCCTAATAGACTCCACACTGCGTTTTATGGATTGTACTAGTTGAGTTCTACTCCTCCCTTAATTTATCCAAAGACCATCTGTCTCATAAATCAGTGTTTAACAAGACAAATTGATAGGGTGATGTGGAAATTCTCATTTATAAATCTCTCAAACTTTTACTTGAAGTGATCCTTTCCAGTTTAAAGAGAGCACATATACAAGTAACCCTCCAATTTTTACTTTGGTAATGTATTGAAAGAAGCAAATATTCAAGATTAAATTCCATTATAAAAGCACAATAATTGATATACATGGATATTCCTAAATATTTGTTTCATGCCTAAATGAAATGTGGGGGAAAACTTTACATTAAAACAGAAACCATATATCTTTTCATTAAGAATTCTTGATTCAGTGGGGTCTTGGTCCTGCCTCAACTTAATGTGGCAGGCTTTGGATACCCTATGAGAGGCAGAGCTGTGGTTGGTGTGTAAAATGAATAAAATATTTAAAATAAAAGTGCATTCTCAGAACTGCTGTAAAATATCCATCACATGAAATTCTTTTAAATGTAGAGTTTATGCTACAAGAGTATTATATATTCCTTAATTACTTTTAGAAATTATCAGGTATTTATAATGCTTAGAAAACTTGTAAATACCACAAATTTTTAAAGGTCATGCCAATATATTGAAAAATATTGTTAATTATAATTATGTTATGCATATATGTATAAGTACATATATACATTAAGGAAGAAAATAAATATCTGCATGAAATCCATGTGTCCTATCACAAAGACAAAATACATTACAGCAAAATTAACTTGTAATTTTTTAGAATTATGAAATTGTTACATTATCTTCAAGAAGTCCTTTCTTTGGTAATAAACTTTTAAAAAGGGAGGCTTTCATAGCTCCATCAAATATTAAAATGTTATTTTGGATGTATCCACATGTAAAATTATCTATAAATGTATGCTTTGATCTTAAACAAAGGAAAATGTAGGCTACATTCATCTTACCACCAACCTTCATGTGAAAAAGAAAGAAGTACAAACAGAACTAACATTATTTCACAGGAAACATTAACACTTTGGAAAAGTGTTTTGATAGGTACCATGTGATCCTTGGTTTAAGATTGCACAATTACATTTTTGTTCCTATTTTGATTATATGCAGCATGATGTTGAATATCAGTTACCTCACAATATGGCTGGTGTTCTGTTGGATACGTTTATTATTCATGGAGTAGAGTGTAAAACATAAAGTGAGCCAGGAAGAAACTAAAATATCCTGTGTTGCAGCCAAGGGTAATGAAAAGGAGAGCACAAATTTATTATTGACAATGAAGCGTAGATGCAAAGTAGGTTGATACAAGCATTCTTCTACTGGCTAGGAATACAAATAGAGAATAAGCCACAAAACTTTTGAAGCTAGAACATAAGTAGAAATGACACCATTCTCTGATAAATGATTCCATCCATTAAACTTTCCAGAATTAATTTTAATGTGACCATTTTAAATTTTTTAAAAATAGTTGTAGCTAAGAAGCATAGTTTTACTCCAAAAAAAGAGAATGAATATACAGGTTTTATTTTTTCAGTGGATTAAGATTATTTTTAACAAATAAATTATTAGTGTATAAAATTTAAATTGAAAAGAAAGTGACTTTTTTAAATCATTGTCTTCCATACCTTTATACCATTTAAACTTTCACCTTTTGAAGGTCCTTTCACAAATATGTCTTATAAGTCCAGGATCTGCAACCACATTTGTAGTTTATAAAGGTCACAGACTACTAGACTCACACCGGCTCTCTCTTTTTAATTTTGATAAAATCTCAGGTGATTCCACATTTAAAAATGAAAATAATAAATGTTAAGACATGGTTGTGTGATGGCTAAATAATATATTCTATCCTAGACTCATAAAATAAATTGATCCAAAGAATCATTCAGTGACAACTGTTAATATTACATGGTTCATCTGCTAATGGCAATAGCACCTCACTGACTCCATCTAAAAGCATTGCCATGGCATTGACCACTCTTTGTCAAAATTAACATTTAGAAAAAGTTATTAAACTATAACCCCAGGTGCAGGTGTGAAATACCTGTCAAGTATTTGGTCAGGAAATCCTCAACAGCACAAAACAATATAAGATCTTGCCATTTTTCTTGGTTATATAGTAAAAGTACCTTTTAAGATCATAGTTCTGAAGACATCACATACTACATTGACAAGTATAAAAACATAAAGTTGTGAGGTAGAAGAATTCTTTTAGCTAACTTCCATTATTCTGGAAATACAGTGTACAAAGAAAGAAAAGCCTTCAAAGATCTTACCTATCTGTGATTCTATGAATGACAATACCAGCTTTTCAATGAAAGAAATATCCACCAAAACATTCCTAGCACAACTGCTAAGGTGGTAACAATTACTCTATGGAACTGAACTCTTCTCCACAAGAAGGAATTCTTCCCTTGTACTGCAAACGATGTGTATTTATATATACACACACACGCACGTGTGCGCGCGCACACACGCACATATATACATATATATATATATATATATATATATATATATACATACATACATATTTCTTCTTTGATACAGTACAATCCAACTAGAGTTTCCAATTCCTCCAATTTTCTCACTGGTCCCTCTCACCTCGCCTGTCCTCAATATCCAGTCCTCCTCCATTTCTCTTTAGAAAAGAGTAGGTCTCCCAGGGATATCAACTGAACATGGCATCAAAAGTTACAAAAAGACTAGGCACAAACTCTCATTTTAAATCTGGATGGGGAAAGCTTGAAAGAGGAATAGAAACCCAAGACCAGGCAAGAGTGTCAAAGAATGTCAGAGACACTCCCTACTTCCACTGTTAGGATTCACACAAAACACCAAGCTAAAAACATTACATATATGCAGAGAATCTAGCCCAGTCCCATGCAGTCCCTGTCTTATACCTATATTATAAAGGGGGGAAGAAATTAAGGAAAAGAAAAGAAAAGAAAAAAGTTCAGAATTTGAGTGCAACTGCTGATTATGCAGAAGAATAGAATTCTATTCGCATCATCCATACAGCATTTGGTACTGCTCACCGTCAGAAATCCAAAGCCCACTATTGGCCTCTGTGGCAACTTGGACATACATAAACACAGGCACACAAACAAATATAAATAAAACTAAACTCCTAGAAAGTGGTCCTATGGTCCATACCCAAACCTTTTATTTTTCAGCCTACACCAAATA
Source organism: Cricetiscus sungorus (assembly GCA_030556225.1). Taxonomy (NCBI): domain Eukaryota; kingdom Metazoa; phylum Chordata; class Mammalia; order Rodentia; family Cricetidae; genus Cricetiscus; species Cricetiscus sungorus. The sequence goes on from JANBXA010000398.1 coordinate 48,434,063, forward strand.
AGTCTATATAGGTAATTAGCATAGGAGAACGCTGCTGCTTCAGCTGACTGATTATTCAGTCATTCATGACGTACAAGTGCCCACTCTAAGGTTCAGGGATCATTGCATAGGAAGTAGCAGAAAGAGTTTCACAGCAGCAAAAAAGAACTCTGTGAAATAATGTATTCTGCATAGTCGTAAACAATTCACTCATGGCCATTCTACTGATTTGGATGAGTACAAGAGGTCTATAAAAATAGGGCATAATAGTAATGGATCAGGGAGAAACTCATGGAACCCTTCCTGTTCCATCTAAAATATTATCTACTGATGGATTCTTGGAGAGGGGTACCACTTTCCTCAACTGGGTACCCACCAAGGAACCCAACAGGCTCCAATGAAGAGTCTCAAACCGATGATTTTAGAGACTGTCCTGTTTATATTCAGTGACTCAAAAGAAAAAGTTAAAAACAAAAATAAAAAGAAATATAGGTATGCATGAAAAGATACACTTAGAAAAGAGGAATTGTAATATGAATGGGGGAACAATTAGAGTGAGTGTGATAGATACAAAAATCAGAATATATTTTATACAGATATAAAACTGTCAAAAGCATTTAAAGCTATAAAAAAGAATTTGATGTTTTTAAAATTACAGTTAATTTCAATTACTTAGTGGATTAAATATTCTGTAAATTACATACTTTATTCTACTTATTAAGCTACCCTATGTTCTTTTGTTAAACATGATTTCATATAGATTTTATTTGACATATCTTTTATTGTTAAGCATTGATATTGATAGTTCTTGGTGAAGTGACATATTGAATTTAAATTAATCCTTCTGATAATGAAGGGGACTATCACAGAATATAGGAGCATGGAAAACTGTGACCTTGAAATGCTTCACACTGTGTAGAAAAAGGAAAGATTGTTTATTTTCATATCAGATGTTAGTTCAGGATAATTATTTTAGAAACATATATTTTTTCTGTCTAAATATTTCTAAATTTATTATTCTCCTTAATAGTTTTAAAGCAAAAACAATTTTAGCTCACATACCCGGGGGGGAATAAACAGTAAGATGTTTTCTATTTTCAAGATAGACACCTCAGTGAAGTATGGCAGCTTTAAAGACCGAAGGAAACATATTCACAATGTGTTCCCAAATGATGTGACAAGGTAAATGCCCTTTAAAAATAGAGGACCTTTGCAGAGATAGTAAGCTCATGATCAGAGTGAGATTCTATGCTCAGTAAAACTCTTTCCAGGCATTAGCGACAATCATGCTTGTTTTCATAATATAATCATGTGTATATATAATATCTATATGTGCCTTATGAGAGAAGAAAAAAATGGCAAACATGAAAGTTGAAACGGGTTAATTATTTCATTTTAAAAGTCACAATTGGTGTTGATTAAATATTTTCTTTGAATTACAATGTAAATAATTTCTTATATATTAATTTTTTCATACTAACATTAGGGTTGGTTTGGTAACCATGCTTTTGGGTTTGAGGAGATGAAAATTATAATATCACTGCATTTTACAGGTCACATATAGGCTAAATATCTGTAAAATACAAGAATAGCAACATGCATTGAAAATAATAAGTCTTTAATATGTGGATTGGGAAGTAAGTATTGCCAGGTCTAAATCATAATCAAACATATAACATATTAGCTACATCGATTTTGTCATGTTGTCTAACTTCTGTAGTCTCGTTTTGTTAAATTTCTATTATGGGAGTAGTAGTTGCAGCATATAGTTTGTTAATCTGAAAATTTATTTATACAGCAAACTTCAGCAATGATTTTGCTATGCTAATAAGTATATACTTGCATTTTCATAAAAGTCTTTTCAAAATACTATTGTCTGATTAATATTAATAGTCTCTGAATTGTTTAACAACGTTTGCCTAGTATAGTACTGTAGGATAGTGAATAATGATATGGAGTAGGAAAATTCAAAGCTGAGAAAAATAAAAGACAAAAGAATTATACAAACAAATGCCTGTCTAGGATACACCTAAGATAGATGAGACCAATTTACATTGAATTTCAAAAAAGTAGAGAATCCTCTTTAAGTATGATGATTCCTAATGACATATTAGCATAAAATATATTCTGAAAACAAAGTTATTTTTCTTCCTCTGAAATCTGTGTTAACTGGGCATTTTGATTTTTGGGAAGTAGTTGTGGTAAATCTGAAACATTCTACTAGCCCTAAAGGGGAAAAAAATTAACAAACAAACAAAAATCACTTTGAATAGTCTACAGAATAGGATTCTTTTATATGTGTATATTGGATTGTTTAGAATATTGTGTACTAATGTGGGGGCACAATTATAATATGTTATAAAAGGAAGAATGGCATGCTCTATAGTATGAGCCTACCTCACTAATACCAAACATACAAAATCCACACTATGTGTATATATATTTGGGCACAATTTTAAAAATGTCATAGGACTTATGTTAAAAGAATTGCCAGGATTATATGGAGTTCAAAATACATTAACAAAACGAATATTAGATTTTAAGTTGCATTAATTTGCACAAGGAAAGTGTAATTGAAAAATATTCATTGATGTTGATATTTTTTGAAGCTCCTCATTCAAATCCTGTAATTAGGTATTTTATGAATCTTGATTCTATAGCACAAACTTTTAAATAATAGATAAGGGAATTACATTTTCAATATGTGAAGTTGAATTTGTGCAATATCCATATTGCTATATATTTAAAGAGACAAAAGTTAGCATGTTTTAACAGTATACTTTGTACTTTGATCTTGGAGTACAGGAAGAGAGAATTGGCTATAGTAACTGCAAGTGAATACTCAAGAATTCCATGTATGTAAAACACTTTCAAAATTATGGCCCCAAATCCTCCAAAATCAGTTTCTGGTATGGTTTTGATGAATCAACTACAGATTTTCGAAAGGAAATAAGTTATTGTGAGACATTTTTCCTTTAATTATTTTGTTGTTGTTGTTGTTTTAAAAGTAGAAGGACCTTGTTTCTGTCTTAGTTAGGGTTTCTATTGATGTGACAAGACATGTTGATCAAAAAGCAAGTTGGGGCAGAAAGGGTACTTATGCTTTCTCATTGCTTTCTATCACTGAAAGAAGTCAGGGCAGGAATTTAAACTAGCAGGGTCCTGGAGACAGAAGCTGATTCAGAGGCCATGGAAGGGTACCACTTACTGGCTTGCTACACCTGGTTTGTTCAGCCTGCCTTTTTATAGGACTGAGGACCTCAAGCCAAGATATGTCACCACCTGCAATGGGCTAGGCCATCTACAATTGATAATGAATTAAGAAAATGCCTTACAGCTGGATCTCATGGAGACATTTCCCTACTGAGACTCCTTCCTCTCTGATGATTTTAGCTTGTGTAACTTTATATGCTAAACTAGGCAGTACACTTTTATATAATTGTTGTCTCATTTACCAGGCTTCAGTGATGTCTGTGAGTTCTGTTCCTGGATGTTGGTTGCTTACATTTAATACATATTTCAGCACAAATCAAATCAGTGCAGCTAAACATCTAATTTAACTTACACAATATTTGACTGCTGTCATTAATAATTTCTGGCTGGATCTGCTGCTACAAGTTTATAGCATTAAGAAAATTACTATAATTGCATGAGCAACTTTGTCAGGATGTTTTTTTCTTGGTGTAAATATATGGAAAAGAGACATCAGATAATCAAAACAATCAGAATGCTTGATGCGGTAGTAGAAAGATGAAAATCAACCTTCAGAATATTAAGGAAGTCTTGATTTATGCTCCAAGATATCTTTCCAATATGACTTTTATTTGACAATGCAGAAGGAAAGAAAGAAACAGAATTGTTTCCATGTCATCACAAAAATGGAAAGCATCCATGATTTCATTTACAAAAATAATGTTAGGGACCTATGATGAGTAAGCCATTAAGACTATTTGTCCAAAGCAGTTATACAGTTACTTTGGCAAAGACTTTCTATTTTTGCTAGCTTTAATTTCTTGGCCTATTCACTGTTCTTTGGCTTCAGTGACAAATACATATTCAAATTTCAGAGTAAATGAAACACTATGAGGTGACTAGAAAGAAAATTATCTTATTGTCAGCAAGGATTGGAGAAACTAAGACAGGTTCTGAGGTTGGTATTGCCCTTCTGCAGTCAGGAGCATAGATAGTTCTCCCTAGTCTCTTACCTAGCTTTTCTGCTTCATTATACAAATGTCTACTCATTTCCTCTACTCATTTCACAAGCTAACAACATGCATGTTTTATCATGCATTCATTGTACAAAATAATGTTCTTTTCATGCACGTAACTTACTTTGATTTTATTCAGCTCATCTTTGATATTCTCCTATATCTGTATCCCTTCTACTTGTCCAAAAGGTCCTCACACTTTTTCTACTCCTAATTCCATATATCAAGGGAAATATGTGATATCTGATCCCTATTTGTCTGAATATAACTAGGGAGATTATATACCTTATAGTTATTTTTAAATCAGAGTTATGTAACTCTACTTTGTTCATATGAAATAGTTTAAGTAGTGATCATGAGTCCTTGGCCTTTGTCTGTCCTAGAATTGATTAACTGTGATTAGAATGGCCATGTAGTTGATGGAATTTGAGATAATGGATGTTTCTCTAGCACAACATTGTCTGTCAAATGCAACTAAGAAAATATGCTGCCTTTGAGTTAATGTCTATGGCACTACAGGTTTTGATCAACATAATTTTGATTTTTATGGGAAATAAGAGAAGAAATTTATTAAATATTAACAGGCTCAAAAAAATTTAAATGCCCGAATACCATACCAAATGCAAAGGATAACCTGAAATTAATACCAGGGCCTGGCCAATTTCAGAATAAGATAATAGCCATAAATTTAAGTAATTCAATCCCAATATTAATAAATAATCTATACCAACATAACATGGAATGAGTTCTGTCCTGTGGAACACTAATTTATAAACAGTTATTAGTAAAATAATTTGTATATTTTAAAAACAATTTTTGGTTTTTGGTGGTACTGGGCATTAAACTTTGAGCATGCTAAGGAAGTATACTACAAATATACCTTCATCTCTCTAGCTGGTCAAATATTAAACCCTAAATAACTAAAATGTATTCAACATTATGTATCTTGATTCCATTCTAAGAATGTTAATTATGTTAATTAAGCTATACTTCTCATTCTCATGATCTCTGTATTGGTCAGCTCTTTTTTAGCTTTATGAGAAATTAGAATAATAAGTGGTGAACTAATGCCTGAAAGATCTCAGATATAGGTTGCAGGTTTGTGAATCTTGAAATGAACACTACAAAATATTTTCCTCTCAAAGGGCATTCCATAGGTCTACCTAGTAAGCTTCCAATAAAGCAGCAATATACAAGTCAAAGTAATAGTCACCTAGCAAGTTAAATTACATATCCTGATTGAATTACAAAATCCTTTTATGGTCATATGATTCTCAAAGAGTTGCATGGATTATTCTTTTCTATAACCAATAAAAGATTTCAAAGTCACATCTAATGAGGGAATTGTGTTGATAGAGATCAGAGGCCTCTATGAATTACCTATAAGAGAGTAATGGGACCTATTGTTTTATTTGTCAGTAGTGAGAATATAAAGAAGCTTTATGCCAAATGATGTCTGAATCCAGCACCTCTCTGGGTTTTCCAAGCCCTTTCCAGGGCATCACATAGTATCAAGCTTAAATCTTACTGCTCCTATCTGTACCAAAGTGGCTTGTGCCACCTACCTTCCTGACCCAGCCTGCCTATTCTTCCATCCCATTTCTGAACCTGCCAGTGGAGTTATTGCACCAAATCCAGCCCAACATCAAAGTCAATAGGGGTCACCATAGCCTGGCATTGTACTCACCACAATACCTAACAAGAATCCCAGCATCTGTTACCAACCACAGTCAAGTTCTTCTGTTCCCCCTAAGTGTACCACATCTTCTGCTGTCTGTGTGATCCTTGCCTCCCATATCCACCCAGGAACTGTAAAGAGAGTATGCTCATCACTTCCTAGGATGAGTGATGCTGGCAGCTCACACATTGTAGCCAAACTGGCTCTTCTTGAAAATAGCAGGAAAAGACACTCTTGTAGATATCACCTAAGAAACTTCCTGCTCCCTTCCTTTACTTCCTGCCTAGTGAAGCCAACAACGAGTTCATCTACATGGCAGCTTGGAAGAAGTCACAAAGAGTGTCATTGGCAGCCAAGGATAATACAGTGCCTCACTTAATAGGGTCAAACCTCTGTTTGTGTCCAGAACCAGAGATTTCACCCGTCAGTGGAAGCAAGGAAAGAACGGTAAGATCCTTGTGTGATCTCCAACCAGAAAGTCTCTAAAATATGAGCACACTATCCAGTTGAAAAATGCTTTTGTTAGAGCCCTACATCAGGAACAGGGAATAGAACAGTGATTACAGCAGCAGGCAGCATTCTCCCCTACTACATCTCCAGCTTCATCCAGTGTCAGTAAACAGAAGACAATCATGAGACATCGTACACTTCAGCAGGGTCCACAGCCTCAGAACAGCCTCTAACATGGTATACCCACATCTGCCCAAATGGTGTACCCACATCTGCTGGCTCCATGCATTTAAGTGTAGTTGTTTATGCCAGTTGGCCTTGTTGGTATGCCAGTAGTTTGTGCAAGGTGGCCTCCTTGGTATAGAAAGTGTAAACACTGCATGTTTGAACACTGGTACCAAAGAACTCAAAGCACCCAGTTTGGCAGACAGGCATCATGAATCCCTTTTTGACATTATCATTCACCAGTCTATATCACAGTTCATCAGTTTACAGAAATAATGGCTGTTCAACTTATACTGCCCATCATTGAATTTTTTACCAATCTCTTGTATTGCTCCCACTTCCTTCACATGCAGTTCCTCTAATGGTGCCTCCCATACAAGGAAAGAAAACAGAAAAACACATAAGACAAAATACACATCAACAACAGCAACAACAAAAACAGGCCTGCCCTGCCACCTCTCCTTTATTTCACACTGCTGTCATCTGTTCTCCTGATGCTTTGTCTTCACTCTTTGACTTCCTTTATTAATGAGGTAGATCATTAGACCTCAAATAGAGGTCACAGAATGAAATCCTGGTGAGAATCTAAGCCCTTCGATGTTTGATTCTAAAGTTTGTTTATACTATAATTGTTATTATTTTTATTTGTATTGTGTGCCTCCTTTTTCTTCTGTGGATGATTAACACCCCCCATCTGTTATGAGTAGGTTTTTTTCTGCCAGCCGCCTGGTCCCATCCTTTGTTCCTCTCCACTGGCCACCACACCAGCACCAAATAACAAGCAGAGACTCTGTATTTGATACAATGCTGTTGGTTAGTTACTATAATTGTTTGTGGGCTAGCTCTGTCTTAATTATTAACCCATTTCTACTTATCTAAGTATTTCCATGTGGTCATCTTATCCGAGCGTGGCAGGCTGGCATCTTGCTTTCTCCAAGCTCTACATGCTGAGTCCTCCTTCCTCTTCCTCTTTCCTCCTTGTCTCCTAGCCCCCTTACTTTTGCTTTCCCATTGGCCACAGTGTTTTATTTATTAACCAGTATGAGAAACATATTTACAGACTAACATCTCCTATCACCCATCTTCTATTTTCTTTCCTTCCCTATCTCCCTTCTGCTAAGGCTTCCTCTTTAAAAATTGCAGATGATACACAGTTCAGCGATCACATGCAGATTGCAATAGATCCACAGCTGCTAATTAGGACATAAGTGAGAATGCAGGGACTGAGATTTTAAATGCATGTAACTTGAGTTGTGGAATGGTAATGATCAAGCAAGTAAGAATAGCATCCTCCCAGCTGTGATTGGTCAGGATCTGGGCAGTTTGGGAGTCAATGGTTCAGTCATGAATATCGGATGTTTAAGAATAAGGCAAAGATCTTAAACAAAAAAAAATGGGCAAAGAGGAGTCCTACCTAAAGAGGACTGCTACTAAGTCCTGGACTTTAATTGCTGAGGGAAGAAAATTGTTTTCTTAACCTCAGTGAGGACACAGAAGTCTGTTCCAGGATAAACATCCCAAGATATTCAGATTATTTTCTTTATAAAAATTGTCTTCCATCACATCTTCATACTCTTAAAAAATGTTCAACTTCCTTCTAAATATAGTCCCAACCCAGATGAGATGCCATTGTAGCCTCTGGGTAAGCATGATGTGAGGTAACAAGCCATGACCTTCATGGTAAAATATAGAATAATAAAAATGGACTACCTTAATTGTGAGAGATATTGATGGGGAATGTTCTTCTGTGTATATGTTTGTCTTATTGGTTGATGAATAAAACACTATTGGCCAAAAGGGCAGTAAGACAGGTGTGACTAGGATATGAGGAGAATTCTGAGAAGTGGAAGCAAAGAGGAGTTGTCATGAGATCCCAGGAAGTGACAAGCTAGAAAGAAAGAGAATATAAGCAGGGACAAACAGAAAACCACTTTCTTCATTTCTTTGTGGACTTGATGAGTCAGTCAAAAAGTAGGACTCTGGAGGAGTAGCCAGTTCCTGGACCTTTCTCCAGTAAGAGTAGACCACGTAGGAATACTTAATTAATAGAAAATGTGTTAGTAATTAAGAAATTAAGAAAGAGCTAGCCAATAAGAAACCATAGCCAAGACCAATAGTTTCATAACTAATACAATTTCTATGTGTTTATTTGGGTGCTCAAGGGCCCAGGGACATGCCAGGCCAAAAAACCTCACATTACAAATTGGTTCCTGGACATGAGGCATGAATTTCTACTTAAAATTTTACAAAAGCTTAAAATATGGTTTTATAAATAAACAAAACACAAAGTCAGCACAGCTTCTTGGTAGCAGCATTTTCTCAGATAGTCCAGGTTTTGCTAGAGAAAAGCAGAGACTCTCATGGCTACTCTAAGATGGACTTCCTGTCTCAGCATAAACAGAAAAACCTGCACGGCTCTTGTAGGAGGATCTACTACCTATTGAATGATGTGAAGGAGCAGCTGACAGTGACAGTGACCATATTTCCAAGTTAGCAGTATGCTACTTGATGGCATCGTAGACCAAGATGGTGAGCACAGCTGTCTGTGCTAGTGGTGTACGTATCCCCAGTCATCTTAGAAAGCCAGGGGCTAAAACATACTTGCCTTTAATTTTAGCAATGATGTTTAGCAGATAAAAGACTCATGGCTAGAAAAGAGGTAGAGATAAACTGTAAAGGCAGATTCAGATGAAGTAAAACTTAAAAGGTTTTTAAAGTGTGTTTATAAACCTAAGTAGGCTTGTGAGAGAAAAGAAACAGGATTTAAAAAAAAATGAAGAAGAAAAAATAGAGCATAGTGTCTGGATGCTTTTAATCCCAGCACTTGGCAGGCAGAGGCAAGCAGATCTTTGTGACTACAAGACCAGCCTGGTGTACGACATGAGTTCAAGGGCAGCCAAATTACACAGAGAAATCCTGTCTCAAAAATATCAAAAAGTAACAGAAATAGAGTAATTATAAATAAATATATAAGCCAAGTAAAGTTGGTAAACACACAGTGACTCTCTATACTGTATATTATTGTGCTGTATTTGTATTGGTTGACTGCCAAGGAAATAGGAACAACTGCAAAAAGAAATGATGCTGGATTAATTCAATTTATATATTTTAAAACTTCCTTGACTTCAGAATTTAAATATAAGGATGTGTTATTTTGGAAAAGAGATTCTATTTGTATTTCTCAGAAAATGCAAAGCTGTGGATTGCTTCCAAACTAATATGGTTTGATGAAGCAAGACCCTGTAAAGCAACGGCTAGGTGATCCAACATTGAATACAGCTGAGATGATGCAGCCTTACAGTCTACAATAACAAGGATTTGGTAAGGCTTCAGTGTTTTTAAGGATCCCCATAGTATTTTAGCACCCATAAACAGTGGGAAACTGTTTGGAGAAAACAGCCCCATTCCCAAATATTGTTTATAAATGTTTGTTTTTATTTAAATGGGGTTGGTTATAAATGGCAATGATCAAAGTCAATCTCTTTTTAAAGGAAAACTAAAGAGTAGTAAAATATAGAAATTAATACTTTACATTGGTATTGGTTTTCATTTATTGATAGAAATTTAAGATCAATTTTGTTATATGTACATTTTTCCTTTTTAGCTATTGCATTTATATAATGTATAATTAAATACAGATTATAGATAGATACATATAATAGTCACAACTTAGTCTTTCTAGATATACAGATATATACTTGAGATGGATACATATTCTTCAATTCTTTCAAATACCTACAGAATATGACATTTAAAATGGTTTAGGGTTTTTCATGAAAGTGAGACACAACTTCTCCTGGCAATAGCAATTACATCTGAGAGAAAGATGGGATCAAATAAACTCCATATGGAGTTTGCTCTCAATTTGGAGAGACTGGCCATTTGGGTGAGGAACCCCTCTTGCCTAGACTGTTAGATTGTTGCTGTATAAACTGAGCATGCAGAACTCACAAGAAAATGACTGCTAAATTTACAAAACAAGACAGACAGTGTTGAGGGTTCATGCATCATGGAAGAGTCTATCAGGTATTCTACTGGACACAGAAAAGTATGACTGACAAACTGCCAATGCAGGCAGATAGTTTAAAATTCCTTGTTTTGCTGAGAAGTCTGCCAGACACAGTATAGCCTGTAGGCTGAAGACAGATGGATACCCCAAATTACATAACTTCAGGTGACTGTCAAGGTAGTGAGATGTCTCTGTCAATTCTAGAGTTCATGTATTATCATTCTGTGGTCTTTGATGGAATTGAAGACAGATATTTATGGTTATGGTAAAAGTTAAGTTACCATAAGACTTTAGACTCAAAAAGATAGGATAGATAATAGATTATTTTCTTTGAATCTTGCTGAATGTTAATGGACTAAATATTAACTATAGCTCTTACTTGATAATTGTATTTTTATATATAATTTTACCATGTTAAAGTTAAAAAGTCCTTTTTATTTAGACAGAAAAAAGAAGATGATGGGGAATGTTTGTCTGTGTATATGTTTGTCTTATTGGTTGATAAATAAAACACTGTTGGCCAATTCAGTAACAAGAGAGGTGGGAGTAGAATATGAGGAGGATTCTGGGAAGTGCAGGAATGGAGGAATTGTTAAGATATCCCAGTAAGTGACTTATCTGGACAGAATCCACATCCCAAATATCTATGCTAAATTTTATGGTTAAGAATTAATTGCATCAGTGGATTTTGGATTCTTGTAAATAATAAAAGATTTCTGTCCTTCATATATGTAACAGAATTCACATACGAGTCTGTTGGTGTCCCAACTGGTTTTGAGTTATAATCATGAGTGTAATGATGATAGTTTATTTTTCTTAATACAACTTTATTAAATTTATCTTTCCTTTGCCCTCATATAGTTTAAACCCCACATATATTTTTCATTAATACTTGATCCCCAAATGATGGTGCTGTGTGTGGTGGTATTGAATCTTACAAAGTAGAGCCTTACTGCGGGTATTACATCAAGAGGGTAGACTTTGCCAGTTTCTAACCTTGCTCCGTTTCAGTTTATTCTGTTTCTTGTTTGTGATTGAAGATGTGATTCTTCAGTTTTCTGTCCTGGCTGCTAGCTTGTTTGGCTCCCCAAAATATGGATACTCCCTCTGATGCCTTAAGTTAAAATAAAATAAACTGTTTCTCATAAAACAGATGACTGTTTCTGGTCATCGGTCATCATGCTATATTACAGTAACAGAAAGTAAAAAAAAAATGCATTTACTCACATAAACATACCCAATCTTAGAGAATAATCCATTAAATCAACATTAAATGTATAAATTAGTACACATTCTAGTTACCTATGAGAATCAAAACTTAGAATTAAGTTAGTTAGGAGTTCAAGATATACAGAGATGTATTGAGATGGACAGGCATTCTTCAAACCTTTCAAAGACCTAGAGAATATGGCATTTAAAATTAGGATTTTTCTTAACAGTGAGGCACAACTGCTCTTGGCAATACCTCCTGCATCAGAAAGGAAGATGGACATCAAAGGAAATGCATTATGGAGTTTGCTTCCAATATAGCAAGACTGGCCATTTGGGCAAGATACTGCTCTTGTTTGGACTGTTTGACTTTAGGCTGTATAAATTGAACATGTAGAAACCACAGGAAAGTGATTGCTAATACAAGATGGACATTGCTACAGGGTTCTGACTTCATGGAAGTGTCTGCCAGACAGTCTACAGAACACAGAGAAAAAAGACTAACAAACTGCCAATACAGATGGACAGTTTAAAGTTTCCTGCTTTTCTGAGGAGTCTGACAGACACACTAAGGCCTATAATCTAAAGATGAAACATTACAGAAGAACTTTAAGTGACTGACAAGGTAAGATGTCTCTGTCATTTCTAGAGTTTACATATTATCCTTCCGTGGTCTTTGAGGGAATTGAAAACAGATAGGTATGGTTATAGTTTTCCTTAGTTAAGATTAAAGATAAGTTACATATACGACTTTAAACTCAAAAAAGATAGGATAGATGCTAAATCTTGCTAAATGTTAATGGACTAATATTAGTTATTGTTAACCGTGGTTCTTATTTGATAACTGTTTTGTTATATATTTTGTTATGTTAATGTTAAAACCCTTCCTTTTATTTTAGACAGAAAAGAGAAGATGATGGGAGATGTCATTATGTAAATATGTTTTTCATATTGGTTAATGAATAAAGCACTGTTGGCCAATAGGAAAGCAAGATAGGCAGGACTAGGAGACAAAGAGGATTTGGGAAGAAGTGGGAAGAAGTAGGGAGGAGATTCAACATGGAGGATGTTTAAAATTCTAATTTTTCAATGAGTTATCAGTTAATATAAGTTGAATATCTTAGGATAATAGTCTTATTCTCACAATTTAGAAGAGTATTTTCACAAAATCTGAACCACTGTTGACATTTTAGTCAGCCATAGGTACAATGATCTTGGAGTCAATCAATAATTGAGGAACTATTTCAGTAGTTTATAAAATTATACTTGTTCCTTTCATGAAGGCACTGAGGGATGACAGGCAAAGGTGGCTAAGTGTCAATGGAGGTTGCTTAAACTGTAATTAGAGTTGAGAGTGCAGCTATAAAATCCACCAAAATAAATTTTCAAAATGACCTTTCTTGTTCAATAGGGAATGTTGCCAACTGTTTAATTTGTAGGCATCTCACTTGGGCACTTTCCCAAATATAGACTTTAAAATGAATCAGTTCATCTTTAGCTTTCCCAAACCAAATTGAATGTTCTGTAATGACCCATATCAGTTGAGTTAACTTCAGTTTGAATTTGTGTTTCTTTCAGATATATAACTCCCATTTAAATAAAAGAGACTATTTACAGATTATCTTGATAGAAAGGAGATATCCAGAGTAATTCCTTTTAAGTTTTTTTTGTGTGTGTGTGGGGGGGGATGATTCATAAATATTTTAATTTTAAAAACCAATATCATTAAGCTATAGTGAAACCCTGTCTCAAAAAATAAAAAACATAAAAAACAACTTATACCTAAAGAACAGAATATGACAAATCAGAAAACTGTTATAAATAACCAAGCAGATGAATCCTTTTGGAAATCAATATAGTTATAGCCATTTTAGCTATAAAAATGTTAATTCTGAACCAACAAATTGAACAGGTTTTACATATTTATAATTTAATTAGCCATTCCTCATTTAGAGACCCAGGCCAGCTGATAACTTTCTGTGATCATCTGCCTTGCTTCCCTTATAATGAAACAAAGCAAGCTCTGTATCATATCAATTCAAGAGCTTTAATTTTTCACTGTACATACTATAGAAATATTTCAGTGCTAAAATTCACCCATAAAACAGAAAAACAAACAACCACCTACATGCTCCAATGCAAAATCTTTGTAGAATATATTCTATAAAAACCAAAATAAAAATATATTAAAGCAAACTGTATTTGTCATAAATGAAGGCTACAAGTACCCCTGTTTGAATCCAGATTCTGTAACTTAAGTCTGAGAGCTTCAAAGTATTACTGAAACTTTCTAAATTTAAATATCCTAACTAGAAAATTTGTATTAATAATGATCCTACCTGCCTCTTTTTTATATCATAATAGAAAATAATGAAGAACAACATTCTACCCAAAGCCTCAGAAATTACAAACACTCCAAAAATAATAGGCAATATTATCGGCAGACATGAACAGAGAGAAAGAATGTTTACTAAGAAATTCTCATGAAGTAGTTTTACAATAGGAATATGTATATCTGATATTTGGATAGACCACATAACACAAAGCATGTGTTTTAATTAGCATTTTGATTACTGTGAAGAGACACTGTGTGCATAGCATATCTTTTTTATTAATAATAATATAATTTAAAAATTTTACATGTGGATCCCAGTTTATTCTCTCTCCCTTCCTCTCTTCTTCCCTCCCTCCCTCTCTCTTACCCTCTTACCCCCTTACATGCAACCTGACTACACTCCCCTCCCTTCACCCTACCACCATTCCACATGTAGGGCTATGCTATCCAGGTTGGGTCATGTAAATCTGTCAAGTCATTTGAAGTAGGGACTAGGACTTCTCTCCTGTTCTAGGTTTAGGTAGTATTCTTCCATGGGGGATCTGTCCGCAAGGTCCTTTTGTGCACCAGGAATAGATTTTGTATCTACTCCCTGAGGTCCCTCAGACTGCTCAGTCCTTCTAGCTGAGACCCATATTCAGGGGATCTGAGTCAGTCCCTTGCTGGATTCCCAGCTATTTGTCTGGGGGACCAACTAGCTTCTCCTTGTTGAGGTCAGCTGTCTTTGTGTGTTTCTGCAACCTGGCCTTGTCCTCTCTCTCTCTCTGCATCTGGATTCTAGTTCAACTCAGTGTTTAGCTATGGGTGTTTGCTTCTGTTTCCAACAGGTACTAGATGAGAGCTCCATGATGGTGGATAATGTAGTTGGTGATCTCACTATCAGAGAAAGGCATTTATGGTAGCCTTTCCATGGTTGCTCAAATTGTTAGTTGGAATCAGTCTTATAGTTCTCTAGCCCTTTCTTTAGGTTCAGTTTTCTCTTCAGACCAATAATGGCTCCCTCTTTTATGTGCTTTCTCTCTCTCTCTCTCTCTCTCTCTCTCTCTCTCTCTCTCTCTCTCTCTCTCTCTCTCTCTCTCTTTCTGCTTCTGTCTTCTATTCCTACCTTGACTCAATCTTCCTAGTCGCATGTGCTTTCCTCTCCTTCCCTTCTCTTCTCAGAGTTCTCTCTCCATTCACTGCCCACCACTTCCCATGTGCTCTCAGGGACTTGTCCCTTCCCCCTTTTGTGAGGAACCATATATGAATCTTTAGAATACACCTTGCATCCTAGTTCCTCTGGTAGGCTGGTGATCCTTTGTTCTAGGTCTAAAATCCGTATATGAGCAAGTACATACCATGTACCTCTTTTTTGTGACTGGGTTACCTCATTCCCAGCCTCAGATGGAGAATGGGATAGGAGGTGCACTCAGAGGACATGGGAAGGAGAGTGGGAGAGGGAACTGGGATTGACATGAAAGAATGTTAAAATATATTTAAATAAAAAAATAAAACAGAAAGAGTTTAAAGGGAAATATCACAATCCTAAAATTTATGTATGAAAAATAATCAGTCAACAATACTTTAAATCTTTAGGGTGTGTACCCATAACCAGTTATCAATAGGGTTTATTTTTGTTTCTGTCTTTGTATCAGGAGATTTGAGGACAATTACCACCTGCTGCTTCTCTGACATGGCCACTAGGACTAGGTAAAATGATTTTAGAGGTTTTATTATTTTTCTCAGCGGACAAACATAGTTCAAGTACAATTGGAACCATAACTTTTTAAAGTTTCTATATAGATTTAAATTTCAGTTCTTTAATATAGTGTAAATTTATCCAAAGCATATTAGTATGTAATGTTGAATTTGTTTACCTATAATTAACATTGATAATAAAGCTGTAGTGTTATGTGAGTCAGAAGTCATTTAGTTTTATAGTCAATGACATTCAGTGTAAATATACACCACCTATCAAAGTAAAAATGTTTCAGTTTAAAAAATCCATTTGTTATTTCATTATAAAACTCCAGGTATACTGTTAATAAATCCTTATTTATAGTGAGCCCTCAATACATATTAGCTACTATTAGCTACTCTTAGCCTCTCAAATTAGTACTTCAACTACTTCAAATCTTAAATCAAATCTAATCTTAAATAAAAATCATTGTTCATTAGAGTGTTTAAGAACCTCAGATTAGATAAGTCATGGACCTCATGATTAAACCTACTAATACTCATATGCTAAGACATGTACCCAAAAAATGCCTACTAATGACATAGTGCTACACAATACAACAGTGCCTCATTTAGCCCTCATCCAAAAAGCAGCTTCTTGCAGTAGGTGGGAATTACAGAGAGTGAGAGACTTTGGAGTACTCAGCTCTAAATGAGATGTCTTTATCACACCTCTCCCATCAAAACACATGAATCTATATGGAACACAAGGTAACAAGACTATAAGTGCCACAGTTGGTGAGTGACTCCAATTAAACAGTGTTTTCCAAACAAACGGACTGGTACACATGTGAGCTTACAGAAACCATGGTGGCATGCATAGGGCATGCTCAGATTCAAACCAATGAAAATTCCAGCACTAACAATTGAACACTGAGTTAATATCCAACTTCTAACAAAATATCTATTTGAAATTGATGCTTTCCAGGAGGGGAAAATCTACTCATCCCCTTTACCAAATGGAATACCACTGGGCATAGAACAACAACAATACTCAGGCAGATTCCATGCCAAAGATAATTTAGTAAACATAAAATGAACTCCAGATTTTGTGTGTGTGTGTGTGTGTGTGTGTGTGTGTGTGTGTGTCTCCTTTGATATGGTAGTTTCTGAGTCACAGTTCTTTTTTTTTTTGGTTTTTAATTGATTGTTTTCATTCTTGTTTTGTATGTGAGAGAGAGATACATAGTGAGAAAGAGAGAAAAAGATAAAATATAAAACCAAAAATGCAACAACAAAATAGTAAGTTTCCTGGGTAAAAAGGAAGTAGTGTGGAAAGACAATAAAAAAAATGTATGTTCTGAATAAACTTTTATAAAATTCACAAGACGCAAAATAATTTTATGATTTAATGCATATTTTGGTGAGTACAAAAAAAAATAAAACTTTGACACTGAAACAACTCAGTGTGTATTATATTAGTGAAATGGAAGAAGGTATATAAATTCCAACTTCAAACACCTGTAGAATTTTAGTGCCACATATGATAAAAGTAACTAAATTACTGTATACCAGACTATTCTGGCAATATTCCTTCTATGGTTAGTGAGGACATTCTTGGGTATTGTAATGGTGAGTTGATTTATTGTATTATCAATTTTATTTTCTGATATGGTCTATATTTAAATTTTCCCTGTTAATTTTCCCCTTAAGAAAATTCTCCTTTCACAGAAGAAAGCATTAAAAAAGTTGCTAAATATTTGTCAGATAAATTATATATATATATATATATATATATATATATATATATATATTACTTTATTCTATTCCAGTGAAAAACTACATACAACATAAAAGTTAACTCTCAACTTTTACAGCCAACAGTAACC
This sequence comes from Cricetiscus sungorus, assembly GCA_030556225.1. NCBI lineage: Eukaryota > Metazoa > Chordata > Mammalia > Rodentia > Cricetidae > Cricetiscus > Cricetiscus sungorus. The sequence goes on from JANBXA010000398.1 coordinate 48,451,701, forward strand.
TTGGCAATGAAATACAAAATGAAAATATGCTATTTACAATAACCCATTCTTGGCCAAACATAAATATCTAAGCTCATTACAAAAAGGTCTTCTATAGAAAACACACATGCATGGGAAAGGAGAAATAATGCTTTTTTCTTCTCCAAACCGAAAACAAGTATAAGAAAGTATTATTTCAACTCTCATTTGCAGTTCTCACTCAAAGTGTCATCACATATTATAAGTTTCTGTTCTGCAACAGTAATGAAGCAGTTTCTGATATAATGGTACAGGAAAGCAAGCCATAGGAAAAGCAGCAGGAAGCTGTTGTGTAGAAATACAGCTCCTTTTAGGGGAAAGACTTAATAGGAATCACACTGTGCATAAAAGCCAGTTATTGTGATATTGGCAAATCATCTTTTCAGGCATTTCAAGTCTGTAGCCCGTACATGGAAATAATCACACACATGATTTGAGTTCTTGTAACGTCTTGCACTATCTTATAACTGAAAATCATCTGTGGATGCATATTATGAGCCAAGTAGATTTCAAACCTCATCTGTATTTCCATTCATATGATATTAATATATGAAGAAAACATTTAAATATGCTATTTTGAAATACACTTTGATATCAAAAAAATTTGTAGACTGCCCTTACTTGACCTCAATATTCTATATCTTTGCCTGAGTGTTGAAATTAAATTACCTGTATATTGAGAAATATTTTTAGAAGAATTAATTAGGATATCAATGGTACACATTCCTAAATTTTTTAGTATCTGATTCATTGATCTTAATTCTCATTTTAATAAAAAATAAGAAAACACATTTAAAATTTTTAAATCTTTCATTATTATTGTTTTATTATTGTCACACATTTTACATCCCAAGTTCATTTTTCTAACTCCTCTATCCCAGTCTCTCCCCGGACACAAAAATCACCTCTCTTCAAGATTGACCAAGTATGCTGCATCCTGCGGATACATGAATGATTCACATATGAAAATCCATCGATGTATCTACCACATAAACAAAATGAAAAAGAGAATCCACATGATGATGTCACTAGTTGCTAAAAAAGCATTGGCAAAATATAATACCTCTAAGTTATTGATGTATAGGAAACATCAGCAATAACAGTAATGTTCCAAAACATAATGAAAGCAATACACAGCAAACCAAAAGCCAAAATCAAACAAAATGGAGAGAAACTCAATGCATTCCTCTACAATCAAGGCAAGACAAAACTGTCTACTCTCTCCTTATCTCTGCAATATTGTACTTGAAGATCTAACTAGAACAGGAAAAAAAAAAGAAGAAGATCAAGGGGATACAAATTGGAAAGGAAGAAGTCAAACTCTATTTGCAGATGATAAGAAAATTTACATAAATGTCCTGAAAACTCTACCAGGGAACTTCTGCATCTGATAAACACCTTCAATAAAGTGTCAGGATACAAAATTACCTAAAAAAAAAAAATCAGTAGTCTGACTATATATAGACAATAAAAGGCATGAAAAAGAAATCAGAGAAACATCACCTTTTACAATAGCCACAAACAACATAAAATATCTTGGGATACTGCTAACCAAACATGTAAAAGATTTATATGATAAGAAGTTTGAGTCTTTAAAGAAAGAAATTAAAGAAGATATCAGAAAATGGAAAGATCTCCCATGATCTTGGATAGGTAGGATCAGCATATTAAAACTGGCAATCTTTCCAAAAGCAAACTACAGATTCAATGTAATCCCCATCAAAATCCCAGCACAATTCTTCACGGATCTTGAAAGACCAATACTCAACTTCACATGGAAAAACAAAAGACCTAAGATAGCCAAAACAACAAAAAAGGAACTTCCAGAGGCATCACCATCCTTGTCTTCAAGCTCTATTATAGAGCTACAGTCTTGAAAATAGCTAGGTACTGATGCAAAAAAAAAGACAGGAAAATCAATGGAATCAAATTGAATACCTTGATATTAACCCACACATGTATGAACATCTGATTTTTGACAAAGAAGCTAAAATTATACAATGGAAAAAAGAAAGCATCTTCAACAAATGGTGATGGCATAACTGCATACTGACCTGTAGAAGACTCCAGATAGAGCCTTATTTGTCAGCATGCACAAAACATAAGTCCAAATGGATAAATCGAGCCACACCAAACCTCTTAGAAGAGAGAGTGGGAAGTACCCTTGAAAGAATTGATACAGGAGACTGCTTCTTCTACATAACACCAATAGCACAAACATTGAGAACAACAATTAATAAATGGCATCTCCTGAAATTGAAAAGCTCATGGCACGCATTTTCTCTAGAGCATTCAAAGAAATTTCATCTACTACTGATATTTGTGGAATTCTGAAGTTACACTTAACAATTCAACACATTTAATGTGTTTCATAGGACAAGGAAGCTTGTTTTCCCCATGTACCGTGCTATACAATACAATGTTATTTTCAGACTAAGACCACAGAATTCATTGACTTCTATAAGAAAATAATTTTAACATTCAAAGTCACTTTTCTCCAAGCATCTGTTATCCAGTTATAGGCTGAGATTCTGTATCTGGCTTTCACTGGTATTCACTTTCTGTTCTTCTCACTTCACTATTGTGTAACACACTCATCTTTCTGAATCAAGGTCCATAAAAGCTCCACTCAACCCAAGTATTGCACATGTAGAATGTAGCTGAGAGTCCATATCTCCTTCTTCAAGGCCTATCATATTCAGAGTTTCTCAAATTATCTATCTTCTTTATTGCCCATTCAAAATGAGAAGATATACACCTCTCCACTGACTTTATAAAAAAAACTATTCTATCTTTAAAAATAAAAATTAAGTATAGACTACCAATGAATTTCATGTATAAATGTTTAGCCATAACAAATAAACTTTCTTTAAAACATGTTAGACTTTTTAAAGCAATCAAATAATGAAAATAGCATAACATATTCATAGGTGAATTTTTTTTCTTTTTAGATGGAAAATAATGCTAAAATAAGTAAATTCTGTCTCACTTTTAATAATCATGACCAGGAAATATCAAATAGAATTGAAATCTTTGTTGAATAGTCAGATTGTTTAGAAAGAAGTGTTAGAACGACTTCCTTCTTTAGAGGTGTGCACAAAGAGATTGCTTAGTTTTGTACTGCAATGGAAGTTGGACATAATTATGACTATATTGAAAACCTAATTGTGTCATGACTATAGTAATAAAAACCCAGAGAAACATATTAGTATTCAAGCTAAACATCAGAAAACAAATTAGCCAAGACCTAAAAAGTTCTCACCTCTACTGATGCTCAGACTGCAGTGGCAATTGTGTCCTATGACTGAATCCCCAAACTTCACTGCTCTCCACCAAGCCTCAGAATCTTAGACTGCTATGTTCTTCTCACATTTGTCTGGAGACTAATGTCTGAGATTGAATATTAAAGGTCCCAATCCTATTTTATATACCTCATTAGAGCTGGAATTAAAGGTATGAGATTCCAAGTGCTGAGATCTCCTTTGTGTGAGTTATTTCTCTCTAGTATAGCCCTAGGTGGCCTTGAATTCATAGATATTCTTCTGTTTTTATATCCTGAATAAATTCAGTAATTTAAATTTGAATATATATATATATAATTCATAATGTACTAGAATCTTCTGAAATAGGGAAATAATCAGCATATTTCTTTAAAATTTCAATGAATGTCTTACAGTGATCTTACTTGACAAATAGTAAATATTTGTTACAAATGGATTGGAAAGTAGGACTCAAAAATAAATAAGTCTTTGTTTTCTTGCTTCCATATAATTTTAGCTCATTTGGTATCAGAATTAAAAGAGTAGTAGCAAGTTCTTGCATGCTTTACTTTTCAAGGAATAAATAATAGAGCACCTACAGAATTTTATTATGTATAATATAGATTCATTATGTCCAAGATGACAATTCACTACCAAGTAGCCATTCTGGCCACAGCAGTTACCTGAATTCTCTGGGGGACCAGAATCAACAGAATTACTATACATTCATTATAAGAATATTATTAGATTATCTAGCATGGTATGATTCAGATAGGCTGACAATGGCTGTCTTTCCACTGATAGCTGGTCAGTTTACAATGGTGGGCGAATCTGTGGTCCCAGAATAACCCTGAAATTCTACATGATTCCTGGAGAACCTGTGCTCTTCAGGCAGTGTTGGAAGACTGAGCAGGATGGGTTTTCATATCAATGAAGAATGAAAGCAACAGAATAGACAGACTTGTGAGTAAGGTAAATGAATTTGTCCATGAGCTATAAAATCCAGCAGGTCTTCCTTATGACTCAGAGGTCACCCACTTTTAAGAGGGGTTCATTGTTACAGCAGGTCTCCTGCCAGCCTCCTGGTCCTGCCGCCATTGTCCTGCAACCACGTGTGCCCCAAATAACACTCAGAGACTCTGTATTTGATACAATCCTGTTGGCCAATTACCATTACTGTTTATGGGCTAGCTCTGTCTTAATTATTAACCCATTTCTACTTATCTAAGTATTTCCACGTGGTCGTCTTATCTGGGAGCCGCGTGGCAGGAGTCCTGCTCCTTCCCCGGGCTACATCTTGACTCCACCCTACTACTTCCTCTTTCCTCCTTCTGGGCGCCTAGCCCCGCCTATCTTGTTTCCTACTGGCCACAGGGCTTTATTAACCAGTATGAGAAACATATATACAGAATAACATCTCCCATCAGTTCATGTTTCAAAAAAGCTAGTTAAGAAAGGCTCCCATAGGTGTGTGTGACTATAGGAGTTCTAAATAATGTCATAGTGACAATCAGTGCTAACCATTACTCTACCCTACAATACTGCAGAATGCTAAATTATTTATATTATGAATATTTTAAAAGTTCTAAATATGAGCCATAGGTAAAAGTTAGCTGTCAAGACTCTGGAAATCATTCTAAATGGATGGAATTATCATATGTGACATTGTTGTTTCTTGTTGTTAGCTTTGAATTTCTTTGTGAGTTCAGCCTTTGTTGAAAATGATATTTGAAATTTTATTTTGTTATAGTGAAAAGAAATCATGACACCTTTTTTTACTTTTCTTTTTTGATATCATTGAAATTTCATATACATGTGCAAACACACATGTGTATTTTCACACATTCATACAAAATAATAAGATAAGTGACAAACAAGAATGAAAGAAGTTGGCATAACTTTTTAAAAGGGAAAGGAAACTAATCACATGCCGACTGTATAATAAGACTACTGAAAATGAACTGATATGAAGATCAAATTTATAAGGCCAGCCTCAGATCCCCTACCTTCCTAATAAAATGTAAAGGATCGTGACTCTGCAAGCATCACTTGCATGCTAGTTTTGAGTTGAGATGACCTAAGACTTTGAGAACTCTAAATTGAGGTCAACAAGATTTAACACATGATTTTATTCCTAATATATATATATATATATATATATATATATATATATATATATATATGTACTTGTAGGCAAAGCTGAATTTAGTCAAATAACCATCTGTGCTTATTCAGGTTATTTAGTAACTAATGTCTAGTCAATGCACTTTATGATTCAGCCTCAGGGATCACAACTATGCTTTGAATCTTTGAGAAGCTCTTCATGTGAACCATGACATCATGAAATGGAAATGAAACCATGGATATTTCTTTCTTTCTTTCTTTCTTTTTTTTTTTGCTAGTCGTTATGAGTTTATTTGTGAAATTTTCAAAAATAACCATGGATATTTCTTGAAGAAGCTCTTTATATCATATTAGACTCCCTTTCACATAGGAGTGTCGTCAATCAATTGTTAGAAACACTGGTATAGAAAGTCTCTCTGATTTCTTTTTATTTTGTAAAGTACACAGATGTCATGTAGATATTTGAAGTGATCTTCCCAATTTCTTATCACATATAATGAAAAAACAAACAAACAAACAAACAAAAAACGCTATAGAGGACTCTGACTCTAGAGACAATGTCCTTAGCTCATCTTAAGAGCCTGAACTCAAAAAATATCTTTTCACCTTTCATAAAATTTCACACATTTTGTATCTCATAGTCTGTGTTCTACTTTTTCAATAATACCTCAGAAACAGTTGCAGGACTTTGGAGAAATATTGAACTCTTATTCCCTCAAATTCCTTCATTCACTTTGAGTTTTATAAAGAAGGGCCTTCAATAACTCTTTTTTATACAATTTATAACTTTTCACTGCAGTTCTAGTGTTCACACAAAACTATCAAGCTCTGCTCACTCACTCAAGGCTGTGACAATAGTGTCACACATGATAACACTTGAAAATGTGATGTTGGCAAGTTTTAAATGTCCTCCTCAGGTGCATCACAATTTAGAAGAGGGACTGTGTATCAATAGTATTTTCTTTCAGATGCCATATCTGTTTTTGCTGTCCTCTTATATTTTATCTACTAGTCAAATCATTGACAGTTCCTATCAGATTTCATGTTTTCAAATTATTGTCATTGATCCTGCAGAGGCAACAAAGAGCTAGGTAAAAAACATCATTTAGAAACCCTTATTTGATGACTGTTTAGCTAGGCTCCAATCTATGAGTATAGCAGAAGATCATTATATTATTATTGCATTGCCATTAATTTCCTCTAGTTGTGTTTGGTTCTATCCTAGGTCTCTGGGGCATCTTGATTCTGGGTCCTTGCAGAACTCCAGGCAGTGTCAAGGGTGGGTTATCTGACTTCGATTGGGCTAAGGATGGACCAGTCACAACAGGGACACTCCCAAAATCTATCTCTGTGCTACCAATAACCTAGCACATTCCACAGACAGGACACATCAGAGAAGCTTCATCCAGCAACTGAAAGAAACACATGCAGAGGACCACAGTCAGATATTAGGCAACCTTCTTGAATCTTGCTGAAGAGTGGGAGGAAAGATTGTAGGAGCAGAAAGGTCAAGAGAACCCACAGAATCAACTAATCTAGGCTCATAGAAGCCCACAGAGACTGAACTGACAACCAGGAAATCTATGTGGGACTGACCTATTCCCTCTGCATGTATGCGCAGCTTGGCCTTCTTATAAGAATTCTAATAGTGGAAACAGGGTCTGTCTCTGATTCTTTTACTGGATTAAGGAACTTATTCCTCATACTACATTACCTTGCACAGTCTTAACAGAAGATGAGGTGTTTAGTCTTACTTTAACTTCATGTGCCATGTTTTGTCTATATATATATATATATATATATATATATATATATATGGGAGGACTGATATTTTATGAAGGAAATGGAGAGTGGAGGTGGGGGGTAGAAACTTGGAGGGAGAAGAAGGAGGGGAGGAGAAACTGCAATATGAATGCATGTGGATCCTTGGGAATATTTTGTTTTTCACCTATAATATGAAACATGTTTAATCATGTAAGGGAAATGAGAAACATGTTCTTAATTATTTTTTTACTTGTATTCATTGCAGACATTCGCTGGAAAAATAGAATGTAACCATGTTGTATTTATTTTTTTTGCTTAGGTATATAATTTGTAATGGAAAAGAAAACAAAGGAGAATTAGAAATAAAACATTAGAAAAGATTTAAAAGGGAGAAATTGGGAAAGAGATAATGGAAAGATAAAAGAAACCCTGAAATATTGAAGGTGAGTGTGTGTGTGTGTGTGTGTGTGTGTGTGCTTGTGTGTGTGTGTGTGTGTGTGTGTATGTGTGTGTGTGTGTGTGATATATAAACTCTCTCTCTCTCTCTTATATATATATATATATATATATATATATTTATATATTATTATCACTAGCTTTTATTAGAGCAATATAATCCACACATACATACTGAACTATATTACAAAAATATATATAATTGGGGAAAACTAACACAGCATGAGAATTTTTCTGTCAGTGAATATGCATTAATGAAAATTTGGCCTTTTTGTTATACAGTTGGTTTACAGTGTACAATTAATTTATAGCCACAAGTTTCTAATCCCTTTGCACATGTACTAATGAACAAAATTTTTCATTTTAACATCCTCCTAGATTTAAGTGACAACTTCTTTATTCAAAGATAGACAAAAACATTTTATGTAGGACAGACAAGAAATGAAAGCAAATGGAAACTACAGTTTCTGAAATCGTTTAAATTTTATCCTAGTACTAAATTTGATCAGTAGAAAAGATCAACATCTGGTCTTATGTAATTACAATTTCACATTGAAATATTTGTGTTTTTTTTGCTTTTTAAAAGAGAGAATATTGCCACATCCTCACTGTCCATTAAACTATGCATTAAACAAGTGATAATTTTCACTCTTTGGGAACCATGATAGAAACAGAGGAAATTAAACTATCCTCTTCCTTCATATGACAGGACTGGTAGAAATGTCTGAAAGAGTCCTGATGATGTGAGATTAATCCCCAGACCCAAAAAAGTGTCAGGAAAGAAAATTGTCCTGAGTAAGTTGCACGGTGACCTACACACACACACATGAAGACACTCATCACACATAGATTCTAACCAACAAATACAAATAAACACACACAGATATACATGTGTGCACACACATGCACTTGCACATACAGGAACACAAAGACACACAGAGACCATATACACACATATACTAAAATAAATACAATAAATACAAATAAATACAAATTTAAATATAGTATCTCTTAGTAGTGAGATGATGTGTGACTTTTAGAGTCAACTCTTCAATAATTTGATGGTGTCAAATAAAGCTGCCTTTAAATATATTTCAACCTCCAGATATTAGGATGATCTTGATAATCACTTTATTCTTTCCATTATCAAATAAATGAATTGTGGAAGAATAAGAAAATGAGTTGCAAAATAGTTTGTGTCTGTTTATGAAAGCAATATTATTTCTTATTTGAATTCTGTGTTCTTTAATGATGACACTCAACACATCAGTTCATTGGTCTATAAGTCTCAGAAGTTAGAGGAAGTACTCCCTTTTTGTTTTGTGACTCTTAAGCAGAGTCAGACATATTTCACTCTTTTGCCTCATAAACTCCTGCAGATTAGGTTATAAATACTAAACTACAGGGATCTGCTACCAAATTCTTGAGCCTCTACCCATTTGAGGATGTCTGTTCATCATAAGCACTTTAATCTTTTCCTGTTTGAAAAATCTTTCACCTCAAACTTTCTTCATATTTTTCCCAATGAGAAACATTAATGGCTGAGGCTACGTCAACTAATAATAGAAAATAGAAAGATGAGATAGAAATGTAGGTATTTATTGTAAGATTCTAACTTTGTAAAAGGTATAGTCAAAATTATAAAATTCACTGCTTGTAAGACTTTTTAAAGTAATTTTAAAACATAGAGAAATATTTAAATATTAAATATATATATATATATATACACCTACACACACACATACACACACACATATATATATATATATATATCCATGATGTTTTGACTTCTGCAAACATCATAATGTTAAAAATGTGTGTGTTTGTGTGTGTGTGAGTATGTGTGTGTGTGTGTGTGTGTGTGTGTGTGTGTGTGTCTGTGTGTGTGTGTGTCTGTATGTGTGTGTGTGTGTATCTTAGAATACTTGCTAGCTTATGGTAATTTTTTCACAGTTCTGTCTTCTAAAATTTAGTGAGTCTTGCTCATAATGATTCTGATGCCCTGAGACAGATATGTGAAGTTGACAAAAGAAAGAAAACTCTTACCACCTGTTTCAAACAAGTGGCCCCAGATTCCCTGAGCAGATTTTATTCATCCTATTTCATTAGTTTGAGTGAAGAGTTTTACAATCATATTTGTTCCCAATAATAATTACAGTAATTTTTGGTTTATTTCCTTACCTCATCCTCCTTCCATCCATCAATTTTTCCACCAGTATCCTTTACCAACTAGATTCAGAGCTCTAATGTTAGGAACATAAGCAGCATTACATGCAACACAGGGATTATTTTTTTTTAACTAGGCACACCTACAGATAAGACAATGTGAATGTTTGGCAGCATTTGCAGTTATAGCATCATGCAAAGGGAATTTTGCCTCTAATAGTTAATTTTTATCTCTAATCAAACCTAAACTCTCGCATTCAATTCATCAGCTAAAGGTTGAATCAATCCATTTTTCATTGTATAATACTCTTTCTTCTATAGGAGGCATACCAAGTCTTTTCCTATCATCCTGTAAACTACATAACTGAAGAGTTTTCTCTTAGTAGTTGGCACTGCTTATCTCATGTTCAAATGTCCCCCTCCTCTCAGCTTCCTACATTGCTGGCTTCTACAGTTACAGAAATGAAGCCATTGTGGGTTTCTATGATTCTGCTTCATTTCCTGTGATTAGACTGTTTCCATTAATTCTTGATATAATCTACTCATTTGCATTACTATTGGAATCGAGGTTACAATCATTCTCTCCAGGAAATTAATCAAATGTGTAATATGGTCATTTACTTCTGTGACTCTTTCAGGCCAGACATAAGATGTGTTGGAAAGGCAACATCCTGTTCTTGAGAAGCCCAATTTCAAAGCCTGAAACATCAAAGGCATTAGAAGCTTAATTGGAGCCATTGTATATTTTTAACAACATCTCCTTTGGTTTACCAAGAAGAGAGTCATCAGAGGAAAGTTTCCTAATGCCATTTCGTGTATGTAGAGCCATTTCATGTATGGCTCTAAGAGAGTGAAACTAGAAGAAGCCAGCAATATATGTTGTGTAGGAAAACAAGGAGATCACGTAGCATATATGCTCCTGAGGTCATACCCAGAATTATAGAGAAAACTATCCATTGACCTTTCCAAGAATTGGTTAAATTCTCCAAAGCCTGCCAAGATGAAAACTTGTTGGCACTGTTCTCAGGACTTGTCTCCTGAAGAAGTCACATGAGCCCAGCATAACACTGTTAAGTCTAAAGCATATCACTGCTCTCTGTAGTCACCCTGACACATTAGCACACTAGATTTTCTCTAACTAAATCTACCCCTCATCAAACTTGCCGTGCCCCTCTTAATATCTTCTAGCTATGGAAAATTCTCCATTCTGTTTAAAAGCTCAATTTGAAAATTAAAATTTTACTTTGGTGGTTTATTTTTATTGGGAAATCAGGTCACTGAGATCATTGGTTCTGGCCTTCTATAAAAATAAAGAATTTTAGTTTTGTTCTCACTTGAGGCTTTTGACTGGGGCTATTACAAAGTCATAAATATCCTTTATTAAATTAGTGCAATAATTTTTTAAATGGAAGTAGGTATTTGAATACATTTATTGACTTTCATAATTTTATATAATATTTACTTTGCAACAATTAAAATGAGATGATTAAGAAAAACAAAATCTATTATAAACTAGAATAAGGTAGTCCATATAGTGTTAAGGGAGTCCATATATGATTGAACATGATATATTGTTATGCTACAGTGGTGGCAGAACAATACCAAGGAAACTCCTTGATTAACTTAAATTTGTCTTGAAACATTATTCATCTTCATCTAAATAGCTTCCTTTATTAAATGGCATCATATTATTTTAAATTTTATAATCCTTGAAATATAACAACATATATATCTTAGATTATATTTCTGTTATTGTGTTTGATTTATTTTTTGTCACAAAAATTTTATTATTTACTGTACTCTGGGGATCAATCTAACAGTTTTAATTACAGTGGGGAAACAACACATAAGAATTCACTCTGAAGGAAAAAAAATGCTGCTAGATTAATTCAATATATAAATAAACATACACACACACACACACACACACACACACACACACACACACACACACACATATATATATATATATATATAATTTAAAATGCTTTGACTTCCAAAAATTTAAGCCTAAGGAGAAGTTATTGGGGAAAAGGATTTCTAATTTTGCTTCCACAGAAAATGAAAAGCTGTGGATCCCTTTCAGACTAATGTGATTTGATCGAGCAAGACCCCCTGAAGCAACGTCAATGGGACAATGCAGCCTTGCAGAACACTACAGCCAGGATTTCTGCATCTTCATAGGATTACCCCATGACAGCGCCCCCTACCAGCAGGAAGCAGCTTGGAAAGAACGATGCCAAATTCACAAACATTGTTTATAAATTTTTGTTTTCATTAAAAAAAAAAGGCATGTATAACTATGTCCAGCATAAAATAACTAAATGTAAAAAAAAAAAAAAAAAAAAAAGAATTCACTCTGTGTGGTATCTTAGTCTTGTGTCTGGAACAGACACTAAATAATTTATCACATGGCTCAATCTAAAACATGAACAAGATGTAAGCTTACACTGAAACCAAAGAGAAGGATATTTAAGGAAAAATTATGCCAGAAGAAACTCATGCTCATTTGTCCAGACATATGTTTAGGTCTTTTGCAGTTTTGAATAATCAAGTTGCTTTCCTAATATTATTGGAAACTATACATTCTTTGGATAATAAAACTATGCAAAAGAGATGCTGGCAATATTTTACCACTGTATGCAGGCAGTATTTTTTTTTTTTTTTTTTGCCTAGTAATACCATAAACCCTTCACTGTGGAAGATCTTTTTAGTTTGATGTTATTTTATTTATTTAGTCTTTGTTTTCCTACCATGCTTTCATAGTCACATATAGTACATCTTTTCCTAGATAACTATACTAGAGTTTTAAACCTAGGGCAAACAGGTTCATTAAATATCTCAGCATCATTAATCTTCAGAATAATGAAAGTCAGAACCATGATGCACCCCACACTTGTTTGTTAGAATAACAGCTATCAAAAGGGAAAAGCAGGTGAAAGCAGAGATTTGCAGACTGTGGAGAAGTGAGCACATTTCCTTTGTTAGTAAAAATATAAATGAGTAGAAAATTTACAAATGAAAGATGGACACTCCTCAAAAAATATAAAACTATCATGAGAGCAAAAGTTCATAATTATTCATATGTATCTTATTTGAAAGAAAGCAATAATTCAAAAGATGCCTGATTTGTATTTTACACTCAATCATAATATTTTGTTGTGTGATTTTTTTTGCTTTTTTTGTTTTTTGTTGTTTGTTTTTTTTTTTTTTTTTTTATTTTGGAAGACCCACCACCACCCATTTTCCAAATAAATCATACACAGATGCTTATTCTCAGTTACGAATGCCAACGTCTGTTTAGCTTTTTCTGACATCTTAACTTATCCTATCTACCTTTTGCCTCTGGGCTTTTATATTTCTCTTCTGTAAATCTTACATTTACTCTTAATTTGTGACCGGCCCCTCATGTCTTCCTCTCCTTGTTCTCTCTTCCTTCCTCTTCCTAGTTTCTTCTTCTATTCAGATTTTCTGCCTGCCAGACCCTCTTATCCATGCTCCTGCCTCATTATTTATTGGTCATTCAAGTTTTTATTAGACCATCAGGTGTTTTAGACAGGTAAAGAATCACAGCTTTACAGGGTTAATCAAATTCACAATAAACAAAAATAACACATATTTACATCATTTAACAAATGTTCCAGAGCATAAACAAAATCAATGCCATTTTTTTTATATTTATTATGTTTTCTTACTTTACATATCTATCCAAGTTCCTTCTCCTCATTCATCCCTCCCATGCCTCCCAAACCCCCTCCCACATCAACCCTAACTCCCCACTCCACAGGGAGGGTGATGATACCAGGAGGTATCATCAACATTTGGAGCAGGGTCTAGGCAATCACCCCTGCCTCTAGGCTAAGTGAGTATCCCTCCATGGAGAATTTGCTCCCAAAGTCTTTTTGTGCACCAGGGATACATCCTGGTTCCACTGTTAGAGGTCCCTTAGACTGCTCAGGCCTTGAGATGACTCAGTTCTTAAAGACTAGGCTCACAAGCAAGAATCAACACATCTTAAAATCATATTCTCCCACAATATGTATGTATTAAACAACCATTCTTGTGATTTCTATTTATTTATTGTGATGGGAGATGTTATTCTATAAATATGTTTCTCATGCTGGTTAATTTATAAAGCCCTGCTGGCCAATAGGAAACTAGATAGGCGGGGCTAGGAGACTAGGAGGAGAAAAGAGGAAGTAGTAAGGAGGAGTCAATATGTAGACCGGAGAGGAAGGAAGATGCTGGCCACTGCTCCCCGATAAGATGACCACGTGGAAATACTTAGATAAGTAGAAATGGGTTAATAATTAAGACAGAGAAAACCCATAAACAATAATGGTAACTGGCCAACAGGATTGTATCAAATACAGAGTCTCTGAGTGTTATTTGGGGCCTGCATGCCAGACCAGCGGCTGGAGGGCTGGTGGAAAACATACAAGCTACATTATTGTTCTTATTTTATGATTTTGTTTGTTTGCTTTTTCTGTTTGCCAGTTTGTTTGTTGTCTGAAGAAAGAAAAAAAGGAATGATATTTTGTGGGTAGAAGATAGAGAGACCAAGGAGGTACTGGGGGAGAGGAAACCCCGATCAGAATATATTGTATGAAAAGAAAAAAAAAACATTTTCAATGAAAAGAAACTGAAAATAATACACACACACACACATACTCTCACACACACAGGATATAGATCAACCAAAGTGTTCATGGTTAATGAATATATACAATGTAATATAGTATTAATCTTCACCAAGGAAGCAAATTCTAGTCATTGCAGACAGATGAGGAATGTCAGATTAAGTAAAAACAATCAGACACAGCAAGAAAAACATCACAGTACCCTTTGTACAGTATAGCTATAGTTAGGAACAAAATAACAAATACCTAGATACTGTCAAAGTAAAAATTGTTTAAGGAAATAAATATGGAAATTTTATTGAGGTAAATTTTCTACATTGTATGTTTCAAAACTATGTTATTTATGTAAAAATATAATTAATTTTAATATAAAGGTATGTTCTCACAAGTTGTCATGTTAATAAATATTTTTCATTCTTGTTTTTGGAGACAGAATTTCTCTATGTATTCCTGGCTGTCTTAGAACTTTCTCTGTATGCCAGAATGGACTTGAACTCAGAGATCTGACTGTCTCTGCCTCCCAGGTGCTAGGTTTAAACTTATGTATTACCTGTGCCCGAGTACTGAATTTCTTAATCAAATGTTGACATATAATTGATACTATTAAAAAAAATGAGGAAAACTGAATGACAATTTTCTGCAGAACGCAGAGCACATGGAACCATGTTATCTAGTAGTGTCGTTAAAGCATGATACATGAGAAGATTGTTTAGGTAACTTTGGTTTAAAGTGTTTTTGTGAGGGTAGATTTTCTCCCAACTTTGTTCTGAAGATAATATAGCAAATGAACCCAAGGAAACATGTATCAGCTCATGGCCCAAGATAGGGATGTTATGATTATCTAGGAATAAATTGAGACATAGTGGTTAGGCTTTTTAATAACTATTTTAGTCAGATCTTAAAATATATTTAATAGCTTCACTTAGGCATGAGAGGAAATGGTCTTTGGATTAATGATGTTCCTGATAGTCCCTGATGTTTCTTATTCCTTGAATTAATGAGATGGAACAAACTGCTACAGTCAGCAACAAAAGTAAATATTGCACATCCAATGCACTAGAATTCAACAAGTTTGCTACAAACTACTATAGTGATGCTTCTGTAATTATGGTTTTTGTTTTACTTTTTGTGTATATGAACATGTTTGTTTCTATGCATGTATGAATACACAAAGGAGTTCACATGTATATGGAGGTCAAAGTTCAATATTGGAAATATACCTCCATTCCTTTTCCACAATATTCACTGAGGTAGACTTTCAATCAAACCCAGAGATCACTGAGAGCTTTGCCACCTAGCTTGCTAGGATTGCCTTGCAATGTCTTTTTTCTTCTTCTGAAGCTAGATTTAGACAAATTAGAGATGAACCACAAATTCAACCCAGTATTTATGTCAGATCTGAAGAACTGAAGTTCTTTTCTCTTGTTTGTATGGCAACCACCTTAGTGCCTGTACTGTGTTTTGAGTCCTGTTGTTATTGCTTGAAACCGAAAATAAAACACAGCTCTACCATCTTTGTATATCAGCTATCAAAAATACAGTTTATTTTTAAATCTAGGTTACTTTGTAAAGTCGCTTATATCTTTTTTCATATATGGACTTTATTTTCAAAGTATATACAAAATTACCAATTATACTAAAAAGAGCTTTGAGAGAGATGTTTATCATCAATGTTATTTTAAATAGTATGCAGGTAATGGTAACGTATTTAATAATATCTTGTGCTCAGTGTAATAATACCTTGTGGAAGCATTGGATAAGGATTTGCACATTATAATATCATAGCCATATTGAAAATTTTGCATACAAATTGTTTCATTGGAAATATTAGTTCTATAATAAGTTTTTATTAACTAAAGGAAAAAGAAAGCAATGGAGACTACAAAACAAATATAAAATAGTTGGCAAGCTGATATCCAAGGAAACAGGTAGGTTAATGACAGATGCAAATCTTTAACTCTCTCTCTCTTCCTCCAAGACTAATTTCCCATTCTCATCAACATCTCTGCAGCAGACCACCTCTTGTGGTCTCTTTCCTCCCCTGCCCCATCTCCTATAGATCCTACAGATCTCCCTTTCTACATTTTTTCCCTCACTAATTACTTTAGCCCGAACCACCCCCAGCAGGCATTACTTTGGAACCAGGAGGCCACTTTGGACATACACACAGGGAGCCTAACTGCAGATCTTCAACTCTCCCTGGTCTCCTCCAAATCCTGCCCATGGGACTCATCCCAATCACTGTATCAGACAATTTTCTAATGCCTCTTTTCCCTTCCTGTCATATTTCCAACAGCTTACACAGTGCTCTTTACTCACATATTTATTTTATCCAGCAACTCCAGCAAGCATTATCTGAAACCCTCTAGCCAAGTCTTCCAGAGAAGCAAGTAGTCTACTGAAAATTGTAGGCAAGCTTCAGCTTTTCATTCTCCCTCTTCTTTCATATTCAATTATGAAGTTCCATCCCCTACTCTGAGGCTGACTACCTGTCTGTCCCCATGCCATGGAACTAAGTAAATCCTGGTGGAACACACTTTTATCCTCCCTCCTGTGAATCCCTATCCCCATATCTGAGTATGGGAAAAAGATGAACAAAGCAAAACACATAATCACCTCACTAGATGCAGAAAAATCCTGTGACAAAATCCAACATCTCTTCATGATAAAAGTCCTGAAAAGATTACAAACACAAGGGATATGGCTAAATCTAATAAAGGTAGTTTACAGCATGCCCATAGCCAACATCAAAAGAATTTCATTAAAATCAGAAATGAGACAAGATTGTTCATTTTCTCAAATAATTCTAGTTTTAAACAGAGAAATCATAAAATTGAGGGAGATTGAAACTATACAAATAAGAAAAAACGTCAAAGTATCTTCATTTGCATATGACATGATTATATATTATATACATATATTAATATGTGTGTTGTGTAATCCTAAATGCTACCACAAAACTCCTGAAACCTGATA
This sequence comes from Cricetiscus sungorus, assembly GCA_030556225.1. Lineage (NCBI taxonomy): Eukaryota > Metazoa > Chordata > Mammalia > Rodentia > Cricetidae > Cricetiscus > Cricetiscus sungorus. The sequence goes on from JANBXA010000398.1 coordinate 48,469,105, forward strand.
AACACTTTTAGTAAAATAGATAAATAAAAAGTGAACTCACAAAAAACAGTAGTCTTCCTATATAAAAATGACAAATACCTTGATGAAGTACTGAGAGTTTGTGGTTGTTATAGCAGCTAAAATCAATTATACTTTTTAAAAGTATTGTGGGCAGGCAGATCTCTGTGAGTTTGAGGCCAGCCTGGTCTACAGAACAATTCCAGGACAGGCTCCAAAACAATACAAAGAAACCCTGTCTAAAGAAACCAAAACAATAAAAAAAAAAGAAAAAGAAAATGGAAAGAAAAGAAGAGAAAGAAAGAAATACAAGTTAGGTTCTATTCTGGTCCTATATGGTAAACTATAGAACCTAAAAGAAGTCAGAGCCATAGCCTTTATAACTATTGTTCATATGAGCCAATTGCTTTTTCCTACATCCCCCAGGAAGACTTCATTTTCTTAAAATAATGGATACTATATTACCTTCTTTTCCTGTGCAGTGATTAAAAACACTGTAAAAAATCTTACTAAACAAAATGTGTATTGTTGGCTTACAATGCATAGGTACAATTCGTCTTGACAGGGATGCCAAGGCAGCAGGAGCTTAAAGTAGCTGTTCACTTCACATCTGCAATCAGAAAACAGGGAATAATGATACACCCTAGTGTCAGCCTCCGTTTTTTAATTATACAGTACATGTTCCATAGCATGGAAGTGTGCTGCCTACAGTTTGACTGTCTTAGCATATCAACTAATGCCATCAAGATAGTACCCATCCAGATATTCAGATAGACTAATTACCTGGGTGAATTATGAGTTCTCTCAAGGTATAATAAACAATAATCATCACAGATAGCTGGAAATTTTATCTAGTGTGGTTGCACAGAAAAATAGTAAGTTAGATAATACCTGCTAAAGATTTATAAAGACTACCTATATAAATGACCATTTATATGTGATTGAAGAATGATTCCAAATCTTCTGTCAATCAATTTTTCTCTGACAATGCATCTAATTACTAATTTGTGACAGGTTGAATGATAAATGTCTTCTAAAACCTTGAGTATTTAGATATCAAGGTTCCAGTTGGTGGTGCTTCATGGGCATGTTACAGGGATGTATATCCTTGCTGGAGGAAGTAAGTTATCAGGGATTTAAGAGTTTATAATACCTCCCCAATCCAGTTCTCCCTGTAATTCATGTTTGTGTGTAAAGACATGAAATCTCAGCTTCCCCTAGATGCCATATGGTTGCATATATTGTCGACTTAATGAATGCTTATTGCTCAGGAACAGCAGGCCAAAATAAACAAGTTCTTCATCATGACATTTATGACAGCAACAGAAAAGTAAATAATATAAATGTTCCATTAAAAATTGAATATTCTTTTTCAACAGAATGAAGCATAAACTTGGTATGACTTGGTCTTTTCAATGCAGATTAAGAAATGATATGAGAACAATCAACCTCAAACAATTTTCTGCCTGTTATTGGGAAAACTGAGTTTTATTTTTATCATGGCCTGATATATTTGAGAATAAACAATGTGAGAACTTAATAGGCATCTCATCAAATGAATATAACTCAATGTCTGCACATTACATTTTTAATTTGGGAGAAGTTGCATAATTTTCCTGAATTGCAGAAACAACAATTTATCTTACACACTACAGTCAACTTGGTGTGTGTCTCCTCATGATTACTCCCCAGACAATTAATATAGTACAAATACATTAGTATGGGAAAGAAAAATCTATAATCTTTCAGAGCATTTGCTGAAAAAAAGAATTTCTTCATATTTTATCTTCTATCCTGTTCCTTCCTATACTACCCATAACTGCTTTATTATACACATTTTTCCCTCAAGCAGAGGTTTTTTTTTTTTAATTAGGAGAAAAGGATTCCAAAAGGGAAAAAGGATAGGGAGACCAATTCTGGGACATGAGCAATCTGAGAAAGGAAAGAGAGGCAGAGAGAGAGGGAGGCAGTGAGAGAGAGAATGAGAAAGAGAGAGACAGAGAAGGATGGGAGGAGGGTGGGATAATTGTATGTGCTGCTGTTAGTGGTGGAAGCTGAGGGTAGAATCCATCAGGACCCCAAGGGCAGGACAGTAGAAATGCCTGAATAGCCTGAATACCAACAGTAACTTTTTTGGAGTGAGGGGGAGTTGGTTTGGTTTTGGCTGATGGGAGATGTTATTCTGTATATATGTTTCTCATACTAATTAATAAATCCCTGTTGGCCAATAGAAAACTAGATAGGCGGGGCTAGGAGACTAGAAGGAGGAAAGAGGAAGTAGTAGGGAGGAGTCGAGATGTAGCCTGGCAATGAAGCAGGACGCCTACTGCGGCTCCCTGATAAGACGACCACGTGGAAATACTTAGATAAGTAGAAATGGGTTAATAATTAAGACAGAGCTAGCCCATAAACAATGATGGTAACAGGCCAACAGGATTGTATCAAATACAGAGTCTCTGAGTGTTATTTGGGGCTCACGTGGCAGCAGAACCATAGCGGCAGAACCAGCGGCAGCCAGCGGGGAAACCTGCCGTTACATTTGGCTTTTAAGTGTTCTTGTTTGCTTATTTTTATCAGATGTTTAGGCAGTTTTACCCAGTTAAAGAACTTCTGGTGAGAGGTATAATTGAAGCTTGGTAGAGAGTTTTGTAATCAATGATAGGCATAACATACAACTAGAAAACACAGCAATATAATAGAGAAAGAAGCATGCTTATATGTTAATGAATATCAAGGACTAGTAGGAAGCAGTTAAACAGACCCCACGTCTGACAGAGGGCTGATCTCCAAAATATACAAAGAAATCAGAAGCTGATCACCAAAACACCAAATAATCAAATTAAATAAAGAATATTCAATAGAGGATTCTAAGATGACTGAAAGACACTTAAGAAAATGTTCAACATCCTTACCCATCAGGGAAATGCAAATCAAAACAACTCTGAGATACCATCTTACTTCTGAAAGAATGGCTGAAATAAAAAACACCTAAGACAGTTTATGCTGCAAAGACTGTGGAGAAAGGGGTACACCCCTCCACTGCTGGTGGGAGTGCAAACTTATACAGCCATTTTCGAAAACAGTATGGCAGTTCCTCAGGAAAATGGGAATAAGTCTACATCAAGATCCACTCTTAGGCATGTAGCAAAAAGAAGCACATTCATACAACAAGGCCATCGGTTTAACTATGTCCATAGTGGCATTATTTGTAATAGCCAGAACTTAGAAGCAACTTACATGCCTCTCAACTGGAGAATGGATGCAGAAAATGTAGTACATTTACACAAAGGGATACTACACAGCAGGGAAGAAAAATAAAATCTTGAAATTCACAGGGAAAAGGATGGAACTAGAAGAAACTATCCTGAGATAAGTAACCCAGTAACAAAAAGATAAACATGAGCCTTCATCTAGTAGCTGATGGAAGTAGAAGCAGACACCCTCAGCTAAACACTGAGCTGAACTCATATAATCCAGTTGCAAAGTGGTCAAGACCAGGCTGGGGAAAATCCACAGAAACTCCTTACCTGAACAAGGGGAAGCTCATGGAGTCCAGTGTGATAGCTGGGAAACCAGCATAGGACTGACCCAGACCCCCTGAATGTGGGTGTTAGATAGGAGGATTAGGCAGTGTATGAGGCCTCTGGTAGTAGATCAGTATTTATCCCTAGTATACAAATGGACTTTGGGAGACCATCCCACATTGACCTAATAACAATTTCCAAAAATAAATGAAAAATATTAAAGTAAAATTAATGAAAATACAATAATGGGTCTGCATCATATTACAATACGTGCCTGGCATTAGAAAGTTGATTTTAGGCCTCATTACAGCCTAGTAATATTTTGCAAAAGGATCAGAAAACTGACTTGCAACTTGCTCTAATTGGTTCCAAATAGATTTAATGTGTGCAATCATTACTTATAAAATATTTTATATTAAAAGTAAACAAGACAAACCACTTCCACTGTGCAAAGGCAATGTTGACCAGAAAAGTGACTGCATAACAAGCTTCCGTCTGTGAAAAGTCAGAGTCACCTTTTCCTGGCTCTTTAGCAAGTCACATTCAGAATGTATTTGTGAATAATTATCTGTCTTATCTGTCATTGCACAATTACTTACCATTTGCTTCTTTAACAGCAATGACTTGTACTATGAAGAGCTCAGATCACCTCCAATGTTAGAACTACCTAATTGATTTCTTCCTGGGTTCCCTCAAGTAAAGGTTCTAATTGCAGCTGGTGTCACTTCTGGTCCTTTTTTAATGTTTAACTTTGATAATTTGTGAAAATAGAAGCTTCACTGAAGTCTTTAAATTAAAATGGCCATTTACGTTTTGAGATTGGAAGAGTCGCCACAGTGTGTTATTACCACTGACCTTCAAGTGTGAATAGCTAGGATGTCACAATTTACCGTATCCCAAGTCAGCTTTTAAACTGTTCTCAGCTCTGGTTTTAAATGAAAGCCCAACGCCTGATGTTTCTGGCTTATGTTAGTTCCTGAATACATGCAAAGGAATAATTAAAAATAGAACAGGCATCACCACTGGACAGATGGAGGGGTCTGAGTTGAAGAAGGGGGTGGGAACAGAAAGGATCAACCCAGGGGAGTACAGAGGAGAGAGCACTGATTAAGGCAGTTGGAATCATGAGCAATCTCTGAGACAATCCAGCAACCTAGTGTAATGAAAACTTCAAGGGGTCTATGAGGGTCAATGTTCTTAAAATACAAATGTATGATATAATGTGCTTTCCTTATATTCTACAACAAAGAGAAAGTTGCACATATAAGCAGTTTCCTCTCCACATTGTTTTACATAATGACTCCTCTATACACATAATGATCCCTGCACCTTAGGATGAGAACGAGTCCTGTAGAAATATTATATAAGATACTTCACTGGTCTTCACCTCTTTAGATGAATCTTTCAGAAACAGCTGTGGCCTTGTATCCCACACATGTGTTTCCTCTCTCTCATCACCCCCATAGACTGTTAGCTCTTGGTGGAAGGATCTGTGAGTGAGTCATCTTTGTTAAACCCAAGTGGTGTCGATCAATAAATATATTTGACAAAAAAATATCCATTCCATATCTATTGTAAATAGAGCAGTAATGAACAGGGAGAGCAAATATCTCTACAGTGGGTTGTTATCAAGTCCTTTGGTTAAATGCACAAGAACTGTATAGCTGGATCACATGGTAGACATACTTTTATCTATTCAAGGAACCTTCATACCATTTTCTATACTAGTATCACCAACTTGCACTTAGTCAACAGTGAATACATGTTTTCTTTGCCCCACATCCATTCCTGTATTTGGTGCAATTTTTACCTTTTAGTGTTTTCTTATTTTACTTTTTAGTGTCTTCAATTTTATTTTTTATATTAGCTATTCTAACTGACATAAATGTAATAAATAAAATATCAAAGGAGCTTAAATTTGCATTTCCCCAATGACTAAGAATAGGCAATATATTTTTATATTTTTAAGGCATTAATATTTTGAGGCCTCTCTGCTAATTCTATGCCTCACCATTATTTGAGTTGTTTGTTTTATATGTAGCTGTTTTTTTACTAGTTATGTATTCTAGGTATAAACTGTTTATTAGATACACAGTTGGTAAATATATTTTTCCAATTTTGTAGTCTGTCTCATACTCAAATAATGGTTTCTTCACTGTATAGAATCTTTTGGTTTCAAAGTGTCATTTATTAATTGTTTCCCTTAATGACTACATTCTTATGGTCCTGTTTAAAAAGTCTTTCTTGTGGCAATGGGTATATATATATACCTTACATTCTATGTTGTGCATGCCAACAAAAGAGAAAAGTAACCAACATATTTTAATAGCTGTGAACTCTGAAAGCTACAGCAAACACAAGACTGACAAGACATTTCTCTTTTGAAATTGAGACTGGAGTATCATGAGTGTAATCTACTACTTACTGATTATATTTCATTATTTCTCCACAAGATGCCATGCACACTTTTCACCATTTTCTAAACAAATAACTTGTGGCTAGTTAAATTATAGACTCTAGTGGAGAAACTACTGCTGTTATTTTTGCTAAATTAACATAAGTTAAACTAAGTCTTAGTGACTGAATGTTAATCCCATAGCTAATAAATCTCTCAATCCTCACCAGTGATTATTCTAATTGCAGTAGGTATGATTAGTACAAAGACCAACAGCCTGTCCCTGTCAAGGAACAGAGAATAAGAGACTGTGGATGCTTTGCTGTAAATGGAATATCTATAGCACAGCAACATCGGAGATCATTATGGAAGAACAAGAGGAACAATTTTAAGAGCCAGAGTGGTGGAATACTGCTTGAAAAAAACAGATAGGTGCATATATGGAATCACAATATTTGTGACAATATGCGTGTTATCAGTGCAAGTTCAAGGAAAACCAATTTCCAACATAGAGGATGGAGATGTTCAGCATATGGACCACTCTCCTAGCTGTAGATTGTTAGCTCCTAATTACATGTTCCAGAAAAAGGGTTAGCATATGAGAATACATTGGCAGCACAATTTGAACTTGCTGAGAGGGAAAAGAAGAAAGAGGAGGAGGAGGCAATAGTGAAGGAGGAGGGAAAATAAAATGCATAAGGAAGCAGGTGGATATTGGATGAGTTGGGTATGAAAGTGATGAAACCTGATCATTTGAAATTCTTATAGAACTGAAAAGAAAACTATTAGAAATATTAGAACTCCAATACAACCAAATTTTTCTTCTTTTTTTTTGCAACAGAGTCCAATTAATCATTGGGTCTAATTTAAATATCATAATTAATTGTTATTTACTTCCATAAACCATTTTATAATATTACTTTGAATCACATTATGTAGCTATGTGAATATTATTCTTTTAATTGATGATTGTGAATTAGAATCTTTGCTGTTATAGTCATATACCTATCTCATTTGGTTTGGATTTATTTGTTTGTGATTATTTTAAATGTTTTTTGTAAAATTATAAATCAACATCTGTTATTTCAATGGACATTTTATTATCTTTTCTAATATTATAAATTATACTAATATATCATATGCATTTTTTTAAATGTTTTGAAAGAATACACTAGTTTACAGTGAGAGGTCTGCTTATTTATCTGTTTTAACAATTTATCATACACTTTTACTTTTACATATTTAATAAGTTTTGAAATATTTTTAATGCAAAATCATGCTAATATCTGGTCATTTCTGTAAATAGTACCTAAATTTTGTTGTGTTATTGTATTGTTAGGAGTGTGAGGGTGTGTGTGTGTGTGTGTGTGTGTGTGTGTGTGTGTGTGTGTGTATGTATGTGTGTGTGCATATGTGATGTTCACAGACTGTTGCATAAGTAAATTGATTTGTAAAGAATGATGTTTATAAATTTATGATACCCTTTTCATTCCCAAATATGATTGTTTGTTCAATCTCTAATTCCTTTCTTCCTCCCTCTCTCATTTTCTCCCAATCATCTTTTTTTTACCAAGTAAAGGTTTTTACTATTTTGTTTATTCCTAATCTTGATCATTTTCTATATTTTTGTGATGAATTCTTTTTTTTTTCCTTTTTTTATTTAAGTGTAAAACAAAGTTGTTTTACATGTCAATCCCAGTTCTCTCACCCTCCCATCTTCCCCTATCACCCCCACCAAACCTCAGCCCATCCCGGTTCTGATCCCCAGGGAGGGTGAGGTCTTCCATGGGGAGTCTTCAAAGTCTCTCATATACATACCCACACACACACATATACCATGTGTCTAGGCTGAGAAAATATTCCTCTCTGTGGGATGGGCTCCCAAAGTCCATTCCTATACTAGGGATAAATACTGATCCATTACTAGAAACCCCATAGACTGCCCAGTCCTCCTAACTAACACCCACGTTTAAGGGGGTCTAGGTCAGTACTATGCTAGTTTCACAACTATCAGACTACATAATTCTATTTAAATATTTTCCTGGAATGTCCCATTCATTTTATTATTTCCTATGCTTACATATACAATTAAATGTACATTTTCTCCCAAGGATTACTATAGGTGCAGGTCTGATGTAGAATTTGCTTTATAATATAGCTAAAAAATTTATGATCTCTACTGTGACTTTTTTTTTAAAATTCATTTGCTACATAGCAATAGCTTTCTTTAAACATATGGGGACTCAGTGTTAGGTTGATTACAATGCATTTAAAGAACACATTCTGTATAATTCAGTCTTTCTTGCTCAAACTTTCTAGCAATCTGGAATTTCTGCAAATAGCCCATATGTTTGTTAAAAGAATGCGCATTTTTGTTGCTATGAATGTAGTTATGCATGTATAAATTGATTTGTGAATAGTGCATTCCAATATAGGCATTTTCTTTTTTATAAATATATGTTTCTCTCCATCAGTAACTACAGATTTCTGTTAGAGTTTTGAATCCATTTTTCACTTCAGCTCTATCTAGTGTTTTATTACACAAAATGTGATACAATAATGTGTAAATACATTTGATTGATGCTTCTATGAGTTTATATATTTATGTATGTACATATTATCCTTTTTAAGTCATGATCTTGTGAGGAATTCCATTTTGATTTAACATATTTCCATAAAATTAATTTATTATTAATCATAATGTTTTCCACTCTTCTAGTCTTTCTATACATTTTTGTTTTACTTTTTTGTGAAAAGTGTATTGTTTGATTTGTATTTTTTACATATACAGCAATGTTTATATTTTTGACAGATATCTTTTATTTAATTTTAATGCACTTATTTGAGATTTCAGTTTGTGTCATGCCTATGATTTGTTTCTTGAAACCATGGAATAATGTTGGTTTTTAAAATCTAGAAAGGTTTTCTGATAGGCTGAAAATCCTTACTAGAAACTCTAAAAAGATGTGGAAATATGATTGTATTTAGAGATAAACATAAAATTTCATAAAACCATAGCAGACCCTAATAATAACATATTGATGTAATTAATATAGAAATAAATTACCTACAAGGATGACCCCAACTAACAATCTGAGCAACAATGGAAAGGCTAGCATAAATGCCCTTCCCTGATAATGAGATAGACAACTAACTTATATGCTATCAAAGAGCCCTCATCTAGTAGCTCATGGAAACAGAATCACACACCCACAGCTAAACACTGAGCTGAACTCCTGAAACACAGTTGCAGAGAGGGAGGATTGATAAGAAAAAAAGTCAAGACCAGGCTACAGAAACCCATAGAGATAGCTGAGCTGAACAAGAGGGATCTCATAGACTCCCAGATTGATAGCTGGGAAACCAACATCATACCAACTCAGACCCCTTAATGTGGGGAGCCTTAATCTAAGGAACCTCTAGGGATAGAAAGGACTTTTGGTGCACATTTCCAGTGGAGGGATACTCTCTTATCCTAAAGGCTGGAGGGAAGGCATAGACTCTACTCCAATTGACTTGACAGATATGATGATCCCTCCTGCAAAGCATCACACTCCCTGTGGTGGGTCAGGGGGGGTATGGGAAGGGAGTGGGGAGAGGAAACTGGGATCAATATGTAAAATAAGAAAAATTATATATATATATGTATGTATATATATATATGATAGAAAAAATTACAAATATAGTCCCTAATCAACAGAAATAGAGTACCTAAAATAAAAGGGAAATAAAAATGAAGCTCAGTAATATCTACTTTGAAGTAATGGCTAAAAGCAGGATATTCCCAAGTAAAATCTAGAAGAAAGAATTTGGGAGAAATTAACTATTCCATATTCTAAGAAATCTATGCTCTCTTTAATCAGATCTGTGATGATTGACCAGCCTACTGGAATAATTCTCTTTTACTAATACTGCAATTAATATTCATACTTTATTATCTTTTGGTCTTATGTATGTTGACTATTTGTTTTATGCATAGCCTCTTGTATAAATAAAAAGCACAGCTATTGTAGAGAAAAAAGAATGACATCAATTAGTGGGTCCAGTAGTCATGGCTTGGTTATAAGCGGGGCAGTAAGAGCTGAAGTCAGTGTTGTATGCAGCTGTAGACAGAGTTTCTGTTCCACCAGGTCCCACAGCCATTTAGCACCAAAGAAAAACATAGAGGCTTATATTAATTATACACTGTATAGCTTAGTCTTCTTACTGGCTAGCTCTCTCTTAATTTTTAACTGATACTATTAATCTATGTATTTTTACATGTTCCTATTTTACTGGAGAATTCCCGGCACCCTACCTTCCCTCTAACTGCACTGTATCTCATTGTTGGCTCGCTCTTTGAATCTCTCCCCAGAATTCTCCTCATCTTGTAGTTTCCCCTCCCCTGTACTTCCATCCTGGCTACTGACCAATCAGTGTTTATTCATTAACCACATATATATACAGAAGGATGTCCCCCACCACAGCAGCCTGGAGCTTATGGATCTCTTTCCCACAAACATATTGCCCAATCACACTGACTCCGAAAAAACAAGATATCTGAGATGAAGAGTGGTTCATTTCCTGAATTAAGTTTCCCTAAAAGATTCCCATGGTCCATGCTACCACCAGAGGGCATTTTGATCTTTGTAGTCTGTGTTACTGCCAGAGCCCATGTTGATGGCTTGATATGCGCCGCCACTATAGGTCATGTTGATGCTGGAGGCCAGGCTGAGATCTGTCTGCTATGAACAAGGAAGTTTCTTTTGCTATTGATTACTGAAGGCTCATAACTGCCAATGAGAAACAACAAAGGCTTCTTTCATACCATCACCCACCAACCCCCCCCTAAAAGAAAAGAAACAGTCCAGACAGGAAGCCATTGAAGATAATTCTTATGAAATGTGATAAAGATGCTGAAGTGTGGCTATACACAATTGATGGTTATGTCAGAGTGAAGGGAAGAACTCAGTTTTCTTTAAAAGTGTGCCCATTGCAAGTTCGACCATGCTCTAGTGTGTAGATGGGCAATACAAGTTGGACTTGTGGAGATTTGTGGGGTTTTTAAGATTGAGTGTGGAAGCAAGTGTGCTCAGTATACATTTCACAAAATTTCCAAATGATTAATAAAAATATTACATTAGAAAAAAAGATGCATTGATATTAGTGATTTTTCACAGCCATAAAAAGATAGTAACACAACCACATAGGACTTTTAAGAACTAAATCCAGTAAACTAAAATTTGCATTGTAAAATGATGAGAAAATTTTGTGCTGTTTGAAAAAAGATAAATACATGAAATGTCTTATGCAGTTGAATCTTATAACAGAAATAAGTTACTTTATGGAAATTTATACAGAATATTTTATAAACAAACTATCTGAATGACAAAAAGAAAATTAAAAGAAAAAGCTAATTACATCCACCAAGTAATGATAAGTCTAGGGTCAGAGTTTGAAGCAGAATTCTAGCAGCCTTTCAAATATCCACAGTTAATCCTTCTAAAACTATTAAAAAAGAAATAAAAGATCTTTCTCAAAATCCCATTACAGGCCAATATCTTTGATGAACATAGAATCAAAAAGGCTCAATTACATACTTTCAAGCAAAATATAGACATATCTTAATTGCCCACCTATCTGAGTGAAAAAATTACTGCACACCATAATCAATTTGACTTTATCCTTGAATGAATGGATGGTTCAACAAATGCAAGTCAATACATGTAATGAAAATTTTAAATGAACTTAGAGAGGAAAATCCCATGACAATATACATAGATTCATAAAATCCTTGAAAAAACCACTATGCCTTCATTATAAAACTTATAGAGAATATATGGTTAGAGGTAACAGATGAAAACATAATAAATGCCAAATAAATCTCATAGGCAACATCATCCTAAATATAGAAAAGTTTGAAGCCAAAAAACTGAGGAAAGATAAGTAAATTAAATGTATAATAGGATAAAAAGTGATCAAACTATTTAGAAATGTAGAATTCAGCTATGTGGCATAACTACTCCAAATCACTTGATAGATTTTGATGATCTCCTGGAAGGCCTGGGCAGTTGGTGGGGAAGGGGAATGGGAGGTTGGGAGGGAGAGGAAACTGTGATTGATACATAAAATAAGAAAAAATAATAATAACAAAAACTAACTTGGAGAAATCAATAGATTTTCTGTACACCAACCACAGACATACAAAGAGATCAATGACACACTGCCATTCACAATAGCCTCAAAGGCAATATAATGTCTAGGAAAAAGGTTAACCAAGTAAATGAAATACCTCTACAATGGATTTAAACCTCTGAAAAAAAATAGAGAAAGATACAAACTAATAGAAATATATCCCATGCTATGGATTTATAGGATTAACATGGTGAAAATGGCTATTCAACCAAAAGCTATGTACAAATTCAGTGCAATCCTAATCAAAACATCTATCTTATTCTTCATAAAAGAAAAATCCTTCATTCATATGGAACTCCAAAAGACCCTAATATCAAAATATACAATGATTAGATGGATTATCCTTCTAGATCTTATGATACTTTCCCTAGCCATAGTACCAAAAACAATTTGATACTTACACAGATACAGGTGAACAACACAGTGAAACAAAACTGAGTACCCAAACATGAGTATGCATAAATTCAGACGTTTAATATTTGATAAAGATGTTAAAGCCTACAAATGATGGATAAAAAAAGAGGCACACTGGATATCACATACAGGAAAATAAATTTAGACATGTATTTATTACTTTTCCCAAACACTAACTCCAAATGGATCAAAGGCTTAAACCTGAAATCTGAAACAATGAAAGTTCTAGAAGAAAATGTAAGCACATCCCATATCTTGTAGAAGTAGGAAGACTTTCTGAAAAGGATTCCATTTTGTCTAAGAATTAAGACAAAAAGCTCACAAAAGCATTTTCATAAAATGATAGAAACTATCATCTGACTGAAAGGAAGTGCACATAATGGGAAAGAATTTTTTCAGCTATTCAACTGGCATGGTGTTATTACAAGAGCATAAAAAAGATTCAGAAAACAAAAAATAAAAAATAATGACACCATCAAACTACGTTCCTGAGACTTCAAAATAAGAAAGCAATGGCAAGAAACATATCAAAAAATGTTAATCTTTCATAGTAACTAGAGTAATGCAATCAAATAACTTTGTGATTTAATCTAACACCTGTCACAATGACAAAGATCAATAAAACAACCCAAAAAATGTTCTGGAAGAGGTTGAGTGGGTAAAGAGGAATATTTATTTATTGTTCTTGGAATTATAACTGGTACAGCCAGTATTAAGGAGTCTTACAAACCTAAAAATGACTCTAATATATATGACCCAGCAATACAAATTCTTGTTATACGCCCAAAGGACTTGCAATATTACTCCACGAGTACTTGGTGAGGTGTATTTATTGATGCTCTGTTCATGTTATCTGTGGAGTGGAAACAGCTTAAATTTCCCCCCAAAACTTAAACTGATAGTTAAGATGTGGAATGCATTCTTGGTTCTGAAATGCAAGTAAAATACTCAAGGACACTGAATCAAGATAATAAAGAACAGGAAGGCCATCATATCTTTGTTGAGTGTGACATACACTTGAAGAAGAAAAGAAACAACTTTATACATTAATGACACCATCCTCCCCAAAATTTATCTTTTTGAAAGCTTTTGATTGTTTTCCTGTAAGTTGAGGGAGCTCTCAACATTTTTACTGAACACAGTTATAGAAGGTACTCTGTAGAATTCTCTTATGTGCCTTTGTTGCAAGGGTTTTTGCAAAGATTTGATCAAATTTAAATGAATGGCTGGAGTCCTATACAGAAGAGTACAGAAACTACCTAAAATGAAATAAATTTACATGGTAGAACTATGTAGCCAAACAGAAAATACATTCACTTCAAGCAAGAGTTTTTAGTAAAATAGAACAGCACACTAACTATTTGGGAAATAGAATTTCAATATATCCCTTTAGTGATAATACATGATGAATATTTATATAATATAAACTAAATTCTGAGCACCATTATTTTGAATGTGCAAGCTTTAGTATCAATTTTGTGTTCCCAGTCTTCAAATACACCAGCATATTAAACTGCAAAAAGCAGGTGATTTCTACTGTTCTCAACAAGGACACAAGTACCTGTTCCTTCTTTTTTACTGCTACCTGATGAAAACAAGTAGTTGATGACAAAAGGACTATCCTGCAATGCATAAAACTCGGCTTTAAGAGTCTTATAACCTTACTGAAAGATAATTCTAATGAAACAATTGTAAAACAATGAGCATCGTACCACATGATGGTGTTGGTGGAGACAACATGAATAAATAGACATATTTTCTTGCATTTCCACATCATGGATAATTGAATGAAAGGAAGAGCTACTCTTTAGATAAATTTGAAACTTTATTATTATTTTGGACTGGAAATTATTCATATGTATATATAATATGTTGTGTAAACATGTGTTTATAAATATGTATTTATACATAAATCTTTCTGTGACTTTATCTGTCTAGCTCCCTACCTCCTTCCATCTTTCCCTTTGTCTTCCACTCTGTTATTCTTGATCTCTCTCTTTCTCTCTCTATCTCTTTTTCTGTCTCTCACTTTAGTAATGCCACATGACTTTTTACTAAGAATGATCCAACAAGTTCCAGAACTACTACATTTTTCCTTCAGGGACAAACATTCTCTATTATCTTATTGACAGATATGTAAATTCTTATTTTCTTTATGATGTCACTACAAAAGCCCTGGACTTTCAGCCAATATACTAATGTTTTGTGTGCTTTCTGGGTTAGAACAGATGTGTGTTTCAAGGACACACTTTTCATCTCCAATTTCTTTTGATCATCACCAGTGTGTGATGGTATTCCTTGGATACCCCTTGTCTTGATTAATCACTGAAAATTTTATTTGTCAGTTTTTCTGAGCTTTTCGAGACAAATCATGGTCATGTCAAGGATGGAAGCGTTTATTATAAACGGCAGGGGCTAAATCCTGTAAATGAGCTAATTTTTATGCTTTTACTTTGTCTACAACCCCAGATAACAAAATTGCATTATCCATACATACAGTAGTTCTTTTTAAATAACCACATTAAGAAGTGCTTTTATGATGGGAGATGTTATTCTGTAAATATGTTTCTCATACTGGTTAATTAATAAAGCACTGTGGCCAATGCGAAAGCAAGATAGGCGGGGCTAGGAGACAAGGAGGAAAGAGGAAGTAGTTAGGAGGAGTCAGGATGTTGAGCATGGAGAAAGAAGATGCCGGCGGTGGCTCCCCAATAAGATGACCACGTGGAAATACTTAGATAAGTAGAAATGGGTTAATAATTAAGACAGAGCTAGCCCTTAAACAATAATGGTAACTGACCAATAGGATTGTATCAAATACAGAGTCTCTGTGTGTTATTTGGGAGTTGCACTCCAGACCAGCGACGGGTGGGATGGCACAAGACATGCACGCTACACTTCTATAAATATACCAAAAAATTTCTATGTGATTTAGATGTTGTCAAGTATCAATGAGATACACTATGACTTTGTACAAGTCATTTATTTAAAATACTGCATTTCTTTTTAGACAGTTTCAGCACTATTAACATATTAATTGGGTGAAGAAATGGTATCTACTCACATATCTGAGAAGTGATTGCAATGTGTACTGGTCACTCTGCACACATTGTCATTTTATGAATGACAATGTTGTTTTGAAGGCAGGCACTTTTGATCAAAGATCACACAGAAAGCTGTCTGGGAAAAACCACTGTGACTATTAATTTAGAAAAAAGCTCTTGGGAGTGAGGTAACCCATTTATCAATTCTTGTCCAGAGACTTTTATGCATTTTCTATTGTTTTCTACTTTACTATCCTTATTTATTTATTTTGTTTGTTTGTTTCTTTATTTTTTTATGTGGCAGGGGGAAAAGTTCAATTGGTGGATATTTACAATTATTTTCACAGCAAATGAAAATTTCAAAAGCTGATTGCCACTCTGTATTATCATACCACATTTCAACAAATACAGCCTGTCAACATGTATCAAAATAAATTTTAATTATTTTGTACTGAACAGTTAATAAACAGAAGACCATATTTTGGAAAATATTCTAAATGCCATGGAATGTATTCATGCTGGGGGAGGTAGAAGGTCTGGTTGAGTCAGAGAAGAGTAGACACAAAGGCCTTGAAAATGCACATTGTACATATGAACAATCAAAATTTCCACCATTTAAAAAAATATTAACTTTCTACTATCTGCTTTCTTTCCCCAGTCCTTTCTAGGTCCTTCCACTTCTTCCTTCATCCTTTGTCTCAGTTTCTTCTGCTAAAACTTCTTAAACACAACTACACTGTACTCTTGTTTTTATTATTATTTTATTTTATATATCAATCACAGTTCCCTCTCAATTCCTCCCTCATCTCTTCCTCCGTCCCTCTTTCCCTCTCTTTCACACTCTCATGTCCCCTGACCACCATCTCCTTCCATCCCCACCCCACTCCACCTGTAGTGTGATGCCTTCTAGGAGGGGTCATATAATCTGTCAAGTCATTTAGAGTAGGGACTAGGCCTTCTCTCCTGCCTCTGGGTTAAGGGAGTATCCCTCCATGGAGGATGTACCCCCAAAGTCCTTTTGTGCAATGGGTTACATCCTGGTTCCACTGTCAGAGGTTCTTTAGATTGCCCAGCCTTCAAACTGAGGCCCATGTTCAGGTAGTCTGATTTGGTTTGTCTATCTTGTTGATTTTCTCAAACTTTTGTTGCATTGATTTTCTTTGTATTGTTTTCCTGGTTTCTACTTTATTGATTTCAGCCCTCAAAGTGGTTATTTCCGGGCTCCTAATCTTTAAAGATAACACCATGATAATGTTGGAGCTCTCCAAGCTAAGTTTATTTTACAAGTAAAACAAATTAACTATAAAATCTTCATTAAATCTTATGAAAGAATATGAAGCTATAAATACAAGCAAAAAGAACTATCTCAAATAAGAAAAGAAAATATATAGTTGAACACCAACTCATATTTGATTGAAGAATGCTATCAGAAATCAAAAGTGGTAAGGCCCATAGTTTGAGACTGGTTCTCTTACAATATTACTTACTTGTTGTACTAAGGGAATGGTGAAGCATTGTCCAGAATGGAGTCAACATGCAAATGAAAGTGATTCCCAATTTATAAGAAATGCTAATTAAGAAAAAGCTTTAAATAGGATATTTGTGACTTGGCATAAATTCTTAAATATTCATAAGATAATATCTCCATGTATAGATATAAAAATCTATCACTAGGGAAATACCCAGAGATCTACAATGATGAACCCAACTAACAATCTAAGCAATAGTGGAGAGACTACCTTTAATGCCCTTCCACAATAATGAGATTCATGACTACCTTATATGACATGATAGAGCATTCATCTAGTAACTGATGGAAGCCAAAAGCAGACACCCACAGCTAAACACTAGCCAAACTCTTGAAATCCAGTTGCAGAGAGGGAAGAGTAATGAGAAAAAGGGTCAAGACCAGACTGGAGAAACCTACAGAATCAGCTAACCTGTACAAGGGGAAGCTCATGCACCTCAGGCTGATAGCATAGGAACATTGGGCAGTCTATGGGGCCTCTAGTAATGGATAAGTATTTATCCCTAGTATATTAATGAACTTTTGGAGCCCATCCCCATATAGAGGGATACTTTCTCAGCCTAGAAACATGGGGGAGGCCCTGGGCCCTGCCCCAAATGATATGACAGACTCCCATTGGAAGATCTCACCCTGCCTGCAGAGCAGAAAGAGAATGGGCTGGGGTTTGGTGGGGGGCTAGAGGGGGAAGGGAGAGTAAGGGAACTGAGGTTGACATAGAAAACAATCTTGTTTCAAATTTAAATAGGAAAGAAAACAATAAAGAAAACCAAACCATTGTAATTCCAAGCAAAATGTATGTTTTTTTCTATTGTTTTTTACCTATAGTTTTTTTCTCTATATATTTCCCATAGATGGTGTAAATAATTTGAACATATGCTCATCTTTACATCCTTTCCCCAGCATTCGGGTACAGGTTTAAAAAGCTATTTTGTAAAACCTTACAAACACTAACAGTCCTGTAAAAGGTCCCCAAATCACCTTATATATGTCCCTTCAAGTAGTTGTAAAGATGTAAGAGAATAACATTTAATTGTTTATGCTTTTTTAATTACAGTTTTGAGTTCCAGAAAGAACAATGTACTATTGTTTATTATCATTTTCCTTATGCATAACAAAAAGGCAAGGAAGGAAGACTTTGACAAATATTTATTGATCAAACAAACAAACAAAAAGAGAAATGTCATATCAATTATGATGGTTAAATAACCTTCAAATATAATCCAGTAGAAAACAGGGAATATCAAAACTATTATTTTCACTGTATTATATCATGTTATATATTAAGTTTGAAAGATACCAAGATATAATATTAACAAATGGTTTATAATATTATACCTCTAAAATAGCATATTATATGAGATCTCTAAGACTTTCAGTACCTTAGATTAGAGAAGACTGGTAGTAAATATTCTGCAGTGATTCTATAAGCATAACAAAAAACACAAACAAGCTTATCTTTATATATGCTTTTTATGTTGATTTAAATATCTCTTTTAGTTTTAGAAGGAAAATGAGTAAGGTACACTAATACTACTGCTATTATTAATATTTGTAGGTAAAGCTGTAATTTCATTCAAATTTATTTGAAACAGTGGCTCATTTTAAGGTATAATTTTGATTTTATTTTTAGGAAGTGAATATAAACATACATATATATAAATATATACATAAAGGTAAGTTGAAGTATGACTGTATTATTCTGTATTCTTACATAGTAAAGTAGGTTACATATTTGTGGTTGTATACCAACTTATTATTGACTACAATCATTGTATAATGAGATCAAATTGTGACAATTTAACATTCTCATTTAAAATCAATCAAGAATCATGAGAAAACTTTGGTATTTATAAAATATACCCCAATAATAGCAGAACTAATGTGAACAGTTTGTGCACACCATACTCTATGCACTTTGCTTTCAGGGGCCAGAGTGTGCCATGAGTATTGAGGCCATATGATCTGCCAGTCTGACTCTCAGAGTAGACAATCTCTGTTAACTTGATTTCTGACAAACTAGTAGTTATTCTAAAAATTTCTAATTAGCTCCATGCTGTTAGAAACAAATACAAGTACTACTAGTAGGATTATTTTTCTTTTCTAAAGAGATGTATATCCTTTGTGTACTTTTCCATGCATTTCCAAACATGGCCTAAAGTGATAGCTTGTGACTCCACAGCATTGAATGATTGTATACATATGAATTTTCTTAATTTTAAACATAAAAGAGTGAAAGACTGGATTAATTAACAGTCATGCTGAACACTGTTTCAACACATCAGTGCTTCCTAATCTTTTATCTATTTTCCACATGCTATGTTTATCTATTATAACAAATTTCACATATTTCTTCTAAATCCCTTGAAAATATGATATACCTAAAAATAAGTATTTGCATAAACTAAATACACCACACTTTTCTCTTTTAACAAGCTGGCAGTAAATATTTCATGTTTATCAATGCCTATTCAATGTGCAAACATTTATAGCCATTTCAAAGCAATTTTCATGTTAACTTGGCCATCTATGTCTATGTTCCGCATCAGATCTGTACATCATATTTGATTAATAAAGTTAGGCTTAAAAATAATGAAAATTAAAAAAAACAACTTGTGTTGAGATTAACAACTGTTGTGTGATTATTGCTTTGCTATTTTTTTTTAATTATCTACTTTGGCCTTTAGAATTCCTGGATTATATACCATATTCTTTCTAAGTGAGCATATGCACTCAATGTTGATGTCACCAAAGCCAAAATGCTTTATAATTGGTAACTTGCTTACTGCTTCATACCAAAAAGAATATTTGATCCAGATTTAGAAATGTCAAACTTTGTCAGAAATGAGCAATTTATTCTATTACTGAAAATCTATAAAATGTATATATTGTTGTATTTTTCCTTCATTATCTATGACATAATTTATTCATTTTTGGTTGGATGGTTTTGTGGTAATGGGAATTTAACTTAGGATTTCATGCATTCTCTATGGAAGTGCTCTGCAACAGAGATGGGAATTTGACTTGTTTTTATAAAACATGAGTTTCTTATATGGGCGTTATAGCAAATGCCTGCAATCTGAGCACAGAAATGATTGAGGCAAGAGGATTCCATAGACTATTAAGAGAAAAAGAGGAGAGAGAGAGAGAGAGAGAGAGAGAGAGAGAGAGAGAGAGAGAGAGAGGGAGGGAGGGAGGGAGGGAGGGAGGGAGGGAGGGAGGGAGGGAGGGAGGGAGGGAGGGAGGGAGGGGGAAAAAAAGAAAGGAAGAATGGGATGAAAGAAGATAAAGATAAACACTTAAAAAGGCAGAAGATAATGGGTACATGACACCTGAATAGCAATTACAAGAATCCCCAGAAAAAGAATACCGGATTTTCAAAAAGCAGCCATCATGTGAGGTGGGTAACTATCAAAGTGACTGACATTTGAGTAACAAAGAAAAACAAACTTCAGAAAAAAACAAAAAGCAGATATTGAAGGAATCTTTTCCAAGGACTCAGCTAATTGTGAAGAAGGCTGAGCTCCAAAAGGACAGCTTGTACAAATTGCAGAGGCTGAGAATTACAGCTTAAGACAAGAAGGGAACTGCATAGCACAGACATTATAACTTCAGTAATAGATAATTTAGAGATTAGCAAAGATAATAGGATGGGGAGGGAGAGCTGAAAGGAAAGAAATGAGAGAGAAGAATGAGACTGAAGAAAAAATAATCTTTTAATATTATTTTTAATGTTAATATTCCTATTGTCTCTCCATCCTTCTTACAGATACAAATATAAGCTCTAAGAAGGTCTTGCTTCCATATCTTTGCCCCACCATCATGGATTATAACCCTCTGAAGCTATAAGCCAATTAAATATTTCCTTTTTTCCTGAGCAGGGTTTCTCTGTTTAGCCCTGGCTATTGTGGAACTCACTGTGTTGACCATGTTGGCTTTGAGAAAAGGAATTCTCCTACCTCCTGAATACAGGTAATAAAGTGGTGTGTTACCCAGCCTGGCTACACCACTAGCCAGTAGAAGTGACACGTGTATAAAAATGTCAAAGAATGAGGTAAATATGAGGAAAGTTGGCTGGTAGTCCTATTTAATACACAGGACAAAAAACATTCAGGGTAGTAATATCTATACTTGTTTTATGAACCATACGCATACTTAACAAGCAACAAAAAGATAAACTGCAAATAATGGAATAGCACAAATGTTTTACTAATCCCAAGTATGGAAGAAGAAAGACTATACTGACCCAAATCATAGTGAAATTAATTAAATAAGTCTTTCTATTCTTGTACATAGTTTGTCTCCCCCTAAGCAGGGTTTTAGAAGTCATTATTGAATTTTAAAGAAGACAAGGTAAGGATTTTCCAAATGGGTGACTTGGCAGGAAAATGGGCTGGTTACAGGAGAAGAACATCATAACAAGTTAGTCCTTTCTGAAGCAAAGACAAGGTATCAAGCTGTGCAAAACAAGGCAGCCTTACACAACATTTAGTTATAATAAGGTAATCACAGGTGTCATGTAACCTTTTGAAAGAATAACGTTATTGTCATTCTTGGGACAGGCAGTATAGAATCACTCTATTTAAGGTTCAAAGTGGGGTATAGCCCAATCCTTGAAAAACAGAAGTTTAATCATAAACATGCATGAACTTATGTCTTTATTCTATGAAAGCTTTAAAACCAAAGAATGAGGCAGGCTGTTTCTTCGGTTTCTCACACAATGATAAATATTAATGAATATAGACAATGAAGAAAAGCAAAACTAGCATAGTGATATACTACCACTGTGCTCTTGTGAGGATCTTCTAGGGGACTAGGAAGCAAATCTTATTTTGACTTTTTTCTGCTTGTTGCTCTTTTATTACTTGTAATTGATTTGATTCTGGTCTCATTTATTCTTCTTCTCTAATTGCAGGTTATAAAATAATACCTCTTAAGTTATACAAATTAAATAAGAGTTCAAAGACAGTATAAATTTTAATTGTATGTATTTTACTCTCATTCTTTTTCTTACTTCTTTTTCCCAATATGATATTGATTATTATGGATAAGATTTTTTCCTGGTATAGTCTCTTTTTTTTCTCTCTCTCTCTTTGTCCTTTCTTTGTTTTGGATAGGTTTGTTTGCTTTTTGTATTTTTTGTTTTGTTTTGTTTTTGACCCTACTTAAAAGTGTATTTTGACATAAAACTAAACATCTTTAGTTTTCTCAATTCTTGGATCATTTTGGTTTTCTGATTGTAGTTACTTCATTTTTTTGTTTACATTTTAGCTGCAGCTGTATCAACTTTCTTTTTTTTTCAAATCTGTTTTGATTGTCTATTTTTTCCCACTCCTACAACAATAAATGATATCTTACACGACATACCACTATATATGCTAACTTATTGTACAAATTATTAGTTTGAATGGATGAGTATTTCATTCAACTATTATTAGTTTTCAAAGCAAGCTGACAAGTTATGTTTGATTTTTCAGTAAGTATTATATCTTTATAGTGCCCCATTCATGTTGTCTTAAGCTAATAATAAGGGTTTTATCACTGACACATGCCTGTAGTCCAATAGAATAAAACTATACTTTAACCCACTAAATCAATTCCAATATGAAAACTGCAAAGCTTTTAACAAGAACAACACAATTGTGGGTTATTTAGAAAACTTATCAGAATAACGTCCTAGTGAAGATGTGAAAGAACCTTGGAAAAAACTACACACACACACACACACACACACACACACACACACACACACACACATTAAAAAATAAAACTACCAATTGCAGTATAATGGATTTCTATGGTATGTAAGTAGACAAAGGCATTGATAAAAATTTAAAAAAAAAGAATATTCGGTGAAATTCAATCTTAGTAAAATATTCTACTGACTGAATTAAAAAATAAAAATAGTTGAATTAAATAACAAAAACAACACAGAATACAAATGAGGATTTAGCAAAGTCAGATGTATAAAACAATGCATGTATGAGAATATATGTGCTAGTGTGTTTAATGTGTATACATTTCTCTCTCTTTCTCTCTCTCTCTCTCTCTCTCTCTCTCTCTCTCTCTCTCTCTCTGGGTGTGTGTGTGTGTGTGTGTGTGTGTGTGTGTATGTGTAGTATGTAATTTTTTTTTGGAACTTCGTCATCTATAAAAAATATAGATGAGAGTTTAGAATTAGAAGTTCACTAAGTTGCAATCTATGGGACTTCTGACAATGAAACCAGGATGTATACCTGGTGCAGGAAAGGACTTTGGGAACACCTTCCCCAAGGAGGAATACTCCCTTAGCCTAGAGGTAGGAGGGAGGGCCTAGACCCTACTCCAAATGACTTGACAGATTTGATGATCCCTCCTTGAGGGACTCACCCTCCCTGTATGGCAGGTGGAGAATGGGATAGGGTAGGGTCAGGAGAGCACGGGAGGATGGGAAGGAGAGTAAACTGGGATCAATATGTAAAAGAAGAAATAATAATGAAAAAAAAAACTAAAAAAAATTCCAAATTAAAAAAAAAGTTCACTAAGTCAAGTAAGATGCACAAAGTAGTTTATTACGTGTAGATGGACTATTATTGGATGAATTATAACAGTTTAAAAAGAGAAAATAAAATCAGAAAATTTGAACAGTGAATCAAAGATCAGTATGTACACAATGAAAGGCAAGATTCAAGTATTAGGGGCATAGGTAAAATTATATACAAGTAAATGGCATGTAACACATTTAATGAAGTCAGGATAGTGTGATTTCTCAAATCTGGGAAATCATTCTCGTTACCCAGATAAATAGGATGTATTGGTATATAGAATAGTTTAATGCTATAAATACCTCAGTGAGATCAGAAATAAAGAACAATAGTATACACAGGGGCTTAAAAAACAAGAACAGGTCTTAAGAGATGGCTCAACAGTTAAGAGATATTCTTCCAGAGGTCCTGAGTTCAATTCCCACAAACAACATGTGGCTCCTAACCATCTGAAATGAGATCCAGTGCCCTCTTCTGGCCTGAAGGCATACATGTAGGCAGAACACCATATACAAAATAATAAAATTATGTATATAAAATGAAACATGGGCAAACCAAATCCCAACTCTGTAAAGAGAAAGGGTAAGATTGAGATAGTGCTTAGTCAACTGGAAGGAACAGCAATTCAATGTAAAAGTATGAATTCCTTGAAAACAAACTAGATTCATAAGCTCTTGAGTAAGAAACAAAAGAATTAATAAAATGAGAAAGTTCAGTTAAATAAAGCTGGGATAAAAAAATCCATCCACTGTTTAATACCTAATTTAGAAAGTAAACTTCAATAAATTGGAAAATCTAAAAGAAATATTAATTTCTAGACACACATGATCTACCATACTTCTGGGGTTTCTAAAAACTTGTAAGTAATACTATTGAAAACACATAAAAATAAAACACTTGTTACAACTAAGAATGCCCATGTCTAGATGGACTCATGACTAAATGACTCTCGACCTTTAAAGAAAACTAAGCTATGAATCTCCTTAAAATATTTTACAAAATAGAAATTAAACAAAACATAACTAGATTGATTTCACATAGCCAGCAGCATCCTCATTTCAAAATCAGGTAAATACACAACACTAAAAATCTATGAAAATAAAATTATCAGCCAATCTTCATGACAAACCCAATTCCAAAAATTCTAAAAAAAAAAATTAAAAAAAGTTTAAACAATGAATAATTAATTCTTGATGACTGACCTAATGTGTTTTCAGCACACATATCATTCTTAAAGGTCAACATAACATGGAGCCAACATATGGAGAGGAAATAAATAAAAGTAGCATTATAGAACTGGAAAACAGGGCAAAACTCATGACCATCTTAATAACTGCAAAAGTTACTTTAACCAAGTCCAATATTGCTTCATGATAAAACATTCTTGCAGAAATTAGAAATAAATGGATCATATTTCCTCATAATAGAGAGCATATTTGATGAATTAGTACCAATATTAGGGCAAGTGTATCAACTTTATCTGCTTTTATTCAGTTTAGTACTTGAAATCTTTGCAGAGGAATATATAAGAGAAATAAGCTGCTGCTCCCTATGGTGGTCACTTTCTTTCAAACTACCACATTCAGTTCCCTGGCCTGCAAATGCTGGTAGCTATATCAAAAGGGGAAAAAATTCATTTAGCCCAAACTTAAAATCCCTATAGTCTATATTTTTTTAAACTTATTTAAAAGTATAAGTCTAAAATCTCTTGTAATATTTATGCAATCTCTTAATTGTAATTACCAATAAAATTAATATTAAAAATCAGGTCACATACTTAATAATGGATATATATACCAAAATGTAGAGAAGGGAGAATAATGTGGAAATACTAAACAAAATCTAGATCAAAATCCAGCTGGGCAAACTCCAAGCTCTGTCTGTCCTTGTCTGTTAACAAAGTGCTTTTCAGATTACCAATTTCTTTCAGCTTTGTTTAGTATAAAACACTTTTTTATAAGGCCCTGTTAGTAACTCTTCTCAGCAGGTTTCCTGTAGAAAGATAAAGCCCCCCCAGGGATAGAGATGAGGCCACCTGGAGTCTGACAGTTACAGTTCATGGCCTTGATCCTGCCTTGCCAATGAGGGGTGACAAAACAATATTAACATATCAGAATGCCTGAGTACTAGGAGGGTGTATACATTTCTATTCATTGTCGAATAGATGAGTCTGCTGTTTTCTTGCATCTAACTCCTGGGGTCTGTGTCATTTACTCCAAGTCTTCTCACCCTCTCCCCCAAGGGAGATGTTAGGACTCAGCAACTGTTTCCCATGGACCTAGCATCTTTAACATCTTTGGGTCTCCAAAGCAATCCATTGCTTCAACTTCACAGCTTCAGAGAATGGCTTTTCTAAACCTATATTCAGGGACACCCCTGACACATGTCTGGTTTCAGTAACATTCTATACTCCCAAAGGGAGATTCCATGGCCCTTTTGTCTATTTTTGATTCTAAAGCCACACCACTTCTCCAAAGCTGCCAAGTTCTACTGCTTGCCGGGGCTAGAAAATGTCCCCCACATTCAATTACATCTTCCAGGGCTTTCTGTTTTTAAAGGTTTCCTTTGCTGCCTAACCTTGACTGTCCTAAATCTCAATCGGTTGACCATGTTGGCCTCAAACTTAGATGTGCCTACATCTGCCTCTGGAGTTTATGGAAATTTTGCTGGGTGAAATCTTGCCCTGAGTTGACTACACTTTTTATTCTATTTCTTAATTTTAGTCTCCTTAAATCCAGAATTATCTCTATTCCACTTCTTGGTGCTCCTTTGTTCTTCAAATTGTCTAACTTCTTTTGTTTTTCCTTGCTAATCTTGTTTCTTTTTACTATAAATCTTGAGTAGTGTCAAGACCAATAACGACAAAACAGAATCTATACTGGGCTGCTTGGAGATTTTCTCTGTGAAGGGAATTAGTCTAAAACTGTTAGATATAGCCTCTAGCAGACTTTCCAGCAAGGGGAAAAAGCAGGAACATTCTTCACCAAAATTTCACAAGAATAATCTCCAGCAACACACTAAAGATCTACTCTGACACCTCTTAAGGAAAGCCGCCACAGTTCATTAAGGAGCACTGTCTTTCATGCTACTACTAGTATTGCTCATTAAGCAGTACTTAAAGTATTCAACTGCTTTTCTTATCTACAGTAGCTCAAAGGTCTATATTCCTTCAACAAAAGCATTGTCAGGCTTTCACAGCAATGTCCCCAATCTGTGGTATCAACATCTGTCTTAGTTTTGGGTTCTGTTGCTGTGAAGAAACAAGCACAGACACTCTTACAAAGAAAATTCTTTTGTGGGTTGGTTTACACTTTCAGGTCCTTAGTCCACTCTCATCATGTTGAGAAGCATAGCAGTGTACAGGCAGACAGGGTGCTAGAGAAGTTGCTGAGAGTTTTACATCTTCATCCATGGGTAACAGGAAGTGAAGTGGTCCACATACAGCATAGCTTGAGCATAAATGACCTCAAAGACCCCAACAGTGACATAACTATGTCTATGAAGGCCATAGCTACTCCAACAAGGCCACACTCCTAATAGTGCCAATGCCTTTGGGGGCCATTTTCTTAATAACCACCTTATTTGCCATAAACATCAATTATTTTCTTTTCTGATTATGTAGTTAATGATCAGCAATTTCTTTTATATTTTAAATCATGAAAAATGATTTACATTTTCTATGCAGAAGTAAAATGGGACACATATAAATTAGTTTTATAATTTAAGGTGAGGACTTTGTTTTACTCTTTTTGAAGCATGAGTTTTGACTGCTATTTCTTGAAATACTCTGTTTCTTCTCCCCCTTTAAATGTACTTCACAGTTTAAATCATCTTTGAAACTTCTCTTTTGTAAAACTTTTCCATTCATGTTCAAATAGGATTGATTTTTTGCAGAGCATGTTCATTTTTTTTTCCAAGAATATTTTTGGGAATTTCTTTTTAAAATAGCTGAGAAATAAAGGTAGCACATGTGTATAAGCATTAAGTATAAATTAACTTTATAATTTGTTGAATATGTAAAATAGATTTCACAATTTCTATGAATTATTTTTGAATTTTTTATTCATGCATGTCACCTACTCCCCTAAAGGGTGAAATGAAAAGTCTGTAAGAAGGAGATGATGAGAAGTTTGCTGTGGAATGGTGTCTTTTGGGCATTATATGTACACATGAACTCATGGCAGCTGTGACTATCTATAAAAGATTTGAACAAGATGAAACCAGGATAACATTAATAATTTCTTCACTCCAAATTGCTCATTTAATTTCCATGATAGTTTCTCTGACAATTTATTCAATATTTATTTTTTTGTATAAATAAGAATAAAAATATGAAGGAAGCAATGTTATATTAATGCTCAGGAAAGTTGTATTTACATGAAAAATTATGTTATTATATTGTATCTTATATAACTACCACCTAGCAAATATGAGTATTGAAGTTTTTAGGCCTGTGTAAGGGAGTATATTTGGTTAATGTCACATCTGAAAGACATCTTTCCCAGGTCTTATACTATTTTAATAATATCAAAATTGCTAGGCACAATCATTATTACATACATAATTATGAATAGATTTATATTAAGACTACCATCTTAATACTGTATAATTAGTTTTTTCTGTGTTATACCTATTTTTAAAAATCAAAATAAAATATATATTTATAACATACAGTAAATATAAATATGTACAGGAAAGGAGAATCTCAGGTGTACTTCTTGAACATCATTTTGGCTACCTATGATGGAACATTGGTCTTAAAAAAATATCATTGAAAAGAGGTTAAGAGTCATCACTGCTGTGCAATTCAAGAGAATTTCTTTAAGAATATTTTTCCTTTCAGACACAAAATATTGGTTAAAGAAGTACATTATATGGCATCTGGTCGACAGAACTTCAGTGTTTTTTCCTGTGTACTTTCAACAAAGCCGTTCTGCTGTAGCACAGGCAAAATGTGTAGCTCTCCCTGGTCTACGCTTTAGATGTACCAACCATCTTTGAAGATTTCTATGGTTAGGTTTTTTCAGTCTCCACATGATCAAAGAATTTTCTACCTTGAGGTATTGTGGTTTATATAGCAACTATAATGATAATACGTGTTTTGAGAATAAGTATCTACTATCCTGTTTTTCAAAGTAAGAAAAAGATCTTACTTTCATTCTGCATACCAATGAATATGTTTAGCGTAAAGATTATCTTCTAAGACGCTGAGAAAATACACATGAATTATTTTTTTAAGTTCCTAAGTCTTTTTAGTATATAATACTCTTGAATATTACTTTGATTTCACATTTTTTTACATAAAGCAAGTAAATATGTATTGAATAAGTTATTTCATAGTTTTACAGTTTTGACCAATCAGAAAATATTATTTTATAACAGACACATTTTAAAATATTTAACTCCATAAATAAGGCAAACAAACCTAGAATGGTTCTAAGAAAATATGACTCTAGGATCTCAGTATTACAAAATTCATGATCCAGTAAAAGTAAGACTGTTGATGATTTACTTCTCCTAGCAGCACAAATAACACTTTTTATCACTCTAAGAACTATGCAACAACAAGAGAGATTCATGGTCAGTTTAAGATTCACTTTTTTATATCCAGCAAACAAAGTATTGTGTCTTAAACATTAGGGACTTTTCATCTACTTATAGAGAGAGATCAACAGCAATGGAAATAGCCTAAGCTGTTTGAGTACCTCTGGGGACTCACTTGCAAGTCTCATTGCAGGATTAACCGACTAGTCTCTTGACATGGAATTCATACCTGGTACTATAAACTGTCAAGCTATGAACTGCCTGGTACTATAAAATATCAAAAACCATGGTTGTGAAAAAATAGGCCCATGAGAACAACCTATGAATATTGTTTTGCTGAACGGTCATATTGTCAAACTGCCTCTCATAAGTATCTGCTTATATCTGCTGACCATGCAACTGTCAACTTAGGGCAGAGAAGCACTTATTGCTGCTGTGGTTAGTGATTAATACAGAGATTTGCAAGTGATAAAAGACCAGAGAATAAGGAACTGTGAGTGCTAAGTGATAAATATGATTTGCATGTCAGCCTTCTCTTTCCAATTCTCAGAGAATATCACAGACAAGAGAGTGAAAAGAATGTAAGGAGTAGAAAGAATTTAAGAGGCAGAGGAGATGACTCCTGTAAAATGTAACCCTGTGGTGAATGTCTTCATGAACTTAAAGCAAGTGTGTGTTAAGAGTTGGTTTTTCTACCAGCCTGTTCCCAGGACCACATCAGCCCCAAATAACACACAGAGACACTGTTTTTGATATAAAGCTGTAGGCCAGTTACTAGTTTCTTATCGGTTAGCTCTGTCTTAAATATTAACCCATTTATATCAATCTAAGTATTTCCACATGGTCTTATCTTACCAGAGAGAGGACCAGGACCTCTATCTCTTGGACCTACATCTTGAAACTCCTCCCTACTTCATCCCGAATCCTCCTTGTTTCCTAGTCCTGCCTATCTTGCCAACAGTGCTTTATTCATTAACCAATAAGAGAAACATATATTCAGAATGAAATCTCCCATTATCTCCTCTTTTCTGTCTAAAATAAAAGAAGGGTTTTAACCTTAACATAGAAAAATATATAACAAAACTAGTTATCAAATAAGAACCATGGTTAACAATATTTAGTCCATGAACATTTAAAAGAATTAAAGAAAATATTTCATCATCTATCTTATCTTTGTGAGTCTAGAGTCTTATAGGTAACTTATCTTTAATCCTAACTAAGAAAAACTATAACCATAACTGTCTTCAACTCCTTCAAAGACTATGAAAGAATAATACATAAACTCTAGAAATCTTGCTACCTGATCATTCACCAGAAATTCTTCTGTAATGTTACATCTTCAGTCTATAGGTCATAGTGTGTCTGGCAGACTCCTCAGAAGAGCAGGAAACTTTACACTGTGCACATGTATTCGCAGTTTGTCAGTCACTTTTCTTTGTGTCCTTCAGAGTGTCTTCAGACAGTTCTCTGTGTCTTCAGACTCCTCCATGAAGCAGGACCCTGAAGCAATGTCCATCTTGAATCAGCAGTAACTTTTCTGTGGGTCCTGCAAGTCTAGTTTATACAGCATAAAGTTAAACAGTCCATACAAGAACAGTATTGGAAGTAAACTCCATAGTGTGTTTCTTTGATGTCCATTTTCCTTTTGACACAGATGGTGTTTCTAAAAGCAGTTATGTCTCACTGTCAAGAAAAACCCTAAATCATTTTCATTGCCATATTCTATAGGTCTTTGAAAAGTTTGAAGAATATCTATCCATCTTAAATACATCTCAAATACATCTTGAAAACCTAACTGAACTCTAAATTTTGACTATCTATAACCTGTACTAAATTATGTTTCTAAAACCCTTTCTTAAGCTTTTGCTAAGTTTTAAATGAAAATTCTTATTAGCCATGTTGAAGGTGCCAGAGTGCTTACACAGCCAAGACCTATACACTAAATAAGTGTGTGCAAGGAGGACTTGTGAGCCGTGGTCACCACTAGGAAAGGAGACATCTGAAGTTGGTGACTAATTGGAGAAAGAGAGCACCTTTTCACAGGTGAGTGACTATTGGTAGGTTGACATGTCTCAGTTAATGATCCAGACTACTGTACATACAGATAGCACTAACTGGATTTTGATGAATTTTTTTTTAAAGATACAAAACAGTACATGAATTTGAGAGGGACATATATTTGGTAGGAAGTTGGGAAAACTTGGAAGGAGGGAGATGAGGTAGACAGGACTGAAGAACATTGAATATGTATATGATCTTTTTATAGAATAAGGTTTTAAAAGTTCAGGAGAAAGTAATTTCAATGAAAAGGCAGGGCTTCCTAGGGATGAGATTCATTAACAAAATCACTACAAATTTCCGAAGTGGAAGATTACTCTCTTTCTTTCTTTCTTTTTTCTTTTATTTAACTACTTTTTTAAATCTTTCAAAGCATCAGGTGGTCATATTTAGAGAATTTATATTTCTATAGTTATTTGTAAACATGTCTACAACTTTATATAATACTCTCTATTCCTGCCATTAAATAATTTAACTAAATACACATACTAACTTAATTATTATTATTTAATACAATTTTCTTAATTTATCTATTGATCCCAACACTCTCTCCCTTCTATCCTTACATGTTCCCCACTGTTACCCATCCTCTATACATTACCCAGAGAGGATGAGGCCTTCCATGAGGAATCATCAAAATCTATCAAGTTATTTGTGGTAAGGCCTAGGCCTGCTCCTGTGTCACTAGGCTAAGAAAATATCCCTCAAAGCGGAATTGGCTCCTGAAGTTTGTGCACTAGGGATACATCCTGGTTCCACTGGCAGAGATCCCATAGACTGCCCAGTCCTCCTAACTGATACCCACATTCAAGGGCTCTGGGTCAGTTTGGGGTCCATGAGCCCCTCCTTACACAAGTTAACTGTTTTTGTGGGATTCTTCAGCCTATTTTTGATCCCTTTGCTCATCATTTCTCCTTTCCAGGAGTTTGGCTCAGTGTTTAACTATGGGTTTCTGTGTCTGCTTCCATTAGCTACTGGACGAAGGCTCTTGAATGGCATTTGAGGTAGTCATCAATCTGATCAACAGGAAAAGGCATTTAAAGTAGCATCTCCATGATTGCTTTGATTCTTAGTTGGGGTCATCCTTGTAGATCTCTGGGCATTTCCCTAGTGCCAATTTCTCAATAAATCTACAATGGCTCTTTTTTTGTGGTATCTCTTTTCTTGTTTTCCACTTTTCTTCACCCAACTCAATCTTCCCTCATGTTCTCCTCTCCCTCGCCTTCTCCCCTTCTCTTTCTCCTAACTACCTCACTAAAACACTGGCTTTTAAAGAACTGGACTTATCATTACTGATAGACATGTCACTGAATAATTTCTAAAAGCATTTGGAAGCTGTGAAGTTCATTCTGTCTCTGCATTTAAAGCCAACAGCCTCAAGTTGTCTGCAGCTTAAACAGATTATTCATTAGTTATATTTACAACAGACCTCCAGTAACTAGAACTGCACTCTGTTACATTAGGCCTAAATAAATGAAGGAAGGGTAAGTGTCACCATGTTGTACTTACAGATATTTTTTTCTCCTAGAAATAAATTAATTTTTATTAAATAGTAAAATATATGTACACATGAAATTAATTTAAACAATGCTTTAAAAATATCACTATGAAGAAATAATGACACATTAGATCACAGAAAAGTTAATCTTCATTCTTTTAGCATTCATGAATCTGTAGCTTGTATGCAAAGGGATTTAGAAGAATAATGTATTTCTGATCAAGAGGGTTATATAAATAATACCTAATTTTATTAAATATATGCACTATTTGCATATGCAAATGGACTTTACAAAGGGAAGAACAGGGTTGTAAAAAAATAGTGCAATAGGATTATATGTCTCCCTAGGTCCCAGAGTTAGTGTGGCAGTCTCACTTTTAGAACAATTCTTCATCCTGTGATATGTGGTTTAATAGTTATTTCAAATCATCAGAGTCATTCTTATATACAGTATTATTCAGGAGTGGAGCTAATTAACAAAGGGGAGCATGTCATTGGTCATTGTTACAGTTCTATTGCTGTGAAAAACACCATGATCAAAGCCACTTTTAGAAAAGAATTTTACATACTGGTTGGCTTCAAATTTCAAAGGCTTAATCCATTATCATCATGGTAGAAAGAATCACAGTAATCAGTTGGCATGTGTAGGGCTGGAAAAGTAGCTGAAAGCTACATCCTGACCTGCAATCAGAAAGAGACTGGATCTGGTATGGACTTTTGAAACTTCAAAGCCCACCCTCAGTGACACACTTCCTCCAAAAGGCCAATGCCTTGTAATGCTTCTAATTCTATCAAAGAGTTCCACTTTCTGTGACTAAGCATCAAATAGATTAGCCTATGGGGCCATTCTAGTTAACATATAAAATTTGGTGCTATTTTGTTTGTTCTTTAACAAATAAAGATTATTTGAAAATCAGAGTGTTGATTTGGTAGCCATAAAGGCCAGGTAATGGTAGTACTTCCCCTTTAATCTTAGCACTCAGGAAGCAGAGGCAAGTACATCTCTATGAGTTCAAGGCCAACAGAGGCTACAAGAAATTGACCCATTCTAAAAGAGAATCAGAGCAAGGCAATGGTGTTTCCCACCTTTAATACCAGTATTTGGGGCTCATATGACTTTAATCCCAGAACTAGGGAGGTGGAGACAGTTGTGATATGGCTGGGCAGAGAGAGGAATATAAGGCAGAGGAGATAAGAATTTATGGCATTCAATCTGAGAATCCCTAGAGACAGGATCGCCTGTTCAATCTGAGGATTCAGTAGAGGTAAGAATTGGTAATTCACTAGGTGTTGGTGGTACACGCCTTTAATCCCAGCCCTCAGGAGGCAGAGGCAGGCTAGCCTGGTCTACAGAGCTAGTTCCAGGACAGGCTCCAAAGCAATACAGAGAAACCCTGTCTCAAAAAAAAATAAATAAATAAATAAATAAATAAATAAATAAATAAATAAATAAATAAATAATAAAGAATTAGTGACTGGCTGCTCTGCTTCTCAGACCTATCAGCATTTACCCTATATCAGAATTGGGGTTTCTACTATTAAGAACAATTAGAATTCACACTACATAACATACTTATGAATAACAGAAATATCTGAGTAACACCCAACTTGTGCTAAAGGGAATGCACTAATTTCATATAAACTGACCCTTAGTAGGGAAAGAATGGGGTTGTAGGAAGTAAGTGCAATATGATTTTGTATTCCCTCATGTCTCTGGGCTACTGTGGCAGTCTCACTTTCAGAGCTGAGCTTCATCAATGGGAGTATGGCTCGCAGAACCATAATGAGTCAGCTCAGTTGTTCTTTGTATACAATTGCAATAGAAAGTGGATCAAATTAACTGAAGGATGCCTCTACCCATTTGTGCTGCAATAGTCACTGCTTGATAAATTAAACTAATCCTCTACAGAAGTTTTCCAGTCACTTCTATAATTACTTACTATATGGAAGCACAAAGGATGTGACCTTAATTACTATGCTATGAGATACAAAATCCAGAGTGCACTGTTAGCTATGAAAAAATGAAAGACACTGTGTGTTCATGAAATCTAAGATTACATTTAGTGTGGAATGGTTTTGAAAGTCATAAGCAGACCTGCAAATTAAAAGTTGCTGATAAGACCTATTCTCATTGTTCCCTCTCCATATAATGGCATAAATAGGTTAGATAGGAAAGCCATGTTCCCACGGTTAGAATTTGAAGCCTATTAAATGTGACTATGCTAAAATTCTTAGTAATAAAAGCTTTGAGTTGTATTATTATTATTATTATTATTATTATTATTAGAATTTGCTCCTTTTTACATGAACAGAAAAAATTTTTGGTAATCTAAACAGGGGATGCTGGACAAATAATTTTGATTTAAAGCAGAGAAAATGTTAGCATCTCTAATTTTTCATATATGCTAAATTAACCTCATAGTGCTTTAGGACAAAATGCAGCATAGAGAGTATCATTTAAATTAAACAAATGCTGTTTTTCTGTCAAGAAGTTGACTTATAGCAGCCACTCCAAGCCAAGACCACTGTCTCAATAGGATGAGCAAGAAGACGTTTCCTAGGATTTAATTCTTCAGCCTTTCCAAAGTGGAGCATAGAATAATGGATGAGGCTATTATTTAATAGGCTCTTTTAGATTTGTGAGACGTGCTAGACCAAGTTATCTGTTCAGGAACAATTGTAAAGCACCTGGTTTATATTCTGATGTGACCTCCTCTGCAAGAGAAAAGCATGGCCATTCAGGAGTGATATGGGTGATTCCAATTACACAATGAACACCTCATTTTATATTCAAGGCATTTATTTTCAGAGATTTGAGACTAGGTTGTAGTATGATGGCTGTCTGACTGCCAGTGATAGTTTCCAATAAAGTTAAGTAGCTCTAAACATATCTAACATGTAAAATAAGTTATTAAAATATTTGTAATTTATTTTTAAAAGATTACCTTTTTATACTATTTATATTCCATAGCTAGCCACTGGCCATATATTGTCTGTTTTATTAACA
Organism: Cricetiscus sungorus; assembly: GCA_030556225.1. Classification (NCBI taxonomy): domain Eukaryota; kingdom Metazoa; phylum Chordata; class Mammalia; order Rodentia; family Cricetidae; genus Cricetiscus; species Cricetiscus sungorus. The sequence continues at coordinate 48,504,809 of JANBXA010000398.1, forward strand.
CATGTTAATTTAAAAAGGGACAACTTTTATTGTAGAATCTTTATAATGTTAAATATTATACCAATTATTATCACTGTAGTTTCTAGTTAATGATGAACACACTTAGACTAATTTATTTTCTTTTACATATTTTAAGGAAAAAGGTCAACTAAATAAAATTAGAAGAAATATTCTTTCTATCCATTTTGCAAATATCCAACCAAATTTTGAACTTTAAGGACATTTTGACATATAAGCATTAATTCATAGGAACCTTACATATAACTACACTTATTGAACCATCAAACTACCTTTTCAGTCTGTGGATGGCTCCAGACATAGACCTTGGTATGTAAAATAAACCCATCTAAAAATCTAGTAAAAGCAATGAATCAGAGATTTATGTAGCAACAGAAGTTTTCTTTCTTTGAGAAATCTCATCGAATCAAATCTCACTGAATATTCAAATATCTAAATCCCTAAATATGTCTCTCAATATTAAAATATTGACAATGGACAATATTAAAAATATAGCACATACATGTGTGTTATAAAATTCTTGCCACTGGGAGGCAAGAATTAATTTGCTGCTGTTGCCACACCTGTTGATTTCTGATTCAGTTGTGGTGCTATGGATTGACTGCCAAAATCAGGAGCATCAGACATGGTTTTTATTTGACATTAGAAAAAAATGGTAGTTTGACTAGTTAAGCTGCTACTTTGACATCATTGATATTTAGAGATAAGAGACAAATATAATACCAGTTGTACAAGAAATTAATGAGAAAATTTCACCTATAATAAATACTTCCATAAAGATGATCAGAAGATTAATACTGATAAGACACTGATACTCCGGAAAAGCTCAGCTGGATAGTAACTGAAAAGGAAACACATCTTTCACTCAATACCCACATATGCCTTTTGACTTTCAAACTAATTTTATATTTTACAAAATCTAAGAGTACAAAAAATTGAAAATAAATATTTTAGAATAAAATTAACATACACATAAAATAATGGACACATGGATTAGAAATAATAGAATATAAAATATAAATTATATTTTGAGAAATAAAATAACATCAATTACTGTGCCCTTTTTCATTTAAATAGGAATATAGACAGGACATATATATCCTGTCTATACTCCAATAAGTTGATTAAACCCAAAACTGCAAAAGAAATCAGGTTTGTAAACAACTGACTCCCTGTCTGCACTAACGGAAGGTGTTATCTTTGTAATCTATGAGTGTTAATGGAATAGAGTCACAATTAATATAAAGTATCATACCCAGCAATAGAAACATTCTTTAAATTCAACACTCAAATTATTTATGTTTACTATTGAATATGGATTCTTTCTGTTCTGGGAATTCATGCTACTTCACAAAAAGTGACTATGATTCACTTAATCCCCAGTTCTTACTTCTCATTAGATGTATATGCATTATTCTTCTAACACACATTAAGCTTTTCACTTTCTCATTTCTGAGCTTGTTTCCTGGCATATCCTTTTAACCTTACACATATCTTCCCTTTAAACATTTTAAGTAATAAATTCTTCCTTAGTAAATTTGCTTTTTTTCTTAACTCTGTGCATACTTCAACTGGCAACATTGTGAAAACTATTTACATTTACTTACTTCCTCCTACTATTGTAAACACATAAGTTTTTGTAGTGTAATTTCAGATGCTTCAAACCATGCATAGCTAGTTTCTACTGCATTTTCCTCACATAATTAGAAAGTAAATTCCCTCTACAATACATTTTGTCATGAAGAATTGTATTAGTATCTTTGAAAACGTACAAATTCCTTATATAAATTATATACTATACTAACAATTTTGAAAACTGTATGCTTTCAAGTAAGAGTCACCTTGGTTCTATGGTTACCAATTACAGCTATAGCCTTTTATAATATCTTCACTCCATAGTTTTAAAAAGTATAAACTAATAAACAGGTAGTTGTAAGGTTCAGAATCTTGAAACAAGGATTTTGCTTCCAAATGAATGTTTAAATATTAGTGGTTATCACAAAAAAATACCTGTACAGATTTCTTGTCCTTGTCTTCTACCAGTTAAAGGATGCATGCCTTGCAAAGACATTCCAAGCATATCACTTCAACCATCACCATCATATCCATGTTACTGGTTTTGACCTTTCTTTGTCTTTTCTTTTTTTTGAATAAGTTTTTAATTTAAATTTGAAACAAGCTTGTTTTATATGTCAATCCCAGTTCCCTCCTCCTCTCCTACTATGTTCCCCTCCCAGCCTGACAGCCCCAGGTAAGGTGTTGCCTTCCATGGGGAATCTTCAAAGTCTGTCACAGTATTTTGAGCAAGGCCTAGGCCCGCTCCCATGAGTCAGCTGAGATAATGCGCCTCTGTGTGAAATGGGCTCCTAATGTCCATTTATATACTAGGGATAAAAACAATCAGAGGCCCCATAGACTGCCCAGTCCTACTAACTAATACACACATTCAGGGAGACTGGGTCAATCAAATGTTGGTTTCCCAGCTATTAGACAGGAGTCCATGAGTTCCACTTGTTCATATCAGTAGTTTCTGTGTGTTTCTCCAGCCTGGTCTTGACCTATTTGTTCATCACTCCTCGCTCTCTGCAACTGACTTCTAGGAGTTCAGCTCAGTGTTTATCTGTGAGTAACTGTTTCTGCTTCTATCAGCTACTGGATGAAGGCTCTAGGATAACATATAAGGCAGTCATCAATCTCATTATCAGGGACGGGCATTTAAGTTAGCCTCTCCACTATTGCTTAGATTGTTAGTTGTGGTCATCCTTGTAGATCTATAGACATTTCCCTAGTGTCAGATTTCTCTTAAAACCTATAATGAGTTTCTCTACTATGGTATCTCTTTTCTTGCTTTCCTCTGTTCTTTCCGTGACTCAATCTTCTTGCTCCCTGATGTCCACTTCTCCCCTCCTCTTCCTTGTAACTCCCTTTCCCTTCCCCCATGCTTCCACTTTGCTTGGGAGATCTTGTCCTAACCTAAATACCCCTCCAATGAAAAATGGATTGAGAAAATGTGGCACATTTACAAAATGCAGTACTTGTAGAATCTTGAAACTTGAATGCAAATGATTGGAACTAGAAGAAACCAGCCTGAGAGAAGAAACCCAGTCATAAAAAGACAAACACGGTATGTACTCACTCATATATGGTTTTTAGACAGAGTAAATGATGACCAGCCTACAATCCACACCTCTAGAAAAGCAAGGATACAAGGAGGACCCTAAGGGAGACATACATATTCCCCTGGAAAAGGGGAAAAAGACAAGATCTGCTTTGTCTCTTAAGAATGATTTTATTCATTGTTTGGAAATTTCATGGAATATGCTTTCATCTTTTTGCCACCAATTCCTTCATGATTCTCTTTTATCTCCCTAATCATAGATATATGGAGGTCAACTTATTTTACCTGACTATGGATCATCGGGCCTGCCCTGGATTGTGTTTTATATACCCAGTGAAATTTGGAAAACTGATTTTCCTTCCTCCATCACCTGTCAGCTTGAGTGTGTTTTTGGCTATAATTTTTTTATTAGCACTTTCTTACCAGCCTTGTCCCAGAGCCACTTCAGCCCCAAATAACACAAAGAGATAACTGTAAGAATTATGAAACTGTTGGCCTGTTACTAGCTTTTCTTATAGGCTGGCTCTGTTTTAAATATTAACTCATTTCTATCAACCTAATTGTTTCCAGGTGGTCTTATCTTACAGGAGTGAGGGTCCAGACAGACCTCTTCTCTTGCATCCTACATTTTGACTCTCTTTTCTATATCTCTCAAAAACATCCTTGTCTCCTAGTCCTACCTATCTTGCCTCTCTATAGGCCAACAGTGCTTTGTTCATTAACCAGTAAGAGAACTATATTTAGATTGTGACATCTCCCATCAATAATTTCTTCTTTAAAGTATTGTAAACATCTTCATGGTAATAAGGAAAAGATTTTTGTTTGGTTTTGCTTATTATTATATGATGCATTTTGCATATGGTATAAAGATTATTCTTTGGAAAGGTTTGAGTATGCTTTTTCCTGTCAAACAAGCAGTTTCCCGATGACTTGTAGAGAGATGAAAAATGCCGTGCCTTAAAGATGGCACTAGCTTCTGCCTTCCACCTCCCCAAGGGTGAGCGCTCTCTAGCATAAACAAGCCTTTATTTGGTAAAGTCTGTTCTGTCTGTCTGCTTCTGCGTTAGAGTAGCCTATCTGCAGGGTCCATGTAGCTCACTAGGGTTGGTTAGCGCAAGGGTATTTAATCCTGTGCAGGGGTCCCCCAGGCTCCCGTGGGTCAGAAGAACATGTTTCAAGGATTCTGATTAAAACTTTGTGAAGAGGATCTTCCCAGAGTCGCGTCTTCCTTGCTGGCGAGGTTAGGAGCGGTACAATGACTGAAATTTCTTGAAGACTTACTTTAAGCTTAGGGTTGCAAGTTTGAAGCAATCCTTATTCCAGGCCATGTGTATCAAACAAATTACTGGATTTTAGTGGTCTCTTAACTAAATTACAGACTCCATTTTTCTTCAGTCAGTGAAACTGACTAAGGCTCAAAGGACCATATACTGAACTTTAATAGTTCAACACTCAAACAGCAATAACGACAACAACACAAAATGTGACGAATCACCTGTTACACTTCTGTTTGCTTTTTCTGTTGTCTTCTCTCTTCCATACTCTGTACATGAGTATCTTCTGCTTTTCCAGTTCCAAACTGATCTCATGATCAAATAATACTCAATGAATTCAATATTAGATTCAATTTCCTTACATTGCTCTCAAAAATATTACATTTGTAGATATCTAAAATGAATGTTAAGACCATTTGATATGTATTATCCTCTGAGAAATATATATATATATATATATATATATATATATATATGTCCAATAAATGAAAGTGATGCCTTGGTATATGTTTTTAAAAACTTTGAATTTATTCATAGTAAATTGTTATTTTCAAAATGTGTAATTTCTCCAGGAAATATTGTGCAATATGTGATATTTGCTATGTTTCTTATAAAAAAAAATGAGATAAGTGTTTAGGCAGACAACATAAACTTTAATGGCAACACACCATACAGGTAGTATTGAAATTTTAATGAACAAGACAGACTATATGATATGTGATTACTTTCTTAATGTCAATTTGCATACTCAGCATGTTATGCTAAACTTTTTATTGTTTAGCATCTCACAAATCCTCACAAATCTTCCCCATCACCCTATCTTCCCAAACACCCAACTCCACACTTTATTTCACTCTTTTCCTGGGAGGAAAAAATCATACTATAAATTAAAAACAAAACAAAAAAGCAATCAAGAAAAACCTGAAACACCCATAAATACATACACACACGGTAAAACAAACAAGCAAAATAACTTAAAAACACAAAATCCAAAACTGTAATATACAAGGGAAAGATGAATAAGACCAAAAAAAAATAAAAGTAAAAATAAAAATTTAAAAAAATAGTCAAAGCATAGTGACAAAGAGTATATAAAAACTCATCATTGTGCTAATTTTGTATTTACCGTGGTCTGCTGTGTTGGGGCTTATTCTTAAGAGCAATAGATATACTCAGTGAGATTCCATTGGAGGAAACTAATTCTAGCTTTACAAGTGATTGTTAAGTGGAGATAGCTCCTTGGTTAAAGATATTAGCTAGTATTCATTTCCCCAAATCAGTTCTGGGATTCCTTCTACTTTGAACATTTGTGGGCTCTATGCATGCTGCCACAGCCTCTTTTCTTTTTTCTTTTTTTTTTTTTTCCTTAGAAGACTCTGTTTCTTTGGTGGTGTCAGCCACCTTTTCTTACTCTTAAATCTTTCTGTTCACTCTTTTCTTAGCTCATTGAGCCATGAACCCTGATGAAAAGGACTTATTGAAGACATCCTATTTAGGACTGAATGTTCCAAAACACTGGTCTTCTATACATTATTCAATTATGGGTCTCTTGTATTAGTGCCAATTTGCTTCTCTGATGATGACTGCTCAAGGAACTAATCTATGAGTGTAGCAGAATGATGTTAAGGATCATTTTATCACTGTGTTCCTTAGCAGTACAATATAGTATTACCTTTTTTTTTTCTAGACCAATGGATCTAATAGATGATATTTTTGATACTTAGTACTCTTTTCTGTCAATTGAAACTGTTCAGATTACCCAATGATAGTATTCAGGATATAGTTAATGAAATTTATATGTAATTGCTTTTATTTCTATACTTTTCTATTTATAACTTTCTTTTTTAAAAGGCTCTAGGAAGGCCTTCTCATATTCCTCTGGCTAGTAAAGAGGACAATTTCCTTTGGCTGACTGAAATATTTTCTTGAAACTTTGTAAGGATTAGTGTTATACTCTTTTTATTTGAGAAACAATTTATGTAATGTAGAATAGAATTTTCCTTTCAGATTACAGGATAAAATTTACTTTAAAAGTTACAGTCATTTGCACATTCTCGGATTTCTAGAAAATAGATTGTATATGTATGTTTAAATGTACTATTTACATCTAGCTTCAAGTTATAAATGTTTCATGTGAAATATGACTATGTAGAATACCTTGGTTTACAAATGTAATCATACTCCTATGATGTTTTATTAAAAAAGCAAATATCATATATATACATATATATACATATAACAAATTTTGTGTAATATATATACATATATATGTATATATATTACACAAAAGTTGTAGTATTTCCCTATTTGATTTGAGTAATTTTATCCTAAAACATTCCATCAGGTCTATTTATTTCAACTCCTAAAAGAAGTTTTCTTTTCTTTTTTTTTTGCAGACTACAATCTAAAATAAAATGACAAAGTTCTGGCTCCCTGTTCCACAGAATATATCAGCACATTGTATCTTTTATTCAAAGCCTAGTTTGGCATCTGTTCTCTTGTGGTTCATAGTTTTCTACAAACCAAATATACTTACAAAACTAAATTAAGTCTTAAAGTTCCTGAAAAGTGATATCAAAACCATCCAAATTTCACAGAAAATTCCTAGGAGTCAATTCAATTGAGTATATTTTCTGAAGCCAATTGAAGCGGAAGATTTAAGTCTTTTGATAATTCACTGGACTGAATTGTCGGAATTTACATTAGAAATAGTACTAGGCAAAAACAGTGATGTTTTTTTTTGGTTTTTGTTGTTGTTTGGTTTTTTTTTTAAGAATAGAATTTTGTAAATATTTTGGTATTTCCAGACTATTTATTCCCAAATAGAATACATGACATTCATTTTAAGTAGAATGCACATGCAAACAGTTTATTTGACAATATATATTTCTATTGAAAATGGAAACAACTCGACTACATAATTTTTTTTCTTAGCAACTTTCAAGATACTTGAGATGCCAATATAGAGATGTCCTCTTTAGATACTAAACATTATACTAGTTATTAATTCACTATTAGCCCCAGAATTCCTGTATTGATTTGAGTACTTTCATATTTTAAAACTTCACATATATCTACATCACCTCTGCCAGTCTTTCTATATCTAATTCTTCCCATATCCCCATTTCCCAACTCATATCTCCTCTCTAATTTCTTTTGTAGCATATAGGTATATATGCATATTCACACACACACACACATACACACACACACACACACATATATATGTATATATATATACACACACACATATATATATATACACACACATATATATACATATATATACATATATATACATATATATATATATATATATATATATATATATATATAGCCTAAACAGTCAATTTAGCTTTGGCCATATTTACATTTATCTATGACTGACCAATGGGGTTTGGACAATCTATGTCATAGCTGTTCTTTTAAAGGACTAATTCTCCCTTTCTCAGAGGGCATTAACCATGTTTGGATCTTCATTTAGGTGTACAATGATATGGAATTCCCAAGGAAATCATTGACATTTCAAGTAGTTTTGTCATTATACTCATCTTATTCAGACAGTCATATTAATAGTTCTTGGTTGATTCTTTCTTGTCACATATAGAACACATTGTTTCAGAACAGGTAACCTAGACTACATGCAATCTTCCCATCACTCATGTAATTTTCTGTGGGCTTTGGAAGTAAAGATTGCATTTGAGGTATATCAGTTGGTGTTTGGCCCCCAACAGTCATATATTACTCATATTTCGACAAGTGTGGATCTCTGTAATAGTCTCCATCTTTGGCAAACATATTCCCATATACACCAACAAGCTATTAACTATCTTAAAAAAAAAAACCCAAAAAACTCTGTACCAGTTATTTATGGGAAATTTTCCTTCAACTTATTGGTCAATGGTGTCCAAGATAGTAACCAAACAATATAGGGTATTGTCTTTTTCTTGGCTGCCTCCCTGAAATTTAAAGTAATACTCTATAGCAAAAACACCACACATTTCAGATCCAAGACTTAAAAGAACCAAGCTAAAACTAATCTGGAAGCATCCTCCCTGAGGACTAGCTTTCTTAGTATTTGGAAGGTGCTATGGGAGCTGCCAAGTTATAAGAGAAATGGTAGTCATACACAGATGTAAAGCACATGGACCACAAAAATTACTAAGCCATCAAGATATCCATAATGGTGTAATAGTGGCATGCTTACCTTGCAGTAATCCACAGCTGTTTAATTGAACTTCAAATTCACTTAATAGGAAAATAATCATGCCTGAACTGTAGAACTAGCCAACTACCCACAGAAGAAGAGGTCATGGGTCTGCATCTACTGTCACTTCTCTAAATTGAAATAATTTCTGTTTCTATACACTTAAACTTATACCCTTAGATTATTCTTTGACAGTTCACCAAATTAATTGATCTCAGCATTCCATAAATTTGGGAAGATTATCAGACTTATAGAGGTTGAAATATACTTTACAGAGAAACAGAAAGAGAGAGACTAAATGATATGTCCTGCCATGGTCCGCCATACCAAATTCAAGGCCTGAGATAGAGAAGAGGTGTCAGCTTGCAGGAATGTGTCCAGTCAACAGAGGAGTTTCACACAAGTGGCCAGCCCTGATTAATTTGAGACATCATTATTTCTACTTTCAGGTGTAACTCTCCATAAAAAAACAAATATCCTTTTTCTCACCTTTTAAAACAAAAATGCTTTTACAGCAAAAACAATGTTCAATATTTTGTTAGTTTGGCTGAATACTGGGCCAGACACATCCTGTCCTTACAAAACAAAAATGTGATAAACATAGCTACACATTTTCAGGGCAACAATACTGTTCAAAACATAACAAACCATATTTATAGAAATGCGGGTGATTTGCCATAACCTGCATACATACGACTAGCTTAATTTTTTCCAACTCTTCTCTTGTATTACAAAAATATCCTGCATGCCTAAGCCTCATTATAAAGGCAAATTTTGATAAGCCTCTCTTTTTCCATCTTAATGCTTTTTTCTCTGAATTAGGAGATGTAATTAAGTTCCCCTTTCTTATATGTGCCAGTAATTGATTGTGAATAATTAAAAACCCAGAGGCAGATATTGGCATTTAAGCTTCAAGTTGAAGATCAGAGAAGCAAAGCAGCTAAGGCAATATATATATTACCTATATCAAGCTGAAATGGCTATCCTGTCTCCACGAATCCTGGGGGCAAAAGTTCTGAGTTCCTGTCTCTCCCTGCCTTATATCTATCTCTATCTCCACCCAGCTGTATCACTCCTGCCTCCATTTCCTAGTGCTTGGATAAAAGGCATAAGTTCTGTTACTCTTTACTTTTTTTAGGCCAGGGTGGCCTTGAACTCAGACAGGTCTCTCTTTCTGTCTCCTGAGTCCTGGACTTTAAGGTGTATGGCACGACTGTCTGTCTCTATGGCTTTCTTGTATAGCTTTGGTATTAAAGTTGCAGATCACCATTGCCTTACCTCTATGGCTTGTGAGTAGCTTTGCTTTCTGAAACATCAGGCAAGCTTTACTAAATCATAAATAACATATCACCACATGTACCCACTAACTTTTATTGTCTCTAAACCTACCCACATTGAACAAGAAAAAATTCTTAGGGTCTGAGACAAGAGCTGGTATTTACAGATAAGAAACTGGAAAAGTATAAGTTCTCAAAGAATTGGGAGGATATTGAAGAAAAAATGGGGTTTCTGAGAATGATTACATGTGTGATTGTCCCATGTGTGATTAAAAAAGTGAGAAGAAAATTACCCAAATAATCAACAATATGAGAAGGAAGAGAATATGCAGGATTCAGAGTATTAGTCATGTTCTGTGCTATCCTGACATCCATTGGTTCTTGTCAAGTGATAAACCATCAGCACACGTTTTGCTTGGTGGAGACACGTTGGATAAGTTTCCCTATGCTGATCCATAGGCAATGTGATTCCCAACAAGTTTAACACAGTACACAGGAATAAGCATATATGATTATGATACTTTATATTGGATAATTTGAAAACCTAGGAATAAGGTGCTACAAAAATATATCCACAAGTCAATCAAATGGATAATTTAGGAGAAAGAATTCTAAACATTAGAACTACATATAATTTAATGTAATTTTATAGTTGTTGAACAATGCACCAATGTAGACAAAAAGGAGAAATTGTAATAGTGTTTAACAAATACTTTAAATTATTAGGATTATAAGGTAAGCAGACATTTTGAAGGATTTTCAAATACTAGGACCAGTTTTTACATCATGTATATTCAAAAAATTTTGTAAATTATATCTCAAGGCTAATAATTGACAATACTGCCCTTTTATAAACACATATTTCACAGCTTTAGTTTAATGCCCTCAAATTTTCATCAAGTTATTAAACTACTACTTGTCATTTTTATGAGCATGAACTAAAATTACTAAATTTCTACCTTCATGCCTCCTTCCTAGCAACCAATGAATCATAAACTGAAGCCAGGAACCTGATAAATCATTTATTAAACAATTGATACGACTGACTTTCAAAATTGGAGATGATTCTTATAAATAAGAAATAAATTATTTAATTCTTATTTTCTGGAACACAGGTTTTCGGTAATATTTTCCATCTTCTCATTTTCCATCTTTTATTTTCCATCTTTTATCTTCTCAATAAAAATGAACAAACGTATTATCCTGTCTACTTTTACCACCTTTACATTAAATATTACAATAAATAAGAACATAAGTTTGAGCTACTATAAGTCTTTTCATGACACATTATCATCCTCAAACTCCTCTGGGTAAATTCTGATAAAAATGGGTAGCTTAGATATCAATTAATGCATATGAGACACCATAATATATTTTATTGCCCTTCTTTTGCTGTTTCTTTGTACACATACACACGCACAAACACACACACACACACAGTCTCTGTTGCCCACTATAGCAGTACTTTGACTTACAGCAGGTTCATTAAAAAAGAAAGGCTACCATAAATGCCCTTCCTTGATTGACTACTAACTTATCCATTATCGGAGCCCTCATCTAGTAGCTGATGGAAACAGAAGCAGACACCCACAACTAAACACTGAGCCAAACTAGAATCCAGATGCAGAGAAAGAGGACAAGACCAGGATATAGAAACACATAGAGACAGCTGACCTGAACAACGAGGAGCTAATGGGCCCCCAGACTGATAGCAGGGAATCCAGCATAGGTCTGACTCAGAACCCCTGAAAGTGGGTCTCAGCTAGAAGGCCTGAGCAGTCTAACGAACCTTGGACAGTGGAGCCAGGATATATCCCTGGTGCACAAAAGGATTTTGGAGCACATGAGATGTTATTCTGTAAATATGTTTCTCATACTGGTTAATTAGTAAAGCACTGTGGCCAATGGGAAAGCAAGATAAGCGGGGCTAAGGGACAAGGAGAAAAGAGGAAGTAGTAAGAAGGAGTCAGCATGTAGAGCCTAGAGGAAGCAGAATGCCGGGGCCACTGCTCTCCAGTTAGATGAGCCAGGTAGAAATACTAGAATAGTAGAAATGGGTTAATCAGTAAGACAAAGCTAACCAATAAACAATGATATAAATGGCCAACAGCTTATATCAAATACAGAGTCTCAACATGTTATTTGGGGCTGCCACTACGGTGGGACCAGACAAGCAGAGGTGGCAACTGCAGGGAAAACATACTTGTAACACATCCCCCATGGAGGGATACTCCCTTAACCTAGAGGCAGGAGAGAAGGCCTATTCCCTACTTCAAATGACTTGACAGATTTAGGTGACCCCTCCTGAAAGGCATCACCCATATGTGGGTGGGGCTGGGAGGGGGATTGAGGGGGAGAATGGGAGGGTGGGAGAAAGGAAAAGAGGGAGGAAGGGAGAGAGGGAGAGGGAACTGGGATCAATATGTAAAATAAAAATAAAAAATCAAAAAAAGCTCTAAAAAAGCACACAAAAGCATGGATATAAAAATATTCAACATAATTATATCATATTTATTTGAGGCTTTTTAATAAAATTTGGGTACACAAATAAGGTAAGAATGTTTTTTCAAAAAAATAAAAAATATACATAATCAAATGATCAAATTATCCTGTAAGAATCATATCAAATTTTTTTTTACATAGCCTGTACTGTTTTACAATTCACAAACTTACTTTATATCTACTGTGCTCTACATTTGTTGTAGCACATGCAAGGGTCATATTTAAAATTATACAAGTCTAATATGAAATATAAAATATTAAATCAGGAAATTTCTCACTTTCCCGTTAGAGTATTAAATCCTTAGGAGCAGCACTTTAGTTCATTACTATTTTATTTGCTTTCATCAGTAGAATTTATGGGCCTCCTACACACTCATTAAATGTTCACTAAATGGACAAATTATTTGGGGAGGAGGTTAAATACAAAATTTGGAATTCTAGTATTTATGTGTCATTTTTTGCAATTTGAATATATTAAACACTTAAAATGAACATCTTATTGAATACTAATGTTATACACATTTGTCAAAGCCTCTACTGTTTAAAACAATGTTTTAGATAAATGAATTTCAAAATAACATGACAAAGTAGGCTTCATCACAGAGATGCAGGGATGGATCAACATATGAAAATTCATCAATGTAATCCACCAGATAAACAAACTAAAAAGCAAAAACCACATGATCATTTCATTATATGCTGAAAAAGCCTTTGACAAAATCCATCACCCCTTCATGACTAATATTGGGCAAATCAGGGATAACAGGAACATACCTAAATATAATAAAGCAATATACAGCAAAACAACAGCAAACATCAAACTGAAGAGAGAGAAATACAATGTGATTCCTCCAAATCAGGAAAAAGACAGTGTTGCTCACTCTCTTCATATTTATACTTGAATTTCTAACTAGAGCAATAAGACAACAAAAGGAGATCAAGAGGATAAATATTGGAAAGAAAGAAGTCAAATTTTCACAGTTTGCAAATAATATGATAGTTTACATAAGTGACCTGAAAACTCTGCCAGAAAATTCCTACAGTAGATAAACATCTTCAGCAATCCAGCAGGATATAAGATGAATTCAAAAAAATCATCAGTAACCCTAGTATATACAGACAATAAGGGGGTTGAGAAAAAAATCAGAGAAACATCACCTTTTACAATAGCTACAAACAACACAATATATATAGAGGTAACACTAACCAAATAAGTGAGAGATACATATAATAAGAACTTTGCATCTTTAAAGACAGAAATTAAAAAAGTTACCAGAATATAGAAAGATCTCCCATGCTCTTGGATAGGTAGGATAAAAATAGTAAAAATGGTGATCTGCCAAAAGCAATCTACAGATTCAATGCAATCCCCATCAAAATCGCAGCACAATTTTACTGACCTTGAAAGGAAAGTGCTCAACTTTATAGGGAAAAATAAAAGACCCAGGATAGTAAAACAACTCTGTACAATAAATGAACTTCAGGGGTCATTACAATCCCTGACTCCAAGCTCCATTATAGAGTTATAGTACTGAAAACAGCTTGATATTGGTGCAAAAATATATAGGAAGACCAATGGAATCAAATTGAAAACCCTGATATTAACCCACATACACCTGATTTTGGCAAAGGAGTTAAAATTATACAATCAAAAAAAGGAAGGATCTTCAATAGATGGTGCCTGCATAACTGGATGCTGACTTGTATAAGACTGAATATAGATCCATATCTACTGCCATTCACAAAACTGAAATCCAAGTGGATCAAAGACCTCAACATAAAGCCAGCCACACTGAATATCCAACAAGAGAAAGCTGGAGGTATCATTGAACAAATTCGTACAGGAGACTGCTTCCTGAACATAACACCAGTAGCACAAACACTAAGATCAACAAATAATAAATGGAACCTCCTGAAATTGAAAAGCTTCAGTAGGGAATATAGCACAGATACTGAGATCAACATTAATAAATTTGATCTACTCAAATTGAAAAGCTTTTGTAAGGCAAAGTAAACAGTCAACAAGATAAATGTGCAGACCACAGAATAGGAAAATATCTTCACCAATCCCACATCTACCAGAGGGCTGGTTTCTAAAATATGCAAAGACCTCAAAAAGCTGGTACCAAAACACCAAATAATCCAATTAAAAAGTGGAGTACAGAACTAAATACAGAATAGTCAATGTAATTTAAAATGGTTGAAAGGCACTTAAGAAAGTGTTCAACATCCTTAGCCATCAGGGAAATGCAAATCAATCAACTCTGAGATACCATCTTACTCCTGTCAGAATGGCTAAAATCAAAAGCACAAAAGACAGTTTATGCTGGAGAGGATGTGGGGAAAGGGGAAGTCAATCCACTGCCAGTAAGAGTGCAAACTCATACAGCCACTTTGGAAATCAGTATGGTGCTGCCTCAGGAAAATGGGAATCAGTCTATCTCAAGATCCAGTAATTCCACTTCTAGGCATATACCCAAAAGATGCACATTCATACAACAAGGACCTCTGTTCAACTATATTCATAGCAGTATTGTTTGTAATAGACAGAACCTAGAAGCAATTAAATGTCCCTCAACTGAAGAATGGATGGAGAAAATAAGGTACATTTACAAAATAGAGTACTACTCAGTGGATAAAAACAATGGAGTCTTAAAATTTGCAGGCAAATGGATGGAAGTTGAAGAAACCATCCTGAGTGAGGTAACACAGTCACAAAAAGAAAACATGGTATGTACTCACTCATATATAGATTTTAGACAGAGAGCAAAGAATTACCAGCCTACAATCCACATTACCAGAAAAAGTAGGAAGCAAGGAGGATCCTAAGAGAGACATACATGGTCCCTTACAGAATGGGAAAGACAAGATCTCACAAGCAAATTGGGAGCATGGGGGAAGCAAGTGAGATTTAGGGGGAAGAGGAAGGGAGATATGGACATGAGAGAGCAGGAAGATTAACTCAGGGAAAGAATAGAGGAAACCAAGAAAAGAGATGTCATAGTAGAGAGAGCAAGTCATGGTTATAAGAGAAATCTGGCACAAGGGAAATGTCCAGAGATCTACAAGGATGACCCCACCTAACAATAAGCAATACTGCAGAGGCTACCTTAAATGCCCTTCACAAATAATGAGATTGATGACTATCTTATATGAAATCCTAGAGCCTTCATCCAGAAGCTGAATCAGATACTCACAGCTAAACACTGAGCCAAACTCCTGGAATCCAGTGAATGTGGTGGTATTTATGAGGACAGGGAAATCTATGGAGCCTCTGGTAGTGGATTAATATTTATCCCTAGTGTAGGAGTGGACTTTGGGAGCCCATTCCATATAGAGGGATACTTTCTCAGCCTAGACACCTGGGGGAGGGCCTGGGCCCTGCTCCAAATGATATGATAGACTTTGAAGACTCTCCATAGAATGCCTCACCCTCCCTGGGGAGCAGAAAGGGGATGGGATTGGTGTTGGTGGGAAGATCATGGGAGGATGGGAGTGTATGGAAACTGGGTTTGACAAGTAAAACAAGTTTGCTTCAAATTTAAATAAAAACAATACCAAGGCATAATTTTTTTGTGGTTGATTATTTAAAATTTATTCTGCTCTCCACCTAAATTAATGCCATAATTTAATAGTTTCTTTCCACTTAAATAATATACTGAAAAATGCTTCCTATTCTTTTAAGCCCAGCCCTTAATTGCTTGATAACCACCATGTGTTTAAAGGAAGTTATCAAAATCAATTAATACTTATAGCAGTTTTCCTAATGGCAAATGGTAAATGTGGAGTCAGGGCAACTGGGAATCAAAGACAGACAGAAACCAGAAGAGGTGCAAATATAGCAGCCAAAAGAAAACATGTCTAGAGAGGCATTACTAAGCTTTTCACAAAACTACTAAAACAGTGAAGATTCACAAGAAAGAACTAAACACTATTAATTTACAAAATGCAGCTTGGAGAAGGAAGGGATTAAAAGTTAAATGGTAACATAATTGAAGTTTTCAACAATTTTATTTTTGGATATTTGTATGTTTTATTGTTTTAGAAGTTTGTGATTCAGTTATACTTCTCTATAAAAAGGTGAAAAAGACATTGGAGTTAACAGATAGATAAGTGCATCAGAGGTAGTAGCTAAACAGGTTTTGAGCAAAGGGGCTAAGACCATACTGGGGAAACCCAGAAAAACAGCTGATCTGAACAAGGAGGAACTAGCTCATGGACACCAAACTGACACCCTGGAAACCAGCATAAGAAGGAACCAGCTCCCCGAAGGTGGATGACAGGAGGCCTGGGAAGTCTATAGGGCCACTGGTAATGGAACAGCATTTATATCTAGTGTACAAATGAACACTGGGATCCCACACCCCATAGAGGGATACTCTCTCAGTCTAGACTCACAGGGGAGAGCCTAGGCCCTGCCATAAATGATGTGACAGATTTTGATGATCTCACATCGAAGGCCTCACCCTTTCTATAGAGCAGAAGGGAGATGGTATGGGGGTTGCTGGGGGGCATGGGAGGTAGAAGGTACTTGGATTGATATATAAAATAAGATTGTTTCTAATTTAAAAATATTTGTCTGAGTGTGGAAGTATGGTATTTGAAATAAGTAATTTAAAAATGTTGAAGGCAGTCTCTCAAGAAGAAATATTTAAAAGGAGAAACAAAATAAAATATTTTTCTAATTTATTAATATTTCAATTATTCAAATGAATTGTTATAATTTTGGATCTTCATGACTAGATTCTCTGTGACTTAAGCTGAAATGGGTCTGCTTGCTCAGTCTGTTCATCTGTATTGGAATCTACATCAATGATGTGATTTGTTTTATTTAGGACTTCTGATGTCATCATCTTCTGAATGATTGCCACAATGCTATTATGAAAGACCTCAATGCATATGATAAGATGTCCATGCATTTGTACTCACTAGGTATGTGGTATAAGCATTTATTACTTAAGGTTATGGTGTCTCAATTTACCACTTATTACAAAGTTACCAACAGTAGTGTGTGAAACTGATATATGGTAGACAATATCAAGATAATGAGTGGATTTATATTCAGTGATTTGATCCTCAATGAAACTGGCAATATAAAGTTGAGTAGTAACGAAAACAGTACTACACCTCCCCATACATACATTCATACCTGGATATCTCAGTAGAACTGGATAGACTTTAAATCCTACCTCACAACATGAAATTGAACTTGAAATACATTTTAGATAGGAACGTGAAGATTGTAGTTTTTTGAAAGAAATAGTGATATGCTCATAACTTTAAGAAAAAATCTTGGTAAATACTGGAAAATAAACAGTAACTTTTACTTACCTATAATATCTAAATTCAATTATTATGTTACTTGAGAAAATAAAAATGTAAAATAAATTTATATTGTAATGACAACTCTACATATTGTGGTTTTGTTTAAGTTGTAAGAAGGAATATAAAGAGTATTTGCAGATAATTAATTAAACTATTAAAAGCCAATATAAATAAACAAAATATTATTAGAAAACACTTCAAATGCAGTCAAAAGGGACAATAAATCCCTGAAAATATTTTCATAAACATTGTTGATTTTGAAAATAGACATTAAAAGTGCAATGAAACACTATTCTGTAAAGTGCTTGTATTAGTTTTCTTCTCTGAAACTGTGATAAAACCGTGAACTTCTGCCCATGAGTGATACTTCCCACAGTGGGTGAGGCCCTCCCACATGAATCATATTCAAATAGATGGCCACAAGCCTGTCTAATAACGCTATTCCTTACTTGAGGTTTCCCTTTCTCGGGAGTATCAAGTTCATTTACCAAGTCAAGAAAATTCCAGTTTCCTGCTGTCAAAAACTCATCACTGTGAGACTATGAACTATTCTTGCTTTTTGTCTTCAAGATCTGATAATATCATTACATAAAATATAGCACAATTTTAAAAGTCATATGATCTTTCTAATTTTCTGATTTAAAGTGCTAAAATTTTACTATAATATCTAAGCCTCTTATCTGTGGGTACCTGTAAAATCAAAAGCAAATTAAACACTCTCATGGAAAATGGAAGAGAACAAATCACACTTGAGAAATGTCCATCTTTGTATTCTATCCAAACATGTATTTCTATCTGACATGCATAATTAACTCATGATCATCTGCTCTGTCAACTACACACCTAAGCATACAACTTGTCTAAAAGGACCAGAATGCCCCCATTAACAACTCTCCTTCTCCTGGAAGTCACCCTATGGCCCTAGCATCTCCAATAAATTATGTTCTCAACTGTAATAAAGAATATTTTACCAAATGTCCACCAGCATCAATAGACTTCTGGTTCAGCCAAATGCTGTAAAGCCTCAGCATTTTTCCTTGACCCCTTTAATTCTGTAGTCTCTATTGCCACTGAGATTTCATTGTCACCAGTGTCCTTTTCTGAGTCTTCATAAAGGCAATTTTAAGCTGTCCCCCTGACTTTTTCAATTTTGTAGGTCGAATGCCACCAAATCCAGAAGCCCATTTATAACAAGCATCGCTAAGATTGGCTACCAAATTGATCACTCTGGAAATTAACAGTTTTGGCTGACCATTAGGAAGCACTTCCTGGAAGATTTCACCTCAATGATGCTGATCTCATATTAATTACAACTGACTCAAATTTCAGTGAGACTACATCAATTTCTAGTAAATCTGAGTTTCATAATAAGATAATCACATAAATTGTATTGGTAGAATTTTTTTCTTATTTCTGAATCTTCACAAGTCAAACCTCCTATTTCTGTAGTAGGTCTCTGGCCATTTCTATATTCCAAGCTTCCATAAAAACTCATTAAGTGCTAGTACCCAAAGGTATTTCCTAAGGCCAAATCTCTAAAAGCTTTCTGAATCCTCCCTCCAAGAACATGATCAGGTTCATCACAGCAGTATTCCTTTTTGGGCATCTCTGTTGCTTGGGAAAAACCAGAAGCCAAAGTATCATGAGGAGTAAATGGTTTATTACAAAGTGCATTCTATCATCAAATGAAGCCAGGGCAAGAGCTCAAAGCAATAACCTGGAGGCAGGAAATGAAGCAGAGACAATGGAGGAAAGCTGCTTACTGGTTTGTTTTTCATGGCTTACTCAGTTTGTTACCTTATGCAAGCCAGGACAACATGTCCAAGAATGCCAATATCCAAAGTAGGCTAGGCCTAATCACATCAATAACTAATAAAGGAAGTTCCCCCAAAGACATGCCCACAATCAATAGGAGTTCTTTAAATTGAGGTTTCCTCTTCTTAGATCACTTTCACAAGGAAGAATAGTTATTACAGCAATAGATACTTATGTAATTACACACACACACACACACACACAACTGAGAACATTGCTTGCAGACTTATTATACATCCATGAGATATAAAATGTTTGGCAGGAGTGTCCATTGATGCTAATGACCTTTAAAAAAGGTTCTTAAATATTATGTAACACTAAAACAATCTGTCAACTAATAATTTCATCATAGATTTAAAAACAAAGGAAGAAACAACTGATTGTGTGTGTGTGTGTGTGTGTGTGTGTGTGTGTGTGTGTGTGGAAATACTATATCCATACCACACTGCTAAAATAAAATTCACACAAAAACATATCTAAACTGTTGTTCTGCTTAATGTTACAAAAGGCCTGAATGTAATCCAGCAAAACAAGGCAGAAGTTTTGGGGATGCTAAGGTACTGAATAACAAAAGCACTTACTGGGATTGTAGAAATAATTTAAACCTAGAGGGAAAACTAAGGCATAAACTTTGAAAATATTCCAAACATACTGCTTAAATAGAAAATAAAGTTGAGATAAACTTTACCTCCAGTCTCGTGGGGGTTTGCACTTCTTTTGTAGATGAAATTGGTCAGGTGAGGTCTTGCGGAGAGGGAGGATGTAGAGATCTGGGAGGAGAAAAGAGAAGGGACAATGTGGTTAGGATGTATTAAATGAGAGAAAAATCTATCTTCAATAAAAAATTTAAAATATAACACTAATATGCCATTAATAGTAAAGCATAGCTAATCTTGCTCTGAAGGTCATAGCATTTCATATAATCTACCTTAAAATATTCCAGAAGAAAATAGTAGTTTTTCGTACATAGACTTATTTTGGAAAAGCAAACTATGCTTCTGGATATAACTATAATTTTATATATGAAACTCCACATTAGCTCCTTCCCTCTTCCTGCCTTTAAACACTATGACCAAAGCAAGTTATAAAATAAAGTATTTATTGGAATTATTGTTCTAGAAATTTAGAGTCCATGATGGTGAAGGGAAGGCACAGGGTCAGGCACAGCTAAGAGCTCTCATGTTGATCTGCTTGCCAAAGGAACAAGCCTTAGAAACTTCAAATTAGCCTTGTGACACACATCTTTCAACAAAGTCACACTTCCTAATCCTTCGGAAACAGTTCTACCTACCACCTGGGGACCAAGTGTCCAGCATTCTCACTGAAATCACCACAAACTCCATTCACAGATATGAAGGTACATATGTGTATAAAACTGTGTTAAACAAAGAATAAACATTTTAATCTGAGTCTGTGATTTGATTGTAATATAAAAGTAAAACTAAAGTTTGCAGCAGCAATATCAGTTAACGTAATAAGAAGAGATTTGTTAGGAGTAGGTTTTCCAGCAGCCTAGTTCCACCGCCATGCCAGCCCCAATCAGACACTGTATTGGATATAAAGCTGTAGGCCAGTTACTAGTTTCTTATCGGCTAGCTCTGTCTTAAGTATTTACCCATTTCTATTAATCTAAGTACTTCCTCGTGGTCTCATCTTACCGGAGAGAGGGGTTGGCGTCCTTCTCTCTCCATTCTCCATCTTGGAACTCCCTTACTACTTCCAGAATCCTCCTTATCTCCTAGTCCCGCCTATCTTGCTTTCTAATTGGCCAATAGTTCTTTATTCATTAACTAATGCAAGAAACATATTTACAGAATTACATCTCCCATCAGAGATTAATGAAAAGTAAATGGAAGACATATTTCTTCCTTTAACCATGTATGCAAACAGATTGAGCTTCATAAGAGTTAACAATTGTTTTTGGAGGAAGTTACCAGGCAAACAAAGGAATTTGAAAATTTTTTTCTATTACTTTGAAATTCTCTCATTTTTATTATGTGAATACACACATTTTCTTCTTAAATAATTTTTGTTGAATTTAGAATGAGTCCTTTATAGTTCCTTCAAATACAAAATCAAGAAATATTTTCTACTAGTGAAGCAAAAGTATATAAATTCATTTTAAGCAATAATTAAAAAATATTCCTTTTCAAACATTTAACAATAATAAATTATTGTATACAATAATATATAATAAATAGCATTTTAATTTGCCCCTCTCAAGTCAAATACTGATACATAGGCTCAACATGCAGAATAATACAAAATTTGTTTATACTTTGTTTTTTGTTTGCTTGTTTCATAGTTTTACATTAGTTTTCTTTAAAGGAAATGTTCTTTGTCATGTTGGGAAAAGTTTCTTTTAGAAAAGGAAATAATCTATTTTTTTCTTTGAAAGGCAAGGTACAAAGAAAAGAGGTCTTGCTTACAAGAAACAACAGAAATGTGAGAAAAAGAACATTTGAGAAAGAGAACATTTGAAT
Organism: Cricetiscus sungorus; assembly: GCA_030556225.1. Lineage (NCBI taxonomy): Eukaryota > Metazoa > Chordata > Mammalia > Rodentia > Cricetidae > Cricetiscus > Cricetiscus sungorus. Next base: position 48,526,828 of record JANBXA010000398.1, read on the forward strand.
AAAACTTCAGTTGGGAGAGGTATTTTTTATATGTTGGCATTTATAAAATCTTGCTAGTTTTATGTTTCTGGAGATTAGTTTGTGGGCTTTTGACATTTGATACATATGCAGACACATAAACACACATAGCACTTGGTATAATAGTGAATATTTATATGGAAAGCCTTGAAGATTTATGTTATTTTCCCTTACAGATGACTAGAATTCACGGTTTTATTCACTGTTCAGGCTTGTTGTAATATGACTCAATTACTTACATGTTTTGTCTTCATCTGCCTTAGGCCCTCCCCATCTTAACTATTTAGATTGAAACCATAAAAATGTCCACTTTTAAAGGTGTGCACTATATGAAAAAAGTTAATAGATGTCTCAAACAGAAAACATGCATATCATCATTTGTCTCTCACCTCATTTATGTCAACTTATAATTTGGTAGGAAAATGTCTTTCCCCGTCTACATGGTATAATTTGACTATGATGCTCTCTGGCATTTTAGTACTAAGGCATTTCCTTAGTTAAAGAAAAAGATTTGTAAAACCAGTCCCAAAACTTTATTATCAAGGCAGAGCATCAGTGTGTTTCTTGAACATTCATCACATAAAGAAAATGTGAAAGCTAGACGAGAATGAATCATCCTAGATTACCTATCCAGGACTTGAGAGGCTACCACAAAAAGCGACAGCCATGATTAACTTGCAAAAGTTCCAGGAAAATTTACAGAGGCTGTTCTGTGGAGAAATAGAAACCCCATTTGCAAGATCCTTACCTGGGAAAGGTGTCTTAAATCAGAGAAGGCTTAGATGTGAAAATTCGGGCAGGGTTTCCCAAGGGTCTAGGAATCCTGATAGGCCTCACAATAGTCTGGCTTTTCATTGGATGACCTGACTTGCATGGGCATTCACATTTACATTAGTTTGACAGGAATACAGATGCAATACTATGCATATCTATGTTGGAATTTCATTATTCTAGGAAAGAAAGTGTCTTGTTATTTCAACAAAAAGGAGAACTATGTACTTAGATGTTTGTGTATTACGTACAGACTTTAGTTTCTGCAACAATTACTGACAGATTCATCTCTCTGCACAGTTTAGCCAGTACTTAATAGGACCTACAGGCCCATGCAGTGGAATTCTGAACCAGTAAATATGTCAGACTAACAGATAATGTTTCTTATTTCCTTCAGAAAATTTGCTCATATCCTTACTATGAGCTACTAGAGCTACTAGCTTCTAATTGGGAAAAAAATCTGTAATTCTTGTTGGAATATGAACATTACAATCATCTAAAGCACTGCCTTTGATCATCTACAACTCAAAGATGAGCACTTTGGCTTAATATTTTCACGTGAGAGAGTAAACTGACCTAAGTGACTTGATCTTGACAAAAGAATATGATCTTTAGGTCTGTTTATATAATAAATTCACAACAGGCAATGCTTTTTTTTTTATTTATGAACATAAGTTTTCCTACAGCAGCATCACAGGAGAGTATAATTTACAGGCAGAACATTTAAGGAAAGTATGTAGGGTCCAATATGAAAAAGTGTAGCAAAAGGAATCTATCCTCTGGCCTTCTGCCTTCTGTCCTGTGTATCACAGCTAGATTTATGCCTGAGTACACAGCAGCAAGCTCCTGCCTTGGGAAAAGCTAGAATTATAGCTGGAGGTACTTTAATCTGAATCTTCTCACAGTCTATACAATGGGAGAAGTACACATCTATTTTCCATTAGTTCCAGATCTCAGATATTCTCTTCCACTCATACAAACTATAAACCACACATTTGTTTTTATTGTTTCATTTTTTTTTGTTTTTGTTGTGTTGATTTGTTTTCATTATGCTTCTTTTAGGGGATACATGGCTCAAAATGCTTTTCTCTGATCCATCTTAAGGTTTCTGTTAAAAATTATATAGCATTTTTATTAAAATTCTCAAATTTTGTAGCTCTTTGTTTTCTACAAATTTGTATATTTTTAAAATTGCAGAAATGTTCTAAACAATTATAGGTCATACCTATACCAAATTGAGAAAATTTTGTTTAGCCCTTCCTTAGGGTCTACAACTGTCACAAATTTACACTTATAGTTTTCCCCAAGAGGAATTAAGAGACTAAGCATTATAGTGAAACAGATTTCCAAAGAAACGTTTAGTTGCATATACAATGTTGAGAATGTAATTGATTTAATTTCTCTAATTTATATTAACATTATCTGTAGTTTTACATGTGAAACTGACGGTATAATCATGTTGAGAGCATAAATCCCTATATATATTCCAAATGAAACAAGCTATGTAAGAGATGTGTTTTAAAACAGTAATTGTGGGAATCAGCTAGTTCCTGACAGAAACCAAAGCCCAAGTTTGATTTTACAGTAACTATTACTCATAAGCAGTAATGAGGCCATAGACTTACTGTTCAATGCTGAGAGAGTAATTGTTTACAACTTAGACTTCCTAATCCCTCATAAGCAGTTGTGTAATTTAAAGTTTGCAATTACATAGCACCCCCCCAAAAAAAAAATACCACAGGAAATCTAAGAGCAGTTAATAAAGTTTGTGCAGACTCCTGCACAAACATTTTATAATATTTTAAATGCAAACAAAAAATTTGGAGTATTCCATTTTTACTTCTCTCACCTCATCTGTATCCTCTGTAGTTTGGATATAACAGGTACTCTTTAGTAACACTGATGTAAGTGGCTGAGCAAACATCTCCACAGCTCTTCTCATACCTGCTCCAATTCCATTATCCCTTAAAATTATATGAAACTCCCGTGCTGTAGGTAACACTTTTGATTACTAATATATAATGTGAATGCACATTATATCAGGCATGAAATTTATGATGCATTATAAGTAAAGATACACATTTCATATAACAATGAGTTTTAACTATAATCTGTATTTAGTAGGAGAAATAGGAAAGTAAATGTGGAAAAGTAATTGCAAAGTATTTTAAAGTTTTATTTAATGGTAATATATTTATATTATAGAACACATATAAGCACAAAATAAATGAAAGAATGAAGCACTCAAATATGCAAATTCTTCACAGATGTGAATATATTATAATTTTTCAAACCTAATCCTGTCACATGTTAAAACAATACCAGCAAATAAACACAAACGTTAAGTTCTGTGTATTTTTAAGGGAAAAATATGAGGCAACATCAAAGCTGGGTTCATTTGCATATTTGTATTTCATTTGTTTATTTGAAATTTCACAGTTAGGATATGACACATTTTTAGTTCTATATGTATTTCATATTAAGGAACCATGCCTTGTTTCTATGTTGCTCTCTAGTTAACACATTCAATGTTCTACTTTTTATACATTAGATTTTTTTTTCAGAAGAAACTGAACAATTCCTTGAAGATCATTAGTTACTAATTTTTTTCTTGTTAAAGTGTGTGCAGATGTGTGTGTTATTTTTTAGTAGGTGTATGCATTCAAGTACATTTGGAGGCCAGAAGTTAATGTTGGATGTCTTCTTCAATCATTTGTCTATATTTTCTTATACCTGCTACTTTGATGTGGTAGCCCACAGTGACTCAGTTTTCACCTGGATTCCATTCTGACATGTAAGACATTAGAGTTCAAGCTTACTTGTTTCAGTCTTCATAACAGCCACGAGAAAGTTCTGGTTAAGCCCATGGAATCTAAATAGTAAGCTTCTGATGCCAGGTGAAAGGCACATAGAGATAGGAATGAAGCTGCTTGCTACTAGCAGCACTCACGTGATAGATGGTGAACCAGATTGTTGACTATGCTGCTCTTTGTTCTGCTTTGCCTCTAGTCTGTATATAAGCAGGGTCTAAATTAAACTAAGGGCTGCCCTGTGTTCTGAAAGGCATGGACTGGACAGACTCAGAATATATCCTGTGTTTCTGTCTCTATTTCTTTTATCTGCCTTTTCTTAATCATCATACCCTTACCCGGGTATCCCAGATGACTTGTTGGAGCAGGCTCTCACACTTTGATCATTTTAATCATTGCTTATTTGTACATGAATACAATGTTAGAGATAAACTCTATTCTTGAAGAAACTGACATACTATGTTTATCATACTTTTATGTAGTCCTGCAAGTTAGATTTTTTACAAATGAAAGTATGGCAACTTTAATTTAGAATAATTTCCGACATTATTTTCCCCCAAAGTGTGCAATTATTTCATATCTGTGGCATATTTCTAAATAAAATTTTAATTTTTAGTACCATATGTTGCATTAGTAACTATTCATGCTTCTCTGAAATAGTCAAATTTTTAAAAGAGAGTCTGTTTTCACTCATGGTTTAAAAATATTGTTCTTCATGATAAGCAAGTCATGGTTACCATTGGGAGTAATGATTGACTACATGATACCTGTATCCAAGAAACAGAAAGCTATGAATGCTGGTATTCAGTTCATTTTTCTTCCTTTTCATTTAGTGAAGGACTCCTGGTCTATTGAATGATGCTGCCAGCAATAAATTGATCCACATTGGATGTCTCCCACACTAAACTCTTTGGATATTCTTTCAGAAAAAGCTAGAAGTTTGTCTCAATGGCTCTGAATGTAATGTATTTATCAGGCAAGATTACCTTCATACTTTTAAAATAAGTTTTCCCCAAATGGAATGACAAATTATGCAATATCTTTAATGTGACTTTATAATTATTTAAATGGAGATTTTTAAATATATTACCTATAAAAAGAAAGTGACTTAAATTAATAGATGCTATATTTGTTCTGTTTACACCAGTATCTATAATATTTCCTTCCTCTTACCTCACCTTTGGCCTTGGCGTTGCCTTAGAAACAATAATATTTAAATTAGGACTATAAAATGATCTCTACATGGTCATGAAAAAGTCAATTCATAGATTTAATACTAAAAGTTAGACACAGTTGTATTTACTGAGAATGGGGTGCAAAGAGAAGAACTATCAAAAAGATAATTGTATAGTTCCTAAGTTGAGAAATTTTAGGGTTAGGCAATGGTTAATTCATTCTTTTCCAAGATTTGTATCTTAGAAGATGGATCTCAAGGACATAGTTATGGTCATTATTGGACATTTAAAACTGGCAGATGATTAGGTCATTGGGGATATTACTCTAAGAAAAGATTACTACAGTTACTAATATTCTGGATTCCTGAACTGCCATGTAATATCTTTTTATACGGTCAGTCCTATTGCTTTTTCACTATCATGCCCTTTTATGACCATCAAATTTGTCACCAAAGGCAAAAAGAGGAAGCCACTAAATTTTGGTCTTTTATACCTTGAAATAGATAATTCTCTGTCCTTTATGACGTTTACAAACTTGGATACTTATTTATTTATTTAAATTTCACTTTACATTCCAACCATAGTTCTCCCACCTCATCCTGCTCCTATGCTCCTCCACCCAGCCTACCCACCTCCATCCATTCCTTCCAACAAGTAGGAAACACATGAGGATTCAACAAAATCTGGCACATTACAAACTCAGATATTTCATATCTATATGAGAGATGGTCTAAATACAAATACAAAAATAAGCTTGAATTTAGGTTTCTATCTGTGTGTGTGTATATATGTGTGTATGTGTGTGTGTTAATGTGTGTATATATCTGTGTGGCAGTAAGAGGCCAACTTTACATATCTTCTTCATTCACTTCAGCTTATATTTTAGAAAGAATGTCTCTTTGAACACGAACCCCACTGATTTGACTACACTGGGTGATCAGCAAGCTCCAGGGATCCTCCTGTTTAGTTTTCCCTTGTACTGTATTACTGATGAATGCTACCATGGACTGCAGAAGATATCACAGAATTGAGTTATAGGACAGGGAAAGAGCAAGGTCAAATTAGCTTAGAAATATAATCCCTATTGGCTAGTTTTCATATGTCAGCTACCAACTCTGCAATGTGCAATAAAGGGTTTTATTGCTGTGAAGAGATATCAGGATGATGACAACTTTTTTTTTCTTTATCATATCCATTTATTCATATCCATTTTTTCTTATTTTGCATATCGATTTGTTCCCTCTCCCTCTCTTCCTTCCTTTCTTCCTTTCTTCCTCCCTCCCATATCCCCTGACCACCTTCCCATCCCACCCCCCCCCACTCCACAGGGAGGGTATTGCCTTCCAGGAGAGATCAACAAAATCTGTCAAGTCATTTGGAGTAGGGACTAGGCCCTCCCTCCTGCCTGTAGATGGCAACTGTTATAAAGGAAAACAGTTGGGGCTGGTTTACAGTTTGGATGTTTAGTTCATTATAATCATGGTAAGAACCATAGCAGAATGCAGACAGAAATGGTGCAAGGGAGGTAGTTTAGATTTTCGCCTCTGGTGCTCCACAAGCACCAGAAAGTGACAGCAGCACACTGGCCAAGCTTGAGATTCTGAAACTTAAAAGCCCACACACACAGTGAAATATTTCATCCAACAAAGCCAAATCTCCTCCAACAAGATCACACCTCCTAATATTGCCACTCCATGTGGGGGACATTTTTATTCAAACCACCACATTTCACTCCCTGACTTTCAAAGACTTATATCCATATCATAATGCAAAATAAGTTTAATCCAATTTCAAAAGTCCCCATAGTCTGCTACTGTCATGAACTTGTTTAAAAGCCCAAAATCCATAGTCTCTTCTGAGACTCATAGCAATCTGTTAACTGTAACCCCTGTAAAATCAAAAGGAAACTTACATCACAAACTTCCAACATGAAATGGCATGGAGTATGCATCACTGCTCCAAAAGGCAGGAAAGGAAATACACTAAAACATGACCAAAAATCAGCTGGGTTGTTTTCTAATTCTGCATCTCTGCAGAACTTCAACTCTTTCCATCTTTGCTGACTGTATCATGCTTCTTTCTCCAGAGCTGGGATGCCTATGTGCTAGGAACTCTTCTCAACACTTCCAGCACTTTGGGGTCTCCAAGGCAATCCATGCTTCACCTTCTTAGCTCACACAATGGCCTCTCTAAGCCTCCCCTGGGGGACACCCATAATGGACACCTGCCCCTGGTGGCTATACTAAGTTGTATGAGGCATTTTTCATACCTATCATGTATTTTTGACTCTAAAGCCAGAACCACATAGCTGAAACTGATGCTACTAAATTTTCCTGCTTGCTGTGGCTAAAACATGGGCCCCTTATTCAAATACATGTTCATCATCTTACTTTATTTGATAGTTTCTTGCATTGTCTAAACACAGCTGTCCTGAAACTCTGTGAACCAAGCTGGCCATGAACTCATAGACTTACCATCCTCTGACTTCTGAGTGAGTACCACTTGTCTTTAATTCCCTTTCATTTCACCAGATGGAAGCTTACCTGGATGGGGTCTTTGATCTAAGATTTCAACTCCCCTTATTCCACTTAGCATCAGGCATTTCTTTAATCCGTTTACATTACTTGGTGTCCCTTTTCTCCTAATATAATACATTTTGTGATTTTCCTCACTCAGCTTGCTCTTTTTCTTTACAGATCATAAGTGTTAACACTAATCAAGTCCTTCTGTTTAGCACAGGCAGATTTTTTTTGAACAAGGAAAGAAAGCAGCCACACTCTTTACCAAAATACCACAAGAATAGTCTCTAGGCCACATATTAATATTCTTCTCCTCTGAAAGCTCTTGAGACAGGACCTCACAGTTTGAATACCCTTGGCACTATTGTCTTCTTTGTTCCTACAAGGGTGAACCATTAAGTCTCACTTAAAGAATTCAATTGCTTTTCTAATTCGAAGTCCCCAAGTCTACATTTCCACACATAGCAATACCCCAGTCCATGGTACCAACCTCTGTCTTACAGTTTTATTGCTGTGAAGAGACACCATGAACTTTACAAGTCTTTTAAAGGAAAATATCTAATGGAATGGCTTACATTTCAGAGGTTGAGTCCTGAATCATCATGCCAATAAACATGACAGTGTACAGGTAGATATGGTACTAGAGAGGGAGCTAAGAATTTTTATTTCTATTTGCAGACAGAAGAAAGTGATAGTGAGACACTGGTTAAGCCTGAGTACATGAGACCTAAAAGTCACACCTTCTCCAAGAAAATCATACCTCTTCCAATAAGGCCATAACTCCTAATGGTTGTAATCCCTGTTAATCTATTGGGGTTATTTTTATTCAAGCCACAACATACTATCGTGGCAAGGAACATCGAGGGAGTATACAATCCTATCCTGCTTGGATTTATAATCAGTTTCAGAGGATAAAACCCATGCCTGGGATCATTATGAGGCTAAGAACATATCTCTAGTAAAGTTATATTGATCCTTGGAGAGAACTACTGTTATTCTGTTAAATAAACAGTCTGATACCAATTTCTAATGACTTACCTTTACAACCATATTATCAATGCCTCTCTCTTGCTTCATCTAATAAGCTACTGTTTGCAGTGGATGATGCTTAACCCTGTGACCCACAAGTGACCAAGGACTCAGAGAATAAAAGACTGAAAAATGTTCTGCCACAAACAACATATATATTCTCTTTTTTCCCAAGCCTCAGAGATCATTGCAGAAGACAGGTAGAATATAAGAACACACCAGGCAGTGTATTCTAGACACAGCATGGCAATTGCACATACACCCTCACAGTGATTGGGACAGCATGCATAAAGCTCTAAAAACCCAAGTCCAACTAAATCCTAACACAAGGAGAGGAGTCAGGAAATCAATTCCATCACGAAATAGCTATTGGGAATTGTTTAGCTACTGGAAGAGTGGGAGAAAGTATTTTGCTTCTTGTTTTTTTTTGTTTGTTTGTTTGTTTTTTGAGTATAGTCCCTAGTTTGCTAAGTTGATGATCAGCCATCAACCTTTAGTCAATAATGTTTGGATACAATAAATTGTTCTTGAAGGATTTCAGAAAAAAAGGGTGTAATGATTATCCAGGAAAAGGTTGATGAATTGTGAAATAGTACTTTTTAAAAGGACATAAATATAGGCAAGTTATTGGTAAGGAGGAGGAGAAAATAGGGATGAGAGGGATATGTGAGTGAGGGAGCTATAGCAATCAAATGCACTTGAGGATTATCAAGAACAAATTCAATAAAAGATATTTTTAGAAGTATTGAACATGGTTAAGAGTTTCATTAGTACACCAGAAAACATTCTAACTGGTAGCTTGTCCAAGATTTATTTCTGCTTTTTTTTCCTTTTGTCTTTATAAGGAAAACCAAATATAAAGAGCTGAGCTTTCTCTCAAAATCAAAAGCAATCAAACATAAGCAAGCAAACAGCAACAACGAAAACAAACCCACCACTGTTAACCATCACAGGCAGCAATCACTAGCATTGGGGCAGCATCATCCACTAGCAAAAGAATTGTTATCCCCTAGAGACTCAAGAATTGGCTACATTTCTATCAATAAATTATTTTAACAAAATTATATATTCCCTGCTTTTAAATGATACAATCCTTCTGAATATTTAGTGAGTTGAAGTACAATGTGAATATGACTTACAATGCACTGGGAAATACATAAGATATATGGCTCATTTGATTATAATATCCAATCTATTGAAGCCACCTTGACCAGAATTCATTCAAATATTGAGGTTTGAATTTGAAATCCTTCTCAGAGTATCTGTGACCTCATAAAAAAATCCAGAGAAATGTGATAATGATTTATAATCTCTTTCCCTTTATCATTACACTATTAGATTTCTTACAATGAAAGTGACACTTGATAATTTTCAATTTAAATATTACATATGAGCTCCAATTTTACTCTTCAGCTACTGATTGAATTTAAGCAATGCACAGTAATTGTGATGTGAGGCTGTTTTAAGGAGTCTTACCCAATGGAACGTTTGAGAGTAACAAAAGAAGCCTGCAGAATAATTTCAACTTCTTTTTACAGACTCCCTTCTTTCTTTCTGTTATTTTGACAAATGTTCACTAAAGGCTAAATTATGCATCTGTTATACATATTACTTTTTAATGATTCAGTGCAAAATTTTCTGTTTTCAAATATGTTTTCTTTGATGACATTAAGCATCTTTTGTTTTAGATAACACTGAGGCTTGGAACAAATGGGTATGATAGTTAAAATATGCCATAAATGCTATTAATAGCACATCAATGTATTTCTAAATCTTAAAATAACTCTGCTTTTCACAAACTTCACTCTTCCTTTTCTACAATTTTCTATATCTTACCTCCTCAGAGCATAAACAGCCATTAGTTCCTTTTTGCTTTTATGCTAATGTAATAAATACAACACAATGAAATAAGTGATCATTGTTAAAACAGTTCTATTCATACACTCTAAGAACTAAAATAATCCAACAGAATCCACTCAATTTGCATATTCCTGAATAATTCAATTCATCATATTATCTGGTGCCTGACCTCACAGTGAAACCCATATTCAGATGTTTCCTAGCCCTGTACCTTGGTAAAATATTATTCTTTATCTGTTCATAATATGACTTCATGATTAAACTCTCAAAGAATATGCTTTCTCTCAAACAACTCTTGCAATTATGGACAGTTTTATTCACCTGTTACTTCGAAGTGCTCAGAGTCCTGGAACTCTGCATATATTTACATCTCCCCTTTCCTGGTTTCTCCTTTAGTTGCAACAGTCACACTGCTACATTTTGTTACCTAAATTGGTAGTAAATGGGACATGTAAGTCCCATTTTGCAAGTGCCCCAAAGAAATAACAGTTTCATTCACAGAAATAGCCTTAGTATAACATATCATGATCCCTTTCTCTGTTAAACATGGAATAATTGATAATTGTAAATATTTCTTTTCTTAACTGAGGAAATTCTATTTTAGCAGTTTTATTTATATAAATCAGAATGTGTCAAAATACCTCTGAATTTTTCTAATATCATTTCAGAACATTTTATATCATTTTCTTTTTTTTTGTTTAACATTTCTACATCTGAATGTATATTCTTAAGCAGAGCACTCTACTGTAATGATGGATGCATGTATCTCTCTACAACTCTTCAAAGAGAAATTTCACCAAGTTTTTCTTTTGAAACTGCTCAATAATAGTATTAATATATAGACCTGGTTTCATAAAACATTTAACAATTGACCATTACTTAATAATTTTGATCTATATTCATAAAACAATCAATAGAATTTATTTTATTTGGTAATGTGAATTTGTGGAAATATTGAGTTTTGTTATAAAGTTCTCATCTGATAGAGATTCGATGATAGTAAATAGACTTTAGAATAATTTTAATTTCTACTGTACTGTGTATATTTCTAAAAGGGTAATATTTTTCCTAATGGCCCCAAACTCAGCATCTAATATCAACAGTCTGATCTGAGGCCCATATTCAGTTTGTACAACACTGGTGCTTTATGAAAGATTCTATTTTCATAACACTGGAAAGTTAAACCAAGTATTTCTCTTTTTTGCAAAGAAAAAAAAATCTGTCAAGCATTATTTTATTTCCTTGTTAAATATATACTGCACTGCACCTACCTGTATACCTATAGAGCTGGAAAAAGGCACTTAAGTTTCTTTTATAATTGGTTTGCATAAAAGATACTACACTGTTTGGCCAGTCTCAGAGCTGAGCTAAAAACCAAGATTAATGAGACTAATGAACTTTCAGTTCAATGATCTTTTACATTTCATTATGCTTTGTTTTTTACTTTTATCTACTCAATATAATTTAATGCCAGTCAGATAACCATAGATAATTATAATTACCGTGGTGTTTAAGTTCTCATTGGTATTTGCAACCATTTACACCAAGTTTTTCTATAAGGTCATTATATAATTCCTCTTTTTTACTTTGCATAATATTTGGGGAGATTCTTTCACTATCTCTATAAATAGATCAGAGGGCAAGCAATTTTACAAGAAATAATCATAAAACAATACTGTATTATTAATGGTATTCATGATATTACTATTAATTGGCTTTGGAGATCTTTTTTTTTTAATTTATCATGCTGTTTAATTGAGCACAGTTGCCTAGAAAGTCAAGAGTACAAATATTTCTCCAGCATGTCTCCTAGAGACCACTTTACCCACTGCTCTGTTTAGCTGCTAGCCTCTTTTCTCTCTCTTCAGCAATGGTGAGGCGGATTCCTTTTCCACAGGGAAGAGAAATCCATGGTTTGTTGCCCTTGCCAATAATAAAAATGTTGAAAAGCTGGGTGGCAAAGCTGTTGCTATTGACATCTTTCACTTGAACCACATCAAAAGAGCCAGAATGTCTCTCTCTGTTCGAGATCACACCAATTAATTCTTCCCAAGTTAGCACCTCCAGTCACCATACACAGGTTACCAGTGTCAAACTTGATGAAGTTGATTATTTTGACTGTCTTCAAATCAATTTGAATGGTGTCATTCACCTTGATCAGAGGATTAGGGTATCGAACAGTGCGAGCATCATGTGTTATCAGATGTGGGATTCCTTTTGTGCTCACAAAGATCTTTCTCACTTTGCACAACTTGTACTTGGCCTCCTCAGGTGTAACACGATGAGCAGCAAAGGGACCCTTGGTGTCATAGATCAGACGGAATTTCTCTCCAGTCTTGTCAATGCTGATGACATATAAATCCAGTAGGGTAGGTTATATCGGTCCTGATGTAGCCATCAATCTTAATGAAGTGCTGCATGCAAATATTTTTTACTTCATCTCCAGTCAAGGCATACTTAAGTATGATTCTCAGGAAAATGATCAGAGGCAGACATCCCTTCAGTTTGTGAGGGCCAGTGGATGAACCAGGAACAAACACGCTGATCAATTTATCCAGCATCCAATGTTTTGGAGCGGCTACATGCTACAGATGTTTCTTGGGACTACGAGCCATGGCTGCGCTGGGAACGCAAAGAGACTCTGGGTTTGGAGATCTTAAGCCATGAGTTCCATCTTATTAGATAGTTTTGCTTTTAAAATGATTCTGGGCCTTTGGCATCATAGGTTACAAAGTTCCATAATAAGTCCGAGAGAAGCTTAGCTATAACAAAGACTCTGCATCTTCACAAGTATTTGGTACCAGGTGGAGGAGAGGTATACTGGTTGAGCAACTGCCAGTATGAAAAGTCAGCATTGCCTCACATTGTAGAGCAATCTGGAAATGGAGATTATTAGCAATGGCAAACAAATTTGGTCAGCCACACTCTTCCTCTCACTGTGAGGAAATCCCACATTTCCTGTAGATTAATACTTGAACATGTGCACATGTGTCTTTTTTCCAGCATTGCCACTTGTCCCATTTTTTTTTGTTTTTTTTTTTGTTGTTGTTTTTGTTTTTTGTTTTTGGTTTTGTTTTTTTTTCTTTTTTAATGATTCTAGATTTAAAGCAAATAATGGACATCATTAAAGGAAATGGATGATAATAAAGGAATTCTAAATTTCTAAATAGTTAATTATGGGTTTCTTGACTTCTATAATACATATCACTATGCCTCTTTTCTTTCATCCCTCCAGCTAATCCCATGTACCTCGCTGCCCCAACTCGAATCCATTGTCTCTATTTCTGTCATTTTTAGCACATTTAATATGCAGGTGTTTTTATGTGTAAATTTTTCTCATTTCATTCATGTAATTTTGTTTACATGTGTATTGTTTCAGAGCTGACCATTTGTTGTTGGATAGATAATTTGGGATCTGCCCAAGAATAGACTATTTCTCATACCCTGATATTACTTGATTGCTTGTAGTTTTTGTGCACAGTTGAGTCCTTGAGAACTTTCTTTCTCTCACTTTAGACTGGCTAATGGTATCATTCTTCTTCAGATCACATTAAGAAAGCCATGTTGAAGAGACTCCATGAGTGTAGTTCCTGTATATTTCTAGGAGGCACCACCTTACAGAAAACACCCTGCTTTCTTTCATAAGAGTTGCCCTGGTCATGTTGTCTCTTCACAGCAATAGAACAGTGACTAAGACACCCCTTTTTAAGGAAAATTCTCTTTGAAACAGATGGAGAGCATTATAGCACATATTTCAACTATATCCTATATATTTCTTTTTATATCTAAACTTAGCTGAAGCACTAGACCCTACTCAAATAAATTTCTCTTAAATTATTTTATTCCTAATTTTATATATAAAAGGCTTTGATGTAGAATAAATGAAGAATTATACCAGTTGTGAAAATCAAATACTGAATAAAAATAGAATTACTGAATTTGAAACATTTTATTTAACATTTTATTAAATTACTTTAAACGTGAAATTAAACATCCAAATTATTTTAAACAACTAGAATGTGCTTTGACAATGGTATCTGTCATTTTGGTCCCATATTCAAAATCTTATGCAGAGAAAGTAAGTGTGAGTGTTTGGAGTGCATGTTTTTCATGTGCATATTTTATATTGGTGTGTATCAGAGTGTGTACGTGTGTGTTTGTGAGTGTGATTGTGTGTGTGTGTTCATGATATAGCACTTAATCTGAATTCATGACAAAAGGGTGTAAGCTCAGCTGAATGCACAATGATGACATTTTCTATAACAATACATGAATATAATACATTCAGAATAAGCCTAAAGATGAAAGAGCTTGATGAATGAAACATATATCGAATTTGACCATATAGGCACTCTCAGACATAAAATATGAATATCAAATGAATGCTGTAAAAGCAGTTTGATTATGTTTATCAAGACATATAGAAAAGTTATCAAAATGACAGATGATTCTTGAGACAGTAGAAAATTGCAGTTTCTATCAACTATATATTATGTTAATTTTTACTTTAAGTCTATAGGAATTGAATATAACATTCTGCTTATTATTAATTTTATTAAATTTTATGTAGGAATAAGTATATGTTAATTGTTTTTAAATATTATTTAAATAGTTATGACATATTTAGCTCCTATTGAGAGAAATTGTAATTGTTTTAACAAACAATAGAGGGAAATGTGACAAAAAATGATCTTACAAGATAAAAAAAATACAAAGAACATATCTGAGGCCAGGGAAGAGACTATATAAAATAGTCTTAAATCTCACTATTAGGTACAATGTAATCTCTCCCATTGCATAATTAGGCATGTTACTGACTGCAAGGAAATTTAAACAGAGTAACCAAAATGCTGCATTTCATTTTTTATTACATTAGATAAAATATATGAAAAACTTAAGAAAGGAAAATATTTTTTTGGGTAAAGGTTTTGTAAAGAGAAAAATATTGGGTTTTCCTTGACAATGACTTATCATACATAAGTCTTTTGGAATTTTTGCAAATAGAGTATAAAATAAATGGCTTATTTCCAAATATAATAACTTAATTATTTTCAGTTGCCACTGCAACAACACGTTGAAGTTTACCACATTAGAGATAATACTAATGTGTCCTGAGTAAAACCCACTCAAGTTCTGAGTTAGGTTTTGTTCATAGAAGAGCTCAGTTGCCATGAAGATAGAAATTATAAGAACATAAATTTTGATTTTAATATTTTTGTTATTACAGAAGCCTCAATTTGACTTTTGGAGGATATTATTGATGAATAGAAAATTGTAGAATGTTTATACTTGCACACCTACACACACATATATATATGGTGCATAACTTGATATTTTGATTGAAATATAGATGTAAAGTGATAATCTCTATCTAATTAATACTTTCAACTTCTCACACAGTTTTTGTGTGTGGTTATATGTGTTGAGAACATTTCATGTCTCTCTCATATACACATTTCAGAAGTGTAGTACAACAGTGTTATTTTATGTTGCTCATCACTAATCCTTGTTGATGTTACTTAAGTGAAAGTTCATACCTTTTACCATCTAACATTAAAACTAAACATAAATACAAAGAAAATTATTTGTCTGTCTTGAATTTGGCATATATCCTTCAAGGTATTTTAATGGTAATTATACATAGCACTGTTATTAAATTCAGTTGTGTTTATTTTTATCCAGTTCAATTAATATTAAAATAAAAAATTAAAACAGTATTTTGCACATAGAGTTTATTAAAGGATAAAGAAAAGATGAACTTTAATTTAATTTCCAGAGCTTAAGAAATAACTAAGACTTTTGAATCTATGCTGCCCTTATTGTCCTGTCCAACATCCTTCAAACCTTATAGGTCAACCTGTATATATGGTTTTACTCACCAATGCTGGTGACTTTGATTAACTGTAAGAGCATGGGGAATGCATTTGTAAACTCACACATACAATGAAATTACCCACTATTATTCTTTTCTGGTAAGGCCAACTTAGTTTCACAGTCTCAAGTTTTCGGTCTACTTCCTGAGACTGGGTAATAGTGTGAGGATGATGAGCTTTCTTGACCTACCATATCTATGTATTACAAAATGACTAAATAAAGCTTCATATCCCTTAGCAATAGTGAAGGTAATTTAAAGGCAATGCAAGATTAAAGTTAACATTTTTCCCTAGGAAGAACAAGGTGAGAATTCTGACTTCATAACTTGGTATTATTTACATACTTTTTATCCTCAAGAACAAATGAAAGGAAGACTTTCACAGTGTGATTTCCATCATACTTTCATTTTCTGGCTTCTAGAGCTTTTATAGCTAATAATAAATGAGATCTGCATTTAAACTCAACAGTACTGGATTCTCCTGGGATATATTTGCATTGAACACTTGTCACACAAATTGCAGAAATAATCCATTTACTTGAGAATGTCAATAGAAAAATAAGTAGTTTTTGAGTGTTGAATAGTTTAATAGCTCTTAACAGAAATGAACTTCCTAACTTAATTTCAAATACAATATCTCTGAATTAATCTACTGTTCTCTTTTGATTTTCCTCAGCCTTCTTCACACAAGGTTCAAATATCCCGCAGTCGCCTAGAGTTTAGTATGTATTAATGTAAAATGACCTTGATTCTCTGATTTAACTACTCTAGTATTAAGATTACAGCTATATGCTGTATAATGTGCCATTTTTGCTTCATGACATATTGGAGATCATGTCTGTTGTCTGTGCATAAAAAATGACTTAAATCCTGACTTCAAATTAAAAATATAATGCTTATGACTAGATCCACATGTTGGAGGTGTTCATATTTTTTTTCTTATCATTTCTGCTTTTAAGAGAATTCAGTTAATGGAGGGTATCTTTTTTTTTCTTAGTATGCTACTTTTCTCATGATTGAAAACACTTGGCTACTGACTTTCATTTCAGTGTCCTTTCATAAGTGCTGTAAATGTCTTTTTACTTAATCATAAACAGCAGAAAATCTCCCACATGTGTATTACAATAATAAAATGGAATCAGTGATAACAAAGAAGCAATCCTTAATGATGTTGCATATCAAGAAGTAAATATCACATTTATATTTGTCTATATAATTAATTGTTTTTCTTTTGCTGCAGCTACTGCCTAAGAAACACAAACACGAGACTCAGCGCCCATGCGGAGTTTATTGAGAGAGGGGAGAGAAGAGAAGGGGGATAGCTGGTGGCCAATCGAAAACGGGGAGAGAGAGAGGGGTGTGGGGCACTTGCTTTAAAAAGGGGAGCTTACACATGCGTAACCTGGTCCCCTGTGCAGCCAGGTAAAAGCTTGAACAGCTAGGTAAAGCCTGACATAGTGATGAAGTGACCATAGGCGTTCCACCCATTGTCAGAGGTGGAGTCAGGAGACTACAGGCTCAACATTCCAACCTCTTATTGTTATTAAAAAGGTGGGGGGTTGGGCGTGGCCTAACAGGGTCTGGAGAAAGCAGGTTTCCAACATTACCTTAACTGTTCATTACCTAACATTAAACAGGAAAGAATCTACTTTGTTGCTGAAATCCTGCCTTGGTACAGACTTAGTAAAATAAAACTTAAACTGAGAATTATGCTAAATGAATACTCACGTTAAGAGGAGAAGGGTAAAGAAGGAACATTCTTAATGAGATGAATGTCCACCTCATTTATTTAATTTCAACAAACTGCTTCTCGGGCACAACCTGAAACTCACGTCAGAACTTCTAAATTCCGAACTCGAAGAAAAGGTGTAGAGTGGAATATAGTCATTTTTCAATAGGTTCTTCCCATGAACACACATGAAGCCCTATTATTTTATTATTGTTAATTTGCTAAAGCAATCTCCAAAAGAAAAATTTCAGCTGATATTTTGTTCTCCATTTGTTCAAAGAAATAATGAAACCTCTTTTCAGTCATGCAAATCAAAGCTAAAAATTTTGGAATTTTTCTTCTGTGGAATGAAATTTCAATATTTTATCTAACAAGACATAAATGGCATTAATCAATGATAACAACACATCTTTAACACTGGTAGCATTATGACCTTGAGAAGGAATTTGGTTAATTATCGACACAACTTTGGTCAGAAGGCTCATGCATTTCATTTGACACTCTCCAATTTATTCAGATCTGTCTAGACCATTGAAGAACTGTAGGTTTAGTTTGAATCATTTAGGTCATTTATCTGATTGTTTTTTATAATTTGAATTTTCGTTGTAGGCTATTGGGTGACATTCCAGAACATAAATTCAAAGAGCAAATCCTAGTAATAATGTCTTTCATTCTGATAATGTTGAAACCATATAGTCATGTATCATATGACATCTTTTTTTAAATGATGTCTCATGGATTAAAAAGAATACAACTTTTACCTATTTATTTTTGAGAACTTTATATATGAGTTTTACACATATATCATTTTCATATTTTCTCACAATATTCAGCTATTCTGGTGTCACCCTTTAAATTTCATGATATGGTATATTATTCTTAAACACATACATATCCCAAAATATTGTTTATAATCATATTCTAAATTTGAATATTTACATATAAGATAATTTTAGCAGTCATTCCTTATCTAATAACCATAAAGAAGCTCTTTTGCAGAAGGTGGTGGCTATTATATAGACCCAAAACTTGTCAAAATGCAGAGAATAACTAATCATGGACTATTAAACTGCACTGCAACCCCTACCCCTAAGGTTCAGAAATCATTGCCAAGGAAGGGTTGTGACTATTATAAGACCAGAAGCTTGCAAGATATTGTCTTCTACAGATTCTCACTTGTAATAATTTTCTCCTTTGTTTTGTTTTGTTTCTTACTTTGTGCTTGTTACTATCAATTATTTATTTATTTTACTTTTCTTCCCTGAGGCTCTTAGTCTCCTAAATGTGAAGATTGATTATATATGTTAAGGAATCATGTATTCATATTCATTGCTTCTTCCTCCTAGTTGTAAGAAATGAATTAAGTCACTGTATGTTTCAGTGTAGACATAGGTTTACGTTATTGCTACCCACCTCATTTCTTCATCTATTTATTCTATTCCTTGATGGCATCTTTATTTTTACAAACAACTTAAAGTATTTATCTGCCAAAGATCTATAGAATGTATCCATGACATAATCTTGGTGATAGTTTAAGTAATAGTTTCACTTGTATTTTAACAGTATCCAAGAATCTCAAACATTTGTTATTTCAACTGAATTTCTTTTGTTAGCAAATTCCTTCTGCCCATGATATTGTCTTTCTACCTGAGCATCCTTTGTTTCATGTTAATATTTTTAGGCATCTCCTAGAAAAGCTTCCTAATAGTTTCTTCTTGTGTTGGCCTCAATTCATGCCTTTGGAACTCTATTGACATTCTGTTTTGGTATTCTTTTTCTTCTGTTTCCCCATTTGACAGAAATTCCTTCTTAGGATATAGTTAATGCACATTTTTGTCTTACAGTTAAGAAAAATACATTTGTTACTCCTCAATAATGTCTATTAAATGGTAAAACCTCCAAACCAATTGCTTTAACTTTTAAATGGAGTAGTACAAATATTCAAACGTTGTTCTTAGCATGAGTGCACTTTAACTGAATGAATATGTGAATATATTATTATATATAACAGCATCTCTGGGAAGCATCAGCTTTACCATAATGAGAACAAAGACTGTAAACAACATTGTAGTTTCTGGGCATCATTCTTAAATGTACTACATCAGTAGTACATTAAATGACTATAGTCTATCAAGCTACAATAGCTTTGAATTAACGAAGGGAAGATGTTTCCTACTTGTGTTCCCAATAGGACCTTACCTTCTAGCTCTGGTGGTGAAACAAGAATAAAAAGTAGCCTTTATTATTTTGGGACCATCTAGAGTCTCTCTGTCTAACAACTTACAGGGGTGTAACCCATAGTTAACACTGTTATCATAGGATTTCTTTTGTGGTTTGAACACACATATTATAAATGATAGTTTAACCCATGTATTACTAAAAAGAAAATTTGGGATTTGAAATTCAAACAAATGTTTTGGGTAAAGTAAAAAATTTAACAGAGATGATTTATTAAAGATAAACTAAACAAGGCCCCTTGAACTTTGGTGTCAATTGGAGGACTTGGGCAGTTTATGGGGCCACTAGCAGTGGAACCAGTATTTACCCCTGGTGCATGAAGTGGAATTTTGGGGCCATTCCCTATGGAGGGATACTCTCTCAGCCTAAATATGGGGGGTGGGGGTTGTTCTGCCCCAAATGATATGACAGACTTTGATGGTCCCCCATGGAAGGTATCACCCTCTCTGAAGATTGGGAGGAGAATGGGGAGATGGTGGGGGTTGTAGGAAGATGGGAACGAGTGGGAAATGGGATTGTATGTAAAATAAGATTGTTTTTAATTTAATAAAAAATAAAAATATACCTGAAATTATTATTTGACTATGGCTCTCTAGGAAAAAATTTTAATTCCTCAAATATTGCTATTACTCCAGTTTTCATATTGAGTATGCAAATAAGGCCACTGATAAAATAATATTTTAAGGGAACTTTTATTTCAAAAATCATTCAAAAAATTATAGACTATAATAAATTTTTAGTACTTTATTTTTTCTGTTAGATATATTTCAATCTTTCATCATGCATAACTTACATAGCATAATGACTTCTTTATGTATTATGCTATGAGTTTACATAAAACTAACATTTTTTTCTACAATAGAAAGTACCTTTTAAGAAACTGATGGCAAGTTCCTATTGCTAGTAACAAACTAACAAAATGCATTGAACATCCAAGAATTGAGTTGATGTCTCCGTAGAGGCTTTACCCTTACTGTCTAATGCTTCTGGTATTGGAGGTTACTTTGCTCACTACCAAAGGAGAGATGTAAACACCAACCTACAGACCATTTAATCTACAATGGTGACCTTCATGCAAATTGTACTAGTGCAATAGTGGCACAATATTTGTGCAATGTAATGACCAATATTTGATTGTATAATAAGTCCAGTCTGTAAGATGGAATCCATTCCTATTACTGCACCCTGCAGTAACCAAGATCCTGAGACTAGTTAGGCCAGGGACCTAGGAGACAACCAAATATCATTCTTCTGCTGAAGGAACAAAGCAACAAAATGATCCTGGAGACATTTTGCTATATTCATATAAATGTCATGCTCAGCCACCATCAAAGAGTTTCTTCCTGCAGTAGATGGGAAGTAAAAAAAGTATCCTCAACCAAACATTAACACACACACACACAGAGAGAGAGAGAGAGAGAGAGAGAGAGAGAGAGAGAGAGAGAGAGAGAGAGAGAGAGAGAGAAAATGCATGTGCCCTAAGACTGATAGCTGGGAATCCAGCATGGGACTGACTCAGACCTCCTGAACATGGGTCTCAGATAGAAGGCCTGGGCAGTCCAAGGGACCTCTGGCAGTGGAACCAGGATATATCCTTGGTGCACAAAAAGACTTTGGGAGCACATCCACCATGGAGGGATACTCCATTAGCCTAGAGACAGGAGAGAATGCCTAGTTTCTACTTCTAATGTCTTAACAGATTTAGATGACTCCTCCTGGAAGGCATCACCCTACATATGGAGTGAGAAGGGGATGAGAGGGAAGGGTGGTGAGAAGGAATGACAGGGTGGAAGAGAGGGAAAGAGGGATGAAGAAGGAACTTGGGTTTATATGTAAAATAAAAATTAAAAAAGTTAAAAATATATTATATGACTAAAATGTATTTTCAGCAAATTAAAAAAGAAACTTTTAAAAACTCGTGTAGTTTTCAAAGAAGGGAAATATATAAGTATGTATAAACACTTTAGTTCTGTTTGTATGATGATACAAAACTTCATTTTTTATTTTCTAACATTTTAAAAGTAAAATGTGCCATGCATATGAATCAGTGGTATTGTAGATATTTATATAGAACACCAGAGAACTGATAGAATGTTGGTGTAACTAAATCATACATCATATCTGTGCTATAGAGTGAGATGTACTCCATAAGCACATCCTTAACTCCTGTACTTCTGACATGGCCATCACCATATTATCTCACTATAGGTAATTAAATATAGGCCTTCATCTTTATATACAAAAATCCATTTAAAGTGTATAAAAAATGAGAAACCTCAAAACCAATAAAATATGGGGGGACACTTCAAGGTGTTTGCACAAATGAAAGTTTTCTAAACAAGACTGCCATATTGAAAAATATAGAAAACGTCTACAGAGAGAAGGAATCAAGAAAGAAGACAAAGTCTAAAGTACAGTTAGAAATCTTTGAAAACTATATCTGACATGAGATTACTGTTTAGATTATATAGGAAATGAAATCTAAATAATAACTTATATAATAAAAAGGACAAGTAAACACATAATTACCAAATAATTTCATATGGAAAATACATACATAAGTCCTTAGCAAATACACACACACACACACACCTCAGTCAGCAGGCTAGTTAAAAAATTATATTGAAGCTTAATTCCCTCCTGCAAAGTGTTTATCATCAAGAAAATAAGTTATCAAAAATAATTCTAGTTCAAATGTAAGGGGGAAAATCTAACCCTATGTACTGCTGGTGGATACAAAACATAGTATAGTATAGCTATATGCAAATTTGTACAGATATTTTTCAAAAAGATTTAAAATATGCAACCATATGATCAGCTGTGTACTCTGGGGCCTATGCTCAAATAATACAAGCCAGTACATTGCGAAAACAAGTCATGTATCCTATGGTATATGGAAGTAAGATTTGGTATAATTTATATTATATATATGACAATAAAATACAAGGCTTTTAATACTTGGGCAGAAAAATGAAAAATGTGAGTAGAAGGGGATCAAAGAAAGAGATTTAAAAGGGCAATGGTGAACAAAAAGAAGGTCTGTATGAAAATGCCATAATGAGATTCTGTGTTTTTTGCATGCTTAATAAAACATTACAACAGTGAAAATAATTTGTGTACACTCCCTAACTGCAGTTGCTTTAATTACTGAGATTAAAATAAAATTAAAATTAAGTACATAGGGTGAAGTATCAACAAAAGATCATAATAAAACCATACCATGTCAAGTTTCAAGTAAACAATATGAATTCATATGACAAACTTGGAATTTTCATCAAGTATTTAGAAATCTGGCTTTTAATGATAGAGACAAACTAATTTTAAAAATTCTTTACTTTGCTTTTACCCATTAAAAATTTCTTTGCTTTACAGGGGAAAACTCATAAACTATTCAACTAAAAGTAATACAGACAACAAAAGAAAATGTGCAGTGTTTCCAAGTGAAAGCACCACACTAGATACTACTTTGTTACCTGCCTTTTAGAGCATTTCAAGCTCAGCAAAATTTCAAGCCCTACCTCTAATACACTCAACTCTTACTTCATAAACAGATTTATTGAAAATGAGCACCATTGTAATAATTTAATAAATAGAGTACCCACAGTCAAGTCATTGCTTCTAAGAAATTTCTGAACTTTTATACCCCTACTGTTTAGCCTTGGTCAATTTGACGGAGCACTGTGAATACTTATTAAGAACCAATTTCCTAAGTTCAATACAGTTTTTTTTTATTGTTTTATATCTTTGTCTACTATCAACAGAGCAAGAATCAACTGAATTTTAAAATAGGAGAATGCACAGAGCATATTTTTGGTCACCTTGGGTTTTATGCTTTTGAAGTACGGTCTGTTCTGAGTTTTTCAATTTTATAAAGTGTAGGGCAAAGACACAGAGCAGTAATAAAGGATGCAGTGCTGAAATGAAGTTGGATGCTTGAACAGAGGTTTCAGGAAAGTGAACCACTCTCTAGACCTCTTTGATTTCCAATATGTTATGTGAGGGCAGAAAATTCATACTTTTGATTAATCAGACATACCTTCAAGAAATACCTAAAGCCACACTGTACCACAATTATCAAATAATTTGAAACTACCTGTAATTCCCAAGCGTTTAGATTATATGTCTCTGACCAATTGAAGTTACTAGTGAGAGAGGATGTTTGGCTTTAGAATGCTTAGTCACAGATGGTAAATGAAATTTACACTGCCTGCAACCTAGATAGCACAGATTAAATCTCCCACACTCACATCCCTTCTTCCATCTTTCAGAACATTTTGAAAAATCTCTAGCAAGTTTATTTTGTACTGCGGTTTTAAATTTCAGCTTCTGAAGAGATTGATACTTTCTCATTTTCTTGGAAAGAAAAGTGATAGATTGCCTTTGCAAATGAAGACTCATGCTGTTATTGTCTTCAATTCCGAATAGTCATGTTAGATTAAACAGCCTTCTGTTGTAGGCCCTTATTAATTATGAGGCTCCCTGCTGTCTTGCAGATTCTTTTTGTTTCTGATGGCTTCACCATGGAGAACCACAGTAGCTTTCAAAGAGGCTATCACAATGTGAGCAGCTCATTAACTCCAGCCTTCCTCTCAGGTTCCTGTGACAGTCTGAGAACCTTCTCTAAGTAACTTTAGAGAGATAATAAAGTTTTATTTCCCTGTCACAGCAATCCAAGGGCAGTTTGGCAAGTTCTTTTTCTTTCAAATAGAATTTTATTTTAAGAAGCAGAACTAAAAACTTAAAAAAAAAAGTTTTGAATGCCACTAAGTTGTAAGTCACTGTAAAAGATTTACAAGTTCCATTAATTAGTTTCACATTTTATTTATTTTTTCTAAAATATTAGCCATAGTCAAGCATGTATTTGTTTTGGAATATAATACAAGGAATTGCTGTATTCTTACATTCAAGTTAAATGGCTCTTTTTTTCCTTAGCATGGTTTCTCTTTATTCTGCTATGAACCCATTTGCTATATTCTTACTTTCAACTTTAATGGCTCTTTTTCTTTAGCTTGGTTTTTCCTTGTTCTGCTACATTGCTCTGTCTGTTTATTGTATCAGTCTAATGGAAAACTGTTGAAACATTAATAATCCTAAGGCTCTCAATTACGTAAAACCACCATATTTTCACTGAGAGTTTATGTCCACAAATTTTCTAAAACTGCAAATACTTGTGTACAGCATGCATAGCTGACTAATTAACTCAATATATATGACCCAAGCAAGGCCATGCTAAAATAACAGAAAACTCCCAACTTTAAGTAGTCAAATATCACACGAAAACTGTTTTTCTCCCTGGCTATGAGACCAGGATATATTCTCTGAGTAACATGGATGGTGACATCTCTGTCTTTTTGCAAAATTCCATTGCTGCTAAAATATTTGAAAAGAGATGGTATCAGATAGGACTATACTTGCAAAATTTATTCGGAACGTGGTACACACTAAGAATAACACCTAGTAAGCCAAAAGGGAACCCTGACAGTGACTGTCTCTAAAAGAGTAGGAAAATATAATCCTGACCAAAATTAAAGAGACTGAGCATTTGTGGACACTCTCAGAACATGAGAGTGCTGTGATTTTATTCCATAAAACTCATTCTGCCTGATGATTAGATAGAAAGAGGATAAAAATTGTGTGCACAGTACAAAGGGAGAAGAGCTCTTTACAAAGTATGCCTAGCAGGCACAGAATAAATCCAACTCAGTAGAGGAACCTATTTCTTGGTTAGACATATTTATGAAAGCAATGTTTTATGTTACTAGCTTTCAATGCTATGAATTAGAAATTATAATTTATAACTTGTTAAATAATTTAATAAATTATAAGATAAGTTAATCACTATTCAATTAAGTCATTTGTGTTTATTTCTAAACCATTTTACATGGAAATATTGTACATTGCAAATAAGGTAGAGTTTGGGAATCATCAGCTTAGATATATAATTCATTTTTCCCTGGAGTAGGTATTATATATTCTTGTCCTCAATTGTGCAGGTATAGCTGATCATAATCACTGAAATCAGATTCATAGTAGGGAACTATATGACTTGAACTTAAATCTACTATTTTTAACTAACTTACTGAATATCTTTAAATATGCAACTATTGTTTTTACCAGTATACTATTGTTAATTTAGTATCCATTTATTATTCATTGACCTCAGTGTCTTGAATAATATTAAGTAGGTCCATGTATTCCATTGGTATATCTACTGGCTTCAAAAGTAAAACGAATCTCAATATTAAACTCATAGTAATTAGATTGCTTTAGGGAGGGACATACATTCAAAAATTTTATAGAGGTACAATGTTTATTCATTAAAAGTCTTTGCTTCAATGCCCCCACTCAAGAGTCAGAGGTAGGCAGATCTCTATGAGGCCAGCCTGGTCTACAGAGAAAGTTACAGGACAGACTCCAAAGCTACAGAAAAACTCTGTTTTAAAAAATATTGTCAGAAAATTAATAAGTAGTCTGGAAAAACTTAGACAAACCTGTAGAAGTTGAGTACAATATTTCTTTCAAGAGTAGAATACTTGTGTGAGTATGCACAGGAACATGAAAACTCTAATGCTATTGTTGAGAGAGAAAAGAACAAGAAGTCATTGATCAAGCCTTACAGCATTTTGCTTTTGGATTTGACCTTTCAATTCTATAATACAATTTATGTCCTTTTCACTTAATATACTATGAGTAGGAGTTTTGTTTAAGATTTATGTTTACCATTCCTCTTGTTTGTATATGTGTCAGTGGCAGTATATATTATGTGTGGGTTGGTACCTTTTAAGATCAGAAGTAGGACTCAAAATTCCTAGGAGAAAAAAAGCTATAGAACAGGATATTTACTTTATCACTGAGATAGAAGTGGTAATCCAATATAAATTGAAGAATAATTCAGAAGACAAACTCAGTTTTGATCATTGTAGTTGAAAATAGTTAAAGTACATCACATTGCATACCTGCATGAAAATGTCACAATGAAACCCATTATTTTGTACCACAACTATATGATAATAATTGAGTTCCATAGGAAAGACATGACTAAATTTCATACATAGTGACTCAATGTTGTAAACTGCAAATATGAAGAAAGATCCCATGCAGAGATGGTGAAGGTGAAAAAATGTTCAGTAAGCTGAAGCTATCTCAACAACTTGAGATCAACTGCATTCTGAAACACTGTAAGAAAAAGGAAAGTAAAGGTGTAAATGTTTCATGTATAAAATGTAAAAGAATCAACTGTAGATTTGTATGCATGTGACCACATTTTCTGAATAGGGTATAGATTGATAAAGTACTTGAAAAGTAAGCTTTAGCAATTTAGACTTTCAGGTTTTCTTCAAAGCAATAGCACCATTATCCAAACACCATTCACTATTTACATAAATTTATTTATTTAATTTTAAATTATTTTTTCTGTAACTAAGAAAACTAAAATTTGTTAATGACACATTTTTATTTGTTATTTGATAATTTCATGTATTTTAATCATAGTATTTCCCATTCTTCAACTTCTTCCAATACATTCCTCACCTCCCTACATATCCAATTCCATTTTCTCTCTCTCTCCAAAAAACAGAATAAACAAAACAATCAGCCTACAAAGACCCCATGGAATCTGATTTTTGTTAGCCAGCTCTCCCCACCCATGGGCCAATGTTAAATCAGTGGGCATATTTTGCATGTAGGTTTTAATTGTTTACAGTTAGCAATATTAATGATTACTCTTTTCTTTAGAGAATGTGTGTAGCAACTTCCAGCACTATGAATGCTGGTCAGTACAGTGAGCCTTCCAGTCAAGTACCAGAGAGATTTCTTAAATTAAATAATAAATTCCTATGTAACTGATCTTTGTGCTCACTCTGTGAGTGAACTACTTCTTAACTATACTCATTTTCATTATACAAAGTTTCATAACATGATCCAAACTGGCTCAGAACTCGAGACACCCCTGTCTTAACCATTTGAGCAGAGAAATTACATGTAAGCAACATATGCCTTGTTAGATCTTTATAGTATTGATTACGCCATAATGTCAATTTCCAACTTCCCATAAATTTCAATATATTTTGACATGAAATAATTCATGACAGTGTTTTTAATATTTGTCTTTAATTTCAAGTTCTTTACTCCTATATCATTTCTAATTTGATGGTAGATATATCATCTTTTCTTTATGAAGGACATTGCCCCATAATTCTCATTATTCTGCACACTAAACTTTTGACTTATCAAAAATTATTAAAATTTAAAATGAAGAGAATAGTTATCCTTTAAGATTAAGTGTGCATTTGTTTGTCTAAGACAAAATCTTCTTTCATAGCCCGGGATGGCCTCATTTTACAATCTCTCTGCCTCAACCTCTAGAATGGTGAAATAAACAAACATGTGCAACAACATGTAGCTTGTTCAGTTTTTAAATCCTTTTGAAACCACCTTTGTTTTTTCTCGTCCACCAGTTAAAAAAATTATTCCATTCTTTGGGTACAATGTTCTCCTCAAACCTTCCTCAGCTTTCAACAGTTTACTGTAATCATTTATTGCATTGCTTTGCTTACCTAACATCTTCAACTCTCTGATGATGTGCTCTATTTCCTTCTGCTTATCTGTCTGTGGCACTAAGCTGTTTGTCAGGCTGTAGAGTATTTAGTGGATATAATATCATAGACTACAAGCTGGTTTAGTCATAGTGCTATCTCTCTAACTTTCCAACAAATACAGGATTTACATTTCCAATTTTCTTATACATTTTTCTCTCTTTCTTTCCATGTTACAACTTGTTCCAGTCACTACTGAATGTATACTTGCTAAATTTCATGGAGTTGCTGAATAACATACAGGTTCTCTTTTGATGAAATTCTTAAAGAGAATGCATAAAGCCAATGTTGGGTTTTTTTCATGCTACTTTCAGAAGACTAATGGTTTGAATATATTGCTACTGAATAATAAAACATATTATTACAAACGAAGTAGTCTGTGCATGATAACTGAACCATAGAAGTTGAGTAAAATTCCATTTGACTTACATTCTTTCTAGTAACATGTAAGGCTTGAAGAGTAAGAACAAGGTCTTTCCAAACAATAATGGACCTTTTAGATTATGTTTTCTGTACATATCCATCATTTTTGTGAGTTCCTATGTCTTATGTAAATTATCTTTGCATATTGGGAAAATGTCACAGGATGATAGTGAATACTCTTATCTCTTCTTGAATATGCTTTTTAAACAATGCCTAGATTCAGCTGTGGACAGGATGGCATCTCTGCTCATTTCCCAAGCTCCATGGAAATTCTAGTTTCTTAACAATTAAGAAATAGGATCCTATTTTCTAGTCCTCTTTCTCCATGATTAAATTCTTCAGTTACTAGTAAATAATTTACCATCCTCAAAATAAAATAATTTTCATGAGGTACATGTTTGTCTATTTTCATTTTTTAAGAATCACATTTTCCCATTAAGAAACTAAGAATATACTCTTATATACCAAATACTATTAATTAATATTCACTTGACTTGGGGCTCACTAACATTCAATTTCTACTTTTTATTGGCTAAATAGTAAGCAAAACTTTTCCAAATAATTTGTCACAACTTCAAGTCTCACTGGCTTACAGAATGGTGTTGTCCATTGAGAATAAATGAACAATTTAATGTCTTAAGTTTTGGGTTGTGAGCTTATCATTTAATGGCTGAGCTATCAAGTCTGTGTTACCTCCAGAGACTATTTTTATGGTGATCAGCCATTTTATAGTTATAGGCCATACTGAGGTCTATGATTCATGCTATCATAGGAGGTCAAGCAGATGTCAATGATCTATGATGTCACCTGACGCCAAGTGAGACATCCATTATTTGCTCTGCCACCAGGAGCCATGTTGCTGTCTGTGGTTCATGCTGCCACTGACAGCTATGTTGGAGTTTATGGTCAATGCTGCCACCAGAGAACATGATGATGCCCTTGTTTTGTATTGCCACCAAGGACAATGTTGAGGTCTATCTTTCCATGGAGCAGCCAGAGCCCACATGTATGTTTTTGATCAGTGTTGCCACCAGAGACAGTGTTGATGTTTCCGATTCATTCTGGGATCATGATGTTATCCATTGTCTGGGTTGCTAACAGACGTCATGATAATGTCCATCATCTATGATGCAGCTGGAGGCTGCATGCATGTCCATGATCTATGCAACTTCAGGACACCTTGTAGAAGTTCATAATCCAGGGGGCCACTGGTTGTTAGGGACAAGGAAGCTTGCACTGCAGTGGTTTTGATGACTCATAATTGAGATTGAGAAACATTCAAAGTTTCTGAATCCACCCCCCTTAAAAAATTTTTAAAAGAAGAAAAAAGATAAAAACACTAGAGAGAAAATCGTTGAGGAGACTACTTAAAAATAGTGCTAATGATGTTGAAGTGTTGCTTTTCTGAGTGGATGGCTTCTGGTGGTTGAAAGGAAAAGGGCTCAGTTACCTTTAAGGAATGGTCACTGAGAGTTTGACCATGAACCAATCAGTATATGAAGCTTACAAATTACATTTATTGTTTAATTTTGTGTGTGGAATGTTCCACAGGGGTTTGAGGGTATGGGAGGAATGGGAGAAAAGTGTAATTGGGGTACATTATATGAAATACCCAAACAATAAATAAAAATATTATATTGGAAAAATAAGTTATTTATAGACTTATATTTTATTACATAAAATATTTGTTGTCTACTATCTACATTAACTGTTATTTACAGTATTCTAATTAGCATTGCATATTCTAATTAGCAATGCATTAGCATTGAACATAATTGTTTTGCCTTTAATAGAAACAGGACCATGTTCTTTATTGACACAAATTTAATGGAAGGGACACCTAATACAGGGGCAATCATACTGGCATGCTGGGATAAATTGTTTAAAAAGAAAGGAAGCTGTAATTGTTTGCATGTTAATTCACTGTATAAAGGTTTCCTAGTCCATGGAACACAAAAGCCTTTGGTTAGTGTGTAATTCCAGCATATCAAGTAATTTAAATTAGGGACTCCCAAATCATCATTTTTATACTCCAATAATTTCTGCATAGATATGTATGCCATCTTTGTACTAATTCTTAAACAGATGTCAGACCTCAGCATTTTGCTAGCTCTTTGTTTTCCTTTTACCATGACCATCCTACTTATTTTAATTTCTAAATATCCCTGAATTTAAACATTTATTTTACTGTTATGAACAGTGCTTAACTCCATATCCTTACTAATACTAATCACCTTTGTGTCATTATGTCTTGTCATGAACTGGACTCTAATCTTTGAGTCATTCTTCATGATTCCTAAATTATAAGCATGCAAACACACACACACACACACACACACACACACACACATACACACACACACACACACACACACACAGAGAGAGAGAGAGAGAGAGAGAGAGAGAGAGTACACTTGTATAAACCCTAAAATCTAAATTCTTTTACTCTCCAGACTTTCCAAATTCTCAAGACCCACTCTTTACTCCCCAACACTGTCTACTTACAAACTCCTTGTATATTTTTTTAACAGAATATACATTTTAATCCTCCCAATTCTTAAATACTTGTATGCTTGCTCACTTGGCAACAACTTCAATATATGACTAATTGTATGTCTCTCTCCACAATGTTTCTGTTTTATCATTCTTAAAATGCTCTATCAGATATGTTTAGAATGTGTCAGCATATAACTGAATAAATCCATCGTTGTGATATTCATTATACTGTTTGGTGGATCAATGCTTCATTTATGACATCTGGTTATTAGGAGAGAAGTGTTAAAAACAAACAAACAAAAATACATGTAAACATTGATTTATGAGGTAAAGCATAAGGTACTTAAAGATTTTATTTTTCTTTAGTTTTACTAACACAAAGAGGTACAAAAACATTTAGCAACTTTCAATAATATTTTTTCTTTCTAGAACAGTTATTTAAGCTATTGCAGTTTGAAGAAAATTCAACAGAAGAAAATAAGACTGAAAAGCTCTAACTATGCATAATTCTATCTTATATGAGTAGAAGAATGTCATGTTAAATTCATGATTATATATCTTGTGGAAATTCAAATTTGTCCAGGAATTCTATGATGATCTCTTGGTCCTAAGACAACTACCTTATTTCTTTAACAATTTGTAAAATCTTGGCCTATCTCTAACTTTTTAGAAAATTAAGAATTCAGACTTAGCATATCATTTGTAACTGTAATCAACTTTG
This sequence comes from Cricetiscus sungorus, assembly GCA_030556225.1. Taxonomy (NCBI): domain Eukaryota; kingdom Metazoa; phylum Chordata; class Mammalia; order Rodentia; family Cricetidae; genus Cricetiscus; species Cricetiscus sungorus. Next base: position 48,559,083 of record JANBXA010000398.1, read on the forward strand.
TTGAAAATACAACAGGAAAGTAGAAGGGGGCTATTTCATACGACAAAAGATACTAGTGGGAGGGTGGATATAGAGATACAACAAGGAAATAGGGGTAGGTAGTGATGGATATGAACAATATACATAGCATGTCTGCATGTATGAATAGCTCATAATAAAACATATTTTTAATTTATTGCTAAGAATTTCATTCATCTTTATAATATGATTTGATCAAATTTAATCTCCAATATTTCCCCTCCAATTTATGTCATATCACTGTCTCCTTTCTTCCCTCCTAACTTAATGTGATCTAGTTTTTTAATGTTACTTATTTTTAATAATAATTCACTGCCTAATGAGCTAACAGACACTTTAGCTAGTCTTTTGATAAAACTACTATGTCAAATTAGTAATTACAATAAGTTCATGGGGAAAGAAGCCTGTCTCAAGGTGCAGAAACCATATTAAACAAAATCATTGAAGGAAACTTTCCCAACCTGAAGAAGGACATGACTATGAAACTACAAGAAGCATGCCAAACACCAAATAGACTGAACCAAAGAAAAAAGTCGTTCACCTGCCAAATAATAAATACAACACCTGTAGTGAGATATCCACCCTGCCCACAACTGTTGTACTGCCATGCCCATTTGAGCATGGGGACAGGTGTGGGTGTGACCTGTGAAGTCTAGGTCTGGGTCCTGACCCAGATGCTCTCTCATTTCCCAGTAGAAGACTAGAAAGATCGGAGGACATTCTTGGAGCAGGAACCCACGGTGGGTGTCTATTTCTTGTGTAAGTGAATTTTTCTGGAATAAACCTCAGTCAGCCTGTATTGTGTCCCAGAATCTTATTACCCATTTTATATGGTGTCAGAAATGGGATATTGGATTTTCACAGGACCTGGAGATTTGTTTAACCCAGGCAGTAGTCTGTGCCTCAATTGCCCATCCCCTGAGTTTGCACCGAGACAGCTGGCTGCTCTGCAGCAGTCTCAAGTTGAACCAGCAGAGGTCCAGTGAGCAACTTGCAGGCACTCACAAATGCCCACATACCCTCCTCGTGGGCTCCCAAGGGTCTATTCCCTGGTGGTGTGGCAGCTTATCACCCATGGTTTGAGCTCTGATTTACATGTGGCTGCAGAGCAGACTATTGATGAAGTTTCTAAGGTTTGCTGGCTCAGATGGTCCTTGCAATCCCTACAAGCCTTGCCTTTCTCTTTTTCCAACAAAATTTTACTCAATTTGAATTTGCTGAAAGTTTTGCTTATAATTTACAGGATCTAACAGATTAGGAACAATTCTACTGCAGGTGCTGTTTAGGGGTACACTTTCAACACATGTTGGCCAAATATAGTTTCTACAAGTTAAGACCAACAAGTGAAACTACAACATTGAGACCAAAAGAATATTGGTTGCTACTGAAAGTAAGTATTGCATTCTTTGCATTTTAAGTTAATAGTAATACATAAGATGAACTACTCTATACCAATGGTAGATAATTTCACAATGCAGAATGTTAGAAATATTTTTGTTCCTATATGGATGGGATTTTAGAAGAGGAGTATAATCTACATTCAATAACATATTCTTGATAATGGTGATTAGTTTCATAATCCATGTAATATCTTTAAAGAAAGGCTTGAGAATAAAGAATAAGGAATTTGTTTAAACCATACAAATTTTTAAAAGGCAGATTCAGAGTATTGAAAATGGCAATAAAGATCTGACAAAGATAATGCAAAATATAGAACACTTAGAAAAAAGGACTCAGAATATTGAAAATGGCATTGGAGATCTGAGAGGCAGAATACAAACATGGGGCATAAAAATAACCAAATAGAAGGTGAAATGTGTTCCATGTATCCAGCCTCAATGACCAAAATAGGAACAATTCAAGATAATATTAACATACTGACAGAAACAGCTCATTCCTCGTTTGATGACTTGAATAATAGGGAAAGAAAAACCTGTAGCTTCACATGGAAAAACTAAAAGAATATGTTTAATGGCAAGCTAGCAGATAGAACATTGTTTTTGGAAGGCAGTTTACATATCATGCAGATAATATCTAAGGATGAGAATATTAAATACATAGAATCATTTTTCATTGACGAAAACAAGAAACTGACTAATTCAATGAAGTCTTTAGAAACTTATGTAGCTCAAGAGGTTAAAACACTCAGAGAAACAATGGGGATTAAATCATTTGCCTTAGAAGACCTTCAATTTGATATACCAGAATAAGAGGAACAAGTAATAGGGCAAGAAAGAGACTTAAAATTTCCTACATGCTTCGGGTTCTGGGAAGACCTACCTAAGGTCATAATGCCATCAACTATGGCTTTCCCTGTAGTTGTTACTGAAAAACCAGCAAGGAAAATACACTCAAAAGGGAACCAATATACATGAAAGATTTAAAAAGATTAAAGGAGCAGTAGTCTCTTGTGGAATGCACTCACCTCATGTGAGGCAATTAGTAGAGTCATGGGCAAGGACTAATAGAGTGACCCTTAAGGATTGGGATCAATTAATATCAGCTGTCTTTGAAAATTCATCTCAAATAGAATGGAGGGACCTATGGAAGGAAGAAACGAAAGTTTTTAAACTTCATTGTTTAAAGAAAGGTTATAAAGCACCTCAAGATAAAATTCTTGGTGAGGGTCTGTATGCTGATTCATAAACTCAAGCTACATATAATAAACACATCTTGTTTCGATGCAGTACAGAAGCTATGAATGCTTGGGATAAGGTTCATGAACCAAGGGAGAGTATTGAATCATATACCAAGAATACATTTTTGGTAGGTACCTGAAGAAAAGAAAATAGCTACCCAAAAAGAACCATCAAACCATGAAGAATCTGACTTTTGGTACCTATATCTAATTCTATGAACTATCTCTACACAAAAGTCTAATTTTTCTTACTCATCTGTACTCTTTTAGTCCCAATTCATGTAAACAGTGCTGGCTTTGGAGTATCATTTGGCTCTTGTCCCCTAATTCAAGCATGTTGTTAAAATACACTTTATAGTTTCTGTTTTATATCAAGAAGCCAATTGGTGTAAGAGAAGGAAACAAAATCTAGGGATTGTCATTTGTATAAACTCGGTTTGTCTCTGAAATCCTAATTTCCCTCATACTTATTTTCATCCTTACTGTTGCCTTTATCAATATGCATACCTATAAAAGTTGAAATGTCTGTGTTGAAATTAATGCTTAAGTTTTCCACAATGAAAAATTACAAATCCTAATCGCAATCCTTGAACTCTCCAGAAAGATGATGGGTCCCCCGCTTATCGAATCCATTTGATTCAATCTGATGCATCTGGACGACAAACCTCACCCTAAAACCAGTCAGGGACCATAATGCTTGAGACAACTCTAGACTAGCTAGGTGAAATGGTGTACCTTCTTTTTATACTCTGGCTAGAGCCTCAGAAAACAATTTCAATCAAGCATTTCCTGCCACGCAGAGACTACCTACAAGTGTTACAGCTAGTCTCCTCCAGAAATTGTGTTGCCATAACTTTTTTTCCTACAGGATTCCTAATATTATTGTCCTTGCTAAATTATTTTGGAACATTTCAGCCATTTATACAGCTATGCCCCTGAGTATTACAGATTACCATCACCGATGTTTCCCATACCTATGAGTTTAGTCAGACACAGATGTTTATCATCAAACACTTCACAGACAGCAGAACATGGCATTTGAATGTTTTAATATTAGTACTATGTTGACATGAGACACAATTGCTCCTGACACAGCCAATCTATTCCCAAGAAAATGTTAAATGCCAGTGTCACTCCTTCTGGAGTCCATGCTCTTCTGGGATAATGGCTCTTGGACAAAGAACCACCCCTACCTCAAATGCTGACATTGGACAAACAGGAGATAAACATAGACTGCTAAACCTTGCCAAGTCAGAGTAAGACGGCCTTTCTACATCCTTGCTTCTTGTTGGTCAGTCAGATACTCTAGGCCTCAGCCAAAGCTGTATGCTACAACATTGCTGTGAGACTTTAGGAGACTGTCCAGGTAGTTTGCTATAGCTATCTATGCTGCATCTTGTGGAACCTGCTTTTCTGCACTTGCTACTTACCCTAGTATTGTGATATTCCTTCTCAATCTTGATGTTGAAAATTAGACTGTCACAATTATTGATCTTTCTCTTCCTAGATAGAAATATTAGGTACAAGACTTAACCTTCCAGCTTGGAACAGCTCCATAGTAATCTCTGTTAGGCCTTCACCCTAAAACTGGATATGTATTTCTTGCCATTTCATCTTTTTACCTCACTGCCAATAGGCATTAAGTGTGTGTGTGTGTGTGTGTGTGTGTTCCTATTTTGCTTTCTCCTGGAGCATATCTGATATTTATTGTCATTTTATATAGTTATGTATCAAGCTTAAATCTTTTCTTTAGACTAAAAGGAGACTTATAATGATATATCCACCCCAAACACAACTGTTCTACTGACAATGCTGATTTGGGCCTGGGGACAGGTGTGGAGTCCAAGTCTGTGTCCAAATCTAGATTTTCTCTCTTACTTCTTGGTCAGAGACAGGGAAGATTGGAGGACATCACTGGAGAGGGAACCCGCTGGGGTCCTCTGTTTTTTGTGTAAGTGAATTCTCCCCAAGTAAACCTCAATCAGCCTACATTGTGTCCTGGAAGCTTATTACATGCTTTAAATACATAACATACAGAATAAAGAAAGAATATTAAGAGCAGAGAAGGAAAAAGGACAGGTATCATATAAAGACAGACATACCAAAATTACACCTGGCTTTTCAAGAAAGCCGGAAGAACCTGGATAGATATTCCACAAACACTAAGAATCCTTTCAGAGATGCCAGCCCAGACTACTATATGAAGTGAAACTCTCAGTCACTAAAGATGGGTAAACCAAGATATTTCATGACAAAACCATATTTATATAACACATATCCACAAACCTAGTCCTACATAAAGTTTTGAAAGGAAAACCCCAACCCAAAGATGTTAACTACACTCACAAAGACATAGGCAACAGATAATCCCACTATACCAGAACCCAAAAGAAAAAGCAGAGCAAATATACTCACAATACCACCAACAACAACTAATCTAAAACAAGCAAGGATTAACAATCAATTCCCTCAGCATTAATGGTCTTAAATCACCTATAAAAGGACTCAGGTTAGCAGAATGGATAAAAAGACAACTCATCCTTCTGCTGCATACATGAAACACACCTAAGCTTCAAAGACATATACTACCTTAGAGTAAACAGATGGGAAAAGATCTTCCAATCAAATAGACCCAAGAAGCAAGCAGATGTAACTATCCTAATATCTAAACAAATTGAATTCAAACTAAAATCAACGAAAACAGATGAAGAAGGTCATTTCATATTCATCACAGAAAAAAAAATCCGTCAGTACAGAGTCTCACTTCTGATCATCTATGCCCCAAATACAAAGGCAACTACATTTCTAAAAAAAAACATTACTAAAACTCAAAGCTCGCATAAAACCTCACAAACTTATAGTGGGAGACATCAGCACCCCAATTTCACCACTAGACAGGGACACCAGACAGAAACTTAACGAAGAAACAAAAGAACTGAAAGAAGTTATGTCCCAAATGAGTTTAACACACATCTATAAAACATTCCATCCAAACACAAAAGAATATACCTTCTACTCAATTCCACATAGAACATTCTCTAAAATCTACTACAAACTCAGCAACATAGCAAACCTGAACAGATGAAAAATAAAATTGGAATAGCCCCCTGATTCTTCTCAGACAACTATGCTTTAAAGTTGGAATTTAACAACAACACAAATTGCAGAAACCCTACAAAATCATGGAAACTGAACAATGCACAATTGCTCTACTCCTAGGTCAAGGAAGAAATACAGAAAAAAAAATTAAGAACTTCCTAAACTTCAATGAGAGTGAAGACACGATATACCCAAACTTATGGGACACTTTGAAAGCAATACTAAGAGGAAAGCTCATTGAACAAAGTGCCCACAGAAGATAGTCACATTAGAGAATTAAACTGAAAGCCCTAGACCAAAAAGAAGCAAACTTACCACCGAGGAACAGACACCAGGAAATAGTCAATTTGAGGGTTAAAATCAATAAAGTAGAAAATAGGAAAACAATACAAAGAATCAATGTAACAAAGAGTTGTTTCTTCAAAAAAGTCAACAAAATAAAAAAAAAAACCTTATCTAAACTAACCAAAAGGCAAAAGAGAACATATAAATTAGAAAAATCAGAAATGAAACAGGAGACATAACAATGGACAATGTGGAAATCTAGAAACATCAAGGTCTACATTGACAATCTGTACTGCACAAAATTTGAAAATTCAAACAAATGAAATGGACAATTTCTGGATAGGTATCACTTAAAAAATTAAATCAAGAACAGATAAACAATTAAAACAGACATATACCCCCTAATGAAATAGAAGCAGACATCAAAAGTCTCCCAACTAAAAAATAAAATTCCAAGGTTATATGGCTTCAGTACAGAATTCTACCAGATTATCAAAGAAGAGCTATACCAATACTCCTCAAATTGTTCCACAAAATAGAAGTGGAAATTTCATTGTCAAAATCTGTTTGTGGGTCTAAAATTACCTTGGTACCCAAGCCACACACATATACAACTAAAGGAGAACTACAGACCAATATCACTCATGAACACTGATGCAAAATTACTCAATAATTTACTGGCAAATTAAATCCAGAAGACATCAGATATATCATCCACCATGATCAAGTAGATTTACATCCTAGGGATGCAGGGTTGGTTCAACATATGAAATTCCATCAATGTAATCCACCATATAAACAAAGTGAAAAAGAAAAAACATATGATCATAATACTAGAAGCTGAAAAAGCCTTTGACAAATCCAGAGCCCTTTCATGATAAAGGTCTTGGAGAGATCAGGATAACAGGAACATACCTAAATATAATAAAAGCAATATACAACAAACCAATAGGCAACATCAAACTAAATGAAGGGAAACTTAATGTGATTTCGCTAAAATCAGGAAAAAGGCAATGCTATCTATTCTCTCCATATCTCTTCAACATTGTACTTGGCGTTCTACCTAGAGCAATAAGACAACAAAAGGAGATCATGTAGATACAAATTGGAAAGGAAGAAGTCAAACTTTTACTATTTTCAGATGATGTGATAGTTGGCATAACTGATCCGAAAAACTCCACCAGGACATTACAACTGATAAACACCTTCAGCAAAGTGGCAGGATATAATATTAACTAAAAAAGAATCCATAGCACTACTATATACATAGGATAAAGGGGCTAAGAAAGAAATCAGAGAAACATCCCCCTTTCCAATAGCCACAAACAACATAAAATATTATCGGGTAATTCTAACTAAACAAGAGAAAGATCTATATAACAAGAACTTTGTGTCTCTAGAGAAAGAAAATGGAAAGATCTCCCATGCACTTGGATAGGTAGGATAAACATAGTAAAATTGGCGGTCTGTGCAAAACAAATCTACAAATTCAGTGCAATCCCCATCAAAATAGCAGCATAATTCTTCACAGACCTTCAAAGAACAATACTCAACTTTATATAGAAAAACAAAATACCCAGAACAGCCCAAACAACCCTGTACAATAAAGGAACTTCAGGAGGAATAATCATCCCTGAATTCAACCTCTAATATAGAGCTATAGTCCTGAAAACAACTTGGTATTGGCACAAAAATAGAGTTGAATTGATATTAACCCATACACCTACACCTACAAACACTCAATAAAGAAGAAAGCATCTTCAACAAATGTTGCTGGCATAACTGGATGCTGGTATATAGAAGACTGCAGATAAACCTATATCTATCACCATGCACAAAATTTAAATTCAAATGCATCAAAAACAGCAATATAAATCTAGCCACACTGAACCTCTCAGAAGAGAAAGTGGGGAATATCCTTTAAAATATTGGTACAGGAGACTGCTTCTTGAACATAACACAGGTAGCACAGACCCTTAGATGGACAATTAATAAATGGGACCTCCTGAAACTGAGAAGCTTCTGCAAGGCAAAGGATACAGTCAACCAGACAAAATTGCAGCCCACAGAGTGGAAAAAAGATCTCCACTAACCTCACATCTGAGAGAGGGTTCATCTCCAAAATATAAAAAGAGCTCAAGAAGCTAGTCATCAAAAACACCAAATAATCCAATGAAAAAGTGGAGTACAGAGCTGAATAGAGAATTCTCAGTAGTGAAATACAAAGTGGCTAAAAGTCGCTGAAAAAAGTGCTAAACATCCTTAGCCATTAGAGAAATGCACACCAAGGCAACTCTGAGATACCATCTTATTCCTGTCAGAATGGCTAGAATCGGATACACCAATGACAGTTTATGTTGGAGAGGATGTGGAGAAGGGGAACACTGCTGGTGGGAGTGAAAACTTGTACAGACATTTTTGAGATCACTTTGGCTATTCCTCAGAGAAAATGGGAATCAAACTACCATAGGTACTCGAAAAACTACTCTTAGTCAAACTATTCTTAGTCATACACCCAAAAGATGCATATCCATGCAACAAAGACATCTGCTCAACTATGTTCACAGCAGCATTATTTGTAATGGCTAGAACCTGGAAACAAACTAGATGCCCCACAACTGAAGAATGGATAAAGAAAATGTGGTAAATTTGCACAGTGCAGTATTTACTACTCAGTGTAAAAAAATGGAATATTGAAATTGACAAGCAAATGGATGGACCTAGAAGAAACCATCCCGAGTGAGGTAACTCAGTCACAAAAAAATGAACATGGAATGTACTCACTCATATATGGAATTTAGACATAGAGCAAAGAATCACCAGCCTATAAGTCACACCACGAGAGAAGCAAGGAAACAAGGACTCTAAAATAAAGATATGTGGTCACCCACAGAAGGGGAAAGGGATAAGATCTCCTGAACATATTGGGAGCAGGGATTGGAGAGGGAGTTAGGAGAAAGAGAAAAGGAGAAGAGAAGGGGAGAGGAGAACATGAGTGAGCAGGAAGATTGAGTTGGAGGAGGAATAGAGGAGAGCAAGAAAAGAGATACCATAATAGAGGGAGCCATTATAGGTTTGAAAAGAAATCTGGCACTAGAGAAATATCCAGAGACCTATAAGAATGACCCCAACTAACAATCTGAGCAATAGTGGAAAGGCTACTTTAAATGCCCTTCCCTGATAATGACATTGATAGCTACCGTATATGCCATACTAGAGCCTTAATCCAGTAGCTGATGGAAACAGAAGCAGACACCCACAGATAAAACACTGAGCCTAACTCCTGGAAACCACTTATTGAGAGGAAGAAGTGATAAAAAATGGAATCAAGACCAGGCTGCAGAAACCCACAGAAAAAGCTGATCTGAACAAGGATGTGCCCATGAACCCCAGACTGATAGCTTGGATGACCCAGAATCCCTGAATGTGGGTCTCAGTTAGGATGCCTGAGCAATCTATGGGACCTTTTATAATAAAACCAGGATGTATCCCTGGTGCATGAAAAGACTTTGGGAGCACATTCTCCATGGAGGGATACTCCCTTATGTTAGAGAAAAGACGGAGGGCCTAGGCCCTACCCCAAATGAATGGACAGATTTTTATGATCACTCCTGAAGGGCCTCACCCTCCATTATGAGTCGATGGGGAATGGGACAGGGTTTGGGGGTTCAGGTGGGAGATATGTGAGGATTGGAGAGAGAGGAAACCGGGATTGATATTTAAAATAAGAAAAAATAAATAAAATAACAATATAAAACAAACAGTATATTCATAGGTGTAAAGCTATCAAATGGACCTTGGCTCACCTATTACTGTCACTCCACTTAAGAAAACTGATACTTTTATCACTCTGGATGATACCATTTTATCATAGCCTCTCATCTAAGGGTGGGATTTTCTGGTACTCTTGTGGTTATGGTCCCTGGTTTTCATGCTGGTATGTTTAAGCAGTTATGATGTTTTGTGGGTGTTTTTTTTTTGTTGTTTTTTTGGTTTTGTTTTGTTGTTAGCAATGTCTTATCTTTTCTGGAAAATGCTATTTTGCAGCAGTATTCATTCTTCCATGTCTAGCTCTTACGATTTTGCTGCCCCACCACTTTCCCTTAAACTTGAGATATGCTAAGCACTTCACAGTTGAAACCTCTTGTGTACATTTCAAGTTCTCAGTGCAAATATTTTAATATATACTCAACTGTACGTGACTTCAGTCATCTTAAACATATATATATATATATACATGTATATATATATGTATATATATATTTCACTCCAAATTGTGATATCTAGTCTCTATGCTATTTCTTTAACTCACTTATTCTCCAGCATTTCTTTCTGTGGATATCAAGGAATTTCTAACTATTATTTTTTGGGTTTTAAAGGAAGATTAATCTCTCCGTATTCCTGTTGTTAAATTAATTTTAAAAAGAATAAATTTTAATTTTGTGCATAGTAAGTATATTGAGAAATTTAACAGAAGAGTAGATTTCAATTCCTGAAACTCTACTCTTTTATATTAAGTATCTACACTGAAGAATGGATATAGAAAATGTGGTAAATTTACACAGTGGAGTATTTACTACTCCATGGGGAAAAATGGAATATTGAAATTGACAGGCAAATGGATGAACCTAGAAGAAACCCACTCAAAACAAGTAGATAGGGAAGGATATAATCCAGGCAATTAGGTTCTTAGAAAAGTATTGGGACAGATGAGAAAGAGCCTAGAAATTGGACCTCTGGAATAACTGGAAAATCTATAGAGATAATGTAAACAGACCTATTTTCTTTGAATTACTGAGTTGCAAGCACCCTGCCCTGCTGTGACCATGGGTCATAATACTTCCATTAAAAGATGATGTCACTTGCAGTGTGCTTTTGTTCATTTTGACAAACAGAAACTATTAACAGACAACATAAATACAAATCCCACCCCACTTCTGACTCAAGTATCTCAAGTAATGAAGTAAGGAGGTCAATAAAAAAAGGAAGGAAATATTAAGGTGAAGAAATAATGCAATAAATAAACATATTTTGTTGCAAATGACCTTAGGATAACTGTCCAGTCACCCTTTACTCATTTCCTATACCTTTCCCCTTGCACAACACCCCAGCTGACCAACTTTCTTTACTTTATAGGAAAATGACTTCTTCATTTTTTCTTCCAAATAGGGTTTCTCTGTGGCTTTGGAGGCTCTCCTGGAACTAGCTCTTGTAGACCAGATTGTTCTCGAACTCCCAAAGATCTACCTGCCTTTGCCTCTGCCTCTGGAGTGCTGAGATTCAAGGTATGCCCTACCACCATCTTTCTAGACTATTTCCTTCTTGTGATGCATGGTACTGTAAAGTCCCTGGTCCTGTGAAATCCTCATTGTGATGGACCTCTACTAATTCTATGCTTTCTTATGCAGTGTTTAGACAGTTCCCAGAGAACCATGTAATGATCTTGGTGACAATGGTTTCTGCCATATATCCGTAACCTCAATTCTTTTTAATGAAGAAAACTAATTATTTCTGATGAATGTGACCAGATTGTTTTTATTTACATCTTTTATATCATTTTACATTTTAATGCTTTTCATTTAGACTGTGATTCAAATGCATAGGGACTATTTCCCTGATGAGAGAATTGGTGTTTTCTTCATGAAATTACTGTGACTATGAGAGCTGTAAAACAAGAAAATAGCTATAGGGACAAGAAACAAAATAATCATCATAAACTCATGAGGTATAACAGCAAGAAGGAACTCAGATATACACAACTAAGAACTAAGAACTAAGAAAAATCACCTTGCTGCCAGCACTACCCTTACTAGTGTGCACTCCTATTTGCTTTTTCTTATAATGTCTATTACAGAGTCTATACCCATATTGCTCCTAGTGTTTAGTTGGCTTGATCTTATTATACTCTAGAATCCTCCCGTGATCTTTGTAAACAGGGATGAAAATTTCTGTGTAAATATTGTCAATCTCCACTGAGTCCTATCTACACAGAGACCTTGGTACTTATAAAGCATACCAGAAACACTCCATCCCTACAAAGGCGTTGATGCTATTAAAGTATGATAGGACACTCCCATTAGTATTTGTAAATATTTAAGTGTCCTTTATTATGTACTAAATAAATACCTAAGAAATATAAGGATAGTTGTATTTTTATGTCTCTAAAACTGAATTCTGGCATATCCACTAATTACTGACTTGTTTAATAATCTAACTTTATTGTTTGCCATAGTTAGTGATACATTTTTGCTTAATGCAACAAAGTGACAACTACTACAAAGTATTTTAGAATAGTTTTAAAACCCAGATTTATTAACTCTAATCTTAATGTATGGATTAACTCTCTGTGATATCACATACATGCAGTAAATTAAACTCAACATTATCTTTATTTGTACTACTCTGTAAGTTCAACTGGCCACAAATAGGACAAATGCCCATGACTATGGCAAATGTTGCCAAAAAACAAAATCCTGAACTTACTTTTTAGAATTTATTGGCAACATTTTGGAAGCCAAATGTGAGATTCTCAAGCATAATCTATGTAAATTACAAATCATGTCTGCATGCAAAGAGTAAGAAACTCAGATACATAGAATACCCTCAAAACCATTTCCCACAGACTTTGCTCAGGTCCCTGCCTTTATATTCCACATTTGCAATTCTTTGACACTTTAAGCCTTAGCTTTTTCAACATGTCAAGATCTAGTTTTAATTAAAAAAATTGAAAGATATGAAAGATAGAATGAAAAGAACATGAAAGGATAAAGAATTTTGCTTGTGAAACAGCTATCTCCCATCATCAAACAACCTTAGGAAAAAGCAGCCCAACTCCAAAAGAAGATACAGAAAGGATAAGGAATAAGTTTATTACAGCTATTTATGGAATCCATAGCTCCTGTTATATTAGCCAGATTCATTTCATCTTTAGAGGCTTAAGTCATTGATTCCTGTCTGGTACATTTCAATTTAAGTTTCAAATAAGAAACTTTGATGATATAAATTAAATTAGATTGTATATGAAACAGTTACATCAATTTCTGCCAGACGTGTAAGATTGAATTAGTAGAATGTTGTCGCTCTTTGGGCTTCTGTATATTTATTGTCTTAGTTAAGGAAGGAAGTTTCTTTCCTCTGTGTCTCCCAATAACCTAAATTTTATCAGTACAACTCAATGTACTGAGTTATCAGTTCAACAATATGGACCTATGAGAGTGTCACATTGGCTCACCATTTCTTTGTCTTAAATAGACACTTCCATTCAAGTGATCATATAAGATGTTGTTATAGAAGAAAATCTTAAGACTCTCCTCTATAGACATGCAGTATTACAAATCCAAAACTGAAAACTCTTAATAAACACACAAGTTTGAAACGCTGAATCAGGTTTTAGTTTAATGTAGAAAATAAAGGCCATTTTTTTCTACTTTAAAATAATTTTTGGCATGGTGTTTATAACTTTAAATTGTGCTATTCATGATGTTTCAGGCTTCCATGTGTAATAGGTATATACACTTCCACCTGCCTATAGCCACTTTAACACATCAAATATATATATATATATATATATATATATATATATATATATATATTTATATATCTGTCCCGCGCTACCGTCTCGCCAGCAAGAACGACGCGGCACACTCAGGATCCTTCTGCAGTAAAGCTTTAATGCTCTTGAGAGGGAGAGCATAAGCTTACAGGAAAGAGAGACCCCAAACACACAAAACCCATCCCTTATATAGGCTAGCAGCCTCTGCCTTGGACGTGTCACCCCCTGACTGGCTGCTGCTCATCGGCCCATATGACGCCACGGGAGAGGCAGGGACCCAGGGTTTGACAGTTACCCAGCGTATGTGCATCTCTCCTGTCTACCAACGGTTTTGACAGTTACCCAGCGCATGCGCATCTCTCCTGTCTACCAACGGTTTTGACAGTTACCCAGCGGTACTTGTAACGGCTCCCTACATCTCCCCCTTTTTTATTTATTTTAAACAGAGTCAATTAATAGGAACAGAATTAATGAGGCTTCCCAATTTTCAGAAGGTAGGTCACCCATATAACGAGGGATAGAGACAGAGGTTGTACCTCCCAGATCAAAAATTAAGACCATGTGCGAGAGTCGCTATGGGGCTGTCAACTCACCCCGAAGTGACCTCGACCTGTCCTCTGCCGTTTTTCTGGGAAAGGGACACTAGGGCAGGCAACCCTTATGCAGGACAACATGCCTCCCAGAGAGCCAGGCAACTCCCTGTGCGATGCTTTGCTCGGCATCCCTCATGGGCTGCTCAGACCAGACACTCTACCCTGTGCAATGAGCCTATGCTCTGGGTGTGCAAGAGCTGTCTGACCGGCGGCCTACTGCTTAAGCATTGTTAGCCAAATATCTGTGGAAGCCCCCTGTTCCAAAGCTACAAGCGCTTGGGCGATAACCACCTTGTCCCTCTTATTTTGAGCCCTGAGCCTACAGACCAGCCAAAGAAGCAACAACAGTCCGCAACAAACAGCTGCGCCAAACAATCCCACCCCAACCCATTCTTTGAAATAAGAAACAGCTGAGGCAATTCATGACGACAATCCCTCCATCAGAGACAAATCAGGACGAGTGGAGTTGACCTGGATAATAGCGGCTCTCAGGTCCCGAAGTGTCTGCTCAAACTCGGAGGTCCAATTCTGCAACATGAACTGAGAAAGGCTTTTAGACAAATTAGCTGTTTTGGTAAAATTCTCATATTGGATGGAGGTGACATATAGTTGATTATTTTAATAGTTCTAAAAGTGTGAGTTGGTAATGTCTGAGAACTTTTTACACTGATGGTATGTTAGAGTTGTGGACAAATCCTCTCATCATAGCCTTTCTTCTATGGTGCTCACTGCAAGGCTGCCTCAAGTGCTGCTCACTGAAATATCCAGAAGCCCATTTAGTTAACTTCTTTGTTCTAGTCACTGGTCTAAAGCCTGTACCTAGTGCTTAGAAGTTGTCTCATTTTTAATTGTGTTCTTTCAGCCTCAAGGACTATTTCTGGTGTTTATGGGAATGTACAGAGAAAACTATCTAATAAAAAAAAATCCAAGATTTAACTAAAAAAGATTTGCCCAAATGTAAATAGGATTTCATGTTAATGTTGACAAAAGTATAAAAACTACATTTTAATCATCATATCTTGTTTTTTTGTTTTCTTTTAATATCAAACCCACTAAAAGATTTGCTTCCCTAAATACATACACAGATGCCAAGTAAATTCAGTGAAATTTTCAAAGTGTCAATTGTAGTATTGATTATTTGATGTGGGGGTTATTGAATTGTTCTTTGTTAAGTTCTTCCAATAAATAAAAAAGATTGAAATTAAGAACAATGTAAAATCTAATTGATTAAAACAAAACAAAAGGATGATAATGTAAATGACAGAGATAGAAAGCATGACAAATTAAGAAAGGTGCATATGTTGGAGTGGGTAGGTATAGTATACCAAACACAGTAAAAAATGGCCAGTGACCGGGAAGAAAGATTTGTTAAATGAGCAGAGTATTAGAAAACATGTTTTAGAGATGGTAGGTAGGCAAGGGAGATAAGGGAGTGGAAGGTAAGACTGAACTAATAAAACATGAACAGATAGTATCAACTGACCAGCCAAGATAAATCTACTAGTAAAGAAACAGCAAGTCTGCTATCATGACCCGTAACTGCTTTCATACCATATTTGATGCCTGCTCCATAATAAGAATTTCAAATTACTAGGTTCTGGAAACCCATTCAAAATCTCATGACTGGGGAGGTCAATGGCTTTGGTGTGAAAGGTATTGCTATCATTTTGATAAACCTCTCAAACATCCTTCTAAATAATTGGAATATTTTTAATCATAGAATAATGTTTCTTTCATTTTTGTCTGGCAGTGGACAGCAGTGACTGCAGAGACTAAAGGCTGGTCAAAGTATAGAGACAAATAATTTGTTTAATATCCAGATATAGATGGGACATGTATAACACTCCCTCCAATGCTGAGAGAACATCACAAAACAAAGGGCAGAAAGAAAACAAATTCTGGAGTAAGGAAGCCAGCAGTGTGTAAAGCAGCAGGTTTTGTATTCTTGAACTTTCAGCAGCTTTTGTTATCTGTACATGATATTTGTAAGATTAGACTAGTAATCACCCTGTCACAAAGGGAGAGGGTTCATGCTTTATGCCCTCCAGGATTTATAAACAGATAGCAGTTGATGGGGTAAGGAAGGACATGATTTACAGTAGTATAGCCATTATCCTGTAAACAAACTCACACCCATGCTCCTGTAAACAACCTTAATGAAACTCATTTGGGCACTAAAGGAGATAATAATAAAAAGAAGTAGGTTTATATGAAAAGATAAAGGGAATTAACCTGGTTGGCATAGGGACAAGAGCAGATAATGCTGGTAGATACAAATGAAGTACATTGTGTAACAGTTTGAAAACATCATAACGAACTCTTTATTATATACTTATTTATGATAATTAGAACATTATTTCTACCATAAAATTTTTATCCAGAAGTCTTCAATAACATTATTATAAGTGTTTTATATGGAATCTGAATCCATGAGCAGAAAGTCCGATGTCAAATACTAAATTTGATCTCAGCAGCATTGTGAAGTTTCTCAAACAAAACTTGCTTTCAATAAATATTAGTAATACAAGTATGAAAATCAAAGAGTATTTCCTTTCCTTTTAAGTGCTGTCTCATAAAAGAATAAATGATGCACATTCTCTACTTTCAACAAGTTTGTTGACTGGGAGAGACTGAATGTGCCATGGCATATTTCATAGACATAAGAACAAGGTGAATCAGTTTGCAAATAAAGTGGGATCACAGAAACTCACTAGAAAACCACTCTCATACTGAAGTTTAAAGGACAGAGTATAATGTGATGACTAGGGAGTAAGAAGGCACGCTTTAACTGAAGTGATGGATAACCAGACAATGGTACAAGATCTCTGTCAACAGATCAAAAGTATTTGGGATGAATAATTCCATGTAAATTGTGCATTGAGTTTGATATTCAAAGTTGTAAATTTATAGAATTGCATTAAAAAATATTTCTGAAGGATTAAAAACAACTAAACATGGTCCTTAACCAATTAATCATTTGTGGTGAATATAATGTAGGGATATAGCCACTGGATATGAAAAAATTTCTAATTTTATTTATAAGTAAAAGAGATGCTGCTCACAGACTAAGTCTGCCCTTTTCTACAGCAAAGATACACAACATGTGAATGCAAGAATTGCTTCCAAGGTAAATGAGCCACAGAGTCCTTCTCTTGTTCTTAGTTTCAGGCTTGGATCATGCTTGACTCAAAATTGAAAGAGTGCAGCCCCTAAGCATACTGTACTTTAGATTTAATAGAAACTAAGACAAAGAGGAAATGAGAGAGAGCCCGAGGGGCTACTTTTATTCTAGGACAGTTGACTGCTGTGCACATTTAATTCACAGAATCTTTTAATTTGAATGTATTATGGAGGTCTGTGAGGCCAACCTCTTTAAGTGCATGATGCTTCAATAAAATGGCCTGTACATGGTAATTTGATCTTGCTTGGCTAACTCTGGTAATAAAAGCACACTAATTAGTGAGGAAGCCAGAGCTGGGTGATCATTCTGAATCTGTAGTTTACATACAGTCATAATGCTATAGTTTTCCCTATTCTGATTTCACGCAACCACAAAAATAGAAATTCACACACACAAGAACATATCTGTCCTTGTTTTTCTCATAAAAACCTTCAAAACGTCAAAGTTACGGTATTCTTTCTCATCTTTAACACTCGCCTGGTTCTTTTTAATCTCTTGAAAATAACGGTGGTCAGTTTTAGCAGACGATGGCAGTAATTGTACAACAGTAGAATACATCAGGAAGGTGGTTCTGTGGTGTGTTCACTGTAAGACTTCTTAGATCATGTACAAGCAGGGAAGAAAGCACCTGCCCCGTGTCATCAAACAACTGAGTATTTACTCCAGCTCATTTATATTGAAAGAAAAATGAAAGTATCATTTTTAACACCTTGTATTTTGAAAAATTGGTCAAATTCAGAATAAATTGCAATTTGAAGAAAAATGTCTACAAAAAGTATAAGGTAATAAGTAAATATCTATGTTTTTTGTATTTTATGCTAGGATTAAATGCTCCACATTTTTCTCTGTATTTTGCAGGTCCAGTATCTGCTCAATCAGTAGAATTTTAATGTATAAGTAACGCATGAATATGACAATGTTTGCTTAAGTAGAAATATAAATGCTGCAATAAAATTTACATGGAAGTGTTGGCTTATTATATCTTAAGCACACAAGCTAGAGTAATCAGAAAGAAGGGAACCTTCATTCAGAAAATGACTCCTTAAGATCTGAATGTAGAACATTTTCCTAATTAGTGATTGATGTTGGAGGACCCAAACCACTGAAGTGGTGCCATCCCTAGGCTAATGATCTAACTTTCTGTAAGAAAGTTCCTACAGTTCTCTGCATCAGCTCCCATCTCTTGGTTTTTTTCTGTGTTAGAGTTCCTGTCCTAACTTCCTTTAGTACTAAATATGGAAGAAAAAGCCAAATCAACTTTTTTGTCCTAAGTTGCTTTTGTCATGGTGATTTCTCACAGCAACAGAAACCTCATCTAGAACAATAGGTTCGAAATTATGATTACCATAAATAACATTTGACTTATTTTAAAAAATAATTTTTAATTGTTTGAAATTAAAATATAATTATGCCTCTTAACTTTACTTCTATCCATCCCTGCCCATATAAGCTCTAAACCTGCTTTGTACTTTATCAAATTCTTGGCCTCTATTGTTTGTTATATATATGTAGAAGAAAATGTACATATGTGTAAATATATATATATGTACATATATACATATATAATATATAATTAGGAATACACATTATATGAACTGACCAGGTTGTGTTTATGTATTTTAGTCTCTCTCCCCTTGTTTGTCTGTCTGTGTATGTCTATCTGGCCTTCTGTCTTTTTGTCTTTTTCTTTTTCTCTGAGAAAGAGAGAGAGAGAGAGAGAGAGAGAGAGAGAGAGAGAGAGATTTCAGAGATAGTGATTTGATTAGTTAAAAAATTTGTGGAGTTTCCCCTGAGAAAGGCTGCTTTTCTCCTCTTATCATTCCTTAGTTGTCTGTAGTCCTTTACCTAAAGTTGAGACCCCATGAAATTTTCCTCTCTTGTGTTTACATATCTATTGGTGTCCTTCTTGTCCATGACATTCTAACCATCCCTATTAAAGAGAATCCATATGTGTTGCTTCTTAGATATTTCTAGGAGTCATGAATTACAGATATTTGTAGAAGACATGAATTTACAGAAACGTTCTTGTTTCTCTGGATCTTATCATCTGACACCTCTTTCACTGTGATCCCAGAATCTGAGGTAAAGGATTGATGTTTTAGATATGGCAGTTGGGGTAGAGAACACCATGTCTCCAAGAATGGGACTTGGTGACTAGCATGTGAGTGGAAGAAACTGAAACCAATACCCCAGTAATGGCAACATGTACTCCATCCCGGAGCAATCAGTCCAGCCACTTTCTTATTTCCTTTTTATTTCACTGAAAAAAAAGATTATTTTCTGTAAAGAGCTGCAAAATGCCATGCCTTAAAGATGGTGCTGGCTTCTGCCTTCTACCTCCCCAAGGATGAGGGCTCTCTGGAGTAAACAAGCCCTTATTTGGTTAAGTCTTTTCAGCCTGGATGCTTCTGCGTTAGAGTAGCCTATCTGCAGGATCCACATAGCTCAATGGGGTTGGTTAGCGCAAGGGTATTTAAACCTGTGCAGGGGTCCCATGGGTCAGAAGAACATGTTTCAAGGATCTTGATTAAAACTGCATGAAGAAGATCTTCCCAGAGTCGCGTCTTCCTTGCTGGCAGGGGTAGGAACGCACAATTTTCTCACATAATATTCTCTGACTATGGTATGCCCTTCTACTTCTCCCAGTTCCTACCAACAGTCTATCCCATATGGATTCACTTCAGCTCTGTCACTCATTAGAAAAGAACAGACTACTAAGGGAACATAATAAAATATAACAAAATAAAATGCAATTAATAAAATAAACCAATCACATCAGACATGGACAATACAAATGGAAGAAAAGAGCACAATAGAAGAGACAGGAATGATAGATCCACTCATTATTACACCAGGGAGTACCATAAAAACTCTAAACTAGAGGCTATATGCAGAGGATGCAGTACAGAAATGTTCAGGTATTGCACATCTTGCTTCAATTCGAGTAGCCTTGATCTTGTTGAGTTAGAGAGCCTTGTTTCTTGGCATCCTCTAACTCCTCTGGTTCTTAAGCATTTTCCTACATCATTTACTTGTGGTTCCCTCAGCTCAGAGGGGAAGGATTTGAGGGAGACATTCCACTTAAGGATTAGTGGTCCCAAGCCTTTCTCTCAGCATGGTCTAAGAATTTGTTTCCATCTGCTGTAAGAAGCGTTTCTCGTGGTGGCTGAGTAAGACATTGATCTATAAGTGTAAAAGAATGCAATTAGGAGTCATTTTATCAGTACAAAAGTGTTATTTGGTTTTACGGGCTATCTAGTCTCTGGTTCATGATAACTCAAGCATTGTTAGATGTGGACTCCATCTCAGAGTTGGTTGTGAGTCAAATAGGTTATTGTTTGGTTATTTGCACAAGATTTTTGCCATAGTATATCTTGCAGGCAGGGCACTTTTGTGGGTTACAAGTTTTGTGATTAGCTTGGGGTTTATGTTTCTCTTTTGAGAGGTCTCATAGTACATTCTTGTACCAAAGAAACTGGAACACTGGGGTAAAGACTCTTTGAACCAGCTCAAAATCTCCATTTACATTTAGGTGTGTAAGTGTTGTCTTCAGCCATGAGGCCTGTTGTCAATTTGTAGAAAATAACTATAGCCAGGGTTGTTGGGGACTCCCCAGGGGCCTCTTTGGCCAACAATTAGATTTAATCCAATTCTGATACTGAAAACTTCATTAGGTAACAATGGATGGACAGTTCACACTCTTTCTCCCACATAACAGGGTAATTTCATTTAGATAGCCTTCATATTTTAGGAAGCTTTTACTGTATTAGGTTTCTATACTATCCCTCAGCCCCTTCCTCTCCCACTCCCCACTTGAGCTTCTCATTCCAGTTCACCTCATTCATCCATTCATCCATAACTATCTATTCTGTGTCCCTTTTCTGTGAATATCTATCTGTACCCTCTAGTTTCTTTCTCTATACCTGCCCTCTACAGATTGCAACTTGGATAACATTGACAACAACTATTATTCATATATAAATGAATGCATAATATTTGTCTTTCTGTATCTGGGATGCTTAACTCAGGATGATTTTTCTAGTTTTTCTGCAAATGTCATGATATCTTTTTAATAGATGAATAATACCCCATTGTGTAAATGTACTATATTTTGTTACCCATTATTCTGTTGAGGGACATCCTAGTTATTTCTATTTACTTGTTATAATGGCTTCCTGAAGAGGTTTCTCATGTGAACCAGGGAACACAGAATATTTTCAGTCATGCTAATTTTGGTCATGGCTAGGGCTTTGGCAGATTAGTGATAATAAATTCATTGCATTGGTGATACAATGAGTCTAGTGTATTTGGAAATAGCCACAGATGAGCATACAATGATATTATTGTAGTCATTTGCCATTTTCAGATAATTTAGATTTCAGGATTAATGATTTAATAAATAAGTAAAGCCTAGGTATTAAACTGTGTTCTTTGTTGTATGTGAATATGTATTTGCTTCAAAAAATATCTGGAAAGCAATCTTTATAAGTAATTATATTCTTATAGGAGTAAATAATCTCTGGCTTTATGGAATACATTAAA
This sequence comes from Cricetiscus sungorus, assembly GCA_030556225.1. NCBI lineage: Eukaryota > Metazoa > Chordata > Mammalia > Rodentia > Cricetidae > Cricetiscus > Cricetiscus sungorus. The sequence goes on from JANBXA010000398.1 coordinate 48,580,991, forward strand.
AATTCTAATCATAAACAAGCCCATGTTAGTCTGAAAATAGGCTCTCAAAACCGAGTAGGTAAAGTAAATGCTAGAACAATTTCCTATTGAATATATTACTCATACTGTTTTAATGGCCAGACACACTTTTTCTCACAGCTAAATATAATTTGAAAGATATTTAGAAACACATCTCTTAAAGATGTCTTAAATCTAATAGACTCAGGATACCTCAACTCTGTGTTAATAATGAATGTGGTGAAATAGTTATTGAGTAAAACACTTTCAGTTGGTTACAGAGGCTTCTTCCTGGTATTTATATCTATCACTAACAGAGCATCAGCATTCAAAATCAGCAACCCAGTTTCTAAAGATCAGACTCATCCTGTCTCTTTTCTTTTGCCTATAAGCCCTCACACAGTTCTAAGTATATTGCTTATTGTTAGTTTTGTCCTGGAGGGCTAGCCCTCCTCCCGGAGCTAAGGGGAACACCATGTCAGGAATCTGGCAGGGAAATGAATAACCTTATCAGGAGTTTGTCTCACGTCTGGAGAAGGGCCTAGGCCCTGTTACAAATGAAAAGACAGACTTTGAGGACTCCCCATAGAAGGCCTCAATCTCCTTGGGAAGCAGAAATGGGATGGGATGGCGGTTGATGGGGGGAAGAGGGAAGGTAGAAAGGTTGAGAGAACTGAGATTGACATGTAAAACAAACTTGTTTCAAATTTAAATTTAAAAAAAAGCAAAAACAATAGTAGTAGTAGTAGTCGTAGTAGTAGTAGCAGTTGTAATAGCAGCAGTAGTAGTAGTAGTAGTAGGAGGAGGAGTAGGAGTAGGAGAGAGAGAGAGAGAGAGAGAGAGAGAGAGAGAGAGAGAGAGAGAGAGAGAGAGAGAGAGAGAAAGGAGATCCCAACTTGTTCATCAACAATCTTACAGAACTGTTAACTCTAAGAATTACAATAAAGATCAGTAAGGCAAGATATGAAGAGGTTCAGTATTGGCAAAAACCATTACAGGGCATGTAGCCAAATGCTTTCTGGTAGGATTTAAAACCTACTTAGGAAGAAGAAATACAAGTCTTGTTCTGTAACTTTGGCCAAGACCTATCAGGCCACTGGAGAAATTACGCTATTTTATCAAACAGACATTGTATTCTCAATCCATATGATAGTATAGTTGTCAGACCTCATCAGAGAAGATGTGTGTGTGTGTTAATGTAGAAATTCAAATTGTAAATGTACAGAAAATAATAATTAATGAGGTGTCCACCCACAAATGGGACTACTTTATATGTGTGGGACTTACTCCAAGCATCAAGCAACAATATGGTTCAGTGGATGAAAGATTGTACCAGCCCAGAGAACTGGGTGGATTGGAGAAAATAGTGTCTTCTGGACACGATAGGAATGTTGCACACACAAGAGATGTGGTTGCCTGCATAAGCAGCATTGTGGCATGGAGTAATAAGGGGTTTATGAGCTGTGCACTAGCTATTTTTCTATTGGTGTGCTAAAATAACATGAGCCAACTTACTAGAAAAATAGCTTATTTTGGAATATTGTTCCAGAATGGTACAAGTAAATGATTGTATGGAGCCATGACATCAAGTGGCAGTCACAGAGCAGAAATAATAATTGAATTCACATCTTGAACTGAAGTCAAAAACCAGGGAGAAAATAAACTGAAAGTGTGTCAAGACCATAAACTCCCCAAAGCCATCCTCTAGTAATATACTTCCTCCAAAAACGCTGCAGCTATTACACCCCCCTAAACATTACTTGTAGTTTTGTGAAGCCTAGACTTTCTCTTCAGACTTCCTTTGGACATTAGCCCAAAAATAATGGCACAGAGGTTTATTATTGATTAAGAAATCTTGAACTTAGAATAAGCTTGTTTCCAACTAACTCTTATAACTAAAATAACCCATTTCTATTAATTTATGTTCTGCCACATGGCTTTCCACCATGGCTCTGCCACCTCTCTTCTATTCTGTATGTATGACACCTTCAGTGTCTGCTTGGCAACTTGTAGGAACCCTCAGATTCTTTCAGAGTTATTCTCTTTCCCCAGAAACTCCATCTATTCTTCTGCCTAGCTGTTGCCCATTCAGCTCTTTACTAAACCAATAACAAGAAAGCACCATTGGCAAAATCATATCCTCACATTGTACAAAAAGATTATTCCAGAACAAGGGACACTAACTGGAGAACAAAGTGATCAAATACCCAATTTTAAGTGGGGACATTGTTATGCAGAAAAACACATTCTACCCCATAGCATCCATAATACCATGATTCAAAATGCTTGTAGTCCAACTTCCAAAAAATAGTCTTTCAAAAAATAGAATCAAACTTACAAATGTACAAAACCCCAAATTTTTTTGTTACTCAAGATAATTTACTAATCCTAAATCCTGAAAAATAAATTAAATTAGTTCCAACATGTAACAACATAAAATAAGTATTAACATTTTAAATTGGAGGAACCATGACAAAATAAGGAAATACTGAACCAATGCAATTCTGAAACTCAGTAGGGCAAAACAAGTCCTATATTTTCATATTCCATGTGGAAGGACTTAGATGTCTGTGAAATTCCAGATGAGCTGGCTGTATCATACTCATCTAAGTTAGTTACACTCCCGGTATGCAGTCTTATATAGATGTCTAAGAGCTCTGCTATCTGGAACAATTTGGAGTCTTCACACCAATGAAGGCTTCACTTGAAAAATTTCATGCAATGACTTTTCAATGCCTTGCAGGGATGCCAAGTTATATGCTTCTTGGTCTCAGTAACTGTCTGCAATTAAGGAGTAAAAAAGTGTAAAACTGCCTCAATCTTACATTTCCCATACCAATAATTCCATCACAACATGGACCACACTGCTATATGGTACTCAGCTTAGTATGGGCCTAGATCATCTCGAATTATATTAATAGCAGTTTGTTTCCCATTCATTTACCTTTTGAAGCAAACTACATCATACATATATTTTTTACAAACCAGTAGCTTAGCTGGAAATGCTTGTGCCATGAGGGTACCACCCCCTATGCCCATTGCAAAGAAAGCCTCTTTGTAATAACAATTACAGATGTTCCTCCAGTATATTTCTTAGATGCAACATCAGGCTTTCTATTGCTTGTTTTTTCTTTTCTCTTCAACTATATATTTTGTCTTTCCTTTTTTTCATTCTTGCTTTCTTTCATTACAGACATGCATAGCATTATCAGTAATAACCATGCCATAGACACAACATAATGTGATCTTGTAATTTATTCTGTTAAAGAAATTAGTTCATGACTTTATTATTTTTAAATTTTAATATAGTTTTTTTTTAAATTTTTTGAGATTATAATTACAGTTCCTTTCTTTTTATTTTCTTCTTCCAAACACTACCATATACCCTACCCTACTCTCCTTTATATCCATGAACTCTTTTTACACTAATTACACTAATTGTCTGTGATTAAATATAAGCTCTTACTTGTTTCTATGCGTTTAGTGCTGACATTTGGTATTGGACAGTCAATTAGTTTGCTCTTCTTTGGTTAAGACCGACTCTTCCATTCTTTTGTTTCCTCTCATTCCATGTGTAGGTTTGAGGCCTAATGGAGCTTTTCACATTCAGTTTAGCATATCAGTACTTAGGACATGGGTAGAAGGGAGACATATTTTTTACCAAAAAATAGAAAAGAAAAGAAAAAGAGAGAGAGAGAGAGAGAGAGAGAGAGAGAGAGAGAGAGAGAGAAGAAAGGAAGAAAGGAAGGAAGGAAGGAAGGAAGGAAGGAAGGAAGGAAGGAAGGAAGGAAGAAAAGAATCACAGAACGGCCATTAGCACAGTTCCTAATATTGTTCCCTTCTGAAAACTCTTGACCTGGACACTCATGAGGCATTGCTCTCAGCTCCACTGTCATCTTGGCTCCTACTAGACTAACCGTTTAAGCCCTGCTTATAATATTCACCTCCGTGTCAACACCAAAGTTGTGAAGCACGCCATATCATTTAAAGCAAGAAACAACAATAATAATCAGTAGGTTCTATATAAAAATAACTCACTCTCCAGTAACTATGTCTGTATTAGTTATTTTTCTATTGCTATATAAGCAATGATAAAATAATGTGTCTCAAAGCTGTTTATGACAGAAAGGAGTTTATTGGTTTATGTTTCCAGGACAGGGGTCATCATGAGTGACAGACATGGTGGTGGGAACAGGAAGCTAAGAGCTACATATTGAACTGTAACAATGAAGCAGGGAGAGATAAAGAAAGAAAACTGGAATGGGGTGAGACTGTAAAACTCTAAAAGTCTTTATATATGGGTACAATAATAAGCTATTATGAATGATTTTAATCTATGTTCATTTGTCTGAATAATAGTAATACCTTCCCTCTTAGTGTCCATAAAATGTCTATCCAAAGGTTGTGGGCCTGTTAATGGTACCAGGTATGTTTTATTTTGTGCAACAGGCCTTAAATCCATCCAGAAAGTTTATTACACCTATTACAATGATGACACTATTACACCCATGGTCCTATCTTGATAGGACAGTCATTCTAGGCTCACAGAGTTCACAGCTTTGTAAGGAATGATAATTACTCCTCTCCTCTGGTAGCAATGAATAGCATCTTTTAGCACTTTGAAGACTTTCCAGTAGAGATAATTCTCTCCTCCAGTACCAGCTTGATTCTTCATGTTTTACTGAATACTATGTGGTGTTTTCAACAATAATATGTCTCAAGTCCTAGAAAGTAACTAAGAACATTGAAAATAGCCTAAAATGTTTAGCGGTTTTTGGAATCTCACTGGCTAACAACCAACTCATAAAATTGGACTTCATAGTCTGTGTTGTCTAGTATGAAAATTATTTCCTGATTCCATTTAAACTCTTTTAATGATGTGTATTTTTATTTTAATAGTCTTCTGCCATCATCATTTACTTATAGTCTCCATAATTCTCCCATAGCCTTTTACAATAGAAGATCATTTACCTGATAGCTTTTTAAAAATCCTTTTTTATTTGTGGTCATAGTTTGAAACAAAATACCTGATTTTTTTCCCCATGGAGGCTACTTAGGCAAATGTATACTTTTGTATTAAATAAAGACAATAGTCTTGATACTCACTCTCTTATCCTTTCAATTAAAGACCATTATGGTCAGCTTGGAATACTAACATTTGAAAATATAAATAGATAGATAGATAGATAGATAGATAGATAGATAGATAGACAGATAAATGATAGACTCATGCCTATCTAAGTCTCTCAAAGTCTTCCACTATGATGCAGTTCTGTTAGACACCAATGATCTTTATATGTCATTCTTGCAGAAAATCCCAGTACCCAGTCAATTTCCTCTCAGATTGTAGTAGTAGAGAACTTGTTGATTATCTGGTATAAAAACAATGGGATGGCTATTAGTAAAAAAATCCAAAGGTAACAAACACTGGCAAGGTTGTGGAAAAATTCATAGCAGAATTTAAACATACAAATTGGAACAACTATTATAAATAGTAGTGTGAAAATTCTAACTAAAAACTAAGTTACTATAAGTCCTGGATATCCCTCTTTGGTTATACAAATCAATTAAAATTATCTTCTGAAGATTGTTACATGGCTGTTTCATGTAATCATCATTTATTATGGTAAATATTTTGAGACCATCTCTTAATTAACTCATAAGAGAATTCATGCAGTGATCTATATATGTATAGAATGGGCATTATTCAGTTTTTTAAAGGGTGATTTTAACATTTTCCAGAGTATGCATGAACCTAGAAGGTATGATGCTAAATAGGATATGCTTGACAAAACTATAATAATTACATTTTAAGTAATGTAATTAAGTAATTATAATTAATTAAGATATTGATTTTCAGGGTGAACATACTTGGACTTCTTAGGACAAGTGTAATAATGAATAATCATTGACCCAATCCTATGACAAGGTCAGGGACTTTTGAAGATGGTTTTCATTTATAAGGAGCCCTTTATCATGGTTTATGTATTTCACTTAGATATTCCTTTATACATTTGCCATAAATGAGCATTTACCTCATGTTTTCCCCTGTGTGAATATAGTTGTTTTGTAAAAAGGCTGTTACTGGAATAATACAAATTCCAATATAGCTTAAATGTTATGATAGATATAAAATACTATTTAAAGTCAGAATAAATAATATTTAATTCTAGCATATTTAGGTGAACCTAACAGAAAATAGAACATTTAACATTATTGTTTAAAAAATGACACTGACCAGTGCTGGTGTACACTTTAATCTTTTAATAATGGAAAATCCTCCCCTTTAACAATAGCAGCAACAACAAACTACTCAACAGAATATCCATGGCTAAATATATACACAGTACAAGTGTGTAACACATCAAGAAAGGTTGTTTGGATTTTTAGTAATGTAAAGAATGGGTCTAAGAACTCAATAGTAGACAAGGGACAAAATATATTACTTGCTACTTACTAAACGTAACCCTCAAACTACTAATTATCCATTAAAATTACAGATCAATGTCTATT